>CM049986.1:0-2400000 GCA_016630955.3 Didymella arachidicola
AAACCCTAACCCTAACCCTAACCCTAACCCTAACCCTAACCCTAACCCTAACCCTAACCCTACCCTAACCCTAACCCTAACCCTAACCATCGACGGGTTGCCCTTCGGGCACCCTCCTTTCCCCTCTTACGGCCCACCCCCCACCCCTTTACTCTTCTTAGTAATCCTTTCTAACGGGTTGCCCTTCGGGCACCCTCCTTTCCCTTCTTACGGGCCTACCCCCCTACCCTCCCTAATACGCTTTTATTAATACCTTATTACAGCTTTACTACACTTTTTCTTTTCTTCTCTTCTCTTAGTATCTTATTATTATAACCTTACTCTACTTTTTATTTCTTCTTTTTATCTTGAATTCTTCTACTACCTAATCTATTTATTCTCTTATATTATTTCTTAAACTTACTACTTATTCTTTTTTTTAATACTTATTACCTATTGTTTTTGTTATACCTACTACCTATTTTTTTTATTATACCTAATACCTATTGTTTTTGTTATACCTACTACCTATTTTTTTTATTATACCTAATACCTACTATTTTTTTATACCTACTACCTACTTTTTTTTTATACCTACTACCTACTTTTTTTTATATCTACTACCTACTCTTCTCTTTTTCTAACCTATAATATCTTATTATAGCTTAGCCTTCTACTATATTCTACTATATCCTACTATATCCTACTATATTCTACTATATCCTACTATATTCTACTATATTCTACTATATTCTACTATATTCTACTATACTTTACTATGCTTTTCCATACCTTACTACATCCTACTATATTTTACTACACTCTGCTACACTCTGCTATACTCTACTATACCTTACTATATTCTGCTATATTTTACTATACTCTGCTACACTCTACTATACTCTGCTACACTCTACTATACTCTGCTTCTTACTACGCTTTGCTATACCTTACTATACCTAACCCTACCCTACTACACCTTCCTATACCCTGCTACGCTCTGCTATATCTTGCTATACTTTGCTATACCTTACTATACTCTATAATACCCTGCTACACTCTACTATACTCTGCTTTTTACTACGCTCTGTAATATCTTACTACACCCTACTACACTCTACTATATCTTGCTATACTCTGCTACACCCTACTATACCTTGCTACACCCTACTATACCTTGCTACACCCTACTATACCTTGCTACACCCTACTATACCTTGCTACACCCTACTATACCTTGCTACACCCTACTATACCTTGCTACACCCTACTATACCTTGCTACACCCTACTATACCTTGCTACACCCTGCTATACTCTTCTCTCTTTCCCTTTGCTGCTCTACTCCTTGTAACACCTAAACGGCCCACTACCTACCCCCCCTTCTTCTCCTACTCACCCTAACCGCTCCGCTGCTTGTAACACCTAACGGGCCTACTGCCCACCCCCCCTTCTTCTGCCCCGGACGGCCTACCACCTCCCTACCCTGTTACTCTCTTGCTAATACCTTGTCACGGCTTTGCTACGCATATACACCTATTACTTCATCTATTCCCCTGCTTGCTACTCTACTCTGCTACCCTCCTCTTCCTCTCCCTCTCGTCCCCACCCCTCCAACACCAGCCTAATCGCCATCGCCATTGCGTTGCTAAACATCTGTCCCCAAATCTCTGACCTGTGCGGCTTTCCCAGCCACCCAGCGTACGCCTCGTCTCCCGTCTCTGCAAACCCCAGCTCTCCCATTGCCTGAATCCCACCCCTCGTCAACCGCGCTGCGAATGCCAGCGGCACCACCACGTTCGGCCACTGACACCGCTTGTCCATCCCTTCCCCAGTCGCGCAGTACTTCTGACTCACCCAGCACCGTCGACAGTTGTTCTTCACCGTCCGATCCCGCATCTTCACACGGAACTCATCTGCCTGCATCCCTGTTCCCCTTGCCCATGCCGTGCACTGCATCGCCCGGTGCCCTTTCCACTGCTCCTCTTCAGCCGTCGGGAACTCCTGCCTAACCATCCAGCAGATCGCACACCCCTCTCGCAGCTCTGTGAACCCTTCCTCCACCACCGCCCACTCCCGCGACCACTTCTCCTGCTCCTCTATCCACACCTCCTCTCCCTCTCCGCACCGGTCGCATCCCGCTGCCCCAATCTGCCCGCAGCTCTGCCCCCGCTCGTCCAGATACGAGCTCATCAGCTCTCGTCGACACCCGCTGCCGATCAGAAACTGCCCCATCGCGAGCACCTCCATCTTCTCTCTCTCTCGCTCCATCACCTGCTCCACCTCCCCGTGCCCCACCAGCACCACCACATCGTATTGCTCTCCTCCTCGTCCCCCGCGTCCGCTTGCCTGAGCAAAGTCGCTCATGCTCCACGGTGTGCCTACGTGCAAGATGTACACGATGCCAGCAAAGTCCACTCCCGTCCCCAGCGCCGACGTCGCCACCATCATTCCGCCCCCCTCCACCCACTCCTGTAGCCGGTCTGCGCGATCCACCACCCCTGCGTGATAGTGTCCGCAGCCCAGCTCCGTCGCGAGCCGCTCGCACTGCACCTTGCTCTTGCAGTACACCACCCCCTTCTGTCCGCTCCGCCGCAGCTTCTCTGCCCACCGCTTGCACACGAACAGCGCCGTCTCCTCGAGCTTGTCGCGCTGACACCACGACACAAAGTACCGCGCGTTCGGCCGCACCGTGCTTGCTCTCACGTACGTTGCGTGACGCACAAGCATGCTCGCCTCAAGCTCTCCCTCCTGCAGCGGCGGCAGCGTTGCTGTCAGCATCACCATCGGACTACCCAGCAGCCGCAAGTTCTTCATCGCCACCAGCTTCTCTCGCCAATTCCTCGCCGTGAACACCAGATGACACTCGTCAATCACCACCCTATGCAGCAGCCCCTTTCCTTTCAGCATCCGCGCGTAGCCAAGAAAGTTGCCAGTGCTTGTTATGTCGCCAGCTACGTCTGCACTGACTACCACCACAGATGCCGGGTTGTTCTCGCCGTGCTTCCACTCCATGCACTCGACGCCGCACTGCTGAATCCTCCTGACTAGATCTTCAATCAGCGCCCGGTACGGCACGACGACCACCGTTACCCCCGGCTCCTCCACGCAAGCCGGCAGCGTGAACAGCAAGCTCTTGCCTCCGCCCGTCGGAAGCACGACGATGAGCGGCGTCTGCTTCTCCAGCACCGCGTGCAAAGCCTGCTCCTGCTCCACCGATCGAAAGCCAACATCTTGCTTGCCTAGCACCTGCTGCAGCCCCCTGTGTATCGCATCTGCTCGCGGGTCTGCAAACCGCACTTCTTTCTCTTTCGGCAGCCCAACAAGTGCCGACGACGTGCTGTTGCTCATCCGTCGCTTTGTCGTCCTGCTCGGCTCTACGGGCTTCGCTGCGCTCCCATCCACCCCTAAGAAGCGGTGCCATGCTGCGCTAAGCGGCCGGAACGCATCAACGGACCGCACGCTGAGATGCTTCACGATATCCATCGGCACGCTGTAGTTGCCTACCCCCATTGCGGTTGTGCGTGAGTTCTGCAGCTCAAGAACGTCTTCGCCATCGTCGTCCACTTCCGCCTCTTCTGTCTCGCCAACGTCGTCCTGATAGCCCCTGCTGAACGACTCTCCCACCTTGACTCGCCCAATACCTACTGCCGTGTGTCGGTACTCTAGCGTGTGCAGCACCACGCCCAGCCTCTTCCCTGTCTCGCGCTTCAGCACCCTCGTGAGCCGGCCGGTGTCCCACGCGCCCTGCGCGTCTTGCCACACGTAGTCGCTGTAGCTGCCGCTTAGCACCTGCAGCGTTAGATACTCGCGGAACGGCTGTACGTAGACCAAGTACACCGCCATCACCTGCCCTAGCTGCGGCGGCAAGAACCGCGGCACAATCTTCGGCTTGTCCCACTGCGACTGCGACTTGTGATAGCGGACCACTGTCATCACCTGCCCGTCCACGACGAAGATGTTGCGGTCCTGCAGTACGCCGTTGCGGTGCCGAATCGTCGTGATCTCGGACCCACGCCCGGGCTGTCCTGACGTGATGTGCACGCTGCAGAGCAGTAGTTCCAAGAAGCGATCCATCTGTCGCATGTACTGCCGCACCGCCTTGACGCTCCACTGCCCGTCCGCACGCTTCAATCGCAGCCCGCCCGCTGTAGTCATCGCTCTCCTAAGCATCCAAACCAGCCCGCCTTGCAGTTTGTTGCCCGGAGCGTCGACAAACGACGTGCGTCGTTTTGTGAACGTGACGTCGTCAACTACTTGCTTCAAATCAACGGTAACCCGCTCTTCCTCGCCGTCCACCCAGCACAGCTCCCACAGCATCTGCTCTGTTTCAGCCAGCAAGTCCTGCGCCATCTTGCAGAAGCGGCGGATGACGATCGGTCGGCCGTTCAGATAGAACGTCTGCTTGTCCTCTGACCAGTATGCGTTGCCTGAGTTGCCGGCCGTCAGTCCAATGTGCTTGCCGTACGCCAGCATGCTGATCATCTCGCTCATTGGGCTGAACGTGCCGTCTGCTAGCTGCTTGTGCCGCGTTGCCAGAAAGTTGTCGCGGTCTTCTTCTGTCTGCGTGTCGCGCTGCCCTCCTGGGAGCAGCTTCTCTAGAGCGAGCACCCGCACGCAGTACACCATCCCCGCCAGCATGTACGAGTAGTTCTTTGCGGTCCGCAAGCGGCCCGTGTCTACATCAATCCCAAGCACCGCCAGAAACTGAATCAAACCAGTAGACAACGCCACGGGATGATACGTCGTGAAGATGAACGAGCTGATAGACGCAAGAAGCGCCTCCGTCTGAGCGCCTCTGTCGTCGCCATTCAGCGCGTCCCACAGCCTGATCGCACACAACTTCTGCTCAGCTGTCCACGTAAAGAGCTCGCGCGTGTCCTTCATCATGTCTGGTGCCTGTTGACTGCGTGTCCTGCGCCGGGGCTGCGGGCTGTCGTCGTCAGCCTCACTGCCTTCCGCCTCGTCTTCGCTGTCTTCGTCGCTGCTCGACGCCGCACTGCTTTCTGATCGAGCAGCTGTGTCGCGTTGCTGTCGGAAACGCATAACCTGCTGCTCTTCATCTCCTAGCACGCGTAGATAGAAGCAGACAAACCTCACTATATAGCTTGCGTACACAGCCTGACTCTCTGGGTTCTGCAGTCGCCCCAACGGCCGCACGTCGATCTCGCTCTGCTTTGCGCTCCGCAGCCAGCGCCTGAGTTCTTGCGGAAGCGTAGCCAATCCCTTGACGCTTCTCTCAATCAGTCCCTCTGCAAGCTGAGCAGCTAGCTTGAGCTTGTGCTCGCTCCGATCGGGAGCCCGGGCTTGATGGGCCAGATGAACAAGATTTCGATCCTTGAAGAACTCTAACCAGCCTGTCCGCTTAAACCAGCCTGTCTTGTCTGTCTTTGCAGCCTCTTCAAGTGTTTGAAGCTCTTCTTCGACTTCTTGTTGTGTCAGTTTATACTCGGCAAGCTGCCTCTGAACTGCAACTTCGACGTCGTCGTTTAGAGCATTTTCGGCTACAGCTACATCAACAACAAAATATCGCTGTAAAACCCCTGTGCGGAAAAAGCTCTGTACTTTGACAGTGTGATAGAGCGCGCCTTTTTCTCCTAGCCAAGCTTGCTGGTGATCTTTCTTACAGTGCATGCGCATTGTGTCCTTGTTGATAGTGATGAAGCTGCATGTCTTGCACTGCAGCCCGTCTAGCGGCTTCCCAAGCTCTTCTATCGGTCGCGCCGGCTCATCTGGAAGCTCAACGTCTGCTGCGTCAATCAGCGCGAATTGATTGAAGCGTTCAACAACTTGTTTTCGAGTTGCAGCGGGCACGCTGTGATGCTGCAAGAGATGCGTGTTGAGATTAACAACAGCAGTGTGATGCTCCCTGCATACTAAGACGCTGTAGTCTTCTAGAAAACAGTGAACATTGTCGCAGGTTAGAAGTGGCTAAGTCACTATTAAGGTAATTTATATATTATTGAATTACTATAGTTGTTAGTACACTTTACATGCAGAGGACGTGTTTAGTTACAGAACACTAAACGACTATAAAGTATTTCTGCAGACCACCTGTTCGGAAGAAGCTCTGTACCTTCACTGAATTATACAACTGGCTCTTGTCGCCTAACCAAGCAAGTTTATGATCTCGGTTGCAGTGCATCCGAATCTGATCTTTGCTAACAGTGATATACCCGCATGCTCTGCACTCTAGCCCAGCAAGTGGCTTACCAAGCTGTTCTATAGCCTGCGTGGGCTCTTTAGGCAGCTCTATCTTGCTTGGAGCCACTGGTTCAAGGCGACTAAAACAGTCAACAACCTGTCTTCGTACTGAAGCAGGCACTTTGTGGTGCTGCAACATATGGCGGTCAAGACTCATAACTGCGGTATGATGTTGCTTGCATACGAAGACCTTGAAGTCTTCTAAAAAGCAGAACACATCTGCGCAGTTACTTAACGATACTTGTGAGCCCCTCTTACGATACCGGAGCGTTCCATTGGGGTCTTCGCCCCCTTGGTTTGTTAGCGCTCGTTGGGAGGCAGCTTTGCAGAGTTTTTGCATCTTGTGCTCATGCTCTAGGGCGGCAAGATCTGCTCGTAAAGCATCAATCTTTTGCTGTATTGGACTTATACTCTCATCTGAGTCGCGCCTTCGCTTCCGCGGTCGCTCATTCTCGCCAGCGGCCGATGCCTCGATCTGCGATACTGTGCTCTCTTCGGGTACTTCAAGTGTTTGTGTAGTCCTATTAGTCAAGAACGCATCATCCTTTGGTGGCAGAAACATTGAATGCTCTACTGGAGCTTCTGGTAAACTTCTGTTTGCACTAAAGCTGAGAATAGCCTGATCTGTGCTTTGTCTGTCGACACCCAGAAATTGATGCCATACCTTACTGACTTCGAGGTATCGTTCTAATAACTCAGGTTGCAGCTTGGCAGGATAGGCACGATCCAAAGCGTACGCGCCAGCATGGGTAGCTGGATTATGTCCTGTCTGGAAAGAGAGAAGTCGTAATAGTCCATCGCGATCCCTCGGAGTGTGAGGATCAAAAGGCTGGGCAATATCTAGAAGATGCTTCTTGCTAATAGCTACTGCAATCTGGCGATACATTTGAAAATGGAGCAGTATCGGGCATTCTGGTGTGGATTGCTGCAGGAGCTTCGAGCAGACTGATGAGCTGAAACACGACACAGGTGTGTCGTACGCAGTGAACAAGTGCGGATTGGTTGGAACGCTTGTGTTGACAAGCTTTAGTTGTCGGCTAAGGAAATCGCTGAATGGTCTGATGTATGCGAGGTAAAGGAACAGGCACCTCTCTACTGATGAGCAGGGAACTCGAACAACAAAAAAAGAGTTGTTCGAGTTCTGGCTAGCTTTATTGTACGAAAAGACTAGCAAGATCCGGCCCTGGCAAATGAAGATGTTGCGTTGCACTGCGGCAGTGTCTGCCCAGCGCAGAACCCGAAGCTCCTCTCCTCTAGCAGGCATTCCGCTGGTCACATGGATACTACTGAACAGTACTTCGACCATGTTGTTATATTGTTTCAGGTAGGACATTGCTTTCTCTCGGCCTCTGCCTTGTAGGGAGAACCCCCTCCCTTCTTTAGAGAAGGCTCTTCGGCTCAAATGCTTAAAGCTAGTCTGTAGCTGATTTGCTGGCTCTTGCAGGAACGAATAACCTGGGCGGTGCCTTGATAGATCCTCTTTTAAGGTATGGAGATCTACCTTAGGCCACCAGTCAAACATGAGGTCTCGCGTGATTCTTTCAAGTCTAGCAAGGAGGCAGTGGATTGTATAGCGGAATTCATGCATAGAGATGCGAGAACCAGCGATGTCTAGGGTCTGACCATCGAGGGACCAAGATAGGTTGGTGCGTGGTCCTTCGCGTTTGGCAATGGCTCTGCCGTGCTGCAAACGCTCAATCAGGTAGCCCATAGGTGAGAGACTGCCGCGTTGGAGGTATGCTGGGCGAATCTCTACACAGAGACGTTTGCCCTGATCAGCATAGGCTGCTCGTGCTGGCCAGAGAACATCAAGGGTAGTGTACCCTCGCAGCGGCAAGGCGTACTCGAGAATAATAAGTCTACCAATCCACAGTAGAGCTGATAGGTACGGTGTGTAGTCGTAAGCTGTACGGTATGCCAACTCGTACGGATGGATACCCAGCACACCAGAGAAGTGGACAATTGCTTTGCCTTCCAATATGCCGTCTGTGGACACATCCGTCCAAAATAGCACGAGCAGCTGAAAGACGGTTTCTGATAAACGGGAAGAGAACGTAGGCTCTGCCTTACTGAATCCTTTTGTGGACAGATCTGACCAGACAGATTTCACGATATCCGCCTGTGCGTCCGACAGCTGAAGCCCATATACCTCGCTTAAGCTTTGATTGAGCTTCTGACATACCTGCCATGATCGGAATACATAGCACAGAAAGCGGTTTAGGAAGGAGCGGTACCTAGCTTTCGTAGCGTCTCGTTGAGGTAGCTCGAAGGGATACGCGTAGAAGTGTGACCCCCAGCTTCGCAGCCAGCAGCGCAAGACTCGCGGAGTTTGTTCTAATGTTTCCTCGCAGCGATCAAGCACGAGATGAACAATTTCTGATAGTTGTCTTAGTTTTGACTCTGTAGCTGCGGAGCTGATCCACTCCACGCTGTTCCAGGTGCCGAGGTGAATAGCTTCACCGGTAGAAGTGGCCAACCTAGAAGTAGCAATAATCAGATGGAGCGGCTTTTGGGCAAACCACCGCGTCCAACCACAACCGCGCAGCCAGTCGGTTTTCTCGTCATGCTCAAGCTCGTTGCTTAGGGCCATCAGTTCTTGATCTTGCTGTAAGAGCCTAGCTTCCTCCTCGGCTTCCATCAGCAGAAGAGCGGCGGTCGCAGGGTCGTCTGACACGGATCCGTCCTGGCTTGATCTTCTTCTGCTTTGAATTGTGTGTGTAGCGTGTGCTACCCTCCAGGTACCTCCCACGTTTCGCCTGATAGGAGACCATCGCTGGACGAAGCAGAATAGATCATTGCGCGTCCTCTGCCCCCTACTGCACTGCGTCTTCCGAAAATGCAGCAGCATTGTATCCCAACTACAAGTTGTCAAGTCGCACTGCGGACAGGAGTAGCCTCGCTCGGGTGGCGCTAGGAAATCTAAGCTAGAAGAGTTATTTGCACGAGGGACAACGTCTGCATCAATCTGCGATACAGGAAGTCCTTTATACTGAGAAAGGATAATTTCGCATATGGACGATCGAGTTTTGTGGTAGTGGCGGAGGTGGTAACGGAGCGTCTTGTAGGGTATAACGCTTCTACATGGGGTGCACAACAGGTGTCCATGTTCTGGCAGATAGGAGATAATGTTTGGCACTTCGGGTTCTGCAGGCTATCTATAATTAGCAAGTGAGGGTGAGATAGAATAAAAAGTGCGGCAAAGGTACGTCATTCACATGCCTTGCTCTTTGCTGAGTCGCCTGAATGGACAGTCCATGAGGAAGGGTTAGAGGCGCTTTCAGAAAAGACACCGGCTTCTGGATTACCCGTGTAGACTATCCAGCGAGACGCTGTCTGGTGAGACATAGCACTACTTTGTTGCTAACAGTAGCACACAATTGAATAGCAGGCCGTGGCGTCTTAGTTAATGCGTAAGCAGGTAAAAGTAGTACAGAACAACAGGTAACAAGCAGGAACTGCTATAGCTGCCCTGTGTTGGAGCATGCATGCCCGTGCAGGGCCGAGCTAGACCGAAATAGAGCATCAAAAGGGGTCGACTCCAGACTAAGGCTGGGAGGGGACGAAGTAGGGCCGAAGTCGCGCACTATACCGCATCAAGCGCGAACGAGGCTCGGGGTCGTGGCGGTCGCGTGGAGGTAGGGAAGGACAACGGTAGAGCCGACGCACTCAGCCGACGACACGACCTCGCAGGATCCAAGACGATCAACGAATCAGCAATCCTTGGTATCAATAGCGACGGATCGTTAGGACCATCCCAGCAGCTCAACAATATGATGCTAGTACGCCAAGAGCATCATGTACCATCACAGGTACCAGAGGAACTGGAGGAAGAAGTCATAAGCAGTCACCACGATGACCCGCTTCATGGACACCCCGGTATCACCAGAACAATGGAACTCATCAAGAGACATTACGAGTTCCCGAACATGCGCGACAAGGTCGCCAAGTTCATCAAGAATTGCGTAAGCTGTCAGCAGAACAAGCACAGCACGCACGCCAAGTATGGAGAAGCACAGGCAATGGAGCCGCCAACGGCACCATGGACGAACATCACGATGGATTTCGTTACACAGCTACCTGTCTCCAAGGATCCTGTAACAGGATACACCTACGACTCAATCTTCGTTGTAGTGGATCGATTCACGAAAGCCGCTGAGTTTGTGCCTTTCCGCCACAGCTACACTGCAGAGCAGCTCGCACGAGTGTATCTGGATAGGATCGTTCGACACCACGGCATTTCCGAATCAATCATCAGCGATAGAGACAAGTTGTTTACATCGAACTACTGGACCACGCTGTTAGCAGCTATTGGTACCAAGAAAAAACTGTCAACCGCGTATCATCCGCAGACGGATGGCCAAACGGAACGAGTAAACCAAACAATGGAGACGTACCTCCGCATCTACTGCAACCAGCAGCAAGACAACTGGGTTTCACTACTGCCTATGGCACAAATCGCGTACAACAACAAATTGTCGGAAGCAACAGGCGTAACGCCGTTCTTTGCAAACCACGGGAGACACCCAAATCTCTTTACCAGATCATTGGACAGTAACATTCAAACGGAATCAGCGATCAACTCAGTCGAAGCACTGAAGGAAGTACACAGAAAATCGCTTGAGAACATCGCCAAAGCTCAGTCACGAAGCATCTCTTATGTTAATAAAAAACGAAAAACGGCGCCTCTGCTGAAGGAGGGGGATAAAGTGTATCTCCTTACGAAAAACCTACGCACACGGCGACCAACGAAAAAACTGGACAAGGTTAAGGTCGGACCATTTTTCATTTCTAAGCAAACCAGCCCAGTCAACTATCGACTTGCGCTGCCTAAGGATGCGAAGATTCATCCAGTGTTCCATATCGCGCTGTTGGAACCAGCCGACCCTAGAACGCCAATCCAGAAAGACTTCCATTACCAGGCAGACGGCCAGGACGAATGGGAAGTTGAAAAAATAATAAAACAACGGAAGAAAGGACGCAGTACCGAGTACCTAGTCAAGTGGTTAGGATACCCTGACTCAGAAAACACATGGGAACCAGCCACATACCTTACGAACTGCCAGCAGATGTTGAAGGAATTTGAGCAGGCCAGTCAGGCGCTGCCACGTTCGGGTCCAGCCAGTAGTCCAGCGGCAAGTCCTCAAAGGCGCCCCAGGTACTAGGCGACAACACGATACCCTCGGAGGGACCATCAAACGTCATGGTCCCCTCACTCAACTCCTGCTCCGTTATACTCCTCTCTTCCACGGATATCGCTTCCTCGGCGCGACGATCCAACAAATCCATTTGTTGACGCAACCGCTCTTCGCGCGCGCGTGCAACTCGCAATTCTTCCAACGCCTTCTCTGAGGCCTTGAGCGCCTCGTTTTGCGCTTCACGACTTTCTTTTATCCGAGCCTGCAACTTCTCTTTCTCCGATATGAGTCGCGTGAACTCCGACTGAGTTACGCGCACGTCGCAACGCTGGCCACGTTTCAAACACTTACTACACTTTCCCGAACGTATATGGACCTTGCACACGCGCTTGTGCTTGTCATAAGTCGAACACTTTCGAACCATGGTTTCTCCGAAGGATTCAACAAGTTCGTATAGACGGCGACGGCGGACTGTGCTCGACTCAGATGGTTGTTTAGGCATTGTCGAAGCAGCTTACCGTTGAACGAGGCGGGGCCAACGTCATATGAATCAGCTTGAGGGACCAAGCTAAGACGGAAGGGGGATAGTGTTACGATCCGCGGAACACGAAGGATCACAACGAGTATTACACCCCAGTACGGCACAGCAGGAGTTGGCAGCGTGGGCAACTACAAGGAAAGACAGGGCAACGCTTCGACTCTGCGGACGACATCACGTCACGTGACACTGATCAAAAGTCTTGGCAGTGATCGGTGTGATCAGTGCTCAGTGCGATCAGTGATCAGTGAGATCAACGATCAGTATGATCAGTACCTGTAAGGTACTGAGCACACTGCATATCTCTTTAGTATATAGCACATAGGAACACAACCCTTATAGTTTGTGTTCAACCTAAGTTATCAAGTTTGTCTTTGGATCTCAAACCCAACCTTCGAGCTAGACAGTCTACTCTGTACTACTCATCGTTACCCTGCTCTCAAGACTGACAGATCGTATCTGTACACCTTATTGCAACCAACCCCTTCGGCTTCCTGTCACCGTACTCATCCCCGAGAACCAATAGAATTAGTGCTTACGAGCTTTGCTTAAAGTACGACTTCAACAGTCCCCTGTGTTACTTCTATACTACTAAATTGCAAGTACCCTACTTTTAGGTAAAGAAAAGTTTTATATAAAATTAATTTCTTTATACTATATATAGTAATACTAAAAGTTTTATATACTAACTAAGTGTTACGATCTCCGAAAGAACAGGTACTGATAGGAAGCGGGGTATCGCTTAGGATGACAGCGTGTCACGTGTCACGTGACTAACCACCTCGCCAAGAGCAACCACCTTAAGATATGCAAGTGTTGAAGTCGTACTTTAAGCAAAGCTCGTAAGCACTAATTCTATTGGTTCTCGGGGATGAGTACGGTGACAGGAAGCCGAGGGGGTTGGTTGCAATAAGGTGTACAGATACGATCTGTCAGTCTTGAGAGCAGGGTAACGATGAGTAGTACAGAGTAGACTGTCTAGCTCGAAGGTTGGGTTTGAGATCCAAAGACAAACTTTAACTTAGGATTGAACACGAACTGTAAGAGTTGTGTTCCTACTAGATTATATAGTGAAGGTAATGGAGGTCATCCCAAGGGTTGTGCCATCCCCGGAGGTCTTGCCATCCCGGAGGTCGTGCCATCCCCGGAGGTCATGCCATCCCCGGAGGTCATGCCATCCCGGAGGTCACGTCTTGGCGGGATGCCATCCCGGAGTCCCGTGATTGGTGACACGCTGTCATCCTTAGCGATGCCCCGCTTCCTATCAGTACCTCGCAACTCGGAGATCGTAACAGCAAGGTGGCAGACCACCACAAGGTGGCTACACCACCTGCAGAGTTACAGATGGTTAAGCTACTACGCGATGGTAGCAGCCAGATCTTAATAGTATAATAATACGTAGGAACACAACTCTTACAGTGTGTGTTCAATCCTAAGTTAAAGTTTGTCTTTGGATCTCAAACCCAACCTTCGAGCTAGACAGTCTACTCTGTACTACTCATCGTTACCCTGCTCTCAAGACTGACAGATCGTATCTGTACACCTTATTGCAACCAACCCCTTCGGCTTCCTGTCACCGTACTCATCCCTGAGAACCAATAGAATTAGTGCTTACGAGCTTTGCTTAAAGTACGACTTCAACACTAAGTAAGGTAAAGTACTATTAGAGTAAGTAGGGTTAGAGTTTCTCTATAATAGAGCTTATATAGAATAGCTATATAATAACACTCTAATAGGTAAATAATATAAGTAATACTATAAACTCTTATATATAGCCTTAGTAGCTTATACTTAGTAACTATAATAGTATATTCTACTTTCTTAAAGACTTTAGTATTATTATTTTTAAGTAGTACTATATAGTAGTTATAAGTCTAGATATATATCTTTATAAATATTATACTATATCTACTAACGTACCTCACGGGCGAGCCGCCCACACGGGCGAGTCGCCCACTTTTGCCAAGACCCTACCAAACCTCACCCTGTTATGGCACAAAACACCACACTCTGGCCCTGCACAAGGCAGAACAGGTCGTAATATCACTTAGAGACTACTTCTACTTCACTCTTGCACGTTTGCGCATTGTGTCCGCCCTCTCCGCACCGTCCACAGCGTTGTTGGGATGGTTCACCTCCTTCAGCGCGCACCTGCTTCTTTGTCTTCTTTCCATCACGACGCGCCCCAAATTCCGCTAGAGCCGCCAGCCGCTGGCCTTCCTCAACCAGAAGGGATCCTCCCTCCTGAATTCGCTCCCTTTTGTGCGATTTGCGTCG
This sequence comes from Didymella arachidicola, assembly GCA_016630955.3. Lineage (NCBI taxonomy): Eukaryota > Fungi > Ascomycota > Dothideomycetes > Pleosporales > Didymellaceae > Didymella > Didymella arachidicola. The sequence goes on from CM049986.1 coordinate 14,133, forward strand.
TGTAGCAGCCTCAGTGGCTGCTTCAAGCTCACGGATCCGTTTTTGTGCCAGCGCAAGCTTATGCGATAGGATAGCTCCCCCCTTTGCGTAGTGCTCAATCGCACTGAGAACAGAGGTGGGCGAACTGCCCTGTTCCCTCCTATACTTGTCTCGAATTAGAGTTGATTGCGACTCGAATTCTAGGGTATTGCTTGGGGTTTGCGACTGCCAGGGCTCGTTGTTTGTGGGGAGTGGTGGTGACGGAGTGCGCAGCTTCACATCAAGGGTTGATATAACCTGTTTCGGGTCAAAAGGGACTAATCCGGCCCCTCGGAACCCTCCTTGGATGTTGCTGGCAGTAATAGTTTTCTTGTAAGCCGCTTTAAAGCATGGCAGGAACTCCTGCTTCGTGACGTGGGTGATCCGGTTGCGGATGAGCTCATTGACCTCATCCCCGTACGCCTTCTTTAGAGGGGCAAAACAACCCACATCAAGTGGCTGCAGGAGATGCGATGAGTGCGGAGGCATACATAAAAGTACAATCTTGTGATCCTTGCAGTATTGCGTGAATCCTGCAGAGTTGTGGCTCTCGTGGCCATCAATAATAAGCATGCGGTGGGCTCCAACAGTACGTTCCTTCGTATGCCTGTTAAAGTGCTTCAACCAGTCAAAACCAAGCTCGTTGTTAGTCCAGCCGTTCTCAGAGATGGCAATAACCCAGTCTTGGGGCAGGTTGTCGTCTTTATACCAGTTGGACTGGTGGTGGCGCGCTTTGAAGATGATGTAGGGCGGAATAGGCCATCCAGTAGCATTGATGCCCTGGATAACTGTTACCCACTCCCGGTTGCCTGGCTGGACCTGCTTTGCTCGTCCTGGCTTCCCTGCATCTGTTACGACTTTCCCGCTGCTTATCTGGCCCATCATGAAGCCTGTCTCGTCGAAGTTGTACGTGTCGTCGTCTAGGATACCATACTTAGCTTTGATGTTAGCTACAAGGCTGAACCAGTCCTGTATGACCTTCGGGTCCTCACAGAGGGCTCGCCTGTAGTCGTACTTGTGATTGAAGACCACTTTGAGCTCCTCCCGACGCGAAACAAACGTACTGGCCCAGTTTGAGCCAACAGGGGCCAGACCGCGCTCCTTTCGCAGATAATTGGCCATATCAGTCACAGCTGCGAGCCGGGGGGACTCTCCTCAGGCAACCAGCTCAAGTATGTGCGTAACAATCACCTGCTCCTCACTGTTTGTCAGGCTCCGTGAGTTGGCCATAGTAGTGACGCGTGAAGCCCTTCCGGCGAGTCGGTCGCGTAGAGTAGTTCGGGGCGCGTTGTAGATAGCTGCAGCGCGTCGCACAGAGAGCTTTGCGTCTTGTTCAAGAGCCCAAAGCGCAAGCTGTATCTGACGCTCTTTTAACGCGTTAGGCTGGTGCTGTTGTGGTGGCATTGGAGTGGTGATAGTGTTTTGGTGGGGTCTTGGCAAAAGTGGGCGACTCGCCCGTGTGGGCGGCTCGCCCGTGAGGTACGTTATACTATAGTAATAGATACTTAAGTACTTTAGCTAATTTAAGGCTATTACTTTAAGTATAATTAAGCTCTTAGATAAACCTATATAGCTAATAGAAGAGCTAGAGAGCCTACTTACTAGTATGTAGTATAAGATATATAGCTAGATTACTATTAATAAGAATAAGATATATAGGCACTATAAAAAAAATTACTAGAAAGTATAGGTAGGAAAGAAAAGCTTACTCTATAAGACTATAAAAGTATAGAGCTTCTTTTATACTAAAAGGCTATAAAAATATTTTATTATTAATTTAGTAGATACTAGAAATACTAAAAATAATAAAGTTAATAATACTATTTAAGCATAGCTTACTAAGTATAAATTAATATAATAAGAAATTAAGAAAGAGCTATAAATACTTAAAGTAGCTATAAAGATTAATAAGATAGGTTAGTTTAAGCGTATAGGCTAGCTAGAGTTCTTAAAGGACCGAAATCTTACTTATTTAGCTTATTAAGCCTACACACCCGATTATAGTAAGCGTAAGATTAAGCTAGCTACTAAGCTAACTAAAGGGCTAGTTAAAAGGAGTGTAAAAGGGCTAGCTACACTTCTATAAGAGTTAAGGCGCTAGCTATAAAGTATAAAGTAAGAAGAACCTAATATATAGCTATTAGCGCAACTATAGAACCTAGAGAGTTAGGTAGTATATATAAGCTATATAGTAAGGTTTATCTACTTTTATCTTTAGGTACTAGCTAATAAAGAGTAGTAGATTATACACTTTAGAGAGTAGTAGAATAAAGCTACTTATATAGAAAGCTACTTAGTATTAGGTAGTAAGAAGGATAGTAAGAAGGATAATAATAGTAAGGGTAGTAAAGCTACTAGTAATAGCCTATAGCCCTAATATATAACACGTAATTAAATATAACTGTTGAAGTCGTACTTTAAGCAAAGCTCGTAAGCACTAATTCTATTGGTTCTCGGGGATGAGTACGGTGACAGGAAGCCGAAGGGGTTGGTTGCAATAAGGTGTACAGATACGATCTGTCAGTCTTGAGAGCAGGGTAACGATGAGTAGTACAGAGTAGACTGTCTAGCTCGAAGGTTAGGTTTGAGATCCAAAGACAAACTTGATAACTTAGGTTGAACACACACTGTAAGAGTTGTGTTCCTACTAGAATATATACTTAGTAGGAAAGCTAGAGTATCCCTTAATGCGCCTTGTTCCCTTGTAACTCGGGATGCATTGTTTTCCCGGGATGTGGTGGCATCCTGTGATTCTTGGGATGACGCTTCTTGGCGGGATGTCGACGCATGTCACGTGACACGTGACACGCTGTCATCCAAGCGCTTGCCCCGCTTCCCATCAGTACCTTGTTTCCTTCAGAGATCGTAACACTACCTCCCCCCTTCCAGCATATCGTCCTCGATATATTGTTTATCCGTGCCGTGGGTCGCAGGGTAGGTCTCTCTCTTATAAGTACTGTTCGTAGGTCGCTTCTTATGAAGTTCCATAGCCTCCCTAACCATGCCGAAGGAATCCGGAACACGAAAGCTCCGAGCCCCGCGTTCTCAGTCGTCCACCGAGCAGCGTCGTGCCCGTGCGCGTCGTATCCAGGATCGTTCGTTGGAAATGGCGTTTCGTTGTGAAAGATGTGAACAAAAGAATTTTCGGTGCTTTGTCGATACCGCTACTGGTCGATGTGCTGGCTGCATCTCTGTGAAAGCAGAGTGTAGTCTGTTTGTTCCTGAAGAAGAATGGGAGAAAGTTGAGAAGGAGAAGGAAGAGAAGCGACTCGAGCTTGCTCGTTTCGAAGAGGCGACGGCTCGCGCGAAGCGTGAGTTGTTGGAGCTCGAGAGTCGTGAGCGTCAATTTGCACGTCGTGACCTGGCGATGTTGAAGGCGCAAGATCAGGCGCAAGAGGCGGAAAGTTCGAGTACCGCTACCGGCCCCCTTGTCTCCGTCCCTTGGGCTGATCCTGGCTGGTTACAGGCTAACGATTCTTCCTTTGGTCTCTCGTCTGACCAACTCTTTGTTGACTTTCTTGCTGGAAACCCTGTGGATCCTGTGCCGTACTGGCCACAGAATTTCGATACTGCGTCAGCAACTGGCGGCAGTTCGTGAGGTTTGCTTCTGGTTCCCACGTGTTTTCCGAGTCCGGGTATCCTAACCACTTGACTAGGTATTCGTTGTTTTCTTTGGTTTTTCGATGTTTGATTACTTTCTCGACTTCCCACTCGTCCTGGCCGTCTGCCTGGTAGTGAAAGTCTTTCTGGATTGGCGTTCTGGGGTCGGCTGGTTCCAACAGCGAGATGTGGAACACTGGATGGATCTTTGCGTCCTTAGGCAGCGCAAGTCGGTAGTTGACTGAGCTGATTTGTTGGGAAATGAAAAATGGTCCGACCTTGACTTTGTCCAGTTTTTTCGTTGGTCGCCGTGTGCGTAGGTTTTTCGTAAGGAGATACACTTTATCCCCCTCCTTTAGCAGAGGCGCCGTTTTTCGTTTCTTGTTAACATAAGAGATGCTCCGTGACTGAGCTTTGGCGATGTTATCGAGCGATTTTCTGTGTACTTCCTTCAGTGCTTCGACTGAGTTGATCGCTGATTCCGTTTGAATGTTACTGTCCAATGATCTGGTAAAGAGATTTGGGTGTCTCCCGTGGTTTGCAAAGAACGGCGTTACGCCTGTTGCTTCCGACAATTTGTTGTTGTACGCGATTTGTGCCATAGGCAGCAGTGAAACCCAGTTGTCTTGCTGCTGGTTGCAGTAGATGCGGAGGTACGTCTCCATTGTTTGGTTCACGCGTTCTGTTTGGCCATCCGTCTGCGGATGATACGCGGTTGACAGTTTTTTCTTAGTACCAATAGCTGCTAACAGCGTAGTCCAGTAGTTCGATGTAAACAACTTGTCTCTATCGCTAATGATTGATTCGGAAATGCCGTGGTGTCGAACAATCCTATCCAGGTACACTCGTGCGAGCTGCTCTGCAGTGTAGCTGTGGCGGAAAGGCACAAACTCAGCGGCTTTCGTGAATCGATCCACTACAACGAAGATTGAGTCGTAGGTGTATCCTGTTACAGGATCCTTGGAGACAGGTAGCTGTGTAACGAAATCCATCGTAATGTTCGTCCATGGTGCCTTTGGCGGCTCCATTGCCTGTGCTTCTCCATACTTGGCGTGCGTGCTGTGTTTGTTCTGTTGACAGCTTACGCAATTCTTGATGAACTTGGCGACCTTGTCGCGCATGTTCGGGAACTCGTAATGTCTCTTGATGAGTTCCATTGTTCTGGTGATACCGGGGTGTCCATGAAGCGGGTCATCGTGGTGACTGCTTATGACTTCTTCCTCCAGTTCCTCTGGTACCTGTGATGGTACATGATGCTCTTGGCGTACTAGCATCATATTGTTGAGCTGCTGGGATGGTCCTAACGATCCGTCGCTATTGATACCAAGGATTGCTGATTCGTTGATCGTCTTGGATCCTGCGAGGTCGTGTCGTCGACTGAGTGCGTCGGCTCTGCCGTTGTCCTTTCCTGGTGTATAGAGGATCTTGAACTTGTATTGTCCGAGGGTCTCGGACCATCGTACTTGTCGTCTGTTCAATACCTTTGTTGTCGTGAAGTGTACCAGGTTTTTGTGATCCGTGTAGATCGTAAGTTCCGAACAACTTTCAGCGTAGACTCGCCAATGTTCTAGGGCGGATACGATCGCGAGTAATTCTTTGTCGTGTACGTCGTATCGTTCTTCGGGTCCTGAGAACTTGCGTGAGTAGTAGGCAATCGGGTGCCATTGACCATCTCGTTCCTGTGTGATGCATGCTCCTAATGCCAGATCTGAGGCATCTGTTTCCATTCGCAGCGGCTCTCCGCTCCTGAATGTAACCAATGTGGGTGGATCTACACAAGCTTGCTTTAGTGTTTCGAAAGCTTTGTCCTGATCCTCGCCCCACTTGAAGGGTGTGTCCTTCCGCGTAAGTTTCGTAAGCGGCAAGGCCTTCGTGGAGTAATCCTTGATGAAGCGTCGGTTGAAGTTGACAAACCCAAGGAACTCTTGGATGTTCTTAACGGTTTTGGGTGTTGGCCAATCTTTTACAACCTGAATCTTTTCTTGGCTTATCTTGACTCCGTATCGTCCTACTACAAACCCTAGGAATTCGACTTCCTCCTTGTGCCACTCGCACTTCTCGGGTTTCAAACGTAGGTGCGCTGCTCCTAGGCAGGCAAGCACTTGTCGTACGTGTTCGACATGCTCTTCTAGTGTTTTGCTGTACACTAGGATGTCATCGAGGTATGCTACCACGGTAATGTCCAAGTGTGCCCTTAGTACGTTGTTGATTAAGGCCTGACATGTCGCTGGTGCGTTGGTGAGCCCGAACGGCATAACCAAATACTCGTAATGACCATAACGGGTTCTAAACGCCGTCTTCCATTCTTCGCCCTCCTTCATGCGGATGAGGTTGTATGCTCCTCTTAAGTCTAACGCAGTGAAGTACTGTGCTCCTGCTAACCGATCCTGAAGTTCGCTGATGTTCGGTAGCGGGTAACGATTCTTGATCGTGATATCGTTGAGCTTTCGGTAATCGATGCAAGGTCGTAGCTTGCCATCTTTCTTTGGTACGAATAGAACGGGAAATCCTGCTAGGGATTCTGATTCTTGAATGAATCCTTTCTCGAGGTTCTCCTTAAGGTAGTTGCGCAGCTCCTTAAGTTCCTTTTCTGACATCTGGTATATTGGCCCGAATGGGGGCTTCTTGCCTTCCTCGAGCTTAATCTCGTGGTCCCATTCCTGGTGCTGCGGTAATGCCTTCGCAGTCTTCTCATCGCGGAAGAGGTCTATAAACTCTCTGTATTCGTCCGGGATGTCAGGAGTTGTACTGTTCTCCTTAACCGTCGCTTTGTGATCCTGGGGCTGGTTGGTATCTGCGCGGTCGACCGCTCTAACTTGGCGCGTCTTGTTCGAAGAGATGTTGTTGATCTCCTTCTCATCCACCAGCTGCGTCGTGAGCTGCGCGGGTCGCTGTCCGGGTGTACCTGATCCGTGACACGTGAGCGTTATTCGCTGGTTCTTCCAGTCGATCCATGGATTGTGCTCTCTTAACCAAGGAAGTCCTAATATGATATCGTGGGCGGCCGTTCCCAGAACATCTAGGTCTATCAATTCCTCGTGGTTGAATACTTTCAGACGTCGCTGTACCACTTCGTGGGTCACAGTCGACTCTCCTGGCATTGGTTCTCCGTTGGCTACTCGTAAAGGGTATGGTTCCTTCTTTCTTCGCTTCTGCAAGCCTGCTTGCGCGATAGCGGATTGAGACACGTAGTTGCTCTGTGCTCCTGAGTCCAACAATGCCGTCATCCTGGTGCCTTCTAGCACAACAGGGAATTTGATGAGGGACTGGGCCTCATTGGAATCCTGACGTCGATTCCGGGAGCCCTGGACTGCGTTGAGAAAAAGCTCTCGTCCGGGTCGTCCTTGGCGTCCGTTTGCCATATGTCTAAAAAAGACTCGTCCTGGGGCATAAAACCGCTCAGGCGTTTTAGTGTCTCGTGGTTCCTGCACTTCGGATGGAAGCACTCAGCCCATTCGTGGCCGTAGCACCTCTCGTTTTGGACCATGTGCATGTTGAATATGTCTTCCACACATTCAATTCCTGGAAAGTGGAGATTCGTGCGTTTATCCCACAAGTGCTCTGCGCAATAGGTATCCGTACATTCCCACCAGTATTCCTCGCAGCCCTCGGGCTTACTCGGAAACCATCCACTGTCCAGTTTGTACTGTCTGTGGTCTTCGCAGGCTTCGTGGTAGCATTGCGTAGGTGGTAGTCGAGAATGGTACGGGTTTCGAATATCCTGGAACAGCTTCGACGTATAGCTCGGCGTTGGCAAAGCGGGCTGTCGGTCGAAGTCGGGTTCGTCTCGACTTCGAGCGTATAAGTTGTAGTCGTCCAGCTGTTGCTGAGTTGCAGAGTTGCTTTCTTTCCAGCGGATAAAGTCTTCCGTGTGCCATTCTTTGTGGGTTTTCTGTGCATTGGCTACCTGTTGGTCGAATCTCTCAAGTGCTTCGGGGTCACCGAGCAAGTACCGTCTTGACCGTTGAATATTTTCTTCCGTCATCCAATCACGGACAGGCTCGACATCCTGTAGGCTTGGTGTCTGGATAGTAACGGATGACGCTTCTCCCTTGTGCTCTGGGATGTTGTTGATAATGGTCAAGTTTATCGTTGGTGCTTTGGGTTCTCGGAAAGCAGGAGTCTGGGTGGATTGGTCGCGCGAGACCATCATGTCCTGACTATGTTGCGTTCTGTCGCATACAATTAAACGTTTCCCTTCCTTTGAATAGTACTTGTCGTTGAGCCGGAAAAAGGAATTGTAGTATCGTTTGCCGACAATAATGCTGTCGTCCTTAATGTCGCACTCTACCACATGGTGTTGGTGGGGATCATTGTCAATCCACTCTTCCTTAGGGTAGGGTGTTGGTGACCGGATTTGCTTGCTTGGAGCATCCTCATCGGACTCCTCGATGTAGTCGTTGTCAAGTCCGGAAGTAGGGTCTTCCATGAGACGTCCCATCTCATTAGTAACGACCTCCCACTCTTGGTCGCCGCTGTCGTCATGAGCCAGCATGTTCAGCTGTCTGGTCACTTTGTTCTTCATGCGACAGTCGCGGGCGTAGTGGCCTGTCTTGCCACAGCCGTAACAAGTCACTGAAGACTTATCACCGCGGTTGTTACTACCCTTCTTTTTCTCATTCCATCGTTCAGGTCCTTTGTTGATGTTGGAGAGGTCCATTGCTGCAGGACCGTAGTATCCACTGTTCGTATCGTTGTGGACACGGCGTCCCATGTTGGCTTGGTAAAGGCCACCACGTTGACCACGGCGGTAGTTGTTGTTGCGCCACTGGTTGCGTGGGACCTGGGGTGGGCGAGTGACTTGAGTCACGGCTCGCACACGAGGGTCCTCTCTTAATTCTTGTTGAAGGTCGTAGAGCTTGACGTCGATACTAATCGCTTCGTTCACTAGTGCGTCGAAGGTATCGGTGGCTGCGGCAGTCCGCATGAGCTCTTCTTTGACCTTGGGCTTAAGGCCTTGTTTGAACATGGTCATCAGCGCAACGTCGTCCCAGCCGGTGAACGTAGCTACTTGCTGAAACTTGGCAGCGTAGTCGGCGGCGGACGCAGTTTGTCTGATGCGCTGAATCTCACGTCGGGCGATGGTTGGTTCGTTGTGTACTCCAAATACTTGGCGAATCTGTTCCTTGAACAGATCGAAGTCTTCGATCCATGGGTCGATGTCTGCTGAGTTGCTTGCTCCGTCGTGGTAACGGCGAATAAAGGGTTTGATCCAAGTGAACGCGCGATCCTTCATAAACGTACTCACAAAAGTGACACGTTTCTCCTCTGGGATGCGTTCTCCTTGGAACATGAAAAACAGATCGAACTTCATGAGCCAGTCTTCCAGCTTGTCGCGAGTGCCATCAAAGGCCTCGGGTTTAGCCACTGGGTAAACACTGGTAGGGGCAGGCGCCGCTGCCTCCTCGTCCATGTCGAGATCGTCATCAGCCGTGCGGCGTGATGCGTTGGAGTTGCTTGGGGTAGCACGGGATCCTGAGGTAGTACTCATCTTGGGGGTGTTCAAAATGTTGAAGTCGTACTTTAAGCAAAGCTCGTAAGCACTAATTCTATTGGTTCTCGGGGATGAGTACGGTGACAGGAAGCCGAAGGGGTTGGTTGCAATAAGGTGTACAGATACGATCTGTCAGTCTTGAGAGCAGGGTAACGATGAGTAGTACAGAGTAGACTGTCTAGCTCGAAGGTTAGGTTTGAGATCCAAAGACAAACTTGATAACTTAGGTTGAACACACACTGTAAGAGTTGTGTTCCTACTAGAATATATACTTAGTAGGAAAGCTAGAGTATCCCTTAATGCGCCTTGTTCCCTTGTAACTCGGGATGCATTGTTTTCCCGGGATGTGGTGGCATCCTGTGATTCTTGGGATGACGCTTCTTGGCGGGATGTCGACGCATGTCACGTGACACGTGACACGCTGTCATCCAAGCGCTTGCCCCGCTTCCCATCAGTACCTTGTTTCCTTCAGAGATCGTAACACTAAGATATTATATTATAAAGGCTTTCTAGCGCGTTATATATAAAAAGTGCTTTCTTAAACATTATAGATAGTAGTAGCGCGTTACTAGCTTAAGAATATATTAGATTTTATTACTTTAATAGCTAAGATTATTCTTTCTTTATAAGGAAGTAATTTAAGATTAGATTATTATAACATTATAAGGAGTAGTAGAAGAAGGTATATGTTGAAGTTGTACTTTAAGCAAAGCTCGTAAGCACTAGTTCTGTTGGTTCTCAGGGATAAGTACGGTAACAGGGACACGAAGGGTGGAGTTGCAATGAGGTGTACAGATATGATCTGTCAGTCTCGAAGGCAGGGGTAACGATGAGTAGTACAGAGTAGACTGTCTAGCTCGAAGGTTGGTTGAGATCCAAAGACAAACTTGATTGACTAGGTTGAACACGAACTGTAAGAGTTGTGTTCCTACGTACTATATACTATTCCTGTATCCTGAGTACCTGTAGTCTCCGGGATACCTGTGGTCTCCGGGATACCTGTGGTCTCCGGGATACCTGTGGTCTCCGGGATACTTGTGCTTGGCGGGATACCAGTCACGTGACTTGTGGGACACATATGCGTCACCCCGCACTACTGCAGTAGAGTCCGTTCGTCTACTTGTGGCTTCCCTTCTCCTGTGATCGTAACACTATCCTCCCCTCCTAGGATTATCGTCCTCGATAACGTTGTTCCGTTCCGTGCGGTCGCATATCAGGTCGTAGGTATAAGTATAGTGTCAAAGGCGTGCCGCCTCTTGTTTCCGCATCCTCCCTGACCATGCCTAAGGAATCAACGAGATCTCGTGCACCTCGCAAGGTGTCGTCTACCGAAGCGCGTCGTGCGCGTGCAGATCGTCTGCGTGCTGAAGCAAAGGAAATGGTGTTTCGCTGCAAGCGGTGTGAGGAAAAGAACTTCCGTTGCTTTGTGGATACTGCAACTGGTCGCTGCGCTGGCTGTATCGCAGTCCATGCAGAGTGCAGTCTTTTTGTTTCTGAAGAAGAATGGGAAAAGGTTGAAGAAGAGAAGCGTAAGACGCGTATAGCGTTGTTGCGTGCCAAAGAAGATGCTGCTCGTCTTGAGCGTGAGCTGGCAGAAATTGAGAGTCGGGAGCAGGTCTTCGCGCGTCGTGATCTGGCCGTGTTGCAGGTGCAGGAACAGGGGCAAGAGTCGGAAGCGTCGCGTACGACAGCCACGTCATCCACCACCAATCCACTCGCTGATTTCTGCTGGTCACAGGCTAACGATTCCTCCTCTGGTCTCTTATCAGACCAACTCTTTGTTGACTTCCTTGCTGGGAACCCCGTGGATCCTGTGCCGTACTGGCCACAGAATTTCGATACTGCGTCAGCGACTGACGACAGTTCGTGAGGTTTGCTTCTGGTTCCCACGTGTTCTCTGAGTCTGGGTATCCTAACCACTTGACTAGATACTCAATGTTTCGTCCCTTCTTTCGGTGTTTTATTATTTTTTCAACTTCCCACTCGTCCTGGCCGTCTGCCTGGTAGTGAAAGTCTTGCTGGATCGGCGTTCTAGGGTCGGCTGGTTCCAACAGAGCGATGTGGAACACTGGATGGATCTTTGCATCCTTGGGCAGCGCAAGTCGATAGTTGACTGGGCTGATTTGCTTGGAAATGAAAAATGGTCCGACCTTGACTTTGTCCAGTTTTTTCGTTGGTCGCCGTGTGCGTAGGTTTTTCGTAAGGAGATACACTTTATCCCCCTCCTTTAGCAGAGGTGCCGTTTTTCGTTTCTTGTTGACATAAGAGATGCTTCTTGACTGAGCTTTGGCGATGTTCTCAAGCGATTGCTGATGTACTTCCTTTAGTGCTTCGACTGAAGTGATCGCTGATTCCGTTTGAATGTTACTGTCCAATGACCTTGTAAAGAGATTTGGGTGTCTCCCGTGGTTCGCAAAGAACGGCGTTACGCCTGTTGCTTCCGACAATTTGTTGTTGTACGCGATTTGTGCCATAGGTAGCAGTGAAACCCAGTTGTCTTGCTGCTGGTTGCAGTAGATGCGGAGGTACGTCTCCATTGTTTGGTTCACTCGTTCCGTTTGGCCATCCGTCTGCGGATGATACGCGGTTGACAATTTTTTCTTGGTACCAATAGCTGCTAACAGCGTGGTCCAGTAGTTCGATGTAAACAACTTGTCTCTATCGCTAATGATTGATTCGGAAATGCCGTGGTGTCGAACAATCCTATCCAGGTACACTCGTGCGAGCTGCTCTGCAGTGTAGCTGTGGCGGAAAGGCACAAACTCAGCGGCTTTCGTGAATCGATCCACTACAACGAAGATTGAGTCGTAGGTGTATCCTGTTACAGGATCCTTGGAGACAGGTAGCTGTGTAACGAAATCCATCGTAATGTTCGTCCATGGTGCCTTTGGCGGCTCCATTGCCTGTGCTTCTCCATACTTGGCGTGCGCGCTGTGTTTGTTCTGTTGACAGCTTACGCAATTCTTGATGAACTTGGCGACCTTGTCGCGCATGTTCGGGAACTCGTAATGTCTCTTGATGAGTTCCATTGTTCTGGTGATACCGGGGTGTCCATGAAGCGGGTCATCGTGGTGACTGCTTATGACTTCTTCCTCCAGTTCCTCTGGTACCTGTGATGGTACATGATGCTCTTGACGTACTAGCATCATATTGTTGAGCTGCTGGGACGGTCCTAACGATCCGTCGCTATTAACGCCAAGAATCGCCGATTCGTTGATCGTCTTGGATCCTGCGAGGTCGTGTCGTCGACTGAGTGCGTCGGCTCTACCGTTGTCCTTTCCTGGTGTATAGAGGATCTTGAACTTATATTGTCCGAGGGTCTCAGACCATCGTACTTGTCGTCTGTTCAATACCTTTGTTGTCGTGAAATGTACCAGGTTCTTATGATCCGTGTAGATCGTGAGTTCTGAACAACTCTCAGCATATACTCGCCAATGTTCTAGGGCAGATACGATTGCGAGTAGTTCCTTGTCGTGCACATCGTATCGTTCTTCTGGTCCTGAGAACTTGCGTGAGTAGTAGGCAATCGGGTGCCATTGACCATCTCTTTCCTGTGTAATGCATGCTCCTAATGCCAAATCTGAGGCATCTGTCTCCATTCGTAGCGGCTCTCCGCTCCTGAATGTAACCAATGTGGGTGGATCTACACAAGCCTGTTTCAGCGTTTCAAAAGCTTTGTCCTGATCCTTATCCCACTTGAAGGGTGTGTCCTTCCGCGTAAGTTTCGTAAGCGGCAAGGCCTTCGTGGAGTAGTCCTTGATGAAGCGTCGGTTGAAGTTGACAAGCCCTAAGAATTCTTGGATGTTCTTAACAGTCTTAGGCGTCGGCCAATCCTTCACAACCTGAATCTTGCTTTCGCTCATCTTAACTCCGTATCTTCCTACTACAAACCCTAGGAATTCAACTTCCTCTTTGTGCCACTCGCACTTCTCGGGTTTCAGGCGTAGGTGTGCTGCTCCAAGGCAGGTAAGCACTTGTCGTACATGTTCGACATGCTCTTCTAGCGTTTTACTGAACACTAGGATGTCATCGAGGTACGCCACCACAGTGATGTCCAGATGCGTTCTCAATACGTTGTTGATGAGCGCTTGACATGTAGCTGGTGCGTTGGTAAGCCCAAAAGGCATGACCAAATACTCGTAATGACCATAACGGGTTCTAAACGCCGTCTTCCATTCTTCGCCTTCCTTCATGCGGATGAGGTTATACGCTCCTCTCAAGTCCAACGCAGTGAAGTACTGTGCTCCGGCTAACCGATCCTGTAGTTCGCTAATGTTCGGTAGCGGGTAACGATTCTTAATCGTGATATCGTTGAGCTTTCGGTAATCGATGCAAGGTCGCAGCTTGCCATCTTTCTTTGGTACGAATAGAACGGGAAATCCTGCTGGGGATTCTGATTCTCTGATGAATCCTTTGTCAAGGTTCTCCTTAAGGTAGCTGCGCAACTCCTCAAGTTCCTTCTCTGACATCTGGTATATTGGCCCGAATGGGGGCTTCTTGCCTGGTTCGAGCTTAATCTCGTGGTCCCATTCTTGGTGCTGTGGTAATGCCTTCACAGTCTTCTCATCGCGGAAGAGGTCTATAAACTCTCTGTATTCGTCCGGGATGTCAGGAGTTGTACTGTCCTCCTTAACCGTCGCTTTGTGATCCTGGGGCTGGTTGGTATCTGCACGGTCGACCGCTCTATCTTGGCGCGTCTTGTTCGAAGAGATATTGTTAATCTCCTTCTCATCCACCAGCTGCGTCGTGAGCTGCGCGGGTCGCTGTCCGGGTGTACCTGATCCGTGACACTTGAGCGTTATTCGCTGGTTCTTCCAGTCGATCCATGGATTGTGCTCTCTTAACCAAGGGAGTCCTAATATGATATCGTGGGCGGCCGTTCCCAGAACATCTAGGTCTATCAATTCCTCGTGGTTGAATACTCTGAGACGTCGCTGTACCACTTCATGGGTCACAGTTGACTCTCCTGGCATTGGTTCTCCGTTGGCTACTCGTAAAGGGTATGGTTCCTCCTTTCTTCGCTTTTGCAAGCCTGCTTGCGTGATAGCGGATTGAGACACGTAGTTACTTTGTGCTCCTGAGTCCAACAATGCCGTCATCCTGGTGCCTTCTAGCACGACAGGGAATCTGATGAGGGAATGGGTCTCATTGGAATCCTGACGTCGATTCCGGGAGCCCTGGACGTTGTTGAGAAAACGCTCTCGTCCGGTCCCTTCAGGGCGCTCCGGCGCCACATGTCTAAAAAAGACTCGTCCTGGGGCAGGAAGCCGCTCAGGTGTTTTAGTGACCAACATTTTCTACACTTTGGGTTGAGACACAGAACCCAATCGTTGTTGCCACATTCTTCGTTCTGCACAAAGTGCATGTCTAATATTTCTTCCACGTCTGTAGTGATTCCGGGGAAGTGGAGGTTTGTACGCTTGTCCCAGAGGTGTTCTGCGCAGTAGGTGTCCATGCATTCCCACCAGTATTCCTCGCAGCTCTCGGGCTTGCTAGGAAACCATCCACTGTCCAGCTTGAACTGCTTATGGTCCTCACAGCCTTCGTGGTAGCATAGCATTGCTGGAAGTTGGGGGTGGCATGGATTCCTTATATCCTGGTGATACTGCTCTGTTTCGCTTTGTGTTGGCATAGTTGGTCGCCGATTGAAGTCGGGCTCGTCTCGGCTTCGTGCATACGAGTTGTAGGCGTCCAGATCTCGCTGTTTCGCAGTATTGTTCTTCTTCCACTGATTGAAGTCTTCTGTATGCCACTCCTTATTGGTCTTCCTGGCGTTGGCTATCTGTTGATCGAACTTTCCGAGTACTTCGGGGTCGCCGAGCAAATACTTTCGTGACCACGCAATCCTTTCCTTAGTCATCCATTCCTGGGTGTCACTAGTACCTTGCAGGTCTAACGGCTGGATGGTGACGCTTGGTGCTTCTTCCTTATGTTCAGGAATATTGTTGACAATGGTCAGGTTTATCGTTGGTATTTGAGGTCCCTGGGAGGCAAGAGTCTGGGTTGCTCGGTCGCGCGAGACCGGCGTGTCGTACTCTGTTGATCTGTCGCATACAAGTAGTCGTTTTCCTTCCTGAGAATAATACTTGTCGTTGTGTTGGTAGAAGGGTCCGTAGTACCGTTTGCCGACAATAATGGTGCCGTCCTGGGTGTCGCACTCCACTACATGGTGTTTCCTGGGATCATTCTGGATCCACTGAGGGTGGTAGGGCGTTGGTGACCGAACTAGTTCGTTCGTTGTATCTTCGTCAGATTCTTCTACATGCTCGTCTTCCATAAGACAACCCATGTCTTCAGTGAGAACTTCCCATTCGTCACTGGTCTCGTTGTCGTCAGTGGTCAGCATGTTGAGCTGTCGAACCACTTGGTTCTTCATGCGACAATCGCGAGCGTAGTGGCCCACCTTGCCACAGCTGTAACAAGTCACTGAAGACTTATCACTGCGTTTGTTACTACCCTTTTTCTTTTCATTCCATCGTTCAGGTCCTTTGTTAAGGTTGGAGAGGTCCATTGCCGCAGGGCCGTAGTATCCTCCACTTGTATCGTTGTGGACTCGGCGCCCTACGTTGGCTTGGTAATGGCTTCCTCGTTGCCCACGGCGATAGTTGTTATTACGCCACTGGTTTCGTGAGGTTTGGGGTGGGCGAGCGACCTGAGTCGCAACTCGCACACGAGGGTCCTCTCTCAATTCTTGTTGAAGGTCGTAGAGCTTGGTGTCGATACTGATCGCTTCGTGGACTAGCGCATCAAAGGTATCGGTAGCTGCTGCAGTTCGCATGAGCTCTTCCTTGACCTTGGGTTTTAGGCCTTGTTTGAACATGGTCATCAGCGCGACGTCGTCCCAGCCGGTGAACGTGGCTACCTGCTGAAACTTAGCAGCGTAGTCCGCGGCGGATGCAGTTTGTCGGATGCGCTGAATCTCGCGTCGGGCGATGGTTGGTTCGTTGTGTACTCCAAATACCTGGCGGATCTGTTCCTTGAACAGATCGAAGTCTTCGATCCATGGGTCGATATCCGCGGAGTTGCTTGCTCCGTCATGGTAGCGGCGGATAAATGGTTTGATCCAAGTGAACGCGCGATCCTTCATGAAGGTTGACGCCAAAGTGACGCGTTTCTCTTCTGGGATGCGTTCTCCCTGGAACATAAAGAACAGGTCGAACTTCATAAGCCAGTCTTCCAGTTTGTCACGAGTACCATCGAAGGTCTCGGGCTTAGCTACTGGGTAGGTGCTCGTAGAGACGGGGGCCGCTGCCTCCTCGTCCATGTCGAGATCGTCATCAGCCGTACGGCGTGATGCGTTGGAGTTGCTAGGGGTAGCACGTGTTCCTGAGGTAGTACTCATCTTGGGGGTGTTCAAAATGTTGAAGTTGTACTTTAAGCAAAGCTCGTAAGCACTAGTTCTGTTGGTTCTCAGGGATAAGTACGGTAACAGGGACACGAAGGGTGGAGTTGCAATGAGGTGTACAGATATGATCTGTCAGTCTCGAAGGCAGGGGTAACGATGAGTAGTACAGAGTAGACTGTCTAGCTCGAAGGTTGGTTGAGATCCAAAGACAAACTTGATTGACTAGGTTGAACACGAACTGTAAGAGTTGTGTTCCTACGTACTATATACTATTCCTGTATCCTGAGTACCTGTAGTCTCCGGGATACCTGTGGTCTCCGGGATACCTGTGGTCTCCGGGATACCTGTGGTCTCCGGGATACTTGTGCTTGGCGGGATACCAGTCACGTGACTTGTGGGACACATATGCGTCACCCCGCACTACTGCAGTAGAGTCCGTTCGTCTACTTGTGGCTTCCCTTCTCCTGTGATCGTAACAGTATAGTCTTAGTAGAAGTGCGCATTTTACTTACCTATGTATTTTGCTTACTGCTTACATTAGTTAAATAATAATATAGGCCTTACTTAGCTTTAGTAGGTATTTGTTACGATCTCCGAGTTGCGAGGTACTGATAGGAAGCGGGGCATCGCTAAGGATGACAGCGTGTCACCAATCACGGGACTCCGGGATGGCATCCCGCCAAGACGTGACCTCCGGGATGGCATGACCTCCGGGGATGGCATGACCTCCGGGGATGGCACGACCTCCGGGATGGCAAGACCTCCGGGGATGGCACAACCCTTGGGATGACCTCCATTACCTTCACTATATAATCTAGTAGGAACACAACTCTTACAGTTCGTGTTCAATCCTAAGTTAAAGTTTGTCTTTGGATCTCAAACCCAACCTTCGAGCTAGACAGTCTACTCTGTACTACTCATCGTTACCCTGCTCTCAAGACTGACAGATCGTATCTGTACACCTTATTGCAACCGACCCCTTCGGCTTCCTGTCACCGTACTCATCCCCGAGAACCAATAGAATTAGTGCTTACGAGCTTTGCTTAAAGTACGACTTCAACATTTTGAACACCCCCAAGATGAGTACTACCTCAGGATCCCGTGCTACCCCAAGCAACTCCAACGCATCACGCCGTACGGCTGATGACGATCTCGACATGGACGAGGAGGCAGCGGCGCCTGCCCCTACCAGTGTTTACCCAGTGGCTAAACCCGAGGCCTTTGATGGCACTCGCGACAAGCTGGAAGACTGGCTCATGAAGTTCGATCTGTTTTTCATGTTCCAAGGAGAACGCATCCCAGAGGAGAAACGTGTCACTTTTGTGAGTACGTTTATGAAGGATCGCGCGTTCACTTGGATCAAACCCTTTATTCGCCGTTACCACGACGGAGCAAGCAACTCAGCAGACATCGACCCATGGATCGAAGACTTCGATCTGTTCAAAGAACAGATTCGCCAAGTATTTGGAGTGCACAACGAACCAACCATCGCCCGACGCGAGATTCAGCGCATCCGACAAACTGCGTCCGCCGCCGACTACGCTGCTAAGTTTCAGCAAGTAGCTACGTTCACCGGCTGGGACGACGTTGCGCTGATGACCATGTTCAAACAAGGCCTTAAGCCCAAGGTCAAGGAAGAGCTCATGCGGACTGCCGCAGCTACCGATACCTTCGACGCGTTAGTAAACGAAGCAATCAGTATCGACGTCAAGCTCTACGACCTTCAACAAGAATTACGAGAGGACCCTCGTGTGCGAGTCGTGACTCAGGTCGCTCGCCCACCCCAGGCTCCACGCAACCAGTGGCGCAACAACAACTACCGCCGTGGTCAACGTGGTGGCCTTTACCAAGCCAACATGGGACGCCGTGTCCACAACGATACGAACAGTGGATACTACGGTCCTGCAGCAATGGACCTCTCCAACATTAACAAAGGACCTGAACGATGGAATGAGAAAAAGAAGGGTAGTAACAACCGCGGTGATAAGTCTTCAGTGACTTGTTACGGCTGTGGCAAGACAGGCCACTACGCCCGCGACTGTCGCATGAAGAACAAAGTGACCAGACAGCTGAACATGCTGGCTCATGACGACAGCGGCGACCAAGAGTGGGAGGTCGTTACTAATGAGATGGGACGTCTCATGGAAGACCCCACTTCCGGACTTGACAACGACTACATCGAGGAGTCCGATGAGGATGCTCCAAGCAAGCAAATCCGGTCACCAACACCCTACCCTAAGGAAGAGTGGATTGACAATGATCCCCGTCAACACCATGTGGTAGAGTGCGACATTAAGGACGGCAGCGCTATTGTTGGCAAACGATACTACGATTCCTTTTTCCGGCTCAACGACAAGTACTATTCAAAGGAAGGGAAACGTTTAATTGTATGCGACAAAACGCAACATAGTCAGGACATGATGGTCTCGCGCGACCAATCCACCCAGACTCCTGCTTTCCGAGAACCCAAAGCACCAACGATAAACTTGACCATTGTCAACAACATCCCAGAGCACAAGGGAGAAGCGTCATCCGTCACTATTCAGACACCAAGCCTACAGGATGTCGAGTCTGTCCGTGATTGGATGACGGAAGAAAATATTCAACGGTCAAGACGGTACTTGCTCGGTGACCCCGAAGCACTTAAGAGATTCGACCAACAGGTAGCCAATGCACAGAAAACCAACAAAGAATGGCACACGGAAGACTTTATCCGCTGGAAAGAAAGCAACTCTGCAACTCAGCAACAGCTGGACGACTACAACTTATACGCTCGAAGTCGAGACGAACCCGACTTCGACCGACAGCCCGCTTTGCCAACGCCGAGCTATACGTTGAAGCTGTTCCAGGATATTCGAAACCCGTACCATCCTCGACTACCACCTACGCAGTGCTACCACGAAGCCTGCGAAGACCACAGACAGTACAAACTGAACAGTGGATGGTTTCCGAGTAAGCCCGAGGGCTGCGAGGAATACTGGTGGGAATGTACGGATACCTATTGCGCAGAGCACTTGTGGGATAAACGCACGAATCTCCACTTTCCAGGAATTGAATGTGTGGAAGACATATTCAACATGCACATGGTACAAAACGAGAGGTGCTACGGCCACGAATGGGCTGAGTGTTTCCATCCGAAGTGCAGGAACCACGAGACACTAAAACGCCTGAGCGGTTTTATGCCCCAGGACGAGTCTTTTTTAGACATATGGCAAACAGACGCCAAGGACAACCCGGACGAGAGCTTTTTCTCAACGCAGTCCAGGGCTCCCGGAATCGACGTCAGGATTCCAATGAGGCCCAGTCCCTCATCAAATTCCCTGTCGTGCTAGAAGGCACCAGGATGACGGCATTGTTGGACTCAGGAGCACAGAGCAACTACGTGTCTCAATCCGCTATCGCGCAAGCAGGCTTGCAGAAGCGAAGAAAGGAGGAACCATACCCTTTACGAGTAGCCAACGGAGAACCAATGCCAGGAGAGTCGACTGTGACCCACGAAGTGGTACAGCGACGTCTGAAAGTATTCAACCACGAGGAATTGATAGACCTAGATGTTCTGGGAACGGCCGCCCACGATATCATATTAGGACTTCCTTGGTTAAGAGAGCACAATCCATGGATCGACTGGAAGAACCAGCGAATAACGCTCACGTGTCACGGATCAGGTACACCCGGACAGCGACCCGCGCAGCTCACGACGCAGCTGGTGGATGAGAAGGAGATCAACAACATCTCTTCGAACAAGACGCGCCAAGTTAGAGCGGTCGACCGCGCAGATACCAACCAGCCCCAGGATCACAAAGCGACGGTTAAGGAGAACAGTACAACTCCTGACATCCCGGACGAATACAGAGAGTTTATAGACCTCTTCCGCGATGAGAAGACTGCGAAGGCATTACCGCAGCACCAAGAATGGGACCACGAGATTAAGCTCGAGCCAGGCAAGAAGCCCCCATTCGGGCCCATATACCAGATGTCAGAAAAGGAACTTGAGGAGCTGCGCAACTACCTTAAGGAGAACCTCGACAAAGGATTCATTCGAGAATCAGAATCCCCAGCAGGATTTCCCGTTCTATTCGTACCAAAGAAAGATGGCAAGCTACGACCTTGTATCGATTACCGAAAGCTCAACGATATCACGATCAAGAATCGTTACCCGCTACCGAACATCAGCGAACTTCAGGATCGGTTAGCAGGAGCACAGTACTTCACTGCGTTAGACTTAAGAGGAGCATACAACCTCATCCGCATGAAGGAGGGCGAAGAATGGAAGACGGCGTTTAGAACCCGTTATGGTCATTACGAGTATTTGGTTATGCCGTTCGGGCTCACCAACGCACCAGCGACATGTCAAGCCCTAATCAACAACGTGCTAAGGGCACACTTGGACATTACCGTGGTGGCGTACCTCGATGACATCCTAGTGTACAGCAAAACACTAGAAGAGCATGTCGAACACGTACGACAAGTGCTTGCCTGCCTAGGAGCAGCGCACCTACGCTTAAAACCCGAGAAGTGCGAGTGGCACAAGGAGGAAGTCGAATTCCTAGGGTTTGTAGTGGGACGATATGGAGTCAAGATGAGCCAAGCAAAGATTCAGGTTGTGAAGGATTGGCCAACACCCAAAACCGTCAAGAACATCCAAGAGTTCCTTGGGTTTGTCAACTTCAACCGACGCTTCATCAAGGATTACTCCACGAAGGCCTTGCCGCTTACGAAACTTACGCGGAAGGACACACCCTTCAAGTGGGGCGAGGATCAGGACAAAGCTTTTGAAACGTTGAAACAGGCTTGTATAGATCCACCCACGTTGGTTACATTCAGGAGCGGAGAACCGCTACGAATGGAAACAGATGCCTCAGATCTGGCATTAGGAGCATGCATCACACAGGAACGAGATGGTCAATGGCACCCGATTGCCTACTACTCACGCAAGTTCTCAGGACCCGAAGAACGATACGACGTACACGACAAAGAACTGCTCGCGATCGTATCTGCCCTAGAACATTGGCGAGTCTACGCTGAAAGTTGTTCGGAACTTACGATCTACACGGATCACAAAAACCTGGTACATTTCACGACAACAAAGGTATTGAACAGACGACAAGTACGATGGTCTGAGACCCTCGGACAATATAAGTTCAAGATCCTCTATACACCAGGAAAGGACAACGGTAGAGCCGACGCACTCAGTCGACGACACGACCTCGCAGGATCCAAGACGATCAACGAATCGGCGATTCTTGGCGTTAATAGCGACGGATCGTTAGGACCGTCCCAGCAGCTCAACAATATGATGCTAGTACGTCAAGAGCATCATGTACCATCACAGGTACCAGAGGAACTGGAGGAAGAAGTCATAAGCAGTCACCACGATGACCCGCTTCATGGACACCCCGGTATCACCAGAACAATGGAACTCATCAAGAGACATTACGAGTTCCCGAACATGCGCGACAAGGTCGCCAAGTTCATCAAGAATTGCGTAAGCTGTCAACAGAACAAACACAGCGCGCACGCCAAGTATGGAGAAGCACAGGCAATGGAGCCGCCAAAGGCACCATGGACGAACATTACGATGGATTTCGTTACACAGCTACCTGTCTCCAAGGATCCTGTAACAGGATACACCTACGACTCAATCTTCGTTGTAGTGGATCGATTCACGAAAGCCGCTGAGTTTGTGCCTTTCCGCCACAGCTACACTGCAGAGCAGCTCGCACGAGTGTACCTGGATAGGATTGTTCGACACCACGGCATTTCCGAATCAATCATTAGCGATAGAGACAAGTTGTTTACATCGAACTACTGGACCACGCTGTTAGCAGCTATTGGTACCAAGAAAAAATTGTCAACCGCGTATCATCCGCAGACGGATGGCCAAACGGAACGAGTGAACCAAACAATGGAGACGTACCTCCGCATCTACTGCAACCAGCAGCAAGACAACTGGGTTTCACTGCTACCTATGGCACAAATCGCGTACAATAACAAATTGTCGGAAGCAACAGGCGTAACGCCGTTCTTTGCAAACCACGGGAGACACCCAAATCTCTTTACCAGATCATTGGACAGTAACATTCAAACGGAATCAGCGATTAACTCAGTCGAAGCACTGAAGGAAGTACACAGAAAATCGCTCGATAACATCGCTAAAGCTCAGTCACGGAGCATCTCTTATGTTAACAAGAAACGAAAAACGGCGCCTCTGCTAAAGGAGGGGGATAAAGTGTATCTCCTTACGAAAAACCTACGCACACGGCGACCAACGAAAAAACTGGACAAAGTCAAGGTCGGACCATTTTTCATTTCCAAGCAAATCAGCCCAGTCAACTATCGACTTGCGCTGCCCAAGGATGCAAAGATCCATCCAGTGTTCCACATCTCGCTGTTGGAACCAGCCGACCCTAGAACGCCGATCCAGCAAGACTTTCACTACCAGGCAGACGGCCAGGACGAGTGGGAAGTCGAGAAAGTAATTAAACATCGAAAAACCAAAAAAAACAACGAATACCTAGTCAAGTGGTTAGGATACCCAGACTCGGAAAACACGTGGGAACCAGAATCAAACCTCACGAACTGCCGCCAGTTGCTGACGCAGTATCGAAATTCTGTGGCCAGTACGGCACAGGATCCACAGGGTTTCCAGCAAGAAAGTCAACAAAGAGTTGGTCAGACGAGAGACCAAAAGAAGAATCGTTAGCCTGTAACCAGCCAGGATCAGCCCAAGGATCGGAGACAAGGGGGCCGGTAGCGGTACTCGAACTTTCCGCCTCTTGCGCCTGATCTTGCGCTTTCAGCAGCGCCAAATCACGACGCGCAAATTGACGCTCACGATTCTCAACCTCCGCCAGCTCTAGACGAAGACGAGAAGTCTCAGCCTCTGCACGAAGGAGTGCGAGTCGCTTCTCTTCTTTCTCCTGCTCAACCTTTTCCCATTCCCCTTCAGGAACAAACAAGCTACACTCCGCCTTCACGGAGATGCAGCCAGCACATCGACCAGTAGCGGTATCGACAAAACACCGAAAGTTCTTTTCTTCACACCTTTTACAACGGAACGCCATTTCTAGCGAACGCTCTTGAACGCGACGAGCACGAGCACGACGCTCCTCAGTGGACGACTGCGAGCGCGGGCCTCGCGGCTTTCGTGTTCCGGAATCCTTCGGCATGGTTAGGGAGGCTATGGAACTTCATAAGGAGACGACCTACGAACAGTACTTATAGGACGGGACCTACCCTGCGACCCACGGCACGGATAAACGATATATCGAGGACGATATGCTGAGAGGGGAGAGGTAGTGTTACGATCTCCGAGTTGCGAGGTACTGATAGGAAGCGGGGCATCGCTAAGGATGACAGCGTGTCACCAATCACGGGACTCCGGGATGGCATCCCGCCAAGACGTGACCTCCGGGATGGCATGACCTCCGGGGATGGCATGACCTCCGGGGATGGCACGACCTCCGGGATGGCAAGACCTCCGGGGATGGCACAACCCTTGGGATGACCTCCATTACCTTCACTATATAATCTAGTAGGAACACAACTCTTACAGTTCGTGTTCAATCCTAAGTTAAAGTTTGTCTTTGGATCTCAAACCCAACCTTCGAGCTAGACAGTCTACTCTGTACTACTCATCGTTACCCTGCTCTCAAGACTGACAGATCGTATCTGTACACCTTATTGCAACCGACCCCTTCGGCTTCCTGTCACCGTACTCATCCCCGAGAACCAATAGAATTAGTGCTTACGAGCTTTGCTTAAAGTACGACTTCAACACGCGCGTGAACCACGCGTGGCCTGCGCACGGCAGCACCAGCACGTTGCTTTGTTATTTTTAACTGCGACTGCTGTAAGACCTTGCCCTTAGCCTGTTTAGGCAATTAGATACTTTTTTAAGCGTCGCGATCGCGTTTCTGAGCTGCTCTTGCTGCCTTGCGCGCGTTAATTTCAGCACGTGATTTAGCAGCCTTGCGATCGCGCTCTTCTTTCTTCCTCAACCGCCTCACACAGTTATCCTCCTTCTCTTTTGCCTTAAGCAGTTTATTCTAGTGCTGAATTTCACGCCTAGTGGTTTTTGCAGCCTCTTCCTCTAACTGCTGCTGCTTAGTTGCCGCCTAGCGTTAATCGGCACGTGCCTTCGATTAGGGGCTCTACTAGGTAGCACCACCCTGTAAATTAAGGTTATCTGCGGCTAGAGGTAGTGCTTTCTTCTTTTTATTCTTCCTCTTCTTGGCTGCTATTGCCTCTCTAAGGCCTTAAATCTTGTGCTAGGTAAGCTCATTAAGCACGTGGAGGTGGTGAATTCTCTGTTTAACTGCGTCTGCAGCAGTAAGGTCCTTATCCTTTACAGCGCTCCTTAGCAGTGACTTAGTCTTTAACTAACTAGGCTTAGGAGAAGCCGCCTAAGGTCCTGCTTGCTCTAGAGGTGTGTTACGAACTCTTATACCAGCCAATTGCTGACAGGCTGTCAGCGCTCAAGAAAGGACTCGGGCAGTATGGTTACGGGGGCTCCCCGTGCGGCACGGTTGTGACGTGGTGTTCCCACGGTCACGTGACCTCGCTCACGCCTTGGCACTCGAGCAAGTGGATCCTCACGTGCCCAGCTCACGCAGCTCACGTCGAGCAAGTCGAGCAGACGCTCACGAAGCTCACGTCGAGCAAGTCGAGCATAGGATATCTCTTTAGTATATAAGTACGTAGGAACACAACCCTTATGGTTCGTGTTCAACCTAAGTTATCAAGTTTGTCTTTGGATCTCAAAACCAACCTTCGAGCTAGACAGTCTACTCTGTACTACTCATCGTTACCCTGCTCTCAAGACTGACAGATCGTATCTGTACACCTTATTGCAACCGACCCCTTCGGCTTCCTGTCACCGTACTCATCCCCGAGAACCAATAGAATTAGTGCTTACGAGCTTTGCTTAAAGTACGACTTCAACAAGGTGTCGCAGGTGGCGGAGGTGTTGGTGTTCTAAACTGATTAAGTATGACGTCGGCGTTTGGTGGGTAGATACCTGTAGTTTCAAAGGCACTCTCTACTAACGCCTTAGTAAAAGTATAAACCTAGGCAGGCTAAAACAGGCTTACAAAGTCAGCCTTAGTTACTAGGTACTATCCCTGCGTTGTGTGGTTGTGTTTAACTAGTTGGTTGGTATAGTTTTAAGCTAGCGACTTAAAGCACACCACATCTAGCGGCTGAAGCGTGTAGGTGGCGTGTGGAGGGAAGATAAGCAGCAGACTCTTGTGCTGATTACAGCAATCGATAAAGGCCTTCGTCACGTGGCTACCGTGCCTGTTAATAATAAGTAGCCTGTACCTTCTCCGAGCTTTCCTCTTAGTGTAGCAATTAAAGACCTGTTCTAACCAGGCAACGCCTAAATTGTCGTTTGTCCAACTAGTAGGTGACGTGGTAAAATGAACTAAGTGCTTGGCTGGATTAATTTCGCGTAACTAGCTTGCTTGTACTGCGTCACCTTTGGCTGGAAAGATAACCCCTAGGGGGAGGTAGGTACCGTCAGCATATACACTAGCAACCACGGTTATCTACTCCTAATTACTATCGTGGGTAGGTTGTTTAAACCGCCTCTTACAGTACAGTACCTTATTAAACACCCTCTTGCTCCTTCTAACTACCCTAATTATAAATCCCTTTTTATCTAACGTACATGTACAACGAGCGGACCGGTCAACGAGCGGGCCACTTTTGCCAAGACCACACCAAAACTCCCCCTATTATGGCCCAAAACACTACAAACTGGCGCTGCATAAGGCAAAACAAGCTGTAATATTACTAAGAGACCTCTTCTACAGCATTCTTGCACGTTCGCGCGTTGTGCCCACTCTCTCCGCACCGTCCACAGCGTCGTTGGGATGGTTCACCTCCTTCAGCCCGAACCTGCTTCTTTGCCTTCTTACCATCACTACGCGCGCTAAACTCCTGCAGAGCAGCTATCCGCTGGCCCTCTTCAACCGCAAGGCTTCCCTTAGCTTGAATACGCTTTCTTTTGTGCGATTTACGTCGCGTGGCGGCCTTATTAGCCGCTCGAAGCTCAGTAATCTCCTGTTGTGCCAAAACCAGCTTGTGCGCAATAATTGCTGCCCCCTTTGAGACCTTCTCAAACGCTTCAACTATAGAGGTTGGTGAGCTATTAACATGCGTCTGAATCCTCTTCTTCACAAGCGTTGATTGCGACCCAAATTCCAGGGTATTGCTTGGGGTTTGCGACTGCCAGAGCGGGCTGTTTTGGGGGAGTGGTGGCGATGGGGTGCGCAGCTTCACATCCAGGGCCAATATGACGCGATCTGGGGCAAAGGGAGCCAATCCGGCCCCTCGGAACCCTCCTTGAATGTTGCTAGGGGTAATAGCTTTCTTGTGAGCCGCTACAAAGCATGGGAGGAACTCCTGCTTTGTAATGTGGTTGATCCGGTTGCGCATAAGCTCATTAACCTCAACCCCGTACGCCTTCTTCAGAGGGCCAAAACAACCCACATCAAGTGGCTGAAGGAGGTGCGATGAGTGCGGAGGCATGCATAGGATCACAATCTTCTGATCCTTGCAGTATTGCGTGAATTCTGGAGTGTTGTGGCTCCCATGACCGTCAATAATCAGCAACCGGTGGCTGCCAACAGTGCGCGCCTTTGTATACCTGTCAAAGTGCTTCAACCAGTCAAAACCAAGCTCATTGGTAGTCCAGCCGTTCTCAGAGATGGCAATACTCCAATCTTGGGGCAGGTTGTTGTCCTTGTACCAGCTGGACTGGTGTTGGCGGGCTTTGAAGATGATGTAGGGTGGAATAGCCCATCCTGTGGCATTAATGCCCTCAATGACTGTTACCCACTCCCGGTTGCCTGGCTGGACCTGCTTTGCTCGTCCTAGTTTCTCTGCATCTGTTACAACAACTCCGGTGGATATCTGGCCCATCATGAAGCCTGTCTCGTCAAAGTTGTACGTGTCGTTGTCCTGGATGCCATACTTGACTTTGGTAGTAGCTACAAGGTTGAACCAGCCCTGTATAACCTCAGGGTCCTCGCAGAGGGCTCGCTTGTAGTCATACTTGCGATTAAAAACTGTTTTGAGCTCCTCCTGACGCGAAACAAACCTGCTGGCCCACCTTGGGCCAACAGGGGCCAAACTGCGCTCTTTCAGCAGAGAATTGGCCATATCAGCCACAAATTCAAGCCGGGGGGACTCTCCTCGCGTAACCAGCTCAAGTATGCGCATAACAATCACCTGCTCCTCAGCGCTGGTTAGATTCCGTAAGTTGGCCATAATATTAACGCGTGAAGGTCGTCCAGCGCGTCGTTGGTGTAGTGTAGTTCGAGAGACGCTGTAGATAGCTGCAGCGCGTCGCTCTGAGAGATTCGCGTCTTGTTTGAGAGCTTGGAGCGCAAGCTGTATCTGACGCTCGTTTGACGCGTTAAACTGTACTTGTTGTGGAGGCATTAGTGTAGGGAGGGAGTTTTGGTGTGGTCTTGGCAAAAGTGGCCCGCTCGTTGACCGGTCCGCTCGTTGTACATGTACGTTATGTTGTATGTGTTCTTAGGCAATACTTCATGCTCCTTAATTTTAAGGTGCAGGAGCTGGAAATACAAGCTGTATTTATTACCAGAATCAGCCTTATGGCGTACAGTTTCTATAGGAGTTGACCAGGCAGTGATAAGGTGGTCTTGATTCTGGTTTAACAGCCTAGTAACCCAGCTATCAGAAGGCTCCCAGCGGCACAAAGGAGTCAAGAAATTAATAATCATTTGCCTTGTAGGCATCAGGTGTCTCTCTGTGAGTCCTCTGATGTATTGTACAAGCTCTGCCTCAGCACGTGGGTGGAGGAGCCGTTGGCTGTTGGTGACCTCTTCACGAGGGGTAACTTCACCCCTGTGCTGGCGGGTCAACGTCGCGCGTGAACAGCCATGTTTTTTGGCAAGAGCCCGGTATGAGAATTGTTCTCTAGGTCTTAAATTATCTAGATCTGCAAGGGCTTCCTTTAACGGCATCGTGGCGTTGAGTTGTAGGGGGTTTAAAGTAACGTCCAAAGTTGGTGGGGTGGCTCACGCACTGACCCGGCTCACGAGGTGCACAGACACGGTACAGCACTGCGCAGGCGTTCTACTATAGAAACTGCGGCGCTCGGTGGGGTGCGGCCCTCGGTGGTGAAACACGTTATAGTTAGTTAATCTAGTTATGTATAACGTACCCCACGGGCGAGCCGGTTAACGGGCGAGTCGGTCACTTTTGCCAAGCCCCCACCAAAGTACCCTTCTTACACCAATGCCTCAACAATAACCTATTATTAACGCGTCTCAGGAAGCTTAGATACAGCTTGCGCTTCAAGCTCTTTAACAAGACGCGAATCTCTCCCAGCGACGCGCTGCAGCTATCTACAGGGTGCCTCAAAGCACACTAAGTGACCGACGCGCAGGACGACCTTCACGAGGCGATACTATGCCCAACTCACGAGGGCTGGACAATCTGGAGGAGCAGGTGATTGTTGATCACATACTTGAGCTAGACGAGCGAGGATTTGGCCCTCGGCTGTCAGATGTGGCTGCTATGGCCAATTCTCTGCGCGCTGAGCGCAATCTGGGCCCTATTGGCACAAACTGGCCCAGCACGTTTGTTAAGCGTCAACCAGAGCTCAAAGTGAAGTTTAATCGCAAGTACGACTATAAGAGAGCCCTCTGCGAGGATTCTGGGGTTATCTAGGGCTGGTTTAGCCTAGTAGCTAATATCAAAGCCAAGTATGGTATCCTGGACAATGACACGTACAACTTCGACGAGACAGGCTTCATGATGGGCCAGATATCCACTGGAGTCGTTGTTACAGCTTTAGAGAGACGAGGAAGGCTAAAGACAGTCCAGCTAGGCAACTGGGAGTGGACCTCAATGACTGTTACCCACTCCCGGTTGCCTAGCTGGACCTGCTTTGCTCGTCCTGACTTCTCTGCATCTGTAACAACGACTCCAGTGGATATCTGGCCCATCATGAAGCCTGTCTCGTCGAAGTTGTACGTGTCATTGTCCAGGATACCATACTTGGCTTTGATGTGGCTACTAGGCCAAACCAGCCCTGGATTACCTCGGGATCCTCGCAGAGGGCTCACTTGTAGTCGTACTTGCGATTGAAGACTGTTTTAAGCTCCTCCTGACGCGAAACAAACCTGCTAGCCCACCTTGGGCCAACAGGGGCCAAACCGCGCTCTTTTCGCAGAGAATTGGCCATATCAGCTACAACTGTAAGCCGAGGGCACTCTCCTCGCGTGACTAGCTCAAGTATGCGCATAACAATCACCTGCTCCTCAGCGCTGGTTAGATTCTGTGAGTTGGCCATAGTATCATCGCGTGAAGGTCGTCCGGCGCGTCGATGGTGTAGCGTAGTTCGAGAGACTCTGTAGATAGCTGCAGCGCGTCGCACTGAGAGTTTTGCGTCTTGTTTAAGAGCTTGAAGCGCAAGCTGGATCTGACGCTCTTTTGACGCGTTAAACTGTGGTTGTTGGGGAGGCATTAGTGTAGGAAAGGAGTTTTGGTGTGGTCTTGGCAAAAGTGGCCCGCTCGCTGTGCTGGCCCGCTCGCTGTGCTGGCCCGCTCGCTGTACATCTACGTTACGCAAAGGGGGGAGCTATTTTATCGCACAAGCTAGTTTTAGCTCAACAGGAAATCAGCAAGCTTCGAGCAGCTAATAAGGCAGCTACGCGACGAAAATCACACAAAAGAAAGCGAGTTCAGAAGGAAGGGACACTAATAGTTAGAGATAGGCAGCGACTGGCAGCTCTAAACGAGTTTGGGGTGCGTAGTGATAGGAAGAGGGCGAAGAAGCAGGTGCGCGCTCAAGAGGGTGAGCCAAGCTAAAGGCGCTGTGGAAGGTGCAATTAGATAGGGCACAACGCACGAACTTGTAAATAACACTAATCTACTATAGACCTTGCTAGGACGTCTTCCTCAGAACCCCTATACGCGAGGTGCTGTTAATATACTACAATTTAATGTGAAGTTTGGTGGGGGCTTGGCAAAAGTGACCGACTCGCCCGTTGACCGGCTCGCCCGTGGGGTACGTTAGCGAAAAATTATTAAACAAACCAAACAGAGGCTTAACGTCCGAGACGGGTGAGTGGCCGGGACGAGTGAGTGGCCGGACTTTGCCAAGACCCCACCAAACCCATGACTACACACGACCGTGCAGCGCCGTCAAGAACAGTAATCAAGAATTGTAATCAGCCAATCTATTCAGAAACTTCTATTACATCTTGCTCGCATGTGCGCAAGTTGTGACTAGTCTTACCGCAACGTCCACAGCGTCTTTGCGACGGTTCGCCTACTTCAACACGCGACCTCTTCTTTGCCTTCTTCCTATCGCTGCGCGCCCTAAACTCCTTTAGAGTTGTTAAGCGCAGTCCCTCTGCAACTTCAAGAGTGCCTTCCTTCTTTACTCGCTTTCTCTTATGCGATTTACGTCGCGTGGCGGCCTCATTAGCTGCTTTAAGCTCAGTAATACGCTTCTGGGACAACACTAAAGCATGCGCCATCATCTCAGCGCCTTTAGAGAGGCTTTTCACCGCCTCAACCATCAAAGTAGGCGAGCTATGTACATGCCTCTGAAACCTCTCAAGGACTAGCTTCGTTTGAGACCCTAATCCTAGGGCATTGCTTGGGGCTTGCGACTGCCAGGGACCGTCCTCGACGGTGGGTAACGGTGGAGTACGCAGGCGGACGTTAAGCGTCGATATCACAGCCTCTAGGTTGTGTGGAACTAAGCCAGCGCCTCGAAAGCCTCCTAAGATATTGCTCTTCGTGATAGCTATGTCGAAAGCGGCTTTAAAGCACGGCAAGAACTCCATTTTAGTAATGTGGCTGATCTTGTTGCGCATCAGCTTCTCAGCTTGGCACCCATACGCCTTCTTCAGCGGCGCAAAACAGCCGACGTCAAGCGGTTGTAGTAGGTGCGACGAGTGCGGAGGCATATATAAGGTGATTACGTTCTTCTCTTGGCAGTATTGCTGGAAACCAAACGAGTTATGGCTCTCGTGGCCGTCGATAATAAGCAAGCGGCGGCCGCCAACAGTACGCCTCTCTGTATGCTCGTCAAAGTGCTTTAACCACTGCAGGCCAAGCTCGTTTGTGGTCCAGCCAGTGTCAGAGACTGTAATAACCCAATCCTGAGGTGTACTGCCCTCCTTGTACCAGGCAGAGAGGTGGTACTTGCCCGCGAAGATGATGAAGGGTGGGATTGTCCACCCCATCGCGTTGACACCATGGATAGCCGTGGCCCACTCCCGGTTGCCTGGCTGAATGCTCTTCGGCCTTCCTCGACGCTCTGCTGCGGTGACTACCGCGTCAGTCGATATAACACCCATCATGAAGCCAGTCTCATCAAAGTTGTACATGTCTTTGTCCTGGATGCCGTACTTGGCTTTTGTATTCTGTACTAGGCGAAACCAGCCTTCTACAACCTTAGGATCCTCGCACAGAGCTCTCTTGTAATCATACTTCCGATTTGTCTTTACTTTAAGCTTAGGCTGGCGCTTTACGAATGTCTTAGCCCAGTTCTCGCCAACAGGGTCGCGATGCCGCTCAGCGAGCAAAGAATCAGTCATATCTCTGATAGTAGCGAGCTTAGGTGGAAACCCTCGCGCATCTAGCTCAAGGACATGCTGAACAATCGCCTTCTCTTTAGATAGAAGAAGCTTCATTGATTTAGGTTTGCAATCGCGTTAGGAGACTGTTCCGTTACGTCGTCGCCGTAAGGTCCGTTCAGGTGCGCCAAAGATTGCTGCAGCGCGTGGAATAGTAAGACTCGCGTCTTGGTTTAGAGCCTAGACTGCGCTTTGTATCACAGCTTCGTTTAAGCTTCTGTTCATGCTGCTACGTTACGACATCGCAACTTAATTGAAGGTGGGTTGAAGTTTGGTGGGGTCTTAGTAAAGTCCGGCCACTCACCCGTCTCGGACGTTAGAATATTTTTTGTTTTGTTTGTTAATAACCTTGCGGAGCACTAACCTATAGACTATAAACAAAAATAAAACCATACTGCCGGGATGCCATTATTACTCTTTATACTCCTTGGAATGCGCGAATAAGCTTGCAGCTAACATGCAAACGTATAACGTAGTTTACCGTGTCCGTGCACCCAATGCACGGATTCAACCAATGCACGATTTCTACCTTTCAACTCACCCCAAAATTGAGGCTGCGCAGCCACATACAATAGCTATTGTCATGAGAAAAGTTGGTGGAATAGTAAAGTGATGCTTGCGATTAATTTGGCCTATTTATATTTATGTGGAAGTGTGACGTTGCGGCCCCGGCGGGTGGTTTTGGGTGGAGGAGACGGGGAGCGCTCGGCACCAACTACACCACCCACACCACCCACAGTACCACGATTCTGCTTCTTTCTGGGTGCTACAGCTTGTGAGATCTTGCGCTTAGCCTGATTAGGCAATTGGATACTTTTCTCAGCGTTAAGAGCTTGTTTTTGACGCTCTTTTTGGGCCCTGCGTTCGGCGGCCTGTTCTGCCTTCTCTGCCTTGACCTGATCACGCTTGGCTTTCTCCCTCATCCGTTGCCCACGCTTCTCTTCTGCAATTTTCTCGCGATAGAGCTTATTAGCAGCTGCTAACTCCTTCATCTCTGCTTTTTTTAGAGTCTCTTCTTGCCTGTTGCGTTCTTCAACTGCCATCCGAGCTCGAGCCTCGCGGAACGCCCGAGGGGACCACATTACTGCACCACCATGATACTCATGATGCTGTTGTAGGTCTAACTGCTTTCTAGGTTGTTTCTGACGACTCTTAATTTGGTGTACCTTCCTCTGCAGAGCGTCTAACTCGGCTTGAAGTAACTCTACCTGAGTAGAGAGATGGTGGATAGTTTGACCTAGCTTCCGCGCGCCTACACTGCGCGAATCCTTGACCTCCGCCCGGAGGGTTGTGCAAGCTTTAAGCCAATCCTCTGCAGAATAAGCTGTAGAACCAGAGGCTATTGAGTCTGACCCGTCTGGTGTTGTGTGGCGAAACCTATCAAGTACAACGTTGGGGTTTACTGGTTGGTTGGTTGGTTGGTATTCATTTTACGTCTGGTTGATGGGGAATAAGTCCACCATCTCGCCTCCCGAAGGGCATATACGACGTGCTAAGCTATGGAATTACAGTGCTGCTACACTACCTTAGAAAGCATTTCTTGCCTGCGCGGGTATTGCTACCATGTCAGAACTACAGCTCCCCTTCCAGTTGGGGAGACTGAGCGATTTGTGTACATTAGGGTGAATCCTTGGTGTGTGTTCAGAGGCATTTGAGCGCCGTAAGAGTGGGAAAGAGGGGGAGGGAGAGTGGAGGAGAGAAGAAGGGGGGAGTAAGAAGGAGAGTAAGAGGGAAAGTAGGGAAAGAGTACGGGTGTTTGCTGCTGTTGCAGTACAGGGTAAGCTACCGGAGGCAGACCCTGGTGTAGTACTGTGTGAGTTGGGTAAAGGCTTCGAAAGCCTCTGGATCCCCAATCAGCACGGCAGTGTACGCTAGGCCATCGCTCCGGCTGGATGGTGGTATGGAAGGTCGAAGTGGCCATCGGCCAAAGGCCCCTAGGGTCTTGCGGCAGAGCGCAAGGTGCTCTGGTGTCTTGTCAAGCCCGCATGAGCAGGTGAGTGTTGCGTCGTTGTGACTGAACTTTCGGTGGTACCAGGCGAAGTCGCCGTGCATAGATCGAATTGCGAGCAGTCTAGCCAAGATGGCTCTTGGTAGGTCTAGTTCTGGTAGTCTGCTGTGAAGTGAGTAGCCCAACTCCCATCTTTTGTACTATGTAGAGAGGCTTTCTTCCTTCTTAGACCACTAGGTCTGCTGTGTATCGTGCAGTGCTTGGCGGGCAACTGACTTGATGCCTGAGAGTGTAGGCATAGCGGCTTTTCCAGTCGGGGGTGATGGGTGCTGGGCTTCTAGGTTCGCCAGCCTGTCTGCCGCTTCGTTTCCTTCGATGCCTAGGTGTCCAGGGGCCCATTTGATGGAGACGTCGTGTGTCTCCATAGCACCATGGCACTCCAGGAAGGCCCACTGAGAGGTAGAGGGTGCGTTGCCCCAGAGGCACCATATCACTGAGGTGCTGTCTATACACAGCCAGGTTCGGCGAATGCGGAGCGCTGGTTGTCTAATAGTGTGCTGGAGGCCCCTCCACGCTCCTACTGCTTCTGCGTCGAAGACATGTGAGGTAGGGTGAAGTGACCTACGTCCAGTGTGAAGTTGTTTTCCGTCCTGATATACTGCAAAGCCGTAGGTAACCCGCTTTTCTCCTTCCTTAGTGTACTGTTCAGAGCCATCTGAGAAGATAGTAACATCTGAAGGTGGGAGGTGGTCCCACCATTCTGTAAAGGCCTTGGCTGCGGTCTTTTTATCCGTGCCTATTGTTGGGTCTGTTTGGCAGCCAGGTGAGTAGTGAGGGGATGTTAGTACTGTCCTAGGTATCTCAGGCAGAAGAGATCCTAGATACTGGACTTTGGTTCGCATTCGTTGCAGCTTTCCAGCTGTCCGGCCTATGCTCATCCTTATGGCTGCTGTGCGGCTGGCTAGTGGGTGTTCTGCATCTATAGTGCGTAGATAGGTCGCAAAACGGAGTTTGGCTTCTTCCAGCGCAGTGGCAGCTAAGGGTAGTCCGGCGTCTCGGAAGAGAGTAGCGGTAGGGGTTGTTCGCCATACGGGGAGAATGCCTCTTGCTGCTATAGCTAGTGTTTTGTCTATAACAGCTATGTGCCACCCGACATAGGTGCTGACTTCGGCTGGTCTGCTAGGTTTAAGTGTGCGTGGAGGTTTAGTACGGCC
The DNA here is from genome assembly GCA_016630955.3 of Didymella arachidicola. Classification (NCBI taxonomy): domain Eukaryota; kingdom Fungi; phylum Ascomycota; class Dothideomycetes; order Pleosporales; family Didymellaceae; genus Didymella; species Didymella arachidicola. The sequence continues at coordinate 49,381 of CM049986.1, forward strand.
TCTGTACCAGCACTCGGCCCCATATAGAAGGGACGGGTATACGCAGGCTATGGTGGCCTTGCGGAGGGAGCTGGCCGGTGGTCCGTAGGCCGTGTTTGCTAGGCTGCGGATGTGGTAGGCTACCTTGGCCGCTTTCGCGTTATGTGTGGCTACGTGTCGCTTAAAGGTAAGTTTGCGGTCGAACCAGATCCCTAGCCATCGGAGAGCTGGCTGGGTTCTTAACCCGCTTGGTAAAATTGGGTTGATTGTAAGCTGCTCGTCTACCACACAGGGTGGCGCGTAGCTACTCTTCTGTCGAGTGAGGTGGATCATTTCCTGTTTTTCCGGGGCAAAGGTGACCTTGTTAGCTGTGCCCCATGCTCTAATCTGTCGTAGGTCTGCTGCTAGGAGCTCAACGTTCTCATCTAGGGAGTGTGAGGCCTGGTACAGGCATATGTCATCTGCGTATCCGAATCTCTTCTTTGTGTCCATAGACAGCAGCTCTGCCAGGTACAGTGTGTACAGGACTGGGGAGAGGGGCGAGCCCTGCGGTGTGCCGCAGGCGACTGGGTAGCTAGGGGTAGTGGCTTGACCTAGGCGGACTTGGACCCTTCGATCCGTGAGAAAAGAGTTGACAAAGAGGATGGTCCTTTGTGGCCAGCCCTGTTCGGCCATCCGGTGCAGCAGGCGGTTCTTGAGGAGAGCGTCAAAGGCGCCTTGCACGTCCAGGGTGACCATTATAACATGCTGGCCTTTTGCCCACGCAGCTTCCGTGTCGTGGGTGAACGCTGCAGTAAGATCTACAGCAGAGCGCTTCGGGAGGGCGCCTCCATGCTGGGGGCTAAGGATCTTGTGGGTCATAGCAGTCCACGCAATTCGTCTAGCCACCGTCCGTTCGAGGCCCTTTCCGATGCAGGAGAGCAGTGCTATAGGTCTCTAGGATCGGGGTGACGTCCGGTCTTTCTTCCCTACCTTAGGTATTATGGCGACTTCTGCCAGCTTCCATTGTGCTGGGAAATGGTTGAGTTCGAGGCATCGCTGGAAAATTCTTTGTATGATTTGCCCTACCTGCGCCCAGCAAGCACGGAGAAGTCGCACAGTAGAGCGGTCAGTGCCTGGTAAGGTGCTGGAAACCCCTATCGTGTTCCGTTCGGCTTCCTCTAGTGAGATGCGTGTGCTCCACGGGAGAGTGGCTGCATTCCCCTGGTCTAGGTAGCATCCGAGGTCATCCTCCGCTGTGTACCGGTTGAGGACTTCCTCTCTCAGGGCCTCAGCCTTCTCTAGGGGGTCTGAGATAGTCGTGTTGTTTACTATAAGAGGAGTGTCCTAATTCTCTGGTGTAAGCTTGTGCCAGGCAATGATCTTGAACAGGTGCTTGTCGTCCTTAGCGTTGTCAATGACATGCCTCCAGTACTGCCTCTTAGCCTGTCGGACGGTGGTCTTGAAGGTCTGTCTCTCTTGCTGTAGACTGCTAGCGCAGAGCTGTCTAGCATGTTTGTAGGCCTGGTAGGCAGTCTTGCACTCCTGAGTCCACCAAGGCGCAGTGCGTCCTTCCTTGCGATCGAGCTTGCCCGCTGTTTGTATAGAGTGCTGCACAGTCTCTGTTAGCAGCGCGACACAGTTGTCTAGTTGTGCGGCATCCCGTGCAGTGCGCGGATCAGGGATGCTCTGGACGCCAATTTCCACTAGCCTAGTGAACTTAGGTAAGCTTGCCTCTGGCACTCTGTAGTGGTGCTGGTCTAGCTGCAGAGTACCGAGTGTGGAAGTAGAGACAGAGGTTACTATTGTCTCGTGGTCTGACCCGCAATGCATGCTAGCGTCAACAGCAGACTGGGCAAATGGGATGTTGGAGAAAGTAAGGTCAAGGACATGGCCAGCCCAGTGTGTTGGCTGCCCCGGCACACCAATGTAGTCCATAGAGGCGTTAGCAGCCCACCTGGCGAGCTCTATGCCGCCGCTGGCTGCGGAAACAGAAGGCTCAAAGGACTCGTGTCTGACGTTAAAGTCCCCTCCTACAACGCAGTGTTAGGGGGGCGTAAGGTGCGTAACGTATTGGAGTACGTCAGGGGTAAGTGGCTGTCTGTAGCAGTTGAGTATCGAGACTCCGTTCACGACAGCCCACAGCAGGTCTGGGTGATCGAGGCTTTGTCTGGCCTGGAGCTTCAAGTGGTATCCTTTGCGGATATAGGTCATCACCCGAGGGCGGGTAGCGCCTAGTGCGTTAGGAGCGTCCCAGGTGCTAATGGGTGCGAGGTGTCTGAAGCCTGGGTGGGTGGAGGTCCTTGAGTTGGCACAGGTGAAAGGCTCTTGGACGCATACAACGTCCATGTCCTTCTGAAAGGCCGCTTCTAGGATAGTAATGTGGCAGGGTGAGCTCCTGCCAACGTTGGCCCAGCATATGCGGAGCTGGTCTCTCTGCTGGCCGGGCCGTCGTTGCCTGTTGCGGGCGGAAGGTGTGTGTTGGCGTCCTAACATGTAGATGGTGACTCATCGCTCATGCTGATGTCCTCCCTCTCTGAGGTGGAGGGGTCAGTGTAGATGGTTGATCGTGGGAGCAGACTGTTGGCCGACATGTCCCTCACATTCAGGTTCGTACGGCCTGCAGCGGCCCGTCTTGGTCTCTTTTCTCTGCCAGTGGTGGGTAAGGATGCTTGAGAGGCGCTGCTTGTTTCAGTTAGAGCTGCCCTGCTATCCTCTTCTAGTGCCCGCCCCCGTGGAGGAGGGTGGGGGACCGGCATCTCCTGCGCGGCCTCCAGGGGGGTATCTTCATGCTGAGGCGATGCCTGATTAAGGGTCACCTTATGCTGCGGCGATGCCTGGTTAAGCGTCTCCTCTACCGTCCTGTAGAGATGCTGGTATGTTGCTCTGCCTGCGCGACGGATAGCGTTTAGTTTAGTCTTGGTGGGCTTGATTATGTGTCCGTGCACCCGGCGAGGGGCAGCGGGGCAGTTGGAGTGACTAGCTGGGTGTGGGCTATGGCAGTTGGTGCACTTGGCTTTATGAGGACAGTCGTCCCCATAGGGCCCTTGGTGTCTATCTGTGCGATCCCTGCAGTGCGCACAGCGGGCTAGCCGAGTACAGCGGGCGGCGTTGCAGTATTGTTGGCAGCCTGGGTCGTGTCGCTGTATAGTAGGGTGTTTGTGTATTTCCTTTAAGAACTGGCTAGTGCCAAAGAGCTGAAACGAGCGGACTGTCTCTTTGTAAGAGATGATCTAGGTAGTTAGGCCATTGTGGTTGGCTCCGTGTCGTGAGGTCCTGCAGCTGACTGGCTGCTTGCCTGTTTGTGAGCAGACCTCCTCCTCTACCAGCTGGGTGGTAGTAGGTAGTTCGGTGCCGTCTAGTGTGCGGAACGAGCTGGGTACTCCTTGTACTGCGTAGTTGATCCAACGTTCTGGGATCCTAATTGCGTCTCCGCCTAGGGCTTTTACAATAAGCTCCTGGTTTTCTTGGATCAAAAGTCGGTCCCTAATTGTTTTGCTTGCTGGCGTGATTGCCCAGCCAGTGTTGATTGGCGATGCGGTAGGGATGTCTTGAAGAGTGATCTTTTCTATGCTCCTACACACTGCCTGTCTCACTACAAAGGGAGACGGTCGCTGCAGACGCACTGCGGGGTCAGAGATTGTAATGAAAATTCGGTGGTCTTCTTTTGGCTTAGCAGACGGACCGGGCCGAGATCTAGCAGGGTTCAAGGTCCTGGTGTTACCCCTATCTTTTGGCAGCGAGATCTGGGGGTCTCTGGCTACGTCCGCCCAAGAGCGGCGTCCCGATCCTTGGCTACCGGAGTTGCTTTGATTGGTGTCGCTGCTCCAGCGGGAGCTGGGAGGGGAGTTGCTCGGGGAGAGTGAGGTTAGAGCCTGGATGACTCTCTGCTGCAGCTCTGCGGCGATCCTGGCTTCCTGAGGGTTGGTGTAGCCTTCAGCGTGTTGGTCCACCGCTGCGGCGAAAGCAGTAGTGATGGTGTTCCATAGCTGGGTGATCTGCTGGGTCTCGGTGATGTGGCGTTGAACGGCATCAGAGACTCGGGGTTTGGGAGCGCCCCCACCGGAGTTCTGGCTGCTCAGCGGGGGTGCTTGATGGTGCACGTCCCTCTGCAGCCGTCTTGAGGCGCGGGAATTGAGATGTTGAGGGGACTCGGGGTCTGGGGACCCCGTGTGATGGGAGGAGGGAGACTCTGCCATCCTATTAAGCTCCTTGCGCGTCGCGCAGGGGGCCTAGGCGGACGTTAGAGGTACTCCCAGAGTGGCCGCAGTGAGCCAGATCGTTTGCTGTGATTTTTGGGGCTTCTGTGAAGGAAACCCAGAAATCAAAAGATTGGTGTTCGGTGGGGGTTTACTGGTGATATGCCGGTGGCTGCAAAGGCCTGCAGTACAAGATCTTCCCCGAATGTGTGTACCCAGGCAGGCCAGAATAGGGCAGGAAAGTCACTTTTTGACAGTGAGGTAAGGCCTTGGGTAGCTTGGAGGTGGTTGTCGAGTTCAGAACTGTAGTTGGAGGATAGGGGCTTGAAACAGACGACGTCTAACGGCTGCAGCGTCTGAGTACTGTGGGGGGGTAACACGGCTAGTATGATCCGATTCTGGTGACAATATTCGATGAAATCCTGCGTCAGGTGACTCCCGTGGCCATCTACTATCAAGAGACGGTACTTTAATCGCGCTTTTGACTTTGTATAACGGTCAAACACCTGCTTAAGCCACGCTAACCCTATCTCATTGTTTGTCCATCCTGAGGGCGAAGAGCTGACGTGAATTGAGTGCTTTTCTGGGTCAATATCGGCCACCCAACGGTACCGGATGGTAGAGTTTTGGGACGCAAAAACGATGCCTGGGGGAAGAGCAGTACCATCCGCACAGATACAAGCCAGGAGGCTCACCCACTCACGTGAGCCATCTTGACGAGCCTGCCTGACCTCCTTCTTCTCATATTGACGCCTACTGAACACTCGTTTGGTTCTACCCAGCACTCCAATCGCGAAGCCCTTCTCATCCATATTGTACGTGTGCTCAGGCTCTATCTGGTACTGAGTGATTTTGAGTTGTAGAAGCTCGAAGTACAACTTGTAATTGTACTCTGACTCAGCGTTGTGGCGATTAGAGTCCATGCCGGTGGTCCATTGGGATGTGAGTTGATCGCGGTGACGATGGAGGAAGCGCGTAACCCAGCTATCAGAGCAGGGTTGTAAGGCAACTGATGATGCAAAATTCTGTACCATATGCCTTGTAGGTGGTAAGTGACGTGATGGCAACTCCTCTATATACTTTACTAGGTCTAATTCTTGTTGGTTGTTGAGTTTCTGTTGGTGCTCGTTGGCAACGTGCCGAGGGGCCTGATAGAGTCGGTGCGCGCGCGACAAAGTTGAGCGATCAACACCATGTTTTTTTGCAATTACTGCGTATACAAGTTTTTTGCCAGGCTCTAAAGTATATATTTCGTGCAGCGCCTCATTAATTCCAGGCATTGTTGGTGGAGTTATTACGCGTTGAAGTTGTGTGATAAAACGCGTTCCCCGTGCATTGGGTGACCGTGCACGGTACCGTGTCCGTGCACTCAATGCACGCCGTCAGTCAATGCACGCGATCGCGATTTCGTCCCAACTTCGCACCCCCCATAACTCAACGCCACGATGACTATGGAAGAAGCCCTTGCAGAGCTAGATGCTCTTAACTCTAGCGAAGAAGTTTGCTACGCGACAATAGCTAAAAAGCATAGTGTTAATCGCTCAACGTTGTCGCGCAAGCACCGAGGTGTCAGCGGGTCGCGTGCAGAGGCAGGTTTAGCACGTCGCAATCTTCAACCAGAACAGGAGGCAGAGCTTGTGACGTATCTGGAGGGATTGACAGAGCAAAAGTTACCTCCTACAAGAGAGATGGTGCAGAATTACGCGTCTGATATCGCTGGACACCCTGTCTCCGAGAGCTGGGTCACACGCTTCCTCCACCGACACCAAGATGAGCTTACATCCCAATGGAGCACTTCTATGGATCGACAACGCCACGCTGCTGACTCTAGTGATAAGTACAAGGTGTACTTTGAACAGCTAGGCAGCAAAATCAACTTCTACGAAGTGGAGCCTGAGCATACGTACAATATGGATGAGAAAGGCTTCATGGTTGGAGCCGTTGGCAGACAGAAGAGGATCTTTAGCAGGAGGCTGTTTAAGAAGAAGCAGTTTAAGCAGATGCTGCAGGATGGTAATCGTGAATGGATAAGCTTGTTAGCGTGTGTATGCGCTGACGGCACAGCGTTGCCGCCAGCTCTCATTTACGCAGCTGACTCAAAGAACATACAAAACACATGGGTAGAGGATGTGAAGGTAGGAGAACATATGGCCTTCTTTGGAGTATCAGGCAGTGGCTGGTCAAACGATGGGCTTGGTCTTGCCTGGCTCCAGCAGGTGTTTGAGCGCTTCACAACAGCCAAAGCTCGGAGAAAGTACCGCCTGTTGCTTGTGGATGGCCACGGGAGCCACCTAACAGAAGAGTTTCTGGAGTATTGCCACAGGCATAAGATACTGTTAGGTATCTATCCACCTCACAGCACGCACACGCTGCAGCCGCTTGATGTGGTAATGTTTAAGCCTCTCAGCACAGCATACTCAAAGAAGCTGGCAACACGCCTTCACAAGCATCAAGGCCTAGTGCCTGTAACTAAAGCTGACTTCTTTGGCCTGTTCTGGGATGCTTGGGCAAGCAGCTTCACTGCAAAGAATATCTTTAGCTCGTTCAAGGCGACAGGTGTACACCCATTTAACCCCAATGTTATACTCGATCGCTTCACCAACGACGACTCAGACACCTCTAGCAACGCTTCAGAGGAAGCTCCTACATACGGCGGCGAGGCATGGCAGAAACTGAATACAGTCATAAAACGCGCGTTGAGTAGTGCCTCAGAGAAGGACGCATCTATTGTTCGGCAATCGCTCCACCACATGGCCATACAGAACACCCTTCTACAGAGCGAAAATGAGGGCCTGCTTGACGCTCTTACTGTTAAGAAAAGGAGAAAGATGAAGGGCAAGTCTCTAGACCTGCTGCAACACTATGAGTACTGGGGGCCTTCAATGATGTGGACTCCTCGGTCATTCAGGGAAGCCAAGACCCGCATGAGGCTTGCAAGGGAGGAGCGAGAGGCAGACGAGAAGGAGAAAGCTGACATGAGGGAGCTTGCTAAGGCTAATAAGCTATACAATGAGAAGATTGCGCAGGAGAAGCGTGATGCGCGCGCAAGGGAGAAGGAAGAGCGTGACCAGCAGAAGGCTAGGAAGGCTAAGGAAGTCGCTGAACGCAAGGCTGAGAGAGAGCGTCAAAGGCAAGCTCGCAACTCTCAAAAAGCTATACGAAAGCCCTCTATAGGCAAGCGCAAGGCTCTGGAGAAAGAAGCACCAAAGAAGAAGCAGAAACGTAGTGCTGGGGATGATGTAGCTGGTGCCTCGCGCATAGCGCGTACGCCAACACCTCCACACCAAACCAACACTCGCGGCCGCAAAATCCTTCGGCCAAGAAAGTTTTGGTAAGAAAGTTTGTTCTATAGGTTGATAGAATGCTCCACTAAGTTATCCTGTAATACAAGCTGTTGTGTGTGGCTCTACAGCCTCAAGTCTCTGTAGCCCGTTTTGGTGATGCGCGTGCATTGACTGACGGCGTGCATTGAGTGCACGGACACGGTACCGAGTCCGTGCGCGTGACGCCCACCATCGCGTAACGCCCCGCTAAGCAAATCGCACCCCATCTTCAACACCCCATAGCTCAGTCAATATGGACTCAATTCAAGAAGCGGCTACAGAATTCGATTTGCGCAATCATAAAGAACAACTTTCATACACAAAGTTTGCTAAAGCAAAGGGAGTTGATCGGTCTACGTTAGCGCGGAGGCACAAAGGGGTTTCAACTTCTAGGGAGGTCAAAGCAGTTAACCAACGGAAACTCAACAACACTGAAGAACAAGAGCTTATTAAGCTTATTAATAAGCTTACTGAGGACGGATTCCCTCCTAACAGGCTTCAAATCCGAAATTACGCGTCTAAAGTAGCTGGTAGCAGCGTCTCTGATAGCTGGGTTACTCGCTTCCTCCACCGTCACACAGCTGAACTGGTCACCAAATGGGCAACAGGGAAGGATCGCAATCGCCACCAAGCTGACTCAGGGGCTTCTTTTGAGGCCTACTTCACACTTCTACACAGCAAGATAGCTGAGTACAGCATTGAGCCTCAGCACATGTACAATATGGATGAGAAGGGCTTCATGATCGGGGTACTTGAACGTGCAAAACGAGTGTTCTCCCGGCCACTGTGGGACAGCAAGCAAGTCAGAGGTACTCTCCAAGACGGCTCACGGGAGTGGATCACGCTTATTGCTTGCATAAGTGCCTCAGGGGAAGCCCTGCCAGCAAGCCTCATATACCCAGCAGCCAATCAAGCTATATACTCAGGCTGGGTGGAGGATATCAAGCCAGGGGAACACTCAGTCTTTGTCAGCTCATCTAGTACAGGCTGGAGCAACAACGAGATAGCTCTTGCCTGGCTTGAACAGGTGTTCGATCGCGCTACTAAGGCCACAGCACGGAGAAAGTATCGTCTTTTGATACTTGACGGCCACGGGAGCCACGTTACCCCTGACTTTATTGAGTACGCCAACCAACGCAAGATACTCGTGATGATCCTTCCCCCTCACTCAACACACAGGCTCCAGCCACTGGACGTTTGCCTGTTCTCACCTCTGGCACGAGCATACTCAAATGAGCTTACGCAGTTCCTCCAAAGCAGTCAGGGGACCTCTCCAGTCACTAAATCAAACTTCTTACACCTGTTCTGGGCGGCGTGGCAGAGCTCATTTCAGGAGTCAACAATCGTCAACTCCTTTGCAGCCACAGGGATATGGCCCCCTGACGCCTCTGCTGTACTCAAACAAGTCAACAACACTTATACAGACAAAGAAGAACAATCAGGAGCTCTTAGACCAACAGACTGGAGGCGTATAAGGCAGGTACTTAAGGATCATGTGAAGGAACCTGACAGTGAGGCAGTGCGGGAGCTGACAGGGGCAATTCACTCTCTTACTGCCCAGGTTGAGCTGCTTACTGAGCAGAACAAAGGCCTGCAGGAGTCTCTTGCACACAGGAAGAAGCACAATAAGAAGAGTAAGCCCCTGAGTCTCCAACAGCGGAAGGAGTACCAAAGTCAACCTGTATTTTGGTCTCCTCGGAAGGTCAGAGAGGCACACTATCGTCGGAAGATCAATGAGCAAGAACAGGAGGAGCAGCATCTTCAAAAGCTACGTCAGAAGCAAGAGCAAGTAGCAATTAAGCTTCAGAGAGCAAGAGAGGCTCAGGAGAAGCGTACAGAGCGTGAGAGAGCTAAGGAGGTGAGGGTGCAGGAGAAGGCTAAGAAGGCAGCTGAAGCGCAGCGTCAAAGGGACGCTCGTCAAGCTACTACTGCTATCCAATTATCCCAAAAGGGTAAGCGTAAAGCCTTAAAAGCTACCTCAGGTAGCAATAAGCGTCAGAAACAAGCTGGTGATGCTGGTGGTGCGAAAGAAGCCCCTGAGGCACCCTCAGCTCCTCCACCAGTCACTACTCGCCGCGGACGCAACGTTAGGCTTCCAAGTAAATACAAGTAGCACAAGTAGTTCACATAGGTCTATTTACTACTCTACTACAATATTATACAATATTTGCTGTTGTTGGTGGCTCAGTAACCTTATTTTTCAACAAGTCGATAGGATCTCAGCGGGGCGTTACGCGATGGTGGGCGTCACGCGCACGGACTCGGTAGCGACCCTTCTCAAGATCTGATTCCCGTTTCTTCTTCTCGCCCGACCTTATAAATCACACCTGGTAGGAAAACCTGAGGAACCTAAGGAGGCAAAACCTTGTTTAATAAAAAAAGATACCCTAGAGGGGACTGCGCGCAAGAAACTTAGTTATATAGATATAAAGATAACTCTAACAGATTTTGTATTGCTTTAGCCTTTGTACGTATCTCAAAGGCCTCAGGTCTGTAAAAGTGACCCTCTAAGAATGCTGCCTACAAAAATGCGCAGATGTTAAATCTGTTACCGTTTGCCACTCTGTTATGCGTGACCAGATTCTCGACTTCCGTACAGATCTTTTGAGCAGGATCCCAAATAACAACGCATCTAGATTACTCTAACAGATTTTGTATCGCTTTGGCCTTTGTACGTAGCTTAACGGCCTCAGGTCTGTAGAAATAATCCTATAAGAATGCTGCCTACAAGAATGTGCAGAGGTTGAATCCGTTAACGTTTGCCGCTCCGTTATGCGTGATCAGATGCTCGATTTCCGTACAGATCTTTTTAGCAGGATCCCAAGTAACCACGCATCTATCAGTCTTAGGTGCTCCTTTATAACCGTTGTTAGTTCTCTCTAGTATAGAGGAGGGGTTTTACGTACCACCACTCCAAGCACCACCACTACCAGCCATAGGGAAGATTTGGTAGTGGGTGTTACCAGTCACACCTGGAAGGGCGAGTTTTTCGAAGTTATTGAACTTATGGGGATAGCTGGCAACATTTGTGCCGGCCTGCAGATGGCGACATGCACCCTGCCAACAGTTGTTGATAGAGGGCCCGCTCCAGATAGTAGAACCGACAGCACCGCCACATTTTTGCACTCTAGCAGTGGCTCTTTTATCTAGTGATGACTTAAGATCAGGACTAGGAAGGGCCTGGGCTAGAGCCAAGATAGACATCGAGAGAATAGTCTGCCTTATAATTAGTTGTAATCGCGTCTTAATAGAATAGTGCTATACAGTAAGCTGCATTTTTGTGGTTGGTCTTATAACTGTTTGTAGTAACGACTGTTGTAGTAATGAATGTGACAATTGGAGTTGTCTTCGGTAAATAGGTACTGCACACTGGCTTAAATATGTAGAGCAAGTGAAATAAGTACACGTGCATTACATTACTGATACATTTCCTAATATGACTTCGTATATTATCGGTCCTTGCATATTGTACAGCTAAAGTCTACGAGATACTAGCAGATAGCGCACAAGACTTCGTGGCCTAGATTATATTGCGTTATAATTTCAAGATACGGATCTACATCGTCTATATTACTTGGTTGTTCTATACGACTTGTGGTTCCGCGTATTCCGCTATAGTTAGACTAGGGATCCTTTACCTTGTGACGTACTGCCAGATAGGAAGTGGTTGATGCAAGTGATTATTGTTAATAATGATGTCCTGTGTGTTTACGGCCGAACCTTTTCTGAGCTGAGGTGGGAGGACCCCTGCGCTGTTCTTGGCAGGTCTATTGCTAAGCCTGTCACTCGGACATCTGCAATCTCACACGTCCAGTCGATTCTTAGAGCACTAAACCGTTAGGTTCACTACACACTGAAATCTGGGTTGTAGAGCACTAATAATTTAATGCTAGCTACACCGCATAATGACCAGTTATGCTGAGCATGATAGATAACACACCGCATATGGCGCTAGTTTAGATAGTATGCCATGTATTATGTAAGGGACTGGGACTTCCGACTACCCGGGCTACGGATCCTGGCTCCACATACGAGCCGCCAAGCTTAGCGCCACGCTATATTATCTCAGACCCGTGACTTAATAAAACTCATTTCGGTGCTCTAGAAAGCGACCGTACGAAGGGGCTAGTATTGTGTAAGGGATTGGGACTTCCGACTACCCGGGCTACAGATCCTGGCTCCACATACAAGCCGCCAAGCTTAGCGCCACGCTATGTTATCTCAGACCCGTGACTTAACAAAACTTATTTCGGTGCTCTAGAAAGCGACCGTACGAAGGGGCTAGTAGTTGGTCTTGCACTACCTGAATAAACTGGGCCTATTTGGTCTAAGACCAAATACTAGCTCTTTTGTACAGTATCATGCACTAATTAAACGTGCATTCATGCTGCGGTACAGCTGTCGGCCGCTAGGTGTGACAGACCATAGCTTTGGAAATTAGGATCCAGATTACAAAAGGTGTAAGCTATGTACCTAGTAACGTTAGAGCAACGTAAGTATATATATGTCCCTTCGAACACACACAACTAACCACACAGAGTTTATACTCACACAATCCAACAAGACCTAAACACAGACTCAATACCTAGTAAATTCTTTTACCAACATGTACACCTCTACTATAATTTCAACTCTTTACCTTGTTGCAGGAGTATTTATGTAAGTTTAGCAAACTTCTCTACTACACCCCTTTATCTGTTTAACGTCTTGCTAATTTCTTAAAAAGGACTGGAGTTAGTGCGAGTGCGCATACTAGGCTTGTTTGTTGCCAAAAGATTAACAACAAATGGACGTACAATGGGGAATTGACAAAGGATGTGTGCAGCAACGACTATTCCAACGAGGTAAGCATCAACCATTTTCATACATCACTATTACTTACTAAGATAATAATAGGCTCAATTCCGTAACAACTTCTGCACTGGAACAAACGACAATAAGTTGTCCGGAAGTGACTTTTTCAACAGCTGCAAAAACGTTGCAGCTGCTGGTTACACCAACGCAGCAGGAAAGGTTGTCTATATTTCGGATCGCAACTCGGTCGGCTCTGGCGACAGAATGAGCTGTTAGGTTGATTAGAGGGAGGCAGAAAGTGTGAAGGTGTTAGATGGTTAGAAGGATGGTGTTAGATGGTTAGAAAGATAGTGTTAACTATTGTTAGCGTCCGCTCCTTTATAGAAATAAATGTTACCGCAAAATCCACATCTAGATGTTGTAAGAAATCGCACTACAGTAACCGTGCGTTCGATGATCATGGTCACTGGTTGAGCACCCCCACCACCACGACAACAAAACTTCAACGCGTCATAACTCAACCAATATGGACCCGATTCAAGAAGCGATTAAAGAAGTCGAATCACGTGAACCAGGAGATGAATTCTCGTACCAAGCAATTGCGAAGAAGTATGGTGTAGGACGAATGACGCTGATGAGACGACACAAGGGCGAAACCGAGACCTATGGCTTGCGCAAGTCCTCCCTCCACCCACAACACGAAGCCGAGCTCGTACGATATATCGAAACGCTTACCGAACGACGTTTGCCACCTACAAGAACAATGATACAACAGTTTGCCAGTCAGTTGGCTGGCAAGCCGGTCTCCAAAAGCTGGGTTTCCCGGTATCTCCGCCGGCATCCCAACCATCTCATCTCTCGCTCGGGCAAAGCCATGGCCAAGGAGCGTACCAAAGCTGATTCAGGGGCCAAGTATAACTTGTATTTCAAGCTTTTACATGAAAAGATGGAGGAGTACAATATACAACCTATCCATATATTCAATATGGACGAAAAGGGGTTTCAACTTGGCCGGGTTGGCAATACAAAACGTATATTTAGCAGAAGACTCTACGAGCAAAAAGGGGCAAGGCAAGCACTTGAAGATGGCTCAACCGAGTGGATAACGGTGATAGCTTGTATTTGTTCGGATGGCAAAGCTTTGAGTCCGACTCTCATCTTCCAGGGAGCCAACGGAGCTGTTCAATCGAGCTGGGTTGAAGCTGTACAAGCAGGAGAACACTCAGTATTTACTACGTCATCACCCTCTGGCTGGAGCAACAACGATATTGGGTTAGCTTGGCTCAAACAGGTGTTTGACCGAGAGACCAGACGGCATGCTTCAACTGGGTATCGATTACTACTCCTTGACGGCCACGGATCCCATGTAACCATGGATTTTATTGAGTATTGTAACGACAACAAGATCCTCTTGTTTGTACTGCCTCCTCACGCTATCCATACGCTTCAACCACTTGATGTTATGATGTTTAAACCCCTGGCAACAGCTTACTCAACTCAGTTGATGGGATACCTCCAGGACAGCCATGGGTTACTCAATTTGACCAAAGGAGACTTCTTCCCGCTCTTCCGGAGGTCCTGGAGCTCTGTATTCAAGCCTCCACTCATCAAGAGGTCTTTTGAAGCCACCGGTATACAGCCAGCCAACCCTCCCCTAACCCCCCCCACCGAACACCAATCTTTTGATTTCTGGGTTTCCTTCACAGAAGCCCCAAAAATCACAGCAAACGATCCGGCTCACTGCGGCCACTCTGGGAGTACCTCTAACGTCCGCCTAGGCCCCCTGCGCGACGCGCAAGGAGCTTAATAGGATGGCAGAGTCTCCCTCTTCCCAGCACACAGGGTCCCCAGACTACGAGATCCCCCAGCAGTTGTATACACGCGCTCCAAGACGGCCCCAGGAGGACATGCAGCACCATGCGCCCCTTCTGAGCAGCCAGAACCCCGGTGGGGGCGCTCCCAAACCTCGAGTCTCTGATGCCGTCCAACGCCACATCGCTGAGACTCAGCAAATTACCCAGCTATGGAACACCATCACTACTGCCTTCGCAGCAGCCGTAGATCAACACGCACAGGGCTACACTAACCCGCAAGAAGCCAGGATCGCACAGGAGCTGCAGCAGAGGGTCGTTCACGCGCTGACCTCCCTCTCCCCAAGCAACTCTCCCCCTAGCTCTCGCTGGAGCAGTGACACTAATCACAGCAACCCCGGGAGCCAAGAGTCAGGACGCCGCTCTTGGGCGGACGTAGCCAGAGACCCCCAAATCTCAGATAGGGGTGCCAACCGACCCCTGATCCCTGCTAAACCCCGGCCTGGTCCGTCGGCTAAGCCCAAAGAAGACGATCGAATCTTCATAGCCATCTCCAACCCAACAATGCGACTGCAACAACCCTCACCATTTGCGGTAAGACAGGCAGTTTGCAAGAGCATAGGAGGAATCACCCTGAGGGACATACCTGCCGCATCACCAATCAAAACAGGCTGGGCGATCACCCCAGCTAATAAGTCTATCCGGGACCAGCTTCTAACCCAAGAAAACCAGGAACTTCTAGCGAGAGCACTAGACGGAGACGCGGTAAGGGTCCCAGAACGCTGGATCAACTACGCAGTACAGGGAGTACCCAGTTCCCTTCGAACCCTCGACGGCACAGAACTACCCACGACTATCCAGCTAGTGGAGGAAGAGGTATGCTCGCAAACAGGCAGGCAGCCGGTCAGCTGCAGGGCCTCACGACATGGAGCCAACCACCGTGGCCTTACCACCTGGATCATCTCTTACAAGGAGCCAGTCCGCTCGTTCCGCCTTTTTGGTATCAGCGAGTACTCCAAGGTGATCAACAAGCACCCTACCATCCAGCGCCACAACCCAGGCTGCCAGGGCTACTGTAACGCTGCCCGATGCACCCAGGTAGCGCGCTGCGTGCACTGTGGAGACCGCACAGACAGACACCAAGGACCGTACGGGGACAACTGCGCCCACAAAGCCGTGTGCGCCAACTGCCACGGACCACACCCAGCTAGCCACGCCAACTGCCCTGCAGCCCCTCGCCGGGTCAACGGACACAGCATCAAGCCTACAAGAGCCGAGCTGAAGGCTATCCGACGCGCAGGCAAGATAGCACAGCAGCACCTCTACAGGACAGTCGAAGAGACCCTCAGACAGGCAACGCTTCAGCCTGAGACTACTCCTCTAGAGGCATCGGAGACAGCGCCTCCCCAGCCTCCCACCCAGAGGCAAGAAGGAGATAGCAGGGCTTCCGCATCACTTCCTACAACGACTAACTCCTATCCATCCTCCTCTTCCACTGGCAGAGCAAAGAGACCAAGGCGGGCCGCCACAGGCCAGAGAAGCCTCAATGTAGGACAGCTGTCTGCCGGCAGCATCCGCCCACAATCGACTATCCACACTGACCCGTCCACCTCGGAGAGGGAAGACACCAGCATGAGCGATGACCCGCCATCGTCATGCTAGAACACCCCTACAACATACCAGCCCACAACAGGCGTCAACAGCACAGTCTACCAAGCAGACAACTCCGTGTATGCTGGGCCAACGTCGGCAGATGCTCGCCCTGGCACATCACAACACTAGAGCTGGCCTTCCAGAAGGGCATAGATGTTGTGTGTGTTCAAGAGCCCTTCGCATGTGCCAACTCGAGAACATCCACTCACCCTGGTTTCAAGCACCTAGCACCTATCAGCACCTGGGACAGCCCCAACACACCAGGCTCAGTCCGCCCTAGAGTGATGACATACATCCGCAGAGGCCGCCACCTACGGTACCAGGCTAGAGAGAGTCTCAACCACCCAGACATGCTATGGGCGGTAGTAAATGGAGTCGCCATACTCAACTGCTACAGACAGCCACACACCCCAGACGTCATTCAATACGTCACACATCTGACACCCCCTCAGCTCTGCCTTGTCGGGGGCGACTTTAACGCCAGACACGAATCCTTTGAGCCTACCATCACTGCAGCCAACGGAGGAGTGGAGCTAGCTAGATGGGCTGCCAACGCGTCTATGGACTACATTGGTGTGCCAGGGCAGCCAACACACTGCGCTGGTCACGTTCTTGACCTCACCTTCTCTAACATCCCGTTTGCCCAGTCTGCTGTCGATGCTAGCATGCACAGCGGCTCAGATCATGAGACGATAGTGACCTCTGTCCCCATCTCCACACCAGGCACTCCGCAACTAGAACAGTACCACTACAGAGTTCCAGAGGCGAGCCTAGCTAAGTTCGCTGGGCTGGTAGAAATGGGTGCCCAAAACATCGCAGACCCGCTTGCAACACAGGATGCAGCACAGCTAGAAGAATGCGTCACGCTGCTCACAGAGGCTATACAGCACTCTGTACAGGCAGCAGGCAAGCTCAACCGCAAGGAAGGCCGCGCTGCACCATGGTGGACCGAGGAGTGCAAGACCGCCTACCAGGCCTACAAACGTGCTAGACAGCTCTGCTCTGGCAGTCTACCAGAGGAGAGACAGGCCTTCAAGACTACCGTCCGACAGGCCAAGAGGCAGTACTGGAGGCACGTCATCGATAACGCTAGAGACGACAAGGACCTGTTCAAGATCATTGCCTGGCACAAGCTCACGCCAGAGAACCAGGACACTCCCCTCGAAGTGAACAACAGAACGATATCAGACCCCCTAGAGAAAGCAGAGGCACTTAGACAGGAAGTTCTCAACCGCTACACAGCAGAAGATGACCTCGGACAGCGTCCAGACCAGGAGGCTGCAGCCACCCTCCCGTGGAGCACACACATCTCACTTGAGGAGTGTGAGCGAAACACGATAGGGGTGTCAAGCACATCACCAGGTACTGACCGCTCTACAGTGCGACTACTCCGCGCCTGCTGGACTCAGGTGGGGGAACTCGTACGAAGGATCTTCCAGCGGTGTCTTGAACTCAACCACTTCCCGGCGCAATGGAAGCTTGCAGAGGTAGCCATGATACCGAAAGTGGGGAAAACAGACCGGACATCGCCCCGCTCCTGGAGACCGATAGCGCTTCTGTCTTGTATTGGAAAGGGACTCGAACGAACTGTGGCTAGACGTATTGCATGGACTGCCATGACACACAAGATCCTCAGCCCCCAGCATGGCGGCGCGCTTCCAAAACGCTCTGCAGCAGACCTCACTGCAGCGTTCACCCACGACACTGAAGCAGCATGGGTGCTTGGAAAGCACGTCACTATGGTCACCCTAGATGTGCAAGGCGCGTTTGACGCTCTCCTGAAGAACCGCCTGTTGCATCGGATGGCCCAACAGGGCTGGCCACAAAGGACGATCCTCTTTGTAGACTCATTCCTAACTGACCGGAGGGTGCAAGTCCGCCTTGGCCAGGTCACCACTCCTAGCTACGCAGTTGCCTGCGGCACACCCCAGGGGTCGCCTCTCTCACCCGTCCTGTACACACTGTACCTGGCAGAGCTACTATCCATGGACACTGAACGGAGGTTTGGGTACGCAGACGACATATGTCTATACCAGGCCTCACACTCTATGGACGACAACGTCGAGCTCCTCGCAGAAGACCTAAGGGAGATCAGAGCATGGGGTGAGGCTAATAAGGTTACCTTTGCTCCAGAAAAGCAGGAAATGATCCACCTGACCAGACAGCGGAGCAGCTATGCGCCTCCCTGCGTCGTAGATGAACAGCTCACGATCTATCCAATCCTCCCGGGTGGAGAGCACAGTCAGCCAGCCCTGCGCTGGTTAGGCGTGTGGTTTGACCGCAGACTCACCTTCCGACGGCATGTAGCTACGCGCACGGCAAAAGCTGCCAAGGTAGCCTATCACATTCGCAGCCTAGCTAGGACTACCTATGGACCCCCAGCCAGCTCCCTCCGCAAGGCCACTGTTGCCTGTGTGTACCCATCACTCCTGTATGGAACTGAATGCTGGTACAGAGGCCGCACCAAAAAGCCACACACACTTAAACCAGGCAGGCCACAAGAGGTCAGCGCTTACATTGGGTGGCACATAGCTGCCATAGACAAAACACTAGCCATAGCGGCAAGAGGCATCCTACCAGCGTGGAGAACAACCCCTATAGCTGCACTCTTCCGAGACGCCGGACTGCTACCGGCAGCAGTGGCACTCGAGGAAGCCAGACTCAGATTTGCAACCCACCTGCGCACTACAGATGCAGACCACCCTCTCACTAGGCGCACAGCAGTACCTATCGTAAACAGGGGCGTAAAAACCGGACAACCCCAGCGAGTCAAGACGAAAGTCCAACAGATGGCATCTCTTCTACCAGAGACCCCCAGGACTACACTCTCAGCCCCTCACTACTCGACTGGCTGCCGAACAGACCCGACGCTTAGCCTAGACAAGAAGACTGCAGCTAAGGCTTTTAAAGAATGGTGGGCCCAGCTCTCACCACTAGAAGTCACTATCTTCTCAGATGGCTCTGAACAGTACACAAAGGAAGGAGAAAAGCGGGTTACCTACGGCTTTGCAGTGTATCAGAACGGAAAACAACTGCACACTGGACGCGGGTCACTCAACCCTACCTCGCACGTCTTCGACGCGGAAGTAGTAGGAGCATGGAGAGGCCTCCAGCATACCGTAAGGCAACCAGAGCTCCGCACCCGCCGAATCTGGCTGTGCATAGACAGCACCTCAGTGGTCTGGTGCCTCAGGGGCGACGCACCTCCTACCTCTCAATGGGCTTTCCTGGAGTGCCATGGCGCCATGGAGACACACGACGTCTCTATCAAATGGGCCCCTGGACACCTAGACATTGAGGGGAACGAGGCAGCAGACAGATTAGCCAACCTAGAAGCCCAGCACCCCTCACCCCCGACTGGAAAAGCCGCTCTGCCTACACTCTCAGGCATCAAGACGATAGCCCGCAAGACACTGCGACACACACAACAGACCTGGTGGTCTGACAAGAAGACTAAGCTCTCGAAATGGTACAAGAGCTGGGACTTGGACTATGCACCACGCAGCAGTCCAAGGGAACTAGACCTACCAAGGGCCACGTTAGCCAGGCTCCTCTCCATCCAATCTAGGCATGGGGACTTTGCCTGGTATCACCGAATGTACAATCACAAGGATGCAAACCTTAGCTGCTCATGCGGGCGCGACAAGACGCCAGAGCACCTCGTGCTCTGCCGCAAGACCCGCGGGAGCTTTAGCAGATGGCCGCTGCGACCACTAATACTACCATCCAGCCAGGCTGATGGCCTAGCGTACACTGCAGCACTAGTGAAGGAGCCAGAGGCCTTTGACGCCTTTGTCAAACTTACACAGTACTTCACCAAGATCTGCCCCCGCTAGCTCCTGCAGCCCTGCAACAGCAGCAAACACCTGCACCTAGTTCTGCTAGGTCCAGCACAATCGATGCAACACTCTTCACCCCTCCACCCCTCCACCCCTCCACCCCTCCACCCCTTCACCCCCTCCACTCACACGATGTCTCTTTCTCTCTCTCCTACGGCACATATATGCCTCAGAATGCAAGGAAATTACCCTAATATACATACATCGCTTAGCCTCCCCAACTGGACGGGGAGCTGTAGTTCTGAAATGGTAACAATACCCGCGCAGGCAGGAAATGCTTTCTAAGGTAGTGTATCAGCACTGTAATTCCATAGCTTAGCACGTCGTACATGCCCTTCGGGAGGCGAGATGATGGACTTATTCCACATCAACTAGACGAAAAATGAATACCAACCAACCAACCAACCAACCAAGCCAGCCAACCCACACCGAACACCAATCTTTTGATTTCTGGGTTTCCTTCACAGGAGCCCCAAAAATCACAGCAAACGATCCGGCTCACTGCGGCCACTCTGGGAGTACCTCTAACGTCCGCCTAGGCCCCCTGCGCGACGCGCAAGGAGCTTAATAGGATGGCAGAGTCTCCCTCCTCCCAGCACACAGGGTCTCCAGACCCTGAGATCCCTCAGCAGCTGTATACACGCGTCCCAAGATGGCCCCAGGAGTACGTGCATCACTATGCACCCTTTCTGAGCGGCCAGTACCCCGGTGGGGGCGCTCCCAAACCCCGAGTCTCTGATGCCGTTCAACGCCACATCACCGAGACCCAGCAGACCACCCAGCTATGGAACAACATCACTGCTGCCTTCGCAGCAGCCGTAGATCAACACGCACAGGGCTACACTAACCCCGAAGAAGCTAGGATCGCAGAGGAACTGCAGCAGAGAGTTATCCACGCCCTAACCTCTCTCTCCCCGAGCAACTCCCCTAGCAGCTCCCGCTGGAGCAGCGACGCCAGCTACAGCAACTCCAAGAGCCAGGACTTGGGGCGCCGCTCTTGGGCGGACGTAGCCAGAGACCCCAAGATGTCGGATAGGGGTACCAACCGACCCTTGATCCCTGCTAGACCGCGGCCTGCCCCGTCAGCTAAGCCAAAAGAAGACAACCGAATCTTCATTGCCATCTCTAACCCAGCAATGCGACTGCAACAACCCTCACCATTTGCAGTAAGGCAGGCAATCTGCAAGAGCATAGGAGGAATCACCCTCAAAGACGTGCCTACTGCGTCACCTATCAATACAGGCTGGGCAATTACCCCAGCCAACCAGAACATCCGCGAGCGACTTCTAACCCTAGAAAACCGGGAACTTCTAATACGAACCCTAGACAGAGACGCAGTTAGAGTACCAGAACGCTAGATTAACTATGCGGTACAAGGTGTACCTAGCTCCTTCCGGACCCTCGACGGCACCGAACTACCTACCACTACCCAACTAGTAGAGGAAGAGGTCTGCTCACAAACAGGCAAGCAGCCCGTTAGCTGCAGGACCTCACGGCACGGGGCGAACTAGAATGGCCTTACTACATAGATTGTTTCGTACAAGGAGCCAGTCCGCTCATTCCGGCTCTTTGGCACCAGCCAATTCTCGAAGGAAATCCACAAGCATCCCGCCATACAGCGACATAACCCAGGCTGCCAAGGCTACTGCAACGCTGCCCGCTGCACCCGAGTAGCCCGCTGTGTGCAGTGCGGTGATCGTACGGACCGACACCAAGGACAGTACGGGGAGAGCTGCCCTCACAAAGCTACGTGTGCCAATTGTCATAGCCCTCATCCAGCCAGTCACACCAACTGCCCTGCAGCCCCTCGTCGGGTTAATGGACACATCACTAAGCCCACAAAGACTAAGCTAAAGGCTATCCGTCGCGCAGGAAAAATAGCGCAGCAGCATCTCTACAGGACAGTCGAAAATACCCTTAGACAGTCAACAATTCAGCCTAACACTACTCCTACAGAGGCATCCACCCAGAGGCAAGGAGGAAATAGCAGGGCTCCACTTCCTACGACCACTACATCCCATGCAGCCTCCTTTACTACCGGCAGAGAAAAGAGACCAAGGCGGGCCGCCACAGGCCAGAGAAGCCTCAACGTGGGACAACTGTCTGCCGGCAGCATCCGCCCACAATCAACTATCCACACTAACCCGTCCACCTCGGAGAGGGAAGACGCCAGCATAACCGATGATCCGCCATCATCATGCTAGAACACCCTTATAACATTACAGCCTACAACAGGCATTAACAGCCCAGACCAGCAAGCAAACAACTTCGTGTATGCTAGGCCAATGTTAGCAGGTGCTCACCTTGGCACATCACAATACTAGAAGTGGCCTTTCAGAAGAGCATAGATGTTGTGTGTGTTCAAGAGCCCTTCACATGTGCCAACTCAAGAACCTCTACCCACCCTGGTTTCAGACATATAGCACCTATTAGTACCTAGGACAGCCCTAACACACCAGGCTTAGCCCGTCCTAGGGTGATGACCTACATCCGCAAAGGATGCCACCTACGGTGCCAGGCTGGAGAGAGCCTAAATCACCCAGACATGCTGTGGGCTGTAGTAAATGGAGTTGCTATACTTAACTGCTACAGACAGCCACACACCCCACACGTTATCCAATATGTTACACATCTTATACCTCCCTAACTCTACCTTGTAGGAGGAGACTTCAACGCTAGACACGAATCCTTTAAGCCTACTGTCACTGCAGCTAATAGAGGTGTGGAACTAGCTAGATAGGCTGCCAACGCCTCTATAGACTACATTAGTGTGCCAGGGCAGCCAACACACTGCGCTGGTCATGTTCTTGACCTCACCTTCTCTAACATCCCATTTGCCGAGTCTGCTGTAGATGCAAGCATGCATAGCGGGTCAGATCACAAGACAATAGTGACCTCTGTCCCCATCTCCACGCCAAGCACTCCGCATCTAGAACAGTACCACTACAGAGTTCCAGAGACAAGCCTACCTAAGTTCGCTGGGCTAGTGGAGATAGGTGCCCAGAGCATCCCGGACCCGCTCTCGGCACAAGACACAACTCAGCTGGATGAGTGCGTCACGCTGCTTACAGAAACTATACGGCACTCTGTACAGGCAGCAGGCAGACTCTACCGCAAGGAAGGTCGCGCTGCACCATGGTGGACCGAGGAGTGCAAGACTACCTACCAGGCCTACAAACATGCTAGACAGCTCTGCGCTAGCAGTCTACAGCAAGAGAGACAGACCTTTAAGACCACCGTCCGACAGGCTAAGAGGCAGTACTGGAGGCATGTTATCGACAACGCCAAGGACGACAAGGACCTGTTCAAGATCATCGCCTGGCATAAGCTTACACCAGAGAACCAGGAAACTCCTCTTATAGTAAACAACAGGACAATATCAGACCCCCTAGAGAAGGCAGAGGCTCTCAGAGAGGAAGTCCTCAACCGGTACACAGCAGACGATGACCTCAGACGCTGCCCAGATCAGGAGGCTGCGGCCGCTCTCCCGTGGAGCACGTACATCTCACTAGAGGAAGCTGAACGAAATACAATAGGGGTCTCGAGCACCTCACCTGGCACTGACCGCTCTACCGTACGGCTGCTCCGCGCTTGCTGGGCTCAGGTCGGAGAGCTTATACGAAGGATCTTCCAGCGGTGCCTTGAGCTCAACCACTTCCCAGCACAATGGAAGCTCGCAGAGGTAGCGATGATACCAAAGGCAGGGAAGACAGATCGGACGTCGCCCCGATCATAGAGACCGATAGCACTCCTCTCCTGTATTGGAAAGGGACTTAAACGAACAGTAGCTCGAAGAATCGCGTGGACCGCCATAACACACAGGATCCTTAGCTCGCAGCATGGCGGCGCACTTCTAAAGCGCTCTGCAGCAGACCTCACCGCAGCGTTCACCCACGACACTGAAGCAGCATGGGTGCTTGGAAAGCATGTCACTATGGTCACCCTAGATGTGCAAGGCGCTTTTGACGCTCTCCTCAAAAACCGTCTGCTACATCGTATGGTCGAACAGGGCTGGCCACAAAGGACCATCCTCTTTATTAACTCTTTCCTCACTGATCGAAGGGTCCAAGTCCGCCTAGGACAAGTCACTACCCCTAGCTACCCTGTTGCCTGTGGCACACCTTAGGGGTCGCCCCTCTCGCCCGTACTATACACACTGTACCTAGCAGAGCTACTCTCTATGGACACTAAACGGAGGTTTGGATATGCAGACGATATATGCCTATACCGGGCCTCGCACTCAATGGACGACAACGTCGAGCTCCTGGCATCAGATCTACGGCAGATCAGAGCGTGGGGCGAGGTCAACAAGGTCACCTTTGCGCCAGAAAAGCAGGAAATGATACACCTGACCAGACAGCGGAGCAGCTATGCCCCTCCCTGTGTGGTAGACGAGCAGCTCACAATCCATCCAATCCTCCCGGGTGGAGAGCACAGCCAGCCAGCCCTGCGTTGGCTAGGCGTGTGGTTCGACCGCAGACTCACCTTTAGACGACACGTAGCTACACGCACTGCAAAAGCTGCTAAGATAGCCTATCATATTCGTAGCCTAGCCAGGACTACCGATGGACCACCAGCCAGCTCCCTTCGCAAGGCTACTATTGCCTGTGTGTACCCATCGCTCCTGTACGGAACTGAATGCTGGTACAGAGGCCGCACGAAACAGCCACACACACTGAAACCAGGCAGGCCACAAGAGGTCAGCGCCTATATTGGGTGGCACATATCTGCTATAGACAAGGCATTGGCCATAGCAGCACGAGGCATCCTACCAGCGTGGAGAACAACCCCTGCAGCTGCACTCTTCCGAGACGCCGGACTGCTATCGGCAGCAGTAGCACTAGAGGAAGCCAAACTCAGATTTGCAACCCACCTGCGCACCACAGACGCAGATCATCCTCTCACTAGGCGCACATCAGTACCTATCGTAAACAGGGGCGTGAAAACTAGACAGCCCCAGCGAGTCAAGACCAAAGTCCAACAGATAGCGTCGCTTCTACCAGAGATCCCCAGGACTACGCTAGCAGCCCCTCACTACTCAACTGCATGCCGAACTGACCCAACGCTCGGCATAGACAAGAAGACGGCAGCCACGGCTTTCCAAGAATAGTGGGCTCAGCTCCCATTACTAGACGTCACCATCTTCTCAGACGGCTCTGAACAATATACTAAGGAAGGAGAAAAGCGAGTCACCTATGGCTTTGCAGTGTATCAGAACAGAAATCAGCTGCACACTGGACGCGGGTCACTCCACCCTACCTCACACGTCTTTAACGCTGAAGCTGTAGGGGCGTGGAGAGGCCTCCAGCATGCCATAAGACAACCAGAGCTCCGCACCCGCCGAATCTGGCTGTGCATAGACAGCACCTCAGTGATATGGTGTCTCAGGGGCGATGCGCCCCCTACCTCCCAATGGGCCTTCCTGGAGTGCCATGGTGCCATGGAGACCCACGACGTTTCAATCAGGTGGGCCCCTGGACACCTAGGCATCGAAGGAAATGAGGCCGCAGACAAACTAGCCAACCTAGAAGCCCAACATCCATCACCCCCAACTGGAGAAGCCGCTCTGCCAACACTCTCAGGCATCAAGACAGTTGCCCGCAAGACGCTGCGCCACACGCAGCAGACCTGGTGGTCTGACAGGAAGACCAAGCTCTCAAAGTGGTACAAGAGCTGGGACTTGGACTACGCACCACGCAGCGGCTCGAAGGAGCTCGATCTGCCAAGACCTATCCTAGCCAGACTGCTTTCTATCCGGACTAGACATGGCGATTTCGCCTGGTACCATGGAAAGTACAACCACAAGGATGCGAACCTTACCTGCTCATGCGGGTGCGACAAGACGCCAGAGCACCTCGCGCTCTGCCGCAAGACCCGAGTGACCTTTAGCAGATGGCCACTGCGACCACTAATACCACCATCCAGCCAGGCGGATGGCCTAGCGTACACTGCAGCACTGGTAAGGGAGCCAGAGGCCTTTGAAGCATTTGTCAAACTCACACAGTACTACACCAAGATCTGCCCCCGCTAGCTTTTGCAGCCCTGCAACAGACAGCAGCAATGCAGCACCTACTTCTGCTAGGTCCAGCACAATGGATGCGAATCCCTCCCCCCCTCCCCCCCTTTTCCAAATACATATACACACACTCTCTCCCTCTTTCTCTCTTTCGGCACATAGATGCCTCAGAATGCAAGGAAATCACCCTAATGTACATATATCGCTCAGCCTCCCTAACTAGACAGGGAGCTGTAGTTCTGAAATAGTAGCAATACCCGCGCAGGCAAGAAATGCTTTCTAAGGTAGTGTGACAGCACTGTAATTCCATAGCTTAGCACGTCGTATATGCCCTTCGGGAGGCGAGATGGTGGACTTGATCTCCATCAACTAGACGTAAAATGAATACCAACCAACCAACCAACCAACCAACCAAGCCAGCCAACCCAGACGTTATACTCAAGAAGTTTGCCAAGGAGGCTTCGGATTCTGACAGCAGCCAGTCAGTCCTCTCCGGAGAGGATTGGCTCAAGCTCAAATCAATTGTACGCCGTGAGATGAAGGACCAGAGCAGTGAGGACGTCAAGAAGCTTCAACGAAGCTTGTGCCACATCTCAGCTCAAAACAGTACCCTCCGTGAAGAGGTCAGGGGCCTCAGGCAGTCACTAGCCATCAAGGAGAGGCGACCAAAGCAGTCCTTCACCCTCCAGCTTGATGAGGACCAGGTTTACCATGGGGGAGCCAAACTGTGGTCGCCCAGGAGTGTACAACGAGCTCGCGATCGTCGGGCATCACAACAACAACAAGCCGAGCTTGAAAAGCTTCAAAAAGCCGAGCAAGCCGAGATCAAGAAGGCAGCACGCGATTGTGAGCTTCAACTCAAAAAAGCAGCCCGTGTTGAGCGGGAGAAGGGTTGGGAGGAGACCAGAAAGCGGAAGGCTGCAGAGAAAGCCGAAAGAGACCATCGTAGAAGCCTCCGCGACGCTGCCAAAGCTATAAAATTGCCCCAATCGGATAAGCGCAAAGCTTCAAAACCTCATAAGCCAGCTACAAAGCGTCAAAAGCGTGGTGGTGTTGCTCCAGCTGTGGTGGGAGCCGCAAGGCGTGCACCAGCTGCTCCACCGCGTAGTCGACGGCAACGACCGATAACGCCCTCCAAAACATTATCTGAATAAGCCAAAACTTTCGTAGGCCTGTATATAGTATAATCCTAGCTTTGCGCAATTCTATTACGATTTGTGGTGGCTCTACAACCTCATCTTTTTGAGTATATTGTTGTTGTTGGGGTGCTCAACGAGCGACCATGATCATCGAACGCACGGTTACTGTATAATGCTTTCCGAAATACCTTGTGCACACGTGATTGTGGCGGGGTAATCGAATTCCCCAACGCATCACCTATAGGCCAAATTATATAACGCTTTGTACGGCTGAATGGCGCACCCTACTGAAATGGCGCGCTTTGTCGCACATTCACCTTTGCACCTTAATATCTCAACACTACAACAAGCAATTCAGGCGTGCGATGGCTTAGATTAATCCTCTATCTCTGCTACATCTTTCTAGCAGGTGCGCTTGTTGTGCCTGGTCTTGCCGCACGTCTTACAGCGACGTTTATTTTTACTGCTGCTACCTACCTGCGCACCACCTTCTTGTGCCTTAGCCTTAGCGTCTATCTCCTTTAGTATTTCCTCTGCCTCTGCCTGCGAGAGAGTCCCGCCTTCCTGAATCCGCTTCTTTTTGCGCTTCTTACGCTCAGAAGCAGCCTCATTTACCTGCTCAAGCTTAGCTATCCTTGCCTCAAGCAGCGTGTGCGAATAGTCCCTCTTTACAGACCCCCTTTTGACCTGCAGAACCATCTCAATAATTAAGTCAGGAGAGGAACTCTTATGTTCCCTTATCCTCTTAATTATTAGCGTTGTCTGGCTGTCAATTTCAATCGCGTTGGTTGGTGTTTTAGGTTGCCAGTTAGTAGGCCCTAGTAGAGGCGGTGTTGGCGTGCGAGGCTTAACTTCAAGCCTTAACAGCACCACCTCTAGGTTAAGTAGAACCAAGCCAGTTGCTTTAAAGCTTAATATAATGTTGCTCTTTAATATAGCCTTGTTGTATACTAGTTGAAACGTTGCTAAGAAGGTCTTTTTGTCTACATAGGTAATGTGACTGTCTGCCAAGCTTTTAATTTCCTTCTTATACGCCTGCTTTAGCGGGGTAAAACACCTAACGTCAAGTGGCTGCAGAATGTGAGAGGCGTGCGGAGGCATGCAGAGAGCAATAATCTTGCTTTCCTTGCAGAGGTTTTGGAATTCGAGTGACTTATGGCTCTCGTGGCCATCAATAATCAGCAGCCGATGGCTACCTACAGTAGCAGCCTCTGTATGCTGGATAAAGTGCTTTAGCCAGGCAAGGCTAAGCTCATTCAAGGTCCAGCCATTCTTGCTAACCCTAATCCTCTAATCCTTTGGGTTGTTAACGTATTAGGCCTTGTCGTAGTGCTTTGCTTTGAGGATAAAGAAGGGTGGGATAGACCAGCCTATCGCGTTGATACAAGCGATCAGAGTTATCCACTCACGATTGCTAGGCTAGACGCTAAGTGGTGCAAGACGTCTCTCAGAAGCAGTTACTACCTTAACTGACCCTCCAACGCCTATCTGGAACCTAGTCTTGTTAAAGTTGTAGGTATCTTGGTCTAGGATGCCGTACTTGGCTTTAACATTGCGTACAAGGTCAAACCAGGGACTGATAATAGCTGGATTGCTGCACAGGACTCTCCAGTAATCCCTTAGTCTAGAAATCTGAGACTTGATCTTAGGTTTCCGTCTGATAAACCGGTAGACCCAGTGTTCTCCAACCTTGCCTGCACTGCGAGCAGCCAGCAGTTGATTAGCCATCTCTCGCACGTAGGCAAGCGTAGGGCCAAAGCCTCGCGCGTCAAGCTTCCTTATGTATTGAATAAGCACCTCCTCTTCTTGCCTTGTAAGCTTACACGCGTTGGGGTGGACAACGCGTTAAGAAGCTGGTTTGGCGCGTTGCCTTCGAAGGGTAGTTTCAGGCACGTTGTAGACAGCAGCAGCGCGTCGCTGGCTTAGATCCGCGTTTAATTTCATAGCTTTGATAGCAAGGTCAATTCTCTCTCTACGAGGAAGCAATTCAAGATTAATTTGTTGCGACATTGTTGGTGGTGGTTAAAAGTAGTGAGGTCTTGGCAAGGTGCGCCATTTTAGTGGGGTGCGCCATTCAGCCGTACAAAGCGTTAGTAAATTAATGCGCGCGTTCATTACCTTGACCTCTGATTATTAATTTCTGCTTTTTTGAAGCTCTATTGCGATTCTCACGATTGATTTCTTGGTGTTGTAGCTGCTGTAAACGTCACGATGGGCGGCTCTGGGCAACGACTATCGCGCACACTTCAACAATCTGTTATGGAGCATATCGCAGCTGGTAAAAACGATACTAAAGTCTGGGAATCGACTGGAGTTCATCGCAACACTGTACGGAGACTGCGACTGAGCCTAGAGTACTGGGGACAGTGCTATGCCCCAGCGACAGTGAGGCTCAGCAGGCCTCCGCTTCTGCGTCAAGAGCAGCTGGATAGCCTCGCGGAGTACCTCAAAGGGCGGCCGCACGCTTATCTTGAAGAGATGCAAGACTTTCTGTATGATGAATTTGATATAGAGGCGTCTATATCTACTGTGTGGCGAGCTTTGGAGAAGCTACAGTACACGCGAAAGCTTGCAACAAAGCGAGCGAGGGAGCAGAGCGAGCCTCTCCGTCGAGTGTACAGGGCTCGGATGAGCCACTACAAGGCGGAGCAGGTTATTGCGATTGATGAAAGTGCTTGTAATGAGCGAACTGGCGATCGCAAGTACGGCTGGAGTCGTATAAACACGCCAGTACAGCTTGAGTATAGCATGCGGAGGAGTAAGTGCTGGTCACTTTTGCCTGCGATGACTGTCAACGGGTACCTCAGCTATACGATATTTCAAGGCTCCATTACCTCAGCAATCATGGAGGACTTTCTGCTGTACAAAGTACTACCATTTACAACACCTGGATGGTCAGTAATTGTACTTGATAACGCGTCAATTCACCGATCGCCACGCGTTCGTGAGTTTTGTGCCGCAGCTGGGGTGCAATTGGAGTACCTCCCGCCATACTCACCTAACTATAACCCGATCGAGAAGAGCTTTAAGCAGCTGAAAAGTTGGATAAGGAGGAACGGAGATGACGCTGCACTGTTTGATGACTTTGCGTACTTTTTAGAGGTTGCTGTTAAGCGAGTGTGTTGCAGTATTAATTGCAGAAGTTGGTTCTGGATGTGTGGTTACCGGCCGGAGGGGTGGGTTGATGTGCGTGGCGAGACGATTGACGATGACGACGATTTCTGAACAACAAATGCGCAACCTACAAAAGCGACTTAATAATTCCAAAAAAAAAAAAGATGTAGAGCTCTCCTGCATATAGATTAGCACTTCTGCAACTTAGAGACATTAATAAATTGTTGTGGTGGAGTGATGTAGGCGTGGGATGATGAGAATTGGTGATGTTCGCCACCTACTTTTGTCGAGGGATTGCATTACAGCTCAACCAGCGGCTCCCTTGGAGAACTGCT
This sequence comes from Didymella arachidicola, assembly GCA_016630955.3. NCBI lineage: Eukaryota > Fungi > Ascomycota > Dothideomycetes > Pleosporales > Didymellaceae > Didymella > Didymella arachidicola. Next base: position 79,562 of record CM049986.1, read on the forward strand.
TAACACTACCTCTTTGCGCTTAGCTTTATCGCGCTTTGTAGCAATAATTGCGCTGTGGATCTTCTCAAGATCTTCAACTAAAAGGCCGCTGTACTCTTTCCTCCACTTCAAAGCGTGGCGGCGTAGTTGAAGTAACATGCCAGGTGTTAGGTCGAAGTGCTCAACCCACAACACCATAGGCACCCCATTCTCGCTGGTATCGTCCATCAGCATGTTGATATCGATGTGAGCGTCTCTTACAACAGTCTTAATGATGTAATCAATAACGTCCTCGGCGTTGGCGACAGTCCATTTGGCTTTGAAATAGTCGAAGAAGTTCATAGTATGAGCGACGATTTCGCCCCAAAACTCATACTCGAATGGCACCCATTGTGACGCTTTGTGGCCGGCTGATTGTAAGCCCGTGCCGCCGTTGAGCAGCTGCAATTGAGCCATCAAGACTGACTTCTGCAGCTCCCGCACCTCATCCAGTACTACTCCGCTGCTGCACCCACTGTGGACGTTGCCTTGCCGCCTCTTTACTCGCTCCACCTCAGAGCGCTCGCGCGCTCTCATTATCGCGGATTTGATGCGATCGTTGGGCTCCGAAACAGTACACTGACGCTCAGTTATCGCCTTTGCCCACAGAGCGATGATATTCGCGTTGACAGGATAATGGCTGTCCCATCGAGCGGGCTGGCCAGTACGCGGCAGCCAACACACGTACGGTTAATTACGACAGTCTCTATCCTCACATCGCCACTGGTCTTTGATAACGAGAGCAAGTCCGGCAGCCATTTGCTCAGCGGCTACGACACCAAGCAAGCCGTCTTCTTGTATGATTGTAGCTGTTCGAGCGCGCGGCTGCGATAAGCGAGGCGGCACCGGCTGCTGACTGGCTGTCGGTTGGCTGGCTGGCTGGCTGGCTGGCTGGCGCAGCTGCTTCTTTAGCAAGTATGAGGTTGAAATCGACGCAGAGACGCTCGCTAGTAGTTCGATCGATTGATGTTGCCAGCACCTTTAACGCCTCCAAGTCGCCGTAGTTACCGCGTCGGAGTCGCTGTGGAAGTCGGTCTATGACCTTTGCCTTCTGTGGGTAAACAACTGCAGTAAGACTGGCTACTCTGACCTGCTCAGGCTCAGTACTTTTCGCTACGTCGTCCGCCCAATCGTCCCACAAGTCCAGCATCAACAGCTCGTTTATCTTAGAGTCTGGAGCAGTAAAAGAAGCGCTAGCAATAGCAGCTTTCTCAACGTCTGTAAAGGATGCACGGTACCGTACAGTGGCGACTACCTCGTGCTCCTCCTCCGAGAACGCACCAGCTGACTCCTCCGCAGCAGCAACAGCGAAGTCATCAACTACAGCTGCCTCTACGTTATCATCACCTTCCTCCGGGTATAGCTCAGTCTCTTCGCCTTCAGGACTATCCTCGTGCCCCGCAACCTCCTCTTCGAACAAAGGCGACTGCGGCGGCGGCTTGGTGACCTCGGCGGCCTTAGAAGCTTGACTAGCAGCTTGTGGTTGCTGTGAAGGTCGTCTCACTGATACTGGCGGCGTAATTGGGTTTCTTCCCGCTTCAAACCGATGTGTAGATGTACGCTGACGCTTTGAGTAGGCAGGTGTGGCAGGCGGCTTAGGTGCAGCTTCGGCATCCGGAGCATCAATTTGCCGCCTCTTCGAGTTTCTCCTCGCCATCACAACACCAGGAACTATCTATGTTTTGTCACAAGAATCGCACAAGGCTCAGAGAGTTAGTTTGTCGTCACTACAGAAACTCAAGCTTGGTGATGTGGTTGATGTGGTTGCGCATCAGGCTCTCTATCTCACGACTATAGGCGCGCTTTAACGGCGAGAAGCAGCCAACGTCAAGGGGCTGGAGTAGGTGAGAGGAGTGAGGTGGCATACAGAGCGTGTAGATGTTGTACTCCTTACAGAGGTCCTGGAATCCAAGAGAGTGGTGGCTCTCGTGGCCGTCAAGGATAAGTAGGCGCCGCGCTCCTACTACACGAGCCTGAGTGTGAGCATTAAAGTGCTTCAGCCACTCTACCCCAAGCTCGTTATTTGTCCAGCCATTGTCGCCAACTGCGATTGCCCAGTCGCGTGGGATCTCTGTCTCCTCATACCAGGCAGAGAGGTGGTACTTGCCAGCAAAGATTAGGAACGGTGGGACTGACCAGCCAGCAGCGTTGATAGCTGCTATTACTGTCACCCACTCACGGTCGCCAGGCTGGACAGTCTTTGGCCTGCCTCTCCTCTCTGATCCTGTCACAACAAGCTGCGTTGTGATCTTGCCCATCATAAAGCCAGCCTCGTCAAAGTTGTAGACGTCATCATCACAGATGCCGTACCTGGCCTTTGTCTACTCTACCAGCTCAAACCAGCGGCTGATTAACACAGGATCCTCACAGAGAGCTCTCTGCCTGTCGTACGCTCGATTGAAACGCGTTGTAAGACTATCTGTACGCTTAACAAAGTTGCGCGGCCAGTGGACGCCAACCTGATTAGCACCGCGTGCAGCCAGCAGTCTATTAGCCATATCACGTATAGCTGCGTACGTAGGCGCAAAGCCACGTGAATCTAGCTCAATTATGTAGCTAGTAATTACCTCCTCTTCTATTGTAGTAAGGTTCTTTGAGTTGGGCTGGCAATCGCGTCGGGCAAGCTTTCCAGCGCGTCGATCGTTTAGCGTTGACTTTGGGACTCCGTACGTAGAGGCAGCGCGTCTAGAGCTTTGCGACTGCTGGCTATTAATAGCTACAGATGCAAGAACAATATCAGATTCATTGTAAGATAGTTGAGCACTTGGTGGTGGAGCCATAGTGATTAGAAGTAGGTGTATTGATTAAAGTTGGTGGGGTGGCCGACTCGCTTGTATGGCCGACTCGCTTGTAAAACACGTTAGCGGATTTTGTGAATTTGAGAAACGTTTGGGAACACAGTTCCAAACGTTCCGAGATGACGTCATTTCGATCGTTGTTCCAGATCTACGTACGCGCGACCAGAAGTCACCCGCAACATTATTCCTATCTCACAAACAACCATCCACAGTGTACAAAGGCATTCTCAATCCAAGAATCTGCATTGCATTTTCGAATGGCGGGTGCCCTGGGTTCGACCGCGCTGCCAATTTGGCCGGCACTCCTCTTTACCTATCTGGAGCCTTGTAAGCCGCTTACACACCCATGTATCATTACAGCAGACTGATGCTCAGCCAGCATCCTTGATCGTCGGTGCTCATGCAGCGATAACAGCTCCATCAAAATTCGTCAATTCGCAGCTGCCCACTCATGATCTGGTTGATCCTGTCTCGCCAGCTGTGATCATCCTTGCGTACACGCTGGGCAGTCTCTTGATTTTACTTGCTGGATACGCGTTGACGTGCACTGTGCTTACGAATGATCCCAATGTCACGAAGTACTATTTAGTCTTCGCTGCGTGCGGGGATGTGGGGCATCTTGCCGCAAACTATGCAGGTATGGGTACCGCTGTGTTCTGGGCGTATCGAGAGTGGAACGAGGTCATGTGGGGAAACATCGCTGTAACTATGTTCCTGCTTCTCAACCGCATCGCGACGGTGAATGGACTCTTCGGCACACCGAGCTGGATCACTCGTCGAAAAGAAAGATCGTCGTAGATCTTCCTTTTTTTTTTTTTTTTTTTTTTTTTTTTTTTTTTTTTTTTCTTGAAAATCCGGTATGTGCACGTTGCAGCCGTTGTTTAAGGTCCCACGATCACTAGATCACGCTCAGTGACATCGAAAAGTCAGCAACATCCAAAACCCAGACCGCTAATTCCACCGCAGATGGTTCTCGTTTAGAGCCTTACAGTACTTGGCCCTATCTGACTCGCCATTGCGGTGGCTAATGAGTATTCTCGCGCTTTCCACAGCAGCTCTTTGAGCAATACCCTTCGATGCAGTTTACTTTGAGCATTTTTTTTAATCGCCGTGATTTCTCATCAATGTGATTGCTGGGCGCAAACTTTCCTTCGCTGTCGTCCTTCGAGAACCCTGACCCATAGTTAGTCCACAATTTACAAATGTGGGCTTTGAAGATCGAGCTGACTCACTGAAAAGGGGAGACGGCCGACAGGGAGTACTAACAGACACCGTCGCAAACACAGAACGAACTGCAGAGCAAGTAAAGCTGGGCCTCTGGAATCCGAGTCTCCTGGAATCGAATGGTTGTCTGCTTCCTATACGGAACTGAAGCGTCGGCAAGCATGTAACCATCTCAATTGATGGTAAGACTACCTTCCATGACCCTCACTGCCTCGCCACTCATCTCCACACTCTCAATCTCTTTACTATCCTCGGCAGTCTTGACACTGATATAGATATCACACCTCCTGCCTATCTCCACACCTTGCGTAAGGTGAAACATTTGCTTCCTCGGCCCTCCCTCCTTCCTCGACATAACAGCGAGGTAACAGCACAGCGCGCAACTCGCGCTACCTGTCCCCGGATCTTCCCTAGTTCCAATACTCCTCGTTCTCAACACCCTCATATTCCCATCCGCAGGATCGGACCCCAGATCGGTGTAGTAGAAAGTACCCGTGTACCCTACATCCCAGCCCGAACCCTGATCCAGATGCTTGGCACGATAGCATTCCTCCACCGGCAACAGTCCCTTGTTCGGCAGTCCCAACGCCTCCACATCTCTCATCGCCACGAGATTGAAAGCCATGCCCTTTACAATGCTAACAAGTGGTACTGTGTCGCTCTTCGCCCCGTTTATCTCCTCGCCAGGAAATGGGTGCTGCAGCCTTTTCGCATGAACACGAAACGCATGCGGTACTTGTACACCAACCTTCTGCCGTTCTTCATCATACACGAACGGAATCAAACCAGCTTGCGTCATCAACTGTCTAACGCCAGGATACACTTCCGGATTCGTCGCTGTATAGAGCGCGGTGCCAATCGTCGGGTGCCCTGCAAAGGCGAGGCGAGACAGTGGAGTGAAAATGTCGAAGTCTACGGTGCCCCTTTCACTCTCTGGGGAGGGCTCGTGCAGGAATGTGGTTTCGCTGAGATTGAATTCGCGAGCGATTTTCTGCTTTTGGGCTTCCGTGAGGGTGGTGCGGAGAGTGTGCGGAACGCGGACGATGGCTAGCGGGTTGCCCATGTAGGGCGTCGTGGTGAAGACGTTAACGGTGGTGAATGGAAGCTGCATCTTGGCTCAAGTAACGCTGATTCTGAGTTCAAGATTCAACAAGCTAGATATATGTGGTTGAAGTGATGGTCGTGCTTACTGTGATTGAGCTAACCAGATTCGGTATGCCATCGAGCTGACTCACTATCGATGATCCTTGAGCTGTGTGAGCCATACTCGGAGTTCGGAATGAATGACAGGAAGAATCAGACTATATTTAGGGTATCTTGGAACAAAAGTCGTCTGCGAGCGCTACTCATAACCGTGACCATCGTAACATGGGAGACGAAGACCTTTATCCCTCTACCTCGCTAACATCTGCGAAAAGAGGCATGTTGATGTCCCAATCCTCGTCTGGCCCAGCCGTTCTGCCCACAATGCACTTTGTCTGGAGCATTGACTGCTGTGACATACCACTGACGTGCTCGAGCAAGTGGTACATGAGCGTATCCACGTTGCCAAAGATGCTTGTGACCTTTAACTCGACGCTGCAGATCACACAGCCATAGTTACACTCCTCACTTGTGCTGTCTGGCGTTTTCTTCTTGACATGGCTCTTAGCCAGAAACACCCATCTGTATCGTATACCTGACTTTGAAGTGTGTATGTTTGGATCCATAATGGTCTCCTTCTTGCCTTTTTTGCCGGTCGTTACGCTGTATGTGTTTCCACGGAAGTTGCACGATCTACATTCCCAGACTTCCCTTGTGTTGTACATGCCGGAAGGCATCGTACGCAGTGCAAGACCCTTTTTCGAGTCCTCACGGACGTCCCAGGCTCCTTTGCAAAAGCCCCAGTAGTCATTGGCTTTACAGGGACGGCCATTCATCATGCGCTCTTGCCCCGGTTTTGGAGACTGGATCGTTGACGAGGGAATGATGCTAACTGGTCGAGGAAGAACGCCGATTGAGCCGGAACCGCTACTGTCGGTCGATGCGATTGAAGGTCGACGAATCCGGTTGACTGGAGTAGACAGAGCTCTAGACCACGGTGTCGATGGTGCGCCAAACGTCACAGTATGACCGCTCGAGTTATTGTGCGAGCTCGAGGGACCAGGAGAGATCATCGTGGGCCGCACAGCACCGTTCTCCGCGCGAAAGTCTTCCTCTGGGATTGGACAATCCGGAGGCGAGCCGAATGGCGCGATAGCGCTAGGAACCCTTGTATCGCGGTGTGAGCTAGATGCATGTGGGCTGTGTGCAAACGGATTCGTTGCTTGATGTGGCGCAGGTGGCGTGTTTACTGGTCCACCATTCTGCGGTGATGCTCGCAATGGGCTGCGCTGAAGAACAGAAAGCGGTGCAATGGGAGAAGCATAGTCGCTGTCTGTTGGCGCGTAAATCATGGGATGCGATGGAAGCTGGCCATGATAGTCAATACTCTGCTGCGCACTAGGGGAGGATGACAGTGGAAACCCCGTTTTGTTTGTAGGGGGCGAGATGGAATATCGAAGGTCACTCTGGGCATAAGAGCTGCGCGAGGACTCCGAATCGTTACGCTCCCACGACCTATCTGAGTATGGTACGCTAGATGTCGAGGAGTCGGAGAAGCGATGTAACACATGTGCTTGATGATGTGGAAACGAACTTGGACCAGCGTATGGCGGGTGTTGACCATGCCCATTGAACACATCCTGGTTGAAGGTGGGTTGTTGGTCCATGTAAGGGTTCGATATCGGTTGAACTTGTTGGCCTGTCGGCGTAGCACCCCAGGAGGATGAGAACATATCTGCTTGCTGATGCCCATTCCCATTGAGCAAGTCGAGCGTGTCCCGACGGTCTGGAAACACATGCGCGCGCTTGTGACTGTTCCATGCTTGATCTGTCGCTTCACCGTTAACGTCCAGTCCCTTGTAGGAAACCATAATCTCATCGATGTCGTTCATGATAGCAGCACGATCCTGCCCTTTGGATTGGGCCATTCGCTCGAGAGCCGCACAATAATCAATCTTTGGGGCATCTGTGAGTGTATTTACGCTGGTAGACGCTGATTTAGAAGATGCGCTGCTGCTGCGTTTCATCTGGAAATAGCGTGCTAGCCCGGACTTGTTTTCTTTCGACTCCGCCGGCGAGGGAATGGTAACAGCTGAGGGTATGTAGCCCTCGGGAGGCACGTCCGTTGACCTCAGGTTGCTTGGCCACGAAGATGGCAATGATGCAATTGAGGAGCGCTGCTCAGTTCCTTCTATTTGTCGCGGTATTGGTCTTGTGACGATAATCCTCTGCTTCATTTCGTCCAGTATAACGAAGGTGTCTTTGCGGTTCGTAATCGAGGCTTCGTGAAGCAGACGGAGGTTGAGAATAGCTGTCTCGTGCTGGGCAGCCATCTGCAGGCTTTTGATGATCTCTCCCTAGGTTGTGTCAGCACTATACCTACTCACTGTAGGGGCTGGTATGGTACCTGTAACATAACAACGACATGCATGAGGCGTTGGTGAGCGATTGCTGACTACATCAATGCAAGTTCGGACAGCAGATTGGTAGCTGGACTTACTATCTCCAACTCGCACCACCTCGCCCATTTCTCGGACATCTTGTGTGTATCGGAAGCCAATCTGCTGTTCGCCGGAGACAAGAGAATCTTGCAGCTGTTTCTCCTCGAATTCCTGTTGAGCTTGGGTAGCACGTGCCTTGCGCCGCTTTGCTTTGATGTGTTTGAGAAGCTCAGAGCCGGCATGGAACGCGGAAACTACGGCGCTGACCGCGGCAACGACCTAGACATCTCGTCAAATTTGGCTTCTGAACAACTGCGGAGACACAATGTACCTCAACACCTGACATTTTGAAGACGGTATAGGAATACCGCCACTCTGGTACAACCACGGTGGTTGGCTGCGTTGACAACCACCAGCTACTGAAGCACCATGTGCTAGCGGAAGTTGGTCTCGCGCTTATGAATTCTTTCGTGCGGAGGCACTTGTAGAGGTTGCTGCCGTAGAATGTATTCTTCTGGCAAAGGCTGATTGTTGCCTCAAGGTCTGCGAAGTCTAAGGTCGCCCTCGGTGACTAAGGAGGGCCGAGCAATCGCGCGATGCGATATAGAAATCCCCTCCGATCACAGCTTTGGCAAGGACAGAGAAAATGCGAAATTCGCAAAGGAAACGACGTGGAGGGAAGTTGACAAGGAAGATCGCAGAAGAGGTCAGCTTGCCTGAAGGCAGGCTTCGCTCAGCCTCACAACATCCCTCGTCCTCTGTGAGCCGTCCAGGTTAGCCTTGAGCTCCGCCGCCAGGCTCGAACCTCGGTGCATGGTTTGAGTATCAAGAAGTGCATCTTCGCCAATAGAACGAGGCTGTGGCGGTGTCCTTATCAGTCTCGTGCGATCATATCTGCGACTAGAGCCGTGATGGCTGATGAGGCCGAACGAGCGTTGCGTCCCGTTGGCCAGGCTGGAAAGGCTGGCAAGGGCAAGCGAGCCCGCCGATGCGGGGTCCGGGATAGAGCTTCGTGCTGGTGGCGGTACAAAGCTACACCGGTGCTTGTTTTCCATTGAGCGCCTCTAGAGCCCAGAGATTGAAAGAGAAGCTTGACAATGGTGCAAAGCTTGGTGTTGAGGTCGCGCATTGTGCTGCGGGGAAGGTTGTGCCCGTTGGTGGGGCGCCACCGCTGCGGGAGCTGAAGCACAGCCCGCTTTGGCGTGGTTTTGGCTTACGGACGCTCAACGAAGACAACCAGATGCTACATAATGATTTCATAGAGGAACGCCTCTGGTTTACAGCCACCTTGAGGGTCACGGTCGCTCGCAGGAGATGCTCATAAAAACGGTCACGTGATATTCAAAGGCAGACGAAAAAGATAGGCGGAGTACATGGTTGTAGCCTCCGTTGTCGACCTATATTTGTTGACCTATACGAGAGTGCACTCTTGTGCGAAGTTGGGTGGATAATCAAGGCCGCCTCTGTCGTGGCCCTCCACAAATGAAAAATTGAAAAAGGCTTCGTCCTGCATTTATGGTGGCAACCGCTCTGCAGTGCACTGAAGCCTGAATTCCGAAAACGCCCACAAAGGAGAACGCGGGGACAACTTTTGGGCCCAAAGCTGATGTGCTGCGCTGAAGAATGCGCGGCATGAACGGAGCTCTGGCCTCAGACTTCATGCGTATCTCTGCGAAACAACACCCAAGAAATGCCTCCCTAGAAAGTGGAGCAGGATCTACCTGCTGAGAAAGTGCTCAAAGCGAGCGATTGACCAAACTCCGGGCTAATCCTGAAACCACTGAGACGAAAGAAATCAAAAAGTGTGGGAGTGTTGAGCACTGCTCAAGCGTCGACCAACTGGACGCGTTGGCTCTTGCGATTGCCAATTTCGACCAGTGTTGGCGTAAGCGACATTCGCTCTCCAAGTTTCCTTTCTGGACTCGATTGGAGGTGCCTGCTCATGTCTGTCGGCGTCCTGTTCAACGTCCGTGGTCTTGTGGCCTTGCTGACACTCACGCTCCTTGCAATGCCCACTGTTGCTGTCTGAGCGCTGCCACCCACTACTTTCGCTTTCCGCAGGCTGGTGGTTCTGCGGATCACAGGTTTCTCAGATGCAGATTTCTCGAAGGGTTCAGCAGAGAGTGGTGGCGAGAGGAGCGTCTGTAGGTTTTGGAGGGGTGAGGAGATTTCCAGGGGTGCGGTCGAAGGGTGCGAAGAGAGCGCAGAGGCGGCTGTTACGCGGGGCTGTTTGCGAGAGATGGAACGTCCAAGCGAAGTAGTAGAGGCGTTTGCAGATGCAGATGTAGATCTCGGTTTCGGGAGAAATTCCCAGTCCGGTTCCTGCGATTCGACGTGCGCCTTCCATGCTTTTGTCTGGGTCGGTGTTGTGCGCGCGACTACAAATGTGACGGACTCGTTGTCATCAGAGACGTCGAAGCTGTTGATCGAAGACGGTGTAGGCGGCGTTTGTCCGGGCTTGAGACTGGGAGATTCGCTGTACTGGCGGGTCACGCTTGTGGATGGCGGCTTGTTCCTCCTCTCCTCTACCACCTTGAACGTTTGTTGTGTGGGCGATCTCGCTGGTGCAGTTTTAGAACGTGCGCGAGGCGAGTTCGAAGCAAGCGGCGATGGTGCTCGTAAAACTGGTGTGCCCGCACGCAGTGTTGGAGTTCCTGAGCGCAACGTTGGCGTAGCACGTCCGGTCGCTGGGAACAAGGACAAACGTGCTGATGGAGGGTTAGAAACGGTAGGCGATGTCGTCCTACGTGGAAGCTTGGGCGGGTCTAGGTTCACGCCGTCGTCCTTGTGTACGTCAGCTGCAGTCCAAATCGACAGTGCTGAACTGGGATGAGACATACCTTGACCGCAATCTTCTCCAGCGGCTTGACGTGATCAGCGTTGGCCTTGGACTGACGGCGCTCGTAAAGTGAGGCCCTATTCGCTGCGGGGTCTAGTAGCCCACTGAACATGACACTATATCTGTCCAACTTGGTGTCAGGTATGTCAACACCCAATAGACCGGCCGCAGTAGTTGACTGTGGTGACTGCTTTGGTGGACCTTCCAAGAACTTCATCCCTGCTTTCCCTGGGCCTACAGGCGGCGGGTTTGGAGTGGTCACAGACCTTTGGAATCTGAATCGAGGCGCCGAACGGCCAGCGTCAAGTGTTGCTGAGCGTTTCCTTCCATGCTGTACCTCCTTCGAGGATATGTTTTCATGAGACCTGTTGCGAGATGCCCTGATGTCTGGGTTGTAGACCGAGACTGGCAATGTCACGCCCCCCTCTGTCTTCAGCTGCGGTCTGGACTTTGGTTTTGGTGACGTTTCATGGTGACTGTCGGCACGTGCTGGTGTTACCTGTTGTGCAAGCTGGTAGAATGAGGGCTTCTCCTTTGGCGGCGGCGCGGTCTTCTTGAAAAGTGACTTCCACCGGCTAACCTTCGGCTTGGGCTGTATCTGGGGTCCGCTAATAGTAGTCGTCGATGCGTTCGCATGGCCTTGTAACGACATCTGAGCGCTGGCAATGAGGTTCTCCGCGGTAGCCTGTGGTGTCGAGTTCCAATTTGAGCCAACAGTAGGGCTGCCCAACGCAATGCCGATAATGTCGTCAGGGCTTTCAACAGCATGCAGAATAACAGTAGAGTCCGTCGGCGAGGAGGAAGCGAGAAACCGATCCTCTGAATAGATTGACGGGGCAGGAATCGTTTTCTTGTGGAACTGGATTGCGCGTTCTCCCGATCCACCTGACGTACTTGGCCGGGCTGCCATCTCGGGCGCTTCAAGCGTGCTTTCAGCCCTAAGCACAGGTGTAGCTGCTTTGAACCTGTCAAAATCTGTCTGGAGAGCGTTCGGTGTTGGAATAGAGTTCTGAGTTTGAGATTCTTCCTGATGTGCGCCCCTCCGACCTGGCTTCAGAAGCCGAAGCGACTTTGATCTCGTGAGCAAGTTCGGCATCGCGTTTCAAGTGGATTGCTAGTGGGTATCAGATATGAAATTGAGCACGGTGGAACAACGATAAAGAGGAAGGAAAATGATGCACGACCAAAGGAGTGGACAGCCCCGAGGAGCAAACAATTGCGGTTGCACTGCAAAAGGCGACTTCGGAAGTCGCAGCAAGGTGGAAGAAAAGGCAGCGATGAGCAGAAGTGCGCCGGCATCAACGCTCTAGTCTCCGGGAAACGAACGTCCTCCCCACAATTCTCCCTCATGCCAGCGGTCATCAAGTCTTCTAGATCAGTAAGGAACAAATTGCGCAGGATTCAGGCGTCGAAGGCCCGACAGCTGACCAGGTTTGAGGCCAGGGTATAAGTGATCGGCACACACGGAACACCGTGTCTGGCTCCATCTGCCGCTTGCGACAACGGCATCCTGGAAGATAGCGACGGGGGTGCAGTTTGTCGCGATAGCGGTTGGCGGTTGGCGGTTGGCGGTTGGCGGTTCCTGCAGCAGCGAGGGAGATAAGCCGAGCGCGGACCGCACAATTGCAACCTTTCATCGTCGCACACGTGCCCATAAGCGCGCAGTACACAAAAGACCACGATACCGACTACATCTCGGCGGTGGCTCGATCGTTCATCCAGAGAAGCTGTTGTTATGGCTACTCGCATCCGTTCCACGAAAACGGGTTGTTCAGCGGTCAGTGTGGGGCCAGGGCCACGGTTTCAGCCCCAGAGCAATTTCGTGACGCGCCGCCAAGGGTCCATCATCGATCTCAAACAGCTTGACATGACACTGTTCAATTTGGTGCCGCTGACAAGAGACCGTCATTTCATCGGTGGAGCCGCTGCTATCACTGTTGTCCTCACCAGTTCCTGTTGACGGTCCTGCATGCGATTGTGGAGGCTTCGGCGCGTGGGCTTGTAGCACGACAGGATCGACCGCTTATTCTTGCTGGTGGACAAGGGAAATTGCGCGTACGTAGGGTTGCGGCTAGCCACCGCCCTCGGAAATAACCAAATTGCTGTCATTTTCCGGAATCGTGTTTGTGGACAGTGGCGCGCGAGAGAGGAAATTGCACATGCTGTTGGCTGGCGAAAACGGCAAGCCAAAACAGGGATACATCTACGTAAGCGGCTGAATATACTCTGTGAGTGCTGAATACTGTCACAATTAAGTTATACACGCATCGAGGGATAGCAACGGTACGTGTGCTCGATCTCTGACATATCAAAGGGATAGGCGTGCTAAAGCAGTGCCTGTCGTTGCAGGCTTTTGATAGATCTGAAAAAGAGAGAGCGTGCAACTGTTCTTTGGGCCAATGGTTAGGCACCATAAACTCCGCGATGCCTGTACTCAGGTTAGTAGATGAAAGGCCACTACTGCGCTGTCGCGACGCAAGACGACAACCGTAAACATGTACAGGCTAGAAAAGATTAGAATCCGTCAGCAAGTTCGTCACCTGCTTCGAAACCGCGTCTTTGCTTCAAGACTCGCGGAGGATCAAGACGGTCGCCAACTAGCTAGCGAAGTAGGACTACACTCATTTATCCGGGATCTTGAGCGGCGCAATGGTCCACTCCCCACCATACACTCTCCGAGTCGCTGCTGTGATATCATCTCCGTCTGTTTGAAAGAACACGTACAGGCTGTCGTACAGTACATGGCCGTCGTTGTCCTTCTCCGACACGGCGGACACAGTCAGATGCGTGCCACCGAGAGCATACAAAGGTTCTGCAGGCGTTTGGACAGTGAAATTTTCATGACCAGGATACGATGTGTTCTCCGCATTGTAATTGATGTCATAGCCGCGAATGGTGCGGTCTGCAGATTGAGCGTAGAAGTAGGTGGTGTAACCTAGCGATGTAGATGGCCAAACATCAGGGATCGTGGCACCTGAGGCATTGACGAAGACATTGTAGGGATGATCCTCGTCCTGGATGATTGTGCTTGAGTTGGTGTCGGTATCCTTCCAGTACATCTCGACATCGGCGTTCTTGTTGACCATCATGGCGTATTGAGTCGTGCCAGTTCCCCAGCTATAACAACCAACGCCAGCCTGTGTATTGAAGCCCTGCCACTTCTGAATAAATTTCCAGTCAGGGCTACCGGCATACCAAGCATACTGGTGAAAGGTGTCATTCAGGGCTGCATACCAGATGTTCATGCCCAGCCTGTTGTCGAAGGGTATGTCGTTCACACTACCATTCACGGTAGGGAACTTGCTATAGTCTGAGTCGCCGTAAAAATTACCTTTCCAACACGCTTGGAGTCCAGTACTTGGAGAGTCACTGTAGACCTGGAGATTCTGTCTGGTAAGTGGGCCCTCTGTCCACACCTGTGTAGAAGATGACTCATTAGTCTGTGTGACTTGCTTGACTTTGTTGTCATCTCCCACATAGAAGACATGGAACTGTCGTTGTCAGTACAGCAGTAATAACAGCATAAACCAGACTTACAAATTGTGTCGCATTGGCGACATAGGCTACAGCTGAGATTGGTGTCGCGTTCTTCGCGTTGCTTGCGACGGTCTCTGTTATCTCGCCGCCGATCCACTTCTGACCTTTAGTGTATTTCATGTACCGAATGTCTCCAGTATGGTGCTGGAAATATAACGTAAAAAGGGTGCCATTTTTTGGGTTCCATGACTCCCCGGCCAAGGCAATGCCAGAGCCGTTGAAGGCACCCTTCTTTGATAAGAATTCGGCATCCAGTGACCCGCCAACACAAAGCTTCGGATGCTCGCGGCAGAACGGGTCCATCTTGATCTCGTTGCTTCTACTCAGCCGTCAACTCAGAGACTCGATCGTACAGGAAAGTATGACTTACTTGCTCTTCTTCGAGAGACCAATACCTAATCCAGCTCCCAGGCCCACAGCAAGCGCGATGAGCCAGAAGATGACACATCCGATCAGCATCCAGAACGTGCGCTTCTTCGGTCCGCACTTTCTGTCATCCTTGGGTGGTACAGGAGGCGGGACAGAGCCTGGCCGCGAAATCTGGTGTTCATATGTATCGACATGCTCTTTGAACATATACGGTCGTGGCTGAGGTGACGCAACTGTGCTGCCACCGTGTGAAGAAGGCAAGAATGGCTGCGCACCGAAAGAGTATGCGTGCTGACCAGGTACGACTTGCGGAGCAGAGTAATCTGGTGTAGGACTGCCAATTGCTGTGTACGTGGCATAGGGCGTCTCTTTCTCTATGGATACACTAGATGGTGTCAGTAGGCTTTGGCTGCATGCGCGAGAAAGCATTCTACTCCAACCCATTGCGAACAACAGTGGTTGCAGAATACTCACGGACTGATCAAGTACCCCTGCTGATATTCTTGCGGTGTGCCTTGCTGGTAGGTATGTAGCGGTGGAGACAGCGGTGGTGGTGGGGAGTGTGGCATTGAGGAGTACGGTGAGAGCAGCGAGTTGGCATGAGGCGATCCTTGAACCGCGTATATACGATCGCGCTCCTCGAACTGTGGTGGTGGAGGGCTCCACTCTCCCTGCATAGGCGTACAATTGTGGTCGCTCATGTTGTCGTAGTAGTTGTTTCGGTGCTCTATGGTGTTCCAACGAGGAGACTGACTCCAAAGGAAGCGGAGCTTAGAGGAATCACAAGGTGGGAATACTGCAGCGGCCAGAAGCATATGTCCAAACCAGACCACGCGTGAGAGCTCGGGGCGCGGTCCACGAAGCGAGTCTAGTAGGCGAAAGAGCTGAGTAGTAGGCTCACGCGCGCCTAGGGCTTCCGGTTTTTCTAAGCTTTCATTTGAGGCAGTACACTTGCGTGACCATAAGCAAATGGCGGCAGTGTACTCTTTGAGCATCCAATCGGAAAACGGATGCGAATAAGGAAAGTAGCCATCTTAGAGTAGCATTTCGCATATGCAACGGCTTGTTTGGCGCTCTTGTGAGTCGTTCTTCCTTTTGTGTAACACTCTGACCTGAAAGCATGCGGCATGGTCCGGGTTCTTGATTGCTTAGGTACTGTAAGTAAGCAATATGCGTATAAGCACGCAAACGCTCGAAGTCCCGGTGACGCGTTTCGATTTATGTCGAAATGAAATGCTTTTCACATTTTCTCATCCGCACTCCTAAGTGAGGGTTCGGCTCGAGAGCTGAAGTTCCCCAATTAGTTGCAGTTCAAGTTCCTCAGCCCTGCAGCGGAGTCAAGAGCTGAGCTAAGACTATGTTCGGTGACTTGCGGGTGGCAGTCAGCCTGCATACACAACGGGCTAAGTCCGTATCACTCTCAGCTCTTACAAGCCATGAAAGTCCGATATGCGGTGGATGCGAGAGATCTTCGTCTGGGCATGACAGTGATGCATATGGCTCGGTTACCATCCAAAGTTCGAGACGAAGAACACCTTGACCCCGCACTTCCGGTTTTTTGTCGAGTCTGGCTTGAGGCATGTGTATGGAGTGGCGGAAATCCTTTGACATGCTGCCCTGCAGAAGGGCGCTGCTGCTAGCGATGACCTCAGCGGTGCACCCCGCGCGGACAGCCGCTATCCCTTTTCTTCTGCGAGAGAATAGGGACCAGCAAATGAAGTCGCAGTGCAAATTGATCGCGCAGCTGTCTTAATGATCGAGTGAAATGGTTGCAGATGCTGAGCTGCGGATCAAAGGCTCCGACGCTGACCGCAAGGTTTCGCAGTCGCGCAGCAACACGGGGAATCAGCCGGACTCGGTGGGGAACATTCAACCAACATATGTTGATCAAAGAACCTCAAGGATGATGGTGGTATAGACACAAGCAAGACAAAAGACTGATGTCAAGTCGTAGGCCCGAGTGAGGTGAGTCGGTGTTGATCGAGGCAATGTGGGGGCGGAAAGCGCCAGATGACGGAACGCACCGCTCCTGTTGCATCACATTGAGCATATCACCAGGAGTTTGTGATTGATATACGGTATAGTTCATCATCGTCATTACGTTATGTTATAATGCTACAGTGGTATCTTGCAGAATAAAGTAGAGGAGAAATTAGCGACTCTCAAAGTCGAGCAGTTGAGGAAGTATCGCAGCAAAGCAAAGCAGCCTCATATTAGCGTGGTGAATATGCACGATGTCGAGTCATAACTTTTTCGAGCATGGGCTTAGACCATCTGCTCACCACGAACACCGTGCTCGTGGTTCATCCTGTTACCACCAACAGGCTTGCGCTGCATGTGACCTGGGGCCGCACCTGGACCTCCCATAGGACCCTCAGCCTGGGGGATCATAGTACCTCTGGGGCCATCAGCAGCATCGAAGGGTGCACCAGCCCAAGCACTGCCGTCATGGGGACCCCAACCAGCCTTGCGAGTCCAGACAGCATCGTGGAAACCGTCGAAAGTGTTGGGTCCAGCACCATAGACAAAAGGAGCATGGCGGAGGACAGGAACGTGGTTGAAGCGGAAGTCCCACACTGAGGCGTAGACCATGCGGTAGCTGCTGAACGCCATGAATGTGCCAATGATGGCACCAGCGAGGATGTCGTACCAGTTGTGGTATTCGTCAATGGTAAGAGCACCACCAATTAAGCAGGCACCGAGGAGAGGAGCGTAAATTGCAACAAGTTTCCACATAGCGGGGTGGTAGTTGGCGAAAACCTTGAGCTTAGCGTTGAGGTAGAGGTATAGGAAGACGAAACCAGCGAAGGCTGCGGTAGTGTGACCAGAGGGCATGGACTCAAGTGAATCGTTGATATCCTTCTTATCGCCAGTACAGATGCTGCGGTCGAACATGATCGAGCGGAAGCCGTTGGCCACGTTGGTACCAGTGGGGCCGGCGGACTCGAATGTGTCGGTGTCGTATTCGAGATTGGCGGGAATGACAGGCTTGCAAACAGCAAGGAAGTGGGGGCGGAAACCTCCAATGAGCCATTTGATGAAGACCTGGAAGACGGCTGCCACGATAAGAGAGTAGAGCAGACCAATGGTGGCATTGTTGACATCCCAGAACGAGCGGACCCTGATCTGGCAGATGAGGAAGACAGCGAAGGGAATGAAGAAGGCCATAAGCGCAGCTGCCCAGATAGGGACGATCTCGTTACGAAGGGGGTACGCAAACTCTGGGTAGACGATCTCTCCATCTCTGAAGGTGACTGTTCAATCGTTAGTGCGATGCGCCGCAGTGTTCAAGCAGCGTTTGCCTACCAGGAAAGCTGCGACTCGGTGCTGGGTCAGCGAAGTAGACACCCAATCCAATGGCTCCTAAGACGGCCATGGTTACGATGTCAAGGGCTGTAGCCTTGATCCAAGCGCCGAATGTAGGACGCGAGTTCCAAGATCGTGCACCGCCATGCTGGCCCTTGCTTGCAAAGATGCCCTTCTTCTCACGGTGCTGGTGAGTGCCAGTAGCTGTAGTCGTGTCGGCAGGCGCAGCCGTGTTCCTCTTATTGAAGAGACCCATGGTAGATATCTTTTGCGGTCGTAAGTAGGTGTGAGGTTGTTGGGGAGTCGAGGCGAAGCAAGCAAACAGCTGCTTACGTACACCTTTATTGACACTGACAGGGCAGGGGCGCGGATGGAGGAACCAATTCGCACTCACTCCAACTATATACTTCCGCAGGAACAGACACGCAATCTCTTGACCATCGTCACAGGACGCGCACCGCAAAGAACGACATCATTCCTCACCCTTTGCTCCCTTCCACATAAAGAGCGTCCAATCACCCTGCCCTTGGGACGCCACAAACCGGTCCTCATCCCTGTTCCCGGCAAAATCGGCCATTCAGCTCACGTCTCAGGGCACTCAAAGAGGAAGGGATGTAACGAAAGCCACATCGCGTTGCAGTGTAATTCTGTTCTGGGACAGGCAGAAAAAGTTGGCACGGGTTGGCGAAAGCTTGGTTGCCGTGCGCAATGAGCTTGTTTGAGCTTGTGGGCCTGTGTGTGGCTGGAGCAATTTCTTTGTGATGAAATGAACAGTCTGGACGTGGGTCAATGCTGCCGACACCCGTATAGAATTGCGAGCAGATGGGAAAGGGAACTTTACCGTGTCAGATCTTGCCGAAAGCTGCAATGATGTCATGGAGCACGGACAACTTGAGAAGATGGCTGGCTAATAAACGAAGGATCACCACAACACGATGCTCACAAGAGTGACAAGACCATAATATTCGTACTGTATTCAGAAGCACGTATCCTCTGAACTTTCCGGATGCATTTCGCTCTTGGGAAATTCGAAGCTCTGCGCGGCACAACACGCTTGCCGACACCCACAGGGGCATCAATAGAAAGACGGTACAAATCCAGCACGCGCTTCCGCGCAAGGAACCAGTCGGTTGCCGATCACGCAGCTACGATAAATACCTTATAACAACAGCCAAACCTGTCGATCGACCGAGTGTAGCTCCGTTGATTGAAAGGTTGAGGATAGATCCGCCAGGAGACCAACCAACTACGAGCTCGACCAACTAAAATAGGGCAATTAACATGTCTCAGCGAGACCACCACGGGTCTCAAACCTTCCTAACCGATCCAATACTCTAGCTTAAGTAATTTGATGACTTATTGAGCTTCTTGATCAAAGGAACCCCAACAGATACACGTGGGATCTTTTATCCTGAACAACGCTGTCAGCGCAGGGACTGGTGAAGATCCCGAAAGTACCATCAACAACGACTTCTAGCGAAGTCAAGATCTGACAATGCACTCAAATTGAGCTGAATAGAATCGCACCAGCTCAATCGGCCGCCCGCCTGGTATCAGCAAGGCTCGCGATGATGGTCAGCACACCCTAGGTACCAACCATCCGATGATTAGTATATGAGCTGCGAATGAGAGCTGAGGCAAAAGGACATATCCAGCTTCTTCAACACCATAACACCCGACATTCCGTCTTGATTATAGCCCTAGCATGTCTTACTTCGTATAAGTCGATCCTCTCAGTCAGGCTGTGGATCATGTTGCAGCTGCTGGGCCGCCGCTACGACATTTCACAATCGAGCATTTTCACACCGAGATTGAGCAACTACAACAACATACTCCTGCGACACGCGGCGAATTTGCGGTAGATTCCGAGGGTTGTGGCATCACTTATGTCTTCAGCCAGATGACCCACAGACAACCTCTCCGTAGAACACTGCGGCATTTGATAGATGGAGTTTGCTTTCTGCGCCTTGAGGAGCGACCCGGGGTCGTTGCGACCTACGCTTCCTCTGCCTCACATGCTGCTGTCGAGTCGCTGGGGACGGCATCTGCGAGGTGTTCTCATCGACGCGGTGAGTGTGATAGTTGATCGAGGGTGTGAGTCCTGGGGGCGGTTTTGGGGTTGTTCGTGCGCGGGATGTTGATCAAAAGGGACGTACGACAGCCAATGACTGGAATTAATTCGACACAAAGAAATTGTAATAGCCATCGAGTTATGGCATTCGCAGGCGGAAAAGGGAGTAGATTGACGTGTGACTAACTACTATTTGCCCGCGCGTATACCCATCCTCTTCACACACCAAGACCAGGTTGTTCCTTACCTATCTGCCATACGCTTCAAGGTTATTCGCATTGATGAGATCCATGCCCTCTTTCCTAAACGTATCAGCCTCTGCGTGAGACGTGACATTCGCATCGAACACAAAATCCCTCGGATCCTCAACCTCATACCGGGGCCACAACTCCTCGGTGCCATTCCACCCGCTCTCCCGCCACGAATTCGGATCCAAATCGCTGACGAAGCTAGCCCAGCTGCTGCTCATCAAGCGGCTGAGATCGCGGTAGGATTGGGTTTTGTTTGTGAACGGCGGGACCGCGACAGGGGCGTATCCAACACCGAGCAGGTTGAGGAACACGAAGCTGACTTCCTGGAAGTGGGTGACGCCGATTGTGGGCGGGATGCCGGCTGGGATGGCGTTGAAGCGGTAGCAGTATGCGGGGATGCCGGCGGCGGCCCATGTGTGGCATGTGAGGCGGCGCAGGGCGATGAAGACTTGATCGCCGAAGTAGCTTGCTGAGCGGCGGAATTGGGCGCCGAAAGGGGGGCCTGGACGGGCGGTGCCGAGGTTTGCGATGACGTTGACGGAGGGGTCGTCGGGGTAGGCGGCGAGGAGCTGGGTGGCGAGGGAGGATGGGACGGCGTTTTGGCCGGTTGTCATGAAGGTGAATAGGTCTTCGGTGGTGTTGACGGGCGAGGGAGAGAAGGCTGATCCCTCGTCGCTGTTTGCGCCGCTGATGATGGGAACGTGGACAAAGTCGCCGTCTGCCAGTTGGATTGAAGTGCGCTTTTGGATGAAGTCACCATCAAGAGAAGGCATGAACTCAGTGGTGTTCAACGTCGCGCTTGTGACGTTGACGGCGGCGTTATACTGCTCGGCGGACAGAGAACGCAGACAGCTAATCTGAGAGGTCACATTCGCACATGGTGTGCGGCTAACGATCGCGTCGAACCAGGGAGCGTATTCCATGGGATCGTTGAGGTGGTTGAAATGGACGGGATTTCTGTCGGTTTCGTATTAGCTTATCTGATCTTTGCACTCAATGCTGATATACACACCCAGACTGCATAATGGCACCGCGGAAGAGCTTGTCATCACGTCCGCCGTAGGCAGTGAGATGGAAGCCCACAGATCCAGCACCAGCGCTCTCACCAAAGATGGTGACCTTCTCAGCATCGCCTATTACATGTGAGCTGTGATTCGTCCGTGGAAAAGTACAAATACGTACCTCCAAATCCCTTGATGTTGTCCTGAACCCACTGGAGGGCAAGACGTTGGTCGCGCAGACCCAGGTTCAGTTCCCCAGACTCCTTGAGCTCCTCGCTACCACTCAGGAATCCCCAGGCACTCAGGCGGTAATTGATGCTGACGCCAATGACTGGCTTCCCAATCTTGACCGAGTTCTCAACGATGAAAGAGAGGTTATATCGTTGGTCAACGCCACCGCCCATGTAGTAGCCGCCGCCGTGAATCCAGAAAGCAACAGGCAGGTTCTGCTCCTCGCAGCCAGCAGGACGTACGACATTGAGGTAGAGGCAGTCTTCGGAGAGGGAGTAGCCCCACTGATCAGATCCATAGCCATAGCACTATCCATTGTCAGTACTCTGAATATCTCCTACGTAAGTGCAAGTAGTACCTCGCCAGAGTACTGTGTAGCTGGCTTAGCGCCATGCCAGGTAGAGTTCAAGGGCGCTGGAACCCTAAACCTCAAGTCGCCAACGGGAGGCTGCGCATACGGGATACCGAGGAAGTAGTCCTGATTGTACTCGGGTGAATGGACACCCTGGTACGTGCCGTTTTTGACGTGCGCAGTCGGGCCGGAGGCATGTGTTGGTGCACAGCTCGCGATGCTGGCAAACAGGCCAAAGGCCAAGGTCGTCTTGCTAAACATGATGAAAGCAGCTTACGAATGAAACGATGGGAGAAGCTTCCATAACGGCGGCCGACATGACTTATGTACTTGTCGGCGTCGGACAATGTGCTTGATCCTGCTTGTGCATTTCATTCAAGAATTGTCAGCCCCTCGACTAAAGCAGCTCTATGACCTCGACGACGGCCTAAGGCTCATTCAGGGCGATATCCGTCCATAGGTTAAGCTTTCGCGGGGAACGCGTCGAGGCTAACATGGATGAGGTGTGCGCGTTGTGTGGAGACGACCTTACATGAGCATCTTCATTGGTCAACGAAGAGCCGACATTCACCCATCGGCGTAATGAACATCATTTGGCTTGCGGCGATCGGCGTGGGGTTAGAGAGTAACATGGGTCGACTACGGCAGTTGCGACGACCGGCTCGGAAGCAGGCAACCTTGTTGTATTGACGGCAACATGACTAGCGTTGAGGAAATTCGTTATGAACATGACTTGTGACATAACTACGTCCAATGCCCTACCTGTCCCTTCTCCTATGCAGCGGAGGTCGACACGCGGCATGGCAACCCTGGTAGACATACTGTATGAAGGAAAACCGCTCGCAACTACTGTAGCGGCTTGGTATCTCCGCTGATGCTTGCTCACAGGCCAGCCTCAGTGACGGCCTTCGACTCGACTTGGGCGGCTGCTTTTATTGCAGATTGCTCACTGGCTGTTCGACTTTGGTCGTCGGCGCTGGAGCGTCTTCGATAACCTCGTCGAATAGTCCGCCTTCAGGCGCCATGCCTCTACCGACAGCACCCAAGATCCTGCCGGCACGACGGAACTCATCTCGGATCGTGACAATGCCACGGTGGGTGACAGTTCTTGCGACATTGTGATCGATTTCGAAAGGGTCTTCGATGGCGAACAGATATCGGTTCGTGACCTTCTTCTCGGCGGTGACGATAGTGGTGGCACTGACCCATCCCTTCTCCTGTTTACTGAGAATGCCGCCAGGAGTGCGAAGAGAGAGGACCTCTTGTGTCCAATGGAAGGTGTGCTGACGGCCATACCCTCCCTGTGATGCGTAGTATTGGAAAAAGCCACAGAGGAGCGTGGAAAGAGGCTGGCGATTCTGGGTCAGTCGTCCTTCTTGTGCTGCCCGAATGATGTCCTCTTCACTGCGCCAGAACCGCACATCATAGCCGCTAATCTTCTTCGCGTCCTTGAAGCGTTCAGACAATGAGTTCATATCGGTGGCTTGGGTCAGATGATGTTGGAGGTTCGGACAGACTGGTGGTGACGCAACGTTCACGAGATAGTGAAGGACCATCAACACCCAGCCATAGGACGACAACGTGCCGGAGTAGGAACTGTTGACCTTACGCTGCTTCGCCCACGACTTGACGAACAGTACCATAGGCTTGACTCTGGCGTCGGTCAGAGAGTAACAACGAAGCATGTGCGTGTTGTGGATGCCGAGAGGGTTGGCAAAGTTGATGTCGCACTGAATCCCAACACCAGTCTTGGGGAAGTCGAGAGGGCCGAGAACCTTCTCGCGATGCCACTGCTTTTCTCGCCGCGGCTGATTATCCTGTGTGTTTGTTGTGGCCACGGTATCAGCTTGGGTTGCCTTGGGGTCAGCTGGTGATCCTTCCTCGTAAACAGGTGGTACTGGCACGATCTCTTCTGCTGGAGGTTTGGCCTGTCCTGCGATCGCTGTTTCTCCTGTTGCGCTAGATCTCCGCCTGGGCTTTGCAGTCTTCCCTTGTTCCACAGTCTTCAAAGCTTTCTCCGTTTCGGTCTCATCGGAGGTGGGCGGCGGTGCTGTTGGGTCGGTTGGCGGTGGTGTTTGTGGGTATTTCTCTGCCTCGGGAAGACCTTCCCACTTTGTGCGTTCATCACTGAGAGCGGTGTAGAGTGCGTCCGACGGTGTCTCGCACACTTTCAGAATTGGCACGCGTGTGCGTGTGAGTAGTCGTCCTCCCATCTTGTCGTCGAGGACCGCCTTTTCTAGCAGACGGGGAATTCTGGGACCAATGTCCGTCTCGTCGGCCCGTGCCGGATCTCTCCACTGCGGAACCACCGCAAGATCCATGTCAGATCCCGGCAGGGCAAACCCAGAGCCCAAGCTGCCGAAAGCGACCAGAGAGATGTCCTTGATGTCGTCAAGATCTTCGCCGCCGTTGTGGACGAAAGCCTGCTGAAAGATGGCCTCAAGACTTTTCCTGAATGTGTTGTGCTTTGAGAGTTCAGCCTCGCTCATCTGGACTTTTGGCAGCTCGTGATTGATGATGCTTTCCATGAACTGCACCTGGGACGCTGAGTCGATTCTGGGACGTTGCTGGTAGCCATTCTGAGCATACTGTGGACGAGCGTATTGATGATTTCCGTCACCTCGGGGCACGTACTGATTGAACCCACCTTGCGGACGATGCAGGGTCTGTTGGACTGGTGCATCGTTGGCATGATTGCGGGGACCCATGCCAGCGTGGTGATTGTCAGACCTGCCGCCACGAGCAGAGTGGCCGACCATATTCATACCGTATGGCTGATTCCCTCTGGAGTTGTTGTGGTAAGCATAACCACCACCACGAGGATTTGGACCTGAGCCACGATGGGAGCCTCCGCGTCCACGCCCACGTCCACGATGCTGACCTTGGCCGTCGTGTTGGTTCTGTCCGCCTCCCATGGTGACATTGCCGAGTATCATACCACGCAGCTGGGCTTCAAGGTCCTCGGTGTTCATAGCAACTTCGTCCATGTTGACTAGTTGGCCCAGTACGGAGCGTTTGGTTATTGTAATGGAGGTTAGTTGACAGACTGAAAATTTGTGCAATAGTGGACGTTTTCCTGAACTGCGCACGAATTCAAGCAATCTCATAAGCCAATGGAGTGAGCCATGCCCTGAGTGTCCGTGCTCAAGCTGTGAAGGTGGGATGCTGGTTGCCGTGGCGTCTGGCGTCGTAATTTCGGTGACCACGGTCGCAAATTCCAGCTCTTGCCCTGCCACAAACAAAATCGCCGGTTGACGTTTGTGCGTTGATGTTCGTGACTTTGTGGTTTCCGCAAACAAATGCAATGCAGAAGCCTGGGCGTCATGTCGCCGCCAAGCCGGGGATCCGCTAGCGTCAGGCTGCGAGAAGGCGCGCTGCAGCGTCATGGCATTGTCTCGAACAAGGGCTGCGACGCTGGGCCTTTCACCATCACCCGCGACACCTCCTGCGCTTACGACATTCTTTCCCGCAGTACTAATACACACACTCGTTCGCCATGAACAACCTGCCTACGGCGCCGCCGCAGCAGGCGCCGCCGCCAGCAGCTCCAAATGGCCAGCAGCCTGCCAAAAAGAAACGCCCGCGTCCGAAAGAGGGCCCTCTGCGCGCGCCCCGTCGACCGCTCGCCAAGATCACGCGCCCTTTGGTCTCCCTTGCGCAGATGAACGAGACAAGCAAGCCCGCTGATGTAGTCGCGGGCGGCATCGTGGCCATCGCGGCGCTCCGCCACGAGTATCACCAGGCGGGCGCGACCAGCTTCCCTCTGGTTGTCACACGGCGCGATTTGAAAGAGCTACGACATCACGTGATGCGACTGCAGAACAAGACGCACGTCGACGTCCAGGACCCGAACCAGTTCGCTACGCCCATCCGCCTCCACCGCCGCGACCCTCGCGCGCCCCCCAGTGGAGCTGGCTCTCACTTCGAGGACGAGGACACAAAGGAGGACCTGGAGGAGATCAAGGAGCGCGAACGGATCGAGCAGCAGAGAGAGGAGCGCCGCAAGATTCGGGAGGAGAACCAGGCCAAGATTGCGCCTACGGGCAAATCGAAGCCCCAGGCCTTCCAGAAGAAGACGGAGCAAAAGTACCGCCCAGACGACACGCCCGAGGCCAAGAAGCGCCAGCTGCTGCGCTACGAGGAGACGCTGCCGTGGCATCTCGAGGACTTTGAGAACAGGCAGACGTGGGTGGGCACGTACGAGTCGGAGCTGTCCGAGACACACGTTATGCTGTCGCAGAATTCGCAGGGGAACATTCAGCTGGCGCCGATCGAGCGCTGGTACAGGTTTAATGTGAAGGGCAAGGTCAAGCCAACGGGCGACGACACGGACAAGGTCATGTTCAAGGTTGAAAGAGTGCCTGGTTTTCTGAAGAACGTCGAGCAGCGTGTGGCGGCACGGGAGAAGGAGGAGCACCAGCTGCGAGGGCGCAACATGATGAGCACGCGAGTTGGCGGCGGTGCCGACGACGAAGGCCGCATTCGCGCGGTGCAAGATGACGAGGGCTACATAAAGCGCGAAGCCGACGCAGACGACATTGACTTCAACCTGGAGGAGGATTTCGCCGACGACGAAGAGGGTCTCAACGGACTGTTCGAGGGCGACGAGGTGGACGTCAAGGAAGCCGCAGACAAGCTGAAGCGTGACCAGCTGGCCGCCTCGCTCTGGGACCGCGACGAGAAGAAGATCCAAGAAGAAGCTGAGCGCGAGGAGATGGAGTCTGAAATGGCCAAGGAGCTCGAAAAGGGGCTGCGCAAGACGCTCGTCAAGCGCGGCAAGCTCTACGACTACGCCGAAAGCGATATGTCGGAGGAGTCGGAAACAGACAGCGAAACAGAGCGCCAGCGCGCAAAGGAGGAAGAAGAGAAGAAGGCGGCCGAGGCGAAAGCTGCAGAGACGGGCAACGCGCCCTCTGGCTCCTCGAGCAAAGACACCACCAACACCCCTCTGGGTTCCAACACACCATCCGGCTCCCACAAACCCACGGACAAACTCAAATCCAAAAAACGCCCGAACGCCGAAATCTCCGAAGCAAGCGGCAACGAATCCCCGCGCCTCAAAAAGAAGAAGAAGAACAAACTAAACGTCCTCCTCTCCAACACCTCCACCTCCCCCCCTACCTCGGCAGCCCCAAGCCGCGCATCCAGTCCCGCCCCCGGCTCCCCCGCCACATCCACCACGCAGCCCAAACTCCCCACGGCCCGCGAAATCTACGACGCGCTCCCGCCCGAAGGAATGGGCATCCAGGCGCTGATTGGCATGTTCAAGGGGCGCGTGGACAAGGACAATAGTAAAGTGTTTATTAGTATCGTGAAGGCTGTGTCGCGGTTTGACGGGGGAAGGAAGTGGCTGATGCCGTTGGCGGAGATGCCGAGCGAGGAGGTGATTAGGGAGAGGGTGGGGCGGAAGTAGGGTGTTTCTCAGGGTTGACTGGCGATGTGGCGGTGTAAGGAAGAGGCGAGGTATTAGACATATACATTCCATCCTCACGGAATCTCGATTCTCGTCCATCTATCCTTTGTTGTAAATCCTACTACTACACTCCCCGTTTCCATGCTACCATCCAGATGGGCTGGGTTTGTGTTCAAGTCGTGGGGAGTTGTGGCGAAGACGTCAGAGCATGTCCATCAGACTGTGTCGGTGATCTCAGTTGCAAGTCTATCTGTCTCGTGTACGGTGTTATACACTACAAAAACTCCACACCCACCCCAAAGCTCAACCCCTTCCTCCCCTGCTCCTCCTTGCGCATCACCAGCGGCAAGCTGAAATTCAGCTCGAAGCGCGCCATGGGGTGCGCGTAGACGAGCCCCACGCCCGCTGCGGCACTGGGGAGTTCGGTGGTGAGCTGGTTCCACGCCGTCTTGAGCTTGTCCTTGGGCTGGGATGCACCACCCTTGGCCTCGGATGTACCATCCTCGAGGGCGAGCAGACGCCCGCCATTGACAAACGCCTGCAGCCTCAGCGGGGTGTCTGCGCCAACGCGGGGTACAGGGAAGAGAAGGCTGGCGCCTCCCGCAGCGAAGACGTCGCCACCGAGTGCGTCGGGCCCGTCGTGTGGACCGAGCCCGCCGAGGCGGAATCCGCGTACGGTGTTGGGCCCGCCGAGCTGGAAACGGTCGTTTATCCTGCTGGCCTGGCTGAGGGGATACAGCACCCCAGCGCGCAGGCCCGCGGTGAGCGTTATGCCGGTGCGTGCGAGGGGCAGGGCGAGGGCGGTCTCGGCTTCGGTCTTGAGGAAGGAGACATCCCCGCCGAGGGCGGTGCCGGCGAGCTCAGAGACGGTTCTGAGCAGGTAGCCGCGCGAGGGGAGGAGCGGGGTGTCGCGGGTGTCGGCGGTCCAGGTGTGTGTGAGGGAGCTCTTGAAGGAGTCGCCTGCGTCGGCGCGGACCGAGGGCGAGGCGGAGGCGGCGAGCGAGGTGACCTGGCGCCAGATGGCCGAGTAGGCGAGGGAGTGGGTGTGGGCGGCGGGCGAGCGCCACAGGAGGTTGGTGGTGGCGCCCTTTTGGGCCTCTTCGTGGCTGGCCCAGGGCTTGAGGACCGCCGACGCGAAGCCGTTGAGCTGCCACTTGAGGTCCGGGTTGCTGCGGATGGGGGTGTCGAAGGCGAGCGAGTAGGCGGAGCGGGTGCGGGTGCCGAGCGAGGCGTGGGCGTTGAGCGTCTCGGCGCCGCCGAAGAGGTTGCGCAGCTCGGCGTTGACGTAGGCGTCTGCTTCCGACGCGCCCGCCTCGGTGCCCGTCTTGATGGTGTAGTTGCCGCGCTCGTGGGCGGAGATGTAGACGTCGACGTCGGTGGGCGACGAGGCGGCGGAGGCGGCGTCGGGGCGGTCGAGGAAGACGGAGATGGGCGCCTTGAAGATGCCGAAGCGGGTGAGCTTGTCGGTGGCGGTGCCGACTTCCTTCAGTGCCTCCTCCAGCGTGTAGCTGTCGGCGCGGTTGGCGCTCAGGATGGGGCTGACGACCTTTTCGAGGAACCCGCGGCGCGTGCGGTTGGCGTGGAGGATGCGCACCGAGCCGATGGTCACGGGGAGGGAGGTGTTGTCTTGGACCTGCGAGAGTCAGCGGCGCCGCTTGTCAA
The DNA here is from genome assembly GCA_016630955.3 of Didymella arachidicola. Lineage (NCBI taxonomy): Eukaryota > Fungi > Ascomycota > Dothideomycetes > Pleosporales > Didymellaceae > Didymella > Didymella arachidicola. Next base: position 108,158 of record CM049986.1, read on the forward strand.
TCGTGGTTCAGCGCGCACCAGCTCGGCCAGGCGCTCCTGCGACTTCTGGTGCTGCGCGAACAGGCGCGTGTTGAGCTCGTCCTGCTGCCGCTGCAGCGCGGCCGCGTCCGTCTTGTGGGTGAGCCGGGCGAAGACCTGCGGCGGTCAGCGACTGATTACATAACGAGTCACGATGCAGCGCGGCCTACATCGTCTTCAATGGGCGCCGCCATGGGAGCTGTTGCGTGGTGCCGCTTGACGTCGCCGCTCAAATTCGAGAGAGCTCCAGCATCGCGCACGTGCCGTCGGCCTTGCCTGGGCCAGCTGCCGATGCTGTGGAGCCAGGCCGTCTCCACCGAGCCACCCGCCATCATTCACTTTCACTCCGCGACCGTCGGCCGCTTTCACTTTGTTTTTGCACTTCTCTTGTTCTGCTCCAGCCTCCCTGTTTGCCTGATACCCTCTTTGCTCTCCGTCTGCGCTTGAGTCAACGGCACCGCCATCGCCGTCCTATCGTCCATACCGCTTCCACCCACTCCCTCACCCTCCAAACCCGCACCCACCCACAATGGCCACCCCCGCCGCAACCAAGCGCCTCACCAAAGAATACGCCACCATCGCCAAATCCCCCCCGCCCTACATCACCGCGCACCCCTCGGAAAAAAACATCCTCGAATGGCACTACATCCTCACCGGCCCCCCAGACACCCCCTACGACGGCGGCCAGTACTGGGGCACCCTCATGTTCCCCCCCGACTACCCCTTCGCCCCGCCCGCAATCCGCATGCACACGCCCTCGGGTCGCTTCCAGCCCAGCACCCGCCTGTGCCTCAGCATCTCCGACTTCCACCCCAAGAGCTTCAACCCGGCCTGGGAGGTGAGCACCATTCTGACGGGGTTGCTGAGCTTCATGACGAGCGAGGAGATGACGACGGGGAGCGTGCGCGCGAGCGAGCAAGAACGCAAGCTTTTCGCGAAGCGGACGCGCTGGTGGAATAGCACGGGCGGCGGCTCCAAAGCAGCTTCGAATGCGGTTTCTGCGCGCGGCATAGGCGCCATCAAGGCCGGCGACGGCGGCGCAAAGTTCCGCCAGGAATGGCCCGACGTCGACGAGCAGAACGCAAAGTGGATGCACGAGAACAACATCGACCCCTCCACCGGGCTGCCGCGTCCCAAACCCCAGCCCGCCCACGCGCATTGTCCGCCCGAGGTCGCAGGTCTAAGGCGGCGCCCCAACGGCAGCGCCTCGACCGTCGTGCATGACGCCCAGGTTGCGCGCGAGGCGGGGCAGGGATACCTCAGCCGCAACAAGTGGCGGATTCTGTTCGGGACCATCCTGGCGTACATCTTGGTCGCGAGGGTGTTGGGCGATGGCGCCGTCGCGGGTGCCTAGCTATCAGGGACACGGGGCATTGCATGGTGTTTGGGTTGGGCATGGGATGGCGTTTGCAGAGCTTTTTCTTTTGCTATCGACGACCGTAGGATACTGTATTGAAGCGTATTCACTCTCCACTCGTATACTCCAACAGTGCAACAAATCCTCCTCAACCCAAAAGACAATCATCTAGGCTAGAGAACAAAAGTCTCAGGTCTGCGTGAATAAGCAGCAGTAGCGCATACATGATCGTATTTGAAGCAGACACTACAACTAAGACGGTAGTGTTTCTGCTTGGGAAGCGTGGTTTGGAGAGGCATGTAGATGCGGTTAGGTTAGGCATTGTGGGTTGTGCTGGCTTGTTGTGAGTGTAGTAGCTTATACATCTTCGTTGTAGTTGTAGTGTCATCTTCGTTGTAGTTGTAGTGTCCTCTTCCTTGGAAGTTGCAGGTATTTACTTGGTAGCGAGATTATAGGCGTAAGGTGGTAGTCCTCTACCCTTGGTTAGCATCGTCCAGAGAACTGCGCAGACAAGGTTAATGATTGTGGTTTGTGCTGTCGTGCGCGATGCTTGCATTCGCCTAGCAACACTCTAGCAGAACAAAGTGCTGTGCTGTGCTAGAACCAGCCTTCCTCTCCATCTGCCCTCCATCCTCTCCCCACTCCACCACGCCTCACGACTACTACTACACATTACATGTCGGCTACCCTCCCCAACCCAGCACTCTCCCCGCCTCAACCCTTCCTTCCGCACCTTGGCTTACTATTCCTCCTGGGCGCCGTCATCCCACATCCGAGCAGTCTGGCGAGGGAAGGCCGCTAGCCGCATCCACTTAGCCCGCTGCACATGCTCAGACGCCTCCCGCACCTCACCCAACGGCCGTCGCGCACAACCACAGGAGTACCACCAGGCGTTGCGGCCACATGCGCCGTGGCACGAACTCGGGGCTGGCTGCGCTGGAGGCCTCAGGCGGGGTTGCAGGGTCTTGTTACGTCCGCCCTGAATACCATTCGATCAAGTTGACGGGCAGGGATTGGAGCTTGCTGGACGGCTGGGTGCCCAGACGGAGGATGCAAAACATGCAGATTTGGGACTGCGGTGGACGGGCTGCTGATCTTGCTGTAATGTCGAGCAGGCCGTGTGCCGAGCGTGGTGTGAGATTGCTCCGTGCTTGATTTGGCGGAGCGCAGGGTGGTTGGTTAGGTCTATTGACAGGTTCTTCTTCGTCCAGCCGTGTCGAGCAGAGATCAGAGTAGAAACCGTACGATACGTCTAAGCAGAGACTGTGCGATCTGATTTACTCCAAACGCACGCCATGCTGGCGCTCGAGGCAACTGTTTAGACCACCGCCCCGGGCGAGGTTACAGTTGTCTAGGCATGACGCCACCCATTGGACGGTGCCCCCTTGCACTACCCCAGGTTCGTGAGCCTGTTCGCGAGCTTGATGCGGGGCTGCATCCCAGGCGCACGCCGTTGCAGGGGTAAGGTGAAGGTGGCACTGGCGCGACGACGAATGGGACCGTGAAGTCACGAGCGTGGCTGCACTGCTCCTATAAAGCATCCCCAGTCCAGCGTGACCGACCGCCCGTCTTCCTCACCCCAATTACTACACACTGCTTGGCATGAAGACTTTCTACAACGTCTACGCCATCTGCGGCTTCGCCGCCATCGGTGGTGGGCTGTTCGGTTTCGATATCTCCTCCATGTCCGGCGTCCTGGGCACGCCTGCGTATGGGAACTACTTCGGACACCCGGCAGGGACGCGGCAGGGCGGCATTGTAAGTCTCGTGCTCTGCGTGTTGGTGGCGCTGACAGGGTAGACTGCGTCCATGCCGGCTGGTTCTCTCGTCGGTGCGCTGTGCTCGTCCTTCCTCGCGGATCGGCTCTCGCGTAAGACGGCTATTCAGATCGCGGCTGTCATCTGGTGTGTCGGTGCTATCCTCCAGGCTGCGTCCAACGGTATTCCTCTCCTGTGTGTTGGTCGTGTGGTTGGTGGGTTTGCGATCGGTATTTGTTCTGCCATTGTGCCTGTCTACCAGAGCGAGATCGCGCCCAAGGAGATCCGGGGCCGCGTTGTCTCGTTGCAGCAATGGGCTATTACGTGGGGTATCCTGATCCAGTACTTCATCCAGTATGGCTCTTCGTTCTACGACGGCGGCGTCGACAACGAGTTCCAGGGCACCGCTGCGTTCCGTATTCCGTGGGGTATCCAGGCCGTTCCCGGTGCGATTCTGTTCGTCGGGCTGTTCTTCTTCCCCAAGTCGCCGCGCTGGCTTGCCTCGAAGGATCGCTGGGAGGAGGCTCTCACTGTGCTTGCCCATCTTCATGGCGGCGGCGATAAGGATCATCCAAAGGTTCTTGCTGAGTATCAAGAAATTGAGGAAGCTCTCCGCTTTGAGCGTGAGGTGGCTGACACCAGCTTCGCTGCTCTCGTCAAGCCCCGCATCCTCAAGCGTGTCATACTCGGCATGTCCATCCAGATGTGGAGTCAGCTCTGTGGTATGAACATCATGGTAAAACTCTTACACACCTTTCAATGAGCAATGTCTAACAAACGCAGATGTACTACATTGTCTTCATCATGCGCGGCGCTGGTATCGCCGACGAGCTCCTCACCTCGTCCATCCAGTACATCATCAATGTCGTCATGACACTGCCGGCTATCCTCTACCTGGACAAATTCGGTCGCCGTCCTGCGCTCTTGGTCGGCAGCTTCCTGATGATGACCTGGCTCTTCACCACCGGCGCTCTCCAAGCTTCCTATGGAGTCGCCAATCCAGACAAGACAGACAAGGACATCTCTTGGGTCGTGCCAAAGGAGCACTCCGCCGTTTCAAAGGCCATTGTAGCCTGCTCCTATCTCTTCGTCGCCTCCTTCGCCACTACTTGGGGTCCAACATCATGGACGTACCCCTCAGAAATATTCCCTGCAAAAGTCCGCGCAAAGGCCGTGTCCCTGGCTACCGCCTCGAACTGGACTTGGAACTGTGTTCTGGCGTTTGCCGTTCCTCCGCTTCTCTGGAGCATCAACTGGAAGATGTACATGGTGAGTAATCCAAAATGACGCCCAATCAGACACAACTAACCGAACACCAGATCTTTGGCACCTTCAACGGCCTTGCCCTCATCCACATGTTCTTGACAGCACCGGAGACCAAGGGCAAGACGCTCGAGGAGATGGACACCGTGTTCGACAGCGGCATTCCCCCGTGGAAGGCGGGCAAGATCGAATCGCGACTCGACCAGCTTCAGCGCGACATCGAGGCTGGTGATGTCAAGGTCAACCAGAACAAGGGTTCCGGCCAGGTCGAGAACGTCTCCCATGAGCCCAAGGTCTAAGTAGCATAGGTCCTCCTTAATGCTAGAGCAGAGCTTGATGTTAGGTACCACACCGCGTTCAGACTGTATAGGAAATGGATAGATGCCCCATGCGTGTACACAGCTGATAACGCATGACGGTTTTTTCCTCGATGCAGCGATCTTAGCTCATGCGTTCATGTTGGTAGCCCCACATCGCGGATGCAATATTGTGGTAAATCAGCTGCAGGTGCCTACATCCGGACATCGAGCATTACATACCATCTGACTGCCAGCTGCGCGCTGGGCATACGATACCGTGAGCCCAATTCTCAGGGGTCGACTTGTACAAATATATAAATCCATGCATGCAAGGGCGAACGTGGAGACGCACTAAATCAGCGGGCAAGCGCAGGCGATTGCGCGGCGGTTAAGCTTTGACGCGTTTTGTGTAAGGCGCAATAGAGCCAATGAGGGATTTTGCCACTACCGCTTGCGTTGTACGTTTTGTGCGAGTGCCCTCTCAACACAACTAACTGCCATCCAAGATCGCGGTTTCGTCGAACCTCAATCCATCGACTGAGGTCTGCGTTTTGGTAATTGGGCTCAGCGGGGCTGCGCTCAAGGCGAGGGTTGTTACTTCTTTCTCTTTACCTTTTTCCTGCTTCGGTGTTTGAGCGGTGGAGCGGTGTACAGATCTGCTGCCGGCGTGGTCGACGTTTCCTCCTACACATGTCTTCGCACTTTGTATTCATGGCGCCAGATTGCAGTATTCACCACTACAATCAGAGATAGCAGCACCACTGAGGCTCCTTCAACTACAAAACGCCAACGAGGCCGGCCGCCAGCAGCCGCCATGGACGGCTCGGCAATCACGTACGCGCAGTCGAAAGACTGGCTCGACATCATGAAGAACAGAAGTAAAGTACGAATGCACGAGCTCATTGAACGTCTTGGCCTGCGAGCGAAATGGTCGTCCAATAAGCGAGGCAAGACTAACTTCGAGTCTGCGTTGGTCAGAGAGCTGGTGCAGGATATGGGCGACATAGTCATGACGTTGCCGAAAGAGTCGGACGACCTTATGAAGTGCCTCAGCGAGGAGAATAGTCTGAGGCCAGAGGTGGATGCGCTTTTGGAGAAGCACGGGAGCAGGATATGGGGTCGCGTTGGGGATCGGGAACATCTAATCACTGCGAACGAGCCTGGCGTGGAAGAAAGTCTCTATCCGAGAGATCTTTACGTCGAGAACGTAGAAGACAAGCTGCTGTATGTACTTGCCGGACCGTTCCGTTGAACATTCGTCTGTGCTGACACCATCTGCAGCATACACAAGCTTTTGCACTGGTGGATTGGACTCAAGGCATGCAATGTCATCCTGGCACGTGAGCGCCTTGATCGCGAACGGAAAAAGAAGGAAGAGAACAGGAAGGCCAGAGCGGAGGCCGAGTTCAATGGGCAAAATGCAACTGGTGAGAGCAGCACGCCTGCGTCATTCGTTGCACTCGCACCGAACTCAGTCTTCCAGAGCGAGACTGGCTCACGTGGAAGTCCTATATCAACCACCGCAATGCTAACACCTCCAGAAGCTGGTGGCAGTCCGGTCGCAGGCCTCGCACCTGTTAACAGTGGTGCAGCAGAGAACGGGATCCCAAGATCATCGATACCGAACGAGCAACAGCCTACCAAAGTTGTCGAGGGCGTGTGGAATAGACTCACAGCACGAGACACTGGCAGCGCGCAACATGCGAATCCCCACTGGGGTGCTGCTAATGCAATTGCGCCACAGTTGGCAGACAGTAAAATTGCCGTGCAACAGCAAATTGCGCAAGCAAATCAAGCACTCTTCGACAAACAGATAAGCGTCGAAGTAGCTAAGCTTGTCGCCAGTTTCCGCTCTGATGACGCGGCCACTGAGGACATACCCCAACAGAACGCCAGCATACCGTATCCGGGATTAGACTACGATACTTTGAGAGCGCTCCGAGCGCTCATTTATAACGAAGAATGCAGCGTGCAATGGGACGAGGAAGCACTCCTCAACCGGCTGGAGCGAGCTTGGAGAGAAGGCGTGCGAGCCGACACTGACAAGATGATTCAAAACATCCCCGTCTTCATCGCGAGGGAGAGGGCGATTCTCACGTGGATCGAGCTTAGACGACACCTTGCAGCGCTCGATCGTGCAGACCGACGTAAGTTGCCTCATTCCTACACGTTCAATGATTGTCGATTTCAAGGCCTAGTCACGAGTACTGACCAATCGACAGGATGGAACTCCGAGGGCCAAAGCGCGCCTGAGATTGAGAGGCGCATCCAACAACACAGAACGCTTATGGACGCCACACAAAGTATCATTGCTAGTTTCGACGATATCGGGCAGGGCTTCGGCCTTGGCCAAGGGCTCGTAGTCGACAGAGACGAGCTGCTGCGCCAGGCTTTCGTGGTCATTGCCGGCGAGAAGTTTGCAGTGGAGATGCGCTGGAACCCGATTGAGTTTACGAGGGTCATCAGCTGGCTGGGAGAAAGCCTCGAGCCCTTTCGCAGAACCGAAGAGGAAGAAGGAAGGGGTACTCTGTGGTATGTTGCGTAGTGCAAGATGATGCACAGACTGCCTGTCAGGATATTCATGTACATGTTACTGTATTGGGTTGCGGCGTTCAGGGTACTTGTCGATCGCCAATGAGCCATCGCTATCGGATTCGGGTAATCGGCCATACATGTTTCAGCTATTTCATCGTGTTCCAGGATTGTGTAGGATTGCGCTAGGGCGTGTGCGGCAGACCGTTTGAAAACCTTTCGCAGGTTACGGCAAGGCAAGCGACACTACTCATGTACGAAGTCTTGGGGTATACTGTGTATGGTAAGCTTGGGGTTTTGCTGGGGTGGCGGATGACATTCCGCTCGCGAGATGTAGTATTATTGCCCAGGGCGGAAGGGTACCACGTAAGTTAATCTGACTAGTCCAAGTCTATGCCGTGGTCCTTATTTTTGCGTGTCGCATTGAAAGTACACACGTCCCAAGAGCACAGACAGGGACTGCACGACCAATACATGTGAAATGTGACACTTGACCTCGAGGCGCTGCAAAGGGTAACAGAAGAGTAAGAGTGGCAGCGGAACCCCCCGGCTCTGACAAACACAAGTCGGATTGGAAGCGTAGCGAATGTATGGATCGGATAGTTGCGATCCGACGTTACACCGATGTACAATTCCAGGCCCTGAAAGCATACGCGAGTAAGAACTCTAAAGCTGATACGAACGCGTCATAGACGCATTTGTGCTTTACGAAAGCATAGCAGCTGCGCCTATTCGTGGATGAAGAGGTGATTATTGCTTAACCTGGAAGATTATTCGGAAATTTTGGCCCAAGCGAGTAACCCTTACACGTATTGACACAAGCATACGGTAGCTGGTTTATTTGTTGTTATGCTAAATCATCACAAGCGTCGTACACCACAAGCAAGGGTGCAGTAGCCGGCGATCCCCACCCAATGGAAAAGGAGTGGTAGTATGATTACCCAAGGGGTGGCGGCGAGTCATACCGTGCGGACGCGTACTCGACGGCATCGGCCAGATCGCTCGCTTGCTCCGTGAAGTCTTCCTGCCAACAGGGCCGCTTGACTTTTGTAACCCACGACCCTCGCCTGGCGTCAGCAGCTCTTTATTGAGATATGCGTAGATAGTACGACGGGTGTCTGAGACAGCAGGAAGCCGAACTCTGTCGCTGCCAAAGGAAAGGTAACCCAACTAGTGGAACGTTTACGCTAGCTAGTGGAACTCCCCTTTACGTTACCGAGTCTCACTCCAACGCATCCACGTTGGACGTGCGCCATCTCCCCATCAATTTTCATCGTCACCTCTTTATCATCCACCGGGACATGCCTCACCATGAGCTCAAAGGACAATTTGGCCCTGGATCTGGAGCACGGCGTGCGAAGATGGGATAGGCAACGATGGATCAGCGTTTTCAGCAGCCACTCGCCTACTATCCGGGAGGTGACTGAATGCTTGGGGCTGGGCTTATCCGCATCGAGCTCGACGACGAATCGCGGCATTCCCAAGTTCGACAACCCGGACTATCGCCGCATCTCGAGTGAAGTTACGAAGCTGTCGAAAGAGCTGCCCAAGGAAAGAGATCTGCTGCTCGATTTCGCTGCAGACCCGCACAGCTTGGATGCCGAGCTGGAGGAGCTGCTCGGTACTTACGGACCCGCTATCTGGGGCAGGGATGCCGATCGCAGCTGTCTGCTCACCCCCGACCCAACTAAGAAGACGTACAACAAAGATTTGTTTTACGACGACGCAGAACACAAGGAGATGTGAGTATGCAGATTACAATTCGACGACATCTTGCTGACACGTGCAGACTCAAGGTCCACCTGCATCGTTGGATCATCATCAAAGCATGCTACTACATAAGAAACATGAAGCTCAAGAGGCCATCTACCACCAATGAATACGACACCCTTGCTGACATGGAAGGGGAAGCTGGTGTAAGTGCAGAGAGTAGTTCAAGTCACCTGACTTGGGCGTATTGAGGTTATGTAGATGCTTACGCGGCTATAGTCACAGCGTGGAACGCCGCAATCACTTTCACCCCTTCAGTCTAACACCGCTGAAGCAGACTTCGACGTGAAGGCAGTTCCCAACCTCAAGAAGCGCAAGAGCTCTGCGTTTCTAGGCGGAGGATCCATGTCAGACGGCGAAGGGCATCCTTCTTCGCCCGCCAAGCGATCATACAACACCATGCCGGCAGCAAGGAGGAGCACGAGTCCCAGGAAATCACTCAAGTCTCTAGGCGGTTCAAGCCCTGGCAGCACCGAGAATATGCCCCCTCTTCCAGTACGGCCTTTCGATCGAAACCATCATCTCTCGCCGACCCCAAATGCTGGTCCCGAATCTGCTCGTGTGCAGCTTAGCCCGATGTCAAGCAACGTCGCGAATGGGATATCTGGACCACCCACAGCTTCGGCGGTCTCTGCTGGAGGATTTACGGCCGTTAATTTCACCGCGATCAATACTCCGCCAGCGGCTAGGGAACCATCTCGCGAAGTCCAGTCGGCTCCACCGAGGGCACTTTCACAGGACTCCAAGATGACTTCGCCGACACAGATCCGTGCAGAACCCCGCGTAAAGACTCGTTCATATACCAGCCCATACGACACAGCGGCCAATAGCACGAGTAAACCACCGACACCTGCGGAGCCCCGACCGTTGCCTGCAACCGAATCCCCAGTCCCCGGACCTGGCTTTCGCCCGGTACACTCGCCTACGCTAACTAACGGCGTTGCAAGTCGAGAGTCCCCGATCGCTCGGATACCGCAGCATAGCCTGTTCGGACCTCACACCGCGCCTCCAGTGCAGCTCCAACCGCAGGGTTCTCCGCAGATTCAGGCTGGCCAGATTAAGGTTCGCCCCGAGAGCCAGACCCCTAATCTTACACCCGCTAAGCCAAACGTCCCGCTACATCAACAGCAGGCACCCATTCAGCTTCCAAGCCGTGCCCACACGCCTGGTGGCCACCACATCGGCCGCTCTATCGCTCCGCAGCCATCCAGCAGGTCTGGCACGCCCTTTGCGGAGGCAAATCCCCTGGCCGTCAAGTCGCACGCCCAACAGATAGCGCCCGCACCTGTCCCCGCGCCAGCACCTGGGGAGCTTCACGCCCCCATCCACGGCATGAGGATCATGCCTGCAGTAGTTCCGACTGGCCCGCCGCATCTCGTGCAGCCTCCCCAGCCAGTCTTGAAGAGCCAACACATCGAAGTCCCTCCTCCGCAGCACCCCAGACCGCTCATCCCCATCAACGACCTGCGCCTGCTCCAATGCGAGGCCCTCGCCCTCCTCATCCAATACCTCTTCCCCAACGCGCGCTCCCCCCCAGACGAAGCCCTAGTCATCAGCCGCATCCAAAACCTCTGGTTCCACGGCGAAACGCTCTTCCGCGCCGACTTAGGCCCGCACTACGATCTCTGCTCCCGCATCCTAGCGGCGTGGATCCACGAGCGCCAAGTCATCGGCAGCCTGCGCCACTCGCTGCTCGCGCACCCCGGGGTAGCGTCCTCGGGATTGATGGATCGGCTGCTCGCCATGAACGACCTGCGCATCATACACCTCAAGTGGAAGAATATGAGTCCCCTGGATGGCGTCAGCCCCGAGGATCTGCTGTGCAAGACGTTTATGGTGATGGGGAATACGGAGAACACGGAGTATATGTTTAAGGAGGGGTTGGATCGGTTGACGAGGGGGGTGTTTGAGTTTCTGCGCAATGAGGATGCGAAGATTGTGGTGCATAGGCGGTAGAGGGGCTGGTTTCTTTGGTTGTTGGTGTAAAAGTTAGGGCAGGCGGTTTGTGTGTCGATTAGCGATGGTGTTCTGGGGATTCGGAATCATGGGTTTGTACAGGGTCAGCATACGGTACACCAGCGTTTCTTTTCTTTTCGAGCGGTGCATATCAGCTGGCAGGAATACATAGCGTTGTAATTCACGTGTATTACTATACACAATCCCATAATCTACTCATGGTGAGGTTGATGGTTACAGTCCAGCTCACGTGCATTCAACCCTGCACACTCGCCAGCCGTCGCGCTCGACAATAGGCCTTACGCGCCCCCCCCCCCCATCAGTCACACTTCGATGGCCCCAACCGGCCCGCTCGTCACATCACCTCGCCAGCCTTATCCGCACCAACTCCCCACCTACTGTAGTATCAAGCGAAAGTAGTCACGTCGTCTAGGGGAGCGGACTCAAACCGCTTAACGCCTTAGTAACAACCAAACCTAACAGCAGCAGCTACAAGAACCAAACAACTCTGTTCGTCCTATCCAAGCCAGCAAAAGCTTCATACTTTGTACGCGGCCGTAGGCCCGTAGTCATCCGCCACGCCTACACTAATACCACATCACGCCCACGATACGCTGCCTCTCCTGCCTCCCTAGACTCCACGTAGCGCCGTTGCAGGCCGCAGATTACATCCACGCCCCGCGACTCCGCGCTGAACAGGGGATGGGCGTCCGTCTCAAGTCCCTTCCTGATACCTCACATCCCACAGCATAACTCACTCAGCACAGCCCAGGCAAGCACACGCCAAGATCGCGCAAGGAGAACCGAGAGTCTAAGTAGCAGTGTTAGCGAATGTTGGGGCTTGCGGATCACTAGGTAGCGAGCAGCAGACAGCGCAATACTCTCTCCGGCGTTAAACGCTCCTCGCATTTATTCTCCGCAGTCCAGTCCAGGCCATGCTGCGCTCAACACTCTGATTTATGCACCCCCCTTGTATGCGGAACAGCTGATGAGCGCTGGAAAACTCACTCCAATCCATACATTATCCGCGCGCACATTGTTTGTACCTCGTTATACTTATACGCGCCCGTAAGCGGTGGCGTTTGGCTATAAATCTGAAGAGCGACCGGGCGTTGCTGCGTGGTGTGGAGTGGATAGGTCGAGTCGTTGTACGCGTTCGTTTCATTCCAGTATGTCATGTTGTATTCTACACCACATACCACATGCCCCATATGGCTGCGCGTCCGTTTGTCGTGCCAACCCGCTGGCTGTAATTAGTCGTAGAGCCTCGGTCTCTGACTCTCTGTGGGGGGTTAAGAGATACGAGGTAAGAGTAAGAGTATGTACTTCATAATACCACAAGGAAATCATCGGGACGGATCGGGCAACGCAATGCTCATATTCTGAGAAAAGGGCCAGCTACTAAGCCATAAAGTGGATTCGTACTACACTTCCACCACCCCTACCTAGTCACCACCCCTCTGCTACAACGCCGCTGCTATAATGCTACGATGCTACGACGCTAGCTCTATGCAGGTCAGGGCTATGCTATGCTGAAGTTTAGCAGCACGCCGGCGATATGTAGGTCAACTTGGAGAAGAATGCTGGAATACACGGAACAACCCTAAAGTCTCCAAAGAGGATTATGAGGCATTGCATGAATTTCCATTTTACCACCACTCCCCCTATACGCCCTCAACTCCACCCACCCACCCTACAAACCCGCCCCCTTACGCCCATCAACACCTCCCTACCAACGCCCCTCCCCAAACCGTCCCGTGCAGTACTTCCTCCACTCCGGCAGCCCATTCCCCTGCCCCCTCGCCTCCAGCTCCAAATCATCCGTCACCAGCCCCGAGATAATCATCGCCTCGCGCCCGCGATCGACGCGGCCCTCCTCCGGCACCGAAAAAGCCAGCCACGCGAGCCGCTGTGCATTGTCGCTTCTTGTAGCGTGTTGGTTTGCTTGCAGGGCTGGGTGTGATGACTTTGCTTCGTCGGCTTCGTCGCGGAGAGTGCTGAGGGGGACTGGACTGTGCGGGTGTGTGTTGGAGGAGGTGTTAAGGAGGGGAAATTGGGATAGGAGACGGGATACGCGGGGGGAGGTGTCGATTTTCGGCTTGGTGAAGTTCGGGGGGGAGACTGTGTGGGGGTTGGGATAGTGGCGCATGAGCTTTAGGGGGTAGGCGGTTTTGATCTCGCCCCGACGGGGGTACGGGCGTTGCAGTTTGGGTTTCCAGCGCTCGGCGTCAGCTCTGTGCCTAGTGAGCTTTCGTTGCTGGTCGAGGGTGGGGTGTTTCTGCGGGATGATGAGTTTGAGGGCCATGGTGGTTGGGCCTTGAGCGCTCAGTGGCGGAGTCATGGGGGCATCCTGATGAGGCCCTGGTAGAGAGCTGGTGGTGATGCGTGGACGCTTTGGCGACCGAGGGAGGCTTGTTGCGGAATCGCGCAGTCCTGGTTCGTCGCCAGGTGAGGGGCGTTTGCGAGACGAGATGGGTGTCATGGCGTTGGCGTGGGAGACTCTGCGTTGGTTGCTGTTACAGTGCCGCTTGCTGAGTCGCTTTGGTGGTGAGAATGACGGTGAGGTCTGTAGTCCTGATCGTTTGTAAAGGAGTGTGAGCGGTACCTGTAGTCTTGTAATTAGCTGCCTGCCTGACGCGTGGTGTTGACAGCTGTTGTAGATTTACTGAGATAAAGAGCGAGGCTATAGCAAAGTGAGTGAGAGCAGCGGAGGCGTCTGCAGCGCTGATTCGTATCAGTGGTGTTGTATATACAGATAAATTGGTGGTGGTGGTGGTTTAGTACTGTATGAGTGGACATACCGTAGAGCTGTCAGTGGGTCCTGCCCTATGCGGGAAGCAAGCAAGACAGCCACGAGGGAGGAAGTCATGACTGGAAGATGTCCGTAAGCGATGACACTGTGGACAAAGGCGTTTTGTGCTTCCACAATGTTCGGGCAACAGTGCAAGTTCGCTCAACAGAGGTCAGGTTTGCACTGTCCACAATGAAGGTCACTGTGCAACTTGTCTCTTACCCAGGAGTTGCAAACACTCTGTCAAGGAGATGGTGGAGGGTTGGCGAGTGGGCAGCAAACATGCACAGGCTGTGGAAATGGTCAGTTATAGATTTGCAAGGTATTGCTTCTCACATATCTTACTCTTGCGCTCTGTCCCAGAACCATGCAACCCAGCCCACGCACATCACCACGCCGCAGTCAACCTATTGAGAAATAAAAAAAAAAAAACGGCAAGACCTCTCTCTCTCACAAACCAAAATCTTAGTCGCTACGTGGGAATATCCTAGCCTACCCCATATCAGCCCTTCAACACCCCGCAACCCCTTGTACCGACGCAATAATACCCAACACCAGCGCCGCGCTTAGCAATACAATGCCATTTAACCCAACAAACGCGACAGAATAATACAGACGAATCTCGACGGTAGTCTCTCGACTACCGTCGTAGAACCTCGTCTTCCGCCATGCTCCAATCCCAGCTACTTTCTTCTTGGACCTCCTCTTTCGCGGTCCAGGAGGCTTGTGTATGCGCGGGCCCGCTGTTTGCAATCGCACCGTGTGTTGGTTGATTCAGGCTAGTAGTAGGAATGCTGGATGTGAGACCGCATAGCGAGGTCCATACCCAGGAAAGTAAAGATGCAAGGGGTGGGATGATAGAGGTGGCCCAATTCTTGAACAGCGCGCGGTAAATAAGCGTAGGAATCACGACGCCACGCTGCGGTGCATCCATATTGACCGCGAACGGGTAGGGGGAGTAGCTCGCGTACTCCGGGTGGCAGTAGAGGTGGCTGGGGAGGGAGTCGTCAGCCGAGTGAGAGAGAGAGAGACAGACTCTAGTCCAGCGAGAGCAGGATGAAAATCGGAAGAGAAAGCACGTACCAGGCGACAGTTTCGCTGGCCCACCAGATAAAGGACAGGGTGAGCAGGATGCCGAGCAGTGTGACGCCGCCACATATCCGGAGGGGGTTGTTGTGGACTACGCGCGAGGTTTTCAGGCGCGGGGAATAAAAGAAGCTGCGGAACCAGAGCCAAGGGGAGAACGGGTGGACTAGTGGGGGCCCCTTCTCGCCACTCCGCACGACGTCGATGTGTTCTATTGCTGTCTCGAGTCTTCTCATTCCCCGGCTTGTGTCGCGTATGCCTGATTGCGCAGCTCGTACGCGTCGGTTCATGCGGTTCACCTCCTCGATCTCGGCGTTGCGTAGACGCTCTGCGTCGTTGCGGGGTGTACTTGTTGGAAGCGGGATGTCCTGCAGGGTGTCTTCCTCGGTCTCGTTCTCGGCTCGGGGGGTCATGAGGTCTTCGAGCGAGTGCAGGGTGTCATCGCCGTAGTCGTGGTTGGCCCTGGCTTCTTGCACGAGAGCGTGGAGGGCTGACCCTGGGAGTCGTGGACGAGGTGGCGAGGGCTGCCCGACCTCCTCTGCGATTTGTTCGGCTGACCGTTCAGGCGAGCGCTCCTTGCTCGTGTCTCTTTTCGGTGACTGTGATCGCTCGCGGCGAGACTCCGCTGGCTTGTTGGCGGTGCGCGGGCCCGGTGTATCGAGCCATCCACCCATGACGTACGGGGTCTTGGGTTGGATCACCGAGCGCTCTACCGGCATAGGCGTGGCGTCGACGTCTTCCGCAGCAGGGGCGGAGGAAGGCACATCTGGCGTGGTGCCGTCGTGCGGTGTGTCGTGGCGCTGTTCGCGCGTGTCCTGCTCTTGGGGCGTCGATGTGGACGCTTGGGCGGTGTCTTCTGCAGGCACTGCCTTTGCGGGGTCGTCCCTGCCTGCGGACTTTGTGTGCGAGGTCGAGGTCTCGGTTATGGTCTCGGTCTCGGTCACAGCAGTCTGCGACGAGCTGTGCGGCTGCAGAGCGGGGCTGGTCTGCGGACGTGCTGGCTTCGTCTCCTTTGGGCTCGGTGTGTTGGACACGCGCGCAAGGCGGCGCAGGAGGTCCTGCGAATCTGTGCTGCGCTTGCTGAAGGGCCTGGGAGTCTGCATCTCTGCATTCGCCACGACGCCGGGCTGGACCACGCCCACCGTCTCCACGCTCTTCCTGAACACGGTGATGGGCGAGTTCTCTTTGCCTAGCTCCGGCGGCGACTTGTTCAGCGATTGCCACGAGTTTGTCCGCCTGCGCAATCGCTGGGTCGGCGAGCCCTGTTCCTGCGGTTGCGCCTCGGCCTTTGCGGCGCCAGACGTGTGCAGCGACCGCGGGCGACTCGCCCGGGTCCTGTCCAGGCGCGCAGAGGCCTCGCCTTGCTCGCGCAGGCTCTCCATCTCGCGCTCGCGTATGTCGTCCAGCTTTGTGTTTCGCGGGACGTACGGGGTGGACACCAGCATCGAGGCTTCGTTCATTTCGAAGGTGAGGTCCCAGTCGCCCGAGCCTTCGTTGCGCGGTGTGCCTTGATTGGCATGGTAGTCTTGATTGCCCTCATTGGCATGATAGTCCCGATTGCCCCCATTGTCTTGATAGTCCCGATTGCCCCCATTGTCTTGATAGTCCCGATTGCTCTGCCTATCCTGCCTGAAGCTCTTATGCGACAACGGACTAAGCGAACCGCCATCATGCTGCCCGGCCCCGTTCTCCTCAACCGGCGCCGGACTCTGCTGCGACAGCTGCTCGTGCCGAATGCCCCTCATCCAGCCCAAGCCCGTCCTCCCCTTCCTGCCCCAGCCCGCAGGCGTATACACTGGCGGGTCGGAGCGCGCCGAGCCGCTGCTGCTGGGCGGGCTCTTGACCGCAGCCCGCGCCCCCGCGCGCGCGTTGTGCTCATCGTTGCGCTCGAGGTTGTCCATGGTCAGGCCGACGCGGGGACGTGTGCGCGCCTTGCGGAAGGCCTGCGCTCTGCTGCCGCTGAGCGCGGCGTTGAGCCGGCGTTCGTCGCGCGCGTTCTGGATCATGAGCCGCTCGAACTCGTCGTCGCCCGAGAGCGACGTGAGGCCGGACACTATCGATCCCGAGTCTTGCGCATCGTCCAGCACGGCGTCTGCCATGGTGAGCGTCCCATTTGCGGCCGTGGAAGAGGCCGTGGTGCGGGCGGAGCGCGTGCTCGCGACGTTTGCCGACTGTGCGGGGATGGGCTGGAGGGGCCGGCGCGAACTCATTAGCCTGCAGTGGATGGGGAGCTAGGATGCATAGTCCTCGGAAATGGCTTCGGACGGTTTGATGGGGCGTCGTGTGTGTGTGTGTGTGTGTGTGTGTGAGTGAAAGTATGCAGATGATGTTGAGTGTATTGCACGAGGCAGCGCGTTACTATCTTAGACGCGTCGGGTTGCGACTTTCACCGTGGAACGCGCAGCCGATCGCCTGCAAGGGTAGCACACTACCTAGGTAACCAACCGCCACTACCAGCGCAACGATAACGCACTCTAATCACCCAGTTTGTCTCTCACACAGTCACGCAAAGCTTGCACAGGCCATCGAGCTGTGGTATCAAACAAGTCGCAGTTGCATTCGCTCATGGTATCGTTGTTTTCAAGGTTCCTGATCATCAATCACTTTCATCCTCCTCTCCACCATCTCCGGATCGGCATTGCCGTGCTCGTCCCTCCAAGCCTGCAGCACTACCTCTCGCATGATCCGGCGCGGTGCTCGTTTCCCAGTGAATAATTCAAACTGCGCAAACGCCTGCTCTGGCAGCCAATCCAGCCCGTCCATGAACGTCCATAGTCTTGATGGCTCATCTCTAATCTGATTCATCAAAGGCGTGTTGAGTGTCCTGTACGCGAGCTCCATCACGACGCCTCCCGTTGAGCTCTTCAGCCACTGCTTTGGTACTGTAAAGTGCGGGGCTGGCTTGTCATCGATGGGATCCGCAGGGATACAGCAAAGCACAATGGTGGGCTGGCGGAAACCCTCTGGCCAGGCATCGTCTCGCGTCTTCATCGTGTGGAATTTGGGTCGAGACCCTTGAATCGTGGCCGACGGGACCAAGCTTGCCCCAGCCGAAGAGGAGACGAGCCGAGTGAAGTGAACGACCAAGTCCTCTGCCCTCTCCAACGTCCTGTTGAAAACAACAATGTTCTGAACGCCCAACTGTAGCAGGGCGTAAACCGAACTCCTGGCCATGCCGCCTGCGCCAATCACCAACGCGCACGTTGTCGGCCGCACTGCGTTTGCGGGCGACAACCCTCTTCGTATGCACGACCGGATGCCAATCCATTCAGTGTTGTCTCCATGAAGCGCTTGAACAGCACCGGACTGACAGCGCTCCTGGAAGAGCTCCAAGTCACCTGGAACACTGCCATCTCCATTCAGATGCCGAACAGGAATCAGCGTGTTGACAGCACCGATAGCTCGCGCATGTTTACTGAGAGAGTCTGCTAGCGAAATGACCTCTATCTTGAAGGGCTGAATGACAATGCATCCGCCAAAATTGGGGTCATGCACGAAATCTTGCAAACTCTTCAGAGTCGATGTCTGGACGCATTTGAACTGATGAGGCATGCCGCACGCCATGTAACCGGCGTTGTGCATGGCTGGAGACAGGCTGTACTGCGTTCTTGCGCCGATGAGGTGGATCTTCATTAGGTCAAAGGTGAATGTCGAGTAGAGAGCTTGCGTGACTTCTCGTGCCGTGAGCCAGGAAGTCTCTGGGTTGTGTTCGCATCTCGCTGCGAAATCAGCCTTGTCTCGTACCGATTCCGGTATGACTGAGGTCAAATGCTTGTTGAAACACGTCGATCGACGTCCTGCTCGTCCTGTATTGTGGCAGATGAGTGGTACAGTGCTATTTCTTGCGTGAATCTTGGACCTCAAATGATGCACCGAAGCATCATCGTCAACCGACTTTGCTGGACGTGTGAACCGCACGACATCGCAGCCCAATCGCACTGCTGTCTCGTAATAGTTGCTCCAAGAACGATGATCCCAGCTCTTATCTGCGTGTACATGTCCAATGATCTTGGATCTACCTCGAGATGCAATGAGCTCGGCCACTGTCTCGGCACCGATCGATAGATCGATAGATATGAACTCCGGTGCCATCCGCAGCCCATGACGGACATGTTCGAGATACGATCCGCGACTGTAGTCCTTTGACGCTGAAGGCAATACGTGGTATAGTATGGGCACTACTGTGCTGCGACGTATCTTCGAGACACAATTACTGATGTCGTCCGCTCGCTCAGTTCGCAATCGATGGCTGTGAGGGTCGAGTTCTGTAGGGTCAACTACTAGCTCAAAGACATCACACCCATACTCTAGGCTCTGAATATCCACGTCTTCGCGCAATAGATCAGACAGAGGCACCTGGACAGCGCAGGTGTACTCTCTTAACTCGGTCGCAACGTCCGATAGGGGATAGCCTGGTTCTAGTGGCGGATTCGCATTGCCTACTGGCCCATCCGTTGTGTCGCGTGTTAGGATCAGGGAGAGGAATTTGAGAAAGGTGCGTTGCGCTCGTTTCAACGTGAGGAAGGCGGGCGCTATGGGTTGATCTGAAGGCGCAGTCGAACGGCTTGCTCCATGTTCTGAGATGTTGCAGAATTCGTAGTTCGAGCAACGACGAAGAATGGGCGCACTGAATGCCAGCATGTCCCTCAGTCTGCGAAGTTCAACGCCTCCAAGATATTCGTGTATACTGTGCACGTCTCGCACAATGTGAATGACTGGATGCGTCCCAGCGAATTCCTGCATAAGCAGCTGTCCATTTCTTTCCAACGAGCCCCCGTTACAGACTATAATTGCGCCTTTATCATGCGCACGCAAGGCCGTCCGAAGGAGATCCTCCTGTCGCAGGTTGTGATTAGACGCACCGAATTGCTTGCGGTACTTGGCGGTCGAGAAGCCCGTTGCATCTTGAAAGAGATCGTCGATATCGACTACACGTCGCCGACAGGCCATAGACGCCATGACCGCCAATGTCGACTTACCAGTGCCGCGCATACCAATGAGCATAATTGAGGCATCTGGCTCGAAGACGCGACGGATTTCGCTGGGCGGTGAAGTAGGTGCCGGGGTGTGTCGTGGGGTAGATCGAGCGCTCGAAGTCATAGATGCTGCTGTGGTCAGGTCAGTGTAGACTTTTTGAAACACGTGCAGTATTACTCACAGGACTCTTCAATGTTCGTCATCAGTCGTTGGCGCGGATCGAGACCTCCCGACAAGTAAACATCGTGCAACGTCGAGAGCGCGCTGGTGGTTGATCGTGATCGGGTATCCTCGCTCATGGCGGCGAACGACCTCTTCGTGCCTACTGCTGCAGACGCCATGGCGAGGATCTCAAGTGGCTCAATATTTGCCGTTACGTGTGCTGCTGGCAGCGTGGTTTGAGTATCGTGGACCTCGTCGTAGCCCGTAGCTCACTGCGGTGGCCTGGTTGGACTTTCGGTATTTCTTTTACGCGACACGGCTAAAGGGAACGTAAGGCGCACACCATCTGGCGGCTGCGCGGGCGACTGTTTGGATTTACAGTACGGAGATTCAACCTGGTAGCCGAGGAAGTAGCTTCAAGAAAGCAAATCTGGCATAAACCGCTACTACCGCTGTCATGGCACAGGATGCTGTGTGCGAGCGAAGCGCAACTCTTGGTGGAGGAGCAATCGGATGAAAGCTTGCGCATCCCGTTGAAGGTCGGATGAAACTTTACCCCGCACTTTCCTTGATCGCTCCTTCCTTAGAGAGCGCTCCGAGGAAATCCAGCTCCACACCAGCCACAGCATCTCAGTAACCCCATCAGCCATTGCTAAAGCGCATCAGACATGGAGTAGGGCTTGCAACTGACTACTTCATCGAATTCCGAGAAGTGTTGTAAGTCATGTTTGGTGTGATGCATCCACGGCGACGCTGACCGGAACACAGGCGAGCACAGATGCAACAGCGAAATCTCTTATCCTCACTCTGGATGATGCCCTGTTGATCCATTGTGCCGGAAGAACCTGTCACCTCACAGCTTTCGTGTCGCATTGTAGACGCCGAACGTCTATGTTTGCGTACAATTGGACTCTCGTGCTTGTGCGTGTACTGTACCGGTAATACTGGTCTCACCAACAACTATTGCACATTCTGTGTGCTCTACTGGATCGACACTGGCCACATTCGCAGCTGTCAGTATATTTGAACGGCTCTCATGCCTGCCCAGAGCCAGCAAAAGCGTAGATCAGCCACTCAAGACCCAGATAAACCAGCCAAACGCACGAGAGTATCACGGGCTTGCGATCAATGTCGAGTAGCTCGTGAAAAGTGTGATGGAGGGCAGCCGACATGCTCCACGTGCTTGACATCGAAGCGAGGCTGCACGTACACGACGAATCCCAAGAAACGTGGCATTCAACCTGGTTACATACGTGTTTTGGAGCTGGCGTTGGCAACCTTGTTCCAACAGAATGCGGACAATGAAAGGTATCTTAACGAAAAACTGGCACGGGAGGGTTCGTCCTCCCTACTCCTTAGCCGCGGCTCCAAAGAATCAAACAAGCTTCATAAGCAATGGCGAAAGACGAGGTTCAATAGAGACGTCGATACTCTCTTATCAGGCGGAGAACCATCACGACACGGTTCTGACCCGCCTTCCCCAGCGGGTGATGGGGACAACTCAGACGCTGATGAGCCTCCATTGGCCCCAGCTTCCGTTGCCTTGATGATCAACGAGAACTTCGACCATGCACTTCCCTTCGACATGGTCGCTCCAGGACCTCCGATACAACAAGTGCCAGCGTCGGAAGAGCATTCTGGCAGAGAGGCTCTGCTCATAAGCCTTCCTTTGGACAGTTGGAAGCAGATTGAAATCTACTTCACATATACCCAGTGTTGGTTGCCAATCTGCGAAAAGCACGATATATTGAAGCTGTCATATTCGTATCCTTCTACAGGTATGCGTTTATCTTCCAACATGCCAGACTCAGGCTCACACGCCGAACTTTGGAGTATCCTGGCCGTTGCGTCGACATATGAGTCAGGCAACAACTCAGATCCTACGAGTAACACCAGCCAAGGTTCGATGACACCGAGGCAATTCTACGACACTGCCAGGTGTCTGATTCCCCACGAGCTCGGTGCTTTCGATCTCGGCCACGTAAAAGCACTTCTCAACCTTGCTATATTCAGTATTACGCAGTCGTTGACAGAAGCCGCCTGGTTTCTAGTCGGTTATGCTTCGCGGGTGCTCGAGATTGTCGATCAGGCTTCCCTGATACCGAGCGCACGGCGAATGCACGTTTTTGGTGGCTGTCTCGTCCTGGATAGCATGCTCGCGCTCCAACTGGGCAGGCGCCCCTACTTCCAGAAGCACGACATTGAATGTCTCGGACGAATCGATGAAGACGGTCTCGAGGAGTGGCAGCCTTGGTCTGGTGGTACCAATACTGCTTCAATGCAGCAATTACGGATACCCCTTCTCGCATTCAGCAGCTTTCGTCATCTGCTTGATGTACTTGACATACTCGTCACAAGCGAGCTTGCATCACCAGCTGACCTACCCGTCCAAGTCACTTTGCAGCGGTTGAATGACTGGAAGACAGCATTGCCTCCCAAACTCGACTATCTGCAGTCAGAAACTTCACCCACGCCCCCAACACCACCAGCTGTGTTGCTCCAGTTGACATACAACTGCACTGCATTATCGTTAATGCCCACACAGACTTGGCTTCAGCGGATTCTGGAACTGCTGGAGCCTTCAATCGACAAGCTTGGTCTGACAAGCTTACCACCAGTTGTTCATTGCCTTATGGGAATTGTCAAGCGAAACAGCAGCCATTTCCTGTCAGATCCAGCGCTGCGCGCTCGTATGCAAAAGCTTCAGAACGATATCGATCGAACCTGGCGAAAAACAATACCGGACATACGATCGCCCCCGCTCTACACCAGGCAGTCAATCTCGGCCATACAAATGCCGACCCCTGATTCACTTCATCAACCTCTTTCTGGAGATCACACGATGAGTCAGGCCGCAATCGGCAACGACGCGGGGGTTGCGCAGGCGCAAAATAATACCAGTCATCCAAACGTGCTAGGCGCAAATACAAACCAGGAGGTTGATTCATTTCTCAACGCTTCGCGCCCGGCACAGCCTGAATCTCGCTATCCAGACTTATTACCTGCAGACCTGGAGAGCTTCTTCGACGATCTGGCTTCACTTGACAATACCAACAAGCTGGAGAACCAGCCACAATTCATGCAGAACCTTGGCTTTGCTCCTGATGCGAACATGGCCGATCTGTTCAGCGAATTTATACCAATGCAGTCTTCTGCATTCATAGGACAAGAGACTCCGGACCTTGGCCACCTGGATCACTACAACTTTTACGATACGAGTTGAGCGGGCGACGCAGACAAGTACAGAATCTTAATTATCTGCATTGCAGACACCATCGTAGGTACTGAGGCCATAGGTGTCGCTGCGTCGAATCGAGAGCATTTCCCGCAACTTATTTTTCTCTTTCTCAAGTGTGGTCCAAGTTGTAATGAGTCTGTGAAGGTTTGCAAACCTTCGACAATAAGATTTGACAATGCGGACGTCCCGGAGATGGCGAGGCTTGCTTTTGAGTCTAATAGCGATGCGGGAAAGGCCTTGAATCGACAGGTACCCAGGGCGCGATGCTCCATAATGACCTGCTTGATCTATGAGCAGTATTTCCAAGTTGTCTGCAGGCGACCTTGGAAGCAAGTTGGGCAATGAGCTCGAAAAGCTTGATTTGCGAACGTAATTTCGGTCGGGCTGACAACACGGTTCGCGATACGCAGAGAGAATGGTACAAGGATTGAAACAACGAGGTTCAGCAAATATTACTCTTTTGGTGGTATACTCGCTCGATTTGGAAAGACATGATCATGTGCACATCGGTCGGCTAGTTATTCTCGGCGCGGCGAAATCTTGCCGGACGGCATGTCCTGACAATCACAACACACGCGCAGTAAGCCTTTGAATGCTGAGTGAGCCTTCAGGCCTACAACAATGGCTGCAAGGCTGCGGTGGCCTTGCAGCTCGTGAGTGGGCCTCAATTCTAAATGCGAAGTCGCTACGCTTCGACATTGGCGCACAAGATACTTTGGATGATTCGACACACGCATCGCGTGCTCGCCAGTGCTCAATTACGCTTCCATAAGGCGATTACCGGTTGCAGCGGTAGTGCACCTCCTTGAGGTATAGTCAGGTCGTCCAGAGTGAAAGATCCTGCTGCACGGCAAAAAGACGCGCACGCATATCCAGCTGGCTGGTCTTGGGCTTGCGATCTGCTACGGAAACCTTCGATGCAGCAATCGAATGTTCAGGCCTGTGAGTTGTAAAGGCGCCCAGGGCTCCAGACCAGACTAATTCGGGGTGATGAAGAACGTCGGCCAAGCTTTCCCCACACGCTCACAACGCCGTGGGTTCCGGGACGAGCGCCATTGTGGACCTCACCTCTACGGTCCACCACAGCCTTACGGCACAATTGTTGGCTACTAGGGCAGCATTGGCGTTATTGTGTGTTGCATTTGGCTTTGCAGGCAAAGGAACAATGCGAACTGTACCAGAAGCTTGAGGTAGCTGTGACCAATGCTAGCATTGAGCTGGAAGAGCGCTCTGTTTCAACACTCTCGCTGCAGCCTCAATGACTCTGCCGCGCCCTCTAACGCATGCGGAGAACCAGCCGCTTGAGCCCCGCCACGATGCTAACAGACGCATGCTGTGTTGGTACCATCGTTCCACTTGTTGGCCTTCTTGGATGCTTGGCCGGGGTACTCGATAACCTTACTGGAGGACCTTCGATGGCATCACCCTTCGCGTAAAAGTATCGTGCGACGCATTCAGGTCTCATTGGACACTTCTCAGTCTTTGGGGCTGTGCGAACAAGAGCGGACTGGTGGCATACGGTGTCTAACCCTTGGAAACATGGCAACCAGGATCCTATTTGACAGGGACTGATCACAATGATACATATATTATGTTCCCCTCCAGTACTATCCGTTAAGCTTCTGACAATTTCGCCGAGCAGTTTTTGAGACCTCGACACGCTCACGACTTGCGCCTTCTGCGGTTCAGATTCAGAATCACGACATGCTCTCCAAGGTTTCCCTCCTCGCGTTTGCGAGTGCTGTTCTCGCTCAGACGAACGGCAGCGTACCTTCTCTGACCCAGGCGTTGAACTCGTCCTCATCGCTTTCCAGCTTGGCAGGCCTCCTTGCTCTTCCTGGTCTTGGTGGGCTTGTCCAGGACCTCGCCAGTGCACAGAACATCACCATCCTTGCACCCTCGAACGAGGCTTTTACTGCTATCGGTAACGACACTATCCAGGCGTTGACTAGCAACACTGGTCTCCTTACTGCCCTTCTGCAGTATCACGTCCTGAATGGTACATACCTGTCCTCGGCCATCACGAACCAGAGTGCATTTGTTCCAAGTCTTTTGACAAACGAGCTCTTTACCAATGTCACTGGTGGTCAGGTTGTTGAGGCCGTCAAGATCGGAGATGAGGTTACATTCTTCACTGGTCTGCTATCCAACTCTACCGTTTCCACAGCCGTAAGTTCATCCATCCCTATAATCAGTAGTCATGTCTCAAATCTTGACAGGACGTCAATTTCACTGGCGGTGTGATCCATATCATTGACCGATTCTTGGTCTTGCCCACGAACGTTTCGGACACTTTGACCGATGCCAACCTGACTGGCCTGCGCGGTGCCCTGAACGCGACCAACTTGCTCGACGCTGTGGACACTACACCAGACGTTACCATCTTCGCCCCTACTACTGAGGCTTTTAGCAATATCGGCTCTGTTCTTACCAATGCCTCAGTTGCGGACATTTCCAACATCCTGACCTACCACGTTGTCAACGGCACTGTCGGTTACTCCTCCGGTCTCCAGAACGGCACTGTCCTCACTGCTTTGAACGGTGACAACCTTACAATCACCATTGGCGACGAGGGCCGCATCTTTGTCAACAATGCTCGCGTCACCATCGCTGATGTTCTTGTCGCCAACGGTGTTGTTCACGTTATTGACGAGGTTCTCAACCCCAGCAACGCTACCATTGCCAATCCCTCTGAGGAGGAGGGCGAGGGTGCTTTCCCTGGCGCAACCCCCGTTTCTGAGCTGCCCTTCACTTCTGGCCAGCCCACTCCCACCACTTCGATCAACCAGGAGGCCACCGCAAGCGGAGCTGCCCCTGGTGCTTCCTCAAGCAGCACTGCAAGCGCTGCAGGTGCTCCTGCAGCCATGAAGACCGGTTCTGTCGGCATGAGTGCTCTCTTGGGTGCTGCCGCTGTCTATGCGTTCAACTAAAGGTCAATCTAGTCTGGAGATGAACACAATGTTAGTTTTGCGCGGAGCAGTCATGTGCTCATAATATCCTCCATTTGATGGAATTTGAGGTCAACGGTCGCTCTACATCCTGTACTATACCTTCGTGTTAATTAATTTAATCGAGATCTTTCCTAAGTTGTGAACTTGCGGTTATAGTTTGCTGTGTTGAGATGACTGTCCATGATCAGAAAGGGACTGGTAGGCCGTATTTGGTCTAGCTTCATGCACAAGCAGATGGTGAACTATTTCCGCCAGCCCTTTCCCAAGCTCAATAACAGCGCTTGCACGGTTACAGCGTCCGGTCCCCGTCTAACAGCTTCAGATTTGTTGTAATCCGTACCGTTACACCGAATTTCTGCACGCGATGCCAACCGTTTGCGGAGTCAACAAGTCGGTTGGCTTCGAAGACTTGTTGAATTCGAACTATGGACACAAAGACTGCTGTGTATAACGTGTTTTATAAGCAAGTGAGCCGTACAAGCGAGTGAGCCACCCCACCAACTTCCTGTACCCTCTACACTTGTATCAACTATGAATCTACCACATCTACGTCAAAACACCTCAGATGAGGCTGATATATATCTTGCGATATCAGCTCTTAATACAGACGAAATCTAGACTAAGAGGCGTGCTGCAGGCACGTTTAGGGTCTCTCGCGCAACGCTCCACCGCCGACGCGCTGGCACGCTTGCCCGACGCGATTGCCAGCCCAACTCAAAGAAGCTTACCCAGCTAGAAGAGGAGGTGATTGTCAAATACATGCTTGATCTAGATCTACGTGGATTTGCGCCTACGTACGCAGCTGTACGTGATATGGCTGATAGACTGCTGGCTGCGCGCGGCGCTGGTCAGGTTGGCGTCCACTGGCCGCGCAACTTCGTTAAGCGTACAGAGAGTCTTACAACGCGTTTCAACCAAGCGTATGACAGGCAGAGAGCTCTGTGTGAGGATCCTGTCCTGATTCAAGGCTGGTTTAAGCTTGTAGAGCAGACAAAGGCCAGGTACGGCATCTGCGACGAAGACGTCTACAACTTCGACGAGGCAGGCTTTATGATGGGCAAGATCACAACGCAGCTTGTTGTATCAGGGTCAGAGAGGAGAGGAAGGCCAAAGGCTCTCCAGCCTGGCGACCGTGAGTGGGTGACGGTGATAGCAGCTATCAACGCTGCTGGCTGGTCAGTCCCACCGTTCCTGATCTTTGCCGGCAAGTACCACCTCTCTACCTGGTACGAGGAGGAGGAGATCCCACGCGACTGGGCAATTGCAGTTAGCGACAACGGCTGGACAAACAACGAGCTAGGAGTTGACTGGCTAAAGCACTTCAACGCTTATACAAAGGCTCGTACAGTAGGAGCGCGTCGCCTGCTTATCCTTGACGGCCACAAGAGCCACCACTCCCTTGAGTTTCAAGAACTCTGCAAGGAGAACAATATCTACACGCTCTGTATGCCACCTCACTCATCTCACCTACTCCAGCCTCTTGACGTTGGCTGCTTCTCGCCGTTGAAGCGCGCGTATAGTCGTGAGGTAGAGAGCCTACACAGCAACCACATCAACCACGTTACTAAGCTTGAGTTTCTGCCAGCGTTCAAGGCAGCTTTTGATCAATCGTTCACGCCAGTTAATATCTGCTCAGCCTTCCGGGGAGCAGGTCTAGTACCTTATCAGCCAGAGGCCGTCCTCTCAAAGCTAGACGTACAGCTACGTACACCTACTCCACCAGCAGCTCTCACAGTGGCTCTCTGGGAGGCTCGTACTCCAAGCAACGCCCGCGAGCTTGAGGCTCAATTAAGCCTAATTCGTGAGCGCGTACGCCAGCACAAGAGCTCATCACCGGCCTCTATTATAGAGGCGATTAATCAGCTTAAGAAGGGGGCTGAGGTAATGATGCTCTCAGCTGAGCTGATGCGCGATCGGATTGCTAGCCTTGAAAGAGCCAACGAGGCAGCGTTAAAGGGCAGGGAGCGTAAGAAAAAGCGTATACAGAAGCGTGGAGTGTTAACAAAGGGGGCTGGGGAGGATATACTTGCTCAACGTGAGGCTGATCAGCAGCTCGCCCGTGAGGAGCGTCAGGGAGGAGAGCGATCAGGCCTTAGCCGTCAGACTCTGGCGCGCTGCAAGAGGTGCAGGGAGACTGGGCACAACTCACGGACATGCAAAAAAGAGACTCTAGCTACTACTTAATCTACTCTATTAATTCCTAGGTATTGCACTATTGCATTGTTAAGGTATACCCGTGTAGAGGTGCGCAAAGTTAGTGGGGTGGCTCACTCGCTTGTACGGCTCACTCGCTTATAAAACACGTTAGGCGCAAGTTGAATACATGGAATTTCGAACCGCATGGACGAATACATCTTCAGATTAACCCTTCTTGAATGTCGTCATGCGACTTATTGTTTCATTTCCAGAGCTTGTTTTGATGATGTCCTTGGGTGCCCGGTTGCTCGGTATCCCCAGCTCGACCGCAGCATTTCTGCCGTGCAGTATCAGATAAATAGAGTGCAACAGGGACCATGTTGTGAGGTATGCGACAGCAGAAAGCAAGCGCTTTTCATTTGCTGTGCAGATACCTGTCTGTTAGGTTCAGCCTTTCGGACGCGGCGCGCACCTCCTGGTGTGAACCTGCAGCGGAAGCTGCGCCGTGGTGGCTTTGTTGGGGTCGCTGCCTCCGCAAAAGCTGCAACACTTAGCCGCCCGTTTTGCAAGAAGGAGGGGGGTAGGGGACACTTCACTGCGCATGGCAGACGTCAAGAAGAACCTCGCTGAAGCGTGGATCTCAGGATCATCGTGCCCTCGGCCGCGTAGGAGCACCTACAAGGGGGTGGCTTGAACGGGCTGGAAATCACGAGGTGCCCCACAGACGTTTCTTGAGGTTTCTGAATGGCCAGTACCTATATTAAACAGCTCTTATTAGTTGTTCCGCGATCGACACCGGCCCTTGTATTCTCACTTATTCATGTCTAACCCTTGTAGCTCACAGGATCTTGCCGACTCTAGCGTTCGATTGGCGAGAAGGAGAGATCAGCAAACCTGGATCGCCGACCAGGGAGCTGCCGAGCCGGCTCATTCGTCAGTTCCTTGGGAATCAAACCATCCACGCCCGAGCCATCGCCACGAGTCCACGACTAGTCCCCGGCACTTGAATCTGCCCTCATACCGATGTCTGTATCGAAACCTCCGTAGTGAAGATGGTTGGAATATTGCGGAGGAATACAACCGTATCGTGGCTTCACCGTTTAGGCTGAGCTTGGTTTTCTTGCTGCCACTATCCGTCAGGTACCCGCCATGAGTTTCACACGTCCGTGACGCGTCTCTGGTCGGACATGGCAATACCGAACGCCGATGGCAATCTCCACTCAACATGGACAGCCCAAAAGCTTCGTGGCTTGCCAGGAATGGCGCTCATCACTAGCGCATCAGCTATGGACATGCTATGAAGAAGCCAGACGCTCAAGTCTGCACAAATGTTCGCACCCTTCTTCTGTTAGCAGTCTTTGGGGTTGCTTCCGAATCCTACTGGTCCAATCGACAACAAGCATATCTTGAAATCGTCACCAACGACCTTGAGCAGTGGAGTTGTGGAGACCCGTTCGATCAGCATTACGGTACCATCTCGGGTCCTCAGCTCGTTTTACCCGTCCGGATATCAACCTTCTTGCGCTGAAACACTTGTGTATCTCAACAATTCGTTGACGGGTGGTTGCACTTTCTTGTGCACTTTCATGCTGGTGTAACCAGCGCTCAATCCCGAGACGGCGAGTCCATACACTTCCTATCCCAGGGTCAACACCAGCGACGGCCTTTGTACTAGTTTTTGGGAGATGTTGAGCATACTGGCTCCAAGGACAGATGAATCCAAACGAAAGCAAAGCGAGATGTACGTGCCACTCAATAGGATGTTCCAAAAGAGGATCTGTACGATTCCTCCACAAGCATCCAAGCTCGAGACTTGTCCCATCCCCCTTAGTAACGAGAGCAATCAGATGTCTTCCTTAAGGTCGCTTCTCAACCAAACTGACTTCCATACAGACACAATGGGTCGCGACCTAAATCGTTCAGGGGCGTCGATGGGCAGGTACAGGGCAGGTCCTGCTCAATGGGCAGCAGCGTTGCGCGCGACTGGGACTCGATAAACTCCAAAGCGCCCGTCTTTCAGACTCTACAATCGACGTCAAGACTTCCCTCTCAAGCTCCAGTCGTGAGGGCAAGCCAAAGGCGACAGCCAGCGAGGTCACTTTCTGTCTCCACAAGGACGCCGAAACGCGCAAATTCGATTGCCACGAGCAAAGTGTCAGCACCGAGCTGGTCTAGCTACTGGAAGCCACAGGATAACGATGTTCCATGTCTGACGACAACTCCATGGGAGGTCGAAAGGTATAAGAAACATTCTACATGGCGGCGTTCCGGTTTCGCTAGGGAATTTCCAATCCATATCTTCCAGAACCTGCCGAGAGAGATATACGAATGCATTTCAGTTCAACTGGAGGCCCTTTATCTCCAGCAGGACCGATCATGCTCAGCGTGCTACCTAAAAGACCTGCACAGCCTGTCTCTTACGAGTCGCGCATGGGATCGTGCCGCTACGTTGCAGATGTATCGACGGGTGTACGTGATCGAACACGACTACCAATCCCAGTTGCAGAAGACCCAGATCAAAGCGCCAAGCAGACTCAAACTGCTGAGGAGGACGCTACGGGAGCGTCACTTAATAGCACGCCAGGTGCGTGAGCTACACTTATCTGATCTTCAGACTTTGTACCAGCAGTCCAGTATTGATCGTGAAGAGATTGTCAACCTGGTTGCATCCTTGGTCATGGCTTGTCCCTTGCTGGAGCGTCTTGTTGGGTTCCACCTTCCATTCACGCCGACTTTTGACCGCCTCTCGTACGCTTTAGCAACAAGATCAAAGCTGCGAGAGCGAGTGTGGCTGCTCTCGGAGCCAGCAGACGGTCATCCAGGCGAGGAAGACGAGGGTGAAGTCAATCACTACTATCTTGCGGCCTGCGATCCAACCGAACGCTTCCTTGACCTTAATTCCGGACACCCATTTTTGACCACTTTGGTGCTGCACCGGAACTCTGGCGAATTTGTTCCGACCTTGAACTTCCGTGCAATCATCGGCACACTGCGACAGCTGCCAATGTTACAGCACCTGTCAGTTTCCGGGCTGCCAGCTACATCTTTCACAAACATGACCTTGAATGCTCTCCCACCGAGGCTTCGATCTCTACGCCTCGAAAATTTGCCAGGAGTGAACGACAAAGGGTTGCAAAAGTTTACAGCCTCACATCTTGCCACTTCCCTCGAGAAGCTGGCACTCATCAATCTTGAAATATCGAGCTTGATGACGATCACAAATATCCTTTCTGAGCATCTCAGTAGGCTACAACACTTCACAATAGCACAGTTCCGAACACCAGATCTCCATTCGCGCAGCTTGATACCCAAATTTTGCGGTCCATCATTGAATTATATCCATTTCGAGTTCCGATCTCAATCCGGACCGCCGATCGATCCATTCTCACCAGAGACCCGGAAGTCCATCGAGTTTCCCTTCGTTACTTCAGAGCCGATATCCTGCCTGGCTACATCACTTCTAGCCATGAACATTAAGGGCGGCGCGTTTCCGGTATTGCGCAAGGTGCGCATCCCACACGACCCTCAAGGGCTAATTCAGTCCCTCTGCAAGCCTCGGGCCACCGCACTGCTTCCCCCGGATACGTTACTATTCACACGACCAATACAAAAGACCATCTCTTATGGTTACGCCATCAGGATTGATTCACATGATTCCCCCGAGAGACGGAACAGCTCTTACGCTGTGCCTGCAAGTCCTCGAGCCGATTCAGCGATGGACTCACCAACTTTCGACCTGAGTCCATCCACATCAGCAGCCACGCCATCGAAAAGTCGACTTGCTGCACAGGCACGAATCCTCGCTGCTCGCAAGACACCTCTCGTCACAGTCCGAGTTTACGATCCAAAAGGGGAGATTTGCATTGACACCGGCATCGGGGGGTACCTTGGAGATATCAAAAGCAGCATAATGTACGATCTGGAGCCAGATGCAAGTCGTTGGCCGGGAAATCGTGACCAAAGCGGCCCACCGCAGCCAGAATGGATCACCGGTATCGAAGATCTCACCGATGAACGCACAGGTGCATGTGGCAAGATATCTGAACGAAATTGGGGTAGTTGCGGTCACCGCATTGGTCGTAGGGCCGGAATTCATACCGTAAGGGTGGAGCAATTGTTCTGAGGGCGAGGATGAGCTGGACCAGTTGCAGATGCATTGGGTTGTCTCACTTAATACTAATCGATCACTCCGATCAACAATATCACGTCGGTCGTCCTAGGATTTGTGATGTGCGGTTGTTGTTGGCTGTACCTATCATACCAAGTCGTCGTAGCGTTGCCTTTTTCGTATCAAGGTGGCAACGTTGTCGGGGGACAAATGACAGAAGGCTCAAATGAAACTCCAACAGAAAGCCTTCCTCGGGGTTTCGGCTCCACAACACTTTGTGTTACTCCATGGGTGAATGTTTGGTAGCAGCGTTCGGCTTCTGCGGTGTCCGACGTGACGAGACCTTCTCCAGCGTTTCGCATGTGAGCGCATGGGTGTTTTAGTGGATTGATGTCGCGGAGTAGAACAATTAGACTGTTGGTAAGATCAAGGTATTGGATCCATGGTGATCCGGAGAGTGGACGGTGATTAGTCGGACCAAATCTCGTTCGCTACTTGTATATATCAGGTATCCGGACTAATCCGTTTATTAGAGGAATCTTACCATCTCCTGCTCAATATTGTTCAATCTGATCTATATCTCTCAGCTTTCAAAATTGATCAATCTAACGTCACTCTTTCTCAGCATGCTGACGTATTCGTGTGCAGTGATCCCGCCATCCCTTGTAAGCATATTGGAAAATCGACAAGGCCCACATGCACTTACCTTCGGTTCGTGTCCACGATGGCGGTTACCAAGCCCATGCATGATCTGCCACGAAGCGCTCTATTTGCGGTCCAGACAGCCCCTAATCCTCCGATTTGAAGATCTGCCGCACGTGTACACCCGACCGAACGTCTTTGCTTAGCAGACTCCCTTGCATCGTATGACTCGAGAAGGATTTACTCCTAGCACTCCGATTTGCCCATGACTTGACGTCTGCATAGCCTCTCTCCCGGAGTGATTGACGACCCAGCGGAGCAACTCCGGTAGGCAGTTTCCCTGTACCCTTAATAGGAAATCGATACTGCACAGAGCAGGTTAGCTGCGGTAGAACTTTAATGCGATCACTGTATATCATTTTGCATGACGCTGCTGCTGTTGTTGATGTTGATTCTTTGAAGGAGGTCCAGTTCCACGTCCCAAGAGCGAAAGTTGAAGTGCCAACGAATACGAGATACGGTAACAAGGCTGTCCGACCGCAAAACTGTCCAACCGCAAGGCTGTAAGCACTGACGACGAAGCAGTATTGCTGTCACCACGGATGCAGTCCGACGTAAGACAGGAAAAGGTGGTGGCACAACAGGATGCGAGCTCGCGCAAAAGCAATACGTTTGGGCAAGAACGATACACAACTCCTGCGGGGTCCTCCCACAACTGGTGACTATGGCTGCCTCCAGCCGCAAATCGTACGAGGATCAACACTCTTTCTATAAAGCATGACACACACAGCACATCCAGTATTGGACACGAAGAGTTGGAGACGCTGCGTAGACACGTCTCGATCCGCTGCGGTGATAGCTACTATTAAGGAGAAGCCCTCAAGAGTTGAATGCGCCACAGAACATGTTACCCGCGTAAGTGTCAGGGGGCTGAGATGCGTGGTGATCGCAAATCAGTGCATCAAGCTGCGCGTGGCTTCCGTCATCAACGTTAGCAAGTCAGGGGCACCCGCCTCGCTCACTCGTTCACTCCAGACCGCCACGTCGACACCGTGACAGCTCAATACTCGTCCGGTCGTCATGGCATCTACAGGGCTGCTGCTGACCGACACCAGCCGGGTACCATTGCCCCAGTTCCTTCTCTCGAAGCTTACAGTCACTACACCATTGCAGTATCAACATTCGTCTCTAGGATTCTCCATCTTGAGCTCAAGCTAGGGGCCATATGACGATGGTGAGGGGCTCATTATGCAGCGCACCTGATCGGTGTGGAGGTGAACACACAGACATGTCCTTGGTCCTTGTTCCCGAATACTGGCGGATCCTTCCGCGGAGCCAAATTCTTCGTGGGGGATGTGCTTCAGCTTACTGATCCGCCGAAGGTCGACGGTGTCGCGCAGTCGCTGGCTACAAACATCATCGAGGAAGCCTACGCGAGTAATAACAGGCTTCTTCACATCCCAGCTCCACTTTGTTACTAACGACCCGCGGCACTTTCCATATCAGAGCGAATCCTTCGAACAACACCCGCTGGCCCACGATCCAATCTACGGTTTTCCACCTGTCTGGAAAGCTTCACTGCTGAATGGCTGCAGCAATTGCCAGATATGAGAATTATTTTTATCTTTCGCGCGGTCGAAGCCCAGCAAAGGCTCAGATAGCCATGCCATTAGCGCCTTCCAAGCATACCTGAAACGTCAACAGCGCGCAGCAACCGCACTCGCGCAGTATTAATCCAGTCCAACAATTTAGAGTGCGTTATTCTGATTCGGCAAACAATCGGTCGCAGGTACAAAAGTACCTATCCGACGCAGGGATGGGCGTCCTGATGAGCGTTTCCTGGCAAAGATCGAAGGCAAGTCCACCGATCGTCGGTACGGAAGGCTCTATCCGAGCGAAGGCCTTGGCATCACGATAGCTGAAAGTGGGGACAAGAAGGGGTCAAGGGTGTATTGTTGCGACGGCTTATTAGCCTTATTTCCGCGACGCCAAGATAATAAGAAAACGCGGCCTGCGCCTCTCATGATCTGGAAATGGTCTATTGGTGTATCCCGCCTTCCAGCAAGTGTGTCTATAAACCTGGATCACACCGCTCATAACATGGACTCCTGTCGTATGCCCCGAGAAATGTGGGACAATAGGCCTCAGGCTGTCCCACCGCATGCGAATTCCTGCGATTATCAACTTTCAGGAAAAAAAAGATACGCAGAACACCGAACAGTACAGTAAAGAATACAGTTCACCGCTAGAAGGCAACACTGTCTCTCAGCTCGCCTCCGCAGACGCCTAGGAAGATATACCAGACGTTCCACTACGCCGACACTGGTTTCATCGGGGCCAGACCTTCGAGTTGAGGCATGATATCAATCACTTTGGGGTCCAAAGTCCAATTGTTCAGGTCGGCCACAGTACTCTCAAAAAGCGGGGTCATGCGTGTACAACCTGCTTCGATATCCCAGTAATGGCAGGAGTCCTCCGCGTACGGCCAAGTAATACCGATGGCGCCAATCAGTGGACCGACCGAAAATTCTTGGGGATGCTGATACAGAAGTCGACGTATTTGTGGCCTATCAGAGGTAAGTGTCTGTCAGAGTTTAGAGCATAGCAACGCAGCGTACCAAGGCACAAGATCGATCAAGATGTCATAAGGCGACACATCATGCTTGCCCACAGCAGGCATCAGCCATTCTGGATTGCTGTTCATGTTCTCCACGCTTGGCCAGATCAGCCACTGCAGTCCTGTCAGCCAAAATTCCCTCGCGACCTTGGAAAGCACCTACACGCATCAACTTGGTCAAGAGCCAAGAAGAAGCCAGCCGTACAGGCAGGTTCGCAGTCGGAAAGATCTTGTTCACTATTCGTGCACACCACGCCGGAACCGGTTGTGTATCCTGAGGATCTGCGAACCCTAACAAGATGGAGTCTACATCTATATCGGACCTGCCGAAGATCTGAGCCTCGTTCCAGCCATTGGCAAGAAGGTCCTGTTTCACTCTCCGGTAGTATGCGCAGTCGAAACCGAACTTGCTCAAGGCGTTCGCGGCGTTTTCGAGAACCAGAGGCGATGGATTCATTGGTGTAGCACCGTCAGCCGCACTTTCAGGCGCAAAGTTCAGAGCGGCTTGGCTATGTTCCCGGCTTCTGGACCTGTTAATATACACCCCCAAACGCGCCTAGGTACTGGTACTGGACCTGCCTTTCTTCTCGTGAAGATCCATCGTAAGAAGACGCGCCCAAATTCGGCATTTGACCCACATAATGCTCGCTGCTTGGTGTCCCGAACGAGTCTTGTTCCGCTATCGCTGGTGTCTGCTCGTTAGAATCCTGGGTTGTCATGTCAGATGCAGGCCTCCGAACAAAGTCCAAACGGAGCTTACCCCAAGTGCACGTCTGATCTCGTCGACAGAGTGGTGCGCAAAGCCATTCTTCTCGATCTCAGAAGCCCAGTTTGCAGCTGCAGCCCTGTCCGGTGCCATGGCCAGCAGAGACACTACGGACTTCATATCCTCCAGTTCCTTCGCTAGTCGCCTAACGTGGGCTCGCAGTTGCGTTGTCGTCTTGCCATCTTCGGCGACATCGTATACACAGGTAAGATTTTTGGACTGACAAGTGTTACATTTTGGCCGAACACCGTCACACTGGTATCGTTCATTAGCACCCGCACTCGCACGCCGGCAAGAGCACACACACCTTCGATTTGCGCTTGCGACAGCTCTCACAGGCTATCGATGTGATCTTGCCACGGGGCGTTCGCAGGGCATATGTGCCTGATATGGGAGAGGAATGCTGACCGCGAGCGTTGGCAAGGGCGCCGCCTAGTCCTTGTTTAGGTGCCAGTGGGGCCTTGTGTCCTGCGTTTGCGGCCGCTGACTGCGGGCGAATCACGAGAGTCGATTGGGAGGTATCGAGGTGGAGTTGACCTTGGCTCTGATCCCAATTGTCCTGACTGAAGTTTGGTCAGCAAGTTCTAGACAGGATCGACAATAAATTCACAGAAGTGCCGGGTCTACAGAGCGCTCGACAAGGTGGTTGTAGATCGGCGGAGTGTGGCCGGCCGTAGGCGACATCGGTGGTATTTGGAACCACGCGCAACAACCTTCAACTTTCGTTATCTGGCAAAATGGCCAGTCCAATGTCGAATGACTAAAGAAAAGCTACCGTCGAACTGATTCCAGCCTCAGGAGTAGGTAAGGGCGCACGGCCATGTGCCGTGATGGACGTCCAGAACCGCGCGCAACCATGTGCGTCTCTCGCCTTGCAGATCCTTGCCCAAAAAGTCGACTCCTCAGAGATTTGCGACCGCTTCTTGGCAGGTTCGGACGCTGTGCAAGTCGACCTGGATCGCATTCCTTTGGACAGTCGGCAGGTCGATGACGTCTATACGCAAGAAAGACGGAGGGTGGAGAGCTCGCACCGCGGAGATTTGTCGAGGTTATTGTGGCTGCCCTGACGAAGTGGATCGTTGTACGGTTACGTGTACGGAAAGCGCCGACCAGGACCACAGAGCAGCGATCGAAGGTCTGCAACATCGAGATTCGCAGAGGGACAGGTCCGTTGGAGCAAACGACCGGAAGAAGAATCTGGGAAAAGACATTGACATACCTCTGAAAGCCTGCAGCTTGGACAACAGCCTCTGATGCTCGACGCATTGTGCGCGGATTGCTCGGGTTCTCTTGTGGCAATGCTTCCAACGCATCTGGCAGGCTGTTACTGCCATACCAGTAGTTGACCCCTGCAGAATGTAAATGAAGTCCAGTGGACAACAGTGGTACGGGCTTACCAGGAGACGAATTGTTCGATGTCGAAGGCATGAATGCGAGCATTTCCCTTGGCGAAACGTTGGGCAGAAAAGCTATATCGACGTCTGAGAAACGAAAAGATCTTTCTTCGCAAAAACCATGTGGATGGTTAGCCCTGCGTTTCGGGGAATTGTTCTGTATATCGACCCCTCAAGCAACAAGTATAGTAAACGATTAGCGCTTGGCCCAATGCTATTGCGGAACTGCTGACAAGCACTCGGAGCTGGAACGAGGTTTCAAATGCGTCGCCCATCTGAACACCCAGCAGATGGCCGACGAATGTCGATCTAGCGTCCTAGCGCACCACAGCCCATTGACCGCGGGGAAGTCGGCTTAGCGGGCGGCACTGTCGGACTAGGCCAGAACGGCCGCTTTCCAAAAATGTCACCAAGGCATATTACGATTTTACCCTAGGAATCCAAATTAAATTGGTCGGATGTCAGTGTTGCCTCTCTACCAAGACCACTTCAAGTTGGTAGCAGTTGTCTGTCAACAAGTGCGCCATCCGACCCTTGCCGTTTGATGGACACAGCCATACCAGAAACATACATTCAGGGTCCGCTGATCATTTTATCAAACCTCTGACAAAGTGTTCTGCGATCCACGTCCTTGAAATAAATCGGACACGACACATTCAACAGGTTCGAGGCCCATATTTTGACATCCTTTGACCGACTTGTGGACACTTGGGCTGCATGTTATCCAGGGTTATCCTCCAAACGAGGGGTGTGTCCCTGGCCCAAGCTGGCAGGAAGATAATGAGTATTCGGTCCGATATCATGGGCTCAGCTGGTGGTACCGCCGCGCCGCAGTAAGGATGAGCCTTTAAAGCCATGCTCAAAACGCAACGTCTCGGATCGCGTGACGTAGCTTTTGGGGTTGCCAATGCCCTTCTTTCAAACCATCCACACTCTTTGCTTGGGTACTAAAGGCCATCGAACTTTTCTCTGCAATCACAATGCTGGGCACTGGGCAGAAACATGCCCACCCACAGCGCATATTGGTGCGTTGAAGAACCTCCGATCAAATCTTGAGCATTGTAACGCCGTTCTGCCCCTACATCACATCCGGAAGTCTCCACGACACTGGGAGCGGAAAGTTTGCAGTGCTCAACTTAGCGGTCCAAGGCGGTCTGTTCTATCGACAGCACCTGCCATCGCAACCGATCCCGAAGAATGGAGCAGACGGGTAGCTATGCGCAGCTAATCTGCCGTACTCGGTACATGGCCGATAGGGTTGAGAGCGGTGAGATTGTATACCGGAGATTATCGCCGTCAGATCGGGTTACTACAAATGACAACGATTGTCATCAACGCCTCGGTCACAGGTGCACTGGAGGCTCTTTCTCTGCCGACTAGTTTTACAATTAACATTGAACAACAGTTCGAGGTAGGGTTTAGTCTTGACTGCAAGGAGCAAGTCGACCCTCAAACCTTGCGGTGTGGAGCAATTCATTGGATCGCCCGTTCCCGAGGCTACTTCTAACAACGCCTCCAATGCCAGGTACATTGATTGGACATACTCTGATTGGACTCTGTATTGTTCCAAGGTTGCAGCTGCGTTTCGCCGAATTTCTGACCGTGAATGCTGGAACGAGGTATCACAAACATGATCGTTACTGCGAGATGTCGGCGACATTATCACCGCAAACAAGGGCAAAGGTGACCTCCTGCAAGGACCGCTGTTTGTTTACAGCATGACACAGACCCTCTCGCCACTCTTACGCGAAAGCTTCACACGATTGTGGAGCTTGCGGGGGCCTGCGACTTCCTGTTGTCAGTTTCCAATTGCGGCAAGTTTGCTGTCGCAAGCAGGAATGGTCAAGCACACCGTCCCCACACGTAGAGTTACAACCTTATTTTCTTCAACAACTGTGTAACCTTGCATTGTGCGACAACCTTGCGGCTCCGGACTTTGCACTGAGTGGACAGCAGCAGTACCTTAGTACCCACGGATGGTGTATCGCATTTTTGCTTGCTCGACTGCCTCGTCGAAATGGTATCTGAGCTTAAACCTTACCGAGTGGGCAAGTTCGTATGCCGAAGGACGCTTCTGCACATAGGGGTCTTGCGAGGCGCCATCGAAGGGTCTCGTGCGCCAGCCCATGTGCGAGCGGCACGTCAGATACCACTCTCTCACCGAATCGTTTCGCAACTACCGACATGTTTAAAGGTTGGGATCTGAGCAGACCGAGAGTATGACGACAGCGCACATAAGGTTCATGCTAGCCGTCGACGCAGTCCAGCACCTTGCTATGACGTACTGGAGTCGAGATCAGTCTATACTCGACTTCAACGATACGAATCTATAGATTATTGGCGCCAACCCACAACCCCAAGCATTTTGCAGTCGCGCTTCGATGCACGCACGTTCCTTGAAAGACTGAACCTTCAACGTGGGATCCCCTGACACTGGTCCACCCATCGCTGGACCCGATGTCTTGGTGCGCGACAGGGTCTTTTGTGCTGATTCTGCTGAACAACGAAGTGCCTTTGGACCGATGGGCGCCATCGGAGTGACCTCCAATGCAATTCATTGGTTACTCAAACCTCATTAAAGGATCGCTCAACCCTTTCGGCCAGCGCAGGGTCAATTCACTGCACGCTAAGATCTAACATGCGAGATGTGATCGACGTGGCGCCTCTAGATTGCGGTTGGGTTTAG
This sequence comes from Didymella arachidicola, assembly GCA_016630955.3. Lineage (NCBI taxonomy): Eukaryota > Fungi > Ascomycota > Dothideomycetes > Pleosporales > Didymellaceae > Didymella > Didymella arachidicola. Next base: position 148,664 of record CM049986.1, read on the forward strand.
GATCATGGTGCTGGGCTCACGACACATGGTAACTGCTACAGCCGACACCATCACGTTCGCAGGCATTCCTAATACCAGTACAAGGAAGTCGGCTATAGACATCGAGTCCTGCGGTATGTCCCGACGGCCGCGTCCGCCTGCAGAGATCGAAGCCATAAGGAAGTCTTCACCTAAACCGAGCAAGCATAAGCGCTATGCAAGTTCGCAAATGCACACCATGCTCCTGCAAGCAGAAACAACTCACACAATATACAGTCAACCCCTGATGTCGCTTGACATATTATGCAGACTCACAAGATTGGATGATTCTGCCATAGGTATGCACATCTGCGCGAAACTTTCTCCGGGTACAGTGATCCCATTGTTCGTCGGTTGTTTCCAGACCGCTCACGAATTGAACCCTTGGTCTGTGCTGCAAGCGTTCTCTGTTTTGCCTCCCCATCCGCTTCTTTGTTCATCGGTACGAACTGAAGGAACTCTGCGCTGAATGCGAGCTACTTGGGCAGTTTCGAAATAATTCATGAACGCCAGGTCAAGATCACGAACCTGATGCTCCAAACCAACCCTGAGGATAAGATGCCGCAGCTTCCCTAGTGTGATGTTTAGAACCCTGGTAAACTCCCCGCATGGAGAAAGGTCTCTCGGTACCTTCGGTTGAAAAGATCCTCACGCGCCAGTGAACGCCCACATGCAGGTGCCCAGTCTACAACAAGTAGTTGCGCAGATTTGGAGCTTCACCTTTCCACGTTGCGTCGCCTGCATATCCGCAATTCGGTAAGCTCGTGTTTGCAACCTCCGATAGCTATCGGGGCGATGGCGCCGTGGTTAACCTGCACAAGTGTTCAACGCCATCCCGTCTAATGCACTTACCGACATTTTCCGTCAAGTCGACATGGATCAAAAATTCTCAAAAAGACGGCCGGCGAATTGCGAAGCCTAGACGACAGCTCGGACGTCCATTTCGGCGGCATTGGCGTGCCCTGATACGCGCAAAGTCCGTCTCTACGATGCGAAACCTTCTACATTATGACATCAGACCACTCAGCCTGCTTTGGCTTTTCGACACGCGTCGCCCTCAGACTTTGGTTCGAGGATTATCCCCGGACGAGTCATGTTTGACAGAGGGGTTCTCGCAGTAGATTCGCATAGATTCTGGACAAGAGTATCAGCCAGAGCAGATGCCGGTGTGTAGCTTCTGACAACGGTTACTGCCGCACGTTCCAGCGTTGCACATGTCCGTTGCCGTCCAAATGCCGCTCTGAGTTTCTGACATGCAGCCCGGCTTTCACCAACTACGGTAATACTTCATGCACCGTATCCAAGCGACCCGGCCTTCAACCTCGACTTCAGGTATCGGCCCTGCCATGGGCACCAGTGCGGCGCAATAAGAGTGCAAAGGACCGAACATCGAGTTGCATATTCGAATTATCCATTCGGCAAAATGTTAGCAGGTCTGAGTGCTCACGTGATCTGATATCAGAAAGTATACTGTGAGGCAAGTGTATAGTAAATAACTACCCCTGTGAGCTCCAGATGTGGCTAAGCAAGCTGTTCAATTAACCGGAGATCGGCATGGAGAGCGTAGTTGATGGGGACCTTGTCTTCCGTGTTCAAAGAGGTAACCTTTAGTTCTTTGTGCTATCGGTATTCCATTTTGCATAGGTTCAGAGTGCCCGGCGTGGTCAAATTTTGGCTGCCCTACCATAAACCATAAGCTCATCAATGCTTGGGCAGTACGCACTGCCATCTCAAAACCTAGTTAGCATCACATTCAAGTTCAGCAAAAGAGCGCAAGGGCTCGACAATGTTCAATTGACCTCTCGACGAAGGCTGTCAGCCTGGATATTCCGTTGCACGTGATACTCACGTGATATTATCACATTGGCATGGGAGGCCCCACTCTCTGATCTCGCCGTATGTGCTCCAACCGCGGCAGCCATCATCAACGCGTTGCGCGCATCCCTCCACAACACGCACGCGCCTCCCCGTCATCGCGATTGCACCTGTCTCTTCTCTGCGTGCCCCTTGCCTCTTCAGACACTGCATTGCAGGTCAAGCACTCCAGCTGTGGGACACCCAGTCAGTGATAGAGACACTCAATTTTTTGTTCTCAGAAGAAGCAAGCTGACCCCAGGACCTGTTCCGCTTTCCTACAGGAGTTTTGCAGTGAACAAGTATTGCCGCTATGGCGTCTCGCTCCAGTTCAGCTTCGGAGGGCGAAGTTGTCGATACCCAGCACAAGGCAAACACATTCAGTCAGCGCGGAGAAACTGCGATTAACGGCTCTAGCAGGGTGTTTGGACTGGATGGAACTTCGGACAGAAACGGTAGGGCAGCTCTCGGCAAACACGCATGTTTGCGACCCGGTCTGACAAAACCAGGACACAACTATCGCGCACTAAGTCGTTCGCCTTCCCCATATCGTCGAAAGCGTACTCGATCGCCTTCACCGTACCGCAACAAGCGCACGCCTGAACGCTCACCATCACCATTCCGACACGGCCGCAACGACCGAGGTCACGACGGTCACGAGGCACGGTCCCAGTACAAGCGCAAGGCTTCTCCGCCTCGAGACAATCGCCCTGAGAAGCGCCACAACACTGATCGCAGCAGACATGGGGAACGTCCACGAAGGTCTTATGCAGACGACCTGCGGAACGGGCATTCTCAGCCCAGCTTCGTCAAAGCTTCACAGGAATCCTCCGAGCGACCGTACATCAAGCCTATCTCATACGCAGAGATCGACAACCAGACGCCTGTGGTTCCAAGTTTCAGCGACGGTGTAATTGCTGGCGATCGGTCTGCGAAACGAAGTGACAATAGCCATGGTGCCGAAAGGTCTAGCCAGCAGGTGACTCGCGATACTCAGAAGCTCAGCATTCAAGACAAAGCGGAAAAAGAGGTGCAACAAACGAGGAATGGTGTCAAAGACACCAACACGTACGTTCAACTGTTCCAAAAGGCAGAATTGACCTGCTAACAAGCCATAGGAGCAATGCCCAAGACGATCAGCCTGAGATCACGTTAGCACCTGTCGAAGACAAGGCTCCACTACAGGAAACCCGCGAAGAGAAACGTCGCAGATGGGCAGCAATTCGCGCTGCTGCTGAGCAGAAGCCCAAAGAGAACCTCTTGCAACAAGCAGTCCTTACTAATGCCTCCGAAACCACTACTCCTAACGCCGGATCCCCAGCACTTCTCGATACCACGATGTCCCCCTTTTCCTCTCCCCGCGCAGGCGATCTAGATTCAGTACCGGCGTCTCCGGATGTCATGATCATCGACAAGCAGGCTCAGGATAGCCGTGGAAACAGCCCAGCGGTGACTAGCCCTTCGGCAGCTGACTATGATCCGACTCAAGACATGCTGGATGACCGCAACCGCGCAATGAAGAAGAACACCAATGTACGCTCCGATGCTTACAGCGAGATCGATCCCAAAGCTTTGTCCACGTTGCCGGCGGAGAAGGTTGCTCCTGTCAAGGAGCAGAAGAAGAAGAAGGATTTTGACATGTTTGATTTCAGTGATGACGAGGATCAAGTTCAAGATGTTGCACAGGAGCAAGAACGACCCGCAAAAGGAACCATTCTGGACGAGAAGCTTCTCGAGAATTGGGACGACCCCGAAGGGTACTACAAGATCATCAATAACGAGTTGGTGAACAGCGGTCGCCTTCGAATGATCAAGACCCTGGGCCGAGGTGTGTTCGCCAATGTCGCACAGGCAGAAGAGGTCGCGGCCGACAGCGACGGACAACAGGGGAGGCTTGTAGCTATCAAGATGATCCGCAGGAATGAGCTGATGAGAAAAGCCAGTCAAAAGGAGATGGATTTCTTGCAAAAGGTCAACGAGGCGGATCCACAAGACAAGCGCCATATTATCCGACTCCTAGGTTCCTTCGACCACAAGGGCCACTTGTGCATCATTTTTGAGCACATGTCTAAGAACCTGCGAGATCTGCTCAAAGAAGAAACCAACGGTCACGGATTAGCACTGTCAGCTGTCAAAACGTACACGCGGCAAATGTTCCTCGGTCTGCAACATCTGCAGAACTGCCAGGTCATCCACTTGGATTTGAAGCCCGATAACGTGCTTGTCTCTGCTGATAAGAAGACTATCAAGCTGGCCGATTTTGGTACGGCGGTCGATAAACGAGATAACATTGAGCGCACCGAGTACCTGGTCAGTCGATTTTACCGCGCACCGGAGATCATTCTGGGTATGGACATAGGTTACCCTGTTGACATGTGGGCTGTTGGCTGTACCGCTTACGAGCTCTGGACCGGTAAAATCCTCTTCACTGGACGGTCGAACAACCAGATGGTCAAGGCTTTCATGGACTGTCTTGGCTGGCCAAGTGAGAAGCTACTGAAGAAGGGTCTTGTAAACAATATTCTCGAGCACTTTGAACCTGGGCCGCCTTTAAAGTTCATCAGCCGCGAAGTGGATCAATACAATCAGGTATATGCTAACTCGTATGTTCTCGAGGAATAGTCACTAACATGAGACAGCTTTCGATACGTAAGATCGAGCAACAGAAGAAGATCAGTCGAGACATCAAGACACGAGTCCACGATGCTGCGCGAGGCATTGCTCAAGGTGGACCCAGCGTCGCCGAGCTTAACGACTTCGCCGAGCTCCTCAACGGCACCCTCCACATGAACGTGGAGAAGCGCATCCAGCCCAAGGAAGCTCTCTCGCACAAGTTTTTCGCAAGCAAGAACATAGCTCCCAGGTCGGCAGTGGTCAAACCACCGGTCATGAAGCGTGCGACCCCCGGCCTACGAAGATGAAGGGAAACCAGCTACAAAGGTACGTGCAACTGTACATGAACTTCTGATTTTGTGCATTTCACGGACAAGACAATGAGAAACCACGATAGCTAGGTATCACGCGGGCCTCGTGCGCAGCTTCAAAGTTGTTCATACCATATAGGACCAGAAGGAAGCATACATCAGCATTTATAGCCATATATTGACAAACAAAGGTTGCTACTGCAGCAAAGTCTCCCGTCCATACGTGTCTACGGTTTGTGAGATAGAGACGCTACGAAGAGCTTGATCAATTGTCCTTAGGAGTCATATCGAACATCGATCCTTCGGTTTTGCACGTTGCTTCCAAGGCTTGCAGCCGACTTATAAATACATAGCAAGTTGCTCAGCTTCTCTGCGCTATTCAATCTCAATGTCTCTAACGAACGATCAGACAGTTGGATGGAGCGACGTGCAAGAATACCTTGCTGCTTGCACGCATTCACAGAGAATGAAGCTTGTTACAAACTGAAACGGCTCGAATCAATAAAGCTGTACACCAGAGTTGGCTGGGATGACAAGCGCTGGTGATTCGTTTTCACACTGGTATACATGTTATTCTAGTAGCCCACGTAGTAAACGCAACATACGCTGAAGTGAGTCCATTCGAGTTGGAAGATAATGAGTTCCTTGTGTAGTTAACAATCATCTTACGTTTCAGGCTTCATTCTCAACCTAGACTTGCGTGCCCGTGGCCGGTCAGCGATTTCGAGCAGCCGCTGGTGTGTCCGTTGTCTCTGGCGCAACCTTACGTTTCAGCCCTGCACCTCGTCCCCATCGACCAACGAAAGTCCAATCCCAATTCAGTCCAGGAACAGCGCGCACTGTCCGCGTAGGCGGTTCCGAGTCTTTGGTTCCTGCCAGCAGGTTCTTCACAATCCCCTCCAATTCGACCACTGTGCGTCGAGGTACATGGTAGCCAAGGCGGTCCACATCGCTGATCATCGCGTCATAACACTCCAAATCCATCTTTGCACGGCGCACCCACGTCAAGTCTCGCTCTGAAGCTGCCGCGATGAACGATCCTGCCTCGGGGCGCCGGAGGGCACAGCTTGCGCCGCATGAGCGAGGTGTTGTGGCTCGGATGGGACTACATGTCGAGCAGTATACGCCGTTGCTCTCAGCGAGGATGACTCTTTGGCGGCGGATGTCGATTTTCCACTGTATGGACTCGAGGGTCTGCTTGACTTTGTCGATCCGCGCTGTTAGACGGGGTGTTGGCCAGAGTGGTGGTAGGGGGTAGAGGTCGAGCCAGGTTACATATTTGTGGTTTGGGTGCGAGTCTTGGTCTGTATGAGCGGTGGAGGGAGGGGGAAGGGGCATTGTTGTGGTTAAGTGGCAGGACAAGTGGAGATTATGGATTTGGATGTTTAGCTGGAGATATATGTGCTGTACTGCAGATGGCTTTTCACCATGCTTGCTGTCTCATAGTTGGGGAACGATGTCGCACGGTAATCTTACACATATTCCCTCTCTCTTCTATGGATGGTGCCGCTGTTCTTGACACGCAGAAGATTTCGTGGCGAAAGGGGAGTAGATGCTTTCAACCAGATATAGTATATAAGCGAAAGGGAGACAATCGATGATAGCACATACAGCAAACAGTGAATAATGGTCTTGAAAATATAAGTCGTTGGACTGACTGTGTGAAAGCGAGAATATAGCGTAGTAAGAGTTGCAAGCCGAGGCAGGCGCTGTCGCTCTTACCCGTTCGCAGGAGTGAGTAAGTACAGTCCCTCACCCGACAGCCGCAGCGCCTACAGGCTGCAAGGCTCCTCCTCGGACTGTAGACAAGGCCAGGTGAGAGACGCAGCGCATAGACAATAACGTATGTTCAATGCACAGAAACAGAGTTGCATTACTGACCAACCTTGAGAGCGCCAGAAGTATTCGACTATGGCCAGTGCCTTGGACGAAGTCAAGTCTCCTCCAGAAGAGCCGTGGGGACGAATTGCTCACCACCTAAGATCTCCGAGAAAGTGTGGGCAATAGTCGGTTGTTTCTCCAATTCTTCATGGAAGCGAGTGGGTCGCGTTGCAGATGGCGGTAGGACCCCAGAGTCCACCCGTGTAATCGTCTTTGCCAAAACATCTTCCTCTTCGATGTCCTTCAAAGCTGTGTAAGGGTATTCCTGTGGCTCCTCAAGTTCGAAGCTGAAGGCGCGGTGAAAAGTGAATTTTGCGGTTGAACGTCTAGTAGGAGCGCGGTCAGTAGTGCCATTGCCTTTGAGACGATTGCTGTTATTGCGACTTCGACGAACAGCAGCTTTGCGATTTAGAATACCAGCCCGCTGCCAAACAATCTCGTTCGTACGCGTCCATGATGCTTTGACCCAAGTAGATATATTGCTGTTGCGGCTTTGTGCAGCTTCCCAGTGGTAAGGGTTATTAGTAGGATACACTCGAACATCTGTATCTCGCGCACGGAGACGTTGAGATGGTAGTAGTTGACGATCGTTTGGGCCCGACTTGCGCGACCATTGGCATTGCGGAGCATCGGTTAGGAAACGGCTTGGCTCTACCAATTCAAGGTCCGTACTTCCCAACAAGGGGCCTCCATCAGGATCATGACTGCAGTTGAGACCATTCGAGATCGGTTGTGGTGTTAGCATTGTGCCTTTGGATGGTTGATTTCCTTTCAGCCAAGCAAGAGGACGTTGGAAGTCTGGCATTTCGTATATGAGATGGTCCTGTTTGCCTGGGACAAAGACACTGTTGCGCAGGATGAATTCCCCAGAATTTCCCAGAGCCATTCGAAGATGGAACACCTGTATAATGATAGTGTAGGATCTAGACTCAACCTGATTGAGCCATCATGTGCGCCGCATTGTGAAGTTTGCTGCAGCGGTGTATTTGCACATGGACAACGCTGTCTATCCAACAACGCTGTCTATCCATAGGTGTGCACTCCACACTGTTGTGTCCTATGGAATGTAGAAGAAAGTGCGGTCCAGTCGTTGTTTTATACCACAGTCTCCTGGTTTCGCCTTTGCATCTCCGCGTTGACCTCCTCAACAGTAAGAGGAACTCTTCGTCCGGTCCACTTCGCCATCTCTTTTCCAGCGAAGCCTTCCGTGCTGAGGAAGCCGACACACAGGAAGCCAAGCTCTTCCCTGTTCGTGTCAAAAACCTCCCACCATTCAACTTCTGGCAATTTTATGCCCACTTCTCGTGCAGCAAGGTAGATCGCTGCGGTTGCCAGGCTCGGAGGTTGGTGCGTGAGGTATAAGAGCTGGGGGCTCAACAGCGCGGTATTGAGATGGGCGATCGCTCGTTTCGCGAGCTCAGAGACGCGAGGATGTGTGAAGACGTCGAGTGCTTGCATGTACGTGATGCACAGTGTATATGGTAGATTTGCCTGCACCTGGAAGCCGAGTGTCTTCAAGATACGCTGCTCGGTCTCGAACAAGGCGGCTCGTCGGCGTTCGTAGATGCCCTCAGAGACATAGTACATCTCCGCTTTGCTCTCTTCGGGTTCTGTGTCCATTGGTGGCAGAGGAAACGCATCGAGGTAGGCGTACACGTTAACGAGACTGCGCGCAGACTTGGGATATGCAGAAAGCTTCGTGACGAGATAAAGCGAAGAGGCCGAGACCTGCTGTGATGTTGTCAGTGAAGCTGCACTTATCGAGAGTCGTGAACCTACGCCTGCACCGAATTCAGCAAGGCTCCCACCTTCCACCGCCACCCAGAATCTCATGAAGACAATAATAGCCTGTGCTATTACTTCCTGTGGCAGCCTCAACAGTACGCCAGCGGCTTGTGTGAGTCGTGCGCCAGCATAGCGAATTGAGTCCTCGAGATCTTGCGGTATCCCATCGAGTTGAGATCCAGAGCTCTCCAACTGGGCTACAGTCGCCAATGGGTTGGCGAGCGGTGAAGGCTGCATGATGCGCCGTGGAGGGACCTTGCAATGTTGGGATGGGAGAGCGGTGCGTGCGAAACTGAGCTCGAGCTTCGAGCTTCGAAGCTTCGTGGGAAAGTTGACGATGCGCCGCGACTTCGCGTCATGATACGTGCCTAGCGCGCACAACTAATGACTCGCACATCCCACCATGGAGGGGTCACATTGTAATTCAGACGCGCACTAGACACTGAAAAGCCTGTGGGCGTGAGAGAAAACGTCTCGCAATGATAATTGGATCATAAAAGTTATATGTCAAGAATTTTCATCCTATCCAGTCGCTTTAGCTCACTTGGGAGAGCGCCAGACTGAAGTTCAGTCATTAAATCTGGAGGTACTGTGTTCGATCCACAGAAGCGACAAGCTTCAGTGCCCGATTCATTCGGGATCACTCAAATAATCCTTTTGCTTCCATACTAAAGGATTGTCTTTTTGCCATTGCCGTGTGCATGGTGTAATCTCCAAGCATCGAACATATGACGCGGAGCTGGAGATTCTCCCCAGTCGTGATGTGCCATGCTCGGCCTCGCACGATGTAGGGCGTATTCTTTTGACGAAGCAATATTTGTACTGATGCATTGTGATCAAAGGCAGACAAAGATCTCAATCATCTCCAACCATCTTCGAGTGGCGGAAGTACTTCATGCCCACCCAGGCTATGACAACCCATACCCAGCTCATAACTGCCGTGCACACTATCAGCGCTGGATAGTATCCCACAATGGGCAGCGACTCGTCGTCTTCCAGTTCCGGCGGCGCGTATGGTGTCTCACCGACATCCCAGGCCCAGCTCCATACTCCAAGACATGAACCCATGCCTACCACGAATACGATCCATGTCACTATCAAGACGACCCATCCCCACCACTCTGTCTCGCTGTAGTCCCATTCATCTTCGATTTCGGGGTCAGCGGGAGTCTGCACGGTTGTCAAGCTTGTTCGCCGCTCAGATCGATTTGAACGCCGGCGTTGAACAGAGGGATCTGGTGCCGACAAGCTGTACAGCGTACCGCTGCTCCCAGACATTGGTGGTCGATAGAAGGAGAGAGCCTCGTCTTCGTCTGTGGTGGAGGCGTATGGTCCGATTGGGCTGGTGATTGGCGAGGCAAGCAAGCGTGGACGTTCTGGAGCGTCGATGCTCGGTGCAGGTGAAGAGTGAGACAGTCTGCTTTCAGGCAACAGCCATCCGCTATCTGAGGAAGAGTTGAGAGGGGCGTTTTCGTAGCTGAAGCGTCGGTGATTTGTGTAGTCGTCTTCAAGAGAGGTCGTGCTCATGGTCGTGGTAATGGTTGGCGGCTTCGCTGGCGTTCGGTCCTTACGCAAAGAGCCACTTCGTTCGCGCATTTTGGCCATAGCTGCCTTCCTCAGCGAACCTTTTCTCTTGCGTGCCTGCCCGTTCTGGCGCAAGGCAGTTGCAAGGGAGGAACGTCCCGGCACCGCTTCTGTATCCTGCATCTGCCCTTCGTCCTCCACATCCAGCTTCAGCGCAGGCTTGTTTGTGACATCTTTAGACCTCAAGAACGACAAACTGCCAAGGATGCCGCCAGACTTGCTACGTTTGTGCTCAGGCTTCTTCTCAGCTTGCATGCTTCCCTCCCGCTTGTCTGTGAATCGTGCTGCGTCATCACGCCCGGGTCGCTGTGGACCGTTCCCAAGTTCCATTGCTATCACGCACACAGACCATGCAGTGCGTCGGTCAACTGGAAAGTGTCATGTTTCGTGTTCAACATGTCCAAAGTAACGTAGCTGTAGCGCATTATTGTCCCAAGTAAAGGCGGCTGGTGACGTCCTTGGCCTCATCAAGCCCCTGGCGCGGCGTCGGAGATTAGTGATTGGTGCTGCGGTCGCGCCCGAACACGATCAACCTGGATGTGGACGACACCCCAATTTCCCCTCCACCTTCCGTCTGGGGTCTATCTGGCTCTCTTATCTGCGAGCTCCTGGACGAATGTGTCGTCGCTGAATCCACTCCTCTCAGAGCTGTCGCACATTGAGCAGCTTCCATGGCTTCGAACGGGATCCCGCTTCCACCGCGGACGCCGACGCCTCCTGTCGACGACGATGCGCCGCAACAGCCGCCCGTGGGCCTTGGTTTTGAAGGCGAGCTGTCCGTTGGAGGGTTGGGATTTGATCCAAATGCGCTCTCCCCAATGTCAGCGACCTTTCCATCGAAGCAATTTGCGACTCTGGGGCCCAGTGACTCGGTCTCGCAGCGCGCGACGCCAACTCTGTATACTCCTGCGAGCGCGACATTTCCATACACCCCAGCCAGCATAATGAGTGGGACGGACATCGATGCACCATCTATGAGTGGCACAGAGAGCGCGCGTAACCCGTTCAACTTCCAGTCGATCACTTACCAGCCCGGCTGGCCGAAGCAGAATGTATGAGAACCTCTCCTTATGGCCTACAACATGCTAATGACTGCAGGACATCGGCAGAAGACGAGGACACAAGTACAAGCACAGCAGCGTGTCTCACCAGATCTTCCTCGAGCCAGCACCTCGCGCGCCTCTCCAGCTTCCCGCCTCCCTCCCGATCCCTACATTCAAAGAATATCGCTCGTCCATGTCGAAGGACCAGAAGCTGCGCTTGGCATGGTGTTTTGGCCACTTACTTGTTGCTGGGCTTGTGCAGTGGGGCTCGCATGAGTCTTTGGCATTGACTGTGCTCTCTCGTCTTATATTCTACGATGCAATTGGCGCGTTTCTCTGTGTTGCGGTCGACGTCGGGTCAAACTTCGAGGTCTGGAAGCGCTCCAGCATTCGTCATCCGTTTGGCTTCGAGCGGCTCGAGGTCATCGCAGGGTTGGGCATGTCTGTCGGCCTGCTGTTCATGGGCCTGGACCTCATCTCTCACGGTCTCACACATGCTCTGGAAAACTCTGGTGGGCACACTGCGCATCATGCAGACGCACACGAGCGTGTATCTCCCGGCAGCATTGATCTTGCAGCTCTGAGCGGCATCGCTTCGACTCTTGTTTCAGCCATTTTGCTGAAGAACCACGCTCGCATTGGCAAGGTTATGAGGCTGGGGGCCATCGCAAATTTGCCCTCGGTCCTGAGCAATCCCTCTCATTTCCTCACGTTGTCTTGTTCAGCGTTGCTGCTGCTTCTACCGCTATTGAGCATACAAATGTATGTGTGGCTGGATCGAACTTTGTCGTTTTCTGTCGCCATCTGCATGGTAGCACTGGGATGGATACAGGGCTGGACGCTGGGCAAGATGCTATTGATGTCCTACTCGGGGCCAGGAGTTTCCGACGTCATGTACGACATCGAGACGGACCCAGCCGTAACCGCACTCGAAGAAGCAAAGTTTTGGCAAGTGCATTACGGCCTCTGTCAAGCAAACCTCAAGGTCAGGGTACGCAATCTGGACGAAATTGGACGTCTGCGCGACCGAATAGCCAGCATGGTACGCAATCGTTTGGGTGGTAGCTATGGTAGCGGAGGACAGAAATGGGAGGTTTCGACTCAGGTCACGCTGGAGAAGGACTGAAGGAAGACCAGTATCACGATTTCAGCTCTGTCATACTCCAGCAAATATGCAATAAACTCTACGCGACTCTGTGGCGAGGCCGACTCAGCAGGCGGCATTTCGGCTTGCAGCCCAAAACGGGCAGTGCGACAGCGTCTGACGAGCGCTGAACACGTTGCGTCAGGTTTGCCGCTTTGTTCCTCGATCGGTGGCACTGCCTACGAGCACACTCAAGCTTGTGTATTTCCCCTCTGCCGGGCAACATCTCTTTTATCACCTGCTGTTTGCCTATGCACAGCTGGCAGCCATCACGTCGACACCTGACATGCACCCAACGGTACCCCTGCCGACCCTAGACCGTTAGCGAAACCCTGGGCGCGGGCGGCTGGGAAGGCGCCGGCGGGCACTGACCGTCCACGCCGCTCTCTTTGGCGCTTCACCGCCCAACGCGGCGGTCGCTGGTTGGAGTGTGCAGTTGGATGCACGCTCGGCCACGCTTGACCTGCCTGCAGGTGGCTGCTCGTCAATCACGCCCACAGACGCTCGCACCCAACCCCTCTCCTGCACGTCCGCCTGCACGCCTGCCTGAGGTCTGCCAGAACCTGTGACTTCGTAGGCTGGCGTCGCTCGGGTACGCGATATAACCCTGTCCACCGCCGGGGATGGCCAGAAATCGCGATGAGGGAGGCACACGATACGCATACGCCAATGACCAATATTCACGAGACGATCGCGACAGCAGACATCACCGCCGCCACCGCAGTCGCGATTACGAAAACGACGAGTACGCCGCCAAGCGAGAGCGCAGGGAACGTCGCCGCGCAGACGACGCACGACGAGAGGCAGAAGTCGATCTAGATGACCTCCGAGCACGCCGGGCTAGCTACTACTCGAGGCCATCGAGCGATCGATATCGTGAGCAGGACCGCATGGCACAAGGAAGTAGAGCAGAGAGCGTGAAGACACCGCGCAGCAGCCGCCGAGAGGTTGCGAGAGATGGCACGCACAAGTCAAAGAAGAAGAGGGAAGTTGTGGAGGTCGACAGAGAGGACGACTATGTGTACAGGCCGAAGTCGAGTGAGGTGAGACGATCTTCTGGGCGTAAGAGAAGCGATGAAGGAGGATCCTCAAGTCGAACTGCGTACACACCACATTCGGGGTCTGGCTCTTCTCGGCGAGTTGAAGAACCAAAGCTGGGCAGGTAGGTCCATCGTGCGTCATCGGTTACTTCCGTAAGCTCACATTTACCAGGAGTATGTCTGCGCGTGAACCTATCACCAGATACCTGTCGACAAGGTCCACTCGCCACCCGAGTGCCGTCAAGGTGTCAGCTGTTCCTGCCGCAGCACCTGTCGCAAGGTCATACTCCACCAGGGAGCAACCCCCACGCAGAAGCTCTGGGGGTATCTTCTCTATCTTTCGACCGGGACCGCGATCGCCACCTATCAGAGAAGTGCAAAGAGTCGACTGCCTTGTCTGTTTGAATGATGATCTTCCTGTCACCAAGACAGCAAAGCTTGCTTGTGGTCATCGCATGTGCCACGCATGCTTGAAGCGCCAGTTCACTCTCTCTGTCAAGGACCCACAGCACATGCCTCCTAGATGTTGCACGAAGGAGCATATCCCATTGAAACATGTTGACCGTTTGTTCGATGATAAGTTCAAGAGGCTCTGGAATCAGAAGTTCGAGGAGTATACTGCTACAAAGAACCTATACTGCCCTGCAAAAGGCTGTGGTGAATGGATCAAACCAAGCAAGATCAAGGTTGATATGGCAACTGGAAGGAAGTATGCTCGGTGTGGTCGATGCAGCACCAAAGTATGTGTCCGTTGTAGCGGCAAGTATCACACCAGACGGGAGTGCCCAAAGGACGATGAGACCGCCCGTCTGGTCCAGATGGCCAAAGAGAAGGGCTGGCAGAGGTGCTACAACTGCAAGGCTGTGGTGGAGCTGAAAGAAGGATGCAACCACATGACTTGGTAGGTCCAGCTTTTACGTTTGCCTTGAGTATTTGCTAATATTCTGCAGTCGCTGCAGCGCCCAATTCTGTATGGTCTGCGCATTGCCATGGAAGACATGTAATTGTCCGTGGTTTGACTACTCCCATATCCCAGATGGCGACCATCTCAACGACATGCGCGTGCCATATAGTAGGCACGATAACGGCGTAGAGGTGATTGAACTCAACGAGGAACCTGCCGCGCCTGTTACCCGTCGGTCCAGCACACGTACTAGCAACCGCACTCGACACCGTAGCGAACGTGAGCGTCCCCAACAAGGAACTCTGGCTGCCCATCTACAATCTCAACGCCACCTTCACCTTCCCAACATCGCAGCATCGAGCCTCAACCGCGGCGATACTGCAAACGTCGAAGCTTACGGCTTTGGCAACACCGGCGGACACCACATGAATGATTCGTACCAAGTCCGCCCACCTGTAATTACGTCGGCTGCCCATCGGCCGGTACAGTCTCCTCCTCGCTCGTCTTACTTCACAAGCCGCCGCGTGGCGCGTGAAGCTCCAGCTCCGGTTCCAGTGGCTCGACACGTACCAGCACCGATCGAGGCACCCTCGTCTGCCATGGCCGGTCTGTCTCTAGACGGAACGAAGCGTGGTGCCAACAGAGTAGGAACTTGGCTCAGCCACGTCAAGATTGACCCTGAGGCAACCAACACTCAAGCTGAGGGCGTAGAAGTGGACGATTGGCGATGTGACGGGACGATGATTGGCATCGATTGAACATAAGTACGTTGGTCAATACTTCTGTCTTGTATATCTTGATCGCTTTGCATGTTAGCGAAGGTGCATAGGGAGCATTTGGACACGTCGATGGCATTTCTTCTTGGAGTTGGTCATGGGCATTGGAGTCAGCGTGCTATGCGATACCCTTCTATCATGATGTCAACGCATTTTGTTTTACCTTTGAGATGCACTTGAGCACGTAATATCGTCTGAGACGTTCCCCGTTTGTGTAACGCGAAGTGATTGGGCGCATGGAGATCCCGCGCATGGATTCGCGCTATGTATTCATGATGTCACAGAGCAGCACAGGGACGCTAGAGCAACACGGAGTTGGAGAGCTTGACCTTACAGCTCTCGTCCATACTTCTACATGTCTGTTACTCTACCGACCAATTGAACACACATCATGCCTTTCTTACGACCAGCATCTCTTCTGCGTTCAGCAGGCCGTCCCGCTGCTGTTCGCCCTGCATTCTTCGCACGCCCTCAGATCCGTTTCGCGACACAGGACTACGGCTCTGGCGACGGCAACCCAGCCGGTGAGAAGCCTCAGCAGCAGGGAAAGAATCCCAGCGAGGACCTTGAACACCCCGGCCCACCACCACCGAAGGTCGCTAAGGGCCAGTCTTCCTCATCGCCCAACGAAGACTCTGGCTCCTCGTCCTCCAAGTCATCGTCGTCATCGAAGCCATCTGAGCAGAGTCAGTCGAACGACGGAGCATCAAAAACCGGCGGAGGCGACGGTAAGTCAGTCAACAGTGCCAAGCCCAAGATTCTCAATGCGAGCCCCCCTGCGACCGAGAGCGAAGACGTGAAGCAGCACAACAAGGAGATGGAACACAGGGCTGAGAAGGCGCATGAGCAGGTCGATAAAAAGGAAGAAGAGAAGGACAAGGTTCCCAAAAGCTTCTGGGCCGGTAAGTCGTAGCCACAACTCCATGGTGCCAGTGCAGCTATTTAACAAACTGAAGGCCAAGGCGGACGGGACCGCGACCCTTGAAAAGCCTCGACGAACTGTAAGAATATACATGCGTGCGGAAGGCGTCTGCTTGCAATGGATTGAACAATGCATCTGTAATCTTCTATCCAGGCCCCTCGATCGCGTGCTTCTCTTCTGACCCAATGCAGCCAGGGAACGCAGACATCAATATCAGAAACTTGTGACACTCAAACATCCTGTCTTTCGTGCAACGCCTCGCCTCTTTCATTGTGCTGTTCTAGGCTCAAGGGTCATAGCTTGAGCACGGGTCAACCATGACGTCAAACGGCATTGTGGGGAAGTGATCATGATGCAGATTCAAAAATGCCATAACAACACGTTGCAGCTCGCAACAAAGCCTTCATGAATAATAGCGACGGGACGATAGCGTCACTTTCTTCTCGGGAGTGTTGAGATTGATGTCAAGCCGTGGATCGTCATTCTTCGCGCCGCACGCAACGCACAAGCAGGGTCTAGCTCGTGAAAGCGATTCCACAATTTGTGCGAAGAAGAACGTGATGTCTGCATCTGTGATAGGACAGTGGGACCTTCTTATTGGCTCTGGGCCCGCAACAGCGTACAGGTTTCGCGCTAGATGTGACAGGGCGGTGACGTACGGACGCCAGCCATTTTGTGCTCCCCTCACCATAAAGCCCACCCGTGTCTTTCCACAACCAAACTCCATCTCACACCGCTGCCCTTCCTAGTACCGGCATCTTCTCTTCAATCAACCTATCGCTACCGCAGAGAACTGATTGAATTCCCAACATGAAGTTCTCCCTTGCTTCCACCCTGGTGGTGACCTTGGCTGCTCAAGCCACAGCAAACAGCTGGTTTGGCAAGTCTGGTGCGTAAACTGAGAGCTATCCCCTGTTGCAATTGTGTTTTAGACCTTCCGAGCCTATACTAACACCAATAAGCAGTATACGACAGGTGGCACGAGACAGAGCTCGAGCGCTGGCTATCGGACCACAACATCCCTCACCCCGGCCCTTCTGATCGTAAGAACCTTCAGAAGTCTGTCGCCGACAACTGGAACGACAAGATTGTGAACCCTTACACATCATGGGATGCCAAGTCCCTCTCCAACTACTTGACAGCTCGTGGCCAACAGGCCAAGAAGGGCACCGAGAACGACGTGAAGAGTCTCGCCGAGCAGGTCAAGGGCTACTGGTACGAGACCGAAGACTCTGCCAACCAGGCCTACGGAAACGTTAAGGAGTGGATCTTTGACTCGTAAGCATTGCTCACCATCGTTGTTGATAGCATGAACTCACACTCCACAGATGGACCGACTCTCAGCTCAAGGCTTTCGCCGACAAGCACGGCATCCCCGTTCCCCAGCCCCGCCAGCGTGACTCTCTCCTGAAGTCCATCCGTGAGAACTACCAGTCCGTTGCCGACAAGGTTTCTGAGACAGCAAACTACCCTGGTGACTGGCTCTATGCTTCATGGTCTGACTCTGATCTCAAATCTTGGTTCGACGAGCGCGGCTACAACGTTCCCCAGCCCTCAACCCGCGACTCCCTCATTGCCAGCCTTCGCCGCCAGTCTCGTCTTGCTAGCCAGAACGCCCAGGGCGCTTACGCTCAAGTCTCTTCTTCCGCTGCTGCTGCCCAGCAGAGCCTGAGCGATGCTCTCCTTGACTCATGGTCCGACTCTCAGATCAAGGAGTGGGCCGACAAGAACGGTATCAAGGTTCCTCAGGGTTCCAAGCGCAACGAGCTCATCGCTCTTGCCCGCAAGCACCGTGCCCGTCTCTACGGTGACTCTGCTTCCGCCACTGCTGCCTCTGCTTACGGTGCTGCTACCTCTAACGTCAACAGTGCTGCTGCTCAAGCCACTGACGGCTTTGCCTACTACACCAACTTGATCAAGAATCAGTTCGGTATCGCTACCGATGCTGCCGCCTCCTCTGCCAGCTCTGCTTCTTCCGTCGCCGCTGCCTCCGCTAGCTCTGCCAATGGTCAAGTCAAGTCTGCCACTGGCGCTGCTGCTAAGGCCGCTTCTTCCTCTTCTTCCTCCGTCTCCAAGTCGGCTGCTTCTGCTTCTTCCGTTGCTTCCAAGTCCGCCCAGAGCGCTGCCTCTGCTGCCTCCAAGTCTGCTCAGTCTGGCTACGATGCTGCCGGTGCCTCCGCTAGCTCTGCGAGCGCTAAGGCCTCCAAGGCTGCTTCTGCTGCCAAGGAGGAGTTGTAAAAGGCTCGCCCACAGATAAGTACTGGTTGGCCGTTCTGGACACCAGAAGTTTCACGACCCGATTACGACCCGGTTTTGATGGTTAAAAGCGGATCATGGAGATCCTGTAAGATTAGCTTAGCGTTCCGATGATACTCCCTTGACCTCATGTAGGCATCTGAGGTCTCTTTCCTTTTTCTCCTGTCCCTCACAATGGAAAGGAGGGTTGGCGTCTACATAGCTGGATTTAGCAATGAAAAAGTAATATCAAATTGGTCTCTCCATTTATTCTGTAAGCGTCGTCCTCTCGTAGTCTACACGGTCAGGTCATGACAGCTTGTCAGCCTGACGGCCGCATATCGCTCTAGCTGCGGGTTTCTTGGGCGCGGCGTCGACTGCTCTTGTGTCCTTGTCTTTCTAATGATACGAAGAGGGCCGGCCTGGTGCCATTATGATGGCATGTACTGGGACATGCGTAGGATGAGTGAGATTTACATTGCTTTACATACTCGTTAGAAGACGTCTACTTATTTCACTTACACTACTTTGTAGATTGAATTAACAGAAAGAAATACCAACGCAAGAAGAAACTCGTAATAAATTGTAGGCACTCTTTGAGCCCTACGAGGCCAAGCTTTTGTATCTATATCAAGATGGACGTATTATACTCGCCGCATATCTAAAGATAATTTTTATGCTACACAATAGTCTAACGAGGAGTTTACTTACACTAGAGTAAGTTACTAGAAGGAAGACACTAAAATAAATTAATAGACAGGAGATCCTAAGTATGAGTTTAAGAAAAATTTGTCTTAAAGCCTATAGGTCTACTAGGCATTCTTTAAGCGCTTTAAGGCTAAGTCTCTGTAGCTATATTAAGATAGACGTGTTATACTTGCCGCATATCTAAGGATATTTTTGATGCTACACGATGGTCTGACGAGGAGTACAATGTTGGGTGATGTATTCTATATTCTTTAAGTTCCCGTTCAGTCTGAAGTTCGCATCTTTGGGAGATCATGCACCTGCACGTTGCAAATCGACAGCGTAAGCGCTACTCCTTCTATACATCCGCATAGCGCACTTTGTGGTGATCTGCTGTTAGTGCAAAGGCGGGCAGAGAACACAAACAATAAAACCTCTCCACAATGTGTTTTCACTGAGAGCGAAGTACGACGTCTTTGTTCTGTGTCCTTGTCGAAGGTACATTGTAGCTTGCTCCATGCATCCTTTGTCCATACTTTGATGAATGAGCCCCAACGGAAGATACTGCGAGCATCTCGTACAAGTACTATGCATGGCCCTGTGATTCTCAAGATGACAATCACCGAACAGCCTCAAGGTATAGAATTTGCCCCACCATGGCAAGAACAGTCCCCGCGCAGCCCAACAGTCTGCCTACCTTCACATACACTCGAGCAGCCCCAGAAGTGCGTCCAGGAGGACGCGGAAGACAGCCCTTTACCACCGGCCGGGTGACGAAGCATAAGTCGGTGTCTCGGCACGAAGGTCGTAAGAATTATGTCTACAGAGTCACAGAGAACATGATCGATCCCGCGCGGTGGGAAGACGAAGAAGCCCCAGAGGATTGGCCAACTGGTCCGCAACATCCTCAGGATCTTCTGAAAGCCGTGCTTTATGCGGACCCGGTAGAACCAGAGTCATCCGGCGCAAGCAAAACTTCCAAGAAGGGGGGTGGTTCACAACAATTGGACTATGAGCTCTTCCAGAATTTCAGACGGTGTGAAAGGTGCAAAAATTCAGCTGAAAGAATCAGTCAACTTTGCACATGTACAAGTGTGCCACAATGGATAAGAAGAAACACTGTTACGTGGCAGCAGCGGAACATCGATTTACGATCTGAAGACGCCGCTCGTGGTGTCGGTGCTTACGCCCTCTCTGTATTCCAAAAAGGCGAGTACATCGCCGAGTACCAAGGAGAGCTAATCCCCCCATACGATACAAGAAGTCGGTACATGTTCGTCATCGACAACCACACCGAAACCACCATAGGCTATATCGATTCACTGCGACTCGGAAACTGGACCCGGTTCATCAACCACTCGTGTAATCCGAACGCGGCGTTTTATTTTGTTAGACTTGGCTCCGAAGCCAAGATCATCATTCGGCCGTCGGAGATGATCGAGAAAGATACGGAGATTACGGTCGATTATGGGGAGAAGTACTGGTTTAACATGAATAGAATCGGTGTATGGTGTAGGTGTGGCGATAGGAACGCATGTAAGTGGTATGAGGGGAATAAGACCAGACCGAAGAGAACTGGGAGGACTGGGAGGACTGGAAAGGGTGCGTCGAGGGGTGCATCGAAGACTGCGTCGAATACTGCGTCGAATACTGCGAAGAAGACTGTGTCGAATATTGCGAAGAAGACTGTGTCGAGTATTGCGAAGAAGACTGTGTCGAATATTGCGAAGAAGACTGTATCGAAGCCTGCGCCAAAGAAGAGTGCGAAATAGACTATTGGCCGTATTTATTTGCTTTGATTTCTCATCTCTCACGCTATTGATTGCAATGTTGAGTGACTTGTCAAACGCCGATATCTTCCACACGCAACAACCCGCTGTTCATGCCAGCAACTGCCCATGTACCGAATCTCAGATTCGGGTTCCACGCCAGCGCACTGACCGAGGACTTCTCCTCATAGATAGTGATCAAAGTACTGTTCTCGTTCTCAGGCTTCTTCTTCGAAGTCGTAGAATAAGCGATTCCCGGCTGAACAGCCTTGTAGCCCTCCGTGATGCGCACCATGGGCTCCGACAACGCCGACGATGAAGGCTTCGAAACGTTGGGGTTCGCCACCTCTTGAACTTCCTTATCTTGCGTTTCCATATTCTGATCAGATGGCTTCGTGACCATCTGCTCCACTGGGGGTCTCCACTCATGGACAAACCAGTTCTGCTGCCAGGGCACGATCTTAGTGTTGACCACTCTGCCCACGGGATTGGTCGCAAAGATAGTACCGTTAGCTCCACCGATCAGAATCCCAGGGTGTACCGGGCTCGTGGCGACTCGGACAATGCTACTCTCTGCTCGTGCACTGTAGATATTGTGGTAGAAGCGGCGTATGTTGTTGTGCTTCAGTATGTAGTACTCGTCCGGCATGACAAAAGACTGCGTGTGTTCATGCCAAGCTTGAGTGGCCACGAGCACCCGTCCACGGACTGAGGCGACCGTGTCTGCATCAGGTGAGCGTATATCGTACAAGCGCGCAAAACCGTCTGCTGTGCTTGCGGAGAGGAACTGCGGTTGTGAAGGCCAGCCGGACAGGAGTGTCAGTACATACGTGTCTCCGATCTGCCTGTAAAGCCATGGTCTAGGGCTACTGGAAGACTGTGATCTTGAAAGAGCGCCCGGATGTGTCAGCGTCCAGACTGCCAAGGTACCAGCGGCAGTCCCAACCGCCAGGGTGGTCCCTGATAGCCATTGAAGACAGGTAGGTACTGTCTGTGGTATTGAGGCCTCGAATGCCGCCCGCGAAAAGTGTATGTATGCTGGCTCGACTGCCTGATCTTTTATTTCTGGGATCTCGATGTTGAGTACCCTCACTCGCCCATCTGACCAGATGCCTGCAAGAAGGCCAACGCTGACCGTCTCGTGGCCTCCCAATGGTGTCTCACGGTCGTGAGGCGCGATGGGAGACCACCTGATATGTTTTGGCGCGCCCCAATCTGTGCAGATGACTACCGAAAGCCGCGGCTCCTTCGAACTGCTCATCGCACTACTCTTGGTAGACTCGAACGCCCATATCTGAATCGAAGCTGCGAACGGTTTTGTGGCCGAGAACGCAGGTGCAGATGCCTGCTCCATGGGTGGCGCTGGCTCTGCCGTCATATCCCTCTGCTGAACAGCAACGGCGAGATACTGTGTCCTTCCATCTTCGTTCGTCATCCACTGGGCTTCCTGGATACGAGAGCCTAGGTGGAACAGCCAGCCTCTCCTTTGGTCCTTGTCTTTAAAGGGATCTGCAACGTTGATGAAGCCATTCTTCTCCAGCGGGTACATCTTAGGACTCTTCGCGACGCCCAGAAGGACATTGATCGAACCTGGGCCTTCGTTGAGCATATACTTGGCGCCCTGCTCCTGGGTCAGAGCCGAAGTAATTTGACCCTTTATGAACTCGGCCCGGCCTGTGGCGGCATACCAGACTTGTATGTTATTTTCATCCTTTGCTCTAGCCTCACTGCTCTCAAAAAAGCTCCTTTTGACACCAATCCCGCGGATGGGCAACGCCTCCTGCAGCTTCCATTCGTCCCTAGTCATCCGGATTGGCGATAGATCAGAGAAAGCAGGGCCGAAAAGATCTTTCAGTCGTACTTCCTGGCCTCCCAGCTTGCTGAAATCGGCAATACCTCGAGAGCGCATCTGTTGATCGTCCATATTGACTTTTCGTCCTCCACTTCGGGCGAAGCTGTGAGGAACCTGTACTGGTGCAATAACTTGCGGTGGTGGAGCTTGTGGCAGAGCACGCACAGTCGCCTTGCTCTTTCCTTTGCTAGATGAGGTGCGCAAAGGCGTAATTTTAACATCGTCACCACCGATGATTGATGACTCCCTTGCCAAAACCTCATCTTCGTCAGCTGCTTCGCTTTCAGACTCCTCCTCTTCTACAAGATCTTCGTCGAAATCATCTTCAGGCTCCTCTTCGGCATTAGCGTCAGGCACAAAGTCATCGCCATCGTCATCGTCGTCTTGACCGACAGATCTTCGCTTTCGTGACGGACCCGCAGCGTCTTCATCTTCTTCAAGGAAATAATACTCGTCTGCAACGCGGTAGGAGGTTGTAGACTTGTTGCGCGACTGGCGGCGCGACATGGTTGTTGGTCATGCAGGATTTGAGGCTAGACGATGTTTTGGCGAACAAGAGAGCAAGCTCAAGTGGCGCCTCATTCGACGCACAGATAGTGCACCCCGCACAGGTTGCGTAAAGCGACCCCACCATACTCAACTCTCACGCCGCCTGGGCGCAGCAGCGTTGGTTCTGAATAAAAGTCAGTATATAAATTCTAAATTTTAGAGCCCATCCATCAACAACATCAGATTGGTGATATGGTGTAAGTCCACTCGATTTCATCGCCCTCGCAGCGTCTGACATCTCTTTAGCTAGTGGTATGACGTCGCGTTGTGGCTGGCGAGCACCTCAAAGTGCTCCGATCCAGATCCGCGCCAGCCCGTGTTCGATTCACGGTATTGCCATGGAGGGGTTTAAACCCTTTGCGACATTCTTTTTTTACCCGTTTAGAGCTCGGTGATTGGAGTTTTTGCTCTGCGCGATGGAGAACGACACTTCGGGACTAGCGCACACCAGCGTGCACAGGGTCCACGTTCGTTCACACGTGCACGCGTGTGTTATGACGTATGCGAAGGTCAAGTCACCCGAAAGCGTCGCGACTCTCAGTGCTGCGTCCATTTAAATGCTGGAATCGCTCCCTATCGCGGACGACCAGCCTTACCGGGCCTCTTTTTGCTTTACACCTACTTCCGCAGATACAGCTGGGCCTCTGTCAGTGCTCCATGACGCCAGAGCGGACGCCAAAAAGCCAGCTGCATCTCTGTCCATCGAGTCTACAGAGACCTCATCACGCCACAATGCCATTGCAGCTGAGCGGTGACTATATCATTTTCTCACCATGCAAGAACTCTTAATCACGCCTCCTACAATGGAAACAAACCCGCCCGGCTGGTGACGTCTACGAGGCTCCTAAATGCCCCTCAGCTAGAGCGCGATGACTAGGTACAGTCTGGCAACAGTCAAGTGGGTGATCCTCAAGCAGCCTCGTTAATGGCCTCAGGGTTTATGCGTGTAGTTTCCTCTGCAACACTGAAATATGCATGCGTGCCCGATAGCCCCACCTGCGCTTCCGTTACAAGACGCAGGCATGTTCCTCTACTTTGGGAATAAATCTCCAGACCATCAGGAGAAAGCCTTCATCGATGTCCACTGTCGGGATGTCTCGTTAGCACGGCTAGCGACGCTCGTGTATAGACGCAAGGGAGTGAGTGCGATCATGATTGAGAAGGTTACCGCTGGGCAGGAGCGACATGCAGTAGGTGTTCGATGGCGATAACGACGGCACGATACCGAGTGTATGGGGAACGAGCTGTCGAGGGTTGCACGAACGAAAGGCGCAACGGTGCGATGCCGGTCTAACGGTCCAACTTCCCTTCGGAATCTTTTTACGCCCGCCTTCCTCTCATCAAATACACGTTGTCAGACTTCCTCACTTTTGCAACACCACACACGCCTCAAGCTTTCCACCTGCCACATTGCCTCGGACTCGACCTGTATCCCGGCTGCCATTGCAGTGTCTAGACATCAACAGCATGTGCCCAGCCGCTGATGATCAACAAAGGCCCGATCCGACCCCAGAGGTATGGCTCTTCCACCACTATCATGATACCCCAAATAATGACTAGCAATCAGCAACCACCCCAAGGCGCCATGAACTTTAACGAGTTTATTCGATCTAGGAGCAGCGACGTAAGCGCAGAGCCTGCCATCCATACACGCGGCTAATCTGCCTGTAGGCTCAGCTGGAAACGCTCCAAATGTGCATCGAGCATCTGCTCCGCGCAGAGCAGCAAACCCATGAAGAACGAGAGCGCATTTATCACGCGGTCAGTTCAGGCAGGAAGAACCTCGTGGTCGGATTCTCAGAGCTAGTGAGCAACGACCGCCAGGGGACTGCTCAGAGGATGGGCTTCCTCGTGGGATATGCATCTGCGTTCCGTATGCAGTCGAATTTCGTGACGCAGGCGCGCAACACCTACGGTGGACATGAGCTGGCTGACCACTACCGTAATCCCGACCGTTCTGGTCTCGATCCTGGTGCCGACGCCTATAACCAGTACCGAAGCAGGGACCTGAATATATTTGTCCATGCCAACAACATCCCCAACGGCCGAAGCCCCAGTTCTGGCTGCAGCGACATAGTGGACAGTGGAGGAAGACCCATGACTTCCGCTTTTCCAGATCAAGAAATGGTAGACCGCACTGCGGCCATAATTAATGGTCATGCTGAGACGAGTGGTGGCGATCGCGTTGGCCAGCACAACATCGTGGAAGCCCCGCAACCACTCAGACGGCAGTTGAACGGTATTGCGGCGGTCGAACGTGCGGCTATCTCTCCTGCTAGCGATAGCACCATTGATCACGGTGTTACCACCAGCATTGGTCCCCCGCACGACACGGCTACATTGAACAGAGACGGCGTTTCGAATGGAATCGACGGCAGTCAAGGTTCTGTGCGTCACACTGCGCCTCTTCCTACTAGCCCCCTGGAACCTCACTTGGAGAATGCACCTGGCAACAATGATTCTGCATGAAAGAAATTGAGGTAGAGAAGGGGGTGGTTGGGTCAATCATCATCGTTATTGTACATGTTCTTCTCCATTCTTCTGGCTATACATTTGTAGCATGGCAATGCCCATTGAGCGAGGTTTCATTTCAGATCCATCGTGCTTGTATTAGTCTTACGGTTCACCCTCATTTCACTGTCCCTATGAGTCCTTTGAAGATGCGGTCATCCTGAATTCAGTGGAAGACCTTTGCGACGTGGGCCAAGTCATCACGGATCATTTTCGCCGAGCATCGATGCACGTCAGATGGGAGCTGGAACCTGTCCCTACAGCTCGACCATGGGGCTTTCGTTGGCGTATTCTCATCGCCCTGCACAGTCTGTGCCAGCTGCCTGACTACACAAATGTCCGCAGTAGGACGTAGGCGTAAAGAGAAATTGGGGTGGAACAAGTCTGGTAAGGGAGGGAAGAACTCGCAGCTTATGCCGGCACTTGAAGCGATCCCAGGCTGCGCCTGACCGATTCCGATACGAAGATCGATGTGTTGCTACTATGGCTGCTTACCATATGATATTCGTTATGTTTTGTAGAGTACAATTATCAAATCGAATACAACAGATGGCCGCCAACGACTGAATTGTGTTGTGTACTTGAACCCATTAATCATTGTTAGCAAATTTCTATTCATTTATCTGGCCTTTGCAAACGACTTTTGAGCTTGATGTCTATCACTCCAACGCGTTGAGAGAGCGGACTGATGTTGCCAAGCCGCAGCATGTGACACCGCGAGGTCGCGCCTTCCGGCATACAAAAGTGCCCCAAACTTTCGTCATCAAACGAGCCGCACAACAACCACCACTACAGCACGCAATGCCGCCCAAAGGCTCTCGGAAATCTGCGCAGGCGGTTAATAAGACTCTTGTTCTCGACAACGGCGCCTATACGATCAAGGCCGGGCTCATCCCCGCGGGCTCCACACCGAGCTACGATGACTGCAGCGTAATACCGAATTGCATCGCGCGCAGCCACCGCGATAAATGCACATACACAGCTTCTGAGCTTGATGATTGCAAAGACTTTGGCGAGCTCGCCTTTCGACGGCCAATTGAGAAGGGCTTCATTGTCAACTGGGAGGCAGAAAAGGCGATATGGGAGCATGAATTCATGGGCGCAAAGGAGGCGCTGAGGGTAGGTATGCCACCGCGACTACTACGCTAAATAGACGAAGCTGACCGGCTCCAGTGTGAGCCCAGAGAAACAAACCTGATACTAATGGAGAAGCCCAACTGTCCCAAGGAACTGCAGAAGAATTGCGACGAAATTGTCTTTGAGCAATTTGAATTTGCGGCATACTATCGCTGCGTCGGTGCGTCTGATGGAGGCTGAAAAGCCCGCACATGAACTGACTCGCGCAGGACCGACAATGGCTGCGTACAGCTGTCTGAACGCTGCCTCGCCGTCTCTTTTACCGCAAGAATGCCTCCTCGTCATCGATACATCGTACACAGACACCACAATTCTCCCGCTATACAACGGAAGATTGCTGCAGTCGGCGGTGCGCCGCCTCACGGTTGGCGGCAAGCTGCTCACGAACTATATGAAGGAGCTGTCCTCGCTGCGACACTATAATATGATGGAGGAGACATATCTTCTCAACGAGATCAAAGAGGCTGTCTCATATGTGACGCCTACCCCACAGCAATACGCCAGAGATCTAGACCGGACATGGAAAGGGCGACTAGGAGACAGGCGAGAGCTGGACAGTAGTGTTGTGGTTGACTACGTGCTACCAGACTACGAGAACGCAATCCATGGGCACGTGCGCCCACACGATCCTGCCAAGTCACGGATGAGACGTGGCATGCAGCCTATTCAGGGTCCAAGGGAAGATTTACTGCCATTGGGCAACGAGAGATTTGCAGTTCCAGAACTACTTTTCAACCCCTCAGACATTGGCATACAAGAGTCTGGAATCCCAGGCACAGTAATGGAAAGCCTCAGCGTCCTTCCTGAGGCGCTCAGGGTAGGACTATTGGCAAACGCAGTCGTCATTGGAGGCAATTCACTCATCGAGGGATTCATGCCGCGCCTGGAGGCAGAGCTTCGGGCTCTCGTGCCGAGCGAGTACCTCTTGAATATCACGCGAGCAGAGGATCCTGTAAAACATGCCTGGCTTGGGGCTGCACAATTCGCAAGCCGACCGGAGCTGCTCAAGGAGGTGCTGGTCAGCAAGGCTGAGTATGATGAGAACGGCTCGACATGGTTGGCAAGAAGATTTGCAGGAGAGAGATGAGACCGTCACATTACTTCGGACGATCGCTTCAACCGAGAGCTCATGCAGAAGGCACGCGATCATCTGCGCGGCTACATCGCCCCTGGAGCGACGCAGTCATCATCACGCGCTGAGCCAGCTCGCTATTTGCGTTTTGCATATTAAGATTAAGATTGAGATTGAGGATATCGATATTCACATCTCGGATTGACACCAACGGAGAGTCTGTCCATCCGTGTGGTATACCAGGAGGCTTTGGTACTACTGTACCCGTCGCAAGAAACAATCAGCATAAGTCTCGACAATTACAGTTTCCACAATAACGGCTCGGAATGCGCCCATGACACTCCTCATCATCGGCCCCCCAAACCAGTAGCGAAGCTTCAGGATGTGCGTCAATCTGCATGGCAGTCGAGTCCACTCCACGCAATCGAGGTAAAATTTGTGGTCGAGCCATTCAAGGCCCCTGTACGGGACTTGCAGGGGACAAAACTTACTCATCTCCTCTTCGTCGATAAGCTCCTTGGGGAAGTCAGGATGGAGCTTGTGCAGCAGCTCGCCGTCCACCATCATAAATCCACTAAGTGATTGCATGTCGATCTCGCCACTGGACTTGTTGCCCTCTTCCACCATGCCGTAGAACGTCGCTAACGCTTCGGGGTTAAGAGCTGCCGATGACTAAGGAATAGTACGCCGAGTGCTTGCTAAAGCCATTGCGCGATTGTATGTGTCGGGGTTGTACAACTCAATGATAAGACATCCATATCGCTGGCTAATCCGGACAACCTGTCTGATGCACTGCACGTACATGGGGTGTGTAGGAGTTAGACCCACGAGGAGAATCACACAACAGGCATACTGGTAGTTGGTCCCTGTGTTCTGGTTGATAGAGTTCACTAGTATGTCGCAGCGCTTGGTGTCCGATAGCCCAAGGGCAGAGTCGCAGGTCGAGTATTGAATGCCTCTTAGATCGCGGTCTTCTTTGTAAGGTCGAAGCGGGCTAATGTGTGTCGCGCGCTAACCTAAATAAGTTAAAGAAGCAATTAATTAACTCTTGCTCTGTAGGGTTGCAGGCGAACATAAGCACCTTGTGTCTAAAGACAACATAGGGTTAGGCAATCTAGCTGAATAATTAGCGGGTGCGCTTGCTGTAAGTTGCCTAGATGTTTAGCATTGCACTGACCGCATTAATATGTGGTACCTTATTGTTAGTTCTGCTAAGAATGCCCTAGAATCCCTCTGCCTCTGAGTTTTTCTTAATCTTAAGCAACAAATTGCGAATATATTGCCTGTAATTTCTAGTGTCGTGCAGCAAAGAGTATGAAGCAATCTTTGGGTTGTTGCCTACAGTGAAAACAGAGTCTGCCTAGAAGAGAAGAGGGTTGAACGTGCCTAATACGACTTAACGCAGCACATTACTATTAATTTAACGCTTTCTAGATAACGGGTCGTAGATCTACAACTTCTCCTTAATGAGCGCCAAACTAGCGTAGTAGAGTGCCCGGTTATCAGTGCTGTTCTGTAGTGTCACCCAGACTGCAACATGGTCGGGCAGGAGGTTGCGAAGGCAGTGAGTGTCGCCATTAGGGTGCGTCACACAACTCGAGTCGTAGGATATCCTATAGGCATAGAAAGCCCACAGGATTTTCAGAACTGCGCCTTGGAAGGCCAGTGTCAACGTTGTCGGTACAAATTTCATGAAGGCTGTGTAGGTAGCCGCGTATTTTCAATCTTTAGCTGTTGCAGTTGAACTGTATGGGTTGTTGAGCTCAACATTGACTTCTCTAGAGCGGGCCTCGTGATTAAGCTTGGGATCTTGCATAAGGGCTAGCAAACTGGCAGAACCGTGGATGCCCTAGGGGACGGGCGTAGCTGTCATAAGGACATTGAACTGAGCGCCCAGGTTGCGAATCGCCCAATGGTAAGTATTGTCGACATTTCGAGCGTTCTGTGCCTCATCGACAAAACAGAAGCCGACGCGACCCTTCAGATTGTATTCCTAATCCTTAGGAATGCCGTCTCTCTGCACTTCGCGTAAGGCTTCGTTGTCTCGCGCATACCTTAACAGGTAGGACTCCTGCATCCACTTTGCGGCCGGAGTCGGGCCATGTTGCATGGCGAGGGTCTGATACGACATAACCAACAGAACGTGATTGCTCGTAGCGGGCTTAAACATGGCATTGTCCTTGTTAAGCTTCTCCTTTATGATTTTCACATTCTCATGGACCTTAGTGTTCGTCTTCTCGTTCGCGTACATGTACGTCACGATGGGGGAGCTGTAGCGGTTCGCGTCATTCAAGACTTAGTTGATTAAACGCGACTCCGTCATCCAAACGTGGGTGCGAGGGTTGTCGACTTTCTTGAGGCCCTCCTAATCCTTGGCTGCTCTCAATCGGTTCAAGTTGTTGTTAATGGAGTTAATGCGCTGCTTCAATGTTAGCTACTGTCGACCATGCTAGAGGTGGGATGGATGAGAGGGGGGGGGGGGGCCTTTGCGACGTAAGGCAAGTTTCGCTCCAGTTCAAGCACCGCAGTAGTCATTTGCTGGTCGTATAGCTGGGAACGGTTCAGACAAGGCCAGCCGGGGGGAGGAGGGGTGGTGATGAAGGATCCACGAACTTAACAGTCGCCGACTGTGGTAGCACTTTCAGCGCGAAGTAATGCTGGTTCCCCTGAACAAGGCTTCGTAGTCTGGTTATCAACGCTTGATCTTTTCATGAGTGATAGTTTGGATTGCACTGAACCCGAGGTTACTGCACTCAGAGCTTCCAGGCATTCACCTAGCAAGATGCACAAGCAAGCAATAGAACTTCGAATTAGCCTTACGGTGTAAGAGCCCCGTTCAGGTCAGACAAGATTGGGCGATCTCAGTGCCTTTTCTCATGTATTTCGCCGTCTGGTAAGTTCTCTAGAGAACGCAAAGGATTCTTTGATTAGGTGTAATGGATTAAGCTTTGGAACTCTCAAATGGCTGCTTTCAAGCTCTTGATCGTGGTAGTCGTTGACGAGAATCATACACGTGACCGCGGAAGTTCCACGCTTTTGATTGGCCAATGGTGCGGCGTCGAAGTCGAACATTTCGAACATCGCCGTCGCGACCTGCACGACGTCCATCACCACATGGCCGCCCCAATGCGCAGGATACCGCGCCCGTCGCGGGCAATCGACGCCTCTGCCGCGTTCCAGTCTTCGATGCGTCAACGGACCACGGCGCCCTTCTGCACGCAGCGCGCCTTCTCCTCAACTCCTACGCCCGCGTTCCTCCTTCCCGCCGGCAAGCAGGACAAGAAGAAGCACCAGCAGTTCGTGCGACGATGGCAGAAGCGTCTCCTCGGCGAATCTGAGCCCATCGGCGCCCACGTCGATCCCTACGACCCGACTTCACCCGTCCGGATAGCGCCTGAGGACCAGGGCGAGGAGCTGGAGGTGCTCGAGGAGGATGCCGCGTTCAAGTTCCCCGCATACCAGAAGGCCGACAACGGGCGCAAGCTCAAGCACGTGGGTGGCGACGAGTGGCTGGCGCAGACCGAGGAGGGCGACATGGCGCGCGAGTTTGAGAAGTTGACGCTGAGGACGTATACGCCGCTGAGCCTGGATATGGCGGATCAGATTGAGGAGTGGACCGGGACGCCGTACACGCTGCGGGACGAGAATCTGCTGATGGCGCAGACGGTGCACCAGGTCACAGAAAGGCCGTACACCGAGCTCAAGTACGCACTAGCCTGATGTGATGCCGTGGGATGAAAGGCTAATGGATACAGCTTCGGCGTCAACAAGCGCACCACCGACCCCATCAAGCTCCGCAAGGCATTCGGCCAGGCTGTCGCTGAGGTCTACACCCTCAAGCAGGCCGGCCTCGATCTCGACCTAAGCAAGCTGCCCAACCAGGGCGTGTACAAGCGCCCCAGCTGGGTCAAGGACATCAAGCTGTACAACACAGCCTCCGGCAAGCTTGCACTGGCTTTCCCCAAGTACAGGAGCGCCGAGCAGTTCCTCAAGGTCATCCAGACGGTCCCTGAGTGGGACGCCTTCGAGCCTGAGACGCTAGAGGAGGACGAGCTGCTTGTCGAAGATGTCGTTGCACCCGTTGTCCCCGAAGCAGTGTCCGTTATGGACCCTGCGACGCCCGAGTTCAAGCGCGCTGCCGTGGTCAAGCAGGATCCGGAGAAGACATTCGACTTCATGTCCAACCGTCCCGTTCCCCGTGCGAAGCCTGTCGAGACACCTGCCGAGACATCTGTCGAGACAGCCGCAGCGCCCGTCGTCGAGGAAGTTGTTCAGCTCGAAGAGAAGGTTCTGGTTGAGCCCACGCACGAGCCTTCTTCGCCCGCGCCCTCGCGCCACGCTGACATTGAGTCCCGCGCTCAGACCCTGACCGATGCCATCAAGGAGCTGCGCAAGGAAGCTCGATTGGACGCTGAGAACACGGCATCCCAGGTCAACGAGGTCATGTGGCGTCACGTGCCTCTGACCGACAACGCAGTCAAGTTCGCCGTAAGTGCCACACACATTTTTATAAAAACATACTAACAAGTCATCAGCTGTTCAAGCGTCTCCTTCAGCTCACCGGCTCTCGCATCTCCGATCCCCAGCTCTCCTCCGCCCGCACCCTTGGCGATCTCTACAGCTCGCTGCGTTCCACCGCCAAGCCCGCCCCGTCTTCCCTCTTCAGCAGCCTCCACACAGAAGGCCAGATCATCCGGGAGAAGGCAAAGACACAAATCCTGCCCTCTGATGTTTTGACCAAGAAGCGCGCCGACTTGGGTGATCTGCTGACCCTGGGTAATGTTGAGCTCAAGAAGCACAAGCCTACGAAGACGGAGAAGAGGACCAAGACTGGTATGGAGAAGGTTGTCCAGTACGCGCTGTGGGAGAGAGGGTTGAATTCCAAGGGCAGGGGGAGAAGAAAGAGCAACAGGGATGTGCCTGTTGGTACACCACTGACCAAGCGCAGCGCGAGATACTTGGTCGGGAAGACAACCAACGCATAGAGACCCGGTATAAGCACCGTGCGCGTGGCGAGTACTTGTATAATATGTAGAATCCGCTGTATTGTATTGCATAGCGGAAAGATCATACGGCACCACTGCTTGAGAATATTACATATCTTCGAGCCGCTGCCCGATAGCATCCCGGCATTCCTACACACGCACTCAACACCAAACATCAACGCAAACAGGTATGCACCTACAAAAACCCGACACCCAACTCCACCACACTCGACCCGCAACCTACCAATCCCACCCCTCAACGCGTCACCACACCCTCCCCCTCCTCCCTCTACGCAAACAACCCCTTCAAATCCCCTCATCAAACAGAACCTCCGGCCTCAACCCACTCAACCTCCAGCCCCCCCTCCACCCTCTCATAAAAATGCCTCATAACCCCATACCCCGTCGCAACCGCCACCACTCTCCTCCCGCTTCCCTCCCTACCCCCCCGCCTCTCACTACTAAACCTTACATGGTGCGCTCGAATCTGGAATGTCCCTATAATCGCATCCGCACCCGTGCGCGCAAACGTCGGCGCGCCGAGGAGGTGCTGCGTTGCTACGAGCGGGTGTCCGAGTGTCGAGGGCGAGGACATCATGGATATGTATTCCGAGGCGGGTAGGGTGGGGAAGAGGTGCGACGGGCCCATGACGGAGGTGTAGTCTATGCGGACGGTGGGGGTTGTGAGGTTTGAGAGGAGGGGCCAGTTCTAGGGGAGGGTAGTGGGGAGGGTGCGAGGGAAGGGTGCGAGGGAAGGGGGTGGGGACCTTTGTGTCGTAGCTGGTTGCCCATTGTTGGGAGATGTGGGTGCATGCTTGGTGTTCTGGGGGTGCTAGTGTGGGGGGTTGTTGAGGGGTGTGGTGGAGGACCTGAGAAGGTTATGGTGGTTGGGGATGGTTAGGCCATGGTGGGTGTGGGTGGGGATTGGACGAAGACGAGGATGAGTTTGATCAGGCTGTTACAACAACAAGTAAAGTTTAGGCCTTTTTCGAGGACTTGGATGGTCAGCAGGCTTCTTGTATCTTTGCCTGATCGTTCACAGCATAGTACGAGGCTGCTTGGGTTAATGTCTGGGGTACTCCATATTCCGAATACGGACTTCATCATGCTCGGTCTCGCGCTTTGAGGATACCGAGTGTCCGCTATTCACATTACAAAGCCCTTACTGATGACTGGTGCCAGGAGCGTTGAGATGTGAAGCTAGATGGATGATCCGTCTCCTCCTGAATAGGACAAGATCCAGCGCAGGTTGATGTGGACGGATATGGCAGGCTTGCTGACACACGGCTTATGTAGACTTGTCTCGGATATCTGATGTGCAGAGTCCAAAATCACCGGCTGTAAGGTGTTGCGTCCTAATGATGGGGCTGGAGGTCAATCGAGTTGTGTTCTGGTCGAGCTAGCTTCGGAACAAGCGCAATGACGGGCCTCGAGTTCTTCACAGGGCCCGAGAATCTCCACATCGCAGGCAAAGTCACCAATGCGTGGGAAATATGACAATGCGCGCGCAAACTGCGATCACGATGAGTGTACATGGAAAGTGCGTCTCGTCGAGATTTATTGTGGGTTTCCTTACCCATTGACAAACGCCTTCCTGCAGGACGAGGGGCATGCGAATCACATCGCTCCCGTCAGCAACGCTCACACTGAACAACATCCATTGCAGTCTCGATGAACGAACACAGCCCAGCCGAAATGATTTGCGGTATCTGCAATAACTTTCAAGGCAAATGGCCGATCAAGTCTCGTACAGAGCAGCCTGCCACTGGTGGGCAGCGACACCACAACGCCGAATCCATCTGGCAGGAACTGGAGACCTCGGGAAAATCATGCTACCGCTGCGATATCCTACTGAGAGGTTGTCGCGGGTGCTTCAAGCATCATGTTGTGGACGAAGCTCGAGTACGCCAGATGAAGCTACGCTTCTTCTACCCCTACACGCTGGACGATGTCGAAACCGAATCGAGTGTCAAGTCCATCCAAGTCAGCTTGGAAGATGGGCATCAGATGGAAATTGAGATGTTCGCCACCTACGACGAAGCGTGCTTTGTCCCGAAATCGTGGGATTATCTTCACACGTCCTCTAGAGTTGTACCGAAGTCAGACTCCGAAGCTGCTCTTTCCGTCATCCAGAAATGGCTCACAGAGTGCGTCGATGAGCACAGCGTTGATTCCTTGTGCAAATCGCCTTCCTTGCTGAGGCTGCCGACTCGTGTAGTGGATGTCGGCTACGACGAGGAATCTGTGAAGCTAATCGACTCGCAAGGCGAGAAGGAGAATTACATCTGCCTTAGCCACTGCTGGGGCCTGGCGCAGATCGTCACTACTACAAAGAAGACTATCGAGGAGCGAAAGCGTGGTATACCTTGGAGCTTGCTATCGAGAACGTTCCAAGACGCTATCTCCATGACCCGGAAGCTTGGGTTTCGCTACATCTGGATCGACTCATTGTGCATTGTGCAAGATGATGCTCTAGATTGGGAAGAGGAATCTGCACAGATGGCCTCTGTGTACAGTAACGGGTACTTGACCCTAGCAGGCACGAGGTCAGCAAATGGCAACGGAGGCCTGTTCTCGACAAAGCATGATGTAGAGGTATCCGGGATGACTCCCGATGGGGATCTATACTGCATCTACTTTCGCGAGCGGATTGATCATCACATCGAGATGATCCCAGATTCGACTATTGAGCACTATCCGCTTCTGACAAGAGCCTGGGTCTATCAAGAACGCATGCTATCCACTCGCGTCGTTCACTTTGGTCACTTCGAGCTGTTTTTCGAGTGTCGTTCCTCCATACAGTGCGAGTGCGGGTACATTAGCTACGAAGAAGACGATTCAGGTATCGAGAAGTCGCTCGTTAAGATCGAGTTCGCGGATGCGCTCTCCCAGCTCAGTCTTCTAGCAATAGGAGAAGTTGATGTCAATACTACTTACTATGCCGCACGCATGTGGCGCACAGTTGTCTCTTCATACAGTGCATTGTCCTTGACTAAGTCAACCGATCGACTGCCCGCGCTTGGAGGTCTGGCCAAACAGACGGCTGCGGCAAGACAAACAACGTACTATGCCGGACTGTGGAAGGACACGCTTAACGATGACCTTCTTTGGGCGACTTACCACGAAGCACGGAACGTCGCAGCAGCGCCGAGGCCAAGTCCAAAAACAGCCCCTACATGGTCGTGGGCAAGCGCAGCAGGATACGTCGACTACAACGATACGATCATCTTCTCCAGCTTTGACGAGGGATCTGAGCATGCTCAAGAGCCGCATCAACATTTCGCAGCAATCGAGCAGTGCAAAGCTTTGCCTTCCGGTGTCGATGAGTTTGGGGCGATTGCAGAAGGCTTGCTCACTATCCGTGGTCTGCTCGTTGCTGGGTCAATTGAGTACGGTACCATGGAGCATGCTGTGGGCAGACTCGCCCCTGGTCCATCACAAACCTTCAAAGCCTACCTCCTCTGCCTTCCATCTGGCAAATGGCCTATCAGACCGGACTATCTGTTCGAGACCGAAGGATCGGACTCTGTACCACCAACCACTGAAATCTACTGCCTTCGCATGAGTCGTTTGCATGTTGGACCGTGGCAGAAGCTCATGTCATTGGTATTGAGGAAGTCTCCAGCGCGACATGACTGCTACGAACGCATTGGGATGTTAGAAGTGAAGAGTAGGACAGAGGACGTCGATGTAGTAGGCACACTCTTCGAAGGTGCAGTGGCACGCACGATCACCATCGTGTAGCAGCCGAAGCGGACAAAGCATACAAGATCTAATGATCCTATCGGAAACAGCGCATAAACAGTATGAGGCTGGTGAAGAAGGAACTTGATCCGCTGATATGAATTATCGTTGTGCTAGTGTGTGGCTGCAGCTGCTTGCAATCGGTGAGATCTGACAGGCAGAGCGGGGTCACTGCCTAAATGTATGACATCGACAAGATTCGAATTCGCAAGCACCACGACATTCTTGACCCATTCAACGCATACGATGCTGTTCTCTGTAATTTCAAGCCCGCTGTCAGTTGTCGAAGCCTTTGGCACCTTCGTTTCCGTCTACCTCACCTACGGCGTTCTCCTCGCCCTGTATCGGGTCTACTTGCACCCTTTGTCCAAGTACCCAGGTCCAAAACTCGCAGCAGCAACGATATGGTACGAGTTCTATTTCGATGTCATCAAGCGCGGGCGCTTTGCCTGGGAGATAAAACGGATGCACGAAATCTATGGACCTGTTGTTCGTGTTACGCCTGACGAATTGCACGTCTCCGAGCCGGCGTTCTATGATGAGCTGTACGCAGGCAACACAAAGAATAGAGATAAATACACACGAGCTTACAACCTGCCATTGGTCAAAGGCTCGTCATGGACAACGATCGAGGACTCATTACACCGCAAAAGACGAGCTGCAGTCGCACCTTACTTCATGTTGACTGCGATTCGGCAGTTCGATCCTGTGATCCGCGCAAAGTTAGAACTGCTCAGCCAGAAGTTCGACAAGTGTCGGCAATCGGGCGAGATTGTTTGTTTGGACGAAGCTTTCACCGCAGCAATGACGGACATTGGCTCTCACTATGCATTTGGCGTGAGCCATGCATTTCTCGAGGGCGATGGGTTCGCTCCAGAATGGTACGCCTTGCTCAAGGGTGCTAGTGAGCAGACGACCTTGACCAAACAATTTCCTGGGCTGGTGCAGTTCGGAAGATTGTTACCGACGTCCTGGCTTCTCAAGCTGAAGCCTCAGATGGCACAGGCCGTTTCCTTCGCCGAGGTCTGTAGCTCTTCGAAACCGAGGTGGATCTACTAACGCAAAACAGGATGTAAAGAACAGCCTCGAAAATGCCCTTTCGGATGATAAGAAGAAGAGTGATACTGGTAACGTCTACCCGACCGTTTTCCACGAATTGTTGGACAGCGACCTCCCTGCAGTTGAAAGAACGCACCAACGTCTTCTCGCTGAAGGGGTCTCCGTCATGATGGCCGGTACTACGACGATCGCGCACTACCTCAGAACAACATCTTATCACATCCTTGCGAGCCCATCTATACTTGCACGGCTGCAGGCAGAGCTCAGGACAATCATGCCTGACCCACATGTCCTACCACCATTCAAGGACCTAAACCAACTCCCGTTTCTTGAAGCAGTCATCAACGAAGGCTTTCGCCTCAGCCACGGCATCATCACGAGATTGACCCGTGTAGCCCCAACAGAAGACCTACACGTCCCAAACACCAACATAACCATCTCTGCTGGCACACCGGTCGGTATGTCATCCTGGCTTGTTCACACGAACGCCAAGCTCTTCCCTTCACCAGACGAATTTCAGCCTGAGCGCTGGCTCGACCCTGGTGCAGAGGGTCTCAAGAAATATCTTGTGAACTTCTCGAAGGGGAGTCGAATTTGTTTGGGCAAGGATCTTGCAAGGGCGGAGATCGTGTATTCACTGGCGCTGCTGATAAGACGATGGACCGGGGAAGAGGGATTGGGTATGCAACTGTACGAGACGGAGCGAAAAGATGTGGAAATCGAGAGGGACTTCTTTAATCCGTACTCGGACTTTGGGAGTAAAGGTGTGAGGGTGGTGTTCAAGTGAGGCGGATCAAACTTGGATCTAATGCAAAGAAAGTAGGGGCTGGGTATGCTGGGGTCCAAGATTCTCTCTTCTACATGCTCGCAGTCTCAAGAAGGGTTCATGAAGCACTCTTTGGCATTTATCCAGTCCTCTTCCCAATGCCAACATGATTCGACCCTGGCGTACTTGTCAGTTCTGCTCTTCGATAGCAACACATCGACTACTCACATATACAAACCACGGCATAATTGGAACGACCCATCTCGCCAATGCCACGTTACCGCCCTTCCACACTTTGCCAGTTGTGCCCGAGACTACAGCAGCAACCACCTCGTTTGCGAATTTCGTAGTGTCCATGTCGGCGAACTTCTCAATCTTCGAGATCTCCTTTTCGATCGATTTGTATCGAGAGGTTGGAGGGAGCTCAGCAGGCGGCGGACCACTGACGCCAGAAGACATGTGGGAAGTCACATTACCAGCGACCAGGGTGATGACTCGGACGTTTAATGGTGCGAGCTCATAACGTAGTATTTCTGAGAGCATGTTAATGGCTGCTTTGGAGGCGTTGTACTGGCTTGGTTCTTGTCAGATCTTTAGCCTCCCGTGTGCACATTCTTTGCTGACTTTGGAAGGGAACGTTGACTTCACTGGCGACAGAACCAATGTTGACCACACAGCCCTTCGCCTTGATCAGCATGCCGCTGAAGGTCTGCACCGTGCGCAAGGCGCCCCAGTAGTTGACTTTGAACAGATTTTTCGCGGCGTCGATGTCCACGTCTAGTGCTGGCATGATGTACTGTTGGCCAGCGTTGTTGACAAGTACGTCTAAGCTGCCACCCGTGCGGTCTTTGACTTCAGCAACGACAGCAGCAATCGACTTCAAGTCGACAACGTCAAGCTCAAAGAGATGCACGTTCGGGATTGAGTCGAGTTCTGCCATCTTCTTGACGGATCGCGCGGTTGCAAAGACAATGTAGCCGCGCCGTTGGAAGGACAGAACGAGCGCAGCGCCAATGCCACCAGCGCTGCAGCCAGTAATGAGGACGGTTTTGGTTGTCATGATGATTTTGAGGAGATGAACCTAGTAGAAGCGACTGGGCCGAGAGTATGATATAGGTTCACCGGCTTCCAGCTGAGTTTCCGAACTCCAGCTAGGGTCTGTACTTTCGGCTAAGTCCTCAGCTTGCAGCTGTGAAGTTCGCCATCGCAACTGTGTCACCCAGTAGGCTGTTAAGCATGCATATAAAGTTTGTCCGGGGGCCTGTAGGATGCTTGGCATTTTGGTCAGCACGATCATTGGCTGGCGGTTGCGACTCCAGGTCGGTGTATTGGCGCGATGCTCAGTGAGGACAGTCTCAGTATGCACCTCATATTTTATCTTTCAATATCTCAAGAAACGGTTGAAGACACTGAGGTTTGCGGTCTCAATTGGTTCATGATCGTTACGTTTGGCCCGAGCGTGTGAGAGTCGGGCCAATAGACTACCCGAATACCATCCAAAGTCGTCCTCAGCTGACGTGATTCCCGCGTAAGCATACCAGAAGCGCTCTCGCGGGATCTGGACATCGTGGCCTGTGTATGTCCTAATTCCAAGAGATGCTACCACATCGCCAACTTTGACGATGGGTTTAGACAAGCAAGTCCGCAGTGTTCACATAGATACATACTACTTTAACAAAGTCAGGAAGGACAACGATAACCAAGGATGGCAGCGTGATCGGGACTTTGTTGCCTTGCGATTGGACTCTAGCTCGCGCATGGCCAACTCGTAGCGGAAGTTGCAGCTCAGCAAACCAACCACTGTTATCACTTAGCTGGAGTTGACTTCCGGATTGTTGATTGACGTTGACCCAGGTGAAGCTGGGCCAGCGTGAAATTTCGAAATTTGTTGTCTCGGCGCTTGTCACGTTGTGGATAGATCGGTTCACACCTGCGCGAAGGCTTGTGGCTTTATGACCATCTCCGTTGTTCTAAGATAGACAGGTGCTCTAAGTTCCGTGTCTGATAGAGCTGAAGCTGACGAACAAGGATCGCCATAATTGGCTGTCGGATTGAAGGTTTAGTTTTTGTTGACGCTCAATACGGCTGCTGAGTCTTTCAAGGCCCTAGAGCGTCGGCCAGAGTTTGCCCCTGCAGGAGACCCCTCAATGTTTCTGATAGCCGACTGGCTGCTAACAATGCTGAATAGAGCTGAGTCATTACTGCTCACGAGTGGAAAGCTGTTATGCCGATTGAACGACTGAAGGCTTACAAAAGGTGCATTGGTGAGATCTGATGACCAGTAGCGACGCCAAGACCGCACGCTTCCTACGAACGCTTTGGGGTTTGTGTAGACTCCAAAGACTGAATTTCCAGCCATCGTCCTGACGCGTGCGCACGATAAATTTCTGTCGGGTTGGTGTGCAAAGCATCTGCACCGCGTGGCTGCTTGAGGCCAGAAAGAGCCATCTCATGATGCTGACGTATGTATAAGACGGCGCTCATTTTTTCGAGATAGTATTGAAGACAGCGATGTCATTTTGCAAGTGCCATATCCTAAGAGGTCCCATCAAGTTGGGATATAGATTCGAGTGTGCACTCTTGGTAGCTCAGAACCGAGAGCTGTTGTCGATGTCTTGCTGTACAGCTCGAGACCGAGCATCCGGCACCTCCGCTTTTGCAGTACCCGTACTGCTTCCAGTATCTTCCTTCGGCCGCGCCAGGCTGAAACGCCTGCGATGCCCGTTGGGTCTTTCGGTAAGGCTCGGTGCGCGTGGTCGTGCTTTCCCTCGAGCGCGGCCGCCTACTACGGGGATTTCGTAGGTAACGGCGCGGAAGAGGTAGAGTATCAAGTCATAAACAACCAATGCTGCCCATGGACCGATCATTACTAATCCAAAGAACAGCTGCGTGGAAGTCGGTATTTGAAGCTTGATGGAAGCGAATGTTGACTTACAAAGACTCGCGTGAGCCATGTCTCAACAGTTGAGAAGCTCGCGGGGAGGATAGACAGCAACCCCATCGTAAGTAACTACTAATTGCAGTAAAGTCAGTCGATTGAGCTCGAGGCTCGATAATCTCGCCGCCGACTCAGCAGAGGCTACAATTGAGCCAAGGTGAACGATGAGGGAACTGAGGACTGAGAGCAACGGCAGTAGCGTGATCAGGGAGACGCTGTTGCGCGCCGGACTGTCCAGCGAGCGGATCGTAATCGTTCTGTGGCTGAAGCTTATGCACGGACGAGAACGAGGGTCCTTAACCCCTCCTCTGCGCCTCAACACCACATGCAAGGCAGCACCACATCCTCAGGCACTCATTGGATGGCTCAAAGACTGAGCCTCGCCGATCTAATGGTCAGGCTGATGCCGCTTTGCATCGCATTGCTCAGGGCGGCTTGAGCGTCCCCCGCTCACTGTGACCCATGCAGGAACAGTCAACTTCATTGTTACGATATAATTTCTGACTCAAGCCAGCACTTTGGTGAGGATCTGAGGGCTCCTAGTGTCTACCACGAGACGTTGCAATTGGGTTGAATTAGACGTGCCAGTTTGTTGGATGGCCGCCACTGCCAGTCGCGCTGTAGCCTAATCCCTCGCCGGTCAGTAAAACAAGCCTCGTCAGACTGCGGTCGCGCAAAGCTCCCTTATTCTCGAGCTGCATCTTCGATTTTGGCACTTTATTCCACGTAGGCTCTCAACTCTTCTCTTCCAACATTGTCGACTTGCTCTGAACACTGATACCTCGCTCTTCCCTGTCGTGGAGGCCGAGGACCCTGCAACTGACACAATGGACGATCTCACTTTCCTCGACGAAGAACTCGGTAGCGAGTACGGCGCGAGCGATGCAATCCTGAAGGCTGTTCTTCCTGGCGGCAAAGTCATCCACATCTCCAACAATATCAGTCCTTTCAAGGTCTTGGATACATGCCCACTCTTGTACCACGTTTTCGAGTACAACGCACAGGGCCGACTACAAGCAAGCATCGAAGCTTCTTCAGAGAATGCCATCATATCGCTTGTCCGCTATTGCTACACTTGTAATTACCTCTCCGGGGATTCAGACGGAGAGAGTATCTTGCTCTTGCAACACGCGGAGACCTACAAGATCGCCGAGGACTTCGACGTACCAGAACTCCAGATCATGGCGCATGGGAATTTCTCTTGCCATATCGAGTTCGCCTGCTGTCTACCCAAGCACCCAAGAGATCTTCTCGACACCATCAGGTTCATCTATCGACATTTTGCCAGTGATGAAG
Source organism: Didymella arachidicola (assembly GCA_016630955.3). Taxonomy (NCBI): domain Eukaryota; kingdom Fungi; phylum Ascomycota; class Dothideomycetes; order Pleosporales; family Didymellaceae; genus Didymella; species Didymella arachidicola. Next base: position 191,139 of record CM049986.1, read on the forward strand.
CTCGCCGTAACCACAACCTTGTTGACACACTGCTCAACTACTGCGTTGCTGTCTACCTTTACCACAAGCTGGGTGAGAGCCTGGACTTCTTAACGGCTGTCCACGAGATTCCAGCCTTTCGACAGGATCTTTGCCGGACAAACATCGCACGAAATTTCGAAGATGACTGTAAGTGAATGCAGCTCGTCTCCTGCCAACTAAACCTGAACACATACAGGTGCTGCAGAAATCATTCGACTTCCTTCTGGTCTGATGGCTGAGTCGAGCATTGCTCCCACAACTATGGCATCTCGCGAGCTCGCGAGCGCGATGCTGTTTGACCTACCTCGTAAGCCTGCCTCTGCTGACGCAGCACCGATCGACAACGCATCTGCCGACAAAGATACCGCTGCAGACTGCAGTACGTCACCGCTTGATGATAGATACCGTTGGCCGGCGCTGCGTGCTCGTCGCGATATCCCAGACCGTTCGAAGCACAGTGTGTCGCCTTGTGCCTTGTCTGCAGCGCTACTCAAATTCACCGATGTCAGTTTCCCAGATACCGATGACGACGAGAGCGAGATGGACGGTGCATTGCGCAGGTACAAACGAGCCAGGATTGACGAGACAAGCGCACGGTTGAATTTGAAAGGTGCCCCCTTGCTACCCGAAGCAGGTCCATCAACGGGGCCTCATGTCAAGAAGGAGGCTTCTGCATTTACCAAGGCAGAAGAAGACTCCTACTGGGACGGCGCATTCAACCAGGTCGATACAAAGCCTGCCAAAGTTGCCACCGAGGGCACATCCCAAAACGCTCGACGCCTGCTCTTCGAGTATGGACGCCGCAATGCTCGACATGCGCCGGCCCTACAGCTAAGCAAACACGGTGAACACGCTAGCGCATCTGCGACGCTACCTCACCGACCTCGTAACCCTGAGCCTGTGGCGGATGCAGTCAACGGCGCCGACAGCCTGAGCGAAGACGAGGGCTTTGCCATCGTGCACCACCCGCAGGCAACAGGTAACAGCACGCCGCGCACTCAGATTTCGAGCCCTGAGCTCATTTCCTTGGCATCGATTGCTGAGATCATGATCAAAGATGAGAATACCAGCGACGATGAATGGACTGACGTTGAACCTTTGGACTAGATTGTTTGGATATTATCTTGTGCGATCATCACTGCATTTACACTGACATCATCCACCAAAACAAACATTGCGGCGTTGGCCTCGCATTTCCACGTATTTTAGGGGCGTTACTACGGATGTTGGCGGCACAATACACACTGGAAGGGACACGGCAAGGGACAGCTCTAAAGGCGTTTAGATTGGCGTCCTTTGCGAACACTCGCATGGCTCATGTGGAGTAGGCAACGGAGCAAATTGTCACGAAAATCATACACAAGAATCTTGCACTACACCTGAGCTTCTAAACGTGTCGTCAAGGTAACCGCCACCGTGCCAGGAAGTGCACTGCGTCGACAGATTCAGAGTTTAGGCAATGACGAGAGGTTTCAATTTCGAGATCAAACCGCTTCATTCTGCGTTCGCTAATGCGATTTGAATGACTTTGGAGACAAACAGACGCAGCGTTCCAAGTGATCTGGCCAGAGACGGCAGAGACAGAGCATGTAACAATGGGGAAGCACTTTTTGGTTGCAGGAAGAAGCAGACGTAGAAGTAGTGCAGGAGCACGGAGGAGGAGGCAGCGGGCTTTCTACACGCATTTCTAGCACCGGCACCACGCAGATGATCCGGGTGGTCGATGACGGCAGCTTCGGGAATATTGGCAGCACCATGAGCGAAGACCATGTTGTTTTGGATCTGGATAGGTCTGTTCTCGAGCAGATGGTATGGCGATTCATAAGAGCCTAGCGCATGGATTGAGCTTTCCGTGGATTGAGAGCACCACACATGCGCCAGGTCCTGAGAGATTTCGGCTTGGCCCGCTAGGGAAGATAGATGATGCTCAGGCTCAATCTTTGAAGACGGACACCAAGACTCTTGCCTTGCCAGCTAGTTGCATAACGTGCAGTACCACCATTATTTCGTGCACAACGCCGCGCCACAGACATGTTTCACTCTGAAAGCACTTTCGAACTATGCGGGCTCCCATGGACAGAAGAACAAGCATCGCATCAGAGGCAGTGCATTCCGACGACCATCAATCTCAGGAATCGCGCTTTTGAATAGCATTTCCAAACGTGGGTGCAGAAGAAGATATTTCGGAAGTCCGAGCGGCATGGTAAAGATTCGCAGGGCTTTTGCGACCAGAACAAGACCATGTATGTTTTTGGATGCGTGTTGAAGAGCGAGGTCATGTCCTCACGGCAACATGGTTGAGAAGAGCGTGGATTTTGTATTTTGGAGTGCAGAGGCGGAAGAAGAACATCCCTTTCAGAAATCAGGATTTTTTTTGGAAGTAGAGCTGTGGAAGATTGGAGCAGAAGTAGGGAAACTAGGGAGCGCTATTCCGCCCTTTTATGTTCACGATGTCTGTCATGTGACTAGTTTGCGTGGAGCAGTGACGTTGTACATGTCCCTTGTGGACATTGTCACATGTGAACAGGGCTCTACGAACATGAAGGTGACTACTAGAAGACAACAAAGAAAATGTGCGTATTGCTGACCGTGACTGTGCCAACCCTTTTACCCAACCGAGGACCCTAGAAAAAGAAGAGAAAACGTGACGGTAGATGTGAAGTCAAAACGCCGCCTGTGCAATACGGTACAGTACCTAAACCAAAATAAATCAAAAGAAAACGGCCAACAGAGCTACCTAAACCCTCGCCTCCGACTCGGTGTCTTCATCTCCTCTCCCACTCCTTGTTGAGGATAGCTCAGCAGCGCCGGCGTGCTCTGCGTATGTTGCAGCATCGGAGGTTGCTGTTGCGTAAACCCTCGCCCCTCATACGGTGGTTGATAAGGCGTCTGCCACGCTGTCGAGCCGTTCTCGAGGTAGTTGTTCGAACTGACGCGGTGCGGCGTCTGCGGCGGAGCGAAGTCGTTGTATTGCGGCTGAGGCTGAGCGTGCTGTTGGCGGAACAGGCCAAAAGCCCAGTTGGAGACGTTGAAGCCGCCGAAGATGATGATGGTGAGGAAGATCTATTGTTGAAATGGTTGTCAGCGAAGGCGCAAAGCAAAAAGAAGAACGACTGAACGTACCATAGACTTGTAGCTAAACTCTTCGAAGAAGCTGTTGATGATGCGTGCGCATGCCCGGACCGTGATACTGGCACGAGCGAGCTTCTGCGGATCGCGACTCATGCACGTCTCCCAGTTTCCGCAAGCCATCTCCATAGCCGGCACGCGCGTGTCCGGCTCGCACCGGTTCTCGCGGTAGTTCTTCACGCATTGCGCGATCTCGACCATGATCTCTGAATGATGCTTGTCCGACTCGATGTTGATGTCCGCAAAGACGGCGTTCAACATGATATATACCACCCACATGAATAGGAGGAGAAAGAAGGCGTTGACTGCGAACTGAAGGTAGTAGGCTAGCACTGTGGGTAGCCTGGGATGTGCTTCGATCCAGTGGAAGAAGCCTGCGATGCTTGCGCTGTAGGTCTGCCGCGCCTGAACTGCTTCTGTCGCTGTGTTCTTCGTGTGCGCCATCTCGTTCTCAGACTCGTCGTCGTCGTGCACCGCCGCACGTTTTTTCTTTCCCCTCTCCGAGCGTTCCCGTGTTGACCGACGACGCTTCAGGACGCGGTTCTCAAGCTTGTCGTTGTAGTGCTTGCGCGAGAGTTCCTTCTCGATCTCCTTCGGCAGCTCCTCCTTGGACGGACTCGGGCTACCCCAATTCCTGATCGTCCTCATGAAGCTCTGTCGCCTGCTTGTCTTCTTTGGACTCGGGCTGTCCATCAGCACCTTCATCTTGCCCGCCATGTTTGTGTCTGGTGTTGCCTGGTCGCTCTCTTGCGCCGGCGTGTTCGGTGTCTCGCCGCCGGAGCTAAAGTCGTAGTCGGCGACCGGTGTACGCGCTGTCCACGCGCTGTTCACGTGGTGTGGTATCGAAGGCAGGGGCTTTGCGCCGCTCTGTGGGAAGTTGGAAGCGGCTTCGCGCACACGGCTCGGTGTCGCGAAGGCGTTCTTGGTGGGCGAATCGAACTGCGACTGGGGAACTGGCTGGCCGAAGCGTGGCCCTTTGCCTAGTTGAGATGTCCCCTGCCTTATGAACGGACTGGGCGCCGTTGGGTCAAGCTCACGTCTTCGGGCGGGCGAGTTGGCGATGGAGGTCAGGAAAGGCGACTGCTGGTCAACTGGGCCGTATTTGTTGTCGTACTCAAAGTCCATGGGCGTCGTCGACTCCCGGTGGCTTCTACGGAACATTGTGGCTGACTCTCACACGCGTCAAGGTGAAGGCCAGTTGAAGCTGGTTGTGGGGTAGAGGGAACTGGTGTTGCTATGGGAAAGTGGGTCCGTAAACAAATGTGGCAGCCGCGGTGGTGCGCTTATCGATTACGGGGTGACGTATTCACCGGTGCGTAAACAACCACGCTACATTCACGAATGCTTCACTCGACATCAGAGGATCAAGTAGGTTATTTATGAAAGTATCATTATTTCTGCATGTCTGCTATGGACCTTTCACTTATTCACAACGGGTTGGCGCCCTTCGGCAGCCTGACTTTGAACACCAACACCTGCGAATCCAGACTGTAGCCAGACCCATCCTTGTAAGGCTGTTTGCCAGAGTTGATGTATCCATTCTGGGTGATGAAGTCGTTGTCCGAAAAAGAGATCAAGTAGTACTCCTTGCCCTCGCCCTTGGTCTGGAAATCACTGTCGACTGGAGCAATGGCAAAACTCTCCCACTTCTCATTCAGCAGGTTCGCATCTTGGGCACCTCCATTACGGACACCGAAACGATTGAGCTGCGAGTTTACGTTGTACGACAGCCACGGGCAGTACGTCGCAGGAACAACATCGCTCTTCAGGACACCCTTGTTGCTCGCAATCTGGGCATTGAAGGCATCGTACTTGCCCTTGATGTTGGTGGCGTTGGAGATGTCGATGACATCGGCATTGCGGTAGATGGACGTCGATAAATCCTGACCGTGCCCAGCGCCGGAGTCACGGGCCAGCACAAGCAGTTGCGTCTCCGAGATGTAGTGTATCTCAGATTGCCCGGCTACCTTTCCTGTGGACAGCACAGGCAGCTGAACGGCATACTCGGCCTCAAGTTCGACAGACTTGGTCTTGACACGGTACTTAAGAAGGCGCGTGTTGCGGCGCGTAGAGGACTTGGACCCGCCATCCTGAATCGTGGCGCTTTGTAGCATGGTGTACAAGTACTTGCCATCAGGGCTAGAGGTCAAGGCTTCGAGACCTTGATTATTAGCTCGGCCAGTCGACGGATCTTCAGGAGTGATCTTGTAGTTCTGGTCGTAAATCGGCGGAGATGCCGCACTGAACGACTCCGTACCATTGCGCAGCGGGATGAAAGCATCGGGAGTACGGATAGCCTGGATCATCTTGCCGTTCTTATCGAATTGGTAGACGTACGCTGCGTATTCATCAGAGATCCAGTACGATTCGTCATCACCGAGGACAAGGCCTTCAGTGTCGAGTGGGACACGGGCGCCTCCTGTTCCGTTGTTGCCGAACCCATCGCCGGCGTCTTGCGGGATGTTAGTGGAAGTATGGGTTTGGAAAGTATTGCAACTCACACTTCGCCAGAGGCAGGTCGGGGAATCCGGGGTAAGTGATGGTTCCAGTGGGGTCAAGACCAGTCAGAGGTGTGCCGTCCGGGCCAGTAAGCAGGAGGGTATCAAGATACGTGAGCTTGAAATTGGGTGACGCCGGCTTCTCCACGGTAGCGTCTACGATTTCAAAGTCGAAGCTGAACTTGTGAATGCGACTCTGCGTATTCTGTGTGCCTTCAGTGTTCCAGCCGCGGTCCGGCAGGCCATACACAATGCCTGTGTATGCCTCATTCTTGCCTTTCTTGCTCTTCCAGCTCTTCTTGTCTAGTGCAATTGCACTGCCGATACCACCGATTGTGTCACCAAACTTATCACGGGCATCGCTCGCCAGCTTGCCGTAGCCAGCGAACGCCGAGTAGGTGTAGGTCTTGCCATTGCAGGTCGTGACATTGACAGGCACTGGAGTGCTGCTGGGAGTCGGCTTGGCGATGACTTGAATTAACGGCAAAGCCAGTAGGCTGAGAGAAACAGTGAAGAGCATTGTGGTAATTGATCGTGTGCCTTGCTGCAACAATGGTAGGCGGTGCCAGGTTCTTATATCACATACTGCAGATCCGGATGACGCGACCCAGAAACCAGGCGCAGGCTGTCATTCGAGGCTACCTTCGACCAAAGCAGGCACGTTGCACATTGTTTGGCTGCAGGAGCGAGAGGTCACATTAGGCTACTTGGGTCGCCCCTTGGACACCAGGAGGTGGCGTGGAGATGGTGATCCAGGAACGCGTGCTTTTTCTGGATGCTATTGAGGCGGCAGCTAATCAAAACATGCACTGATAAATGACCAATGATGCTGCTCAAAGGCGATATGCGCATCGATGCAGGTGCGCACGTTGTTGGGACAGAAGCTGTGAGTCGCTGAGGGGATCCGCGGCTGCAGATGCACTTGCCGAGTGGGGCAGGCGGCAAAAGTAGCGCACCTCCAAGGCTTCTTGCTACCTTGGTTAGGAACTGCATTGATATCGACTCGAGAATCTCGAGATTCCAAAAGACGTTCACAGGACTCTAATGCGAGTTGATAGCCATTCATATCTATGTCGCTATTTCCTATGAAGAACTCCGAGCGCAGGTACAAACACAGAAAGCTAGCACTACCTGATTTACGTGTGTCATCAACTGATTCAACTTTACCCCATGTATTTCAAATGGTACGCTTTGACGCAGGACTTCTGATCTCCGGCAGTTCTAACACTTCATTTTGGGGTAGTTCAGCACTTCAGTATGAGCATTTACTGGGTGCGTGTAAGGAATCTTGGGCAGGTGGATAGTATGGCTGGTTCATATACTGAATCCCAAGATCGGTTCCCCTCTGCTGGCACCAATTCGGCCAGCCATACTGTGGTATCGGAGGTGAATGCTCAGACCATGATGGTGGTTGACGACGCCAGAAGAGGAAGTTTCACGACCGTCTGGTTACACGGGCATGCCTCTTTCAGACGTCAGTACGTACTGCAGAATGCCCTCAGCCCTTCTCAATCGGTCGTAGCTCCGATTGCGCTAAGCACCAGTATTCATATCATACAATGGTAAACCAGACAGCATCGGTAGGTCGCTCTGCAAGCTTTGCACAGAATTACTGCTCAAATAGCCGCCATAGTAGTAACCAATACTCTTATCAGTGATCGCCGAAGCGCCTAGCAAAGGCCAAGAAACCTGAGCTTGTGTCCCATCAGGCTGTGTCTTGTTCTATATCTTGTGGATAGTATCGAATTACCACCGATTGTTGAATGCTTTGCCTTTGTCAGTCTCGTATTCGCAAGTAGAAGAGCTTGTTGACAGTATCAGTCCATAAGACGCCACCGCGAACGACAGGTACGTCTTGGGTCTAACAATTGTTAGCGTGTGCCGAGGGAAATTGCTTACCTGCCTACCTTGCCTGTCAAATTACTATACTGAGGCAGCAGTCCTGACGAAATGTCGTTAAGATCATGCTATAACACCAATGTGTCTTGATGATCAGCTGGCGAACACATTCTCTGGAATATAAACTTACTCATCAGTCATCACCGGTCGGCTGCTGTGGTCCAATCTCCACCATGGTAGACTTCCCGCCATTCACATAAAGCTTTGGGTCGATGACGCGGGTTTGATTCTGATGTTGTCTGCAGAAGCTAGCGACAGGAACTTGGATGTTATGTTGCGATGTGACCAAAGCCAAAAGAGGAAGCAAGACATACACGAACAACATGTTAACTGAACAAAGGCGCAGAGGAAAGATTAAATGAATGAGCAAGCACGACAGAGGGTACTGTTTCTTCTGAGCATATTGATTAATCTTCCGCCGCAGTTGATGAATCTTCTAGGCAGTTTGGATTAGAGCGGAGTGCGTGTCTCCTTATATTTTCTTCGCGACAACGAGAGCATGCTTCGTCGGCTTCGTAAAGTTAGACAGTGATGTGCGCGACGATTGGCGAGCGAGCTGCAGAGGACTTCGGGAGCTGCGTGTTTGCTCAATTATGTCTTAGAACGGATTGAGCCAGCGAGTAGGCTGTCACAGAACCTAATATTGTATGCTCTAGGTTGCACGGTTATCATGGGATAGTGACAGGGGGGTGGGGGGTGGAATATAGCCGAAAGCTAACATGTCGCATCTGAATTGTCAAGGACCTTTTCTAAGATTCAGTGGCGATAGGACAAGAAGAGTTGCTCTGAAATGTGGCATTAATGCCGAGGGATTCCAAGAGACTGACCTGAGCTTGGAGGACCCGTGTAAGCCACGTTTACTTATATGACAGCCGTAGCTATCTGATCCACGTCAGCCACCCCCGAATTGCCCATCAGACAGATATTTTCCCTATAGATGGGAAGCAAATAGCGCGTGGAAGTGCATTACAGCTTTGCTTAGGCCTTTTCGAGCACGGTTTTCAGCGCTTTAGGTTCAAGGCCCCACGCTTTGCCGTACTCATCCATGTGAAACACCCACTCATCAAAGCCGTAGACGCCATAGTTGGGACGATCGATCCCAAACCAAGAAGGACAAGCATCGAAGGGCGATCCGGTATCAGGCAGAGAGATATAGGTCGATCGCCACGAGAGCTGCTTGCCATCCTCGCTCACAATGTTTGTTGGGAACATATGGTAGTCTTCGACGGCTGCGAGGAGGTCCGGGGAGCCCCGTATGTCAGTACCATTGATAATCCAGTCCTCTATACGCAGTCCTGGCACACCAGGTTCCGTTGTCAGCTTGACTGTCGAGTTTAGCCCGTTCGGACCGGTGTAGGTACCGGCAAATGCCGCATCCGCCTGAGCCCTAGCTGCCTCGTCTAAAGCTGGTAGCAAGTCGTCGATAATTAGGCCTGCGAGTGGCACTCCAACAGTCCCTCTCGCGCCGGCATTCATTATGGTGATGCCCACCTCGAAGTCTGGAATCAGAATCAGGTTTGCTCCATAACCGGGAAGATTGCCACCTTTGGTGTACAGGTCGATCACGCGATTGTGTTTTGCATCGGTAACAGCTCGAAATATCTCCCAACCATGGCCGGTGGCACCAAGAAGTGAAGATGTAAAGGATGTCGGCTTCATCCACGCCCGAGTCGTTGAGCCTGATAGCAATGTCGACGCTAACATGGCACGACCGATTGTGGAGAGATCGTTGGGAGAGCTGAATAGCCCTCCCATTGCTGCGCCTAGAGTATAGCTGAGGTCTACGTCCCAACCAGAGACAGTCGCGTTTCCCGGGATCACAGCCTTCGTCAGGTCTTCCGGCGGCGAGGTCGAGGTGCTATTTAAGTTCAAAGGAGTAATGAGCTGGTCGCGGAGGATATCCTTGTAAGTGGACTTCGCAACTGCCTCTAATACCAAGCCGAGCGTAGCAAACGCAGCATTGCTGTATGCAGGTGTGGTATTCGGTAGATAGGCAGACTGCCTACTGATAAGGTTCCTAATGAACACCTCGCGATTGCACTCGCTCGTGTCATACTTGCAACCGGATGTCTCGTTTGCTGTCAATGATGGGAAAACTCCTGGAAAGAGTGCGCTGATGTCACCTCCAGGTAGAGAAGTGCTGTCAAACACTGGAAAAGTCAGCATGGCGACCGCTGTCATAGGGACGAATACTAACACTCGGCAGTGACATCTGCGAGATAACCAGCAAGGGACCCAACAGTGATTACATCCCAGTGCGCGACACCAGTAAGTTCAGGCAAGTACTTGATGACCTGGTCACTAAAGATCGACGGTCCAGCCTGGATGAGAAGCAAGTAGACAGTTATCAACTTAGAAGTGCTCGCGATACGGTACACGGAGTCACCATCTACTGTTCTGTTGCCCAATACCGTAGGTCCACGTCGGTGGTAGTCGATAAGTAGATGTTTCGACGACGTTGAGAAGACTTGAATTGAGTACGTATCGCTCGGGTCTACCGGTCCATGGATTGTATTTCCGCTTGCGAAAGCTTCGTCTAGCTTGGCTTGTACCGAGTCCGTGCGCGTGACGCCCACCATCGCGTAACGCCCCGCTGAGATCCTATCGACTTGTTGAAAAATAAGGTTACTGAGCCACCAACAACAGCAAATATTGTATAATATTGTAGTAGAGTAGTAAATAGACCTATGTGAACTACTTGTGCTACTTGTATTTACTTGGAAGCCTAACGTTGCGTCCGCGGCGAGTAGTGACTGGTGGAGGAGCTGAGGGTGCCTCAGGGGCTTCTTTCGCACCACCAGCATCACCAGCTTGTTTCTGACGCTTATTGCTACCTGAGGTAGCTTTTAAGGCTTTACGCTTACCCTTTTGGGATAATTGGATAGCAGTAGTAGCTTGACGAGCGTCCCTTTGACGCTGCGCTTCAGCTGCCTTCTTAGCCTTCTCCTGCACCCTCACCTCCTTAGCTCTCTCACGCTCTGTACGCTTCTCCTGAGCCTCTCTTGCTCTCTGAAGCTTAATTGCTACTTGCTCTTGCTTCTGACGTAGCTTTTGAAGATGCTGCTCCTCCTGTTCTTGCTCATTGATCTTCCGACGATAGTGTGCCTCTCTGACCTTCCGAGGAGACCAAAATACAGGTTGACTTTGGTACTCCTTCCGCTGTTGGAGACTCAGGGGCTTACTCTTCTTATTGTGCTTCTTCCTGTGTGCAAGAGACTCCTGCAGGCCTTTGTTCTGCTCAGTAAGCAGCTCAACCTGGGCAGTAAGAGAGTGAATTGCCCCTGTCAGCTCCCGCACTGCCTCACTGTCAGGTTCCTTCACATGATCCTTAAGTACCTGCCTTATACGCCTCCAGTCTGTTGGTCTAAGAGCTCCTGATTGTTCTTCTTTGTCTGTATAAGTGTTGTTGACTTGTTTGAGTACAGCAGAGGCGTCAGGGGGCCATATCCCTGTGGCTGCAAAGGAGTTGACGATTGTTGACTCCTGAAATGAGCTCTGCCACGCCGCCCAGAACAGGTGTAAGAAGTTTGATTTAGTGACTGGAGAGGTCCCCTGACTGCTTTGGAGGAACTGCGTAAGCTCATTTGAGTATGCTCGTGCCAGAGGTGAGAACAGGCAAACGTCCAGTGGCTGGAGCCTGTGTGTTGAGTGAGGGGGAAGGATCATCACGAGTATCTTGCGTTGGTTGGCGTACTCAATAAAGTCAGGGGTAACGTGGCTCCCGTGGCCGTCAAGTATCAAAAGACGATACTTTCTCCGTGCTGTGGCCTTAGTAGCGCGATCGAACACCTGTTCAAGCCAGGCAAGAGCTATCTCGTTGTTGCTCCAGCCTGTACTAGATGAGCTGACAAAGACTGAGTGTTCCCCTGGCTTGATATCCTCCACCCAGCCTGAGTATATAGCTTGATTGGCTGCTGGGTATATGAGGCTTGCTGGCAGGGCTTCCCCTGAGGCACTTATGCAAGCAATAAGCGTGATCCACTCCCGTGAGCCGTCTTGGAGAGTACCTCTGACTTGCTTGCTGTCCCACAGTGGCCGGGAGAACACTCGTTTTGCACGTTCAAGTACCCCGATCATGAAGCCCTTCTCATCCATATTGTACATGTGCTGAGGCTCAATGCTGTACTCAGCTATCTTGCTGTGTAGAAGTGTGAAGTAGGCCTCAAAAGAAGCCCCTGAGTCAGCTTGGTGGCGATTGCGATCCTTCCCTGTTGCCCATTTGGTGACCAGTTCAGCTGTGTGACGGTGGAGGAAGCGAGTAACCCAGCTATCAGAGACGCTGCTACCAGCTACTTTAGACGCGTAATTTCGGATTTGAAGCCTGTTAGGAGGGAATCCGTCCTCAGTAAGCTTATTAATAAGCTTAATAAGCTCTTGTTCTTCAGTGTTGTTGAGTTTCCGTTGGTTAACTGCTTTGACCTCCCTAGAAGTTGAAACCCCTTTGTGCCTCCGCGCTAACGTAGACCGATCAACTCCCTTTGCTTTAGCAAACTTTGTGTATGAAAGTTGTTCTTTATGATTGCGCAAATCGAATTCTGTAGCCGCTTCTTGAATTGAGTCCATATTGACTGAGCTATGGGGTGTTGAAGATGGGGTGCGATTTGCTTAGCGGGGCGTTACGCGATGGTGGGCGTCACGCGCACGGACTCGGTATGTCGTTCAGTTTGTCTTTGAAGACAACAGATGAGTGGAAATCTTTGGGTGTTGGAAATACGGGGCCTAGCATAGGACAGACGATGGCACCAGCCGTGAATGCCAGCGTTGAGAGGTATGCCAGTGTTGTGGATCGCATCGCGTATCTCGAACTTGTAGTCTCTGATGGTACGAAAATGTCAGAATACCAACCGTCTCTTATATAGGCAGAATTCCTACGGACACGATCAGCTTGTGTGTCCCAGCCGCCAGTATTGCTGTATTTGAGCGTACATCATACCGGATACAAGATCGATGCGACTACATTGTGGAGGACAAGGCTGCCCAACATGGAAGGTACGTACAATCGGGCTACTGCAGCGCATCCTAAGTGGATGGAGGGTAAGCCGCCAAGATGGGGCCAAGCAAAATGCTGGTTTGCGGACGATAGGACTTCCAACAAGCGCAGTGCATACCACTTCTGGTAATATTCTGGAAACATGACACCAGACACAGTGAGATACCAAACATAAGTGCTGCCATAACGAGCGCCGTCATGTGTTCCTGTGATGAGATGTCGTACGCAGCATTGGCCTTCTCCAGTAGCTGCCTAGGGGGCCACTGGAAGACATTGGCGTTCGTCAGTTATGATTTGGCGTACTGCGGTCTTCGCAAGGTACGAAGGAGCTCTTTTTTTATGAGGAATCACTCACAAGAACACCACAACAAGCCTCCTACTTGTGCTTGTAGGCTTCAACACAACAACGCGTTTATTTAATTAAAGTTCTGTAATAACGTAGAGCGAAGATTTCTCTATCTATCTAGATATTTTCTTATAAATTTATGCAAAGGTGTTGTTACTATAGCGTGTGGAATAAAGAGAGTTTAGTTGATCTGGCTAGTGATTCCTCATAAAAAATGAGCTCCTTCGTAGTGGTGAGCGCGACTCCCTCAGAAGTTAGAGAAACTGCTTTCCACGACAAGAAGCAGTCCCAGTCAGCCGTGAATACCTTTCACGGAGACGCGAGGAGCATGAGCTCCGGGCACGCTGCCTGACATGATGCAATGTACACCTCAAGCCTCATGAGCCTTCTACACGACGGCTCTTCTCAACTAACCACGATATCCTTACACCTAACGAAACAGCTTATACGCAGCTTCGCATCCTCTTACCTTTACAAGCGCACCGCTCGAGAAAGTGAGCTGTCAGCACCTGCAATATCAGAGCAATGGCTTCTTTTCCCGGACTTCTATGCGCGGTCTCGAAAGCGGTGCCGTTCGTAGGCAGCCATACGTATGTCAATGACATCGGGCCCAAAGCGCCACTGTGGACAGACGGCGACTCAGCTGGCTATCTTGACAAGGGTGAAAGCGCCAGAAAAACATCCGTGCAGTCTAGTGATGCCCATCGTTCGGTACGGCAATCAAGCAGCGACACGAATCTCCGCGCGCGGCTCGAGACCAAGACCGCTGCTGTGGTAGGCTTATCGAGACCAGGACCCGGCGCTCGAACACCTCGTCCGAGAGGCCAGCGTTCATCTAGTGCTTCGCAAATCGAAAGCAGCTCGTTTGCGGAAGGCACGAGCAGCTCCGAAACGATGAGGCAGCGGCAGATCATGGCCGGACTGAGTAACTTACAGCGCTCAAACACGTTGAACCGTAGCAAACTCCGAAGCCGCGGCGGTACAGGCATTCCAGCAGGGAGGAGCAATCAACCAGTGAGTGCATTACAATGGCGTTCGTCAACACGCTCCGTTTCGAACCCCGATGTACAATCAACATTGGGAACACCTAGCAGACCAAATTTGGCAAAGCCGCTCAAGACTTGTTTGAAGCAGAAGGCCAAGAGTGCAAACACAACGCCACCTAACGAAGCCACGACGTCGATCGGAAGCCCGGCTGAGAACCAGAAACTTCGGCGCGTAAAGACAGTCGACTTCGAGAAGGCAATCTCCGAGCCATTTCCTCCAGAACAAGAGGCCATTGTGAGCACGAGTGACCATCGACAGGCTAGAGGTAGGAAAGTCCCACAACGTTTGAAGTCGTGTCCTGGTACGGCTTTGCTAGCCAAGCGCTCGCCAGCATGTCCTGCTGTGACACGGACAGACGTCCACGTCATTGCAATTGCATCTTCGTCATCAAGGCCTACAAGCCTGATTACAGCAGATGAAGACGAATTCCAAGACGTTGATCGACCAACTCCCACCATGCAGATCGTCGAATCGAGTAACGGCAGCTACGAGGTCGTTTGGGAAGATGTACCGCCGGAGCACAGCGCAAGAACACGACGGCGCAGCTCCTCGGCTAGCCAAGCGCTGGAAGCTGCTTCTACGGGAACGAGAGGCCTTGAACGTGTGAACACAAAGCTGGCGGAGTGGTCTGGTACCTGGAACACTCCTTCCAACTCATTCAAGCCAACCATTGTCGTATTTCCTGATGATGACGGCCGCGGTCCTCACTTCGAATGCGCCATTATCGATGACGAAGACATCGACATATCGGTGCCCCCAAATAGCGAAAGAGTGAGCGCTGTTCACTCGCGCTGTCCCTCAAGGCCCGCCAGTGCTCACATATCAAGGTCCGCCTCCCATGACGAATCCCGCGAGCCCATGTTCACCCAAGACGTCCCAATCGAGAATCAAACTACTTTACTGGAGGCGGCACTCGGTGTGCCAGATCCGGAGGCATGGTCAGCCCATCTTGTTGCCGCTCGCCGAAAGCTTGGAGTGCCGAGCCCAGAACGGAAGCTATCGAATATCGAAAAGCCAGATTCGAAATTTCGCAACCATCGAGATTCGCTGGCGCTGGCACATGGGCGTCTAGTTGACTCGGGCGGGGTGAGACCGGAGTTGTTTGCGCACAAAGACTCCGTAAAGATAGCGAAGAAGCGTATGCATGCCAGGAACCACAAGCATACGCAGCGACTGGAGTCGAAGTCAGAACCTGAGGAATATGCTGACGATGGAACCGCCACGCTACCGCCGTTGCCTGTAGTCAAGGCTCACGCAGCTGAGGCTCTAACGCGTGCTGCGCCTGTGCCCATACTACGCCACACAAGATCCGCCAGTGGGCCACATATCCGTGTTGAACATTTATTATAATGACATGCCTAGCAAGCCTGGAAAGCTGGAGTTTGAGGGCATCGACGAAGGATGTTTGTTACCAAGTCGAGTCCCAGACGCGATCGGATTTGATGTGCCGGTTGAAGCTCGGCTTCGCGTGTGACGCGCGTTGACGCGTGCATCGTTCTCCTCACCCATACACCATGCTTCTAGTCCTCCAGCTTCTCTCTTAAAGTATAGAGACTGCACGCTTAGCTATCCAAGTTTTCCTCGATCTAATTAATAATGGATTCCACCTCAAGCCGCACGCGTCTCCTTTTAACATCCGACTTGCCAGACTTCCCTGCCAACGAGGTACAAGCACCATGATTGAGCGCCACATGAGGATGAGTTCGCTGGAACAGGACAAGAAAAAACCAGATCTTCGTTCGAGAGTCTGCGCTTGGCAAATTTTGCGTGACATGAGGTAGCGAAGACCTCAAGAACTCCGACACTTGGCGTTACAGCTTCCAGATAGTGGCAACGGAAACGAAACACTGCTTAATGCGCGCGATTCCTGCATTCCTAAGGTCCTCGACTCTACGAACCCTTATCATGCCTGCATTTGCACCGTACAAATCGTTACACGACGTCTCCCTCGTTGACAGCGGTGAGAGTAAGATGAAGAATGACCAACGGTATAACGCGTTGCGTAACCTCGACACCGAGTCTGACTCCAGCACTGAGATTGGAGACTGGGAAGTCGAGGATCTTGAGAGATCTCGGCAACGGAAGAGGAGAAGCATGTGGGACAGGCTGAAGTTCTATCGTTGGTTGCTTGACACGGGCTTGCTTCTAGTCATTGTTGGTCTACTCGTGGAGGAGAGATTGGCGCACAACCATGATCACCATTACGAGTTCGCTGGCGACATCACAGGCTTTGCACCAAAATGTAGGCGTCAAGGACAGCAGCAAGAGCAATTGACTGACACAATGCAGTCTCACAGCAAATCACCACCTTTAAACCAGATCCAATCTTCGTACCAGATAACGCATCTGAGTTCTGGAACAAGGATGTCCAACAAGCGTGGCTTAACATTGTCCCGGGTGCGTGTGCTGTCTAGGCTCATTACTCTTGCCCTAACAGTCAGCAGAAGGCTTGGGTTACGTCGAAGTAAAGGACCCCACACGGCACGACAATCTTCCCCAACCAATCCACGATTACAATAACAATACTGTGTTCACGACATCGATGACACATCAGTTGCATTGTCTGTACGCCATCCTCAATGCCTACAACACAATGACGGTCACGCTCGATCGTCCTTTCTTCCAAGTCAACCCTGTCCAGCAGCCTTGGCACGTGAACCACTGCTTCGAGTACATCCGACAAGCAATCATGTGTGCAGGAGATGTCGCATTGGAAGGCGCCGCGACAACTTTCCCGCTTGGTCCGAATGGTGAGGACCAAGGAGGCAGCGATGGTTGGGATGCGAAGCATGTTTGCAAAGACTACAGTCAGATTACGAAATATCTCGAGGAGAAGACCATCAACCACGTAAAGTGGATATCTTAGAGTCGAGACGGAGATTGGGGTTTAAAGATCTACCAATAGCAATACACATACGGCGAATAACTCACGTTAATCCACATAAGCATAAGTTCGTGTCCGGGTTTCAACGCCCGAATGCCGGCCCGCTCATACATTTTGTGGAGCTCATTTCACATGTTTTTGATCCTGCCGATCAGGGTTCCACGCAGGATTAGTATACTACCGACGACTGGCGGTTGCCAGCGGATGTACTCTAGGACTCGTTGCCCAAATGGCCTAGACACAAAGTTTCAACCAATCACAAAAGTCGTATTGAGCCTCGGAGGCAGGGGACGGAGTCTCCGAACTCGAAGGCTCGCGATGCACGCAACGTCAGACGGACAACTCGGGCTTGGAGCTCAGCCGCAGTGGAGTAGCGCTCTTCTTTCATGGACCCCTATCATTAGGTGCGTCTTTGGAGTGGGGCCGTAGAAAGCTGAAAAAGAGAGGCGCGCCGCATTCTTCGAAGTTCGCAGCGAAACTGATTACAATCGCGAGCCGACGGCTAGGATATCGCCCGTTCGGCATTACCCAACTCCCCGTACCACCTCACAAACAGGACGCACAAGAGTTGGCATTACCCTGACTGCCTCATAGCACTCTGCGTGCGACGTTGGATTCGGCGAATCTGCGTTACAAAATCATCCAAGAATACCAACGCTGGGAAGGGCCTGGGTGCTGTGGGTAACCCAGCGGGAGCATAAAAAGAGCTGCGACGCCTCAATATTCTAAGCTTACATGGTGGCTTCAGCGATCGACCAGTAACCACAACAATCCTCCGAGAACTGTGCACTACGTTCGGTACAACGACAAAGGCACGCAAGGATCCCTATACCTGCACATTCGACAAGCGAGCCCAGAATCACGGGTTACTACGTCATCGCATGCCTCATTTTCGCAGTCTTCAATCTTCTCAATCGCACAACATGGCGCACTCGCCGCTCCTATTCGTGCTTGCAGGCGCATTCGCTGCCTACGTTCTTTATACAAGAATCACACTGTACTTCGCGCGACGTCAATTCAAGAAGGACAATGGTATGTCCATCCAGCTGGCTCCTGTGGCCCATTCTGACAGCTCGCAGGTTGCCGGCCATGCACAAAGATCTTTCACAAGGACCCTATCCTGGGTACTGATGTAATCCGCGTGATGAGCGCCAACAGCAAGAAGCACATCATGCTCAACGAGAACAAAAAGCGGTTCGAGCGCCTCGGCAACACCTTCCATACCAGGATGGCCATTCAGCCGGTCATTGCCACCTGCGAGCCTGAGAACGTGAAGACGGTCCTCAGCTTGAAATTCAAGGACTACAGCTTTGGCAATAGGCAAAAGGCCTTCGGGCCGCTCTTGGGCCACGGTATCTTCAACAACGATGGTGTACGCTGGGCGAACAGCCGCCACCTCCTCCGACCTAACTTTGCCCGTGATCAAGTCGCTGATCTCGAAGCGTTCGAGCGCCACTTCAAGCTCATGCTCAAGCACATCCCAAAGGACGGCTCCACGGTTGACCTCCAGGAGCTTTTCTTCATGCTTACTATCGACACTGCTACCGAGTTCCTCTTCAACCATTCTACAAACACTCTGCGCATGGTCGGTTACAAAGACGAATCTAACGAGGACGTCATCTTCGGCAAGATGTTCAACTACGCGCAAGATGACGTTGTGACCCGCCTCCGTCTCGGACCTCTCAACCGCTTCAGGAACAACATCAAGGGCGAAGAAGCTATCCGCATCTGCCACACATACATCGACAAGTTTGTCGATGACGCTATCAGATTCAAGCAAGAGCAGGATGAGGAGAAGAAGGCCGAATCGTCAAAAGGGGAGCGCTACATCTTCATTCACGAACTTGCCAGGCAGACCACCGACAGGAGGAGACTGAGGGACGAATTGGTCAACATCCTTCTTGCCGGACGTGACACCACAGCTAGCTTGCTGAGCAACATGTTCTTCGAGATTGCGAAGCGACCCGACATCTACGCCAAGTTGAGGGACGAGTTTGCTTTCCTGGACGGACGCACACCCACCTATGAGGAGTTGAAGAATTTCAAGTACCTGAAGTGGTGCCTCAACGAATGTATGTTATCTCTGCTTCGCTTTATGGAGCATCTGCTCACCAAACACAGCCCTCCGCATCCACCCTGTCGTCCCTGGCAACTCTCGCCTCGCCATTCGCGATACTGTCTTGCCTCTAGGCGGCGGACCGGACGGCAAACACCCTCTGTTCGTGCCTAAGGGCACCCAGGTTGGCTACTCACCCTACTCTATGCACCGCCGCAAGGACCTCTACGGCCCTGACGCTGATGAGTACAAGCCGGAGCGTTGGGAGAACCTGCGCCCTGGTTGGGAGTACCTCCCCTTCAATGGTGGGCCAAGGATCTGTCTCGGACAGCAGTACGCGCTCACCGAGGCGGGCTACGTGACCGTTAGGATGGTGCAGGAGTTCGCTAAGATGGACAGCCGCGACGCTGGGCCATGGGAGGAGAGTCTGACGCTGACTTGCTGCTCGCTGAATGGCACGAAGGTTGGGCTTACACCGGCTTGAAAGCTCCAGGTCCGGTTTCATTCTTCTATGATCATCTTTAGATATATTCTTCTGTATATATTAGCGTTCGAGCGCCGTTGTTGAAAGCGATACTGCTAGTTACGTCATTCGTCTGAATTGACATCACGACTCCAAAAGACATCATACACCAGATCTACTTCAAATGATACCCTAGGTATTAAAAGTGACTTAGCAACTGAACACAGCAAACACACCACCATGTCAAACACTCTCACCATAGTCGTCACCGGCTCAAACCGCGGCATCGGCCGCAGCATAACCCACCTCCTCGCCAAAACACACTACACCTCCCCCCTAACCATCATCGCCACATCCCGCAGCGGCACCAACCTAGACATCCAAGCCCAACCCCCCAACTCAATCCACTACGCCAAACTCGACATCAGCTCCGCCTCATCCATAACCTCCTTCCAGACCACCCAAACAATCGACATCCTAATCAACAACGCAGGCATCAACACCAACAACCACGAAACCCCGGATTCGGCCGCACAAACCATCGATGTGAATTACAAAGGCACGCGGGATATGTGCGCAGCCGCGCTCTCCGCGACCGGGGGAAGGGTGGGTAGGATCGTGAATGTGAGTTCCACCGCGAGCCAGTTGGATAACTACTCCCCTTCCACCGCCGATGAATTCCGCGGCGTTAGAACCATCCAGGAGATCGACGCTCTGGCGGAAGAGTACATCAGCGCTGTCCGCGCTGGCGGGAGCGCGCAGAAAGATGCGGGGTTCGGCAGTCCGCCGAAGACCTATCAGGTCAGCAAGGCGCTAGTCAACGCGCTGACTGTTGTGCTGGCGAGGCTGAATCCGGGGGTGAGGGTGAATTGCTGTTGTCCGGGGTGGGTTGATACGGTATGTCAGCGGTGAGGTTCGAGTTCAGAATGATTTGACTGATGTGTTGTAGGATATGAGACATCAGGTTGGGAGGCCGCCTAAGACGCTGGAAGAAGGTGCGGGGATCCCGGTGAGGTTGGCTATTGGGGAGCTGGGTGCTGCAGGGGATAAGGACGGGGGGTTGGGGAAGGGGGGGAGTGGGGGGGGAAGTTGGTGGGAGATATTTTGGGAATGATGGTGTGACAGAATGTGGCTGGGGGCGAGCGAGGGAGTGGTGAGGGAGGTGCGGCAAAGCTGATTTCCCAAACTGACTTCCCTTACGCAATGGTGTTTGTTAGGCTATGAATATTCTACTAGTCATGTATGTTTATACATTTTAATCTGAGCTAGGCGGTCCGGATCTCGCCCCTTAAAGGTGCGATTACTTCTGAAGACATAGGGTGAGATGGGTCGTAATTTGAAGAGTAGGCATTGTCCACTGATCAAGTCTGGCATGCATTATGCACTGATCAAGTTCAAAGACCTTTACATGAGAATTATCAAATCAAGACACCCAAAGGTCATACTGGGCACATACTGCCGACCTCTATACACAGACTTCGTTGTGGTACTCTTCGATCGTGCACATATCATGCACGTAGACTCAAGCCACACGCCCGCGAAGAAGTTTAAGGTGAAGTCGTTGTGATGTCTTTGGTGTTGTATCGTACTAATATCTTCGCTAAACTTCAACATGCAGCGCCCCGGTGCATTTCCCAAACAGCCACAACCTACACCTTTTGCACTTTACTTCTTACAGCTCGCTGTGCTCAGGCGTAGCCGACTTCTGCACATCAACGCCACAGACAGCTGGTGTGCCCACCTCCATCCTGTAGACACACTTCTCCTCCTCCACGATCTTCCAGATCTCGTCGTTCTCCGCACACGCCAGGATGACCGTTGTGCTGCGGTTCGGTCCATTCCAGCAGTGCTGTCCATTCTCATACTTCAATGCGATCCTGTCTCCGCTGCCCAGACCCTTGCCATCAGCAGGCACCGTCTCGTCGACGGTAACAATCTCAATCCTCGCGAAATTGCCCATACCTGTATGCGCACCGCCCTTCTTACTCTTCTGCGTTGTCTTGCTCAGGAAGCAGTGCTCATACGTATACTCGCCGCTGTCTTGGTTGACGCAGCGGCCGTTGAGCGCACGGAAGATGGAGTCCGGGCCGTAGTCTTTGGTCAGGTCTTCTTCGTGCTTGGTCAACTCGGTTTTATCGTTGTTGAGCTCACGTGTGGCGCTGTCGAGTTGCGATTTCGCGTCGGTTACGGCTTTGGATTCGGTGCCGTCGGTGTGGGGGGAGGCGAGGATGCCGTTCTCTATGAGGGTAATGCGAAGGTCGCGCAGCTTTTGGTCGACCCAGCCACGGATGGAGTCGGGGAGGTAGTTCTCAAATTGATAGACTAAGTCTGGTGAGTGGTCGCTTCAGCGAGGGCGGAGCGGTGTGTACTTACGGACGTCAACGTCGGACTCCTCGACTGTATCGAACTCGTCCCACTTGATAGCGCTCTCGGAGTCAGGCTTCAGGATCTCATCGAGATCGCGGTCGCGCGCGGCGTCTGGGGCGGACCATTCTTGCGCAGCATAATCCTCCCATGCCTTTACGGCGCGCTTGACGCCCTCATCGTTGAAGTTGGGGTTGTATTCTTCCTTGAAGCGCTTGAGCATGGCCTCGAGCTCGTCGATGCGTCCCTGGGCAGCATCACGCTCCCTGCGCACGCGCTCGACGTTGTCAGTGAGCTCCTGGATCCGCTCTTTCGCCAGACTGGCCAGCACTGTGACCTTTCCGCCCTTGCCAGCGCCTCGCACCACCTTGCCCTTCTCGGCGCGCTCGATCTCGGCCAGGCTCTTGGTCAGCGCGTCCACCTTTTGCGTCTGGCCTTCGATCTGTGTCTTGAGCGTGGTGATGCGGTCCTCGACCTCTTTCCTCAGACGTCCAGACTCAGCAATCAGCTCCTTGCGCTTCTGCCTTGCGTTGTTGAGACTCTTCTGTCGTGCCTCGTCCTGCTTTCTCCACTCCTTTCCAATCGACGCACACTGATCGGGGCACTTGACGCCGCCAACGCCCTCGTATTCGTCGCTGCCATCGCAGCAGAGCTCGTAGTCGCACTTGCCATCATTGACGTTCGTGAATGGAATGTAGCTCGGGATGTGGCCCTTGTTCTTGCAGTAGAATCCAGGCAGAGCCAATGTCTCGTCAAAGGAGCCGGGCTCCCTTCTCGAGGGTCGTGGTGGAGAGAGCGGGGAGATGTACGAGCACGCCGAGGTGCCTGGTTCGTCTGAGCCGTCAGGGCAGTCGCAGTAGTCGTCATTCAGCCGTGCAATATCGAGCTTGATGCTGGGATTCGAGATGCACGTGAAAGTCTCGGTGTCCTTATAATATTTGGCGACTGCGTTGCTCAATGTTAGCATTCACTACCACGTACATGGCTGCGGTTGGAAAGTACACTCAGGGCCGACTCCACGCGGCCGGGGAGGGTCTGACGCCGCGTTTGTGGTGCTGGCGAGCAGAGGAAGCAGCAACGCAATCGATGAAAGGGTCTGTCTCCCCATTTTGGCGTGGTTTGGGGGGAATTGAAGCTTTCAAACTTGACGCTCTCGTGGACATGTGGCAGCTTCCCAGGGTCCAGTTGGCCCGAGCGGCCGTTTCATTTGTCCACACCGACTTCAATACTTGACAACCTCGAACACATATGATCAGCCGCTTTAAACATATTGAATACACGGTATCTACAACAACAAGCTCCAGTCGCAAGACGAAATCATTGATCAATGGTTACCTTTTCTGGAAGCAGCGGTAATGACAATCAAGCAATGATGTCACAGAGGCGTTACAAAAGAGCTGGAGTCACGGCTACTCATGCTCAACACACATACAGGCCGAAATTCTCTCAGATTTCAGCTTCAAGTAGACCCCCGGATAAGGCATGCACCTAGTGACCTTTACCGCCAAAGCCTGGTCGGCGTGTCCATGCCTCGAAAGCCTTATAGGTTGAAGCATGACAAACGCACAGCGGCCATCATGAGCATGTCGAGCCAAGATGAACCACCAAGCATGACCTCAGTGGCCTTCACGCTATTGGTCAAATATGCTTGAGCGAACGGAAAATGGATGGCTGTTGGTGCCTTTCGATGCTTGTCAAGGCTCGTTGCCAGTGCAAACGCTCAGCAAGGCTTCTCATTGCTCGATTCTGGTATACTCTACATGTTGGACATGCATGATCATGGCTCCTTGGTAGTTTCGGTGCGCATATCGTTTGCCATGCACGAGTTTTGGAGCACGCATCGTGGAATGCACCTGTTGGAGGTATATGCCGTTTTCCCTTTCGCAGTCAACCTCATCACATCAATACCTCCAACACCGTCTTTCAGCCTTATATCATATATCTCACACCATTGTCTCCCACAAGATGGCCTACGAAGTCGAAGACGAGGTCGATTGGAGCGACGGAACGCTCGATGAAACACCGGCGACATCCACAGGTATACCAAGAGACTCAGGCTATGTCACCCCCCATGCGCATGATGATGATGGCCTCGACTACCTCTTTGAACCTCAGGAGGAGGACGAGTATACAGTACCCGTCGACACTGCTCTACCTCCCAGTATGATCACCTCCTTTTACTGATTCAACCGCTCACAACGACTAGTATCTGATCAACCTGCTTTGATACGAGCACAATGCGCGCGCATAGGAGAACACCTTAATCGCCGCCAACCTTCTGAACAGGACTACGCTCACTTCGCTCTCTATCAAGCCAACCAGAAAGCCTACGAGGCGACATTCCTCAAGGAATTTGTCAACCATGCTTTGCATCCTTCTCAAATTGAGCAGTGCTTCCAGGATGGCGTTGGTGTCTGTGCAAGCGTCCAGAAGTACGTCGCATCCATATCTGCTAATGTCAATGACCTCGCCAACAAAATGGTCTGGAACGCGCACTGCCGCACAGTCAACCTCCTTGCCAACGCGGGCAAAGACGGTGCACCATTCTGGGACGTTGATGCTTTCGATCTAACAGTCTTCGCCAACTTCAGTCCCAGCAATACGAGTCCGCTAGCCCACAAGATGAAGGAATCATGGCACCTAAGCGCTCCCGAGCCGCCCATGGTCCGCTACACCACGAAGGACTATCCTATCGGCCATCACAGCTCGCCTTTCGATGATATTGACGAAGTGGCAGATATGTTGTTCAACCATGAAGCTTTCGCTAGCTCCTTGCCTGCCGGTCGCGTAGTCAGGCGGCCAACAAAGAAAAGACCCAGAGGACGAGGTTTGCCAGGCGCTAGCGTTCGAGATCCGATAGAGCCAGCACGCCGCGACAACTGGCTTTCCTCGCTTATTCCGCCAGTCACTGTCCAGGAGCACCGCGAACTTTCCTCTGCAGCAACTGAGCCAGTAGAAATTCAAGGCGATGCAGTCGTTCCTGCTGAGCCGCGACTCAGTCACGATCTCCGCCACCTCCAAGATCACGCTACTACAGCGACTGGTATCCGTGTAGAAACCGTATTACCCGAATCAACCCATGCCGACGTTAGCCATTCCCCCAGTGAGCTGACCCAGCTCGAGCAGCTCTTCTCGCAGTTCGGAGCCCACGCACTAAGTGACCTCCACGCCTCCACCAACATCGCTCCTAGCCAAGAGCAGGTCGATCAGGTACCTACATGGCCCACGAGGCTCCTTCAAGACCACAAGCTACGGCTGACACTGAGATCGCCACAGGTCTTCCGGCGACCTCTGCTAGGTATCAGAGCGGTCATTGCAGAAGCTCTCGAACAGGGTTACCGTCCAGTGGACACTGATTATGAGGAGCGCGTCGTTGATATCGAGTTGAGGGAGCAGTCTGGAGCGGCAACTGCGGAAGTAGCCGGGCAGGAGACAGTAGTTACTCATGGCCAGGGAATCCAGAGCAGGTGGCGTGAGACGCCTTCTCCGAGCGAATTCAGTCGTTCTGTTAAACACAACGGACAAGAAATGTTGATGGAGCCGGCTGTTGATGGGGTAAACGTGTCCCAGGAGCAGCTTGGTGCAGCAGCTGCACAGGCACTCCAGGCAGAGACCATCGATTCTCTACGCGAGCAGAAGGAACGACCGAGTGGTCATGAGGTTCCACCTTGCGTAAAGCGAAAGAGAGAGCAGCCTGCCCCTATACGCATGCTCAACACGCCCATCGAGCGATCAAAGAAAAGGCGTAAGGCCGATACGATCGTCGTCAACACAGCTGGCCTACAGACATCATTGGGAGCAGCCGATCGACCTCGTAAGCAGAAGATCATCACATCTGTCTCCTCCAAATCTGCGTCAAAGACGAAGCCTGCCAAACAACAGACCTCGCGAGCTGACGCAGCCGCTTCCATCTCACCAAAACCTCTTCCACCCCACCCAAGCGGCTCCAAGACCCTCGAACCGCACCAAAACCTCCCTCCGGAAGGCTACTTCATGCCACGATCTCTCGACGAGAAGCCAGCCTGGCGTTGCGGCATCAAACACGCCCTTGGCCACTACTACAACGCCGGCGACCGCAAAAACTGCCCCGGATGCTTCACGGCGCTCAGCGACAACACCTCCGCAGTAACCATGGACTTCTACCTCCCCTCCCGCACACACTACCGCCAACCCAACCCAGCCACTGCCTGGCGCCCCAGCAAACCCTTCGGCACAACATACAACCGCGCCCGCCGCTCCAAGTACCTAAGCCACAACAGCATCGCCAAAGACGCCTACTGGTCCGCCATATCCGCCGGCTCAAGCCCCAACGACGCGAGAAACGCAGCCACCGCCGCAGTCTTCGCACACCTCGCCCCCAAACCACCACCAAGAGACATTACCCCCGCGCGAATTCCCACCACAGAACCAGACCCCGGACCCCACCCTTCCGGCTCCACAACCATGGAACACACCCAAGATATCCCATCGTGCGCGTACTTCACCAAGAAAGAGCGCCACGAAGAACCCGCGTGGCGATGCGATGTAAACCACGCTCTAGGCCGGTACTATCTCGCAGGCGACAAGCGCAGCTGTCCAGGCTGCGGCAGCAACAAGGGCGGTCTGGGGAAAAGTTCGATTATGGATTTCTACCTGCCGCTAGGCGTTGTAGTGCGGCAGGAAGTCGGGGCTATGAAGTGGAGAGCGCGGCGACCGTACCGGACGCGCGACCGGAAGAAGAGCGGGGCAGCAGAGAGGAAGGAGAACACGCATAATCAGGTTGCGTCGAAGAAGTACTGGGGGGCTGTTGATAAGGGGATGGCGGGTGAGGAGGCGCTGGTGTGTGCGGTGAGGGAGACGGATCGGTGGCTTGATGAGCGTGAGGATGAGGCTGTGAGGAGGGCTGAGGAGCGGGAGGTTGTGCGGGAGAAGAGGGGGGTTGTGAAGGGGAGCGGTGGGTGTGATGTGGTGACGGCCTCGACTGCGCTTGATGCTGCTCGTCGGCGGAATGTGCGGTCCGCGTCGTTCGAGGACTCGGACGCAGACGAGGCAGAGCGGGAGGAGACGGATGACGAGTTGCATGACGCCCTGGTCGCTGCGTTTGAGGCGCAGTCGTCCTCAGACGAGTCGAGCTCCGAGTCGGAGTGCGAGTGAAGCGCGCGAGACTGCGAGTAAGGCGGTGAAGCTTGTGCGGTATTGTGTTTGTTATTTGTTTATAGATTGTCGTGTCTTGTGCTTGGTTGCTACATATAGATTCGGGAAGCTCATGCATATTCTGACCTCGATTTATTGTCAGTGGAAGGAATTGATCTTGGTAGAGCTGGTGAGGGTCGCATGTAGAAGTATTAGCATGCAACTTGAAGCAGTGCTGAATCTGAACAGCACAGATCGGAAGAGCTTCAGCATGTGTTGTAAACCGCAGGAAAGGACTGATCTTCCATTGTGCGACCTGTGCGACTTGTGCGAACGTAGAGTTCGCGGAGAGTGTAGCTGCAAGATAGAAATATGAGAATCTTATCCAACCTAGCAATTTGCTGACTGTAACTGC
Organism: Didymella arachidicola; assembly: GCA_016630955.3. Classification (NCBI taxonomy): domain Eukaryota; kingdom Fungi; phylum Ascomycota; class Dothideomycetes; order Pleosporales; family Didymellaceae; genus Didymella; species Didymella arachidicola. Next base: position 218,363 of record CM049986.1, read on the forward strand.
TGTAGAAGAAAGTAAATTGGCGTTGCGTTACACGCGACTACTGCTGTGACACAAATCGCATTCACTTCCCAAGGAACGGCAACATGTCTCGAAACAAGTGACCACTAATTCCCCTCGCCGCCGGAGAGGCATCTTGCACGTCGCTACCTAAAAAGGGGTAGCATCCAAGTAGGATCGTGCGCGATCAACATGCCGTCTCGATTTGTGACGTCCAGGGTGGCGAAACCTGAGTAGGCGTTGATCTTCGCTGCATCGATCCAGTCCACCCAAAGAAAGCTGATCTTGAGGGTGAGCGTAGGTAAATCAAGGAGAAAAGCCAACAAGACGTCGAAGCACCACTGCGCGATTCGAGAATCGATTCTCTATCGCTCGGGAACCGAAGAAGAGTCATTCGAGTCATCACCCTCATGGGCAATAAGTGGAAACGTAATCAGGATCTCCAGGACCGAAAGCACCAAATGCTGCAGAATCAGAGTCAGCTTGTAAAAGCCGTCTTCGCATTTCCAACGACCGAGACCGCTGTCAGGCTTTGAAAGGAGCACAAAGTGTTGGCGAAGAGGAAAGGACCAAGTCCTGGAAAGCTCAGAAATCTCCAGGGCGAAAGAGGCTTCCTGACGTGCTAAATCAGGTTCACCGGAAGACTGTTGTTCTCTGCTGCCCTTGCTTTGCAGCCGTCGTTCTTACAGCCAGTCCATGCTGTGTTGTTGAAAGCCACGTGGCGCTACTGCTCAAATGATGGCTCTGACGGTTTTGCTCGAGAAACCTCATATTATCGCAATTACTTCCGTAGTTCCAACAAGGCTGAGACATGGCGCGTAGAGTCTGAGGAGTCGGCGAGGCGTCGACAGCTACCAGCTCGTAGTCAGATGTGCACAATGAGGATCCATAGGATTTGAGTCAGCCAGCAGCATTGAGATAGTCTTTAAGGCACGAAGGATGGAAATGTCAATATCAGCATTGGGCAGATTCCTCTGCATTCGGGTGTTCGGAGAGACGGATCTGCAGAGGAAAAGTGAGGGACCGTCACGTGGCACATGCTTCGTACCGAACAAGACTTCTGGAAGTCGATCTGAAAGTCTCGAATCTCGATCCGAGGTTCGATCTGCAAGTCCGTGGGCAAAAATTCGGATGTTCAATCTTAATCTTGGTCTCTGTTTGGCAGGGGTGTACCATCGAAGTAAGATGGGTTGACGTCACGTCCTCTCGGCTCACCTTTCGCAGCTTAGCTACCTCGTCGAGTCAGTTAGGATAGAAGGGAAGTGGAGCCGGCAACGTGGTGTGCAACGTCTTGTCGTGTCAGGGCAGTTGTGTAGGAGCGGTTATTGAAGCCGTGACCATATTACTCCTGAACGCAAAAGTTGCCAAAAATTTGCGGTAATCAATCGATGACAGTTGTAGCAACGACGATGCTTGGGGATGTTGATATTTGTTGACACGAAGAGTGGGGTTGAATCATTCTCATCTTTAAGATCGTGCGCGTCTCGCCGAGGACAAGGTTCGCGCCGTGGAACACGTTCAGGTTCTCCGCACATTGCAGACATCCAGACCGAGGAAGAAATTTGACCTTACCTCATCAGCAATCTCGCAGGCCGTTTGCTAAGCTTTCACAGTACTCGTCGCGTGCCGGAATACTGCGGTGACCAATAGGAAGCGTGTATTTGGCAGGGCTGAGGCAGCCTAGATCCTGGCTAATTTCGCAGACGGCAGACAGATGGATCGTCACTCGCATCGCGGATGTACTACTATTAGACTCGCAGCGCGAGGAACTTGCTGGTAGAATAACGGCGTAATAAGCTCAACGATCTGAATGATCCGATTCGCTCCCCAGGCGTGAAACTCCGGGCTGCCGGGAGGTGTCAACATCTGTTAGACGCGTCGTTGAGAAATCATTTCGTGTTTGCCAACCCATGTGAGCCATAGTGAGGCATCGTCTCGCTGACGTACTGGACCGATACTGACTCTCTATCTGCTGCGACGGCCTCCAAGCGGGAGCGGGAGGCCACCCGTTGAGCGAACTCTGAGCTCTGCCCCACTACCGAGTCCGTGCGCGTGACGCCCACCATCGCGTAACGCCCCGCTAAGCAAATCGCACCCCATCTTCAACACCCCATAGCTCAGTCAATATGGACTCAATTCAAGAAGCGGCTACAGAATTCGATTTGCGCAATCATAAAGAACAACTTTCATACACAAAGTTTGCTAAAGCAAAGGGAGTTGATCGGTCTACGTTAGCGCGGAGGCACAAAGGGGTTTCAACTTCTAGGGAGGTCAAAGCAGTTAACCAACGGAAACTCAACAACACTGAAGAACAAGAGCTTATTAAGCTTATTAATAAGCTTACTGAGGACGGATTCCCTCCTAACAGGCTTCAAATCCGAAATTACGCGTCTAAAGTAGCTGGTAGCAGCGTCTCTGATAGCTGGGTTACTCGCTTCCTCCACCGTCACACAGCTGAACTGGTCACCAAATGGGCAACAGGGAAGGATCGCAATCGCCACCAAGCTGACTCAGGGGCTTCTTTTGAGGCCTACTTCACACTTCTACACAGCAAGATAGCTGAGTACAGCATTGAGCCTCAGCACATGTACAATATGGATGAGAAGGGCTTCATGATCGGGGTACTTGAACGTGCAAAACGAGTGTTCTCCCGGCCACTGTGGGACAGCAAGCAAGTCAGAGGTACTCTCCAAGACGGCTCACGGGAGTGGATCACGCTTATTGCTTGCATAAGTGCCTCAGGGGAAGCCCTGCCAGCAAGCCTCATATACCCAGCAGCCAATCAAGCTATATACTCAGGCTGGGTGGAGGATATCAAGCCAGGGGAACACTCAGTCTTTGTCAGCTCATCTAGTACAGGCTGGAGCAACAACGAGATAGCTCTTGCCTGGCTTGAACAGGTGTTCGATCGCGCTACTAAGGCCACAGCACGGAGAAAGTATCGTCTTTTGATACTTGACGGCCACGGGAGCCACGTTACCCCTGACTTTATTGAGTACGCCAACCAACGCAAGATACTCGTGATGATCCTTCCCCCTCACTCAACACACAGGCTCCAGCCACTGGACGTTTGCCTGTTCTCACCTCTGGCACGAGCATACTCAAATGAGCTTACGCAGTTCCTCCAAAGCAGTCAGGGGACCTCTCCAGTCACTAAATCAAACTTCTTACACCTGTTCTGGGCGGCGTGGCAGAGCTCATTTCAGGAGTCAACAATCGTCAACTCCTTTGCAGCCACAGGGATATGGCCCCCTGACGCCTCTGCTGTACTCAAACAAGTCAACAACACTTATACAGACAAAGAAGAACAATCAGGAGCTCTTAGACCAACAGACTGGAGGCGTATAAGGCAGGTACTTAAGGATCATGTGAAGGAACCTGACAGTGAGGCAGTGCGGGAGCTGACAGGGGCAATTCACTCTCTTACTGCCCAGGTTGAGCTGCTTACTGAGCAGAACAAAGGCCTGCAGGAGTCTCTTGCACACAGGAAGAAGCACAATAAGAAGAGTAAGCCCCTGAGTCTCCAACAGCGGAAGGAGTACCAAAGTCAACCTGTATTTTGGTCTCCTCGGAAGGTCAGAGAGGCACACTATCGTCGGAAGATCAATGAGCAAGAACAGGAGGAGCAGCATCTTCAAAAGCTACGTCAGAAGCAAGAGCAAGTAGCAATTAAGCTTCAGAGAGCAAGAGAGGCTCAGGAGAAGCGTACAGAGCGTGAGAGAGCTAAGGAGGTGAGGGTGCAGGAGAAGGCTAAGAAGGCAGCTGAAGCGCAGCGTCAAAGGGACGCTCGTCAAGCTACTACTGCTATCCAATTATCCCAAAAGGGTAAGCGTAAAGCCTTAAAAGCTACCTCAGGTAGCAATAAGCGTCAGAAACAAGCTGGTGATGCTGGTGGTGCGAAAGAAGCCCCTGAGGCACCCTCAGCTCCTCCACCAGTCACTACTCGCCGCGGACGCAACGTTAGGCTTCCAAGTAAATACAAGTAGCACAAGTAGTTCACATAGGTCTATTTACTACTCTACTACAATATTATACAATATTTGCTGTTGTTGGTGGCTCAGTAACCTTATTTTTCAACAAGTCGATAGGATCTCAGCGGGGCGTTACGCGATGGTGGGCGTCACGCGCACGGACTCGGTACTTTGATGGACATGGTGATCGTTGATGATGATATGCCGCTGAGCAGAGTGGAAGACATCTGCGATTCGATACGCCTCATATTGAGCTACGTTGGAGCAAGGAACGGCAAGTAGTACATTCAGAAGCGACGCGAGTTGTATTGGAGCCGGGATGCTTGCTTTGTAGAGCCGGAGATGAGAAACACCTGCAGTGCCTTCTGGCGGCTGTCTGCGGTATTGTTGATCAATGTTCGTTGGTGCTGAGCGAGTGCTCGGGCAGCTCGGCCATGTTGCCTACAAACTTGATGTCGTACCAAGATTCAAGAAAGGAGAGATGGTAAGACAACGGGCGATTGGGCTAAGAGCTGATAGTGCAGTTGGCCCAGGGCAGTGGTCCGCTTGCGATTCGTCCGCCTGGTGAGTCTAGCGGCTTCAGATGTGCCCTGAGGGCGTTTGACGCTCAGCATCAGGAGTAGTCGCCCCCGCATTCCTCGCAATTGCGCAGTCTCCAATTGATGAGCACAATTGTAGAGTCGGTATGGTGGTCGCTATTGTTTATTTGTTTGCGGGGCTACTTCACCACGACGGCGACCAGAAGGATCCTGTTGATGATTACACGCAGATCAGGCAAGGCCTGCGGGAGAGCCGGAGAGGCTGCATGCAGTACGGTACGCTGCGTTTCAGGGGGAACGGCATCTGATTCGCTACAAAAAGTTTCCCTGCACCAGGCGTCACGGCGCGCGGCGAGTGGCTTTGCCGTTGTCACGTTCGTGGCCGCTGTCGTCCACACGCGTTCGAGATCGAGCAATGCAGGCGCTGAGTCGTGCACAGGTGAGTCGTGAAGGTGAGGCAGCAGTGGGCTGTTTGTTGTGCCAGGTGAAAATGGAATGCACGATGCGCGACGACGGGCAGGCGCTACTGGCGCTAGCACCCGTTGTTCTTCTTCCTCTCTCACCACTGCTCTTCGTCATTCGCATCCCCTGACGGCGTAAGTTTGGGCTGATGAGGCAGCCAGGCGCACTCGATAGGATGCCTGCCGCCGCAGTGGGCGAGGAACCGATGCCGGTATATGGCCCGCGCGGCGCGTCTTCGCTGGACGTGTCGCAAAAGTGCCCCATGCGTGCGGAAATGAAGCTTAGTGGAAATGAACCTTGTTCCTAGTCGATTTGCTTGTCACTCCCCCAGGCCCAAGTGCCTGCGACCCACGCTCCTTCAAGGCCTCTGCCGTCTCTCTGGTCGGGAGATCTGCCCTGCACATTCCTTTCCTTCACTGCCAAACACCCGCAGCGCGTGTGCCGACACTCCTTCAACCCATTGACTCCAGCTGTTTACGCTCCTTAATTGCAATTCTGCCACGACCTACTGTGTAGACCCTAACCGCCAACCGCGAAACCCCTCGACAAGCCCTTTGTAAACAGCCAACGCCCACGCCCAGAAGAGTCAGAGATACCGCTCGACAAAGACAAACGCACCTCGCCCGCATTCCGGGAAAAGGAACGGGCACGTCTATTGCGCCACCACGGACCATTTTTGTTGTTCCTGCCTTGTGTCACTACATGGACCTCGCGCCTGCTGCTTCTCAGTGAACTGGCAGTCGACGCACGCAAAGCACAACGTGCGAGACGGCGCTAAACGTTGTTGTAGACTCCGGTACGTTGATAGCTTTCTCGTGCTTGTTCATATCCCGCGAAGCAAGCCATATGTACAAGGTGTATGCACGGCACATCACTAACATAGTCCGCGCAACCAACAGACTTCTGCCCCCTCGTCTATTTACCAATTACCTGCCTTGGCTCGACCATCGATTCTCCTGACAGACACTGCACGAGCTAGCGTCTAAGGATATAATACTGCGCATAGTCGCGCCTTCCTGTAAGACAATCTCGCCATGGACTTCTTGATTGCCCATGGGTCCTTCAAAGGCTTGGTTCCACGTTGAGCCACCTTTTGTCCACACTAGACGTAGCTGACATGTCTCAGACTATAGCATAACACAATGGGGTTTCTCAGTCGGAAGAAGGAGAGGACCGCAGGAGATGACGCCTCCATCACCAAGAAAACAAAGAAGGGCAAGAAGGGTCAGCAAGAGGAGGATGTCACGCCGAACTTCGATCTTAGCTCAGCTTTACCGAGTACAAATGACTTCCGGACAAGTCTGATCATGCCAGGCCTCTCCACACGGTTCAGCATGCTCAGAGAGCAGGATGATCCAAGTTCTAAGATCGGCAAAGCAAGCGACGACAGCGTCTTGACACCTAAACGCTCATCTCGACTGCACGAGTTCGGCTTCGCTCCCGGTGGCCTCTCTGATATCGCCGAGGTCTCGTCACTGAGCAGTTCAATCCGGCCGCCCTTCACCATTGAACGTACCAGCTCATTTGACAGCGACAGAACTGGAGATGAAGGAGGCAGCATGATGAGTAGAGCGAGGCCCGGCGAAGGTAATGTTTTGTTTGGCGGTCGTCAGAAGATATATGATCTCGAACAACAGCAGCTCGAAAGGACTTGGGCGAACACTGTACGATGACGACGTCAACATGTCGGCCTATCAACGCTTGCGTGCAGAAGAGAAGGAACGTCTGCAACTAGAGGCCGATGCCCTGAACGATCAGAACGAGGAGTCCTTCAGCCAATCTACATTGAGTCAGAAGAGGGAAACCTCTTCCTCAACCAATTCCGGCCCCGAGAATACACGTACATCGACTGCCGCAACTTCGATCGCGTCTCAGGGTGGCGTCGATGCACCCGTAACATCGCCAGTTCTCCCACAGTCTGTAGGTTCTTTCCCTGCGGTTGACTTGAACCGGTCGGCGACCAAGACACGCAGACTCTACGACCAGGGGCTCGATCAGCACATTCAAGACCAGCAGTCCTCAGCGATGAACAGATTGAATTCGCTACAGAGAGCTCGAGCGCCGACCGGCAGATCCACACCGCCGATCCCACTCTCTCAAACACGATCTGCGACGGGACTGAATGATCGATTCAACCGGGGCCCCGTGTTCCAATCGGACAGTCCCAATGCATTGGGCCACCCTGGTGTCCTCAGGAAGAACTCTCAGTTGTCGAGCGGCGGCTCCAGCCCAGTCGTACCTCAGTCACAATCACCACCTCCAGCCAGTCCGGTAGTGAGTGACAATGAGGCTCTGATTGCGGCTCTGCAGCAAGGTGACCGCGGGAAGGCGACTGCGATGGGTGCGTTCAACAAGCCCAAGGAAGCCTTCAATGAGCAGCAATATGCTGAGCGTCTGCGTCGCATGCAATCCGAGCGTGAGACGCCTCGAGAAGTACCTGGTTTCCCAGCTCCTGTCCTGGAGCCTGTTGTCAAGTCAGATAAATCACCGCCTCGGAAGCCGACTTTGAGGGAGCGTGCCGAGCAGGAGAGGCGGAAGCGCGCTGAGAGTATCGGTCGCCAGAGATCAGAGTCATCTGCTTCCTCGACCACAGAGCCAGCTCAGTACACAGCAGGTGTCTCGGTGTTCCAAGCTGCTGCGAACCGGATGAAGGCTGCTGCTCATGCTGCACAAACATCGCCACCCACTAATACAGCACCCATGCCCAAGCAGCAGAGGTCTCCCAACGAGCACGCTGGTACTACCTTCTTCACCTCCCAAAACTCGAGTGATGATGAAGGGCCTGTGCCCACTAGGCCTAACACTGCCCGTACAACGGAAACCACTCGTCGTTTCGAGAACTTGCCTGTAGCCACTGGCCCCCCACCTCCAATTTTCGAGCATCCCGCTATGCGCTCTCGCACTGCGTCAGAGGAGACGGTTCCACAGGCAGTCGCTCAGATTTCGAGCCCGATGATGCCGCAAGGTCTATCGCCAGGTCTCGACCAAGTTGCAGATCCGGAGATTGATTCTCCTACACTTGGACCCAACGGTGGAGGTCTCAGTGGCCTGATCCGTCAGCATCTGCGCAATGACAGCAACGTGTCTTCGAAATATGGCGAAAATGATCAGCAACCGGCTATTCCCATGTCTCATCCACCTGTAGGTCTTGCCATCCAGACTGATGATTTTGGTCTGCAGCGACGAATGCGGGGTTCCGATTCTTTAACCCCAGCGCCCTCCAACTACAGCTACTCCAACCCTTGGGACTTGGACGATATTGATAACCCCTACCGCAACGATCGAGGCAGTGTGAGCTCTGGCAGCCCTGTCGATGGTCAGCGGATGAACAATGCTCCCGGTCTCGGCCAACAGTGGGACTCACGAAGGAACCACGAGCGCATTGCTAGCAACGAGACAGAAGCAGAGCATGAGGCCTTCCAACGTGACCTTGCTCAGCGCCAGCGCGTCATCCAAGAGAACCTTCGTGCAAGGGCGGAAGGTCGCTCTACGAGTCCGGCACCTGGACCTTCCGGAGGACTCAAGAATGCTTTGAATATGCTCCGCGCTAAGTCAAGCAGGGAATCATTCGCAGTGGTGGGTGAGAAGTCACCTCAGCCAGATTTGCCTCACAGAGGTCTACGGAAGATGGGTCTTGGAACCGGATCAGGTAACGCCAGCAGTACATCTCTGGTCAGTTCCTACATGGGTGAGCACTGGAAGGCTGAGATGCCCTCCTTGAAGTCCAAAACCTCTCGTTTGGGACTTCAAAACGAGCAAGACTCGCAGAATGACGTTCAAGGTCGACAACGCTCTGGTACGGACAGCAGCAGAGTGGGACGACCCCTTGGCCGCTCGCCTCCTATGATGAGCCGGGCCTCCACACGTGAGCGTTCTGGCTCCGGCACGTCATCAGGGCGCTCGCGAAGTCGTCCTGGGCAGCACCGCGACGACCTCGAAAGTTCTTACCCTTTGCCTGATGACAGGCCGTCCGTTGACGGCCAGAGTCGCTCGCGGTCACGCAGTAACAGCTATTTCGAGTCGAAGCATCTGCATCCCCTGCAGACGAACACTTCCCATCCTCCGTTACCGGTACCTTCTGGCATACCTCAGCCAAAGTACTCACCTATATCACCACGGCCTTCCCCTGGCGGCTACGGTAGTCCGAACATCAATGCCTTCCAGCCCTCCGCCTCGCCGATGCCTCCCTTCCCTGCCGCTCATACTCCTCCTGCGTCGAACCCTACGACGCCGAATGCGGCGGCATTCAACCCTGGCACTGTTCAGCCACCCGTCAGGCAGGGTATGCTGCGTAAGAAGTCCATCGCAAAATCCGAGATCTCAGAGCCGGTCTTCCTTTCCACCACGTCCGTGATCGATACTGTCAGCCTTCCTGCAGGAGCATCTCTCAAGAACGGTTCCGAGCCATATGTACCACCTCCCGTACCGCCGATCAACCCCATGAGACGACGCTTTGGTTTCGGCCGTTCTGACAGCGACAAGTCTGACGGCCCAACCAGCCACCCGGACCTTGATGCCCCGCGTGCACCGCACACTGAGCCGACACGCACAAACCCTTCTGATGCTGTAAGCCAAATCCCACAACCCAGGAGCAGACTCAGGAAGAGCTCGAGTGGAAACAAGAGCCTCCACAGCATGGCGCAAGGTCAGCCTGGTGCTGTTCCAGCCATGCCTCCTACAGGGTTCATCGCACGCAACCATGCCGCTCCTCGTCCCATGAATGGTCAGCCCATGGCTCAGCAGAACATGGATGGCGCTATGTTTTAATTGGCTCTTATCACTGTCTGTACCGTACAGTCTTCTTCGCCTGCCTTAGCTGGCAAGGCTCAAAAGCAACACTTGCAGGGCTCGGATCCTTTCAAGTCTGGCCGCACCTTTCTGTCTTTTGTCTAACTTATATTTGTCGTCTGCATTACGGCCTGATTTTGTTTTCCTTCTCATTTTGCAATATACCTCATGGTCTGCCCTGTTTCGTTTGCTGGGTCATTACAATGGTTGTAGTTGGGGGGGTCATTCGGGTCAAACGGAGTCTCTATGCATGCTAGATTGCGACCTTACGCCGGGCTGGACACGGTGTTGAAGAGGACCGCTGGCTACATTTCCTTCACCATACACTCGCGAGGTCAATTACTGTACAACCAGTACATCATCTCTGGTAAATTTTACCATAACAGCACAATATCGAATGTTGCGCCACAATCAAAGATTACATTTCGACAACACCATTCCTCCATCATTGGACTTACTCATCCGCAGCCACGCCGCTCCAGCAGCCTTCGCAGACTTACTCGTGCTTCTGTGTACGAGCGATGATGCCCCTGGACCATGCAGCTCCACCTGTCTGCCGGCGGGCCGTCACCGCGATGGTGCGGCAGCCCACCAAAGCGTATCGACAAGCGCGGAGTTTGTAAACAGCAAGGCGACCACCGCACCCCACTACGGAATCGCACCCGCAAGCCAAAGCCATCCACGGCTAAGATTCTGCGCGCTGCCGTGACGGGTACAGTGCGGCTGATACCAACGCTTCACATCGACTATGGCACCGACATCTCGACAGACGCGCTCGAACGACTAAAAGAAGAACCGGCGGCATGTAATTGAGGTAACCTGCTGCATGACGGGGGCAAACACGCTCGAAAAACGATTCGAACCACCAGATCGAATCTGTAACTCGAGCTGAGTTGTCGCGCGGTGCGACAGTTGAGAAAAGCAACAAAAACGCTGCAGTGACAGCTGCAGGGCCAACATCACGAAATGCTGAGACGAAAACAAGCCCCTGATCTGCAGACCGGGGATTGGTGCATGGTGCACGTTTCAGGAACCGGCAGTCAGCCGGCCGAAAGTGGGGCGATGACATGAACACCATGCTGCGAGCTGGATGAGCGTGGGTACGATTGCGATGCTAAGTGGCCAAACAAGAATGCGATGCTCAACTGCTAATGCATCGACCTTGTTGCTCGCGAGAAACTGAGTAATCCTAGTACTTTGCTCAGAGGCCAAGGCATACAGATGTGACGTTGTGCAGGACAAAGCAACTTGCGCCAAACCCTGTTCGAGCAACTACAACCCACACACGCCAGACTTGCTCGATGTCTCTGAATCGGCACGGGATTTGTGACATTAATGGCCATTATGTTGCTGCTCTAATATTTCTCCGGACCGATGCGACCCTTTTGCGGTCCGCATACCAGATATGAACTGCCGTTCTTTAAGCTCAGATAGGTGAGGTCGCACAAAGCCGCGTGTCTTGAGGTTTGGGAGACTCATGTCACTGCCTCACCTCAGGCGCCACAGATGTAAGAAGGAGCATGATTGCCCCAGGGTTGTTCACCTTCTGCGTGGCGTCGCCTGGCGAAGGTTCATGCACGAATCAGGTAGCGTCTGGCAAGCTACACACCCGGTCCACTTCAATATTAAAGGCCGTTTTCAAATCTTACACATCCAAACGCAGCCTTGCCGAGTTTTCCAACTCTTTCTCGCCCGATTGACACGAACAAAGGTTTGCGACGATCCGATCACCATCCAGAACGCCGTGAAGACCACTCACACCTGCTTACTTGTACGCCAGCCTCGGTTTCCCCAGAGTCTCGCACATTCCCCCGCATTCGAGCTACGCTATCGCACGGCCAGACTACAAATCCGCCACTGATAACGCCACTAGTATGTCGACGGGCCAAACTCTAGGTGACTATGTTACAGCGGTCACCCATCAGCTTTCGCTGATCCTCGTTCCGCGAGCCCCAATTCGATAGGCGCACAGTCCCGAAATGCCTAATTCGATAGCTCGGAGCCTCCCACTTGCTGGGACCGTGTCGTGCGCTTCTGGCTGAGGCGCTGCGGTGCAACCAAGATTGCTTTTGGCGGGTAGCCTGCCTCGGCCGCAAGCAGGTACAAAACGTGCCTGTGCCCGCAACCTTTCATCTGGTGTGCTGAACCTTCATTCACATCTTTCACCGTTACTGAATTGACCATCTACACCCTCGTTTTACACGACTTATCAACACTACATCGATCAAGATGCGTTTCTCCACCATTGCTGCCTCCGCGATTTCGCTCGTCGTTGTCTCTGCGCAGACCCCTGACCTCTCCAACGTCCCCAACTGCGCTGTACGTCTTTGCCATGGCTCAATGGAATGCCACTTGTACTAATTGAACAAAGATTCCCTGCCTTGTGTCAGCCATCCCCGGATCCGGCTGCGGCGTCACAGACGTCACCTGCCAGTGCACCACCGGCCAGGCGGCCATCACCAGCTCGCTCGAGTCCTGCCTGCCCAGCAAGTGCTCGACTGACGACCTCGCTAGTACGTTTCCTGCGCCCATGCCAACCTGGAACGCAATGCTAACAGTCCTACAGAGGTAGCTCCTGCGCTCGCTGGCCTCTGCAGCGCCGCTGGTATCTCCGTCTCTGTTCCTTCTTCGGCCGCTGCTACCTCCGCTGCTGCCTCTGCTGCTTCGTCCGCTGCTAGCTCTGCTGCCTCTGCTGTCACCAGCGCCGCCTCGGCTGCCAGCTCTGCCGTTGCCTCCGCTAGGTCGTCGGCTGCGTCTGCTGCCAGCTCTGCTGCGTCCCGCGCTTCTGGTGCGGCGTCTGCTTCTACTTCTGCCCCTGCCCAGAGCACTGGTGGCGCTGCTGCCAACGCTGTTGGCCTCGGTGCCATTGCCCTTGGCATGTTCGCTGCTCTCGTCTAAGTCGCTTGTTGAACAGTGAAAATGGGATACGGAGAGGGAATAATGTGTTGATTGGAAAAGCACCGAGGAACTCCTGACGATATGTTTGGCCCGTGCGAGGTTGAAGTACTGTACATATACATGAGAGACTGAATATATCATTGTAATATCCACATTGGCTTTGTTTTCTTTCGCGCTGGAAGCTATGGCGATGTCTTGGTTGTTGCACGCCAAGCAATAAATTGCTGGCTGATCCCTGATTGGCGCCAGCTTAGACTGCTTGAATACCGGCGGTAGTGAACTCGCATCAGCACGCTGGTGTCGAACTGGTGGCAAGTGGCGACTGAACGAGCTGCAAGATGCACATACGCGTCGATTTGGAGGGGCGCTGGCAGTGATAGTGTAGGGAGGAACCTGGTTCGTGGTGTTCCTTCCTTGATCATGCCGCATCCAAGGCCTCGATCCACTTCCCTGACCACGACGTAAACTCGTCATCTGTGCCAACCCAGCTTTTCTGGACCAGTGCCACTGCGCTCTTTGCCTCGTTGCAAACCTTCTCGAGCTCTGCTTCTGCTTCCTCTTGCTCAAGTTCGTAGAATGTAGATGCCAGATCATCGACCGTGTCAGGGATGGTTTTCAAAATGTGCATAAGGCGGTCTAGCTTTTGCGCTGACGACTCTGAAGCGACGTCGCCGTTTGCTGACGTAGCTGCTGTGCTCACTGTCGCTGGATTCGAGTCCGGTGACACAACAGGGAAAGTCTTCAACCTTCTCTTCCCAATGGCCTGGTACATGATACCGACCATTTTGAGCTTCTTCACGCTGCGATCCAGCAACACCTTCAAAACCTTATCATCCTTACCAATCTTATTCTGCGCCCCGAAGAAATCATCCTCGTCACCAAACCCATCTTCATCCGCACTCCCCTCCGCTTTGTCCCCATCATCCTCATCCGCAATATCCTCACCCCACTCCTTCAACTCCTCCACAGCGTCAAGCAGCACAGCCCTCAACTGCTGCGCCTTCTTGAGCACCAACTCAACCACGCCCCCATTACACAGCCTCAGCAACTCATCACACACATCCCATACCACACCCGTCCGCTCCAAAACATCCTTCTTCTCCACCTCGCTGGGCCCCGCATCCTTGCCGCTCAGATTTTTGCGCGCCTCACTCATACCCAGCACGAGCGCGAGAACGTCGCCCCATGCGCCCACGAGCCGCTTGACTTGAGCGCGCAGCTCGCTCCGCATTATCTGGCCCAGGTCATCGCGCAAGGTGGATGGGGGGTTGTAGGATGCTGCCGCGACCATACCAGAGAGTGCGCCGGATGTTACGTCGCCAATCTTGGTGATCAGGGCGCTTGGCGTAAGGGGTGGTGTAAGGAGGAGGAGTGAGAGCGTGGTTGTGTGTGACTTGAGGAGTGTGGTGGCGGCGTGGATTGCGGTAAGGGGGCCGTTGGGCAGATCAGGCGCGTCGGTAGAGGTTTTCGCATCTTTGGAGGGCGTGAGGGACTTCTGGAAGTGCGAGAGGAGGGTTTGCGTGGTTTGCGTCAGGGAGATGAGTTTTTGAATGTCTTTTGGTGGCGTCATCGTGATGGGGTTTGCTGCACGCAGCAGTGAAGCAGAATTAAAGAGCTGTAGAAAGAAAAGAGATGCTCAGGGCGTAAAGTGCGAGAGCAACGCGAAAACACAAGATATGTTTGCTCTCACAAAAAACGTGTCGATGGTGTTAGTGGGGTTGAAAAAGCTTATCGATTGCTGACTCGGTGCGTCCAAAAGCCCCTCCTCCATGCTCGACAATTCGAGTCGTACACCATATTTACTGAATGTACCACTGTCTTTGCTGATGTCCTGCAGTCATAAGACAGCAAAAAAACCTAAAAGCGAGGATCTGCGTGCATCAAACCACTCTCTTTCTTCTTTCCTTTAACAACTCGTCTTTGCATCTTCAACTTTTCTTCCACAAGCCCAGAAAATAGACTTACACTGAAACGTGGAACTCCTGCGCTCTAGGATCTGAGACTGAAGAGCTTAGAATGAGCCCCATGTGCAGAGTGTTCCAGCCGTCTCCTCTTACTACCAGAAGTTCTCTTCACTCTGCACTGGGTCTACCAAATATTCGATACGAAAGAAAAACTTTTCTGTCATTGGCATACTGACCATCAGGGGTATTCTGCAATCTCATGCTCCTCTGCGGCTGTGCAGATACCTCTGATTCTGTTCAAAGGCAGTGTATTGCACTTGTACAGATTCATCTGCTACAAGACGAAAATCTCGTGCGTGGGAGAGGCGTTGCGCTGTTTCGGAGCCTTCTGCCACACCTACAAAATCTAAATGGCGCTTAGACATGTCTTGCCTCCGATCTTTTAGTCTACAATACTGCCGGTCCTTCGTCTGTCTACACGACATTTGTCTGCTTAGAAGAACGTGAAAGGGTTCGAACAGCCCTCAGTACCTATTAATAATTCGAACTGAAGTTAATATCCCTCCTCCAGAGTCAATGGCTTGAGTCATGTACTACGCCCATACTTAATCTGGCGCTAGCCCTGCGTATCTGTGTATCCCGGAGATTCTAAGTCAGACACTTCAAGGCCGCCTCCACAAAGTCATACTGGCTCTCCAACCAAATAGATGCCGGCTTGGATCCTTTCCTTTCTCCATCCTACATGTTGACCAAGAAGTCCTGGAAATCTGCTCGGGGCTGGGGTGCGCTGTTCCCTATCGTTTACGATTGTAACGCCAGAATTAAACATGAAGCAAAGCGCTTAGGAGTGACCTTCTATTTGCTTCTTGACATACCCTCAACTTTTCACTCTCCTTCATCATATTCATGCACTACATTCAAGTCTGAGCGAAAGTCGCGCGAATCATTGAACAAATGCTTTCTTTATATTGGCAAATTAATTCTCATATCGATGGGATTTCACCGTGTAAATCAGCTCTGTGGCAATCTGACATTGATGCGCCGCTCAGTCCGGCATGTTACTGCGGTGTGCTCGGCGCAATGTTTGCTATATCTGAAAAGAGCAAGGCACCATCACATGTCCTGGCCTACTCAAAGATCTAGAAAAATCTGTAACGTGCTTTTCTGATATCATCCATACTTTTATCATCACGACGAAACACAGCATTTGTCGAATACCTGCATATTGAAGATTTCTTGCATGGTCTAAGGGCTGTCTGACGTTCGGGTCTCTGTCATGCACATCCTCTTCGCCCCCCCCCCCTTTCGAGCCCTATTCCGCACTGGGTGCAATGTACCCATGTTACTATCTCGCCTCTAAGTAAGTACGAAGTCCGTCTCCAGATTAGGACGTCTAATGTCGAGCTGTGGCTCATCGTCAATGTAGTCTCCTACGCCCACGCCAATGACTCGATACGAGAAGTCCTCTTGTCTTCTGAGAAGGAAAGGAAGTTTAGCCCCATTGAGGATCGCCAGAACGTCGCCCTTGACTATTTCCTGAGGTGAGAGACCGAGTGCATTTGTGTCTGTAACAAATATGCATGTCCATCCCAGTCCGATCCGGTAAGTACAATCCACACTAAGCCTTGAGACCGCCTGGTGGGCATGATGAGCATCCAAGAACTCTTTCACACACTTCGACCAGTCATGGAACTTCCATTTGTATTGTAAACCCTTGATTTCTCCTTCGTCTAGCATGTGACTTGTTGCGACCGAGCCAATAGTAATCCCACGAAGCGTGATGGTACCAAGATCGATGCTAGATCGGACACTGGTGCGCACGCTGAAGGTGTCTTTGTGAAGGCTGAACGACTGGCACTGATACGAGTCATAATTTTGCGAGTTGCAGCTCGGAATATGGAAGATCTTGTCCCTCCACCTCTTCCACTTTTGCCTGAACCGGAAGTCTAAGCACCAGGACGGCTGCGCAGTGGGCCCTTGATTGACTTTCAAGAGAAGGGCGTCAAGATTTCCAGTACTGGCGATAATACTGACCATGGCTTGCTGAAAGATCAGATCCAGTGGTTTGGTATAGTTGGGTTCGAGGCTATGCTCATCCGTTCTTTCTAGAGGTCCGAGTAGGGCGAATACGTAGTCGCGATTGTCCGAGGCTTCCCGCCCGATTGACGCCCAGAACATATCTCCAAACGTCAGTCGCCACTTATCTGTGCCTTGCACATGTCGATACGCTTCCTCATATCTGGTACATGAATCCAGAAAGTCGTCGACGGGAGCATAGTACATACGGGGCACAATTCGTTTCGACAACCATTCCCTTCTTGTGCTCCGTAGATTCAACCAATTCGTCGATTTGTTGCCACAAAGAAGTAAAGATCGAGAATGGATACTAGCAGCCAGACCTTCTTGCAGCGTCCATACACGTTGCCACCACGGACGTGAAAAGAAGTTGTCCCAAGCTACAGCCTTTACTTCCCTGCTGTCGCTTATATCTAAATAGATATGTTCCTTTGAATCATGATCTGAGAGTTGTGAAAACATTTCATCGCTTTCGGCGTTCCCTTCCCCCAACCACATCAAGACCTTGGAGGCGAGGCAGTATATGTCATACATTTGGCGTACTTGACGATTTTTTTCTTGGAGATTCCCCTGATTAATGCAAATTGCATCAATCCAGAGGTCACGGGAATCCGAACTGTCTCGCAACTGTCGCAAAACGGCGTGCAGATTGTCTGTGATGGCCAAGTGTGTATTTTCAATGCACAAGTGACGCTGTTGCTCAGAACCACCCCAGACATACGACAACGCTTCGTACGTAGCTGGCCGGGATTTCAGATCTTCCACTCGGAGTTGACCTTGCAGCGGCGCTTGCGGATCCAAGGCCGGAAGTAGAGTAAAAACCCTGATTTGCGATGACGAAGGATCGAGTGGGTATCTGAGATATAGATCTTGGTGGGAAGACGCTGCGAGATATGCTTCGGTCGTGTTGATAGTGTCTGTGGTCTCCATACTGAACGAGTCCTGGGTTCGATGTTTTGCACTTGCTCTGGTCGTGTTTCTCGTAGATTAATTTAAGCAGGATAAAGTGGCCATACGATAGCGCCGGAGATGGCAATACTATTAAGGCCGCGTGCAAGGTTCTCAGGTGTCACACCGTCCAAGATTCGCAGGTGTCAATTTGTGCAGTGTGATATGTCGAGGCTGTGAGAGAAAAGAAGGGAACCAAGACCCCCACCTGCGCACCTGAGCATGACTGCATATGTAAGCTACGCGAATAAGGTTAGCGCGGCCACAAGTGCAGCCCTTGAGACTGTGAAGTTGATCAGAGCCCGCTGACTGCCACTTGCTTGTACATCAAGCTTGTACAGATTATACTTTGGCTCTTATCCCATAACCTCCAAACGCAATCCTCGCAGCCAGCAACAAAGCCGCACTGCCAAACAGCGTGCACCCACCAAATGTCCAGAGCGCATCGAACCCGCTATGATCGAGGATGGCACCTCCAATCGGCGTACCAATAAGCACACCCAGTGCCACGATCGCAAAGCTTTGCCCCAGCCTCGTCCCAATCTTATCTCGCTTATCTTGACTCAGCCTGACAATGATAGTGGGCGGAAGACTAACAAAACTGCCAGAAAAGAACCCATAAAATGCCATCAACACGCAGATACCCGCGCTGTTGTTGACTGCGATGTAGCTAACGCACAGCACGCCACTGATCAAACAGCATGGGATAACCACGTTGAACGGCCCAAACCGATCCGCAAAAACATTTGGAATGATCCGCCCAAACACACTCGTCGAGTTCATAATCGCAAGAAGATAGAACGCGAGATTCTCGTTGGTCAAATGCCTCTCCAGCGCATAAATCTGCGCATAGAAAAACGGCATATACAACCCCATAAACCCGCAAAAGAAGCCAACAACCTGCAGCGAGTACGCCGGTATGCAAAACGCCTTCAAATCGAGCAAACTGCGACTCTTGGCCGGTAGCACACGGACGCGCATACACACGCACGGCACGACCATGGTCGCCAGGATAATGAAGCCGAGCACTCTCGTCGTCCACGCGAACCCAATCTTCGGCAGCAGGTTGTGGAACACAATCGGATAGATGACGCCGCCGAAACTGCTCCCGGCCGCGGCGATGCCAATCGCCATGCCGATCCTGGTGCTGAAGTACGTGCTCAGGATGGCTACGCTGGGGACGAATAACGCGCCGGTGCCGATGCCGATGCAGAATGCTTGCGCAAGCAGGACTTGCCAGTACGAAGTGCACAGCGAGAGCATCATTTGCCCGAAGACGAGCATGAAGGAGCCGAAGAGGAGAAGTTCGCGGAAGTAGCCGGCGTCGTAGATGGGGCCTGTTAGGGCGCCGACTTCGAGGAGGAGGAAGGCTTGGATGCTGCCGATCCAGGAGATGCTTGAGGGAGAGGCGGAGGGGAGCAGGGTGGTTTCGTAATAGGCTTGGTAGGAGCCGAAGGTGTTCTGTTTGGGTCAGATATGTGGGATAGAGAAGGGGTATGGAGGACGCACGATGATGCCCCAGCTGTTGAACAGAAGGAAAAACCCGCCTAGGACTTGCAGCCATGCCCACAGACCGCCGTTCGGTATGCTGCCTGCATCTCGCACGCTGTGCTTGCTTTTCACTTTCTTCAGTCCCTCGCCATCTTCGATTACCGTCTCTTGCCCAGCAATGCGGTCGTCTTGCGTCACGTGCGGTTTCTCCTGGACTTCCTCGACTGGAGCATCGCGGATCGCCAAACTCCCGTTTGACTTCTGGCTGCTCAAGGGCGAAATCTGCGTCGAATCCTTGGAGATTTTCTCGTCGTAAGTTGGTTCAACGGCGTTGCGCGGCCCTGCATCGGCGGCCGCCGTTGTCGCGGCGCTTTGCTGATCCATCTCTTGGCCAGCGATGCAAAAGTAGAAAACCGTTCGTCGCGTCGGCGCTGCGCAGACTCTTTATGTTCTCCAGGAGGAGTATATGAGCTTTTCCAATAGCTATACACAAGCTACAAGTCCCACGCCCCCAGGATCCAAGACGGGTGCGGTTGCGGGTACGGGTGCGGCTCGAAGCTGGGCTTCTAAGATCTTGGTAAAGAGAGATTCTGGGGAAAGGCGATCATAAGGGAAGGCAGACATGATTACTATTAGCGAAAGCTTAGACCGATCGTATTTAGCAAAGCGCAGGCAGGAGTGCGGCACGTCCATTCAACCGTTTGAGGCGTGTTCGGCCATTGTTCAGAGCGAGGTGCACGGCAAAAGAACGTGGTTCGTTGCGTCAAGTGTTATTTCCGCATTATTTCCGCAGTTTCGCGCGACTGGGGCGTTTCGAACTGCCGTTAGCGCGGAAACATGGTGAAAAATGTGTGAGAAATTGTAAAATGCTGGTTTGAAAGGGCGCTCACCGCTGCAACGGCGATTACTGGAAGATCTGCTAATACGCTACCTGCGTCTGTGAGATCCCGGTGCTGAGTGTTTCTTCGTCCACCTTTCCTCTCGGAGACATAAGATGACATTGCAGGTCCCCGAGAGGAAAAGTTTCGTCCTAGACACCCAATGAGTATTCTGACTTTTGACACACTGAAATCGACTACATGAAATCTTTTGACTGATCGAATTTTTCAAAGAATGCTGTTTTTCCGCCCACTAGGGCAATTGGACCTACGCCGACAGCTGTGAAGGAAATGCCGATGGTATACAACGCAAGCCGGGCCTGCCTCATGCCGTCGTAATCTTGGGGAATATGCGTCGTCGCTCGTTCTTGCTTTTCGCCCACCAAAAGGCGGCCGTGCCATTAATCATGATCAAAAACCCAGTACGCAACGCCCAACGCTCGCTATGCTATACATCCCAAAGAGCAAGCCCACCCAAGTTTTTACGTAAGTCGAAATGTAGGAAACGGGTGCCGACATGTTCGAACATGACAGTGTATCCAAGTCGAATGTCAGCGCCATATTTAAGGAAACAATCAGGCCTGGCCGTTGGCGCGATGAGCTGAGACCGTGTATCCAGAAAGGTGCACAGGTGAAGTGCCCACGTGTTCGACGCGCTCCTCGATGTACAGGTTGTCTATCAGAGCGCTTGGTGCTGCGCTGTCGAGTTGCAGCTGGCCGCGAACGGCCTTTTGGCGACGGCTCTCGCGCTCATTCACAACGTCGTGGAGCACCTTTGCAGCGCCAGTCCATCCAATCTGATTCGCAGTCGCTCGGTGGTTGAACAGACGGTCGAGGAGAGGGAGAGGCAATGACAGAAGAATGCTGGAGAGCGTTCTTGAGACTGGGCCAGTCTGTGCGTCGTCGTCTATTGGGGCATCGCCAAAGCGAATCTTGCTCAAGCGCGGGTTGTGAGATGGGCCATGTGCTTCGGTAAGGCTGGGTAAACGGGGGTCGTCCCGAAGCTCTGGCGCGATCAGGTACAGATTGAAGTCGGCCGGGAAATTGTATGCGATGAAGTCGAGAGCCGAATTTAACAGCTCAGCGGCGAATGGGTCGTGAACATCGGTGCCATCAGCAGTGGATCGAGTGGTGGTCCTTGCCGCATAGAGACTGTAGTGAAGGACTTGTACCACCGTGTCCCATCGAAGGAGCGCTTTAGCAATTTCGACACCTCGTGCTTGCATGCTAGGGATCTGCAAGACACTGCCAGCTGCGATGTAGCTCAGCAGCTGGTCCATGCGTCTCCGAGCGTCTTTCGACACCTGCGGATGAGGCAATTCCGTAGTGTAGTGACCGAGACCGTACAAGAAAGACTGCATTGAAAGGAGCGGCGCTCCGTACAGCACCTTGATGGCTTCTTGGATGGACTCGCTGCTGACGAAGGGGTTCGTGGTGAGTACGTCGACAAGGCGGCGCGAATCGCGAGATCGGTGAGCGGGAGGGATGCTTCGACGAACGGCGTTGGCGACAACAGGACTGCGCACGACGACGATGCCGTGAACAGGGATCGATATGTACTGGAATTCGGGCGAGCGGACCTGCAAAACAAAGTCTGCGAATTCTGGGTTGCCGAACTGGGTAGACAAGTAAGAAGCTAGCTCGAAGGGCGATTCGACCATCTCATCGTTGCGCGGACCAGCGCCGTTCTGCTGAGGCTGGGCATGCTGCACGTCCAGTCGGTCTGCGACAGGCAGAGGCTCATCAAACTGCGACTTGCTGGGCGATTGCGAGTGAGAGGTAGTGACGCCGTTCGCAGCAAAGCGGGCATCTTCTGGAGAAAATGCGCCCTGGTATGGATCTGGGTAGGCGGAAGGACCGGTGGTGAACGGAGGTGACTGGAAGTCGCTGCCATTGCCGTACATCTGCTCTGGAGGAGGGGGCATGGAGTATGGCGGGTAGATCCAAGGAGCTCCAGCCTCCGAGGGATGGTGAGAGTGACCAGGGAAGAAGGACGGGGTGAAGTCAGGCGGCGCGAACCCAGGCGGGATGCGCGGCACAGACTGCCTGTGTACACGGCCACTTGCCTCATAGCCGTGAGGAGTGGCAGGCTGGACTGGCGAATCCTGGACAAAGCTGCCCATGGCGCCATCCACGCTCGGCCTGGCTGGATGGACGCCTTGATCGTAGTTCTCTGCAACCGGTGTGTTCATGCCACTCATGCTCGACGGGACAAAGGCTGGCGGGAGCTCCTTCCGGTGCACGCCATTTGTGAGCGGTTTGCTGTCGGTGGGAGCAGCTGGAGGAGCGTCTTGGACATGGTTCGACTCGCCATAGGATGCTGGTGTTGGCTATCAGCGGCTGCGAAGCCATTTTGGGAAATTTACAGTCTGAGGACTCACCTGGAGCTTCGGCTACTCGCTCCACCTCTCCGTCCTGCGACTTCGCTGGAGAGCTCGCCAGGACTGGAGCCTCGGCTTCCACCTCAGCTTCAGGCTTCTCGATGGAGGCCTTGGACTCGGGCGTCAGAGGGGTCTGCACGACCTCTGCCGGCGCCTCTTGGACCTTTTTCTCCTCCACTGCCGGCGGCTGGGACTGCGGCTCCGACTCCTGCTTGGGCTGGGTCACGGGGCCCTTGTGCGACTCGTCGGGAGTGATAGGCCTCGCAGCTGGCACCTTACGTGACAGACGGTGAGGAATGGCAGGCACAATGCGCGAAACGGGGCGGCGCGCCTGCTGCTTCTGCACTGGCCTAGCGGCATCGGCAGAAATTGAAGCCATAATATTGGGTGTATGTACAGTCAAAGGAGCGTCTGGAAATAGCGACTCCAAGATAATTGCGGATCAATGGGCTTGCCAATTATCCTGGAGCGCCGAGGGAGGTGTGAGGGCGGCGTGAGTTCGAGCGGTGGGGTGCGTCGGAGAGATCGCAGTGAAGACCCCACAGATAAATCTGCGCTATGACATGCAACGAGAGCGCTTTGGTGTTTAGTCAGCAGATACTCTCAGCGTGACGCGTCTAATGCGGAGAGCATACAACAACAGTCGAACATTGTGTTGGCCTTGTAAAACGTGTCAGCCTAACGTCAAAACACGTTCCTTCCTCGAGTATTACTAGCCATCAAGCCCGCCAGCACCCACAACACACGAGGAAGGCAGCCATGAGCCTAAGCCGAACACCGCGAGATCTGCGCCAAGTCCCTAGCATGCGAGAGCACAGCAGTGGTATGGCTAAGAAGAGAATCTAATGGTGTCAGTCGGTTTGAAGGCGAAGATTTTGACTTGTGCCTTTGAGCAAGAAATGTCGAGAAACACAGCCAGACGGAGGTCAGACGTGCACGCATTCAACTCACAGCTTGTAGCGCCTAACAAGCAGTACATAATCGTACACTCTGATGGTAGTAATTTTGTTAGCTAAGAGTCACCAGGTCTCGTCTGCCTCCAGATATCTCTTTCCTTATGAGCGACCTTTCGCACACCTTCCTCCGGTAATCCTACGCAGCCACTGCTTCTTTCTCAATCTTCTGACAACAGAGCCACAACACGCGGTCGCGATAACACCATGTTTACGTCCTCAATGCGTGACTCCACTCTCAGCCTAAGTCACTTACGTTCGCTACATACCTAGAGTTACGACGACATCTCTCCTTCTCCTAGATCTCCTGTTGCACATTCTCTACCTTTACACCTGATTATGGTTTTCAGACAGCCACGAACCTCATGCAATAACGGACGACCTATTCAGAGATTTTCTCCAGTGCAGGATTTGCAGGACAATCGCTGCTTCGAGTGCCAGTTGGGCACTCCACCAGATACACATCACGCCGCCTGCCTCCACCGGAACAATCTCGCGCCTACACGTGAGTCCAAGTATTTGCACCAGGCGTTAAGCCGCATGATAACAGGTGCAGCAAATCGTTTCAGCATCCTAGCCGGTCTCAACCCTTCACCTGAGACCAAGTGGCCCTTCGACTTCGTCCCCACCGCGAAAACAGGGACGAGGAGAAGGGGCAAGCGCGGCGGCAGGCAGCAGAGACTGAAGCATGGTTCGAAGAAGAAGTGCGAGGAGCCCGAGGCCAAAAGCATCGATGAGCTCTGCGATCGATTCGAAGCTCTGCATCTGGACGATGATGCTTTAGAAGCGACCTCACAAAGAACAGACCACGCACAATCATCTAGTGTGCTATCTGTCGTGAACGCTGTGAGACATCACTGGGCTCCTCAATTCCGTCCCAACTCGCTACCAACGCCGAATCCAACCCTGACCCAGCCAGTAGAAAAGCTGGTCAAGTCCCTTTCGCAAAACTCAACCTTGGATCAGGGCTTCTTGGCTGATGTGCGCCCAACGACTCGAAAACCATCGCCTAAATTTCCGCTGTCCGCTTTCCTCAAAGATGTTGCATCTCCAAACGACTGCCCAGGATACTGGCCGCCGAGGAACCCAACATCCGACCGGGCAGTTCCACCTCGGACAATTCAGAATCCAAACCAACAACCAGCTCGTCTACTGCTGACTTCAGGTCACGTTGCCGGAGGTTGTAGTCCGGACGATCGGAGCAGCAATATTGGGTCTTTTGAGAGCAGTACAATAAAGTCGCAACGAACGGCGCCAACAACATCCTCGTTGTCTACCAACGCCGTATCTACCTACAAACGCTTTCCCGCCTGTGAAGCTTCTCCCAAGCCATTCTCAGGACCAAACTCTAGAGCATCACACTCTCCTACTCTAACGCTGTCGCTACCACCGCCTATCATGTCGAGCTCCCCGTACCCACGACTGTCTCGGGTACCGACATCAGCCATGTTGAACACCACCACACCAGCCTCGCAAAAGTCGTATAGGAGCTGGCAAGAAACTTCAGAAGATACCACGGTCTTCTACTCATCTCCAAAAAGCTTGATCACAGCACCTGTCATGTCTCCGTACCCCTTCATATATCCCCCGCAGCCCTGGACTCCGTCGACTGTGCCCAGCGACCTGTTCAAGCATACAGCAGCAGTTCCAATAAGGCTCAAAAGCAAATTCACATTCACTCCGGACCCTCCAAGCCGTCATGTCAAACAAGAGGAGTTCCTTGCGATGGGTCATGATCCAGAGTGCTGGTGCGACATATACAAAAAAGCACGACCGGCTAGAGACTCTGCTGATAAAGCTGGTGCTTCTGGCCGGGCCCTCACCTATGGATCGTCTGAATCTCTCCGTTCGTGGGGCGATAGGAGGGTAGCAGAGCCACAATCGGTACCCACTGTTCGTGAATCGTCGCCACCACTAAGAACTCTTGGTGCAGGACTGACTGCTGAGGCAATCATCGCAGAGCCAAGTCCAGAGGTCTCGCTTGCGTCCTCTCTTGTTGTGACACCAGGAAGCACGCACGCACCTCATACTGCCACAAAGCTGCAAGACCATGGCGAAAGCGCATCTTCTGACGAAGATGTCGTCATGATCACACCCACGTCAGACGGGACAGACCTCGGATTCCAAAGACTGCCCACACCTTCGTCCGAGATTGCCTATCTGGACTTCGACGGACTGGAGGTCCTCGAAGGTATTCCTGTTGACTCAGAAGACGACTGGCCAGATGATGACTGGACTTCCATCGCTGACAGATTGTTCTCTCAGCAACCAGGCTCATCTCTGGTATCTCGTACCGTATCAGATGCATCTTCACAGAGTCCGGACGCTTCAGCTATCATTTCTCTGCCTCCCTTCACACTTCTATCGCCCCCACGGACACCCACTGCTCGAGCACAACATGCACACGTCTCGGATATCGGGAGTGAAAGCGAGACAGACTAGGGATTGTTCCGCTTGTGGGACGAGGACGAAGTACAATCTGTCAAGGAAGAGCTTTGGAATGCAACCGTGGAACCCGAGGTTGTGTACACGAGCGCTGTGGAGTGGCCGACATTGTGGGAGGCCATAAGGGCTAAGTTGACCAGAAGGGAGCCGAGCAAGGAGTACGATGATGAATGGGGTGGCAAGGTATGGGATGGAGTCACGGATTGGTTTCCTTGATTAGTTTGATATTAGTTGACGCCGAACACGTGCGCTACAGAATGCGACAGACGGGCATATGTAAGACTTTGTATCGTGGGTATACGGTATGTTAGGATAGGGTATGCTTAGCTTCGAATCTGACCTATGCAATTACAAACATCTCATTGACATCCCCAGCATTCCTAGAGATTGTCGTTATCCCACACTCCAGCTCCACCGTCCTTCTTCTTTCCCCCATCATCCACAACAGGCGCCATGGGGATCTCCACACCCTCAATGCTCCATTTCATGCCAATATACGAGTCACTGTACACACTAACATCGACCTTCTTTCCCTGCGCCTCAGGCGGCAGCGCCACCTTGGCACTCGCATGCAACTTTGACCCTCCAGCATTAGCCCCAGGCCCAGCACCGCTACCACCAGTGATCTGCTTCTGTCCCCTGCCCCGCCCGCGTCCGCCCGGTCCAGAGCGCGTCGGATCAACCCAGTTCACGCGCTTCAGCGCAATAATCTCGTCCGTGCTGCTATACGACAACACCAGGAAGAAACCCTCCGTTTGCGGCTTCGGGTAGCGCGGCGCGTAGATTCTTACACCCCCGTTTTGCACGCGCGCAGCGTTTTGCCGCGTTATGTTCACGCTGAAGGACATGGTGTTGTATGCGCCCAGCGCGAGGGAGAGGATGGGGAGGCGCGATATAGGTTCGGCGTTGCGCTTGAGCAGGGGCGGTGCGACGCCGGCGTGGCGAAGTGTTTTTTCGAGGGCAGCGGGGGAGGTGGTGGAAGCTTCAACGAGGGTCCTGGGCGTGGCGCGTGGGTGCTCGAGGCGGGTTTTCTCGTCGGTGGGGTTTATGTTGGGGAGGATACTGAGGGGGCCGTCGTCGGGCCAGCGCGCGGATTTGATGCATGCGAGGAGTGTGATCATGGTTGTGCAGCTCGATACGTAGCCCAGCTCGGTTAGCACGTCGATACTGGCTTGTACGATACGGATTGATTGGTCTAGTACGCTGTTTAGATCACCTACGTAGTCGCTGATCGGGAGGTCGATGCGGCTGAAGTGCGCTTGCAGCAGGAGGAAGGACTTTACGTGCGGATCCCACATTGGCAGGCCGAAGTGATCTGCGCTTAGTGGGAGGGCTTTGGAGAGCTCGGCGTTGATGAGATCCTCGTTGTGTCGGACGGGCAGCTCGTCGTACTCTGTTGCGTGGGAGATCCAGGTAAGTGCGTCCAAGAAGGTGGCGTTGCGCTTTGCGTGCTTGACGAGGTAGCGGATTGTCTTGTGGGAGAGGTAGTAGTAGGACATTATCTTGCCGAGAGGTGTAGAGTCGACTTCGCCAGTAGGCTCAACGAGGGCGCAGGATGAGTCGTGAAGCTCCTTTAGGGACGTCTCGACGAGGTCGACCATGTAATCATTAGCCATTGTCTGAGCGGCGATGGTGTTGTGCTCTTCGGCAGAGATCTCGAGGCCGTAGAACGACGGGTTCTTGTGCAGGCGCCTGAAGAAGAAGGTCCACGTCAAATAGTCGAGGGCATCCTGCTTTGTGCCAATAGTGCCAGCTGAGATTTCAGCGCCCAAATGGTTGTCTAGCACCTTGTGAAGCGAGGACTCGACAGGGAATCCTGTGTGCAAAAAGTGCTTGTAGAACTCCTTCTTCGCATCCTGCGTGAAAATGCGCGCAATACCCGACGAGTCGAATTGGGGACGTCCGGCACGACCCAGCATCTGCAACACATCTGTAAGATCCATGTCTTTGTAGCCTTCAGACTTGGCGTCGAAGAACTGCGTGCCCTTGACAACGACAAGATGAGCAGGCAAGTTGACACCCCAAGCCAGTGTACTAGTGGCGACAAGGATCTGGATCTTGTTATTTGCGAACAGCTCCTCGGACAGCGAACGATCAGTCTCAACGAGACCAGCGTGATGGAGACCAATACCGAAGCTAAGTGCTTCCTTCAGTGCATCATCCTTGACGCGCTCAAGGTTGAGGGCCAAGTCGTCTTCAGACATACGAAGGAAACGTCGAGGGTTGTCCTCCATACCGCAGAAGTTGATCAGGTCGCGTGCAGTCAGACGTGTTTGACGACGCGACGCCACAAAAACGATGACTGGCTTCTCAGGCGAATGCTGCTTGATGGCAAGGAACGTGGGTCTGTTCATAGACTGCATAAGCGGGCAGAAGCCTCGCTGCTCCGGGAAGCCGTCAATGAAAATCTCGAGTGGAACAGGACGGACGGAGTGGCGGAAGTTGAACAGCCCTTCCTTTACACCGAGCCAGTTGCCCAGATCTGAGGCATTTGCACAGGCAGTTGACATACCAAGAAGACGGATGGAGCCGTCTTTCTTCTGCGAGGCAATGTAGTTCATACGCGATACAATGATCTCGAGAATGGGACCACGATCGCCGCCGAGCAAGTGGATCTCATCGATGATTACCAGGCTGACTTGTCTGACGTAGCCACGGGTCTGCCAGCTACGACTGATACCGTCCCACTTCTCTGGTGTTGTTATGATGATGTCTGCATCGCGGATGGTGCGAGTATCAGGCGTGTTGTCACCAGTCAACTCAACAAGCTTGAGTCCCATGGGACCTGCAAGACGTTTGCCCCAATCCTGTACACGCTCTCGAACGAGTGCCTTCATCGGTGCAATGTAGACGACCTTAGACCCTGGCTTCTCCCGGAATGCCCACCACATAGCAAGCTCGGCTGCGACGGTCTTGCCACTACCTGTAGGTGATCCAAGCAGCACGTTTGCGGGAGTGTGGTACAGACAGTGGAAGATTTGCGTTTGCATAGGGTTGAAGTATTGGAAGCGCTGTGCGTAAAGTTCCTCAAGAAGCGGGTTCTTGAGAGCCGCGATTGGCAGAGGCTGCAAGTCAAGCAAATCAGTATAGACACTCTCGGTATCTGGTCGGATGAGGTGCTGGAAAGAGATGGGGTGTACTGTCTCTGAGCCAAGCCATCGATCTGAAACGGCGCGGACGTAGATCTGCGTGGGCAGCGGATCAGTAAGCGGAATCGTGAAGTTCAACTCGTGGTCGTCGTAAAGCTTCTTGCGGGACAGAATGAAGTATTCGTAATGGTAAATCTCCGACGTCTCCGAATTTTCAACCCAGACCCAGAACGATTCAGACGTGCCATGATGTCGGTCATTCCATCTGAATTCCGGGGTTAGCCATAGGCGAATACGCAGAACGTCGCGATTCAATGGCGCGATCTCGGACTCAATGCCAAGAGTCGGGAAGTTGTCCAACAGCTTGGAGATGACGCCACCCATCTTCGTGTTGTGCACAAGATCGCCAATCTCGCGGGGCTCCATGTCACGCAGGGATTCGATTGACGGGTGTTTATGGTCTAGTGCCCGCAAAACCGGCTGCGGTAGATCGAACTGATGAAGAGGATGCTCAAATGACCACACTCGATGTTCGATCGACTGACAAAGACTCAGCAGGACCAGGCATTGGTAACCCCAACGCCTATTAAGCGCTATCATGAACAATGCTCTGGCGATACGCGCAGCGTTTTGCGTAATGTAGTTTGTGTCCGAGACAAGCGTGAAATCCTCGAGTCGAGCGCGTGAAATGTGTGCTTGTAGAAGATAGTTTGTCTTGCCGTGCGAAGTCGCATAGCCATCTTTGACTTCAGTTATGACGTATTCGTTTTCCTTGAGGGCTGAAAGTTCCTTCTCTTCGGTCTCGCGAGACTGCACTTGGTCAAACTCGCCACTCATGCTGACCATGGCAAGAGCGTCGGCATCTGTGCTTCGAGGGCGCAT
Organism: Didymella arachidicola; assembly: GCA_016630955.3. NCBI lineage: Eukaryota > Fungi > Ascomycota > Dothideomycetes > Pleosporales > Didymellaceae > Didymella > Didymella arachidicola. Next base: position 248,065 of record CM049986.1, read on the forward strand.
CATCGCGTTGAATATTTCAATCGACGACTGTTGCACATAGAACTGACTGGCAATGCGGCCCACATCCTTAGCGCGGAGGTCTTCAGTGGTCTCGTTGAAGATGATCATCTGACTCTTTTGCAAGACACGGGCGGCGTCGATGATAAGCTTACGTCTCCGTCCCACCAGCTGCGGGTCGTCCCTAATCTCCGCCCACTCGATGCCATACAGCAGAGGACTCTTCTGCATGCGCACAAACAGATATGAGTATCCAAGCCATTGGACAGCTTCTGATACTGTGGTGACGGTACCGAGTGAGATCTCAGCGTTGAGGTTGTCGACGAGCTTGGACGAGAATCGAGACTCGATCGGCTGCTGTTCTGTGATTGCTCGCATGTAGTGGTCAAGACGGTCATGAGTAGTACAGATGAAGCCAATACCAGTGTCCTGGAATTGAGGACGACCGGCACGACCGAAGATCTGCAGAACGTCCAAGATGCCCAAATCCGTGAACTTGCCCTCTTGCGCGTTATAAACTTGAGTGCCCTTGATCAATACAGCAGCAGCTGGCAAGTTGACACCCCATGCGAGAGTCGCCGTACAACACAGGACCTTGATGACACCCTCGGCAAAGAGGCGTTCGATGAGGTTCCGGTCTGAACGAGGCATTCCAGCGTGATGCGTACCCATGCCCTTCCCTAGCAACTCACGCAGCTCCCGTCCCTTGGACTGCTTCATATCACGGACAGCGGCATCGTACTTTGGGTGGTCTGTCGGATCGAAGAGATCGGCACACTGATCGTCCATGGCTTGATCAAACAGCCTTCTCGCGGTTTTTACGGTATCTTTGCGAGAGTGAACGAAGACCATGATCTGATGCCCTCGCTCCAGCATCTGCTTGACCTTGTCGAAAGCCACCTGCTCCAGATTCTCGCGCGATTTCATCGTTCCAGGCTTGCCTTTCGCACCGATGAAATGCTGCTCCAGAGGAACAGGACGGAAAGACGCATCGAAGTAGAACAGGCCAGCCATCTTGTTTACACGGAGGAAGTCGGCGACGTCGACGTAGTTGGGCAATGTAGCAGAAAGACCAACAATACGGATAAGGGATTGCGTGCTCTCAACTTGTCGCTGTGTTCGTGCCACCAAGCTCTCCAAGACAGCACCTCGTTCGTCATGCAACATGTGCACCTCATCGATAATGAGCAGGCGTACCTTCTGGACCAGCTCAGTATCTCCCGTGCTCTTTCTGGTCACAACATCCCACTTCTCAGGAGTTGTGACAATGATCTGAGTATCGAGGATCTCAGCTTTGGTAAGATGCATGTCTCCTGTCAACTCGCGGGCCTTGATGCCTAGCCACGCCAGACGCTTGCCGAGCTTCTCTGTAACTTCAGCTGCAAGTGCCTTCATGGGTGCAACGTAGATGATCTTGAAGTCCTCCATCATGACTGTAAAGTCGGTGGCTTCGGGCTCCTCAATTGGATTGGGTACAATGTTTTTTCCTATCGTGTTGAGGATAGTGAGCATGGCAGCGTCCGTTTTACCGGCACCAGTAGGCGCGCAGATGAGCATGTTCTCGCTTGTCTTGTATGCCATCGGGTATACAAGACTCTGCATGCGGTTGAGGGCTTTGTAACCCTTGAAAGTTCGCTGGCACAAGCCATCAAGCTCGTTAATCTCAACAAGCCTGCGACCTTCTCCAATGGTACCGACCGGCATCGCAGGGATCTCGTACTCTTCATAGAGGTTGTCATCATGGTGTTTGTGATTAGTGGGAAGTGTGTATTTCTTGCCGTAGGCAGACAGCTTGTTACCTGCAGAGTAGGTCTGGTAAACATGGGGATACTGAGGTCCAGTACGATCGACTGCAGCCGAGAGGGAGGCGTTCTTATGCTCCCAGTCTTGCCTACGCAGCGCCTCTTCGCGCTCTGCTCTTGTCATGAGACGACCCGAGATGCCGGTGTCTTCTCCTGGCTTGGGCTCGAGCAAAGAGCGCGTAATGTCCCTTCGATGAGAGATCAAATCGGTGACCAGATCCAATTCTTCATAGCCAACAATATCAGCCAGCATCATCTGCAGCTCTTCATTGTTGCTATCACTGCTCAAGATGGCCAGAATCTGATCCTTCAGTGCGCTTGCATCTAGTCCGGAGCTTCTTTGAGCAACACCCTCGCACTTCTTGCTCAGCCATCGCTGGTCGTAGGCGCTGCTTCCATTGGCGCGCTCCTGGACCTGTTCAAGGTGGTCACTGCTGTAGTCGTCCTCGTACTCGTCGCTGATGATGTCCCAGATGTCGTCTCCGCTGGCGGTTCCTGAAAAGTCATCGTCGTCGAATTCGATATCGTCGCCATACGCTGGGGCTTTCTCAGCATCAGCGGGCAGGTTCAACTCTGCAATGGCCTTGCGCATAGTGGCAAGCTGCTCCAGCCATTGCGCCTGTGCTACATCCATGGAAGACGACATGTTGGGCGGTGCGGTAATCTGTCTGCCCGCCACCAAGTCGACAGTTTTGATGTTCAACACTTGTGTGAGTCGATGTGAGTCGAGGTAGTCGCCTCGTTCAAAGTTTCCCATCGATGACGATGACGGTCGCGTGAAGTTGCCCCACCTCTACTAGCGGGAGATTAGCAGCCGCAGTGGAACAAGCGGTGCATGAGCATCACAGCCACGTCCAGGCACCTTTAGTCCAGCAGCCACCGTCTACCGCTCGCAAAAACACCTTCCCTGCCTGCAAACTATCCCACACACCCTTCATACGATCGTACCCACCGCCACCATGAAGGTCGTGTACATTGGTGTAGGCGTCCCTCACCGCCGCCTGTGACCCTGGATACTGACCGAATCCCCAGATCTTCAACAACGAGGCTAAGCCTGCCGTTGAGCTGACACACGAGAGCGACCTGTCATCGTACGGTCGCTTCACAAGAGGCAGCATCGCCGAGTTCGTACGTCTACCACCCCTAGCGAGCCATCCCCCGCCCCGACCGCGTGCCATACCACCTCTACTCCCCATCCATCCTTAAGCACAGGACAGACACTGACAGCCAGCAGCTGACCTTCTTCGCCGGCGAAGTCGCCCAGCGCACACGGCCCGGCCAGCGACAAGACGTCGAAGAAAAAGGTGCGCATCACCACTACCCACCAGCACCCCTCTAACCCACCCCAGAATACACATTCCACGCCTACGGCCGCACCGAAGGCATCTGCGGAATCGTCATAACCGACGACGAATACCCGACCATGGTCGCGCACCGCGTCCTCTCCAAAATCGTCGACGAATTCGTGTCAAAGTACCCGCGCACCGCATACGCCAACTTCGCAAAGGGCAGCCCGCAGCTCAGCTTCCCCGAGCTGAAGCAGTACATTACGCAGTACCAGGACCCCGCGCAGGCGGACAGCATTGTCAAGATCCAGAAGGAGCTTGATGAGACGAAGATTGTGCTGCATAAGACGATTGAGAGCGTGTTGGAGCGAGGCGAAAAGATTGATAATTTGGTTGCGAAGAGCGATGGGTTGAGTGCGCAGAGTAAGATGTTTTATACGCAGGCGAAGAAGCAGAATTCTTGCTGTGTGGTTATGTAGGTGGGGATTGGGGGCGGTGGGTTGGGCTGGGCTGTGAACATACCCTTTGATTGCCTTATGACGTGCGGTTCGTTCAGTCACTGTGGTGTACCAAGAACGAAGACCCGCATGGGTGAATCCGAGCATGGCACGTCAGGGAGCACATGTATTTGGCAGCCTTTCAGGAATATGAAGGAGAATGGACACTAATGAATTGGTTTATGTACAGAAGTGATAGTGCCAACAAGGTATGCCCTCTTTGAGCATTTCACACTGAGGTCTTCTGGTTGTGTTATGTGTTATGTGTATGTGAGCACCACGTGCTGCGTGGCCGTGATGCTTCTGCTAGAGATTCTGGTCATTGTGAAGGGCAAGTCAGTGATCTTTCTCCGTCGCTCAGTCTTCGCCAAACACCACGAAGCTGCAGTCTTCTTCGGCCTCGAAGTAGATGTAGTCGCTGCCATCCGTCTCATCGTCCTGCATGTCCCAGTCGCTCTCGTCGTCGTCATCATCGTCGTCCTCAACCTCTAGCATTTCGAGGCGAGGGACTTCGAAGCTACCGATCGGTGTGGCCTCTGCTTTCCGCATCCCAGCCTCGTATGATCGGATTGTGTCTGTGAACACGCCGATGGTCGTGGCGAAGTCGTAGACAGCAATGCTTTGTCCCACGATGAGCGGTCCTTGCTCGAGCAGAATCGGGGCACGCGCGTAATCTTCGGAATCCTCCGACACGATCTCTTCGTCTTGCTGATCGTCGTCTTCTTCGTCATCGTCTTGCGCTTGTACTGTGTACTTCCCCGGCGCATATCGCGGAGACCGCCGCTTGAAGTATTCCTCAGGTCGGCTTACACAAAATTCGGTGCCCGGAGTAAACTTCACCGACTTCGCTTTATTGGGCTTTTGTGGTTGTGCTTCTGTAATAGCAAATCCTTCCGACCAGTAGAGATCCAGGGCTTGGCTTGCTGTGCGCACTTCGTCATTTTTCCAGTCCTTGTGCTGTGCCTGCCACTGCTGCTCCTCCTCTACCTGCAACTCGAGCTCTTCCAAGTATTGCAGCACTTCTAGCTTGCTCGTGATGAAAGCAGCGTACAACGCTTCTTGTTTCTCTGTAGTCGCTTGATTAGCAGCGCGTGGTGCACGCCCCCCGGCGCCTTTGAGTGCCTTTTCCAAGGCCTGTGTGTAGCTGATGTACATATCGACCGTGCAAACAGGACACCGCTTTACAAGATGGCCGGCTGCGATTGGATGCATCATGTGGCGGCACGAGATTGCCGTAGGCGGTTCATCCGCAGTGGGCGGTTTGACGTGTTCGGCTACATCTTCAAACACATCAGAGAAGTACCCTGAATCTTGTTTCCGGAGCCATTGTTGAAAATCTTCATGCTCATCTGCCGTAGGTAGAAAGCCTTGCTCATCCGACCTCAATGTGGTATGCAAATTCTGCCATCGCCGAAACTGCTTGAATTCGCGCGGAGTAAAGATCGCATTTGCCGAAATATCACTTCGGACACGCGGTATGTGGGTGGCCATGTTGTTGCGTCGATCCCAGAACCTATGGTCTGGAACGCTTGAGGCCGGGCTAGGGACAATTCGAAAGTTTGCTCTCTGGATTCTCGTCGCAGACGCGTCAAGGCCTGAATAATTCGACCTTAGGTAGAACAAATCGGATGTTGCTTTGCAAGACCACCTTTTACCCACAAAGCGAAAGTCACGTTTTGAACGCGTGCTTTGTTGATAAAAGTGAAAGAGCTTTGTGCAAGTTTCTGCTGCTGTAGCCGAAAGTCAAGATCCTGCGAGCGCTCAAGGTCGCAAAATCAAATATCGCAGCGCGTTTTCGTGCTGTGCCGGAAGTAGTTTTAGAAATAATTCGTGTCTCACGCGGCGCGCTCAGACTCCGTGGTGACCGTTACCGCTGACAAGAATGATAACGCCAAACTTCTCGGTCTTGGGGAGGTTGGAGTACCACGAATAAGCCATGACTCTGGTGCGAAGATGATCCATTCCAGGGTATTTTTCGAGAAGTGTTTGCTTGCTGTCACGCGCTGTCCTTCCTGGTTGCGTTGTCACCGTCGCTGATGCGGGGTGAACGCTGTCGCGGCGGGGCAGGAGGTCCTGCTGTAGATGCCGTATGCAAGCGTGTTTGCTGCACGCTTTGTGTCGTTCGAGGGACGCCCGCTAGTGGGCTATAGTGATTGCTGGTGTGGTGAAGGTGTGAAGGCTGAGCGACCGTGAAGGTCCGGAGATGAATGGTGCGGCGGTGCCACAGGTGCGTCATGTACGCCCAACTGTCACGTGCGCATTGACTCATGCCGGAAGGACTCGAAGGAGCAGCCCCGCGGCACGGTTGATTGGCGCCTTCCGTTTTCATGAATAACAATGCATTCTTCGACAACTGCTGAGCGGTCATAGCGCTGAAATAATGTTTCCTCGAACTCTGCCACAGCCTGAACAGCCTCCATGGTACTCATTGTCGGGGCGCAACTAAAGTCGATAATGACTGCTATGAGGGGCCGCTGAGCCACTCTATGCACTGTCAGCTTGGCAATCCTGACTGCAGTCACAGATTCCAAAGGAATATTGTCAGCATGGTGTCAGAGACGCGTCTACCTGTCGAACCTGATCTGCAAACGATATAATCACTCCGGGACCACATGAACGCGTCAGCGTCCACAGACCTTCCGGACGAGCGCTAGTGGTTCCTGAAAAAGAATGCAATATACACAAAACGAGTAATATGCAAAACGCGGAACCGCACAGGTGAGCGTACGACCATGGGTCGTTCCGTCACATCCCGATCCTATCCACACCACCACCATGTCCAAGACGCCAAGTTGTACAGTCCTTCTGAAACTCATCATTCGTCCACGCCCGTACTTTCCGTGCTCACCGTAGACGCCGTAGAAACCGTCCTGATGTCCCATACATTCCCAAACTTTCCTCTCAGACTGCCGGGCCAGACACTCTACTCCTGGCCTTTGGTACCGCCCATGCGCTCGATGTTAGACAAGAGCCTGCTCTTGCCAGCAGCACTCTGGCTCCTGCTCAACGCCGACTCGCCCGTAGCTTTAAATCCAAAGCCACCTGGGCGAGGCATACCGCTAGCCTTGGGCTTTGCGTCAGAGCGACTGCTGGACAGCGAAGAGCCGGGTCGTGAAGTGGAAGAGCTGACAGAGCTGCCGCCGGCTAGGAATCCCGTGTTACGCATTGCCTGTTCGGGTGCTGGCTGCTGTCTTGGCCTACTTGTCGGGCGAGGTTCGAGGGGAGGCTGTGCGGGTGCTGCTTGGCTGCGGCGGAAGTCCTCTTCCTGCTGCATAGACTCCATCTTCTCACCGCAGAGCACGAGCATTTGTTCTGCTGCTGCAACAAGCTCGCCCTTCTCGACGCGCTCGGCCTCGAGATCTTCGAGGAGCGTTTGCTGGGATGTGCGAAGGGAGTGTAGCTCGGATTGTAGACCAGCGAGTTTGGCCTTGAGGCTCTCGATTTCAGAACGCTGGGCTTCAAGGTTGTGGAGGTCGTCAGGGTTGGAGGCGGGTCCTGCGGCTGCGTTCCTTACACACGTCTCACAAGGGCCGTTTGACTTTGTGCCAATCTCATCAAACTTGCTGAATGTGTCGTCACGCCTGTCTTCTGCGTCGCCGATCTGCCTCTCCAGCTTGGTGATCTGGACGCGTAGCTCCTTGCAGCGCTCATCAGCCTTCTTCTGATAGTTCTCTTTCAGAGCCTTGATCTTCTTCTCGTGCTTCGCCTTGTAGGCAGCGTGGAGATCCCGCGCGACCTCATTGACCTTCTCGGCAATGGCAGATTGGCACTCAATCTCTGAGTAGATCTTCTTGTTTTCGTCCTCGTCATTATTGATGAAAGTAGTCATGTCGACGTTCTTACTCTCAGCCTCGATGAGCCGAGTCTCGAGCTCTGTTGAGCGGGCCTCTGCATCTTCGGCGCGTCTCTCTGCTTCAGCCAAGCGTGCGAGAAGCTGATCGCGCTCTTCGTCATTGCGTGCAAGCTCGGACTGTACATCTTGAAGTATAGTCTGCACCTCCTCGCCCTTCGTCTTCCAGTCTTCCATTTGCGCCTCAGCATATTCACGAGTCGATCGCTCCTCGCGTACAGCCTCTTGTGCTTCGCCAACGCGGCGCTCAGCGTCCGCAACTGCTCTTGACAACGACTCAACTTCAGCTTCTTTTCCAGAAAGACTGGCTGTCAGAGACGAGATCTGCGATTGGAACTGAGACTTTGCAGACTCCATCTCGCGGATAGTCACGGTCGGCAGTGATCGTGGGGTGGGTGGCGGGGGCAGTTCGAAGTCGAGCAGGTTCAGCAATGGGCGATTCTGACCAGGGGTAGCTGGGACGTGACCGCCTTTGGCGGGCGAGCGCTTATTTTGGTAGTACGAGCGGAGATTTGGTTCTGTGTTCGACATGCCGCCGGCATGCGAAGGTGTGCTGTTCTGAGATGCTCCGAAAGACTGGATCTGTGCTGTGAAATCAAGTAGGAGATTTGTAGTGTCGTTGTCCTTGTACGATCGGCGGGGCGTGGGCGAAGGCGTGCGTTGCGAACGGCGGACTGTAGAAGGAGTCATTTGTGGGCGTGCGCGAGGTGTCGTCTGTTGACGCGTCAGTACGGGATGGGAGTTTGTGTTTGCTTTCACCTACATCTCCTTGCTTTGTGGGGCTCTTCCTGAAAGATGCAAACTTCGTCATGTCAAGACCCGGCATCTCCGAGAAGTCGCTGAAGCGCGTATCATCAATGTCAGGCGTCGTTGCATCCGGATTGAAGTCTGTGATGTCGGCCTCCATGTTGACTTCATACTGGTTCTCGTATGACTTCCGTCTCTTATGACTCCGGTCGAGATCTGCATCCTCCATGAATCTGTTTGCCGCAACTGTGAGGCCCTCGTTGTCGCGTAGCTCTGCTCCACATCTCGAGGGTGTCTGCGACGGCGACGGTCGCTTTGATGGTGTGGGTGCAAGATCAATGGCAGCGCTGAGAGAAGGCGCACGCGGTGTAGCTTCGACATCAAAGTCAGAGGGCACCGAGGAAAGGACGGAAGACTTCGATGGCGACCGGCTCTTGCGAGTTCGGATGCTGCCAGAAGAGTTCGGGCGTTTATCGGCAATATGTGATTTCACCGGCGACTTTGACGGTGACTTGAGCGGCGAGCCTCTTAGTGTGCTTGCTCGGCTCCGGTTAGGAGTCTGTATTGTGTTGCCCTCCAGATCCTCGAGAACTTGCTGCTTGCTCGGCGAGCTCCTCAAAGTACTGGCCCGACTTCTATTTGGCGTTGGCGCTGCTGCTGCTTCTACAAAATCCTCCAATAGGTTCTTAACCGGCGATTTCCTGAGCGGGCTACTGCGCTCCTTCAACGCAGCCTTCTTCGCCGACTCGACTTTGAAAGCCGACTGTGGCACGTTCTGGTCCTCTAGATCGATCAAGCTCTGTTTGGCGGGCGTCGCGGCGATACTGGGCGCAATGTTCTCTTGGTTGTCCGGCTCGACGTTCTCAAGGAATGGGCTTGAGGGCCCCTCATCGTAAATAGCGAGGTCGACTTCGTACTGCATCGCGTTCGACGCGGCGTTCACTTTCTCCGGCGAGAGCGTCGACATCGGTTCTGCCATGGTGCGCGAGGTTCAAAAAGCGCGTCAAAGCTGTGTGGTCAGTGTCGAAGTGTGGAGGCGCGAGGATCGTGTTGATGTTGGTGTTGTTATGATTTAGCCCCATTGGGCAAGGTGCGGTTGTTGCTATGTTCGGCGTTTCGGGCTCCACTCGCCGATCGAACTGCAGCATTCACTGACTGAATCTTACTGTGTACGCGCATTCGTCTAGCTATTTGATATGTACAGATATACAACACCCCCTGCGCCAATTGCTCTACTGATGCTCCTGTTCATGCATATTGATCAATGCCTCGCTAAAATTTACAATTGCTGGATCGCATTTGACATGGCTGCCACGAGCCGTTGATACTCTCTCAACAACTCATCAACCTCCTTCAGCTTGAAGTCTTGCGCATCTTTGGCGTCTCGGAACTTCTTGAGAGGCGGCGCTGTCTTTTTCATCTGCTCTAGTGCCGCGATGGCCTTTGCGCCTTTCTCGTCCAGTGGCGCCACTTCGTTGGTTGTTGTACGGCTCAGTGGTTCTGGAGTAGTCACAGGCGGTGTCTTGTTCTGTTCAGGTGTCGGCGATGGAACTGTTGGTGTACTGGCGCTGCTGACGGCGCGACCAAAGCGTGGGAGAACGTTCACACTTCTGAACGTGTTCAGGGGATTGAAGCTGTTACCCAGGTTGCGGAGAGAGTCGACAGCCGAAGGTGTCGTGGGCGCCGGCTCAGTCTTTGCCACTGATGGCGATGGCGTCTTCTCTTCCGCGGCCTTTGACGCAAATGCAACACGACGCGCGCTATTGCTACCGCCAGATCGTGCTGAGTCAACACTGCGATCTCGTACCTGACGTTTACCGGCGAAGAGATCACTCATTCTTGTGTTGAGGTCTTGCTTGGGTAGAAGCTCCTGACGATCATCTTCACTTGCAGCGCTGACGCTCCGATCGTCGTCATCGATATGTAGATCCCGTGTTGGGGAACTGACGAGCTCGCGCACTTCCTCCAAAGTCTTTGGCAGCGCGGGCTGTTCCACTACTGTATTGTTTGGATCTCGCTCGCGTGCTCCGCCAAAGAAGAACTTGAAGCTTGTATCGAGCGTGGTGTTGATCCTACCCAATGCCTGATCAGCAGAGTCAAGAATCGAATCACGGACAGCGTCTGAAGCTGACTCGATCCGGTTTGTCTGGGCCTGTACCAAGTTACTAAGTCGGCGCTGGATCTTTGTTGTTGTTGGACTTGAGGGCTCCTTGTGATGGGATTTCGATGTTGGTGTTGCTGGCGTTTGCACCAGATCTGGCGCATCAGACAACCCCAACAACATGGGCGTGACCTCTGTTTTAGGTGTCGATGGTCTCGAGTTGGTTCTCTCAAGTGTGTTTCCCTCAGCACGAATTGATGACAGATCGACCGTCTCCAAGAAAGAGATGGCTGCTTCCAAGTTGACGAGGCAGTAAGCAGTCTCTCCGTCCATTCGGCTCGAGCCACGGAATCGCTGGATGAACTTCAGGTCGCTGATAGCATTGAGGTGCGCAGGCGGCAAGGTGATAAGGGCGTAGATGAGGGTCGGTAGGATCTCATCAGCAGAAGAAGTCGCGGGGAAGATCTTTGAGAGGGCCTCGACGATTGACTTGTGCGCCGCTGTTAGGTGTAATACTTTGCCAAGCGGGTATTTTTCGTGATTCATTTTCATGATATCTTGTCGAGCAGCGGACAAGAACTCCCTGATCTCGGGCTCCTTCTCTTTGGCTTTGTTCCGTTCTTCTTCGGTCATTTCTTCTCCGGTCATCAGAAGCTCCTTCAGCCCGATACCGACCAGACTCAGGGCGGCTGTTCTTGACCTGAGCTTGTGATCCCTCTCTTCATCGTCTGTGGTCCGGTGGCGCCAGATCCTGTCATAAACCTTCTCGCAAACAGCGCGCTCGACAGCTTCCTCCAAAGAGGCTCTCTTGGCCTCGAGCGATTTCCTGGCTTTCTTTCTGTCTGACATCTCAGACGCACTCAGCATTTGCTGTTCTGTGTTTGGGTCGCTGCCCTTCCGTATCGAGCTCGCCCTACTCGATGGCGCTGAACCCTTATTTGCTTGCGATATGAAGGTCTCACTTGTCAGACGGGCTGAGAGTGTCGCTACATGTGTGTTGATCTTGGACGAGGCCCGTTGGTAGAAGTCTTGAAAAAGGTCCGATAGACTGTCGGCGGTAGGAGGGCTTGGGTGAACCTTGGCAGAGAGAGACTCGAGAAACCTAGTGCGGTCAGTATACATGTTCTGCCAGAAGACTAGTACGCTCATGCCTCTCCGTCAAGCTCCGAATCTCGATTGGGAGCTCCTGGAAGACGTCTGGAGCTGGTTGTGCCGGTGCGGCTTGCTCCGCTTCCTCTTCTTTCTTGATGAAGACATCGCCATCCACACTTTCGTCCTCCTCTGGTACTATGCTATTCTTCAGTGGGTCCAACATGTCTGTCACATGCGGCCCTTGTAGCGTGCTCGCGCGGCTGCGGGACAGCGGACTCTTAGGGGCTGCGTCGAGGCGAGAGAAGGATCGAGATGGATGGAGGTTTCTAGGGCGGTCGGACATGTTGGCTATATACCGAGAAAGGTCAGGTCACAACAGATGTCGCGTGCCCAGCATCGGGGTTGCGGTGCTGCTGAAACCGAATGTCGAGCTCGAGCCCTGCGCAACTGGGCAACGTCATGCGGATACGCGGCTGAACCGGCGAAGACTTGTGACAATGAGGTGGATAGCTCTCGGATCACGTGGTAGCTAGCAAGCTGTTCTTAGAAGGAGTTGATCCTCTGAATTGCCCTGCCCGCACCAGAAATGAGCCAGAAATGAACGCGTGTCTGTGCTCTTGGATTGCGGTATCGATGCGGAGATGGTCGACATGGGCCTGCTATCTGCGGCTAGGCTGCGTTCAGGAAGGCTCAACCGCGGCTGCGTCCATCGAGAATGGGGCAGGAGCCACCGCATGATCAGTGCATCGGCGGCGAGACCATGGGGTGCTCGTGAACGTCATGGCGCGCTACCATGAGTCCATGACCGCTCTCTTGAGCAGCAACAACTCAGGCCTCCAGAACAATATCCTCGAATACACCCAACATGCGACGACGACCTTTATGCAGCTCTGCGTCACGTGTGACAGCTTCTCTACTGCTGTCCTTCCTGGCCATTAGCAGCGCGGCGGAGGTGCCTCTGTTGCCGCTTCCGCCGACAGCGCCCCATGTTCACAATACCGAGAAGGCCTTCTCCCTCCGCCACATATACCACCATGGCACCTACAAGTATCCCGAGCTACACCGACGACTCGATGTCCCCGAGAAGGCCGCAGTGTACATGGTCGAGACCGAGGATGCAGCCAATCGGGAACCGGTGCCTGCCCTGCGTGCCAAGTCGGAGATGATGAGCATCGAGAGGATGGTTCACAGGGACAGGGACACCATCGACGGCATACTCAACTACGGACGGATGAGGGGGAAGGCAGTGCAGCTGGCTGCCGAAGACTGGACCATCGACGACCTTCCCGGGCCAAATGTCACCGACAAAGAGACGGTTCTCAGTTTTGCACGCATGGCGTCGAACGCCTACATCCTGGAGCCTAATACCGGAGAATGGGAAGATGTTGGGGGAGGCTTTAATTACACTGAAGATTTTGGCTGGGAGGCAGATGGTCTGCGTGGGCACATCTTCGCCGATACAGAGAACTCGACGGTCGTTATAGGGCTGAAGGGCACATCACCTGCCATGTTCGACGGCTCCGAGACAACCACGAACGACAAAATCAACGACAATCTTTTCTTCAGCTGTTGCTGTGGTCAGGGCGGTCAGTACCTCTGGCGCCAGGTTTGCGACTGCCAAGCCGCAGCATATACCTGCAACTCGACATGTCTGGTCACTGCACTGCGGGAGAAGAATCGTTACTACTATGCGGCCCAGAATCTGTATCACAACGTCACCGAGCTGTACCCGAATGCCGAGGTATGGTTTGCCGGACACTCTCTCGGCGGCGCTGTCTCGTCGTTCCTGTCCCTCACCTACGGTCATCCGACAGTCACTTTTGAGGCAGTCCCAGAAGCCATGCCCGCGGCTAGACTTGGGCTACCAACGCCTCCTGGCCACCAAATCGGATCGATGCAGCAACGCAAGATGACTGGTGGGTATCACTTTGGTCATACAGCTGATCCGATCTTCATGGGTCAGTGCAATACGGCCACCAGCGTGTGTACGATAGGTGGCTACGCCCTGCAAAGTGTGTGTCACACTGGCAAGAAGTGCACATATGATACGGTCAAGGATTTTGGATGGCGCGTGGGCATTGGTACACACAAGATTGCTGAAGTCATTCGCGACGTGATATTAAAGTACGACCAGCCTGCCAAGTGTGAGCCGTACGTCGATTGCACTGACTGCTTCCCCTGGGAGTACTTTGAGAGCAACGGCACAGAGACGACTTCCTCCTCATCTTCGAAGGCTAAGCCGACGTCGAGCTCAACGCTTATCCGCAGTTCCCGTACACGCACCGAAACTTGCAAGACACCAGGATGGTGGGGTTGTCTTGACGAGTCAACGACTGGTAGTGCGACAACTACAATCAAGACCACCTCGACTTCGTCGACTTCAACCTGCAAAACACCCGGGTGGTTCGGCTGCAAGGACAAGGATCCTGAAGAGGAGACTTCCACTATTACGACAACGGTAGCTAGTCCTGCGCCAGCTCCTTCGGCCACGACTACGTTCCATTCTCCTACTTCGTCTGTGTCAACTTCATCGTGCAGATATCCAGGATGGTTCGGCGGCTGCTTAGACGGCGATGATCCACCAGGCCACTCGCGCAGCTCGCGCAGCTCGCGCAAGTCAACCATACCAACGCCTACTGCGACAGCGACCACATGTACCGACGAAGGCTGGTTCGGTCTTATTTGTTATGACACAACCAAGACCAAGAAGAAGACATCTATGAAAGGGTCGATCACTGAGAGATTGGAAATGTAGACCAGCATTGAGCCGGCTGCTTTTGCCAGAGATTGATGAGCGTTATTTGGGATTACAGCATGGAGTAGTTATGAGCATTCTATTCGGGCGTTTATGAGGCGTATGCGTTACACGGCTGGGAATATACCACGCATCGAGGGAAGTTCGTTTTCGACACGAATGCAAGCATCTTTTATACACACCAACGTGTGCATGTCACCCAAAGTGCTTCAATGCTGCCTATCCGACGCTGGCTCAGCGTCAGGTTGTCCAAACCTCTCTAGCTGACTTCTCCTTTGACCGCTGCACTCTGGCAGTACGATCACCGCTCCCCGATCCGAACGACCTCATCAAACTCCGCATACAAACCTCCGCAAACCAGTCGGATGTCAGCACATATGTCTCCACTCCCCATATCTCATCACCAGTAAGCGTTAGGATCTAACAGCAGTCAGTCTCACTCTCCACTCCTCAGCACCACAACTCAACTTACCAATCTTCCACTGCGCACAATTACTATCCACAGTCCCGCCCTGCTTATGCTCAGTACTACTCTGATCGCACTCATCCACCGCCCGCCTCAGTACCCTGCCACACTCTTGATTCGCCCCGCTCCCCTCCATCGTCCACTTGCACCCATTAATCGCCGTCACAGAAATATAAATATGCACAAAACACCCCAGCTCCCCCATACAATGCGCTCCAAACCCATCCCCGTTCGATAGCGTCCGCTGCGTGTCCGGTCGCGATGCGTCGAGGACCGTGCCGGCGTAGTAGTCGCAGAAGGATTTTATCGCGTCGATCATCATGCCGCGCGTCACCAGCGCGCCGCTGTTATAGCACTTTTTGTTCTCGGTGGAGGGGTTGGGTTTCGGCGGTGCCGGGGGCGGGGAGGGTGACGGTGTTGGTGCTGTGGGTTTCGGTGCGATGCTCGTTGTTGATGTCGTGGGGCGGTATGTAGGCAGCGGCAAGCCCATTTCTATCGCGCACGCCTGGTCGTCTTCTTCCTGCTCCTCGTCCTGGGGGTCGTCGCCCTTGGGGTCCGAGGGTCTTGGCGGAGGGGGGACGGGCTTTCCGGATGGTTTTGGGTCGGGTTTGGGGTTTGGGGTGGGTTTCTTGGGGGGGTTGGGGTTCTTAGGGTCGGGGAAGTCGATGCCCCCGTCTGTGCAGTCGAGTAGGCAGGGGTGGTTGCAGAAGATTAGACAGGGTTTTCCGCATTTGGACTTGCAGATGGGGCCTGGTTTGCCGGGCTTCCAGGTAGGTCGTGGGAAGATGATGGCAGCGATTGGGTCTGTGGACGACTTCGTTGTCGTAGTAGGCTTCGAGTCGCTCGGTGGGGTGTATGAGTAGGGGTAGGGTGGAGGGGTGATTGTTCTGGTCACTGGTGGATGACTTACACCCGGGGTAGTCAGCGGGTTCGGGTCGTTTGTAATGGTGAACGGAGGAGGCTTGATACTTGGGGTGATCGAGATGGTAGACCACACATCGACACCAGTGCCAGTCCTGGTATCCGTGATGGTTACTGCCCACACTTCTATCTCCGTTGTCGTCACAGGCGGGATCGTAAGTGTGGTGGTCTGCACAATGGACGTCCATCCGGTGGGCTCTGACCACGCGACGTCAAGGCTGGTGACGTAAGGCGGAAAGCTGATCGTAGTCTTTGTAGAGAGTTGGAGTGGTGGGAGGATAAGGGTACAGGGCGCGATACAATTGACCACCGGATCAGGCTTGTCGTAGATCGAAGGGTCAATGTACACCACGCTGCCGCCACCACCGTTCTGGCCACCTCCTGGACTGTTGGGATCATCAGATCCTCCGCCGTCAGGAACGTCTCCACTTCCAGACCCGGAGTAGAAGTCGACAGACCAGATCATAGTGCCTCCAAAGCAGTGCTGATTGGCCCACTGCTTCTTCATCGCGATCGTTTCCATGTTGTCATAGCCTATCCACTGGTTGCCCCACTTCAACTCCATCATCATGTCTGTCTCGAGAAGGGTCGGCTTGACTCCCAGTTGGGGAATGATCTGGTTCTCGATCTCTTGGAGAGACATGACACCGCCGAAGTTAGTGCAAGGGCCCGGGCGGCTGGTACCTGACCATGCACAGCCCACCCCATTACAGTTCTGATCCGCCACGGTATAACCTCGCGCATAGTATGCGAGGCCTAGATTGAGCTTTGCCGGATTCACTTGTTCGTAAGCCAAGGGGAGTGTCCAGTTGGCGATCTCTGGAATGTTGGTGTGGCCGAGGACCACCTTCCCGATTTGCAATACTTGAGCATCCCAAGGACCGTGCAGATCGTAGGACATGACACCGAACCAATCGACATAAGGTTCCATTTCTTTCAGTTTGAACTTTGAGATCATTAGATCGGCCTAGTCGCAGATATGGTGAACTTACCCAGCGCATGTACCAGTAAGCCGAAGGAATGGCCATGCTGATTCCGAATTGTGTGCCGAAAGAAGCCCTCATCTCTTTGACCAAGGCAACATAGTTGTCTGTATCTTCTTTGATGCCGCCTCGGTCTGGTGCTCCTGGGCTGCGTTATGTGAGTACTTATTATCTTGGGCATTCTGTCAGTGGAGAACACTTACTATTCCCAGTCGATGTCGACGCCTTGAAAGCCATACTTTGTTAGGAAAGCTTTCAGCGACGTAATAAATCGTGCACGACGAGCAGCAGTACGGGCCAGGTTACTGAATGTGGTCCTGGTCGGACCAGGGTCATTGAAGTCCCAACCACCAATGGCAATCCACGTCTGCAGCGTAGAGGACTTCAGCGCTGTGAACTCTTTGTAAAGTTCTGGGTCTGCTGAGTTAGCTGGCAACACGTCGAAGGTGTTGGGGTCAATAGTTGCGAATGCGAAATTCAGGTGAGTAAGTCCCTTTGTGTTGATGTCCTTGGGCGAGATGCGATTGCACTGCCTATCACGGACGTTTCCGCCCTCTGCGATCTGTCAGCGGTGATCTCATATATTCGAATAGGGGGTATGAAACTTACGGTAGTATCCGATGCTGCGTCCTGCAGAGGTTGCTCCGCCGCAGGTTGGAGCCGCTTTGACTTCACAGCTCCCCATACCAGTCTGGCAAGGTTGGGTCGGTCCATTTCCGAGGCAAAATTCGGTTTCGACCTAGCCCAGATTAGCAGATTACAGTCGTATGGAGCCGCAGTACTTACACCGCAATACCCGTAGAAGCTGCAACAAACATTCAGCGGACACTTAGCGTTGCCACTCTCACTGTCCTTGCCACAAAAGGCCTTTGCATCGCCTACCAAGCTTTAGTCAAGCCGTAATGTGATTTGAAGGACACTTACAATTCGACTGGCAGCCGTCTCCACAGTTGTCTTTTCCAAAACCGCATCTCCCACTTTTGTTGCAACAACTACCGTCTGGACAAGGTGTCGATGCATCGCATTGTCGTTTCTGAGATTGGCGTTTGGTCATTCCTTTCATCTCCGGCAGCGGTGCGATATCGAGGAAGCCAGGACTAGTGTCCGAGATACCGAAGACTCTCCGGCCGGTGAGCAGCTCGGTGACTTGGTCTTGGAAAACAACATCCCGCGTCTTGAGAGTGGTGTTTGCTGGTCCGGTCTCGTTGGGCAGTATGGTAGCATTGCTGGACTCGAGCACCCGCATGATGTACGTTGAGCCATCCTCAACACCGGTCTGATCGTTGATGAAGTCACGAGCTATTTCAATGATGGGCAGGGGTGGAGGTCTCGGTAGCGTTTCGAAGTTCTGCTGCGCTGAAGGCTTCGACTCCCCTTCTGGTCGTTCCTGCGGCGCCTCTCCGCTATCCTGGCGTCTTTTCAGTTGCAATGCCCTTTTTCGGATCTTCGTAGACTATAGTAGTCAGTACGCAGTCGTGTTCAAGTGATATGCTATTGACACTCACTTCCTCGTCACTCAATCTAGTATATGTCCTGATGGTTCCGTTGTCATAGAAACCCTCATGAACCCGGTAGATCGCGGTTGGATGAGGTTCGTGATCGAGCTCTCTTCTTAGCCATACATTCACGTTATTCGTCTGCGGATCAGCATTCCACTCAATTGCCGTAGCCGCATCGCCCCGATCTGGATTGAAGACGGTCTTGAAACGGAATCGGTAGACGCCGTTTGCCAGATCGGCTCTGTTGACATCCGCTACCCGCAAGCGGAGGGTGCTTTGAGCATCGGATTGGAAGTTTTGTTCAGAACGGACATAAGCGACTGGTGGTACTACTGTTGCGCATGTCTGGGCAAAAGGGGCACAGTAGTCCCTCGCTCCTGCTCCACCTTCAACGGTACTGTTCGGTTGTCAGTCCCCAAATCCAACAAGCAGAGACAGTGCTTACGTTGCCATTGGCCATTCATCGCATGTCCATATCTATGAGGAAAAAATCAGTGTAAAGTTCTTGCTGAACAATATTCGTTGTTCTAAGATTTGCATAAGCTTGTCTGAGGTGACAGAACTGCGACTTACCATACCAGCAGGCTGACCAGCCGCGTCTGCAATCGTGTTATAGCCAGGATCGCCCATCCGTCTGTTCTGTCGGGATGGTCCATGAGGACGAGCTGGGAAAGACCCTTGGTTCAGACTGGCTCCTTTGGGAACAGTGTGCGGCTGAGCTGGAGCAGTCTCTGGACAAGGGTGATTTCTGGCCCAATTGCGTGGACAAGCGTAGTTATCTCTTCTCGTGTTCTTCCTCGTTTCATCGGTGTCAAAATGCAATGTGATGGGACCTCCGACGAGCTGACCGAGGCCGCCTCCGGGTTGAGGTGTTAGAGCATTTCTTCTGTTGACATTCGTGCAGATAGCTGGCATCTTTGCACAGTTGTAAATGAGTGTTGGAATTCCTTGAGGACTTTCCTGTCCGCTTGTATAAGCTACAATGCTCGACACTTATGAGTCTGCAGTCTTACCTCCACCTGCGTTGCTTGATAGGTATCAACGCCATTGACTTGCGAGACAGGACCCCATTGCCCTGACACTAGGGTGATATAGAACTGTATAAGCCAAACAAGAAATAGTAATGTATGTCTTTTTGGAAAAAGGACCGCCATGGCTGAGACTTCAGAGTGTCTCCAGTGGAAGCCCTGTGACTTACAAATGATGCTTGAGGTGCCAGTCGACGACTTAGAGGGAGTCCGTTGAGCGTATATGCGCCGCGTGCCTCTTGGCTACCGGAGCCGTTGACGTGCACCCGGCCGCCTGTCCTCGTGCACTGAAACCCAGTCACCATGGGTGGCAACGTTAGAGGTGTTGATCAGCCCATCGCCACCATCTCAATCCCTATCAAGGCGTGGGTCATCAGGATTGTGACATTCGGACGCAACACAGATTAGGTTTAGACAACGGGATATTTCTGGAAAATTGAGTGAGCGGCTGTGTCCAAGCCAGGTATTTCTGCAGGGTAAAATGACATGAACCGTGCCCGCTTACATTTCAATTTATCATGCAGCATCGCATAGCCTGCTATAGACATTGACAGTGATCTAGCAAGCTTGTGACCTCGCTGATGGTGTCCTTCATTCCGTCAATCATGTAGTGCGCTCGACACGGCTGGATTGATCGACAAAAGATCTTCACGAGGCCCCCTACAGTTCCCGTATGTGACTTGAGGAGTCTTGGGTGCAATTTTGGCCCTGTCGGTCATGCACCGCTGACGCTTTCTGAATATCCGATCATTCACCCCTTCTACAAACCTTCAACACCTGGAGAAGTCGTACTCTGACTTGCGCAGACATAGCACTCTCAATAGTGGATCAATATGCTTCCAGTAATAGTCCTCCTCAGCTCAGTGGCTTTTGCTGCCGCGCGTCACAAGCTCTTCCATTCTACTTTACAAGCCCGACAAGAAACCACTGCGAATCTGTGTCGCCTGAACTATACAACAGACGTCTGGACCGGCTGCGATGATGTCCTTGCCCAATTCAACATCCCGCTGGATGAGTTCATCGAGGCGAACCCAGGTCTCGGCCCAGCGTGCACCAAGTTCGTGCCCGGAAACACATACTGCGTTTCCTGGCGTAAGTATATGCAAGCAGAGTGTATGTATATGTGCAAGTGTACTGATACACGCAATTCTAGAAAAGCAGAACGAAAGGCCAGTTACTGCAGAGGGACAATGCGGCAAGCAGATGAACTACAATGTGACCTGTGTCGGTAGCAATTTTGGAGATTGCTGCAATGCTGCAGGAAAGTAAGTAAACAAGCCTTGAGGTCGCGCGTTCTACGACAGGCTAGCATTAACTCGATCAACAGGTGCGGTTCCGGCGAACTCTTCTGCGGCAAAGGCTCTTGCCAGGACGGCTCATGCGACGGCGGTTTCCCGTACTCCACAGATGGAAAATGTGGCCGGGATTACGACTATTTGCCTTGTCCGCCCAAATTTGGTCTGTGTTGTTCTGCAGCAGGCCAGTGCGGCAACCAAACACAATTCTGTACAACAGGCTGCCAGAGCGGACCATGCCTCGAGGCTACGACAACTTCAAGCTTACAACCATCTGCTACACCATCGAGTAAGCCTCCGGGAGGTGTGAGCCCTGACGGCACATGTGCGTACAACAATGGATATACTTGCAAAGGTAGCACGGCTGGCGACTGCTGTTCCGCTGCTGGCTACTGCGGTAAGTCCGAATACGAGTGCTCAAAGTATCTGGGCTGGTAAGTCAACATCCCCGCTGAGTACTCATACCTCTCTAATGGTCGTTGCTTTCCAGCCAGTCGAAGTTTGGGACGTGCACGTGAGGAGATACATGGAGGCGTAATCGGAGTAGGGCGATATGTTTAGGCTATAGCAGTTGCTTGTACCTACACATTAGTTGAGCGCGAGCAGGGAGATGTTGAAGTGTCTCGCTATCGGTGTCGCGATTGGAGCTGCTGAAGCCGAAGGCACCGTCGACGTTGGTATGCCAAGGAGCTAAAATTCGGTGTCCGAGCCGTCATTGAAATGATCAGCCTTACCCTCCTTTACCCGCCGCTGACCAGCCCACAATGTTACTTCCCATCCCGCTCATATCATGCAAATGCAAATCTTTTACCTCGGTAATACATTTCATCACTCATATGGATTTGAGAGTGCTGCTCAGCCCATTGCCTTCACCGCATGATTGGGGTGCACCATCGAGCCGACAAGTCGGGGTAAGTCTTGGAATCATTGATGGCTAACATCTTGGCACGCCTGCAGCCTTCTGCGCACTTATTTCCTGTGTATTGAAATGAGCGCTTTGGGGCCCGGGCTTTCCTGGTCACCACTAAGATTGTCTTTTCCGAAAAACATTACTGGCTACACTGTGGCCCCCGATGTTCCGCGGCCCATCCCGTCACAATCATATCGCGCATCGGTTCGTCGCAGTGTACCTGCCATTATAAGATGCCTCCGTCTTACATCTGCAAGGATCTCGATCCCGGTAGTCCGCCTTGTGATCTTAATCCCCTACTGTGGACTATTCGTGTAAACGCAAGTCACGTGTCGTGTAGATTGACACACCCCGTGGGCAACACGAGACGTGCTGCAAGGTACACAGGGGCCCTATTGCAGAGGAGTAATGCATGTTCAATCTAAATCCCAGTCTGGCGTCAGGGGCACGCACCGGTCAGTCTATCGATTCCAAAACGGCACACCACTAGTTGCCTTCGATATTGCTGATGAGCATCAGGCGTACCATTGGGACTGCCATCGAAGGCCAGACACCTCAGTGCCAAGATTGAAGCTCGTTCGATCGGCTTAGAGACTATGCCATGGTGTATTGAGTTCTTCCGAGGTTGTTGGTAGAGACATCTGGTAGCAGCGTAATCTCACAGCCTACAAAGGCTGCTCGCATTCCAGATACCTTTGCTGAGTAGTACTGTGAATCATTGCAAAGTCACTAGTTACCTATTGTCGGTGTGACCATCATGTTTGGGTTGTGGAAATTCGCACTGTTCGCGGCAACCTTGCAACGAGTCACTGCTTCGCCGGCCCTCACCCGCCGTGGTGATACGCCCGCATATTTTGCAGACCCTTCTTCGTCACAGTACTGCACTTGGTGGTATGATAATGAATCCGGGACCGACTGCACAGCGATAGCTGGCCAATTCGGTGCATCCTTTGAGGATTTCCTTCGCTGGGTAAGTGACAGCCTTCCGCCTTTCGGACGCTCAGGATACTAATACTCTCAAAGAACCCTATTGTGGACGAGAACTGCAACAACTTCAATCCTTATCAATCGTACTGCGTCGAAGCCTATGGCGAACCCACTGGCACACCGACTGGCTCACCGACGACCGCTCCTCCAACATCCACACCAACCAGCACCAAGCCCGGCAATGGAGTCACTACACCCCTACCTACACAACCGGGTATGGTAGAGAATTGCAATAAGTTCCACTTGCAAGTGCCTGGTGAGTTTTGCTCAGATATGGCCGTGAAATACGGCATCACTCTGAAACAGTTCACAACATGGAACACTGGAGTTGGCGATAATTGTCAATCCATGTGGGCAGACGCGTACTTCTGCGTCGGTGTAATTGGCTTCACACCTACACCAACGCCGACCAAGGCAACAAGTACGGCTATTCCAACGACCACAACCACCAAACCTGGCAATGGCATCACCACCCCACTGCCTACGCAACCTGGAATGGTCTCTAACTGCAACAAGTTTCATCTCCAACAGCCTGGAGAGTTCTGTTCGGACATGGCTGCAAAGTATGGCATCACACTCAAGCAGTTTACAACCTGGAACTCCGGCGTCGGCGATAACTGCCAGTCAATGTGGGGAGATGCGTACTTTTGCGTTGGCATCGTTGGGTTTACACCTACTCCTACACCCACTAAGCCGACCACGACTACGAAACCAACAAGCACCAAACCAGGAAACGGTGTCGCAACACCCACGCCGATTCAATCAGGAATGGTAACAAACTGCAAGACGTTTTACTTTGTGAAGAAAGATCAGACGTGCGCCAGCGTGCTGAGCAGTGCGAAAGTGACGTTGGCAAACTTGTTCAAGTGGAACCCGGCAGTCAAGAGTGACTGTAGTGGGTTATGGGCCGAGACGTGGGCGTGTGTTGCAGTGCTGTAGAGATCGAGGGATGCTGCATCGGCTCACAAGTACGGATGTATACCGCACGATTCAAGTAGTTCTCAAATGTTACGTACCAGCCTTTTCCAGTACATCGTTCATGCCCACCCTGACCCATCCCTCCGGCGTAACCTCTTCGACCATCTCCAAAGACAGGTATTTATCCTTTCCTCTTCTGACTTCGGCGCTCACCAGCCTAATTCCCAGATTCTTCTCATTAACCCACGTCATGATCTTCTTATTCGGATTCTCTTCCCTCCACTGCCCACTGCTTTTCAAAAGCCCCATTGGCTTCTCTGCACACCCAACAGCAAAGCTCGCTTTTCCTACATGGGCATCCGCCAGCACCGCTGCCGGTAGTCTTGCGCCCCCGAGGACGTCGCGCCACAACCGGCCTTCAGCGACAGCTTCGATTTCTACCGGCGTACCCATTACTTCCGCCCCGTCAGGCAGCCGTAGCACGTGCGACCCGCGGATCATGGCTTCCATCCAGACGGCACGATACGGCAAGGCGTGGCTCGTTTGCGAGCGCATGTCGGTGCGGATGTGTGCTGGCCAGAGGGAGAGATCGTTGTCGTTTCTGTCTGTGGTCATAAAGGCGTAGACCTGCGCATCGGTTGGGATAGCATTCGGTGATGCCACGAGTTTCTCGAGACCACTGGTTACAGCAGTCCAAAGGAGTTTATCGTGTCCGTGTGTTATGGGGCTCTCCAGCGGATGACGACAAGTCGGCAAAGGTGTGCCTGAGCGGGCGCAAGCGTAGACGAAGGACTTGAGATGGGGAAGGCGTATGGGTTGGCCTGGTGTTGAGGGGTCGGTGAAGAGTGCTTCACAGCTTCGCATGCGGAAACGTACATGCTGCATTCGAGGTAGTATACGACGCAATGAATCGCACATGTGCGTTACGTCCTCCTCCTCGCGCGCGTCGTCTCCAGTCGTATCAAGTTCGAGGTTCGTGCAGGAAGATGGCAGAGCATCTACGAGTTGCACGAGAATCGACTGTGGAATGATGGCATAAGATCCTTTAGCAAGCCAGAAGGAGAAAGATCTAAGATTGGAGAGTTGAGAAAGTAGAGGAGGAAGTTGCTGGATCGGTGCAAGGTCTTCGTATGGCTGCAACGATATGGTCACAGAATGCACATGCGCTGCCACCCTGCCCAAACCTTGATGCTCACAAAATCGGGTCATGTTTGAGTGTGTGAGAACGACGTTTCCGTACAGAAGTGGCGTGGCCGCCTCCTGCCAACAGCGGGACACGAGTAAACATGATGTGAGATCTTGGGCCGTGTCGCTGCACCGCTTGAGCTGATAGAGTATTTCGATGATGACATCCTTCGGGAGACTGGGGAGCGACGAGCTGGCCATGGTAAGGTGGACTGCCAATGCTGAGCTCGCCCGCTCAAACGTATCGTCCTACATATACATACCGCGCCAAGCTAGAGCTAAGCAGGGGAGTACCTTAGCGTGACAGTGTCATCTTGGTAACCCTGTCAATCACATCTTACCCTGCATTGCTCCGTGAGCCATGTTAGAACTTCCCGTTGCAGGCAGAATGACTGCGAAATCAAGAGCGATTGCTTATGACCATCCTAAAGCTTTACACCTGGGCATTGTCAAATGACCATGTTCCGTGCGGGGCACAATCCGTAGCGCATGTCGTGCCCGACTTTTGAATGCTTTCTCAGGTGTATAACGCTTGCGACAAGAAAGTGTTGTTGGTCCGTAGCTGGATATGTATTAGCAAGGAGGTAAGAAGGAAATCAAGGCAAAACATGCAGCAGCAAGTGCTCGCCAGTGGTCGCCTGCGAGAACACTGGTCTACTGGTGCGTTTTTTTTATAGGGCTGAGCGAACAGCAAGCCTTGTTTAATTGTATTCTGCGCTTGAAGACACCTGCCGGCATGATCATGTGTTGGAGCCTTCGTGAAGTCGAGGAGGGCCGCTCAGCGCCGCGTTTGCGTTCCAACTTCCGAGTACCAGAGTTACTCAGGGGTCCGCATGGACGAGCTCGCAACCAACACTGCCTCTAACCGAAGCAGTGTTCTGTACAGGTGAGAGTGCCTCTTGTGCGACCTCAGATCAGAGGAACTGGATGCGGATACAGAACGGTAATACCAATGGAATGCTTAGGTACTCATATAAACTACCATTAAATCGCGTCTTGCAGGTGGAACCGCCCTGCGAATTGCGCTACCTGTATCGAGTTTAGACCCGGGATCGGCGAGTCCTAGAAGCAACAGTGACGGAACACTTGGCCGTCTACCCAGATCTCCCCTATTTCCAGCGATTGACCTCTCATCGAAGGAGGTTGGCCTCCGAGCTACAAGCCTTACTGGAATTCCTTTCAGGTTTCGCTACGCGCGTCCTTTGGGTCGCTTACGCCAAAGGCTCCTTACCTATGGTATGCACAGTACGGAGCTTTCCGTTCGTATCCCTGTGGTAGGTAAGATGGGCATTCGCAATTGTCCTCAACGCCTGGGCAGTGGATGTTAGAGCAGCAATATCGCCCCGTCGCAAAATAACACAACTAGGACACACCGCAGAGTGTACTAGGTGCGAGATTCGAAATCCATACTACTAGATCTCGTGGCATTGCGCACGGATATGCCAGACGCGCGGAGGCGGTTCGCAATTATTGGACTTCATCTATTGATGAGCAAGAGATGTCTCTCATCTCGTACTCTCGTGGAGTGCAGCTCGGTACTTCCGGTATTCTGGTACTGAGTTGATTATGCTGACATACCTTCACTCACAAATCGAAACCTTCCCAGGGGGTCATGCTGAGCTGGCAACCCAGTTCCATGTCATACCGGAGTCTGAGCTGACCTTTGCGTGTGCCAAAACCCCGATGTGTCCCTAACATGAAGATCCTTCCAACCATGTAGGTGTACCGAACGGCATATTGACGGGAGAACGTGTCTGATGGACTATTGGACAAGAACATGGAGATCAATTATGACCGGAGTGCCAAAGTATGCTAGGGGCCTTCGGGAGGGCTACCGGCAGCCTGTAGCCGAAAATCGATGGGGCACCCATAGTGTCACTCCCTGATTCATTGTTCCGCCTTGGAATCGGGCTGTATCCGCGTCTACAGTAGGCATGTCGAGCGAATCTGTTGGTCTTCCGAAATTTAGATGCCGATCCTAACGTGACGGACCGTGTTTGTATATGCTCACGTTTGAGGAGCCGCACGTAATATTCACTTGCTGCATCGCATTGTCTCAGCTCCATCGCCTACACGTGTTCGTCCTCCCGCTGCTTGAGCCTTGAGGCGGACAACAATGGGCTAGTAATATTGTCAATCAAGATTTCGGACAAACCTCAACATTGCTCGAATCGAGCTTTTGATCAGCCTGTATACAGTAGTAATGGAGAAGCCAAATAGTAAAAAGGGTCTTAACGGATGTTCACACGGACAGTCATTGTCGGGTGACGGGAAATCCGATCATAGCGCAGAATGAGGGGCTTCGCACGATCGCCGAAGAAGTACCAGCCAATCAAGCGATTGGTGGCGGTGCTGTAGGGACGACTAGCTTGAATCATTCCAGGTTGGGCCCAACTCATGCGGACTGACATTCGAAAGCGCTTCCGCGGCAACACAACCTCGAGAGCCAAAATATGACACAGGCGAATGCTGGGACTGAACGCTGCATAGCAGCTAGTTTGCTTAATGCGCCACGTGCGACTTACACGTAAACCGCAAACAAAGCAGCGGAACATCGAAAAAAGGCTCCGCCATAGAGCCCTGGAGCTGTGTTTGGTCGAACCTTGGAAGTCTATACCTTCCGCGAAGAAGCCCGCAAGGCATGTATCGAAAGGAACTACGCCGAGCTGATCTCAGCAACCTTGCACCGGTTTTGGCGGATCTACATTTCGTGACGCTATTCCAAGCGTCTCCGCAAACGCCCAGGGGCATGTCCAAGATCAAGCCTTAGAACTACTGTGTTGTTTAGCTCATACTCTAAGTGTTGGATCTCTGCCGCACGCCCACCAGTCAAGGAAACGGGCCAGGATGAATTCGCCGATATCTGTGTGTATCCACATTGTGTTTGACATAAACTTCCAATAGCCCTTTTCTCAGGTCAGCACCAAATCGCCATCGGAGTCCAAACGAAGCGCCAGGAACGTTGGTCGCTTCTACTCTGCCAAACCTAGATTCAATCCAGATGGATTCCATCGCTTCCTGGTACAGCAATCCAGCAGAAAACAATGGGCCACTAATGTCAGTTGTTACCTGGTGTCTCGTCTCAGTTGCTGGATCCTTCTTGGCTGTTCGGCTCTGTATTCGCCTGTACACGGGAAAACTGTGGCTTGACGACTGCACACTTGTCATCGCTTGGGTAAGTGATACAAGATCTCCAGACAAAGAGCAATTGACTGATACCATATAGATCTTAATGCTGATCCAAGTCACCATTAACCAACTCTCCATCAACAAAGGCTACGGAAAACACACCCTTGACCGTAAGGCGCCGAAGAAGAGTCGCACAGTTTCCGAACTCAGTCGCTGATTTTCACACTAGTCGATTTGCGCAATTTTGATATATTGATGTTATATGGCGCGGCAGAACTCACAATCTATACCGTTGCTATTGCGTTGAGCAAGATCTCTTTCGGAATCACTTTGCTTCGATTGACGGATGGATGGATCAGACTAGTCGTATACTTCGCGATCTCGACCCTGGCGATCTTTGCGATCCCAGCCACTGTCATACCATGGGTACAGTGCAAACCGTTGGCGAAAACCTTCGTGGATTTCATACCCGGTGAATGCATCGACAAGCGCCCTTCCGTTGTGTATGGTCAATTCCAGGCTGGTGAGCAGAAGACCCCAGGAGTGTCTACTTCGATCTTTTAAGCTGACGTGCGACGCAGTATGGTCAGCACTTATGGACGTCTGTCTTGCACTGCTGCCTTGGAAAATTATTTGGGGATTGCAGATGCGCACCACAGAAAAGATCGGTGTATGCGTCGCCATGAGTCTGGGAGTATTGTAAGTCTCTGTAGTACCAGAGTGAGGATGATGCTGACCATACCCAAGCGCCGGAGTCACTTCAATCATTCGTTCTACGTACATTCAGAAACTCACAGTACAGGATGTGTCATGTAAGACAACTCGGGACAGGCAAAGATCATCGTTAACACCCATAGTTGAATCATACAAGGCCATCATATGGGCGGTAGCAGAGTGTGCCATGACCATAGTCGCTACGTCAATCCCCGTACTGCGCGTCCTTTTGAGGGAGGCTCTCAATTCAGCAATCACCGGCTACACGAGCCAGAGCAAATCGAGCAAATCACGAACAATCCCTTCTAGCGCCGCGACCCTGCAGAACCGAATGAGCACACTGCAGTTCGGCAAGAAGACACCAGACATATCGGTCAGCCGAGAATCCACGAAAGATGTGTTCGGAGGTGGATCTCAACACTACGTAGAGTTGGACGATCTGGTAGTGGAAGATCGGGGGCGCGTCACTTCTTTGTCTCCAGATGCACGGCCAGACTCATCTGAGTACCACGTACCAAACCGACTGGTGTAAGATAGGCTGAGACTCGTGCAAACGAGTTTTACCTACAAAAATATGTATAGAAGAGCCCAACATATCCTTTCCTGGTGGCAACTAGGTAATGCCTCTCTGTCCTTCGCGGATGTCGCACTTCTTGCGCTTTCCTCTCCACTTTCGTCCCTAAGGGCTCTTTTGTTCGCAGGGGCTACCACGGTGGACCCCGTTTCCTGCTGCGCATTGCTCCTGCCTTCCTTCACCTACTACACAAGGGATCAGCAATTCAGATCTTCGATGGATTTCAAGCGTCGAGCGTGGCGTGCACGAGTCGGTCGCTCGCTGGCGTTTGACCTGAGGGTTCCAGCTCGAAAAGCACCGATCGAAGATCTGCAGGCCCACAGCGAATCCAAGCAATCAGACGACGCGCCAAGAGCGTAGTCACGCCGATCCCTTTGCTGCAGGGTATCCGCCTTGCATATCGGAGCAAGTAACGCGGACAGTTAGCTTTGCCCTGTAAGCCATTCGAAGAAAGTCATGGACATCGCCTAAGCGTGACACGGTACTCATTAGCCTTTATGAAAGCCAAATAAAGAACCCCAACTTGTCGCAGACTTGGTATTCTAACTCATCTCGACATCCTCATCCACAGTCCTTACATTTGACACCGGTATTGCAAATATGAAGATGTCAATTCTTTGCTGTTCAATGCTGTTCACTGCGGTCTTCGCCTTTCCTGCGAATCTACTGAATGGCGATATCAGCAAAGCCACACTTGGAGAGATCACTTCTTTGACGGAAAAGATCGCGAGAGACCTGGAGACCAAGCGTGAGCGCGGCCATGCTAAACGCACCTTCAGTGCTGAGGCTCAGCGCATCAGCACCACTGGTGACCACAAATACGTATGTAATCCTATGAGAATAAAGGCGCAACAATCCGTTTGTTGACCTCCTTACAGATTATGCCAGGTCCCAATGACCTTCGTGGACCTTGCCCTGGTCTGAATGCCATGGCAAATCATGGCTACCTTCCCCGAGACGGCATCTCGACAATCACACAAATGACTACAGCTTCGAACGAGGGTTGGTGCGATGTCTCCCAATTGATTGCCTCATGCTGACGACTTCAGTGTTTGGTATGGGTCTGGATCTTTCTGCATTCCTTGCAGTCTATTCTGCAGTCATGGCAGGTGACCTCACCTCATTCTCAATCGGTGGTAAACCCAAGAGTGGTGGGCTCCTAACAGGTCTCACCTCCTCTCTTGGTCTTCTTGGAGAAGCACAAGGGCTGAGTGCTTCGCATAACCGCTTCGAGCATGACGGATCACCTACGCGAGCAGATCTGTACTCAACGTATGTCATTGGAGTTAATGCCTCCTTTCATGTGCTCGAGATAATTAACGGCCTGCAGTGGTGATCCCGTTTCTCTCAACTTGGACCAGTTTAAGCAGCTTCTTTCTATGCCTCTCGGAAAGAACGGCATCGACAACAATGTCATGACCGCATTCCGCCTTCAACGCGTCAGGCACTCAATTGCTACCAACGGGCACTACTTCGCAGGCCCTGTGACGTTCTTTGCACTCAACCCTGCAACGTATCAGTTTACCTACCGATTTTTCGCCAATCACACTGCTGAGAACCCAGAGGGTTACCTCGATGCTAAGACACTCATGACCTTTGAAGGTGTCACTAGGGAGAACAATGAATACAAGTGGAGCCCAGGACGAGAGAGGATCCCTGAGAATGTTTGTCATTTCTCGGTCGTACTGTTTTACCCATGCTAATTCTCGCTACAGTGGTATCGCCGCTTTGTTGGGGACGAATACACCATACCCGCTTTCACCGCCGAAGCTGTCGGCATAGAATTGGCAAACCCAGAACTGATCCGACTTGGTGGAAATACCGGCCAACCAAACACATTCACTGGCGTCAATATTGACCACCTCACAGGCAATGTCTTCAATGCGCAAACGCTTCTTGAGGGGAACAACACCATGTGCCTTGCGTTCGCGTCTGCCCTCCAAGTCTCTCCTGATATCCTGGGGGGATTGGTTGGCAACGCATTGGTCGCCGTACAAAAGCTGACCGGTGTTCTGGACTCAGTTTTTTCATCGCTGAACTGCCCCGAGATTACCAACTATGACGCGACCCTATTCAAAGCTTTCCCTGGTGCTGGCAGTGGTCTTTAACAGCCAGCGGTAGATTCAGCACATTTATGTACCTGGACTTCAACTTTAAAATCTTATTTTATTAATAACAACAATTGCCATCTATCTCCCTACTCCTGGTATGATACACACAGTGAGATGGCTGTTTCAGCAGAGTTCTCTGTACTTACAGTAGAGCGTACAGCGACAGAACTCTTCCAAAAGTGTGAGTCGATGTTGCCCTCAAGCAACCTTAGTAACAAGCACAGAACAAAAATGAGCTCCGTGGAAGTTTGGGTCCTGAACTCTGACCACCACAAGTGGGAAGTATTCGCTACTCCTGAAGAATCAGACTCTTTTGTCTTAGAAACCATGAGGGGATATTCGTCATTCACGTCCGTTATTCCTAGCCTGAGACCTGCCTTGTGTGATACATCTCATCTTATTGATGGGACACCCCTTCCGTGCTGTAAGAAATCGGCTTATCTCGACTTTGAAAGAGCGTCCTCCTAATTTTTACGGAGTCTATCCCTCGAATCATAAGTGACCCCAGTCCGCAGTCATATGTGTTGCCTGCGTCCATTGGATCAGATCATCGCCCGCTGGATCCGCGAAGCCTTCCTCCCATAGCATTGAGTCATCACCTCCACCAACGCAACTTCCGAAACTAGCGTCCACGTCGTAGAATACATCCGTAAATGAGTTGTTCGCAACAACATACGCGTCAGGCAAGAAGCCAGACGTGCTGCTAAAGTCCAGATTGGCTGCACCAACGTTGGGTACATGACCTAGCATTATTACGTCCTGGTTTTGAACGGCTCCGCTCGCCATATATCCTGCCAACTGAGGTTCTCTAGCACTACACGCTGGCATATCATGGATAGAGGTTACAGCTGTTCTTGTTGGCAGCGATGATCCTTCTGTGGCCGAAGTCCCAGCGCCAGGGATAAGGATTGACTTCAGATGCACAAGCAGCTCATATCTGGCACCCATATGGCTATTTCCCCGTTGCGCCATACCCCGCAGCAGGTCAAGTCCAGCATCCATGGCTTTCAATGTCCCGTAATTGGTAGGAAAGGCGCCACAGACTACCACAAGAACAATAGTGGCGCTAAAGGCGTGCTCTCCATCCATGTATCCATAGGTGGCGACAAGGTCGAGCCTCGCCGCTATTGTCATCATGTTAATCGTTTCCTGTGCAGCTGAGATGCACATCTCAATGACGCGAATCGTAGTCTGCGAGAATCCAACTTTCCAGTCCTGTTCTTTTGAAGCGCCACCGTAGTTACTTTTCAAGCGCCGATGCACGACATGAAACAAAAGCGGACGAGCAGTCATATTGATACACTGGTAGTAGTGTAGAAATGTCGATACAGACTCGCGTGAGGTGTTCAGCTTGGTTGGATCGAAACGCAGGCCGTCTGGTAATTCGCGATGCCATGTGTTGAGTGATACTATTATATTTCTCACCGAAGCCATCAGGCGACTACCCGACTTGGGTGTTTTGCGGTAGATGCAGCTGAGCACTTCGCCAAGAATACGTGACAATTCCGTATAGTGACGGAGTACGACTGCCGGGCAGTAGTCAGGCTCACTAGGCAACTTGGATGGCATAGAGATACCAATATCTTCGTCCTGGATGGTGAGCGGATTCCCCGACTTTACGGATACGATACGATCGAGACTGTAAATACTCCACCAGACCCGCCGTCGGTATTCTAGCGCAGTTTCGTCTAGGCTACCACCAGCAACTTCCTGATGGAGACCGAGTGAGATGGCCATACGAAGCGCCATGCCGATATAGAGAAAAGCGGCATCGCGCCGGTTCATATTCTGCATAAAGTAGCCAACGTAAGCCAGTGTTTCAGCATATAGTATCGATCCTTGTTCGTGTACGTCGGGTAGAAGGTCTACAGCTGCTGTGAAGTAATCGAACCCGGGAGGCCCTTTGAAGTCGATCCACTGGTTGATCGAATATAGCTTGCCAAAGGCCAGGACCATCAGCACTTTTGCATACGCAAGTCGACTCTCGGAGTCAGCACTTTCGGGCAGGCCTTGATAAGCTTCGAGAAGTGAGGTTTCGAAGGCCTCCGGATCAGTGAAAGAAAATATCGTGCCGATGTATGTATACTGCACGGCAAACAGGCGCCGAGCCACGTCAAAGGGGGGTAACCTGGCCTTATATCGTGTAGACGTGCGACGCGATTGTAAAGCATCTGGATCGTAGAAGTTTGCAATCGTATCAAGACTGCTGCTGTCATCCTGCAGACCCGATAGATTGCGCACACTTCGCAGGAAGTTGTCAGAGGATCCTGGGCCCTTGAAACCTATTTGAAATTAACACCTGTCGGAACTGTAGGTAGCAAGATTCACATGGGGCGCGTACTGACTGATGATTTCCCAGGCGAACTCATGCTGAGATTTGTGAACGGGTCGAGAAGCGGGAGTTCATCCTCAATCTCATTGCCTTCATCTTGACTACGTGGCTGCGATCTTGCTGGAATAGTCACAGGTGATGGTTGAGATTGGAACTTCAAAGCTGCTCGCAGTCAGTTCTCACTTGAAATGCGTCAAGGTGAGTTCAAGGAATGCTACATACTTTCGTACTCCTTGGCTTTTGCCTCCAATTCTCTTAGATAGCTGCAGATCTTGTGAGTCGAACATGTATTTTTTCTTGGCTAAAATAGCCACTTCAGCTACACATACTTTTCGGTGATGGTAACTTTAATGGCTCCCTCATAGGTGCAGTCGAGGCCGCTGTCTCGACATCTGGAGCAGCGGGGGCGTTCTTTGGAGCAGCCAGAACGGCGCTGCCTACATCGCAAGCAGCTATACAACATTTGTCAGGCAGTCTTTTCAGCAGGTAGATAAAGAGTCCAGCGACACTTACGCAATAGGTCGGGTGGACATCGAATTGCCGATGCCCGTGGGCGGACTTGAACTCATGGCTGATAAGATCGAGGTAGAGTGAGCCGAACAATAGGTGTGCGGGTACTGCAGTGAGAGGAAGAGGCTTTCGGCGTCAGTGGTTGCGCATAAACGACCACATGCGCAGGCAGGTTCGACTTGGTTTGGCGACGCTTCGATTCATTCGCTCGTTGTTCATAGCTTCGTGGTCATCGTAGAAGCTTCTTGCACCCTTTTCTTCCTGAGCTCAGCAGACATGCTTGGTGGCCAGGTACTGCTTAACACTTGGCCGTTTGGTGATGACCTTTGCTCGAATCTAGGTTATAGGAAATGAGTGTTACAAGCATGCTCTTCCTTACTGTTCTTCTGCTCAAAGCGGGATCTACACCCAACCAATCGCACCGATATCGTACCCGATAAAGGGCAAGCAAGATTGTATACCTAATACTAGCGGCTTGACGGTTGGGATGGGACTCCGCGTTGTTGTGTAGATGGGGGACGCTGGGCACAACGCTCACACTAGCGCTTGGCCCAAGCGTCCGCACTATCAAGCCGATTAACTAGCGTCGGGGACCCACTCCGACTCGGTCGAGCCAAACCTCATGCAACCTACTTCGCGTCACGAAGTATTCGGGGTGGCATGCGACCGACAACTGTTGCGCTGCACCATGGTCGTCGCAATATGCGCCATGCCCCGCTATACAAGGCTTGCAGTATGGCACGCCGCTGCCTTAAAAGAGTCTAGTTGATAAGAAGCTGACGTCGCCCACCTCACCTACCTGTCTATCATACATTTCAATCATCTCATCCTCTCGAACACGTTGCCACTGTCATTGATCTTACACTGCGGTGTTTCTCTGCAAGTACGATCAGATGGCCGTCGAAGAATCCCTTAACATTCGCATTTCCATCGATCGCGGTGGTACCTTTACTGATGTGCACGCTTCAATACCCGGCCGGCAAGATCTCATCCTCAAGCTGCTGTCCGTGGACCCTGCCAACTACAAAGATGCACCGACAGAAGGCATTCGAAGGATACTGGAGCTGGCGACCGGGAGACCACACCCTCGGGGCCAGCTCCTCAATCTTTTCCACATCGAGTCGATCCGCATGGGCACCACAGTCGCAACCAACGCACTTCTTGAAAGAAAGGGCGCTCGATCAGCGTTGCTCATGACTAAGGGCTTCAGAGATCTACTCCTTATTGGCAACCAGTCACGGCCAAAGATCTTTGATCTGTCTGTGGCACGCCCTGAAGTGCTGTATAAACAGGTCGTTGAGGTTGACGAGCGTATCACTATGGAGGATTACACAGAGGATCCTGAGTCCAGAAAAACTCCGACAAGTACTACGACGCCTGAACTTGTCACTGGCATTACTGGAGAGACTATTCGCATCATGAGGAAGCCGGATCCTGATGTAGTCAAGCATCAACTCCGCGATCTATGGGACTCTGGCTTCCGGTCGTTAGCTGTAGTCTTTGTTCACTCCTACGCCTATCCTGACCACGAGCTCTCCATTGGAAAGCTTGCAATCGACATGGGCTTCTCTGTCACTCTTTCCTCCGCCGTCCAGCCCATGATTAATGTAGTGCCCAGAGGCATGTCTGCCACAGCTGATGCTTATCTCACACCGGTCATCAAACTATACATTGATTCGATCTCAGCCAATTTCGAGGGCGGTTTTAACTCCCCAAATACCCGCATTGAGTTCATGCAGTCTGATGGTGGCCTGGTGGATTATCGAAATTTCAGCGGCCTCAAAGCTATTCTCTCAGGTCCGGCTGGTGGTGTTGTCGGCTATGCCCAAACATCATGGGATGATGAGGAGAAGCGTGCAATCTTAGGTTTTGACATGGGTGGTACCTCCACTGATGTATCGCGGTATGCTGGCGTATACGACCACGTCTTTGAGACCACCACTGCTGGCATATCCGTTCAGTCACCACAACTTGATATTCACACCGTCGCTGCCGGTGGCGGGTCTATTTTAGCCTGGAGGAATGGCCTCTTTCAAGTCGGGCCTGAATCGGCATCTGCACATCCTGGACCCGCTTGCTACAGGAAAGGCGGCCCTCTGACTGTCACTGATGCGAATCTTTTTGTTGGCCGGCTTCTGCCGCAATACTTTCCGAAAGTCTTTGGACCTGACGAGAACGAGCCTTTGAATAGAGAGATCACAGCCCAAAAGTTTCAGGCCCTCACAGAGGAGATCAACGAGGAACGCTGCAAGAACGGCCAGGCTCCATTCTCCGCTGAAGAGGTGGCCATGGGGTTTCTGGAGGTTGCCAACGAAGGCATGGCACGACCTATCCGCGCCCTTACCGAGGCTAGGGGTTTCGAGACCTCAAAGCATCACCTCGCTTGCTTTGGTGGTGCTGGCGGCCAGCATGCCTGCTCTGTTGCTAGCGTCTTAAGCATCTCCAGAGTCATCATACACAAATATTCGTCGATTTTATCCGCATATGGCATGTCTTTGGCCGACGTTATTCAGGAAGTGCAACAACCTGCTGCGTCTATCTACTCTGCAGAAACGGAACCTATGATACAGACCCAGCTTCACGATCTCAGATCCCAAGCAGAGCGCAAGCTCTGCGAGCAGGGCTTCACGCTCAAGCAGATATCATACAATAGCTACCTCAATATGAGATACGCAGGCTCTAGTAGCTCACTCATGATCATTGGGGATAACCATCAGGACTTCAGACAAGGATTCGAGACAGCTCACAAGCGCGAGTTTGGGTTTAACTTCAGCAATAAGCCCATTGTGGTCGATGACATTCGCGTCCGAGCCATCGGTTCCGCTCATGCCCGGAATGAAATGAGCCCTTACGCCCAGCTGAAGCTCCTCTCACCGGCTGGAGTTGCCTTGCCAGCTCCGACCAGCAGCAACCGTGTCTTCTTCACTCAAGGCGGCTGGATCGACACTCCGGTCTACGAACTCCAACATCTACACAATGGTGTACGTTTGAAGGGACCAGCTCTGATTATTGATGAGACGCAGACCATCGTAGTCACTCCCTATGCTACCTGTACCATTCTCGAGAACTACGCTGTCATTGATCTCCCATCCGATGCTTCTACGAAGTCTCAGCAGCAGACTGAGCTGAGTCCCATCCAGCTGACCATTTTTGGTCACCGCTTCATGTCTATTGCCGAACAGATGGGTCGTGCCCTGCAGAAGACTGCAGTGTCAACCAATATCAAAGAGCGTCTGGACTTCTCATGCGCCATCTTCTCACCAGACGGTGGATTGGTTGCGAACGCGCCACACGTTCCTGTTCATCTCGGATCCATGCAGTTTGCTGTCCGATATCAGCACAAACTATGGGAAGGCAAATTACGAGACGGAGATGTACTCATGTCTAATCATCCAAGCTGCGGGGGTACCCATCTTCCCGACATCACAGTCATCACTCCTGTATTCGAGGATGGCGTAATTGCATTCTATGTTGCCAGTCGCGGCCACCATGCAGATATTGGTGGCTTGCTGCCTGGCTCAATGCCACCTACTAGCAGCGCACTGTGGCAAGAGGGTGCTGCCATCGAGAGTACTAAACTTGTGAGCGAAGGACTGTTCAATGAGGATGAAGTCAGGCGGCTTCTGCTAGTAGAGCCCGCTGAATATGACGGCTGCTCGGGCTCCAGAAAGCTAGCGGACAACATATCTGACTTGGAGGCTCAGATCGCTGCCAATGTCAAGGGAGCTTCCATCATCAAGGACCTCATCCTCGAGTTCAGCCTAGCTACTGTTCATCAGTATATGTACGCCATTCAACATACGGCTGAGCTCGCCGTGCGCGACCTCTTGAAGACTACTGTTGCGAAATTTGGTTCCGCGCCCCTTGAGGCAGTCGACTACATGGATGATGGTACGCCAATCAAGCTTAAGATCACTATTGCAGACGATGGCTCCGCCGAGTTCGACTTCACGGGTACAGGTCCACAGGTCCTGGGCAACACCAACGCTCCGATTGCTATCACACATAGCGCCATCATATATTGCCTTAGAGCTCTTGTGGCCACAGACATCCCGCTCAACCAAGGCTGTTTGAATCCTATAAAAATTCGTGTGCCAGAAGCCAGTATCCTCAGCCCAACCAAGGGTCTTGCCGTAGTCGGTGGTAATGTCCTGACGTCGCAACGCATCACTGACGTCGTACTCCGTGCATTCCGTGCATGTGCCGCCAGTCAGGGCTGCTGCAATAACCTCACATTTGGAACAGGTGGCAAAGACCCTGAGACTGGTGAGCACAAGGACGGCTTCGGCTACTATGAGACCATTGCCGGGGGTGCAGGTGCGGGACCTACATGGGAAGGGACAAGCGGTGTGCATGTTCACATGACGAACACGCGCATCACAGATCCAGAAGTTTTCGAGAAGCGTTATCCGTGCATACTACGCGCATTTACTCTGAGGGAAGGGTCTGGAGGCAAAGGCCGCTTCAACGGTGGTGACGGAACAGTGCGCGACATCGAGTTCAGGGTTCCTGTACAGTGCTCAATTCTCAGCGAGCGCAGGTCGAGGCAGCCGTACGGAATGGACGGCGGTGGGCCTGGGTCTAGTGGTGTCAATCTGATCGTGCGGCGGGATGAGGAGGGCAGAGAGAGCACTGTCAATTTGGGCGCTAAAGCGACGACTAGACTGGGCCCCGGTGACAGAGTTATCATTCAGTCGCCCGGTGGTGGCGCTTGGGGCTCAGTGGAGCCAAATGGTAACAAAGCGCTCGGCAGACAGGCGTAACATAGACGTAAGAGATCTCAATTTAAATCATAGAAAGCACAGCTCTTACAAGAATCACTTCGGCCATGCTTGATAGAGATGATCACCCTAAAGACAGCTCTCACTTGTGCAGTTCAACAAGAAGAGTGTCAGCACGTTGGTCACTTGAATAGGGTAAGAGATCAGATGCCGCCTTGCGAACAGCCGACTCGGAATGCGGTCTACACCCGCGACCTTGACGTCTCAATGCAGAGAGGTGGACACGAAAGGGCTGCAGAAAGGCAGACACAGTTCAATTGCCCGTACTGAAGCCGACGGCTTCCCAAGCCGATCTTATGATGAGACAGAGACGGTGCCCTATGGCGACGGTGACCGCGGAATCAGGCAGTCGTCGGGGTGGATCCCCGTGCGCTTACCCACAACAGGATCATCATTAGTCGCGCTAGCCTATATAGGTTAGTCCGTATTGACAATCCTGTGGAGGTACTTGTAGCGATGAAACGGATGGGGTCCCGCAAATGCTTTTGAGGAGATAAGGCTCCATCTTATCATGTCATATATCAAGCATCCCGAATGATGATTATGAAGGGTACTCTATTCAATTTATCATATTCAGCTCTACATCACGGCTCAGACGCTATCCATCCCTTGGCTACGAAGTTGTACGCACTGTATTTTGTTTCGCCATCACGCGATTTTTTGTGGATTATCTTAGGACTGAGGAATCGAGAATTCTCTGAGAACATTTCAATCTACATACGGACGCTTATATCGTATCGCAACAGCAATGGTCATAGACAGCGACTATCTCGAGAAGAAGATGGATAAGCCTACCTCGGTCGAGATGCAAGGTCGAAGCTCGGGGGAGGGAACAGTATTTGCTGCTGCAGGCAAATTCTCGGACGTAGATGAGAAGAAGCTTGTCCGCAAGTTAGACCTGCATCTCGTTCCTATCGTAATGCTTACCTACCTCCTGAGCTTTGGCTACTTCACCTTTCTCACTGATCCATGTCACCTGGCTAACACGGATAATCAGCGTCAACATCGGCAACGCGCGCCTTTACCACATGGAGAGAGATCTTGGACTCGTCGGCAACCAGTATCAGATCGCAGTGTCCATCTTGTTTGTTACATACATCACGTTCGAAGTGCCATCGAACCTGGTTCTCAAGAAGTTCACGCCTAGTCGCTGGGTTGCTTTTATCACGTTCTCATGGGGTATTGTGGCCACCTTGACAGGGCTTATACAATCGTACGACGGGCTTATAGTGTGTCGTGTAATCCTCGGCGCACTCGAGGCTGGGTTGTTCCCAGGCATGTCGCTATACTTGACGTTCTGGTACACCAAGAATGAGCTTGCGTTGCGTGTCGGCTATCTCTTTGTATCGGCTGCCATTGCGGGGGCTTTGGGTGGGTTGCTGGCGTTCGGCATTGGGCGCATGGATGGGATTCAGGGAATGAGTGGCTGGAGGGTAAGCCCTTACATCAATACACCCTATATCCAGAGTAAAGACACTAAACAAAGACCCAGTGGATCATGATTATTGAAGGCATCCCAACGGTACTGCTCGGTGTTGTTATCTTCTTCGTCATGCCCAACGACCCCGAATCAGCGTACTTCATAAACGAAAACGAGAAGAGAATAATGGTCATGCGTCATGGACGTGCATATGGTAATACGGCTAGTGCACGAGAGTTTAACAAGCAGGATGTGCTGAAGACATTCAAGGACTGGAAGGCGTGGATATTCGGTGCTTCTCAATTCGGTGCCGACACCATGCTCTATGGTAAGTTTCCCAGTACCATTGATAATCCACCTGTAACATGGCTGGCCTTAGTGACTCGATAGGCTACTCGACCTTTCTGCCGACCATCATCAAAGGCCTCGGCACTTGGACCGCAGAACAGGTACAACTATTGACGATCCCGTGCTACTTCATTGGAGCAGTGATGTACATGACAGTCGCGTATCTATCCGACAAGACCCAGAAGCGCGGTATGTTCTGTGTCATCTTCGGTACTGTCAGTCTGGTCGGCTATGCCATCCTAATATCGCCAGTGTCTTCTGGGGTACACTACTTTGGGTAAGTGATTCAAGTCACAAATATAGACACTTCAACTCTGACAATGATACAGGTGCTTCCTCGTCGCTGCGGGGCTCTACATCCTTGTCGGTTTGCCTCTAGTTTGGTTACCGTGTCCGTGCACTCAATGCACGCCGTCAGTCAATGCACGCGATCGCGATTTCGTCCCAACTTCGCACCCCCCATAACTCAACGCCACGATGACTATGGAAGAAGCCCTTGCAGAGCTAGATGCTCTTAACTCTAGCGAAGAAGTTTGCTACGCGACAATAGCTAAAAAGCATAGTGTTAATCGCTCAACGTTGTCGCGCAAGCACCGAGGTGTCAGCGGGTCGCGTGCAGAGGCAGGTTTAGCACCTCGCAATCTTCAACCAGAACAGGAGGCAGAGCTTTTGACGTATCTGGAGGGATTGACAGAGCAAAAGTTACCTCCTACAAGAGAGATGGTGCAGAATTACGCGTCTGATATCGCTGGACACCCTGTCTCCGAGAGCTGGGTCACACGCTTCCTCCACCGACACCAAGATGAGCTTACATCCCAATGGAGCACTTCTATGGATCGACAACGCCACGCTGCTGACTCTAGTGATAAGTACAAGGTGTACTTTGAACAGCTAGGCAGCAAAATCAACTTCTACGAAGTGGAGCCTGAGCATACGTACAATATGGATGAGAAAGGCTTCATGGTTGGAGCCGTTGGCAGACAGAAGAGGATCTTTAGCAGGAGGCTGTTTAAGAAGAAGCAGTTTAAGCAGATGCTGCAGGATGGTAATCGTGAATGGATAAGCTTGTTAGCGTGTGTATGCGCTGACGGCACAGCGTTGCCGCCAGCTCTCATTTACGCAGCTGACTCAAAGAACATACAAAACACATGGGTAGAGGATGTGAAGGTAGGAGAACATATGGCCTTCTTTGGAGTATCAGGCAGTGGCTGGTCAAACGATGGGCTTGGTCTTGCCTGGCTCCAGCAGGTGTTTGAGCGCTTCACAACAGCCAAAGCTCGGAGAAAGTACCGCCTGTTGCTTGTGGATGGCCACGGGAGCCACCTAACAGAAGAGTTTCTGGAGTATTGCCACAGGCATAAGATACTGTTAGGTATCTATCCACCTCACAGCACGCACACGCTGCAGCCGCTTGATGTGGTAATGTTTAAGCCTCTCAGCACAGCATACTCAAAGAAGCTGGCAACACGCCTTCACAAGCATCAAGGCCTAGTGCCTGTAACTAAAGCTGACTTCTTTGGCCTGTTCTGGGATGCTTGGGCAAGCAGCTTCACTGCAAAGAATATCTTTAGCTCGTTCAAGGCGACAGGTGTACACCCATTTAACCCCCACCGAACACCAATCTTTTGATTTCTGGGTTTCCTTCACAGAAGCCCCAAAAATCACAGCAAACGATCCGGCTCACTGCGGCCACTCTGGGAGTACCTCTAACGTCCGCCTAGGCCCCCTGCGCGACGCGCAAGGAGCTTAATAGGATGGCAGAGTCTCCCTCTTCCCAGCACACAGGGTCCCCAGACTACGAGATCCCCCAGCAGTTGTATACACGCGCTCCAAGACGGCCCCAGGAGGACATGCAGCACCATGCGCCCCTTCTGAGCAGCCAGAACCCCGGTGGGGGCGCTCCCAAACCTCGAGTCTCTGATGCCGTCCAACGCCACATCGCTGAGACTCAGCAAATTACCCAGCTATGGAACACCATCACTACTGCCT
The DNA here is from genome assembly GCA_016630955.3 of Didymella arachidicola. Lineage (NCBI taxonomy): Eukaryota > Fungi > Ascomycota > Dothideomycetes > Pleosporales > Didymellaceae > Didymella > Didymella arachidicola. Next base: position 290,292 of record CM049986.1, read on the forward strand.
TCGCAGCAGCCGTAGATCAACACGCACAGGGCTACACTAACCCGCAAGAAGCCAGGATCGCACAGGAGCTGCAGCAGAGGGTCGTTCACGCGCTGACCTCCCTCTCCCCAAGCAACTCTCCCCCTAGCTCTCGCTGGAGCAGTGACACTAATCACAGCAACCCCGGGAGCCAAGAGTCAGGACGCCGCTCTTGGGCGGACGTAGCCAGAGACCCCCAAATCTCAGATAGGGGTGCCAACCGACCCCTGATCCCTGCTAAACCCCGGCCTGGTCCGTCGGCTAAGCCCAAAGAAGACGATCGAATCTTCATAGCCATCTCCAACCCAACAATGCGACTGCAACAACCCTCACCATTTGCGGTAAGACAGGCAGTTTGCAAGAGCATAGGAGGAATCACCCTGAGGGACATACCTGCCGCATCACCAATCAAAACAGGCTGGGCGATCACCCCAGCTAATAAGTCTATCCGGGACCAGCTTCTAACCCAAGAAAACCAGGAACTTCTAGCGAGAGCACTAGACGGAGACGCGGTAAGGGTCCCAGAACGCTGGATCAACTACGCAGTACAGGGAGTACCCAGTTCCCTTCGAACCCTCGACGGCACAGAACTACCCACGACTATCCAGCTAGTGGAGGAAGAGGTATGCTCGCAAACAGGCAGGCAGCCGGTCAGCTGCAGGGCCTCACGACATGGAGCCAACCACCGTGGCCTTACCACCTGGATCATCTCTTACAAGGAGCCAGTCCGCTCGTTCCGCCTTTTTGGTATCAGCGAGTACTCCAAGGTGATCAACAAGCACCCTACCATCCAGCGCCACAACCCAGGCTGCCAGGGCTACTGTAACGCTGCCCGATGCACCCAGGTAGCGCGCTGCGTGCACTGTGGAGACCGCACAGACAGACACCAAGGACCGTACGGGGACAACTGCGCCCACAAAGCCGTGTGCGCCAACTGCCACGGACCACACCCAGCTAGCCACGCCAACTGCCCTGCAGCCCCTCGCCGGGTCAACGGACACAGCATCAAGCCTACAAGAGCCGAGCTGAAGGCTATCCGACGCGCAGGCAAGATAGCACAGCAGCACCTCTACAGGACAGTCGAAGAGACCCTCAGACAGGCAACGCTTCAGCCTGAGACTACTCCTCTAGAGGCATCGGAGACAGCGCCTCCCCAGCCTCCCACCCAGAGGCAAGAAGGAGATAGCAGGGCTTCCGCATCACTTCCTATAACGACTAACTCCTATCCATCCTCCTCTTCCACTGGCAGAGCAAAGAGACCAAGGCGGGCCGCCACAGGCCAGAGAAGCCTCAATGTAGGACAGCTGTCTGCCGGCAGCATCCGCCCACAATCGACTATCCACACTGACCCGTCCACCTCGGAGAGGGAAGACACCAGCATGAGCGATGACCCGCCATCGTCATGCTAGAACACCCCTACAACATACCAGCCCACAACAGGCGTCAACAGCACAGTCTACCAAGCAGACAACTCCGTGTATGCTGGGCCAACGTCGGCAGATGCTCGCCCTGGCACATCACAACACTAGAGCTGGCCTTCCAGAAGGGCATAGATGTTGTGTGTGTTCAAGAGCCCTTCGCATGTGCCAACTCGAGAACATCCACTCACCCTGGTTTCAAGCACCTAGCACCTATCAGCACCTGGGACAGCCCCAACACACCAGGCTCAGTCCGCCCTAGAGTGATGACATACATCCGCAGAGGCCGCCACCTACGGTACCAGGCTAGAGAGAGTCTCAACCACCCAGACATGCTATGGGCGGTAGTAAATGGAGTCGCCATACTCAACTGCTACAGACAGCCACACACCCCAGACGTCATTCAATACGTCACACATCTGACACCCCCTCAGCTCTGCCTTGTCGGGGGCGACTTTAACGCCAGACACGAATCCTTTGAGCCTACCATCACTGCAGCCAACGGAGGAGTGGAGCTAGCTAGATGGGCTGCCAACGCGTCTATGGACTACATTGGTGTGCCAGGGCAGCCAACACACTGCGCTGGTCACGTTCTTGACCTCACCTTCTCTAACATCCCGTTTGCCCAGTCTGCTGTCGATGCTAGCATGCACAGCGGCTCAGATCATGAGACGATAGTGACCTCTGTCCCCATCTCCACACCAGGCACTCCGCAACTAGAACAGTACCACTACAGAGTTCCAGAGGCGAGCCTAGCTAAGTTCGCTGGGCTGGTAGAAATGGGTGCCCAAAACATCGCAGACCCGCTTGCAACACAGGATGCAGCACAGCTAGAAGAATGCGTCACGCTGCTCACAGAGGCTATACAGCACTCTGTACAGGCAGCAGGCAAGCTCAACCGCAAGGAAGGCCGCGCTGCACCATGGTGGACCGAGGAGTGCAAGACCGCCTACCAGGCCTACAAACGTGCTAGACAGCTCTGCTCTGGCAGTCTACCAGAGGAGAGACAGGCCTTCAAGACTACCGTCCGACAGGCCAAGAGGCAGTACTGGAGGCACGTCATCGATAACGCTAGAGACGACAAGGACCTGTTCAAGATCATTGCCTGGCACAAGCTCACGCCAGAGAACCAGGACACTCCCCTCGAAGTGAACAACAGAACGATATCAGACCCCCTAGAGAAAGCAGAGGCACTTAGACAGGAAGTTCTCAACCGCTACACAGCAGAAGATGACCTCGGACAGCGTCCAGACCAGGAGGCTGCAGCCACCCTCCCGTGGAGCACACACATCTCACTTGAGGAGTGTGAGCGAAACACGATAGGGGTGTCAAGCACATCACCAGGTACTGACCGCTCTACAGTGCGACTACTCCGCGCCTGCTGGACTCAGGTGGGGGAACTCGTACGAAGGATCTTCCAGCGGTGTCTTGAACTCAACCACTTCCCGGCGCAATGGAAGCTTGCAGAGGTAGCCATGATACCGAAAGTGGGGAAAACAGACCGGACATCGCCCCGCTCCTGGAGACCGATAGCGCTTCTGTCTTGTATTGGAAAGGGACTCGAACGAACTGTGGCTAGACGTATTGCATGGACTGCCATGACACACAAGATCCTCAGCCCCCAGCATGGCGGCGCGCTTCCAAAACGCTCTGCAGCAGACCTCACTGCAGCGTTCACCCACGACACTGAAGCAGCATGGGTGCTTGGAAAGCACGTCACTATGGTCACCCTAGATGTGCAAGGCGCGTTTGACGCTCTCCTGAAGAACCGCCTGTTGCATCGGATGGCCCAACAGGGCTGGCCACAAAGGACGATCCTCTTTGTAGACTCATTCCTAACTGACCGGAGGGTGCAAGTCCGCCTTGGCCAGGTCACCACTCCTAGCTACGCAGTTGCCTGCGGCACACCCCAGGGGTCGCCTCTCTCACCCGTCCTGTACACACTGTACCTGGCAGAGCTACTATCCATGGACACTGAACGGAGGTTTGGGTACGCAGACGACATATGTCTATACCAGGCCTCACACTCTATGGACGACAACGTCGAGCTCCTCGCAGAAGACCTAAGGGAGATCAGAGCATGGGGTGAGGCTAATAAGGTTACCTTTGCTCCAGAAAAGCAGGAAATGATCCACCTGACCAGACAGCGGAGCAGCTATGCGCCTCCCTGCGTCGTAGATGAACAGCTCACGATCTATCCAATCCTCCCGGGTGGAGAGCACAGTCAGCCAGCCCTGCGCTGGTTAGGCGTGTGGTTTGACCGCAGACTCACCTTCCGACGGCATGTAGCTACGCGCACGGCAAAAGCTGCCAAGGTAGCCTATCACATTCGCAGCCTAGCTAGGACTACCTATGGACCCCCAGCCAGCTCCCTCCGCAAGGCCACTGTTGCCTGTGTGTACCCATCACTCCTGTATGGAACTGAATGCTGGTACAGAGGCCGCACCAAAAAGCCACACACACTTAAACCAGGCAGGCCACAAGAGGTCAGCGCTTACATTGGGTGGCACATAGCTGCCATAGACAAAACACTAGCCATAGCGGCAAGAGGCATCCTACCAGCGTGGAGAACAACCCCTATAGCTGCACTCTTCCGAGACGCCGGACTGCTACCGGCAGCAGTGGCACTCGAGGAAGCCAGACTCAGATTTGCAACCCACCTGCGCACTACAGATGCAGACCACCCTCTCACTAGGCGCACAGCAGTACCTATCGTAAACAGGGGCGTAAAAACCGGACAACCCCAGCGAGTCAAGACGAAAGTCCAACAGATGGCATCTCTTCTACCAGAGACCCCCAGGACTACACTCTCAGCCCCTCACTACTCGACTGGCTGCCGAACAGACCCGACGCTTAGCCTAGACAAGAAGACTGCAGCTAAGGCTTTTAAAGAATGGTGGGCCCAGCTCTCACCACTAGAAGTCACTATCTTCTCAGATGGCTCTGAACAGTACACAAAGGAAGGAGAAAAGCGGGTTACCTACGGCTTTGCAGTGTATCAGAACGGAAAACAACTGCACACTGGACGCGGGTCACTCAACCCTACCTCGCACGTCTTCGACGCGGAAGTAGTAGGAGCATGGAGAGGCCTCCAGCATACCGTAAGGCAACCAGAGCTCCGCACCCGCCGAATCTGGCTGTGCATAGACAGCACCTCAGTGGTCTGGTGCCTCAGGGGCGACGCACCTCCTACCTCTCAATGGGCTTTCCTGGAGTGCCATGGCGCCATGGAGACACACGACGTCTCTATTAAATGGGCCCCTGGACACCTAGACATTGAGGGGAACGAGGCAGCAGACAGATTAGCCAACCTAGAAGCCCAGCACCCCTCACCCCCGACTGGAAAAGCCGCTCTGCCTACACTCTCAGGCATCAAGACGATAGCCCGCAAGACACTGCGACACACACAACAGACCTGGTGGTCTGACAAGAAGACTAAGCTCTCGAAATGGTACAAGAGCTGGGACTTGGACTATGCACCACGCAGCAGTCCAAGGGAACTAGACCTACCAAGGGCCACGTTAGCCAGGCTCCTCTCCATCCAATCTAGGCATGGGGACTTTGCCTGGTATCACCGAATGTACAATCACAAGGATGCAAACCTTAGCTGCTCATGCGGGCGCGACAAGACGCCAGAGCACCTCGTGCTCTGCCGCAAGACCCGCGGGAGCTTTAGCAGATGGCCGCTGCGACCACTAATACTACCATCCAGCCAGGCTGATGGCCTAGCGTACACTGCAGCACTAGTGAAGGAGCCAGAGGCCTTTGACGCCTTTGTCAAACTTACACAGTACTTCACCAAGATCTGCCCCCGCTAGCTCCTGCAGCCCTGCAACAGCAGCAAACACCTGCACCTAGTTCTGCTAGGTCCAGCACAATCGATGCAACACTCTTCACCCCTCCACCTCTCCACCCCTTCACCCCCTCCACTCATACGATCTCTCTTTCTCTCTCTCCTACGGCACATATATGCCTCAGAATGCAAGGAAATTACCCTAATATACATACATCGCTTAGCCTCCCCAACTGGACGGGGAGCTGTAGTTCTGAAATGGTAACAATACCCGCGCAGGCAAGAAATGCTTTCTAAGGTAGTGTATCAGCACTGTAATTCCATAGCTTAGCACGTCGTACATGCCCTTCGGGAGGCGAGATGATGGACTTATTCCACATCAACTAGACGAAAAATGAATACCAACCAACCAACCAACCGATGGATGCCAACGTTATCCTCCGTAGATTTGCTAGCACGCCAGAAGCTGAGAGAAGCTCATCTTCAGGGCTCTCTGATCACGACTGGAGAAAGCTCGATCGGTTAGTACGAGCTGCTGTTAATGATAGCCATCAGTATGAGGCAAGAAAGCTGCGCTCAAGCGTTCACCATCTCTCTGTGCAGTATGAGCTTTTACAGCATGAGAATGAGGGCTTAAGGGAGGCTCTTCAACATAAAAAGAAGCATAAGAAGAAGGGCAAAGCTCTTGACCTCCAACAGCGCCAGGAGTATCACGGTGGCGCGGTCCACTGGTCTCCTCGCAAGCTGCGTGAGGCTCGAGCTAGAGAAGCAGTACGGGAGCGAGATGAGATGGAGGAGAAACTCCAAAAAGCACGGGCCAAGAAGCAGCGCGAGGAGGCTCGACTGCAGCGTCAAGTTGAGCTCGAGGAGAGGCGTGTGGAGAGGCAGAGGCTCAAAGAGATGAGGGAGGTTGAGCGAGCTGAGAAAGCAGCTGAACGCGCGCGCAAAGTTGAAGCTCAACACCAGAAAAAAGCTATCCAACAAGCTCAAAAACGCAAGCGACCAGCCTTGCAAGCAATCTCATCAAGTAACAAGCGTCAGAAACGCGCTGGCGCTGCTCACGCTGGTGTTCAAGCTCGAGATGAGCCATCTGCTGCTCCACCTAAAGTCACATCACGTGGCCGCAACATTAAGCTCCCGAGTAAATATAATTAGTTCGGGTTGATCGCAAGCATATAATTACAACTCCTCTACAGAATCTCATGATAATAGCGATTGTACGTGGCTTAATAGCCTCACTTTTGAAGTGGTGGATATGGTGTTCGGCGGGGCACGAGGTGTCTCCGGGCATGAGCTGTCCGTGCACGTTAGAGGCTTATCAAAACAGCGTGGCAGACAGCGGGCGCGGTGCGGATGTTAATCCGCGCCGCCCCACTTCATCCCTTACCATACGCGAGGTCGTGCCGCCCGCTCCGCGTGCCGCACGGGATCACCAGAACAGAGAAAAACAACACACACATAGCGAGAATTCGAAAAAACACCACACATAGCGAGAACTCGATTTTTGGAATTCACTCGTATTTTCGCGCTCAAACGGTCGCTCTTGACGCCAATTGACTAGCCAGCACCCAGCCGCAGCAGCCCACTGCGTCTGACGTGCCATGGCGACACCGTGGCCTCAGCAGCCCACGTGGCCCACCCCATTCCGCGAGCACGCTACACGCCTCAGCACCTACCTTCAGGACGCGCTGGCCTGTATCGATCGCACGCAAAGCCAGCCTGTGCCAGCAGACCTCGTCAAGGTCATTATACACGGCACGCTGACGTTTATACTGAAAGTGCAACACACGCCTGACCTCAGCACGGTGTGCGACGCGCTTAGCATCCTGCAAACTGAGGCCAAGGCGTCCTCCGACAACACCACGCGAATGCTTAATGCTGTCAAGCAGGAACTCAAGACCGAAATAAAGAACACCGCTAATACCGTCCACGCAATCGCCACAAACGTACAACAAAACATAAGGAACGGAGAGGAAGCTAGGACTGCAGCCAAGGAGGCGGTAGAGGTAGGTAAGGCCAATCTGCAGATGGCAAGACAGATCAAAAACGCAGGACCACAGACTGGTGGCGTGCTCAGCTACGCTGCGATGGCGGCGAGGGGCGCACCGCTAGCAAGTACAGCGAATACACAAGTTCCCAGAATGGCTCCTATGCAGACGCAGCGTGAAGTCGTTGTGACCATTAGAGACCCCAGTACAGTGCTCAGCCTGCGGGCGATGAACCCGCGCAACCTTAACGCGCATGTAGAGCGCGCCATCGCGCAAAGCAGAAACGAAAACATTAACAGCATCAAGGTGCTCTCTTCAAACCAGCTAAGAAGCGGCGACCTTAGCATCAGAACGGCGACCAACAAAGAAGTAGAAGCACTAAAGCAGTTCGCTGACGACTGGGTCCACCGCATCGGCAACAGGGCCACCTTGCGGATTACAACCTACGGCATCATCGCACACGGCATGCGCACCAGCACAATAGACATGGACAGGTTTGAGGAGACGAGGGATCAGCTACTGCTGGACAACAAGCCGTTCATCCCACAGGCAGAGATCAAGTACGTCGGGTGGCTGACACGCAACGCACCCACGAAAGCCGCCTCCAGCGTCATCATAGAGTTCAGCAAGGCAGAGGACGCTAACAAGATCATTGACGAGGGCCTCATCTGGCAGGGCGAGGTCTTCCAGTGCGAGCGATACGAGCGACAGTGCCGAGTGAAGCAGTGCTTCAAGTGCCAACACTACGGCCACATAGGAACCCAGTGCAAGGCAACAATCGCATGTGGCTACTGCGCGCAACAACATGAGAGCAGGGATTGTCCGTCCAAGCTCGACCGGAACGTACCCAGGAAGTGTGCCGCCTGCCGAGGCGAACACGAAGCGTGGAGCTACCAGTGCCCTACCAGGAAGGAGGAGAGGGCAAAAGCAAGGGCTGCATACGACGTACGCCCATACTACCACCCAGTCGCGGAGACACCAAGGAACAACATCCCACTGGAGGCGTCGGCCACCTCTGTCCGACGGAGTAGACTCGCCCAAGCTCCCGCATCGACGCAGCCAGCACCAATCACCAGGAACCGATCGCAAACTGGACGAGGACAGAAGAGGACTAATGCAGGAACTACCATTGACTCAGCAGAGCAGCACAACCAGCCAACACACGCGAACGGCAGCCAAAGGCCGCAGAGGCACGTCATACCTACCCGGAGGGCCATGGAAGCTACCGGGAACAGCACGCAGCAGACACAGAGCGGCACTAGCCAGCACATGGAAATCGACTCTGACAACGAAGCATGAATAGACACAACAGACTGAACATACTACAGTACAACGTAAGGAAGTCGAGAGACATGGTCATGGCGTCGCTGCTGCGCGATCAGGCGATCTACGACTTCGACATCATCGCCATCCAGGAGCCGTGGAGGAACCCGTACTCCGCCACCACTCATCACCCAGCCAAGGATAGGTTCCACCTTTGCTACCCAGCAGGAGACGCGGAAGGCCAAGCACGGGTCTGCTTCTTCATTAACAAGAGAATAGATCAGACAAAGTGGCGCTTTGAGGAGCGAACAAGAGACATTTGTTCTATTATTATTAACATAGACTTAACAGACGATCAGCAAAGCCAAGAGCAGCTTATTGTCCACAACGTCTACAACCCGCCAAAGACCTCAAACAACCGGCAGAGTGCAATACCGCAGGTGCGGGAGGCGCTAAGGCATTACCAGACAAACGAACAAGTGCTACTTGGTGACTTCAATCTGCACCACCCCTTATGGGGAGGACTAAACAGGGAGGTCACTAATCCTGAATCAGAAGACCTAATAGACATCATAGGGGACTTTGCGCTCCACAACACCCTCCCACCAGGCACAGTAACGTACGAAGAAGGCCGATCGCAGTCTACAATCGATCTTTGTCTTGTTACAACAGGGCTGATTGAGCAAGTCATCAAAAGCGAAGTAGACAGGAGCCTAGACCACGACTCAGATCATCTGCCTATAAGCACAACGCTAGATCTCACAGTGCAATGTCTTGAGAAGAAGCCGCGGAAAGACTGGAAAAGACTGAACGAGAAACTGTATACGAAAGCGCTGAGGCGCTCTCTGCCTCCTCTTCGAAGACCACTCACAAACACAGCGCTTGACTCCTACACGGCTGAGGTGACAGCAGCAATCCAGGACGCGATACACGAAGCAGTGCCCGAGACTCATCCCTCCACCTATACACGCGAGGGATGGACTGAGGAATGCAGAGCAGTGCTCGCTGAGACAAAACGACTGAAGAGAGCACACAGCCGACACCACACAGAAGAGACGTGGGAAGCATACCGCGCCGCAAGGAATCACAAAGCGAGGACGATTAGAAAGGCACTGCGTAAAGCACACAGAGACCGTATTGAGCGGGCATCTGAGTCGCCAGACGCGCTATGGAAGCTAGCGAAGTGGGCACGCACGAGGCACGACCAGTCCACCAGATCCATACCAACTATACATCACCCTGACACACAAGAAGAACTCATCGACCCTGCAGACAAAGCTGAGCTGTTTCGAGACGTCTTCTTTCCAACGCCACCTGAAGCAGACTTGGGAGACATAGAGCACGCTGCGTACAGCGGCCAGATTGACATGCCACTGATTGAGGAGAAGGAGGTGCGCACAGCGATACGAGCGGCATCGCCCCTCAAGGCTCCAGGGCCGGATGGCATCATAAACAAAGCGCTGCAAGCCGGCATCGATCTGATTGCAGCCCACCTGACGAGAATCTATAACCAAAGCCTACGGCTGGGCTACTGCCCGGTCTCGTTCCGAGCCTCTATCACAGCGGTCCTGCGCAAACCTGGTAAAGCCAACTACGCAGTACCTAAAGCATACCGGCCCATCGCACTGCTTAACACAATCGGCAAGGTCATGGATGCGGTAGTGGCACGGAGACTGAGCTACCTCGTTGAGACCCACCACGTGCTACCACCGACCCACATGGGTGGAAGGAAGCATCGATCTACCGAGCACGCACTACACGCTGTCACAGCGAAGATCTACGAACAGTGGAACAACGGCAAAGACGGCCAGGTGGCCAGCCTCCTGTTGCTGGACGTGTCCGGAGCCTTCGACAACGTATCTCACAAGCGGCTGCTTCACAACCTGCGAAAGCGGAAGGTCGACGAGAACACAGTGCGCTGGATAGCAAGCTTCTTGAGCGACAGGCACACCCATATCCGGGTCGACGGATTCAACTCCCAAGAATACGCAATTAACACGGGCATTCCGCAGGGCTCGCCCCTCTCCCCTCTGCTCTATATCCTCTACAACGCCGATTTGGTCGACCAGTGCAACGAGCAGACAGATACCATGTCTACAGGATACATTGACGACGTGGCCATCCTCGCTTGGGGCAAGACCACAGAACGAACGTGCGAGATACTGGGCACAACACTTGAGAAAGCACAGCGATGGGCAACCACACATGCCTCAGTGTTCGCTCCTGACAAGTTCCAGCTGACCCACTTCACAAGATCGCGCAAACGCATCAACGTCGACGCGGCCATCCAGACAGAGTGGGGCGAGATAAAGCCGTCACCAACGTGCAAGTACCTAGGCTTGACCCTTGACACCAAGCTGAAGTGGAGAGAACATGTAGAGACGGTCAGACAAAAGGCAACTCGCACAGTGCACACGCTGAGCAGCTTAGGCAGCTCCACCTGGGGCGTCCGACTGCAAGACATGCGCAGACTGTACGAAGCCATCGCGCTGCCACAGATGATGTACGCGTGTTCCATCTGGTCCAATGCCAACCTCAACGACAAGAAGCGCGGCTACACGCACAAGACGGTCGACGCACTGCGCAGCATACAAGCAAGAGCAGCAAGAAGCATATGCGGCGCCTACAGAGCGACATCAAGGGTCGCACTGGATGTGGAGACATTCCTTCTTCCCATCGAGCAGCAGATCTGGAAGCACAACGCGGACGTCGTCACTCGACTGTCTTCGTCTAGGACCATCGCACAGACTGCGTGCTACGAGCCACGCGAACCGGTACCAGTGGTCATTGACAAGAACTACAGGGCACACAAGAGCCCCTGGCAAAAAGCTTACGAGGCACTAAGGAGCAAGCAGGTGCGCGATCTTGACAAGCAAGAGCCCATCCCTCCGTTCATCACACCGCCGTGGCAGCGAGGGCCACACACCTACATTGACAACGATGCGGAGGAGGCCCGTAAGCACCATGATCGAGAATGCGCAGCAAACAAGAGCCTCAGCATCTATACAGATGGCAGCGGCATCGAGGGCGAGATCGGCTCCGCAGCAGTGTGCCTGCTAACACAACAGACGCTATCCGTACATATGGGATCCGACACACTGTCGACAGTATACGCAGCGGAGCTGCAAGGCATCAGCCTCGCACTGCAGATCGCGCAGGAGTATGCAGACAGAGACGGCGAACGAAAACAAATTGCCATATACACGGACAACCAAGCCGCCATCTGGTCAATAGCCAAAGCCGAAGGGCGATCAGGCGCGTACATCCTCGCGGACATCGCGCAACAGGTTCTGGAGCTCCAGGACAAAGGATACTCAGTGGCTGTCCGATGGATCCCTGCCCACGCGGGCATACCTGGAAACGAGGCCGCCGACCAGGCCGCCAAGGAAGCCACCGGATGGAGAGAGAACGGCCGCAGACAGCAGCCAGCAGACCCGCCCGCACAGCTATACCCGCTCAGGACAACGCTCAGAAGATGGTGCAAGACGCAGGCAGAGAGAGCGTGGATCAGCGCGTGGAGGGAAGACAAGGAAGGCCGCGCGACGTACAGACACACGCCAGTGCCCACCAAGAAGGTGCTACAGCTCCACGAGAGGCTCAGCAAGCGGGAGAGCGCGCTGCTGGTGCAGCTGCGGACCGAGAAGATCGGTCTCAACGACTTCCTCTTCAATCGCCATGTTCCGGACATCACCAGCCCCCGTTGCAGCTGCGGAGAGAGGCGACAGACCGTCGCGCACGTCCTCCTCCGCTGCAGCAAGCACAAGGACCTCCGGAACCGCATCTTCGCCAACCTTTCCGGACGACACAGCCTCAGGACCATCCTGAGCACGCCGCAGCTAGCCACCAAAGCCATCGAGTATATGGAGCAGACGCAGATCCTTGGGCATATGGGGATCAGAGATACGTAGACGACGCCGAGCGTTGGGGGGAGACTGTAGGTACAGCGGACGCGACAGACGAGGCAGAGCGCCTCTATGAGCCTAGAATCACAGCATACAGTTAGAAGAACCAGTATCTAGATGGGCCGGCAAGCATATTTAGATAGTGGTTGATGGAAGACGGCAGGTTACGGGGGCAGCTGGTTCTTCTTCGCGAAGGATGAAGTGGGGCGGCGCGGATCAACGTCCGCACCGCGTCCGCTGTCTGCCACAGCCTGTCACTCCGGACATAGCTGCGCAGTACGCGGCTGAAACCGAGTAGGATGACTAAACTAAACTAAACATAGCGAGAATTCGATTTTTGGAATTAAGTCGTATTTTTGTGCTCAAATCGTCGCTCATGATGCCAATTAACTAGCCAGTACCCAGCCGCAACTCAAGGACGACGATATCAAAGCTCCGGACACGTACTACTTAACGACAAAAGGAGTTTTTGCGCAGATTGAATTGGCCGACAGTCGGGAGCAAAACGAGTGAGGTCCAAGCCGTCAATATCATGTGCAGATGCCAAAGTTGGCCAGAACAACTGCTAGGTCGGCGATGATGACATGAAATGCCCAGAAGTGAAGTGAAGAAGCATATGTTTTTGTAAATCAATCCTAAACATGTAACTGATACAAAGACTCCGCGAGAATGACTTTGCAGTGCAATGGTTGCTTGATCGTCGTCGCAACTACATAGTGTCAGCCATCCATGGGTGCTTCAGGAGTTCAGTCGCCGATTTCCTGTCTTCCGGCCGCCATCTGAGCATCGAGCGTATGAAATCGAGAAACAATTCCTTTTCCTCCCCTTCAAGCACCAAGACTCTTTCCTCAAGTGAGATCTTAGGAATAGTTACACTCTTGGAGCCACCCGTCCAGTGTCCTATTGAACTTAGCAGAGTCTATTTCAGGACGATCTCAATGACTAACCTTGCTTGTCGAAGACCTTCTTTGTCATATGGTTGCTTTGCGTGTATTCAAGCGGAGGCATTCCAAGGTATGCAACCATTTCAGAAACATGATGTGTCTCTGATGGGTTGCCCTCGTTGTCACGGGCGTTGAATAGATGCTCATCTTCAAACAAGTCCCACACCTAATGAAGAGTAAGTCATTGGGACTTCCTTATAATAGTATTGAATACTTACCAATGTGGCAACACTCCAAATGTCCACCTTAGAGCCCCACTCCATCTCGAAAATTATCTCTGGTGCACGGTATAGCTCAGGCTGAATTAAGCCAGAGTGGGAATCTCCTATCCGCGCTTCTCCAAAGTCACAGAGAACTGGTTGTCCCCAAAGATCACCCGTAGGATGGGGAAGCTCACGGGAACTGTAAATGGTGCGTGTGTCGTCAATCACTTTGGATGGTGACGGGTTCTCTGCTTCAGCTTTCTCAAAGTTTTCCAGAATAGTGTCATCATCCACAGTAAGCATGATATTTCCAGGATTAATATCTAACTTGTCAGTTGATTCAATCATGTTGCATCATCTTGCCGTACCTGTATGTACGACCTTAGCCTCGTCGTGTAAGAACGACAGTGCCTTTAGCACATTGGCTAGCGTACACTTCAGAAGCGGAACGTCGAGCTTGTGTGATGGGTTGTAATACTGGAGCTGTCGAATAGTCATGTGCATGGGTGGATGAACAAAGCACAAATGTTTGCCAGTCGGACCGTCGAGCTCAAATTCGCCATACAGTCCGCGGATGTATGCTTGGCCGCGATGCTGTGATTGCATAGAACTGACATGCTCGTAAAATCCTAGCTCTCGATTGAGCTGTGGGGTCTTTTCGGCATCTCGGGTACAAATCTTGACAGCGACGAAGCCAGCGACGAAGCCAGCGTCTCGTTCTCTATGCATGGATGATCAGACTTTGAAGGGTGGGTGGGGGTGAAGAACGCCAAACATACCGGATATCCCGACACAGCCAGACCGTGGAGTATGCACCGTAACCGAGTTTTCCTATAACCTTAAAGCTAGAATCGAGAATCTCACCAGGTCGTGCTGGATAAAACTGATCATGGCTATACCACGGAAGACGCTCCTCCTCGAAGAGCTCGCTGGCATTCATTTTCGTACTCTGGAAGCGCGAAATTCGGGAGATGTGAGAGGGAAATTTGAAGCGAGTACATGCGCGTTGACCAAATCTCAGCATGGTGTAGAGACACTATCATTGTGGGAAGTTAGTGTGACGGTCCAAAGGCATGTTGGCCGCACTGATGCCTAGCACGGTCAGTGACGCGTCTGTGCTCGTCGATCAATTGGCCGGCGGCAATAACGACGCTAGCAAAACAGGGTCCTATCTCACCATCACGCGGACTCCGCTCGTTACGCGCCGACTATTCTTGAACTTCTCCAATAGTCGGACTCAGAGCACACGCGCGTCAACCTCTCACCCCACAATGTCTCATTCAGACTTGGTGTCACTTCTTCATAGCCATATTCGGGATGTGACTGAAGTTGCATGAGCGAATGACGGAGGATAGAGTGACGCTCTTGCTATTTTAGCAAGTACTGAATTCTACTTAGAATGAAGCTTCAAACTGTTGCGGTACAGCATCAAGAGCTTCACCCTATAATGTCTCATTCAGACTTGGTGTCACTTCTTCATAGCCATATTCGGGATGTGACTGAAGTTGCATTAGCGAATGACGGAGGATAGAATGACGCTCTTGCTATTTTAGAAATAGTGGATTCCACTTGGAGTGAAGCTTCAGACTGTTGGGGCGCAGCATCAAGAGCTCAGTGTTGCGGCACAGCATCAAGAGCTCAGTGTTGCGGCACAGCATCAAGAGCTCAGTGTTGCGAAGTCCAAGAACTGAGAGTATAAGAGCAGAGGCTGCCTTCCATCAATCATGCCTCATCACATTCTCATCAATCAACATTCATTATCAAGCACATCACAACATCCTTCACTATCCTTCCAAACGTTACTAGTCCACCATCGCAACTTCCAACATGCAAGCCTCATCCCGCAGACTCATCAAGTACGTCGGCACTGTCACCCTTGATAAACTCGACTCCCAGAGCCGCCCAGTAGTCAATGCATTCTGCGAACAAGCTGAGAAAAATGTATGTCGATACGCAACGCTCGTCTAGCCACAAACTTGCTTACATGATTTAGAATCCAGCCATCAAGAAGGCAGAGATCAAGGGAAGCAGGTGGCACCAGTCCCATGACGATCCAAACGATAAGGAGCTGGTCATCTCCATTCGTTTCAAAGACGAGAATGACAGGAGGATCACCACTGGCCATGTGCACCAGGATGGTACCGGGAAGCTCTCGTAGTGCCCGTGACCTGGTTATATGAGCACACGTGGATGGACGAGCATGCGAAGCATGTTTTTGTACAATATCTCCGTCGATGGCATTCTCTTTTCATCTTAGTACACAGTCTTTACAGTTCCCCATATAATTGAGCTCACACGGGACACAAATCAAACCTGTCATTACCGCAATCAATCTTGGTTTATTTTTCATGCACAGCCTAATTCCTCATACGAGCCTTTCCTATCAGGAAACGACCTGACCCAGAGTGCGTGATCCTCAGCATGAATACGTTCGACATTAATGCCCGATAGACTCCAGAGCCGTGGCAATACCAACCAACCGTTATGATGATGTAAGAGAAAGGCTTTATGAACAATTCTAGCAGGCGTGCACAGTTGGGGCATTTAGGCTCAGTTGTATTGTAAAAGCCAATCTGTAAACAGCTTGTAACAGCGAGTCAGCCTGCCTGCTATGAAAACTGTCTGTTAAGAAGCCCTTTTAGTTGATTAGACGGTATCTTCGTACTAAGCAGAGTGCTGTATCAAGTAGTTAACAAGGAATTCACTCAATTGGATACGTAATGTTTAAAGGCCTGTATTGATCCTACATATGACTTAGACTGCCCTCCCGTTGGGTCCGTTGCCGTTTCCTCCTACTTCCTGCCTTCGTCGGCGTCTGCGGCTCTGGCAACATATGAAAGCCACCGGCGACAGGACCAATAGAACAATAATTACTGCGATTCCAGCCAACAGCGATCCGTTTAGCCCCGCCTGGCTAAGACTTTTTGGAATCATTGCTTCTAGGACCTATGGTAAACTTTTTGCGGCTGGCTTGAGCTTCTCCTTTCTACAATCAGAGCTATTCCGTTATGTGCTGTTGCAAACCTACCGTCAGAAACGATGATTGTCGGAATCTTTGGAGTGATTCGAAAAGATTCGCCAGCGAAATTTCTGTTAGACCATTAGCATCGAGGCAAGGTCTTGTGCGAGCAAAAGATGCTGACTTGTACGGAGGTGGGCTACTGGCGGACAATGACTGCTTTCTAAGCTTAGATGGTGATATGATAAAAATACAGCTAAAGATGATGCAGCACATGGTGACAGCTATGAAGCAGGTCCGGCGGAGGGAATTTATAACAATATTGCATTTTTAGGTCCTTCGCATCATGTAGCAATGCTGCAAGGCAGCTTTGGGTGATGCTGCAAACTGCGTCTAGTTTTCAGGTTTTACTAAATACTGGTTCTAGTGAAACTCACATCGGCAGATTTCTGTTTTACGTTTACGGGCTCGACACATCGGGTAATGAGCGCACCACCGACGGTCCGACTAACCACCCTAAACCCGTTTAGAAAGTGCACAAAGCTTACCGCTGGGATATCTAGACGCCAATAACAAGGTCGTCTCTTTGTCTTCGAACCTATACCAATCCTTAGTATGACAGGAAAAAAATTCATATACCACTCCATGCGCATGTTGTGCGCTACCCCAGAGTTTGGAGATCAGCTGTTCAACTTGCTCACTCCAGTGGACCTCAGCGCCTCCCTATATGCGTTCAATATTTCTATCACCAAGAAGCAGTCCAAGAGGTATATGCAGTTCTGGAGGCAACTGTTTACAGACAAGAGTTGGCTGTTGTGGATGCAGTCTCATGGTTTTGAGGTCTCAGTTGTTGGCAACGACCTGATAACAATGATGAACTGGGTTCGAGATCCTAGCCTGATGAACTCTGGGAGACGGAAGCTGTATCTAGACCTCCACCTGGTCAGCTGCGTTGCGTCACGGAAATACACGCTCCCATCCCTGGAAACCTTCGACTCTGTCGTCGGCGAGAAGATCAAGCATTTCAGAGAATTCTCGAAAAACGACAACTTCAGCATGATATTGCGTCCGGGTATCTATGCCGCATACTCTGAATTAGTCATGGGGCGTGACCTTTCCGACAGTCGTACCATGCCCTTGGCCTGGCTAGATCTTACCGTTGTCAGCACGGTGAAGCATGAGAAACTCTGTGAACGCCGACGCATAGGAATGCGAACCACTAGCAGCACATCGACTGGACTGTGGTACGGTGACAAGACGATGCGGAGGTATTGCAGTCCCTGTATAGCAGGAGGTCGAGCTATCGATATGGGTGTACTGTTGGAGATGGAGGACATCTTAGCTATGAACATGCCGATGGATATCATCGTGCCGAGATCCTGGCGTGTCACATGGGTTGAAGGCAAAACTTCATCCATGGGCGCGTATCTTTTCCGGCAGCAACGCTTATTTGATTGTACGGAACTGTTGAACGAAGTTGAACATGTAATTTGAATCCAACTGGAGCATTGTAATGAGCCTAAACAATTGCATTTGTTGCCTATGTATTCTATACTAATTACATGCACGACTGGTCAGCAACTGAAGTAACCACCCCCCTTCTGTTTATATTGAAAACCGTATGATGTGAGTAAAGTACCTAAAAATAGGCAACTCGGCATCAACTTGTTCCTTCTGTTTAATATACAACTCCACTCAAAGCTGCAGCCTGAATGTTTATCTGCTTTTGTAACCACACCTGTCCATGAGGCCCAACAATACGTAAACTTGTTGAATCAGCTACACTAAGTACGTGAGTATTACGGTACTTGCGAAGGAGGTCTGCAAGGTAGGCTTGCAACCAAACCTTTCGCAATATGTACTTGGACAAATTGCAGGCCTCATGGTATGGGAAGCACACCTCTTTTCGCTGCCTATCGAGGAAGGACGGCACATAAAGTTTCAGATCAACTGCAGAATCTGGAACAGTCTGGACACGAAGCCAGGACCCAGTACTTTGCTGATCAGACGCTCCCAGAGACATTATAAACATAGTTCTTGGATCTTCATACACTGCCTCAGCTTTTGTAAGTCTCATCTGGATTGTGTCCTTAAATACACTGTCTGCATTTCGAGCGCCAAACAATGAGGAGGTGAGTAATCTATCCCGAATACCTGTTGTGTTGTTAAACGCTGGGCAGAGGCCAACAAGATATATCTTGAGCCTCTGACTATGGCCATGTTTAAGAATGTAGTCTTGCGGAAATTGCAGGCGTTGCTGAAGTGCTGATACGTCGTTTCCTAATAGGAGTAGTCTTAGTCCGTAAGCTTCAAGAGCTTGTACTTCAGCAATGTCCTCAACTAAGTCGCGAAGGGGCTGTAAGTAGAGCTTTCGCTCTTGACAAGAAAGAAGTCCTCCAAGTGCAACTTCTAATTTAGCTGTATCATATGCTGAGAGGCTTTGCAGTATTTTTTTCCGGGCTGGGTATGGTACGAAAAGGTCCTGGAGCGACATCGCTGACAAACGTTGTATGTACACCAAGAAGGTAGAGGGATTTTGGGCGAACAGCAGAGAAGGAGCAACTTGTTATACTTATAGCTCAAGAGTAATAAAAAGTATAGAGGATGAGGTAACAAGTTATAGTTATAACAAATTAATTTAATCTAATTTGGCGGTACTAGATAGTGAGAGCCGAAAGCCCTAACAATGCATTATCAGCGCAAGGGAGAACACAGGTTGATGGATATTGCTTATTTTTTTCATTCATAGGTCTCTGCTTACAGGATCCTGAAGACCGCGATACACAAATCAAGTATTACATTTCCGTGTTGTGCGATTTCTTATAACTGGGATTAATGGTGCTGCTAAGCGCCCGCCCGGCAATTGCTGCGTCACTGCGTCGCACTACCTTCTCTTCCTGGCGACCACACCACGTCATCGACGTCGCTATCCTTAAGCATTCTGCGCTTCCCCATCACTCTGCGCGGACCCAACGGAGGAACGCCATGAACTGTGGTTGCGTGGTCCCAAAAATCAGACTCTGATGATAACTTGTCCTTGCAAAGGGGGTGTGGGCATATTGCAACTGTATACCCTCTTGTCAGATGTTCCTGCATGTGTTTATGCAACTGGAAAACGTCGCTGAACTGCGCAAAGCGCACTGCCAATGACGCATTAGAACCAAGGCAGAAAATGCAATGCGCAGCTACTACGACCACTCCACACTCTTTAATCAACCCGCAGTAATCGTTTAAGGGTTCGAGATGTTTCCTCTGTAGGTGGGCGTCCCAAATCTGATCAGAACGGCACCAGACATCATGCTCGTAGCAGTAGTGCATCTTTGTAAGTGTTGTCCACTCGTTAGGAACGCGATGCTCATCTGAGACGTGATATGCAAGATCCTTATGGCTTTCCAATACTCTGTCACAGTCGAGCCAGAGACACTGATGCAACCTTGACTGTTGAAGATGTTGAGTCACATGGAGAGAGTATGAACCGCATGTCTTTCCGTTGAAGCGATAATAGCAGTCGTTCCAGAGACACGTCTGAATCTTTGCAAATTGTGCAGCCATATGCTCTCGCTCTCGATTGACCCGCCTTTGGCGTGCACATTGCAACAGATGGCTGTGAACGCGGTCTGGACGAAGTCTGAACAGTGTGAGCAGAATCCCGAATGTAGCAGAATCTTGCATACTTCACCAGATTCTTGTTGCAATCACTACAGCAGTTCTGCTGCGTTGGCATCGCAGTCTTGTATGTGTAGCGCTTTCTTGGAGACCTTGCCATTTTAATAAGGGGCTCCAAAATCTGTGCAAGAGGAAGTTCAGCCGTAAGTTCATCACCATCATTGCTTTTGCGGAACAGTAAGTCCAGCACGATCTGGCGCTCAGGCTCAAACTTGAGCAGAGCTAGAAGATACCGTGATGGTTCGCGTACAGGGATAGCGGATGTTGGCGCTGTTGCCCTCGCGACTCTGCCATTTCCTTCAAGATGATCTCGACGGTCTTTCCGGTAGGCCTTGTCGCGCGTCTGTCGCCGAAGCTCGTACTCCTGTGCTGCGGAGAGTACTATAGTTTGTATGGTCCCTGGATCTTCTCTGTCCCTTTCTTTTAATATATGTACGCTCTTCTCACACGGGGGTTCCGTGAGCATCGACCCTGGTGGCTTGGGAGCAAGTAGATTCCGGTTTGCCATCATGGAGCTAGACTCCTTGTATAGCTCGAGGCATTGCTCGCGTCCATGAATGATGGACTGGCTGTCAATGCCAATGAACCCTGAAACATAGTATTGCGCCGTATCGTCGTATTTGTGTCCCATTAAGGTCCTTCGTTGTGTAGCTGTTGCTTCGCCTAAGCACACATTAGCTTATCTCATTGATTTGTGACTTTGACCCGCCTTCAACAGCATGTGCAAAGGCACGCCTGAAACAATACGCGCTGAGGTTCTCCTGATAGCCGGCTCTCTGACCAGCACCTTTCAATGCTGAGTTGAAACAATCATACGTCCATATGCGGGTGTCAGACGTGGATTTATCAGCCCGCATACCTCTCATGACAGGACGCTCCAGCACCTCAGATCTGTACTTTGCCCTGTAAAGCACGTTACCTGGGATAGGCTGCACAGTTTCCAGGTCCTTGAAAGACTCCAAGTCCTTGAACACACCATCTGCAAAGGCGAGTGACAGGAACCATGTCACTGGGCACATGTATCGCATACGTGGCTCTTCGCACAGCGTCATTACAGGTCTATATAATATCAGCGATTTGTGCGAATAGAATTTAACTAAAAAGAAGCGGCTTACGCGTGTTTCTTGTACTCGCGATGCCCCTTACGGTTTCTTAGTGTGACGTGAAGGCGCCACCCAGGATGGCCTGTATTCCAGGAGCGGACGAGTTCGATGTCTTTGTAAAGCAGCCCTTCATTAGTATGATACCATGCGTCTGACTCGACAACTTCTCCAGGTCGGACGCCAACAAATAGCAGAAGTTGAATAGCAAAAGCCATCTGATTACGTATGCGGGGATGTAGATGCTTGTACTCATCGCTGGCGAAAAGGAACCTAATAATGTCTTTGGCGACCTATTAGCACGAGACTCTGTTGATGTCAACGAGAGTGATGCTTATGCAACCTCGCTTGTACATGCAGCAGTCGAAAGGCGTCACGTCAATGTAGTACGGTCTCTGCTCACAGTGAACAAGATCAATGTAAATACGCGAGACATGCGAGGGGAGTCTCCACTCCACACAGCAATCAGGCATGGAGTAGACGGTGTCCAAGCCCGTGAGGAAGATCATGAGATTCTTGCACTGCTACTTGCCGCTCCCGGAATCGATATAGACCCCAAGGATGGAGATGGGCCGTTGCCGCTTGTTTTTGCCGCCAAAACCGGATGCTGTACCTGCGTAGCTCGTCTGCTCGATGCCATCGACAAATTTCCGGGCGTCTCAGAGAACCAAGTGGCCAAGGCTCTCTTTGCAGCAATCTGTGTTCGGAGGATGGAGGTTATCAACCTGTTGCTCCTCGGAAGGGAGGACTTACTGTTCAATGATGAATGCCACAACGATGCAAGCCCACAGTCGCAGCATATAACCAGACTACTACAGCCGCCTTTGGGTCTGCCAGGCAAATGGCAGTATAATAGCTTTCATCGGACCCACCTCTTTCTGATACAGACCCTTAATGCTTTATACCTGATTAGCTGCACTAGTTCGAGTAAATAGCCGTGAGGTACTAGCCTAGGCTTCACCTTCACAGTCATAAATCATAAATCAACACCAACACCAATAACTGAAGGCTCTTCTATGAATGTTCTTGTAACGGTGATGATATCATCAAGGACCCTCCTCATTCCTGCTCTACACGGGTATCACGCACACCTCACCACCACCGTCCCTCTCATATCCAGCGTTGCCAACCGCGCGCAACAGCTATGTTGAAGGAAAATCGCCGCACGCAACGGCGAATATTAGGATTACCGACGTCACAAACGGCTATCTTACATCGTAGCCATGCAGCCACCACACCATTCCCACACCATTCCTCCCTTATCCACAGCCTTGCACTGAGCCTTACCAGACCCCCCTCCCCACTCACAACCCACCCCACCTCTCACGCCCCCCTCCCACTCTCAAACTCCCTACTCTCCCCAATATCCACAACCCCAAACCTCCCCCCATCCACCCCCTTCCACTCCAGCGCCTCCCTCAGCTTCCTCGGCGGCTCCATAACATCCTCCTCGGTCAACACCCAAGTCCCCCAATGCATACCCAACGCCTGTCTACACTTCGTATCAACAAAGATATTAACCGCGTCCTTGGGGTCCGCATGCACATTGCTAAACAGCCAGCGAGGCTGGTACGCGCCGATGGGTATGAGTCCCAGATCAAAGGGTCCGCGGTGCTGGCCGATGTGTGCGAAGGCGGGGCAGACGGGGAGGTGGGCGAAGTCGGGGCCGTAGTCGTCGATGTGGTCGGGGAGGGAGGGGACGGTGCGGTAGCCTGTGTCACCTGCGAAGTAGACTTTAGAGCCGCCGGATTCCACGGCCCAGGAGGCCCAGAGGGTTTTGCATTTGTCGAAGGGGGTGCGGGCTGAGACGTGTTGGCAGGGTAGGGCAGAGATGGTGGCGCTGATGCCGCCTTTTAGGGGGGGTCCGCCGGTGACGGAGATGGAGGCTGTGCGGTTGCTTTGGGCGTCGGTGGTGAGGGCTTCGAGGTTGACGGAGCGGGATTCCCACCAGTCGAGCTCTGTGACCTTTTCGACGCCGCAGTTCTGGAACCATGCTTTGTTGCCGAGGGGCGCGAAGTAGTGCGCCTCGGGAAACTTCTTTTGTATGCGCTGGAGTGTTGGGTAGCTGAGGTGGTCGTAGTGGTTGTGGCTGATGACTACGACGTCGACGGCGGGGAGATCTTCGAGCTCGCAGGGCGGTGGTGTGAAGCGCTTCAGGCTCTTGAGGTTGATGGGCGCGCAGCATTCCTCGAATACGGGATCGAAGAGCACGCGCAGGCCTCCAGGGAACTCGACATAGTAGCACGCATGGCCAAGCCAGGTTGCTCTCAGCTTCGGTGTTTCGCGGGTAGGAAGGAAGGTAGGTGTTTGTATAGGGACGGTAGGAGGTGTAGTATCGGGCTTGTTAGCCTTGCCTGTAATCTTGCGCCTGCACATCCATCAGTCCCAGTCCTTTCGGTGTACTACAAGATACTGCACGTACGAGAATATCCCCCAGAATATCGACAACGCACTCATTTCTGCATAGCTGTCCCAAGGATTTGTAAACCCCTTCCCATTCTTGAGGTGATGCGCCTTCGCAGCCGCCTCCTCCGGTTGTGACAAGACCTGCCCAGGATTGCTGACCGCAGCGTACAGACCCGCGCCAATTGCAGCACCACCTATAGAACTCATCTTGACAGTTGTACTGAATCGAGGCTTCTGCCAGACAGGTCCAGGTATTCGTTTAGTAGAATAATGTGAACCCCGATGGGTGTTCGCATGTGCATTTAAACAGCGTTTGAATGACCGCAGTGACATCGAGGCGTATATGCACTCAACTGCAGCTTCCAAGACGGACTAAGTAGCGGAAGGTGGAAATCCAAGGCGCCGCGTAGTTTGCGCCAGCAGGAACGCGCTCGCGGAGACAGCGCATGTCGACGGAGATAGTGTTAACATAGGGAAGAAAGTCGTCCGGCTAAGAATGATGTATACTCGTGATTGGCTGTAGTGTTGACGCGCCTTGACACAACGCGGAAGCGGCCAGTCTCTTTGTCCGACATGGCGCAAATCCATCGGTGCCCGCGGGCACGCCTTCAGGCTGCATCGTGATTTCAATAAGGGTGCTTCATATCGAGGCTGTGATCTTGGTCGCTGACGTGAACGTACGAGATATGTGAGACGCTTGATGAGTGTGCTTCCTGTCTCTGTGCGACCTCCTGCAGCCCGCGTTTTAGCTCGATAGTATTATGCCGCACATCGCATGAGACAGTCGCAAATCACTGTGGTCGAGTTCGAGTCACTGCAAGCTGAAGCTGAAGAGTTGTTTCCTGCGGTGTCCGCTTTCCGATATCTTTTTTTCGTATTTTGATGTTACTATCAGGACTCTGCTTTTGTCGCAGTAATACACTAAACAGGTCTTCGCCTGTTGCCCGAAACTATGCTATGTGGTATCTCGAGCCCTGAAGAAATGGTATTTTCCGCCGCGCAATGAAAGAACGCCCGTCGTTGATCTGATGCCATTAATTACACCCGGCTCGGAAGGCGACGATCGAGAAGTCGTAACCGGGAACGTGAAAGGCCTTCGGTGCCTCGTTGCAGCAGGCCAAGGCAGCCTGCCAGAGAACGTGTGAGGCCGAAGGCCAGCGAGAAGCGGCAGGTTGTGCTACCAGAGCCAGCCTCGCAGAAGAAAACATTAAACGCAAATGTCCTCCGAAGTCAACATGTTGAAAAACAATCGTGAAGAAGAGGCTGTACAGGAATCGCGCAGAAGCGGCGATGTAGCCAACCAAACCCAATGAACCATATGGGGCACGCGGGCCAAAGGAAAGAACGCCAATCCACAATTTCGCTGCATGTGCGCCCAGGAACCAGAACAAGCCGATGTCTAGAACGTGAGACAAGGAGAGAAAACAAAAAGAACAAGACCCTTTGGTCGAAAATGAAAAATCTATCATGCAATATGATCGCAGGTTGTGTATGCGTTTTCGTTAGATCCGGGATGGCGCCGATATGCGTGCAGATGGCGGAGGCAAAACTCTGCGCGCCGAGAATTGTGGGCCATGCGAGTCGACGGTCGACTCGGAGTGGATGCGACGAACGTATATTCGATGACCAGTGGGTCGAGGCGGTAGACCGAATGACAGGGCGGAAGAGAACAGAAACTTTTGGACAAACAGATCGTCGAGGTGGGTCGAGCGTCGAATATGTAATGAAGAAGTTGAAGACGTCGTGATGGGCGCATCGCTTAGGCTGTAATAGCCTGAGGACCAAAGCCAGGAGCCATGAAGTACGGCTGGTGCCTCTGAGCACAGTACATGCAGCCACAGTTGACACCGTGCTGGTTCCAGGCAGACGCGTTGTACTGCGACTGATAAGCTGGAGGACCATAGTTAGTCGACTGCTGGTGCTGGTGCTGGTGGGCGGGCTGAGACAGCGGAGGGAAACCGAACATGGTGCGACGCGAGTAGCCCTCAGCGGGAGCCCAGGGTCCGGCCGCACCATAGTACTCCGGGGTGGTGGGTCCTGTGGTAGGTGCAGATGCGGGACTGTGGTCGACAGATCTCCACGGATCGTACTGCGCGTAACCGCCGTAGCCGTAGGAAGACATGGCAGACTTGGGCGCAGGCTCGTACGCGGGCGGCTGGTAGGCCTGCTGCATCGGGAGGGGAGGCAGCGGCTTGTTGGCGTTGTAGGAGCGGCGGTGCATCGAGGTGTCAATGGGACTCAGCTTGCTGTTTCGGTTGGCGCGAGAGTGGTACTCCTTCCAAGCCTCTGACCAAGTATTCCAGCCCTGGTGCTCGCTGGCGTCGCGGTGGAGCTTGTAGTCAATAGCGTTGAGCCACTCCATCTCCAGCCTGTTCAACTCGTCGACCCTAATGCCGCTGACCTCTGACCACGAGCGGTTGATGAATGTGTTGTCGTCGAGGAATTTGCTGCCAAGCACAAGCGCAATGGTAAGAAGGCGATAGAGGTGAGTATCAGTCTTGGGCTCGTGACCGAGCATAGGCATCCTAGTGGACAGGTAGGACATGCTAAGGACGATGGTAGCAGACGGCAGTCGTGTGGCGCACAAAACTTGGTACACCCACTTGCGGAAGGAAGTGGGCTCCATGCGTCCTGGAGTGATGAGCTGCAATGCCATGTCGCGAACAAAGTCAGTCATCACATCCATGTCGTAGTCCAACTTCGCTGATACACCTCCAACAGGCTTCTCTTCCTTCCCAGGCTGCTGTGCGCGCTGGTTGTACTCTTGCGCACGCTGCTGCTGCATGGCCTGCTCGTGTGTGCGCATGGGCGGCAGAGTGTTGCCAGCATCATAGAATGAGCTTGGGGGAGGAAGGCTGGGAGGAGCCATGTACGTGCCGGCTTGTGGGTACATAGGAGGCATGGCCATGGCGAGCTGGCTGTAGCGGTCGGCATAGTCGTAGTCGTCCTGATGGCGAGTCGTCGTCTGACCAGAGTAGGCGTTGTGCTGGTAGGGCATGCCTCCGCAGGAGGAGTGGTAGCTGGGCACAAACTCTGGCGGCGTGTACGGCTGGCGAGGCATCTGGTGCCTGGGGTAGAAGGACGGCATATTGACGTTGAGGTGTGGAGGAGAACAAGAGACTGGCTATGACCTTTTTGAAGATTAGTGTCTTGTTCGCCAGCACGGTGGTGTTTGTTGTCGCTGCGTGACGTACAGTCTCTTCGTTCGATGCCGCCGGAGGGTGGTGAGCGTAAGCTCTTTTGTGGGCGTCAACAGTGCTCTATAAGGCTCCGCTCATGCACAAAGGAGAGTGGTCGCAAATAATCTGTGCTTTTGCGGTGGAACAATCAAGACAAGCGTCGAGGGGTAATATGAATAATGTCTGGGTCAGACAACGGTTGTCGTCGACGAGTGCGAGCCGGGGTAGGGTCAAAAAGTGGTGTCGCAGCAGGGACCACAGGTAGGCGATGCGATTTGTGCGTCGAGTGACTGGGACAGTCGAAGCGCTGTCTAGTGCTGAAACGCGAGGCGGGCGAGGTCTAAGTAAATAGATCGCCGTGGTCGTTGGGGAATGCCGGCGAGGAACCGTGGAAGGCGCGACCTGGAAAGCGGGAAAAGGAAAAGAGCAACGCTCAGAACCGAAACTCGGATGCAATGCAGTCCACAATCCGAGGCGAGAAAACGATGCGCACGGTGGTAGTGGACGGACAGGCTGCGAGGAAGTCGATGGGGCGCAGGGAAAACTTGGTTGGGGGACCAGCGAACGAGGGTTCAGCGTTCGGTGCCAATGATGAGCTAGCAAACACGAGCGTGAGCACAGCACAGCCGTGGATGTTTGCGGAGAGACGACGTCAACTGCGGCGGACGGGGCAGTCACCAGGTAGAGGTGATGCTGGACGCTGGACGCTGGACGCTGGACGCTGGACGCTGGACGCTGGACGCTGGAGAGCCGTGACTCCGGAGGCGTGTAGGGGTGCCCGAGCGTGCGCTTGCTGCAAATGGACGGTCAAGTCAGCCCGGCCGTTCGAAACAGCAGATGGCTCAGCGGCGAGAGTCGCTACGAGCAGCGCCTGCAACCTGGGAGGTTTGGGAGGGTGAGGATGGGAGAGGTGGAGAGGTGAGGAGAAGGGAGCGCTGCGGATCGCTGGCAATGTGCTTCTGGTTGCCCGGCCGTGGCCGTTTAGCGAAGGGGCCATCGACGAGCCCGTTCCTCTCAAGCCAACAGGCCCACAACTTGCAAGCCCTCGCAGGCGCAGGCCCACCGGCGAATGCACGCGGCAGGCCTCTCACCCCCCAGCACGGGCCCCGTCGCGTCTGCGTAATAATCGTTCATTAGCTGTCCACTCATCTGCCGGGCGCTGGTGAAAACTCTGCCACATGCAGCCTAGCTCGGCACAACCCTCGCCAGGCCGCAAAGCGCGCACAGCGACCAGTCAAGCGTCAGCCATGACTCTGCGCTGCGCCGAGCGCCGCTGCACCGGCTGCGTCGCCAGGCACAAATTGCTGCACCCTCTTGCACCCCCGAAACGCAATCCAATGAACGATTCAAGGGTGCCCGTCTGATGACCCTTGGGAGCGAGCCACGTATGAGCGAGGGTGGGCTGCTCTTGTCGCCTCCTCTCCGTGGAAACCGGCTGCCGTCCGCATCCTTCTCACTGGCCCTCCCAAAGCGGCCAAGGCATGCAGCAGCTGGCTTACAGGAGCGTACCGCCTCGACAGCAATTGCAACTGTCATCTGTGCCCGCGTGCAACACCCTTCACGTCGAATCGCCTTGCCCGTGCTTCGCCTAGCCTTCGTAAATAGAGGCGGTCCGTGTACACAGTAGATGAGAAACATATTGCTGTCATAACCGCAGCCAGCAGCGCCTGCGACGACGCGTGTGCCCCATCATCTTCGAGTCTCACGTTTGACCCAGGAGGCGCGCGCCGGCCTGTCGCGCCCGCGTGAAAATTGAGCCAGACATGCGTGCAGCTCATGTGCGCATGAGCAGTGAAATCGTTCCGTTTTTGGCCGTAGCCCGCGGTTGACGATGTCGGGTTTAGAGCGAAATGGATCCCACGGCATTCTGGCCCAAGGGATCGAAGGGCAGTCAGGCCTTGCTCACATCGTCCTGACTCCACCTGGGCGGGGGTCACGACCACGACCGGCGCCGACAGCGTGCAGCACTGATGATGAGGGGTGAGGGTCCTCGATCAGCCTGGCCTTTGCGAATCGACCCAAATTCAAACACATGTGCAGCCGTGTGCCTGCAGGTGAGCGATGGCGGCAAGCACGTCGACGTGCTGGTGGGCGTCATACACCGCACCCATCCGCAGGCTTCCATCGCTCACTGGCGTGCGTCCCACTCCAAGAAGAAAGCATCGCCACCTCGTGAGTCGAAGGGTGGCAACCCCAGCCCCTCGGAGGCACGTCGCGCATCTGGCCCGCGACACTCCGTAAGCAAGCGCGCACACCTGAATGAAAATCGTGACTTTGGTGTGAAGTTGAACCTGCCACTTACGTCCATCTCCACAGCCAAGCGCTCGGCTCGTCAGCTGAATTGGTGACGATCTATTGGTGTTGAGTTCAACGTCAAACATCGCCAGTCATGGGCCATGGCTCGCAGCCATCACCGACTTTTGTCGTAGGCAACAGGCCATGGCATCCGGCCGAAGGCTTCGTGCCGTGTGCTGCGTTTTGACATGTCACATTCCGGACTGCCATTACGACGGCCGTTGCAGGTATTTCGGTGCCTGGCGTGCCGGCGTGACGCGCTAGGGACCACGTTCATGTTAACTCCGTCGAGAAATGTCGGGCGGCGAAAGGATGTCACTCGCGTCGCACGCATCAAAATCGGCCAAGCCAAATGTGAGAGTTGTGTCTCGGTGCCACACGAGGCATGCGAACCCGAAAGTGCTTAATTTCGTTGGTGCTTTTTTGCACGTGAAGTCGTTATGTCGACCTTTTTGGGGCTTGCCGTGAGCCCATTCCCAAACGCCGCTGCAATGCATATCCCATGGTATATCCAACGAACCCAAGTGCTGCTGGCATGAAACACATGCACAACTCTACAAAACGCCCTTACATATCGTACCTAGTTCATCTGCCTGATCAACTCGTTGATGTGGTCTTCCCGGTTGCCCAGGTCACCACCTTCGATGAAGTGCTTGAACTTCCTCTTTTGGAAGCCGCCGTTGGGGCTATTAAGCTTGAACGGCCACAAGAAGTTTGAGGCCTGCTTGAAGTTCGGGCCGACAGTGTAGATCTCGTGGATCAGGTCCTCCATACAGATCATGCCGTACTTCTCGAGGTTCTTCTCAATGACTTCGTTGTCAGTCAGCGGGATGCGCTGCTTGTCAACCTTTCCGTATCCACGCTCTGCAAGACAATTAGTGAGGATGATGTGAACATCTCAGGCGAGTCAACTTACTGTAGATGAGTTCGCGGACGGACTTCTGGTTGGGGTAACCATACGCGACGAACGGCTCGACTATCTTCAGCATCTCCAGGGTAGCCTTGGTGAGCTTGATGAAGACACCGTTGTTGATCTGCAGCAGGCGGAGGAGCTGCAGAGTCTTGCGCTTCTTAGGATCAATCTTGTTGATACCCTTGATGCGGATGACAAAAGCCAGCTTGTTCTCCTCGGGCACGTAAAGCTCATTCTGCTTCTTGGCCTCACGCTTCAGGCGGATCTTCTCACGGTCGGCATCACGATACTCCTTGACGTACTTCTCGGCACGCTGGAAGATGACTTCGCGCTTCTTCTTGCTCTTGTCTGTGCATGGTCAGCGTATACTCGTGGACAAGCTGTGCCATGAACTCGACGAGGGGCGATCGCATCATTCCCGAAAGATGGTTAACGACAGCAACATTGCCCGTAGGCTAGCCGATGTGTTGGTAGTTAGAATCATCGCGACCGCCTGCTCCTCGTGTGTGTCCATGGCACTTGATGCCGCGTACCTCGCTTTTCCTTGGTCGCAACCGCACGCTCTTCACGAGCCCTCTCCTGCGACTTGCGCTTCTTCAGCAGCGTCTCGGGGACGAGGATGTTGTCTTGCGTCGGGACGGTCGTGGCTGCCATTGTGGTGTCCGGTGCGAATGTATCGTGCCGTCGAAGTCGAAATGCAAAACGCTCGCTGCGAGTTTTGTCTGCAGCGAACTTTTCGCTAGCGTGTGGGGCGCGCTAAGCCTCGCAGAGACCCTGCCGCGGTCGGCCTGGTCATGTGTTCTGCAACTTCACAGCAATCGCTAATAACACGATCGATGACACGAATTTCTGGACCTCGTAAAGCGTGCACACCATGTCTATTTGCATTGCGGTATTTGCTGGCGACATGTTCAAGCATGGCTCGGACGCGCATTAAGTGATTTGATTAAGAGTGCTTGGCTTCGGCGCTTCCCGCAGCATAAATAGCAACCGCCAGTGTGTATACAGCGTGTCAATTTTACACGCTCGTCGACACCAGCCACCAGACGCAATCCCAGTCAGCTCCTGTCCGACGCCCAGCATGCCGCTCCTCGCCTCCGTTGCGGTCTCCCTGCTCGCCGCGCTCCACGTCTACATCATGGCTCTGGAGATGTTCTTCTGGACCTCCCCAGCTGGTCTCAGAGCATTTGCACTCCAACCCGACTTTGCCGTCAGCACCAAGAGCATGGCCGCCAACCAAGGTCTCTACAACGGCTTCCTGGCCGCAGGCCTCTTCTGGTCGCTTGTCCACCCCAGCGCCGAGTTCGCGTCCCAAATTGCACAGTTCTTTGCAGGCTGTGTACTCGTAGCTGGTGTTTGTGGCGGATTCACGGCAAACAGAAAGATATTTTTCGTCCAGGCTCTTCCCGGAGTCCTGTGTCTTTCTGCGGTGGTCTTGGCATAGGCGCGTCTGAAAAGCTGGCCCCATGCAGCGTCGACAATGTGCAGAAGCCGCGAAGATAGAATCAACGAGTTTCTCGACAAGCAACGATACACACTCTCTACCCCGTTGTAAGCCAGACTCAGACGCAAAGGGCTGGCGTACTTGGTCCCGTCTACCAAGAGATCGTATCAACATGCAACTCAAAGAGGTCTTGTGTCCTCCTTCAGCCTACCACGCTGCTCGACCTCGTTGCACGTCTCTGCAAGCCCATATGTGTCAACTCTAGCATTCTCAAAGCCAAGACCGCCCTACTTCTGCAGTACCTTTCCGATGTTGAACCACTCTCCATTTTAAATCAGTCTGTCCGCAACGCTACCTGGGCTATATCCATCTCGTCGACCAGCACTTGATCTAAACCCTCGACAGCCCGAAGCAATTCAACCCCACGACAGTGAAACAGCCACCTGAGCAAACCAGCGATACCGACACGCCCCCGCAACAACAAGTAGTCAACCTCTCGAGGGCGTGTGGGTGGAGGGTGTGCTGGGGAAGAGGGGTATGGCAAGCAGCTCACGCGCGTCGGTGGACCTGTTAACGAGGAGAGCTGATGAGAGGGTGTCGTGTCGTTTTAAGCTGACGAGTCGTGGGATACTGCTGGCCTTGTGTGAAATGGAGCGAGTTGCAGCGGTGGTGCTGAAACTAGATGGATCGCGTGATTTGATGGCCGAGCGTGTTTGTATAGTGCTTCGAGTGGGATATTATCTGCTTCGTGCGGGCCATGGATGAGGTTGACCTCCTTGCATCCTCTCAAGATGTCCTGTCAACATCTGCGCTGATGCAGAAGCGTGCTTAGTTTGTGAGGGGCGCACGTTTCCAAATGAGGAACCGCAAGGCTTGGAAGCAGTGTGTACATGTCGTGTTGTGGGTGAGGAAAGTAGTGGCACGTGGAGTACGAGGCTGTGCTTGGCTGCGCCTCAGACGACATGGGTGTTGGCCTCAACTCATAACCTCCAACATTGGCCTCATCTTGTCCAGTTGCATGATCCAAGATAGCTTGCATGTCACAGTGAGTGTTGTATTCACAAGCAATGACCTACCGCAGGCCGCGCCCACCCGTCTGATACGATTCGGGATGGAAACATCACCACCGCCAAGTCAAACTGGCCCAGAGCAAGAATACACTTATAACCCACTCACCTCGCCATCCTCAACACGCTTACTCCATGTCCTACCCGAACACCCAGATACCCAGCCCCGCATCCATCTCTGGGAGCCCAACGGCGCCGTCCCGTACCACTGCCTATCGTACACCTGGGGCCACTACACCTGGAACACCCCCAACCGCACATGGCACACCTCTTCCTCCCCCTCAGCAGGAATCCTGGTCAACAACCAACCCAAGCTCATCGCCAGAAACCTCTTCGATTTCCTCCACGTAGCAAGTCGCCGGTTTCCAAACGAGGCGCTGTGGATCGACGCGCTGTGCATCAACCAAGCCGACGACGCGGAGAAGAGCGCGCAAGTCCAGCGTATGGGGGTGATTTACCAGCGGGCGGCTGGAGTGCTGATCTGGCTGGGCAACGAGAGGGATGTTGTGGAATTATTTGAGTGGGTCCGGGGAGAAGCTTCGTTTTGGAATAGAGTTTCGTTCTGGGTGCCGCTGTACAGGACGCCTGCACGGCTACGCGCACAGCAGGGTGTGTTTTCGAGACATCCGTATTGGCGGCGGACTTGGATCATTCAGGAAGTTGTGCTGGCGAGTTCGGTGAGGTTGGTGTGCGGTGCTTCGGTGGTAACGTTCAAGCAGCTGAAGAAATGCGAGGAAGGTGCCCTGACTAACATCATGCCGGTGTTTTGGGTCGGGGTGGTGAATGAAATACTCGTTTCGGTGCGCAGGAGGATGGGCGTATCACAAGCGTGGTACGCCGAGTTTGATAGCGTCACTACCCTGCTTGGAAGGCGCCATGAAGAAGGTGGACTCGACTTCTGGGATGTGTTCGACAGGTCTTCGAACTGTGCGGATCCGCGGGACCGCGTCTATGGTGTTTTGGCACTCACTCCGCAAGGCGCCGCCTTTGAGGTTGATTACAGCGAACACGCGTTCGATCTGCTCTGGAGAGCGGGCGAGCAGTTCGCTGCATGGCACGATCCGCGTAAATCCTCCGACCTGATGGCTGGCCTGGGGATCGACCTGCCCACTCTTCGCTCCGCTCTGGAAAGCCACGGACGAGGCGATCTGCCATGCTCGATCCACCTCCGCGTGTGCAGAGCAGTGCAGACTTCGCAGCACCAGTCGTGCGGTGCAGGCGGATCGCCAGTCAAGATCAAACACTGCGGCGAGCATGATGTTTTGCTGTGCCCACTGATCGGACGGCAAGATGGGCATAAGCTGCACTTCATCGCGCGCCGGGGCCGGGATCCAACGGATAGTTTGACCTTGAGGGAAATTGACTCGTCGTTCCCCAGCGGGTCCCTCAAGACTATAACGAACAAGCGCTGTCCACCGGGGACGAAGCTCTGGCGCGTAGCAGAAGGGGTCGAGACTGAAGTCACGAACTGGGAAGATCTCATGCACAAGGTCCCGAATGAACAAGCCCAGGGGACAGACCAGCATTACATTCTACGCTTGCCTTTTAGAGGACTTGTGTTTCCGCAAGAGCGGTACGGTTTGCAATTCAAGCGCATGAGGAATCTCGACCATGTTTTGGCATTGTAGAGCATGCGTACTTCCGGAGAGGTACTTTCTAAAACTAGAAGCGGTCCGGTATCACGAACACCCGCCCCCTGAACCCAATCCTCCACCCTCCCTTAAACATCAAAAACCCAGCGCCTTATACGTCACCTATCGAATCGTCTGGCGGGGGGGATGAGACGAGATGAGATGAGAGGTTAATAGCGCTGGGAGATGAGTGGTGGTGGGGATTTTAGTGTGAAATGGTGGATGGAGATGGGGAGGAGGAGGTGGAAATCCGCATTGTCAAGAGACGACACAACGAAAGGGTTTAGTAGCCCGAGACGCAGCACTTGCACGATTCCTACTCTAG
Organism: Didymella arachidicola; assembly: GCA_016630955.3. NCBI lineage: Eukaryota > Fungi > Ascomycota > Dothideomycetes > Pleosporales > Didymellaceae > Didymella > Didymella arachidicola. The sequence goes on from CM049986.1 coordinate 324,806, forward strand.
CACCTTCACCCTACACCATCTTCAGCACAAACCCCGCGCCCTTGTCCCCTCCATCCTGCGCCTCGAATATACCGCTGAAATCGACCGTGCCCAGTGCTGGTGCACCACCTCTCTTAGGCGCGCTCGGACTAGCGCGCCGCCGCTTCTCCTGGCCTGCTTTGCTGGGGAACGTGGGGAACATGGCGGGGGGTTTGGGCTTGGGGTGTTGAGTGAAGTATTCGTGCTGCAGGACCTCATTTGCAGTAGGTCTATGTTCGGGGTTGAGGCTGAGTAAGGAAGATAGCAAGTCTACGCCTGCGCCGCTTAGAAAAGGGAATTTGGCCCGGTTAAAGGTTTGTGGGGTTCGCTGCTCGCGGGGGAGTTTTAAGCTTGCCGAGTTGGGGAGGCGCCAGAAGGAGGGCCATGTTTTTTCCGTGGGGAGGCCGCAGAGGGTGAATATCCGGCTTAGCTGGTCGACTTCGTTTGTGCCGGGTAGTATGGGGGTTTTGAGGAGTAGTTCGCCCATCACGCAGCCCACGCTCCACATGTCGACTTCGACGCCGTACCGCGGCGTGCCAAGCAGCAGCTCCGGGGCGCGGTACCAGAGTGTGACGACGAGCTGGGTCAGCGGGGCGTCGGGCGGGGGAGTGTATCGCGCCATGCCGAAGTCTGCGAGTTTGAGCTGGCCGCGGTTGTTGAGGAGGATGTTGCTTGTTTTGAGGTCGCGGTGCATGATGGCGTTTTCGTGCAGGAAGGCGATGCCCAAGACGAGCTGGCGGAGGAGGGTTTTGACCTCAGAGGCGACAAAGGGGTCGTGCATGTCTTCCTGCAGAGTTTTGAGGTCGTGCTCGAGGAATTCCATGACCAGGACGCATTCCTCGGGGGTGTCGCCGGAGAGGACTTCGTGCAGGGAGACGATGCTGGGGTGGCGGGCTTTTTGCAGGATGGATATCTCGCGCAGGGCGGTGATGGGGAAGCCGTCTTGGGTGTAGTCCATTTTGACCTTCTTGAGCGCGACGATGCGGGAGGTGGTGATGTCCTTTGCACGTGATACCCAGCCGTAACTGCCCTCTTCGATGTGATTCAGTGTCTCGAAGTTGGAGCGGTGGCGGCAGGGCGCCCATCCGCCGCCGTCGAAGCGGAGGAGTTCTCTCTCTTTGGGTGGATCTGTGGGTGTGTCGGTGGGTTCATCGTCGTTGGAGAGCCGTCTGCGCTTTGCTGGCCGCGACTGCGTGTCTTGGGGTTCGCTAGCTGCTGCTGCCTCGGCGCGCTGTTGCTTCTGCTGCTTTTGTCGTTTCTTCTCTTGCTTCTCTTGCTTGCGCCGGCGGGCTTCTGCGGCGTCGGCCTCGGTGTCTGCCCAGCGAGAGGCCATGATTTTGAAGTCTCTCAAACTACAGCTACCATTGAAATGCAAATGTGATCTACAAACTACAGAATTGTCGTGATTTGTGTATTATATGGGGAAGCACGTGTTGGGTCCTGCACCGTTGATGATGGTGGCCATAGCGTGTTCCGACGACATTTTGCGCCCGGAACGCGCAGACGTCATGCACAGATGCCACTCGACCTCCCGCGCCCGCCATGAGAGCCCATTTGCTCCGTCTGCTCCGCACAGCAACGCCATGTAGTCGCGCCCGCCCGCAGCTGCTGCCCGCCGCCCATGCGCATCGCGCGCTGCGGCTGTCGTCGACCGCGGGGCCACCACCGCCGAAGGAGGGCGAGCGCAAGTGGTCGACGCCGCTCGCGCAGTTCCTCGGCCAGGCCATCACGACGACGGGGCCCATCTCGGTCGCGGCGTATATGCGCCAGTGCCTCACCTCGGAGCTGGGCGGCTACTACACGCGCGCGCCCACCACGGGCGAGGACCAGTTCGGCACCAAGGGCGACTTCGTGACGTCGCCCGAGATCAGCCAGGTTTTTGGCGAGCTGATTGGCATCTGGCTGTACGCCGAGTGGCTCGCCCAGGGCCGCAGGGAAAAGGTGCAGATCATCGAGGTTGGGCCGGGCAGAGGGACGCTGATGGACGACGTGCTGCGGACGCTGGCGAGCTTCAAGCGCATGACGCGCTGCATCGAGGCCATCTACCTCGTCGAGGCCAGTCCGCACCTGCAGAAGCAGCAGGCCCTGCGTCTTGCGGGGACAGACGAGCTGGAGAAGAGCGACGTTGGGTGGAGGGCCAAGTGCAAGTACTTCCCGGACTGCGACATCCAGTGGTGCGAGGACATTCGTTTTGTGCCCAAGGGTGTGTTAGCAATACTACCAAAAGACTATGATTGCACACACTGACACCCCCCCCCCCCCCAGAAGAAACCAGCTCCCCCTTTATCCTCGCCCACGAGTTCTTCGACGCCCTCCCCATCCACGTCTTCCAGAATGTCGCCCAGTCCTCCATCCCCAAGGCCTCCACAATCATAACCCCCACCGGCCCCATCACCCCCAAACATGGCCCAACCGCACCTGGAAACCAATGGCACGAGCTCGTCGTCTCGCCCACGAACCCCTTCGCCCCCAGCACCGCGAAGCCCGGCGAGGAGAAACCAGACTTTGAGCTCACCGTCTCCAAGTCGCCGACCCCGCACTCCCTCTACCTCCCCCAGATGTCCCCCCGCTACAAGAACCTGGAGAAAACCCCCGACGCCATCATCGAAATCAGCCCCGAATCCCTATCCTACGTCTCCGACTTCGCCGTCCGCATCGGCGGCAGCGACGGCGCAGCAACCCGGCCGCCTGTACCGGAAAACGGCGGCGCGCCCACAGCGAAACCCATCTCCACGCAAGACGCCCCGTTCGTCAAGAAAGAACCGAGCGGCGCAGCCCTAATCCTCGACTACGGCCCCAGCGCCACCATCCCCGCCAACACCCTCCGCGGCATCCGGCACCACCTCCCCACCTCCCCCTTCGCCTCCCCCGGCCTGGTAGATCTCAGCGCCGACGTCGACTTCCTCGCCCTCGCCGAGTCCGCCCTCGCCGCCTCCGACGCCGTCGAGGTCCATGGTCCCGTCGACCAGAGTTTTTTTCTGGCCAGTATGGGGATTAAAGAGCGCGCTGAGCGCTTGCTGCGGAATGCGAGGGATGAGGAGACGAGGACGAGGTTGGATAGGGGGTGGAAGAGGCTGGTTGACCGCGGGCCGGATGGCATGGGGAAGGTGTACAAGGCGCTTGCTATCCTGCCGTATAAGCCCGACGCAAAGGTCCGCAGGCCTGTTGGGTTTGGGGGGGATTTGTTGGGGTGAGTGCGTGTGGGGTGTAGTATTGATTGTGTATGCAATGTACGATATTGAAACGCTACCCTGACGTCTAAACCCCTAACCTAGCCATCCGCGTTGAGCGTCTACGCTCTTGCTCTATTCCACGTGGAAGATATCAGCAAAAAACAAGCGAAGAAGCCTGTAGAGTCTAGTCGTTAGAGCACGAGCGGAAAGATGTTCGGGAGAAGGAGCTCATGTAGTGTGTAATTCAATATGGCGAGTACGAAATGTTGAGGAGTAAGAGCCTTTGACGGCGACTGAGGACAGGATTGCTTGATGTTAGATGGTGGGCTGCACGAGTTATGTGAGATCGACGCGTGGGGAAAAGCGAGGAGAAGCCTGTACTCGGAGTCCTGCACAGCTCCTATGCTAGATGTCCTGTGCTAGAATTGTTGTGCTACGAAGAGGTTCGTTTCTTTTGAGGAATCACTTGCAGGAACACCACACCAGACCTCCTACTTGTGTTTGTAGCAGCTTAACACCACAACTATTTCAATTAATTGAGTTACATAGTAATATAGAGAGAGTAACTTCCTATATACCGAGATATTTTTCTGATAAATATAATTAAGCGTATTGTTGCTATAGCGTCTACGATAGAGTCAGTTAGTCGATATTCGGAGAGTGATATTTCAAAAAAAAAAAAAAGAAAAGAAAAAAAAAAAGAAAACGAGCTTCTTCATGGAATTCCTGCACTAAAAGTCCTGCAAGTCGCACCCCTTCTTCAAAGACCCCTTATATTCTCCAGTCTCGCAACAATCTGCTCACCAAAAGCCCGCTGCAACTGCGCACCACCCCTATCAGACGTCTCCTCAAACGCCGCCCCAAGTCCAAACGCCTCCGGCCCCTCAAGACACGCTCTAATAATCTCCTCCACGGTCTTCCCCTGGTTACTCCTGACATTCCTGAGATACTTCGGCTGAGACAGGAGGTTATGCCTGACCTGATACACCTCCTTCGGCCTGCCCAGATTAATGCTTAGAATCTGTTCGAGCGGCTTCCAGTACGCAATCTCCAGAAGCAGCAAGCCCAAAGAGTACAAATCATGGATCTTCCTGGAGTTGCTGCGCCTGCTGAGCTGCTGGACAGAGGGGTGTCTGTACATGTCGGCGGCGAGGTCGTCAGATGGTCGCTCTGTCATGTCGTCTCTTCCGGCGGGGCGAGAGTATTCGAAGCCGGAGATGTATGGGTCGCTGAAGTCGATTTCGTCCGAGTCTCTGCGTTGGAAGAGGAGGATGTTGGCGGATCGGAGGCCCTTGTGCAGCCAGTCAACGGCGTGGAGACGCTCGATTGTCTCGGCGATTAGACGCATGAGCGTTAAACGCTCTGTTAGTGAAGGCACGAGGACGTCTCCGTCCTTGTCCTTACGAGTGAGGAGAGTGTTTAGAGACACTGGTGTCTGGAATGAGCTTGCGCGTCCGGGCTTCTTGAAGACTAGACCGAAACGGCCCATGTCCGTATCTTTAAAGTAACCAAAGCAGTGTGGCGCGCGAAACCGGAGTGTATCGACATCATCCTCGATATCGTTGTTAGTCTCGAGCAAAGCCGAGAGTTTCTTCACACACTCTTCGACCAGACCGCCCTGGCCAGGTCCATTTTGATCCGGAGTCCTCCATTCTACCCATACGGGGAAGTCTTTGTATTCGGCCTCTGTACGCACTGCGTCGTCGTCTTCAAGAACAGAGAGAGGCTGACCATCACGCGTGAACATGTCCTTGAAAAGTATCTCTGTGTGCTTGACCTTGCTGGGGCCGGTGGGTTTGGGAAGTCCAAGCGTTTTCGCATCCTCGGGGTCCAGCATCTTTGAGTCTTCGATGGCGCGACCCAGTGCCTTTGTTTGAGCTAATTCAACAAGAGGCTCGATTCTGCGGCGGTGTGGTACGATGCCGTCCTCCAAATCGTCAAACTCAGAGTCGTCCAGGTCAGTAATGTAAGCACGAGGACGATGTGGAAGTCGCTGCGACTGAATGATCGATATGACCTGATCGAACTTCTTGTTCATAGCCAGGAGTTCGTAGTTCTGGCGCTTTTGAATGCTGAGAAGCGCCTCCATCTGGCCTTGTCCAAGAGCCTCGTGCATCTTCGTATTCAGGTCGGCCAATCTGTCAATAAGATCTGCCATTCGGTCTCTGTGTATGGTGGCCCACTGCAAGCTTCTGGTTACCTTGGACATGCCCGTGTGGAATCTCTTGATAAACTCCAGTGCCTTTTGCACGATCGGCTCATCTTCGTTGGGGGGGAAATCCACAGCTCTGCCTTCGGTCAGATGAATACCATTGCCGACCGGGGTAGAGCGGCCACTGTCTGATGTGCCGTTGGTCGGGGTGTCGACCTGGAGCATTGTTTTCGAACGATGTATCGTGGCAAACTTCCCGTAGCCTTTTTTGTCTTTGAGTTCAATGAACTTGTCGAACAAATCTCGTTGTTGCATCATGACCTCAATGGCAAGCATCTTCGGGAAATGGCTAAATGCGACACTGTCTTCTCGGTCGTTAAGACTGACTAGCTTTGCCCAGTTCACAAGTCGATTCTCTTCCAGCTTAAACTTCACGAACAAAGCGTAGCAGTCAGACTGTGCATGACATGCATCGGCAATGAATTTGTACCCTATAGATTGTTAGTTCTTGCAGCGTGAAGGGAAGTGACATGCTGACCGTCAACGCATCCTGCAAATACTTGGAAAGCAAGGCCAAAGGCGCCAATACCGAGACCTGCAGCCTCCATCATCGCGTAAGATGTCGGCGTTTCGTCACGGATAGGCAGAGAAATTAACGAGGTGTTCTGTCAAATCCCCAAGCCTACACGGAAGTCTACGAAGATCTACAAGAGAAGGAAGTGCGAATACTTAAGCCACTTCAACCGGACAAGGCTGGCTCAATGCAAGTACTTACGCGCTCCGCCCCGCAAGCTGAGCTCTACTGCAAGCCTCAGGCAACCAGACACCACGGAGCGGGGCCCGGTGAGCTCGATCAAGCCATACCTGACGTTCGAGAAGCGGACTTCGCAGCCTGATGCTATGGCTGAGCATAAGTCGAACGACATCATCGCTGTTGTGGTTGGTGTTCGAAGTCGAGAGGGTTGATCGAGTCCGCCTGGAAACAGCCGCGGCAGCCAAACTTGCACCGCCACGCACAGCCGCTCTGGTCTCTTACGATCAGAACAGCAGTTCGCGGAACGAACCAAAACCTGATATCTAAGTCAGATATTTGTACACGGTCCAATTCCCAGGCTTGTGACGATACCAATGAAGTTGGATGAGAATGCAGAGCTCAGAGACGTCAGTGATCAACCAATCTTAGCGCCCTCTCTGGACCCTGTCCTAAACATCCCTCTATGCCACCACCGCCCCTCACTCACGTTCCCACCGCCCTCCACCACGCCCGGTAATGGTCTTCGAGATCCTCAACCCATGGCGCAGCCCCAAAGATGACTTTGAGCCCCACCCTATTGCTGTGCTGCTTCTCCGAGCACCCGTGAAGCTGCTTCTCCACCGTCTGTACCACATCCTCACATCGTTGCGCTCCCAGCCTCGCCCTTCACAACCATCAATCCGTATCGTATGCCTCTCAGACACACATACCCATATCCCCACCGATGTGCCTGCGGGCGACATACTCATTCATGCTGGGGACATGACGAATGTCGGCAGCGTGGCCGAGATCCAAGCGCAAATCGATTGGCTGTGCTCGCTGCCGCACAAGGAGATCGTGGTCATTGCAGGGAACCACGACACGTATCTTGATCCGCGGACGCGGGCGTCGCTGTCTGCGGAGCAGCGGGAAGGGGGACTGGACTGGGGCCGCGTGCATTACTTACAGCATAAGCTCCTCACTCTCACGGTTTCGCCGGATTCCAGCTCTCAGGACACCGAAGGAGAAAGAATGCCGCTGCTAGGTCGTGACGGTAATGGGAAGAGGAAGCTGCGCATCTACGGCGCCCCGCAGATCCCCGCCTGCGGGCCCATGAACGTGCATGCGTTCCAGTACACGCGCGGCAGCGATGCGTGGAGCGAGACGGTGCCAGAGGACGTGGACATCCTGGTCACGCACACGCCGCCGAAGTACCACTTGGACCTATCAATGCCGCGGGGGATAGGGTGCGAGCATCTCCTACGAGAACTGGAAAGAGTCAAACCGGCGCTGCATGTCTTCGGCCATGTGCACTGGGGCGCGGGGACGGAGGTGCTGCATTGGGATCGTGCGCATGAGGCGTATGTCAAGGGTATGGGGACGGAGTCGCGGTACACGAGAGGAGTGCTGGATCCAAGGCTATGGTGGAATATGGTCAGGGTGGTGTACAGAGGGGTGAGAGAGCTGCTGTGGGATCGGGTTTGGGGAGGGAAGAGTGCAAGTACGATTCTGGTGAACGCTGCGCTGACCAAGGGCAATACGGGGAAGCTGGGCAATCCGGTGCAGGTCGTCGACATATAGTACGACTTGTATTGCACTTTGCTTTGCTTCACGGCCCATATCAATAGTAATGGTAATTGTAATAAAGCATCAAACACAACAGCACTTCATTGTCAGGAATCTTTTCGAACAAGAAAGGATTCTGTTGCTTTACCCTGACTACGACCATATCTCTACGGATTCGCCAAGTTCAACAAGGAGACCAGGCGATTCGCCGTTCCCCGCGACTTTGTTGTGATTGAGGTCATGAAACATGAACCGTAAATCGTGCTGCCATTGCATGTACCAGTAGCTGAGTAATGCCATGCCATGCTCCACCAAGCCAAACACGTGCTTTGCGCACATGCTCAGAGACGGCGACCACGGCGACCACCCTTCCTGCGTGTGGAGTCGGAAGGTGTGGGGGTGACATCCTCGATGCGGCCAATGCGCATACCGGCACGGGCGAGGGCACGGAGGGCAGACTGGGCACCGGGGCCGGGGGTCTTGGTGCCGTTACCACCAGTGGCACGGATCTTGACGTGGAGAGCGGAGATACCGAGCTCCTTACAGCGGGCAGCTGGTGTTCGTTAGCCCAAAGTCCCTCTCTTGCATGTTCTTCTTCAGGTATACGCACCGACGTCCTGGGCAGCCAACATGGCGGCGTAGGGGGAGGACTCGTCACGGTCGGCCTTGACCTTCATGCCACCGGTGACACGCGAGATGGTTTCACGGCCAGACAGATCGGTGATGTGGACGAAGGTATCGTTGAACGAGGCGAAGATGCGGGCAACGCCGAAGACGAGCTCGCCCTCACGGACCTGGGGACCAAGCTGCGCAGGCAGTTAGTACTTGAGCGCTGGGATGCGGTTCGCAGGCGCGGCATCTGCGCGGCATCTGCAATGGCGGGTTCGTCGCACCTGGATGTTCTCCTGCGCACCGCGCTCGACCTTCTTCTTGGGAGGCATGTTGGCTGTGTATTAGTGACTGGCTGACGTTCGTGAGGAGTGCGGCGGTCGTCGTCGAACTTTTGCAATTATTGAGGTGGGCCCCACGGCTAAGCGAGCGCTGCTTAGTCACGTCGCTAGCGCGGCAGAAAAGTGATCTCTTCACGCGCTGCGGCACCTGCAACCCTCCACCATGGGCTGAACACCGCGCTCGACATACGCACTGCAGTGTGCACCGCAATCATCATGGACGATGGCAAGAGCGTTGGTATCATCGGCATGGGCGACATGGGGAAGATGTACGCGCGCCGGCTGAGCGCCGCAGGCTGGAAGTGAGTGCGCGGCACGGGTCCTGCAGTTTCGCACTTGGTAAGTCGGCTTCTGCTCCTCTCCCCTTCCCTTTTATGATGACTGTGAGTGCATTTGGCTCGAGTGTGGCGCACGGCTACACTGTCACCGTCTTGGTTGGCAGTAACTGGACGTGTTGCCGCCCATGATGTGAATTCTCGCTACCTTAACTTATACAACTCTGATCCCAACAATCTCTTCGCATTGTTCAAAGACTCGCGCTCTGAACCTTGCTAACCAGTGCCCACAGACAAGCTACGACTGACACGCCGTAAAGAGTCAATGCCTGCGATGTTCCGGACAAGTTTGACACATTGGTGGAGGAGTTCAAGGATTCTGTAGGATAGCCTATGTATATCTCCAATAGAAGCATGCTGAGACAGCTCCAGCCCAAAGTTGAGGTTATGCGAACCGGCCACTTTGTCTCCCGTTGCAGCGACTATATCATCTACAGCGTCGAGGCGAAGAACATCGATGCCGTCGTGAAGGCCTTTGGACCGTGTATGCTTTCTGGACATTCCAACGGGCTTTGACTGACCTGTACAGCTACCAAGGTCGGCGCCATCGTCGGCGGCCAGACCTCTTGCAAAGCCCCAGAGATTGACGCCTTCGAGAAGCACCTCCCCGCCGATGTCAGCATCGTATCGTGCCATTCCCTCCACGGACCCGGCGTGGATCCCAAAGGCCAGCCCCTCGTCCTTATCAAGCACCGCGCCCCAGACGCAGATTTTGCTTTCGTGAAGCGCATTCTCTCCTGCCTGCAGTCCAAGTACGTGTACCTGACGCGCGAGCAACACGACCGCATCACCGCCGACACCCAGGCCGTGACGCACGCCGCCTTCCTCAGCATGGGCGCCGCATGGTCCGCCAACAACCAATTCCCCTGGGAAACGTCGCGCTACATCGGCGGCATCGAGAACGTCAAGATCAACATCACCCTCCGCATCTACGCGAACAAGTGGCACGTGTACGCCGGACTAGCTATCCTCAACCCCGAGGCCAAGAAGCAGATCAAGCAATACGCCCAGAGCGTCGCTGAGCTGTTCAAGCTGATGCTCGCCGGCAACAGAGCGGAGCTGAGTCGGCGCGTGTACGCGGCGCGGGAAGCAGTATTTGGCGGCGCGCACGAGAAGAAGGAAGGGCAGGAGCTGCTGTTGCGGGATGACTTGCTGGATCGATTCAGCTTGGGCTCGATGCCGGAGCGGAAGCTGAAAAACAATCATCTCAGTCTGCTGGCAATCGTGGACTGTTGGTGGAAGCTGGGCATTGTGCCGTACGATCACATGATCTGCTCGACGCCGGTGAGTCTTCTATGTATCTCTCGATAGAAGCGATGAGGCTGATTATCAAAAGCTCTTCCGTATGTGGCTCGGTATCACAGAGTCTCTGTTCCGCAACTCGGCGCTGCTCGAGGAGGCGATTGACACCGCCATCGACGACAACACGTTCCGCGCCGACGATCTCGAATTCACGTTCGCCGCGCGCGACTGGAGCCAGCGCGTCAGCCTGGGCCATTTTGACGCGTACAGAGAGAAGTTCGAGGGCATCCAGAAGTACTTTGAGCCGCGGTTCCCCGAGGCGACCAAGATGGGCAACGAGATGATCAGAGCGATCTTGGAGAAGTCGAAGGATCCGTAGCGCTGAGACTAGATATACCGCACCCAGAAGCTTCGGAGCAGCTACATGTCGAAGCGCACCACAGAAATGTTGATTTTAATTCACCACTTTGCAGGTCTTAGCCAAGCGCTAGGGGTAGAATCTCAGCAGGCAGTGTGTGAAGACCTAATAGGCTCCCTGTCAGCTACAACATTATTGCCGTAGTTATGATATGACTGTTGCCAGCGAGACCTTCCGACGCTGCCAAATGAGTGCGCGGTATCTCCTGGGCGCAGTAGGCTGTGTCGGTGGGAACGAGTGATACTGACCCATTGCTGGTTCAGGGTGGATTTGTGAGCCCAGAAGTGGTAAAGAGAGTCGCGATCAAGGCTCTGCTTAGCACAGCTTCGTACATGTCCCACCCATCCGTAAACTTTGCCCAACTCTCGGGTACGCAAACGTGCACATGAAGGTTTCTTCCATCATCCCTCCTTCTCGGGCGGCAAGAGGTGCCAGCTGCAATCACTTAGACTGTATCCACCACAAGCAACACTGCCAGATCTCAGCCACCCCGCTCTGGTGCTGCCAGAAACACCGGGCCCAGGCACAAACCAGACAGCAGTCTTCAAAGAATGCATCGCTTTGCAAGCGACGTGTGAACTGCTCCTGAAGATTTCCAGTGGTCATGAGCACGATCTTGAGCCGGACTTGCCACCTGCATCATAAGGAACCTGCCCGCATCCGACTCTGGATCTGTCTCCGCTATTTGACAGTCCCTTGAAGGTCCCACCCGGAAGCTAAGTCTAGTCGTGGCTAAATTATGAGCTTCCCAGCAGCCACCTGATGATCTTGGAGGACGCGTTGTGACAAGCAGATTCAGGCTACAGCAAGATTTTTTCGTACAAAGCGTATGTTACGACACAAAACGCACTAGGAGAGGCCTTGACTGCTTCATGATTCCATGGAATATCAAGGATTACGAATCCGAAGATAAAGCTCCTGTCTTGTGCTGTTTGTTGTATTCTGTCAAGTAGCTGCTGGGATGCTTGTAGATATAGTACACTTAATAGCTAGTAATAATAGGTGTTTTATAGGGCTAACAGCGCCCTGCACATTAATATAGATTATATAGATAACATTCTTCGCTCTTAGTGTTTGTCGAGATCTTAGCAAGCCTTATTACTAAACCCTCCGTCACCCGTACAACTAAATCCAAGCGCTCTAGATACCAAAATACATTAGATCTACCCAACAACACGGACGAGCAAGCCACTTTCGAGTTCAACTCATCAATACACGCACCAAAAGTCTCGCTTCGATCGACCACATTGCAGCGTACATTGCCAGTTCCGCGGAAGCATATCCTGCAAAGCGCACCGCCGAGAACTACAACAAGGCCGCTCGTGCCCTCGAGGCTTCCGAGAAACGGGTAGGGTCGTGGAGGGCGTTTGCAGCGGTATTGGCAGAGAACAAGCGGCAGAGATGCATGGTGAAAAGTCTAGTGTTGCGTTGTTCGCATACTGCAATAGCTGTACATGTGCTGACTTGACGTTTCCAGGTGAGAGGGCGGTGGGAGAGTGTGACGGACGAGGCTGCGAACGATATGTAATAGACACATTGCAGATAGCTATCACATTGGGTCGGTTTCTACCTCGTACGTCTCCTGCACGCGTTTCATCGTTGGATGACACTGTTGGATGTCTTCGTTATATCACGAAATCTCATATCTGGCATCCCTCCCCAACACAGCAAGGACCTGCATAACTCCAACCGTGCAGCGCCTCGGATCTCATCCCATCGATCGTCTTCGAGTGCCGTACTGCGCGTCGGTTCGGTGGGTTCACTGCGTGTCTGCGCTAAGCACGTTTTTTGGTGGTGGAATTTCTGGGTATGAAATGAAACGGAAGCAGGAGAGGAGTGTTTGGGCTGGTGTATAGTAGTTAATTAGGATATTGTGGTTCGATGGGGGGGGGTGTAGATTTTGTTCATCTCCTCCGCATATATACAATCGAGTAGTGTCTAGCCTACTCCTCAAACCGGCTACGCCTCACCCAAACTCATCCCAGGCCTCCAGTACTTGTACCGCTCCGCCTCCTCCTTCCTCGTATGCGGCCGATGCGCCTCCAGCGCGCTCTCCCAGTGCTGCATCCTCACCAGCGGCTCGCCCCCTTCTTGTTCATACTGGGTAATCGCAAGCTCAACCGCAACCGTGCACAAGCCCTTCAGATCCGCGCCGCTGCTGCCCTCCGTCCTCTCCGCTACGAGGTCCAGATTAACGTCGGCGGCTAGTGGGCGCTTGCGGGTGTGGATCTCGAGGATTTGTTTGCGGGCTGCGAGAGAGGGGAGGCCGATGTGGATGTGCGCGTCGAAGCGGCCTGTTCGTATGAGTGCGGAGTCGAGGATGTCAGGGCGGTTGGTGGCAGCGATGATGAAGACGTCCTTGAGGGCTTCGATGCCGTCCATTTCGTTGAGAAGGGTGGCCACAACGTTCAAACCCGAGTCACCGGATTTGTCGCGCGCCTTGCCAATGCTATCAATCTCGTCGAAAAACACAACGCACGGCTGCGCGGCGCGCGCCCGACGAAACACATCGCGGATGCTGCGCTCCGACTCGCCGACGTACATTTTAATCAGCTCGGAGCCCTTGACGGCGAGGAAGTTGAGGCCGGAGGTTGAGGCCACGGCTTGTGCGATTAGGGTTTTTGCGCAGCCGGGGGGACCGTACATGAGGATTCCCTTGCGGGACTGGGGGCCGCCGAATTTGGCGTCGAGGTCGGGGTGTTTGAAGGGGCGGATTGTTATGGCTTCGAGGAGGGCGCGGACGTGGTCGAGGCCGGCGATTTGGGACCAGGAGATTTTGGGGACTTCGAGGATGCTGTCTTTGAGGACGGTGGGTTGGACGCGGTCGATTACGGCGGTGAAGTCTGTTTGGAGGACGAAGGGGGATGAGGAGAGGAGGGTGCCGAGGGAGGGTTTTTGGTCGGAGGATAGACTGTCGTAGACTTCTTGTACACGGTGGTTCCGCGCGAGGCCGCATAGCTTGTGGATGTCGCGGCCTACGAATCCATGGGCGCGCTCTGCGATGGCTGTGAAGTCAACATTTGCAACTTCGCGGTCTCCGAATACTTTGCGCAGGATATCCTCGCGCTGCGCAAGATTGGGCGGGAACGTCTCCAGCTCCGTCTTGAAGCCAGAGGTTGTCCGCAGACTCGAGTCGATGTCGTAGATGCTGCGGGCGGCTGCAGCAACGACGACCTTGCTGCCCTCGAGCTTGGCGAGCTCGGAGCGCAGTTTGCCGACCAGTGTCTCTGCCTTTTCGAGGAACTTGTCGAGGTTGTCCATGAGGACGAGACTGGGTTGGTTTTCCTTTGCGGCTTCAAAAGTGTCTTCGATGCCGGCGGCTTGGTTCTTGGGGTGGGTTTCGAGGCTCAGTCGCTGCACGTCTTTCCAGGGGGCTTCGGCGAGGCGCTCGAGGAGCATACTTTTACCCGTTCCTTCGGGTCCGTGGAAGAGAAAGGTGGTGGGGCCCAGGAGGTGCTGATCGGGGAGAGCGGATGCTGGCAGGGAGAAGAAGGAAAGGCTCTTGTTGATAGTCGCGACCTGCTCTGAGAGCCCGCCAATTCCTTCGTCGTTCAGTTTGAGGATGTCTGAGACTGGCTTTGCAGGCTGGGCTGCAGCTTGTTGAGGTTGCTGTTCTGCAAGCGGCCTGCCTGAGGTCATGATAGTCGTCGTGATTGGGTCGAAGTACAGTGCAGTATGTTCGTCCGGTTGGGGCTCGATACTCTGCACTGTAAGGCGTACTTTGGATGACTGCCCTTTCGGGCCCTTTGCTTGAACCTGCAGACTGCACCCGGGCCGGACAAAATCAACGTCGACGAGCGCATAGCGCATCCAGTAGGCCAGTTCGCCCTGTCCAGGAAACTTTTCAGCTGCCTCGTCGAACTCTTTCTCATCGACCTGCACGCTTGCGAGGGGCTTCCACGAGTCACTGGCTTTCTCGATCCACGTGGGATCGTTCAGTGAAAGACCATATTCTTCCCTCAGCAAATCAGTGACCTTTGCAATGGGCTTCTTGGCTGGATTTGTCCCAGCTGCCGTCCAAGCAATTCCATAGCCCTTGAAGCCAGTGGCGGTTTTCAGTCTGATCAAGTCGCCGTTGGTGAGCTTGTGCTCCCTCAGCTCTTTCAGCGCGAGATGAACCCGGAACGCTCCCTCGAGCGCATTGCCAGGGGTGCTTGGCGGATTGCGCTCGAGCGGCCGGAGGGTGAAGGCCACACTCATCGAAAAGGAATGGCTCGTGTATGACTGTCCAAGATTGTCGCCCGTTGGGGTAGAAATTGTGCATGATTGACTAAGCGGGCAGCGCTAGGGCCCAAAGCGGACAGGTGCTCGAAGCTTTTCCCTTGTCGCGGTGCGCGTCTACGGCAGCGTGCCAATGTGACGAAGCGACAATTGATGCCACCGCCGCGCCTTCCTCGACATCTGCGGCCATGTCGACCTCTATGGAGCGCCCGCCAGGTCCGCTTCGCCTCCGACAGCCGCTCGCCCGCCGGTGACGGGGTGAATGGCGTGAGTGACGCGCAGGGAAAGCCGCCGACGGAGGGAGAGTCGCAGAAGAAATCAAAGGGACGGCGCGCACGGCAGCTACGAATCCACAGGCATCTGGTGGTTGCGCTGGGGGACTCGCTCAATAGAATCCATGCTGCTGAGATCTATCGGACGCGGAAGGCGATAGTGCAGCAAGCGGATCCGTCGACGCCGGCTGATGGCACAGCAGCTGCTCCGCCCTCGCCCAGGCCCTCGCCCTCGCCCTCGCCCATAGAACCTACCGCCGAGGAGACCAGGCCTCTCACTCAGGCACAGCGCATGAGGAGGGCTCTTGGCGGGCCCGATGCGACCACGCAGCTCAGGATAACCAAGGTTATCCGGCCTGCACCAAAAAAACAGAGCAATGAGGAGGCCAGACCTCCCAGCCCAGCACAGCCCATGAGGAAGGCCCTTGGCGAGCCCGATACAACTCCGCAGCTCAACATCACGAAGGTCCACCGGTCTGCACCAAAACTGAGTACCGCCTCGGCCGCATGGCACACGTACAAAGACCGCACCGCGAAGCGGCTCGTGTCCGTGTCAACAGCCACCACGGTCAATCTGGAGGAGGAGAAGAAACTGCAGGAGGAGAAAAGGCTGCATGAAGAGAAAAAGCTGCAGGAAGAGGAAAAGCTGCACGAGGAGAAAAGCTGCACGAGGAGAAAAGCTGCACGAGGAGAAAAAGCTGCACGAGGAGAAAAAGCTGCACGAGGAGAAAAAGCTGCACGAGGAGAAAAAGCTGCACGAGGAGAAAAAGCTGCACGAGGAGAAAAGGCTGCAAGAGGAGAAGAAAACGCTGCAGGAGGAGCGGCGGGCGGGGACATCGTCCCAGAGCGAGGACGAGCTGCGTGAGCGGCTCAAGAAGCTCGAGGAGCAATTGGCACTGCTGCAGGCCAAGCTGGCAGCGGACGCGGACGCCAAAGAAGAAAGCAGGGCGGCAGAAGAGCAGCCATCGACAACGCCCGAGCAGGCCGAGGCAGCACCAAAGGACGAGAAGCCAGAGGTTCCAGC
Organism: Didymella arachidicola; assembly: GCA_016630955.3. Taxonomy (NCBI): domain Eukaryota; kingdom Fungi; phylum Ascomycota; class Dothideomycetes; order Pleosporales; family Didymellaceae; genus Didymella; species Didymella arachidicola. The sequence goes on from CM049986.1 coordinate 340,910, forward strand.
AAATACGGCTCACACTGCTCACACTGCCCACACTGCCCACACTGCCCACACTACGCTTGCACAGCAGACCCAGGCCCAATCCACCCCAAGGAAGTCGTCCACCACCTCGACGAAGTCGTCCAGCCATGCCCAGCCAGCGTCATCTCACCAGCCGCCGTCTCCATGCACCCCCCCTCCATCGACGCCCCAGCCGCCAGCTTCCGCCGAGGCCAGCGAGCAGTCGCTCCTCGACGAGCTCTTCCCCGAAGCCAGCAGCCTCGTCCCGCCCGACCTCAGCGACAAACGCCGCTCACTGCCCAAGCTCGACCTGCCCGCCCCCGACACGCACCCGCGCGTCCGAGTGTACGACTCGGACACGCGCACCGAACGCGAAAAGGCCATCGACGCCTTCCGCGCCCGCGGCGAGATAACGACGGTCCTGCAGCTCTCCAATTGCAGCACCGCCCTCACCGAGTCCGACTTCCGCCGCCTGATCCCGCGCGGCAAGCATATCGACACGTGGTCATCGGCCGGCGAATTCTACAAGATCATCCCCGGCCGCGATCCGCTGTCCCTCGCACGCCTGCCGTTCTACTACCTTCTCTTCCGCAGCGCCGCAGCGGCCCTCGCATACCAGAAGAACGCCTCGAGGTTGAGTAAGCTCGCTGCCCTGCACGCGCCCTCAAGCATCGCCTCGGCTGTCCCGGTGCCCGCAGGCTTCCTCGAAGATGGCGAGGACATCTCCGCCGTCACGTCGTCGTTCGTGCTGCACCCCCGCGGCCACGCCCTAGATCTCAGGACCGTCATGCAGCCCTACAACCCCGCCTTGCGCGCGCTTATCGACGCCGGTGGGTACACACCCATTGTGCCCAACGTTGACGATAAGGGGACCAAGATACACCGCGTGCTCCTCACCATGGACGGCTACGAGCCGGGTCACTGGGACTTGTGGCAGATCATCGCGAGACACGCGCACATGAGGGGCATAATGTGGCCGTGGAGAAACGACCATGCGAGTGCGCTGCGCCGGCTGCGTGACGTCATCAACCTCAAAACCGTATCGAAGCAGAAGTTCCAGGACCTGGCAGCCTCGAACCCACGCGCCGCGACTTCCTCACCCTCCACTGATCCAAGCACCGCTCGTGACGAGGCCCATGCAGACGAAGACCGCGAGTTCGAAGACCCCACCATATCCGCTTTTCTCGGCCCTTCGTCCTCTTCAAAATCAGCACAATCCAGCGGTACGACCACAAAGGAAATCAACCAGCTCGTCATGAACCGCGTGTACAACCGGTGGATCGCCGAGTTCGAGGACGAGGACGCGGCGAGACGGTTCGCGGGCTTGTGGCATCGTGTTAGGCTGCCGGATGCAAAGGATAAGGATGGCAAGTGGAAGGAGGCTGAGGAGGAGAGGTGGGTGACGGCTGAGTATCTTTGGTAGACTGCGTGGCATGCCGGCGAGGCCTCACAGGCTCAGGGAGGCGGGACACTGCTCCCTGCGGCGAATTGTATTATATGTAGCATAGTAATGGCGATGTACTCGTGTTGGCTTTCAAAGCTTCATTGCGTCTGTTGAACGTGGCATACATGCCGGGTATCATATGCTCCCAACCCCCCTCCCTCCTCCACTTAAATCTTGCTCTGTTTCCCCCCACCGCCAATAAACGCCGGACTCCAGTACTCCCTCTCCCGGGCCAGACAATCCACCCACACCAAACTCTCCGCCAGCAAATCCTCCAGCACCGCCCCCGCCCTCGGCCTCCCCCACCCAAGATTATCACACAACATCCCCACCGTCACATACCCCAACACCTGACACGCCTCCAACACCGTCGCCTGATCGGTATTCAACTCCTTCGGCACGCTTCTCACCATCTTCGCACTCCCAATCGTCTGCACACTGTACGCCCCGCCCAGCGGCGCGAGCGCGGAGACGGCTTGCTCGATGTCGGCGTCGCTGACTTCGACCCCGGACCCGATGGCGCGCCCGCGCGCGAGGTGTGCGCGCAGGTCGGCGAGGGATATTAGGCCGCCGTTTTCGGCGCGTGTCGAGCGGCAGACGTCGACGATGCTGCACCCCAGGTTGAAGTAGAAGTCGTGCACGGAGCTGCCGAGGAGGGACGCCCATATCGAGTCCCCCCCTCCTCCACTTCCATTGCTTTTTGCGTTTGTGGGTTTGTTGGTGTAGGATGAGGCGAGGAAGTCAATGTTCAAAGCGGTGCACATGCGCGCGAATTCTGCGCGGAAGGCGGGATTTGCGCGGATTTGTTTGCTGTGGGTGAGGGCGAAGTTGTGGACGAGGGATTGGAAGACGGAAAGTTGGGTGCTGAGGGATTGGGCGGTTGTGCTGCGGAGTTTGAGGCCGTGGGCGGTGTAGTGGTGCGTTTGGAGGCGCGTGCTGGAGAGGGAGGAGAGGCCGGGGGTGCGGCGGCGGTCCATGGTGGTGGTGGGGAGGTGGATGGGCTTCGAGTGTGGGTGGGAGATGTCTTTGGAGGGAAGGTTGTGGATGGTTTGGATACCAGGGCGATATGCTGGGTCTGAGCTGTTTGAAGGGAGATTTAGGCGGAACTTCCAGTATTTCCCCGCGAGCTGCTTGGTGCTCGTGTGTCGGTCTTGGTATGGGTCTTGGTGTGAGGTCGTTATCGAGATCAAAGATGACGTGGGGCGTTACGCCGAAACGCGGGGCCGTTCCGCGGACGCGCACAACCTCGAGAAAGAGCACGCGTGCCACAGCATATGCAGGAACAGCCGGGCAATCTCGCTGAGACACCCACCGTGTTCTTGGTGCGTAGTTATCGTCCGCTCCGCTCAGACTATCTGATAAGACGGCACCGACGGTGGTGCAACGCGCAAGGGATTGTCGTGTCTGCGTGCTGATCTCTTCTAGACAAAACGATGTTCACCAGATCGTCAGTCACCACAGAAACTCCATCAACAGCATGACGAGAAGTTGTTCCGACCGGCAGGGCCCTGCTAGCTGTCCATGCTTTACAGCATCACCAGTGGTACTCTCGGCGAAACCATCGGCGGTCCTTCCCGCCTAGCAGATGCCCACAGCTCATCCACGCTATCGAGGCCCTGGCTCCACCGACATGGCATTCTCTTTCCCTGCAACTCTTGATCAATCCTCAATTCCATCTGTCCCACACTTGCTGTCTATTCTGCCTCCCGTTTCTGCAACGCAGATTTTTGCAATGTCGAGCTAGGCAGCCGCACGTGTCCGGGCGCCACTACCGTTTCTGGAACCTACTGGGATGACATCTGCAAACATCTAGTCGGACACACGCTCAACATCCATCATTCTGCGGCACACTTGGTTTGAGGAGCTGTTCTACGGCCCCCTGATGGCCTCCTCCATCAACAGCTGCGTGCTCATTCTGGACCTGCCCGAGAAGGCACTCGCCGGCATCGACCTGCTCTCGTTCACAACGTCACCGAAGTTCAAAGGTGTGAAGAACCTACCGTGCGGCCTGCACTTTATTTTTGCAGCTAGCGACAGCGCGCTGTCCGTGCGGCATGGAGCTTGGTTCTACGTGTCGCCCGGGACAGGCTCACCGCAAGTCTTTGTGAAGAGATGGGATGCTCAGACCGAGGATCTGGTCGCTGAGACGTCGCAAACCGAAGTGCTGCGATTGAAGGCCAATCTTGGCAGTATTTGGAGGGACGGATTGACGCCGTATCGACAGACTGTGCAGGAGGGAGACTCGGGTGCAGAAGGCGATTACCAGGAGGAGTCGCACGACTGGGACGAACTCACGTCGACGATTACACAGACACTGTTGTCTCGGATATGCGGCCTCAATCCTGATCACTGGAGCTTGACGTCTGCGTCATCTGGCCTGATGGATCTCGAGTCGATTCCAGGGTTGGAGACAAGCAATTCCACGCAACACCCAGAGAAAGAGCTCAGGTTCTTGCCAATCAACCTGAGACGGACATGGCGGGTCGGGGCGACGGGGCGGGAACGGACCGAAGCAGCTCAGGATAGATCCTGGTACCTGGGAGACCTAATCGACAACCACAGCCAAGCAGGAGACAACCACGCAAGAGAGTTCGAGGTTCTGGGTGAACTGCAGTTCGCGTTCCTCATGGTCCTTACGCTCAACAACAACTCCTGCTTGGAGCAGTGGAAGAGGATCCTGTCCCTGCTCTTCACGTGTCGACAAGCGGTCAAGGAACGCTCGCAACTGTTTCGAGAATTGTTGCGTAGTTTGCGCGTTCAGCTGAGTCATTGTGGGGATATGGATGGTTTCTTCGATATGAACGAGGCTGGCGGCGGCTTTCTGCAGCCGTTGTTACGACGTTTCCGGAAAACTCTAGACGAATTCGACGGGAAGTGGAAGGCGGACATGATGGACGAACTGGACGAGCTGGAAGACTATCTGCAGAAACAGTTTGGCTGGGAGCGCAGTGACTCGTTTGTCAAGCGCGGAATGCTCGATCTGGAGGACGGCGAGCGCGTCGAGATGGACGTCAACGATGCGTCTGAAGACGAAGAATCTGGCGACTATGCTCCGACAGTCGTTGAATTAACACCGGCACAACTGAAGGAGTTGAACGGAGCCGATGCCGATGCCGATTCCGATTCTCAGAAGAGTAACGCCGATTCAGAGGAGGAGGCTGATCTCGACGACATGGACGAGCGGTACTAACTCCGCACCGGTGAGCAGATGAGACTGGCATACGGACGCCACACGAAAGGATTGACCTGAATCCGCGTTGATCAGCACGCAAATGCTGCTGCGGCAAGAATAAAACCTCGTCTTCGAAGCCTGTCACGCGAATGTACATCGCTTATGCCCGCAAGTACTTCACGCCCTGTCGCAAGAATAGCAGCGCCAAGGCGTCCAAACCCGTCGTGCAGATCTTCTGCGATTCTGTGGTCAGCACAGCCTTGTGCCAGCAACATATCGCCCACAAGACCGTTCCCCAAGAGTTCTGCAGCAACTCGGAACACAATCGCAGTACCAAATCAGTCTTCATCTACAATTTGATCGTTTTTCATCCGTAATGCATGTGCATGCACGAAGTCGCGTGTTGGGCGCGCCGAGCACCAATTTCCTCCCTCAGCCTAGTCTCCCGCTGCTTTGGGGGCTGAACTCGCGAAGCTCGCCTCCCCCTGCACCGCCGCCCCCAACTCCTGACCTTCCCGCCATGCCTCAGGCCAGAAAGGCACCTTTTGGTATCGCGGCAACTAACCTGCAGTGCGCTGTCCAATCATTCTTGACACGTCGTTACCCAGAATGCATTTTCCGCTACACTAACACTCCGCTTTGTGCGCTTCAGCCTGATCGTCGCCGAAATGAGGGCTGTGCTCGCGCCGCAGCGAGCTGCAAGTGGCTAGAGGCGAGGGCGGTACGCCTTGGAAGCTGGGATGCGTGATGGTATAAACGTTGCCGCCGCCGGTGAGCTCTGTGGAGATTTGCGGTCTGGGTCCTCAGCTTTTCCAAAGTTCTTCGTCTACATAACGTGGTCTGCCTGACTGTATTCTCGTAACTCCGACATATCAATTTGTACAGCCTGACAAGAATTGAACAATCCACAACACCAACACAATGGAGAAACAAGGTGGTGAGTATACATTTTGTGCTCGGATGTACAGCAGCGTCATACACGCACACGTCTCCCACCAAACGCATCGACATCCTTCCCTTCTCACTCCCCTCGAATCCCCCAACCGCAATCCAACTCACTAACACCCACAGCCCCCATGCAGCAATACCCCCAAACCCCCGACATAACTGGCGCAACCCAACCCCCCGTCTACCACCAAGACCCCAACGCCCCATACACCCAGCAGCAGTACCCCCAACAACAGCAATACCCGCAGCAGTACCCGCAGCAGCCCCAATCCCCCCCTCCCATGCACGCCCCGCCGCAGTCCCCTCCACCGCAGCAGACCTACGAGCAGCAGCACAGCTACGAGCAGCAGCAGAAAGCGTATCCCGCCGGGCACGGCGCCCAGCCCGGCATGCCGCCGCAGCAGCAGTCCGGGCCCGTGTACCAAAACGCAACCCCGATTGCAAGTCTAGGCCGCGGACCGGCGCCTGCGGATTGTCCGGCGTGCGGGCAGAGGAGTATGACCAATATTGCGTATGAGACGGGGAATACGACGCAGTGAGTTTTATTCTACTTTCTCAGCGGGCGGGGGGGTAGTTGGTCGTCTACGACTACGACCGCACTGCGCTCATTCTATTCGAACTCACAGCTAACTGTCACAGCGCATGGGCCCTCGGCCTCTGCTGTTTGTGCCTGCTGGGCTGCATCCCGTACGTTATGAATAGCCTCAAGGACGTCACGCACAAATGCGGTCGCTGCGGCGTGCTGCTCGCGACCTGGCATCGCAGCGGGACGACAGAGGTGCACATCCACTCGTAGAGCGTCCAGCCACGACAAATCCATGCCTCCGGAGCATGGACCAGAAATCGAAAGTAAGATCGGATTCAGACGATGCAGAGAAGCAGAGACGACGAGCTGAGCATGTGATACCCGCGGATGAGGCGTTGTGTGTTGTCCTGTCAAGGCGCGAAGAGGGAGCCCGGAGTATATCCTGAATGAATGCGTTTTTGTTGCGAGATAACTTTTCGTCGCGTGTTGAGCGGGCAGAGGTTGAATCAAGCTTCTGTCTTGCGCCAGTGTGGCACCGCGTGTGACTTGTCGGTAGTGTGGCGCTGAGACAACGGCAGTAGTCGCGGCGCACAGATTCCGACCGTGACAGGAAGGAGATTTCTGCTTTGGCGACAGGAAGCAAATGCGCGGATTCCACTTCAGTGTTATATTCTCACCTCGTCGGATGTCCCGAAACCATCGCAATTCATTTTCTCTCCAGTGGCACGGGAACGCCAGACTCAATGCGAGACTCATGGACTCGCAAGGGGGTTTTCAAATACTTTCTTCCATCTCTTATTGTTACGTTTACGCATCATCGTGAACCCTCTGAAGAATCAAGAGCCTCACACCCGAAAGTTGCATACATCGCAGTCTCTCGACCAGCCACACCAGCGCTCTCTATCCCAATGTCTCCATACCAAGACCGCACGTTTTCTGCGAAGAACTCGGCAGCTGGCCGAGAAGAAGCGCGTTCGTCCTACGACAAAGAAATAGCTCGCTGAGGCGGAAAACAAGCGGCTATCATATCGCCAACTTTTCTGGTCGTATGTTAATTTTGTCTGCAGGTCTGAATATGCACACTCAATCTTCGACATTCCAGACATCTTCTGCAGCCTTCAACATTCTCGACTCAGCGTTAAGCTCCATCCATGGTATTCTGGAACCAGGTTCAGAACCATCATGATCCAGCTGGTAGTTTATGTGTACTGACTTATCAGCAGAAGAAGTAATGAATAGAGAACTGTGGGGGCAGGTTTTTTTTTCGACCAATAATTCCACGACTATCCACGTTTCGGTTGTTTGGCCGTATATCATAACATTTATTTTGCAATCTATACAAACGTTATCTTTTGGAGGTATTACAATAGACAAAAGTTCTGCTTATATTTACATTGCTACTTCTTCATCGTCTACTCCATCATGAAGGGTATGTTGAAACATGCAGCAGGACCATGATGGCTCGTTGTCTTGATATCATAAGCACGCTATAGTAGACCGGAAGTTGAAGAGAAGAGAGCTATATGTAGGTAAAGGAATGGAGGGGCATTAGCGCGGAGGTGGGAGTGAGATGTTGCGACGTTGGGGATGTTTGAGAGCTTGGTGCGTTGAGGGTGAGGGAGGGAGCTGGAAACGAACCTTATTAGGAAGTCTGGGGTGGATCGCTGTCTGCGCTATACACCGGACCGTGATCCGTTGAGCGAATCTGTAATGATATGATCTTGCAGGGCTGTCGTAAGTGCTACTTCAAAGCGCGTACTACCTCCGATCTCTGCTCCTGCTCCTCGATCGTGGACTGTCGTACGAATCGTAACTGGGGCTTCTCCGTCCACCGCCGCCCCTTCCTCCTCTTCTCGGCGGTGAGTCCCTCCTGCCGCGGCCGCCTCCACTACCCCGTCTGCGTGGTGGTGTCCGTGAAGGCGACCGGCTGTATGATGATCGCGAGATGCTTCTGCGCGGACTCCTGCTTCGAGATCTCGAGTACGAGCGAGGCCGATACCCAAAATCACCGCCGCCCCGGCCTCCTCTGCCTCTTCCTCTGCCCCGTCCTCGCCATCCTCCTCGTGGTGATGGTGATCGCCCACGGCCCCGTCCGCCCCCGTAGCCACCCATTGGCGGCGGTCGGTATGCGCCTGGCGGTCCCCCGCCTGCGTGTCCGGTGTGATCGTCGTGATAGCGTGATGGTGGACCTCCTCGTCTTGGAGGTGGTGTTCTAGAGAAGCGGCGTCGGGGGAGGACAATTGAGACCTGAATCTTTGCACCGTCCAGCTGTGCTTCGTGCATTTTCGCGATTGCGCGCTCGGCTTCCTCGACTTCTTCGTACATAATGTAGGCAGTGCCGCGGTTTACGTTGACTTGTCGAATTAGTGCAGCCTTGCAGGGAAAACTGAATTGAACTTACAGACTGGGTTCATGGGCATCCTGAGGTCCTTGATTGTCCCATACTTCCCAAAGATTTCACGGATGTGGTCCTCCTTGACGTTCTTCGTCAATGCTTCCACTACAATCTGCGCAAATCGTCAGTCTTGCTGTACGAGGCTGTCGCGGCCTAGCTGCTCTTACGTTTGTGCTTCTGGGCGCTGGCGATCCGTCCCTCGGTGTCGGACTACGAGTATAGCTTCTGCCTCTTCCAGTTGGAGATCTTGTCCGTGACCGTGATCTGGACTGGGATCTATCGTTTGGTTCATGACTTCTGCGCCCATTGCGCCGAGGTGTGGGAGGTCCTGTGCGCGAGCGAGAGCGTGATGGAGAACGAGGCGACCTCGAACCACGAAGCGACCGTGATCTTGCTGACAGAGAGCGTCTAGGGGATCGAGTGCGCGAACGGTCGCGTGGGCTCTGAGAACGCGTGCGTGACCGCGAGCGGTCCATTGGAGAGGGCGAACGTGACGGCATGGTGACCAATTCGGCGTCTGATGAGATTGATGTATTCAGGATACTTCAAAATGATCACTCGCTAGTTCGCCAGATTCTGAGGTCGAAGATCGTGAAAGTTGTGTCTTCTTCTAGAGCTTCAAGCTCGCTGCATGAACGTTCACAGAGCTCGAGGCTAGCGCGCGCACGCGCCACATCAATTGTACACGACAGGACCACCAGAGGCTCTGCTGCAGCACATCGCACTTTCACGATTTGCCCGATATGTCAATGAGCGATATCAAGTATTGATGAGCTCTTTCAATGATTAGGCTCCACACTTTTTACAGCACACAGAGGGCTGTCCATTGGTACGCTATAGGGTAGCAGTAATCGGCGAGCCACACGTAGCTGAATGTTTTGGAGGCCATAGCGACAGGAGGCAACAAAATCAGCTCAAGTGAGCTATGACTCAAGAATAGGAGAGATACTTGATAGTCAGGTGTGTACGTCTCGCGACACTAGAGCCCTTTTGCTAGCTGCAATTGTGTCCCCTCATCGAATAGTACATACGCCTTACCGAACATTGCTGTCCATACCATAAGGGTATTCCCATTCGAACACTGCGAGTACTCGAAATGGCATCAAGAGATGAGAATTTCCATGGAAGGACTCGGTCAAGAAGTGAAAGTCAATACCAACTGCCACAGGGAAGATGGTCTTGTATTCACGGACCTACAGGGTTGTTACTAACACGTCCTTGGCCATTCGCCATCAGTCGAATCATTGACTATACATACCCTACACGCACTATTCTGCGCTACATCCATGATGTACGGTCCACGCAGACAGCTGAGCAGAGAAGATCGCGCTTACTTGCGCTGGCACAATACCACCTTTCTTGCCACCTCCGATGGATCTGATGCTGAGATAGACTAACGATACTTCGATGGGCACGACGAGATAGGCAAGTTTGTAGAGTTATTGTGTATATCACTCCAATCTCCTCTTTTATATCAGAGGAGTGATAAGTACCTCGATTACCGCATTTTACTATAGGCCCAACAGGGTCTCCGTACGTCCACGCTTCTTTCTCGATTGACAGCCAGACTACATGACGTATAGCAAGCCCATTCCATTGACTAGATTCTCGATCCCCGTCCAATCCACCACAGTGTCAGGAACCTTATTCTCCGGCTCCCAAGGCCACTCCTTCTGCGAAAGATCAACACTGCCTCTCGCAGCCGCCTCGTTTTCCATGATATCGCCTTCCCAACCGTAGTCGATGTCTCGCGTTGCGTCGAGTTTAGCTTTGTAATTCACGAAGTCGTGGAAGATCGACAGCGGACCGCGCTCCGTCTGCCTCTTCTCCGCTGTCTTCTTGGGATCATCTGCGCGAGCAAGTGCCGCCTCGCGACTCTGCTCTGCAGCCCAAGCCGGCTTGCTGCGGTCTTGCTCTTTGTCGACAAGCTCCACGAGACCATAGTTGTTCGGGCCTTCCCAAAAGTCATAGACGCAACCGCCAGAGAAGACTTGGCTCATTGGCGGAGAGTAGATGACTGCTGTCTCTTCGAACTGCCGTGGCTGCTGTAGGTTCGTGCCGTACTCGGACATGAAGATCGGTAGGGCAGCACTCTTCAGACGAGCAACAAGTTGTTCGTAGCCGGACATCTGGTAGTTCGTTGACCCTGCCCAGAAATAGCAATTGCACTGTACAGCTTTAGCAGCGATTTTTGGGGACGTGGAGCGGGACAAACCGTCCAGAAATCGATGGAGCTTGCTGGGTCGCCTTGAGATAGGAAGTCGAGCGCTCTCGTGTCGAGGAGATCACTCGAAGCTGCAGTGTAGCCAATAGGAAGGATTCTTTGGCCACTGGCCTCATTTTGTAATTTCGTGTATCTTTTGAGGTCTCTCACTACCGCTTTGATGACCGGGGCGCATCGTTGACTGATTGAACTGTTGATCACACCGTTGCCTGCGACAAGACCCAGAGTGTTTGGGTATTGTGCCATGGCGTTAACAGTTTGGAAGTACTCTTCCAACGCTGGTTGATGGTATGATTTGTATGGCTCGGTTCGATTGATGCTGCTGAATATTGTGGACACTGACGTGAAGACGTAAATTCCAGCTTCCTCGAGCAGCTTCATGGACTGACCATGTCGTTTGGTGGCATCGATCCTGTCTTTGCCTATCAGGTTCGCGTCATCTTAGAGTGATGTATGGCTACGAACAAACAAAGAGGGTGTTCAGGCCTAGCTCTTTGAACAGTTCGATGTCATGCTTCAGCTGCGGTATACGTGCGTCTGAGATTGGGTCTTGAGTATCCGGGTTCTGGTAAGCAACTCCTCGAACGAAGAACTAGAGGCTGATAAGTCTGCCGTGGTACTCAGACTGCAGAACTTGGCTTACTCGCTCATCCCCTCTCCAGAGGTATCGACCTCGAATGGTGATGGGAATTGAGGCGGAAGGATTAGCCATATTAATAAAAAAGACAAGTGTGCGACCCAAAAATAGTGTATTCAATTGTATGGGGGCGTTCAATGAGAACTCTCTTCGAAGGACGAGCTGTTGCCTTATCCTTCAGAGCCAAGTCTGAGGCGTCCAAGTGGCGACCTGAGTGTGAGTGGCAAGAGCTGAATCGATCTCGAGCTGATCATCTCGAACGCAACTCGGTGCATCGGTACTAGCACTCGACTGCGAATGCTGTGTCAGTTCTCGACTGCTTCATGTTCATGTATTTCCTAAACTAAAAGCACGTGCTTGCAACGCCTCTGCCGCCGTAAGCTCCACAGCCTGTATATTATTCCCCGAGGTCGACACAAGATGACGAAACACTGCAGCGTCAGGCGAGCTATCGAGGACACAGTGTTCAAGGTGCTTCGTTTGACCGGACGTGTGTAACAGGCCTTCGAGTCGGGGCCAGCGCGGCAGATGCGCGTCGAAAGCTCCCGAGGTCGTGCGTGACAGGTTTGGAAGCTGCGAACTGCCCCATGGCTGAGACGGAGGGAACGCAAGACGCATCATTTAATAGGCAGCTGCACGATGGCGCAATCGCAGTAGGCAACTAAAACCGCATTGTGTTGAGACAATTCACTCCTGCTCGGCGCCGTTGCAAAGGAACCCCGCCACGAAATTGTATGGGAGCCCCACCACGCCAACGGGCCCTCCCACCTGCACCGCGCGACAGCACAACACTCGCCCTTCTACACCGCCTTACTACTCGTCTCTTCAACTTGCGATTTCTCTTTGCTGCAACAGTTCTCTTCCCGTACTTCCACACAACTCACCCGCACACTACTCAACATGTCCTGGCAAGGTGAGCACAAGTGACGCACGAAGGCTGTTATTGAAGCTGACCACGATATCAGCATACGTCGACCAGAGGTACTAGCTCTCTGCCATGCTCACAGCACATCTCTAATCGCCTCGCAGCCTCGTTGGCACTGGCAACATTGACAAGGCCGTCATCTGCGATGCCACCGGCCAGACAACCTGGGCCTCATCACCCGGTTTCTCCGTACGTCCGCACCAACGACTGTGCTAGTCGTGGCGACAAGAGCGCAACAGACACAGGATAGAGGCTGATAGCAGCAGCTTACTGCCGCCGAGATGGGCGCCATCGCCGCTTCCTTCAACGACAAGAGCGAGCCCAAGTCCGTGATCGCCAACGGCGTCAAGATCAACGGCGAGAAGTACATGACCATCGAGGCATCAGATGACTCGCTCAAGGCAAAGAAGGTGCGCACTTTCCAGACGACCCATACACTGTCACATACTTTAGGCGCTCCTCACTGCGCCGTGCTCGCCCATGCACAGACGCTAATCCGCAGTGATTTAGGGCAAGGAGGGCATCGTAGCCTACAAGACAACCCAGGCGCTCCTGATCGCACATCACAACGCCGAGGTCCAGACAACCAACGCCTTCAATAGCGTCGCCGAGCTGGGCGAGTACCTCAAGAAGGTTGGCTACTGAGCGCGCGGATTCGTTCGAGACTTGTTCATACTTCAGGAATATTTGCATAAGCGTGGCGGACGGATGGACGACAGGAAAAGCTCAGCGCGGGGTGGCAGCTGGTTGGAGAATAGATACGAGGTGAGGCGTAGCACCTAGGAAGCAAGAATGAGACACATCCACACCTACAAATGTGCGCGACACACATTGGTATGAGGCACGTGAGGTACGCTGAGATTGGATCGGTTCAGGGTGGCCAAGTCCTTTCGCACAAAAGTGTGAACTCCAGCTCTTAGTTCTCGATATAGTTGGGGATGTACAGCGAAGCTAGCTATACTGTTCTTGATCGAGCAGGGAGCCGGTCGTGAAGGTTCGAGATCGTCGTGCCGTGTATTAAGCACACCGGTATCGTGGCAAAGGATGAAGACAAGAAGACATGCCTAGGCTGCGCTGATACATTCGCAGATACCCAAAGATGAGTATCATCATTTCTCCGTAAGCAAGACATGAGGTGATGTCCACGACTTTTCATCAACACAAGACGAGGCACATACCCCACATCGAATACAATTTCGAATACTACAACGCACAAACGTCTACGTTTTCTTCTCACGTCTTCATCCTACGCTGAGTACCACACATGGATCTCTCCAAGGCCCTCATCGCACGAGAGTAAGCAAATATGAACCGACCCTGTTCCATATCCAGGAAAAGCCGCAGAACAGACACATTACTATTGCCGCTGAAGCTCTCAGCAGAGTCTTGCATACCGCCGCGACCTTGCGTGCAGGAAAGAGCAGCACATGATATTGGGATATTTCTTATTTTGGATGGGGGAACATTGCGGGGAGTTCCCATGGTTTTCAGCAGAAGAGGGAGCAGACATGACTTGTTTGTGAAAAAGTTTTGCAAAGGCAACGAGGGTTGTCTTTAAGGATGGGGATGCTCTTGACGGGATCGGGTTTTAAACGGCGTCAGATTTCGCCGAACGACGACCATTTAGGGAAGCACATATCAATCCGACTGGGGTATTTCACAGCAGAAACCGAGCAAACGAGCATACGACGTTTGCCGTGTAGGTTTTCGAAGAAGACGTAGCACAGATCTGTCCATGAAAGTCTCGATACTCTCATGTTGATGTAAGGGTAGGAAACATTGACTTATACGACGTCAAAGGCAGAAAAGTGTAACACATATGGGCAGCACCATATTTTTTTTTTTTTTGAGGGAAGATCAGGCCTGCCAGCGTTTGAGTTTCGTGCAGAAGAGAGCATAAGTCGTTGATAGAAGTAAGCGGCGCGACATGTTCTCACTTTCTGAACGTTTTGGGTGAGAAAGCACAGGGGGTGTGTGTCTTGTTAAGGTGACGGCTCGTCAAGGTAAGTAGGGGTGGTCTCTCAGCGTATCCAAGCGATACACATAGACGTAACCAAGGAACTTTGAAGAACTTGACAACTGCGATTTGACGAGTGAGTGCAACAGAGGAGAGGAGAAACAGCACATAGAGGTAGGGCACGTTGCGTTTGGAGAAGGCCAAGTAAAGATGATGCGAAGAAAGCAGGATCCTCCAACCAGGGTTTGATCTTATACGCGATTTTAGCCTTCCAAACAATACCCAAGCAATCAACCCGAGAACATCAATCGAGATGATTAGAGGCTGGGACATATGTGATCTCGGCGTTGGTGAACACACGTCTAATGCTTTACTCTCAAGCTGTGCACAGAGCGCAGCACATAAGGTTGCGTAAAGAATGCTTTGGAGAACACAAAAATATCACATTGGTCTTGGACTTCCGGTAGAACAGGTTAACCAAGCATGTACTCTCAGTCTTACCATTTGGATAATTAGAGGACATCAGCGAACATGTTTCCGTTTATGTAGGATTCAAGCAGCAACGAAAAGGGAGCATGAGCGGGTTCCATCATCGCTTTTGAAAGGATGCAGAAGACTGCGACAGTAAAGGAGCAATAATCGGTTGGCGGAAGGCTGGCTTTGTGTGCATCAATTTAAATTCACTGAACATGCCAGCGGAAACGCAAAGACAGCAACATTGGGGATGGCTTCGGTGAATTTGTGCTCAAGACAGAGAAGGCATTTTACAGCGGGCAAGTTGCTGCAAAAGTCAGAGCTCTTGTATTTCGTACGAAGGACTTCTGTTGGATAGGAGCGAGACGACATGCCCTAAAAAGGTCAGGCAGTACAGCACATATAGCAGAGAGGTGTTCCTTTTAGTAACAGAGGAGCAGATGTTCGCCAGACATGAGCCTTGACCTCAACGCAAAGCAGTACATATGATCTTCCATGGCCGGGTTCTGAAGAACAGCATCGGCTCTGTGATTATGTTTTCAGAAAAGGGAGAAAACAGCGACATAGGAGCGGCGAATCAGGTTTTTGGAACAACAATAGAAGAAAGGGGTTGGGAGATGTAGAAGCTTGTTAAGAGGATGTAACTTTGTACGTGTCTATCATCGCGCAAAACCGACCAAAAGGTCACCGTGAAAGCACGTGGTCGTAGCAGTAGACATGTCGGCGGACGATGTTTCGAAGAGGCCAAAAAGCATGTGGCATGCACACCCCAACTTCTAGTCTTGTAGAGGCCAAGGCACCACGGCTGTGGTGTCGAAATAGCAAGTATCAAATGCGTCTCGAGTACGCTAGCAGAACAGTGAGTAGGGGCGAATTTCATATTCGGGATGTCAAATTGATGTTGCTTAGGTCGCTCAGAAACGCCAGGCTAGAAATGCTCAGCTAGGAAGCCCAAGTCAAGATCTCACTTTTCCTTCTACTCTCTCCACAGTCCACTCAGGAGTACAAACGCACAAATTCTACAACTCCTTCTTCCTCTCAGGACTGGCCTCAATAACAGCCCTCTCAATGAGGTTCTTGCCCACACTAGCCGACTCCTTCCAACCACGCTGACGACTCCAGAACCTAGTCTCAGACGTAGTCTCCCTAAGACTAGACTGCCTAGCATCCTCCTCAAGACTCTTCCTCGTAATCTCCTCTCCACCATCGGTAAGCGCAGGGAACTTTTGCAGCTGGCTTAAGTTCTCTTCAAAAAATCGCTTGCGGATCAAAAAGCGCTCGCGACGCTCCTTCTGCTGGCCTGGCGAGTCCATCTTCGAGACTGCGATACGAACGGCAGTGCGGACGAGAATGAAGATGTGTTCGGAGAAGAAGACTATGAGGAGGAGAGCCCAGAGCTGTATGTTGGACGGCTTGCCATCAGGACCCTTGCCGTCGCCGTAAAACATGTAGACGAGGGCCGAGGTTGTCAGACTACCGAGCCAGGTCAAGAAGCTGAGGCTGTCGAGCCAAGGGCCGATGGTGTCAGCACGCCAGGGGATGGGTCGCTGCATCTCGACGCAGATCTTCATTGCATCTGCACGAAGCTCAATCCAGTCATTGACCAAGAAGGAGACGGCAGTCAAAGGCCAAACAACGGAGAACAGAGATAGGTAACCGAATTGCACAACCATCTCGCGGAGGTCGGCTGTGACGTCGTAGACATCGAGTTCAGCTTCTTTGCGAACGCGTTCCAGGAATGCAGCATCCTCAGGAGGATCGTTGGCAGCAGCCGAAGGGGCAGCGCCACCGTTCTTCGCAGCGCGTTCGGACTGGATCTCCTTGTACTTGGCAAAACCACGGCGCTTCAAGTAGGGGACGATGAGCTCCATACCCAGGTTAACAACTTGGGCGGTCACAGTGAAATAGATGACCTGCTTGCGAAGACGGTCGGGGTTGATGGACCAACTCGATGTACTAGTGGTGGAGCTGAGGTGCAGCTGCTTCTCGTCTTCAGCGAAGGGTCGGACGGCCACGTTAAAGACGTCAAGGTACGGTACGATGACGGTACCAAAGGGTACGTAGACGAAAGCGGTGAGGAAGATACCTAGGTAGGACATGATGAAGTTAAGAACGAAGATCTTCTGGGTTAGAGCATACTCGAACGCGCTTGCTGTCTCGTAATTCTCGAACTCGGTGAGGCGGGTAGCGAATCGAGTGAGGATGGTGTTGAGGACAGGGTTGACCGTGGTGAGTATACCGGTAGGAATGAATACCAGGACGCTTTTCAACGGCCCGTTGTAGACCTCGGTGATGAATACCTCAATGCCAAAGCAAGTTGCAATAACGGTTCCAAGCAAAAGAGTGGCCGCAATGGCGAAGGGAATCTGCAGTAGCTGTCTTTGGAAACGCTTCTGCGCGGGGAAAAATCCGACTTGCTCGCCAGTGACGGGGTCTGTGATCGTCTTCTCGTGTGCAAAATCTCTCCTCTTGACGTCGATCTTGGAGACTCCTTTAACGCCCCAGCGGACGCTGAGATCACCCTCCTGCTGTTTCCAGTACTCGGTGAAGACAACACACCAGATTGCGCTGAAGATGCCGTATATAGGGGAGAAGTGACCCAAGAAGAGCCATGCAAAGGCGCCGAAGCCTGCTGCAGGAATCAGGAAGGTGAAGTAGGATTGCGTGAAGGCAAAGTAGAAAGCAATCTGCAGCGGTCAGCTTATGCAGGCAGAAGGGCTGTTTAGCGGGCAAACCTTCTCGCCCAGACGGTTCCTGATGTCGTCGAGATCCTCGGTCTTAAGGAAGTACGACTGTGTCCACTTCTTGATCCAGTCCTTGTTGTAGGCGTGGTCGTGCAGAGCGAAGATGGACTCGACATTCTCCCATTCTCCTTCCTTGGGTGTGATGCCGGCTCCACCTTCAGATGTGGGGTTGGTGATCAGCTGGTAGATAATACGTAGGCGTTCGGCTTCGTAGAGAGGCTCAGCTTCGAGCGCCGCACGTGTCTCTTTGTCGGGGGCAGTAGAGCGAACGCCATGCATCCAGTCTCGCACTCTATGCGCAAGTCAGTCTTTCTGATGTGTGGAAGAATTGTTTTAAGTCTTACCTCGACCTGTAGACTTCACCAAACAGGTGCTCGTCAGAGGCTACCCTGACGAAGAGCAGCAGCGAGTGGTCGTCTCCATTCCGAGCCTCTGTCTGCAGACCCACATTAGCAAGGGCATGGCACAGCTTCTCGAATTGAGCAGCTGCTTTGGCCTTGTCTACGCGATGGTCAGCTTCAGCTATGTCCTAGTGCCTTCACATGCCGCATACCGGTTTTCGCGAAGTGGTAGCTAATCACGTAGTCGACGTCCAGGTTTGACTGGAGAGCTTTTGACTTCGACATGGCTGAGGTTTCGCTCGAGTCGAGCAGGAAGAACTTGAGGTCGTAGATCTTCCAAGCAATGTCTGTGAAATAGGGAATCTTGCGGCTCTCGAGTTGAGGTGCTGACCCCTCCAAAGTGGTCGACATTCCAAGTTGGTGTTCCTTCCTGGCTTGGAATTCAGGGACCACGAACGTCATCAGCGCGTCGATCTGCAGCAAACCCGCTTTGACATTTGGACATCGCAACTGCCGGGACTGCATAAACAGGAATTGCTCGCAACACAGAGCCAGCTTGACTGTGATACAATGTGATCAGCTCTATAATCACTCAAAGATTGCCAAAAAATAAATAAACAGGAGAGGCTGCAAGAGCAAGGTCCTCGAACCATGTACACTGGTCAGAGTGGGTTTGTGTCTCCATCGCGTTTGACAGGATATTCGCAGGACACGAAAACGTCGGTACCATGATTGCCTTCATAGACTGCCCAGTTTGATTGTCGAGACCTCTATGGCGTCTCGAGCAGGTAGTGAAAAAGATTGAAGCGAGTCATGCGCTTGCCCTGCGAAGCTTTGGGCTGACCGTGCAACTTCGCAACTTCCGTAGCTCCATCCCCAGAAAGAACGAACAAACCCAAATGTCACTCCTTAGGCATGCGAAGCAGTACCTAGCCAATCAATCCAAGTACGCACACCTCAACGCGTTTGTATCGCTCGCCGAGCCGTCGAAATTGGTCTCTCACGCGGATGTGAGGACCGAACGTCACGATGTCCAGAATAAAGTGATCGCGGTCAAGGACAATATCTGCACCGCAGACTTGAAGACCACGGCTTCATCCAGAATACTGAAGAATTTTATAAGCCCGTACGATGCGACCGTGGTAAAGCTTCTGCGGGACGCGGGCGCAGTGGTGTGCGGCAAGACAAACATGGACGAGTTTGGGATGGGCTCGCATTCTACGCATTCACACGCGGGTGCGGTGAGGATGCAGAGGTGTGCTGACGAAGAACCCAAGAGCGCGGGAGGTAGCTCAGGTGGAAGCGCACTCGCTGTTGCAACTGCGCAGTGCTGGGCAGCTTTGGGAACAGACACCGGCGGCTCTGTCAGACTCCCGGCAGCATACACAGGCGTCGTTGGCTTCAAGCCAAGCTATGGTCTTCTGTCGAGATGGGGCGTCATCGCATACGCGAACTCACTCGACACAGTTGGCATCCTAGGCAAAGGCGTATCAGACGTTCGCGCCGTCTTCGGTAGGTGTTCGACACCTAATCCGCTGTCAAGCATTTCTGACTTCACTTGCAGATAAGGTCAACAAGTACGATCCTCAAGACCCCACCTCACTCTCGCCTTCGACTCGTCATCGTCTTGATAGTAAGGAAACTGGGCCCCTTCGAATTGGCATTCCGCTGGACTACAATATCAGCACATTACAGCCGGCCGTTCGACAGGCATGGGTGCGCACATTGAGAGAATTGTATGAGCGAGGGCACAGTTTGCATCCAGTAAATCTGCCAGCAACACAGCATGCCTTGTCAGCGTACTACGTTCTGGCTCCTGCGGAAGCCTCAAGCAACCTTGCGAAGTACGACGGAGTTCGATATGGTAGCAGAGCAGGAGGCATTGATGGTACACCGGAGAGCGTCTTGTTCGCGAGGACGAGAAGCCAAGGATTTGGACCCGAGGTGCAACGGCGAATCCTGCTGGGTGCTTTCACGCTCAGCGCTCAGGCAATGGACAACTACTTCATTCAAGCTCAGAAGGTTCGACGTCTTGTCCAGCACGACTTCGACAGAGTGTTCACAACACCAAATCCCCTCGTCAATGACATGCCTGAGGCGAACACGGACGAGACTACAGTGGATGTGATCGTCTGCCCTACCGCTCCTACGCTTGCGCCATCCTTGGTGAGCGTCGAGGACCAAGACCCTATTTCGGCCTACATGAACGATGTTTTCACTGTACCAGCCAGTCTTGCTGGCCTGCCATCAATCAGCGTCCCTGTCCAAATAGCGCGCGACGACCCGGCCGCTGAGCAGCGTTTCGAGGAGACTGCTGGCATCCAGATCATCGGCCAGTACGGGGATGATGCCCGTGTCCTCGAAGCCGCAGACATTGTCTCAAGGATCGCACCAACAAATCAAGCACTGAGGGATACACCGGACGTGACTTCGTGGGGCGCCAGCACCTTGCAATAAAATGACACGACTCTTTCGATTGCCAAGTACATCTTGAGATGTTCCATCATGAGGAATGACAGCATCAAAGGTAACGAGTGATTGTGACAGCTGTATCAAAAGTCACCGATGAAAAACAATTTTGTCATTATCAGTCACAGAGCACTTCTATCTTGCACACCGCCCTCCACCTACCGCTTTTGTTCTTGAATAGGCGCCATATCACTGACACGAAGAGCCTGGTAGCAGCAATCAGGCCATACTTCTGCGTTTGCCGCGATTGACGGCTGCAAAAGTCGATATGTCACTACCAGTGAATCCGAGCCACCAACGGTCGCCTCCAAGTCACTCGCCAGCGTATCGGCCCTGTTTCTTCTTACCGCAGGTATGTAAGAGGCGTACGCGACCATCTTGTCCCGGTCGTAGCTTATGATGATAGAGATGACCTATCAACTTAGGTAATGAGTACATCGTAAGATGTACAGGTTGCCGCAGCTCCAAACCGCTGCTGAAGCACGTGAGAAGCTTACGATGAGATACCCGCATTACCCTATCCTTCGAGACTCTCACCCACACCCACGTGTTCCAGTTTAAGAGGCATCCGCGCCGCTAAGCGCCTAACCTCATTGGTCCTTCTACGTGGCCATCTTCAGCGCTGCTCAACTTGATTTTGGGTCCACTTGAAGCGTGCTTGGAGCAGACTTACTCACATACAACTGTCTCACACAACTGATGCGTCGGTATGCCAAAGCAAGTCAAATGTTCAACAGCTCTGGCACTGCTATCTGTGCTATCAGTGTATGCGTGCCCAGTCAAGTACGAGCGGGGTTACATGTGCAGTACTACACTCGTTTAAGCTCCGCCAGTAGGCGACTGACTTCGGGTATCTTGATAACAACCTCGAGTAAGCGGATGCCCTGTCCTACGTCCTCTCCCCTCGTACTGTACCGCTCCTGGCATTCCACAGACCTGGATGCTAGCTTCACATTTACGCTAGCGGCTCAGTCCAGTAGGTACTTGTGAGCGATCTGCAAGCCATCCTGCTCACGAATCTCCTGATGGTGTGAAGACGTCCAGCCTTTGCCTATCAGACTGTCTTGGCCCGGTCAAGTCTACCATCATAGGTGCAATTCCGCAGTTTGCAGACGCAGACTGGCCTGACATGCAGACTCAACAAGCCTGGCATGCAGACCTGACATGGGGAAACACTTCCAGGGCCAATCTTGCCCTCAAATTCACCACCTCCGCCCGTTATCCGTAACGGCAGATGTTGTCTCTTGAGTCTAGTCCTACCATCCCCCACTCGGCGCCAAACATGCATCTGCATTTCCAACACATGTTGTGGGGTCCAACGCCTCACTCTGCTCTGCGGCCTTTACGCGGACCGAATTGCATCTCTTCGTGGCTCGAAAAGTGCGCGACGTGTGAATTATGCAGTATGAACTAAGCGTTAGTTGGTCGTGATATGTCACCGGTCTGTCGGCGGCCAATCGGCTCCACGTATCCTGCGTGGTCAGGTGTCGTCAACATGATGTCTTGCAGGATCGAGGAACCGCCCGGGATGGGGGTAGGTTGAGGGGCCTGCTGATGGCTTGGGACGCGGGCGAGGTGCGCAAGACGCTGTATATAAACCACCCGCCGTGGGCACCTTGATGGCCACAGCTCACCGACTCGACACTTCACTATCTACAACCAACACCAAAGCTTTTCGCTACCAACCAACCAACCAATCACCTTCAACATGTCTCCCTGGTAGGTGACTCCAATTCCAACTTCCAGATTAACCTCGACGCGAGGAGCACGATATCTGGTTGTGAGTTGGGCACTCCTGAGCGGGGAACACCTTGATGGCCACCATGCATAAGACTGCGACTGCATTAGCCACTAGCTACTACGTTGAGATGTCAGCTGACCAGCTCCGGTAGCGACTGCAGCACCTGCTCCTGCAAGGGCGACTGCAACTCGTGCAACTGCGGATCCTGCTCTGTAAGTCCGCTCGTTCAGCTTTCAGCATAGATTCGGCACGGGGATCCGAGATGGCACTGTGAAATGCTGGGATCACTGCGCCTTTGCATGGTCACAGCTAACGGGAACAGCACTAAATGTCGGACATCTTGAAGTCTGGTCGAACCCATCATGTGTCCCACCAACGGAAGATCTGATCAACCGTTTGGGACGGCAAGAACAACGCATGGACTTTTCTGATTTAGCGTTCTTGGGTGAGGCAGAGTGATGATAGCACGAATGAATTAAACAAATAATGTCTGAGAGCGCTTTGTTCCAACCATGTAATGTGCAGTTGCGATTAAAACAACTATATGCGTACCTCCAGCGGGTATATATCCAACAACATCTTGCGCGCCTTACCGCCAACACCGCCCTCTCCCAGTCCCCACTGCTCACAAGTCACAACGAGCCCAGTCAGGGTCCGCAGCGTCACGTCTCAGATGTCCAAATGCTGCCTAATATCATCGCCAAGCCGCCACTCATCCTCCCTCGCTGTCCGCTCAAGCGGCGTCATAACATCGTCTTCATCACGCTCCCGACTTTTATCTGTCCCGCCGCTGCCTACCGTCTCTTTCCCCAGCGATTCCGCATTGCTCTTCGTCCGCTTCTTCTTCTTGAACCAGCTCCGCTTACTCTGCGTGCTCTGCGCGTCTTCCGCTTCGCCAGCCTCGCTCGTGCCAGCTTCGGACGCTACACTAGCCGCATACTCGCTGGGCACGAGAGTTGGATCGCGGCTGGATGCCGTAGAAGCGTTGGAAGAGAGCTTGGTGAGGTGGTTCGGGTCTGGAGTCGAGGGTTGCATTGGGTCTGCGCGCGGAGTGGGCACGGGCGTCGTTTCTGAGCTGGGCGTTGCTTCGACGAGTTCGGCGTCGCGGTACCATTTGCGGCGGCGTGTGTAGCGGCCCCAGCTATCTTGGCCTCTGCGGCCGTCGCGCCACTATCACAGTGAGTCAGTCGAACAGTGATGAAATAGAGAGGTCAGGTACCTTGTTGTCGTAGTATATCCAGCCCATTTCCTCTTTGCTGGCGCCCTTAGGCGCTTTGCTGTCTGAGTCGCCTGTCTCGATCGCCCAGGAGCTGCCTTGCACCCAGCGCCAGCGTGAGGCGCCACCCTCGACTTCGGGGAGCTCGAAATGTTCTTTGTCGGGCACAGAGTTCATGTGCTCATCCGTCCAGGATGCTCTTTCGTAGGCGAGCATGGATGATGTCCAGCCGATACCCAGCCATCGTCGCTGGTTCTCGTAGATTGAGAATGTAAAGCGAACGCCAGTCGACTCTGGGCGACGCTTGGCTGCAAGAGAAGCGGCAACTTCCTGTGTGCTCTTCTTTCGGGGCGGGAGAGGTGGTGGTTGTTGGCCTTTGGAGTTGGTAGGAGCATCGCCGAAATTGAGGCCAGTGACAAAGATGCAGATTCGGCGCACAGTACGCGAACGCCAGAGTAAGGTACGGGTCACCCGCGCAGGACGTGAGTGCCAGCTCAAAACCACAGTGCCAACGGCTAGAACTACCCGCTTCGTGGTCAGGATGTACAGCGGAGGTAGTGTGAGGGCGATCCAGAGCGGCAGAACAAAAACTATCCGAATGAATAGAACGGTGAGTGCTGGCCTTGTTGTCGCTGACGTTGCCGTGCGCTGGGTGGAGAGAAAGTCCGTTAACCTTAAGAAAGGGTCCAGCAGTATGTTACAGCGCGACGTAAAAAGCTTAAGGTCTTCCACAATCTCTTCAAGACTCTTATGGTGCTTGATGTTGCTGTCTGACTCTGCCCGCTTGTGTCCTTTCTGACCCTTCTCACCAGTCCACCCTGTCGATGACAGCGGCGAGTACCTGCGCGCATACATGCCCAAGATCAGGCTCGACACGACGATGATTGGCCCGGCATATCTTGTGACAGAATCACCGTACATGACAATCGCCCAGAAGCTGGCGACCAGTATGAAGCTCTCCCAAGGATCTCCGGTGGTCCATGTCAGCAGCCCAGCTAGCTTGTTAAGAGGCAGCAGGAACGGATGCGAGTATGCGAGAACACGAGTGACTTGTGGTGGCGTAGCAGCGAGCAGTGGCGACTTTTGGTGCACGAGTATGGCAGAACGCAGTTTCGTCTGCGGCGTTATTTGCCCTATGTTAGAGGGCGAGAAGGTGGCATAAGTTGGCGGATTCGGGTCGCCGGAGGGCTGCGGCGACGCATCGTTGGAGGGCTTTGAAGGGCTGGACATATGCTCTAGCCAGGGCGTGTCTTCAGTACATTAGCATAGTGTGTGCTGTGCAGCTTGTATTCGCAGATGGGTCGGTGGTGGAATACCTAGTGCTGCCATACAGTAATTAGCACATGAACAACGTCATAAGGCAGCCGCGGTCGAGTTGGCAGACGCGTCGAGAATGTCGGTAGCACGTTATGGATTGTTGCAACAGCTACTGGAGGATGCTACAAAGGTCGCACACGAGAAGTCAATGTGCTGAGCTCGCGTGAGGCTTCTGGCATATGACGCGGTCACTGGTAGGCGTGGAGGCTAAGGGCCTCGGGCATGTGAAAGAGAGGATTGCTCGGTACATGTGGCAAGTTAAGCCAGCCTGGACGTGGAGTGAGATAACCGCAACCATGCACAGATAGATTGAGGTTCACCATGCATCGCCAGCGAAGCGCTCACCAACTTTCTCGCTCCGTCAACTGTACAGTCGTGCAGGTGTGGTTCTGTGCTTTGCGATCGGAGTTTGATTGGCTGTGAGCTGATACACGTGACTTGTCAGCGGAAGAGTGCCGAAAGCTCGGAAGGCGAACTGAAATTCTAGGGATTGACTCTATTGTTCAGCACGTTCATTGAGGCAGACCAGCCGTATCGTCCATCTCGCTCATCTACACAACGTCGCCGTGTTACTGCTGCTGCCCTCCCTCCTTCCTCACAATGGTGAGCACGTTGATTTGGGCTCCAGTCAGTATCCTGCTAACATCTCAAGGCCCACCGCATAATAACGCAAGTCGTCTTCTCTGGCGCACGTATCATCGGACGCGCCGTCTCTGAGTCCTATCGCCAGGCTGCGGCTTCGCAGAAATATGCTGCCGCGAATGCTGGCAGTGGCGGTGGTGCCTTCGCATCCTCCAATATCACAATGGACGAGGCTTGCAAGATTCTGAACGTCGGTCCTGGCAAGATGGGTACAATAGAAGCGGAGCAAGTCACCGAGCGTTTCAAGCGACTGTTCGACCTGAACGACCCGCAGAAGGGCGGTAGCTTTTATCTGCAAAGCAAGATATTAAGAGCCCGAGAGAGGATCGAACGAGAACTTCAAGGGCACCAGCGTATGGCTGAAAGAGAAGCAGAAATATCAGAAGGGTTCAAGCCAAAGTTCACAAAGGAGGATAAGTGAGCAAGCGTCCTTGAAAGACTTCGCAACGCCAGGAAAAGAGTCGTTGCGACGGCGTTCGGAAAGATGACGGACGCACATATGCGAGTCAAGAAGAGATCAGGAATGCATCATCATGGCGTTCGGTTGAGGGCATAGCGATTGAACTTTCGGGCATGTCTCTCGGGAGGGGTGGCGCGACCATGTGAATACCTCGAGCACGTCAAGAAGAGGCACATGTATTGGAACCTCTCTACTCTCTCTAGCGGACATCTGGCCCCCTAATTTGTGTCAATATTGTATTAATAGGTGCCATGAGCAGTGTTGCATTCTTCAAAGAGGAAGTACTGTAGAATCTTGTATATTTGAACGATTTGAAACGACCAAGCACACTCTGACCGTCCCTCGCTCATGAATGAAATCAAAACTTGGGGAAAGAGCTGTTTATAGTCTTCAAGGGCTCCTGCCCGCCAGTGAATTGTACTTTGAAGATGGAGTGAAGAGCACGGGGCGGCACCTTCCCCGTCTCTTAGCGGCCCCACCGAGGAACCATTTCGCGCGCAGTTCTTTCGTCTCTTAAATCTGCACGTCACCACCACCGAACACGAAACTCCTATCAACGCCCACAGTCACAATCCGACGCGTCGCACTGCAAACACAAACAACTAGAAATAATGGGAGATTTATATCGCCCAGGTGGCGGCGGTGGGAGACCGCTTTCTGAGCGCATGACATTCACCAGCGGCGGCGGCGATAACTATCGTCCTGGCGGCGGCCAGCAGGGTCGCAGCAACCCCGAGTTTACGTTCTCGTCAAACCACGATGGACCGCGATTCCCGCCTGCCGGTCCAGCCAATGCAGGCCCCCCTGCACGGCGGCGCGACCAACGCAATGGCGGCCCACGCGATTCGAGACGCGGTGGCCCGAATGGTCGTGGTAGAGGCGGTGGTCGCGGAGGCTACCGCAAGCCTGGCGCCCATGAGCGTGCTTTGTTGACTGTCCAGGATCGCGGCAGTCCTGAGCGCACACTTGGTGTTACTGATGGGTCCAACAAGTTTATGAATGTCGATGAGATGTCCGAAGACGAGGAAGAGGTCAACAACAAGGAAGCTGGAGAAGACACAGCTGACGATGAGAGCGACTCACACAAGGCGGCCCGCACCACAAGTGGGCGTGCTGATGGTGACTCTGTACCGAAGTGGAGCAACCCAGAGATCTACTCTGCCCTGCCTCCTCCAGAGGAGTTGAGACCTGGCAAGAAGATCGATTTTGTCCAGCTGATCAGGAAAGCGAAGAATGACGCCGCCGAGAAGGGCAATAACAACAATGCCGTTGCTGCCAACGATGACTTCATATCCTTTGGAGATGACGATACTTCCACCAAGGGAGCCGATATGATCATTCTCGAGGACGATGAGCCCAGAATAAACAGGCGGCCACAGAATGGAGGCTTTTCACAAGGTCTGATGAATGACCTCGACTATGTCGACTCCATCGTGAGCCAGAATAAGCGCTCACACCGAGCCGCTGATCTTCATGAGCAGCCACAGCAGAGCAAGGCGAAGCGCAAGAGGGGTGAGATTGAGAATGTGCGTGGGATAGTACAGGAGTGGATGGGCACTGCGCGATGCGACACAGCGCCATGGCTCGATCCACGGCACGACTACACGCATCTAGCCAATGATCCACTGAAATGGTAAGACAAAGCGTATGTGCTTGTCTGTTTGTGTGCATGCTAACAGCGCCAGGCTGCACAACGAAATTCTCGATTTCTACGACTTCGTCGCGCCCCAGCCCTACGAACATGACATCCGTCACCGCCTCGTCCAGCGAGTTCAGCAAGCTCTGGGCACTCAGAGGTTCCCACACGATACCGGTCGCATCTTATGCTTTGGTTCGTTCCCGGCAGGCCTCTATCTTCCCACTGCTGATATGGATCTTGTCTACACCTCCGACAGATTTTACCAAGGTGGTGCAGCCGCTATGGACTTTACAAACAAGAGCGTAGTCAACTCCACATTAAGGAAGGCCGCTAGGAGACTCGAGAACGTCCGCATTGCCGTCAACGTCTTGTGCATCACCAAGGCTAAGGTGCCGATCATCAAGTTTGTCGATCGGGTGACCAACATCAACGTTGACATCTCGTTTGAGAACCTCAGCGGAGTTCAGGCACAAGCAACATTCCAGCAGTGGAAGCATGACTATCCAGATATGATCTATATGGTCGCTCTGCTAAAGCAATTCCTCGTCATGCGTGGCATGAACGAGGTCCACACCGGTGGCATTGGAGGCTTCACTATCATTTGTCTCGTCATCAGCTACTTCCAGCACAGCAGGAAGCCTGAAAATCTTGGAGACTGCTTTCTGGGCTTCCTCGACTACTATGGCAACACTTTCGATCTGCGGACCCAGCGCATACAGATGCACCCTCCCGCGATCATCACAAAGAATGGCTGGGACGTTGACGGTCGTGAAGAGAGACCCAATGGCCTGTCTATACAAGACCCGAACCGCCCTGAGAACAACATCTCAGGAGGATCCCATAAGGCATGGGAAGTATTCCAAGCCTTTCGCGCGGCGCACCGAGTCCTAAAAGACCGTATTGATTCGAAGAGCTCCAGCAGAAGCATTCTCGAGTGTATACTGGGCGGCAACTACGAGACATACATCATGCAGCGACGTCACATGCAGACTCTCAAGTAAGCTGTATGTATCCGGGTTTATCAGGGTCATACCGTGGTATCGTGGCCAGGAAGCATATGGATGGTCATATCCTTGAGCTTGACTATCTAGCATTTGCTTGTTCCCTGCCTACCGTGGCCCTGGTTCACTCGATGCATACGACTTATCTTGCAAACGACTGTAGAACATGACTTACTCTATTCTAGTCCCGAAGATCTGCAATATATCGATCATCGGATCGGTACATCGATGCAGCACAGAGAAGCAATGATGTAGGGACCCAAGAGATCGTACGATCCGTCTTATCGCGGATGGACTCGTACGAACAGTGTAGACGGAGTATTGAGGTGGTCTCATAACGGTAGGGCGTTTATAGGCGTGTGTGGATTGAGGGGCATGTTTGCCCTATGCGGTTCACTCACCTTTCAACAGGTTAGGGCGGTCATTTTTCGCGATACCCTGGAGCATCACAGGCGTTTCACCCGAGCATTCTACTACAAGCATTACCTACCACGATCCGCGAACAGACTGTTCTCTGTCAACCTTATGCAGACGGACGGTTGATTCCACACTGCCACCAGGCCCACGAGTCAACCAACGGACTTGTTATTGTACTCTAGATCATCATGACATCGAGTTTCAACTTTTCCCCTCTGCTTTTGTTATCTGCTTGCTTTGGCAGTAGCTACTCTCTATCGTAACTCCACTAATTATACTCGGTGAGGGCCAGGCAACTACGAGGAAAACTCTCTTGGCAGTGGCCTCAAAGGAGTTGCCGGATGAACCCTCAGAAATGCCCACGCCACAGGACACCTTTTCTCATTGAGTATCTTGCTCTATGCAAGGACTCGAAGAAGAAGGGTGGATCCACCTGAGCTATTGGGCCTTGATTAGGACTCAGAGCATGGCTTGGAGCAAAGTATTGTAAAGTAGTCGATAGCTAACCGTCGTCCTTCATTCAATCCTACCCTTTTATGTACTATGCACATACTGATCGCCGCGGGGTACTAAGACTTGGCGTAAACGCCTATACAAAGTAGGCCGTGCACGATGTCGTGCCGCATCACTTGAGCATGGCAGGCAATATTGCAAAACATGTCGTAAGCAGATTTTGCTCGAAGGTAATGACAAGATGGAGCAGAGATAGCCCTGCAAACACAACATACAGACGCCTTAGCATTCGGCTGTAGAAAGATGTAATTACTTCGGGAACTACGGATGGTGATGCACAGGATAACGCACGGCCTGTTGGTGCGACTAACTTTCCAAACACCACGTTGATGGACACCATACATCTGCTGCTGCTGCTGCCATGAGAACCTGCACAAGCCCAGTATGGCAATATATTGCCGTAATGCTTCTGCTGGGGAGCGCGGCGCATGCCTCGCTGGGCGATAGGCTCCCTGAATTCAGGCATTGTCTTGAGGTACGTAGCAGCTCAGAGAAAGCTTTAGATGCACTGCTGACAAGTCGCCTAGATCTGCAAGGAGGCCAATTGCGGCGAAAATCCTACGCCGATTCGTGAGTACCTCTTGAGCTGCCGTTACGACTTGTCCTGATCTCTCCAGCCTTCCACCGCCGCCTCCTCCTCTGGGATTGTCCCGCCGAATGCGACTACACCTGCCAACATGTTGTAACCACGCAGCGCCTCGCACGCGATCCGCCGTACATGCAGCCCGTATACCAATTCCACGGCAAGTGGCCCTTTTATCGGTTCATGGGCATGCAGGAGCCCTTTAGCGTCATTTTCTCGCTGTTCAACTACCTCGCGCACGACTGGGGCATGTCACAGCTGCGCGACAAGATCCCCGCCTCATACACTCTGCGCAAATACTATCTTTGCTTCGGATACGTGGGGTTGGCTAGCTGGACCTTCAGTATGATCTTCCACACCCGCGACTTTGGCATCACGGAGAAGCTGGACTACTGGGCTGCCGGCGCGAACGTGCTATACGGACTGTACTACGCACCGATTCGCGTATTTCGTCTCGACCGAAACGATCCACGAAAGCAGAGCGTGCTGAGGCTGTGGACTGCGCTGTGCATTCTACTGTACATCCTGCACGTGAGCTACCTCTCGCTGTGGAGCTGGGACTACACCTACAACATGGCCGCCAACGTCGTGGTCGGCACGTTAGCCAATCTGCTTTGGAGTGGCTTCAGTTACGTGCAGTATAAGCGCATTGGGCGGACATGGGCGGTGCTGCCGGGCATCTGCGTGGCGTGGATCATCTCGGCGATGAGCCTGGAGCTGATGGACTTTGCGCCATGGAGGGGTATGATTGATGCGCACAGCCTGTGGCATCTGGGGACTGTAATACCGACGATCCTCTGGTACAAGTGAGTTCTCCATCAAGGTTTCTAGAGACGTTTTGCTGACGACTGAAGCTTTCTGATCAAGGACGCTCAGGAAGACATTGCAGGTACGCGCCTCAAGCAATAAGTTTTCGCCTCCTGCTATAGTGCTTACCACGCTCTTCTCAGGCAAACTGCCTATGGCTAATCGTGGCGCAGGCGCACGAAAGGACAAGGAGTGACCACGTTGACGATCGCCGTGCAAGAAACATAGACCCATCAACACACAATGGAATTTATAACATTCAAGCCTAACGGTCAACTCCTCCGCCTTCAATGTCTGAGATGTCTTAACAAATATTGTCTGTCAAATCAGGCAGTCAGGCTTGTGTACGATCACTATGGCATGTCTGTTTTCGTTGCTGCAAACGACGCGAGACAACGGACAAACCTGAAGCTGTATCCCCTAAACATATTTTAGATTCAATATTTTATAGCCCTGCGGACTTTCGCAAGCGCGAGTCAGACAAAGAAGCAAGCATATCGAACATTGGGAATTCTGCTCGCTTCGCAGAAGAGGAACTCTTTACAAACATAAATATCCCGTTCGAGCTGGTGATTATGGTGCTTGTTCGATCCTTCTTTGGCTTCCATCTGCACTCGATGCAAGGAAAAGAGGGACATTAGCACGATGTGCTCTTGGCACAGAAGGCGTAAACCCGCGACACGTCTCACCTGCTATGACTGGGCAATGAGCATGCTGATAAGGGAGCAACGAGAGCTGCCATCAGAAGTTATTTCACATCGGAGGATTGTTGCGAACAAAGTATATTATATACGATATTGGAGAAAAGTTACCCATATTGGTCTTCAAGACCACAACCTTGACTCCAGATACACACCCCAACTCCAGAAAGAGGAACACACAAACAAGTCAACAGCACAACATAACAGAGACGCCATATCACGAACCGAAGCAATCTACTCCCTCCCCAAGCGCTCAAGCTCGTTTTTCAGATCCGCGATCATCTCCTCTCCTTCCTGGACACTCATCATCGAAGTCGGCGCGAAAATACCAACATTTAGATATCCGTTTCGCACTGTCGCTTCGACATCGATCGCATGCTGCTCACGTTAGATGCCACTTCTAATCTACGGTGCACCTGCAGTGGCGGTCGAGAGAACTTACTAGGTACGCTTGGTTCACGTGCTCGACTCTCATCTGCTCCATCTCCATCTCGTTCCCGTCGATCTTTACTTTCGAGGACTTGCTAATAGGTTGTGTCCAGGCGTGCTGTGGAACAATCTCCACGTCTCCAATGTCTCTCACTCCTACGCTGTCAGAGGCCTCGCCAGAGGCCGACGTAGGTGATGTGAAGTCATCAATGTGCGCGCTAGGTAGCGCGAGGAAATTCACAAATATATCGACTGTAACATCGGTCCAACGAGCGATCTCGGCTAGACTGCTCGTTGCGATTGCTGGCTCGCTGAGCGCGCGCAGGTCGTCCTGGATCTGCTTTGCTGCGTCGATGAGCGAGGCTGGAGGGCTTGTCCGAGGAGGCGAGGTCTCAGATGATAGGAAAGATGTAGAAGGAGACTCGGTTCTGACACGCAGAGGCAGCAGATTCACAGTCGGACAAGTCGTGCCCTCGAGGCCTTCGACAGGCAAGCCACGATTAGCGAGATAGGCACCAACTACCACATCTCCTCCAATCTGGCATCTGTGTCGCTTAGCGTGGAGCCTGGCATAAGCTGCAAGGAAGAGGGCATGCGTCGAGACGCCGGTTCGTCTTGCGAACTGTTCCAGCACGACAGTATCGAGGAGTGCAGGTCGGAAGACCTCTGTCTTAAAATCGCCGACTGGCGATCTTGCTTTGGAGGCTAGCTCGGGAACGAGACCGGAAAGATACGATGTCCAGAAGGCTTGTCTTTGCGAGAATGCTGGTGTAGTGTGGGCTATTGCGATGTAATCGTTGAAAGCGGAGGTCGACTGGGCAGCTGCGCTGCCGTTGCAGTAGGCCTGCAGCTGTTGCATCAGCAGCGGTAAGCTCACGCCATCGTACAAGACGTGGTGAATTTTAAACGTGAGTTTCCAGCCTAACTCGGTGCGTGAGGCGAAAAGATGAGCCCAGGGTTGCTGTCTTGCGGCCTCGGTGATTGTGTGTGCTGCAGTCGCATCATCTTGGCCCGTGATATCGACCATTGAAGCGTTAGCTCCCTTCAATACGGCCTGGATGTACGGTACAGTAGTTTGACCAGTCGCGATGATTTGTGTGCGTAGAATTGAGTTTGCAGCAACGAGACCTTCCCAGGACTTCTGTAGTGTTTTGAACGTCGTATGCCCTTTCAGGCTGTAGACGAAGTCGGGATAGAAGTTGCCGCCCCTGGTATTGAGCCACATTGAGAGCATATATAGTTGGCCCGCCGTGAGAGGCAGGCTGCGTTCGAATTGTGATGTCGCCACTCCTGCTTGTTGAAAGACCTGGTCTCGATCGAGGCCGCGCAATGCTCGTTTGATGGCAGTGCTCGCATCATCATTTCCGCTGGTAGAAGACTCTGTGCGCTTATCAATCACTTCGCCCATCTTTCTTACAGTACCAGCTCTGAGCATTTCACCAACACTGATACTGATGCCTTGTTTGCGAAGGGTTGACGACACCTTAATGGCGCTAATGGAGTCCAGGCCGATGTGGAAGATTGACATGCCCGGCTCGATGTCTGTCTCGGGTACCTGAGCAACTGATGCCAGGACGTTCCGAATCTGTAAAGAAGTTTTTGACAGTGGTGTATACACAGAATGCGTGGTTAGCCCCGTGGGTGTCCTGCTGTCAGGGCTGTCCAGATGCTTCTCTTTGAACGCTGGCAAGCCACACACTGATACCCCTTGTGGCGTCGAGACAATAGTCGGGGCCTCGAGAGACTGCATGATACTATGGAGCACGCTGTCAAGATTCTCGAGTAGCGCCTGTGCTCCATCTTGGTCTAAAACCTCATCTTTGATAGCGCAACGCCACACCAGTGTATTGTTGACAAGCTCCATCTCCACACAAACCGGGTACTCGACGTCGCTGCGACTTTCGATGCTGTTGTAAAGTTTCTGCTCTGTACCGGCACCTTGTTTCAAGCTCTTCTGGTATATGAACAAGCTGTCAAACAACTTGCCTGGAGGTTCCATGAGGGATGAAGCCTTTCGAAGGGGAAAGTGTTGCCACTGCTTAAGATTGTTGAAATTATCCTGGACATACTGTAGTAGTTGTAGCCGCGATCCATGCAGCACCGTGCGGATAGCAACGGTGTTCATCGTTGGAAACAGTAGCTGAGATGTCTTGTCGTCATCACGGCCGGAAAGCACACAGCCGAAAGTAACGTCGAGGGAGCCAACGTACGAAGCCACTACCATAGCATAGACTGACTGACCCACAGTCTGTAGCGATACTTTGTTGTCCCTGGCGAAAGCTGTAATATCAGAGACATTCGCTGCGCTCGACAACTCCAAGCGGTGAACAGTCTCAAGCCCCACGGCTTCTACTTGACGACGAGCGAACATACTTGGCTTTGCGTCTGTGAGGTAATCTTTCCAAAAGTCTGCTGCAGCCGCTCCGGACGCTGTAACAATGTTGGCCAGAGTAAGCTCGTAGTCCAGTGCCTGGCTGTTCTTTCCATTGTATGCATCGTTGACAGCATAATTTAACAGGTTGAGGGACCAGCCGTCATAGAGAGCGTGTGCAATGGATAAGATCTGGTATACGCGTTCAAACGTCTCCACGTAAGTGATTCTGATCGGCGGGTCCAGAATTTTTGATTCTACAGCCGTGCGACGTAAACGCTCAAAGATGGCAGAGAAGTCGGGCTGCACCGAATCGTCCTGTTGCCTTGGCTCTACGAGATTGAGAGATTCGTCTTTCACTACAATCTGCGCGAATGTAGCGTCGAGTTTTGAATCGTCCACTTCCACGAATGCTGTGCGCAAGATGGGTGTCGATGCTATGACTGTACGCCATGCATTGCATAGCCTATCAGCATCTGTGTCTGCAGCCAGTTCTGCAACGTCGAAGTTAAAGTATCTCGTGTAGTCTGAAGCTTTCATTTCGGCCACCATAGCCTCTTGAAGTGGCGTAAGCGGCAGAACGTTGTCGATCTTGCTCGCATCCACATCCTGTGATTCGACGTAGTGCCTCAGCTCTCTCTTCTGGCGGGCAAAGACATCTTCAACCGGTGACTCGGTACCGCTAGCTTGGATCGTTTGGATGTGATTGACCATACCCTCGACCGTGAGACCTCGCATGATACCGCTGACGGGAAGATTGACGCCATGTCTCTTGAGCCTTGAGGACAGTTTGATCGCATCGATACTGTCCAGACCCAGCTCAAAGATTGACGTCCCCTCGTTGATGCATTCAACATCAATATTTGTCAGGTTCTCGATCTCTTCTCGGATCGCAGTCGCTTCATTCGTCCACTGAAAAATTTGTGTGCGATTCATACCATTCGTGATGTGGTTCACAGCTCTCGGACCTTGAGAGTTGCTTTCGTCTACACTGATTGACGTTTCAACAACAGTTGCAGGGTCCGTCAATGCACTTGTGAGTACCGCCTCAAACCGGTCAAGAAGATCATTCGAGGTCTCCTCGTTCGCTACACCACCTCCCGTGACCAAGGTCAACGTGAATTTATTGTGGCTCTTCTGGTCGATTTCGATTGCCAATGGGTAGTCAGCGACTGCGTTTCCGTCGCGCAATGTCCATAAATGGGTAGACCTCCATTCGATATTGTCACTGTTGGAGACTTGGTATACGAACAAGGCGTCGAAGAGTGACTGATCGGGGCTTCTTCTGCACCACTTCATAATGTCGCGCAATGATGTATGCTGATATGGCAGAGATGCGGCGTTGAACTCGTGAGCCCTTCTGATGAGAGAAGCCCAAGTATCACCGATTTGCGTACGTTGTGAGTAGGGGATGGTGTTGAACATCGGTCCGATGATCAGATCCGCATGCTCAATCTCGATGTTTCGCCCGGATACTACTATACCCGTGGTGATTGGCATGCCAACGTACTCCTGGATGACATGCATCCAGCACGCTTGCGCAATGGCTTGCGCTGTGACCTTCAAATCTCTCCTGACAAGATCATAGGCCTCGTTTGTATCAAGATCTCGCGTGACCACGACAGTGCATGGACCTGACTTGTCCAATAGTGGTGAGAGTCGCCTTGAAGACGTGCTCGTAAAATGATCTTGCCAAAACCGCTGCGCGCCCTCTACTAGACGGAGAGGCCCATGTGGTAGGACTTCGTGGAAGGTCGGCGCATCCCTCACTTCGACTGCCTCAGCTTCATAAGCTTTTCGTACCGATTCAAACAACAGCTCGATGCTGTTACCATCATACAGCCCATGGAATATCTGGACGACCAGTGTTCGCTGCTCTTTAGTACATATCGCGTGGAGTTCGAGAGGCCTCTTCACCTCAGCGCGATTTGCTGTAAGCCAAGTTTGTCGGGCTTCCTGCATGCAAGCTGCCTGCGACACAGACGTAGTGATTTGTGTACACCAGGGTAGTTCTATGTCCTTTAGGACAGCTTGTACATGGCCATCTTTTGTGTCCACAAACGCAGTGCGTAAGATCTGTGTGTGATGATAAACATCGTTCCAGGCTTTGCGCAAACGGTCGATGTTGACAGACGGATCCAATTCGAAAGTGAAGGTGTTGAAGTAGAGCCCATCATCACTGTCAAGGTACCTTGCTATCATGCCCTGTTGAAGTGGAGTGCAGGGCGCAAGCGCTTCGATGTCTCGTGGGTCTACTGCGAGTGCTCGAGCGACGGTACCTCGGTAGCGGTGCTGTGCCGCAGATATAGCTTGTTGGGCGCTAATTAGAGAGCTATTATGATTTATGCCTGCATCAGGACTAGAGAGAACTTTCGCCAGTCGAAAAATGCTGGCGTGCTTCAGGACTGTGGCAGCACTAGCTGTGGCGAAACCGGCCTCCTTCAGAGCTCGTGACACTCCAATAACGGAGATTGAATCCATGCCCAGCTCATAGAAGCTTGAGTTCTTGTCGATGGATTCTCTACTTACATGCAGAGCTTGCATTAAGACGCGGCGGAGTCTCTCTTCCTGTTTTGTCCAGGATTGTGTTCCAACTAGGACTGTCGAGAGCTTCTGCAGGTCGCTATTGTTTAACGACTCATAGATCTGCTTCAATTGTTTTCCATCGGCTTTGTTGTTGATGTTCAAAGGCATAGATGCCAACGGAACGAAGTGTGTCGGGATCATGTATGGCGGCAGCTTGTCGTAACAGGCTTCCTTGGCCTCGCCCAGACTTGCGCCTTCGAAAGGTAGGAGAAAACTGGTTGCCCGAGGAGATCCATTCCCAATGACCACGAAAGATACAAGTTGCTCCTTCTGTTGCTGAGGGTGCTTAAGTACCAGCGTGGCCACGTCTGTGAAGTGCTTCCTTGACTGCCTGATGACAGAATTGATCTCCCCAATCTCGAGTCGCTGGCCGCGCAACTTGACTTGGTCATCGGCACGGCCGAGGAAGTCGAAAGTACCATCGTGTAAGATCCTGACCAGATCTCCGGTGCGATACACACGCTCACCGAAGCGATTTAAGTAAGCGAACCGCTCCTCGGTTAGTTCCGGACGGTTTAGGTAGCCTTTCCCAACAAGCTTGCCAGAGACGCAAAGCTCACCAACGCCACCTCGAAGTACTGGAATGTCGGCATCAGGCTGAAGAACATATGACCCTACATTATCGAATTGAGGTCCGATGTTGGAAGGCTTCCCATTGATTGGTACTCTCGGATACATTGTGCAGCCGATTGTAGCTTCTGTAGGACCATAGCCATTGTAGATGACACGCTTTGGGCCCCAGACATCGAGAATCTCCTGCTTTAAGCTCTCACCACCAGTGATGAATATACCCTTGCAGAGACTGGGCACATCGTCTGGATGCAGGATCTGGGCCAGGCTTGGTGTAAGATCGATATGGGTGATGTCAAGCGTTTTGATCGAATTTGCAAGATCTTCGAAGATAAGGTCTCGAGGCGCTGAAACCACACAGATTCCAACTGACCAGCTCCAGTATTGCTCAAGCACGGAGACATCGAAATGGAAGGACGCGAATTGTAACCATCGCGAAGTTTCGTCCCAGTGGCCAGCGAAGAGTCTTTGAAAGGCAAGCAACGCTTGGACAGCATTCTCGTGAGTCAATTCGCAACCCTTGGGTGTCCCGGTAGTGCCGCTTGTATAGAGACAGTAGCTGCGGTCATGAGGATCAATGGTCCTTGGCAATTGGGGCCGTAAGGTTGAGAAGTCACGTGTAGTGATCTCGTCGAGATTGAGCACCGGAGCATGCAGATTCTCGCTAAATTTCGCAGACTGCGCGGCCATCGAAAGCACTAGCTGAGCGCTAGAATCTGCTACAATGAAGGCCTGACGTGCGCTAGGTGCGCTAGGATCGATGGCAACAAATGCGCAGCCGGCCTTCAGTATGCCAAGCATAGCAAAGGAGGCTTCGGGGCACTTGTCGAAGCACACACCGACGAGACCGCCTTGTTGAACACCATGCGCGAGCAATAGATGTGCAATCCTATTGCCTTCCGCATCGAGCTCCTGATATGTCCATGACGTACTGACAGTCTGTGCGTCGTGTATCGAGCTTGCGAACTCGAAAGCCCTGCGATACGGGTGTGTGTCAGCGCTGATTTCGACAAACTCATGCAGGAGCTTGCCAACCGATGGCAGCGTTGGTTCTTTAGAAGGTGTGATGGAATACAGCAACTGGTCAAAGATATTATCGTGGTTCGGACCGCTCTTGGCTGTTAGATTTTTCTTCATCATGTGGTCCAGTTGAGCAAGGATGAGTTCTGCCTGTTTCCGTGGGATGACATGTTCGAGATAGGTCAATCGGTACTCCAAAGCCTCATACTTCAACTCAAGCTCAATTGAGACCGGGTACTCCGTTGTTGCGTTCTCGTCTACAATCGTCCACAGGTTTCTCTGCTGTGTTTGCCTTGCGGTCTTTTGAAAAGCAAATAGGGAATCAAATAGTGGCTCATTTGGCGAATCCATGAGTCGCTGGATTTTGTTGAGTGGTGTGAGCTGGTGCTGATGTATCTCTGTGTTCATTGAGGTGACGGATCGTAAATTTTCAACTCGATCCTGCGTGACGGTGCAGGGAAACGGTACAGTGTTGATGCATGGGAACACAGCCTTGCCAGCGACCTCCGTCAGACGACCAGATAGTACTACCCCAATGGTTACGTTACGTTCCCCAGTATACGCAGCGAGTATGGCCGACCAGCTGGCGATCCCCACAGCTTGCAGCGTAGTATTTGACGCGCGACAGCCATCCTCAATCTCTGGATAAGACATCGAAGAGATCCTCGCAAGTACTTCAGGATATTTTGGTTCGTGTTTGAGAGGAGCCAGATTCGGAAACCGAGATGGGACGATCTTGTTCTTTACACCCAACCAGAATTCTTCCGTTTGATTGCTGTGCGAATTTGTGAGCTGAAGAATCTCGCTGAGTACTGGTTCGAGAGGTATTATCTCGGATGGAAGCTGGTGTTCGTAGAAAGCCTGCACATCATCGAAGATCAGCTGTAAGCTTTGCGCGTCGAAAAGAGCGTGGAACATGCACAAGTCCAGAAAGGCATCTTGGCTGTCTATGACAAGATGTAGGTCCCACATAGGTTGATGCAGCTGGGTCAAAGCCTTCTGTTGTAATTGACTTGATCTGCTGGCCGCAGATCTGGGGTCGGTATCAGATCCCTCCGACCATGGGAGGGTAACGAATCCCGGTTGATACTGGACCATTGCGAATTGAAATTCTTTCTCTTCAATGTGAGCAAAACCAGTTCGGAGCATCGGGTGACGGGACATGACCTTCGCCCAGGCATTGTTCAGTCTCTGGACATCCAGGAAGGGCTTGTTCAGTTTGAGTCGGAGGTAGTTGTAGTATACAGACCCGTTCTTTGCAAGAAATTGAGAGACTATACCCTGCTGAAGGGGTGTGCAAGGACGAACCGCATCGACGCTCTGACTTTCGAGGCCGCAATTTTCAAGTATGACCGCACGATGCTGCTTATCGAAGCCATCGAAGTCGAACTCCTCAATGGACGCGTTGGTAGTTTGTGACCGCTGCTCAAGGTACCTAGCAAGATCAACGCAGTTGTTGAATCTCAGAACATCGGAGGCACTAGCCTCATAGCTCAGTCTTCGAAGGGCAGCAGAGATTTGAACTGCACTGATGCTGTCGAGACCGAGTTGATATATAGAGGTCTCTGGAAGTACTTCTTCGATGGGTGTACGCGAAAGTCGACTGAAGACATCGCGAATGTCGATCTCAATCGGAGTCCATTCGTGGGTGCTGTTCGCTTCTATCGAAAGTTCGTCTGTAGCCGTCGCAGTCTTGAACATTTCCGCAAGTATCTTCTTGTCAATCTTACCAGCCATTGAGATGGGGATCCGCTCAAGAAAGAGGTAGAACTGTGGGACCATGTAGCTTGGAAGATGACTCTTAGCTGCTTGCATAGCTTTCCTGCGAAGGTCCGACTCGTCGTAAGTCTTGGTTGTGTTATCAGCGACGAGAAAAGCAACAAGTTGCTCCTTGGACCTCGCATCTTTTTTCATGATCTGCACAACAACGGATTTGATGTTCAGATCGCAGCTCTGCAGAACCTGGCTGATCTCACCAAGCTCAACTCTCAAACCTCTGATCTTGATCTGGTCATCGGCGCGTCCGATGAATTCGAAGTTGCCATCAGTGAGCATTCGAACCATGTCGCCAGTCTTGTAAAACCGCTGTCCGCATCGGGTGACAAAACGCTCAGCCGTAAGCTCAGATCGACCAAGATAGCCTCGAGCCAATTGCGCTCCCCCTATATACAGCTCGCCAATGCTGAGCACAGGTAATGGATGTTGGCCATGAGACGAGAATACTGCAAAAGATGTGCTTGGGTAAGGTTGGCCAATGACTGATGTCTTTATGTCTTGCGACATAGGAAACATAGTCGTACAGAAAGCACCTTCCGTAGGACCGTAAGAGTTGACGCAGGCGCTACTCCACTCTTTGGCCACCTCTTCAGACATCGCTTCTCCGATGCAGTACAGCCACTGAACGCTGGGTACCTCAGCTCGCGACAATGACATCGCGACGGAAGGCGTGAGATCGAGCAAGGTAACACCCAATGTGTTGATGACATGCGAGAGATTGTCGAACATTACATGTTGCTCTGCCGCGCAAAGAGTGAAGCCGAAGGTCCAGGCCATGAAACAATCGTAGTAACACATGTCAAACGTGGTGGCCGCATACTGCATGAGCCTCGAGGAAGAGTTCCATGGTACCAGTGATCTAGAGCTTTCGATGGTCTGAACAGGAGATTGATGTTCCATGCTGACAGCCTTAGGAACTCCAGTCGAGCCGCTTGTATAAAGACAGTAAGCTAGATTGGAGCCTGTGAGTGCTTCGATATGTGGCATCTCGCACGACTCCCAATCTGGCTTCTCAAGATCTTCAACACTGATGGTTGCTATTGCAAGGGGTTTAGCACATTCGGGAACCCTATCTGTGCACAAAACAACATTGGGACTGAGCTCTTGTAGCATGAACTCTTTGCGGGCTTCCGGCAGTTCAGGATGAACTGGTGCAAATGCCGCACCAGCCTTGAGTATACCCAGGATACTGGCGTAGAACATGGGAGACTTTCGCATGTGAATAGGAACAATATCTTCGGGTCCAATCCCCCGATGCATGAGCCTGTGCGCTATGCGATTAGCAATCAAATTGAGCTCACGGTACGACCAATGCGTCCGGCGTCCGTCTGAATGGAGGAAATCCAGCGCAATACAATCGCGTTGTCGAGAAGACGCGTTCTGCTCGAAGGCTGTGTGTAGCAAATTCGAGGTATTCATATCAGTTCCAGTACCATTGCAGATTGTGATCGCCTCTGGTTGCGATCGCTTGAATCTCATATTCGATTCAGCCTTAAGGGATTGGGGAAGGTTAGTGGTGTCGTCGGCCGCGGCGTCGTGATTCCGGGCCAAGGTGCAGAGGCTGTGGTCGAAGGTTTGAGCCACTAGCTGGGCATCCTCATCAGACATCAAGCCAGTGTTGTAGTGTAAAGTCAACCTTAGACAATCCCGCTGTTCGTCTTGGTGAACCTCACACACTACAGGCAGATCCATCTCACCCAGATCAGCTTCCATTGCCCAGATATTACCATCAAGGGGCCTGCTCGGTTGTTGAAGAATGACCAAGGTATCGAACAACCGCTCTCCGCCCCTTAGTGCAGCACGCTGAATGCGCCGAAGAGCTGTCAGCTGATAAGCCAAAGAATCCACGTTCGACTCGTGCAGTAATCGGACTAGTGCTGAGTTCGGATTGGAGAAGTCGAACTGCGCTCGAACGGGTAGCGTGTTGAAGCATGGCGCTACAAGTTTGTCTAGCCCTTCCTCCGGAATTGCACGACCGCTGACGATATTGCCAAAGCCTAAATCATGCTCGCCTGTGTAGTAGTGAAGAAGTTTTGCCCAGGCAGCTTGTACCATCGCTAAAACAGAGACGGAGAGATCTTGAGACGCAATGCGAAGTACGCTTAAGGGTAGCTGCAGGTCTTGTACTGTAAACTTCACTTTTCCAGGGTGCTGGCGGACTCTGCCAGTCAGGTCCGGGAAGTACGTAGGCTCAAAGCCTGTGAACTTGTTGGACCAAAACTTATCGGCCTCTGCCAGAT
This sequence comes from Didymella arachidicola, assembly GCA_016630955.3. Lineage (NCBI taxonomy): Eukaryota > Fungi > Ascomycota > Dothideomycetes > Pleosporales > Didymellaceae > Didymella > Didymella arachidicola. Next base: position 383,192 of record CM049986.1, read on the forward strand.
CTTGAGAGATGACGTGCTGTAGGTAGTGGCCGTACGATATCGTAGCGGGAAGAGCTCCGTCACAATAAGCAAACTGAATCTCTGCCAGTAGGTTCTCGATGGCGATACCATCGTAGAGTGCGTGGTGGCAGCTGAAGACGAGCTTTACCGACGAGCCTGATTCGTAGGTTGCTAGACAAAGAGGTGGCTCATGTGAGACTAGGAGGTTTGAGAGAACAATATCCATATATGATCGAATGCCATCGAGCGTGTCCAATTGATCACACCGGAGTTCGGGATCTTTGAGCACGACTTGCGCAAAGACAAAATTGGAATGTTCCGAGGGGATGAACGCAGTCCGTAGGATCTCGTGCCGCTTCTGCATAAGCTCCCAACATCGCCGAAGTCGTGAGACATCTCCTTTGATGTTGAAAATCATGGTGTTGCTGTAAGCCACCTCGGACGACACACTGCTTGCGAGCATAGCCTCTTGCAAAGGCGTGCAAGGATAGATCTTTTCCACCTCGGAGCCAGTCGCGCTGAATGTCGAGTGAATCTGTGACTGCTGTTCATCTGTAAAGACGGCGCTGAGCTTCTCTAACGATAGTTTCTGCGCTATGCCAGACGCTACATTATTTACCCTTATTGCATCCAAATAAGCGATGGTTGGATTCTTGAGTACTTCGGCGACAGTAAAATCACCCAGACCAGATCGCCTGAGACTGTGACAGAAGCGTATAGCAGATACAGAGTCCAGACCGAGGTTGAAAAAGGACGATGTCTGTCGAATCTCTGCTGCCTTGATCTTGAGTACTTTGGCAAGTATCCCTGCGACACTGTTTTGCCAAGTCGATAAAGAAGCACCATTGCCGTCGCCAATGGCATCACCAATGCCTCGGTGTGTAGGAGCAGCCTGTGAAAGATCGTCGTCACTAAGGCCTTCGAAAGTCGAATTGAGTAATCGCTTGTCGATCTTCGTTTGCGCAGTCATGGGAAGGTTGCTGACGGGTATAAGGTACGAAGGGACCATGTACGCTGGCAGCCGTCTTTGGAGAGACAAAAAGATACGATGCATAGTAGATTTGAAGGGTTTGGCCTCCAATGTCGCGAACCTCTCATCCCTGGCGCTCTGTGGGACCCAAAACGTCCCCAAGACTTGGGTTTGGTTATTGATCGATAGGAGCAGAGTGACACAATCAGTCACAGCGCTGTCATCTAACACAACCGATGTGATCTCTCCAAGCTCAACTCGCTGCCCACGTATCTTGACCTGATCATCAGAGCGACCAGCAGAAAGTATGCAGTCGTTTGGCAGGAGCCTGCCCATGTCACCTGAACGGTAGATTTTGCCATACGGAGCGATGTCAATAAGCCTGGTAGCATTGAGATCTGGGCGGTTGAGATAGCCTCGGAACACTTGTTCGCCTCCGAAACACAGCTCCCCCACAGCTCCACGGGGAAGTATTATGTCGCTGTCGGGATCGATTACGAATGCTGACGTATTATCAAACGGCGGACCGATGTTGTTGATGAGGTCTGTGGAGGTCACCGAAGGGCGTACAGTACAGATGTTTGTAGTCTCAGAGGGACCATAGCCTTGAATGGTATTAGTCTTGGTATCATACTCTCCAGAATATCACGATTGTTTACCTTGATACAGGCCTCGATTGGCCCACTGTCTTCGGACATGCTCTGTCAAAGCCTCGCCTGCAGTCACAAGGAACTCTACTTGAGGCACATTATCTGGATTGACGAGAGCCGCTACTGTAGGCGTCAGGCTGAGATGCGTCGCTCCCAGATTGTTGATAGATTCCTCAATATCGCGGAACATATCCTCTTTCTTGGCGGTGCACAAAGTCATGCCCACATGCCAAGCATAGAAAATCTCGAAAACGGAGACATCGAACGCCTGTGAGCAGGATTGCAGCATCCTCGATTCTTTGGAAGCTGGGTATAGGCCAGCGAGGAATTTCAAGTTGCTCATCAAGTTTTTCTGCGTGACGAGAACACCCTTTGGCGTACCTGTGCTTCCACTAGTGAATACGGCGTAAGCAATGTATGAGCCATTGTAGGGTATGCCGAGATTGTGTCTGGGCAATTCCGAAAGGTCCGTTGCGCTGATATCAATGATAGTGCCGGAGAAAACTTGCTGCAGACAACGAGAAGTATCGAAGTCGCTTACACAAACCATGACCTGAGCGTCTTCCAAGATTGCGTTGATCCTTTCGACAGGTGTCTCGGGCACCAGTGGCAGATACCCAGAGCCAAGCTTTAGCACTGCCAAAATCGAAACGTACAGATCGACTGACTTCTCCATCATGATACATACGAGATGATCTTGGCCAACTCCGTGCTTGGCTAGAAGATGGGCAAGTTGATTCGCGCGTTGATTTAGGCTTGAGTAGGTTAGAGTGGTCTTGACTTTGATGGCACCGTGGTGGATATGACCGAATACGACGGCCTCTTTGTCGGGGCTATATTCTGCCCAGGTTTCCACTGCATGCGAGAGACTGACGTTGTCGTTACTGCGGCGATATTCCGCATTAGCAACAGAGAGACTTGCTGAATTAAAGCCGCGCCCAATGTCAGCTACAGTACAGCTGCCATCGCCAAGGAATACTTCAACCACCTCATCAATTTGTCTGGCCATGAATGCAATCTGCTGTTGCGGCATTGCGGACGGGTCGAACGTCGCGCGGAAAGAGATGGAGTCGTCGTGTGGTTCAAACTCGAGAGTCAACTTGAATTCAAGCTCATCCGCGCTATCGACGATCTTGGCAGCTAGCGAAGAGCTCAGCTCAGAAGTGGATGACTGTTGCCACACAAATAGCGTATCAAACAACCTTGTGCCGGATTGGACATTCACTGCTTTTGCTATGTCCCGCAGTGGCAGTGCGCAATGTTGCAACCCCTCCCGATTCGAGCAGTGGGTTTGTTCCAGGACTTCTTGCACGCAAGAGAAAGCACTGAAGTCTAGACGGCATGGCAGTGAGGCTATGCATGGTCCCACAATGTCCTCTATGCCTGTAATCGGAAGCGTTCTTCCAGACGTCACGTTGCCGAAAACAACGTCTGACGAGCCGACGTAAAGACTGAGAATGTAGCCAACCGCAGCTTGAAAGAAGACTTGAGGATTGATACCCAAAGTACGTGCTTTCTCTGATAGCTGCCCAGCTTTGACTGAAGAGGACGTCTTGTATGACTGGAGGCGTTCTGTAATTTTGGTTTCCCCGTTGTAATTAACAAGATGGGTAGGCACGTAGTCTTGCAGTAGCCTCGACCAATATGTAGTGTCTTCAGCTGGAGCTGATGTTTGATGTCGCTCAATGTAGTATTGACTGACCTCTTGGAATTGAGGACGCGTTGTTGGTTCGAATCCTCTTAGAATCTTGTCAAGGTCCACCAGCAGCAGGTCAAAAGACCAGCCGTCATAGAGGGCATGATGCAGCTGCACAAGGATACGCTGTGTACCCAGAGAATCCTGAACCTGAACTTTGAACGGCCGCAGTAAAGCCTCTGCCGTGTCGAGGCTGCAGGATTTTTGCATGATTGGAACTTGACAACATTGTGCTTGGTCCAACTCTTTCCAAGTAATCTGCACGAAAGTTTGTGTACTGGATGTGGAAGAACAGAATCCAGACCGTAGAATGCTGTTGTACTTGGCAAGTAGTTTCAACGCCGCGAAAATCTCATTGTATGATCGCGTGATGGAGAGCTCTAGCTCAACCCAGTTGCAATATGCGCCTGGTCGGGAAAGTGTCTCCGTAAGCATTGCCTCTTGCAATGGTGTGCAAGGTGATATCACATCAATCGCTTCCTCTTCCAAAGCCAGCTCAACACTTGAAGTGTCAACACTACCAAACGAGAGTCCGCGTGCCGAGCTCGGACGCTTGAGCAAGGAAGGGTTCTCTTTGCACGCCCTAACGAGATCTTGCAGAGTATGTACAGCCAGCAAAGCCACTGCACTCACATCGTAACCTTCCGCTCGAAGAGAGGAGGCAAGGCGGATTGCGCGCAGCGAATCCAGCCCGGCCGCACTGAGATCTGTATGCAAAGACAGCTTATGACCCAAAGACTCTTCGGAGAGACGTAGAACAGTCGAAGCAATTAGATCGTCTGTGCATGTGTCGGCTGTACGTTGAATTTGATGGGACTCGAGATACAGCATCTCGAGTGACCGCTTGTCGACCTTTCCTGACGAAAGTTGGGGCATGTTGGGTACAATCAGAACATCTGACGGAGTCATGAACGCAGGCAGCCATTTCTTACAGACTTCAAGTACTTCCATGCGCGATGTCGTCTGCGAATCTGTCGTGCAGAAAGCTACCAGGTTGTCGTTGATGATCATGACGACCGCGACACGACATCCTCGGACTTTCATGATGACTTGCTCTATCTCTCCAAGCTCGACTCGCTGCCCTCTTAACTTCACCTGACCACCAACGATTCGGCCGAGAAACTCGATAGTCCCATCGTCGCGAAACCTTGCACGGTCTCCGGTGCGATACAAACGACCGTACACAGGATGGTCAGCGAAGGCCGCAGCAGTAAGGTCAGGTCTGTTGAGGTAACCTTCCGCAATTTGGTAGCCTCCAAGGGCAAGTTCACCAGCTTCGCCCCGTTCCAGAATTGTAGGTTCGGTAACCCTCGATGTACTCTGACACGGGGCGAGCACGAACGCCGAGACTGTATCCAATGGATATCCGATATTGCCGGTCGAATCGTTTGCGCTGAAATTGGCTTGCAACGTACAGTGGATCGCAGCTTCCGTGGGACCGTACATAGCCCATAGTATGCCTGCTCGCGTCTCACTGTCGCCGTATTCACTGACAACATGTTGGGTGAGCATCTCCCCAATAGTCAAGAGCAATGTCAAGCCAGGAACGCTGGCTCGTCCTTGCAACAGGTTCCCCGCCACCGTAGGTGTAAGCTCGGCTGCGTCCGCTTTGAGTATATTAATAACCCCGGGAAGGTCCTCAAGCATCCGCGATCGGGAAGACCCGACCAAAGTACTCCCTCTGAACAGTGGAAAGAAGATCTCAAATATCGACACATCGAATGTCGGTGCAGCAAACTGTAGAAAACGTTTGAACGCGGGTATGTGGCGGTCGTGTGCTAGCAGGCTTTGAGCCACAGCTTTATGAGCCACGTTTACAGCTTTGGGTAGCCCAGTAGAACCGCTAGTGTACAGGACGTAAGCGAGATCGGTGTCTTTCACGTGTGGTAGAGCTGTGACAATATTGCCTCCGGCTTGCCTTAGTTCTTGCTCCACACATACCAAGTTCACATCGCCGGGCAAGATCGATCGACTTGAGAGCTCGCTTGTCGTTATGAGGATGTCTGCCGAAACGTCTGACAAAATGAACTTCAACCTCTCGTCGGGAATGTCGAGATTCAGGGGACAAAAGGCTTTACCAGCCTTCAAGATCGCCAACAAGACTACGTATAGCTCGGGGCTTTGCGGCAGCAGAACCGGAATGACAACTGACGCATTTTCCAGCGTCGCAGTCAAGTTGATGATTCGTTGCGCCAAAATGTCGCTCAGTGCGTGTAGCGTGTGGTAGGAGAACTTCCGTATCTTAGTTCCATATTCCAGGAACTCAATGGCAGATACACCCGAAGACTGAGACACTAATTCGTGCAGTACTGCCGGGCCTTCAAGTTGTCTCGGGGGCTGATTCAATATCGAGAGACGTTGCGTGAGTTGTTGGACCATCTTGATGGGTCCGTATTAGGTAAGCCTACGATTGCCCACCGATCAGTATGCTCAAGCTGAGTATGAACTTTCCTTCCCCACAACCAAATTGAAAGACAAGAGTAATTATGAAGGGGGTAGTAAGATGACATATCTGTCGCCTACCTTGATTGACTTGTAATTAATGACCCCAGTAGGCGCAAAATGATGATGAGAAACCACAGGCCACTGATTGGTCAGATCATGTGCAGTCGAATATGTTCGTGGCTTGGAGGCACGTGAAATCGCGAATATGCCACCTTGCCGTAGCGCGTCGAAGCTTGTGTACGAGCCGTGCTGGTGCAGTTCGTGGAATATGCAAGGACAGGCGATGTGCCCAATGTGGCAGAACAACAGAGGCCAGTGAGCGTGGCATCCGAGCGGGCAGCGTCGGGCAAGTGGGGTGCAGTCACGAAAACAAAGTGCTCGGCTTACAGCTATTGTTTGGACGTTCGTTGGGTGTTCAGCACTGTATTGGCTGCTGCATTGTTCTCCTGGTGTTGATGGTGAGCGCAGCGGCGTCATACATTTCCATGAGTTTATGGATCTGATAAGCCCTGGAGGATGGATCAGCAGGAACGAGGCAGCACTCTACTAGCGGATGAGGCGATCGAAGCGCCCCAGCATCATGACTTCCAGATTCAAGAGTGCGACGGAGCGCGACAGATCCACAGTAGCCCGTTAGTCTCTGCTCAGAGTGGTGGGCGGGATGGCAGGTGGACGGGCATGCCTCCAATGACGCGCCGGTGTCTGATACAATGCATCATGCTTACGCCCCACGCCGCAGGATTCTGTTTGTCACGCTGGGCACGCGTCGTGACCGTTTGCTGAGCTGTCAGGGCGTGGGCCGGCTTCGGAGCAAGCCTCTTTTGGCGTGGGAAGAGGAAGGCTGGCGCGTGGGGATATGCGAAACTAGATGAGCTGCCGAGTCACCCGCAGTTCATCCATCGTGCTTCCATCTGATAATGCACAAATGCAAGTCGGCCCGTAATACAGGATCTGATAACCTTATCTTTGCCTCTCCTGAGACAATTGGTTGAATGGTTCAGACCTGCAGCTGCCCGCTCACCTCTCTCAAGACCTCACAATAGATGTGAACTATACAACCCCGTTATATTCTTCGCCGAATCTATGGTCATAGACTTGGACTGTGACATTTGCATTCAGTTTGCGTTGTTGCAGCAGGAAAACTCCAAGCAGGGATTAGTCAGGGAACACAGACGCTAATGAGCGAGTTCTATGATCGCGAGATCCTTCGCGCGTCGACCGACATTGACACGCGACGAGATCACAACCATGTCACCACCCTCATAGTACCTACCTGGCACCTGGCTGCCTGCCGCTCATTTAGCAAAAGATTGATGAAGCCCTGACGATTATGCCTCATTCTAGACAGAGCTCAAAAGCTCTCAACGCGCAAACACGTGCGCATGAAGATGAAGCAGCGACACCTCTACTCAGTGAGTCCGACTCCGACTCCTTCAACATTGGTGCCAGAGCTTCTATACGGCACAGTGTGCAGTGGGACAGGCATGCCGACCCCTCTTTGGGCGCAGTGCAACCAGAAGCTTGGGTCGACATAACTGCCATACGTCACAAGTTCATTCGCCAAATTCTAGGGTTGAATCCCTTCAAAACCTCGTACTTTGCGTTGTACAGGCCTCTGGATGATCTTGGATCAAGACTCATACTCGCCTCGGGTGTTGTACTGGCAGTCCTCGCGGGTCTTCCCATCCCCTTCATCGGTGTTATTCTGGGAAGAATTATCAACAACTTTCCTCCGCCTGAAGATGAGCTCCGCACATTACTCGGTTACCTCATGATCGTAGCTGCATGCTACTTCGTGATTACCTGGGGATGGGCCGTTGCATGGGCAGTCATTGGAGAGCGAGTGTCGCGGAAGACACGAGAGCAGCTCTTACACCGTGCACTTGGGATGGACCTGAGCTACTTTGATATCGCCTCGCCCGATATGACAAGCATCCTCACGGAGAAGACCCAGACGATTCAACTTGGAACATCTGAGAAAGTTGGCTTGTTTCTCTGTTCAATCTCATACTTCGTATCTGCATTCTTTGTTGGCTTTACCTTGAATGCGAGGCTTACCGGCGTCATGTATGTACCCTCTCCTGAGCTGCTTGACAGATACGACACAGTAATGACCATACATGCTGACCTCTTGCGAAGGTTCGTCACCGTCATTCCATCGATGGCTTGTGTTGTCATCTTTGGTACTCAATACGTCGCCAAATTCACCAAGCAGGCATCAGCCTATACGGAAAAGGCTGCTTTTTTGGCTGAGAGTGCCATTAGAGCGGTGCAGATCGTGCAGGTTTTCGGGCTTCAAGAGAAATTGAGCGACGAGCACGTCCACTACCTCCAAGTCGCACTACGGGCTGGGATAAAGAAGAGTGTAGCCGGAGCTACGATGCTTGGCTCCGTCTATTTTGTCGCCTACGCAGCAAATGCATTGGCTTTTTGGTATGGCGATCGCCTTCGTGACGGCAGTGCAGAAGCTGGGACGATATATGCCGTGGTGTTCCTCATCCTGGATGCGTCTTTCGTCGTGGGGAGATTTGGGCCCTTCATCCAGACATTCGCGTTGGCAGCCGCTGCAGGACAGGCTGTTCATGAAGTGCTCGACCAACCATTGCCTGATATCAATGTCTACAGCAATGAAGGAACAAGAGCAGACAAGGCTCACTTCGCACAGAACATCAACTTATCCGCAGTGTCATTTGTCTACCCGGCTAGACCAACAGTCAGAATTCTAGACGCACTTGACCTTACAATCGCACCAGGGAAAGTCACTGGTTTGGTCGGTCATTCGGGCTCGGGGAAAAGTACCATCACATCACTCCTCCTTCGTCTTTATGATCCGACTTTCGGCAGAGTCACTATTGGTGATCGCGATATCAAATCTTTCAACCTCCGAAGCCTACGATCACATGTTGCCCTCGTTACGCAGAATCCGGTCCTCTTCACCGGAACCATTTACGATAACATAAGGCATGGACTGCCACAAGGTGAAAACCTCTCTGAGGATGACGCCCTTGCAAGATGCATGACTGCGGCCAAGGAAGCCCACTGCGAGTTCTTGGAACATCTTCCTAGCGGTATCCACACAAAGGTTGGCCCAGGTCCGCATTCGCAGCTTTCCGGAGGACAGAAGCAGCGCATCACGTTGGCCCGCGCTCTGGTTGGTAGACCTTCGGTGTTGCTTCTTGATGAGTTCACCAGTGCAATGGATGCAACGAGCGAGGCCATTGTACTGGAAAACCTCAAACGGTCATCAGCAACAGTCGGCCGAACGACCATCATCATCGCGCACAGGCTTGCAACCGTACGGGATGCTGATCGGATCGTTGTGTTGAAAGACGGTGTTGTAGCCGAAGATGGGCAACATGAGACGTTGGTCAAGGCAAACGGTATTTATGCTGATCTTATACAAGCCCAGCAATTCGAAAAGAAGGGTCAGACCTCCGTCGCCTCTTCGGTCTATTCTAGTCCTCTGTTGCCGCAGGAAGAGCCCAAACAGCCTAAAACAGCATGCCACGACCTATCATCTGAGACTACCATAATAATATTCGAGAAAGCAAACAAAAGCATAGCTGAGCTCATACGCAGATGTCTAGCCCTAAGTCAGCACGAGATACCCGCGATTGTTCTCGGTCTGGCTGCATCGATCTTGAGCGGAGGCGTCACAATTGGAGAGGCTTTCATTTTCGGGAACCTGGTGGAACTCCTCAACGACACTACAAAGACTGGTGAACTGGCCTCGAGGATCGCTTTCTTCTGCTTACTGTTTTTCCTTCTTTCCTTGGTGGCACTAATCTCGCACGGAGCTGGAGGCGCAGCATTCGGGATAGTCTCCGAGAATCTTGTACTCCGAGTACGAGATATTTCATTCCGCACGATCTTGAGGCAGGACATTTCTTGGTTCTCAAAGCCTGGACACTCCCATCACGCATTAATGTCAAGGCTCAACATGGACAGTGGCTCTATCAGTGGCCTCTCGGGTGTCATACTCGGTACGATCTTCTCTATCACGACTTCGGTGGTTGGTGGTACGATACTGGCCCATATTGTTGCTTGGAAGATTGCGATTGTGCTTCTTGCTGCTGTACCAATCATGGTTCTCGCTGGCTTCGTCCGTCTCCGGATCTTAGCCCTTGCGGAAGAGAAGCATCAGAATGCCTACAACGACGCAGCGACACTGGCTTCTGAAGCTACTGCTTCCATGCAAATTGTGGCAGCTTTCGGTCTCGAAGACCACTTCCTCAGATCGTACCAGGAGGCTATCAGCGGGCCATACGAGGAACATTTGCGCTTCGCTTTAGTCGGCAATATCTTACTTGCCTTTTCCCTATCGGTAACATACTATGTCTATTCTTTGGCTTATTGGTGGGGCTCGAAGCAGGTCCGCAACGGCAACTACAGTCAGAAGGATTTCTTCATCGTGTTGCCCGCATTGTTATTCTCTGCTCAAGCCGCCGGTCAGCTGTTCAGTCTGGCACCCGAGGTCACGCGAGCGAAGACGGCTGCCCAGAGCGTCTTTGCTCTACACGATGAACAACCTACCATTCTGATCGCCGACGAGCCTTCACAAGCACCGCCAGATGGCACAAGTGCCAACATGGACGCATTGCTATCCGGCCCTTCGGCCAGCTATGGTACATTCGGTATCCAAGGAGAGCTCGAGTTCCGCGGGGTCAGCCTACACTACGAGACGCGACCAGACGTTCCAGCATTGAACAACGTTTCTTTCCAAATCAGACATGGCGAATACGCGGCTTTCGTTGGGCGATCAGGCGCAGGCAAATCGAGTACTGTCCATCTCATCGAGAGATTCTTTGATCCTACAGCAGGCCAGGTGTACTTGGACGGACGAGACATACGCAGTGAGCCCGTACAGAACCATCGGGCCCGGTTGGCTCTAGTGGAGCAGGAGCCTGACCTTTTCCTGGGGAGCATTAAGTTCAACATAGGGCTTGGCAGAAGACCTGGAGCTGAGATCAGTGATGAGGATATCACGGCTGTGGCTAAGAAGTGCGAACTGCATGACTTCATCATGAGCCTGCCGGAGGGCTACAATACCGAAGTTAGTACTCATGGTTCGAAGCTATCTGGTGGTCAGCGACAAAGACTGGCCATCGCACGCGCTCTTTTACGAGACCCCGAGATTCTCCTGCTCGATGAAGCAACATCTCAACTAGACGCAAACACAGAAAGGGAAATTCGCAAGACCATCGCAGCTGCGTCGAAGGGTCGAACTACTATCATGATCGCTCACCGGTTGGCAAGTGTTCAGCATGCGGACAAGATCTTTGTCTTCGATGCAGGTAAGATAGTAGAGCAGGGTCGGCACGACGAGCTTGTCGCAGAGGGTGGCATCTACGCTGGGATGGTCGCAGCACAGGAGCTGGACTGATCCACGCTCACAACATCCACCGCTCATATTTTCCTTAGCGTTTAAACCATTATTGCACTACCAGGCGACCTTCTCACCCTTTACTATGATTTGCATATCTCGGCGGTCTTCTGCTCCTGCCACGTCAAAGCGTGTAGCCTATCTAGCGGGGGTCTTGTATAATACGTCGGTAATATACGACCACCGGTTACCATACACAGCTTTCCAAGGTTCAGAAACACACAGAAACATGTGATGATATGTGCGATCGCGCACGTCCTGTTTCGTTGTATGTGATGAACCCGCAATGACCCGAAGAAGTTGTCAAATGTCGAAGTCAGAGTTTGGGCAGCGCTCTCTTACTACGGCGAGCTACTCGCACTAACGCCTCGCTCGTCATAGCCTGCATCGTTGTCAGCTAGGATGATGTATGTGTATGAGATCTGCAACTGCGGCGCAATGACCGATTTCGTAGTGAAGCCCGCCACAACCCTGCATGCAGTAATTTTGGTGGTGAGGCGTGCAGAAAGCCCGAATCCACTCCGATTTCAGGCTGTTGCTACGCAGAGATTTCATCAGATTAGATGAAGTGAATCAGATAACTTCCCCGCCAAGCTGCCGTCCCACGGCGGACGCAGCGGCTGGTGCCCTGAGCCAGGCAATTCGAGGCAAGCGTTGCGGGGACTTGCAGAAAATTTTATCTGCACGATGACCGACCACATCAGCTCCAAGCCGCTTTCTGATGGTTCTGCCTCCGAAGCTGTTATCAGATCAGGTCGAAGAATCTGATTAGATGGCCGATCTCTTTTCGGAGCTTCGATGCCTGCTCTCGACTCGCGACAAGTGGATGGCATACGCCATCTTCACGGGCCATCAGGGCCTAATTACGAGCCAGTATCGAACCATCCTCTCACGAGCGTTGCAGGTGCCTCCATCGACATGGGTTCCTCAGACGCAGGAGCGGAGCTTGGTGTCCTCTTGGTGCAGGTACAGAAATAGTGGATGCCGTCGGCATTTTTCCTAATAATTCAGTGACGGTACACTTCACGAGCTGTCAGTCTGTCAATCGTACCGCAGATTGCTGCATCCTTCTCTCCCTGTGTTTGTCGTTGTGAGTAGGTATTTCACGTGTTCCTTCGGTCCCTTTCGTCGCGCCTGCCGCGACTGCAATCTAAGACGTCATTGGATCTAAGCATGCCGGCGAGCCACAGCGCGGATGAGTAGCCAGTTCCCTTTCACGTATTACTACGCCGGCGCTTGTTGATGAAGATGTATAATATATTCAACAGGAAAGAGCTGGAGTGCAGCAGATTCAGCCTCCTTTTGTATTCATTAATAAAATCGTGGTGTCGCGAAAGCTATACTGACACTCAAATCAGAATACTCTTCGACAGCCCGGCATTTACCCGCAAATACAATGAGTCCCCACGCCGAATTCCCTACCAGCTCGTCTGGAACACCATCACCTCAGAGGGCTTTCAGCGGCTTCACGCAACTCGAGGAGAGCGACTTCCCCGCGTTTGAAAACCGGTCGAACCTGCGTTATACTTCACAGGATGAGTTGCACGACTTGATCTGCGTAGGCTTCGGGCCTGCATCACTAGCCATCGGTGTCGCAATTCACGATGCACTCGAAGGGACGGATCCTTCGCTCGTGGACATTCCAGGACTGGAAGGTCGAGCACCGAAGGTTACCTTCTTGGAGAAACAGGAAAGATTTGCATGGCACGCTGGCATGCTTTTGCCTGGCGCAAAGATGCAAATCACATTCATGAAGGATATGGCGACCATGAGGAATCCCCGCAGCGAGTTCACATTCATCAACTATCTGCACCAGAAGAACCGCTTGGTCGAGTTCGCCAACTTGAACACGTTCCTCCCCGCCCGTGTCGAGTATGAGGACTACATGAAGTGGTGCGCCAGCTGGTTCGAGGATGTTGTTTCATACTCTCAGGAAGTCATCGCAGTCAACCCTCAAAAGTCCAGCAACGGCGAGATTTCAATCTTTGAAGTTGTTTCAAAGAACCACCTGACCAACCAGATCGAGACAAGAAGAACGAGGCACGTCGTCATTGCCGCAGGAGGAAGACCGAACATCACGGCGCCATTCCCGCAGAATCATCCTAAGGTTGTCCATTCCTCCAAATTTTCCTATATTTCAAAGCAGATCCTTAAAGATCACCAAGCGCCATACAAGGTTGCGGTTGTTGGCAACGGCCAGAGTGCTGCCGAGATCTTCGACTTCCTGCACGCAAACTACCCCAACTCGCAGACACGGCTCTTGATTAAGGGTGGAGCGCTGCGGCCCAGCGACGACTCGCCTTTGTATGTTCGATCGATCTATCTTCAATCCCACATATCGAATGCTAATTCGTTCTAGCGTTAATGAGATCTTCAATCCGGCACGGACCGAACTTACATACAATCGCGATCCCGTCCTTCGCGCCCAGACCCTCACCGAGGACAAGGGCACAAATTACGGCGTCGTACGCATCAACTTACTCGAACACATCTACGAGACTCTTTACCTTCAGCGCATCAGATACGGTAACTCGCGCGAGGCTGAAGAGCAATGGCCACACAACATACTGCCCTACCGCAGGGTCACAGCCGTCGAAGACAGCCCTGTGGTTCAAAATGGGATTCGTCTGCACATCCGTGATCAGAGCCCGTTGTACTTCAGTGATGTGCCTGGTGCAGGCGAGGAGAAGCAGATCCTCGATGTTGATGCTGTTTTTGTCGCCACCGGCTATCTTAGGAACTTGCATGAGACATTGCTCAAGGATGCAAGACACCTCATGCCTGGTGGTGATCTGAAAGACGCGAAGTGGACAGTTGGCAGAGATTACAGAGTTAATTTCGAGAATAAGGCAGTCAGCGACGATGCTGGTGTTTGGCTGCAAGGCTGTTGTGAGACGACCCATGGTGTAAGTGCTTCCAGAGTCCATAATTGTTTGCACATGCTGACATCGCGCAGTTGAGTGATACCCTACTTTCCGTTCTTGCTTGCCGTGGAGGTGAAATGGCCAGGTCTATTTTTGAAAAGGCGCCCAAGTGGGACAGCTCGGACGTGCTGGCCAGGCTCTGAAGCACTCCGTTGCGGACCCTTGGAGTAACGGTGTTTCTGGAGCAACAAATCTTTTTGAATAAATATTTTCTCCGTTACAGCTGTTATCACTTTGTAGCAATCATCTCGACAACTCAACAGCGTTTAGATGTTCGCCCACTTTCGTGCATGAGGCCTTGAGACCTCAGCCCTGTGAGCTGACAACACGGCAGCAATGCAGTCACACGTCATTGCTGTCGTATCTTTCGCGGCTTGGACACTGCCAATGATTGCCCTCGATAGCACGCAGAACCATCTCTTGGGTTCTCTGTGACATACAAGGGTGGTGCAACACGTCGAAAATGGACCCTCATTTCGCAGCTGCGTCGCTCTTTCCCTAATGAGCGCCTAGACAACAACCCAACTGGAAAGAACGGCTCGCAACTGCCTTAGCCAAGCTTTCAGCGGGCGGCAAGAGCAGCCGGGTGAAGACAACATTACCAATTGAAAGCTGCACAAAGCCCAAGATTCAGTATCAGGCTTGCACATGGAAGCATGATTTGAACGCCGTGAGCATGAAACGAGTGCAGGGTTGCGTCGTTGTGGAGAGAGCTGCGCAATGAACTAGTGCAGCCCAAGTGAGCCAAAGGTTCACGAACCCAACCTCCACGCTGACCCAAATCCTATCCTTTCGCACTGATCCTGGATACCTGACCTTGCTCACACCTCGCCCGACATCTGTCGCAGCGCCCGTTCTGCCCGTTCCTTGCTGCCGCAATCGTGTGAAGCTGCATCCGCATTCAGCACCCTCGCTCGTGGCTCGCACGTCAATCAGCCCCCGCTGCGAGACCTGGACGTGCACCATCCACCGAACCAGCCAGATCCGTGTCGAATCCCAGCACCGCACGCCTGCGCACATTCGCGCTCGCCCAAGCGTGCTGTCGTCAGTCCGCGCTGCAGCGCAGTGCCCCTCACACGCAGCTTGGTACCGCGACATTGCACCGCAATCCGGCATGCAACGGTCGGATTGACTGCGTCACAGCTAAAGCGGCTGCCATTACTGCCACCTGCGACCCTGCTCGCACCATCTACACGCTCCTAGCACGCATTTGTCCTGCGCCATGGATCAGCAGTGGACTGCCTACTCCGAAGCGCCGGATGCCAGCCGCCAGGCGCGGTATGCTCCACATGGGACGACCCCCTCGCAACACTCACAACGAGACGCCAGCGCGTCCGCGCAACTTAAGCAGAACCCATACGCCTCGCCCTCGGCGCCGTCCCGCTCCAGCACTATTGCGCTGCAGTCGCCGAGCCAGAGCACCAGCCGCGGGCCTGACTTTAACGACAAGGACGGCGACGTCAAGATGGAGGACGCCGATCCATACAAGCCCAAGTACAACACGCAGCGGCCGAGCCACCAGCACCGCCATTCGCAGCAGTTCCTGCAGCAGGAGGAGAGCGCCGCCGCCCGCAGGTACTCGCCCATGAACATGTCGCCCACATCGCCCTATCCCGGCGGCGCGCAGCACAGTGGGCAGAACTATACGAGCTTCACCCCGCAGGTTCAGAGCAATAGCAATCGCGGTAGCCCCACGCGCAACAACCCATACATGTCGCCGCCGAACAGCTATTATTCCCCTCCCTGTACGTCGCGCCCAACCTGGCGAGTCCTGCTGTAAGCGCCGGCACGCTAATCACCCATTGTGTAGCATCGCGGCCAAACGCACCTCAGCTGCCGCCCATCCAGTCCAATATGAGCCCCGAGAGCTTCTACCCGCAGTCTGCAACCGCGCAACTGAATGCCGTATACAACAGAGAACAACGGTCGCCACGGTCATCGACGAACCCCAACCCCCCGCAATTACCTTCGATAGGGCGTGGGCCCGTGCCTCAGTTCGAGACGTGCAGTAACACAGCCGACCTGAAACCTAAGATCAACGCGCAACCGCCTTTCCGTCGTGCGAATCCTGAAGGTGGCTTCATCAGTGTAAGTAGAGGCTCGAACTCGTCGGGACATGTTGCTGACAGCGATCCTGTAGCCCCTGCAAGCGCTCACATGCCATTTGCCTACGACCTACAAGCTCTGCAATGCCGGCTTCAACTACCAGGCCACTCGCAACCCGCGCCGAGTCCTCACTAAACCCAGCAAGGGAGTGAAGAACGACGGTTACGACAACGAAGACAGCGACTATATCCTCTACGTCAACGATATTTTGGGCTCTGAGGAGTCAGGGCACAAGAACCGCTACCTCATCCTCGACGTGTTGGGCCAGGGCACTTTTGGCCAAGTCGTCAAATGCCAGAATCTGAAGACGCAGGAAGTCGTCGCGGTCAAGGTGATCAAGAATAGAACGGCATACTTCAACCAGAGTATGATGGAGGTCTCGGTGCTTGACTTGGTATGTTCGACAAAGGCATGGAATTAGAGATTCAGGCTGACAAGTGTACAGCTGAATAAGCAGATGGACAAGAACGACGACCATCACCTTTTGAGGCTAAAGGACACGTTCATCCACAGGCAACATCTGTGCCTGGTCTTCGAACTCTTGAGCGTCAATCTGTACGAGCTCATCAAGCAGAACCAGTTCCGTGGTTTGTCAACAACGCTGGTGCGCGTCTTCGCTCAGCAGCTGATCAATGGTCTTGCCTTGCTCGGCAAGGCAAAACTGATACACTGCGATTTGAAGCCGGAGAATATCTTGCTCAAGAAGTGAGTATATTTCATCCAAAGCGCACTATGGAAACTAATTACCTCAGTCTCGAGAGTCCCATCATCAAGATTATCGACTTCGGTTCAGCATGCGATGAGCGACAGACGGTGTACACATACATCCAGTCCCGATTCTACCGATCACCTGAAGTGCTCCTGGGTCTCCCATACTCGGCCGCGATTGATATGTGGTCTTTGGGCTGTATTGTTGTAGAATTGTTTCTCGGTCTGCCTCTATTTCCTGGATCATCCGAATACAACCAGGTCTCAAGGATCACAGAAATGCTCGGCCTTGCGCCGCAGTGGATGCTGGAAATGGGCAAACAGTCTGGCGAATTCTTCGAGAAAACCCAGGACGAGTACGGACGTAAGAACTACCGACTGAAGCCTATGGAGCAGTACTCGAGGGAGCATGGCACCAAGGAGCAACCCAGTAAAAAGTACTTCTCAGCCACGACATTGCCAGATATTATCAGGAACTATCCCATGCCGAGGAAGAACATGAAGCCCAATGAGATTGAACGAGGTACGTCAATCATCACAAGTCAACAACACGTTCGCTGACAGTGCATAGAAATGGCCAATCGAGCAGCCTTTATTGACTTTGCTCAAGGATTGCTCAATCTCAATCCCCTTGAACGATGGACACCGGCACAAGCGAAGCTTCATCCTTTCATTACCCAAGCGAAGTTCACTGGCCCATTCGTTCCGCCCATGACCCTGAAGTCTAGCTCAAGTCGCTCTCCTGCTCCTGGCGTACAAGAACAACAACGCTTTGAGGGCATGGCTAAGCAGCGTGCTCAGCAACAACAACAGGCGCTCGCAGCACAACAAGCTCAGGCAGCTCAGAATGCTGCATATGCGAACATGCAGATGAATCAGTATGCTGCGCAAAATCCGCACCCGCAACCAAATCCTTACAACAACAACATGTACGCGCCGAATCACCAAGGGCAACCGCCACCGTACCCCACGCAGACCGCGCCGTACGGACAACAGATGCCTGCTATGCAGCCTCAGCAGCCTCGTCAATTCGCACAGCCGCAGAATCTTTACGCCCAAGCGACCACACGGGCTGGGCGGCAACGCGCATCTACAATGGATCAGCAGCAGGCCAATCCTTCCGGCATCCCGCCAGCTCTGCAGAGAGTTATGAGTCACCTTGATCCAAATGCACCAGTCAGACTGCAGCCATCGCCTGCATACTATCCCCCTCCTCCTGATGGTGCTCCTGAAAGTGCTAGCAGCTCGAGGCGAAGAGGCTCCCGTACGGGCAACTCCCAACGAAACCACAACTTTGTTCGCAACCTCGAAGATCGGACTCTCGAGGAAGGCTTCATGCAACAACCGCATTGGCAATGACGAGAGAAGCTTTGATTACATGTTTCACCCTCGTGGAGACTGGCATTGAAGTGGCGACCGGCGAACGATGCAAGGTTCAATGTCACGAACGACGGTGGTACGTCCTCTCGAAGCATGATCAACGCCGGTCTGGTTCAGCAAAACATCAGCGACATCATGTTTTCCCGGGGTTGCAGTGTCTCGTTTGGACTGCTGCCCGGAGTCTGTCTCCTGCCTAGGTCACTCGACCCTGTGGCGATGTACAGGCTCCTGATAAAATTCCGCACAACAGAAATTGCTCTTGGTGGCACCGCGACGAGATAGGCAGCAACATCATCAGGCTGGCAAGATTGACTTAATGTCCACGGTAGCTTGCCGAGGGACTGCGAGCTGACATGTTTTTGGATGACGCGGCGATATAGGATTTTTCTTGTATTCCTGTAAGCCAGATCGAGACACTGCGACCCCTTCGTTGTCTTTCATAATTGCACGCAGCAAGTAGATGGCGGATGGCTTGCTGGCGGCATATGTACTTCTACTGCATTCGTATAAATTTGCACTGCGATGATGAGCGCAGTCAGTGCATGGCCAACTAAGACCCTGTGACATCGAAGACAATACATTCGGAAAGTGGTGTCGCGACAGTCAGTCATCTGGTGTTCGTTATGTGATGCAGTCAGTCAACAGTGTTGGGCGTCGTTTGCGGGACTCACTAGCGCTGCTGTGACCCCACCCACCACACAATTTTGACTGTGGCCGCAGTCTTGGCAAGCGCGACCTGGTGAGTCGAATCGCTCCTGCCCCAAACTATACACCCACGGCGACTGCCACATAAACCCCTCGAACCTCCGGCAATCTTTACTCTCGAGTACAGCAGCCATGTCGCGCTTTTTCGCCGCCAGCGACAGCTCTTCGGAAGAGTCCAGCGAGGAGGAGCTCTACTCCAACGATGAGGAATCCGAACAGGAAGACTCCGAACAGGACTCTGATGATGACTCTGACGACTCCGACTCTTCGTCTGGATCCGAGACCGGTGCTGCCCGTTTCTTGAAGGACGTCAGCAGCGACAGCGAGAGCGAAGATGAGGATGCGAACAAGGTGCTCAAGAGCGCCAAGGACAAGCGCTTCGACGAGCTCGAGGCCGTCGTCAGGCAGATCGAGAACGCGCAGCGCATTAACGACTGGGCTGTAATCTCAGACCGTACGTGCACCCGAAAAAGAGCAAGACCGCCGCTGGGGGCGCGGACACGCGTACAAGCAGCAGAGGTCGCGGGATACAGTGAACAATGCTAACACTGCGAACATACAGAGTTCGACAAGCTGAACCGCCTGGTACCGACCTTGATCAAGCAGAACGATGGCAAGGTCCCCAAGATGTACATCCAGGCCATCGCCGACCTCGAGACCGCCGTCCTCGAGGCCCACGAGAAGCTGAAGGTCACACCCAAGAAGATGACCGCCCCCAACCAGCGTGGTTTCAACGCCATCCGCCAGAAAGTCAAGAAGCACAATCGCGACTACCAGCGAGACATTGATCTGTACAGGGAGAACAAGGAGGAGTTTATGAAGGAGGAGGAAATTATTGAGCAGGCGCCCAAGGAGAAGAAGAAGAAGAAGGACAAGACCAAGATTGCCCAGCTCGGCACGGAGACCGTCATCGACGCTGGCGATGATGGCTTTGTTACCGTTGGCGCCGGCGGCAAGGCCGTGCCGTACACTGCAGAGGGCATCCTCAAGCAGCTGCGATCGATCGTCGAGCAGCGTGGACGCAAGAACACAGACAAGCTCGAGCAGATCCGCACAATGGAGAAGCTGCTCGATGTTGCCGTCAACGACTACCAGAGGGTTCGCATTCTCCTCACCCTCATCTCTACCCGCTTCGACCTCACATCCGGTACCGCCAGCCATATGCACCAGGAGCAGTGGAAGCTGTGAGTTGCGCCAGTCTTCGTTGGGGTAGCGTGTTTGCTGACATTTTGCAGGGCTGACCAGGAGTTCGGCAAACTGCTTGAGACACTCGAGAACAGCAAGGAGATTGTTGTCATCGAGAACGCTGAGGAGTGGGAGGATGATGAGAAGACACCCACCATTGAGGAGGGCAAGATTTTCAAGATCCCCGGCAGCGTTGTCTCGTTCGTCGAGAGGCTCGACGATGAGCTCACCCGTTCCCTCCAGCACATCGACCCTCACACAGCCGAGTATGTTGAGCGTCTCACAGATGAGAGTGCCCTGTACGCTCAGCTTGTGCGCTCCATGATCTACGTCGAGAGCCTGCAGAAGAGGGAAGGTCTCGAGGTCCCACAGGAGTCCGCCAACCGCGTGATCATGCGCCGGTTGGAGCACGTCTACTTCAAGGTATGCATAACACATATCCCAGATGTATCATTCTTGGCTAACAAGACCAGCCCGCGTCTGTCGTCCAGATCCTTGAGAACAAGACCTGGGAGGCTATCCCATCCCACCTTGACTCAACAACCACCCCCCGCGCCAACGCCAACGACACAGCCTCGATCGTCCAGACGCTCTGCACATATCTGTTCAAGCACAGCGAGGGCATTATCCGTGCAAGGGCGATGCTCTGCCAGATTTACTTCTTGGCTCTGCACGACCAGTACTACAAGGCTCGTGACATGATGCTCATGTCCCACTTGCAGGAGACTATCAGCAACTTCGACGTCAACACCCAGATCCTCTTCAACCGCTCATTGGTACAGGTCGGCCTTTGCGCGTTCCGCGCTGGTCTTGTCTACGAAGCACAGACGTCCCTGCAGGAGATCTGCGGCAGCAACAGGCAGAAGGAGCTCTTAGCACAGGGTCTGCAGATGCAGCGATACTCGCAAATCTCGCCCGAGCAGGAGCGCCTTGAGCGCCAGCGCCAGCTTCCATTCCATCTCCACATCAATCTCGAGCTGCTCGAGTGCGTCTACCTGACATGCTCCATGTTGCTTGAGATCCCCCTCCTCGCACAGCTCGGCTCGTCGCCTGACCTTAGGAAGCGTGTCATCAGCAAGACCTATCGCCGTCTCTTAGAATACCATGAGCGCCAGATCTTCACCGGACCCCCAGAGAACACTCGCGACCACGTCATGCAAGCCTCCAAGGCGCTGTCCGCTGGCGAGTGGAAGAAGTCCGCCGACTTCATCAACAGCATCAAGATCTGGGAACTTGTGGCCAACCAGGAGCAGATCAAGGAGATGCTGTCGGCGCAGATTCAGGAGGAGGGTCTGAGGACCTATCTCTTCACATACGCACCCTACTACGACACACTCGCCATCTCGACCTTGGCCGACATGTTCGAGTTGAGCGAGCGCAAGATCAGCGCCGTCGTCAGCAAGATGATCTCCCACGAGGAGCTCGCCGCTGCTCTCGATCAGGTCAACAGCGCAGTTATTTTCCGCAAGGGTGTCGAGCTCTCCCGCCTCCAGACCCTCGCCCTCAGCCTCTCAGACAAGGCCTCTGGCCTCATTGAGTCCAACGAGAAGACCCTCGAGCAGAGGACACAAGGCACAGCGCACGCATTCGAACGACAAGGCGGTCGCGGTGGTCGCGGTGGCCGTGGCGGAGGTCGTGGTGGCCGTGGCGGCGGCGGTGGACCCAGGGGAGGCAGGAATCAGCAGTTCACAGGCGGTGCGCTGGGACGCGCGATCCAGGCTTAGAAGGCTGAATTTTAGGTTTTCATGGGCGGCGTTTGATCAAGTGTCACGATTTTGGCATGTCATTGAGCGCTAACGCAATGGCATGATCTTATGGTGAGATACGAGAAGGAGGAGACGACTTGTCAGTGCATACCATGCTAGTAGATTACGAATTATATCGGGAAAAGTTCATCACTCTCTTGACCTGCTTGTACGTCTCTTCGATGATCTCTCTGCATATTGGTACCCGAGATCATTCTGCCTCTGACAAAGGAGCAGAGTGCAGATGCATTCAGCTGGCCAGAGCGCGGTCCAAGGCATGCATTCGCTGGACACAAGTCAAACACGATGTGACATTTACAGCAAAGGCACAACATCCTACAATAAACATATACAGTCTACAGTAAGCAAACAAAGTTTAACACGGTCTCAGTACGTAGTCCGCACCTAACTCTACCAAACCCTTTTGAATTATGCGTTGCTCATAGCGGCATTGTAGAAGCATAATGGGCTATTACGCAGACCTCTGATCTTGTTCACATACCTGATCTAGTATACACACCAACGACATACATCCATATCATTCCTTCTGAACATTCGAGGTCGTCGTAAGGTGCAAATCCAAGCTTACCTTATGCAGCACTTTAAATATGCAAATAGCGATGGTCATTTCAGAATCCATGACCCAGACACCACGAGCGTGT
Source organism: Didymella arachidicola (assembly GCA_016630955.3). Classification (NCBI taxonomy): domain Eukaryota; kingdom Fungi; phylum Ascomycota; class Dothideomycetes; order Pleosporales; family Didymellaceae; genus Didymella; species Didymella arachidicola. The sequence goes on from CM049986.1 coordinate 405,751, forward strand.
CAAGTGAGCTAGATCGCGGAAACAAGGGGGATATGCACATGGCGGTTTGACTGCAGAGATTGCAAGATGGAAAGTGCAACTTTCTGATTAGACGATGGAGACAGCACTAGAGCGCAGGACATGCGAGCTCATCAGCAGGTTTTGGACATTCCAGTTGCTCGTAAATTTTTGGCCATAGGTAGCTGCACAATATCAAACAACAGGGTCAGAATTCCTTGAGACGGCGAATGTGGAGTCGATGCGGAGTGAAGCAGCTAGCAGCGACGAGAGAAGATAAGGGAAAAGGACTCTGTTCGGTTTCGAAGGAGGGTCCAGCCATGCCAGACTTGTAAATCGGGACGTCCCGTTCGCGGCTCATGTAAAAAGAAGGTAATACTTTTGGCATTTCGGAAGGTCTTGCTTGTATTGCGGTTGATTTTGACGACAAGCCAGCACATATCCGAATCTGGCGCAGGTTTTCGAGAGTAGGTGCGCTTAGCTTTTGTGTTGCGAGAGTTGAGATGATGAGAAAGAGGAGGAGCGGAAGCATTAAAGTGATATTGAAAGAGCCACGCTAAGCGCCACATACATAGGGTGAGTGGGTAAATTTTGGCAAGTACATGAACTCAGTTGGCGCGAGGACATACATGAAGTTGTACTTGATCTCTCGTAGGGTGGCCTCTTACTGCTTTTACGGATAGACACAGACATGGCTTCTGCTTGTGCACTTTTTTGGGACACGGAATCTCGTAAATCGAATATGAATGCAGATAGTTTTGGTTGCATTGAACAGCAGCCGACACGACACGCCTTTAATATTCCAAGGCACGTGATGATATAGCAGACGCATTAGATGATGTCTGATGGTACAAACGAGACACCCTAAGTCGAAGCAGATATGGGGTCGGCGCCATCACCATGTTGGACATCAGCCTTCGTCCGGGATCTTTTGAGGAGTGATAAATAGGTGGCGCACGAGGAGCAAAGAAAAAGAGACACATTGGCTTCGTAAGTGAGTGGGCGTTAAACCGGCACTTAATTGATAGGCGTATGGCCTCCATCTACCCCGTTGGAAACTAGTGGTATCAATTATTACATCTCATACTTTCAGGGCGCACCCCCTCCAAGACGTGCCATTACCGAGTCAGCACGGCTCATGATCGCAGGCGCTTGCGGGGCTGCATCCTCTCTGACAGGCCGTCTGCTACTGCTCTGTTTGGGAACCTCGGTCTGCTAGACGGGCACACCGACAAAGCCAATACGTGGCTTGCACCTTGCGCCATCCGTGGTCTCACCACCCCACTGGCTCCTCCACTCCCTCTCTTCTGCCTTCACGTTGACGAAAACCTCGCGTTCTTCCGGTTTCATTTCCGCAAGATCCTCGTCGGTGAGATTGGGCAGGCCGTTGGTTCCAACGTCGATGTAGTCGGCATCCGGCCCGGGAAGGCCGAGGCCTGCGTAGGGGGGCCTTTGGAAGATCTGATCGACAATGAGATACTTTTGGGCGACGAGTGGAGGTACGTCTGTTTCTGACGTCGGGACGCGTTCCCAGCGTGCATGTGTGGGTTGTGTGGTTTTGGGGTAGCATATCAGGTTTGTATGAGGATCATACGTGCCGTTGGCCAGGTTCGCGCGGCGAATTGCAGAAAGGGACGCATTGAAGCGGCTGTCGGGAGTCAATATATGAATGTACACGCCAAAAGACTAAGACGACGTACCTTGCTGCCCGACCGTGCTCGAACTGCCAATTCGCAGACGTAATGTTGACCTTCTTCTTGCCAGGTGCAGGCTTGCCATTGGCAGTGGGCACGCTGGGAACTCCGGTGTGGTAGACACTACTGGCACCGTGCCAAGCGACATACTGATTTTTGTTATAGGGCTCGCCTGGTCCTGGAAGACGGTCGTTGGGGTCTGCAAGCTCGCCTTCGACATCGCCTCGTTCGCGCGCAGCGGTCACGTAGTAGTCGTCAATGACGCGCTTGCCACCAATGATGATCCGGGCGCCGAATTCTCGGAATACTGAGCGCGCAGTCACCACACCAATAGCACGACCCTTGTACGAGTGAGGGATGATCTCGCGGTCGATGAGATCTCGCTTCTCTGTATCGTCGATGATGATCTTGTAGAGCTGCATGTGCTTGGTGAAGAACAGGTAGCTGTCCCTGAAACCACAGCAGCGTGCAGGCTCGGTAGACAGCATGTATTGCCGCTCTCCCCTGCCCTTGATTGTAAAGATGCGGACTCGGTAGTCGCGGCCGCCCTGGAGGTTGCCCAGCTTGTCAACCTTCTTCTCGCCCTCCTCGTCCTCAGGCAGATCGACCTCATCATTGATGACGTCCATCATGTTGCCCTCTTTGTCAATTGGCACGCGCGTAGTATGCGACGGACCGCCCTTTGGCGGACGTCCTCGTCCTCCACCAGCTGGCCGCCCGCGCTTGCGTTTGATGGGTGTGCCGCCCTCTGAGACATTCCCAGGATCCTGGTTCCAGTCTGGAGGCCTGTTCTTCGGAGGGCGTCCGAGTCGCTTCTTGCGCGGGAACGGTTGCACGATTGCCGGTGACGGCGAGCGTTCTGAGGCAGCTTCTTCCTCGTCGTCTTCTTGCACGACCTCTGCTTCCTCCTCCTCTTCCTCTTCCTTGGGCGATTCTGCGCGCGGTTCGACGGCATCGTCCATGTCGACGTCGCTGTCTTGCTGGGGCGTTGCGCTACGCGCGGGCGTGCTGCGACGAGCGGCAGCTCGAGATGGCCGGCCGCGCGCCATTGTGAGGTGAAGGCGCAGTTCGGCTCTAGCGCAGTATTATTGGAAGTCGTGGCTGAGTGCAGCTTCTCCTATGAGGGGCTGTATGAAGTGAAAGGCGGTTGCGCGGGTAATTGGTGATGCATGCCTTGCGACGAGCTTCGCGACTTCCTCCCGGACGTGTCGACACTAGGCCAGATCCAAAATGGAGCTATCACGTGCACTAGACTTCACCATCGACCCGTACACCTCGACCATCTCTGTCCTGTGACGCGAAGTTCATTCTCTATAGATTCAGTCAGACTCATACAAACTTGTTTCTGGATATTTATATCCCTGGGACATTCGGAGGAGTGATTGTTGAGGCTAGATTGCTACCCGTGAGCGTCCCGAGACCCTTTCTGAGGCAGAGAGGATGGAGCAACTCTATATGCCGGTAGAATGGTGGATTGGTTCTTGTATTTCCGGCCAAAAATAAACATGTGTTTTCTAGTCCGTCGCTCTCTTGTGCAGCTAGTTCATGCAGAAGGTGGCTCCCAACATGGTTTCCTCTAGAGTCCAAGGCGCCCACTCCTCTTGTCGCCCGCGGTAGGTACATTGAGCTTACTGACCATGGAAGTTCCGGTAAGAGCGCAGGCTGTAGTGACTGCTCTGCACAGCTCACGTCTGTCCTCGACCGCGACCACGTTTACTCAGCTCACATCAGGCCAAGATAACAACAACAACAACAGCAACAGTGAGCAGACATGGCCTTCCAACGTCTCAACATCCGCGCAAAGAAGAGCTTTCCAGGACTCTATTCTTTAGATAACGCAGAGCAATCCCCTCCCAAGTATATACTTCCGGTCGCCTACAGGTTTATACTGACTTCACGGCAGAAGCACCGCAGTGCACATTGAGTCTTCTCCTCGATCAGATATAATCCCGGATACAGGACAATGTGACCTCGAAGACTTCGGGGCCAAGCTAGAACGCTGCAAGGGCAAGGATTCTCCTGGCAAGGACAGTCCCTCTAAACGCAAGAAGCTGTTGGGCTCCTTGCGGAGCCTCCGATCCCTTACAAACCTGCACGCATCTCCTACCAAGACCAAGACTAAGCAGCCAATGACACCACGCTCTGAGTCTCCTGTCAAACATCTGGTAATACGATGCCAGCCTCCAGGGTCTACAATGCGCTGACTGCTGTAGGACACGTCCCCGACGCCGCTGCCCATGTCGCCTTCGCTTGGCTTTCTTACCTTTGAGCAGTCACCGTCGGACAAGCCAATGCTCGACCTCACCATGCGCCACCGTTCTGTATCTGGGTCCAGCCTCGAGGTCCACCATTCGTCCCCGATGACAGTCCCAGGCTCAGCTAGGCAGGCAACGCCGTACAACATATTCCCACTTGTGACCGGCTTGCCTGCTGGAACGCTTCCTGATACCCCTGGACCGATGCTGAGAGCCTTCAAGCGCGACTCTGCGAATCATGTTACCTGGCGGAATGCTAGTCCCACGCCTCTCGAGAGGTGTGCGCCTTCAACACCTGTTCTAACCCCATTGCCAGGTACAAACCTCTCTCTTGAAGACATTGATCCCGAACTTGTTCCTCTGCCACCTTCTGCCAACCCTTCTACAGTGCACCTGGGCCGGAGCGCTCCCGGCTACTTTGACATTCCAGTCGACGAGCACCCAGAAATGGATCCTGCGGACGTGCTCAACGGGCTCGCCTGTCTCAAGCTTGCCGGTGACCACGAGCAAGCCTCCGGTGACTACCACAGCACGTCTTTGCACTATACTGACGCAAACGCACCTGTTGGTCGTTGTGGTACTGCCGAGGAGATGAGGCATCAGTACGAAGATGCAGAGCTGCAGAACACCGTGAACACGATTGAGATCCCACAGGATCGGACCCGAGCGCATGGGCGTCAGCAGCAGGCCATAGCTACACAGGAAAATGCCCGCACCCTTGGCATCCCCAAACACCACCAAGTGCTACCGCTCCGTCTCAAACATCAGGATGGCAGTTTGCAGTACCACTCCCGGGCAGACTCGCGTAACAGCGAAGACTGGGAAACTTGCAGTGGCGAATGCTCGACGGCGAGGGCATCAGACCGCTCTCTCCATGGTCGCGATCCGAATAGAACCCGCATTTCTAGTGCGTCATCCGTCTATTCTGCTGCTCCGCATCCAGAGACAGGAAAGGGGGCTGATCACGACAACGACGCGCCGCCGCAATTTGCCTACGTCGTCTGGGATAAATCGAGTGGATTCCGTGGTGCTCCCGCCTCAAAGAGCTACTGGGGCGGTAACATCAGTCTCTACGATGGCACCGGCTATGGAGACGACAGTGGTCCATCGACACCTCGCGAGCCCAACGAAGGCATCCAACACTTGGAGGCATCTTCGGCGCCTCTTTCGGTCGACAGAATGCGCTCCGGCAACGAGAAGTCCACTCAGCGTTCGAGAGGCGAAGATTCGTACAAGGAAACCGTACGACAGTCCTCGTTCACCGCTCATGCACATGACAACAGCGAGAGTCTGGAGTCGATATACCGTGCATACACCTACCCGATCGGAGATAGAATTCCGAGCAGCAGCAACAACAGCGCTGACGAGGATGTACAGCGACCTGCGACGAAGAAAGATGAGGTCAGCTCATGAAGACGGACACACGCATGATGTGTCGTCCATTTTTACCTTTGCGCCAGGGATCGTTGTACGAACGGAGTTTGGATGTGCTGCTTCCTACATTGGAGCTCATATTGGTGTAACGGAAATGCAAATGGCAGGAGCAACATTGATATTAGCTAGCACACGTAGGGTTGAATAAGAAGCACTCTCGAACAACAGTACGCCGAATGGTGTCGTGGTTGTGGGTCAAGAGCATCAAATGACCAGCAGATCGTTCGAGCGATCGCCTGGGGTTGCAGAGCTCTGGATGCACCACTGAGGTGATGATTGCATGCGCAGGCGAGCGATGCTGCCAGGACGGCGGCTGGCCTTACTTTGTTCAGCAGCGATGATATGCAGAAGTACCGGTATCGTACGAGGAAAAGGCCGTTTCGAGTGTGACAAGTGCCCCGTCATGTGCGTGAGTTGCCAACAGCAGCGGGTAGGGCCCGCTTCCTTGGCCAAATCTGCCCACAAAGTCAGGCCATGTGGGCTCACTTGTCTGCAAAGCCCACCCGGAGTACGCTGAACGACCAGCGATGATGGAGACTGCCGCTACACATGGTAGATCCGTACGCGGTGATGGCGATGTGTATTTCCGCTGTACCAGATATCCTGGCGTATATGAAGTAATCATGGCGCAACGATGTGGTTTGGATGCGACTTTAGACATACCGGATGTAAGCCTGCCATTCTCGGATTTAAGCTCGAAGAACAACGGATCAATATGGCATCACTGAGAGCTCCCAACGGTGCGACATGCACATCGAGAACGGCTTCGACGTCGTCGTCGTCTTTTTCTTCTTCGAAACCGACACCCACACCAGGACCAAAGGGACCGCATACTGTTGTCCTTGGCAGCGGCATTATCGGACTCTGCGCTGCGTATTTTCTGTGCGAGAGTGGGAATACGGAGCCTAGGACGATATGCGTGGTGGATAGTAGCCCTGAGTTGTTTCGGTGCGCGAGTGGGCTTGCGGCGGGGTTTTGTGCGAGGGATTGTATGTGTTTCATTGTTCATTCACTGCTTTCGTGCGCTGATGGCTACATACACCTTGCTCACTGCCGTACGCCCTGCTAACTATCATGCGCAGGGTTCGCGCCCTCGGTCGCCTCACTAGGCGCACTCTCCTTCTCGCTGCACAAGTCCCTCGCCGACGCGCACAACGGCCGCCACACATGGGGGTACGCGCAGTCGACCGCCGTCAGCCTGAGCCAGGACTCCGAGTCTGCAATCGAGGGCTCCGGCGAGGATTGGCTGGAGAACGGCACCAGTCGCGCGCAGCTTGCGAATCACAACAGGCCCTGGGAAGTGGACCAGGGGCCGGAGTGGCTGAGACGCACGAAAGAGGGCATCATGGAGGTGATTAGCAGGGACGGGACGACGGCGCAGATCGACCCGAAGAGGTTCTGTGGGTGGTTGAGGGAGAGCGTTGAGAAGAGGGGTGTTCGGGTGCTGAATCCTGCGACTGCGACCGAGGTGCTGAGGGATGCGCGGGGGGTGTTGAGTGGGGTGAGAGTGTTGGGGAGTCGGGATCAGCACACACAGGACTGTAGGCTCCCACGATTGCTAGTACTCGCTATGGGCTCAGGGACTAACGCGCTCATGCAGTACCTTGCACGCGCCTCCTCATCGCTGCAGGCGCATGGTCACCCCGCGTCTTCGCTACCTTGTTCCCCACGGCGCAAACACGGATTCCCGTCTCCTCGCTCGCCGGCCATTCGCTGCTCGTGCGCAATCCCTCCTTCCGCCCTCAGGAGCCGGACAAGGAGGTGTGCCACGCGGTCTTCGCGACAGATACACTAGGGTTCTCGCCGGAGTGGTTTGCAAGACTAGGCGGCGAGCTGTATCTCGCAGGCTTGAACAGCACGACTGTACCGCTGCCTGACGTGGCGACGGATGTGGTCGCGAGCGAGAAGGCAATTGAGCAGCTGAAGAGCTGTGCGCGGGCTATGATGGTCGACAATGGCGCGGGAAAGGACGTCGAGGTCCTACGACAGGGACTGGTAAGTCTGTTCAGCCACGTCCGGTTGTCAACTATTAACCACCACAGTGCTTCCGCCCTGTTACTTCGAGCGGTCGGCCCCTTGTGTCGCGTATCCCGGATGAAAAGCTGGGAGGGCTCAGGACAAGAGGGGGAGGGGAGGGCGGAGTGTTCATAGCAGCCGGGCATGGTGCATGGGGGATATCGCATGCGCCAGGCACCGGCCTCGTGCTGGCAGAGATGATGGAAGGACGGCCGACGAGCGCGAAGATCGAGACACTACGACTGCCATCGTGATTGCAAGTGAGGGTTTGTTTTCGAGCTTCGAGCTTTCTGCATTGCCGGCGCATGGACGTCTCTCGGTACATAGCAGGGTAGAAAAACGACTTCAATGAGCGATGACCGCACACTCACAGCCCAGCCTCCTCACTCTGCAGAGATCGAACACACTGTGCCAATTACCGCGTTCTCTCCCCACTGAAAGTAAAATAAATCCAGGTACCCGCCCCTCTTGGAGCGCGTGTGATCGTCAAGGCGCTCCACTATGACGCTTTCTACGTCATAACCGCACTACTTTGCAAACAGCACCATGATCGCGATGAGTATATAACATTTGCTACCCCTCACCTACCACAACTCAAACCGCAACTACAGCTCCAACTACACTCTACAACTCCCCCTTTACATCCCACCACCCAACCAAACCAACTACAATGCCCCGCAACGGTGACGGCTCCAGCGACAACGGCCCCATTGAGGGCCAGAACATCGTCCACGGCGACGGCAAGGTACATTCCCTTTCCACCTCCCTCGCATATTAGCACTAACAACACAAAGCCCGACGCGCAGCCCCAGCACGCAAAGAACAACGTCGCGCCCGCGCCTGAGCTCGAGAAGGGCGGCGCGATCGAGGGCCTGAACGCCAGCGGAGGAGGAAACAAGGCCGATCAGGCGGAGCCCAGTGTTGCTGGCGACAAGCCTGCGCAGTAAACCGCGGTCTCTGCGAGGGCGGATGGACGATGGGTTTCCCGGCTCGGGATAGAGAGGGATGGTTAGTCCAAGACGAAGCAAGGAGCGATATCGACGATACTCCTAGTTGGATGTATGCAAGGGATGAAACCCTGCTATGATGAATGAATCAATTAATAATTGAAGGAAATGAGGGATGCAGTGTTGTGATGCTGGAATGAACGTGTTGAACGTATTGAACACGTGTGCCTGCGCCCCTGAGGTCCGTTGTGGTAGTTCGTGGTGTATTGTGCGCGCTGTGCAAGGCCATCATTAAATTACCGCCGTCAAGTCCGCTGCTCTTAATTGTAGTGTCAGTGTGCAGGATGGACATCACTGCTCTGCCATGACACGTGGATAATTTCAAGTATCGCTGGATCTCGGGTCTCATCCATACCTCTAAGCAAAGCAAAAGAGAATCCGCTCAGGGTTCCTACCCTCAAAAATCGCATTCACTATATCGATATTTGCTTGCGGGTGTGGTGGGCTTTGCTTTACTGTACTTGCCTCCGCAAACCCAGCCGTACCGTTGCGTAAGCATCGCTCAGCATATTCGACAACACAAGGTCCCATCAACCATTTTCCGCTCGCGAAAAGGGTCGAGTGCACTGTCCGTTCCCTTACCATGCAGGGCCTTGCGACCCTGAACATGCTAGGCTTATACATTGCTCTTTGCGAATTTTGTGACGGATTTGATTCGTGCTCTGACGTATGAAAGACATACCAGCAAATACAACAGATGCACCACTTTGCCCAACCCGCACGAGAAACCCAGCAAGCAGAGGATCCCATATCTTGGTTAACAAACCCAAACATGTGGGAGCCAAAAACTGGACTTTGCAAATCGCGCGGCCATCGCAAGTACGGTATTCTGAAACGCAACCTTTCGCTCTACACAAGACGCATTCAGAACATCCCAGTACCAAAGCTCACAGAGGGTCTCGCACCGCCCAGATCCGCAACGCCATGTACACTTTGAGTAGATTAGCAAGCATAGCGCACTTCTCTCGCGCTCGTAAAGGCACGGGATAAATGGGAGACGATCGGGTCGATGGATGGCCAGGCTGCTATTCTCAATTTCGTGATCGCTGTGTAGTGGGAAGCTAGGCTGCGCCACAGCGGGCTGGCGTCAGCGTGCATAGCGCGATGGCGAGCGGCGTGCGCATTCAGCTGTAGAAGCGAGGTGTCCCACAGAAGGCGCTAGAATTGCTGCTTGCGACGATGTTACTGCGAGGTTGGCTCAGGAGGTGTCGGATGCAGGCTGAGGCGTGAGTCAAGATGAGTAAGTTGAAGAAATGAAAAAAGAAACAACATCACAGGAACGACGATGCAGTGGACATGTTGATGCGTGAGAACTTGGTGCTCGATTGAATGTTTGACTACCTCTCACCAGCCCTTGGTGTGCAGCTGCCAAACCGATATCCAGGAGAAATACCAAGATCTCAGACGATGTTGATACAGGCTCATAACTCCTTGTAACGCCACGGTGAACCGCACCCAACCTGAACCCTGCCCGTCTCCCATGATTGTACACCCTTACGCCGACCTAACTGCCTAAGCCTACAAGACTTCATCAATCGTGATCTTCGGACGCCATCCAGGAACCCAGTCTCGCTCTTCTTGCTGCCAGGCCTGGTGGCGATCTCGAAGCTAGCTGTCTGCTGCGAGAGCCCCGTCGCAACCAAAAGGTGCGCCAGAGGCACTCTGCATGTCAGAGAACTTTGCATCAAAACCGTCAGGAAGGCCTGAGTAGTCTGAAGTGGAGCCTGAGCCAAAGAAGGCTGAGCCGAAGAAATCATCATTGTGAGCCAGGCTAACAGTGGGTTCCTCGGGGAACTGGTCAAAGTCGAAGAGGTTGTCGAGGACAACAGGCTTTGTATCGACTGAACATAAAGGTTGAATAGAGTAAGATAGGCAAGGATCGCCGCCATGGGGGAGGCCTTGCCCGAAGTTGACTGACACTGCAGGTCGCACAACATCGCAGCAGGATATTGTGTCAAGTCAAATTCGGGGGCGGCCTCGAAGGTTGAGGCGGGAGTCTCAGGCGAACAAGATGAATCCCTGGGGGAGTCCATCGAGTCCATGGAGATGGGAGAGTACGGCGGCGCCGACAGAGTCTCAGAGGGGTTCATGGTCTCGGCGGTGAAGCTGAAGATGTCTGTTGACGCGGGCTTCTCGCCTGGGTATTTCGAGTGCCACATCTTGAGCTCAGCCTCCAACTGATCGACCCTGGCGGCCTTTGCGCGGAGCGCGGCCATCTCGGCCTCGAGGGCGTCCTTCTGTTGTTGAAGGTTCTCGGTCTCCTGGCGCTTGCGTTCACGAGAGTTGTGGGCAGCGAGGCGGTTGCGCTTCACACGCTCAATGCGTCGCTGCTCCTTCTCATCTTCGGTCTTGGCTCGCTTGCGGGGTGGCAGGCTGGTCTTCGGTTCCGGGAGTACCTGACCCCACGACTTCCTCTTCTTGACCGGCTTACTTTCTGATGTTGAGGGTGCCGGTGTTTGTGCTGATGTATCTGATGTGTACATCGACGATGGCGACGGTGACGGTGTGGTGTATGGGACCTGGAGGTCTTCCATCTTGATGGTAGTGGGGACCGACTCGGCGTTGGGTGGGGTGAGGGGACCAGAGGCCATCATTGCAGGCGTGGTCATAGTCTCTGAGAAGAAAGTGGTGGTATCCATCATCCCTGTGACGTCGTGGAGTGTCGATGCGCCTTAGTGGATTGCATCTGGAGGGGTGGAGTTGGGTAGTATAAGACTGAAGGTGCTGGAGAAGTTGACAACTGGCCTCACGAGCTGGCTTTATCTAAGAGAGCAGCTGCGCCCCTGCAGATTACGCTAGGCCGGATTCGGTGGGTGCCGGGCTTTCCACGCCTCTGCTCAATTTAGTGCCACTAAGGGCTCAATACCGCACCACTCAACGACGCACGCCCTTGGTCCCCTACTCAGCCCAAGACCCACCCGTTTCACTACGGTACGCTTCGGATTCCGCCCGTTCCCCAGAGGGCAAGTAAGGGACTCGTCAGGGGAGACGATGCGTCGAGACCACAACGTGCCTCACGTCGACCGTGCATTCCTCTGCTGCTGTGCGTGTCGAAGCCTGTCCTTGCGCCGAGTCGGACGTGTTTCATTTCGCTGTGTGGGCTCGCAAGTCAAGGACTTATCTCAGCTTCAAACGACTGCGAAGCGTAGCCTGCAGCTGATGCTGAGTCTCTTCGTGATCCACCTGTTGCACTGCAGCACTGAGTGGCGATACGAAACAGTGCTGTGTGGTAACGTCGTAACATGTCGTCAGCTTCCCAATCAAGCGCGGCGGAGTGCCTTTGTCAACTCCCCCTTTTAGCCTTGTGCAAAGTACAGTCACGGCGGGTACGAATGCTGCTGCAACCAGCTCACCACCGCTTGCGGCCATGTCGCAAGCGCGAGATGGTCGAAAGGACCTTCTCGAAACATCTTCACTTCTTGGTTTAATCTATTTTCCCGGGACGCTAACCCTTGACCCGCAGAACCTCGATATCCCGCATACAACAGCAATATACCTGCGTCCGTTATTGCAGGAATCGGCACAGAGTAATCTGGGGTAAATATCTGCCGTCTACAGCACAAGGACAAAAGGATAGAATGTCCCAACGCAACCAACTTGTAGCATCACCTGCCAGACAGCAATTTAGGACTCTCGGTATCCGGACGAAACCCTTGTCTGGCTTTGATGAACAGCGCAAAGGGCCCGAGTCGTATGGTGCCGTGGAAGCGGGACGGTCGGTAACGTAACCGGTTGATGACATCCATGTACCGCGACAGGTACACACCATCAGTCCGACGAACGCCGGTCCTGGAAATTCTTCTGCCTGGAGTCCAGGATCACGCATCGTCGGCCAGGATGATCGCTGACGATGTGCGATCTAGAGAAGAAGATTCACCTAGATGATGCATGATCCGTAACTTCCATCCGCTGTCTCACACGTGTTTCTCTGTCAGTCTCTCAACTTTCTCCTGCGTTCGCTGTGGTCGTCAGCGTTTCACAAGGCACCCGAATACGCGCCAATCAAATGGCGAGAAACTGGGCTGCCTGCACGATGTCTTCGACCACCACCACCTTCATTTGCTCACGATACGATCGTTCAAAAACGGCAAATCAATAGTCTGGAATTGCAAAGAAAGAAAAGCATTATTGGCTGCCTGCTTGGACCGTCAAACGTACAATGTGTTCTCATTTTCGTGGAAGCCTACGACACTGATAACGACGCTCCCTCGTGTACCGGTACACTGACGACGCAGATGAGGCATTTGTCGCCCCTGGATGACGGGGAGGCGGGACTCGTTGCGGCTGTCGCGACCATGTCAACTCGAGTCACTCGACTGCATACCCTCCACAGCATCGAATGCCTAGAATCGCACCTCACCAGATCGCGTCCACAAACCCGCTCAACAAAAGCCAACACCTGACCGCTCTTTCGCACGGCATTTGGCGTTTGGACGTAGACAGCAGGAACAAAAAGACAGTAAAAACATACAACAGCGGGTATTCGCTAGTGGTCACCCACCTAACTACTAATCCGCCGGTACATTGCTTAAATAGGGCTGAGCGAACGGGAAGCCTTGTTTTCAACGTCCTATGGTCGTATGTGAAAGTATTGACTGTCATAAACAGTATAACTCTGACACTATCTGTACAGTATCCTGTGCCTATGTGCTGTTGGATATGCACTGTCTTTTCCATTTGATATCTCTCTAAATTCTAGGATCTAGGTCTCAGCCTTGTGAAACTCAGGTGTGTAGGGCAAACGATACAGTACCTAGACCGAGAAATCTGGGAACACATACCGCGCACGTCGTCACTGCCTGCAGCGTCGCTTTTGACACCTGATCGTATGCCAGCAGAGCACGTAACAACTGCGAGACTCGTATATCAGATGTTCAGCAAGATAGAGTAGAAAGCAAACAAAGTAGAGCATGCATCCGCGAAACATTCCCACCCATGCAGTACTATCTGATTACTAGGCAATTCACCGCACTAACAACCTCTAGGGTAAGTATTGTCGGACTTGGGTGCAAAAACTATGTTCGAGAGCTAGTCTCCGATTGATTGAGAGACCAGTAACAGCCCTAAGACCAGGCTTCTCAGGTTTGGCTTGACACGGCATTGGTTTCTGCTATGCTGGGAACTTCCAGGACCATAGTCAGGGCAGCACGAGGGCCGCAGTTAAGCCATTGCTGTGAAGATGAACGGAGAATACAGAAGGAGATTACCTATCAGGTAGACAGGCCCTGGATAGAAGAAGACAGAGCGGCCACTATTACTACCTACAGATCAAGCACTCGTTTCTGACAGACTTGACAATTGCCTGCCCTTAACTCTAGACTAGATTCATCTATTAGAAAAAACATCGCGGAAACCTTCAGTGTTGTCCATGGATCTCTTGACAACAGATTGTTTCTAACATGCCCTTTTGTCATCGCATGTGTAATAAATCAATCAATTCACAATTCTGTAAACCCTAGTTAGCCCCATCCAGTCACGTCAAGTAACACGTCTCACTTTGGTTGTAGGTACCCTGCACTATTCTCGCACGACTCTATTATTAAGCAAATTGGACTGTCCTCAATATCCAATACCACGGGGATACCAAGCCCAGGAGTCGTAAAACTCAGCAACATCGACAAATTGTGGGATATACTCCATCGCCCAATCTGATTCAAAGTCAGAAGTGAACAGAGCTTTGCAGTACTCCCAGTACTCTGGATACCATCCCGACTGATGCCAGTCAATGACAGCAAGTGCATGACCGGAACCGTCGGGAGAAATCAATATGTTAGTGAATAGAATCTTTGAGTTGTCTGGAAGGAACTCCCGGAAAGGATCTGGCATTTGGGACGGATCAGCAAAATGGAATTTCTTGTCGACCTTCATCATAGCAGAGAGCCAATCATGGAACTCTTTGACAGTTTCAAAAGGTCCGGCTGGGGGTTTTGTGTTCTCTGTAAAGACGATACCGAGAAGGGATTCTCGGTCAATTCGGCCTTAAGTAGGTTAGTATTAGCTTCGCCGTATCATAGACCAAGGTCCTTACCGAGGAATTGATCGCTCGGGTCTTGCTGTAAAGTACGCAGATTCTCTATGATAGTACGCAATTGTTTGCACACTTCTTTCTTTGCTTGGTCAGAGAGCGATCCCCGCTGGCTTTCCAGGGTTACACCTGCGATGAGCTCCATGTAGATGAAGACTTCGCCTCTATCTTCACGCCATCCATATACCTCGGGAACGGGTACCTCATCTGGCAAAAGTTGTCGAAGGGTTCGAAGGCAGTGTGCTTCGGACGCAGTGATGCGGTCCCTGTATTTCACAACAATATTGAGTGAATCAAATTTCGTAGTACAGGAGCCCAATGTTTCTCGAAGTAGGGGATTTGCTCGAACCTCTGCAGGTGACGGAAGCCCAGGGTTGATTTGTTGCATCTGAAATAATCCATGTGTTCTGGGTCAACACCCCGCTTAGGGGAAAGGTTGCTGGAACGAAGATAGTGATTTGCTATACTCGCCGGACTCATTTTGGCAAAGGACTAGATAGGCGTCAGGTCACACGCGCGATTTCCATACATGTTAGCCCTTGATCAAATACTAGTAGTCTGTGACTCTTGCTGTGACCAGAAGGACTAGAGGAAGGATCTTAAAGCCAAAGACGGTGTACCAGTGGCTATGGGTAAATTAAACTGAGTGGACCATACGTTTCTAACCGCCCTTCACGACACAGTAACAAGAACCCGTGGCGCTAATGCTCTTATTGTGTAGGGTGGGTCACACGGCAACAGAAAACGAAGTGGAAGAGAACAGAGGGCGCCAGGGTCGGTACTTGCTGATCTCGCAACGTTAACGTAGCCTTGTCCTCTTCCAGCCATTCGCATCTGGTCTTGGAAGGGACCGTGCGCAGTTGCCTGGATCGGGATACTATGAAACCGAAAATGTGACCCAGCCCCTAGAAATATGGCAGACGCCAAGATGAGAAAATTGGTGACTGAGTTCGATGATTTCTGCCACATGAACATTTAAGAGGAACATGCACAGTTGACCTGAGTTTACGACAGAACTCGGCGCTTGAACTGCAGATACGGTCCCTCGGTTGAGGCCCCAAACGTATCGTACAGCTGGAACTCCTTCTCCCTATGCCTCCCCGGGGTCTTCTTCCCAAGCTGCTCAGAGCCAGCACCGATACTTGCCAACAGGGGGTCTTCTGTGATTCGAAAATCGCCGTGCCAGAGAATAGTCGCTATTGCAATCAAAACTTCGTTGACAGCCAGTGTCATACCAACACAGTTGCGGACACCAATGGAGAATGGTGCCCATGCAGCCTTCGTCTCTTTAACAGTGTCCTTGTCCTGTAGCCATCGCTCTGGATCAAAAGTGAAAGAGTCCGGGTGGTAGCTCTCGTTATGATGCAAGGCGTACACTGTTGTAGCGACTTCGCAGCCTTCGGGAATATGCACACCGCAGACGAATGCACCTCCTGGACCAGCTTCGCGATATAGAGGCGTTGTTAGGGCTGGCGATACCCTCATCGCTTCATTCAAACAAGCTTTGAGATAAGTGCATTCGGTCAACAACCTGTTCATCCCGATGTTTTCGGGCGTTTTATACACGGTGCGAACTTCCTCAGCGGCTCTCTGATACGCTTCAGGCCAACAGGAAAGGCACCATAGAAGGCTTGTCATCCCAGTGGTGATGGTACCACTTCCAGCGATCAGCAAGGTAGTTATCTCTGCGGTAAGGTCGCCATCGCTCAAGCCATGGCCAGTCTTTGCGTCTCGATAGCGGGCGATGGCGACAATCATATCGTCGTCGACAGCTGAGTTTTGTGCTGATTTGAGTTCGCTCAAGCGTAAATCAATCCAAGAGCTGAGCAAGGCGCGCCATTCTCTTCCTAGTTTGGCCATCTGTGGGAACAGAAGTTCTCCAATCTTGACAGGGTTGAAAATACTACTGCGGAATGCTTCTGGCCAATGCATTGCGAGACCCATGCGTGCAAAGTTAGCTTTGCGCGCTGGATTGTAGATGCGGTTTTTGGGGCTTGTCAACATGGCAGTGGAGCGTCCGACAGTGAGGTCTGCGATGAGGTCGATGGCGAAGAAGGCGCTCCACTGAGTCAGTTCGCGGGGCTTACTCCAGTCTCCCGAGGCCGCTGGCTCAAACAAAACATTGGTGTAGTTCCCAACGTGCTTAATTACCTTCGATTCCGATGCACGCATCGCTTGTTTAGAAAATGCTTGCGAGATGAACCTCCTTCGTTGAGCGTGCACTTTGTTGTCTGCTGCGTTGAAGACGCTTGGCAGCGGATGCACCTGACTTTCGGTCAGTCAAATTGTCGAGAAGTTGATCCGTAGCATCGTACCCGCATGCCTTCGTACGCCCTGCCCTTGAACAGGTTGTTCTCGCGGCCGTAGATCTCTTTCACCAATGTCAACTACAACTGTTATAACAGTACATTCGGATGGTATTACCTTCCAATGACTCTCGACTGTTGAAAAGAATCCTGTCTGGTCCATATCGCACAAAAGGCCCTGATAATGTCAGAATGGCCTTCTCGTTGTATGAATACGGTGAATTTGCATACCATACTTGTCGTGAAGACGTTGAATGACAACGTGGGTGTTGCGTTTTGCAGCATGATATGCGCTGTACGCATTGCTAATCTTGGCTAGGAGGGGACCAGGTATATGAGAGAAGGGGTGGAAATATACTCTTCGAACGCAGATAGAGCTAATCAGTATAATGATAAAGGTGAACGCATAGCTCACAACCTGGGAAACTGAACACATTGTTGTACTGTGTGCGATGATGTGCAGTCTAGAATAACTGCGGCATAGAGGAATCCGGGCGTAGGCTTGGGACTGACTGAGAGCAAGTGGAATTGTATTTGAATTTGCACGAACGAAGCGCGAACACACTTTTGGGGGAAAGCGATGAGCTTCTACTACCACAACTGAAACTTCCTCCAACGCGGGAAAAGCTCACAGAGCTACCACCATGGCGCTGCGGCGTGGCGATCTGTGACGGCCAATAGCTCTCGCCGCCATCTTGTGCGCCAGATAATAAGATCTCTTCTCATCGGCGACTGCACAGGATGACTTGTCAAGTCGTGACTGCCTTTTGGCAAGGGCTGCCCAAATGGAGAAGGTGAGTTGGGGTGAGGTGCGGACAGGATTTCGGGCAGGAAACTGCACTTGCGTCACTAGCGCCAGACCCCCACAACACTATCTTCTCCTTGCTCCTGGGCTTACTCTGTGCCTCATTCGCCTTGTCACGACACGGACAAGTTACGCGAGACCAGCGGCCGCCTCTCAATTCCTGATGACAGATGGGGCACGTCTACCGTTCTGTCAATCACAATGCTCTTGTTACACCTATTAGTTTTCACGCTTGGTACGCGCACACAGGGTGCGGCTAACGAGAACGTCGCTACTTGATGAATTGAACGGCATCTACGCGCCAGCATCTACCTCGGTTTGGATTCATTCTCACCATTTGACCATGTCATTCCACGTCGCAAGCATCGTCGCTTTTGCAGTCGTTGTCTATGTAAGAACGAAACGCAAAAGAATAGAGTTCACTGACCTCATGCTCCACAGACCAATCTAGTCATCTTATACAGAATTGTGTTCCATCCGCTCGCGCGAGAAGTAGGACCTTTGTTTGCCCGGATCTCAGGATGGCCAAATTGGTACCACGCTGCTAAAGGCGACCGCCACATCTGGCTCTTGCGGTTACATTCTCAGTACGGTTCAACTGTTCGATTCACCCCAAATTCGATGTCATTCAACACTGTAACGGCCTCGAACTCTATCTATACAGCTCGGGATGCCGATGTCCGCAAGGGTGACTGGTACCAATGCATCAAGGATTCGGGAAGTGGCTTTGAGAGCACGTTTGTTGCTCGCGATAAGAGCAGGCACGCTTTGAAACGACGAATATTGGCTCCTGTCTTCTCTGAACGAGCGCTTCGAGATTATGAACCCAGGATCAAGCTTTTGATTGAGAAGTGGTTGCTTGCTCTGTCAGCAGTCAGCAACGACAATAGCAATGTCGACTTTGCAGCATGGGCGAACTACATCATATTTGACATCCTCGGGGATCTCTGTTACTCAAAAGATTTTGGCCTCGTACATTCTGAGAAGAATCGATACGTCACAAAGCTTCTTCCGCAATGCACACGCGGCTGGTATATGCTAGGATACCACCCCTGGACCCACTTGCTTCGGCACTTGCTCTTCAAGACAGTTCTTAGATCTAGCCTTGGTCATGCTGTCACCCGCTACAACTCGGAGTTCCGCGATTTTTGCGTTACAGCGTTGAAGGAGAGAGTCAAGACCGAGAAGACGTCTAGTGATACGAAGTCTGCCTCCACCGATATGTTCCATCAACTCTTAAAGGCTCGAGATCCAGAGACAGGGGAGGGATTCTCCATGGGTGATCTCGGTTCAGAAAGTGTGCTGCTTATGATTGCCGGGACGCACACCACGTCCGTGGCCATTGCAGCGATTATCTTCTACCTCGCGAAGAACAAGGATCCTCTAGACAAAGTCAAAGCGGAGGTTCGTGATGCGTTCACCTCTACAGAGAATATGGACTATCGGCAGCTCGCCAAACTTCCATACCTTCGAGCTTGCATCAATGAATCCTTGCGCCTTTGTCCTCCCACAGCAGGCCACTTGCAGAGGGAAGCCTTGAGTGCAGGTGTTAAAATCGACGGAAGATGGTATCCGCCAGGTACCGTTCTTGGAGTCTCTGCATACGCATTACAGCGCAACTCTTCAATCTGGACAGACCCCGATACATTCAGTCCTGAACGATGGCTTCTGGAAAACAGCCAATCATTGCAGAGCCTGCAATCCGGATTGATTGCTTTCAGCTCTGGCCCGCTTGGATGCCCTGGCAAACAGCTTGCTTACATGGAGATGACTTTAGTCATTGCTACGCTGATCTTTCGTTTCGATATTGCGCTGATCGGGCCAGACGCAGACAAGCAGGACTACGTGATCAAAGACTGTTACGTGGGTCAGGCTGACGGTCCCCACATTCTCCTCCATGCTAGTTAGATTGCATGCTCGACTAGCTTAAGTCTTTTTACAAGAGCGCATGATAGTATGAGTCAGGAGCTGCTTATTCAATCCTGTGCCGCTCAAACTGCATCTAAGCCCCTGCCTCGTCACATCTTGTCACTCACTCATCCTGCCCCAACCCCACTCCACCTATCTTCCTTCACCTCTTGCCTCAAACAAATACACACGCCGCAAGGTCACAGCAAATGTCGGCGACATCCCAAACAAATCACGAACCAATGGCAACTTCGGCGGCTGTCATCAAGTTGACTCACTGCTATGACGACACTTATGACGCGATCATCGGTCGCTTCAGAGTTCAGGTACCCCAGCTTGATACTCTTCGAATTCGAGCCGCGGCCAATGAGCGAGACATTACTCATGTGCTTGAAGACGCCAATTCTCCATCCGGTTTTGTCCTCTTCGCTGAATACAACCACGCGGGCTGGATGAGGCACTTCGTTCCCAAAGGGCAAACTCTACAGCGTGCTCACCGTTTTACCTTCGGGAACCCACTATTTGCTCTGCCAGTTCTGCAACAGCGTATCGATGTGGCGCTGCACATCCCGCTAGATTGCTGTATCCTTGAGCAGCCCGACAAACACAGAACGAAGCTTATCGTCACGCTACCAACGAGCTTCGCCGAGGTCAAAGATGGAGAAAAAGGTAGCGTGAGGAAACCATTGGCTGAGATAGAGAAAAAACTACTTGCGTTGATCCAGAGCCTGGCGCCGCAACCCGACGCAAGTAAGGAGGACTAGATTTGGTTGCATCTCCGCCATAGTAAATGTCGACTCTATTCTTCAGTGTGCCATTCGGTCATCCCGAAGATCTAGATGATGCATAGCTTACAAGATAGGAAGAATTCGTACGTAATCCTCATCGGTGGCTGAGCATGTACCCAACCCTTACATACCGCTAGTCTTAGTCACCGCGACTATGCCATCAGGGTACATGAGAATATGAGGCAACTATAGAACTCCCGGAATTGCCGCTTCTCACAATACCGGGATCAGCGATCGTAATGAGGCACAGGCCAGGAGTGTGAGGCGTGGTACTACGCCACAAACCAGGCTCCATCGGATTCGACACCCGCGATACACATTGACTCGCGCAGTTGAAAATAGTTCGGTAAGTATTGGACTTCATTGGAAAACCTTAGGTGCCTGGAACAGTCCTAAGGCGTTCGCCACCTAGTATCTGAGGTCAAGGGTGATCGCGACGTCCCGAGTTCTTGGGTGGCTCTTAGTTTAAAAGATGAATCGCTCCGGGCATGTTTAGGAGCAGCACTTCCAAAATCATTCTGATCCAGCATATCAAAAAGTACCTCTCAAAATGGGAGCGAAAACTTCCTATACTGGCAACGAGGAGCCCGCCTACACTGGCTACTTGACCCACTGTGAGCCTCATCCATCCAAGCTGCTCGAGGCTGGTGTAAGTATAATCTAGATCTTCTACATACCTCAAGCTGATACTGATGTCTTAAAGAAAATTGAAAGTCACAATATCAGCATTAAAGAACTACGCGCGGCCATCCCCAGCTACTGCTTCGAACCATCACTCTTCTGGTCATTCCTCTACCTCTATCGCGATCTGACATACTCAACCATACTGCTCGGTACTCTATGGTACTGTCTTTCTTCAACTTTGGTCCAACAATCTTCGCTCCTGTACTATGGTGTCGTAGCTACTTATGGCGTTTGTCAGGGCATCGTATGGACCGGACTTTGGATTATCGCCCATGATGCAGGCCACAGTGGATTTTCTAAGTCTCCCGTTCTGAACGACACCGTTGGTTTTGTCCTTCACTCCTTCCTGCTCGCCCCCTACTTCAGCTGGAAGTCGAGTCATCGTCGCCACCATATCTACGCCAATCACATCGAGAAGGATCTGAATTACGTGCCTCCTCGGCGCAATGAGTACGCACGCCGCATTGGCGTGGCGCTGGACAAGATTGAAGAAGTTGGCGAGGACGCGCCTGTGGTCTTATTCTTCAGGATTATCCTTCAGCAGCTGATTGGATGGAACTGGTACATCCTGTCCAACATCACCACTCCTGATACAGCAGTGGTCAAGAAAGGTCTCTCTGCTTGGCGTTACTCTCACTTCGATGCCTGGGGCGGTATGTTCCGCGAGAGCGAAGTTTCAGCCGTGTTGCTGAGTGATCTCGGCTGTCTGGCTACGATCACAGGGCTTTACTTCCTCTACCAGTACTTGGAGAGCTTCGCATTGGTTTTCTGGATCTACGTTGTCCCTTGGAGCATCGTCAACCACTTCATCGTCATGATCACTTTCTTACATCACACCCACCCAGATGTACCGAAGTACTCTGCTGACAGCTGGACATTCCTTCGTGGGGCAGCTGCAACGATCGATCGCGACTTTGGCATTATTGGCACACATTTCTTTCACCATATTTCCAGCGATCACGTCACTCAGTAAGCACCCACGCTGCATTGTCGCCAAATGATACTAACAATCCGTAGCCATCTTTTCAGCAGTATCCCTTATTACTACAGTCGCACAGCAAGTGAGGCAATTGTCCCGCTCCTCGGTCAGCATTACCATGGTCGAGGAGGGTTTGGCTACGATGACTTGAAGACTGCCTTCAGAGACTGCCAATGGGTTGAAGAGAATGCTGAGAAAGACAAAGAGTTTGGCATCGGAGACGGTAGCGAGCGAGAGAAGCGTGCCCTGTGGTACCGGAAGGGTATCAGCCCTGCGCCTGAGTACCACCAGCGTAAGGCCCATGTAGTATTGCCGGCGACGAATGAGATGGAGGAGCGAGAGGGGAGATGACACGCAGCGTTGAAGACATCTGGTATCTGGATGCATGCTACTTGAACGTTACGGACGGCTCATTGAGCGTATGGGTAGCGGCTAATAGGATCAGAGAGCTGGCACCGACGGTCAGATTTTGGCGTATCTGTATCAAGTAAGGAACATGAGTATGGTTTTCAGAATTGTGTGATATGTTTGCCTATGTACATAACACCTAAAACATTTCTAACCTTTGCTGAGGTTCTGTGTCCGTTTTATTAGCTTAGACCAAAAGCATCCTGGTCTTCGGAATGAACAAGGCTTTTATTTTTTGTTTGGGTTTCGAGCGGACCAAAATCTATCTGTCGACCGTGACCATCCAGCCGTCACTCAGTACGTTCCCTTGGGAGTCAACGCCACCCCAGACAACGCATGTGGCTCCATCGACCTCTGTACCTTTGGCAAGACCGAATTGTCCCCTCTCACCAAGTCGACGCTTTGGCTCACCCGGAGTTTCCTTCTCCTCTTCTCCTTTACTGTCGACGTACTTATAGAGGACTTCTGCCCAAGTCGCTTCGTGTGTATCGCGCTTTATGCTCGCGCGGATAGCATCTTTCGATGCTGCAGCAGTAGCGTGCTCAGAAGCTAGCTGGAAGGTCCATATGTCGTCGAGATACCTGGAGTTCTCGCCCTCACCGCCAACGGCGAGAAGGTAATGTCTGCCTTGACCAGTAGTGAGCTCAACGAGTCCGGCATTCGAGCGAGCTTGAGGCGCCGACAAGTCCTTGGACTCGACATGGGATACTTCTTGCCAGGCCCATCCACTTGTCAGAGGTGTGGTACCGCCTTCAGCGTGAGTAAAAACGGGCGCGACGTCAAGGTACTCTAACGCTCCTGAGGCGAAGGCCTCGACGCCTTTACCCCCAAAGCGATATAGCCTGTTCCCTGCGAGTGCAAGGCTTGCACCCTCGCGCGGCTGCCCTAGCGGCGACGGAATGTTCGACCACGTGCGTGTCTTCAGATCGAAGGCTACGGCGTCCGTAACAAGCTCGCCATTAGAGGTGTCGCGACCGCCTACAATGAAAATTGTTCCCCAAGTATCATCGACCGGCGGTTCGGGCACCGCTTTAGCAGGATCTACCGGTTGCTGCGGCGCTTTCTCCTGATATGTGACAACCTTTGCCGCAGGAAAATCTGAGCTTACCGAAGTGTGACCTACACGATGACTTGGAGCTGCTGTGCCCGGAGCAGGGTCTAGGAAGGACCATGCGTTCGAGACTGTATGGTATGCCCATATCCTACCGTTCTCATTGGTAAATCCGTCACCCTCACCACCATAAATGTAGATGGTGTCGCCTATCACAACAGCTGTATGGCCTTTTCGTGCTCTCGGTACGTCGTCCAGGCCGTTCGCCGATTGTGCAGGTTTCGAGGTATAGTCTGCGTCGAGAACACTGCTTGACGGTAGAATGACAATGTGCATATCATTGTTGGCAAGCTGCCCGGTAGCAATCTCACCACCTAGTAAACGGATTAGCAAACGAGCCTTGGAGACGTTCGCTGGAGCTGTGTTGGTTTACCAAAGATATACGCTCGTCCCTTGACTACCGAGACAGTATGCGATGAACGGGGCAACGGGACAGAGGCGATGCGTGTGAGGTTGGCCCTGATCGGTTGAGTTGGATGTGTGAGACCCTTTACAAGAGCAGCAGCACCAGAAAGAACATCCTGTGCTGCGTACAGGATTCCAGCTGCAGCGGGCTCCATTGTGTTCGCAAGTTAGAGACTGGTGGTTGTTGTTCGGCAGACTTAGTGTTTGGCTGCTTTGATTTCTAAATTCGAAAGGGGTTTGTAGAAATGAAGTGATGGTGTTGCGAGCACAAGCTCTGGAGCTTACGGCTGTGACGTCAGACCCCGCGAACGAGACCCTGGACGGCCCCGCTGTCAGCCAGGGGGTGGAGGGGGAGACGTAACAATGGCGGAGAATTGGTCAGGCATGAACAGGCATAGCTTGCGTGCGTAAGCATGTATGTGTGGTATCATTGCAGATGTAGTGTACACTAGTTATTACTCGAATCCAACCTCGCTTGTACAATAAAGTACCGCGTTCTATCAAAATGGAATCTAGATGTTAGGGGACAGTTGATCATACTTGACGCAACGTTCAACCTGGAATTATCAGTAAGAAATAACAGAAAAGCCAATGGTTGACCTTACCGTATCGATCGAAGCCTGCAGGAAACTACGTGCTTCAAGGCCAACCCAGACCTTGAGCATGGAGAAGTCTCCGCCACGGATCATTGACCCGCCGCCTTGAGCGCCCAGTTGTCGAAGAATAGGAAGAGCACTATGGACTGTAAGCAGATGCTATGGTTGCACAGACCACGGTATTTACCCTGCAAAGAGGTCCAACTCGGGGTTCAGGTTCCGCCCAATACCCTCGAGAAGTAGGATGCTAAGAACGACATTGATGAAGTCGCCCTCCAATCGAACGTGATGTGTTCGCACCATCGACAATACTTCATTCAGAATGTCTCCAATTTTGATGTTGCCAAGAGCAAAGGTGCGGCTCTTGACACCCAGGACCAGGTGTTGCATTCGCAGGGCGAATATCTCACCGTCCAAGACAGCTTCGGGTTGTCTGCATCGCTCCACCATCAGATGTCCTGCCTTGTAACCGTCGAATTCGGCGACAGCTTTGAACAAATCCAAAAAGTTAGTACGATTCTTGTTATTGAGCTCCGTCACTAGTCCTGCATCAATGAAGATCAGTTGCGGCCGATATCCTTCATCGTCGATTTCTTGTAGTCGAGCTTTCCATTGTTCGGGATTCTTGCGATGCGGTCGTAGGCGTTCCAACACCTCCTCAGTTACATCAGGTGATTCAATTGGACCAGTCGTTCGGTTCTCCTTCCGAGTGAAGATCGAAACGTCGAGCTTCTCTGGCTTGTAGAAGCGGACCATAATATTGCCAGGGTGCAGATCAGCGTGGATGAAGTTGTCAATGAGGACCATGTTCAAGAACGCATCAAGACCCTCATCGGCGATATCCTTCTGGAAAACGCCTCCACCATTCTGGAGGAAGTCTTCCATGGGTATACCTTGAGCAAATTCCTCGATAAGGACGTTACGGGTCGAGTACTCTGTGTAGGGATATGGGAACCACGCCGTGGTACGATCCCTGAAGTTCTTGCGGAAAATAGTGAGATTCGCAGCCTCGATACGCATGTCCAGCTGCAATCTCATCATCTCGCCAAATTGCTCGACCTCGTCTGGGAACGAGAACCATTCCATCGTTGGAATCGCGTTGATCACCGCCGCGAAGGCAGCCATGATGCGCAAATCTCTCCTGACGATCTTTTCGATGTTGGGATGTAAGACCTTGACGGCGACATGGCTCGAAGGGACCCGCTGAGGCGTGCTTTTCAGCGTTGCGTCGACATTTTTCTTGATCTTCCGTGCCAGGTTCGGCTCCTCTCTGTCAATTGAGTTGTCCTGTATCGTAGCTAGATCCGGCTGGAGCTTAGCCTTGTAGACCTGCGCGATAGCGCCTACGCCCAGAGGCTTCTCGTCGAACTCTTCGAATATGTCGTCGAATTTGCGGCCGTCAAAAGCGGCTTCGATGGTACGTTTCGAAGTCTCGAGGGAATGCGCCGGGGCGTTTGAGTGGAGGGTAGACATTATCGAGCACATCTCGGTGGGGAAGATGTCCGTTCGTGAGGCGGCCCATTGCCCAAGCTGGTTTCCATTAGTCGCAACTCAGAATTGACCATGGACATGCTGACCTTAATAAAAGCAGCGCCAGCTCTCTCCATGGAGCCGACCAAGAAGCCATACCACCACAGAGTTCCACTTCTCTCGTTGTCTCTCTTTTTGTTCCTTGAACCAATCCATATCGCAGGTATTGTCACAATGACAGGCACAAAGATGATGACCAGATGTAGAAACCGCAAGCCAGTAGCTATAGGCTCTATTATGTAGTCCTCTACAAAGAAGTAGATTCCACGCCGGTACTTCTTCGAACCCTCTATTGATTTGGGCACCTGCTCTGCGAGCTCTTTCCTGGAAACCTCGAGCATAGCCTCTTCATGAGTCTTCTCTCCATTGCCGGACTTATCGTGACCAATCTCCACGAATGCCAGTGGGCTGAGGGCAGCTCCGACGGCGGCTGCTGCACCGGACCATAGTACTGTCTTGCCGCCAAATCGAGGTGTTGCAAACTGTCGGCGTGCGGCGGATACGAAGGGCCGCCTCGAGGCGCGGGCGACGAAGGGCGTGGACTGTTGCAGGCCCTGCCGAAGACAATGTCGACCTACCAGGAAGACAGTCCTCATGGTACGAGATACTGAACGCGAGCGGCGCGTGAAAGGTCCATGAGGATAAACGAGTCGTCGAATCGCCGTCAATGACGTTGATGCGCGTCGCTGGCTTGTGACGACTGAGCACAGACGCAAACACCAAAATGTGCCGAGGGGCTTCGGTATAGCGGCGCTGAACATGATACACTGACGAGCTATCCCATCGGGGTGCGGTACTGCGCAGCATCTTGCTCTTGATAGTGGTCTCGTTGTCACTGCTCGGACTCTACCTTGCCAGCAACATTGGATGTACAGCTGATAGCTTTGGAATACGGGCCACAATATTGATTCGAAGAGAAGAGTTGGAAAACCCGCGATGTATTGGAATCGTGTTATTTACAACATTAAACACTCAAGATAGGGACACTACTAGCAATCAATGCCGTCTCATGCGGTCACGAAGCCCTCAAAGCCCTTGTCAAGCGACGCCTGCGTCAGCTCCCTGTACAGCGGGAAACCTCCAGCAAAGTTAAGCTGTTCGCGAACCTTTCCAGGGATGTTGTCACCCATGTACTACACGATGTTAGCTCATGATATCGGGCAGTCAAAAGGGATATGTCACTCACCCAACTCTTTGTCTGTGGGAACAGGGTCTTGTCTGACAACTCAGTCACCTTCTCGCGCCAGTTCTCCTCAGCCTCTCGAGTCGCATCGCAGTAGTCGATCTTCTCGTCTCGGAGTTTCTTCATGCAGTTGACAATCCAATCTCCCTGGACCTCAACACAAGTTGGTCCGTTCGAGAAGGCGGTGGGACCCTGCGCGCCGTACAGGAAGAACATGTTGGGGAAACCGGCGAGAGCCATACCCATATATGTATATGTCCCGCTCTTCCACGTGTCTGAAAGCTCAACGCCATCAACATTTCGCAAGCCCATATTCTTCATGCCGCCGGTCACCGAGTCGAAGCCAGTCGCAAGGGCAATAACGTCGAACTTGTACAGCTTGCCATCACTTGTGATGATGCCCTCTTTCACAAACTTTTCAATCGGAGTCTTCCTGACATCGATGACTTCATTCTCGGGTCTGTCCAGCATCTCATAGTAGTTCTGCTCGAGCGAAGGCCGCTTTGTGCCGAAGGCGTGGAGTGGCTCCAAGGGGGCGAGAATATCGCGCTTCACGGGATCTGAGATCCTGGCACGCGTCTTCTTAGCCCAGAAGTTATAGGCTTCACGGTTGGCCTTATTCTCGAACAGCAAATCTTTGTAATTTGCAAGCCAAAATTCGAAGCCACCGTTATCCCACAACTTCTCGTAGAATGCCTCGCGCTCCTCGGGGCTGTCATCGAAGGTGTTCTTCTCGATGAAGTCATATTGGAAGCCGGCGAATGTGTTGAGGCGCTCCTTGAAGATCTTCTCGTACTCAGTCTCCTTCCGCATATCTTGCTCTTCGCGTGTAAGAGGCTTTTGCTGCATGGGCAGACACAAATTGGGGGTGCGGATGAAGTTGGCGACGGAGGCAGCCTCCTTAGACGTCTCTTGAGCAATCTGGACACCGGTAGAGCCAGATCCAATGACGGCGACGCGCTTGCCCTTGACATCAACACCAGCATCTGGCCAGAAGGAGGAGTGGTGAATCTCGCCCCCAAAATCTTCCATGCCGGACCAGTCGGGGAAATGACGCTTTGCGGCGAAACCCAGAGCCAGCAACATGTACTTGGCTCTTGCGGTACGGCCATCCTCGGTCTTGATGGTCCACTTTCCAGATGGCTTGTCGAATTCAGCGCCGACAACGCGCGTGTTGAAGGCACAGTCCTTCTTGATATCCAGCTTCTTCTCAACATGGGCGAAGTACTTTCGCAGCTCATCTGTACCAGGATATCGGCAGGACCAGTACCAGTCCTTCCAGATTTCGGGCATAGAGTACTCGTAGATGGGAACTTGAGAGTCGACTTCATGCTATTAGAAACGAGTTTCGCAAAAATTAGGGGTTGCTCTTACCTCTTGCGCCGGGATAGCAGTTCCAATGCCAGATACCACCAAGCTCTGTGCCAGCCTCAAAGATTTTACATTTGTAGCCCAGCTGTCGCAACTTGTGCATCAGGTAAACACCACCAAAACCAGCACCGACGATGAGAACATCGGTCTCCAGCTCTTTGGCGTAGTTCCCGTTAGTCGGCGACGCATTCTCATTGGTCGCACCGATGTCCGTTCTAAAGTGTACCATTGTGACTGTGGGTTCCTTGAAGACTGATAGAGATCAATGGGGCTCGCTCGACCTAGAGAACAGTCAATTCAAGGAAACAGGAGCCTTGCGTTGAGTTATATACACGTCAAAACGCCAAATACCCCTCCTACTAGCTCGGTGAACAGGAGCGCCGTAAGATCTACACCCATGCGGTCTTCCAGCTTGACGCTAAAGGTGTCCGTCAACAAGAACACCAACGACCAGGTGTGTGTCGTCTATCGCCTGATCCTGGACCATTCCAGAATGCATGTTGTTTCCCCACCGATTGCCCTTCGGCCGGCGTGCCACCATTGCTTAATGGCTGGCATCACGACTATGATGCGGGAAGACGAAGACAAGTGCGGAAACGATCCGGAACACGCCACCTAGTCACTGCACATCTCCAGACACGCGATGTGAACTGCTGCTATCCGACTAGCCCGCATCCGCGGGTCTGCGGGGGCGGGGTACCCCAGACCAACCAAACTCAACGTTCAAGGTCGAATTACCGCATCTGGTAGCCCGAAAGGCCATAGCACGTCGATGGCTGCAGATCTCCATGGTTTCTAACACTCGAAGGCGCATGTATCGACTTCTCAATTCCCATTGTATTATAGCCGGAGTCGGCTACTGTCTGCGACCGCAGCGAGACATATCTCAACCCCGTTGGCCATGATTAGACATGGTGAAAATCTGGACCTTGTTTAAGTCTGTCGGTCCGGATCTTCATCGACGTGGAGCCTCAATCCGTCTACGGGCCAGATTGTCGAGGCTACAAATCTTGATCGGAGTCTGGATCAAGGGAAGTATGCACCTCGAGGCTACTGACACCCCTTTCAGATCTCGCTCACGTGTATTATTTCCATCTCTTGATGTGATTTAAGTCCGGATGATGGGGGGTGGGGGGCTTTTGTGTTGTCAAGAGCAAGGTGAGCAAGCAGCATAAGCGCTGCCCAACTCCGACCGCGAAATCCTCCTGACACCATCGACGACATCTCGCACATCTCACTTTCGCCGTGAATGTTGTACCTCAGGCTTTTAAAGCCTTCCTGAGCCTTTGGGTCGAGTCAGCAGCCCTTCGATTTCATAAGCTTCGATTCGAGTACCCTCAGTCTCCACACAAGCTCGATGTGCTGAGAGAATAGCAGTCTCCGTCAGGAAAAGCACCTCGGCAGAAGGTTCCTCAGCCAATGGCCATTGTCGTCCTCCAAATCTACGTGCAACCGATATCGCCGGAATGTCTGTTGTTTCTCAGATCCCTTCCCAAGGCTCTGGAATCTACGAGCGGTCCCAGGGTACAATTGGGTGTGCTGCACGCGAATTCAGAAGCTCACTGTACCTGATTACGCCTAGCGTCACGCATCGCCTTTGCTGTGAAGTGGCTGGCATGGCTGTGCACATAGAGCATTCCGACCTGCGGTCTGCTTGTTCTGACTCGCGCACTTGTAGCAGTGGCTCTCTTCTAGCCACGTCGCTGATGTTCAAGCAGAGCATCCAGTAGGCCATAAGTCAACACGATGGTCATACCCTTACCAGGGCCCTACACAGAGGCGTTGAACTCATCCCATGGAACGTCAGATCTGATCCGTATCTTCAATCCCTGCTTCTCGATTGCTGCTACTGATTCTGCTCGTCCGCCATTAACATTTGGATGAAGAGATGGCACAGCCTGTCTCGCCGGTATCTTGATACAGTCAACAATGATAAACCTGATGTCGATTTTCGATAAATGAACTAGTTGCAATGAAGTTTTGATCGCTGGTCACCGTGGAGCCAAGGTCTTGAACCTCGGATGTCTGCCCTCGCTTAACCTCGAACTTGACTTTAACCTTGTCGATAACATGTATCAACACATCGGCCTGCTGACGGTGATTAAACTCCACAGTCTCACGACTTTGCGACGCCCACTAGGGCAATCACACCAGCACTGACACGATTGTCATGGTCCTGACGGATGTCTAGGAACCGCAGGTAGCCGCTCCGTTCACTCGCCCCCATCTGATACTGTTGTCTAAGCCAATGTCATCGCTCATGCATCATTAGAAGAATAGGGCAACCCAAGGCACGACACATCGGTCAAGCTTGCCAAGTTATCTTATCACGTCTTAACATGGGTATTCCTCCTCTTCGCATACAGTCGTGTCGCCATTGGCGGGCTCGCTCCACATCTCGCGTCCACTTTTGGCTTCACTACCACCGAAGAGGCAGGTCGGGACCGCCGAGCAGTCCGCCAAGGACGCACGTTGAACCATCTTCACGTACCGAGCTTCCTGCTTGGTGCATCGCAGCATCAGGTCTTAAGCGACGGACATTGTTCGTGGTCTCTGGGAGCACAATGCCTGGAGACCAAATAAACGACGGCATGGTAGATTCGAGTATAAATTGAGGGTCGCCGACACTGGGATTGAGCGGTCGCTTCTTCGAAACCATCTGCAGTCCAGACAAGTAGAAATTCCAAGATAGTCATGCTCAAGTCAATCACTGCTGCTGCTGCTTGCGTAGCAACCATCGTGGATGCCGCGGTTTTGTTGCCTCGTGCCAATTCCACCAAGAAGCTTGTTACCTCGGTGAGGGCCTCACTCCAATTCAGCGCTCATTGATAGCTTACACTCCTACAGGAAGCCCTGAGGCATCTGCTTGACATCGACCACCTGTATGCGAAGGCCGAGCACCTGCAGGAAATTGCGTACGCAACTAAGGGACAGAATCGAGTCATAGGCAGCAAAGGCCACGATGACACCGTTGCGTGGATCAAGAAGACCCTTGATCAGTTCCCGGACTATTACACCGTCCATTTGCAGCCCGTACCTCTGCTGGTCGGTGTGTCTGCGAACCTGACTGCAAACAACAAGACCATTGAAGCTTTTCCGACCACTTTGGCGCCTCAAGGAGATGTGACTGGGCCCTTAGTCGCCATTCCGAACCTTGGCTGCGAAGAGGTAGGACCGCAATTGAAAATGCTCGATACTTTTCGCTAAGGCATGTTAGGCGGATTTCATAGAAAATTTGGATGGCAAGATCGCTCTGATCAACCGTGGTACCTGCTCTTTCGGTATTAAGGTCCAGTTGGCAGCAGCGAAGGGCGCCTCAGGTGTTATCGCCTGGAATAACGGCGAGGGTACACTTGAGGGCTACTCATTGCAGCTTTTCGAGGACCCCGCAAAGCCCTATGTGCCCACCATTGGCATCACACTTGGACAAGGAGAGTCTCTCCTTGCTCAGATCCAGGCTGGCGTCGACATCAACGTGCACTTGAGCAGTGTTGTTCAGAACGCCACTAGCTACAACGTCATTGCTGAGACTATTGCTGGTGATCACGACAATGTCATCCATGTCGGTGGACACTCTGACTCCGTAACTGCAGGCCCGGGTATCAACGACAACGGATCTGGAACTATCTCCATTCTCGAGATCGCTATTCAGTTGACAAAGTTTACTGTTAATAACGCCGTCCGCTTCTCTTGGTGGACCGGTGAAGAGGCTGGTCTGCTAGGTGCTGAGTACTATGTGAAGCAGCTGTCGCAGGCCGAGAAGGACAAGATTCGTCTCTTCCTTGACTTCGATATGATGGCATCACCCAACTATGCTATTCAGATCTACGATGGCGATGGTTCTGCATACAAATCTACCGGTCCTGCTGGTTCTGCTGAAGCCGAACATGAGTTCACTGCCTATTTCGACAACCTTGGCCTCAACCACACGGAGATCGAGTTCGATGGTCGCTCGGACTACGGGCCCTTCCTTGAGGCTGGCATCGCAGCTGGCGGTATCGCCGGCGGAGCTGAGGGCATCAAGACCCAAGAAGAATTCGAGATGTTCGGCGGAGGTGCTGGTGTTCCTTACGATGTCAACTACCACGAGGATGGCGACACAGTCAATAACCTCAATCTCGAGGCCTGGATTGAGTTTTCAAGGGCTATTGCGCACATGACTGCCACTTATGCGCGCAGCTGGGAGACAATTCCACCGAGGAACGCCACTGCTGTGGTTAAGAGGTCTGAGAAGTACAACCAGTACAAGCAGGCTTTCCAGAAAACCAAGAGGTACCAGAAGTGGGTCTAGATACGCCTCGCGGAATTCGACAGCGTGTCGTGCTAGGTGTTAATATCGATTCGACGCAGGAAATGTTCTGCTTTGGCTGTTATTCCTCACTGCTAGACTTTCACACTATTGATTGGGACCTTACCAGTCCTTGGCTCGTAGGAGTTAAAGAGTTCGTGCTGGTGCGGAAGGCGCGCGGATCGCTGAATCCGATATGACACGAAGTGCTTCTGGGCGTTACGATTGCGTGGAAGATTAATTGCCTGATAACATCGAATGGAGTTTTATTCGTCAATTTTTTGGTTTAGGCACCAGATGCAGTCTTCGACTGTTTGCTGTGCTTCCCTCTTGGGAACTTGCACACAACTCATCAGCAGAACGACCACTGCGTCCAGATGAAGTAAAGAAACAATGTACGCTGAAAAACATACTATAACCCATGGTATGAGTCAATTACCCAAAGCTTTGAGCCCGCCGAAGCCGAAATAGACATTCGTCGAAGGAGTATAGAAGACACTGTGCATGACAACGACGAAAGTCCTCTGATGATGTAATGCGCGAGAGCAACCACCATAAGAGGCAAGGATAAATGTTGTCGTCAGCGAATCACTTCGTGTAGTGGAGGTGTTGGAGGCGTAGAATCTACTGGACCCTGGTGAGCGAGGCAGCTGAGCTAGCGGGTGCCCCATGTTTGCTTCGTTTGCAGCCGAGCCATCGCCTCAACTTTCTGGCCAGACAGCAATGCTGTCTTGACACACAACACAAACACCACACTTTGCTCGACTCCCACCTACTTGTTACCGTATTCGCCGCTGAATTCTCTCCGTCTCATACCCAGACGACGCCACCGTCCTTTCGACCGCGGCAAAGCTTCCGCTGGCGCGCAAGCTGCACGGCATCTCGAAACCGCGCAAATACAACAAATACACACCATGGGCGGCTATATCTCCAAATTTTCGGGGTTGATTTGGGCAAAGAAGGAGACAAGGATACTCATCTTGGGACTCGTACGAACACCTAGGAAGAAGAGCTATGGAGGCTGCGTTGCTAATGACAAATGCAGGACAACGCCGGCAAAACAACCCTGTTGTACAGACTAAAGGTATGCGGATATACCTACAGCTCGAGTGCTTTAATTTGCTACGAATAGGGGCCATGCGTATCTCGTAGTGTGCATGCTGACAAGCGAAACAGATTGGCGAAGTTGTTACAACAATACCGACCATTGGATTCAACGTTGAGTCAGTGACATACAAGAACCTCAACTTTAACGTCTGGGTACGTGTACCATGGGCGGAAGAATGTTCCAACGAAGTCTGACATGTTCTAGGATCTTGGAGGCCAGACATCGATCCGCCCGTACTGGCGATGCTACTACGCGAACACCGCTGCTGTGATCTTTGTCATCGACAGCACTGATATTGACCGTCTTTCCACAGCATCTGAGGAGCTTTCTGCTATGCTCAATGAGGAAGAGCTGCGAGATGCAGCGTTGCTGGTCTTTGCGAATAAGCAGGATCAGCCTGGAGCCAAGGGGGCGGGTGAGATAAGCGAGGCATTGAGATTAGGAGAGCTCAAAGACCGTAACTGGAGCATTGTTGCTTGTAGTGCGGTCGCCGGAACAGGTGTAGACGAAGGCATGGATTGGCTTGTGGTGAGTGCCTCTGAGATGCCCTTGCGCAGTACCCATACTGACCATCTGCAGTCAAATGTGAATAACGACAACTAGACCGCTGGCCGGCATAATACGCGAAACCAACGATATAGTAATGATGACATATTCTTCAAGAGAAGGAACACCAGCATAATGACGTTGGACTCGACTAGTATCATGGGCCGACAGTGATTGGCTTGTAGTATGGCAATTGATACATAGCCTCTTTGCGCAGCCTTGCAGTCCTCCAGATTCGGTGCGGGAGCACTCTCTTCACTGATTCGCTACAGGCAACAAATCACCGCTCTACGTGGGCATCTAGACTAGTGCTGACGCTAATGTATGTGCCCTCGAGGCTTCACTCCTAGCATCGTCTACATACCCCATATCAAAGCTATCCAATCTTTCAGGAGCATGTCACCAGCCCTGACACAGAATGCGCAAGACCGGCAAAAATCATGCTCGGAATGCGTGAAGGGTAAGCGCACAAGTAATAAAGGACAACCGCGATGTTCTCGCTGTAGCAGGCAGGGATTGTTGTGCATGTATCCTCAACAGCCCACCGAACAGCGAGCCACTCCAGCGATGGAAGACCTCTTCAATCATTCCGAGGAAGCTATTGGGGTGGCCACCGGATCGTTGGATGGCAATATCCCAATCAGTCCATTCCACGTCCACGCCACCGCACTCGACGACCAACTTTTGGGGGTTGACTTCCCATCAGCTTTCACTTCCTTGAGCTCACTGGAAAACCTTACGAGGACTTGGAATGATGCAACAACCCAGGTTGTTCCACACAACCTGTGTTCTGTGAAACTACCGAGCTTCTCTTGGGCTCATCTCGATCCCCTCGCGAAGTCTAGAATTGGGTATGCGATGGAACAATTCAGACTAGCACCACTGACCGTGATCGAGTCGATCTCCACGCCCTGGAGTCATTCAGCACTTTACAACAAGCGTATGCCGCGGTCGATGCAGGACCACAAGCATCATGTGCTCTTTATAATGCTCAGAACAACGTCAATGCGGACTTTATAATCAAACACATCACTAATCGGGTTAGAGAGCTCCTAGCTACACCAATGCCGACAGCTCCAGTCGATGTCGCAGCATATGCCGACGCCCTCATACACTACCAGGTGATGTTCGACTTCGGCGGTCACACA
The DNA here is from genome assembly GCA_016630955.3 of Didymella arachidicola. Classification (NCBI taxonomy): domain Eukaryota; kingdom Fungi; phylum Ascomycota; class Dothideomycetes; order Pleosporales; family Didymellaceae; genus Didymella; species Didymella arachidicola. The sequence goes on from CM049986.1 coordinate 441,343, forward strand.
ATCCTACATAGTCATATCGAAGCTCTCTTAACCCACCTCGAAGAAGCTGCCAGCGCGCTTCTGAAACTTTGCAAGAACGACGCCGATCCTATGGGTCCGCTGCCACTGTATCCAAGCATTACGGCGCGAAACGCCTGGAGATCGTTCATTCTACGTGAGACACTTCGACGCACTGTCTTGTCACTGTACCAACTCTTAGCGACATGCTATGTACTACTCGGTCGACGGGAGACTTGCGCACCGAGCCTGGCACGAGGGAATAAAGTGACACTCTCAGCGCACCTGTGGCGTGCGGAAAATGCGTTTGAATTCGCCGTGGCTTGGAACTTAAAGAAGCACTTCGTGGAACATGATCTGGATTTCGCGGAGGTATTGAGAGACGCAGAACATGATAATATAGACGACTTCGCGAAGACAATGCTTGTAGGTCTGCAAGGCATCGACGACGTTAAGGGATGGTTTTACACAAGGGGGGGAGTCTTCTGACGTATGCAGAGCGATCCGGCGACAATAAGAACCAGATTATAATCTTTGAGGATGCTGTCGTTATTCGGTTATCTCATCACAATTAAATTGTATACCTCATGCTCTTAGAGCCAATTCAGACCACGCTTGGGAGGAATATTACAGGTGTGTGCGCACCAATAGCCAAAGCCGATCGTTGACCGACAAGGTCTCTGCGGGGTAATCAGGGTTTTTACAGACCCACTTCACGAGCATCGCGATCCAGCGAGAACAAAGTGTAGACCGACGGTGTCGCGTGTGATCTGATGAATTCTTCAGAAAATTGAATTTTGAGATTATAAATTATAGCAATCACATGGATTTTATCAGTTACCAACTGGCCTAATGGCCCAATGGCAAGGCGCTTGACTACGATTCGTTTGGTAATCAAGAGATTCCAGGTTGTAAGTGCTAATCAACGTCACAATGCCCAGCGTTCGAATCTAACAATCACCCAGCGACCCCTGGTTAGGTCATCAGACACCCTTTGTTTTTGGCCGTTGCGACCGGCTGTCGTGAAGGCTAGCGTAATCTTTTGTGTGAGCCTTTTCGAATTTCGTACTCTTGGGATGATCATAACTAATGCACCTTCATACTTAAGCGCGGAGTGAAACACACCCCTCCTGAAAGGAGATGCTCACTTCGTCGTTGTAACAGCAGACCCTACTCAGTTCTCGACGCCAGGCAGGCAACAAGGCTTCGATCCGCGTCGCTGGAAACAAGGTATGCTGAATAATGTTTTGGACTGCGCGTGAACGAAATGTCTAAATCACCGCCTCCTGTTATTGTTCAATCCAGCTCCCCTTGGCACGTATGGAGCCTCATTTTGAGGACAAAGTAGGTAATTCAGTGCTACCCTTTAATAGTCGACAACACTTTAATTCTAAGCTAAACAATAATACAAGCAGAAGCACCACCTAGTCAAAAAAAGTCGGACCCTTTTGATGTTGTAAGCGATCTCGATCCGCATCAACACCACAACATTGCTCTATGGTTGAGACCCCATAACTCTACTAAAACTTTATATTTTTTAATAAACTTTAATTGCGATACGATAATATAGCATCTTAATAGCCTTAAAAATTAATTTCACGTCTATACGATTGTTATGACTGCTGCGCGATGCAGTTTTGTATGGTGAGTGCTAACAAACCGACATTCGTAGGGTGGCTAACCTAATCAAAAAAGTGTCCGATTTTTTTGACTACGTGGTGGATGCGTAATGCTAAAGTTCCGTTTTAAAGGGCGCGTTCAGAGGCTATTGACCAATCGAGGCACTACAGTACCTGAAAAAGCCCATGTCGGAGTGTGTAACTGCGCTGACCAAGCCGCACCCGTGTACCAAGTAGACAAATGCCCCTGGAGAGAATAGAGTTCGGTGATCCAACCAGCCTTCAAACCCTCTACTGAGGTTCGCACATTTATGTTTCCAGCCTCTGCAAAGTCGAGCCATCTGAGTCCTGTGCCATTGTCTGCCGGTATAGTCCCCGCTTCAATAAGTTTTTGGTAGGTGTCTTCTACAAGGGCCTTTGCACCGTTGGCATCCAACGTCTTGTTTCCGTAAATCATGAGCTTGTGATAATTTTTGTTTGGGAAAGACGAGTTGATGTGTTTAAACCATTGTGCATACGGAAAGTCCGGGTAATCAACCCAGTCTCCAGAGGTTGTTCTGTCGAGGATAGATGCGTTCAAGGGCAGGTTTGAGGATGACACGCCACCAGCGTAGGCTCTCGTGTAATTGGTTTTAGACAAAGTACCCAACTCCTTCTTGTCGAGATTGAATGGTTGGAGATTATCCAGGGTTGGTGGACAGGCGATAAGTAGACGCTTGGCGTGAATTTCTGTCAGAGCTCCGTTTGGACCCTTAGCGGTGACTGTTACGCTATTGTTTGTCCTGTCAGCGCTGATGACGCGGCTCGAGTATAGCACGTCGTCACCGAGTAGATCAGCGACTTTGTCGTATATATCCTGGTTCCTGCCGGACGACACGTGAACTGTTTGGCCAATGCCAATAAAGACTCGTGCCTGCGCTGCTGGAAAACCCTGTATGATATTGAAAGTAGGCTGGGTCTTCAAGTCTCCAAGACCAACAGAGGCTACGTCCCACATTTTGGGAACCGCAGCTTCGATATCGTGTTTCTTCGCAAAATCGCCAAAATCAAGAAGCAAATCTTCTGGGATGTCGTCGGCAGTGGGAAAGTTCCATAGTCCTGGCGTCATGATGTCCTCGTACTGCTCGGCAAGTTTGACGTACTTTTCGAACGCAGCATACTGTTCGGCGCTCGTAGGAGCTGTAAAATTAACACGGCGTCCCGTCGTAAAGTCTGCATAGCGCTCGGGGATTGATTCCAATGGGGAACGAGTCACAGATACATTGAATCGCTCGAAGAAGTCCAATGCTTTCTTGTAGTCAAGGTAGACCTCAACACCTAACTCAATAGGCTCTCCGGTCGTCGGATCAATCCAAGTGTTGACCGCACCACCCTGTCAGAAGAAGGCATCAGTCTCCAGTCGCTTGTTGTTCGTTTGAAGGGTTGAAATATTAAAACAACTCACAAGTATGTCTTCTTTCTCAATCAAAGCGATGCTCTGGTTGTAGTCTTCGCGTAGAAGAACAGCAGCATATGCGCCAGCGGCGCCACCACCAACAACGACCACGTCTTTGTGGATGATGTTACTGATAGGAGACGCTTTTATCAATGCAAGGATTGGGACAATACCCATCGCCCTCAACAACCCTACGGTGTTGATGAACATGATTGAAAATAGAGTACAAAACAAATTGTTGATATCTGCTGGGATGTTGTTCGATAAGGATGAAACAGAATACTGTATTTATTCAGGCGTAAAGCATCTTAAGTATGCTGGCGTGAGCATCAGCCATTTCTCAAGTCAACCCCCTGAAGAACCTATAAGTTCAAAGCATTGAACGTTAAGGCCTGTCCATCTCGTACGACCCACTGATTGGTAAAGAATATGCGGAACACCCCGGATATTCAGATCGTACAGAACTCGAGCGGGGATAAGCGGCATCATCTCCAGTTAAGACCGACGTGTGACGTTAATGGCTCTTGAAATCACGAGTACAACAAGGCATAAGACGCTTGCGTCGTCATCATTCTAGCAGGGAAGATTTGAGCAGAGACTCTACACTAAATTGAGTGCCAACCTACACAGTGTATTCAACTATTCAAGCTAGAAATACAGATTAACACTGCTATCTCCGAGGCCATTGCTATAGGGTACCGTTAAGGAAGAGCTGTATTAGCGAAATCTAGAATAAACCCTCAGTTATCTGTGACTAACTTACAGGTTTGTTGGAATGCATTTGTATCGCGGTAAACGCTACCGCCGATATACCGACATAGCTAAGTAAAGGTGCGTGATTGAGGTTCGGATCTGGCATAAGTATAGCCGAACTATCCGCATCGTTCCGCCTGAGAAGTAGGTCTGGTCACATAATTCATTATACACTATATTTGGCCTTTGTACGTTATTGTTGGGTACGAAGGAGGACCGTGCAAGGGAGGGCAAACCTAAAGATTAAGTTTAATTACTAACAGGGAGTGCTCCAGAGGTATGCTCAATATGGATGTATAGCTGTGCAATGCGCTCACGAAACACACTGCATGTGTACCACTGCCGGGAGTATCGGACATTAGCGACTTCAAAACTGAGCCCTCATATCCATCATATAGTAGATCCATACGGCAGGTAAATCGATGTATCTCGATGAAGCGATGAAGCGACGAAACAAGCTTTTCCAGCTTGTGCGATGTGTCGTACGTGGACGAAAATCGGACAAATGTAGAAATAGGCTTCTTGACAGAACAAGGCTCATCAACAACACGATGGCTTTGTGCGAAGTATTTGCCTCGCCCCAAGCACTATGACTTTGGGTCGTGCCCGCATCTGCGCTCCACGTTCATAATCTAAGAAAAGCAGTGTAGTATCGTCAGGGCTCCATGACCACCAGACGTTGATCCTTATCAAATAGACACGCTCGTGGACGTTGCTGACAGTGCCCGGTAGCTCTATGGTCTCCAGGCGGAGGCTAGCGTCCCCGCTGCCCCATGCAGAAACACGACTAGCTGCGCAGGGGGGTCTTCCTTCATCAGCTTCAACGAGGGACGATTCTCAATGTCTTCACATGGACCTGTAGGCTCCTTGCGAAGGTCATCTTAATGTTGGCGATATGCTTCAAGTGGCAAGATGTGCCACGCATGCAGCATCTCGCCATCATGTGTTGTTAAATGGAACCTTGAAAGGGAGTGACTTGATTGCGCAGAAAGCCCTACTGCTCTAGTAAGTTCACGTTCTAGAACCACATGAGTGTCACACAACAGAGAAAGACAACATGGCTGCACAGTCGGCATTGTGGAGAGTGAGACAAAGGCGCGGTAGATGTCAACAACACTGGCCAAGGGCCGAGGAGAGGCTTCAACACGGGATTTCTTGATAGCATGGTAATGGAAAACAAGACGGTATCTCAAAATTGTGAGAAAGGAGTCAACCGCGAAAGTGGTAGCGTACGTAGAGTGCACGAGACCATGGACGCACGCAAGGACTGGGGTTTCTGAGCAGCTGTGACGGGTACGGGTTGAAGTCAAGAACAGTTTTCCTCTTTGGCCCTAGCCGCATATCGCAAGTTCCAGGTCCTGTACTGAATTGCACTGGACGCCGGCCGCTACCACAGAAATTTAGTTGCTGGAATGCCGACAACAGTACAAACCCCTGTTAACCGATACGCAGCTGCATTTCGGGAAGGTCTGGAACCGGGTATTTATAGTAGGCCCTGGCCACTGTTCTTCCGAAAGTCTCAAATGCGTTCTCAGGTCGCGGCCCGGAGCATAGAAGATCTTGCTGAGCTGGGAACCGTAGCATGGAGCAGTACTATGATATACTTTGCAGTGCTTAATGTACAGATACAGAGGAGTTTATGCTAACTGGCAACACCAAGCGATTTCGCTGCGAGGAGATGTTTAAGGTGCCACGCTACCGGCCGTATAGGTACCGAGTCCGTGCGCGTGACGCCCACCATCGCGTAACGCCCCGCTGAGATCCTATCGACTTGTTGAAAAATAAGGTTACTGAGCCACCAACAACAGCAAATATTGTATAATATTGTAGTAGAGTAGTAAATAGACCTATGTGAACTACTTGTGCTACTTGTATTTACTTGGAAGCCTAACGTTGCGTCCGCGGCGAGTAGTGACTGGTGGAGGAGCTGAGGGTGCCTCAGGGGCTTCTTTCGCACCACCAGCATCACCAGCTTGTTTCTGACGCTTATTGCTACCTGAGGTAGCTTTTAAGGCTTTACGCTTACCCTTTTGGGATAATTGGATAGCAGTAGTAGCTTGACGAGCGTCCCTTTGACGCTGCGCTTCAGCTGCCTTCTTAGCCTTCTCCTGCACCCTCACCTCCTTAGCTCTCTCACGCTCTGTACGCTTCTCCTGAGCCTCTCTTGCTCTCTGAAGCTTAATTGCTACTTGCTCTTGCTTCTGACGTAGCTTTTGAAGATGCTGCTCCTCCTGTTCTTGCTCATTGATCTTCCGACGATAGTGTGCCTCTCTGACCTTCCGAGGAGACCAAAATACAGGTTGACTTTGGTACTCCTTCCGCTGTTGGAGACTCAGGGGCTTACTCTTCTTATTGTGCTTCTTCCTGTGTGCAAGAGACTCCTGCAGGCCTTTGTTCTGCTCAGTAAGCAGCTCAACCTGGGCAGTAAGAGAGTGAATTGCCCCTGTCAGCTCCCGCACTACCTCACTGTCAGGTTCCTTCACATGATCCTTAAGTACCTGCCTTATACGCCTCCAGTCTGTTGGTCTAAGAGCTCCTGATTGTTCTTCTTTGTCTGTATAAGTGTTGTTGACTTGTTTGAGTACAGCAGAGGCGTCAGGGGGCCATATCCCTGTGGCTGCAAAGGAGTTGACGATTGTTGACTCCTGAAATGAGCTCTGCCACGCCGCCCAGAACAGGTGTAAGAAGTTTGATTTAGTGACTGGAGAGGTCCCCTGACTGCTTTGGAGGAACTGCGTAAGCTCATTTGAGTATGCTCGTGCCAGAGGTGAGAACAGGCAAACGTCCAGTGGCTGGAGCCTGTGTGTTGAGTGAGGGGGAAGGATCATCACGAGTATCTTGCGTTGGTTGGCGTACTCAATAAAGTCAGGGGTAACGTGGCTCCCGTGGCCGTCAAGTATCAAAAGACGATACTTTCTCCGTGCTGTGGCCTTAGTAGCGCGATCGAACACCTGTTCAAGCCAGGCAAGAGCTATCTCGTTGTTGCTCCAGCCTGTACTAGATGAGCTGACAAAGACTGAGTGTTCCCCTGGCTTGATATCCTCCACCCAGCCTGAGTATATAGCTTGATTGGCTGCTGGGTATATGAGGCTTGCTGGCAGGGCTTCCCCTGAGGCACTTATGCAAGCAATAAGCGTGATCCACTCCCGTGAGCCGTCTTGGAGAGTACCTCTGACTTGCTTGCTGTCCCACAGTGGCCGGGAGAACACTCGTTTTGCACGTTCAAGTACCCCGATCATGAAGCCCTTCTCATCCATATTGTACATGTGCTGAGGCTCAATGCTGTACTCAGCTATCTTGCTGTGTAGAAGTGTGAAGTAGGCCTCAAAAGAAGCCCCTGAGTCAGCTTGGTGGCGATTGCGATCCTTCCCTGTTGCCCATTTGGTGACCAGTTCAGCTGTGTGACGGTGGAGGAAGCGAGTAACCCAGCTATCAGAGACGCTGCTACCAGCTACTTTAGACGCGTAATTTCGGATTTGAAGCCTGTTAGGAGGGAATCCGTCCTCAGTAAGCTTATTAATAAGCTTAATAAGCTCTTGTTCTTCAGTGTTGTTGAGTTTCCGTTGGTTAACTGCTTTGACCTCCCTAGAAGTTGAAACCCCTTTGTGCCTCCGCGCTAACGTAGACCGATCAACTCCCTTTGCTTTAGCAAACTTTGTGTATGAAAGTTGTTCTTTATGATTGCGCAAATCGAATTCTGTAGCCGCTTCTTGAATTGAGTCCATATTGACTGAGCTATGGGGTGTTGAAGATGGGGTGCGATTTGCTTAGCGGGGCGTTACGCGATGGTGGGCGTCACGCGCACGGACTCGGTAAGGCTCTGCGGAGCTCCACATTGTTGGAGAGCGTGCGACAAATCCTTGCATGCGCGTTAGTCTTTGTCAGTACATTGTCAAGCCTAGAGAGGTACGGTCGTACCCAAAGAAGAGGAAGGCTGCCAGACAACACGCGGCAATAGCTGACCTAAGGGGTCGCCCGCGACCGTAACAGGAACGTCAGGCCATCGTGAATATGTGATGTTCCGAAATGGGATACGATAGGTAGCAATGAGCAGGATCCTTGCACAGCAGACACTGATCTCCAGGAATACTGGAGATGCCATGTTCTTATACGGCCTTCAAGTCACCTTATACATAGCGAATTCATCAAACACTGCCTGTCCCGGAAAGCTTGTTTGGATAAGGCCAATTGTACGGACCTTTCTCCAGGTTCGACGGCCCGCAATGGCACGAGGCGCACTTAGTACGCGACTAACGAATGTGCACTTCCGGATTGCTTGTCGCATCGCTGGAGCACTTCGCAAATAAGAGCTCAAGATGAACACTGCCATAACCTAGTACAAATTTGGCGTTCTTAGAGAAGATGGGGTAGTGTCGCGGTTATATGCTCCCCATAAACAGTGGTGCTCGGCAATTCCACAAGCTGCAATCCCCCCATCGTGACTACGGAGAGGTAAGATGACTGTATCCGTAGTTGCGCTTGAGCTGTGACATTTGAACACGATTCGGAATGTGTCGCGGAGGATCATGATCGGACTGTCGGCAAGATTGAGTTACCGAACCTGCAGAAGGGCTAGTGGCTAGTTAGGCCAAATTTCGGTCTTAATCTATATATAATCAGGTACCTTGACTGATCCAATCTACAGAGGAATCTCATCAACTCCTGCTCAATATTGTTCGATCTGATCCAATTTTTTCATCTTTCACAGAATGTAATTCGAGCCTACATATGTTTGTTGTGATGTTGGGGAGAGGTACAGCAAAGTAGCTCCCTGCTACTCGCCAACAAGGTGTGCGTGCGAACTTCTCGACGTTCCCTCAGTCAGTTCCCATACTCCTCCGAAGCATGAGAACCTCATGCTTGGTTACAAAGACGCTACTTAGTGCTGTAGCTGCATCGGTGGAACCATCTAGGGTCAGGTCGTCCAAAGCGTCCACAAGGTCTCGGACCTTGGCACTCTCCCACGTACCAGCGTCAGTCGTCCAGAACGCTCGTCAGATGCCAACCGATGACATGTACGAAATACATCTGTAGCATGGTCTTGAAGACACCACAGTGGGCGGCTTATCCTTAACCTGTGTGGTAGCTTTGACCGGCATCTTTGAGGTGCGTTGACGAGCTTGTGAGTTCATCGTGTAAAGATCCTGAATTGTGCTTCACAGGGGACGGTAGGTTTGTGTCGCAGCTGGGCCCAGGACAGCAACTCAACCCTCCGTCGGTGGCGCCCGACTTCCAACCCATTCGTGCCACATAGATGTCTGTTCCGTTCAGACACTTGCTTCTAGTCCTATCTTTCACACTGCGGGAAGCTTGGCCGAACTGACCGGCTGGTATCAGTATCGGCTGCGGTTTACCGCATGGAGATGGCGCGCGGTCTTTGTGTCGCTGTCGAGGTGCACGAATAGGACTTGGAGCCAACCAACGTGCCACATTGCGCACCTTGTAGTCCACCTGCTCACATGGCTTGAGAGAGAATGGACCTGAACTTGAATTGTCCTGCAATGACCCGAAGTGGAGGTAGTCTGCTGCGCCGACAGCTCAGGGGCAAACTGTCGACGCTTGTGGTTGTGCTGCCCATTGTATTTGTCGTTGTTGTTGCTCCTGTCTTTGCGCTGGGTTTTCTGTTTCTTATGCGAACCAGTCTGTGCCGCAGGACACGCTAGCGCAGAGCGGTCGAGATGCAGTGCCTTCAAACTGCCACTCTTGAACCTGCGACCTGGCGTCGGAGGGGTTCGCAGTTGACTGGGCGATAGCGGCCTTGCAGATGGTCTCGACATAGGATCTGACTGTCTCACGTCGTAGTCGAGCTTTTCGTTTAGAAGAACTCGAAAGTCTGAAGCACGGTTTTTGAGATGACACGGCACTGCAGGCCGCGGTGCTGGAAGCTGAGAGCGCAGAGTGGATAGCCATCATCTCCGAATGCATTGACAGTGGAGTATTCGCGAGCTTTCCACCACCTCCAGTTATCGCCTCAAGGGGCACGAAGGTCTCGCCCTCGTCTTTCTCGAACTTCTGTTTGGACTTAAGATGGGCTGTGGCGCCGGCGGAAGCGCGCAGAGGAAGTCGACCTGACTTGAGCGCGCCGCCGTCGTAGCCAGGACGAAGATCGTTATAGCCTTGACCAATCACCTTTCCGCCACGAACAACGATGCAGCCGTGCCGATAGCGAAGCGGTGACTTCGCAGCCTGCTCGAAGCAAAGGTTAAGATAATTATCACTCTTCATCTTGAGTGGGTTGACGTGGTGAGATGTTGTTCAGTAGTAGACGGACCAAAGGGTAAGTGTATACTGCTGTGAGGCTGTACTTGTAGGGCTGTCCGATTTCGATGGTGATCGTGACGAGAGCAGGAAGCGGAGAGCGAACTGTGACGCGCTGAGCTCGCGATTGACGCTAGCGCTGCGCTGATAGCAGCTTCGAGTCACCTTCGATTCAGCCCAAACCCGAAACGTCAACAGGTGATACATGAAAGTCAGCATTAATCGACAGGTTATCTACATTTCAAATATATCTGGTCGATCTGACTATGTGTCGAAGAGCGGAATCTACCGTTCCTGTGCGAAGCGCATTTTGACCGTCTTCTTTTTTTTCCCTTTGCAGGCTCTACATCACAAGGCTAGAGTCTCCTACAAGATCTTCTATTCTGCCCAAATGACCGTGTTTAGACCCACTGGGTTCCCGGAATTGGGGTCTGAAGGGCCGGTAACTGTCAGATTCGCAGCGAGCGGGCCCAGCTTTCCGGTTGTGATGTCGCGCTTCACGATGGCTACATTGTCCGAAGTTTGGTCGCCGATGGCGAGAAAAGTACCGGCCTTGTTAATTTCGAACGAACGGGGAAACAGACCATAGGAGGAGGTCAGCTCTGACCACGCAATCGAGCCATTGGCTGCGATGTTGTACTGGGTAAGAGAATCATAAGGCGCAAAGGATTGATCCCCCCGGTTGGAGGTATACAGGAAGTCTCCTTGGACCCTGATCTCGCCGAGAGAAGTGCTGTTGTTGGGGGCAGTGCTGTTGCCCTTGTATGCGGTAACAATTTGCTGCTGGGTCAACTTCAGGCAGCCGCCATGAGGGTACGATACGGCCCATCCCGTCACTGTGTTTGACAACTCATTGGCGACGTAGAGAACGGTGCCCTTGCCCTGTGCGACCCTGGACTTGGAGCAAGAAGGAGACCAGAAAGCGGCGTGACGAGGGCCAGCACCGTAGAAGGTCTTCACTGAGGGACACTGAGTCAGCTTGCCCGTCTTTTGGTCGATCTTGTTGATGTGGATCTTGTCAGAACCAAGGTCGGTGACGAGCAGGAAGTCGCCAGTTGGGTCAACAAGAACTTGGTGTGGATGTGGGGCCTCCTGACGATCTGGAACTGCACCTGGGCCATCCAATGTGTAGTTCAATATCTGGAGAGGCCTTTCGTTCTTGAGAGGCAGTTTGTAGGTCGACACCTGTGCGGTTTCGTAGTGCGCGTTGGCGATGAACCCTCTGCCGTCTTTGCCGCCGTACAACACAGTCGCAACTCCTCCGTGGGGCGTCGTTGTGTTGCCAGCCTTTGTCAAGGCGCCCTTAGCGTCGACAGAATAGGAGACGAGGATTGCGCTGCTGTTCTCGTCGACGAAGTTCTCATCAGGGACATACAGCTTCTTGCCCTTGGCATCCCAGGTGATCCAGCTTGGCAATGTCTGGCCAGTCTTCTCAGAGCTCACAAGAGTCAAGGAATCGTTGTCGAAAGTGAGATGGTTGATACTCCCAGAGTAATGTGTTGCGTAGAGGTTCGATGCGGCGGCGGCGGCGGCGGCGGCCCCCCCAAAGAGCGGAATCAACAAAGATTGTAACATGATGAACTAGAGCGCAAGTCTTGTCTCTACAAAATCTAGGGGGACATCTTATATGTGCGACATCGATTCCTTGCTTGCAATCCTCGCGATCGTCCTTTTTTCATTGCACTTGCAGCTTGGCCTGCACTTGAAACATTGTTTAGGGCGGCGTAATTAAGCTAGCGGGCCGAATTAAGCACACGTTTTTCTGACTGCCGCACCTCTTCTAGTGCCTGGTCCAAAACTTAGCCCTCCCGAAGTCGGGCATTTCATTGGGTCTTTACGTCTTCTGGAGGTTGAGGGCTCCGCCAACTAACCCACAATTTCGTCGTTGCGGGGGATTGTCTTCCGGTCATAAGCTCGGCTATATACTTTCCGGCCACATATACTTTCCAGCCACCCTACCTAAAGCAGCTATATAGTATTAAGTTGTTATTAATGTTAACGTGAGTGCATAGCGAGTGACGCGGATAAGCGAGTGACGCGCCCTAACAAGCTGTTAGGCCTACTAACTGCAACAGTACAACACCACAACGTTGTACTGTAGCTTACAGTACAGAATATTAATCGCTAACCTCTACTACATCTTTCTTACAAGTGCGCGAATTGTGACCAATCTCTCCGCAGCGCTTACAGTGCCTTTTACCGCTCTTGCCTGCACCTGTTCGAACCCTACCCTCACGACCCTCCCCTTCAACCTGCGCCTTAACGTCGCGTTGAGCTATTAAGTCCTCTGCCTCTTCCTTTGACAGGTCTCCGCCCTTCTGAATACGCTTTCTTTTCCGTGATTTACGCTCAGAGGCTGCTTTATTTGACGCTTCAAGCTGCAGCACTCGGGCTGCTAATAACGTCTGCCCATGCAGCAGCATTGCCGTGCCTCTCTGCAGCTGATCAACGATCTCAACCATCGGAGTTGGTGACGATCCTTGGTGCTTTTGAATACGATCGCGAAGCAGCGTTGATTGAGCCTGGATCTCATTGGCGTTGGTGGGTGTCTTAGGGTTCCATTCGAGCTCCTCTAAGAGCGGCGGTGTTGGCGTGCGGACCTTAACATCAAGCTTTGATAGCACCACCGATGGATCTCTAGGCACTAATCTAGTTGCCTTAAAGCTTGCTGTGATGTTTGCCTTTGAAAACGCCTGCTCAAATACCTTTGCAAAGGTCGCGATGAAGGCTTTCTTGTCAATTCTGCCAATATGGTCTAATGCCAAGCCTCTGATCTCTCTGCTGTACGCTCGCTTCAGGGGGGCAAAACAACCCACGTCAAGCGGCTGAAGGATGTGTGACGAGTGCGGAGGCATACAGAGGGTAATTATCTTGTTCTGCTCGCAAAGCTCCTGGAAAGAGAGCGACTTGTGGCTCTCGTGGCCGTCAAGTATCAGCAGCACGTAGCTACCTACCCTCTGGCCTTTGATCCGCTCAATAAAGTGCCTGAGCCAGGCTACACCAAGCTCGTTGGTAGTCCAGCCGTTGTCACTTACCCTAATGCGCCATTGGGGCTTCAAATCAGGGAACCAAGCTTCGTCGTGGTTCTTCGCTTTGAAGATAAGGTAGGGCGCGATTGCCCAGCCCATCGCGTTGATCGCAGCGATCAGAGTCACCCACTCACGATCTCCCTGCTGGACTCCAATAGGCTCAGTACGTCTCTCTGATGCAGTAACTACTTTGACTCGACTTCCAACGCCCATAGTGAAGCCAGTCTCGTCAAAGTTGTAGGTATCTTCGTCCAGGATACCGTACTTGGCCTTAACGTTCTGTACCAGGTCAAACCAGGGCTCAACGACAGCTGGGTCGCTGCAGAGGACTCTCTGGCGATCCCTCTGTCGAGTCATTCGCGATTTCACTCCAGGCTCGCGTTTAACGAAGTTTGAGGCCCATCGCAAGCCAACAGGGCCTGCGTCGCGTGCAGCGCGCAGTTGATTAGCCATATCTTCAACCCAACGAAGCGTTGGGCTAGATCCTTGCTGGTCAAGCTTCCTTATGTACTTTACAAGGGTCTGCTCTTCTGCCTTAGTAAGATTCGATGATTTGGGGTGGGTATCGCGTGTTGATCGCGTTCCAGCGCGTCGGCGGCGGAGAGTTGCCTCTGAGACCTTGTAAACTACAGCAGCGCGTCGCACGCTTAGTTCTTGAGGTTTTTTAATTGCTTGGAGTGCAAGATTGATTCTCTCTTCATTTGGAAGTAATTCAAGGTCTGGTGGTTGATCCATTGAGGTTTGAAGGTAGGTAGACCCATCGGCTTGTTGGGGCGCGTCACTCGCTTATCCGCGTCACTCGCTATGCACTCACGTTACTATATTAAGTACTATTATAGGTATTAACGTACATCACGGGCGAGCGGCGCACATGGGCGAGCGGCGCACTTTTGCCAAGACCCTACCAAAACACCAACCTCTACTAATGCCTCCACAAAAACAACAGACAGACGCGTTAAAAGAAGCTCAGATACAGCTTGCAATCCAAGCTCTTAAACAAGACCCTAATCTCTCTGTTCGACGCGCTGCAGCTATCTTCAGCGCCCCTGAAACAACACTACGCGCAAGACGCGCCGGACGACCTTCACGCGTTGATACTATGGCCAACTCACGAAATCTGACCAATACTGAGGAGGAGGTGATTGTTACGCATATACTTGAGCTGTCTAAGCAAGGACGGCCTCCCCGGCTTGCAGATGTGACTGATATCGCCAATTCTCTGCGGAAAGAGCGCGGTTTGGCCCCTGTTGGCTCAAACTGGGCCAGCACGTTCGTTTCGCGTCAGGAGGAGCTCAAAGTGGTCTTTAATCGCAAGTACGACTACAAGAGAGCCCTCTGTGAGGATCCTGAGGTTATACAGGGTTGGTTCAACCTTGTAGCTAACACTAAAGCCAAGTATGGCATCCAGGACAACGACACGTACAACTTCGACGAGACAGGCTTCATTATGGGCCAGATAAGCTCTGGAGCAGTCGTTACAGCTTCAGAGACCCGTGGACGGGCAAAAGCAGTCCAGCCAGGCAATCGCGAGTGGGTAACGGTCATCCAGGGCATCAATGCCACAGGGTGGGCAATCCCGCCCTACATCATCTTCAAAGCCCGCCGCCACCAGTCTAACTGGTACAAAGATGATGACCTGCCCCAGGATTGGACTGTTGCTGTCTCTGAGAACGGCTGGACTACTAACGAGCTTGGTTTTGACTGGTTGAAGCACTTTAACAGGCATACAAAGGCGCGTACTGTTGGCAGCCACCGGTTGCTGATTATTGATGGTCATGGGAGCCATAACACTGCAGAATTCGCGCAATACTGCAAGGATCAGAAGATTATGATCCTATGCATGCCTCCGCACTCATCGCACCTCCTTCAGCCACTTGATGTGGCTTGTTTTGGCCCTCTAAAGAAGGCGTACGGGGATGAGGTCAATCAGCTTATACACAACCGGATTAACCACATCACAAAGCAGGAGTTCCTCCTATGCTTTATAGCAGCTTATAACAAAGCTATAACCTCCAGCAACATCCAGGGAGGGTTCCGAGGGGCCGGATTGGCTCCATTTGACCCAGATCGCGTTATATCAACCCTGAATGTGAGGCTGCGCACCCCATCGCCACCACTCCCCCAAAACAGCCCGCTCTGGCAGTCGCAAACCCCAAGCAATACCCTAGAATTCGGGTCCCAATCAACGCTTGTGAAGAAGAGGATTCAGAGGCATATAGACAGCTCACCAACCTCTATGGTTGAAGCGTTTGAGAAGGTCTCAAAGGGGGCAGCAATTGTTGCGCACAAGCTGGCTTTGGCACAACGGGAGAACGCTGCGCTTCACGCAGCTCTAGCAGCTGCTACAGAACGTAGATCGCGCAAAAGAAGGCATATCCAGACAGAGGGAAGCCTCACGGTTAAAGAGGGCCAGCGGCGGACTACTCTATTAGAGTTTAGCGCGCGTAGTGATGGAAAGAAGAGGAAGACGCAGGTGCGTGCTGAAGGAGGTGAACCATCCCAACGACGCTGTGGACGGTGCGGAGAGGGTGGGCACAACGCACGAACGTGCAATAATAGAGCAGAAGAGGTCCCTAAGTAATATTACAGCTTGTTTTGCCTTATGCAGGGCTAATTTGTGGTGTTCTGGGCCATAATGTAGGTGTTTTTGGTGGGGTCTTGGCAAAAGTGCGCCGCTCGCCCATGTGCGCCGCTCGCCCGTGATGTACGTTAAATCTAGTATTTTTAAGAGTAAATGGCTAGTAGCTTATATATAACGTACCTTACGGGCGAACACCGCACACGGGCGAACGCCGCACCTTGTTTTACTAGATAAACCTCTATTTTTACTTCTAAATAACTCCTCTAGTACTAGGTATTAAATTCTAAATTTTTTATAGTAGAGCTGCAAGTATATAAAGAAGCTGTTTCTAAAATCTAAAAGGTAACGTACATGTACAACGAGCGGACCATGTCAACGAGCGGGCCACTTTTGCCAAGACCACACCAAAACTCACCCTATTATGGCCCAAATCACCACACTTTAGCCCTGCATAGGGTGAAACAAGCTGTAATATTACTTAGAGACCTCTTCTACAGCATTCTTGCACGTTCGCGCGTTGTGCCCACTCTCTCCGCACCGTCCACAGCGTCGTTGGGATGGTTCACCTCCTTCAGCGCGCACCTGCTTCTTTGCCTTCTTACCATCACCACGCGCGCCAAACTCCTGTAGAGTAGTTAACCGCTGGCCTTCTTTAACTGCAAGGCTTCCCTTAGCTTAAATACGCTTTCTTTTGTGCGATTTACGTCGCGTAGCGGCTTCATTGGCTGCTCGAAGCTCAGCGTTCTCTTGTTGTGCTAAAACCAGCTTGTGCGCAACAATTGCTGCCCCCTTTGCGTAGTGCTCAAGCGCGCTTAGCACAGAGTTTGGTGAGCTGCCCTGCTGCTTCTTATACTTCTCTTGAATTAAAGTTAATTGCGACCTAAATTCTAGGGTATTGCTTGGGGTTTGCGACGGCCAGGGCTCGTTGTTTGTAGGGAATGGTGGTGATAGAGTGCGCAGCTTCACATCAAGGATTGATATGACCCGTTCTGGGTCAAAAGGGACCAGTCCTGCGCCTCGGAACCCTCCCTGGATGTTGCTAGGGGTAATGGCTTTCTTGTGAGCTGCTTTAAAGCATGGCAGGAACTCCTGCTTTGTGATGTGGTTGATCCGGTTGCGCATGAGCTCATTAACCTCATCCCCGTACGCCTTCTTCAGAGGGCCAAAACAACCCACGTCAAGTGGCTGTAGGAGATGCGACGAGTGCGCAGGCATGCATAGGGTTATAATCTTCTGATCCTTACAGTATTGCGTGAATTCTGTAGAGTTGTGGCTCCCGTGACCATCAATAATCAGCAAACGGTAGGTGCCGACAGTATGCGTCTTTGTATGCCTGTCAAAGTGCTTCAACCAGTCAAAACCAAGCTCATTGGTAGTCCAGCCGTTCTCAGAGATAGCAATAGTCCAATCTTGGGGCAAATCGTCGTCCTTGTACCAGCTGGACTGGTGTTGGCGGGCTTTGAAGATGATGTAGGGCGGAATGGCCCATCCTGTGGCATTGATGCCCTCAATGACTGTTACCCACTCCCGGTTGCCTGGCTGGACCTGCTTTGCTCGTTCTGGCTTCCCTGCATCTTTAACGACTTTCCCACCGCTTATCTGGCCCATCATGAAGCCTGTCTCATCGAAGTTGTACGTGTCGTCGTCCAAGATGCCATACTTGGCTTTGATGTTGGCTACAAGGCTGAACCAGCCCTGGATTACCTTGGGATCCTCACAGAGGGCTCGCCTGTAGTCGTACTTGCGATTGAACACCACTTTGAGCTCCTCCTGACGCGAACCGAACGTACTGGCTCATTTTGGGCGAACAGGGGCTAGACCGCGCTCTTTTCGCAGAGAATTGGCCATATCAGTCACAGCCGCGAGCTGCGGGGGCTCTCCTCGCGCGACCAGCTCAAGTATGTACGTAACAATCACCTGCTCCTCATTGTTGGTCAGGTTCCGTGAGTTGGCCATAGTATCAACCCGTGAAGGTCGTCCAGCGCGTCTTGCGCGAAGTGTGGTTTCAGAGGTGCTGTAGATAGCTGCAGCGCGTCGTACAGAGAGCTTCGCGTCTTTGTCAAGGGCCTGGAGCGCAAGCTGAATCTGACGCTCTTTTAACGCGTTGAATTTCGGTTGTTGTTGAGGCATTGGTGTAGAAAGGGAGGTTTGGTGTGGTCTTGGCAAAAGTGCGCCGCTCGCTATGCACCTAGGTTAAGTGTTGTTGTTAACGTGAGTGCATAGCGAGTGACGCGGATAAGCGAGTGACGCGCCCCAACAAGCCGATGGGTCTACCTACCTTCAAACCTCAATGGATCAACCACCAGACCTTGAATTACTTCCAAATGAAGAGAGAATCAATCTTGCACTCCAAGCAATTAAAAAACCTCAAGAACTAAGCGTGCGACGCGCTGCTGTAGTTTACAAGGTCTCAGAGGCAACTCTCCGCCGCCGACGCGCTGGAACGCGATCAACACGCGATACCCACCCCAAATCATCGAATCTTACTAAGGCAGAAGAGCAGACCCTTGTAAAGTACATAAGGAAGCTTGACCAGCAAGGATCTAGCCCAACGCTTCGTTGGGTTGAAGATATGGCTAATCAACTGCGCGCTGCACGCGACGCAGGCCCTGTTGGCTTGCGATGGGCCTCAAACTTCGTTAAACGCGAGCCTGGAGTGAAATCGCGAATGACTCGACAGAGGGATCGCCAGAGAGTCCTCTGCAGCGACCCAGCTGTCGTTGAGCCCTGGTTTGACCTGGTACAGAACGTTAAGGCCAAGTACGGTATCCTGGACGAAGATACCTACAACTTTGACGAGACTGGCTTCACTATGGGCGTTGGAAGTCGAGTCAAAGTAGTTACTGCATCAGAGAGACGTACTGAGCCTATTGGAGTCCAGCAGGGAGATCGTGAGTGGGTGACTCTGATCGCTGCGATCAACGCGATGGGCTGGGCAATCGCGCCCTACCTTATCTTCAAAGCGAAGAACCACGACGAAGCTTGGTTCCCTGATTTGAAGCCCCAATGGCGCATTAGGGTAAGTGACAACGGCTGGACTACCAACGAGCTTGGTGTAGCCTGGCTCAGGCACTTTATTGAGCGGATCAAAGGCCAGAGGGTAGGTAGCTACGTGCTGCTGATACTTGACGGCCACGAGAGCCACAAGTCGCTCTCTTTCCAGGAGCTTTGCGAGCAGAACAAGATAATTACCCTCTGTATGCCTCCGCACTCGTCACACATCCTTCAGCCGCTTGACGTGGGTTGTTTTGCCCCCCTGAAGCGAGCGTACAGCAGAGAGATCAGAGGCTTGGCATTAGACCATATTGGCAGAATTGACAAGAAAGCCTTCATCGCGACCTTTGCAAAGGTATTTGAGCAGGCGTTTTCAAAGGCAAACATCACAGCAAGCTTTAAGGCAACTAGATTAGTGCCTAGAGATCCATCGGTGGTGCTATCAAAGCTTGATGTTAAGGTCCGCACGCCAACACCGCCGCTCTTAGAGGAGCTCGAATGGAACCCTAAGACACCCACCAACGCCAATGAGATCCAGGCTCAATCAACGCTGCTTCGCGATCGTATTCAAAAGCACCAAGGATCGTCACCAACTCCGATGGTTGAGATCGTTGATCAGCTGCAGAGAGGCACGGCAATGCTGCTGCATGGGCAGACGTTATTAGCAGCCCGAGTGCTGCAGCTTGAAGCGTCAAATAAAGCAGCCTCTGAGCGTAAATCACGGAAAAGAAAGCGTATTCAGAAGGGCGGAGACCTGTCAAAGGAAGAGGCAGAGGACTTAATAGCTCAACGCGACGTTAAGGCGCAGGTTGAAGGGGAGGGTCGTGAGGGTAGGGTTCGAACAGGTGCAGGCAAGAGCGGTAAAAGGCACTGTAAGCGCTGCGGAGAGATTGGTCACAATTCGCGCACTTGTAAGAAAGATGTAGTAGAGGTTAGCGATTAATATTCTGTACTGTAAGCTACAGTACAACGTTGTGGTGTTGTACTGTTGCAGTTAGTAGGCCTAACAGCTTGTTAGGGCGCGTCACTCGCTTATCCGCGTCACTCGCTATGCACTCACGTTAAGCTCTTTAGAATCTATGTTAATGCGTTATGTAACGTACCCCATGGGCGAGTCGCTCAACGGGCGAGTCGCTCACTTTTGCCAAGCCCCTACCAAAACCTGACCTATTATAGCCCACAGCACCACACTTTGGCACTCTGTGGCAGAGTATAGCATGTAATATCATTCAGAGACCTCTTCTACATCAATCTTGCACGTTCGCGCGTTGTGCCCAGTCTGATTGCACCTTCTACAGCGCCTTTGGCTCGGCTCACCCTCTTGAGCGCGCACTTGCTTCTTTGCCCTCTTCCTATTACTACGCGCCCCAAAGTCCTTTAGAGCTGCCAGTCGCTGCCCATCTTCAACTATTAGGGTCCCTTCCTTCTAAACCCGCTTTCTTTTGTGTGATTTTCGTCGCGTGGCGGTCTTATTAGCCGCTTGAAGCTCCTTGATTTCCTGTTAAGCCAAAACCAGCTTATGCGCAATAATTGCTGCCCCCTTTGACACCTTCTCAAACGCCTCAACTATAGATGTGGGAGAGCTGTCCACATGTCTCTGAATCCTTGACTTCACAAGCGTTGATTGCGACCCAAATTCCAGGGTATTGCTGGGGGTTTGCGACTGCCAGGGCACGTTGTTGGCGGCAAGTGGTGGTGATGGAGTCCGAAGCTTCACATCAAGGGCTGATATGACCCGTTCTGGGTCAAAGGGGACTAATCCAGCGCCTCGGAACCCTCCTTAGATGTTACTAGGAGTAAATACTGCATTGTAGGCTGCTTTGAAGCATGGCAGGAACTCAGTCTTTGTAAGGTGGGTGATCCGGTTGCGCATAAGCATCTCGGCTTGGCGCCCGTACGCTGTCTTCAGAGGGGCAAAACAACCCACATTAAGTGGCTGTAGGAGGTGTGATGAGTGTGGAGGCATACATAGGGTAATAATCTTGTTATCCTTGCAGTATTGCTGGAATTGGAGCGATTCGTGGCTCTTGTGGCCGTCGATAATCAGCAGTCGGTGGGTACCAACAGTACGCTCCTTTGTATGCGTGTCAAAGTGCTACAACCACTTAAAACCAAGCTCATTAGTAGTCCAGCCGTTACTAGAGACTCCAATAACCCAATCCTGGGGCAGGTCTTCCTCCTTGTGCCAGCCAGAGAGGTGGTGGCGTGCCTTGAAGATAATGAAGGGCGGGATGGCTCATCCTTTGGCATTGATGCCCTGTATAACCGTTACCCATTCCTGGTTGCCTGGCTGGACGGCCTTTGGCCTTCCTCGTCTCTCTGAAGCTGTAACGACTGCTCCTGTAGATATCTGGCCCATCATAAAGCCTGTCTCATCAAAGTTGTGCACGTCGTCATTTGGGATGCCATACTTGGCTTTGACATTGGCTACCAGGTTGAACCAGCCCTGCACAATCCCAGAATCCTCACAGAGGGCTCGCTTGTAGTCGTACTTGCGATTGAACTTCGTTTTGAGCTCTGGTTGCCGCTTAACAAACGTACTGGGCCAGTTTGTGCCAACAGGGCCCAGATTGCGCTCAGCGCGCAGAGAATTGGCCATAGCAGCCACATCTGCCAGCCGAGGGCCAAATCCTCGCGCATCCAGCTCAAGTATGTGTTTAACAATCACCTGCTCCTCATTGTTGTCCAACCCTCGTGAGTTGGGCATAGTATCAGCTCGTGAAGGTCGTCCTGCGTGTCGGTCGCTTAGTGTCTTTTGAGGGACCCCATAGATGGCTGCAGCGCGTCGCTGTGAGAGATTCGCGTCTTGTTTGAGAGCTTGAAGCGCAAGCTGTACCTGGGCCTCTTTCAACGCGTTAATATTAGGTCGTTGTTGAGGCATTGGTGTAAGGAGGGTACTTTGGTGGGGGCTTGGCAAAAGTGAGCGACTCGCCTGTGGGGTACGTTAGAGGTTAATTACAACTTAATACTATATAGCTACTTTAGGTGGGGTGGCCGGAAAGTATATGTGGCCGGAAAGTATATAGCCGAGCTTAACTTTCGCTGTCGAGTGTCGCAAAACACCGAGCCGTTGCTTCTCAGCCGCTGTACCACGAGGCTGCACAGTAAGCTTTGTTTTGCTCCTCAGCTGGACATGTTTCATGCCTTATGCGTACCGATGAGGGCAACGCCACGGCGCCTCGCGGTAGAATGAGATGTTCATCATCGTTATTGAATCCGTCTGTATATTAATTTATTGTATACAAGGTTTTCGTAGGTCACTCGTTCACCCGGCGACTCGCACACTTGTCGTACCAGCAGTAGAGCAGCTGCGTGTGGGAACAGTCGTACCTTATTACGGATGTCAGCTTATGATTGTTGCAAGGCGGTAAAAGAGGATTGGCTAGCCTTCGAGTACACGGATGGCAAGGGCATTTGCTGACAGCGTTGCTGACAGCTTGCTGTTTATCGATCGATGACGCTCGTACCTTCCCACAACACAGCATACGCAACAACACCATTGACACAACAGCCAGTCGCCACAGTTGCCAGAACTCATCGCGAACGTCAGTGCTCAAGATGACGGAAGTTCCATGGCCGCCAACGGTGATAACGACACCCACCGTCCCCGCAGAACACGGCGTTGTCTCCGTTACGGGCTCGGGGACCATCAATGCACCAGCATCTTTCGTGTTCGACATTCTGCTCGATACTTCCACCTACCCAGAGTGGTGCACACTCGTCCCTAGAATCACCGTCAGGGATCAACCTGCCTCTGCAATGCCACCTGCCGATGGCGCTGCCTCTCCGATCATTCAGCAGGGCACGAAGCTCACCTTGCATGCTGTAATGGGCGATCCTGGTTCAAAAGAGTCACCTTCGCATATGATCGTCAGCGATGTATCAACTCCAGCGAGCCCCTCTTCGTACATCTCGGCTGCAACCCTGAGCGCCTGTCCAGTATACACCGCAGATCTGTCAAGGGTTTATCGCGTCGCCTGGAAAGGTGATAAGATAGACTTCCTTGGCAAGAACATGAATGTCGAGCGTTTTAATGAAGTCATCATCAAGGGGGACGAGCAGTGCGAGATACACTCGTGGGAGGTCATGGGCGGTATTCTGGCGCATCCTGTCAAGTGGCTCTACCAGAAAACGCTCAACAGGAAGTTCGATGAGTGGTGCATAGGGTTGAAGGCATATGCAGAGAAGAAATGGGCTGAAAGGCAAAGGCAGACGGGCAGTGTTGGCGCAAGCGTACCATGAGAACTCAGTCTTGTCCTGGAGTGAACTCATCAAATGAACTGATTGACAGGCTGTTGTACTGTAACCGTATCTTAGCGGCATGAAGAAATATGCGGTCGATCGCGCCGGAGGTGTTTGATGCTTCGTGAGACTTCCGTTTTATGAGCCGGTCGTTTCTCTCCGCTTGATTGCATCCACGCTCATCCAAATCTAGCAGTACGCGTAAGGACCGAACGACGTATTGAGCGAATGCAGACTCCTTTTTCTTTGAGGTGTTTCAAGGGTACGATGTCCCAAGGTGCCAGGCTCGGCCTTTTCGGTCTCCAGCGGTGAATTCGCTCTTCAGCCTCAAGCAGCCTCACTACCACCAGGGAAAATGCCGACGCCATCTTTCGATCCAGCTCAATGCTGCTGCCTGTTGAAGTATTTCTGAATGGTTGAATGAGGTATAAAGTGAGACTGCTCGCTGTGAGTCGCTTCATCGACACTGCCTCATCACATTTTCGTCAACAGTTCGAGTCGCAACCTCAACGTTCACGTCAGCCACCACAAATAGTTGATCATGGAGAACATTCTGGATCAGATCCGGTCATTGTCTGCCAATGCAGATGCGCGAGAGCGACAGCTCATCCAAGAGCAGCTTCGAGACGTTCAGCGAGAGATCGCCTCCAACTTTGACCTAGTCTGGGGCTTAGGATCTAGTGTAAGTGCTGAGCTGCAACACTCTTGATAGTGCTGATACTTTACAGCACATACAATGGGCACTCATACAGATTGGCATCGACCTTGACGTCTTCGCAACTCTTGCTGGCAATGCAAGCCCAGTCGGCCTTCACCACTTTCTGGATGCCACCAATGCATCGCCAAACCTACTCGCTCATCTCCTGCGGTCTATAGCAGCCTTTGGGCTCGTAGTTGAGACGGACAAGGACACGTTCACAGCAAATCGAATCACAAAGGCGCTTGCAAACCCCGACGTCGTCGGTGCCTTCCCTCATGTCACGCACCTGCACGCTCTGACCGCTCAAGTACTTCCTCGGTACCTGCGTGAGCATAAGTACCAAGCCGTGACTGATAACAAGGATCTTCCTTTCCACATGGCCCTGGGAACAGACCTGACGCCATTCGAGTGGATGAACCAGCATCCCGAGCAGATGAAAGCACTCGGCCATGCCATGCGAATCGAGCGAATCCACAGCTGGATCGAGTCCTACCCCATCGGCAAGGCCATCGAAAGCTTCAATCCGAAAGCCGAGACACCTATCCTCGTCGACGTCGGCGGCGGGTTCGGACAGCAAGCAGTAGCATTTAAATCGCAGCTCCCCTCCACAAAAGGCCGTATCATCGTCCAGGACCTCCCCTCAACACTAACCCACGCATCCCCAATCTCCGGCATCGAATTCCAATCCCACGACTTCTTCACGCAGCAGCCCATCCAAGGCGCGAAATTCTACTACCTCCGCCATATCCTGCACGACTGGACCGATGAAGACTGCATCCGCATACTTTCAAACCTCATCCCCGCTCTGTCGCCAGAGTCGCGCATTGTGATTGATGAGGTGGTTTTGCCGGATACTAATGTGCCCTGGCAGTGCGCGTTTATGGATCTGACGCTGTCTGCTTCGCTGGGAGGGTGCGAGCGCAGCCGAGAGGAGTGGGAGAGTTTGATAGGGAGGGCGGGGCTTCGGATTGAAGAGATTCATACTTATGATGATGTTAGGAGGCATAGTGTCATTATTGCGTTGGCTAAGGAGTGAGCAGGGTGCAGGATGAGGGTTGTGTTGTAAGGGCTTGTCTTACTGCTTGCTGTCACCACCTTGGAAATACGTTAGTCTTCCATCTGCACGTCGTATATGTCGACGAGGTTTAATCAAAACTTGTTGTTGTTGGCCACACCACATTTTCTCGAGATCAATGAGAAAAACTCACAGCAAGCCAGCCGCAGAGTGCGCTCAGAGAATATCACTAGAAACAGTAGTAACTGTAAACTGTTATCAGCACTCACTCGATACTACTTACTGCAATGTCAGAGTCCAGAACTGATAAATGCCCAACAAACCCACTCAATCGAGGGCGTGCCAAGATATTGATGCCTTATGTTCTGAGGGCTTATGTCATGTTGAAATCGACCTGATCGTAATGGCCATCAATTCGCTTGGTCTGAACGTGAACAGTCATGATATTTGCATTCTGCAACAACAAGCCCAGCCGATCCGGGGTATCTATAGATATATAGCGATGATATCAGAGACGACGAAACAGCCCCCAAGAACATGAGCGAGGACGCCGACCCCACTCTTTTCCAACCCATGCACCAGAACGCCATGCAAACCCATTCGTACATCGTGTCAATACATACTTCATCAAGATAATATCCGCCTACGCGGCACTACCACTTGCACCTCCAGGCTGCGGGGGACTAGTGCCTCGACGCGTCCGCCCACTGAAGACATCACCCAACCTTGTGCTGATACGTCTGCTACGGCGATCCACTCTTGCGACATCTTCGGCGCTAGCATTCGTATTGCCTTCTGCGACATCACCGCTCTGGCTGCGTCGCTGCTCACGCAGACGGCGTAGAGCGCTTATGCGGTCCTCAGCTGGGGCATCAGGATGCGAGCGGAAGAAGAGGATGTCGCGAAGATGTGGGCGGCGGTGACTCGACGACTCGGCTTCTGGGTTCAGAGGCGGCGCAAGCTCATCAGGTTGCGAGTTGCTGGACTCGTTGGTCTTGGTTGGGCGCAAGTCGACTCGGCAGAGAGGGCAGGTGCCGGAGACGTTGAGGAGCCAAGGGTCGACGCACTCGGGGTGGAATTTATGGTCGCAGGGGAGAACGCGGATGTCCTGGCCTTTCTCGAAGTCTTCTGTGCAAATGGTACATCCCAACGTGTCCTCGTTCGATGCTTCGGTGGTTCCTACTCCAGCAGCTGCAGCGGGAGCAAGTGCGGCGGAGATGCCTTCGGGCTGTTCTATCACGGCGGGTGTCGAGGGAACTTCACGTGTCGTCTCCGGCGTGGGGGTAGTAGTCTCGGTCTTCGATGCTTCGGTTGCAGTCTTTGTGGTGGCAACCGGTACAGCATCAGCTGCAGTGGTGCTGTCCACGCCGTCGATATGCGTCGCCTCGCTGGTAGAACCCAGCTCGACGTCTGCTGGCTTGGCTGGCTCCTTCTCGCCAAACTTGATGATAGGTATGGTATCTAGGATAGCTCTTCCCAGACCCTTGGCCCTGCTCTGTCGTGGTCTGCCCATCACGTTCCTCGGCCCATAGCGCTCAGGATGGCGGTGCGCGCGGACAGCACCAGTCACGATGATGACCAGAAACAGCGCAGTGATGATACCGGTAATGCTGTAGAGGATGATCATGGCGACGGCCGTCGACGGCGAGGGGCCCAGGGGGTTCTGCTGCTGGGAGTTGTTCCCACTGCCGTTGCTGTTGCCGCGGCCCTGCACCTGTACGAAGTACTTCAAGTGGACGACGAGGTCGTCGACCTGGCCGAGGACGGCGGCGGAGTCGGTCTTGTTGGTCATGGACAGCACGGGAAAGTATTGCATGCTGCTGTTGTCGTCGGTGTAGTTGCAGTAGTCGGTCGCGGTGCTGTACAGGATGATGCCCGAGATGTTCGCATTCCCGTTGCCGTAGGCCTGGTCGAAGATGCCCTGCGCGGTGATGTATCCCGGGTAGTCGGCTGGGTTGCAGCTGATGTAGGCGATTTCGCCGTCCGAGATATTGCCCACCGTGGAACCATTTGTGCGGTACAGGTTGCCTTCGATCGACTGCTGTGCGCCCTGGCGCGTCAGCGGGACCAGCTCGGCAATCTGTTGGCCATTGTCCGGACCCTGCAGTGGCAGCGTGCCCTGGAAGTAGCTCGAGTCGACTGTCGATGTGTTGGACGGTGCGATGCTGGCGGACGCGACTGCAGCGAGCACGGCAAGGGCAGTGGAGAGCAGCATGGCAGCGGCGCACGTCGAGTCGTGACGGGCGTGGCGGCTGCGTTTTACTTATCGATTTCGCGGGGTGGCTTTCCAAGACTCTCAGCCACGCGGCATCCAGACGACAGTAGCGAGCAATGCAGAACAAGGGGGTATAGGCACAGGGTGGGAAATATGTGCGCCCGCAGTACCTCGTATTGTCTTCTCGACCGCAGTAGACAGCGGAACGTTCGGTACAAGAAGCATGACAGTTGTAGCGGGTGCTGAGAAGCCGGACGCTCCATATGGACCAACTCCCCCAGTCATGATGTGCGCGAGTCTGCAAGGGTGCGCTAGACAACTCCAATACTCCGAAGCGCCCTCTGCATCTTGAAACTCGGCGCGGGCTGTCGCTGCACTGCCCCAGATCTGACTGCTCAGCCTGATCCCTGCTGCCTCTGTCGACCTGCCAACGCGTTGCCCATCCGTTGCGCTCCGTGTGGTTGTCTATACGCCCGCTGTTCGTTCTAGAGGTGCTGATGTCATGCTTCCAAGCGTGCGCTGATCAGAGGTCAGCCTGAGACAGACGGTTATCACATTCACTCATCGGCGCTATTCCCAGTCTACGGCCACACCCATTACCGGTTTCGCATATGCAACGTCTGCTACAAGCTTCTCGACAGCATCGTGTATAATCTCAGGCATCGATATGCCACAGCCTTGATGTCACAAGTGAAGCGGTCGATCACTTGCGTTACCATCCATGCAGACCGCCCAAGTGCATGAATCCTGGCGATCACTGTCGCGTGTCCTCGATATTCACACTGCATCAGAACTCACCGCTTCGGCCGAGGTTTTCCGGCGACCATCTCCCCTTCGTCTCTCGAATTCTGGTCTCCACGACTGGCCACCTGACTGAACTCCACAAGCCGAGCTTTCAAACAGGTTCTAGCGAGGTTGGAAAGACCCGGGCCAGTGTGACCGAGGCCGCGCCGACATCAAGAGTGCTGCGGTAAAAGTAATCGCAGCACCGGAAGATCCGCTTTTGCTTGTCCATCGACTCCCAAACCGCAACATGAATTGTGACCACGGCTGAGCGCGGAGGGGATCCAGTCGAGCTGACGTTAAAGACCAATGCTAGTGCCGCATTCAGGTTCTGGAATCAGAATAATCTGCATACATGGTAAGCTGCTGAGGATTGCACAAAAAGGTCAGCATCACTTCTGGCATTGGGCAGTACCTCGCCGCTCAATCAGACTCTTAAGACAGTCAAGATGACTTACAAGAATATGGAAAGGGGGGGACATAGTCTTCTTTTTGTTGGGTATCACATGTGTCTTTTTTGTATATCAGCCCCCAACATCTGCAGCAAGAGCCCAATAATATAGAGAAACTTAAGTTATGAACGTCTTCGAGGCCCAATTGAGGAGTTCCGCTCACATGGTCGGTCAGTCTACAGCGCAAGTACGACTCCGCTTACCAGCCAGCTTCACTACAACTACCCATAAGTGAAACTCACCTCAATGCTTGTACTGTGTATATATCTAGGGAAGGGGTCTTCAGTCACCTAGCTTGGCGTGGCGTTAGTCTCGACCTGATTGGGTCTGTTGTACAACCTCAGGATCTGCGTTACAACGAAACCCTTGCACATGACGAGGCCGAGCACGTACCTGCCAAGGTCAGTGTGCTGTGCCTCACCCTTAGGTCAACATATTTTTGAGCCTCGACTTCACCTTCCACCAGCCCAAACAAAATGTCCATCGCTCCCAACGTAGAGTATAATCTGCAGAACCACGGCACGGATTACAATCTGGTCACAAGTAAGTGTCGTTCCGTTGATGCAGGCTGAGGCAGGATGCCTAATCTCGAACAGGTGGTGATAGCCCTTCGGCTGGCTCTTCGCGAGTATACGCATGGCAAGCCACTAATTGTGCATCTGGGAGCACATCGTACCTGGTGGATACGCTCGCACAAAAGTGTCTATCTGGCAGCGGAAGCTCAGTAGCAGTACATAACTGCACCAGCTCTGACCAAGCCTGGAGCATCCGGGAGGATGAAGACAGCAAAGACACGTACACCATCCAGAACGTCAATGTAGGCGACAATGGCTTCTTGTCTTTGTACGAGGATAAATCGTTCAATCTCTCCGATGGTTCGTCATCTTACTCTCAATGGTCCTTCCAAGTAAGCATACGCACAATGTGGATCGATGGGACGCGAACTTACCATCTGCAGTCCGACACGCCTCCTGGAAATGTAGCCTGGGATGTATGTGCCCATATCAGCGGGCCAAGCTCTTCCAACACGAGTGCTTCCAGCTCAATCACTCCTGCAACCACCACGCAAGCTGTGATTGTGACAACAAGTTCAACGCTGAGCGCTTCGAGTGGAGGCTCTGAAAGCAGCGACACCGCGAGTGCGTCCCTGCAGACATCTACGGTCACCGAGGAGCGTTCCTCGGCTGAGGTAACTGCAGCTGCCACCGGTCAAAGTCCCAACGTTACGGCTTCAGGAGTCAGTACGCCGGCAGGAGCAACTCAGTCGTCTTCCAGTTCAGCCATTTCTCAATCGAATGGTGCTAGCGCGATGAACGTGGCCTGGTGCGGCTTGTTGACAGCGCTGATGATTGGTACGTACGTGGCGTCATCATAAATTGTGCGGAAAGAGCGGGTCATTTCGTCTTTGGAGAAGATGTGAAGGGAAGTCGCCAATGGGTATCAAGGAGCAGCGCCTCTGGGGCAGTAATTCAGAACTTTGCAGAAGTAGTGGAGCGGTCATTTACGCCTGCCGTTGATGGCCATTCATGGAGTCAGAATCTTCTCTGTGTTGCAAGACATCAAGATAAAGCTGTTGGTCGCGACGGACGTTTCAAGACTGCAATGCGCGTTGCAGCCGGGATATCTATTTAATGTAATGACTACGCAACGCCCACGCTATGCGTATATTCAGACGACCTCAAAGCATATGCACGTATTACCATAATCTATCTATATCCACAAATTACCCATCAGCGATCAATATGCGATGCCACTCTTGCCCTGCCCCATGGTCTTGAAAGTCATTGACTGAACCTCCTGTCTGACGAGCCCTCCAAGCGCCAGACGGTCGCCTGGATTGATGCCCATGCGATCAAGGTCATTGAACCCGGAGAAATAGAAGCCAGCGATAACGACGAAATAGCTGAGGATCAAAATGGACCCCTTAAAATAGTTACTCTTACCTTCGCCGTACATGTACGAGAGAAGGAAGACGCACAGAATAACGGTTGCCATATCCCACTGCGGAAAGATGAGAGCTAGGGTATGTTAGTGACTGCGCACCATATTCTTGCGGGACAACTTACTGAATGTTTCCTTGGCAAGCTGGCCAGCATCGATGTTAGTAGCGTGCAGCGCGCTGTAGAATACTAGGGCGGGGATCTGCAGGAGACAGACCTGCAAGGCGTACGCAGAACCGATCTCCATGGACAATGCAATATTGCCGTTCATGGCGAATGAGATGGCGTTGAGAAACTCGGTTGTGTTAGGCACCAGAGCAAAGAGGGTGATACCCAAGAACTTCTCGTCGATGTCCGACCCCTCCAAAACCGAATCAACGGTGTCGACAAGGATCTCTGCGATAACGGCGTACGCAACAGTGGCACTCAGAAGGATGGCTGCGCTCTTGCCACGACTCCAGTTGGGCGCATCGTGGCCACCTCCAGAGTGTCCGGCCCCAGCATCGTGCTCCTCTAGCGCGCCTTCAGTTGCGGTGGTTGCAGTACGGTGGTGATGCGGTCGGTCACTCTTACTTGGCGTACTGACCATCCTTGCAGCCTTGTGCGGCGCCCTGGTCACATCACGCGTGGCCAAGGCGGTAGTTGTCGCAGCGATCTCAGTAATATGACGAACAAGCGCGTCGCTTGCCTCGTCCGAAAGCCCCTCAACGTGGAAGTGCTCGTGATCGTTCCCGTCCTTAGGTGGGACAACGTGCAGTGTGTTTCCGTCTGCCTTGCTGTTAGGAGGGCTGCCGACCAGAGGCTGACCTTCTGGGCCCAGGCCAAATTCGTGCTGTGTCTGACCCACAATGCGCTTGTACAACTGGGTATCCCGAATGTGGGCACGGGAAACAGACTGCCCGGTTGCTGTTCGCGACATGGTTGAGTGAGGAAACTCTAGGTGCTGGCTGTTGCTTAGACTGTTCAGGACGGTGTCTATAGGCTTCTTCTCTTTCTCATCCGGCTCATTACTCCAGATAGTCGCTGCGTGTGTGCGCAGAGTGAATAGCAGACCGACCACATACGATAAGAACAGCAGTGTCGCAGAGATCCACGTATATGGCTTGACGGCTTCGTTATAGAACCGATCGTGAAGCGCTGGCGTCTGTGAATAGTAGCACCTGCGGCAGTCCCTTTCGGTGCCCGATTCGATGTGACCCATGTGTGGATGGACGTGGACGCATTGACGACAGTTGAGCTCGTGCTGCTACGTGTTAGTATGGACGTGCTTATGCTAATGATAGTACAACTTACGCTGCCGTAGATTTGGTAGAACAATGTTGGGCCAAAGGCACCGATGACAGCAAACAGTAGCATAGTAGAAGTGACACCTGCTGACTTGACGTTGAAGCGTTGTGTCTTCCGCTTGAGCGCACCAAAGCACATCGACAATCCTGGTAGGAACAGAATACCAGCAAAGATACTGCCGATGATACTTCCCTCCACCAGCTGTGCTTTACCCTGCTTGAGGGCCACACAGTACAAGAAGACTTCGACAACAGTGGAGAAGAAGGCGTTGATAGTCGCGCCGACACCCATCGAGGACTGAGCGGAGATTGAAGCAACAGCCTGGCCAATGAAGTAAGCCAAGGGGATGATGGACAGCAGCGCCAATGAGAAAACAAGCAGAGTATCTGTGATCCAGATCTTGTATCCCAGCGCCTCGGCCAAGACGAAGTAGTCGAAGATTGTGAACGCGACAAGTCCAAGCAGGTTAATCAGAAAAATGTTCGTGCCGTCAATAGTGTACTTCCAGTACTTGATACCAACAGCACGGTAGGTGCACAGAAGGATGGAGGACGACTCGCCAGGGCGGCGAACGTTACCGCTATCCGAATGGAAAGATAGAGCCAGTGGGTGGCGGCGGAGGTGATCGAAGAGAAGTAGCGTGACTTTGCCCATAGGTATGGTGAAGACCAGGAACCAACAGATCGCCGAGACTAGGAAGAGCGCAGGAGTGATGATGCCGTAGAAGTAGACGTAGAAGATAACACGACCAAGGTTCCACTTACCACGTCCGAAAAAGCGATTCTTCGTCTTCGCCGTGTCGGAGTGCGCAATGTTAGCTCGGCCATCACGACCAAGCAGACTGGTAGTCTCTCCACCAGCAGAGTCAATGCTGTTACGACGACGACCGACAAGAGAGGAGAGACCAGCGGTGGGACCGAAGAAAAGTCGCCCTTCCTCAATGTCACCGCTCTGCCATTGCTCGTACTCGCTGATGCTACGACCCTCGCCTTCGTCCTCTTCCAGGTACTGGTCATCTTGCAGAAGCTTGACGTATCGTCCGAATGGGTAGAAAATGTACACAGAGAGATGGTAGAGCAGTGTCGAGTACTCCTTGCAGCTCTCATCAAAGGCTAAGAAGGCGCATAGAAGCGCGCCAGCAGCTGCAATGAGGGCGAGCCACCACCCAAAGATCAGCGTCCAGGCGAGGTTGAATAGAAGCAGCCATCTGCTGACAAACAGACCAGGGTTCGAGTGGATGTCTGCTTCAGCGTTGCGCTGCACTGAACGTCCTTTCTTGTACAGAGCGGGCTTCCAGATCCTGATACCGAAAGGATGCGTTACATTGATGGCGTCTTGGCGGTCCTTGAGCGTAAAGCTCTCAGCGTCACTCAGATCGGCGTCTTCATCCTCGTCATTGCCCGTTCCACTGTCATCGTCTTCGGCGCGTACTGTCCCCTCCTCTGAGCTGCCAGGCTGTGCCTCCGGCTCCGTCGGTGCAACAACCGCTTCCTCCTCAGTCGCATCGTCCTCTGTAGACTCGATGGTCGTGAGATTTGTGGGCCGAGCTGCAGCAGTCGGGCGGCGGATATTGGAGGGCTTGCGGCGCAACGTCTGGCCTTGGCGCTTCTGCTCTTTGGCTTCCTTGAGCTGCTGCTCGGTCTCAGCCTGCACCTCGTCTGCCTCGTCGTCGACACTGAATTCTTGTCCCTTGCGCGGGAATTTGGACGACGTTGCACGGCGGTTCATCGGAGGTTTCTTGGGCTTCGAGCTGGCTTGCTCTGACGGCGTCATGCTCTGGAGGCGTCTGTCGATCGAAGACGTGATGGAGCCTGCTTATACATTAACACTGCTGCATCATGCGCCTCGAGCTGCGCGGATACTCGGCAAGGACGGTACCATAGTTGGTGGTTGGCGCGGTGCTGGGAATGCGCCTGCGCGCTGACTCTCCCGCTGTTGTGGGCGTGTTTGCGCCATATGAGCTGCCTTGTCGCGAGCCTGGAGGCTGCTCGCTGCTTTTTCCGCTCGTGGGCGTCGGGTCGCCGTCCGCCATATTGGTGGTCGCAGGATGGGCTGGTGCAGAGAAAGGAGTAGCTGCGAAGCTGTTGGGCTAACAGACCGCTTATATGATGCGGTGTCGCCCTTGTCAAGGATGCTGGTTTATTTGGCCGCAGTGGTTTCAGCCGCTAGGAGGCCTGTACGTAGGAAGAAAGACAAAGCCGACATGTGGAAAGACAGCAGACAATGTCGTTATGCCCCTCGATGGGTGCGTGCAAGCAGCACTGCAGATGACCAGCCAGGATGCCGATCAACCATTCACCAGTTGGTGCAGCTGCAGCTCCCGAGTTCCGCGCGACCCTGTCTTACTTGCGATAAGACGCGCTTGCCATCCAGTTTCTGCGCTTTGAAATATACTGGAATCATACGACACAAAGCACACGAGTATTCTTCTTCTCCGCATTCTTTGGCGTATATATTACCGTATGTTACGACATCGCTCAGGAATGCGGTGTACCACTGCACTGGACCGGCGATGCTCGACCTGCGGAGATGACGAGAAGGGAAGGGTCCCACTCTCGCGCTTGCACGTCTTGGGCGTAGCGTGAAATCGGCGAAAGCACGGCCCGCGCTGTTGCATCGCTGGAGCTTGAGATCATCACCATCACCACGCACCAAGAAACACACTTTCACAGCCCTTGCCGCCATCGACTATTGGTCCGGAGCCCACACGTGTATACGGCCGCCGAACCTCTAGCTTCACCTCGTCCACCCACTCCAGCAAACATTCCCTCCTGCACCTGTCCCCGCAAACACCGCCGCCGGCGCCCGCCACCACCATGGCGCTCGATACCTTCTTCCACAACAAGATCGAGGCGATGAAGCTCGAGATCATCCAGGGGCAGGCTAAACTTCGCCGTCTGGAAGCTCAGCGGAATGACTACAACTCGAGAGTGCGGTTACTGCGGGAGGAGCTCGGCCTGCTTCAGCAGCCTGGGTCCTATGTTGGTGAGGTTGTCAAGGTCATGGGTACAAAGAAGGTTCTCGTCAAGGTACATCCCGAGGGGAAGTACGGTATGTTGCGCATATTAAGGTGAAGGAAATTCCGACTGACTTTACCGCTGCTAGTGGTCGATATCGCCGACAACGTAGACATCAGCAAACTCACAGCTGGCAAGCGTGTCACCCTCCTCAGCGATTCCTACAAGCTCGAAAAGCTGCTGCCGTCCTCGGTTGATCCGCTCGTCTCGCTCATGATGGTCGAGAAGGTGCCAGACAGCACGTACGACATGATTGGAGGTCTTGACCAGCAGATCAAGGAGATCAAGGAAGTCATCGAGCTGGGTCTGCAACATCCCGAGCTGTTCGAATCGCTGGGTATCGCGCAGCCAAAGGGTGTCCTGCTGTACGGTCCTCCGGGCACAGGAAAGACTCTGCTTGCGCGTGCTGTGGCACATCATGCTGACTGCAAGTTCATCCGAGTTTCAGGAAGTGAGTTGGTGCAGAAGTACATTGGTGAGGGTAGCCGAATGGTTCGAGAGCTGTTCATCATGGCCCGTGAACACGCGCCCAGCATCATCTTCATGGACGAAATCGACAGTATTGGTTCAAGCCGTGTGGAGGGAAGCTCAGGCGGTGACTCTGAGGTGCAACGCACTATGTTGGAATTGTTGAACCAGCTTGATGGCTTTGAGCCCACCAAGAACATCAAGATCATCATGGCAACCAACCGTCTTGACATTCTTGACCCTGCCCTTCTGCGACCCGGACGTATCGACCGCAAGATCGAATTCCCCCCACCAACCGTCGAGGCGCGCGCCGACATTCTGCGTATTCACTCAAGGAGCATGAACCTGACCCGTGGTATCAACCTCACCAAGATCGCGGAGAAGATGAACGGATGCTCAGGTGCTGAGCTGAAGGGTG
Organism: Didymella arachidicola; assembly: GCA_016630955.3. Lineage (NCBI taxonomy): Eukaryota > Fungi > Ascomycota > Dothideomycetes > Pleosporales > Didymellaceae > Didymella > Didymella arachidicola. The sequence goes on from CM049986.1 coordinate 476,546, forward strand.
TGTGCACAGAGGCTGGTATGTACGCGCTCAGGGAGAGGAGAGTACACGTCACACAGGAGGATTTCGACCTGGCGACAGCCAAGGTCCTGAACAAGCACGATGACAAGGCTGTCAGTTTGGGCAAGTTATGGAAGTAGGCGCCGCAGCTGGCCACTACGGCGCTGTTCGTGCTTGCTTCTCTTCTGCTCCACAGCTTTGTATTATCAGCATAGCATAATGAGACGTTGGAACGAACGGAACGACAATGCACTCTACCTTACACTTGCTTGTGATCTACACTTCACGTGGTATCGCGTCATTACTAGCGCGACTTCTCTCGACAAGCGGTCCAACCCAAGGTGATTCTACTCACCACACCTCCAGAACTGTACGCGCTAAAAGCAGCCAGGAGGTACGATCGTGTCCTACCTGCTTATCTGCAGGCAGTCGGAGCCGTCCAAACCTTCGTTGCTGGGTGCGACTGCTTTGGCGAATGCGAGGTGGAAGGTTACACCTGCAAGAGCACGTCATGTCGTGCTCGTCTAACCTTGCAGTACCAGTCTGCCGTGCTCACCACGGCAGTCATAAATGAGTCCATGGCTCACTGTTGCTGTTTCCAAGAACTCTAGTCTGAAGTTCTCCCTGCGCAACTTGACGCCGTTCAACGAGATGCAAGGCTGAACAACAAGGCTTCCGGTCTTTCCTGCCCTGAACTAAGCGTCAGACTCGTCGATCTGCACCTTGATCGCGCCTGCCTTTATCAGACACACTTCAAGTCTCCATCATAATACTCAATCCGACCATGGCTGACTCAAGTGTAAAACTCGATGAAGCAGCGCAATCCAAACATGCAACCCACGAAGTACCTTCCCTGGACCACCCGCCCAAAGGCGTCCTTGAGGACAGCTCTCTAGACCCCGTCTACGCAGCCAAAGCCCGCATTCTCAACAAAGCAATTCAAGAGATAGGCATGGGTCGATACCAATGGCAGCTCTTCAACGTGATTGGTTGGGGGTGGGCGATGGACAACTTATGGCCCATCACCACATCGCTCATCTTCACACCCGTACGCAACGAATTCAACCCCGCCCGTCCGCCCTTCCTCACACTGTCGCAAAACATCGGGCTCCTCTTCGGCGCAGTGTTCTGGGGTTTCGGATGCGATATTTTCGGTCGGCGGTGGGCGTTTAACCTCACGATTGGCATTACAGCCGTGTTTGGCATGATCGCAGCCGGGAGTCCGAATTTCGCTGCTATTGGGGTATTTGCGGCGCTGTGGAGTGTAGGTGTGGGTGGGAACTTGCCGGTTGATAGTGCAATCTTCTTGGAGTTCTTGCCGGGGAGCCATCAGTATCTGCTTACCGTGCTCTCGATTGACTGGGCGCTGGCGCAGGTCTATGCTACGCTTGTTGCGTGGCCGCTGTTGGGGAATTTGACGTGTCAAGAGACTGATGACGAGTGCACGAAGGGTGAGAATATGGGGTGGAGGTATTTTCTGATTGTCATGGTGAGTGTTGTAACTGACAGTCGGATCTGCAGACGTACTGACTTTGTGAAGGGCGGCACAGCACTGATTATGTTCTTTCTGCGCTTTGTGTGCTTCACCATCTACGAGTCTCCCAAGTACCTCATGGGTAAAGGCGACGACGCGGGCGCAGTCGCCGTCGTCTACGAAGTTGCTCGCCGCAACGGCAAGACCTCTACGCTAACTCTGGAAGACCTCCAGGCTTGCAACGTCCTCACGTCCGCCACTGTATCCTCAGGTCCAGCAACCCAGCAAACCGGAGCCTCCGCAGCTGTCAAACGCAACCTGCAGAAACTCGATGCCTCGCATGTAAAGGCGCTGTTCGCCACAAAGAAGCTCGCATACTCAACATCTCTCATGTTCGTGTTTCTCTCCTGCTCTGTCAAACAATCGGCCACTGACCCTCGCCAGCACCCTCGTGTGGGCCTTCGTCGGCCTCGGTTTTCCTCTCTACAATTCCTATCTCCCGTTCATCCAAGCGACGCGAGGCGTCGACTTCGGCGACGGGAGCACCTACACCACATACCGCAACTCGCTGATCATCGCAGTGCTTGGCGTGCCAGGCTGTCTGCTCGGCGGAGTTCTCGTTGAAACGCCGCGTATCGGGCGCAAAGGTACGCTCGCCTTATCCACTGTGCTGACTGGCGTATTTCTATTCTGCTCGACGACGGCGCTGGATTCGAACGCACTGCTGGGTTGGAACTGCGCGTACAATTTCATGAGCAATATCATGTATGCGGTGCTGTATGCTTATACGCCTGAAATATTCGCGACCAAGGATCGTGGGACAGGGAATGCGATCACGGCAAGCGCAAACAGGGTGTTTGGTATTATGGCGCCGATTGTGGCCACGTTTGCGAATCTGGAGACGAGTGCGCCGGTGTATGTGTCGGGGGCGTTGTTTATTGCCGCAGGTGTTTTGGTCCTGCTTCTACCATTTGAGAGCCGTGGGAAGGCTAGTATGTGATAGTCAGAACTCTGTGATAGCAAGCGGACGACCCTGTTTCGGTGTACGACGCAGTCTTGCCGCAGCGGTCGAAGAGGGTGTCGTTGCGGTCTTCTCACCGAACAAAGGCTAGGGCTGTCAATGGCGCTCTGCGGAAGGTTAGAACCAGGGTAAAGTGACAGTGCATGTACAAAATAGCATTACAAGGTGTAATGTAGAAGACCCTATTCTCGCGGAACGCCTAATGAACACCAGTAATTCGAAGATCTGACACGTCGCATATGAAACGTTCAAAACGTTGGACAATCGTAGCATGACTGCATCATCCGGCTCCAAGCACCTGTGCCAGGCTCAACGATGGTGCCTGAACCAATGGACCTACAAACGCCCTGATCGTATCATGTTATCTCCTCTCGCTTGGTCCGGTCCCTTAACAGCACTTTCCGCCCATGCCAGCGTTTGCGCCCCCTGCATCACCAACGTTCACCGATGGGCCGGCTGTCTGATCCGATCGTGCGCTATCGATGAGCCTCTTCTTGATGTCAGAGGCGAGCGAGTAGAATGCTTGGTCGACGTTGATGTTGCTCTTTGCGGAGACCTCGAGGAAAGGAATGCCAAGTTCGTCGGCAAGGGCCTGGCCTCGCTCTGTGCTGACGGCGCGCTTCTCCTCCCAGTCGCACTTGTTGCCGATGAGGATCTTGTTGACGCCTTCGGTTGCGTGCTGTTCCACGTTGGAAAACCAGGTGCGGATGTCTATCATACGTGTTAGTCGTGTCCTCTGTACCTTTGCAAGACTGCAGCTCGAGCGACGTACTGTTGAAACTCCTCTCGTCGGTAACATCGTAGACTAGCAGGATACCCATGGCACCGCGGTAGTATGCTGTGGTGATTGTCCTGAAGCGCTCCTGGCCAGCGGTGTCCCAGATCTGGAGCTTGACACGCTTGCCATCGAGCTCGATCGTCCTTATCTTGAAGTCGATACCGATGGTGGTGATGAAGGAGGGAGTGAACGAGTCTTCACTGAAGCGCAGCAGACAGCATGACTTGCCTACACCGGAATCGCCGATCAGCAGGAGCTTGATCTATAGTGGTCTGTTAGTAAGTGGCCCTGCGATCTATCCAAGCGGCGGACTGGATAGCATTCTCGTTAGGTGACCAGCAGGGAAGACTCACGAGAAAGTCATAGTTTCTTGTCCCAGCCATATTTGCGAAAGTGTGTGCGGTGGTTGATTATGCGTATGTGGTCGCTATCGAGGGAGAGTGGTTGTGGCGGTGCTCCCGCTGGCGAGCGAAGGTGGCCTGTACTGGTGGCGCTGAGAGATGCGTAAGCGATGGTAGTTCGAGCAGGCAAGGTGTCGGTGGCGGTGAGTTTAGCGGGCGACGAGGTGCAGTGGGTGGTGAATGTTGATGCGCGGTAACGGTGCTGCGGGCGTGCAGGCAACTGACGTTGCAGCAGCGCCATTGCCAAGAATGATTGGGGTCGCCAGCCCGTCACCCATGCCTCTCAGCCTGTCATGTGTCTGCAAAGCCACCAAAATTGGACCCTGACTCGCATAAACATCATGCTTCTCGGCTTTCCGGAACACTATACGCAATCCATGTCGTTGCTATATCGTTGCTATAAAGCTCTTTGTCCATGTCATTTTGTGGTGTATGTAAGCTTTCGTTTGTTTGCTACAGCGCATCACGTAAACCACTTGGAGTACGCCCAGCGTATTCTCTCTACCACCTTCTGCTGCTTCTCCAACCCACTTCGCACATCTACTAGCTCATCGATCTCCACCAGGAACTCATGGAAAATGCGCCTCGGCAGGATACCGCTCGCAGCCTGTCGTAGGAGGTGCACTTCACACAGCAACAACCCATGATCTTGGTATGACATCTCTCCGAACTCAGTTGGCCGTGCAGCTGTCAGGACGCGATCGATGTTGCGGAGGATGAGCAGCAACTGGCCCTGCTTTGCCCATTGCTGCACGCCCTTGCGGCTACTGAAGACACCCCTCAGCCAGCGGTAGACGGCAATGGAGACAAGCACACCGGGTGTCAGACCGATGAACCCAAAGAGCAACTCTTGACTCTTCAGAATGCTATCGATACCGCTCATGGCAAGCTCGACGTCAACCTTGGTTTTCTGCACCTGTATCAGCAGGGCGCTTGCAAGATTTCCCACGATAGCGCCTTTCACTGGGCTTTGAATGTCCTTCTCGTACGACCTGAGCACAGTAGTAAGATCTCCCTCCCTGACCTTGGCCCTGATGTCTGCGATCTGCGACTCATTGAGGGCAGGGCCATCAGGGTTCTTCACAGCAAAGTCGACAACCATGCGCTCCAGACTTGCTCGGTCAGACTCAAGGCTGCGCTTGCTCATAATGGAAACCTCGCTGTCCTCGTCGTGACGAATTGTACCAATAACCTTTTTGGTTGGCTCAACCACCCAATTTGTCCAGAAGTCGATGACGGTCTGTCCGAGCTCGCGGATCCATGTCTTGATCTGCTCTTGACGATTCACAGCAATACGCAGAATCGTCGTACTCGAGAGCAAGAAGACGGTGGCAGGGAGCCAGTAGCGAACCAGACGAGAGGGACGTCCGTTTTCTTTAACGACCGCATTGAAGTGGGTCTTGTAGGTAGGTAGGGCATGGCGTAGCAGGTATCGTAGACGGTCAGCAACGGCAGATGGCTTGAGCGCTGTTGCAGATTCGTGGGCAGAGGCGCCATGGAGTTCGTAGTAGTGGTCATCTTGCGTGATGTTGGCTACAGAGTCGTCGAACTTATCGACAGATAGCTCGGCCGAATTGACAGTCTGGATGACAGCGTCCATTAGAGCAATGCTCTTAGTGACCACTGCCTTCCACTTGTGCTTGTTGTCGTGTGTGCCGAATGGATGGGGAGACTGAAAGCCTTCGTCGTGAATGTTCTCGTTGCTCAGACCTTCTCCCAGCAGCACACCCAGGGCGTTGGCGTTGACCAGCCGGATTTTCTTGAGAGCCGCGCGTTTCCTCCTGCCTTCGTTTCGTACCATTGCCAGTGGGCTGATGACTCGGCGTTGTATGTTGGCAACACTGCGCTCCTGCACAGACTGCTTGACCAGTCCGTAGAACTGCCTCCATCCGTCCGCCATTTCTCCGCCCTTGGACCTTACATCATGGTATATTTCCTTAGACCAGTTCCACACTCGCAGTGGTGATGTCTGGATCGAGTAGAGGCCGGCGAACCGGTACGTAGATAGCACATCGTCCCAGTACCAGAGGTCGTCCTCGAGCGGGATGGTCTGCTCTAGGATGGTGTTCAGCACTTCGCCGTATGCTTGCGTGGTGGCCTTGCTGAGCAGCAACCATTCGAGTTCGTGTTCGTAGCTCGCGTCGTTGCTAGAAGCATCGTTGCTGCTGCTGTTGTCTTGTGCAAACCACTGGGCGCATGTTGTGCAGCTACTAGAGAAGTCTGCTCGATCGAGCGTCTCAAGAATCCTGTCGCGGGGAACTAAGGATGACTTGGAGCTTGCTGTGGTCGAAAGGCTCTTAATGAGGTTCTGCAGGTGGGCGATGCGTGCTGTCTTCTCGGGGTCGTGGGCCTCCGCAGCGCTCAGGGTCGAGAAGCTCTCGCCAGCACGTGTGGACGAGAGCTGCAGCCGGTCGAGGGCGCCATCGATGCGTCGAATTTGGTCGACCACGAAAGACATCGTGTCGCCGTGTTGACCAAGCAATGCGGGCGCGCACCAGCTGAGTATTTAGCACCGATGTGATACCAGGATCGCGCGCCAGCCCGCCGCGGCGATCTATGAACATGACGTAGCCCCAATGCTCATGCCAATCACAAGCTTTCACAAAGACGAAGCCACGCTTTGAACAGCGTAATACATGGAGATAAATAGCGTCACGCGTAAAAAAACGACATAACGGAGTCTTTTGAGAATGTTTCGCGTGTATTACAATCGTCTAGACTATGCTCTATACATCTAGCTATTTACGATACCAGCGCATCTGCTCAAAGTGCAGAGAGCCTCAACAAGATTACAAGGCAAAGAACGCCAGCAGAGCACCAAGAATGGCGTGATGAGCCTCGAGCTTAAAAGGTACCGCAGCACCAGTGAACTCAGCAGGCGAGGTGGGGCTGAGAGCTCCAGTGCCTGTGGGCTTGAAGGTGGCAAGCGTTGTGCCAGCTACAGGGCCCGTAGGGTAAGGCGCGACGGCAGTGGTGCTTGCAGGAGTCTGCGCAGGTGCAGTGCCAGCGATGAGACCGACAGGTTCAGTGGGGGCCGCAGCGCCGGCCACGCTAGTCTCGGTAGTGAAGTGAACCTGAGGGATAGTGAGAGTAGTTGAACCGTATGTGATTGTGGTGCAAGGAGTCGATGCAGCAGAGCTCTCAGAAGGAGAGGTGCTCTCGCCGCCAGATGGGACCTCAGGGGCGGGAGTGGTGCCGGGAACAGCAGCACTGGAGCTGCCGACTTCACCCGCAGGAGTGCTCACGCCGCCAGCAGGAGCAGTGGGCGAAGCAGGAGTTGGATTGAGGGGGATGTAAGAGGGGCAGTTGGTGACGAGACCAGGGTTCTCAGGGACATGCTCAGCGCAGATACCGATGAGATACTGGAGTGACTGGCGGGTCTCGTCATCGGTGCCACACCAAGCAGACACACAGTCAATGACGTTCTTAGTGAAGTCCTTGTTCTTGCAGTAGCATGATGCATCAGCGTTGTTCTTGCAGTTGCCAGAGATCTCGAGCCAGGTGTTCATGCATTTGGGCAAGACATCAGGAGGGCTGACAGGCGAGTAGCTGGGGCTGGAAGGCGAAGGCTGAGGAACGCCTGTGCTCATGATGACCGAGTAGGACGAAGCGGCAGAAGCAGGAGGGGTTGAGGCGGCGGTGGTAACAGCAGTAGTGCCGTCGCAAGATGCTCCGTAGCTGCCGTCGCAGGCAGACGTGCTGGTGCTCTCCACTGGGGGCTGAGAAACAAGAGTCTCTTGTGTGGAGGGAGCAGTGGTTGCAGGAACAGAGCTGTTGGTGTAGTGGACGGAGGAGAATGTGCCAGAGATGAGGGATATGGATGTCTCAACAGGTGCCGAAGAAACAAGCGTGGTGCCTTCGCAGGAATCTTGTCCGTAGCCGCCGCAGGGAGTGGAAGGAGTCTCAGTAGCAGGAAGAGTGGGAACCGAGACCTCAAGGGTCGATGAAGGCACTTCAGCGCTCGACGAGACAGTGACCTCGGTGGCGGGAGCACTGGAAGCAGGAGCGGAAGAGACAGGCTGAGAGACAATGGGGGCAGATGACGAGGGAGCCGAAGGAGGCGAAGGAGGCGTGTAACCCTTGCCAGGGTTGCAGTCGAAGCCGATGTTGTGGAAGCCGATCTCACACTCCTTGTCGGACTTTTCGTGCTTGGGAAGGTAGACGTCGACTGACTTTGCACCACCACACTGTGTATTCTGAATAGTGGATCCGGAGGAGCTGCAAGGAGCAACCTGCTTACACTTGGATCCGTCCTCCATGGTGTAGTGGAGCTCGAGGTCTACGTCGAACTCGACCGACACATCGATGTGCGTGATAGAGAAGCCAGATTTCCGCTTATCACAGCCGAAAGAAGCAGGCTTCTCCTTGCTGACCTTGTTTTTGATGCACTTGGAGCCGAACGTGCGCTTCGTGATGAGATCGCGCTTGCCGAAAGAGTTCGAGCACTTCCAGCCACTAAAGAAGTCAAAGTCGCCGTAGCTGAAGTTCGAATCGCCATCCTTGAGATCCGACCAGTCGAATCCGGCCTTTTGCTTATCGCTACATTCGTTGTTGTTGTACTTGGGAGAGTTGAAAGGGCTGCCAAACATATTCCATGTGGCAGCAGCATGGCCGACAAGGCCAGTGGCAAGGACAGCCTGAGTGACCTTCATGTTGACGGAGAATTGAGGGTATTGAATAACACAATGATAACTTCAGTGTCGAAAAGAGAGTGCAAAGCTGTTTGTAGAATACACAATCGCAAAGTGCAGTACGGATCGAATGAAAGATGATCCAGTACTAATAAGGGGACAAAGATAACGAATGACTTTGTCAACCCCGGTTCGGTAAAAGAATGAAGAGTGTAGAATTAGGAAGGATGGAACTTGAGGATATGTACATCGGGCATGAAAAGGAAGATATACCTCCTTACGCTCGCAGCACTAGATTGAAACAAGAATTCGAAACATCAGAGCAGGATTGGTCAACATTCGGAAGAGAGTCAGGTACACAGCCACGAGGGGTAGACAGGGCGACCATGTTGCTTGTCGCGCACTATCCAGGCTCACATCCTCTGCGACCTTCGCCTGGCCTGCAGAGTGGTCTGGTATGAGGTTGAATTGGTGTCAGGCGGTACGGAAGCGAGGAGCGCGTTGAAACGCACTATTATGCGAGGAACGGACCAATGAGGACAATACAGTAGGGTTGATTCAGTAGCAAAGCGTCAATTAGATTGCCAATACATACTCAGTTGGATCACGTCCCTGCAAACGCAATGCTAACTTTGGACGTGACAGGCGGGCTCTTCGCAGCAGAGTGGTGTTGCTCTTGATCACGGTGCCCGAGGGTCGAAGTCAGCGTGTTACTGGTATCCGACTCCGATGCGCTGAAGGTCTCGCCCGCCCGTATTCACCTCCTGCATCCTTCGACCCACACAACCCCATATGGTAGTCCCATAGTGTAAAGATTCTCCCGTTGAGGTCATCGCCGTTCGCTTGCCGTTGCGCTGCTTCATGGGCGTTGCGCTGTCTTGCTCGGGAGTGCTCGTGTTTCACGTCAACTTTGAGTGTCACACCAGCAAAGCCTGCAAGCGAACGACAAGCGTCAGGCGACATCAGTCACCGTCTCATGTGTCCGCATATAACATTCGAAGGATGTTTGTATTGATTGTTTGCAATACAGGTGCTATTTTTATGCATGAAGCAAAGTCCAGCCTTTTACATCTACATGTCTCTGAGGTCTTTGTCTGTACACACGTTGAAAAACTTCATCACATGCGGACAGCTGTCCTGCATGAGACTTGTTCCACCAGTCACTACAGCAGCATTCATTCGCAGTGATCACATCGCGTTGTCGATTCTTCCCGCAATGAAGGGTGGTTTGAGACCACGATTGAGAGACGGAGCGGAATGCACGTTCCGGAACCAGGTACAACCTCCAGTATGTAGCGTGTGGAGCAACTGACACCGCCACCTCCGTGCGTGCCGTGAGTGTTGTCCCTTGGCTGTATTGTTCCTTACCGTACCTGCATTCGGTGCGTCGGGAACGTGTCTCTTGCAGGAGGGATGGACCGACCGTGCCAAGCTGCTATATTCAGATTCAATATGGAACACGCTTATCGAACCCTAAGCGCAGAACATTGGTTGGGACGTTGAGCTTGAGGGTCATGGCGGAAGCTTGTTAGCACGATAAATGCTTTTGAGGGTCATAACGCCAATTATTGAGGTCTCTCATGCTTGTCCGCTGCCACCGAGGCATGTTGCTTCTGCCTTACGCGAACAACCTGATATGTAAATTTATCAACGCCATCATGAAACCTCCTATATAACGCCCGTGGCAAAAAGGACAACTCCTAATGACTCCAAAACACCGAATATGCTCCATCTAGGTATATGAGAGCTGGTGAAAATATGCGACAAGGTCTAAGCTTTCGTAGTCGTTCAACTTGTCGATCAATCTTCTACGGTGATGTGTACCGTCTCATCGTCGGGTGATCGTTCCTTTAAAGCAGTACGGATGCGAGCGTGGCAGTTATCAGCTGCGCGATTCATGAAAGGTACCTGCAGGGCACCGACCAAAGCGACCAAGGCTGATGCCCACCATGCCAGTGGTGTGAAACGAATTTCAATGGACAACCCGTACAGTAATCCTGCGATCGGGCTTGCAACACTTCGACAAGCGGCACCGGTGGACGCTGCGAGACCATTAATCCTTCCGAGGTGGGATTTGTCAGGTGCTGCCTCTTTGATCATGATAAGAAGTAGCGGGAAAGCCAGAATGGAAGTCAAATTGCGTACGCTCAGCGCAACGAAGAGTCCGGGGTATACAAATCTCGGTGGCAGCAGTTGCAGAAATGGTACGATGATGTATGCGATTGGGTGCGCAACAGTAACCATAAGCAGGAGGCGCAAAACTCCGAGTAGGTCCGCCAGGATAGGAAACACAATAGCCTGCACGGCGAGCTGTATGACACCGTTGATTGAGAGGATAAGTCCAACCTGTTGCGTGGTGAGCCCCAGGCCACCACCCAGGGCTGTGTATGAAAGGTCCTGGGCATGAACGTCATCGGCTCGTTTGTCCTGCAGGAAGATAGGTATCAGATGATCGTAGGTCATGCTGTGATAGGTGAAAATCGATAGAGCGACGACGAATATGATGACGGGTTTAGTGAAAACCTTGTCGCTAGACGGTTGCTCGATCCACTCGCCGTTGGAGCCAACCCGCCACAATTCGTCATGCTGCACTTCGACAGAGTTGAAGGTGCCATATGACTTGCAAGTCAGATCGGCAGGGGCATCAGTTGTGGCTCCCAAAGCCGGCAGCAGAGGTGTATGTGCTGTTGTGGCATCGACTCTGGTGAGATTGCCTGGTCGCTTCTCGGGATGTGTCTCTTCTAAGAGAAAGTACGCCATCACCATGGACAGTGCCAGTAGGGAAGAACAGATGAGGTTGGGCAGAAGATACGGGAATTTTGCGAAGAGACCTGCCGGGTTGAACAACGAGGGGAAATTCTCGACTGGCTGCGAGAAGATTCCACCGATAGAGGCTGCATCGTCAGTATTGATAAGGAGCGGTTTGTAGGACATGGATGAGCTTACGGCCGATAATCGTCCCAATGCTCCACACGAAGGGCATGACAGCGTAGGCTCTAACTTCATGTTCCGGATTTCTGGCCAACTCCCCGACCATGGTCTGAATGACCCCTGAAATATATCAGTCGTGGTCTACCATAGCGGGTATGAGATAGCCACTACATACCTATGTTCCCGTTAAGCGCACCGCCAACAACTCTTCCAGCGAGCGCGATCCAGAAGTTGGATGCAAATCCCACAAGTAAAAGCGAAGTTATGGTACCTGCGAACCCGATGAATATAACCGGCTTACGACCTATTCTATCAGATAGTGCACCCCAGAACATTCCGCTACATGCTTCTGCCTGCGTCACATGTAAGAGACGTCATAATAGGGGCGAATGAAGTGTTACCAAGCTGAAGGCTGAGATGAGCAGGCCTGCAAAGAACGGCGCATTGGATGCTGAGGAGACCTCGAAATTGAGAACCAGCTTCCAAGCATATGGTAAGATGCTTGTCAAGGCGATTGGCTCTGCGACGCGCACGAGTGCTGCGATCAAGGGGTCAGTGGGTTGCTGCTTCAACATGATGTATGATTGCTTACCGAGCAAGAAGAGCTGCGCTGCGGGAAAGGCATTGTTGTCGGCATTTCGAGTGCTATTTCTTCGTTTGGTGAGAAAAGACATATCCTTCAACCTGAATTGATTCTTACGGCTTCGCCACCACGCAGCGTCCACAAGCTCAGAGAATTGTTCTGTGTTAGTAGAGCTTTCTTCTGCGGGGGACCCTAAACCCAGAGCGAATAGAAAGAATAGCTGAATGCAGAAGTGGTGCGGGAAAAGACGTCGTACAAAGTGAGAGTGAGGAATGCACCTTTAGGATGGGGCAAGATTTCCTTAGGCCAGCCCGCCGCTTGTGCACGAGGACCATCGGTGCGAGGACCCGATTTATCCGATTGGTGCTTGGTGCTTGGCTATCAGAGCGGTGTGGTCTGTCCGCGCCACTTCACAAACCATGAACCACTCCTTCCAACATTCATATGTTGTCGTCCATAGGCATAAATTGCGCAAAGTCACTCCTTCACACGTCTCACCTGTGTCGGCCCCGTTACAGCAAAGTCGTGTGGGGTTGTTGGGGGATCCTGGCCTAGGTAGTCGCGATTCTGATCCCATGCGGAAAGCGCAGCCGGCACGCTAGCTTGAAATTGCATGCCCCTGCAAACGATCAAGGCTCGCCATCGACTTCACGTCTGCCCTGCCAGATAACGTAGTTTACAAGCGAGCGACGCGTACAAGCGAGCGACGCACCCCACCAAACTTAAGCACCTCTGCAGACGTGTATCTCAACAACGCAATAAAATAATAGATAGCTATTAACATAACAGATTAAGTAGTAGCTATAGGCTCTTTCTTACACGTACGTGAGTTATGACCACGCTCTCTACACCTCTTGCAGCGCGCAAGAGACTGACGACTAACGCCTGATTGCTCTCCTCTCTGACGCTCCTCACAGGCAATCTGCTGCTTAGCCTTACATTGGGTGAGTATATCCTCTCCAGCTCCCTGTGTTAACACTCCTTGATGTTGTATACGCTTTTTCTTGCGTTGTTTACGCTCAGACGCTGCCTTATTAGCCTTCTTAAGGCTGGTAATCCGATCGCGCATTAGCTCAGCAGACAGCATCATCATCTCTGCCTCCTTCTTGAGCTGGTCAATTGCTTCAATAATTGAGGCTGGCGACGAGCTCTTGTGCTTGCGTACACGCTCACGTATAAGCGTTGACTGAGCTTCAAGCTCACGTATGTTGCTTGGTGTACGAGCCTCCCACAGAGTGTTGATCAGAGCTGCTGGTGGAGTCGGCGTACGAAGCTGCACGTCAAGCTTTGATAGGACTGCGTCTGGCTGGTGTGGGACAAGACCTGCTCCTTGAAAAGCTGATCGTATATTGGCTGGTGTAAACGATCGATCGTACGCTGCCTTAAGAGCTGGCAGAAACTCAAGCTTGGTGACGTGGTTGATATGGTCGCGGATCAGGCTCTCAATCTCACGGCTGTACGCGCGCTTCAATGGCGAGAAACAGCCAACGTCAAGAGGCTGGAGAAGGTGAGATGAGTGAGGCGGCATGCAGAGCGTGTAGATGTTGTTCTCCTTGCAGATCTCCTGGAACTTAAGAGAGTGGTGACTCTCATGGCCATCAAGGATGAGCAGCCGACGTGCTCCTACTGTACGAGCCTTTGTATGAGCGTTGAAGTGCTCTAGCCACTCTACTCCTAGCTCGTTGGTAGTCCAGCCGTTGTCGCTGACTGCGATCGCCCAGTCGCGTGGGATTGCTGTGTCTTCATACCAGGCAGAGAGGTGGTACTGGCCAGTTAAGATGATGAACGGTGGGATAGAACAACCAGCAGCGTTGATGCCAGCAATCAGCGTCGCCCACTCACGATTACCTGGCGGGAGAGCCTTTGGCCGGCCTCTTCTCTCTGACCCCGTCACGACAAGCTGCGTCGTAATCTTGCCCATCATGAAGCCAGCTTCGTCAAAGTTCTAGACGTCATCATCACAGATGCCGTACTTGGCTTTTGTCTGCTCTACAAGCTCAAACCAGCTCTTAATTAGGACTGGATCCTCACACAGAGCTCTCTGCCTATCGTACGCGCGATTGAAACGCGTCGTAAGAGCGTCTGTACGTTTGACAAAGTTGCGCGCCCATTGAACGCCGACCTGACCAGCCCTGTGCGCAGCCAGCAGTCTATCAGCCATATCGCGTACAGCAGCGTACGTAGGCGCAAATCCACGCACGTCAAGGTCAAGTATATAGCTGACTATCACCTCCTCTTCTCGCTCAGTCAGCTTCTTTGAGTTGGGCTGGCAATCGCGTCGGGCAGGCCGGCCAGCGCGTCGGTGGCGGAGCGTCGCTTCAGGTACGCTGTAGACAGCAGCAGCGCGTCGATTAGCTGCAAATTGACGTTTATTAATAGACAAGATAGCAAGCTGAATATCTGCTTCATTTGAATGTGTTTGCTTTACGCTACGTTGAGCCGTTGTACGTCGAGATCAAAGAGGTGCTCAAGTTTGGTGGGGTGCGTCGCTCGCTTGTACGCGTCGCTCGCTTGTAAACTACGTTAATCATTGTCGTTTGCATCTTGGGTGTGCTTCAAGCCCCGAGTATCACCTTGAATCCATTGCTTTATTTTTGCAGTGCGAAAGATTTGTTCTTGACACAATGGGTTCTCGGCAATCCGGAGTGCTCCGACTTCGGCAATTCTCCAGCGCGAACGAATCCAGTGTTTACACACGAGGGCACTACATGCGCTGACTATTTAACCCATCTTTGTGCGCTGTAATCAAAATATATCCGATTGACATTGATGTATAGGGTCGTGCGTCGTGTTGGACCCACAGACATCTTTGGGGTGCGATCGCGTTCGCGGCTACCAATTCAATACTTGATTGCGCGCTCAACCTCCAGCATGACTCAACAACGGCTTGCTGTTCTGTATCAGTCACTGGAACCGCCAGTGATCGATGGCTTAAGGAAGCCAAAAAAGCCGGGTGGTAAGTTGATCCGGGGGCTAGATCGAGTGTTCGACACATACATGCTGACTAGTACAAGGCTACCAAGATTCTGGTGCTGACATTGCCTACGTTTTGAAGAGCAATAGTCAAATATCCGTAATCACTCCGGAAGACTCACCTGACGCCACCAAAGACGGTCACTGGTGTTTCCCGGACACCGAAGCTGGCATCCTCGAGGCAGTGTCAGTAGGTGCAACTCACCTTTGGGCAAACACGATTCTCTTCTCAACACATCCGCTTCAGACGTCAGATGTTCTTACCAAATTCGCCGAGTCTGTGTCTATTGTCGGACAGCCTCCACATTTGGTAGAGACCTACGATGACAAAGCCTTCGTGTATGAAATGATGGAGTCTGATGGCGGTTTTACAATCGCGAAGTCTGCAACGCTCATACCTTCCGACGACCTCCCCAAACTCATCAAAGAGCGATCTCTTGATTACCCAGTGGTAGCCAAGCCTGTTCGAGGCCGCGGTAGTCATGGCGTGAAGCTTTGCAAAGATGAAGAGATATTACAAGCGCACGCAAGATACCTTTTCGAGGAATCACCAAAGATCATTGTCGAGCAGTACCTCGTCGGAGAAGAAGCAACGGTAACCATCATGCCACCTTCTCAATCGCATCCGGAAGAACACTGGGCGTTGCCTATCGTTACCCGCTTTAATCACAACGATGGAGTCGCCCCATACAATGGGACGGTTGCTGTAACCTCAAACTCCCGTGTCATCAGTGCGGAAGAGTATTGTCGGGATTCAGCATATGAAACGGTCATTAAAGAATGTGAGAAGCTGGCCGGCTTGATGAAAGCAACTGCGCCCATTCGTATTGATGTCAGGCGCTTTCAGCACGGTTCTAAGTTTGCGCTGTTCGATATCAACATCAAACCAGTGAGTATCAAAGGTTTCTTCGAGTGTGTCCAATTACCTAAACTTGACATAGAACATGACAGGCCCCGGACGACCTGGCAGAGACGATCAAGCCAGCTTAACAGTAATGGCAGCAGAAGGTCTTGGCTGGACATACGGACGCCTGCTTACGGAGATTCTCACATCATATCGACCTCTCGCGGTCTTACGCAACACCAGGATATAGCATTTTAGTCCAGGCGTAATCGCTCGCCGGAATCCACAATTGCTCTTGTTTGATCCGATATATGCATAAAGCGCTATAGCCGCTGGGCTTCGTCCATCTCGATGTGCGAACAGGAAGGATACGGAGTATGCGCTCCCAGCTCATTGGTGTGAACAACTGCATTGTTTAATGTAAGAGTCTCCCCTTCTGAAGCGCACTCGTGCATTTGATTCTCGAGGCTTCTGCTGAGGCATTGGCAGCTTAGCTGCGAGAGTGCCAGGTCGGCTATTAGCCAACACAAACATGGTGTCGCACGATTTGAGAATTCAGGAATGATTGGAGATAGATCACTAGATTGTGGAACGACCTACTGACGCCCTGCTTTACTGTGGTATATGCTCGCAGAGCTTCTGAGTTATACTCGTAGTTGCTCGGAGCTGATAAGCGTACATAGTCCAGGAATCGCGTTTCTCGGCTCTCCTTACCATTCTGGTTGATCCTCTGTGATAATAGAGCATGCCTCGTGGTGCTGCGATCACGCGATTAATGGAGGGAGTCCGTTATTTTGAAAGAGGAAAGCCGCCGCGAGGAGCCCTTAAGGGCCGAACCTTACAATTCAAGCAAAAATACAGCAAAGCAATAAGAGATCCCCTACTGCAAACTATTTCTCTATAAAGCTACCTAAGTCTAAAATCTAAGTATAACGTACAACACGGGCGAGTGGACCACACGGGCGAGTGGACCACTTTTGCCAAGACCCCACCAAAACCACCCACGTTATGGCCCAGAACACCACAAATTGGCCCTGCATGAGACAAAACAAGCCGTAATATTACTCAGAGACCTCTTCTGCTCTATTCTTGCACGTTTGCGCGTTGTGCCCACTCTTTCTGCACTGTCCACAGCGTCGTTGAGATGGTTCACCTCTGTCACCACGCACCTGCTTCTTCTTCTTCTTCTTCTTCTTCTTCTTTCCATTACTACGCGCGCCAAACTCTGACAGAGCAGTCTGCCGCTGGCCCTCGTCAACCGTGAGGCTTCCCTCTGTCTAGATATGCCTTCTTTTGCGCGATTTACGTTCTGTAGCAGCTGCTAGAGCTGCGTGAAGCGCAGCGTTCTCCCGTTGTGCCAAAGCCAGCTTGTGCGCAACAATTGCTGCCCCCTTTAAGACCTTCTTAAACGCTTCAACCATAGAGGTTGGTGAGCTGTCTACATGCCTCTAAATCCTCTTCTTCACAAGCGTTAATTGCGACCCAAATTCTAGGGTATTGCTTGGGGTTTGCGACTGCCAGGGCTCGTTATTTGAGGGGAGTGGTGGCGATGGAGTGCGCAGCTTCACATTCTGGGCCGATATGACGCGATCCGGGGCAAACGGAGCCAATCCAGCCCCTCGGAACCCTCCTTGAACGTTGCTAGGGGTAATAGCTTTGTTATAAGCCGCTATGAAGCATAGGAGGAACTCCTGCTTTGTGATGTGGTTAATCCGGTTGCGCATAAGCTGATTGACCTCGTCCCCATACGCCTTCTTTAGAGGGCCAAAACAAGCCACATTAAGTGGCTGCAGGAGGTGCGATGAGTGTGGAGGCATGCATAGACCTATGATATTGTGATCCTTGCAGTATTGCTTGAATTCCTTAGAGTTGTGGCTCTCGTGGCCGTCGATAACCAGCAGTCGGTGGGTACCAACAGTACGCGTCTTTGTATGCCTGATAAAGTGCTTCAACCAGTCAAAACCAAGTTTATTGGTAGTCCAGCCGTTCTCAGAGACAGCAACAGTCCAATCCTGGGGCAGGTCATCGTCTTTGTACCAGTTAGACTGGTGGCGGCGGGCTTTGAAGATGATGTAGAGCGGAATGGCCCACCCTGTGGCATTGATGCCCTGGATGACTGTTACCTACTCGCGATTGCCTGGCTGGACTGCCTTTGCCCGTCCACAGTTCTCTGAAGCTGTGACGACTGCTCTAGAGCTTATCTGGCCCATCATGAAGCCTATCTTATCGAAGTTGTACGTGTCGTTGTCCTGGATGCCATACTTGGCTTTGGTATTGGCTACAAGGTCAAACCAGCCCTGTATAACCTCAGGGTCCTCACAAAGGGCTCGCTTGTAGTCGTACTTGCGATTAAACACCACTTTGAGCTCCTCCTGATGCGAAACAAACGTGCTGGCCCAGTTTGAGCCAACAGGGGCCAAACCGCGCTCTTTCCGCAGAGAATTGGCGATATCAGTCACATCTGCAAGCCGGGGAGGCTGTCCTTGCTTAGACAGCTCAAGTATATGCGTAACAATCACCTGCTCCTTAGTATTGGTCAGATTCCGTGAGTTGGCCATAGTATCAATGCGTGAAGGTCGTCCGGCGCGTCGTCGGTGTAGTGTACTTCGAGAGACGCTGTAGATATCTGCAGCGCGTCGCTCTGAGAGTTTCGCGTCTTGTTTAAGAGCTTGGAGCGCAAGCTGGATCTGACGCTCTTTTGACGCATTAAACTGTGCTTGTTGGAGTGGCATGGGTGTGAAGGGGTGGTTTTGGTGGGGTCTTGGCAAAAGTGGTCCACTCGCCCGTGTTGTACGTTATAGTCGATGTTAGCTGGGTTGCTTGGTCTTGTTACCTCCTCTTTTTAGTATGCCGTAAGGGAAAGCAAGACGCTGATTAGCAGGGCTAGCCCCTCTCTCGCATAGGGGCTTCTTAACAGAAGCTATACAAACTTGATTATCTGCAGCTGCGTTAAAAGGGAAAAGCCTTGATAACCCAAGCATTCAAGTCTTGCCTGCATAGCCGGGCCTTACGCTTGCAAGGAGCCCCCCGCTGAAATAACGGACTCCCACTAATGGGACGGTTCTTGGGAGACTGCGGGGTAGTTCCCGATAGGAGATAGGGCTGACAGCTTTGATGTTGTCTACTGTGGTACACTATTGGTGCTAGTACGTAAACCCCGCAGGAGCTGAAGCATGTTCAGCAAGCATAACAACTCAAGATCCCCTGGCAATATCGAAAGATCCAACTCAAGATGACAATTCAAGTTTACTGTGACCCTATCACGGTCAATTCCCGTAAGGTCCTTGCTGGGTTGGAGCAAATGAAGGTGACGATCTACGTCCGATTTAGTGGCAGCGACGTCAGGTCTGACATGTTTCCAGGCGGACTACAACCAGAACTATATCAACTATTTCACAGGTCAGCACAAAAGTGCAGAGTACAAGAAGATTAACCCACACGCCACGGTTCCGTCTGCAACAGATGGGGATCTCACGATCACGGAATCCAATGCAATCCTACAGTATGCTGCGGACGTATCAAGAGCCGAATCCATGTACCCAAAAGATCTCAAGAGGCGTGCGGTGATAAACCAGTGGCTGCTGTGGGAGGCCTGTCAATGGTTTCCTTCCTGCTACATCTACCTGGTCGAGTATGTCGTCAAGCCCTTGTTGCAGGCTGACCCAGACCAAAATATAATTGACGGCGAGTCGGAACGATTCAATAAGCTTGCCGAAATTCTCAATGACCAGCTCAGTAAGACTAAATGGCTTACTGGAGACGACGTCACCATCGCGGATTTCGCTGTTGCGGCGCCGATGCAGCTCCACGAGGCGTCGCGCTTTCCTCTTGAGAAATACCCGCATCTCAGGCGATGGATGACAGAAGGAATGGAGCAGCTCGATAGTTGGAAGAAGACACAAGGACCTGTTGATAAAGCACTCCTGCCCAACGGCTTTCCCGAAAGGAAGGGCAACGGACAATCCAAGAGCGCATAACCTGATGTAAGTACTACCGTCAACTACACCCAAGAATTAGATCAGCTTACAGCGCTCTAATTCTAAGAGACCGGGAAAGCTAAGTGCATCCATGAGCCAGGTGACTCGCCAGTAGAGATTTCGGTCTCAGACTGCTGGCCGCGCGCCAACAATTTCACGCTCGATGACTACGGCTTTGCACTGCACAACTTTCATGCTAAGCACGATGGGTAGGAGGACGATCAGGCTGTGTGCGATCATTCCTACCCCGAGGTCGTTGACTTCCTGAAGAAAGAGCTGGGCGCAAAGCGTGTCCTTGTCTTCGATCACACAATTCGCATGGAATCAAATGCCCAAAAGGCGCTTACAGACGAGAGGAATACATCTCAACGCTCTCCAGTCATGCTTGTACACTGCGATTACACGGCTAAGGCAGGACCTCTGCGCGTGCAACAGCTACTCGGCGATGAAGCTGAGGATCTGCTCAAGCGCCGCGTAGCATTCATTAATATATGGAAGCCGATAAACCGCGTTGTCGAAGAGCGTCCTGTCGTGATGTGCGATGTATAGTCTTGCGAGGACAGCGACTTTTTCAAGCTGCATCTGAGATATCGTGAACGCAGCGGAGAGGATTACGTGATGATGCATTCGTCCAAACACAAGTGGTGCTACTTTCCGAAGATGACTCCAGAGCAAGTCATCCTTTTGAAAGTAAGGATCGAGGATCGTACTACACTGACAGAACGCAACAGACATATGAATCTTCCCCCGATGTTGCTCGCTTCGTGGGGCATACCGCATTCAAAGACCCAACAAGTCCACCCGATGCATCGCTCCGTGAGAGTGTCGAGATCCGCACAATCTGTTGCTACTAGAGTGATGTCTAGTCTCTTCGTTTATCGCCAATATCAATCTTCACTGTTCGTATCTGCTGCGTCACAATCGTGGAGTCAGTCTTGAGCATTCCAGTCGAACGTTTGACTTGATACATGAAATGCTATGAACATCTTGCAAGAAAGGCTACATGCAGCAGTAAGCATTGTTGCCATTTCGATCTGACTGCTCTGGAACAGCGTATTCCTGTTTTCGCTTTAAAACATCTTTGGCCGTGACGATGCTACAGCACCGGCATTTGCCTGTGATCACATTCGTAGAGCACGCTTGATCATTGTACATCTGCAAACACATACATCACTGGCCAAGCTTACAGGTACCGCAGATGCAGGGACCTCCAGGAGGACCTGGCTGCCCACAGCTCCTTGCAAATTGGTACCCAGAGCTCTACCCTTTGCACCTGGGTTTCCTGTCGATTATTGGTTATTTGCACAGCCCTGGTCCGCACATGCCTCCTATCACGAGCGAAACACGATATCACGGAGATGACGAGTATCAGACGTGATCGACCGAAGCGCTGTTGTCACAACCACATTTTTGCTCAATTCATGGCCCGGGATCACCGCAGTCACCGGATCGATTGGGACTACAGGACACTATGTTCATGAGCCTCAGCTGGACCGTGTCCTCCTGGAAGAGTGGATTGTGAGACCAGAAGAAGACTGCTCCTGATCTGCGAAGGGGCAGGCTTCTTGGAGAAAACACACGTCCGAGAGTGTATTGCGAGGGGTATTCTGTCATTCGTATTGGAAGATAACGTCCAGTGTCGACTCACGTGTTACCCTCCTCGCCGCCACTGCCGCAGAATTGTCAATTGACTATACATGTGCACTCAGAAAATCAGAAGGCTTTGGCCACATCTGGAAGAGGGTCTCGGAAGTCTTGAAAACCGAGCTGTCTCAAGGCGCCCGAGCGAGCTACATGCATGCATTGTACAGTACCAAAGGATTTCACAAATACTGGTTCAAGCAGGCGAAGCCAAATGCTCGAGCATCAATTACCTATGTTCAGAGAAATTACAGATGGTATATAGCGATCGCAACAACAATTCATCGCTAAGGGAAAAGCGATACTCCCAAATCATAACGCCAAGAAATATGCAACACCTCATTTGGCTTGCCCTAGGACGTGTATCGGTTCCGCCTCCACGAACTCGCTCTCTCCCTTACTGTGCCCCGTATTGGCCCTGCTAGCTCTAGCAGTAAGTGTTGGTTCATAATCGTCATGATCAATGTTCTCCCTGGAATCAATACTCCCTAACGGCTTCATACCGTAAACGTCCTCCCCCCTAGGGCCTGGCTGTGGCCTCTCCGTTATGACAACGTCATGCGCTTCCTCGACGGTTTTCGAAGACAACCCAAAATTGAAGCCGCCGGCGGATGATCGTTGATTGGATGCTGTAGTACGTGATCCAAACTGTTTCGTATTCGTTGGCACATATGGTACGTAACTTTCGTCGTAGGTGCCGTAGTCAGAATTGAATGATGGGAAGAGCATACGGAAGAGGCCCTTGGTAGCTGGCGCACATGCAGTGATAATGTGGATGGCCGGCTCGGCGACGGAGATGACAACGCCGATATCCCATGTGCGGTCGAGGTTGGTTGGCGCAAAGCGGTAGTAGTATACAATGAATCGACCGACCGATACTCCTGTAGCGCTACAGAGGTGTAAGTATAGATGAGACGCGACTGAAGTGAACAGACTTACACCCAACCCAGGCTCATGACGAGCACGACCAACGTCTTGGTCTTGGCGCTCATCTGCAGATTCCAAACCATAATACTGGGGATAGGTATGATGATAAGGTCCATAAGGATGCTGAGAGCGCAACTTGCGAGCACAAAAGTACGAGATTGAATGCATGTTCCACCTATGACCGTGACGTTACCTTTGGCATCGTACTGATCCATCTCAGGACGAAGCCATGTGTATTGTACAGGGTTGCACTGCAGAGTATTTGCCAGTGAGGCTGCGACAGTGTAGCCAACGTTCAGCCAGACTTTAGAAGTGGATATCAGCATCATAGTCAGACTGGACAGCACATCATCAGAGACTTACAAACAATGTGTAGTGTGTATCGTATCCTTCGACGATGGTCCTTCATCCGGAACAGGAATAAGATGATACTTGCTCTAATAGCACACATCAACGGAT
The DNA here is from genome assembly GCA_016630955.3 of Didymella arachidicola. Classification (NCBI taxonomy): domain Eukaryota; kingdom Fungi; phylum Ascomycota; class Dothideomycetes; order Pleosporales; family Didymellaceae; genus Didymella; species Didymella arachidicola. The sequence continues at coordinate 499,183 of CM049986.1, forward strand.
GATAGATCATTTGCACCGCAAAGCTCCACTTCAACGCGGTGATCTTTTCCGCGATCGTCTGCTTAGGGAGATCATAGACGTGATACCCAGTGCCGCTTGCTAGGACATCTATGCGAGTCAGTATGCGGAAGAATTGATCTTCTACAAGATACGTACATTTGTAGATAGTCAAGGTTTGGCCGAGCAACAGCAGTGTCGACAATAAGATCAGATGGTCGTCCCACCCGAAGTTGCGACTGAGGTACCTCGAGTATGTCCGCAATACGACAAAGATTGTGGAAATTACCGGGAACGCGCATATCATTGCGAGTGCCTCATTTTGACGGCTTTCCACCATTCTGGAGATGATCTGTGGAAAGACCGGTGCTCAAAGGCCAGTGAATGCGCAATTGAACTCGACAGTGAGTGACATGTGGGCACAAGTCGTTACACTTGCCCAACGACGGATTTGACGAGGAACCGGCTTCTCACCAAAGTGATGTACAGCTACTGAGGTATACCGCTCGAGCTAGGTCAATTGTTAGTGGCGGCTTCTCTCCGTCGGTAATTGTACGCTCTCACCTCTGTCACTCTGTACCTCCGCCTCAATTGACCGTGAGGGCTTGCAATGAGAATCCTACGCACTGGTGGGCTACGCCATGGTAGCAACAGTTGGAGAATTACCCCTGCACCCTAGGCAAAACGGCGACTTTTCGGTCGCGACGCGGCCATTTGCGGGAGTCCCACCCTCTCGATACATACCCTTCAGGGATACCAGCAGCGCTTTGGGCTTGGTGAGGCTGGTGAAAGGCTGTCTAGGCAGTGCAAGTGTTGATCCGTCAACCGCCATCCTTGGCTAACCTGTCAGAGGACGGCAGCGACGACTCAGGGTCAGCTGGAGAAGGTCGAGCCGCGTCGAAAAGAGGTCAGAGCGGTAAACAAACTCTTGTCACCATCTGATTGCGCAGCTGAGATTTCTCATGAGCCCGGTCAATGATGCCCAAGGCTCGTGGTTTGTGGCTTTGAGGCAGGTGGTAGCTGGAGGTGTTGGGCCCAGGTACGGGCCGCGGGGTTGAACTTCGGCGATCACCAGCAAACCCTGAAGACGTGCAGCCACGAAAGCTTCTTCCTCCCCGGCAGTGTGTATCACTGCCCATCATTTCCGTGTAGGGTTCGAAGCGCAACACCTCCCAATATTGTGAGCATGAACTTCGCAACGTCGCGATGAAAAGCACTGTGTTCGCCCGTTTGATATTGGCATCCTCGCATGATCCCTAACGCTCGCCCTGATGAACGTGCCCTGTCACTTTCGGAAGACTGGTTTCTGAAGCCTCACTAGTCAAATACGTCGATGATCCTCGACGCACGAGTCAACGAACCATCACTCTTAACCTTTTCCGTGACCAGGCCGACCGCGGGGAACATTTGCCGTGCCCTGACTTCCCTTGGCTGTGCACCTTCATGGGCCCTCCAATTCGAGCTTACTCGCGTTCTGCTAAGATCGTCTGTCACGTAGAGTGACACGCAGGCCGTCGAATCAGCTTACGAGATGCCGAGGGTGGGCCATTCGTACAGCAATTTGCCATTCAGTGCCCCTTAAGTGAGTGGACAGAACGATGGCCGGTCCTTCTTGTCGTCACTGCCAAACGGTGCGGGTAGCGGGCACTTGCAAAGATATCCGGAGCCGTCACGCTGGTAAGAGAACAGAGTTCAGCACCTGTCGATCGACTATCAGGCTAATGAAACATTTGCCAGATACTGCTGATCTCGACCCAGACGAGACACCATCATGGCTCCATCTACGATCTGGTTCACGGCTCTCTTGGCTGCGACAACAACCGCTTCGCCGTTGCTGAACGGCCGAGACCTCAACGTCCTTGTGGAGGCCGATCTCGACGGTGTCGCTTCGTCTGTCAAGAATCTCTTCCTCAAAGGCTCCAACACTACGATCCCCAGGAACCAGACCCGCTGCAAGGTCTACCCAGGGGATGCTGAATGGCCGTCGGACGAGGCGTGGTCCCAGCTCAATGAGCTGACTGGCAACCGTCTGCTCTCGAGACCTACACCTCTTGCTGCAGTCTGCTACCCTGCCCATCCAGATTACGATGCTGAGCAGTGCGCCACCTACTCGGCAACATGGACCCAGTCATACACGCACATGCATGACCCGATTGAAATGATGTCTCCAGTCGCACAAGGTATGACTTGCACGCCGCCAGTCATCTTTGACAGTCACAATTGCACCCGTGGCGGATTCCCTGCCTACGTTGTTAATGCCACTGAGCCGAAACACGTTCAGCTCGCCGTCAACTTTGCTAGGAATTCAGGCGTCAGACTTGTGATCAAGAACACCGGCCATGACTTCCTTGGTAAGAGCGGTGGCAAAGACGCTCTCAGCATCTGGACACACTACATGAAGGACATTGAGTACATTGAGGAATTCACCGACGAGAAGCTTGGCTACACTGGACCGGCGTTTAAAGCTGGAACTGGTGTTCAGGCTTTCGAAATCTACAAGGCTGCAGACGAGAAGGGCCGCGTTGTCGTTGGTGGAGAAGGGGAGACCGTTGGCGTTATGGGAGGAGTAAGCTCACCCTTTTTAGCCTTCATCGTCCAGAGCTAACACGTATCAGTACATCCAGGGAGGCGGCCACTCACCGCTGACTGGACTCTACGGCACCGGTGCGGACAACGTGCTTGCTTTTGAAGTCGTCACTGCCGATGGCGAATTCGTCGTCGCCAACTCGACCTCGCACACCGACCTCTTCTGGGCACTCCGCGGCGGAGGCGGCAGCACCTTTGGCGTCGCAACTTCCGTCACCGTCAAAGCCCACCCCGACATGCCCGTCACCGCATCCCGCTTCAGCTTCTCCTCAGCGCAAACCAGCAACGAAACCTTCTGGTCCGCAATCCGCTCCTACCTCGACATCAACATCCAAAACGCCGACGCAGGAACGTACACGTACTGGATGATCATTCCCTCCAACTCGACCTTCACCTTCCAATTCTCCCCCTTCTTCGCCCCTAACAAAACCCTCGCCGAAGCCACCGCCCTCCTCAAACCCTGGTTCACCAAACTCGACAGCCTAAACATAACCTACGCGCCCAACCTCACTTACTTCGACACGTACTACTCGGCCTGGCGCTCCTCGTTCCCGCTGGAATCCGTGCAAAAGGCCAACGTAGCAACCGGCTCGCGCCTCTTCCCGCGGACAAACTTTGAAACAGCAGAGAAACGACAGGAACTATACTCGCACATTCGCGCCTCGAGCGAAAAGGGCCGCGTCCAAGTCCACTTCAACATGCAAGCCAAATCCGGCGCCGACAACGCAGTGAACCCCGCCTGGCGGCCCCTCGTATCCTTTTCGATGCAATCCGTGCGCTGGCCGCTGAACAGCACGGCGGCGCAGATTCTGAGCATCAGAAACGCGTTCCAGGACGTCGACATGCAGGCCTGGCGCGATATCTCGCCGGGGGCCGGCGGGTATTTGGCCGAGGCGGATCGGTTGGAGCGCGGGTTTGGCCAGGCGTTTTGGGGGGATAAGTATGCGCGCTTGCTGGAGCTGAAAGCCAAGCTGGATCCCCAGGATGTGTTTTTCGCGACGACAGCCGTGGGGAGCGAGAGGTGGCGGGTGGAGAGTGTGGATGGGTTGCCGAACGAGAATGGCAAGTTGTGTCGGGTGGGTGGAGTAGGAGATGGTAATTAGCTGTGGGATATTTCTTGTTTCAATCTACAGTCTTGCTACAAAACCACCTTTGACGTGTTCTACTGTTTCCTGTCACTGCATGGTGATGCTACGACTCTCTGTTATCCTGATTCTGGCCGGTATGATGTTGTTGGTCGGGCGTGTGTTGATGCCCGTAGGACCCTGAATTCATCACACGATTCGCTGTGCTTGAGAGGAGGCTCGATACTTGCACCCGACCACTCCGAGTTTGCCCTTGGCAAGGAAAAAAAAACGTATCAGCTGCCAATCAAACATTCGAGCTTAAGAGCAAAGGTGTGGTACATAGGCTGGTGATGTGGTGTGGAGAAGAGGAGAAGTGGCACGATCCACACTTGGCATTGAAAAGCTCATCACACGAATACTTTTCAAATCAAAACAACACTACCACCCGCAATTTCCTTCCTCTTCCAACATCGTGCTTCCCCCTCCCCAAAGACCTCGAATTCCGCTTATGTAGATTGATATCGAATGATACTTTTAGCACCTCTGCTTTTCCACAGGAGCGCTCCGCCAATGATTTCGAAACGAGGAATAGAACGCCGGCTCCAGACCCAAGAATATACACAAAAAGGCAATGTACAAGTAAAGAAGCGCTCAGATGCTATCCCAGGGAAGAGTTAGCGGCCCGATCGCTCCTTGGTCTGCGCTCTGCGCTTCTTCTGGGTTTCTGGTTCGGTTAGCATGTGTTGAGTATTTTACAAAAAAAAAAAAAAAAAGAAGGGGGACGTACCTTCGTCGTAGACCAGGAACTCGTGCAGCGCGCTTCCGGTGGGGACCATGGGCAGGACGGGAACCTTTTGGTCGGTGACGACCTCGAGGAGGGCCGGGCCGTCGGATTCGATGAGCCACTTGAGGCTGTCCTCGAGGTCCTCAATTTTGACGCAGCGGCGGGCCTGGACGCCCATTGCGTCGCCGAGCTTGACGAAGTCGGCGTTGCGCTGATGTGTGTGGGAGAAGCGGTCTTCGAAGAAGAGGGTTTGCCACTGCGTGACCATGCCCTGCTCCTCGTTGTTCAGGACGATGACCTTGCAGCCAATGTTGAACTCGGCGGCGGTGGACAGCTCGGTCAGCGTCATGGAGAAGGACGAGTCGCCGTCGATGTCGATGACGAGGCAGTCGGGGCGGGCGACCTTGGCGCCGATGGCTGCGGGCAGACCGTAGCCCATGGTACCGAGGCCTCCGGAGGTGATCATGGTGCGAGGGTGTGTCCACCTGAAGTGCTGTGCAGCCCACATCTGGTGCTGTCCGACACCTGTTGTGATGATGGTCTTATCCTTCATGTGTGCGGTCAAGTCGGACAGCTTCTCGACGACCGTCTGGGGCTTGATCATGCCGTTTTCGCCCTCCTTCTCGTACGCCCAGGGGAAGCGCTTCTTCCAGTCGGCAATCTGAGCGAACCACTCTGGCCTGTCCTTGACGATGTTGACCAGAGGCAGCATCTGGGTCAGGCTGGAGCCGACATCGCCGGCCACGGCCTCGGTGGCCTGGATGACCTTGTTGATGTTCTTGGGCATAATCTCAAAGTGGACGATGCCACCACGGCCCTCTGCGGCGGCAGCCTTGGCGGCAGGCGCAAACTTGGCCACAGCTCCGGTGATGCGGTCGTCGAAACGCGCACCAAGAGCCAGGATCAGGTCGGCCTCCTGCATGGCCATGTTGGCGTAGGCCGAGCCGTGCATACCAAGCATGTGCAGAGACTTGGGGTCCAGCTCGTCGAAGCCACCGAGGCCCTGGAGGGTGGTAGTCACGGGGATGTTGGCCTTGTCGGAAAGCTCCCTGAGGAGCTCGGGACCGTTGGGCGTCTGGAGGATACCCTGTCCGGCGTAGATGACGGGCTTCTTGGCAATGTTGATCAGGTCAGCAGCTTTCCTGATGGAAGCGTCGAGCTGCTTCTTGGAGACCTCGCGCGCGGCCAGAGTTGCGGCGCTTGTGGAGGGAGGGAGGGTGCTGGAGATGGGGATGGGGCGGTTGAGGGTACCGCCGGTGACGTCCTTTGGCAGGTCGACAAGAACAGGACCGGGGCGGCCGCTGGTGGCGATCTCAAAGGCCTCGTTGATCCTCTTGGGCAGCTCGGCGATGTTCTTGACCATGACGTTCCACTTTGTGCATGCGCGTGTGATGCCGACGGTGTCGGCCTCCTGGAAGGCGTCGGAGCCGATCATGTTGGTGACGACCTGGCCGGAGAAGACGACCATGGGTGTTCCGTCCATGAGGGCGTCCTGCATGGGTGTGACGACGTTGGTGGCGCCGGGCCCGGAGGTGACGAGGACGACACCGGGCTTGCCGCTGGCACGGGCATAGCCCTCAGCCATGTGGCCGGCGCCCTGCTCGTGTCTGGGCAGGATGAAGTCGAAGTGGGGGGACTGGTAGATGGCGTCGAAGACGGGGAGGATGGCGCCTCCGGGGTAGCCGACTGGTCATGTCAGTGATGAGCTCTTTGTTCCCCTGCATGAGTACATGTGGTTGTTCTCGTGCAAGAGTAGCATGGTCGGCGTACAAATGTGCTTGACGCCCTGGCGCAGCATCATCTCGTGGAAGATCTGGCCGCCCGTCATGCCGACGAACGAGTGGTCCATCTCGGGGGCGCGGTAGGGCTTCAATGGCTGCACGCTGCCGTGGTCCTCGCGGTTGAAGGCCGGCGCTGGGCGGGCGCGCGCCTGCGACTGCGAGGCGGCGGCGGCGGCGGCGGCGGCGGTGCTCTGTGTGCGGACATCTTCCCTGACGACCTTTGTGGCCGCGGCGTGGGATGGGCGGGTCAGCGGCGAGGAGTGCGCTCGCACGGCCGAGGTGGAAAAAGCGCAAGTGCGAGTGCGGGTGCGGGTGCTCTGGAGGGCCGCGAGGGCGCGGGTCCGTGACTGCTGCATGGCGAGGGCACTGGCTGGGGCAATCGCTGCAAAGACACAACGACTGGGGTGCAGGTGCGGCGGGGAGCGAGGAGGAGGTGAAGGGCACAAAACCCACAAAGTTTGCGGTCAAAGAGTCACTGCCGCCTCCAGACTAAAAGGCCCGGCCGCCAGGCGAGGCATTCGGGATGACGTTGGTTCTGATTGGCCGCAGCCGTGGCTGTTGCGCCCTGGGAGCGACGTCGGAGGGCGCCCGGTGTGGGGAAGCCGATGCTCGCTGGCCGCCCTGGACTGGACGGTGGTAGGCAGGCTGGCCCTAAACGCCTAACCCCGACAGACACGGCGCCCGACGCAACCACGATGCGACGACCATGAGCCTCCACCCCCAGCGCAGCAGCACCCATGGCCGCTCCGCCTCCGGCCGCGTCGCCCTGACCCGCCGCACGACAAAGGGCCCCCTCGACGCCGACCATGTCCTCGACGACGCGCTCCAGGACGCGCCCACCAGCGCCTCCTCCGCCTCGACGACCACGCCCGCGCGCGTCCTGTCCCCGACACGCTCGCCCAGCGCCATAGCCTCGCCGCTGCCCGAGTCCAGCGCCCACAGCACCAGCCTCCCGGAGAAGCTCTCGCTCGACGTCTCCTTCCTGCAGGACCCGTCCGCCTACCACGCCCTGCCCGTCACCGCGCCCGCGCCCTTCCAGCACGCCCTCACCGCCCCCTCGCTCGCCGCCCCCATCGACTCGCTGCTGCTCTCCGGCCACTACCGCCTCGCCGCCGTCGCCGCCGCCCGCAACATCGTCTCCGCCGCCGCGCCCTCCGACTACCCCACCCTCTTCCACCTCGTGCACATCCGCCTGGCCTGTCTGTGTCTGATCAGCGAGCACGCCCTCGCCGCCCAGGAAGCAAAGGTCCTGGGCGACCTGAACAGCGCGTTTTACCGCCACCCGCTGACGAATGCGCATCTCGTCCCGTGGTCGCTGCGCCTGCTGGTCGTGCGCTTGACTGCGCTGGGGTACGGCGAGTGGCGCAAGGGCATCATGGGCTACTACGAGCTGGCGCGCGAGTGTCGCGAGAGCATCCTGCGCGCGGCTGACGAGTCAGAGAGGCTGCTCTGGCGCCGCAGGCTGAGGGACTGCGGGATCCGCGTCGCCAACACGCTGGTCGACATGGGCGACTTGGACGGCGCAGGGCGCCACCTCGCCACCCTATCCACTTCCGCAAGCGACCAACACGCAGACGACACGCGAGAAGTCCTGGTCATGGAAACCCTCGTCTGGCTGCGCGTCGGCGACCTTGCAAGCGCGCGCCGCTGTCTCGCACGCGCCTCTTCCACCAGCCCAGACTCCCTCCTCGACAGCACTCTCACCGCGCTCATCCAGCTCGCCGACTCAGACTACTCCGCCGCCGTAACCTCCTTCCGCGCCCTGCACGCCCAGTTCCCCGACGACCCCATGGTCGCCCAGAATCTCGCCGTGTGTCTGCTGTACACGGGGCGCATCCCCGACGCGCGCCATCTGCTGGAGAAACTGCTCGATCAGAGTCCGCCGTTTTATTCGCTCGTCTTTAATCTGTGTACCGTGTTTGAGCTGTGCACGGAGCGCAACAGGGAGAGGAAGGCCGAGGTGGCGGAGAAGCTGGCGGCGAGGAAGGATGGGGGAGGGGTGGGCTGGGAGAGGAGTGTGGTCGAGTTTAAGCTGTAGGTGCATCATCTTACATGCTATGAATGACTCTAGTCACAACATCATCCTGCACGGAAATAGATTGCCGTCATCTACAGTATCCATCATGCCCTCTTCTCTTGACCAAGTTATATACCAACCCCCTTCTCCACGCCGCCCAACTCTGGAAAAGGCTTCCCAAAAGCGCGCAAAAAGTAGCAGATGCCGGCCCAGTCATGTTATGGCGCCGCGTGGTATACTTTATTCTGCCGTCGACTGAACCTAAGTATGCAAAACGACCTTCCCGCAAGCAAGGGAGCTACATGGAGATTAAGGACTTTGTAAAGCGTGGCGCTTCAACGTTCAACCCAATGCCCTCTGCAATCGTATTCCTCGAGCTCTGCAATCGTATTCCTCGAGCTCTGCAATTGAATTTCCTCGTGCAACCCAAAGCTGTCTTCCTCGTCAACCCAACGCGCTCTGCATCCGCATCTCACGTCACAACTCCTCGTCGTCTTCCATCTTGGATTCCATCGTCGTCGTCGGGATCGTCCCCTCGGAGTTCCCCCGTTCCTTGTGGCCCAGCAGCGCTTGGCCCAGGCTCTTGCGCACGCTCTCGTCGAAACCCGGCAGCGACGCCCGGTGCTTTTTGAACGGTGAGGCGATGCTTGTCTCGGCGTCGACGACGGCCGCGCTCGTCGACGAGGACCCTTCGGCGGCGGGCGCAGGGGTGCCTGAGACAGGTGACCCGGACGATGACTCGCCTGCGGGTGGACCGCGTGCTAGAGGCTCAGCCGAGTGTTGTCGTTTCAGCTGTTGTGCGGTTAGTTGGTGAAGCACCACTAACATCCCTTGATGAACGAACCTTGATCTTGCGCACGCCCTCGGCGAGCTCGCCCTGCTTAGCTGCATCCTCTGGGGACAGCATGCCCTTATCCACGACGACTTCTTTGTCATCGTCGACGTCATCAGGCCGAGCGTCGTCCTCGTCATCCGCGTCACTGTCCATGGCGTCCTCGCTCTTTTGCTTGGCCTTGGGTGACTGTATATCGCGGTAGCCGCCAAAGTTCTTCGTGCCCTTTGCAGCGTCCAGAGGCTTCAGACTGCTGAAATCAAGTCCAGACTTTCGTCGGTCTGCTGGTGACGCTATGGTGGGCTTCTTGTCGGCCGTCTCGAGAATGCCCATCTTCCGCAGTTGGCCTGACCATGTTAGTTCTGAGCGTCTCCCACGACCTAAGCTACTTACGCTCTCCGCGGTACAGAAATGTAAAGACGGCATATGGCTTATCGGGAGGATCGATGCCGGTGACAGTCTGTGTGCTGATCGACTTGGGGTCCAACGTCTTGGGCTTCGCAAAACTTGTAGTGTGGTCAATGTCCTCGCCATCACCGCCGTTCGGGTCGTCGTCGTCATGCGCGTCGAATTGCGGCGAGTACTCCCCACGCTTGATCTCGCCAGAGGCCAGCACGCGGAACAGCGCGACCTTGATCTGGCCTGCAGCTTCCGGTACAGGAGGCTCGTCGTCCGAGTCCGAGTCGGATGTGAAAAAGTCGTCGTTCCCTGACAGTGCTTCGACCGGCGTGTCTTTCTCGTCGCCATAGCGCAAGACGCCGTTTCGTCTTGGTTGGCTCTCGTCTTCGTCGCTGCTGCCGCGCGCCTCTCTCCTCTTCCTGCGCTTCTTCTCCAGACGCTGCTTTCTCCGCTCAATCTTGGCGGCCACGTTCTTATCGGAGCCTTCGAGGTCGAGGCCGTTGAGCCAGCGCTCGAGTCCGACTTCGCGAAACAAGAACTCGCGTTCAGCCAATCCTCCTCCCTCTGACTCGGGCACGCTGACCCAGCGCGAGTTGACCCATGTCTCCTCGCCGCGCCGTAACAGCGTGGCGACCTCCTCCTTTGCGCGGCCGTCGAAGTAGATGTAGGCGGCAATCGTCTCGTTCGGCGAGGTGGTCAGCGGCTTGTAGGGCGCGATGGCAGCACCGTACTTGCCCCGCTCGCTGGTGAAGCCAGGCAGGCCGCCCACGACCTTTGGCTTGGGGTTGGGCTCTTCGGGCGTGGGCTTCGGCGCAGAGTACGGCACATGCTGCCCGGGCGTGAGCAGCGTGATGGAGATGGCAAAGGTCGACTGCTCGGGCTTGGTCGCGCCGGGCGGGACTTTTGCGGGCGGCACGGGGATGTAGGACGTGATGCGGTGGAACTTGGACTGCTTCTGTATAGAGTGTTCGGAGAGCGGCCCATTGGGCGTGTGGATGCTCACCGCGAGCCCCAGGAAGCAGGGCATGGCGGGCTATAGATAGCGGTCGCCCGTTACCTGCGCGGGGAGATGACCGCGGGGTTGGGCGGAGCTGTTTGTCGCTGCGTGCTCTCGGCTCGCCTCAGATAGATTGCTCTGGCACTGCTCTGCCGGGAGAGGAAGTTGCACAGCCGGCGAGCGAAATTTCGGTGTGATGTGGGGTACGGGAGATTTGGAGGAGTGTGTTTATTGCGGTGAACGAAGTAGGCGGCCGAGACAAGCTCAGGCCGAGAAGAGGGACGATACTTCAACACAAGCAGCCAATCGCGTAAAGTCACACAGAGCCGCGCGCGCGTCCGCCGCACGCCGTCAGTCACGAGTTGGGAGAGAGTGAGTGTCGTCTCAGGTGCAGTGAGGTCACAAAAGGTAACCCATGTTGATCGCGGGACGGTTGTTCTTGATTGGGCGCTTCGCGGCGTGAGCAAGACAAAGGTCCGCCCCGCGTTATATCAACAAACACCAAGACATAACCTGAGGCAGCTCGACCACCGTCTCATTATGCTGATGAGACACCTCTGCTAGTCAGAAGATACGGAACAGCTAGTATGCAGAGATGTGACTAGTAGGAAAGGACGGTTTTCTGAAGGCTGCGAATGAGGGTTTGTAGCCAGCCTACTTGTCTCACATACCGGCAAGCATTCGAGAAGTCACGTCCCACTCCCATCTCATCTCCAATTGTGCCGCACAGCAATCCTGAAAGGTATCGTCTAGTCTAGGGTATCATGTACAAATCAACACTGCATTATTCGCCGTCAGATGCAAACATGTCTTCAGCTCTTGGTCGCAGTCGCCTCGCCCGCGCAGCTGGAGTCTCACCTGGTATTTCAGGCTCCGCTGCAGCTACGTTGACCACTGATAGCGTTCCAGCAACCTTCTCCGCTGACTCAACAGGCAGTACTGTATCTGGTGCTGCCTGTGGAGTGCCATCATTCGATCCATCAAGTGCGGTGATATTCTCCCCCTCTGCGTCGATAGCCATCCTGTCATCCTCGTTCTCAGTGCCCAGCTTAGTGCTAGTAGTAGCTTTCGCAGCGACCTTCCGCCTATTCCTCTTCTCTACTAATTTCCTCTCTTGCTCGGCCTGCTCCTTTTGTCTTTCCTGCGCATTGAAAGCTTCGTCGAGGTGTTCCAGTGCAGGCTTGTCGAAAAGATGCTCGTCTTTCCAGACCGTGAGAATGCTATTCACCTCATCGCGGTACGTCTTCTCGGTCATACGCCCCATCTCGAGTTGTTCAGGTAGCCTCTGGAGATGCTCAAACGCCTTGCGCTCAACGAGTTGCGTACCAATGGCTAGCCGATATTTGTACGATGCTCCCGACTCTCTTGATGTAGTAAGAAGAACGTCGGAGATGATGCGGAGGGCATTGAGGGTAGCTTGTCTCAAATCTGTTCGTCTGCGCTCTTCTCGCCCTTCTACATCGCCTAGGCGCCTTCTTGTGTTGGTCTCAGTCATTTGAAAAGGTCCGATCAGATTTGAGATGAGGATGTGGATGACCTCGTCCATCCCTTCAGATGCATGCTCAACAGCAAAGACTGAGATGGCTGCTATGTCGTCTGCAAGAATGCTTCCAGGCGGCAGCGAAGTGAGGAGCCACAGAAACATTGCTCGCGATCGAGGACTCATGATACCGTGACCGTTGTCCACCCGCCCAGGGTAATTGTCGCCCACAGGCAATTGCCTCTGTTGGGGCTTCTCTTCGTCTTCATCTTCATCAGACTCTTCGAAGTCGGCATCGAATGCCCCCAGATGATTGGCAAACTCATCAGCGAGCGGATCCGTTGGCCCCTGCCACATGCCTTGGCGAGCAAAGATCTCAGAATTCGGTGTGTCGCATACAATCTGATGCATCCTCCATCGGTAATACCGGTTCACAGGGTGCTTCTGGTCGAAAAGCCAGGCAAAGCGTTCCTCCTCTTGGACTTGCGGGTCATTCATAAGACCGGCCTCAAACTCCACACCGCCATTGATGACACCTTCGATGGTCATATGCACGAGACGCAGAGTTGCCATGTCTGGCGGCAGGTTGGCGGTCACAACTAAGCGTTCAGTGTCTTCTCGAGGACGACCTCGATCCCTGGCTCCGCCTCCAAGATCAGGTGGAGGAGCATAGCCTTTGGCTACCTCAGGCGCCTGCCATCGAGCACCAAATGGCTCAACGCGCTGTTCCGTGCCAACTACGCGTCCACCAAGATACCTGTCCAAATGCAAATAGTAACCTCTACCCAGGTACTTCTTATCATTCAATTTGTTCATGGCATCGTCCAGATCGCGCGCATTAGCTTCTTTGTCAAAGATAACCTTCATTGTTGCACTCGGCCGCCCCTTTGTAGCTGGCCCATGCGGAGGAATCTTTTCGACCTTGGTCACTTTCAGCGACGGGAACTCCGCGAATAGCTCCTCCACTCGTTTCGCATCCATCGTTGGTGGGAGGTTGGATGCCTTCGCAACAACCGTCGTGTAAAGATTCTCTTTTTGTTTGGCGCCATCGAGGCTGCCTGGACCTGTCGAAGGTGCGCCAGCGAATCGCGGTTGCGTGGGAGGGTTCAGACGTCCGGGACCTGCGCTTCTGAACTCGTCGAGAGGGTCGGTTTCAAGGGTTCCAGGTCCGCTCTTCATGTTCCGTTGTCGTCCTGTGAAATGCCTCTTGCTCCCTGTCGGCACGAAGACCTCCTCCTCTTCGTGACGTTCGGGCTCACCGAGCACCTTGCTCCCAGTGCCATGCTCCTCCTCGAAATCGGCCATAACCTTGTCCAATGCATTTTTCTCCTCGCGCGCCTTTTCCTCCTCTTCCGCCTTGGCCTTTGCATTCAATTGGGCCTTGGTGGCCTTAGCCGCACCCAAAGAGAATTTGAACGCCATGTCAGAGATGTCAGGTGTGAGCGGTCGCTGCGCAGTTGTTAAGGTGCGGGAGGCCAGCCTGGGGTGCAAGCGCCGATCATTTTAGCGCGTCGTGCGTTCAACATCGTCATATCTCAGACCACAACCTCGACAAAGAAGTGATTGCTCCCTAGCTACACCATGTCTGCTGCACAGGAAGTTCAGACGTTGTTAAGGTTCCTGTCACAAGATGCAAAGGTACCGCTTGCGCAGGCTATTGGCAAAGTCAAGGATCTCCAAGCTGCGAAACTTGTTACGCGTAAGCACGTGAGAGCGTAACAGCGCGACGACTATGGTCTGACAAGGCCCGTACAGCTGATTCCATAGCCAAATCGAATATGGAGGCCATCAGAAATATCTTCGAAGACGACAAGATTGCGCGACAGATCCTGAACGCTGCGAAACGGGTATCAAAGAAGCGGTCGATCAGTGATGCTTCTGGCTCAACATCAGTATCGAAACCATCGCCCAAGAAGATCAAACCACTATATGGACAACCGCTGAGCCCGTCCGAGACCGAAGCCTCCCTAACGCTCCCAGAAGCAATCCGCAATGAAGATGTTCTGAATTCCAAAGTCATATTTACCAATCGAGCACCACTTGTTCTGGCGTTCACAGTGGCGTTGCTGAAATTCACCATGCCTGACCAACCGCTGTCAAGTAGACTCAGCCTCGCACAAGCAGTCGTCAGTATGAACAGCAAGACTAAAGCAGTTCACATTGGCATTGACAGCGGCAAGACGGCAGAAGACGAGGGATGGGGAGAAGGACAACCCATCATTCGCATCATGAACAGAGAGGTTCGGGTGATGAAACGCTGGGGTTACGAGTGGGAGGATACATCGACACATGGTACCATCAAGAAAGAAGAGTCGACGCAAGGCATTGTGAAGGAAGAAGACTCGCCACAGGGCACACTAGTGGGCGATGCCGAGCCAGCGAAAGCGAAGGAGCCCGCGCTATGGGGCCTTGATCTAGAGGCTCTCAAGAAAGCCAACAACGGCCCCAATACATACAAAGGCTCGAGTCAACTACCCATCCATACCGCTCAGGGTGCGCGAGCGTACCTACTCAAGTCATTCGAAACACCGAAGGCTGCATCTGCAGACACAGAGGCTGCACCTGTGAAGCGTACCGCTGGTTCGTTGACAGCAGAAAAGGAGCAAAATCTTGGAATGCTGCTGGGCGCCCTTGAGCTCCTGTACCAGTCGTGGGCGCATGTTCTGAGCGCAGAGGACCTCGACAGGAGAGCTTGGGGCTGGTACGTGCGTGTCCGTCCGGAAGTTGCTCCTGGACAGGCTGGCTGGGGCGGGAAGGGCACAGTGAAGCTGTCAGATATCCTCGAGCTAAGGCGACCGGCAAGCTGATCAATGCCAGCTGGCCAGAAGCAGCGAACGTGTGGTCTGGACTCGGAGGACCGCGCGATTATCCTGGCATGTTATTATGTGCATCTTTTCAAGACTGCTCGGGTTTATCCTGTTCGCAGAGCCATCGGCTTGAGCGAGCATCTAAAGCGATGTCTCCTCAGGCCATTTCTTTGTAGGGTCTATTGCACGAAGAGCCCCAAGATCCTTGATCGTATGCACCTCAATATCGTATGATATATCTCCTGCCTTCACATGCTCGTAGGTGACACGAATGCCCTTGCTTGTCGATGATTCCTGAACCAGTTCCTGCCGGTCCAGTCTCAGCGCCTTCCATCCCGCTTGGTTTGCACCGACGATGTCATGCTCGAGTGAATCGCCAATGTACAATTTCTCCCAGTCCTTGGCATCAGGTTTGTCGCCTTCACTGGCCAACATCTCTTGAAACAACTTGTAAGCCGCATCGAAGATGGCGCGCTGCGGCTTTTCGACTCCAACATCGTAGCTGAGCACAACGAAGCTGATGTCATCTGCCAGTGCAGCGTCGGCTTCGCGCTCATCTAAGCCTCCAACGCGTCTTGGACCGACGTTGAGACCGAAGGACTCCAAAATATCTGGCACTCTGCCATCAGAGTTGGTGATAATTCCGACTACTGTCTTCTTCCAGGGCCAGACCTCAGCATCGTAGGTTTCAGACCTTGTGCGTAGCATCTCGAAGAAGGGCAAGACGTCTGGGAAGATATCGTAGCCTTCTTTGGTCGAATAGCGACGCAGTAACTCATCTACCAGCGACCTTGGGACCTCTTGATCTGGTTCTAGCCATTGCCTGAATGTATTGTTGATTACCTAGGCGCTGTCAGATAGCATTCAAGACGCTGTGGTGATAGAGACTATGCGTTGACTTACATTTCGCCACCACTTCTCAGCTCCGAGACCGGTGGTTTTGCCATAGTTTGGATGACTTTTTGATACTTCCTTGAATGCTCTCTTGAATTCTCGGCCAACGTTTGCAGCAGAATCATGGCCACCGCACTTCACCCCGTGTTTGATGGCGGCCTCAGCATACGCTCTTGGAATCGGAATATTAGGCTGGAACAGCGTCCCAAACGCGTCAAAGCATAACAGCAAATTCTTCTTCGCACATTGCACTCTTGTCGGCAACATGGCGTTCTCGTATGTTAGTCGATTCCCAAAACGACTTGAAAGGGGTAGGGGTAGAGGGAGGGAGGCGCTAGTGCAGGAGCTTCCAATGAACACGAAGCTCACTCCGCGCTCTTGACACCACAGCACCACCAACTATTGTCGCTCCTTGTCGCTCTCTCACCAATTACCCACCGCAACCATGGCTCCGATCGCGCAGAAGAAAGACAAGTACTCCGTCTTACTCCCCACATACAACGAGCGCCGCAATCTCCCTATAATAGCATGGCTGCTCAACAAGACGTTCACCGAGAAGTGCGAACCCCTGCACCCCTCTCACACCCTCTCGCGTCCAGAGCACAACTAACACCCTGCTTTAGCAACCTCGATTGGGAGCTCATCATCGTGGACGACGGCTCGCCTGACGGCACGCAAGAAGTAGCCGCGCAGCTGCAAAAAGTGTACACCGAGAAACACATCCAGATCCGGGCGCGGGCGGGCAAGCTGGGGCTGGGGACTGCATACGTGCATGGACTGCAGTTTGTGACGGGCAACTTCGTCATCATCATGGACGCGGATTTCAGCCACCACCCCAAGTTCATCCCGCCCATGATCGCCCTGCAGAAGACTAAGAACTACGACATCGTCACTGGCACCCGCTACGCTGGCGACGGCGGCGTCTACGGGTGGGATCTCAAGCGCAAGTTTGTGAGCCGCGGCGCCAATCTGTTCGCGGATACGGTGCTGAGGCCTGGTGTCAGCGATCTTACGGGCTCGTTCAGGCTGTATAAGAAGGAGGTGCTGCAGAAGGTCATCCGCAGCACGGAGAGCAAGGGGTACACATTCCAGATGGAGATGATGGTGCGGGCGAAGGCCATGGGCTGCACTGTGGCCGAAGTGCCCATCTCGTTCGTCGACCGTTTGTACGGCGAGAGCAAGCTCGGTGGAGACGAAATCGTCGAATATGCCAAGGGCGTATTGAACCTGTGGTTGAAGGTCTGAGAGGGTTGCATGGCGTCGGCGTTGGATGGCATCATGGGCATTTGGGGCTTGAAGGCTGCTGGTTCATGATATCCACGGCTGTAAGGAGCCGATTACTTGGGCTATGCAGGATCTCCTACTGCCTTTAACTATAACAATTCACTTCGTTTTTCTCATTCGT
This sequence comes from Didymella arachidicola, assembly GCA_016630955.3. NCBI lineage: Eukaryota > Fungi > Ascomycota > Dothideomycetes > Pleosporales > Didymellaceae > Didymella > Didymella arachidicola. The sequence continues at coordinate 516,229 of CM049986.1, forward strand.
TTCGACTACCGCAAATCATAGCAAAGTACAGAGCAGCGCCACCTTGTGAGTGGGTTCCATGCATCACCTCTCGATACGGTCCCCTTCCGACGTCCCATCACACTCCCTCGGCGTCTGGAATCCCTCACTTTCCAAATCCTCTTTCCCCACAGGATGGCTCGTAAGTGCAGCAGTACGACTCGCAGAAAGCGGCATGTCGTAGAACGACTTAGTCACCGAGTCCTTCCTCGACTGACTGTGCTTAGAAAGAGAGGATTTTTCCGTGACCTGCAAATGCCTATGGTTCTCCAATTTTTCTTCATCTTCTTTGACCGTAGCGGCAGGTGGAGGCAACTCAGCCAATTCGGTGACGGCGACATGGTCCTGCACTGCGTTGGCCTCTACGTCCTTGTTGTTTGCTAGCCCGTGCTCGCTGGCAGGACTTCTGGGTAAGAGGAAGCTCGACATGGAGCGCCTTGTGTGCTTCTTCGCCTCGGGCGCTAAATCGGTTGGGCGCGGAGAGAGCGTCTGGAGCGGTGTTGTGGCGACGATATTGGAGGGCGGGCCAAGTCTACTGAGTGATTTGCGATGCCGTGAGCCGATGGACATGAAACGCCGCAGCTTTGAGGGTTTACGCTCGAGGCTGGGAGGCGTGTGGTGTTCTTGGACGGTTTCAAGTGCTGTTTTGCTGTCGCTTGCGCCATCGAGGTTCATTGTTGCGGTGAGATGTGATGGACAGGATCGTAGATGAGCTTTGGCTTGAGGACTTGGAGATAGGTGGTCGTGAAGCGGGAGTTCGGGCTAATTGCATTGTAAGACAGGCAGCCATGACGGCTGCAAGCCAGGGTGAGCAGGAATGAGCAATCCATTCGTGGGGCAGGTCGGCAGCCGCTCCTATGGAAGGTGCATATATAGGCGCAAGAGCTCGTGCCTGCAAGAGTGATGTCAATAGTGTTTGGCGGGCAGATGTAACATCAATGTTAGAGAGGAATGTAATATGCGTTGTACAGACATCTGCTGTGAGTGAGCCCTAAGACGGGTGTCCGGGTCACGATCTCGTCACTTTCGGTGTGTTGGCATCCCTGCGTGCAGATACAAAGTGCCGACTGAGCATGAGTGTGCGTCCGATGTAAGGGCTTCTGTCGTGTACGTGTTCGGGAGTTTCAGGGGGCGTGGTGTGGTTGTAATGCGTTCTCCAAGGATTATCAATCGTGAAATGTCCGGTCCTTTACGCTACATTGACCTGCGCTCGTAAGCAGCATCTCTAAGTCGCAACGAATGCACATCAGCATGCATGTTGAGGTATCGTTTCATTCAGGAGCAAGTCCCAGTTCGTTGATTTCCTGGTTATCATCTCCTCGCATATCCTCCCCAGTCACGACACCTCGCAGCGCCGGACTAACGCATCCATGCCCTCATGATGACCATGTGAAAAACCGATCCATTCGTGAAGAACTCCGGAACCGAAGGAAAATGCCAACGCGCCACTTCTTCCCAAAGCGACCGTTTATCGCAGGCGGCGGGCCTCGCGCTCGGACTCGAGAAGGCAGAGGATGTCGTTCTCACGGACTGCTTGTGATTAGTATACAGATTGCAGGCATAGGGGAAGGCTGCGTACCAGCGCCCTTGACGTTGCGGATGATGGAACGGGTCTGGTCGTCCATGAACTCGACACGGCACTGGGTGACACCACCACGGGAGCCTATGTCACCATTAGCCTGCATTCTCTGCTATTGCTCTGTTCTAAATTGTGCGCCTTGCAGCGTGCGGCCGTGCTTCTGCGCATCTCCTCTTCCTGCGCTGCCTCAGTGCGGGGATCGCGTACCGGTACGGCCAAGGACACGAGTGACCTTGACAAGCTTGACGGGGGCCTTAGCGGTATCCATTGTGTGAGATTGTGTGTTCGACGGGAGACGGTCGTTCGGTGGATGTGCGCGGCGGATCGAGAATGAGCTGGCTGTTGGTCAAGAACTTCGTGACCAGAGTGGAATATTCGCTAACGCTAGTGTGTGGTCGCGCCTGCCCTAGGCTTGCGAGTCACGTGAAGAACTCCTGCAGAACCTCACTTGCATGCAGTCGCGAAAAGCCCTAATATGCTTAGATCCCGATTGGATTACGTTATGCAGTGTGCATCTATTCGGTGAGCATCGTCGCGTTTATAGAGCACCGCCGAAGCAGCCATGGCGCGCGCAGAAGGTCTTGGTGAGGACAGCGGAGGCCGCCAGGAGTTTGACTGCGATCCACGCTCGTCGCAAACCTACCGCATTAGGCAACTGACTTTATCGGCATGCTGCAAATTATGCAGCGGTTGATACACAGGATCGACGATGCAGTCTGTAGGCGTCTGCATCATCGATAGCTTGGACTTGCATTGCTTGTCGACTCTTAGGGAGTACCAGGAGCAACTTCCTGCGGCACTGACCGTTTCCTCGTCCTACCGCCAGATCTTAAGCGAGACATAGTAGGACGCCGTGAGGATTGCTCAGTCGAGGAGTCATGTCTTTTACCTGCGGACTTGACTGAAAGCGAGAGTGGCTCTTTGTCTCGCAGCCGCAGCCTCTTCGACGAAGCATCGCGAGTCCTTCGTCTCACCGAAGCCACCAACCGTCTTACAGATCTTCGCCTATGCTCAGCGATGGGTCTGGTCGAAGAGGATGAGGCATCATCATCCAATCCGTTGGACTCAGTCTTTCCCATTTCCTCTTCCAGCTCTCCCATATCAGAGTCGCTCTGCGATCAGTCAGTATGTGACTGCATAGCAAGATCTTGCGCAAGATGTCTCAAACCTCGATCGGTAGGGGGAACGAGTCCCTCACGCGCTGCAGCCAGATCTCGCTCGCACTAAAAGCAGGGTCCATAAGGTAGTTGTGTTCGGTGCCCTCCACCACGTTGGACTGGTATCGATAGCTGTTGCGACTCGGCAGATACGGCGCATGCAGATTCTCTTTCCCGCAAGGCTCAGGCGTCAATTGATGTGACATCCAGCAGTTATCGAACCAGGTCTTGCCCTTCTCGCCTATCATAGCGTCCATCTGTGCGTGGAAGGTATCGACTGCCCACATCCTACAGACGCCATTCACACAGTCTTCTTCGTTGATCATCTTCGATATTAAAGGTACTGCGTAGTCGAAGTCGGACCAAAAGATGCTGGGAGAGCACCAAGTTATAGAACGAGGCTTCCGCAGAAACAGTTGCACGTCCGCCTTGATGCCATCCATAGATTCAGCGAACAAGAATGCCGTGATGTATCTGCGAAGTTCCTCCACCACGGAATCATCGTCCAACGATAAATCGGATGCTTCATTGTGCGAGAACAACGAGGTTCCTCGTGTTCGCATGCTCAACATTGTTGGTGCCAAAGGAACAGGAGCTGGCGCTGATCCTGAGGGTGGCATTGAACTCGAAAGGTGTATCGAGTCTCTGATGCCTTGCACGAAACCGCCGCCGAGCCCAGGCAGAGGAGTGACGTTGTCGTTCACGAACTTTACAATTGAGATGAACTTGCCAAAGACAGGCGCAGGAAGTAACTCAGTAGCTCGCAGCTGGTGGATTCTAGAGTGTGAGTGGTGCTGTGTTGGATCACTTGTTAGCACACAGTTGTCACCTATGAAGCGTTCAAGTTTGAACATCCTCAGCGCTTCATCAAAGTCAGAGTACCTACGACCCAAGGAGCAAAGAAGCAGATGTAGGGCGTCTCCGGATGCAATAAATACGGATACGTGAGCATGGTGTTCAGTAGGTAAATGTCGCCACCGCTGTGGCTTGCGAGAGACACGTGGGTGATGTTTAGATGTGCCAGCAGTGACGGTACAATTTCTGCGTCTGTCAGCTAGGCTTTATAGTGGTGCCTGCTCATATAGACCGACCGAGCCAGGTCTGTATGCGCTTTTCCAGATCCACAACCTGGCTTCCACCAATGCCAGGCCTGTCTGGGTGGATGATTCTGACGTTATACGCTTTTGCCAGTTGGTCGAGAGGAGAATAACAGAAGCGAGAGCCCATCAGTGCACCGCAAAACAGCACAACCGCGTTACTTTCTGCATCGCCGTAGTCCGCATACGATATTCGAAACGGTGTATGTCGGCCTGTACGAGGGTTTGGTGGAAGAACGTGGCTCTTGTGGAAACGGACGTCGCAGAGAAAGTCAAGAACTGACATGGCCGGTAAGGTGAACAATGAACAGCCACCGTTTGTGCTGCTGACGATGAACCACGGCACGGCGAAGGAATACCTAGGAATGAGTTGCGTGAGGGTGAGCTGACAGGCGCGAAACGTGTGTTCCGGCAGTATGGCACAGGAAATGATGACTGGTGGACGTAGAAAGAAACAGCATGAACGAAGGCTTCAACAGTACGAAAGAGCTCTTGGTTCGTCGAGGAAGGTAGCCTTCAGTGAGAAACGACGATATATCACCGAGCTCTCGCGTCGTAAAAAAAGTCGAGCACAGGTCAAAACTTCCTCGAAATCGGAGGAACTTTCAGAGGCGACGTGGGCATGAATCTTGTGCTGCAATACATGCTGCTGGTCACTCTGAACCTGCTGTCAGTTCCGGCTGTTTCTACGAAGGAGTTGCTGGCTGCTGCTTGATCGAGAAGATCGTTTTTGATGCGAATTCGGCCTGATGATCATTGCGTGATCGTAAATGCCGCAACAACGGCATTTCGCAGGTCATCATGGACCACTCCCAGGTGGCGCTGGCTGTGAGATTGCTGATGAAGTCTGTATTCTGGTACGCACGAGCGGACAGCTGTGCGGCCTCTCAAGATGCTGACAGTCGACCGATGAGAGCCCCGCGTGGGTGGGGTAGCTGGTGCTCGCGTGTCGTCGACTCGTCGCTGTTCTTGTTTAGCGGAGTCTCGTGCCGAACCAAGGACGAATGGCACAGCCAGGGCAGCGGCCGAGGCCTTGCCAGAGAGGTCGTGAGGGCATGCGCACGTAATTCTGTAGTGTGAAACGGTTCCTGGAGTCGTGTGTGGCGTCTTATCTTTGGCCAAGACACCACAAGCTCACAGCTCGATTGTACCTAGTGGCTGGCTACAGCCCGCGTCGTTTGTCTCACAACCGGAACCCTCACGACTCAGAGTGCGCGCGACAACACAGTGAATGTTGGCAGGCATGTGAGATCGCGCGCAACGTTCAATTTCCCCACACCGAGTTGAGTCGGCCCGCCATACATCTCGTTTCCGATTTCCAAACCTTGGAATCCTCCGTTCAAAGCCAGTGAACGTCATCCCGCCAGCGTCCCCTCAACACAGGCTTGCAGGTTCCGCGAGCGCATCTGTCTGCTGCATGAGCTTCTTGTAGCCTGCCACTGCCTAGGATAGTAGTCGCCTGCGCCACGCGCCTTCTGCGTTCAGTAGGGAAGCACCGATAGTCAACCACTCGTTGGGTTGCATGACCTATGTCCTTGTGACGCCTGCTATCTCCCATCATCACCACCACCACGCCGCCGATATCCCACTCGCTAATCGTGCCACGAACATCGAGATCCCGGTTCGCACAGACTACGAGATACTGCAATCAGACGTTTGGGCATCACTGGCCCACCTTATAATAATCCCGGCGCGTCCCGCCTGACGAACAGACTCTACGCATATTGCTATTTTTGACTATCCTTCACCGACCTCAATATGGGCAACAGCCAGGGTAAAGAATCGCAGCCGCCCTCACGAGGCGGACACGTGCGTCGATCGAGTGCCCACGCCTCCGCCGCATCGCCTACGAGTGCCTCGGGGCCCAGCGGATCGTCACACGAGAGATCGAATAGTGGTGTAGGACTGTACAGTGCAAGAAGCGGGAGAGGGAGCAGACATGATCTGTCTTTCCTTGGCATTGGCGGAAGCAGCAATGCAGAACGCGATCCTGCTCTAGAGCCACGGCGCGAGACGAAAGCTGAGCGGGAAGCCCGCAAGCTGGAGAAGGAGCGCGTGCTAAGGGCGCAGGAGCGTGAACGCAGCATCAAGGAAGAGGGTGTTGACGGGGCGTTCTTGGTTACATTGGGCACGTATACTGGACCTGAAGACTTCAGCAAGCCGGTGGTGCGCCAATTGCAGGTGCGCGGATCTTTCGTTCAGGCGTCTTTGCTCAAACTGACAACTGCTAGATCGAGCGACGCCTGGCTCCCTTTTGGAAGGGCCTCGACGACCATTCGGATACCTGGACTGAGCATCAGCTGGTGGCCGTCGCGAATGGCCTCCCACTGCCTGCCCCAGATGAGATTCCGCCAGAAGAACCTCCTCGACCGTCGAACCACCTCAGCCCGGCATGGAATCCGCGCTCTTCTGATTCCGCCCTCAACAATCTAACAGTCCCCATAGGCGCGCGCTCCATCTCACAAAGCTCAGACCGTTCTGGCAATCTGTCGCCGTCACATCCCGCCTTCTCTCTTCCATCCCCTGCCTCCCCGATCGCGCAGAATACCCAAAGCACTAGCTCGTCGTCTCCTTTCTTCCGTGGACGAGCCAAAACACTGGCTTCTCTTGCCAGCGGCTCGCGCAATGCTTCACAGACCGAAATGGCTCCTCAGGAGCTGCATCTGCCCAAGGATCCATACGTCAACGGACAGCGAGTCGAAGTCTTTCTGTATAAGAACGCATCAGAATGCCCAATCTGCTTCCTGTACTACCCGCCATACTTGAATAAGACAAGGTGCTGCGATCAACCAATCTGTTCTGAATGCTTCGTACAGATCAAGCGACCTGATCCACATCCTCCTGAGCATCACGGAGAAGAGCCGCCTCCGAGCGAGGAGCCGCAAGAGGAGATCCAGCTGGTTTCAGAGCCAGCGGCTTGTCCATTCTGTGTGCAGCCGGAGTTCGGTGTTACATACGAACCGCCGCCGTTTAGGCGTGGATTGGTTTACGCCCATCAAACTCAAGGCATGCACAGCGCGACTTCTGCAATGTCATCTACAACGTCGGTTAATTCTTCCGGTGTCACGTCTCCTGGAGGAGGCAGAAGGAGAGCAACGTCACTTGCGGTGACCGATAAGACGGTCATCACAACCGATATGGTGCGACCCGATTGGGCGAAGAAGCTGGCAGATGCCAAATCACATGCACTTCGAAGAGCAGCTGCAGCAACAGCGTTGCACAATGCCGCTTACATGATGGGCAACATCCAACAACAAGAAAGCCGCGGGTTCGGTATTGGCAGGCGTCGACGCAACATGTTCGGCACAGACAGCGGCGCAAGCAGCGGCGTAGGTACCCCGAGAAGAGAAGGCGATGCCTCGTCCGGCCGTGGCGAGATTTCAGGTGTTCTGTACCCCGGAAGGCATATTTCGAGACGCGGAGGAGGCAACAGACTGGATGATCTCGAAGAGCTGATGATGATGGAGGCTATCAGGCTAAGTTTGGCCGCAGAAGAAGATCGCAAAAGGAAAGACGACAAGGAAGCTGCCAAAGAAGCTAAGAAAGAGGAAAAGAAAAAGGCCAAGGAGAACAAGAAGGTAGCGAAAGAGCAGCGCAAGATTGGCAGTGGCTTCCATCCCGTCAATATCGACGGTTTGGACGACACTGCCGCCAGCTCGTCGGCAGCCGGCAAGGGCAAGGCAGTGGACAGGTCCGGCGGCTCCGTTGGCTTTAACCCTATGAGTGAGCCCACTTCGACCATTAATGCGCCATCTTCGAAGGAATCTCTGAAGGAAGATGCGCAGAAGCATCTCGAAGATAGTCGCGCTCACATCCAAGGGAGTAGCTCGAGCAACTTGGCCCCGTCTGATGCTCTGCACCAGGGAGATTCACCGTCACACCGGTCGGTCCTACGCAACTTGTCGAACGACTCCTCGTCTGCTTCATCTTACTCCGAATCTCTACAAGAGACGATGCGCGATGAGGGTCAGAACAACATTGCGCCTGGCTCTTCATATGAGCCAAGCCCCAGCGCATCAGGTCTCAACCTCAACCTCAGCCGCGACGAGACGCCACCTGGAGCCTTGTCCAGCACTGAGCCCATGTTCAATTTTAGCGCTCTGCAAGAGACACTAAGCCATGGAGACGACAAAGCCGAGAGCGGGCCACAGTTCATCGAAGATGTCGGCGATCCAAAACCTGCCCTCGCACCAGCTCCGCTTAGTCTTCGCGGCGCAGGACCGTCTTCAAGCCCAGCTCCTGAATGCTCAGAAACTGCAGAGCTCCTTGCTGAAAGCACAGTCACACTGAAAGCGTCCGAATACTCTAGTGCTTCGAAGACAGATGTCGACGATGACGAGATCGAAGCGACGCCACCAGTTCAAGCAGTATCCGAAAATCACGCCTACGAACAAAAGCATATTGGGGAGGTTGAGATGCTAGACAACAATCGTCTGAGCCACCAAGCCACCCAGTAATCAATTCCTTGCTCTGCACATATCTTATATCTTATCCCATGGCATTTCGAACCGGCGTTAACAGGGCAGTAAGCGAGCGGTTGACGTGCTGATCGGTGGTCTCTACATCACATCCGGCACTGTCTTGGCTGTGCTTGCCATTATCATACTGGAGTTGGCAGCTCTCATCTCATTGGTTGATTCCTTTCTTCTTTGGGTGCTTGCGATCATCTGACTGGCGACGGTATTGCCGGTCCTGGCTGAAATTGGCGTGCATGCAATCATGTGTAGATGAACGGGCGAAGTATACAATAGGAAGACTATGGAAGTTCTGAAATGAGAATGCATTTACAGTCGACATTGATCGACATCTACAAATGCATCACACCATCTTCGCAACAAACGTGTCAGCGCACAATAACAGATGCTACTGCCAGGAAGGTGGATGAAGCCCGTGAACATTTACACTACCGTTGCAGAAGAAACAGTATTACATGGCCTTTCTATGGCTCTCGGCTTCGAGCGACGACCGAAGACCTAGCTTAAGTCTTGGGGAGATGGAATAGACGATGGAGGCTTCAGCAATCCGCATTCGCCTTCCTCAAACACGGTCCGTCGTGTTTCAGGTCCTCGTAAGCCTATGCACAGCATCACACCGAGCTCCGTTCTTGCGTCTCGCCAGATGCACCAGCATCCAACACCTTCGAACTTGCGAAAATCACCGCGCATCCAGACGTCTCTCCCAACCTCATAGCCTCGCCTCTAACCCCATGCACGCTAGCGCGAACCGCGGAAGACGGCCAGGTGGACAGGCGACCCCAAACAACACACATTTCACACCGCCGCACGCTCGCGACTCCACCACGACGCATACCCGTGCAGAAATCCTGTCACGCGCAACAGATCTAACGTGAAACTGATCGCTAGATGCCGCGTAAGGCTAGGGGCGTGACCGCTTTCCTGTAGGTTTGTGGAGAAATTGCTTAGGAAAGGCGGCTATTTTCTTTATTGGGATCAATCAAGGTGAACCGTACGACGACAGGCCTATCCCATCCAACCTCTCCGCATATTAAAATGGTCATTTGAGCTTTACTACAACCCCGTATTCCCATGTCCAGCTCCAACCTGCAAGATTAATAGCTCCTCGACTGCTGCACAGCTTGTTTCCTTCCAACCCGAGACACACTTTTCAATGTTGACCGCCACTCCCAAAATGGCTAAAGCAGACGCCTTCCGCACCTGCATCGCAATTCTTCTCTTCATTCAGCTGACCTGCTGGGCACTCACACTACTCGACCTGCTCAGTCCAGGACGCCCTGTCGTGCTGATGCGCACCTCCATGGATACCATCAATCAAATCTTCGCGAAACAGCAGCCGGCTGCGGCGCTATTATACAAGGACATTCGGAGCAAGATGTTCTGAGCGCTATCATTTAGAGCTCTGGGGCTCTTGCAGCGCCCATTGCGAGGGATGAAGGACACCGAGATCCCGCCCGAGATGACATCGGGAGGCTGACGGGCCCGGATACGAAGCAGATATGTGGTCAGCAATTCTTTGACAGGCTTCAACATTGCTTGATACGTTTGGAAATGTCCGGGCAACTGGGCCTGCTGTTCTTCGATCTGATGTTTCGGGCGCAAAGACGTAAGGCCACTGTCATTGCGAACGGATGTGGTAGTCTGCCACTAGCGATACGTGTGATGGTCAGGAAGCTCTTCTAGGTGCCTCTAGTGTCATGTACAATAAGTACGCATTCACTTGAGGTCCTAAGCCATCGTTCGGGCAGACCTCCTTGCGCTCGACCAGGGTTAAATGGGACGACTGCAAAGGTCGTGACTGCAGCAGCCGCAGATGCTGGATGTGCATATGCCCAGAGCAGGTCGGGCTCTCACAAGGCGGACTGAAGATATCCGTAGCTAAGGAGGTCTGATTTGGTTGCGGAAAGCTATTGGGAAGCTGATTTGGACTACACGTTCTATCGACGTGAGGCGCCACTTCCTGGCGCCGGTGAATGCCTTCGGCACACTTACAACCATGATACAACTACGAATACACGGTTGTAGTTCAGGTCATAGTCATGTGACGAATAGTATGGCAATATGGAAAAGCTGGAAAACAAAAGCTGGAACAGCGTGGTCCCCGGTAACGCTTCACGTTGCGCTACGTTCGCAAACATAATACAATACTCAATTCTTGCAAAGCTTCAGTTCTCTCACAGAATAATCTACCAATTCATTTCGACGAGTGAAGCAAATCGACAGTATGATCTGATGCCCCATATCGTTTACTGAACAGGCCGCGCAGTTAGGCCGCCAAGATCACCGAGTTCCATCGCAGCAGAGCAGCAGAGCAGGTCTGGATATGGCAAGGTATTTTCGGCAGGCTACTACGGTATGCTCAAGGTATCCGTTTTGGAATATGCTTGCTAGACGCGGAGTCTCGGCCCAATTAATAATCATCTGGAGCTCGATCAGGATCACACGCCAGCCGGATGGTACCGCCTTGGTCCGGAGAGACTCTGGGGTTGTCGCCTGGCCTGCTGGCCTCATAGGATAGGCGCAGTAGGGTAAGAGAGAAGCAGGTGGATACGTGTGTGGGTGTTGACTGTGGTCGTGGGTTTGACTCTGTTGGGTGTCACCACAGGCCTGTCTGCGATTCTGCGCTTCGTGTGTAGCTGCTGCTGACTCTGTTGCAGTGTGTGTGTTTTCTTTGTTAGTGCACTGTTACGTCGCCTGGCCCATCCTCCAGGGTGCAGTTGTCTTCAACATATCGTTGAAACCTGGAGGGCGCCTGACGAGAACGGACCGTACAAATTCGAATGGAGAGACGATTTCAGCCGCGATATTGTCCCCAAGAACTGTCACTCTCATAATGACTACTGACGCTGCGCTCCTCTGTATGCTGCATTAGCAGCAGGCTGCACCAGTGTGGAAGCCGACATCTGGCTGACTCCCTCCAACTCGCTACTAGTCAGCCATTCCTGGCTCACCACCACGCGATACCGGACCCTTCGCTCCCTGTACCTTGATCCACTCACCTCCATGCTCTCAGCGCACAATGTCACGCCGGCCTCTGCTTTCCCAAAAGAAACCGGCCTCTTCGACGCCGATCCAGACATTTCCGTCCTCCTGCTCGTAGACTTTAAAAGCGATTGTTACTTGACCTGGCCAGCACTTCTATCACACCTGCGGGACAAAGACTGGCTGACGTTCCACAAAAGCACTTCTGGAGGTTGCGGATGAGCAGTACGATGCGACATACTCTTGCATGAGCTTCATAATCGCGAAGTTCGCTGTGGAAGGGGCTGTACCTATCTCCGAAATTCCTACGATAGCGTCTTTGTTTGAGAGTTCGCGGTGTCTTACGCCGTAGCCAGCATCTGTATCAAGGCCGCAGGGGGCTCGTGTGTGATCTCGCGGGAGATGCGCTGCAGATCGTTACCGAACGCCTCTGCTGACAGCGGGTCGCATTCGCCCGGAAAGCAGGATGTGGATTCGAAGCTGCTCGGTTAGAAGCAACTCGTGCATGATGAAGTGTAGATTGGTAGATCCCAATTGATGATGTTCAGGCAGCTCAGATCAATGAATCGCGACGCAGACATGAGCTTGTGCGCCATCCCCTGAAACGCCTGAAAGATATCTAGCTGGCCTCGTTGGCGCTGAGCGTTGGGTTAGAGACGTCGCTCTTGATGCAGCTGCGGGTTGCGAGACCTCAACCGCACCGACAACGGCATCTTAGCTGCGCATGCTGTGACGTTCGCATCGCGGCCTTCCTAATGTCCTCGGAGTGGGAATGTGTGGAGAAGTGGTGGGGAATGCATCACGAAAGGATCCCTACCTAGGAATCAGATCGGCAAAAGTGTCTGGCAAGTGAAAAGGCTCGAAAGGGAAATGAGTTCGTGTGTTGCTGCACGCGCTTTCCATCGTCAGCGAGCCGGTCGTCTTCGTGCGAACCAGCAATGGGCCTGTTGTTGTCACTGGGACCATTGCACTTGTGGTGAAGACTATTTATTGGTGGTACGGCTGTGCCTGCCGAAAATAGAACTGCCAGAGACAAAAATTTCCCCTTTTGGTTGGCGAGATACGTACGCCACGCTTCTTCTGCCGTTCCGGGAGTGGGAGTACGCGGACGCCACCGAAAATTGAACGCCCCAACGGTGACCGAAAGTGTGCAGCGTAGCAACCGAGGGCATGGCCGACCATGCAAGGCCTTTTCAGCATTGGGTACCTTGTGGTTCGATCTGTGGCAATTTGGTGGTGCCGACTCATGTGCCACATCGTGCAGCGCTGTGGTCTGTTCGCTGCCTCATCTCCAAGCCTGAGGGTTTCATGACGAGCTCGTCATCTGTGGAGGCGTTTGGTGGGATTGATCACAGATCTCGCGCCGTGAGCCTGTGACACATCAACGCGGTGGGTGTCTGCTCCCGCATTGCAACATGCGCATCACTGTGGAGTAGAGGACACATCGAATCCCCACTGCGCGCGAGGTCGTCCCAACACTGCGTCCAACAGCAAAAGCTTATCGATAAGTGGATTTTGGGGAGCGAGTCCAGATCGGATGCACATCAGGGATCGTCGTCCACTCGCGATGCTTCGCACACTGGTGGGTCCGAGGGCGCGGAGGTCTCTGTTGCACTATTCCGCGTCACATAGTTCAGAGGTTTTCTAGTAGATAAGCTGTCAGTGGAGCAACGGTGCCTGTCGTAATTACCAGCGGGCCATGTTGCAGAGAGACGGCGACGTAGGCGTTCCTGTTCTAGTTTGGCAACGCAAGCCAGGATCGCCATGATTCGCCTGAACGGCAATTAGCGCGTTTGAGCCGGGCGCATTTCTGCAGGGGAAAGAAGCCACTGCCCAGGGTTCTGGGGACCGACGACGCGGTGTTTTTGACAGCACTTGTCCTCCTGAATAAATTCTCTGCTTCACTCACTCTCGCGTGCTCACGTCGCGCAGTTGTATATATCGTGTGTCTGGAGAGCTGGACCCTCGTTTCCCTATTTCCTTGTTTCGTTAGGCCTACGAAATAGGCACTGCGAGCTGTCGGCCGGTCCTCGCTTGAAAGCCGCCTCGTTCGTCATAGGTCGTGTTTGCACCGTACCTTTGTACTACCGCCTCCAATATCCAATCGTGGAAAGCATCGTGCTCGACGCACATTCCACTGCGACTCTCCCTGTCATTCTTTCTGGTCACGGCTTCCTACGCCCATTTCACTCTGCTCTGCGACATTCGCTCACGCGGTGAGGCAACGTCTGCTACGTCCACTTGTAGATTCCACTTATGCCAGCACATTCTGCACGGTCACCTTCGCAGAGGTCGTTCCGCCTTTCCAACCACGGCTTCCAGCCACTCAACGCGGTCAGAGACGACGACAACATGGCCCACAATGGCAACGACATCCCGCTACAGACGGTAGTTAGCCACACACCGTCGCCCACATCAGATGAGAAACAGTCAGAGAAGGGCGGCATGTTCCACGGCCTGTCTACGAGGGGACGCAGGCAGCGTGCGCCAATTGACGAGAGGACGGGCGCGCCACTGCCTCCTCGCGAGGCCGCTGGACAGGAGAAGACCGCCCTCAACAAGATGGGTCGTATCTACACCAAAATCCTCAACTTCAGCATCATCACTCGCTACATGATCTACGTCGCACCGATCGCCCTGTGCTTGGCCATCCCTATCATTCTGTCGCAAACGAGAACCATCAGGGGAGACATTGGCGGTACTGATCAGAGGCGATTCTGGATCTGGATTGAGATCAGTAAGACCCCACATCGTTTTCGCTTTTGCTTCTGCTAACATCCCATGCAGTCTGGCTCAGTTTCTGGGTCATGAAGATTGTCGCTCACTTTCTTCCCAACCTATTCGAGTTCCTTATTGGCGTGGTCAGTCCCGGAGTAAAGAAGTACGCTCTGCTGCTTCGCGCTGTCGAGAAGCCCATATCCTTCGTTTTCTGGATGATCGTCAACCAGGCTACGTTCCCAGGCGTAAGTACTGCGAAAGGCTTCACAATTCATTGACTTAGCTAACAGTCTTAGCTCGTCGTTGTCACCCAGAAATACACTGACGCTCATAAAACTCCCGACAACCAACACCCAGTTCCATCATGGTATACAAAGATGCAGTCTGTGCTTCTGGCACTCCTGGTTTGCACAGTCATCATACTCGCCGAGCGAGTCTTGATTCAGCTCATCAGTATCTCCTACCACCGCAAGCAGTTCGACCAAAAGATCCAGGAGTCCAAGCGTAACATCTACCTGTTGGGCATTCTCTACGACGCGTCTCGAGCACTATTTCCAGCCTACTGCAACGAGTTTGCTGAGGAGGACTACACCATCCAGGAGACGCTCCTCGATCTCCTTCCAGGCAGCAAGAAGGGCACGACCAAAAAGGGTCGCTCTGGCACACGTACTCCTATGCGTCTCGTTCGCGAAGTCGGTCGCGACGCTGGACGTATTGGAGACAAGATCACCTCCGTCTTTGGCAATATCGCGTCCGAGATCACAGGCAAGAAGGTGTTTGACGTCAACTCCGCTCACTCGATTGTTCTCACCGCGCTCGAAAGGAACCGCTCGGCCGAAGCTCTCGCCAAACGTATCTGGATGTCTTTTGTGGTCGAGGGCAAGAATGAACTGTACGAAGAAGATCTCATCGAAGTCATGGGTCCTGGACGTGCAGAAGAAGCCGAGGAGTGCTTCTCTTCGCTAGATCGTGATGGAAATGGCGATATCAGCTTGGATGAAATGATCCTCACTGTCACTGAGATCGCCAGGCAGCGCAAAGCTATTAACAGCAGCATGCACGATGTCGACGCTGCTATCAGTGCGCTTGACGGCCTGCTCTTCACGATTGTCTTCATCGTCTGTATCTTCGTATTCGTTGCCTTCCTCAGCCCCAGCTTTGTTGGTACTCTGACTACGTCAGCTACTGCCCTGCTGTCTCTGTCATTCGTCTTCGCCACCACTGCTCAGGAGATTCTTGGTTCCTGCATCTTCTTATTCGCCAAGCACCCGTACGACATCGGTGATCGCGTCGACATCACCACGGAGCAGCTCACTGTTGAGCACATCGCCCTTTTATACACGGTCTTTAAGCGTGTTGCTAATGGCAAGACGGTGCAAATCCCAAACATCGTACTGAACGCCCTCTGGGTAGAGAACATCACCCGCAGCAAGTCCATGCGTGAGCAGGTCTCTGTGTTCTGCGACTTTGCCACTTCCTTCGAGGACATTCACCTTCTAAAGCTTGAGATGCAGAGTTTCCTTCGCGATCCTGCCAACAGCCGCGAGTTCCACCCTGATACTGACATCGAGGTCGTCAGCATCGCTGAGATGAACAAGCTTGAGCTTCGCGTTGAGATCCGTCACAAGATGAACTGGTCGAACGAGTCTTTGCGCGCTTCCCGCCGATCGAAGTTCATGTGCGCATTGGTCGTTGCCCTGCGCAAGGTTCCTATCAACGGTCCGGGCGGTGGAGATGCCGCATTGGGCTCGGCTGACAAGCCAACCTGGTCCGTTTCTGTCCCACCTGCTGAGGCTCGTGAGGCGTATGAGGCATACAAGATGAATGCCGACAAGGGACGGATGGTACCTCTGAACAAGCCTGAAGACCCCAGCGACAAGGGCAAGTCTACAGGCAACGACTATCTTGGTGTTGGCGTCCAGAGCGAGGACTTTGCCATCAACTCATTGACCCAGCGCAGGCCAGGAGTCGACACTGTCCGCGATGATACCTGGAACGCTCGTGACGATGTTAGCACCCTTGGACGACCCAGCACTGATGCTCGACCCGACCTCGATGAGGTTAAGAGCCTGCTGCATAAAGCCAGCACTGCTGGTAAGCGCAAGGGTGGTGCCACCCTGTCTCCGTACGCCACTCGGCCATCAACTGACTTCAACCGACCGCCACCACTTCCCCTTGCGGTGAACTCGTCCCAGTCGGGCTACAGCAACCAGTACGCCTCACCACCACAACCTCTTCAGCCCAGTCAGTCCATGCACCGCAGCACGATGCACAGCACAGCGCCTGCCTCCCCAACATCGATCTCGACTGGTCAGATCGAAGATTACCAGTTCCAGACCATGGTGCCACCACCTAGGTCCAACAGCCGACCCCGGGTACCCATGACTGCAGAAGAGCGTGAGCGTGAGCAGGAAGAGGAGGGTCGGTCGCCCTACGGCGCAGCAGGACCGAGTAGCTCGAAGAACCCTTACAGGGCGCAGAGCCCTCCAAACTTCAAGCGCGAGTAATGTAGAGCTTGAGTTTATTTCCTAGGTTTTCAATGACGTATGGCACGATTCTTCTTCTGCCTTCCATTATCCATCCCGACGTGGCGCAGGAGGCTGTAGGGATTCATTGTGTAACGTCGAATAGACAAAAAGTCTATCAAAATAGTATAAGCGCACGCTGTATTGGCGCTGGAGTGTATCTGTAGAATAGTGACAACTTTTGAAGTTGCATTGAATCAAATGTTCAAACCCAGCAATGGGCACCTATTTGTGATACCATAAATATTGACATCCACTCACATATTCCTACATCTGTCCGGCGAAGCGTTGCTGCTAGGACGGTTTCAGTGTCTCTCTATCTGTGAAGTGACCCGAAGCTGCCGAAGACGCCCTCGTAGTTGACGTCCCATGTCCAGTTATTTGCCGGCGACACGGTGCTCCCCAATATTGTAAGAGTAGACCATACCTTGACCAGAATCAAATCTTCGTTCAATCGCCTTGCCATGCTTTATGCAATCGCTAAATACGTTACTCCAGAAGGGTATCCTCAAAATCAATCTTCCAAAATCCACGCCTCCAACATCGACCTGCCCTCTCAGAGCAGCTCCTCTCGAACCACTACACTACTTTCCCAAACGCTGCCACCTCCGATCGTCACCTCCGCCCATCCCACCACGCCTTATCCTTCGGATTCCTATGCGGCATAGCCTCCCTAATCTCCGTCTCCCCCCCATCATACACACTCGTCCTGGGCCGACTCCTCGCCCTCCCATTCCGCTCAACAACACTCCTCCTCCGCGAACTCCGCGCATCAGCCTTCTCATCCAAAAACGTGCTCCGCGGCGTCATCGGCTCCCTCACCGTATCCCTCCTCCTCCGACTCGCCACGCTCGCACCCCCCGGCGTCGTTGGCGCGCGCGAGCTCATATCCACGCTTGCGGGCCGTTGGCTGCGGCGCTTGCTATCGCGCGTCTTGGTCGGCGGCGGGGTCTTAATGTAGTGGTATGTGTCTGGGTCTTTCCGGGCGAGCTCGCGCTCGAGGCGCCACAGGGGTGCTTCCGGGAGGATCTTGACCGCATCTGTGTCGCGGAATTTGATGCGCCAGTAGATTTCTGGGTCGGAGGCGCGCTCGCGGTTTGGTCCGTAGTCGACGACTAGCTTGTAGGTGGAGGTTAGGGCGCGCGCTTCGTAGTCGCCGCGGTCTAGTTGGCCGGGCCCTTGGAGCCGGAAGCGGGTGCGGACGCTGGGGTGGATGTATTCGTTTGTTTGGCGCAGGGGGCGGTCTGTTGTGCGGCCTGTGAAGGGGTCGACGGCGTGGTATTGGCCCGGGGTGCGGATCTGGGATATCTGTTAGTAAGCGAGTTGGGGTTGGTGGAAGCTGGGATGGAGTTTGGGTTGGGAGGGAACGTACTGTTCGTCCGCCCACGGCCATGACGCCCTTTTGCTCGTTGTAGATCTTGCCAAATGACCAAGGGCGTACTCCCTGTCCGAGTTCCTTGTAGTAGTCCTCGTTCAAAGCATCCTGCTCGAATAAGAACTCCTCTCGCATCTCCAAGAACGGCTCCAGCTGGCTCATCATCCACGCAAGCGTGATGTTCGCAAGTTGCATATCATCGTACCCGCCACCAACATTCGCATGGACGCCCGGAAACCAGACTTGCCTCAGCGTCGTCCTGTTGCCTTCGGGCTTCTCCCACACAGCCGGCGAGAACGAAGATCGGTTTTCGTCGAGAGCAAGTGCCTGGAACGCGTTCTCGATGCAATTGCTGAGCTTCGTGTCGTAGAATGCTGTGGCGCGAGACTGTTTATTCTGCAGTCTCGCCCGTTGCAAGAGCCCGATTCGTGGTATCCCCAGGCTGCCGACTGTGTCCCAGACCGCAATGGCTTTAATGGGAATATCGAGTCGAGTCAGGCCTCGGCGTTCCAGCTCTTCTGCATATCGAGGGTCGTTTGCGCTGGGCTTGCGTGGAAAAGGGATGTCCGGGTGTTTGGGTACGTAGTTTGGGTCTCGTCTGTGCTGGCAGTCTTCGTATACTTCTGGTAGGTCGTTGAGACCCTTCTTGGTGAGCAAGCCTATCTCCCCGATGAGACCTGCGATGCTGCGTGCTGTGAAAGCACCGCGCGAGAAGCCGATGAGGAAGATCTCATCGCCGTGATGGTAGTTGTTCGCTAAGAAGGCATACGCTTCACGGACGTTTTCGGGGAGGCCTCTGCCAGTGGTGCCGGAGATGAGCTTGTACAACGGACCGCCTTCTGTTCCCACTCCAGAGGTATAGTTCACGATTTGCGGAATACCATCCTGGCTGACTGACTTGATGGCTCGAGATATTCGGGTGACGTTACTCGGAATTGCGAGGTCGCCATTCTTTTCTCCGTCGTCCGAGTTCAGCCATGTCCCATCACATGCAACAATGAGTCTCTTGAACATGCCTCTCCCTCCACTCAGTCCTGGTGTGTCCATGATCGGTCCATTTCGACTCCGCACACTCCGGGCCCCAATGCTCCGTGCTCGACTCACGGATCGGACCGGCATGTCGATTACGATCGGCGTCCGTGGACTCGAGAGTAGTTCACCATCAATAACAATCGGCCCTGGAGGAGGTGCTCGCATGCTGGGCGCCCGACTCCGGCTCCGTGCTTGCGACGGCGCCACAGACATCTCGAGACTCTTCCTATGTCTTCGCTTGGGCGTCAAATAAGAAGAGGCGCTGGACGGAGACGTGGGCTCGTAGCCCGACTCCGAGTCGCTGCTGGAGGAGGCCACGTTAGATGATTGAGCCACGCGTGGGTGTGGCCGACTATCTTGTGGAGGTTTGCGAGTAAGGCTGGTGGCTGACTTGCAGTCTGGTGATGTCGCACTTCGTGCTTCCGCCTGCAACCGTTGTTGGGTACGCGCGTAGAAGCGATCTGATTAAATTCGTGATTAGGTTGGTAGTCCGTAAATGCGTGCTCAATGCGAGTGGGCTGTATCGTCGCAATGCCCCAAATGTCCAACTCTTGCAATTAGGTGGCTCCCTCGGCCGTCGTGAGCTCCAGAATCCCAAGTCTCGTTCAGCCTCGCGCGACCCTTGCAACTTCGGGTGTCTGCAGCAGCGATGTCGAGAGCGATTCGCCAATCTGCCCAGTCACTCTTGCATATAACGTGGGCGAAACAGAATCAAGAGGAGACCGACTGCGCGCACGCGCGCACTTACATGCGTGGTTGGGCCGTCTTTTCTTGAAATTCGCTGGCTGGCGGCGCCCGAGCATTGGACTCGCTTGCTGATCTGAGCGCTCAGTTTCCCAACCTCCTCATGCGAACAAGAGTTCGCAACAGGCGTCTTTACCACGGACGTCTGATCACGGAGTAAAGAACAGGAGTTCTGATCAGAGTCATATCACGCAATCATCGAGTCACGAAGTTTTGCAGCACGCTGCGCTGGCTGTACCCCACTATCCAACACGAAAGAAAGTGAAGCTGCGCTGACAGCTGGCAAAGCTTCTCCATACTAAGACTGACCGCCATCTCCAGTCGCCAAGCGTGTTCCCGTATCCACCTGGGATCGTCCGGCCGTCAGGCACGATTCGCGGCTCATGCTCGGGCTCTAGTTAGAACAGCCGGTGAGGACCAGAGCCGCATGCACAAGTGACCTTTTGGCGGCATGCAGCCCTCACTTAACAGGTGAGGTTTCCATGTGGGGAAGACCCATCCAACGTGCAGAATAGTCCCTAGCGACTTTGACGGTCGAGAACATCAAGTGGGATTGGCAGAGCCATAACAGTAACAGAGGTGAAGGTATCAACTGTTTTTCCAATTTGGAGATGACTTTTATCTACATGGTCCATTCCTTCTTTGCGCATAAATTTAATCGCAATCCATCGCGACAGCTCGCGATACATAACTCCGTGGTAAACATACATGCGCCGAGTAACAACCGGTGCCTCAGAGCAAACATGACATATCCAGTCAAACCCATACACTCGAACGCGACAACTATCGTACAGTATCCTAAGGACTCCCACATGGCAGGTGGGGCGCCTCCACTGAACTCCGTCGCTGTACACCAACAGCCAGAGTGTATAATGCAACACAAACGACTGATGTAGAAACCTCTACGGAACAAGACTCCTGCAAAATAGAAAGCGAGGAAATGGAACTGACTTGATGAGAGGAAATAATAAAGATGTAGCCCATAGATGAGACGGATGATGGGTAGGAAAATCGTCAAAATCGTGTGCTGGAATAGATGGTGGTGTGGTCACGCGTGGCCTAATAGCCGCCGAACATCTCCTCAAGCTCATCGAGCTCAATGTGTTCCGGGCTCCGCATGTCTGACCAACTCCAGTCAATGTCAGCAATCTCGAGTTTTACCTCGTGAGGCTTGAGCATTGGCGGAGGCATCTCCAGATGGAAAGCTTGCGACTTTAGCGCAGGGCTTTCGACTGAGAAGTCGAAGGAAGAGCTGGCCATGTGGCCGAAGAGAGCAGCAGCGGCTTCCGAGTTCTTGCGCGCAGCAAGCTCCTCTGTCTCTTCGATTGATTGGGCAACGTCGTCCATGCTAACGTCTGAGGTTTGTGTAGGTTCCGCAGACATGCTCGCAGACCGCTCGCGCTCGGCCTCTGCACGTTTACGCTCCTGTTGCAGGAAGGATGCGGTCAGGGTGAATTCACGCTCCTCTTTCTCGAGAGGCGGGGATTGTGCGCGGCGGTTGTGGGAGATGTTCGCGATTGTAGGAGGGTGCACTTGGCTCGAGAAGGGATCGGCACTACCACTCTCATCATAGTCGGACAGGTCCAGCTCTGGCGAGGGTGACATGCGAGCTCTCGCGCGCGCGTCCATGTCCTCTTCTTCGGAAACACCCGATGATAGGGAGGGTGTGACGATGCGCGGCATGACTGCGCCACTCGAGCCGTCAGCAGGAATCGGCTGGTGGGGTATCGTGGTGAGGAAGTAGTAGACGCGCTTTGGGTGGGTGCCAACGAGCTTCTTATCAAGGGGACACCTCGAGAGCGCAGTCCAGTTGCGCTTGAGGTAGGTAGCCAATCGCGAGGAGATGATGGCGGCAGGGTTTGCAGAACTGTGAAAGGTCAGTATGGTTGGCTTAAAGCTTGGCGCAGGGAGGGATGATGTTTGTACGTACCTCTCGACGATGGGGATGGTGGGCGACAGGACAGTCGCAAGCTCCTTCAATAGGTGGGGGCGGTTGCCGGTC
Organism: Didymella arachidicola; assembly: GCA_016630955.3. NCBI lineage: Eukaryota > Fungi > Ascomycota > Dothideomycetes > Pleosporales > Didymellaceae > Didymella > Didymella arachidicola. The sequence goes on from CM049986.1 coordinate 537,933, forward strand.
TTCTCGAGCTGCTCGATGACGCCGACGACAATCTCGTCATCGATGCCTTGAGTGTCAACCTTGGCCTGCCCGGACTCGCCGCCTGGAGAGGGTGGCGGGGTGTCTGCAACAAGGCCTGAGCTCTTTGGTCGCTGTGCATCGAAGTCGCGGAGTGGCAGTGTGTTTGAGGGCGATGTGAGGGACGATGCGCTGGACCCAGAATGGGAGCGCTTCTGCTTTTTCGCGGGCTGCTGCATGTCGGCGGTCGAAGGCGGTGAGCGCGCAGACCGAGGCCCTCCAGGAATCGCTATGCCCAACGACGGCAGCGAGAGGGATTTCCGGCGGGTGTTGTAGCCCATTTTGTGTGTCGACGGCGATGTAGGGTCGCAGAGGAGGGTGGAAAGCGAGCCTTCCAGAAAACAGTGAAATTATTTGAGGCTGGAGACGAAACGCAGCAAAAAGTGTTGTTGCTGCGCGATGCCAGGGGTGACGATTGGCTCGAGGAATGCACGGCCAAGCTGCGGCCTATACGTGACTGGCTGCAACAGCGAGTATGCAAGGCAGGGTAGCGTGCGACGCTGCTGTGTGGAGCGCGGCGGCGAGGATGATGGTGGTGATGGACGAAGGGGGGTTGAATTAAGGTAGATAAGGTGATGGGCGGTATGAGGGCCGTGAAGTTGCAGTCCGGCGGCACTCTTCTGACGACACACGCCTCCTGAGCAATGGTTGCGTAACTGGGCGGCGGCGACTGGTTGCCTCAAGCACAGTCCAGCAGCAGAAGCAACAGAGGTGCAGCGGTGACAGAGCGAGACAGTAAAGTTCGCAACAGACAACACCACGACGGTCACAGCTTTGATGGAATGCAAGTGTGTTGAACAGATGAACGGTCCCTGAGAGGGTTCGAGGGGAAATGAGAGGGGGGGTGCGATGAAGGGAAGGAACGGAGGGTAGGTGGAGCACTGGCGAAGAAAGTGCGACTAGGCTGCCTAGTGAAGCCGTGCGTCGACGTAGGGTGAATGTGTACGGGCGACTTCAGGGATGCTGCTTTCGGTCCGGGAGACTTATGACAGCATGCTAACTTTAGAGCCCTTTTGGCTTCCTTTTGGCACCGATTTTTGCCTTGCTGGCCAGGCTCTTGCCAGGGGCTAGAGTGCGCTGCTGCTGCTGTCCACCCCATGGCTGCCAGATGGCTGAGCGCAGGTCGCACACGCGCCTTTCTCCAACGAGATGGCCTCACCGGACGCTGCGTCCAACGTCTTGCGCGTGGTGAGCGGCCACTCCCCTCTGACCACTCATAGCTCAGCCAATATCGGGCTACCGGCAGACGACGCGGAGCCTTCTTTTCTTCTTTGTCCTCCAACAGAAACATGGTGGAATAACCAGGTGGACCGCGCTGTCTGTACATGGTACGTACTCAGATCGACGGGCACCCACTGTGCGAGATGAGGTCCATCCTTGCAGTGGGGAGGTCGTCCCAGGCGACGGCCATTGTCCAGTGCCAGCGCAGCCAGACGTCGAGCACGTCGAGCAGCTCTGGAGCTCCCTCACGTCCTTCTGTGACCTCATGCGCCGCGATGCTCATCTAACATGTGCCAATCCTTGCCGCCTGCATGCCGTCTGCACCAAGGCGGGCCGCCTGTTGCTGTCCTGGAGCTGACCGCCTCACCTCCCCTACCTCTGCAGCACATTGCGCAAACGGCCTTGACGCGACTGGAGGAGATCTGAAGCTTCGTGCATATCATTTTCCCAGCAGCCTGCACAGGTCTAGCCTGAAACCGCTGGCTGCAGCCTTTAGCCTCCTCCGCGTGTAGGGATACTCCCTGGTCGGTGAGCCAAGCGTCTGAAGAAAATCCAGATGGAATTTTTTCCTGGCCTTCGCCATGCGGAAAGGCTTCGGCAGCCGAACCATGTTCGTCTCGCCGACCCAGCGACTGATGAGCAGACTTTTTCTTTTAACCAGTTGCAGGCTGTCGAATGACAAACTGAGCAATTGATTCTATCAAACGACGCTGTGTAGACCACAATTGACCAAAGCGCGCATACGCGCAACGCCAGATACCCTTCTGGAACTGTGGTTTCACGACCACTCCACCCGCAGCGCTTCTTCCGCGACGCACGCGACGTACCACTACGTCCGGCGATTGGCAGGGACCTGCAGCTTGTGCAAGCCCACGCAGCGTCACTTATGTGGGGAGCGCCGAACTTTTGGCTGGCGGTGGGCACAACGCTCGGATGCGCTACGCCGCTCCCCCAAACGAAGCGGAACTTAGGAAGAATCGGGAAGCTGCATCTGCTCACCGCGATCTTGCGGCTGGCCCTGCTGGATGTTGTATCGCAAAGAGCGGTGTTTGCTGTATTTGCAGATACGCCGAGTCAATCCAGCAGCGCGCGATGCCCAGCGCTGGCTGGCGCTGACACGCAGATGCGCGCCCTGTACGAGTTGTGAGCTCATTTTGGCCAGAGTTGCGTTATCATCTTGGAGCTTGGTGCGCAAGCTATCGGTAGGTGCTGTTCGAACCTTGGACGAATCGCCGTCCGCATTTGGGGCAGAATGATATTTATTACCGTGTTCGTCGACGGCGAACGTCAGCGAGCTCGCTTGAGTTGCTGCTTCTACCCAACGTTTGGTAAGGATCTCAGGTCAACCCCTCTTCACAGCGAGACTCGCCCCAAATTGACGTCGATTCAACGTCGACTACCACGCCAGCAGCGAGCAAGCGCTGCGTCGAGAACTCTATTCCTACAGCCAAGCCTTTATTTCCCAGCTGGGATTTATTGATTGCGGTTGCATGCATGTCACCCCGCATCCCTAACGTCGCGGCCGCGGTGGAGGTGACACAACAAAGACGACATTCATCTCCACAGCGACCACTACGGTTTTTGTGTCACCGAAGACTCGGTCTGCGGCACAAGCGGTTGTTCGCCCTTTGCAGCTGCTGTCGCAGCTCCGGCTATCTTCTTGCGCAAACCCTTCCGGGGCTTCAGCTCTAACCACCATGTCGTGCCGAAGTTGTACCTTTTGATGTTCACGACCTCAAGGCCGCTGTCCTGCACGATCTTCCCAATGTCTTTGTTCCACCAACACCCATGCTCGTTGGCGTGGGCCGGTGCAGTCTTGTCCAGCAGGTTGTTGAGCCAGTCGTAATGCGACTTGCCGTGCTCCAGGAGCAGTATCTGCCCATCCTCGTTGGTGCATGCCTCGATATTCTGCAACAGTTTCACAGGCTCAGGCGTCGAGCAAAGGCCCATCGTCTCAATGACCGTGTCGTAGCCGTCTTGGGCGTCAAAGGGCGGTGTGATGGGGTCGAGAGCGGATTGCCGCTTGAAGAAGACGCGGCTGAAGTACTCCTTGTGCGTGTCGTTCCATTTCCGCCGCGCGACCTCCAGCATGGGCGCGCTGCTGTCCAGCAAAGTCACGGTTGCGCATTGTTTCGTGTTGTAGTAGGCTATGTTCCTGCCTGTCCCCACGGCGACCTCCAGCACATGTCCTCGCGCCAGCTTAGCAAGCTTCTTGCGCTTCGAAGTAAGCAGTAGCAGCTTTTCTGAGGTATCGACCTTCTCGTCGTAGCCCTCAGCCTCCTTGTCGAAGCGATCTGTGAGGTCCGCTGGTAGGTCCTTGACGTCACCGTCGCGCGTCAACGAGACGTACAGCATCACGCCGTACATTCCCAGTCCGAATGCGACGGCTCCGACGCCAAACATGGGCCATTGTCTCCACCTCCGCAGTTTTGCCTGGTGCTTTTCTGAGGCCAATTGCTCGTCTGAGAGCCGCTGCAGGTCTCGTAACTTTGGCCGCGCAGCCCAGACTTTTCGAATCGCCTCCTCGGGTGTTTGCTTGGGATCTGGCTTCGACAGGTCGTATGGCGACTGTATCTGTTGGGTCGGTGCTCGTCTGTTCAGAGGAAGCGCGCGTCTGACTGGCACCGCCTTCATCGTCGGTGGTATCCGCGGCGGCTTCGGCATCTTCGCCATTGTGCGTGTGCTGTGTATGACCGATGAGATGTGCAGGTCGAGTTCGACATGGAACATGGCTCTCGGATCGACCCTTTGCGGTCCGAGCTTGAGCCGCGCCACACCACGAGGCTGAAGCCGTCAACCGCCCTTTGCCGACGCGCCCTGCGACGACATCGGAGTAAAAGTTCGCTCACTGCACGAACAGGGCAGCAGAACTCCGCAATGTAGATTTCGCTGGACTGACTTTGCAATAAACCTCGTACTTCTCCATCACTGCGCGTGTTTGCTTTGAATTTCTTCTTGTGCAATGTCTTCCCCAGCATCTTTGTCGTCCGGGCCCAAGGTGCCCAAGTCCATCATAATTGTCGGAAGCGGCGCCTTTGGTCTCTCCACAGCATGGGCGCTCTGCAGGAACCCCGAATTCACGTACACCACAATCACGGTAGTAGATCGCCAGACGTTCCCGACGCCCGATGGCTCCAGTGTATGTCGACATCTCTCGCTTGAGACTGCTTGCTCGAGCACGCGAGCACGCGAGCACGCAGGGCGATATGTCCCAAATAGGAAGCATAGCTGACCACAACACTGCAGATTGATACCTCGCGCATCATTCGCCCCGACTACGCCTCTGCTCCGTATAACCGTCTCGCAAACATCGCACTGGACCGATGGCGCACCGATTTTGCGCCCGAGGAGTACCATGAAACCGGTCTTGCTCTAACTGCATGGGGCAAGGAACAGAAGTACGTCCAGACCGCGCTGGAGAACGTCCGCAGAATTGGCACAGACAGAGTCGAGGTCACAGACTCGCCCGAAGAAATCCGCCGGGCGGCAGGCCTCGAGGGCAACGACGCCTGGGGCAATGGCAGCACAGGCTACGTGAACTGGAGCTCTGGGTGGGCCAATGCAGAGGGCGCCATGGTCTGGCTGCGCGAGAAAGTTGAGAAGATGAACCGCGTCAATTTTGTCGTAAACGGCGTTAAGAAGCTCCTCATCGACCACAACACAAACACAGTTTCCGGCGTGCGTCTCACCGACGACTCCGAACTGACTGCAGACCTCACCATCTTGGCCGCCGGTGCCTGGACAGCGTCCCTGATCGATCTTCGCGGAATCTGCAAAGCCACCGGCCAGGTCATCTGCTACATGCCCATCTCGGACGAAGAACAAAAGCGGCTGGGCAACAACCCGACGATCCTGAACCTCTCGCATGGCCTTTTCATCATCCCGCCATCCAATAACCTCCTCAAAGTTGCCCGCCATGGCCACGGTTACGTCAACCCAACCACAATCCCACATCCGGAGAGTACCGACCCCAGCGCAACAATAACAACAAGCCTTCCCTGGACCGCAGTCGACGATCCCTCCCAAGCCGTGCCCCAGGAAGGCCAGCGCGACCTGCGTGCCTTCCTCACCGCTGTGCACCCCTCCATCTCTGTGCCGAGCCGACCTTTCACAAAGAGCAAGATCTGCTGGTACACGGACACGCGCGATGGCGACTTCCTGATCGACTACCACTCCAAGTATACGGGGTTGTTTGTCGCAACCGGCGGGAGCGGGCACGGTTTCAAGTTTCTGCCGGTCATTGGCGATGCGATCCTGGAATGCGTGATGGGGCGCACGCCCAAGGATTTCGTGGGCAAATGGAATTGGCCCAAGGAGAGACTGGATGAGGAGAAGTGGCTGGGAGACGGGAGTCGCAGCGGGCCGGTGGGGTTGGTGCTTGAGGAGGAGATGGCGAAGAGTCGGGGCAAGTTGTAGATCGAGAGCTGAAGGAGTTGGACGGTGACGTCTTATTCCGAGAAGTTGTAGGAGTGTTTTGCATGTTATACCAAAGGTCAGGCATCTGTTAGCGATCATCACAGCTCGGCGCATTATTTTAGAATACGGACTATCTCACCTAATTTTTCGCATCGTATATTGAAACCGGAGCTTCACTGTTTGACTTCTCTCTAATCGTGACACCCAACGGGCACCTACTGCCAGCAATAGCAATTTACAAGGCATCGAGATCTGGTGCAAAGATTGCCACATGTGCGTCGACTGCAAGTTATTGTCATTTCTTCGAATCTCCAAGTACCCACGAAGGCCTTCAGGAGATCAAGCTCATCTGCCCATGACGACAACGGGAACCTTCCTCTTTGGGAAAGTTCGGCAAAAGTGTCGTTTGCGGAGGTGAATGTGCCAGAAATTCCGCTCTCTCCTGCGTGCGGAGTGCTCCAGCCCTGCAGGACTGAGGGCGCCACAAAAAGTTGCCCTGACGTCGTGATGCACGGAATCTCCCCGCGTCACACGCAACATCTCAAACGCTCACAACCACCATGGCCGAAGAAATGCACATCAACCCCCAACGCGCGAAGCAACTTACCGAGAACATTGCGGGCATCACATCGCGCATAAATGCCGCCAGCAAAACCGGACAGAATGTATGCACATCACAACCCCAACTTCTACCAATGCTAACAGCCTAGGTCCGCCTCATCGCCGTCTCTAAACTAAAGCCCGCCAACGACATCCTCGCCTTGCACCAACCCCCGAACCCACTGCAAACTCACTTCGGAGAGAACTATGTCCAGGAACTCCTTGAGAAATCCAAGATCCTCCCCCGCTCCATCCGCTGGCACATGATCGGTGGCCTGCAGTCGAACAAATGCAAGCAGCTGGCCGAGCAGATCCCCAACCTGTGGTGTGTGAGCAGCGTCGACAGCGCGAAGAAAGCCAACGAGTTGGAAAAGGGACGGAGAGCGCTGCGCGAAAAGGATGATACCGCAGAGAAGCTGAGGGTCATGGTGCAGGTCAACACGAGCGGCGAGGAAGCAAAGTCTGGGGTTGAGCCCGGCGATGCGACGGAGCTATGCCGGCATGTTATCGACAAGTGCCCGAATCTCGAGCTGTTTGGATTGATGACCATTGGGGCTATTGCGAGGAGTAAGGAGACTACGCCTGAGAACGAGAATGAGGATTTTGTCAGTCTGAGGGATACGAGGGATAGGGTTGCGCAGGAGCTGGAGTTTGAGAAGGAGAAGCTGGAATTGAGTATGGGCATGAGTGCGGATTTCGAGGGCGCAATAAGAATGGGGAGTGATGAGGTGCGGGTTGGCAGTGACATCTTCGGGGAGAGGCCTGCAAAGGGGGATGCGAAGATTAAGGAGGATGTCAAGGAAGAGAAGAGCTAGTTCAAGGCCAATCGAAAGAAGGAGGGACTTCGAATAGTGCGTGTGTTGTGGTGTGTGGCTTGTGCCATCGTTTGTCGCTCACTGTGGCGTTGCTGGGGTCGCTCCTGCCCAAGTTGCTCGGGCTGCGCTCACCTCACCTCAGCGTTGCAATGCGCCTTAATTGCGTCTTTGTGCCTGCCGAGTAATCGTAAGCTCACGAGCTCTTCGCCAATAACGCTGTCTCTCAATCACCATATCCTACTCGCAGAGGTCTTCAGCAAAACCGACCTTGCACGTAGCATGGCGTATGTCATTGTTACTGATCCACTTCCAACTACTGACATCACTGCAGCATTACATTCCACCGCAATGACTACTGCCAAGTTTATCACACAGATCGCCGGTGGCGCCGGGCCACCGTCCAAAGCCCACCGTTGCCCGGCTACAATGGCACCGTATCCTACTATGTGCATCTGCGCCACCCGCTGAATCTACACTGCACCGTTCCAGAGACCAACATGCGTCCAGATCCTGATACAAACTACGACAATAATCAAGGGGGCACTATCATCAGCACAAGCAATGGTAATGACCAGTCTCTCAAACTGAGCAAGAGTGAGCTTGTAGACTTCATCAATGAGCTCGTCGTCAACAATCGATCTGGAGTCTATCGAGTATTGCCACCAACGTCATCTCCGCATCCAGTCGTAACCTCGAAGCGACTTAGAGAGCAAAAGCAGCACGCAACGGCGTTCGCTTCAAGTGCACTTGCTGTTGAATCTGCGGTTCACAATGCCGTAAGTACATTTGTTCTCGTTATCCGCATCGCACCGCCAGTGCACCGTTCCTTGTGATGTATACGATGGCATCTACTACATCCTATGGAAACGCCTACTGCCATCGACTAGCCCCAAATCTCTTGAGGACACAACTGATACTGTCTCAGAACAGCAATGCGACAGTACTTGGACCTGCAGCCAAGCGCCGAGCCCTGCCATCACTAGGTGGTCCAGCAGCTGGTAATGCTGGTCAAGTCGATAACGGTGGCTCACACAGCTTCAAGACTCCTACCGCTACACTGTGAGTAAGACAAGTCCGAGTGATATCCATCTCTGATAAGTCGCAGCCTCGAAGGCCCCGCTGTCGAAGTGAAAGTCTCCATGAAGACGGTCGAGAAGAGCTGGCATCTACCAATAGCTCTTCTGTCACACGTCTCACCCTACTTCAGAGCCGCAATAGAAGAAGTTCTGCGTGGCTACAGAGCATCGATCAAGCTGGAGGACTTCAATCCGGCAGCCTTTGCTACGTTCGTACAGTGGATATACTACGGTGCCTACAATCCGCAACTAGTGGCCGCTATACCCCCCATCGGGGATCATCACATCGATGTCTGGATTCTGGGAGACAAATTAGAAGTTCCGGCATTTCAAGTTCTTGCCATGTCGCACATCTTCACGCAATTCACACGGTTTCACCGACCTCTGACTACCTCCTCAGTGCTTCGGGTACGCGCCAGGACGGATGTCGATGCTCCGCTGCGACTGTTCTTCCTTGATATCCTGGCCGAAAACTTCACAAACCAAGAACGCGTTCAAGGTACATTGGAAAAGTGAGACATCGCCTTACACAAGCATCCGGATGCGCGGCTAGCCCTCCTAGGTAGATTTAGAGCTCGAAGCCCTTGTGTGACGTCGAGGGAGGATTACTCGGCTGCCAATGAGATACTAAGCACTGGCAGAGATGCTCGATCTGAGACAGCATTCGAAACAGGAAGTCTACAGCTCGACCTGTCAGCCTTGCCCAAGATCAAGTCAGAAATCAAGTTGGAGCCGGCGGAGTCATGAGTCAGGTCGCGGAGCAAGTCAGGACCCTTCAACTCACTTATTCTGCCTAAATATGGTTATCATCGACCAGTATTACTGGTTCAGCGAAAATTCGTTCGTGAGCATGGTTCCTAGTAACTTCTACGGGCCGTATGTAAAATAACGCAAAACAGTGTGTCGGCATGAGCGCAGTCATTTGACGGTTGATCTAACTACTTGAACATCGGTACCTTAAGAGTACTGGCCACAGTACAGCCACTTTGTGATAGGTCGAGAAGATCCACGAAGAAAAAATATCACGATGTCTGCTACTGCTTCATGTTCTCCAGTCCAGCCAGCTTCGCAGCCAAGTGCCCATGTGTGCACACTGTGCTTTGTCACACACCGCAGCCCTCAATGTACCTTCACACACGGACAAACAATGCTGACCGCTGGCGACTATATAATGTTCCGTTCACCCAGCCTACGTATAAAAATTATTTAAGAGCACATTCCACGAAAGAAACAAGAAAAATTGACAGAAAATCATCACATACAACTAACGTACAACACGGGCGAGTGGACCACACGGGCGAGTGGACCACTTTTGCCAAGACCCCACCAAAACCACCCCTTCACACCCATGCCACTCCAACAAGCACAGTTTAATGCGTCAAAAGAGCGTCAGATACAGCTTGCGCTCCAAGCTCTTAAACAAGACGCGAAACTCTCAGAGCGACGCGCTGCAGATATCTACAGCGTCTCTCGAAGTACACTACACCGACGACGCGCCGGACGACCTTCACGCATTGATACTATGGCCAACTCACAGAATCTGACCAATACTAAGGAGCAGGTGATTGTTACGCATATACTTGAGCTGTCTAAGCAAGGACAGCCTCCCCGGCTTGCAGATGTGACTGATATCGCCAATTCTCTGCGGAAAGAGCGCGGTTTGGCCCCTGTTGGCTCAAACTGGGCCAGCACGTTTGTTTCGCATCAGGAGGAGCTCAAAGTGGTGTTCAATCGCAAGTACGACTACAAACGAGCCCTCTGTGAGGATCCTGAGGTTATACAGGGCTGGTTTGACCTTGTAGCCAATACCAAAGCCAAGTATGGCATCCAGGACAACGACACGTACAACTTCGATGAGACAGGCTTCATGATGGGCTAGATAAGCCCAGGAGCAGTCGTCACAGCTTCAGAGAACTGTGGACGGGCAAAGGCAGTCCAGCCAGGCAATCGCGAGTGGGTAACGGTCATCCAGGGCTATTGTCAATGACAGGGCAGCATGCAGCCTTAGGGTGCGCAGTACCTCACCAAGCAAAACTACTATCAGATCTCTGCTCTACCCTTACCCAGCGTTCATGAGCATGGACAATCCAGACTCCTCATCACCCTCAAAGACCAAATGGAAGCACCTTATCACGCCCCTGATGATTGCAGTGCTTATGCAAGAAGCCGTTCGTTGTATGACCGTACAACAGCTGTATTCCCACGATATGCGGACCCTGTCCACCTTTATGCGTGCGTGCAAAGACGGCGTTCTTCCAGTAACACTCACTCCACTCACTCCACTTGCCAAAGCGTAGGCTCAGATCTTGGTATACCGTATTATGCTAGTCTGTCCCCTGCTATGCCCGCTGCGTGAGACTATCCACTCTATTCTTAGATGCCTCCTAACTCATTATACACCCCTTTAATGAGCCGAAGCAAGATCTAGCTACTTCTTATTATATGCATCGGTTGCGATGTGCTCGATAAGTATGAGGACGTGGTAGGTCGGATGAGGGATCAACGGCGGATCTGCGGAGCTGTAGAGCGGCGCGATGAAATATTACTATAGCGTGCAAGCTTTCGCGTTAGCTATAGGTTGCGCGTTACACCTTATCTTGAAGTTGCACGATAACTGTATTAGAAGCTGGTTATGGTTGCGTTTCGATGCTGGGTGTGTTCGTTGACATAAGCTATGCGCCGGGGTCTTTAATCCTGAGCCAGGTATCCTAGAGCGCTTGGCAAGAGCACCGTACAGCCACACAGCCACACAGCCATAGGTCGCAGCAGCGGTAAATTACAGCTAAGCTACTTTAAGCTAGGTGTGCGGATCTTCCTTTTCTGGCACTTCTGGCAGGCAGGCTGGGAACTAGCACGGAAGCACGACACCCTCTCAAGCTCAAGCGCAGTGCTCGGGATAGGACGATGATATAGCAAGTTGCGATTTGACAGACTTTCGACAAGATGCATAAGCTTCTGACGCACCTACTGCTAGCCAAAGCGAGGCTGTCGCGTGGCGCTTATACTAAATTGTCGTATTGCACGGTACGTAGAGGCTATTTCTGAAAGACACCAGGAGAGAACAGACTGTGTAGCTCAAGGCTAATATTCCGAGAATATCTGTTCTTCTGGCTTATTATTGCGTTTGTTGTGTTGGGGTGTGTCTGCAGCGTCCCGCCACACAAGGTGTCCCGTGACGCAGGGACGGACGTTACTGATCAAGGAATTCAGGCTGTGGTTGCTGAGAGTGTGGAAGTAGATATCTGAGGTATATGGCTGTGTAGGGAGTTTGCGGGGATAGTGCGTTGGACTTGCAGACTGTAGTCAAGAATGCGATCGTTATACATGGCGAGTTTGTGTCCTGGTATTTTTGCTTTAGGGGTCTGATGCTATCATCGCTGCAGGAATGTGGTGAATCACCTCTTATTCACGAACAGTATAAATTATGATAAGGCGGGTATTCTAAATGGCTACTGTTGTCTAGTTTAACAGAAGGAACAGTCTACTTAACGCCCTGCAGGGCATAGACATGCATACTGCTGAACACTGACATAGCCGCCCGTACGTACAGATCAGCGTCCAGTCTTCTCTTGATGTTATTGTGCCGGATTGAAGACGGTTCGATTCTATTAACCCAAACCTAACCTAACCTTGACCCAACCTTGACCTAACCTGAACCCATTTCCCAACCTGCTTAGTTACAGGGGCGGCCTCGATAGTTATATGCGTCAGTTAAGTCGAGTAAGTCACTCTGTTGGTAGGCTGCAGAGATCTTGTTGTCAGCCCAACTTTCCTGCACCATAAAACTTGCCAACTCACCTTATGCCTTGGCTCAACGACAATCACACTAGGATACTAATATCTATCAGCTTTTGGAAAATTACCCGCATTGGAATTTGGTCATTGATTGTACTATAAGACAACGACTTTCCTGCGTATAGGTGGGGTCGCAGCCTCTGGTGAAAACAACGGAAAATGAAAGTCTGTGGCTAGATTAGACTCAGGAATGTCGCACTTCAAGTTTGTACTGCTAGCAGACATTGGTTTGGATTGCAAGCTGGATGAAATGATGCTAACATTCACTCTTATGCGCCGTTGGACTTCCCATCTGTCTCAGCGGCAACCTTCTGCGCGGCAGCCCTGGCCTGAGTCAACGACTCATGGATCAGCTTCGACAATCCCCACACATCAAACTGGACAGCGATCGCTCGGAAGCCCTGCTGGATCAACATCGGTACCATCTCCACGCTCAACGCACCACTACCACACATTAGCCACAGCCAGACTCGTAGCAAAGAGGTACTCACCCAAAGATTGGTAGATCATTCGCGTGCGCAGCAGCTCCAAACTTGCCCATCGCCTTCGTAAATGTTGGATGAGGTTCGCCACCCAAAGCATTTGACAGATCCAGTCCGGCATCGATCATGTAGTCTCCGGGCCCGAACATCAGCGCACTCACTCCGGGTACTGCAGCGATCTCTTCAACATTCTCAACACCCTTCACAGATTCGATCTGCGGAATGATGCAGACGTGGTTGTTGCTCGTGGCGACGTTGTAGTTGTCATTGGGATAGAGTGACGCGTCGCTGGTAAACTATCAGTACGCTGCGTGGATGGATGGGTAGTCAAGTGATGACGTACCTGACACCAGGGGTAAACGTCCAGGGACTGAATGAGCGTTGACCAAGGGGTGCTATCGAGTGTTAGCCAAAACTTTTCGAGGAGGACTGAGCTGGAGACAGACGGTAGTACATCTCTTTGATTATATCCTTGACTTCTTGTGCGGACTCGACATGTGGTATTATGATACCTGCTGCACCGGCATCGAGAGCGGTGGTGAGCGAGAGCTCATCATGCTTAGGCACGCGGACAATGACCAGAGCGCGGCCTTCAGAGTGGGCCTGCGCTGCGTGAATAGCACTTTCCTAGTGAGCCTCGATAACCGATATTGGCAAGGCCCTGACTCACTCGTGCAGCTCAAGCCTGTTGAACATGCCATGCTCAACGTCTATCCAGATGAAGTCGGGCTTTGTGGATGCGAGAAGTTTAGTGACGAACGTGCTCGGGATACCGTGAGCAACGCCAAACAAGGTCTTTGCTGGGTCTGCTTGCGCATCCTTGAAAGCTTTCTTCAGATTCCCAGGGTACGTGAGCATAGCCGCACGGTAAGGTGCTTGAGCATGCAGATGCGGCTGCTCGCTGTAGGGCTTGTACTCGGTCATTGTGGACGAATGTGGCGGGATGTTGTTATTGCAGGAAACTATAGATTGCGGATGGAGGTACTCAGCAGAACCTACGTGCTTGCATACCGATATCTTATACATGTGCTAATTGTCTGGCGCCGGTAGCGCCATGTCAGACGCATAGTCTCGACTTTAATCCGACGTCCAATCCTGTACCGCATTAGCAGGAGCTACGCTGACTTTGGACATTGTATTTCAGGTACTACGCAGCGTGCGCACCTTTATGGTGGAACGGGTTGGTGATGATGGACGCCTAGGGTTAGTGCTTATGACCAAGTCGCTAAGGAAAGGATACTTCGCCCGATTGGCCATAATGGTGGAAGCTGTTTGGATCCAGTCGGGCAGCAGAGCAATTGATCGTGGATCTGTCACTCTTGGTAACAGCGATTGGGTCTGTAGCAGTTATTTTTCGTGGGGGGAGTGGTTATGTGGTTCTGATGTAAGATTCGGAGACTCGGAATTTGCACAAGACGAAACGGGTTAGATCTTTGCCGAGCAGCGAGACGACGAGTGCACGAACGGTCGGACGTTTATAGAATATCGGGCTTTTAATTCGTTCATCCTATCGAGGAAGTGTATGCTGCATCACTGGTCACAAAAAGTCGTGACCGTGCTGACGGCGACGCTTCACTCCGATAGTGTACATGAAGCGTGATGGAGTGCGCAATGTCTTGTTGAAACCTTCTCAGTTCAAAGCACTTTGATGGCAGCTATGTGCTGGTGAATTATTGAATTACTCTGCAATTCCGCGCTCTCCTCAAGGCGACGGCTTGGTCCATATCGGTTGCATATGCGGCTGTAGCAGTGGGCTTGGTGTCGAGTTCCTCAGTGGTGATCCTGGCGCCAATGTCGAGGATTGACTATGGTAGCTGGGAGACATGCTCTGCTTTGACTTTTGTGTGCGGATCTCATGCTGACTGACATGTATGGCAGGCTTCTGTAGGATGGCTTTGACTGGTCTTGTAGGGGCTGGTGTCTTTGCAAGTGCTGGCGCTGAGTAAAGGACCTCCCCCTTCTCCACTGTCGACTCATCCAACTCAGCGGCCTTCTTCGCCTTCTTGTTCCGCGAGAATATGCAACCCAAAATTGGCAAGAGTACGAGCATGACCATGACACCGCCAGCGGCGATACCGGCCCAAACGCTCATTTGAAGCTTGACCATGATTGTTCTAATGGAAGTTCCTTTGGTTGAGGGAGTGAAGGTTGGTGAAGCAAGAATACTCTACAGGCACGTGCACCGTGGTGAAGATGGTGACGAATGAGTGTTGGCTGTAGTAAGGTACTGTCGATCTTAATGGCTGATTGTAACGCTTTAATACAATAAGTTGGTCCAAAGTATGGGAATGAGTGACGATCAGTGTGTAGCGAACGGCAGGATGGCGAAGTCCGCTAGAAAATATGCTTCAGGCCTTGCGCTGGGGTGCCGAAGGCTTTTCACTGGTAGGCACCATCGTCTCCTGACAGCCCTACAAAGACTGCCGCGACAAGAGCCTTACCAGTCCCAGCAAGTCTCAGCGGAGCATTAGCCAGGCAAAGCGTGTTTTTTGACCATTTTGCAAAGTTGCCCAGTCAATTTTCCATAATTTCCACATCCAAAGAAGCGGACGTCGACATTGGGCTGAAAACTAACCGAATATGGTAACATAAGTTTTGGTGGCGGTTCTCCGCTTCTCCAGCTGAGATCTAGCTCGTAGTCGAATCTTTTCGTGTCTTGGCCATGAGACGCCACTAGTTTCCGATATCACCAACAAGACTACTATCATCCTTCCCTTGGCCATGGCGGGCTCTATCGTTTTGGCTGTCAGATGCCGTGATCAGTGAAGCATGCGGAGAATGTAGACATTCAACCATGGCATGAGGTTGTAGTTGAACTGCATGTTGAAGCTGCACCTTTTGCCGTAATGTCTCCACGGTGTCGCGCGATGTCGTGACGCGCTTGGTCCCTCGAAAACGCTTTGTGCAGCAAATCGCTAGTTTCCCTATGCGCGCGATGGAAGGCTTACGCGGTGACAGTGATATCCGGAGCCGCCGCTCTTGGTTTTGACGCCCGTAGCAAGCTGTCCATTGCGGGCTCTTCAGGTGAGCTGTCTGAGGTTATACCAAACAGCCAATGGACTGTGGATATGCAAATGTTCAAGCAGTCATGTTGTGCCCGGCAGACCCAAGCTGCGAAATTGGGCTCTTCCTGCGGGCACTGAAGAACGTCCTCTTCTCTTCGGATTTCGGTGTTCGCGCAAGCAATCGGTGCTAATTTCCAAAGGCGCGCTGATGCAGGGGGCACTCGCGGCTGACATCGTTATGTGGAAGAATGTGCGTCTTGGGAGAACGCCTGAATCGCAAGAAGAGCGTTGCGAGGCGAGTGTCGGGTTCCTGAACGTGGCAGAGTCTGTGCTCAAGTGGAGAATGGGTTGATCTGCCGAGCCACTGCCGCGTGCCTGGTCACTCGCCTAACAGCCTTCGCAAAAGCAAACCTTATTCTGCCGTATGTACGAAAAAGTGGACGTGAGTTTGAGATACTGACATCTTTACATGATGGCGCTTGAGCTTCGAGAAGCTCCATCGCCATGGGTCAGCCCCTGTGCTCAAATTTTGGAGTCGTCCGACGGAACAAGGCTAGTTATCGTCGCCAACGAAACGCGTGGTAGCCGCGTAAGATCTTCGCATGTCAGAGGTGTGCTTGCGTAATTCCATACCTGCCGTCTGTGGTTGATCAGACCGGTAGAGGCTGTGGATGCATTTGTTGTGACTGGGTTGCACGAAACCACCAATTACAGTGAGATTATTTGTTTAGTAGCCTCCAAACATGAACAAACATGGACCCACCTGTGGCATTCTGAGGATATGCATTGTGGCTTATCGGAAGTCGGCAATTACACATTCAATATGCGTACAGAGCCTCACTTGATGATGCTACCTCATTCAATACTGATGCGCAGCCGCGCGTAAGATTCCACTTCACTGTATACGACGGAGCCTTCGATTACGTCTTCATTCCTCTGCAGCCCCTTGATGTCCCGCCGCCTATCAAGCTTGTCATGTTCATCAACTCCATCGCCTCCTCCTTACTTGGAGAACCCATCACGGATCTCGACAAATTTAAGGTACCGATCCCTTGCCCAGCGACGCGTGCGTTTGCCGTACACTATCATAGGCCAGCTGGACGCCATGATTACGAAGCTCAGCACGCCAAGGACAATGAAGCAGTTCTCCATTCCAGAGTCAATCCAGTAACTCGCAACAAAAGTGAACAACATGGCGATGGTGTTGTTGATAACAGCAACGCCCACCATGCCCTCAAGAACCATGTCACTGCAGCTTGTTAGCGGGTTGCATATGAGTAACATGAGGCGGAACATACGGGAACGAATCTGCGAGGTAAGACAGACTCAGATCGCCAGCGCATCCATATCCAAAGCCAATGAACCCCAAACCGATATACGGCACAGGCCAGTCCCAGCCACGCGCCGACCCAATACCAAAAAGCCACATGCCAGTCGGGAAGATGATCGTGCAAAGCGCCATAAGGTGCAGGCGGAACTCAGCTTCCATGACACCCTTGTTGCGTTTGATCATCCACTGCATGAACTTGTCACTGCCGTAACCGCCGTACGCGCATCCGATCAGACTACCGATGAGAGTGGGCAAATTCATATTACCGACCTCGGTCTGAGTGTAGTTCCAAGGCTCGTTGTACCACCAGTCTTCCTGAACAGTTAGGTAAAATGTCAGGCATATATTCTGCAGACCCCACTGCAGACC
This sequence comes from Didymella arachidicola, assembly GCA_016630955.3. Lineage (NCBI taxonomy): Eukaryota > Fungi > Ascomycota > Dothideomycetes > Pleosporales > Didymellaceae > Didymella > Didymella arachidicola. The sequence goes on from CM049986.1 coordinate 555,099, forward strand.
AGCGTACCAGACGGCTGGGAAGGTGAAGACGCGCAAGGTGTGCCACAGACGGTGGAAGTATTGCTCTGCGCCTGTACCGTGGAGATTGGGCGCAGGAGTGATTATCTTGATGCGATCCCAGTAGGTCTTGCGACGGTTGTAAGAGGTTGACATGCGTCCTGGGGCGGTCTCATTTGGGTACGCGTCCTCTCCGTTATTGAAGGAGTTCTCGGCGCTATTGTGCTTTTCCACAGATTGCGGGACTTTTTCGGAACCTCCATTGTTCTCCACATTGCGGTCGACTGAAGCTGTGTCCTCAACGTCGGGCAGAATGCCGACTGGAGCGTGTTCTATACTTTTCTCCGGCAGATGCTGGGCAGCCTCCACCAGATATCGATCACCGTTTCCAGTCAGATAGCGGTCGCGGTTGAACTCTGTCTCTTCGAGACCGAAGAATAGGACAATCAGACTGACACCACAAATGATGGCGCCTGCATAACCAATCCACCGCCAACCCAAACCGGTGGCCAGGTGAGCACCGATAAGCGGTCCCAAGTAGGTACCGATGGCAGTCGCGAAGGTGTAGATACCCAAGACACTACCCGTCTGGTGCTCAAACCAGATATCAAGAAGCGAAAGCTGGACAGTAGCTTCACCAACTGACTCTGCGGCGCCGACAAAGAGCTGACTCCAGACGACACCTGCGACGTTGGTAATGCGGCCATACCAGATTAGACCGCCAATGTTGACCAACATGGAAATCAGGTAACCAAGACGGCGACCGTACAAATGAACCAGCGGTGAACTGAGCAACGTCCAGTATCCAATGGCAATGAACAGGACACCAGCGCCGGTGTTGAATACATCATAGCTGATGCCATACTCCTCGTTGACGCCGTCAGATCCAGATCCAGCATTGTTAGATGTCGCCGCTGTCAGACCGACAACATACAGAACAAGAATGGAGTGCCAGATCTTCCTAGGCTTGGACCAGTTCAGAGGATCATTCGGGGACTCCGAGGGTTGCGGCACAAGAACGATATCGCCATGTTTCAGAAGCGAAGCGTCTCCAGGTAAATTGTTGCCATTCTCATCATAAAGGCGACGAGTGCCTGGAATGACTTCTTCAAAATCCGTTTGTGGGGCGGCCATCGGGCAGGTATTCCTCGGGTGGCTGGCAGCTTCTGGGCCGGGTGCGCTAGTGCGGTCAAGAAATAGTGTGTGTGAAAACTTCTAATGAAGTCGACGCCTCCAGCGTCGATGAATGTCAGCCCGCAAGCATTCCGTTCTGCAGTGCAAGGAGAAGCAGCAGGCGCGACTGAAGAAATTGACCAAATCTCTTATCTGCACTAAGATACATGGTTGCAAGCTTGGGCATAAAGCGGCCCGCGATAGAAAACCCGACGTCATGCAACCCGGAGGAGACGGCGCATTTTACTTAGATAGGCTAGATTGACAGACCCTTCGGCAATGTTGCACGAGGTTGACTTTCCAGAGTTGACAACGTCTTCTGTCAGCGTGACAGGCTTCTACTATGGTACAATACACCTGTCTCTTCAAGACGATCGTCCATGGTCAAATCAAGGCCGATATGAGACGGCGCTTGGGGGCGCTTACCCGCTGCTCACATCCGTGCAAATCACGTCTTTCCAATTTTCACTGCGTCCTCAATCTTCAGACGCGGCTCTTGATCTTCGGGCTGGTAACTACATACAGACGGCAGTAGTAACTTTAGTGACTGGGAGAGACGTGAGTTCGAAGACCGCCATTCCCTCAAATGCTTGAGTGCAATACTGCTTTCGGTCTCAGTTGAGGTATCAAAGAAATACATGACCGGCGTGATCATGAAAGCTTAGTGGAACTGCCCGTCCAACCGTGGCCCATTCTTTGGCCAGATTGCAAGACTAAACAAGAAGTACGAGAAGGGCAGATTGTACCAAGTTCTCATATCCTGTGGATTTGGTAACATGAAAACATGAGAAGAAGCGGTAACCTGACCAGCCATCGTAGAAAGAGTGCGACTCAGACTTAGCGACACTCGCCTTTCATTCGAACATTGTCTTCAGTATTAGTGCTCCAGAACAGCATACCGCGACGGCAGCAGCATTTGAAAACAAGCATAGTGCCGATCATGCAAGGCTTCTCCGAAGGTTCTTGGTGGGCAGCAAAGCAGCGGAGGATGAGGCAGACATTGACAAGAGATGTGAGTTTTTGCGCAACTCAGCCAAGTAGATACGTACGGAAATGCCCTATTGAGAAGCAGGTCTTGATGAGATGACCAGGCTAAGGCGTTGGAGGCTCTTGTGCCCACGCAAAAGGACAGGCACGTAAGATATATACCAAGACGGCAGCAGCGGACAAATTTCTCCTACAGCAGCACCCTCTTTATGCAGGAGAGTATCATTTGCCCATGGTACCCATCATTCACCATCATCACGATCTCCTCAATGGTCTCATAGCTATGCTACGTTACTTTGGAAGAGAGAGATCGAAGAAACACAGATGGCTTTGTTCAATCATTCTGAGCGTGGATCGAGGACATCATGTTTGTACACATAACGTGACGATGCTTCTACTGGAATCAGACCAAGCAGGCGCACAGAGAAGACATTAAATCCCGCCGTTTTCGATTCTAGTCATGTGCCGTCATATTAGTGGTTTCGGCTACCGCCAAAAGTTTGAAATGACATCCGCAACCAAGAAGATATGCAGAGCACCGTGCTCCTCCTACACACCGGTGGCTGTCACATGGAGGAGAAGCCGCCAGGTGGCAAACATTAGTGTCAATTGCGATTGCCTTGGTGAGATTTACACAGCGGCAACAGAAACAAAAGCAGATGATCTTATTCGGAGTGACAATTTTCGGTAGAAGACATGTTTGCAGTCTAAGTGCTTTTAATTGCGGCAGAAAAGATCGTTGATGTATGACACCAAGGAGTTGCAATGCCGTATATATACGGGTAAAGAGAGTTTGTGTGACGAGTGCCGATTTCGCCCTTTTTCCGAGCGCTCGCGCCCGAGAGCTATGTATACTAGGAGCAAAGAGAAGCACCTGACGTCGTTGCCTTGCACCGTGACATTATATTGGAGTAAAGAAAAGCTGAGGGCGTCGGAAACGTACTCAAACTCCAAAAAAATATTCAGAAAGAGATGTGAGAGACCACACCTGTGATATGAGCGAGGCCCTGCTTCGGGATGTGGTAAAACGAGCAGGTCATGTGGCGGAAGTGATCGTTTGCACTTCTTTTTTCGAACGAGCTGGAGGACAGAACATCGGCGATCCACCCTCTCATTTCGGAGGAGCAGAGAAGAACCAGAAACATGATGTTTATGTTTGCAATTTGAAGATACCGAACGCTTGGAGAGACTGAGGTGCAGAACAAGGAATGTAACTCTTCGAATGTTGCTTTCAGGAAGAATGTCTTGACAGAGAAGGACATGTGTGTGAATATGGTAATAATTTGTCAATTATGGAGCAGATGCAGACATGGAAAAATGCTTGCCAAGAGCGTGCTTATGTGGACTGGCGGACCAAGTTGCACGAGAAATCAATGAACACATGAATCGAGCACCCGCCGAAGAGATCCGGCATCGAGACTCACGTATCGTACCCCCATCCGCCCTGGGTGGCCTGCGTGAGACCCCGTCCACTTCCATTCGACAGCGCTCTTGCAACCTGGAAGCCCTGTGACAACAAACCCACGGCATTATCGACACCTGCATGCCCCGTACTGATGGTCCCTGGCATCGGTGGATCGGCAGGACGGTCAGCAACGCCTCGCATCATTTCCTCACTGGCCTCGCCCTGATACCTATCCAGCGCCAACCGCTTGATAGCCACGCACCAGCGATCGAAGTACTGCTCCTCGGAGACAGTAGTGTACACCTTCCTTCCGTTCACATTCACGCTGAACGGCCACTCCGCACGCACGACAGCGTAGCGCTTTGTACAGAAGAAGAGCAGCGGCCATGTGATAATCCAGAGAAATGTAAGATAAAACATCCAGCAGATCCACTTCGTGTTGCGCCAGCTATTGACACGGTGCGAGGTATAGATATCCACATTCTCGTCCTCGACTGGGAAGGTGATGCTGATTTGCCCGCGGTAGTTGGTTGAGCGAATGAGCCCTTCGAGACGATTCGTCATGTACGTCTGGTCGAACCCCGTGACGGTGCGCTTGAGCCGGAAGATACGGAGAGCAGACGTGCTGGCACAGAAGCGGTGGCACCACTCCCTCAGAGTGGGAGCCTGGGTACCGACTTCGATATCTTGTTTGACGCCTGGAGCGCGCTTCTTCAAGATTGTCCCGCGGTGCGTCTTTTCCCCGTTGAGGGCTGTGACGAGGTTCATGGACGAGGCGTCCGCGGTTGAGAAGTTCGGGTGTATATATGAAGATATGTTGAGCACGATGCGGAAATCAGTAACGTCGTGTGTCTCCTTCTTGTCCCCGCGTTTCGTAGTCTCTTTGTGGATGCCCATGATGTATATCAGCGGCACGGGGGCGCTGCTTGCGAAGGAGCGGAGGGCATCCTCGAGAAAGACAGGGTCTCTATCGTAACGGGGATCCATGTACGTGGTGGTATCGCACACTTGCGGCTTGCCATTGTGAAAAGCAGGCTTGTTGTGGTCGGTTCGGATAGTGGGTGGAGGGACGTGTTGAAGAATTGGGCGTGGCGCAGCGTCGGCTTCGCTGTCCGCATACGAGGGAGGCTCGTTCAGCTCGGGCGCGTCGTCGTAGGTGTAGTCGTCTGGAGTGGTGTGGAGACTGACCGCATCCGGACCATCTCTGTACTCTGGTGGCGGAGCTGCCCTACCCATGGTGATAGTGATGGCGTATAAGACAATGTAGGCTTATGCTATGTACGAAGCTTGTGTCTTACAGACTATGAATGATTGTAAGGCAGGTGGAGATTATACTGAACGACAAGGAAAGACAGGAAGATGGGACTCAGCCGCTTATGCTGATTCCAGAGGCCGCCGGTGAGACTCGCGTCCTTGAGGGGGCTGTTTTAGCAGCCATCAGGCAACCACCCACTTATCGGCGTTCCAACGGCGGGTATACGTGCGTGCATTGTCTTGGCTTTGGTACAGCAGGCGGCAAAACGATCGAATAACAGATCTAGTGAGAGGAGTTGCTTTACTCTACCCTGTCCTTGACGTCGTCCGCGCCCTGTGTTGCATGTGAGTGATGCGGGGAAGGGTGCTGGTCAGCCTCGTGGACGAGATGGCGCTAAGATAAGCTTAAATGCCAAAAATTTGGAGCGCGTAGCGAACTGTGGTTACCTTATGAGCTTCTGTTGACTGCACCTCACCTTGAATATTGGGTACAAAGCCTGGACAATTGGTTGCCATCACGCTGGCCTCATTTACCCCAGTTTTGCGCATTCTTTGTGCCCCGCGAACGCTCCGATTGTGTCCACGCCGATTATGGGCTTCCGGTAGCTCCTACACCTTGAGTCGCAAGTTCCATAATTCGCCTATAATGGCTTCCGCCGATGCGACGATGGCTGAGCCGCAGGTCAAGACGATCGATGCCATGCCTGCAGAAGGACAGCATATCAGCCATGTGGGAAAGGAGTACACGACCATCAAGGAGGGATTGGCACACATCCTCGTACCGCATGACATCCCTACGTCAACCAATCCGCGCATGTCGAAGGAGGATACGCAGAAGCAGCAGGTCTTCTACAACCCTATTCAGCAATTCAATCGTGATCTGAGCGTACTCGCAATCAAGACTTTTGGGCTGGACACCATACAGCGAAAGCAGGAAAGGCACGCAAAGTCGCTGAAGAAGGGACCGAAGAAGCCAAAAGGTCAGACCAAGGAGCAAGTGGGGGAGCAAGCAAAGCCAGCGGAGACAGAGTTGCCTGCGAAAGGAACGTCTGCAGAAGACGAAAACACCCTGAAGCGCAAGCTTGCAGAGGGCGAGGTCGGCGATGCAGCACCTTCGCCTAAAAAGCAGAAAATTGCAGATACTGGCGATGCATTGGAGGAGGATGAAGTTGCGTCTGCATCAGATGCGCCGGTAGAGGCAGGCAAGGAGCCGCAGCCTTGGAGAGCGCCATTCACCATCCTTGATGCGCTCTCAGCGACCGGTCTGCGTGCTCTGCGATACGCAAAGGAGATTCCCTTCGCGACGTCGATCACATCCAACGATATGTCCAAAGACGCCGTGGAGTCGATCAAGATGAACATCAAACACAACCAGCTGGAGGGAACCATCAAACCCAACACAGGCAACGCCATAGCTTACATGTACAGTTACTGCGACAAGAAGGGCTACGACGTGATTGATCTGGACCCGTATGGTACAGCAGCGCCCTTCATTGATGCTGCCATACAAGCAATCGAAGACGACGGTCTGCTCTGCGTGACATGCACAGATTCAGCTATCTTTGCATCGCACGGCTACCTTGAGAAGACATATTCACAGTACGGTGGACTGCCGTTCAAGGGCGAATCTTGCCACGAGGGAGGCCTGCGCCTGGTCCTGCATGCTATCGCACAATCGGCTGGGCGTTACGGCATGGCGATTGAGCCCTTACTCTCGCTCTCCATCGATTATTACCTGAGAGTCTTCGTGCGAGTAAGAAAGACGCCAAATGACGTCAAGCTGCTCGCAGGCAAAACCATGATCGTGTATTCTTGCGACAATGGCTGCGGCGCGTGGACGACGCAATTCCTCGCGCGCAACAAAGCAATGAAGAACAAAAAGGGCGACCTGTTCTACAAGCATAGCTTTGCCGCCGGCCCTACGGCAGATGAACACTGCAGACACTGCGGAACGAAGACGCACCTCGTTGGGCCCATGTACGGCGGTCCCCTGCATAACACAGCATTTATTGAAAGAGTTCTGGCTCAGGTGAATGAAGTCGACCGCAAGACCTACCCGACCATGGATAGAATAGAGGGCATGCTGCGCACAGCAATGGAAGAGATCACGTTTGGTAAAAAGCCCAAGGACGAGAAGAGCAAACGCACACTTGACCCTCTCATCCCCAAGGCTGATCCCGCAGAGGTGGATCACCACCCTTTCTTCTTTATTCCCAGCTCCATCTCGAGAGTCGTGCACTGCTCGGCGCCACCTACTGCAGCCTTGCGTGGCGCACTCCGACACGCTGGATTCAGAGTAACTATGAGCCACTGCAAGCCCGGGTCGATCAAGACAGATGCGTCTTGGACTGACATTTGGCACATCATGACTGAGTGGATTCGCCAAAAGGCGCCGCTCAAGAATCCTCTTAAGGAGCATACTGCAGGCCGCGCAATCATGTCAAAGCCGACTACGAGCCCGGTGAAAACCAATGGCTCAGCAGTCGCCACTGCGGCAGAGTCGACCGCGCCGAACGACGAGAAGGCTGATGTCGAGATGGCAAACACCGAGGCCAGCATAGTGGCAGAGCAAGAGACACCTTTGCGACCCTCGTACCTGGACACCACATTCGAGGTCAAATTTGACGAGAAGCTAGGCAAAGATCCTGACCGCGGCAAGTACGTGCGCTACCAGCTTGCGCCACGAGAGAACTGGGGCCCCATGGCGCGCGCAAAGTAAAATGCACAAGTGACGCACCGCAGCCATGGCATTGCTTGAATATTGGCGCTATTGAAAGCGCTTCGTCATGATCGTTGGCGGACTGTAACCCTTGACGCCGGACCGCAGTCGAAGTATGCGTTTGGCAAGAAGTAAGACGACGTGCCGCGGACCAGCCAGATCTTCAACATCTTCGATTGAAACAAATTCAAATTTATAGTCTTTGTCATCGCTTTACCCTGTCTCTGTCCGCCCGTCCTCATTTCACAAACCTTGTACGCGTTCGCAACGTGACCACGCGTCTAAGTCGGTCATCTGGCTATGCGCTAGAGCCGGAGATCATTACGCGCATCTTACATCATATGCACAAAACTCTTCAGGACGGTGTATGCGTTGGGGAGCACCTCGCTGGGACGTGCGCCCGCCTCTATCAATTGTCAAAGTAGGAGCACGAGAGTCGATTGGAGTACTGGTGTAATAGAATCGGTACAGTTCTCTAGGATCGAATCTCTTGTGACAGGCAAGACTCACGCCACGTCGGGTGGAGCGGCACGGCAAGCTCAATCGGTACCTGCAGGCTACGGAATTAAAGAACAAGGCAAGTTTGAGCAAGAGTGGATTGACCTGCGCTCCGCGGATATAGAAAGTCGAGACGCGAGTGCTGAACAATAGGGACAGCCTTGCGCTGGAGTGGTTGCTCATTCGCCGATTTTGCTGTGAGCCAACTGCATTGAGCGTCCAACCATTGATCGGTCGCAACGGGAGCGCTAGCGGCTGAGAAAGCTCGACTTCTCCACCATGTCAGAAAGACGTCACAAACAAACATCGAGCTGCGTCCAGTCGGCAGAGGGCAGCCTATCCTGGTAACCACGCGTTCGTGCGGACGCCTGGGGCTCTCTGCAGCTTTACGAGGATGCGTACTCATCCGCCATTGGCTCGTGTCACCTGTCCGATCGAAAAATTCCCGAGATCCCCATGTCATTGTCCAGCTTCTCGATGCCTGTAAGATCCAATTCCTCATTGAGATTGTCATGAAGTCATGGCATTAAACGCGTTCGAGAAATTTGCCTGTTGTCATTGAACTGTCAGTGAGAGCAGTAGCTCGATCTATGTGGTCAGTAAGAGTAAGCAGCATCTGTATATAATATCATTGACGTCGCCGCCTCCTGCTTCCTCCATCTTATCATCAGTCAACCTCGAAGTTAAGATGCTCTCCAAGGCAGTTCTCAGTACCTCGCTGCTCTCGGCGCTCGCCGCCGCCGCACCTAAGCCCCAGGTGTCCGGCTACACTGACGCCGACGCTTCATTCTCGGTCGAGTATCCTACCGGTACAACTGCCAGCGTCTTTGGACCTGACTCCCAGGTACCTGCCGTGCCTACACAGACCGGCTCTGCGTACCCTCGCATCAGCCCCAACCCCACTGGCGCTACCAGCCACGGTCCCTATTCTGGCACTCCCACCACCACCGGAGCTGCTAAGGCGCCTGCCACTCTCGGCACTGCTATTGCTCCTCTGCCTCCGAACCCTACCGCCACCTACTACAACACCAATGGCTCTCCCCAGAACCCTATGCCGATTCCCTACACTCCGGCTGGTGGTCTTGGTACCAACGGTTCTCTGCCTCGTTACATGGTAGAGTCTGACTTCGACTATGAGTCTATCCAGCTGGGTCTCTACCAGGAGTGGATCGAGCTCGATCTGTTCAACAACGGGCTTGCCGTCTTCTCTGAGGAGGACTTTATTGAGGCCGGTCTCACTGCTGAGGACCGTGCCTACATTGCCTTCATGGCTATCCAGGAGACTGGTCACGCCACCCTCCTCTCTAACATGCTTGGCGAGACTGCTGCTCCTCAATGCACATATGATTACCCCTTCCGCACGGTTCGTGAGTTTATCGACTTCAACCAGAAGCTTACCCGCTGGGGTGAGTCTGGTGTCTGGGGCTTCATCAACCACCTCGACTCTCGCGAGGTTGGTCAGCTCCTTGCTCAGTCCATCGCCACCGAGGCCCGCCAGCAAATGTCTTTCCGCCAGATGCTCGGTCTTCACCCCATGCCCGTCTGGTTCGAGACTGGTATTCCCCAGTCCTGGGCGTGGACTTACCTTGCACCTTACATCAGCTCCTGCCCGGAGAACACCACACGTCTTGCGTGGCAGTAAGTTCATTGAGAAATCGTTGCAAGAGCTCGCGCTAACGCCATCCAGAAACTTCCCTACTCTTCACATCGTGAATCAGGCCAACCCCAACCGCTTCTCGCCCAACGACACCAAGCCGAACGAGGTCTCTGGCCAGCGCATCGCTGACCCCGCTGATTCCACCATCCCCGCCAATGAGTCTTGCGTCGGTGTCGACCCCAGCGACAACCCCGGCTACAGCTGCGCACCCGGCATCGTCCGCAACCGCTCCGAGCCCCTCTCCTTCCCCGGCAAGCTTGTCAACCTGACCTGGGAGGCTCCTGGCCAGGCTGTCGGACCCAACAATTCCTACATCACCGCCACCTCTGCCGGGACCCCCATGTTCGCCGCCTGGGTCAGCCAGCTCAACCTTACCTACACTCCTCTGACCGTCACCAGCAACAACTCGGGTTACACCTACCAGCCTTCCAGCGAGGTCTACCAGGGTGACCCAGCCGCTAATGATACTATGTTCTTGGCCATCACCGACAGCGATGTCTTCCTCACTCCCTTCAACCTGTCCATGATCAACCCTCATGTGGTTGCTCTTGGTCTTTACCAGGCTGGTTAAAGTGAGTGCAAGTAAGGAGTCACTATGTACCTGTATATAATGGGTTAACCTACGGGTTTAACCATGCCGCGATAGTAACGGCTTCGATTAATAATAATGACAAGATGATACAAAAATCTGTTTCCACCCCTGTGGATGTGATGATAACTCTTCATCGTAACACACTTCAGTTGTTGGTCATTAACCGTTTGTAGTGCCTTCTTCAAACAACGTATTTACATTCGAGCCTTCGCATACATCTCAGCGCTCGCACGACCCTCCGTTCGGACAGCATCTACAACTTACGCAAACTCCCCAAGATCCCAATGGTTGGTTCTCGCTTTCCACCCCCTCCTCACTCCAAAAGACCAGGACCATATTTCTCCCTCGCCACTTTCTTGTCTTCATCCTCTCAGTAGTCAACGCTCAACCAAACACACTCCCCGCAATTACCAGCTCTGCCTCCGCCCCTTGGCTTGTACGATAACTCGTGGTCTACAACTACACTTCCAAGCCTTACCTTCTCGCCCTTCAAACTCTACATTCAGGAGGTACATCGGTCAGATCCTGGTCTAGCTAACGCGTATCCAAGACTCGAGCGAAACAGAGACATGCGTTCTGGACATCCCTTCATGTGCAGCGACTTGATCTTGGTATCTCTCCTCCAGCGGCTTGGTCTCCAGTGTCAACACAATGTACACAATATACACAACCCCCCCCCCCCCCTCTTCACATCCAAACCCACATTTTCCGCATTGCAAACAACATCCCCGCTCCCAGCACCACCAACCCCAGTATCCCACATTCTCCCACCCAAACCCATTCCAGACTCTAAACAATGCTCGACTCTATCTCTATCCCCTCCCTCCCAGCCCCAGCGCCTTAAAAGCTCGTTATTCCCTGTGTCCCCTTGTTCGAGATTATTTGTCTTTAGATCGGGATGAAATGGTTGGTGTATGATTTGCCGTGGGGTCTACGGGGAGATTGGGATGGATTTTGCTGGCTGCCTTGGAGGATATCTAGTTCTGAAGCGGATAAAATCTTGAAAGGGGGGTCTCAACATCGACAAATTGAGGGCGTTCATCGAGGAAACTTCTGAGGATATGTATCAGAAATAGAGAACTTTTAAGGCATCGAAGAATATGCTGTAGTGCAGATGTCCAGCATCGCCTTTTGTGTTGGTGTCGGTTGCGACTGCGGGACACTATAACTACGTTGTTGTTGACTGTCTCGATTGATCTCGCGCCGCACCAACTGATCGCGAGATTTCCTTCTCTAGATTGCCTGGTAACAACACATCACGTGCCTGTTGGGATTGCCATTCCGGTTGTACTCCATTGCGAGCGCCGGCGCTCATTTAAGATGCGCAATCATGCGGTTGGATGTGTACTCTGTGCCAGCATCGTATTTTAAGGCTCTAGATACCAGCCTGACTTTGAGATCTGCAGTAGTGAGATGATACTCACGAGACACGATATTGGCGCCAGTTTATTTGAGCAGGAACCGGCATGTTGTCGATGTAGCCCTTCAACTCAAGTCTCGGATGCGCAACCACGGTATGCTCTGCGTACATTCAGAATTGATCGGTCGATAGGGCTAGAGTAGGTGGGCGCCAAAGCGAGGGCAAGTACAGCCATTCGTCGCATATTCTGGGGGCCAATCCGTCCTGGCTTGGTCCGCGACGTCACAAATCGAAGATACTGCGGTCGTAAAGCATAGCACATCCGACACTGATCAGTTTAGAGTCCTCGGCCTGGTTGTGACAGTTTGCTCAGACGGCCCTCTTTGTGTCTGTTGAAGTTATCATTGCGGTCGTATTCCTTGCCAGGCGTGGTGCAGGGCTGGTTCGGGCAGACGAGTCGGATTTCTGGTTGGAAAACATCCTTGTGAACAGTGCATTGATGACGTTTTAGATCTCTGTTCAGGTGAAAAGCTGAAGTGCATAATGCGCACTTGTAGCGGCGGTTGTGCTTGCGGTTGATATGGGTTCTAGTAAAACTCAGTTCAGCTGTCCAAGTACGTCTTACGTGTCAAGATACTGACCTTCTTTGTCCTGCTGTTCTGAAAGTTTTGCCACAAGTCGTACATGCATGGGATAGCTCGTCTGGGCTCGCAGTGACTGCAGTGGAAGCTGCACAGGTGATTGATGTACTGACCATTCTCCATTTAATGATGAGACTTTTTCTGGGCGTAACATTGACTGGTGATTTTGGCGGATGGCAGAACTTCCTAAAGTACTTGTCCTGTTTAAAGATGCACAGTTGCGAGGCTACTTACAAATGCGACCCCGACCTTGGACCAGTCGGTTGGAGGGACCTCTGGGCACTTACCAGTGTTTGGTTGCCTAATTTTCTGTTAGTAGACATCTGCGTGATATTCGAACGGTTCACCCACCATGTCCTCCCGTCTTGATCCGGCAAATTTCTGCTTTTAGATGATAATGGTGGAGTTGCGGGAATTGCCACTGTCGATTGTTTGGAAGTTGTTGCATCGATTACGAGTGGTGTCTCTCCTGGCTGTCCGGATCTCGCCCCGTGGGATGTGGTATTCACGAGCTCAGAGGACTCATGACCTAGCGAAGACCTCGCTAAGTGAATGACGCGGCGCTTGTGACTTCTTCCAGATCGCGGTGGCTCTAAACACGGCTTTTCAGAAGAAAGCGAACGTCGCTTGCGCCCTGACATCAGCTCGGCTTCAGCATCAAAGAACATCCGATCTGTGGCAAGAGTTTTCTCCCATCTATGAGGTATTCCACACACCATACGCATGGGTTCACTGTGCCAGCGATCGAACTCGCTCTCAACCGCATCCATCTCATGGTATGCATGCCCCAGAGTCGGAAGTTCTGATACTTTTGTCTCCAGGATTTGTGACAGAGGTGGAAACCTGCTTCGCATACCGCGGAGATGGGAGAAGATGGCGGGGTTCGGTGCATATTCAACGTCGTTTGGATTCACGAATGAGGTAGCTTGCTCCACATTCGCTGGTGCAATGCGCAGGGCCGAAGAACGATGAGCTGGGATAATAAGCAGGCGTATAGCATAGAATGGAGCAGCGTACCGTGAGGGTCTGTAAGCCTCTTGAGCATCGAACGCTTATCAATGCCCAGTATCTCTTCTGCTCGAAGGCATTCTTCTCTTTTAATTATGCTCGATACACACTTGAAAAGGCTTGCGCCTGCTGACAACATTGGTGGTGATGGTCCCCAACTCGACTTGGACCCAGTCTGCGATGGCACAAGGGGCTCTTCGGTTGAAGCTTCGTCATAAATGTCGAAGTTAGACTTGAGTTGCCATATCTTCTTAATCCGGCTGATCAGACGCTTCTGACTAGTATCCTGTCCATCTGGAGACAACTGACTGTCCCAGACAGGACCATGGAGCACCTCTTTGTCCGAGTACCTAGAACCCAAAGAATCTTCCACATCGCCCTCATCTGTCGCTGTTGTATCGGAGTTGCTTCCGCAATGCGGTTCTTCCTCGACGCTGTGCCACGATCCTGCTTCATCACCGTCGTTCAGCACAAATCGTCTCACACGAAGTACCTGGAAGCTCGAAGGCGGCCCTGCTCCAATTGACACTTTCTTCAGTCCGCGCTTCTTCAGTAAATCGCAAAAGGCGGTGCGGAATTTGGCGCGAGACGGCAACGCTACGCTCGCAGTCTCTGCAACAGAAGGCAGGCTGGACAAAGTAGCCATGATGCGTGTTGATTGTGTTTGATGAGCGGAGCCTTTCGAACCATTTTCGCGCCCCGAACTAGAAATTAAGAAAAAGCAAACGGGGCAACAAGGCTGGGAGAGGCATACTGATAGTTGTAGATTGTGGCGCAGCTGGCCTATCAGAGGTGCAGTGGCTTTGACCACCGACAAGATTTCACTGCTCTTCCAAGTTTCAACGCCTCATATTTTCCCGCGTCGATTTCGGGACATGGCTGATGGATATCATAGAAAAGAGATCCGATGCAACTGGAGCGCTACTGACGTGAGTCGCTCCTCTCTGCCTAAGCTACCACGGCAAGCCTACATTCCCAGACTTACACAGACCCTGCACAAAGTACCGACTCCTTTGAGGTCGCGCACACGTGAAGTAGAGAGTCAGCCTCAGAAGACCTGTCCACACACCGGGAGCACACATTCGCAGTCAGTCTCTCATGTTTCAGAATAAACCGTCGATAAGCCCTGGCCACTTCGCATCATCAATATCAGATAGAATGAACAAATATCGCGATTTTACAGCCAAATATTACTTATTTATTCTTAAATATATTGCCAAATAAGTTAGATAGCCTAGTTCTACATATTTTAGCTATAATTTAACTCTCTCTATTGTGTTAATGCCGAATCTTGCATTCCAATTTTCATGGGGTGGCCTGGGCTTATTGACGTTTTTTTCTGGAACATGAGAGTCAGTATACGCACCGCCATCGGACCAAGCTTACAGTTGTTTGGCGATGAAACTTTATTCATCTGCAACCCCCATGCTCAACGAGACCGACTAGACACCCGGCTTGATTAGTTGTAAGGTCGGTTCAGAAGAGTTCTGGCAATGGTAAAGTCACTAAAGTGTAAGGTGTACGATCAAGCCACCGACGACATGGATCCGACGTCCATCCTCATCGAGTACGCTTGGTATGCTCCAACATTTGAGTAGCATACATTTGATACTGATAATGTTGCGATGTCTACCAAAGAGCCCCCGGGGCAATGGTCCGAGATCGCAAAACGATTCCCCATCTCCATCAAGGCGTAGCACTCCTAGACTCTCAAATGCCCAATGCCACACAATTTTAACAGGACACATACCAAACAAAGACAAGCAGCGCGCAACCTCAAGCCTCAATCACACAAACACACACACACAAGTTAGCTCGCAACGCGTACAAACGCCCAGCATACGAAGAAGCCAGTCCTCCACCTCAGGCTCACCGCCCACCATCCAAGAACCAGCGTCTTCGCACTGGGAACTTCTCGTCCGTGGCAGGAATGAACAACACACGCAACCGCACCGAGCCAAGCGCGGCTACCCCCGACCAGCAGATTGAACCGCAGCCCAAGCGCCAAAGTACAATGGAGCAGTCATGTCTTGCGAGCACAACGCACGAGTACTGCAGCCCCAAGCAGCGCGTACCCCCCTTCTTGTAGGCCTCCGAATCACATCCGTCGTCCTGGGATCCTAGTTGTGCCGGGTAAAAGCGACTTGATTTTGACTGTAAGGAACATGTGTACAGTGTTGAAGCGAGCATGTCGACGTGGGTCGGAGGTGTAACGCGCCGAAGGTGAGGAACTTCTGTTCTGGGTTGCTTATGTCGAGGACGTCGACGCAGCGTATCTGTCGTTGGAGGTTCGCTTCTTCGGGTCGGGGGGCTGGGTGCTTTGCGGCCGTGTTGTGTGCGCTGATGAGTGGGATGCAGGTGGTATGTGTGCGTGAGTTCTTTTTGAGTTTGGAGGGAATGGGCATCATATCCGATTCCTCGGATGACTTGCGAGATAATTGGTGGTTTCCTTTTATATCCTTCGCCTCTCATGACCTGGTGGAGATGGGATGGGAGGTGGTATAGATCCCGCCTCAAACTGAAGCTGTCCTGTTGGACATCTGATACCTCTCTGCTTCCGATCGCATGGCGCCATCACTTCCACGCCCACACCTCCTCAACCCCCCACTCGAGCCCCGCATACCGCACCCTCCCACCCATCTGCACCACTTCCTCCCGAAACGCCACCGCACACGGTAAAAAAGCATCACCCGTCCTCGCCGTCCTCTTCCACTTCTTCCCACCCTCCACACCCCCCTCATGCTCTGTATTGAACTCCCACCGCTCGGTCGTCGTCATGTTGCCACGCTGTACAATCCCCTGACAAAACCCGCCAACCCGAACAACAACCCCCCTAACCCCTCGCTCTGCATCCTCGCACCGCAGTACAACACACACATTCCCTTCCCCCCCGTCCGCGCTCATCCCGGAAGGACTGACAGGTACCCCGCGCCACAACTCCTCATGCCCCGCCACTTGTCCCAGACGCGGATGCCACGCGTGTCCATGTTCGAGAAAGAGCCCCTCCCCCAAATCATACATGTCCCCCTCATCCACATCCGCTCCCTCTCCAACCGCAACCCTTGAATCAACCCAGTGCGTCCACGTGTTATGCGTATACGCCCCAAACACCGGATGCGTCCCCCTCCCTCCCTCTACCGCCGCCGTCCCCGCAAACCCCCACTCCAGACGCCCCGCTTCCCCGGCGTTCGGCAGGGGAGACTCGCCGGGGCGGATGGGTTTGAGGTAGCGGATGTCGATGAATGTTTTGCTGGGCGAGGTGAGGACGAGGGTGGAGGTTGGTTCGAAGGGGGTTGGGGGGAGGTTTAGGGGGTTTTTGTGGGGGAGACCGGGGGTGTAGGGGATGGGGGGGAGGGGGGGGAGGGGGTACGGGAGGTGGTAGATGGATTCTCGGATGGAGATGCTGGGGGTGGATGGGGAAGGGACGGGTGGGGTGGGGGATGGGGGGGCGGTGTAGGTTGGTTCTGGGTGGGCTGAGGACGCCATGGTGTTGTTTTGGTGGAGCTGGGGTGGTGGTGGTGCTGGGTGGCGGTGTGAGCTTTGCGAGATGTGTGTTTGTTGTTTTGGTATTGCGGATAGGTGCTCAGGTATGCGTCAGAAGATTGATGTGGCCAACTTCGGTTTGTTCTCGTGGATCGGATTTCCTGGAGTAGGCGAACAGTGTGTAGAAGACAGAAATGAGAGGCCGGGGATTGTGGGAAAATGCCCAGGCGAGACAAAGTGAAAGCGAGAGTGACTTGTTGTATACTAATTGCTCGCCAGACGGCTCTTCGACGCTATCGGCGATAGTGATTATCTTGTCAATATCGGTTATTCCAATTGACAGCAATAGTAGGAATGCACCGAGAAGAAAGACAAGGAAAGAAGATAACTGCGATGATGTGATGTTGGAACAAGGTCGTAGTGGTAATACCCGCCCCACTTGCGATAGAGCGGCAAGCAGTCGCGTTAGACGGCCCTTCTGTGCATCAGATTCATTTGTTGGAGCTATCATAAATACATCACATGCGATGGAAACGATATCATGGGGACGAGTTTGCATTTGCAAAACTAGGTATCATTCACAAGCTGTCTTTTTGACAGACCTAAACGCCGCCCATGCTGGGAGTATCCATCACCAGACCATGACTTTTGAATCCATCGTAAGGCATAGCACAGAACCGAACCGCTACTTTGGCGAGCAGCTTATTTCTTCTTGTTCTCCTCCTCCTCGGCCTTGGCAGCAGCGCGAGCGGCGCGCTTGCCCTGGTAGCGGGCCTCGGAGCGGGCGTCACGGAGCTTCCTGTAGACGTTCTCGTCGCTCTTGTAGCTGGAGATGGGGCCCTCCTCGAAAGCAGCGACGTTCTTGATGGGCAGGATGTTGGTGCGGACAACGTTCTCGCCAGACTTGGCGGCCTTGACATCCTCGGCGGTAGCGTCACCCTGCTTGGTCTTGCCGTTGCGGCGGGGGAAGAGGATGAGGCGCTTGCGGTACTCCTGGAGGCGCTCGACGTTGGCCTTGAGGGACTCCTCAGAGAGGTTCTGGCGGCGAGGGTCGACGGAGATACCGATGGTGCGGGCGAACTTGCGGGGAATG
Source organism: Didymella arachidicola (assembly GCA_016630955.3). Classification (NCBI taxonomy): domain Eukaryota; kingdom Fungi; phylum Ascomycota; class Dothideomycetes; order Pleosporales; family Didymellaceae; genus Didymella; species Didymella arachidicola. Next base: position 572,966 of record CM049986.1, read on the forward strand.
CCAGCAGCTGGGTTCGTTAGTCCATGTCGGCGTTGTGTGGAAGGCGATTCGTACCCTTCAGCTCAACGAGCGAGAAACCACGGCCGGGCCTGACGCGGCGGTTGTACTTGACGGTAGGGCATCGCACAACGGGGCGGAGGAGGTCGACGGGGCGAGGAGCGACCTTGGCGGCCTTTGCAACGCGGGCGTTGCGTCTGGACGACTTCTTGCCAGGCTGTCGAGCGTTAACATCTGAAGACACAGGCGCCACTGCTCTCAGCGGAGTGAGAGGGGATTTACCTGGTCAAAGTGCACGCGGACGTAGCGTTGCCTGCAAGAGTCAGCAAAGTTTGCGCAACTGAACATTCAGGGTCGCATACCAGTCCTTGTGGAAATGGTTCTTCTGGATCTGCTGGTTGTGCTTGATTGCCATTTTTGCAGACTGCGACTCTCAATTAGTACTCGATTGAGTGACTCCTGGCGGCGCGATAACGTACTTGTCGATGGACTGTTGGTTAGTACTTCGAGCGACGGCTGACGAGCGAGGAAGTTGCGAGGCTCGATTGAAAGGTTTGTGGGTGGGTCTCGCTTATGATGCGTGCACCTATCACGCGCTTGCATTCGAATCACTAGTGGGAACATTTCGCCAGTCTTGGCAAGAACGTCGAACAAGACAGCAGCATCAACACAAACACGAGATCATGAGCGAAGATGGAGCAATTGCGTTGATTAATGCATCTCATAATGCATGTGCGCATATTCAATGCGCTGCGCGTTTAGAGCGCTGCTCACGCCGAGCTCTCACAAGATGAAGCAACAAAGGCCAGCGCGCGACAGCGCCAGCAAACCGAAGGGGATATCATACAAAAACAGCAAACCAAAATTCCACACGTATCCAAGGTCGTAACATCGTAGCTAGTAGTAGGCGCCCTGCACGGGTCAGGAACGTTACTCTTGCAAGCCTCCAATGCCGAGACCTACTCCATGATCCACGCGTGCCCTCGGACTGACGTGGTGCCCAGCGGACTCGGGTTGCGGCTTCTCGACGTGCTTGGGGCGTGCCAAGGTGTTGCCTTTCTTCACATGGCCGAAGATCTTGCTTTGGACCATCTTTGCAGCTGGAGTGGCGTGCATTGCTTTGGCTGGAGGTGCTTGCCGTAGCATGCTGGTGGCCATCTGGCTCGCTTGGGACTCGTTGATGCGGTCGTCCTCGCGATCGGTGAAGGCCTCTTCCTCGTCTATGCTGGAAGCTGTGATGGTGGAGTTGGAGCTCTGGCGTCGCTCATGTGCAGGCTTCTGCTGGTGGTGAGCGGGCGGCGCGGACTGAGGGACATGGGCGGGCAGGTAACTGGGCGGGGTGCGTGGTGGCCTAGCATAGGGATGCGATCGCCTGTTGGGGGTGTTGGGGAGGGAAGACATGGACTGCGCACCTCTGTGGTGCCCTCGAGACCTCGGTCCATGTGTGGCTGTCCTGGGTGTTGCGGGCGCTGTGGCCGTCTCCTGGCTCAGCATCTTGTCGGCAAGAAGGAGGGCCTCGAAGTTGCTGGGTCCGCGCATGTTCTCGTTTGATAGGGGAATGCGGTGCAGTCGCCGCGGGGTGGGCTGATGCGGTGTGCCAAAGGTCGAGCGCTGGGGCGAGGCATGCTCGTTCATCTGCTCGAGAAGGGGCGCCATGTGGTCTCTGTTTTTGCGGATGCGCGACTTCAAGCGGTCGTTCTCGTCGATCAGGCTGGCCAGCTCGCCCTCTCTGTGCTCGGTGAGGCGCTTCTGCTGCTCGAACAGGTCGCGGAGCTGGTCGTTTTCTGCCTGCAGGATCTGGTTCTGGCGGCTCATCTCGGCCATGATGACGGCATTGGCAGCATTTGCGGTCTCGGCATGGCTCTGCTCTGGTGCTGCGGCGTGGCGGCGCTTCTCCTCGGCCTGCTGCAGCACGTCCAGCTCTCGGTGCGCCATGGCAAGCTCGACAGCCATGCGACTTGCGGCTTCCTGGCTCTCCATGACGGCCATGTTGTGCTGGAGCTTGTAGTGGGTGGCAGAGAGTCTCATGTCGCGCAGAGCATTGGTGAGGTGGTCGACCATGGATCGCAGCTCTTCGGCGGAGGCATGGCTGACCTGGTCGTGCGAATACAGGACTGCCGCAGCAGCCTCGGCCAGGGCGGTGGTGTTGCTGAGCTTGGAGGCGGGCGGCGGCGAGGTGAGCTGCGGCGTGGGCGGGCTCGGGGTGCGCACGGCGATGGACTGGCTGTTGGGGAGCCGCGACGACGGCGGCGGCGTGATGGAGGTCGAGCGCGACGGGAGGCCCGGCGAGTCGGGGTGCGCGTCCTCGGTCGGTAGCAATGACGGCTCCATGGTTCGCAAGTGTGCCAAAAGTAACCGTCTTGTCCACGGGTGCGCGGGTAGGGCTTAGAGTTTGGGGCTGGAGGTGGAGCTTCGCAGTGACGTTCCCGGCAATCGCGAACGCGGCGCGTGCGGGGTGCGGAAGTGTCGCGCGAGGGATGCGTCTGTGATGCGTTGCAGCAACAAGCTCGCTCCAACAGGGCGTCGCGATGGTGCGTAAGAGACGGCGGCGGCGCGGGGAGCGAGGAGAGGGTGGATCGTGCAGGAAGGCGCCGTTGTGGTGGGCAGCGCGCTGGACGTCTGCCTCCACTCCTGCGAACGACTTGGTCGCTCCAGCAACGGCTTCGTGCAGTGACATCAGAACGGTCCCGACGCCGCCGCAGTCGAGCCCTGGGCGGCGTGGAAATTGTGCGAGACCAGGGGAGGCCAATCCCTGCGCGACAGGTCCGACAGCCCAAAAGCCCACAGTACTGTGTACTGTGTACTGTGTACTGTGCACTGTGCGAGAGCTCACGGGTGCATCCGACCACGCAACGCATGAACTGCGACATCGACCGCTGAAACGCCCGCCCGAGGCCATGGATCCGCCCTCGAACCTCCCGAGGCCCTCTGCCATACCGCGCCCGCCGACCTCGCGGCTGCCCGTCCTGCGCCCGCAGACCAGCCAGCCCCAGCTGCGCGCATCCGCATCCAACGCGGCACTGCGCAAGAAGCCCTCGGTCTCGTCGATATCGCGTCCACCGCCGCACCAGCACCAGCCCCAGCCCGTCCAAGCACCCGCAGCCCAGCAGACCCCAACTGTCCAGCGCAAGCCCTCGCGCATCTCGCTCGTTCCCTCCTACGAAGCCCCGACTGCTGCCCGGGGAGCCCTGCCTGCACCACGCCCGACCACCAACGCCGCCCTCACCAGGAAGCCCAGCCGCGCCTCTCTCGTCCCCTCTTCTGCCAGACGCGTGAGCACCATCCCGTCTGGACTCCCGCCGCCGCCGCCACGCTCGAGCAGCCAGAATGCCCCTGCCTTCAAGAAGCCCTTCGCGCGCCCGCCCTCCCGCCAGTCCAGGACGCCCTCGCACCCGCTCCGCACACCCAGCATCACCGCCGAGCACGACGAGCTGGGCAGCCTCGCCGGCTTCCGCTCAGCATCACGTGCCTCTTCGCGCGCAGGCTCGAGGGCTGGCTTCCACGAGAGCAGCTCTTCCCCCGAATATGCGCCCGAGGTGCGCCCGGAGGAAGCCGAGCAGAGGAAGTCGCGACCCTCGCTCTCAGAACGGACCATGGAGAGTCTGGCCCAGCTGCCCTCCTCGCCAGCAAATGGCAAGAGCAGCGCACGGAGGTCGAGCTTCTTCAGCCAGGACAACACCATGCCACCGCCGCTGCGACCTGCATCCGCCATGTCCGACAAGAGCAATGCTAGCAGGCCCACCACCAGCGATGGCACCGCCAAGCGTCTGCCAACCACCCCTAGCAAGGCCAGCGCACCCTCCTCGCGCATGTCCATGACCGTCCCTAGCAAGAGGATTGTCAGTGCCGCAGCAGCGACACCCACGGGAACACCAACTCGCGTATCCTCCATATCACGCCCTACAACTGCCATCAAGAAGCCAGCACTAGTACCAACGCAGAACGTCCTGACTCCCTCCAAGCCTCGAGCCCCCTTGTCAGACAGCAAAAGCATAGCCTCACGCACACCAAAGGCGCGGCCATCCGTGGCTGGCACTTTTGGCCAGGCAATCTCACCACCAGGCGCCATCAAAGCAGCATCTCCAACCCCACCAATAGGCAGTGCTCGCAAAGCTCCCGAGTCGTCGCTCGCCCTGCGCAACTCCATCGCTCAGGCCAAGGCCGCACGAAAGCAGGAAGCCAACGAGTCACCCAATGCAACGCCAAAGAAGGCCGAAAACTCCTCCAACGCCCTGCGAGAGCAGATTGCAAAGGCTAGGGAAGCGGCAAAGCGCAACAAGACCGGTCCCGTGAGGGCAGACACGCCGCCCAAGGACGCCATCATACCCGATCCCGAAGAGGTTGCTGGCTTTGACTTTGGCCTTGGTGATCCTTTCAACCAAAACTCCAAAGCCGGCCCGTCGGTACTGCGCAAGCGTGTCGATGGAGCCCGCACAACCGGTCGTCTCAACATCGCCGGCATGCAGCTGACCGAGATGCCCAACGAGGTTCTCCAAATGTACGATCCCAACGACACCACAGTAGCTTGGGGCGAGATCGTGGATGTCACGACCATCGTCGCCGCTGACAACGAGCTGGAAACGCTGCCGGACACCATGTTCCCAGACGTTGACATCAACGATGTTGACGATGACGATGCAGGGCCTCAGTTCGGTGGTGTACAGAGTCTCGACTTCCATGGCAACGTGCTACGAGAGCTGCCGATGGGTCTAAGGCGTTTAGAAGAGCTCACCAAGCTCAATTTGTCCAGGAACAAGCTTCCCATGGAAGCCCTCGATGTCATCACCCAGATTGCTTCCTTGCGCGAGCTGAAGCTTGCGGAGAATGACCTCGTAGGCGAGCTCTCGCCCACCATTGTGCGTCTCGCCCAGCTTGAAGTCTTGGATATCTCAAACAACAAGGTTATCGGTCTGCCGGCTGAGCTACGCGAACTGACCCAGCTGCGGACTATCAACGTGGCTGACAACCAGCTGAGGTCTGTACCTATGGAGCTGTTTGCTTCGGCATCCCTGGTCGACTTCAACGCGACAAAGAATCGTTTAGAAGGCACCTTCTTCACCATCCAATCTGCACCACGTCTGCAGGAATTGCGGTTGGCTGGGAATGCACTTACGGCTCTAGCTGACTCTGAAGACATGAACTTGCCTGCCCTGAAGCATCTGGATCTTTCGGCAAACAGGCTGTCCTCGTTGCCCGATGTGACATCTTGGGCAAGTCTCGGTACACTGCTGCTTGGCGAGAACAAGGTTACGACTTATCCTGAGGGCTTTTTCTCACTTCATCAACTGCGCATCGCAGATTTCACGGCGAATGACATCTCCAAGGTGGACGAGCGCATTGCCTTGATGGAGGCACTGGAGAATCTGACTCTTGCTGCCAACCCCATCCGCGAAAGGAAGTTCTTGACGATGAGCACCGACGATATGAAACGCGATCTGCATGCACGACTTCAGCCTGAAGAGATTGTCACTGGGCCTGATGAGGTCGACGAGTTTCCAATCGAGCAGCCCCCCGAAATGTCCCATGGTTGGACAGTGACTCCCTCTGGAACGCTCGACCTGGCCAGCAAGAGCTTGGCCGAATTCGATGACGGTGCTCTCGTTGCTCTCGCAGCGACAAGCGATATCCGTCAGATTAACCTCCAGAGCAATCTGCTTCAGACTATACCCCTCTCATTCGGCCAAGTCACCTTTTTGACCACCCTTGACCTGTCCAAAAACAACATATCAACTGCACTGACCAGCCAGCTCGAGCTGCTGAAGCTCCGTGAGCTGCGACTGTCCGGCAACAAGCTCAACTCGTTGACGTCCTTGACTGCGCACTTGACTGCACCCACACTACAGAGTCTCGACATCAGCCAGAATCGCCTCACAGGTTCCCTTCCCGACCTCCACGACTCCTTCCCCGCCCTCATCACTTTGATCGCCAGCGACAACGCCATCAATGACGTTCCCGCCGAATCGCTTTCCGGGCTCAAGATCGTCAATCTGAGCAACAACGACATTGAACACCTCGATCCACGCATTGGCCTGCACGCCGGCACCCTGACGAGCTTGATCGTTGAAGGCAACAAGTTCCGCGTCCCAAACTACCAGGTCCTGATCAAAGGCACCGATGCGATTCTCAGCTGGTTGAAAGACAAGATCCCCCGAGAGAGCAGTATAGTAAGAAGCGAGAGCGCGGCGAGCAACGCCACACGGACAACAGAGGACGGGAGCGAGTTTTTCGATGCGGAAGACGGCGGCGTGGCGTGGTAGGGCATGCTCAATGCTCGTGGCAGGAATTACTGATTATGATTGATTATCGCAGGGCTAGTCCCGGTCTTTTTTTTTTTTTTTTTTCGTCGCTGTTGTATGTTATGTTCTTGTATATTTTTTACTTGGTACTGGTGGTAGAGGGCTCGAGTGGTTGTAGGGTTACCTTTTTCTTGTTAGTGTATTGTGGTTAATGTACTTGGCGTGTTAGACATGCCTTTTTCCCATCTCATCTTTCGATCGTGCTGATTGCGATAGCCAATGCGATGAGGATAAGCATTGCGTTCAGACAAGGAGATGACGGCGCCGGGTAGGAGTGTGGAGGTCCGCGGACTACACACCACAACGCGCGGTATCTCATCATAGATTAGCAATCTAGACCCGTCCAAACCCCCCCCTAGATCAGCGCCTGGAACCGTGGAGCAGATAAGTTGCCCGAGGTACCTTCAGAAGGTGCTCAAGTATCTTCTGTTCTGGGGTTGGTCTTACACAATACAGTGCGCAGGTGGGTTAACACCGACGTCAAGCCAAGTCTGCATGCTCTCAAATTGTCGCTCGAGCAGTGCCCTATCAGCGCTGTACTGATACAATACTGCAGGGGTAAGAACGGCAACATCATCCCAAACAGCCTGCGCGATATGTGGCCAGTGTGGCATGTACGCCATTGGTACAACTAGAGGCGGAATAAACATTGGAGGAGATTGCAGGTATTTTTTTTGGCGATGATATCGCGTCGTACGCTCCAAGTAAGGTACTTGATGAGAAGGATGATGTTGAAGCTCGCGAGGTTGCAGACTCCAGAGTCTAGATACAATAGATGAGAGAGGCAGCGTCATCTGCTACAAACGCTTGATATTGTCCGTCTTTTGCGCATGAGCGAGGGTCTTTTAAATCCGGACGGCGTGAATGTAAGCGCACCTGCTGTTGTTTTTGTATAGGAACGAGTGAGATGAATAGCGGAGCTTTCAACTATGCACGCGTTTCATTGTGCCTGTCAACGACGCTTCCATCTTCCACACATAAATCGATTGTTGTTACCATTCGGAGCTCGCGCAATCCCGCCTTCCAGCGAGGTTTATGGGCTCATACGTCCACCAGTCGTGCACCATAGACCCACACCTTCTTCTGTGGCGCCTCGTCTGACGCGCTGATGTGCTGATATTGTGGAAGCTTGAACACTCCCACCGGAACCATCCATAGGTCTCTTGCATGGATACCACAAGCGGTACGCGTCGAGTCGACGTGAGGTTGACACGAAGACCGTGAGAGGCAGGTCGCAAAGCGGTCAATTCCGTGACCGAGGCTATCCTTACTTATCAACCGCTCTACTGCCCGCCAAGATAAGCAGAGCAGCCGAACTCCATCGTTAGTGCTATACTATATGAGTCTAGACAAATTGGAGTGCAGGAGCGATGGCGCTAGAAGATTTGCCATGGATCGAAGCAATGCCGCGGAAAGCTTGATCCAGATAAGAGTGGGGTGCACAAGGCTTTTCGACTAATTCGTACAAGGCACCGTCCTATCTCCCACTCAGATTTTACGCCGGGCCTCGCCATAGACATGACGCGGCCCCGATCTGTCACAGCCGTTATAATCCAGCTGCCAGCCGTTGTGCATCCGACACTCTTGTCGGTCACCCTTCCCCGCACCCCTCAGGACCCTTGAAGCCCGGCCCACGATGTCTCACGAAAAGACTGCGGATCTTGAGAGCGTGTCCGCCTCCAGCGGTGAGAATGTTGGCCACGCGACTGTGAAGCGCGAGTCCGGCTTTCTGGGTGCGCTGCGCACGTTCGAAGCCAGAATGGACGCCAAGTTTGGCATCGAAAGCGATGCCATCACCAGGAAGCTGCCAGAGGACAAGGGCCATGTACCTTGGACTCACCAATTGAGCATGTTCTTCTTGTGGGCCAGTGGTACCATGAACACCTCCTGCTTCGCCACGGGATTTTTGGGTTGGGAGTTTGGCCTGAGTAAGTCGCTGTGAACACAGGCACGTGCTAGTGCAGCTGTTTAGACCTAACCTCCACCAGCGCTTCGTCAGTCCATCGTCATCATCATCTTCGCTTCTATCTTAGGTGCTGCGGCAACTGGCTTCGCGGCAACCTTTGGTGCACCTACGGGTCTGCGACAGAGTAAGTCATTTCAGGTCGTCAAAGCGTATTGAGCGAGCTTGATGACTGATCCCTTGTAGTCTCCGTGAGTAGATATGCTTTCGGATGGTGGCCCAACAAGGCAATCGCAGCCCTCAATACCATCGTACAGGTTGGTTGGGCAGCTGTTGCTTGTATCACGGGTGGTCTCGCACTGACTGCTGTCGCTGATGGCCGCATCTCACTCATTGTCGGTATCGTCATTCTGGCAGTCGTAGCTACACTGATCTCCTTCGTCGGCCTCAAGGCCATCCTGGTGTATGAGCGATATGCCTGGATCGTCTTCTTCATCATCTTCATCATCTTTTTCGCGGAAACCGGAAAGTACGCAGACAACTCTGCTACCCCAACAGTCCACGGTCTGGATTTCAGCGGCGCTGTACTCAACTTGATTGCTATCGTTTACGGTAGTTCTGTATCCTGGCAGACCATGGCCTCGGACTACTATGTCCACTACCCCGTGAACGTCAACCGCTGGAAGGTCTTCCTCATGACAACATTTGGTATCGCAATCCCAACATCCATCGGTATGATCGCAGGCGCAGTCGTCTCCTCCGGCCTAAACAACCGACCTGACTGGAAAGATGTCTACGAGAACGACGGTCTCGGCTTCCTCATCCAGACCATGCTGTACCCCCGAGGCTTCGCCAAGTTGATCCTGACACTCCTGGTCCTCTCCGGCATCAACGTCAATGTCATTTCCATCTACAGCGCTGCCATTTCGTGCCAGCAATTCTCGCGCCCTTGTGCGCGCGTGCCCCGCTTCATCTGGGTACTCTTCTGCTTCGCAGCGATCTTGGGCCTTGCCATCGGTGGCCGTGAGCAGCTGTCCGTTTACCTGCAGAACTTTCTCAGTCTGTTGGGTTACTGGACTACGCAGTACTTTATCATCTTATTCAGTGAGCACGTCATCTTCCGCAAGATGAACTTTGACAACTACGATTTGGATGCCTGGAATGACCCTAAGCGACTGCCGCTAGGTATTGCCGCCGGCGTTGCGTTCGCCGTGGGTATCGTCGCCTGGATCATGGGTATGGTCGAGACGTGGTATGTCGGTCCGCTTGGCAAGCTCATTGGCGCGGATGGCGGTGACCTTGCTAACGAGTTTACCTTCGTTATTACTGGACTGATCTACATTCCTGCGAGGTTCCTCGAGAAGAAGATCGTCGGTAGGTAGGCGAGCAGCGGATAAGTCCCATGTAATGTTGGTTGGTATAACAATAATGTAAAGCTCTTTCGAGTGTGAACAATGCACTAGCTTGTCTGGTTCATTTTGAGGTGGGCGACGTAGATCATCTGTGTACATGTACTGTGTAGATTTGGGGAGCTGATCATGACTGAAGTCGAGCCTCGAGGCTAGCGCTCATGACTCGCACCAGCCTGCAACTCGAAGCTTGACATCACCCACCTTTCCGACCGAACATCAAACCACGACGACCATGGACTCAGCGCAACCACCGCACAGCCACCGCACCGATCGCCGTGAGCGTTCTGATCGCGAAAGTAGGCACAAGTCGCGCCGTTCGCGCTCCCCACGCCGCGACAGCGAGAGACACAGCGACAAGAAGCATCGTTCGCACCGCTCGCACCGCTCACGCTCGCCGCCTTCGAAACCAGTGAAGCTGCCGTATTCAGCCACACTGCTGTCCAAGCATGACTTCGATACATACAAGCCGCTATTTCAATCGTATCTGGACATACAAAAGCACATCCAACTCGACGAACTAGACGAGCGGGAGGCGCGCGGGCGGTGGAAGAGCTTCCTCTCGAAATGGAACCATGGGGAACTAGCGCGCAGCTGGTACGATCCCTCGATGCTCAAGACGGCGCAGGAGACTGTGGCGGCGTACCGTGCGGGCTCGAAGTCGCCGAGACCAGGGAAGCGCGGGTCGCCGGAGTACGAACAGGACGCCGCAGCTCCAGCGCAGGAAGCTGGCGCAAGATCTGATGATAGCGATGATGACTTTGGGCCTGCGCCACCTACACATCTGACGCACACGGGCCACGGACCCACCATCCCGCGCTTTGACGACCTGACGCACCGCAATGAGCTGCGCGACGAGGAGAATGCGCGGGACCGCTCTACATATGCAGATGACGTACGCTACGAGCGCAAAGCCGAGCGCAAGACGCAGAAGGAGCGTATGGAGGAGCTGGCGCCGCGCGCCGATCCCGGCTCCCGCGAACGCCAACTCGAGAAGAAACGTGAGACGACTGGCACTCTGCAGTCGTTCCGTGACGCCAAAGAGGGCGGAGACGTGGAGGTTGGAGAGAGCGAGCTCATGGGCGACGATGGAATCGAGGGGTATAAGGCAAAGAAGAAGGCGGACGAGCGGGTGAAGAACGAGCGCGAGATCCGGCGGGAGGAGATTGCGCGGGCGAGGGCAGCGGAGCGGGAGGAGGCGCTGAGTGCGAGGAGGGCAAAGGAGGCGCAGACGATGGAGTTTCTGAAGAAGATCGCCCAGGAGCGGTTTGGGTGAGGTTCTCATGATATAGATTGGTGTGGCGCTACTCGTCGTCGAGAATCGAGTTTGCCAATGAACCGAAGAACGGTATCTCGTACCGATCCAGTGTCGCCGCTGCTTCCCGTCAGGTCTCCCAGTAGGTTGCGATAGGCATCTGGACTTACCGTCGAGATACGCTCTCCAAGTCAGCCATCCAATCAGCGCCACGTCTCCCACCACCATGAGCCAACTGATGAAGCTCGACCAACTGAAGATGATGTGCACCACGAAGATGAAGGCAAACAACAGACTACTCTGCCACGCATGAAACCTCACGTAATCACTCTGATGCTCCATAACCAGCAGCAACACACCTCCTGCCGGCGGCAAGAGCAAGTACGCCAAACACGCTTCATAGTCCATTCTCAGACCCAAACTTGTCGTGAACATGTCGACATCCTCCCGTGCAGCGCCGAAGCCGAGCGGCTGCGACGACGCAGGCGTGTTCCATGCTACGCGCTCGGTGTCCGGAGACTCGTCGCCGGCGCCGAAGTAGTCGTGTTGTTCGTAGGCGCGTGTTGCGGGCGATGTGATGGAGGAGATGTTGCGCGTGCGGTCGACCGAGGTACGGGGAGATGCAAGGGGCGAGAGCGCACGCTGCGTCTCGGGGATGTCTTGGTAGGGCGCAAAGTTGGCTGCCATTTTGACCTTGGTATTTGTTGCGTTGTCGAAAGACGGTGGGCTGCAGGTTAGGCTACCACGTGTAGACTGCCGGTGACGCGTGCGGGCAGGGATTCAAGCTCTTCGGCTGCGGGTTGCCGCATGTGAAAAGCACGGCGTGGGTGATGGCAGGGACGATGACATAAGGCTGAGGACCGATCACCCGAGGCCCAGGGCCGGTGTCCTGTTGACTGCCTAGAGACCTCGTTTCTCCTCACGCCGCTGAATACGCATGATTCCACCTCACCCCACATGGCGCAGCCATCTCGAATCTGGGGAGACCGGAGACACGTATATAGTGTCGTTGTTGGCAGCCACACCGCCCGTGCCAGACCTGCATCATATCGCTGGCATCAATCGAACGTCACATCTTTGTGATCACATCATCTTCAGAACCATTCCGTGAACACACCTGCTATTGACCATGTGCATCGCCATCCTCACCACCGCGCACCCTGACTATCCATTCATCCTGCTGAACAACCGCGACGTAAGCTACCCATCATCAAGTGACCAGCGGGGCTTCTCACACCAACAGGAATACCTCCACCGTCCAACCGCCGAAGCAACATGGTGGCCTTCTCCAGACTCTCACGTCCTGGGGGGATATGACCTGCACCGCCCCGCCCACGGAACCTGGCTCGGCATCACCCGTCAAGGCCGCATTGCAGTGCTCACCAACTACCGCGAGGAGAACCAGGCCATTGTGGAAGGCGCACGGAGTCGAGGCCTGATCCCAAACGCCTGGCTGAAGACCGATCCGGGATCGACTCAAACATCGACAGAATTCGCGCGGCAGATGATCGAAGAGGATGGTGTCCAGGGCGTTGGGGGTTTCTCGTTGTGTTATGGCTTCGTGCAGGATGTTGCAAAGGGCGAGGGGCTTGTCATCGTGAGCAACAGGACGCCCGATGTCGACGGTGTGATCCATCTCCTGCGCAAAAAAGACGAAACGACTGCGCTTAGTAACGCGGCGTATGGCGACAGGACGTGGCCCAAGGTCACCAATGGCGAGAAGTGGACCGAAGAGGCAATCAAAGCGTCCATCGCTGTGAATGAGACGCGCGAGCAGCTTGTTGAGCGCTTGCTGGACGTGCTTTCGGTTGACACTATGCCACGGCAGAAAGAGAACGAGGAGTGGGACATGTATCTCACGCAGCTGCGGCATAGCGTGTTCATCCCGGCGATTGGGAGGGATCATTTGGAGCTGCACAAGATGCCGAGTCATGAAGTTGGGGACGTCGTCAAGAACAAGGCCCCGGATGCAACGAGTGGCTGCTATGGAACGGAGAAGCAGGTGGTGGTTCTGGTCGATAAGCAGGGAAAGACGTTCTATCTGGAGCGTACGCTTTTCGACAGCGACGCTCAGCCTGTGACTAAAGGAGAAGGGGATAGGGCGTTTGAATTTCAGATCGATGGCTGGCGAAGGTAGGGTCTTCATGTGCATGCTATTGCTCCGCCGATAGACGGGTGGGAGAATGTTAGTCAAAGCCGCTTTCACTTCGATTGCCAGCGCGATAGCACTTTTCTCGTTTGTTTGTCCCCTCCAATTTTCCCCACCACAACACCCACAACAACTTCATAACACCAGATGGCTGAAGTGACCAAGGCGCTGACAAAAGCACTGCTTGCCTTGTCAGGCACTTCAGGTGTGCCAGCGGCTCGCACTGCTCTCCTGAACAGCATCAGCAGCGAAAGCTAAGGGACATTGCTGGACGCTGCGTGCGCGATCACCTGTCTCGGGAACTGCTTGAGCTGGTGGTATGTAACGTTCTGGATTACATCGGTGAAACGCGAAAGCATGTCAAAGGTATAGTCGGCGACACTGTACTTGAGGACTTTGGCTGACCGTAATTCGCAGGTGCTCCGACCCCAGCGGAGGCAGGTGAAGCAAAACCAGAAAGAGCGCTGCGTCAAAACGACAGCAATCGTGCAAATGCATCAGCAGCAGCTTCCAGGCGATCTAATGAACAGTCCCTCGCTGCATCAACGCCACAACCTACTGCCACACCTGCGCAGCTGACGGGCGACTTCACGACACGCCCTGATGTCAAAATGGAGGATGAACCTGGACCGACGAATCATACAAGCACTCTCATTTCTGAACATGAGCTAGCCACCAGCGACGAACTTAAAAACACTCAAGATCCCTCGGAACAATATCCCAACAGAACAGCACTGGTTGTCGAGCTTAAATTTCTCCTTCGAATTGTCAACCCCATTTTCGGTACCGGTCGCCCAATCTGGTACGATAGGCTGGAGGTCTACCCAATGCTACAGCGGTATATGACCGACAAGTTCACGCGAGATTACATCCCATACTCGGCGTATGTAAGGACCCACGGTAACGAGTATGTCATAGACAGCTTAACCAGCCTGCTCGATGAGTATCATTGCTCCCATCCGTTCCTCAGTTTGGGAGCGCTTGAGCGGTGTACCTTCGTGCAGTCGGATCGCAAGACTGGGTTTGCCTGCGACAGGTGCATCGAGGGACGAAAACTGTGCATTAGGCCTATCCAGAAGGGCTCAAAGAAAGGCACAGACTTGGTCGTGAACCCGTTGCCAAAGAAGTTGCGTTTGAATAGACTTCCGGCCGAGAGGTCCTACTGGGTTCAAGGAGAATAGAATATCAAAGAGAGGAGCCTGGATACACCAAGGACTTACGTCCATTCGTTTGGTTAGTCAGCTCATGCTTCACGGGGTTACTCTATGTGTGCGGGCAGAGGCCAGGCGTAGAAAAGAGGGACTAGGTTGTTTCCTATCTAATGAGGGGAAGAGGGAATATACACCCTACAGATGATTATGTAACAGAGCACGTGATGCTGGCTAACACACCCCCCCAGCTTGAGTGAATAGCAAGAAACGAAAGCTGTAAATGAGCGTCTTGCGTCTCCAAAGCTAGACGTCTTACTCTGTAGGACCCTCTGTTTACAGACCTGAATCTGATCTGTCTCGCAGTTTGGATGATAGATCGCTTAGTCCTAGCTGGCGTACAAAGTTGGCGTGTCTCTGACGACTAAGGATCTTCGTAAGGCCATCAGCTGGCATCTCTGCAGTAGCCTTCCAATCTACCTGCAGTCTGCCCTCTGCTACCTCCTGGCGTACCCATTGATGGTGTACGTCTACATGCTTCAGCTTCGTCTGAAGCTTGTCAGCTGTCTTTGTTGCGATTAAGACAGTTTGCTGGTTATCACACCACAGTGCTGGTGTTAACTCTGGGTCAAACTGGATCGCTTTAAAGAAGCGCTGCCACCACTCCATCTCTGATCCGGCTGTTGATAGAGAGAGTAGCTCGGCCTCTGTAGTCGATTTCGTGACTGATCGTTGGACTGTCGCCTTCCAATCAACAGGCAGTCCATACAGCTTGAAGATATAGCCTTGAGAGCTGCGTCGCGTCTCTGGCTCGTCGGCAAAAGCAGCATCTGATGCACCATAGAAGAGAGGCTCATGCTCGTGCTCTTGCTGGGATAGCATTGTGATGCTCGTTATGCCTTGCTGCTTATCTGCGGACGCTCGAATAGCCAAGTGTTTCGTGCCTATCAGGTACCTCCATACATGGCAAGCTGCGTACATATGCTTCTGCCCGGGATTCTGCAGATGACGTGCAAGTACTGAGTGTGCTCTCGCGACGTCTGGTCGTGTCGAAGTCGAAATGTAAGCCAGTGAGCCGACTAGCCGCTGGTACCTTTGAGTTCGCGCAGCACTTGGTTCCTCTGTTGATGGCAAAAGGGCATTGTCCCTTAGGGGAACATCTGGACATCTTACGCTTGACTTCAGGTCAAACTTTGCTGCAATCTTATTGATGAATGAGTCTTGAGTCAGGTAGATAGAGCGACTGAGCTCCTCGCGGATTACGCGGATACCAAGGAACCACTTCAGCTCGCCTAATTCACGGATCTCGTACGTTGTAAGCAGCTGCTGCTTGAACGTCTGGTAATAGCCCCTGTTGAGCGGGTGAACAAGAACGACAATATCGTCCACGTAGAAAAATACGATCAAGTGATCATTCGTGTATAAGCATGGCACTCCTGGCACTGGCTCTAGGCTAAGCTTCTTCAAGGTCGATGATAGCTCCTGGTACCAGAGCAATGGAGCTTCTTTGAGGCCATAGAGAGCGCGCTGTAGTTCAAGTAGCTCTCCAAGCTCGTCTGTAAATCCTTCTGGCGTACGGCAGTACATTTTGCGTGGCAATCTCGCGTTGAGAAAAGCATTCATGGCGTCAAACTGAAACATCTGTAGGTCGAATGCTGCTGCTAACGCGATGAGGGCTCGAAAGACTTTAATTGCTAGCGTTGCCGCGTAGGTGTCTCCCCAAGCCTCTTGCATGTCTCCTCGTACGCATATACGCGCTTTGAACTTGTATAGGTATCCATCTTCGTCAAATTTGTACGTGAATACCCACATCAAGGGTAGAACCTCAGCATCTGCTGTCGCTGCAGTTGCCTCTGTCTGATTGAAGCAGTCTTTTGCCCAGCAGCTATCAAGCTCAGCTCGTGCTGCCTGTGCAAACTCAGCGCCAAATGGATGATTGTTCAGATCCTTCCATCGCTTTGGTGGATCCGGCAATTGGTCGCGATGTAATCGTAGCTTTGGCATTTCTCCTGTGAGCTTTGATGGGGCTGTCGGGTTCATTGCTACTGCAAATGCTCTATAGTACGTAGCTAGAGCATGATCTGGTGGCTTCCTGGTTCTTTTACCCGTAATGATGTTGCTGCTCACGATTGATGGGTCTGCCATCTTTGGAGCGTTGTTCTGTCGACGATCTGGTACGTAGTCCTCGGTATTGCTCCATCCTTTTGCCCATGTTGATGGCTGCTTTCGTGGACGGTCTCGCTTGCTCGTCACAGCTGGCCGTAGTGGTCCGTCTCCGCTGCTTTTGGCTGTAGATCTATCATCTTCGTGATGCGTCTGCGGCTCATCAAGCAGTTGATCTTGAATCTGTTCCCCAGTGTCTTGATCTTCAGCGCCTTGCTGATCTTCCACACTGATCTGTTCTGCCGGCTCGGAAGCTCGGTCTAGATCTCTGTCATTGCCTGTCCACTCCTGAGGTGGTACAGTACCGCGATCTGACGGTTCTGGTGTGGGCAGAAAGCTCTGATCCTTAGAAAGCTGCTGACGTTGTTGTAGCTCAGTTACTACTTCCTGATCTGCCTCTGCCTCCGCTGTATGCAGTATATTGAGGATCTCAATCTCTTCTTGCATAATATCTTCTTTCTCAGCCTTCTCATGGTCGTTGTAGAGGCTGCTTCTCTGGAATATCACATCTCTCACACGTATCACCTGGTTCTTTTTCGGCAGCCAGATGCGAAAGATGTTTGATGAGTCATACCCTACAAGGTATCCAACGAATGTACGAGACTCTAGCTTATCTGCCTTCTTCAGCTTTTTGTTAAGCGTGTACGCTTTGCACCCAATCTGGGAGAAGTGCGCGACTGAAGGCTGCTTGCCGTGAACGAGTTCGTACGGCGTCTTCCAATCAATAGATCTCGTAGGCGTTACATTCGTGATCTTTGTCGCCGTGATCGCTAGCTCATTTGATAGAGACTTCGGTAGACCTGCCTTAATGCGGAGCGATCTTGCTTTCGTAATGATGATGTTTCCGGCTTGTTCTGCAGCTCCAAGCTGCTCAGGCGTGTCAGGAGCACGCAGCTCAATCTTGAGGCCTGCTTGCCTCGCGATTCTGTAGAGTTCGAGGCCATAGCCACGATCCCCATCGACTTTGAGCACAATGACTGTGTACCCGTATTGTCGCTCAATCTTGTGTAGCAGCGCCTTGAGAGCTGCTATCACTACTGGTAGTGACTTGTTCGCAAGAGTCACTGCTTCGTGCCACTTTGAGTACTCGCATACTGCATGCAGCAGGTAGCGATCTCCATTGTAGCATGTTTCTCCAGTCGGTATGAGCTGTACAAGATCAACGACTATTCGATAGAAAGGCCTTGTCGCATGATCATCTGACGCGCGTCTGCTGACCTGAGCTGCCGATTTTGATTGTATACAGGTCTCACACTCGTGCATCCTTGGAGCTCTGGCGTCTTTGTCAAGAGTTATACCCTGTACATTCCTACTCAGATGGTCAATCACGTCCTTGCCAGCGTGTGCAAACATCTCATGAGCTTCGACATGGGATGTGTGAATTGGACGTCGATCTTCTCGCGATGGCTTGTACGCTCGCCGTACTGTCGCCGCGAAGCTGCTCAGAGCTAGGCGATCATTTTCTTCAGCGTCGACAATCCAATGCCCATTTGCGTATTTAAGCGAACAGATGACGTTTGATGGATGCTTCTGATACATTGCATCTCTCCCTGAGTCGAACTGCACGTCTATCTCTCGGCATCGTGAGAGGCTTACAACGTTTGTAAGGAAGCCTTCTACAAGTGCGACGTTAGACAATTGAATCTTGCCTATACCGTTCGGCCGGTTAACGCTGAACGTCACCTCTCCCCAGGCCTGTATCGCCAAGGTTGAGTCTCCTGCTAAGACCATCTCATGAGGTCTTGCCTTCCGTGTCTCTTGCCAGCCAAATCTCGTCGAGTTGCATACGTGAATATTCGAGCCTGGGTCGAGTATCCATCGATTACGTATCGCTGGCAAAGCCTTCTGCTGTACCTGTGCGACAGAGAAGCTGTTGTAGGTGACAAAGCTTGCGCTGCTCTTCCCACCATCAAGTGTGAGCGTCTCATCTGTGCCTTTTACTCTCTTGCCGTGCCGAGCTAGGAGCTTATTGATTCTCTTAACTTGCTCTGGATCCTTCAAGGCTGCTGCTACTCGGTCTTGCACAGCTTTAGCCGGTTGAAAGTCCTCGGGTCTCTTCGGATGATCTGGAAACAGGTACCAGCACTCTCTATACCAGTGCTTGCTCCCGCAGATACATTCTGGCTTGTATGGAGCTGATCTCGATGATCTCTGCTCCTTCTGATGCTGTTCTGACTTGGCTGATACACCTAATGACGCAAACGTACCAAGTGATGCCGCAGTAGGTCCGATTCTTCGGTAATAGATTCTGAACTGAGCGATGTAGTCTGCCACCGGTTGAACTTCATTCGTCTTGCCTGCTGTCTCTTTCATGATTAAATCATGATGCGATGATCCTGCCCATTCTGGCGCGATCGTCCTGATAGCTGACAGGAAATCCTCCTGAGCTCGACAGCCCGTTGTTTCAGGAAGGTCTACTTCCCTGCACTGATTCGTAATGTGAATCCAGTCGTCGAGCCACTGCTCGAGATCGCGACTCTGAGGGCCTTCCTGCAGAGATCGATACTTGACGATTAGCTCTCTGGTTCGTGTAGCAGTTGTCGGCGCGAACTGCTTCTTGAGAGCGATCAGTCGATCGTACACCTCATCTTTTCCGTTGATGAGGTAAAGGTGACGAGCAGCAATCGTACGGCTGATATCCAAAAGAAGTTCGCCTTCCTTCTGCTTTTTCTTCGCGTACTCTGCTCTTTCATATCTCCAGTCGTGGAGGAGATCACTGTACACTGCCTGCTGGCCTGCGTCCAGCTGGGCAATCGCTGTCGCTCCAGCTCTGACATCGCTGGGCAGTGGTTTGATAGGTTCTTCGAGCTTCGGTAGCTCGCTCTGTGGTTTCGAGATGTCATGGTACTTCCAAATAGCATCTACGACGGCTTTCTCTCGTCGTAGCTGGAACCATGACTCCCAATCGACTGGTTTATCCAGTATAACGGTCACTCGTGTGACTCCAGCGTCGTTGTACGACATCGTGATCTTCGTGATTAATCACCAAACTGATCTCTGTACAGAGCAGCAGTTCTGGTCCGTTAGCGACACCACCTGATGGCTGTCGACTAGAAAGGTCTTTGACGCTGATCAGCTGTCAGTAGACAAAACGAGGTAGAAGTGAACGTAGTCGTTGTCAGTTACACGTCTAGAGCTGTTTTAGTGCTGAGTAGCGCAGTCTAAGAGGTGCAAACCGGGCTCATAACTGTGTGCGGGCAGAGGCCAGGCGTAGAAAAGAGGGATTAGGTTGTTTCCTATCTAATGAGGGGAAGAGGGAATATACACCCTACAGATGATTATGTAACAGAGCACGTGATGCTGGCTAACACTCTACAATCCAACATAGTAACAGAGTCAGAATGTAGCGATGCTACGGAACGAATGCAAAATATAACCTTTGTCACCGATTTTAGAGCTACCCTGAATTGAGATGATAGCGTCACTTTGGTCCAGTAAGCAAACTTGACACGATGCAGACGACTAGGTTATAGGACCAGAGTGGTACATAGCCGACGGTGTTCATATAATCAAAGAAAGAAAATTGTATGACATGGACGATGCCCTTCAGATATTCATGTGAGATGAGTGTGCAAGAACATAAATGTCCAAGATGATGTAACGTAAACGATTGATGGACACAGCAAGACAATCCCATTCTTACGAAGTAAGCCGACTAACCGCGGTCAAGTACCTATTCACAAGCGAATTGACACAGAATTGTAGCCCCATGCCATACCTTGAACACCTTGGAAGACCAAGACAACCGCCAGATACTAGTAAGACCATCCGAAAGTACCAATGCGGCTGAGAGTATTGCAAAGACCCTATTGACGACTTTCAACATTACCCATTTTCGAAACGCCTACGAAGCTCCCCTCACGAGCCTGAACAATCTAGCCCCCGATCACATCGGACAATATCATGTACGCGAACCATTAATTGTGATTGTGGATATTTGATATTGCACAGACACAGCACTGTACGTGCATGTTACGTACACTGTCTGCGACAGCGTGACGCTGTCGGCAAGACCTACAGGATTTGAGTACGCATAGCCCCGAGTTGCGACAATACGCAGAATGAGAGCGCTACATCACAGGATATTCCGGGAGTTATACCCTTGTTGCCTTACCTTTGTTGTCGATGAGTTCCGATTTGGTGGGATACCACGATTCACACTGATTCCTTTGCTTTCTCACAAGCGAGCGCTGCAGTGTGCAGCAAGACCATAACGGCTGTGCATCAATATATTTCATACACCCTAGTCCTCCCATCGTGGTCCTTGGTATTGGCAGCAGAGACCTCAGATACTTGTTGACTAGTCCCGTCTGCCTCGCAGGCGTACTGCGTCTTGGGCGCGGCGACTACATGCGGGCCTTCCTCCGCGTATGCTGGTGGTAAAGGACCACTGGACCGACGCCGGCGTGCAATGATGAACCAAGCTGCCCCAATAAGCGCTATACCTGCGAGTGCACCGATGACTATGCCTGCAATCGCCCCATCCGACAATGATGACGATTTCGTTAACTGATTGGCAGAGCTCGTGCTCGAGGAGGAACGGTCTGCAGAAGAAATGGGCGCGGAAGTACTCAGGGATGCTGATGCAGTCGAGGACGCTGATGAGCTCTGTGCAGATGTCGATGTAGCAATGGCTCCCAAGAATGTCTGAGCAAGAGTCTCGACTCCGACGTCGCCAGCACAACAATCTTTATTTGTACCACAGCACCATCTTGTCGAGTTGGCGGTGTCGTCGCAAGGCGTCATGCGAACATTACTACTGGCCTGGAGCTGGTCAAAAAGTGTCAAACAGACATGCACGCGTGCGTCACTTACGCTGTTGGACAGACAGACACTCAAGCAGCTGCCATTCATCCATCCTGCAACCGTACATTCTTCGCGCCAGTACTCGATCTTAGTCGTGCTATTCTCGTCCGGCGTCCACTTCTGCAGACAAAGCCCATTCGGAAGACACAAGTCCGCGGGAAGTCCATTGGCAGGAAAGCCTCCGGAGGGGTTGGCGCGATCAATCGCACAGCACATGGTGTTGAGAGGATTGCCGAGCACCTCGCTACATGGTGCGTGGTGTGCATCAGTTTGTATGTTGCCATTTGGATGCCGACAGTCTGCATGCGTTGAAGCGACAAACGTCCCAAGAAAGACCGCAGCGAACGTGACGGTACGCATATTTGTGTTGGGATTCGTTGCTGAATTTTGGACGAGTGAGATCATCTCGTGAACATCACAGAGGCCTTCCTTTATGTAGTCCCTCTACTAGGCCTTGGGGCTGACTGCAGGGGTTATCAGGATGTAACATCCATCTCGCGGACTTCTGTGCACGATTCTGGTGAACTGCTTGGACAAGGCTGAGCGCAGCCGCAGGAACTAATCTTGAACCGCGCACAAAGTCCAGGCATTGGCTGCACAAATGGACTCGGAAGGAGTCGAGTAACACAGCATAGCCCAAATGAGCTTGCCTGCCGCACGAAGGAGTTAGCATGGGGTGTAAGCGGACATGAAGATATTGTACAGCCTAGCTAGCAGGAGTCAAAACGTCGCATTAAGCGCCTGTAACCCCAGCAGTTTCTTGTGGATAGCGACTGTAGTCACTTCGTCTGCATGAACGGTCATTAATGATACGGAAGTCCGTCTCCAGAGGAAATCTGACGGAGGAGAGATGTAGATTGCGCCTGCACGATTGGGGCCCAAACTCCAATTGGTGCTCTAGCGCCTTGGCAAGCAAGATTCCCCTTGAGCCTTGGAAGTTGCTGACATGCCATTGACCGCCGCAATGAAGGCCATCGAGCGCGCCTAATCCTCGTTCCAAACAGACTGTACGATGCAGCTCCATTGCCACTTTTGGGAGGCAGGATGCCCTGATCTGAAGTGTGCAGAAGGGAAATTTAGCGATGACTCGGTCCGTCTCGGGCATTCCAACGCGTCCGCCTCCAACGAAAGTTGTCGATGCACGTCAGAATCATGCATGCCTTGATGCCAGCACCAGTGTGCTGGCTGTCCACATCTCTGACGTTAGACGCGACCGCTTGCGCTGGACGATAGGGCTTGATCAAGCTACAAGGCCCGAGATCTGGAAAGTCTCAAAGACCACATTGCCACGTACTACCTGACGAATATCGCGACGAAACGCTAACAACAATCTCGTCGACCTGCAAGCACATGGCAACCGCTCAAAGACGTCTCAATGTTTACTCCCAAAGTCTCATTTTCTCTCCCGTCTCAGCGATCGCTGCTTGCTTTTGAAACCCGTCTCTTTCGCAGACTCTCGTCGTGTTTCTCCAATATTCCTCCATGGCCCTTGAAAACGAACCTCACTCTCAATATCGCCTAATACAAGTCTCCTTCACTTCAAAATACCGGCACCCCACTCCTTCCTCCGAACATCCCAAGACCCACTCGCACAACACAAACAAACACCAACCCACCCTCACAATGCCAACCAAAAACCTCCTCCGCCACATCTTCCGCCACGGCCCCCGAGAAACCGTCAACGCAGAGCTCAAACCACACGCACCCACGCCCACCACAAACACCACGCGCGAGCCATCAACCCACAACAACCCACGCGCCGCTCACCCAGCACCCCCCAAGACTCCAGAGCCCTTCGGCCTCTCAGACATCAAAGAAGAAGACACCCGCCCCAATACCCCCTCCTCAACCTCCTCAACTTCCCCCCCTCTCTCCCCGCACTCCCACTTCACACGCCAACTCTCCACATTCACCCCCTCCTCCCTCCTAACCGCGACCCTCCGCGAAGCCCAAAGCGCACTATCCTCACACCTCGACACCCTAACGACTACGCTAGCGGTACTGGACGCGCTGGAGGGGTTTAGTCCGACGATTGGAGTGCTGGGGGAGGAGATGCGGGAGAAGAGGAGGGTGTGTGAGGAGCAGGTTGAGATGTTGGAGGCTGTGGGGAGGTTTGTTGGGGAGGGGGAGGAGGGGGAGTATGTGGGGTGAGGTCTGTGAGGAGCTTCATGAGACAAGTCTCGCTGGAGTTTGCGGATGATAAATCACGATTCGCGGTGGGTGCGGAGTGCGAAGCAGTGCTCTGGTGTGAGTCTCAAGGGAGTGCATGGTGGCACGAGCCGCAAAATCCATTCCACATGAGTACGCTATTTGGCAGGAGAAGAGGAATTGCAACCAAGGGTTGAGGGAAGTGTTGCGGAATCCGCTTCAAACCCACGAGGTCTGCGAGCTAAGTCAACACAAAGAGTCTTCACGGAAACCAAGCTGTGCATTACAACTTCGAGGCTAGTCTAATTATACCTAAACCCCCCTCACATCTAAAGCGATTTTCAATGCGATAAACTACCCCATATTCTAAAGAATGCATGTTTACCCACCCTCTCGAAACGCCCTCCCCAAACACCGCCTTATGCACAACCTCTCTACAAGTTCTTCACGGCCCCAGTACCGGAGGTGGCAGGTCGGCCACAGGCGGAATATCCGCAGTCGCACTTGCTCTCCTTTCTTCGCTCCTACCTCTGTCACCAGCTTCGAC
This sequence comes from Didymella arachidicola, assembly GCA_016630955.3. Taxonomy (NCBI): domain Eukaryota; kingdom Fungi; phylum Ascomycota; class Dothideomycetes; order Pleosporales; family Didymellaceae; genus Didymella; species Didymella arachidicola. The sequence continues at coordinate 596,787 of CM049986.1, forward strand.
ATCGACGTTTTCCTTCTTGAGACCGTTGCCGTTAGTTCCGTTGCCGCGACGCTCGAATGCTTCCTTCTCGCTGAGGTCAATGGCGACAAAGGATTTCGGGAGCTTGACACTGCATGACATTAGTGTTACACTTGTGACGGTGGGTGAGAGGGACTTACGTGTGGAACTTAGCTCGCAGCGTCTCGAGGACCTCTTTCCAGTCCTGATGCGCCGTGAGACTGCGGCGGGGCGAGAAGCCGATCATGTGGCGGGAATCAAGCTGCACGTCGAGCGGTGCAAAAGCGTGGCAACCCGGTGACAGCGTGATGCGGATGCTGTAGTTGAAAGTGTGAGGTGCGTCGTCTGTACTAGCATTTTCCGACTCGTACAGCTCAAAGTTGATCTGCGAAAGGTAGTCCAGCTCGGGAATGGCGTTGCGCTCAATCTTGGTCTTGATGCCACCCTCTAGAATACAGTTGAGCAGCGTGTAGATGTGGCTCTCTTTGGTGAAATAGAAGAATGCCTTCGGCGCCTCACTCGCCTGTAATTCTTCAAGATCACCAACGATCTCCTTCAGCAAGGGTAACGAGGTGAGCAAACCGATCTCTAGCTTCTCCTCGGACTCAATGCCGTATTCTTGCGGGCCGATGTAGTCGAAGAGGACCTTGCAAAGATGGTACATCTCGCGCAGCTTGACAAGTCGAGTGTCCATGGCGGCCTTGGAGGCAGCGTTGCCCATGCCTGTGTAGAGCTTGAAGTACGACTCGTTGACATACGAAGGTGGTGCAGTAGGCTTCATGGCGACTTCGGAGGGACGTCTGAAGCCCATGCGGCGGGCAATGCTGCCGCGCTCCTGTGGCTTCTCGCTTTCCTTAGACTCCGGCTTCACCTCAGGCGTCGGTGGCTCCTCCGGCGTCTTCTGCTTGGAGCCATCGGCGATAGCTTCCTCGTCAATGAAGGTGTCGTCAGGGGTGAATACCCACTCAAGGAAAGGCCGGTTGTGGAGGGCATCGAACTTCATAGTATCGTAGAGCTCAGAGATCTTACTAGGATCGACCTTATCGGCATCCTTGAATTCCTTGAAGAGCTTCTCCCAGCGCTCCTTGAAGAGTTCTGGGCCCTCGTTGCAGCACCAGCGCGACTGAATGTGGTTGACGTTGGTGTATTTCGACTGTCCTGGCTGACCATCAGGGCCTGGTGGCGAGCTGACAGCGTTCAGGGACGCGATGGCTTCAGACTCGATCTTCTTGAAGTTGTGGTTCATCACACGCTGGTGGAACTTGATGAGAGCCACGACCTGGCGAACAACAATGTACGGCTCCGCAACATCTTTCGGCCACGCGAACTGAGGGGGTGCCTTGTCTCCAGCTCGGAGCAGAGTCTTAAGCCTCTTCTTCACCTTGTCCATGACGTCCTTGGCGGCATTTGAGTCATCCAGCAGATCCTTGCGAACGTGGATCTGCTCAGCCGGATACTGGTCCTTCTCTAGGAACGAGGCTCCAAAAATCTGCGCACTAGTGGTGACTCGGCGTTCTGAGCTGCTGAAGATGTGCACCTCATCGAGCACATCACGATTCATGAGCAGTAGATCGTTACGCAGGTTGGCACCCATATCCTGGGTTTGATGGCGAGCCGAGTGAGTGGGCTCTCCGCCCCACTTGATGATCAACTGTAGCTTGTCGAGCACCATGTTGTTGTCTTGCGCAGTAATGCGGGACAGAGTGACGCCGGACATCGAGTCGCTCCTATTCTTCAAGCGTTCGGGATCGTTCTCGTTGCTGCTTTCGTTACCTGCGTCACGGAGTACACTCGAAGTTGAGCCTTGTCTCTGTCTCTCTGGCGACTCTTCGGGCAGGGTTTCGCCTGGCAGCAGCTCATCCTTCCTCCTCTTGCGGAACATGGGCTTGATCTGCACTTTGGTACCAGGCCATGGACCCTTCTTTTGGAGATACAGCTGTAGCTCACGGAGTTTCTTAGGATCTTCCAGCTTCTCGTCCAGGGCGACTTTGACGGCATCGCTGACACTCTGCAGTGCTGGCTCGCCGATCAACAGAACCTCGGCTTGATGACCTTTGAGCAGATCGACAAATGGTTGCGCATGGAACGTATACTTGAACTTTTGCTTTGGTGTACGATCGGCGTGGCGGATGACGGATACAACGCCCTTGAGCTTCCACTGTGCTTTCGATGCTGGCGGAGGGACGGGAATCTGATCATCCGCGGAAAGCGACCTCTCGGTCTCGAGGGCGTGTTCTTCGTCACCAACGGCAGGCGGAGGCAGCAGATCTGGCTCAGAGGCGGGCGCAGGTGGGATGGAACCAACGGTTGGCGGACTGAGTACGGCCGTGGGATCGGACTTTTCGAGACTGGGACTAGCTGCAATGGGAGTGGTACTTAGCGAAGTCTCAGGAGAAGGAGGCATTGTGCCGGCGTGCCGGATATGGGGGAGGTGCAGAGAGTGGCGGTGGCCGTCCCTCATTTTGGACATACTAGGACTCTTGAAGATTCCCTTCAGCGAATGGCGGTGGCTTGACATACTCTTTCTGGATTCGCCCCGATCTGTGTCTTCTCGCGTGTTGTTGGCGGCACTCTGCGCAGCTTCCTTGCGTTGCTTGCGTGATATCTCGTTCAGGAACATGTCTCTGAGAATGTTGGCTGCCTTGTCGTAGTAATCGCCATTGTCCTTGACGAAGCTCCACCCGTTGACGTCGATGACGTAACTCTGGTCGCCGGCTCGCAACAGGTCAAAGCCGCAGACGCGCTGACCGAAGCCCTCTGAGATTCTCGAGGCCATCTGCGCTTCTGCGTCGCTAAGCTTGGTCACATAGCGGACCTCCTTACCACTCGGGTTGCGCTTAACAAGGCCATCGACGACAGGCGATTTCCTCGTCTCGGCATGGCAGAAATTTGGCCCTACCGTGTACGCCTTGACATCCTCGGCATTCTCTACTTGCAAGAACTGCTCATAGATGTAGCTGGTGTCGGTCTCAGTGATGGATCTGGGCACAGCGAGGGTGTCATCTTTCTCTGAGCTCTTGTTGTTGATCTTCCTGAACAGTCTGCGGCCGCCGCCACCGTCCTTGCTGTGGAAGTAGATGTGGATGTTGTGGTCTTCACCACTCACGGGCTTCTCAACGAAGGGTTTGGTCAGTGTCTGGCCGTCTACAAAGATTGTGTCGTTGTTGTCCATCATCTCGATCTTTTTCGGTGGCTGAACGCCTCCACCTGTGCCATCACTTGCGCCAGGCAGACTGACTCCCGTGCGCTCGTACAACTGCTTGGCAAATTCAGCTGAGGGCAGCTGGGGTCCGCCATCTCGGTTCACCTCGATGCGCTTTGGGGTGGGCACGGCCAGCTTGTCGAGGATGGAGAGGCAGAGACGACGGTCCCACAGCACCTGCTGCATGGGCAGGTCATTGACGCAAAAGGGCTTGCGCAGGCGCACATAGGCAATGGCCTTGTCGAGGGGGAAGCCGTCTGAAAAGAAGGAGATGAGGAAGTCGCACACGGGCCAGTTCTCGACGTCCTCGTCGAGGATGATCTTGTCGCCGAAGATCTTGACCTCGAAGTCGTCGACGAGCTTGCCGAAGATGTTGCGGGCGGGCTTGCTGCGGGCCTTGCTCTCGAGGGCGCAGACGCCGATGATGCCCTTCATGGGCTTCTTGGGCTCGCGCATGTTGACGCTCGCGGGGCTGCTGCTGGCGGCGGTGCTCGCGCTGACTCGGCGATGTGTGTTGCGGCTGCGCGAGCGGCGGGGGACGGCCTGGGGGTTGAAGGGCTGGGGCGAGGCGGCGGGGAGGGTGGGTGAAGTGACGGTGGTGGTGTTTGGCGGGGCCGCTTGCTGCGCGGCGTGCTGTGCGGCGTGCTGGTCCTGGGGGAAGAGCAGCTGGGTGGGCGACACCTTCGGCCCCAGCGAGCCATGCTGGCTCTGGGTAGTCACATTGAGCGACGTCGTTGCTGTAGTGCCGGTGCTGTGTGGGGCGGGGGGCTCGGACATTTTCGCTGTGAGGGTCAGCCTGGGTGCGCGCGCGAAGCAGTGCTCGAAGGCTCCATGCATACCGTCTGGTTCGCTGCCCACGACGGAGCTTCTCCCGCTCCACGAGTGGCCTCTGGTGTTGGCGTAGAGGGCAGAGCCGATGCTGTGCAGCGAAGAGAACGAGAGCCGCTTTTCCGCCGCGTCGACGTCAGACCGCGACTTAGCTTCCGACAAGGAAGACGGGTAACGAGACGCCGCTAGAGGGGTTGCATCGCCGTCTTCGTCAACGGCAGACCCGCTGTGCATGTTGGTCCTGCAAAAGTAGTCCTTGAGGCTGTCCGATGCCCTGGACGGCCTGCGCGCTGTCAGTCCCACAGGCCGCATGGGAGCGAGGGCTGCCGTGCCCAGCGGGCTCAGCTTGACCTCGATGCTCTCTGTGCCGGTCTGGGGCTCTGAGGCGCGCGCTTTGCGGCCGCTCGGGGGCTGCCATGACGAGGTGCTGGGCTGCGAGGGCGTGCTCTCGGTCGACGTGGTGCGCGACAGCGGCTGGGGGTCGGCCATGGTGAGGCGAGGCGACGCTCCTCGCGGGGTCACGAGTCACGGCTTGATAAGGGAGCAGTATCAAAACCACAATCCTCGAATATCTTCCAGAGGCCGAGGCGAGCGCCCATGACGTCTGTTCCAGCCTCATCAGCCACGGCGAGGCCAGTCCCACACTGGGACCAGGGCTTCGGGGGCCTTTTGGGCTTCGAGGCGGCACATGGTGCGCCGCATGTGTAGCGTGTCACGATGGGGGACGTCATTGGATAGACGGCTGCACGTCACATCAGGAGATGGCACACGGAGTGCGGCGGACGACTACACGACGTGCCAGGGACAGCCTGCTCACGACGGACGAGGTGTCATTCTGGGTACATGGCCAAGGCACATGGTTGATCTACTGCGCAAACAGTGAGGTGTTGGCCCAGCTGCCATGCTTCCCGCCGGGCAGATCCCTGCGCGCATCACAAGTGGGGCCTCTGCACCTCCGCTGAACTTTTTTGTAGCGCCTCCCAGCACCACGCGCAACAGCACACACACAATTGCTGACCATGGCCGGCCACAAACAGAGCGCCGCAGCTGCGGGCCCAGTCTCCAAGCGCCAGAAGGTGCAGGGTGGCGGCGGGGAGAGCGCTGCGCCTGCCGTGCGCCAGTCCAAAATCTTTGCGCCGTTCCGAGTGAGCTCCCCCAGACAGCACACACTATGCAGACGAGGAGCAGGCCACTAACGCTCGCAGACTGTCGGACTCGTGTCTCCCACTGCCGTCCCCTTCACCGCGCTCCCGCTTGGCAAGACGACCTTCCAGATCACCACGTCCGTGGGGCGCTCGCTGCAGACGTACGACCTCAAGCGCGGACTGCACCTCGTCTTCATTACCCGCCCGCAGACCCCCGAGGACATCACCGCGACGCTGGCATGGAAGAAGCTGGTCTTCGCGGCATGGGGCGGCGCTGGGCGCAGTGCTGAGCGCGGCGTCTGGGTCTTCCAGCGCGGCAAGAAGGTGGCCGAGCTGGAGCTGCCGCTGGGTGGCATGGAGAGCCTCACTCGCCTCGTCGTCATGGGAGAGTGGATTGTTGGATGCGGCGCCACCAAGCTCGAAGTCTGGAAGACGTCCACGCGGGAGCACCACACGACACTGCAGGGCGCCTCGTCAAGCAGCCTGTCCGGCTGCATCACCAACATGCCCACATACCTCAACAAGATCTTCGCTGGCAGACAGGATGGCTCCGTCGAGATTTGGAACGTCAGCTCCGGCAAGCTGCTCTACACGCTGCTGCCCCCCGCCGCCGACTTTGGCGCAGTCACCGCCCTGCAGCCCACACCTGCGCTCTCGCTCCTCGCCATCGCATACGAGTCCGGGCCCGTCACAATCCACGACATCCGCGCCGATAAAGAGGCCCTGCGACTGAACACCGGCGGCTCGCAAAAGGCCGCAGTCACCTCCATCTCCTTCCGCACCGATGGCCTGGGTGCTGGCGAAGATGGCCGTCAAGACGGTGTCATGGCAACGGCTAGCCACGAGAGCGGCGACATCACATTCTGGGACTTGAACAAGGGCGGCCGCAAGACGGGCACTCTGCGTGGAGCCCACGGCCCTCCGCCATCTGCTAGTGGAGGCGTCGGTGGTGGCATCAGCAAAATCGAGTTCCTCGCTGGCCAGGCCGTCATCGTTTCGAGCGGTCTCGACAACACACTCAAGAGCTGGATCTTCGACGAGACGCCCTTCTCCCCCGTACCACGGATCCTGCACCAGCGCGGTGGCCACGCTGCGCCCGTCTCGACCCTGCGTTTCCTACCGTCCAACTCGGACGGCTCTGACGACACCGGCAAGTGGCTGCTCAGCGCAAGCAAAGATCGCAGTCTGTGGGGCTGGAGTTTGCGACGCGACGGCCAGAGCACAGAGCTCAGCCAGGGCGCCATTCAAAAGAAGGCCAAGAAGATGGGTTTGCTCCACGGCAGCTCCGACACATCCAAGCACCACGTCAAGCTGGAAGACCTCAAGGCCCCAGCAATCACATGCATGGCATGTTCGCTTAACCGTGACGGTGGAATGGGCGCCATGCCCGGCGTTACGGGTATCTGGAACAACTCATCAAAGGTGAAGGGCGACTCGAAGAAGGCCACCGAGGTCAACATGACTGGCTGGGAGAGCATTGTCACCGGACACGGAGACAAGACTGCGAGGACATGGTTCTGGGGCCGCAAGCGAGCTGGAAGATGGGCCTTTGACACTGGTGATGGCACCGAGGTCAAGAGCATCGCCGTTTCACCGTGCGGTACATTTGCATTGATCGGGTCCGCCGGTGGCTCCATCGACATGTACAACCTGCAGTCCGGCCAACACCGACGCAGGTTCCCTGCGCGTTTGACTCCCGCCGAGGCGAAGAAGTACAAGCTGCATCAGCTCCAGCTCGAAGAATCGACTGGCTTCGAAACAGACGACGCACCAAAGACATTTGCGAAGGGTGAAGGCAAGCACAAGGGTGCTGTGACTGGCCTCGCCATCGACAATCTCAACAGGACCGTCATCTCATGCTCTGACGATGGCAAGATCAAGTTTTGGAACTTTGCGACTGGCGCACTCCTCCACGAGATTGACTGGTATCCCATGGTCAAGATCCTATCCTTGCGCTACCACTCCAACTCCGATCTGGTCGCACTCTCCTGCGACGATGGGTCGCTCCGCATTCTCGACATCACCACCCGCAAGCTGATTCGTGAGCTTTGGGCCACACGCTCTTCCACGCCCATCACTACGATTGACTACACTTTCTCCAGTGACGGTCGCTGGATCATCTCTGCATCTTCTGATAGCACAATCCGCGTCTGGGATCTTCCAACAGGCCACCTAATAGACGCCATGCGTCTGCCAAAGCCCATCAACAGTGTCGCTTTCTCACCTGCCGGAGACTTCCTCGCTACCGGCCTCGAAGGCGAGGTCGGCGTGCACATCTTCACCAACCGCACCCTCTTCACCCACGTCCCTACTCGGCAGATCTCGGAAACCGACGTTGCCTCTGTGGCCGCGCCCACGGCCTCCGGCGAAGGCGGCGAGAACATGATCACGCTGGCCGAGGAGGAAGGCGAAGAAGTGGAGGAGGACACCACGGCCGTACCAGTCATGGACCAACTCAGCGACAAAATCACAACACTATCCCTCGTCCCCAAATCAAGGTGGCAAACCCTCCTCCACCTCGACACAATCCGCACCCGCAACAAACCCAAGGAAGCCCCCAAAAAACCCGAACACGCACCCTTCTTCCTCCCCGCCGTCGGCGAAAAAAACAACCCCCTCAACCCCCTCGACGCACCCCCCTCGCCCAGCAGCAGAATATCCAGCTCCGCACTCGCAAGCCGCAGCACCGCTGCAACAAGCACCTCCGAATTCACCCGCCTCCTCGCGCACGGCTCACCCACCACCCTCCTCGCGTACCTAGCCAGCCTGCCCCCAAGCGCAGCCGACATTGCCATCCGCACGCTGGACACGCAGGCGCCGTACACCGAACTCCGGACGTTCATCGCTGCGCTCACCGCGCGGCTCAGGCAGCGCAGGGACTACGAGCTCGTGCAGGCGTGGATGAGTGTTTTTCTCAGGCTGCATGGCGATGTGGTTGTTAGGGATGAGGGGCTTGTGGGGTTGTTGAGGGAGTGGCAGGGTGAGAGTAAGAGGGAGGGGGAAAGGGTGGGGGGGCTGGTGGGGTATAGTGTTGGGGTTGTGGGGTGGGTGAGGAGTGTGAGGTAGATGTAGTAGATTAGTCAATTTCAGAATTCAGAATCCAGGATCTGCGAAGTGCGCGCTGCTCGTTCTAGGGTTCTTTACCATGGTTACAATGGCCTGTTCTCCAATCAAGCAATGTGAGAGGTTATCCCCAATCAAATTCTTCCAGATCACACTCCCGAAACCGCTCCCCTCGCCACCGCCCCCGCTGCGACACGCCACGGTAGTATCTGGCCTCAACACACGCCTCGTATTCAATCGGAGACAGAACCCCAGCGCGGCGGTACGGCGCCGGCTTTGGCGGCAGCTTTGGCGGCAGCGGTGAAGGAGAAGACGAAGAAGAAGTCTCAGCGTTTTGAGTGCGGAGGTCCTGCGCTGCGGTGTAAGACTCGAGGAGATGTGTGGTGGTGAGGGGGAGGGGAGTAAAGTGTTCAGTGAGTAGATTGCGGTATGCGGGGGGCTTAGGGGGGAGTCGGGGCGCGGTGTTGCGTGCTGTGGGGAGCGCGGATGGCGAACAGGGGGGAATTGGAGGAGAAGAAAGGGACCGAGACGGTGGGCAAGGTACTGGCGAAGGGGGTGGGTGCTCCGACTGCGGTGAGGATGAAAGTATGGTTGGAAGCGCAGGACCTCCATCGATGAGCTTGCTCACGTCGTCCAAGTCCTCCTCCCCTGGGGAACAAGATGGCATGTTAGTCGACTGCCGAGTGCTACCTGGATTGATGTATCCAGCAAGATACGCAAACCCATCAACAACCTCGGCCTGCGGTGCTGGAGCAGCGGCAGGGGCCGTGGAAGCGATACACAACCCCAAATAGCCGAATTCCCGCACAAAGCTCGAGCGATGGGCCTTGTCTCGGAAGGCCACGCCGGGGGAAAACGTCCTGTTGGGGTCTGAAACAGCATCGCGCACGGTCAGGTGCGTGGGATGGTCAGTGGAAGCTGGGAGCTCGTACACTTCCGTACGAGGCTGGTGCTCGCTGTCGCGGGGGTCGGATAATGGGGTTTCGGTATCGGGATTTGGAGAGACTTGTGGGATGTCTCGAGGGGCGTCTTCGGGGTTGGGCCGCTTGCCGGGAATCAGGATGTCTGGGAGAGAGTGGTGGGGAGGGTTGGTGTGGTGCGGGAGGCGAAGAGTATGGGTTTCGGTCTTGGTCGTCGCGTAGCCTTGGGAACCGGGATAAGAGACGTTTGTAGGGTATAAAAGTTGGCCACTAAGGACTTGAGCTCGACGGTGGATATCACGGCCTAGAGAGTGATTTGCGTCGGCAATGTAGTCAGAGTGGGAACGTGTCAGTCGGTTCTGATCGAGATCGTAATCGATGTAGGGCACTCCAGGCATGGCAGAAATTATTAAGCAGATATCAAGTCTGTAAAAAGCTAGTCTCAGATTCTGGTGGATTGAGTCGAAGCCGTGATCTTCGTATGGGTATGCACAAGAACCTTCGCATCGCTACGGCCTTTTCAATGGTGCAGGCAAGCTCGCTCAGCCCTTCTCTACCGCATCTTCAACATTGTGAAAGCACTTCGATGGCGGAGTTTAACAGGCTCCGTCGTCAAGGTCTGGATCTGGTTAGGATGTCTCGGGGCGGCGGCGGCGGGATGACTGATTGGCTGTGTGTTCAGCTTGTGTGCGAGGAGAATAGGACCTTTCATGTTCGTTGTGGCTGTGAGGTAGGTACTGACTCTGCATACTGCTTTAGGTAGTATGAGGAAGCTGAGCGTGTATTCGACGGGAATATGGGCACCGAGCTTTGAGGATATTGGACATGATAAGATTCAGAGTGTCGTTAGAAGAGATATCGTCGTGGCTCATCAATCAAGAGTCAAAAAAAGTCCAACATATCTGTTAGATCTTTCTACGTTCTATCCTGTCTGTCGCCGTGGTTTCGTCGCCTGTGGCAGGCCCGCTTCGCGTACCGCTTCCCCGCGGAAGCAAGCCCGACCACCACCACCATACCCCTAGCGCTACGTATCTGTGAAAAGGTTGCCGCTGATTTGAGTGTGCTTTTGGAACTGTAGCCTGGGTCCAGCTGTCGATACGGACTCAGTGTAGGGCGGCTCGCGGCGTATCTTCCCCGTTGGCGCACTCCGCCCCACAGCACGCTGGCAGCAATCTCCTAATAATGTAGTCGCTGTAGTCGGCAGTCTTTCACCATGTTCAAGCTATGTGCACAGTATCGTCCGAGAGGTTACAAAAGATGCCGTCTTCCTCTAGTCGTCGATACTCAAACCAACTTCGGGATTAGGAGTAGAATTTGCATACAGCTTGATAGTCCAGCTAAGCCTCTGATTACCTCATCATTTGTTCTTATTACACATGCGAGTAATGAACTGCCCACCTGCTGGCATTGACGAAGATCACTCCAGTGTGGGTGTCCACCCCAGGCGGACTACGTCCCCTCATACACAGCATCGTTCCCGTAATAACTTTTCTAATGTGGAGCTGGTCTCCACGAATTCTACACATCAGTATTGTAAGAGCTGTAGCAAAGGGTATCGCCAACCAGCGCAAGGCTCAGGCCATTCTTGCATGAATACACGAATGCATCGCGCTCGAGGCACGTCGCCTCAGCGGGGCCACGAGTGTACAACTGGACAGCCTCGTCCGCATCCAGAGTTTGAAACCTATGATAGATACAATCATAACGAGACGCTTCGTCAGACTAACCCTGGTGCGACCGTCCCGAGCCGTTCCCCTAACCAGGTCTGGCAGCTCCACGGGCAGCCTCGTGCAATGAAGCGCAATATCGATCGACCTAATGGATCACAGAGGCTTCACGCGACAAATCCAGACCAAGCTTGTACTCCGGAAGCGGACTTTTATCCGTCTGAGCTTGCTTTTGTTGAGCAATTCGACCAGGCTAAATGTCGTCGAGAACGTCTGGCAATCTTTGAGGAGCTGCATGCGCGGGGTTTTCGCCACACTTCTGTTGGGTCTCAAGATACTGAGCCGCTGAGTTCGCGAAGTCGAGACATCATCAGGCAATTCGACCTCGTTCGCCGCGGCAGTGGTAAGCGTGCGAAGCTTCGCGGAAGTATAAAGCAATGGTTGAAGATTGAGTGGGAACATATCTTGTAGGAAGACTGCAATAGATCGTTTTGGGCGTACCCCCTGTCGCAAATGATTTCGAATTATTGTTCTCGGTTCCGTCGAGCAATGGTCATTTTAAAGTAGGGGAAATAAAGATCCAAACCGTTAACGAAATGCATGGAATCCTGCAGCATACCGTCAGCCATGATTCCGATGTGGAAGACATACCAGAGCCTTAAATTGCTCACGAACGCGAGAGCACACACTGGGACCAAGTCCTACACGTGGCTTTTGTATGTGGACTTGATCTGCAGTCAGACGTGGTTGCCTAAAACGAGACCGAACATTAGGGACGATGTTTCCACACAGATAAACTCAGCCAACAATATCCAGGTCTTTTGTGGCTATTTTTGAAAATTGCAGCGATGTGGGAAGCTCTGCGAAGTTTGACGTTCCGTGAGACGAGTTGCGAAGAAGAAAAGGCAAAGATGAAGGAAGGCGTGACGTCAGAGCACTCGAAGAAGGCACCTGAGCCAGAATCGAACGAGCAATCGTGAGCATACATGGATATGTGAATCTGGCCGTCTTTCTAACCTTGGAGTAGGGTCACAACGGAGACAGGAATTTGCCTCTTCTTACGCCTCCCAGCTGAGATTCGACTGCAGATCTACTCCCACACTGACATTGGGGGCAACACCATCGAGGTCCTCAGCCTCCCGATCGTTCGAACGTCCTGCGACACGCAATGTTATCGCACTTATAGTACTGACCCGGTAGAACACCAACTTTTGTATCGAGTTGAGCTCAAAGATGACGAGAAGTACGAGAATGGCACTAAGGTCACGCCAACATCAAGGCGCAAATGGCTCACACCTGGACGGACCAGTCCTTCGGAGTTGACGAGCTCCTCAAACCCCGTAAAGCGCAAACGGTGCGTTAGCGTTCACGGGCTCTTCAGCTTAATCAGTGTGTGCAGACAGACACGCACAGATCTCCAATTGCTGGTATACGAGATCAACTCGTTCGCGTTCTCGGACAAAAATTACAACTACTGCCGCGCAATCCGTGCATTCAGTCAGTCTTTGACAGGTCGAGAGTCGTCCGCGATCAAGACGATCTATTGGCCGCTGGTGAACGTCCTGGTATACCGACGCAGCTTGCGCGGCGAGAAGGTCGAGGAACCTGACAGTGCGTGCATGGAGGAACTCAGAAGTCTGAAAGGACTGAATCGAATCGTCCTTCGTTACGGCAGTACAGAATTCAATAATCTAGCGGACAAGCAAAACGAAGAAGAGACGATGGAGTTGCGGGACTTGCTTGCGGCGAATGGCGGGTGGGACTACGCACTTGAGCGAGATTTCCGTAGGACGTTGGCTGTGAGAACCGCGCGGGCGTTGATCGCTACGGAGAACGTCACGATTGAATGTGAGAGGACTTGGCGGATGGCTTTCTAAGTAAGTTACTTGCAAACGGTGCACTAAGATAAGATAATCATCATACTTGGCCCTTGGCGACGTTGATTCACCTCAATGACCTACTAGTCTAATGTTAACGCCACAGTTGATTATAAGGCCAATTTTTTACGAAACCCAATAACGGGTAGAAGTAAGGCGATAAGCATGCGTTTTTCAAGATATACACAGTACTGGATGGAACACAGCCGCATAAACATAACAAACGGACACGCTCAGTGTCGACATGTCTCACGAGCGGTGCTTCCTGGTTCATTCATCTGACTCCGAAGCAAAACATGCTTGCTAATCTATCCAGATGTCAAATACAGCGATGACCTGTTCAACTTCACTCGGGGTCGTTTCATCTGCAATGAGCAATATGAAATGTCGCGACGCCATGTACGCTTCAACGTCAACGAGCTTGCTCGTTGTGCAGCCAAGGCTGTTGGGGCACGAGCCTGCATCAGTATAACCAAATATCCTGATGGTATGTACAACAAGAGCATGCTGCTTATTATGGACAACGGCTCTCGAGTTGTAGCCAAAGTCCCGAACCCAAACGCTGGTCTGCCTCATTTCACCACAGCCAGCGAAGTTGCGACGATGGATTTTGTAGGTTTTTTCTAATAAGCTCCAAGTTCATAGGATTGACGATGTAGGCACGAAATATTCTTGGGAACCCCGTCCCTAAAGTTCTAGCTTGGTGTTCCCGGAAGCAGGAGAGCCCTGTCGGCGCTGAATACATCATCATGGAACGCGTGCCGGGAATTGAATTAGAGCACGTCTGGCCAAAGATGAATATCAAGGACAGATTTTCTGTAGTGAAAGCAATCGCTAGTTTCCAGAAGTCGTGGACATCAGTATCCTTTGCGAAATATGGAAGTCTTTATTTCTCAAAAGACCTCGACGACACGCCCGATGGTCAGCCGGTGTACGTCGATGCAAAGGGCAATCGTATCACAAACGCATGCTATGCCGTTGGCCCGTTAACAGGACGTGAAACCCTCGACGACGGAAGAGCCACAGTCAACTTTGACAGAGGTCCATGTAAGATTGCCAACTGGACATCAGGGCCGCCGAATTGACAAAGCAAGGGAGCTCATTAGAAGCATATCATACCGCGATTGGTCACCGCGAGATATCATGTATCAGCCAACTCCCTGAACTACCCAAGTCTCCAATCACCCTGTGCGGTCCGGGAACCTATCGACCTACAAGAGCGAAGAAACTAAAGGCTTTGCGCTACTACCTCGACATGATTAAATTTCTTCTCACAGAAGACGAGGACATTTCATCAGCGTATCTCCGGCATGGCGATTTACATCTTGGCAATATCTTTGTCGACCCCTCCGAGACTACCAAAGTCGTGGGTCTTATAGATTGGCAGTCAACGGAAATATCTCCGCTTTACTTCCATGCCCGACAGCCTTACATCATCGACTATGTTGGCTCACCCATCAACGGTCTGACAAGACCTCAACCAAGAAAGGACCTGGACAGCCTCGATCCTTCTGCGAGACAGGAAGCTGAGGCCTTATATCTACACCAATCCCTGTGTTCGTTGTACAACACCCTGACGCATCACCAAAACCCACGTCTCTATGCTGCGCTCCAGTTTCAGGAGACGCAGGAGTATCTATTTCTACTTCTAGCGCGTAATATCCTCATCGATGGTGAGGTGGCCTATCTCTCACAGTTAGCTGAGTTGGAAAGAACATGGACAGACTTCGCAGCGGCCAAAGGTTCGGCTTGTCCTTTCACGTTCTCACAGAAAGAACGGGAGGGTCTTGAGGCTGATATGCAAGGTGTTACACGAGGCATGGAAGCAATGCACTCGATACGAGATAGCTTGGGGGAATTGTTCCCTGAGCAGGGTATTGTGAGGCCAGATCAGTACGATGAAGCTCTAGATGCGTTGGCGCAGATGAAGGAACAGATCGTTGACACCTTCGCTTGCAATCCACAGGAAAAGGAGATTTGGGGAAAAGAGTGGCCGTTTGGGACTTGATAGGATTTACTCTCTCTAAATTTGAAGAATACACAGCTCAAGTATTACGCCCATTTCAAGTGAAGTCTTAGTCCCAGCAAAGAGTAACCTCCCGTCCAAAGATGAGACCGGTTCGAGCACATCTCAGTCTGACTTCGTCTTCAGTTGTCACGCTACATGCTGTTAATACAACCAAGGCCGCGGGACACGGGCAATGACTTAAATCACGCGGGTCGATAACTCATGGGGGGCATGCCTTAGTGCCAACGTGCGCTGTTACATGATGACTGCACTTTGGCTGGGGTCCAGACGCAACAGAATGTGCACTTGCTTCCCTCAATTATCCCTCGCAAATCCAGAGCCGACTGAGGAAGTCCGGCCTTAGTGCGTTTTCAATGTAAATTGAGTGCAAGGGGATGTTTTCAGATTTCTGTCCTTGAACTTTGTCCATTCCCTATGTGATAACTAGTGTGATTCATGCAAGCCGGTGGATGCACGCCAATGAGTACAAGCTTGATGTTGTATATCTTAGACTACGTCGCATGTCGTCAGGAGAATGCCACATATCCTAGCTTATCCTGTCCCACCAAATGGCGCTAAAGATCTCATATGTTAGAGCGTCGAGTAAATCTCGTACACAGCTGTATATGTATGCTTGAGGAGCATTTAAGCAGCGAAGAGCACTGCGATCGCGCCAATGGCGAAGACAACGAAAGGCGTACCGAGCCTTTGAGCACCGTTGCTGATCTCCTCAGGAGCGCGGTTGACGAAGCTCGCAGTTGGAGCTGCGTAGTGGAGGCTAGCCGACGTAGTGTTGGGGAAGAAGGGCGTAGGCTGAACGAGCGTAGAGTTGGCGACAGAAGCAGAGTAGAAGATGCCGGTCGTGGTACCGTTGAAGACGGGAGGCGACATGGTAGGGAAGGCGTAGCCAGAGGTAGATGTCACGGCAGGATCGGTGGAGGTCTGGATGGTGAAGACCGGATCAGTCTCCGTATCAGTGGACGCGGCAGATGAGAGCTCTGTAGGGATGATCGCGGAGACGTAGCCCGTAATCGAGGCCGCGATGGGAGTAGTATACTTGTCACCGGGAGTACCAGAGACAAGGGTGATGGTTGTGTACTCAGTCTTGGTAGAATGGATGGTAGTCGTGCTGTCTGGTTCCTCAGTGCAAGAGATAGAAGGAGCAGCCCTGTACTGTTAGCAAAAGTAAGATCGAGAACAGAAATCAAAACCTACACGGGGGCAGTAGAGAAGTCAGTGACCACAGCCTCAGGTGAAGGCGTCACCGTAGTAGTCTTCGTGATAGTGACGTGCACGGTAGACTTCTCTCGAGAAGTAGTAGTCTCAGGGCAGAGGTAGGTGACAGTCGTGGGATGACCTTGCATCAAAGCCGCAGCCGTACAGAGCTTTGGGAGCTCAGCGCAAGTGTCATCGCGGGCGACCTTGGGCAACAGCTCGACGATACTGCCCTGGGGAATGCCAGCGTGGAAGGCTTCAGCGACAGCGCCAGCTCCTATGTATTAGCTTAAGTCGTTGAGGCGCTCTCCTTCCCTCTTGCCTCTCAGGTGTTGGCAGCACGCAGAGGAGACATGAGGTTGTTGCGGGGTAACATGGAGAACGAAGGGGAAGGTACCTACCCATGACTGCAGCGAGAGCGAGCGTTCGAACAGTGTTCATTTTGCGAGAGTGACTGGACGCGCGTGACGAGTTATGTTGCTTAGAGAGAGAGAGAGAGTGGTTGAATGGAACGAGTGTGGGGTGAGCGAGGGAAAACGAGTGTGGGGTTGGCGATGAGAAGGTAAGTTGGAGAAGGAGCAAGTGTAAGTGAGCGCGATTTGCGCGCTTCTTGGCACGGCATCACGCATTGAAGGCGAGATGAGGGCTGTATCCAAGTCTGATTGAACGTGAGCCAATAGCAGCAGAGGTGATTAGTGTAACAGTGAAGATCCGTTTGTGTTGTTGTGCACCAGTGACGCAGGCACCCGCATCGCTCTTTCCTGGTCCTGTGCGTTCGTCACGACACCCTGACTGGCCACTGGCATCTCCTTCGCGTGTTTAGTGCAACAGAGCTTGAGTATCGCATGGGAACGAGCAACTCAGTCTTTGGGCAGGGTTGCGCATGTCGTGCTTGCAATCTTAGCTGCAATCGGACTCGACTGGTCGGCATGTGGCAACGTATGTCGTACGCCTACAAGCATCTCAGATCCAGAAGTGAAGTGAAGCGGATTACGAAGAAATTAGAAGCACGGGAGGAATCACAATTTTGGATGATGAGTGGCTCCAGGGCATCTTTCGACATGAGATGCAAGAGTTGTAGCGTCCTACCCTTCACCCGTCATACAGCGACAAGCTGCGATCAGTCGCCGTACAAGTCCAGCAAATGTGTCAACATCTTTCGTTGAAGCTCCATAACCTGGGTTTGGGTGATTTTCGTAGGATTACCGTCAGCAGCTGTGGGAACCGTCTCATCGTCGCTCGCCAGAAGGTGCGAGCGCACCCCGAAGAATGGCACACCTAAGACCTTCAATGCTGAGGACTGCGATTCGACCATCGCTTTGCTGGCGCGATACACCTTGGCATCATATTGACTAAGCTCTTCCTGTTCGCGTTCGGGTGTCTGACAGAAGTTAGCATCGTGAGTTGAGAGCAGGCTGCTAATCCATACACAAAGTACAGGTGTGTTGTCCAATAGGCCCGGCAGTGACCTGAATATGTTAATCGGGACCAATGACATAATCTTGGTGAACATACAATGCGGCTCGATGCGTTTCTTCGTTCGCCTTTTTCAACGCTTGCTCCTCTATGAGTCGCTGCCGTCCAGCCTCCCATTGTTTGACATTGCCCTCTTGATCTTTGATCAGCTTGCGAACCGAGATGGAGAACTGTGGATTCTGCGCAGCGATCTTGCTCACACACCGCAACCCCTGCTTCCAGTCGATGATGGTTGCAGGGTCGATCAAGGGCGTGGAAGACCGGGCCTGGGGCTTTGGCATAGACTGGGGCTGTAGTGAGCGGCCAGCTAGGCGAGGATCTGCTGGAGTGTGTTGCTGCTGCTGCCACGCCTCTTGGGGTTGAGTGTGTTCCTGCTGCTCTTCTGGTTTGGGCAGACTAGCAAGCGTCCTGAGGATGGCATCGAGGTCCATGTTGGCCGGCAGCGCATTATGCTCACTCATGACGGCAACGGGCTGTGATGATGGTATCTAGGATCAAGGCGAGCGCGCAACAAAGTATTGAAAGTTGTGCACTTCAATGCACATGATGTCGTTGGCGATGAGGTGGTGTTGGAAGTGAAGAGAACTCTACTTGTCCAGAGCAAAACGACAGTCACGAAATTCGCTACTCCCTCATGACATGCTATGTGTCCTTGACTCGATTCAGATCTGTACGAACGTCCCAAGGCGTGCATGCATCCAATGACAGACACATGATTGCTGGATGAGGTCGGCACCTCCGTACCCGCATGCCGATGTCAAGATCTCAGTCTTGGCAGCAGTGTCGATGATCCCGACTTTTGCAAATCATCCGATCACTGCCTCGCACCCCTCCGCTGACGTCTCTCCTCCACACCCAGGCAGTATGTCGAAGCACGTCAGAGACGCCACGCGCTTCACGGCGACAGGAGTATGGGCGCACACAAAACCGGGTGGCCGCGCCACGACGCTGCAGTTTGCAGATCCCGCACCGAAGAACGAAACGCCGCAGCAGAAAGTCAAGAGGCTGAGGGAGGCCGCGAATCGAGCGAAGATGGCGCAGGTCACAAAATGGGATTGGGCGTACCTCTATGGGAGAATGGCTGCGGATGCGGCGCACAGATTCACAGTGTATGGGTTGATTTTCGCTACGGGTATGTCGAGTCCCTCCTACAGCCCAATTGCCGCGGCAATAGGCCATGACAGGCTTGGGAAGTGTCACTGACGCGATTCTAGGCTGTGTCGGTGTCCTCGCCGTGTTCTCAATAGGCGACATGATCGTCTACAATCGCCGAAAGCGCGCCATCTACTTTGCGGAGCAGGAACGCGAACAAGCGAAGATCCTCGAAGCCGCACGAGCGGCCGTGGTTGCTGGAACCGCATCACCCGCGCAAACCGCGCTCGTCACTGGAATTGCTGAGGAAGAGGCGGCGATGGAGAAGAAGAAGGCAGAGAGGAAGGCACCGTCCAAGCTGCTGTGGTGGCTGCATGGTGACTGGAAAGAGGAGAAGCTGCTGGAGGAGCAGAGGAAGGCCGCGCTGGCCGAGTTCAAGAAGATCGAGGCCGAGGGGCAAAGCTCAGGCATCAACGCGGGGGTGGCCAGCGTCACGGCTGCAGTGCAAGAGGCGCGGGACAAGGTGTCTGACAAGGTCTCGAGTACGCTGTCGACAACAGCGTCTACATCACCACCGGTTCTCGGCGGTCCATTGGATCAGGAGGCGGCCAAGGCGACGCAGAAGGTTGAGCAGACAAGCAAGGGCTGGCTGGGCTGGTTGTGGGGATCGTCGAAGTAAGAGCAGGGGCATGACGTTGAGGAGAAGGGGGCAAGGACCCCCGTGTACTATACACGAGCATCAGCTGTACATTGCTGTTTCACTACCATGTATGCATCGCGGAGTTGGACGGCACCTGTAGACGGGCACTGGGTATCTCTGTCACTCATGTCTATAATTGCATATTGATCGTCAGCTGGTTCCGTCTATCGATTCCCCTCTGAGACGGGCATGTAGCTCCGTCGACGCTGTCAGCAGGTCAGTATGGTTGTCATGCACAGTATATGGTGGGCTCTGCGACATACCTCTCTCCACTGGTCTACCCAGGGCCTGACAGCGGCATAGCCCAGCAGCCCCACAGTCGCCGCAATGAAAGACAGCACGACGACCTGGTCTTTTGTCGAGTCCCGCTGGAAGCACGTTGTGAAGACGTTCTCCTCCTTTTCGCCCTTGCAGAAGCTGTAGCTCAGACAGAACTGGCGGTTGCAGTCGTTGCACGACTTTTTGCTTGCGCGCGGGCGCAGTTCAAGATTTGGTTTGGAGGTTGCGCGGGGGCCATCGAGAGCGACAATGGTGCTGTTGCCGAAGCATGTGCATTTGCAGAAGGACGTGGGTGCTGAGACGGTTAGCATGGCGCCCGTGAGTCCTGGATGCCACAAGACCTACAGGCAGCAAGAGACAGCGACAGAAAAGCGAAGAAGGCCAGGACAGCCAGAAGGTGTCTCCTCATGGTTGCGGTGGCTTTCGAGGGAACTCGAGCGTACGGTCGCGGTCGCGCAACGGGTCGCTCGAGGTGCTGGTGGCTTCGTTGGCACGAGCACTGTCGAGCACTGCGTCGACAAGGCTGACGGAGTCCACTCGGTTTCTGGAGCATGCAAGTCGCCGCGTTGCTTACAAGATCACGACAATCTCACACTCTTACACTCGATCAGCTGTTGTTCACTGTTCGGGCAGACTGCGCTTCGACACCCCAGCCCGCGCGCTTGGGCCGCTTGGACCGACGGATCGACCGCCAGCAGCCGCTAAGGCTTACACCTGATTTTCTGCCCACCGCCGCGGTCGAGCTTCGAGCTTCAAGCTTTCTCGCACGCGCAATACAAAACCACGGCGTCTGTCATATATACCCGCCCGGCGCCTAAATGCCCGCGACGCAGACAGAGACCCAAGGAGCCGACGAACCTAAGACTGTTAGGTTGCACATCACCCCGCTTAAGCCCGAGCTGCTCAAGGTCTACCTTGCGCCGTCCGTCCTGTCGCTTGCGCGCAACGTCTCCTACCACACCGTCGAGACCTTTCCTGAAAAGGGCTTCGGCTACGTCGACCTGCCCGAGCCAGAGGCCCAAAAGCTCAGGAAGAAGCTCAACGGCACCACTCTGAAAGGCTCCAAAGTCCGCATCGAAATGGCAAAGCCTGAGAAGCGCAAGGCGCACGAAGAGACTGACGCCGACGACAAACCCGCGAAGCGCTCCAAGAAGGACAAGAAAGAAAAGAAGGAGAAATCCGAAAAGAGAGTGCGGTCACCCGGCGTCTTCGACGGCGTCGAACTGCCCGAGGACCGCAAAGTCAAGCGTGGCTGGACTGAGCCCGTCACAGCGAAGAGCAGGACTAAAGATAAGAAGGATAGGAAGAGCAAGGACGATAAGCACCAGGCAAAGCCGTCCAAGTATACCAAAGAGCCTGAGTTGCTGTTCAAGGCCAAGCTGGAGCCCGTCGCTGCCACAGAGCACACGCGCAAGGAGAAGAAGAAGAAGGACAAAAGTGACAAGAAGGAGCGCAAGACCAAGACCAAGGAAGTCATCATTCATGAGTTCGAGAAGAACACCAAGACACCTTCGTTTCTGAAGGCTGCCAAGGTCTCGATGAAGCCTCCAGTGGACTACGTCGACGGCGTGGGCTGGGTTGACGAGGACGGCGCTGTCGTGGAGCCCGAGACTAAAAAGGCTGCACACAGCAGAGTCTTGCAGCTTGTCGATGGGCAGCCGCTGAAAGAGCCTCCACCCACAGACTCGCAAGGACGGCCGATTGTCAAGAAAGACACGCCCAAGCCTGCTCAAAAACTGAAGAAGAAAAAGGTCACACCGCCGCCAGAGTCATCATCCGAGTCCGAGCTAGACGACGAATCAAGCGTAGTCTCCAGTTCGTCCGAAGACGAGGACTCGTCTGAGGAAGAGTCCTCTGATGAAGACAACGAAAGCGAGCAACCAGCAGCATCTCCCACCCCGTCACCCGCGCAAACGAAGCCCACGCCTAAAACCTCACAACCCGCTGCGCCAACCTCCGCCCCTTCCACCGTAACGGAATCCAAAGAAGTTCATCCCCTTGAAGCCCTCTTCAAACGCGCCCCTCCCCCATCTCTCTCCACCCCCACCAAACCGCCTCCCATCAACACGACCTTCTCCTTCTTCGACAACGAGACCACATCGCCTCCCGCCGGGGGTGAACCCGTCGGCGAGCCCATCGATGCGCCCACAACACCTTTCACGCAGCGCGACATGGAATGGAGAGGCCAGCGGAGCGCAGCGCCGACGCCCGACACCGCAGCCATTGGGCGGCGCTTCAGCTTTGATTGGCGCAAGGGGAGTCAGGAGGCAGACGACGATGACGACCTGAGCGATGGTGGGATTGAGGCCGGGAGGCAGTTGGACATCAACACGAAAGCGAATAGCCAGGCCTTGGCTGACGTACAGGAAGTCGATGAGAATGACGGCGAGTTGGATGCTGGAGAGGGCAAGCAGGAGGAGAGCGAGTTCAAGAAATGGTTCTGGGAGAATCGCGGCGATGTCAATCGAGCGTGGAAGAAGAGGAGGCGGGAGACGCTCAAGGCGAAGAGGCACGCTGATAACCGCAAAATGACCGGTGGGCGGCGTATAGGATAAGGATGTCATTACGACACCATGAGTGCATGAAAACGGCGTTTGCATAACGAGACCGCCCACGAGATCTCAAGCCACGTCAACGAAACATCCTTACATACCAAAACTAGTACATAGCATCGCACAGCACCTTCACCCACCAAAACACCCCATCCATCCTCACACATCAACCCCCTTAATCTTCACATGCCCCTCCAACTCCGCCGCGCTCTTCGGCGGCCCCTTCCACGCCTCCTCCGCGCGCGTCAGAACCCGAGACTTCTCCGCACTCGCCGTCGACGCCGTCGTCGCCTTCTCCATCAACGGCACGCTGGCGCACAGCAAGTTCTCACCCACCATGCCCTTTTCCGTGGCTTCGATGATGGCTTCGGGGACCACCATGGCGGACTTGTTCGGTGGCGTTGCAGAAAAGGGACGCGCGGGTTCTGCTGAAGTTAGATATGCGCTTGAGTAGACGTGCCCAAAACGGCAGTCTGCAAAGATCGGTGCACGGGACGGATGGGGACGATATAGCTAGGTGGGGCGACGTACCAGGTGAGAAGGCAGATTTGGAGCGCCTTTTCAAGAAGGGCCAGGATCTCCAGTCTGTCAGATAGCGTCTGGTCTTGTTCGATGGTGTGTTAAGCAGCGGCGGACGCTGACGGTGCTGGTCGGGTGATGCAAGCGCGGTATGATCTCATTGCTGCGCCGCGGCGGTTCCTCGTGCCGCTTCTCCACTGTAACGTCGAACCACTTGCTCAGGTTGTGAACGGTGCTGTGCGAATTTCACTGGGGTGTGGGGTTCAGGAAGATATGCAGAAGCATGGGTTGAGCTTGACGTTTTGTGTACGACTGCTCTGTATACATGATGTCGTTTAAGCACTTAGCTGCGCTTCCTTTCTTGCGTCTCAATGCTGTGCTGCGTGCGGGACGACTGGGGTGCATCATGTGAGTTCTTTGGGTGTTCGCCCGAGATCAACATGCGTGATCGACACGGGGATTCGATGCTTGTCCATGGCTGTGGTGGGATGGAACTGGCGATCTGCTAGCTTGGCTTTGAGATACGGAGGAGCAACGCAAGATAAGCAAATGAGCACACGATAGCACGTACACTGGAACCGATCGTGATTTCGACATCTGTAATTCGAAAACCTATCGTGTTGATTCGCCTGAACGCCAGACTATATTGCTGAAAGTCATGTCCTGTTGTAGATTTGTAATACTGTCACTACCGTACCATCTGCGAACATAGAAAGCATTGTGTTCGCGTAAGACACAATGCTGTACTCAACAGAGCAACGCTGGGACGCCGAGCCACTCCGCATCAAGACGACGCTGGTACGCTACCCTCAGTCGCAGGCGCACCACTCCTCCCCCTAACCTCCTCGCCGCTCCTAATCGCCCTCTCCAGCTCCCTGATCCTCTGCTTCAGCACTTCGTTCTCCCTCTTCACCTCCTCCAACTCTGCCTTTTGTAGTGCCACCTCCTCATATCGCGGCGTGCTGACGATACTACTACTCCTGCGCATCTCCACGCCACCCTGCTGGCTGCTCACGCTGTGCCTTTGACTCTGTGGGAGGCTGTGAGGCGGGAGACCGCCACTCTGACTGACGCTGCTACTGCTGCGGTGCCGCCGGGAGGAGGTCGGGTGTGTGGGACCCTGCAGGGGCGCGCCGGGGTGTGCTGCGCTGCCAGCGGGATCTGTAACGTCGAGGAGGGCGTTGGAGGCGATGGAAGAAGTTGTAGAGGCTACGGAGGCGGAGTGTGCGCGTAGGGCGGAGAGCTCACGGGTGAGGCGGTTGACGACGGCTTCTTGCTCTTTCTCGAGCTCGAGGTGCATCTCCGCAGCCGTCATGGGGCGTGGGTGCCGCATAGGAACATTGCCTGCGTCTGCGCTGGGGAGGTTCGGTGACAGCGGTGGGAAGGCATGCGAATGGGATGTCTGTGGAAAGGTGCCGCCGGGTGAGGCCAATGGCAGTGGCGGAGGGCTCATGGGATAGATCTGTGAGGTTCGTCGAGAAGCCGGAGTCGAATTCTGGCGTGAGTTTGAGGCACCGCCTTGCGAGCGCGAGGGATTGCTTGTAACGCTAGGGCGTGGAGACACTGGTACTGAGTTCAAGTCTGGAGCCATCTCATATGTTGTGTCTGTGGTGCGGTGTGTGCTGTTGTCTGGTTCTGGGTGGTGTATGAACGGTTAAATGGAACTGTTTTCTGCCCGACGTGAGGTGTTCGCGACTGATAACAAGGATATACGCTGTGGAGCGCGCACTTGAGCTTGTGACGTGTTGCGGACAGAGACGCGCCAGGATGTGTCTGAGGTACGCGTCGTTGGTGAACGGGGGCGGTGTCGATTAGCGGAGCAGGAACGACCGATGAGGGGCAGGCTGCATCAGCTGAAGGTCCAGCTCATCTTGCAATGGGAGTGGCAATTCGACGAAGAGACACTTTGCGTTACATTGGTACCTTACACTTATCCGCGGAGGCTTGTTCGGACGGCAATGCTCGACGAGCAGAGTTTCTTAGGAATTGGGTAGGTAGCGGTCCAGTCAGCAACCAAGCCATCATTAAAGTGACACGGCCATTCCACATACAGCTAGCAAGACTGTGCAGTGTCAGGTGTGATTATTCGTTGACACATACATCATCACTCCACTATTCTGCTCTGCATCCTTATCGCGGTGCTTCCTTCTCCTTCCACCATTCTGCCTCCGCACGTGCGGAGGTGGCATGGCCTTCAGCAGAGCTCGAAAGCCCTGTGACTTCACCTCTCGATGCCGTGAGCTATCGCTCGATTATACGCAGAAATGCTTTTCCATAATGCCGTAAACCCCAACTCCAAGCCGGATGCTCTATCTCGATTTGGCCAAGGATATCCCTGCAGTGCCTCCCGTGTCATTTCAAGTGTCTAGTAAGTGCGAGCCAGGTTCCTGAGATACCAGTCGACGAGCTTGCGGCCAACCTTGGCCTCGGAGACGTGAATGAGGTCCTGCTATGCGTTAGTTTTTGCATCATTCGAATGCGGAATATCTGAACTTACACCCTCCATGGCGTAGTCGAGGTCGCCGGCGGAGACAACATCGCCCTCCAAAAGACCACCCTCGTTCCACCTAATCTGCCTGTTCCTCTGCTTGTTAACGAGCAACCAGCACCTGAGCTTCTCGGGCTCAACATCGAGGAAACCAGCAAGCTTCTTCAAATCCATGGTGGTGTACAGCTTCAGGTAGCTCTTGACGGTGGGCGACATCATGTTGTTCTTGACCTCGTCCATGAAGATCCTGAGGTGGTGCTCGACGGGGTCGATGTTGACCTCCGGGTTGTCGAAGTCGGGCGGTGTGGGGCTGATGAACTTGGGGCAAGCGGTGCGGAACAACTCCTCGAAAAGAGGCAGCGACTCGGGGCCACCGCGCTGCAGCTTGTTGAACTGCTCGCCGTACTTCTCGCGGAGGGCGGTGTGGATGGTGTCGTCGAGCCTTGTGGGCTGGAAGGCAACGCAGATGGCAACGAGCGCGTACATCTGGTCGTTCTTCTTTGTGATGGAGTCGTACTGGGCGTTCTTCTGGAAATTCTTGGTCCTCGAGACGTAGACGAGGATGTGAGAGAACATGCGGATGGCGTCGGTGTAGCGGCGCATCATCATGTACGAGAAACCGACATAGTAGTATGTGGTGAAGTGGGCGGCCATGACGCGGGCGAACTGGGCCTTCTTGTTGAGCTCGATGTCGTCGAGGGTCTTGAGAGCCAGGCTGAAGTCACCCAGCAGGCAGTGCACGCGCAGCAGCCCGATGATGGAGAAGTAGCCCAGCATCTTATACAATGGGCGCTGGCCATAGTCGCCGGCGTACAGGTTTGAGTCCTCGCCGCGCTTCATGGCGGCCAGCTGCTCGTTGATTTGCGAGCGCTGGATGAGCGAGTACAGGACGTTGAGGACGCTGTAGCAGCCCCATGTGTTTGGGTTCTCGCGCAGCAGCTGGATCTCCTCCTGGTTGTCGTTCTTGAGGGCGACTTTCTGGCGGTAGCTGCAGAAGCTGTTGAACTGGTAGATGAACTCATCGATGACGTCCCAGGCCCAGTAGTACTGCAAAAAAATTAGTGTCTGCTGTCAGGACGCGTTGCGCTCGCGAGCTTGCTGTCCTTACGTTGGGCACTTCCAGATCCACGGGGCCGTCCGAGTTGAGGATGTAGTGGAACAGGTTGCAGTAGTTGTCGTACGACGCAAACTTGGTCTCCAGCGTCGCCTGGAACTCGAGCGGCGTCGCGGCGGCCTGCAGCTGGGCGTGGATGTCCTGGTTGCTGCCAATCGAGGGCATGCGGTCGAGCTCCTCCATGCCGTCGTACTGCACCTGCTCGTGGTACTCGCCGGCCGTCAGGTCCTCATCGGCGTCGGAGCCGTAGTCGTTCCGGCTCATGGTTGCGGTGTGGGTGTGCGGCGTCGGGCTGCTGGAGCGTGTTGGCGGCAGCGTCGTGATCGATGAGGCTCCCCGCGCTGAGAATTCGACAATTCGCAGCGAAAGTGCGTTGCTAGCGCCCACCCGCCTGGAGGGGCTCGCGCGCAGCTTGGACGCATTCCGCCCGCCCAATCACACGGCGGCGGCCCTGTTTCATGCCTGAGTCGGCGCGACTCACCATGGACATCCTCTGCTTCCGTCTGTCGTGTTAGCAGGTCTGGCGAGCGCGCGGGCAGCCTGTGCTGTGCACGCGGAGAGACATCCTGCGCGTCCCTGAGCTCGTCGCTCGTCGCCCCATCATGAGCAACGGGGGAATTCTGCGCACGAGGCTAGGGCCTTGACTGGTCCCGACGTCTGAAAGGACCGCAGACTTAAAGCCGCCAGTCTTCCACGGAGCTTCTGGAAGTGCATTCCCGCTGTCAGCTCGAGAAGACCCGTCGGCGCCAGTCTCTGTCTACATATACTTTGAGTTTGTACTCGTCATACTCTCCCTGTTGTGCAGTGATAGCCATGACCTACACCATCATCCTCTTTGTCACCAGGAAGCCAAACCTCTCGTCTGAAGAGTTCAAGGACTACTACGAGAACAAGCACATCCCCCTAGTCCAGCGTTTGTGTGCCGGAAACTGGCCCTTCAGGTTCACACGCCAATATCTCGCCCGTGTCACACGCAAAGGATTCGGTGGACCAGCGAATCCGGACAGACCACCGCTTCTCTTGCGAGGAGATGCCCAGGACATCGACTACGACTGCGTCAGCCACATGGAGTTTGAGAATGAGCACGCATTCCAGGCCTTCTACAAGAGAGTCTACGAGAAGGATGTGGCCGCAAAGTTGGCCGCAGACGAGGTGCAGTTCCTCGAGCTGGGGAAAACCAGAGTCGTTGTGGTCGGCGAGACCATTTCAACCGAGCACGACGTCACCCGGACTGTGAAGAATTGCATCCGTGCCAACGACGCATCAGACAGCGAGGGCAGCTTGAGTGAGCAGAGCTGAGTGTTTCCTTTCGTGGTCAAGACTTGGCAAGGCGTTTCGTGCCCTGGCGTTAGGATTGGTCGACGGTTTCTATTGCCGAGACGGACTGTGGTGTAACAGTCGATACCCGATGGCTCGGTAGCTTCGGCGTCTGATTCGCGTACTGTCCCCGTTCCGGAATAGAGCTCAGTTACTTCAAGTTTGAGCCAAGGGAGGGTGGCTGGAATAAACGAGCAGTGTGAGAGGCATCACGCGGTTGCAAATATCCGAGAGGCATCCCGCGGTTGCAAATATCCGAGAGGCATCCCGCGGTTGCAAATATCCGCCAGGCTTGATAATATCTTTCAGGGTCGCAGAGACTAAACCCCGCTACACACGCAGATACGGATGTTTGGCGTACTTTCCTTTGTCTCGATTATACCACGGTATTGAGTATTGCAGTTGCCGTATCGAAAGCTACAGGCCTCCACCAGGTGCCAGCCTGAATAATCTAGAGTGTTTTCAATCCCTGCCATCCTGGTTGTCCCTGGTGTTCTCATTGTCCGCTGAATGAGGGTTGTCCAACTTTGAGTGCCTATAGTCATAGTGCCAATCACTTCTGCTGATATCACTCCTGATCTGATAGTTCGCTTCCGCGTCCTCTAGCGTCTGCAAATCGAGATCGACCACAATCATGCCTTCAGCTGCACTGCCCAACTTCGCTAGTGGGCCTACAAAGGGGACCGTGATCTGCCCGTGGTCAGCAAGTGAACCCTCATGTACGTGCTCGGGGTGAAGCAAAGTGAATAGAGCACTTACCTGACTGAGCCCAGCATAGCCCTTCCCCGGTGGCCCACCTGCGTTCGCAAATACAATCGCACACGTATTCTCGAATGCCCTCGCCGTCAGTATAGAGTCTAAGAATAGCGCCTCGGATGCCGGATTCCTCGCGAGACCCTCTTTGTTGCAGTCGTTGAGCGTCCAGAAGGTAGGAATGATGATGATCTTGGCACCAGCGGCGATAAGCTCGCGGAACGCTTCAGGGAAGGCGAGGTCCCAGCATATTAGCATACCGACCTTGCCGACTGGGGTATCGAAGACCTCATGTGGATGGGAGGTGGATGAGGTAAGGTGATCACGCTCGGGGCCCCTGGGGTAAGTTAGTAACGATTCTCCGGTGGATTGCTTGCCTTGGTCCACAGAGGACCCTTTGACAAGGCCTCGATGACATTACGCCTGGGGCAACTTACCACAGGTTCTTCTTAACGTACTTTCCAACAATCTCACCGTCCTGGCCAATGAAGTACGCAACATTCAACAGTCGATCCTCCTCCTTCTCTTCCCCTCTGTGACCCTCGACTATCGTACCGGGCACGATACAGATGCCACACTCCTTTGCCAGATCTTGATATTGCTTTAGATATGTCTCCCATTGATCACACAGCCCTGCGAAGGATGGGTCTTTTGGCAGCCAATTAGTGAGGTGGTACTCCGGAAGCACAGCGAGCTCAGCTCCTTGAGCGGCAGCAGATCGGATGAAGTTTGCTGCTTTGTCGAAGTTGTGTTTCAGGTCCAGAGGCTATCACGATAAGCATGTGGTCATTATGATGTTGATTGCGCAAGAACCTGCCTTTGGATACAGTTGGACCACTGCAACCTTGATAGTGGATGCTGTCATCTCGATCAGTCGGTCTCAAATAGTATTTTGTGTAGTAGTTCGTAAAGTTGTATGGTTCGGTAAGGTGCACATGAGTGAACATGGGGTAAGCTCCCTCAGCCGAAGCTAAGCTCCACTCCTGCATGATTGGTCCATACTGCGCAGTCGGTATCAATCTCATAATTTCCAGAAGATCTCAGGATTAACTGGTGACAAGTCGTCATATCAAGGGACGTTTTTGTCCTTATTAGCCTCTTCCAGGATATCAAAGACATTCGAAAGGGTATGGGGTATCTAGGTACTGATGGTATCGATGCTCCTCCAACTCCATACAACAAATAAAACTTACAAGACAACATGGTGTCTGCATATGACCCTGACAAATCCCACTGAAGATATCCCAAGGTAAGAGACATCGACAGGAATCTTGAGGCTTAGCAAGCAAAAGTGGCCTTCGGCTCTGTAAGAAGCTGGCTTTTGCACTTGCTGCTGTTACATGCCCCTGAAATCGCTGAATCGATATGCATTGCCTGGCCGGGCTCCATGCCAAGTATAGCACCTGCTCAAGCTACAGTAGCATTGACCCACTTATTACGATTGGGAGGAATGATGTTCAACATGAACGACTCATTCGGTCCATCCGAGTCGGTCTCTGAGCCTGTGTCGAGAAGAGCATAGGTATTGGTCATCGATGACTGTATCGAAGGAACAGCCATGATAGGCGGGCGAGATCTCGTAGCAGGTTGTGGTAACGCAGCGGCGCATTGGTCTAATCCCCAGTCGATACGTACACCCTTGTAAGCCGTGCGTGACAACATGCAAGTCCTAGCGAAGAGTGCGTTGTGGATCGAATTGGTTGAGATATGCGCATCTCCATTTTGAAAGTAGATGTCGACAACAACAAGATTATGGATGTGATCGAGCTGTTCCCGGATCTGCGCTTCGGTGACCCTGCCAGCCACGCCGCGCACGATGAGGTTTCTTGTTGCGCCTCCAGCGATCTTATTTGAGATATGAGGTGGGACATGGAATTGGCGATCGGCCCAGCGAAAACCAAGCTACAGTCGATCAGCATTTATTCAGAGAGACAAATGTGGGACTCCACAACACGTACACGCTTGGCATGCAAATAAATATCGTTCTTCTTGACGTGGGTCAGAAAATCCGCTGCGCCTTCTACGAAAGACACTGCGGCCGACCGATCGTTACGCAGGAAAATGTCGAGAAGTCTGCCTCCACGAACTATTTCCGCAATGTCCCTGTGGGTGGTGCGTTCGGCGAGGTTGGTGATCAGAACAGTGCGCTGGTCGTGCACCGGAATCCTCTGACGAGCACTGCGCTCTTGCTTGGGGCTATACTGCTCGTCATCTGAGGTACCAACGGCGTAGGACTCGGTTTGCTCGTGACTGTGAGCTCGATGCAGCCGTCGTGGTTGAGGTACGACGAGTTGTTCACTGCCGGTCTCGGAGTCGTCCGAGTTAGGTAGATCGCGGTGTCTGTGGAGTGCAACCATGGCGACTGGGACCGACTTGGGCTTCATTAGTGTATGCTCCAGACTGTGATCATGTTGTGCAGTGCCATCTACACTGGTCTCGCTTACACTGGCGAGTAGCGTGTTCAATGTATCCATCGTCAGACCTCCTTTGAAAAGGGCATCCTTTAGCAGTGCTAGTAGGAGGTCAATTTGACATCTCTGAACAAGCCTATTTGGGGAGCGGTCTTACGTACCGTAGTCTCGACTGCACCGTTGCTGTACATCTTGTCAGTAATTGCGCTCCAAATGTGAGGTGAGGATGTCGAAGGTAATTTCACACAGATGATCGCAGCAAGGAACATACCAAACGATCGTGCTCCTCGTTCGAGATAATAACATTGTTGAGCAGGTCAGGAGCAAGCTCGAACTCGTGTCCGGAAGTATGCTGGCAATGGTTAGTCGCTCGTAAACGCGATCGTCTAGCTGGTATGGAGGACAGCAACGCACAAATTGAGCCCTGTGATTTGTTTGTGAGCAATGATGCAAGATTTGGTCCCATGTTACGAAAACGAACTCACCTTCGAAGAAGAGCATTAAAGTAGGCTCTGCCGATAGTGACAGTACCCATGATGATCAGGGTGAAGAGCAGGAAAAAGGATGCGAATGCCTTCTCGCGCGGTGGTCAAGAAGAGGACGAAGCAACATATAGCAGGCTGTCCTTGTCACCATCAATCTGGGGAAGGAGCTGGGGCCAGCTGCAGCTGCACTGCTGCAGTCCTCACTTCGCGGGCAGACGCGACGCGACGAGAGCTCATTTTCGTCCTTCTGCAAACAAATGAGTCAAAAGGGCCATACAAGGCAAGTATACTTATCGCACTTTAACGTTCTGATGTTGAGATGCATCGTTGAAATTATTGTGTAACTCTTGACGCGTCCTCATAACTTGCCTCGGGATCGCCAAACAGAAAGCTGTTCCTTCCGGGCTTAGTGCAATCCGCGCTTTCCCAAACTTTTTGTGACGTGCGTCTCCAAGCTCATGGACTCCAATGACCCGAAATCGCAGCTGGTGAAGCAGCTCACTACGAGCAGCGGCGACAATGCTGGCTCTCTGTATTCACAGTTTACGGGCAACCCTTTCTTCACCGCCGTACGATCGACCCCTGCACCGGCTCGCTGAGATGGAGTGTGCTCACAATCGCCACAGGGCTTTGGCCTCGCAGCACTAGGCGTTGCTGCGCGAACAGGACAAAAGGGGCTTCAGCACGGCGCCGCATTCATACGGCGACGGATGCTTATCGATCTCGAGATCACTCGTCACGACGATGCCTACCCGTGGCTCCTGCAATGGATGACAACATATCACAGGGCGCAGATGACGGGCGCTCAACAGATGACAGGCGCATCGCCTGCCCCGAACGGTCTCCTCACAAAGTTGTTCAATCGCATCGATCCGCGTATGCACCACCTTCAAGTTCGAACCTCGGCGCCACAGGACGGTCCAGCCCTCGCTGCGCACTTCTCCTTTGTACCAGGTCCTGGGCGGCATTTCATGCGCTACAAGAATGCCTTTCTGCTAGTAGATCGCCAACGCACACGCGACGCTTTCGACATGCGAGACGGCACGCCATTCGAGACCATTAGTTTGACTACTCTGTACAGCCATCGCGGCGTGTTCGAAGACATCTTCGCTGAAGCACATCAACTATACCAGCAGTCGCAGGAAGGCAAGACAGTCATATACAACTCCATGGGCACTAGCTGGCAACCATTCGGCAACCCGAAGCGAAAGCGCCCGTTGGACTCGGTCGTTCTAGAGGAAGGTGTGAAAGAGAGAATCGTCGAGGACATGGAAGCTTTCATTTCCTCGCGCGCATGGTACCTCGATCGCGGCATCCCATACAGAAGAGGTTATCTGCTTTATGGTCCTCCAGGTACAGGCAAGAGCTCGTTCATTCAAGCCGTGGCCGGACACTTGGATTTCAACATTGCCATTTTGAATGTCAGTGAACGAGGTTTGACCGATGATCGCCTGAACCATCTGTTGACCAACGTACCACGGCGCACTGTCGTGCTGCTCGAAGACGTGGACGTTGCGTTCATGAACCGAAAGACGCCGGGTGCAGATGGCTTTGCTAGCGCATCTGTAACATTCTCTGGACTACTCAATGCTCTGGATGGCGTTGCCAGTGCTGAGGAGCGCATCATTTTCCTAACGACTAACCATGTTGAGAGGTTGGACGAAGCCTTAGTGCGACCTGGACGTGTCGACATGACTGTTAGACTCGGTGAGGCTACAGAGCATCAGATCGAGCAACTATGGGACCGGTTTTACGCCGATTTCGATGCTAGCGGCGAAGCAAAAGAGAGATTTATGACCAAAGTCAAGGAGCTAGGCCTGGTAGACTCAGTGAGCACAGCAGCGCTACAGGGTCTGTTTCTGTACAACAAGGACGATGTCGAGGGAGCCATTGGCATGGTCTCAGGCCTCACCGCTGGTCACAGTCAACGTGAGGGCCATGTGGGCATCCCCGGTCATGTAGATGTAAAATAAGCGGGGCCGAAGAATGCGTGACATCACACCGAACTGTCCCAGCACGCCTGGGCCTCTTTGCATGATTGTCTAGTGTAGAATAACTGTACTTGCGAAAGCGAAGAGCAATTTCAGACACCTCCAAGTCAAATTTTCCTCGTCACAGGGCCCGAGGGGCAGGGCTGCCGCTTGCGGACCCATCGAATGTACGTGATGATGTCCAGCCGCTCTTCCCGCACCCTGTTTGACGGCAGACCGAGCTTTGCGCGATTGGCCCTTGCACGCTCAGGACCCGCCTCATACGCACACTTCATTGGTTCCGAACGCTCTTGGGTCTATTTCAAGCCTCGATTCCGCGATTATATCTAATCAGATCATCGAAAGATCACGAGTTATCTAATCGTCTGATGCCCCAACTGCGCACGAAACCCCTTTCGTGACATATACCGCCGCAGAGTGCCACGCGCCCGTGTGGCCAGCGAATCCACATATATGGATGGAGCACCGTCGTTCCCGCCCCTCGCTTCTTCGCCTGTTCTTCGTGACACAAGCCACGATCCGGGCCCTTCCTCTCCCGCAGGCAGCAGCTACGAATTACATGACTTCCGCCAGAAAACAAGGAACATAGCCACAGCCGCATCAGATGACGAGCGCGATCTCTCAGCACAACTCACAGAGACCATCTCTCCGTCTCGCAAGAGAAGGATGTCGCGCGCACCGCTGCTGGTGCGATCGTCGCCGGCGCAGGGCACAGGTAAGCTAATGAATCTTCTTACATGCTGCGCTCGGGCTGCGCTCAGGCGTCGCACGACGGGTAGCAACGCAATCTCTCACGATGATGATCGCCAATGGTATGCATGGCAAGAAAACTAATATAATATTCAGGATCCTACGGAGGTTTACCGATACTCTCATTGAGCCCCGATCAATCTGACGAGGATCATGTGACCAGCACCGCGCGTCATGGAAAGAAGAAGGCGAAGAGCGGGCTCTCAAACGCTGTGTCGAATACGTCCCTAAGAAGTAATCATGGATCTGCACGAAGCTCGCCCATTCTCACAAATTCTGCATCGAGACGCAGGTTGAGGAACGAGACTTGCAGCAACATAACGCTTAACGAGGATCTCGGGGGGCAGGAAGCCCAGTTTGAAGCCAGGTTCAACGCCAGCGCCTTGGATCCCTCAGTAGCTGGAGTGCCGTCTTTAATCGAGAGTACCAAGTCATCAACAAGCAGTACAAACATCGACATCGATGATGATGATGATGATGATGAAGACGAAGGCGATGAAGTTGCTTCTGACGACGAATGGCACGACCAAAAAGGCAACCCCTCTGACAACTCTCCCTACGCCCAAGTTCGGGCGTCGGTCGCTGCCACCGACAATATATCTTTATCTATCGATACACCTCGGATGTGGGTCCTGTCTATGCTGTTTGCTATTGCTGGTTCTTCGACCAACTTATTTTTCTCCCTTCGATACCCTAGTGTCAGCCTCACTCCTATTATTGCGTTATTACTTGTTCACCCTCTTGGTTTGTTTTGGGACCAAGTCCTCAAACGACCAGATGATCCTGAGGAGACCTTTGTCGATGGCTGCCGAGCCAGCCTTGCTCTACCACCCGCTACACCTTGGACACGCCGCTTGCGACTCTACCTTGCTAAAGGACGCTGGAATGAAAAAGAACACTGCTGTGTCTATGTCAGCAGCAATGTATCCTTTGGCTTTGCATTCGCTACAGATGTCAGTGCATCCACGGTTATGCGACTTCACATGCTGACCTAAGCACAGGTCATCGTCGAGCAAGTGAAGTTCTATCACCAGGACCTAGGTATCATGTATCAGGTCTTGCTCATCCTTTCGACTCAGATCCTTGGGTACTCTCTTGCAGGACTCACAAGGCGATACCTTGTCCGTCCCAGTGGCATGATCTGGCCAAGCACTCTGGTCTCAACCGCCATGTTTACAGCCTTACATAAGGATGAGAACAAGCCCGCCGACGGCTGGACTATCTCACCTAGGAAGTTTTTCACACGCATCTTCTCCGGTTCTGTTGCGTTCTACTTCCTACCTGGTCTGCTCTTTCCTGCTTTGAGCTACTTCAGTGTCATCACTTGGTTTGCACCAAAGAATGTCATCATTGCCAATCTCGTAAGTTGTCTATTGGCCTCAGACTACGACCTTGCTGATCTCAGTAGTTTGGAGTATCGTCCGGATTGGGCTTGTTTCCTGTGACCTTTGATTGGGCACAGATCGCTTACATTGGATCTCCACTCGTGACACCATTCTGGGCAGCCCTCAATATCCTCGGTGGCCTTGTGCTTGTTATGTGGATTGCAGCCCCTATCATGTGTAAGTAATATGCATTATTACTGTCTCGCTGCTTGCTTATATGTTGCAGACTACACAAATGTCATGTACTCGTCTTACATGCCGATCCTCTCGGCTGCAGTCTGGGACAATACCGGTAAACCGTACGATGTCAGCAAGATCTTGACTGAAGACTTTCTTTTCGACGCGGAAGCATACAGGAACTATAGCCGGGTGTTTCTCCCTATCACTTATGTGCTCAGCTATGCACTCCAATTCGCGGCTCTTACAGCTCTGCTATCACACACAGCACTTTGGCATGGCAAAGATATCTGGAGACAGTGGAGACGTTCGTGGGCAGAGATTCGCAAGGCACCTGCAAGCGACTACGAACCACTTAATAACCTACCTGAGGGCAACGGCCACACCGCCTCTCCAAATGCGCTCCGCCATAGGAACAGCACAACTTCTGAGCCTGACATGGAAAATTTGTTGGACGCTGAGGACGTCCACAACAGGCTCATGCGAAGATATCCGGATGCACCAATGGCATGGTATCTACTCACAGGTATAACTATGGCCGCCGTTGGCATGTACGTCGTCGAGTACTACCCGGTCCATCTTCCGTGGTACGGTCTTCTACTGGCTCTTGGCATCGGTGCAATCCTCTTCATTCCTATCGGCATTGTAATGGCCATCACCAACCAGCAGAGCAGCATCTACCTCATATGCCAGTTGATCTGTGGTGGTGTGTTCCCTGGACGTCCGGTTGCAAACATGGTTTTCACGACATTTGGGTACATCTCCTCAACTCAAGGCCTTAAATTCGCCTCGGATCTCAAGCTTGGTCATTATATGAAGATCCCACCAAGACTCCTTTTCAGGCTCCAGCTCACGGTAACCGTCGTGTCCAGTCTTACTCAAATCGGTGTCCTGAATTGGATGTTGAACTACATTCCGGGTATCTGCACGACCGAAGCTATCAACGGATTCAATTGCCCCATTGCCCGCGTCCATTTTAACGGCAGCATCCTCTGGGGTGTTGTAGGACCCAAACGTTTCTTCGGACCTGGTGCCCTGTACCGACCACTTGTGTGGGCTTTCCTTGTCGGCGCCGTCTCCCCAGTCATCTTGTGGTACTTTGCACGCAAAGATCGGAAGTCCATACTCCGAAAGGTGAATCTCGCCGTCGTTTTCGGAAGTCTGAGTTGGATCCCTCCTGCCACTGGTCTCAACTTCTCCGTCTGGGCGATCGTGTGCTACATCTTCAATTATGAGGTGCGCAATCGTAGGAAGAACTGGTGGAAGAAATACAACATGATGCTAAGCGCTGCTCTTGACTCGGGTCTTGCTTTCGGTGTCGTGGTGATCTTCTTCGGCATTGTATTCCCTGGGTGGATGAAGGGATTCAAGTGGTGGGGTACAGAAGTCTACAAGAAGGTATGTGTCGTCAATTCTTATCATCAATACTCTGCTAACAATAATACAGGGCTGCGACTACACCGCTTGCTCATATAAAGAAGTACCAAAAGGAACGACCTTCGGACCGAGTGATTGGTAATTTCTGGATACTGCATTTGCGAGCTTGCGTATGCATGGGACAGGCGTTCTGTTGAGAGCACATTCCAACAGCGGAGTTCGGTTTTGGATACACATCTTGATTTCAGTGGCATTGGTCCGACAAATAGACTTCTGATCTTTTACGTGATGCAGACTTTCTGCTCTGGGTATCTTTACTTCTTGGACCAAACTGACAGCTTGCACGTTCATTGTGCTGATTTTATTCCTCTCCTACGATCCCTCACCCTCCATCAGGGGCAAGATACAATAATCTAGGTGAGGATAACCCTCGGAAATTGCTCAAGTTCTTCGCTAGCAATCTGTCTGACTCGTTCAGTCTGTGTTCATATCGACCCCGGAACCCAGAACGACAAAGCTGCGTCGACAGCACGATGTCATCGGTATCGCATCCTTGCCGTTTGGGGCTTTCTTGTGGAGCAGGTCTGAGTGATAGTTACCTTAGCGACAGGTGAGCATACTTCTCAATAGGTAGTGGCTTGCGACGGTCCCTAGCTGAAACGTCCCTCTGTATCGGAGGTTCATGCTGGAGTGGATGGTGTCGTGCTATCGATACACGATAAGATGTGTGGCCATCAGCCGGGAAACTCAAATCCGCAGATGGCGCAAAGGAAACAGAAAGCGGAGCTGTGGTCGTGAACAAGACTATGGCTGGGATGACGAAGATCGATCATTTGTATCTTTTGGCAAATATTTTAGACTTCCAAACTTAGCGTATGGTTTCAACGCATGCAAATTGCCTTGAGGCGCGATGCGTGTGAAATTTCTTGTTTCTTTTGTTCGAGCGGAAGCCTGGGGGAATATGGGATACAGTCTTTCACATGCTAGAAAAGGATTCAAAGGACGTTTCCGGTATCTGGTTGTCTTCTTTTCGCAAACGCTCAGTTTGCGTCGACTCTCGTAGCTCAGGGAAGACCGGATATTCTATTGTAGCCAACATGCAATCGATTTTCTCTCTAGCGACGTCCGAACGGGCAACACCAGGTTTCATAGGAAGCTGGGTGCTGCCTCTGGCTTCTTCCCGACGTAAGGTGTTCCTGGATCTCATGCAGATATGCCTAGTCACAGCACGCGTTAGGCGCAGATCCAGCAAATGTATATGTTGGGTGACAGCCTCGATTATATGTTGATGTCAGGGCAGATGTCAAATGGAAGCTCTTTCGTGATCCGTTTCTATTCGATGTGGCTCTTAGCCATTTATCCAAATGACTGTCGTTGAAGATTAGTGTCCGCCAACTCCTGTTTATACCTGCCTGCAAATGCTCAAATGCCAAGTCGTCAATGTGATGCTTTTCTCTTCCACCGTTTGCTTTCTTCTATTTTTTTTACCGGTTCATGATTTGAATGAAACGCTTAGGCGGACTTCTTCTCAGCCTCGGCAGCGAGGCGGTCGTGCTCCTCGATGTCACTGTGTTATCGTTAGCTCAGTGGTCCATGTTCTGGTTTCGAGGATGGGACGTACATGGCCTCCCATGGGTAGTTGATCCAGACATCACCGACAGTCTGGGCAGCAAGATAC
This sequence comes from Didymella arachidicola, assembly GCA_016630955.3. Classification (NCBI taxonomy): domain Eukaryota; kingdom Fungi; phylum Ascomycota; class Dothideomycetes; order Pleosporales; family Didymellaceae; genus Didymella; species Didymella arachidicola. The sequence goes on from CM049986.1 coordinate 635,253, forward strand.
CTTCCCTTGAGGGTCTCCTCGGGAAGTGTTCCCTTCTTCGCCTTGTCCTTGTTGTGCAACACAAAGATGCTGAATGTAGTCTTCTCCTCTGTGCGGCCAGACTTTTTCTGCGCCTCGATGACATCCTTCTCCAGCTCGCGCACAGCATACTCGAGCGTTGTCCTTGTGTCGTCGACCTCATCGACGATGAGGACGTTCTTGCCGATCAGGTTCGCCATCTCGAGCGAAGACAGATCGAGCCACTGCGTGCGTGTGACCTTTGTGCCGGGAACTTCGACCTCGGAGTCGCCAGACCCGCCGAGCTGCTCGTACAAGGACAGACCGATTGCCTGGATGGGAATGTTGGGCGAGCTGTCACGCTTGAGGAACGAGCGCAGAATGCGCGCAGGGACGTAGCCACCGCCACCGATGGCAATCATAAGGTTGGGCTTGAACTCCTCGAGGATTCTGGGGGCAGCATCCTGGCAGTGCTTGTGCACCTGTTTTACGTTAGTATGCGATCATGGAGACTAAATTCCTGTCCGTAACGCTATTGTGTATGCTCAGGCACAAAACAATATCGCTTTCATAGCGCTGTACACTCAATTTCCACCATAGTTGTTTCGCGTAGTAATACGGTGACGGTAAAGTCAACTGTAGTACCACATGCGCGTACCCGCAGGCGCATTCTAAGTACGTACCTGGTTGTATGTGACGTAAAGCTTCTCGACCATGGTTGCGGCTGTTATAGATTTGTGCGAATGTACAAGTGAGACGTAAAGTGTGAACTACCAAGTAGTGATTCCAGTCGGTGTGATTTAATAACGCGCCTGAAAAGAAAAATCCTGGCGCGGCAATGACCGACACTGAGGCGCGGGGGAATCCATTCCCCACGCTAGTGTGAAAGACGTTAGCCTCCGACAGCCTTGTACTTCACTTTGAACCTCGGGACATCTTGGCAATATTTGACAAGCTCGAGTTACTCTCGAGGTGCGGCACTGGCTTGGCGTCAGGATCACGTCTACTGTGGTACAATGTTTTGAAAGCAGTCTTCTTGGTGGTACCTAGGTACTAGAACTCTGAATGATAGGGGTGGCTCGAATCGAATACTGCTGACAGCATGGCGTAAATTTAAAGTGGAAAACTTCTGGGGAAGCAATCTTAGTATCCTTTCCAGACATGTACAGGATATCTGATGTTGCTGGCCGTTCGAGATACAAACCTGAGAAATCGACGAGTGTTTTGTGCTCGCAAAAAGCAGTGATAGCAGGCGATGCTTCCCCAGTAGTCGTTACGGATCACCTCAATGCGGACTTTTGAACTAATTCTATTGGCCGCAACACCGTTGCTCCTACACAAGCTAATCTGAATGGGAAGGGTTTATCCACTTCTAGGGGTGCCTTTTTGAAGCGCCTACACCCCTACGAAAGTAGCTCGACGGACATCGCTGCAGTTTGAGAAATCCAATGCACCCTAGGAATTTTACAAGCTTCTAATTCTTGCCGGCAACAGATCTCATGAGGCCTGCAGGCGATCTTCTTTTGTTAAAGTTCTATGTTCAATGATCTCCCAAGGTCCGATTCCAGGCAATGAGCCCGTCGCGCCCGGCAACTGCACCGTATGATCGTAACACAGGACATCGATTGAATCGCCAAGCAGCCGTACTATGTATTTGTCGTTGATGAGGAGATCTTGTAACCTCCCCTCCTGCCCAGGAGTCCGTGCTGCATTTGCACCAGGGTTCGGAACAGAGGCATTGCCTCTATGAACGATAACCTCTGCATTGACGCCAGTCTCGACGAAAACATCTTTCCACCAGTAAACGTCGCCTAGACTGCGAGTGTTGATCGGGCGCGCTACGGGGCACTTTGGACTCGTGAAAGCTTCAATGTTGTCGTCATACTGCAAGGATCCGGCGGGAGGTGTCCGGTGTCTATCGATCTCGCACTGTAACATGTATAGTCCGTTGTAGCTGACGGGTATGAACGTCGAGCCCGAGATGTTGCCGATAGATCCGGACTCACCCCTCTTGTCGTAACATTCGAGTTCTTGTGCAGCACCGCGGAGACATGTTCCTGCGAAGCTGAACCGCCAGTGTAGAAGCGTAGTGTGATTCTTCTCGGAACTTGGTTGATCAGAGAATTGGCATAATAGTACGGTCTCCGTGTTTGGTTGCAGGAGCAGCCCCAGGCCGCTGCCATTAGACATCGGCATCTGCAACGCGGCTCTGTTGATTTCGAAAGATCTACATCGTGAGCTATCAAAGTCCCAGATGTACACAAGCGTATGTATTTCCAATTGCATTGCGCAGGCCGCTGTTCGACGTCGACATGTCAGGACGAGATTGCTTCGTGAGGATTGGATTCGGAAGCGCTTCACAAGGCTCCGATTGTTTAGTTCGCCGGCGAATATAACTCCTTTGCTTCGACTAGAGAAAGTCACCAGGTCGTCGGCCGCATAAACCTTGTCAATCTCTCCGCGACTTGGGTCCACAAGTGCTCTGGAGGTCATTGACCTCATGTTGACTATGTTAACTTGACGCCACCCCTCTGCAATCCATATTAGGTTGTCGCCCACCAAGAATGGCAGTGTCTGTTGTTTCTGATGCTGAAATTTCCATCTGGTGTCTGGTGGTGCAAGACCGGTGCGAAACGCATGGATACTTCGAGCTTTCTTCCGGCAGAACTCTGGGTCCACTCCTTGTAGGTTGACCGTGCCGTTGTACCAACTTTCAAGACTTGACTTCAGTACAGCGGGGCTGCGTAACTTCTCATACCAAGCATGACTTACCTGTAGAGAGTGTCAGTACGCGTAGGTTCAAACACCCGGCAAACCTCTCGAGAAAACCTTTCGAGCACCAACAACACATCGCCGGATCCGTGATCAAGCTCACGGTCAAGTCGGCCAGCGCTATGAACCAGTTTTCTCCCGGATCCCACGTCATTCTGCAGATTGTTCGTAGACGAGATTCCAATCCAAGCAATGGTCGACTCATGCACTGATTTTCAATGCTTTCCATTGCCTACATACCCTCTGCATGCGGAGATTGGTAACGCAGTCTACGGAAGCCAAAGCCATTGATGTGGTTGAGGGCTTGCAGCATATGTGGGTACCTACGTGTTGTAACCGCCATGGTGTGGTCGTGTCAAGATACGAGAATACTTCCGCAACAAGCTCCACCGGGAGACATCCGATGATGTCGAGTTGGAAGGCTCGCGTGCTTATGAGAGACTGGACAAATCTCCACTCGTACGGCGTCAGCTTCCGAATCAAAGCGTCCAGAGCGTCTTGTTTCGAGTGAGAGGTCGACAATCCCGCGAATGCCTCCACCAAAACGTTGTTCGCCATCTGGCAAGCGAGCAGCCTCGTTTCGCTAAGCGAAGTGATATGGGCCGTCGAAGGAGGAGAGTTTGCCGATCTGCTACGCTCGGTGACGTTGATCGAAGTGTTTGAGGAACGTAGCACGGTTGTCAAAGGACAGACCCTCTTGCTGATCTCCCTTCCACAATAATGGGCACGATGGGCACGACGGGCGACCTCGTGGCAACTAGCGCCGGTACTTTGCAGGAACCAAGCACTGCATGCAGCGAACGCGAAAACTTCCGAAAGGATGGCATGCACCAGGTACGATGCCGATGCGTTGCTTTGATGACGCCACCGTATTGTGCAGCCACGATGACACTGGGGGAAGTCCTGGGCAATTGCACAAATGACTTGAGCAGCTGTCAGGCAGAGCCGTGCCGCTACCAGACCCCGCAGCCAGACATCCAACGTTGTAGCAGGTGGTAGGGTGGTTATAAGACTATTCTAGAGTGCCGCGGCCGTTTCATCGCTGGGATGCATGTGACGGATGCCTGCGCGAACCTCGAGCTGTTGGACACCACGCTGCAGGAGAAGCTACGGTTAACTTGCTCCGTCCGGCACGCCGTCGCGAGCTTGCTGACGGCGACCCAAGGTGCGCAAGCCCCAGATCTGGCGAACTGCCGTCATTCATCCGCTCTCTTTGATCGTGCCCCTCCAGCTCGAGCTCTTCGGCGTCTCTGACTGCGCAGAGGCCTCCAGATGCTCAGCACTGTCATTGATCCCCTCATATCAGAGAGTGACCTGTGCGTGTGCAGGATAGACGAGGGGAACACTGCTGGCGTCCGCGCATGGCCTGTGCCTGGCATCTCCTATCCTTTCACACAGGATACTTTTGCGACACACGCCTTCCATTGTCTCAGCAGCTCCCTTTGCGACCAGCGCTGCTGCTAGTTGCGCCATCGCCGACGCGCCGTGCACCTGCCTTTCTTTGCATAGCATAGCCATACGTGGAAGGCACCGTCCCCAACTCCCAGTCTGTAGATGCCATAGATAATCCCACGCCTCTCCACGCCTCTCCACCCCATTGCTGCTGGCCAGCTCCCGAGCTGCTACCCGGCGCCACGGCTAACGCTGCCAACCTCTGTTCCGCGGTAGCTTCCGATTCTTAGCAGCAGCGAACGACGGCTGGAGTCTGCGTTGCCGACTTTTGGAACCACCTCCGGTTTTCCTCCGCACTGCCAGTCTGCCCTATATCGGGGACCCTGCATCCCAATCAGCGGCACTTGTGCGGATTGACAGAGCTTTCCCTCGCTGCGACGGCGCTGTCCAAGGCCTTGCTGGCTTAGCAGCCCAACATCTCAACATCGCTGCCATCCTTCCCCGCCGCGTCTCCACTCGATGGCTTCCGTCGCAGAGGCCCGCAGAAGCCCTTTCTCTGGCGACCACAACCCCAACATGCATCGCTCCATTCCTATCCTGCCGTCCTCTGGCTCGCTCGCGCCCCCTCAAGACCGCATGGACATAACGCCGTCCTCGACCTCGGCCATGGGCCCACCAAGCCTCACTGCGCCTAGCACAGATCGCCAGCACCTCACGCCGACACACCAGCCGCACACGCAGAGCCAATTAGCGAACGGCGACTCAGAAAACATTGCGCAGAACAGCAGTGGCACTTCTGCGCCGGTGGTGGGCGCGGCCGCAGCTGCACAGCAACCCAAGGTTGTTCAGACAGCATTTATACACAAACTGTACAAGTGCGTGTAATTTAGATCTGGACATTGGTGTGCAGTCACTGACATGGACACAGTATGCTCGAGGACCAGAGTATCCAGCATCTCATTTCTTGGTCAAGCACGAACGAAAGCTTCGTCATGTCGCCCTCCAGCGAGTTCTCAAAAGTTTTGTCGTACGTGCTACCCCAGCCATTCTGATGTCGTGCAATGCTGATTTGCTATCAAGATCATATTTCAAGCATACGAACATCTCGTCTTTTGTCCGCCAATTGAACATGTATGGGTTTCACAAAGGTGGGTGGCTGCTCGTGCAATTCACAAATGACCCACTGACGTCGAGCAGTGAGCGATGTCTTTCACACAGGGTCGCCAGACTCTCCGCTCTGGGAGTTCAAGCACGGCAATGGGAACTTCAAGCGCGGCGATCTCGTGGGCCTGCGCGAAATCAAACGACGAGCCTCGCGGCACGCACTAATCCACCGAGATTCGTTTTCTACGCCTAAAATCTCATCAGGCCCGCCTCCTACACAGCCTGTCGAGCAGCAGATGCCCGATCCCGTTGAATCGCGGCTCAACGCGCTCGAGTACAACATGCACAACATGCATTCGCAGATACAACGGTCAGAAGACACGTGCGCATACCTCAGCCAGAAAGCAGCAGTGTTGATGGAAGGCATGCTACGCTGCCATACGGTACGTAGAGCTAGATCTAGTGTTGCATTGCTCAGCTAATGGTTTGCAGTGGAACAGAGAGCTGACCCGCCAAATCCTGGATCTTGTGCCGGATCCAGAACACGCCGTGCACAAGAACATCGCAGCGATGGAGCGAGACATCAGTCGCTACACGGAGATGTTGAGTACATTAGATCAACCGGAAGAACCTTCCTCAGCTCGCCAATCGTACTTCATGCACGTGGACAATGGACCACCGCTATCCCCACGCGCAATGCCCCACGATCAATATCCGGATTCGCGGCGAGGATCATTGGCCGGCCTGACACGTCAGACTCCCGTGAAGCCTCCAGTTCCAGCACACCTTGCGATCTCTCCACGCCGATACGGCCCCATTGGCACAGGGACTTATTCTCCATCATCAGCCAGACCGCCAGCTGCACATCAGCCACCCCCACCTCCACCACCTCCTCCACCCTCCATCCAAGCTCCTGGTGGAAATGGAGGCAACAACCCTGGAAACGGGGCATCCCCACCATACAACCACTTCCAGCGACGACACACTTCTGCGGACATCCGCACTGTGGGCTGGCAACCTCAGCCCCCACCCGCACATTCACCTTACGCTTCTGGCCATAATTCGACGCAATGGCCATCTTCACCGCATAGGGCCCCGCTTGGCGGCGGCGATGAGCAGCTCCGTAACGCTCTTGAATCGTATCAGCTGCCACGAGGCCCCCGAGGGCGGACATCACGACAAAGCACACCACCAGATGGTCCTCCACCATCATCATCGTTGAACCCGGATGTTGGCTGGACGTTGCCAGGAGCCCGGTACCCTTTCAAGGGCTTCGACACTCCCGGGCCTCCCACACGACGATCTAGTATGGCGTCAAACGTGCACTCGCTCCTGAACCCTGCAGAGACGGCCGAGCGAGCAGATGAAGACGAGCCCGAGGACCCCAGGAAGAGGAAGAGGATGCAATAGAAGCACCGTTCGGCGTCATTCTTTTCATTGTACAGCATCAGCCATCTGTTGCAAGATTTTCCATTAGATGCAAGCGCTTGGTTAATTGGTTGGCATATTGTCCTATTTGATTTTTCACTCTGGAGGCTATCTGCTCACATGTACACCCGATGGCGCGGTCCACTTCATTGCCAGTTGTTTTTCTTATCGATATCCACGCATCTTACATGCCCTTTTTTATTATTTACTAGCAATTAAGCATGGCGTTTCGCGCAGTATCTGCACTTGCTGCAGGCATATGGTGTTGACCGAAGCTCGATAAGAAAGGGCCATGTCGCCACGAACTGCGGCTATGACCACGCTTATCAAGCAAGAGGCGCTCGATACATATTCAATAAGCACTGAAGCGCCCTCAATAAAACCTTGAATTATACGGCTACCTTGTTGCTCAACATTGACCCTCTTTCTAGTGCATAGATTTAAGCCTACTCGTCATCCTCGTCGTCGTCGTCGTCGACTACAGGAACGGCCTCGTCCTTCTTGGTGGTCTTGACCTTGCGGTCTTTCTCAGCGCCAGCGGGCTTCTTTGACTTGTCACCGGCAGCTTCGTCGTCCTCATCATCCTCGTCCTGCGCATCGGAGACACCTTCTTCCTCGTCATCTAGTTCGGCTTCCTCATCTTCGTCATCTTCCTCTTCGTCACCCTTGCCCTTGGATGTGCGCTTTGTCTTCTTCTTGGGGGCTGAATTTTGCACGTCAGTGTCAGGTTTTTAGATTAGAGCCAAGAAGAGCTTACGAGGCGCCTCAGCGTCGGAATCTTCGTCTTCTTCACCAAAATCTGAGCCCTCAGACTCCTGGTATCTGCGCGACAACGTGTCAGCCGCGTGCGATCTTTCAGGTGCAATTGTGGCTATGTGTATCCAGATCCAATGTGTTTCATGAGACACTGATTTCGTGTGTACTCAATGCACCATTGACAAGTTCGAGTGTCGGAGTCGCGTGATGTCGCAATAATGGGATAGCTTGTCGCGCTGCACCAGGCCGAGAGCGCCTCTCTAGCTGCTGCGCTGCGACGAGGAAGTTTGACCGCACAAATTGAATACATGCATTCAGCAATTTGACCGTACGCGACTCTGATGAAGCTCGAATCGCAAAATTGCGACAGCAAAGAGAAGAACTGGACAGCATGACGTCAAAACGCGCTCACTTACTCTTCTTCTTCTTCAGACTCGTCAGAGGGGAGGGCGACGAGCTCCTCCTCAGCGTCCTGCTTTCTCTTGCGGGTAGACATTGTGTTATGTGTGGTGGCAATTCGGTTACAAAGCAAATGTTGTTGTGAGTTGAAGCTGAGTCGAAGGGTGAGCTGCGAGTCCCGAGCGTGGGAGCGGGGACCGGATGAGCTACGTACCTTTAGGCGGATGGCTGGGAAACCAGGCAAGGGGACGAAGCTCTGTGCCATAATTGGAATCTGGTGTCCAGCCAATAGTTTGAAGCGCTCATGGCACCCGCAGGCTGGAGAGCGAGCCGAAAGAAGGGCTGGAGTTCCCGCGCTGTTTGCGTTGCGAGCTGCAGGTACCACCTCGACAGATGGTCAAATCTTCGGTCGTGCGAGCCAGCCTTTCTGATTGGGTTGCACTGCTCACAAGATTTGACGGCGAATTCTATGAAGGTCATAGCATAGAACCTGTTAGGAAAATAGCACAGTCATCTGTGTCGTGGCTTGTAAGGGTGCGTCATTTTCAGTCAGTCTCATCGTGACATGCCGCACAGCAATCGAAATTATATATATTTTGTAACTCCTGAGTCCTGACAGAGCCGGGGCCTTGTTCTAGATGGCCCAATCCTTAGCGTGACAATCAGCTTGCATCTTCCTGTGTCGGAGCGATCCTCGCGTGTCAGCTACGGAGTTGCTCAAAGCTCGAGGTGTAGGGCTGGCTGTGGGGCCCGCAGCACCACACTAACGTCGAAGCCGGCCCCGCATTGGTTCTCCCCGTGCGCGAAACCTCATCTTTCGTTCTCTATACCTCAACACGAAACATTCGCAAAACACGCGCTTGCACCATAACACAAGACAAGCACTCCAACACACGCAGACATGCCTGCCGCAGTCGCGCGGCCCAAGGCGCCACGTCTTGGCTCCATTAACCCTTCGAAAGCGGCGGGTACCGGATACATCTACCAGTCTGCCGAAACAAAACGAAAGGCACAACCAGCACCTGTGCGAGCCACGAAACCTGAACGACCGAAATGTTGTGACGATCCCAACATCAGCGATGCCGACGAGGGAGGAGCGATTTGCTACAACTGCGGTCAGGTCATCGAAGAGAGCCACATCGTTGCCGAAATCACATTCGGCGAAACATCCGGCGGAGCAGCTATCGTGGAGGGTGGCTTCATTGGCGAGAATCAAAGACACGCCAATTCCATGGGCGGAACGATGCGCGGTCTTGGGGGCATGGGCAGCAGAGAACAAGCCGAGATGAATGGCAGGAGCGAAATTCAGAAGCTCGCACACGCTCTGAAGATTCGACAAGCAGTCGAAGACCAGGCAATCGGCTGGTACAAACTTGCCTCGAACCATAACTTTGTTCAGGGCCGCAGGATCCGCAATGTCGCAGCCGTTGCTCTCTACATGGCAGCTCGAAGACAACCGGAAAATACCCTCATGCTTATGGACCTCGCTGAGAAGGTCCAAGTCAATGTCTGGCAGCTGGGTGACACGTACAAACAGTTTTTGAAGAAGCTGAGAGAGGAGGATCCTGCGCAACTTATAGGCAACAAGGCAGTGCAGGAAATCGAACCACTCATGCTGAAGTACTGCCGTAAGCTGGAGTTCGACGAGGCGTCGCACAAGGTCGCCGACGACGCATGCAAGCTGCTCAAGCGAATGAGCAGAGACTGGATGATACAAGGTCGACAACCTGCTGGACTCTGTGGCGCTTGTATCATCCTTGCAGCCCGTATGAACAACTTCCGCCGCTCCGTCCGAGAGGTCGTCTACGTTGTCAAGGTTGCCGACTCTACAGTCAACGCGCGTCTGTACGAGTACAAGCGGACACCAAGCTCAGCCCTGACAGTCAGTCAATTCCGCGAGTTTGGCGACAAGATGAAGGTCAAGACTCTACCGCCTGCCATCTGGAGACGCGCCGAGAAGGAGGAGAACAAGGCAAAGAGGAAAGAGAAGCAGGCTGCTCTAGTGGAGGGGATTACCGCAGAGGAGTTGGGAGAGATGGAGACAGCTGTAGAAGCTGGGCCAAGCACTGCCCCGGCAAGGGCTAGCAAGAAGCGGAAGACCAATGACGGAGCATCTCAGGATGCACCAGCTCAGCTGCAGACACCTGACCCCACACAACAGACCGCTCAGGAAGTGGTGGACATTGACGCTCTCAACGAAGGGAACGAGGAAGGTCTTGTTGATGCGATTGGCAATGCTTTTGCAGAAACCAATGGCGATGATCCTCTCGACGAAAACTTCGTTGTGCCCAAGAAACGCGGTCGCCCGCCGAAGAAACGTGAACCGATACACATATCTCCGGAAGATCTCGACATCGAACAGGAAATTGAAAAGGAGATCACAGAAGAAGTGCAGCAGTGGGAAAAGGTGTTCGCAGACTTCGCCGACAATGATAAACACGAAGTCCTCAAGCGTACCGGCCTCACCGCAAAAGAACTCGCCGACACCCTCACGCCAAATCGCAATGTTAGCACACTGCCTGATATTGGGGAAGACGAGTTCGAGGACGATCCGGATGTGGCCAATTGCATTCTGAACCCCGCCGAGGTCAAGCTCAAGGAGCGCGTTTGGCTTACACAAAACGAAGATTGGCTGCGGGAACAACAAGCTAAGCTCCTCGCGGCTGAGCTGGAAGCCGCGCTTGACAAGCCCAAGAAGCCCAAGCAGAAGCGCAAGCACCACCAGATGGGCGATGGCAGTGTGCTGGAAGGCCAGCCTGCAGCCAGTGCAGCGGATGCTGCACACAAGATGCTGAAGAAGCGTGCAAAGGGCTTCAGTAACCACATCAACTACGACAGGTTGAAGGAGCTGTTTCCTGGTGGCAACACAGATGCTGCGAGCACGCCGTCAGGTAGCGGTTTGGGTGCAAGTCCGGCACCGAGCCAGACTGCAGCTACACCTGCAGCCGCGCCCGTGGAAGTTCCAGAAGACGACGAAGAAGAGTACGAGGAGGAGCAGGAAGACGAAGATCTCGATGAAGAACACCAGTATAGAGACGATGAAGACGAAGGATTTGGCGACGACTACGGCGACGACTACTGAGCATTGGCGCGGCGCTGCCTTCTTAGACGTTTATTGCATCCACAGTCCTGGCATGTTCGCCTTGGACGGCGTTCAACTTGGGGATTGTTCCTGCGCAGATACCCCGCTTTCAAGCGTAGCATAGTCAATGAAGTTTCTGTTTCTCTGCGAGCGCTGATGCTGAAGCATGGGTGCAATTCTATAGGGTTGAGCCAGTCCGGCAGTGACATGTTGCCGCCGCGGCTTCCAGTGATCGACAGTCCGTGCACTTCAAGGCGAGCTCAGTTCTGGGACTTGTACCGACGATTGCTCCTACACAGCGCTCCATTCGAGCGAAATGAAACATAAATAATATCCACATAGCAGTCGCGGACACTGCGACGAGAAGATGAATCCCTCAGACTCTCTGAAGGAGCATGGGCTCGATGTCAATCATGCATCAGCCAACACCACCACCTCTGTAACGCCGCAGCAACCGCTTGCACCCAACTCCAATGCACCTGCGTGGTCAGCTCGAATGAACAAATTCTCCCTGAACGGCAGCAGCAGCGCTGGATCTAGCTTTCCGCAATTCTCGGCTTCTACCGCTGCGATCCTGGAGCGATTGCAGCAAGGCAAGTCTGGACATGCTTCGACATCAGCTGCTTTCGAGGCTAAGAAGGCCGAAATCATGCAAAACTACGCCACGAGCGATAAGCTACCGACACCGCCGCCGGCACCAACTGTTAGCAAGAGAGGCAGAGGAGGAAAAGCAGGGACGCCACTGAAGACGGAAGTTGGAGCATCGCCCTTGGGCGCCATGCCTACCTCAGCGAGAGGGTCAGCTAGAGGTAGGGGTAGAGGGGGACGAGGGCGAGGGAGAGGTGGTAGAGGAGGTCGCGGCGGCAAGAGAAAACGGTCCGACAGTGCAGACGAGGAGAGCGACGTGAGTACGAATGGAAAGCTACAGTGCGGCATCTGACAGTCGATAGAACGACGATGACGACGACTCTGATGCCTCAGAGACGTACACTCCACAGCCCACAAGAACAAAGTCCGGGCGAAGCGTGCAAAAGCCAGTCTCGTTCATTCCCGTGATACCCGAGCCAACGCCAGGCGTCAAGCGCAGGAAATCGACAAAGACCATGCTGGCCGCAAAGTGCAAGACGTGCCAGCGCGATACGGACCCGTCACAGAACAGAATAGTATTCTGCGATTCGTGTAGCACGGCGTATCACCAGTACTGCCACAGCCCTCCCATTAGCAATGAGGTGGTTACGGTGCTGGAGAAGGAGTGGCTGTGCGGGCCCTGTGCTCGGTCCAAGGAGAGCGTGGTGCAAGGAACCGAGAATCTCGTCGCTGCTGAGAGCCTCTCGATAGACGAGGTACTTTGTATTGTTTTAGCATTCAGGAAAGAAACTAACACCCTGACAGAAACGCGCATACTTGTCCACCCTCGCACAACCACAACTCATCTCCCTCCTTCTCCACGCCACCATCCGCCATCCCGAACTCCCCATTTTCCCTCCCAACGTCGCAGACCTCATCCCAGCCGCATCGACCACGGCGCCAGGCCCCACCACCACCACCACACATACCACCGCACCCACAGCACCCACAGCACCCACAGCACCCACAGCACCCCCCTCGGCACAAACCCCAAACGCATCCGCATCCTCCTCAGCACAGGTTCTGCACGAAATAGGCACGCGGACGCAACCACGCGTCACACTGGACATGGCGGGCAACCGGTACGAGGAAGACGACGGGTACGACACAGACCCGCCGGCGCACTACCCCAAGGCGGGGCAGGGGCTTGCGTGCACGCTGAGACCCGAGAGCGAGGATTTGCAGTGGTTGGTGGATGATAATTTCGAGGTGTTTAGTCATGGGTGGAAGGGCGATGGGAGTGGGGTTGGGGCAGATGGGGTGTTGGGGGGGAAGGTCTAGGTGGCCGATGGGGAGATGGGCGCGGGGGGGAGTGGGAGTAGGAGTAGGAGGGTTGGGTTTGAGGACGGGAGTGACGGGTTCAGCGAGATGGACTCGGAGGACATGGAAGAGCTGGTTGCTTGAGGGCAAATAGTATTATACATCTATGATGGTTTGAACCGCGTCTACGCGATGACACCCTCGCTCCGGAGACGCTCCACCTCGTCCTTTGTCATGCCCAGGGCGTCGCCCAGGATCTCATCGGTGTGCTGCCCCAGCGTGGGCGGCGGCATGCGGATGCCAGGCGTGCTGTCGCTCCACTTGACGGGCGTATTGACCATCTTGATAGTGCCGCAGGCCGGGTGCTCAACCTCCTTCACCATGTCTCTGGCCAGCACATGGTCGTGGTTCAGCGTGGCCTGGACGTCGTTGATGGCCGCATAGGGCATACCGCAGCCTTCGAGGATGTCGAGCCACGCCTGCGTTGTCTTCTGCCTGGTCTCATTCTCGATGAGCTGCTCGAGCGTGTCGCGGTGCTGCACGCGCACGGCGTTTGTCACGAAGCGCTCGTCGGTGATCCACTCTGGCTTCCCCAGTTTCGCGCACAGCACGCCGTACAAGCGGTCGTTTCCGCCGCCGAGCAGGATGTCGCCGTCGGCCGTCTTGAACGCCTTGTACGGCACGATGCTCGGGTGCGCAGTGCCCCAGCGACCCGTGTCCTTGGCGCCGCTGATCAGACACGACGAGGCGATGTTGGCGAGGGTGGCGACCTGGCAGTCGCTCAGGGCGACGTCGATGTGCTGGCCTTTCCCCGTGCGCGCGCGGCCCAGCAGGGCGGCCATGACGGAGTTGCTCGTGTACAGGCCCGTGGTTAGATCGGTGACGGCGACGCCGACCTTGACGGGGGGGCCGTCGCGGGCGCCGGTGATGTGCATGAGGCCCATTTCAGCCTCGACCATGACATCGTAGCCGGCGCGGTTGCGGTAGGGCCCCGTCTGGCCGTAGCCGGTGATGGAGGCGTAGATGAGGCGCGGGTTGATGGCGGCGACGGAGGCGTAGTCGAGGGCGTACTTTGCGAGCGCGCCGGGGAGGTAGTTCTCGACGAGCACGTCGGACTCGGCGACGAGGCGGTGCAGGATGGCGACGCCGGCGGGGTGCTGGAAGGAGAGGCCGATGGAGCGCTTGTTGCGGTTGACGCCGAGGTAGTAGGCGCTCTCGCCGGGGCCCGCGTCGCCGTTTGTGTACGGAGCATAGGGCGGGCCCCAGGCGCGCGTGTCGTCGCCGCGGGTGGGGTGTTCGATTTTGATCACGTCGGCGCTGTGTTTGGGTCAGCTGGGCTGGTCGTCAATCGGAGGGTGCGGTTGCTGGCGCGGGAGAAGGTGCTTCGAGGAGCAGGGCGAGCGGGCATACCCCAGATCTCCGAGGATTTGTGTGCAGTACGGCTGGCGGCGGTGTCAGCAGAGGCGCCATAGCAGCAAGGCGCGTGGCGGGCGTACTCCAGCCAGGACTCGCGTCATGTCGAGCACCTTGATGCCGGCCAGAGGCAGGTTGGCCGCGTCTGCGTCTGCACTCCTGGCGGCCGCAGCGGTGGAGAGCGTCCTCGGCGACCAGTTCATCCTGCGCGCAGAGCATTGCCAGAGCGGCCTTGCGCCTGCAATCACACTTCGGGCCATGGCGAGCTGCAGTTAATTATGCGACCCGCGAGAGAGTCGCTGCAATCCCCAGATCGGTGGGTGCGGGCTCCCCACCGCATGCCCGCGTCGCGCCTCCGACTTCCGAGGCAGTGCGGGCTGGCACCGCCGACGCGCACCGCCGACGCGCCCCGCCATGGCATCGCTCCCACCAGCAACCCCCCCCCCCCCCCCCACCGCAATGTTTACCGGGCTCGTTGAAACCATTGGCAGTAAGCGTCCCCTTGGCCGGGCAGCTGGGCCTCGCTGATCATGGCTAGCCGTCTCGTCCCTTGAGGCGCTCGACACGACGGCGTCCGGCGGCGGCGGCACGTCATTGACCATTTCCGACTGCGAGGCCATTCTGGGCGACTGCCACCTGGGCGACAGCATCAGCGTCAACGGTCGGTGCACGCCCGCTCACGACACACTAGCCACGAACTGACCAGGCAGGAACATGTCTGACCGTCACCGCCTTCGACAAGACGTCGTTCAAGATCGGCTGCGCGCCAGAGACGCTGCGCCGCACCAACCTGGGCTCGCTGCAGCAGGGCTCCACGGTCAACCTCGAGCGCGCCGTCTCGGCCAACACGCGCATGGGCGGCCACTTTGTCCAGGGCCATGTCGACACCGTCGCCACCATCCAGTCCGTCACGCCTGACGGCAACGCCAAAACCTTCCGCTTCAAGCCGCGCGACCCCGCCGTGCTGCGCTACATTGTCGAGAAGGGCTACGTCACAATAGACGGCGCGAGCCTTACCGTGACAAAAGTCGAGGATGGCCCGCATGGCTTCTGGGAGGTCATGCTCATTGCCTACACCCAGGAGAAGGTCGTCACCGCAAGCAAGCAGCCCGGCGACGACGTCAACGTCGAGGTCGACCAGGTCGGCAAGTATGTCGAGAAGAGCGTTGCCGGCTACTTTGAGGACGGCAGCAAGGGCGAGTTTGCCATTTTGGAGAAGATGGTCGCCAAGCTCGTCGACGAGAGGCTGAAGGCGCTGGGAAAGTAGGAGCATGGACTAGAGGCTCTGGGAAAGTAAGAGGATCGGCCTATAGACACCCAGGACCCAGACATGGCCCCCACCACACACCATGTACCATACCCAATAGACTTCCTCCTCTCTCCCCAGGCACGTCTCGCGAGTGATGTTGAGGGTGTGTGGGCGCTCCTGAAACCCGGCATAACGGCAGTGTGGCGCAGGGGAGTGAGGCTTAGCCCCATTCTAAGAACTGTCTTTATATACCCATACAGCGCTCGCAGTCTATTTAGACGGCTCGTCTTCTCCCACAATAAACTGCGTGCCTACCTGCACTCTCATCCCAGCATCATGGTCTCGTTGTTGTTGTTGTTGTTCAGACACAACCAGCGGCAGCTGCTGCCTAGCTTGTGCTCGAACCAAACACCAGCCTTGCACTCGACGACCGTTGACAGCTGTCCACGTCGTGCCTCCGTACATCACCCGGCTCCATAGAGACAGACCGCTGCCGCAGAGTACAGCAGCCTTTGACCGAGACGAAAAATTGACCTGATCGTGCTGACCTTGCAGGACTAGATCGGCATGAGGTGGAGCATCGCCAGGCAGACAGGCTTCTAAAGCACCTGGCATGTTGGCAACAGCCTGCTAGACCACCATGTCGTCGCCTGCAGCCCTCGCGTGCGCTCTCGTCCGACGCACATTTTGGATTTCGTAGGCATACCGCAGCTGTGCTACACGACGCCTGACAGAGCATTAGTCTATTTTGCTCTGCAAGCTAGCACACAGATAGGCAAGTATCCTGCGACACTTTCTTCCACCGCAGCCCTCCAGACGAACGGCTCTAGCATCCTGGGTATCCGGCATTCGACTTTGTAAGTTTGGGGGCTAAAACAATTGAGGGGCACGTCAAGAAGAAAGAGAACGAGAGCTGCGGCATCAGCGATTGGCTTTGCATGCCGCTCCTGCATACAGCTTGAACACGTCAAATACCGGTCAACCCTCACCGAGACCCGCCGCGCCAGTCCACACCAAGATCATCATATCAGCCCTGCCGCCTCACCATTTTTCCTTCTCCCACTCGTTCTGTTGACCTTCAGAGCATGCGCCGCTAGTGACGCTTCTTTTCGGCTCAACGACTTCCGTCACGCCGTCATGGACTGGCGACTTCGACTTTTGGACTACGCAAAGGAAGCTGAAGACACGGCAGCGGGACTGGGCGCTTTCGTCGGCGAAATTCCACAATTCCGCAAAGACATCACCGGCGATATTGCTGAACTGTACGCCATCTCCAATGCCTTGCAAACCCTCCAGGAAGCGGTCGACCACCCTCGCCTCGGGAGAGCTTCCGCCCGCATCGTGAAGGACCTGGAGATATGCCTTCCAAGTCTGGGCTACACGCTCGATGATGTGCGAGACATGTTCAACAAGTCAAAGAGGAAGAGTCGACTCCCTGGTGCCTTCCCTGGTACCCCGCAGTATGCTGAAATGTGGGAGGATGCTCTTGCCGACTTCAGGACTCAGGGGATATCCCTGCCAAATCGGCTCGAGTACTATCGCACGTATTTACAGGGCATGTTCGACGAGCTGCGAGAGTACGTGCTTTTTTTTTCATGCACATGACTGTAGCTGACCACCGACAGCGTTGATCCGGGGGAAGAGATCGATAAAATTGCAGTCCGTCTGAAGAAGTTACTGAAGCAACAAGAACCCCTTGACTCGTACTTCACCAGGCTGTCATTGCCTACTCATGGCCCTGCGAGGACGCCTGGACCAAACCCCCCTCGCAATCCAAGGCCAATCATTCACAGCTTTACCTCCTACCCAACATACAGCCATGGACCTGCGCCTCCACCCCCCCCTCCACCACCTCGCACGCCTCGTCCAGTGTCCCACATATACGCTGGCATAGGAGAGGTCCCGATGGGCGGATTCATCGTCCCACCCGCCGCACCATCCGTCCCCACATCGCCTACATTCTCGTCCGCATCATCCCAAGGTATGTCCTCCCACTCCACCGACTCCGGCGGCCCAGTCGCGCACTGGGCAATGCGAATCTTCGACGGTCGGCACCCTTCAACTCCCTTCCGGACGCTCGGCGACGCCACCGAATGCGTCGGTCGCGACGAGCCCCGCGTGATCCAAATGCTCGGCGACGACCACTTTGAAAAGGTGCTCGAGCTGCCGCTGGAAGCAACAAACGTCTGGTTGCGGCTGTACTGCAGATACGAAGACCTGCGCGCGCGCATCCTGTTCCTGACCATGGACCCGGACGGCACACGGCGCCGCTACTGTTTCCCGCTCACCGGCCTGAAGATCATCCGCAAGGCCTCGTGTCTGCAGCTGGGCCGCGTGAACCGCAAGGACGGGCGTCTCGATCTGTGGGCCCGCCTGCGCTTCCCGCTGTACGAGCGCATGGTGCTGTTCTACAACACGTGCATCGCGATGAAGCACCAGGACCAGATCCGCATGGCCGACGGGCTCGAGGACATTTTCGACCAGGACCGCACCGAGCGCCTCGAGTTCAGCAGCGAGATCTCAGACGCTCATTACCTGCACCATCTCCGGGTGTACCGCGATGTCGATTCGGGAGTCGTAAGGTTTGAGGCGACGCCGCGCCGCGGGCCGCTGAAGGATGTGCCCATCTGGACGGCGTTTGTCACGCCTTTCGTGGGCGATCGGAGCTGGATGAAGAAGCTTGGCGCGAGTCCTACTGTGGTGTTTCGGCAGCTGCATCCGTATGTTTTCTGCGAGGGTTACAAGGTGCCGAAAGCAGCGAATGGGCGATACCAATTGACCTTCTCCTCCTCGCAGGGTAAGCACGTCGACTGGAAACCTGGATGGACTGTGCTGACAACGCCAATAGATGCGAGAGATCTCATTGAAACTTTCCACCAGATTCGCGTTCGACGATGAGCCGATCTGGGCTTGGCGGAGGTGTTGCCGGTCAGATACGTTGCGGCTTGGGCTACACCGATTGTAGCAGGGAACAGACAGTGAGTCGAGGTGCGACCATATGATGCTACTGCGGCGTTACGACTTGGACGATTGACGACTTCATTGACGACTTCACGACTTCACGATCATCATGGGACAGCAGCCTCTAACATTGCAGGATACCCCTCTCACTCTTAGCATTCTCACAAGCGCTTATATAGGTAGCAGTCGTTGTATCCTAATTTGGAATCCTTGAAGCAAGAAAACCGCAATCCGCACCTCTGAGCATTGCTACATCCATCGACTGCGTGGTGTCTGACACTTCACTTACATACATCACTTAAGCAGGCTGGGCAATCGCGCCCGCGTGTACTCCAAAACCTCGTGCACATCCCCCACAAACTCAACATAGCAGTCCGGTCGCACAAGCACGGCATATTCCTCCCCCTTCTTGACCCAAGAACACCCAAACGCCTCAGGATGGACCTCCTCCCCGCCATCCTCGCTCCGCTTTGTCACACCAACCTCCCTAGCCTTCAACCCCGTCAGCCTCAAAAGCGTAACGAAGGCAGAACTCTGCGCTTCCACCGCCCTGCCCGCTGCCCCGACCACGACCAGGAGATAGCGTCCATAGACGATCTTCTGATACAAACGCACCGCCTCGCCCGCCGGACCACTAAGCCACAGATCCGGTGCTCTATGCCCCGCCTTCCACACCCCGCGCTCCGACTCGCGCACGAGCGGAGACGCGAGCTCCGCGTACTGCACGCCCATTCCCGTGATGAAGCCTGCGTTTTTCTCAATCAGCTCCACGTAGCCCTTTGCGTCGGCGAGCGTGCTGCGGACGAGCTTGGCGGCGACGTCGATGACGCCTTGGGCTGTTTTGCGGCGCTCGGTGTCGTAGCTGGAGAGGATGGATTCGGAGCTCGAGGCGGGGAGGGAGGGGTGGCGGAGCAGGAAGTAGAGGCGCCAGATTAGGTTGAATGCGTCGGAGAGGCCGGTGTTCATGCCTTGGCCGCCGTTGACCGAGTGGACGTGTGCTGCGTCGCCGGCGAGGATGAAGGGTCCGAGGGGCGTGGGGTGTAGGAGAGTTGACGCTACGCGTTCTTTTACTGGTGGTTTGTTACTATGTGTTTATCCGAGACTGGTTCAGGTCACGTACTTTCAAACTTGCTGAACCATTCAACATGCGTGAACTCGACATGGTAGGGCGCCATGTGTCTGCGTACAGATTCTTCTGTCTTTTCCTGTGTGATCTCGCCGTCGAGGAGGACGTAGAAGCGCTGCATACCACGCTCGCTGTGTACTGTCAGCTTACCCACACACAAATCGACAACGTCGTAGCTTACCGCGGAATCCACGCCATTCTTGATTCGCCATCGACCTGGAGTGTCACAATCTCCCTCGTGACGGGGAACGTAGTGTCGATCCAGCAGTCAAGCACGGCCCATACCATGTTCGGCTTTGTGCCCTCCCAGCCGATGTTCAATTGGTTCCTCACGAAGCTGCGAGCTCCATCAGCAGCAAGACAGAACTTTGCCTCCACTATGCGCTTCGCCGTTTGCACTGTTACGCTCATCGGGGAGGTTGTATGTGAGAAAGACAGTGCCGGCTCATCGTAGTAGATTGGCGCGTCGATATGTGATGCGAAGTGGCGCTCGATTAAGGGTTGCCCAATCATGAGAAGATTGTTGTAGAAAGTATGCGGAATCCCATTCCACCATTTGCTTTGTCGGCTTGTAAACTCTCCGTCCGCGTAGGTTGTGCTTGCTTTTGAATCAGCTTAGTGAGTGTTTTACCTAGTTTCCCATGCGCTGGCTTACTGTTGCACTTGACGCCCTGGTTCAATAGCTCGCCTAGGAGACTGGCATCTTTTCCGCGACTCTGCTCAGCGTTGCTGGCTACCTCCAGGTACTGCTGTGTGCGAGCAGTGATTGCGTCCGCACCGCCAACTTTGAGGGGTCCTTGTTTCGCGTCGAGGATACAGACACTCAAACCGAGCTGCCGTGCGAGGAGTGCTGACAGTAGACCTGTCGGCCCAGCTATCATATGTTAGTAGCATATCATGGCATGTAGTTGTTCTCCTTCAAGTGCGCGCGCTTTCGAATAAGTCAAGGTACTGCTCACCTCCGATGATCACTAGATCGACCTTCTCGGTCAACTTCGTAGATTCTGAACGAGACTGATCGGTAGCAATACCGTTGCTGAAATCTTCCGGGATAGCCATAGTCTGCTTTCGATATGCTGATTTGCTCTATACAGCTATCTGAGCGTGTCTTGATCAAAGCTATGCTCACGGACAGAATGCAGAGGTCTTTAGATACCTTATCACGCTAGGTGGTCACCTCAACAATCATACAGGTGTAAACTCAGGCTGATCATAAGTCCCACGATGTGAAAAGCATGCGATGTCACACCGGAATTTTTCCGCAATTGACCATGACCCTGCCCGTGGCACCCACGAGGAAGAAAGTCTGCGGCCATTGTTGATCATCGGAAGTGAAACACCGAATCGAGGCTCGAGCTCAGCTGTTTGTTCGCAGGACGCCGACAATCGGGTGCCCGCTGTCATTGGTAACCTGGGAAAAGCAGATCGCCTCGGTACGCAAATGTAGTGTTAGGCCATAAGAGGTAGGTGGACCGCAGGCTCTCGGCTGACCAGTGACCACACTGGTTTGCCGGCGATGTGTCGATATCTGGAGGTCCGTGTGGATGTGTATATTCTTAGCATCGATTTCATTTTTGCAGGGAAGTAGCACGTTCGACGTTGGTAGATTAAGGTATCGGCGGTAGTTGCTCGATTAGTACCAAAGGATGGAGAAAACCGGTTCGGACCGGATTGTGGCGTCTGTGGCGATAGTTGCATTCGTGGAGACTCTGGAGAGTCAGTGACTGTTGCAGGGTAAATTGCAGGCTTTTGCCTGCTTCTTGATCGAGTTGGGGTTCATGAAGGTCGTTTCAGGAGAGGAGCTGGTTCGGAACAGGAAGATGACGCGCTTGCCTCGGACAAGCGAGGACGTCAACAACACCACGATGGCGACTGCCGCTGGATCTTCATCACTAGGAACGCGCCACTATCGTCAGCCAAGGCAATATTCATGCCAATCGATCTTATTTTGGTGTGTTACTTTTCTTCCGCGGCTCGCGCCGAGTCTTTATTGCGACGAACATCCAATGTCCAGCAAACGGCCAGGAGACAACCGCCGACACAAGTGAACACTGCGCAGTAGCTTGCAAGGCCTTTCCAACCTGATCCACCGTGCCCCTGAATGGCGCCGGCAACAGGATTGCCGATCAGGCTTGCGAATGCGTTACCTGCGAACACAATTCCAATTCTGCCTCCAAGTGTGCCCATGTCTTGAGCCCGGGTCAAGGTCGCTGCACTGGCTGGAATGAGGCTGATGACACTTCCGCTGACGAAGCCATATGCGATGACCCAGATAATCAGACCTGCGAATGACCGCTCTATGTACGTCCAGCCTGCTGCTAGTGCACCGCAAGCAATTGCTGCCAGAGCTTGCACGAGTACAGGCCCAGCAATGAATCTATCCGCGAAGAAGTTGGGAACTACTCGGCCAACCAGTCCACCAGCGTTCATGATGCTGATCAGGTAGTATGCGCTCATACCATGCAGCGAAAATGAGGTGTCTCGGACCCACGCGCTGATGTAGAAGTATGGGATGTAGATCCCGGCAAACGAGAAGAAAACGCCGGCGACGAACAGCGCGTATGCAGGATCTTTCAGGCAACTGAACTGATATAGAGTGCGCTTTGCTGGACTCCGCGTCAGATCAGCGCGCTGGCGAACGACCAGACTTGCGATGCCCGTGGTTCCCAGCACGACGAGTGCTGTAGCTCGTATGGCCCAGCTGAATCCTACACTGGTAATAAGACGACGAGTAAGGATGGGATACACGATCCCACCGAGCGAGGCACCAGTATTGGCGAGGCCGACAGCCAATGCCCGGTTCCGTTCGAAGTAGGTTGGGACGAGCGCTGTAGAAGGTACCAGCAGCAGGCTCATACCGATGCCAGAGAGAACGCCTTGTGAGAGTACTACTTGGTAGTATACAGGACGATGAGGTCGCACAAATTCTCCGCTGAATGACGTAAAGAGTAAGCCGAGTGTGACAATCCCTCCGCCAATGAAGGCCATGCGCTGTGCGTGGCCTCTATCAACGAAGGAACCAGTCGCAGAACCACATGCCAGCAAGAGGAAGGTTTGCATGGATCCAATCCAAGATATTGATGAAGGTGTCGATAGTGCTGGGTGGAGCGAGCTGTAATACTCCTGAAAGACACCAAAAGCATTGATCAATCCCCTACTCATGAGGTCAGCTGAGTCTCAAACAGCAATCGAGAGACTGACCATGAGTTGAACATAAGTCCAAAGCCTGCGATGACTTGAGTCCAGGCTGTGATCTTCGGAGCCATGATGGGCAAGCTTGTGGGAGGAACGGAGAGGTGCCGTTCTCTTTCGAAGTCCAGTAGGAGCAAGGAGTAATTGCACTCCGTTCAGCAAGTGTCGGTTGGTGAGGTTGTGGAGGCAGTCAATACGTAGCTCGTCCACCAGAAGCTTCGGTGCAGGTGCCCACACGTCTTCAAACGGCTCAAAACCCGGCCTCATGAAACTGAAAATTCCACAAGCGACCCATGCCTGAATCAGAATCTCCTTAAGGCCTACAGGTCAATCGGCAGATGTGTTTGCATAGGTAAGCGAGCGGAATGAGGCCGAGGTCAAGTCTTGCCTACTTGGGCCTGTGGGCCGTTCACGCCAACGGCTTCACCCGAACCCACGAGGGAATTCGGAATATATGAGGCATGTGCATCGATCATGTAACGGTAGTGGGTATACATCGGGAAGGTTACTTTGCAGCCCAAGCTGAAGTCTAGGCAAAACGCTCGGGCGTTCCCGTGTTCGGGCTAGCTTAAGCCTTGTCAACTCAAGTACTCTGGTCCCGATGTGAACAATGTTGAATCCTTCATTGTGGCAACTGAATGATTCAGGAATCCTTCCGAATGGACCATAGGTAAAGTCTGTCGCCCGGTGGTTACTCCCGATTGAGGTCAGCCAGAGATGGTGGCACTTGGAATCGAGCTTCGGAAAAAGATGTGTTTGTTCGCAGATAATAAATCCAAGGCACACTCCTCGAAGCTAGCCTAGTCATTCAAAGAACGACAGATTCCCGTCGGGCCATTCACTGGAAGCATCGCAGTTCCCCTAGTCTCCATCATTTTCAACTGTATCCGTTCGTTGTCAACAAAATGCCATTGCTTTTTGGCGCAAATGCTTCTCCAATAACAGACGATAGCACACCAAAACCTCTGCGATCAGATGCTATGGAAACTGCACAACGCGTTCTCGAGGTCATCCTGCGGTACAAATCTGCTCTCCCAAAGGATGCTCAAGACCGCAGTGATGAGGGGGCATTGAAGTTTCTTGGCCTGATCTACCGGGCAGTAAAGAACCACGAGCGTGTCCGTATGATACTACCTGCGTTTCCCTTCAAAAGTCCGAATAGCGATGTCAAAGTCTTGGGTACGCTGCCGGACAAGGCTGAGGATGTGGCTCTTGCGCATCTCAACGGTCTTTGCGCAGCAATCGAAGACGTCTACTCCCCTGGCGCTTCCCTAACGATTGTATCCGACGGTCTTGTCTACAACGGTATGTGGACTCAGTATACATGATGCTCCGTTGCTAATTCTGTCAGACCTGCTGGGCGTACCTGATCACACCGTCTGGACCTATGGTCAAAGCCTGCGGAAACTCGCCAAGGTGAAGGGCTACAACCACATCGAGTTTGCTCGGCTCAAGGATCTACTTGAAGCCCCGCATCTACGTGAAGAGAACGATGATATGGCGTACGCCGCCACTGCACCATCGGTTCGACTAGCGCTGATGCACCGCTATGGCTCGTTCAACTGGGATGCGATGACCAACGAATCGTATGTCAACAACGACGAGAACAAACGCTTGACATATTGCGGTTACCTGAAGTTTTTGTCATTGGATTTGGCAAATTCTTATCCGGTCGGGCCTGGGCGGACGAAGAGCGCCTTCAAAAGAGGCGTCGAGGTTATCGCAAAGAGTATGCTGAAACGCGGCGAGGCATTCGCTAGGGCAGTTCGGGAGAACTACCCTGACCACGTACGACTTTCCATCCATCCCAGCACTGGCGAAGATAAGATCTCGATCAACGTACTACCAGTCCAGAAAATCATCACGCCGTGGCACAGCACCGTCGCAATATTGCTGGATGGAACCGTGCTCGCGGGTCAACGCCAGACTTTTGAAAATGATGCGAATCTGGAGCTTGTGTACGAAGATGGCAGGCCGAGCTACTTCCGTGAAAAGTCGCAGTTATTCCAGTGGGATGTTCCATCGCCAGTGACTTTCGAGCCCATATATCCATGTGGATTACTAATCCGACCTTCTGAAGGAGCTCGGTCACTGGGCATTCAAGACATTGACTCGCAAAAGGTACGGGGATTGGCCGAGCTCAATTCCCCTATCATCTTGAGAGGCTTCGCACACACCAAGAACCGAGATGCGTATGTCGCAAAGTCTTACGAAATGGGTGTGCCTACTCCATGGAAATTCGGCCTCGTGCTCGAAGTCAAGGATCGTGGAGCCGAGGGTCAGGGCTTGAACAACGTGTTGGCGAACGAGTGGATGCCATTCCACTTCGACGGCATGTTCAAGACACAGAAGCAGACTCGAGACGATGGCTCCGAGTACCTGGTGCCGAACCCGCCGCGCTTTCAATTCTTCGCTGCAGTCACGCCCTCACCTGAAGGGACCGGCTTCACATTATTCTCGAGCTCCAAGCGCATACTCGATCATCTGCCAAAGGACAAATCATTACCACATCTCGAGTCGTTGACGTGGTCGGTGAAGACGCCATCTTTCGACCAGTCTGTCATTGGCAACATGCCGCTCATCATCACACATCCATCGACTGGAAAACCATGTCTCAGATACCACGAGCGGTGGCCGCAGGAGAAGACAAGGTTCGATCCAACGGAGGTGGCGATCGAGAATGGCGATGATAGCGTGTGTGACGTTCTCGAATCGTTGTTGCATGATCGGAGAATATGCTACTGGCACGCGTGGCAAGAGGGAGATCTGCTTATCAGTGATAACATCGAGATGTTGCACACAAGAAGCTCCTTTCAGGCTGGCATCGATCGAGAGCTATGGCGCATCCATTTCGACTAGGGCTTGGGGCTGCTCGCCCAGGGCCTTATGTAAGTGTGTTCGGAAATGCTTCGCGATGGGTTACTTGGTGTTCAGGTGTTGGGTTTTAATCAGAGCTACGGCAATGTCGAGGACGATGGCAAATGGGTCGGATGTACCTACTGCGCAGCTTATCGATCTTGCTTTTACTCCACAATTGTGCTAGCATTATAATATCATGCTCTGTATCAACAACGAAAATCTTGAACTCAAAAGTCTAATTGCGTTTGCTTCGTCCCTTTGCGTGGCACTGGACTTGAGCGCTGTGATCATCCTTAGTCTTCTCAATCACTACCCATTTACAAAACCTATTCGCTGAACTGCCACTGATTGAAGTCCTCTACATAGTCCAGCTGCCAGTCGCACCTACAGTACAAGTCCCAACCAAGGTACCGCTCATACTACCAAGGCAAACTTCGATCTTTCCACCCGTTCCAGCCGAAGCGGCGCGTGTGTTGACAGTCTTTGCACTGGTACCGAACGCTAACCCTTCGACCTTGGTAAGGTCATTGTTATTGATGGACGAAACCGCCATACCGCCTTCGCTGCATACCTCCGTCTTGAGTCAACTGGAGATGCAATGAACACCGCTTCCCAGCGCGTATAAGGGTTCAGCGCATCGAGCATCGGAGCTCCAGCGTTGGTCATACTGAGGATGGGGATTGACCTATCTGAATTGTAGGTGAACTTCTCTACAGCTACAGTACTAGGTCAAAAGTTAGTTCACAGTACCTAGAAGTGCGCCGTGATATTGATAGGAGTAAAATTAACCAGAGAAGGTGATCACAGCAAGATAATTCTTGCAGCTTGCACCTGCAGTGGCCATGACAAGGCCACAATATGTCCGTGATACTCGGTCCTGTGAAATAGCGAAGATCTTCCGAACAGCAGTTCGCCGCGTAGACGAGAAATCACAGATTATTACACTTATAAATCCAGGGGCTCTCCTCGTACGAAGTCGATCGTGAGTTGGTGTCACTCCGGCGGTCGCAAAAGCCTGCAGTGGTGAGCTGCACTTGGACAGGGCTACCACTGATGCTGATCATATCCGTATTGAGTTTCACAAACCACAGATTCGGACTGCCCCAAAACAGGTAAGCCTGGCCGTTGTCGTCGATGTATACTATCTGATCAATCTCATTATTCGCGACCAGAGGCCCTCTAATAGCATCACGGTATCGACCAAGGATATTATCGCCAACTGCCACGCCAATCGCCATGGCACCGCTCTTCTGCTGAATGGGTACATACTAATAAAATTGCCCGTCGCAAGGAATAACCCGACCATTCCAAGCGCATGAGCTGGCTCAGCTGAAAATATCAGACTCATCACAACCCCACGGTCGTGCCAGTTGGCTACGCAGCCTACGCTGGCAAATGGGGTCTCCACATCGGGTGACTAAAGCTACTATATCTCCATTAATACTCTATGAATTCTAGAGATAGGACGCTTATTTTATAGCTTCTAATAAGCACTATAATTTTGCTATAGAAAATATTCCCTATTCTAAGCGTAGAAAGAACTATATAGGGTTAGAGCTTAATGTGGAGACCTAAGGCTTAGCAAACTGAGTTACTGAATAACTTTGCAATGTTCAGAAATTGAAGAAGCTTTCTATAATAACAAAATAGCTCTAATTAAGGGCTATAAGTTATGTCTCCTATCTCTAAGATTAACAGAGTATTAACGGAGATATAGTAGTTTAAGTTACCCGATGTGGAATCTTATTTGCCAGCGTACAGTTGGCCATATCGGATCAGTCGACGAGGACGTCCGACAGTCGCGCATATCGGATTCTGCCGAGCCATCCTCGTCGTGGCCGGTGAAGAGGTAGACGTTGTTGTTGGACACGAATAAAAGGAAGCCGAATTAAGCTACAGCTCGTCTGTCGCGATACAGTGGGCCGGCTTCAAGGCCGACATTGGTTACGCAAAGAATCTTTGCCTCTCGAATGCCTTTTTGGGGCCCCGCTTGGCTTCTAATTGTTCGCTCCAACCATCTATAGCCATCGTGGGCTGCAATTTCGGACTGCCCTCAGTGAGCTCAGGTGTCTGTTTCATTCTCTCTTATACCACGCAGCTGGCGCAAAATGAAGCTGAGTTAACCATTATCTAAGGGAGGGCTATTCATAATAGGACATGGGCCTAGTTTCTGTTCATGCAGCAATTATATATGATATACCCTCCTCTACCTCCATCAAATCATCGCATCGGTGGTTTAGTGGTAAAATTAGCCGTTGCCATCCTTCACAGTGAGAGGACCAGCTTCGGCTAGCCCCGGGTTCGATTCCCGGCCGATGCATTTTGCTGCCGTGAGGGCCTGGAGATGGTGGTGGTGGTGTTGGCCCGCGGTGAAATTTTTGCTTGGTGAATGTGGACCACGTGGGGCACACCCGCTCTAGAATTTCTCATTGGGACCAGCATTGACTTCATGTAGATACGACCTTTGTTTTTCGCCCTTGCTGCATAGTGACAGTTTACAAATATGGACATTGATGGGTTCCAAAAATGAAGCTGACCGCCAGATCATTGGCTGTAGACTAACGTTCCTGCAGATTGATAGTTAGGCAGATGACTGCTAGCTACTATCGGTCGCTTTACCTCATTGTGACGTTACAGCATTAAAAATAGTCGAAGGGCGGTGGTTGTTGTCTTTGCAACCGTAACGTCATCCGAACGCAGTAGAAAGAACCAACGCATCGATTCGACCCATTGGCTTCAGGTAGTGAGCGCGTTCACATGGCTGGCTTTACTTTCTTTCTATATTATCATCCTATGCAGGAAAAGGGAGGACCAGCTGTGTATGGGTAGATCAATCCCCCTGAGCAATACGATCTGCTTCTTGAACTTCATGATTTTGATGAGCAGTTAACTATCGACTTGTGTTTCGCTTCGTGTGCTCTTCCAAGGAACGACTGATCAGCAGCAATGTATTCGTCAAGGTTAAGCCCGTCGGTCGCAAGAAGCATCTCGAAAGTTTCTGTGTTGCCCCTCGCCGTTGCTTCCCACCGTAAATTTCGTCCTTATTGGGTCTTGACGTGCAAACGAGCGTGTATAACGTTAAGGAAGATTCTGATCAGTATTGCAATTTTGTACTCTGCAGCCAGGTTCAGCGGATCACAAACATTTTCAATCTTCCTCCAAGAATCGGGATCGAATCACGTCAGCGAGAGGAATCACCTAATGACTGCAAAGTCTACATCTCTTGCGGAAAGCATGAGCGCGAAGTATCCCTGATTCTTTGCCAACTCAAATAGCACGCCTTCTCTGGTGATGAGCATTCCCACGACAACGCGCTGCGATCAATATTGCAGAATACCCTGATTCGTCCCAAGCATCGATATCAATATAACGACCCGCAAGACGCAGCTTCATTGTTGATATGTGGACTCGACGAGCTGCTAACCCCCGAGGTAGGCATCCGCTTCTGCCTCTTGTATTGAGATCGACCTTGGAACTGGCGAGGAGTATCTTCGCTGTATCAATTCGACCATCGTCCCGTGCTCAACCCAGAGGCGAGTGATGGTGTAATCTGACACATCGATATTGGCCGCACGAGCAGCGAGAGGCCTCTCTATCATGGATACTTTCTCTTTGTTGGTAGCGGTCCATAGCAACGACTGCCCATATTCCTCTGTTACATTAAGATCGTCTAAGCTCATGTCAGTTTCTTGCTGGAATATTTTCAATCCCTGTATCGTACGGCAGTTGCCAATATCAGCGTCGGGCCTCCATCTTTGAAGGTCCCCTCGAGAAGTCGGAATTCTACAGTGGCAGCCAGGACTCTGAACGCTTCGAACAAGTCTGAACTAAGTGTAGTTATAATGAAGGGGCTCATTTTGTTCTACATAGAAGGACTTGACCTAACAAGACAGACATGAGCACGTCAGCCATCCGTATGTTATTTGTGCGACCGCGACCAGGCTCTCTAGTCAGGAAAGTGCACAAAAGAGGCAGCCTGTTCATCCATCCTAGCGCAAGATATGTCAAGACACGAGATGGGTTTTCTAACTTTTCTTCTATTCTCTGTACATGTGAGATCACGATTACAAATTAAATTTACCTAGATTCCAACCACCGCTGATTACCAGCCCCATTCCCTCCTCCAATCCCATAATCACCTGTACATAAGAAATCTACTCTCTTCACAGACCAAGTCTGCTAGGATCTCGCTCTACAGAGCAGCGAAAGCCCAGCCGAAGATACCAATGGCGCCAGCAAGGAGAACAGCGGGTGCGTTGGCGACAGCAGCGCCGGTGTACTGAGGAAGACCAGGGCTGCTGGCTGAAGGGGTGCTGCTGGGCACACTGGGAGCTGCGGGAGGAGCTGCGGGAGGGCCAGCAGGAGGGGCCGCAGGAGGGGCAGCAGGAGGAGCCGCAGGAGGAGCCGCAGGAGGGGCAGCAGGAGGAGCCGCAGGAGGTCCAGCAGGAGGAGCCACAGGAGGTCCAGCAGGAGGAGCCGCAGGAGGAGCCGCAGGAGGTCCAGCAGGAGGGGCCGCAGGAGGGGCAGCAGGAGGAGCCGCAGGAGGAGCCGCAGGAGGGGCAGCAGGAGGAGCCGCAGGAGGTCCAGCAGGAGGAGCCGCAGGAGGGGCCGCAGGAGGTCCAGCAGGAGGGGCCGCAGGAGGGGCCGCAGGAGGTCCAGCAGGAGGTCCAGCAGGAGTGGCAGCAGGAGGCGCAGCAGGAGGCGCAGAGGGAGCGGCAGAAGGAGCAGAGCTGCCGGGGACGCGGATGGTGGAGGTGACCTTGTTGGTAGAAGTGACTGTGGCGGTACCGTTGTTGCCAGTGGGGTAGACCGGGGGCTGGGGAGGCGGTGGGGGAGGAGCGGTGCAGTAAGACTTGCAAGAGGTGACCGTGATTGTGCTGGTAGTCGTAGTGACCTTTCCGCTTATAGTAACAGGGCAGACGGTGGTGGTGGTGTAAGTGGTCAGCTCCTGGGTCTTGTTGCCGGTGGCGGTGGTGTAAGTGGTCAGCTCCTGGGTCTTGTTGCTGGTGGGATAAGGCGTAGGGGTGATAATGATCGAGGTAGGGTAAGGTGAGGGAGCACCGCAAACCTCCTTCTCGAAGGCTACATAGGTCTCGTAGTCGGACTTGCTGCAACCCTTGCTGACCTTGCCGGCGACGTCCTTGCCATGAAGGTCACCGCAGATGCAGGCGTAGTCGCAGGGACTGCACTTGCTGCTGGAGATGGCCTCGAAAACGTAGGTTTGAACAGACTGAGGAAGCTTCTGGACGGTGCCAACGATGTCCTTGTCGCACTTCTTGGGGACGGGAGAGGCGCTGTAGTGAGCAGTGACATAGGATGTCAAGGTCAGAGCCGAAGTGACGTAGGTGGTAGTCGTGGAAGACATATTGCTAGACTCGGAAGAGTTGACAGAGTAGACCGGAGGTGGAGGAGGAGGGCTGGGGGTGTAGACAGGAGTATACGGCGAATAGACCGGAGGAGGAGGAGCCACTGAAGAGTAAGCTGGGTAGGCGATGGAAGAAACTTGGTAGGCCATCTCGAAAGATTTATAGTCTGTTTCGAACTGAGAACGAAAGTGAGTGTATCAGAGAACAGATGTTCAGCGAGTGGTGCTCTTCTATGTTCCGCTTCAGTACACTCGTTATATAGAAAATGTCTCTCAGCACCTCGCCTCGACCGTTTGCGACGTTTGCTAGTGTATGCGACGAGCCGGTGACGCGCGAGAGTGAAAATAACCGCCACACGCATCCGGAAGACGTCTTTGTCTGAAGTCAAGCACTGTGGAGTTCGGAGGGTCGATATTGCGCTTCCGGATTTGGCCAATTCTGAGGAATGTTGCCTCAACCAATGAAAACTCTTGCGCAAAGCCTAGTTCCCAATCGAATTGGATGCAATTGCAATAGTTCCCGGAGAAGTAACCGATTTAACGTGGCGCAAAAAGGAGCATAGTGTGCGGCTTTGCTGCTGCTGCACCTGAAGCAGCCTTCTGAAAGTCCCGCTACGTACTGCTGAAACGCACTTGATCGCATATCAACGAGCACGTTGCATCGAAGACGGAAAATCAGGCCGTGTGTGCTGTCATAAGCCACTGGTCTCGTGCGGACTTTGCGACGGACTGCGGATGCGCTCGAGCAGCGTCGTCATATCGACATGATCTTCCTTCTCCTCTGCCTTATCCAGCCATCCTGTGATGTGTGCGATGTCTTTAATTTGATAATAGCACTCGAAGTGCTCTTTAGCCTATCGTATCGCGCGTGAACGGTCGTCTTTGGCGCGGAGGTCAGGCTCTGACTGGTTAGCTAGAAGGTTCTGGTAGTATTCATTGAAGTACTCCTTATTTCCACAGCTCTCTCGTATCGGATACTTTTTCATATAGTCCTTGTAGCGATGCGCTAGGATGTATGGATCCTGTCGAAACGACTTAGCTTCCCTCTCTTCGTGCAGTCTTCGTCCATATCTGGAGAGTGGCTGGGTCCCATCTCCATAGCCGGAGGACATATTGGCGTATGTAAGCTGTAGTTGTGGCAAGCGTGAGCGGACAATCTCGATTTTAAAACGTCATCCGATTTGCGACAAAGCACGAGGTGCTTTGTTTCGCAGCGATGCACTTCAAAAGAATGTGAATCGTGCAACAAGAAACAATCGCCTAGGCCTTTGTTGTGCTGAGACAAGCGCACCTGGCCTTGTACGTCCAAATTATCTCTCGTATCGAATATGTCATGGTATCGTATCCCAATCAGCGCCTAAGGCTGTACCACATATGCGCCGAATCCCATATCGCAGCGTAATATACAAGTCGGTGTCGGTCGTGCTTGGTCTCTCCTTCGGTGTCCGGAATTGATACACGCAAGACCTTCCTTGGATTCCTTCCTATGCTCTTCGTGTGCTCTGCCATGTTTGCCATGGCCGTGGTCCTACACGCTCTCGCCATTTGCAGCAGCACTTGCGCCGCCCAGGCTGTTGAGCGCCTTAGCAATATATGGTCCTACGATCGGGATTCCTCCAGCAAAGCCTGCTATTGTAGCGAAGAAATCGCCGAACAGAACCAGGATACCGTATAGTTCAATTAGAAATCCAAAGAACGCCCAGCGCATGAGGATGAGTGTGATGCCAGCAGCGAAGGCTGCCGTACCTTTCCACTTTTGTCGTCGCGCAAAGAACGCGAGTGTCTTCTGGGTGCCGATGATCAGAGTAAGGCCGATCAAGAAGAGTATCTGTCGTTCGTCAGGAGAGCGCGTAAGGAGACAGATGGAGGGGAGGTACGTTGCCCATGGCCAGCCTGCTAGACGTTAGCTAAGAGAGTCACCCTGGGAAAGACCATACGTACATGGCGCGATCGAAGAACATCATGACACCGCCCATAAGAAAGAGTCCGCCTGCATAGTATCAATGTCAGTGCTGTTTTCAGAGCTGTCGCATGCTCGACAGGATAGCCGGTTGCCGTGGATAAGAGCACACACCCCCTGAGCAGAAGGCGACCCCGATCTCTGTTTATTCGTCAGTACAGAGCCAGACGCTGTGTGGGTTAGGGACGTACTTTGAGTGTCCGAAAGCCACATAGTAGGCATCTTGAGTGCGAGAGGGCTGGGCGCCTGGAAAATGTGTGTCTATGATGCTGATGAAGGGAAGGATGCGGTGTCAAAAAGGCTGGATCGGTGCGGATATATCTGGGGTCGTTGTTCGCTGCCTCACAACTTTGGTTTCGTGTCCCTTCTTCCTGCAGCTGTTGACGCGCCTCGGTCTGCGCTACGGGACCCACCCTGCTAGCGCGGAGCTCTACGGGATTTCAATTTTTGAGCCTCCGCATTTCGTTCCTCACCAACACAACAGTTCAAATGCCAAGATCGAGTACCAATATGCAAGGAATATATGTGTGTTCCTATGGTGCTATGATATAGTGTCCTGTGGTTAAGGTACAACGTAGAACCGCCCTGACAACAGTATGCCCATTTCGTGCTGCTGTAACTAGGAAGCCTCTTCCCGAGCTCCTGGTATCCCGTCTGATGGGCGAAGAACAATACAGGATCACGATTAAGCCGGAGCGCCTTCTTGAACCTTGCCTTGAAAGGGGCTTGCGTGGGTGGAAGGTGCTTGACTTTGATGGTCATACATATCATGCTGTTGCTGCCGTATCTTGCTGACCGCGTTCGTCTGATGCCTGTGACCAACTGCGGCTTATAGCTGCGGTTTATGCTGGGTCCGGACGCTGACATCGACGTGTGCAAGCTTAAGCACGACCATGTTGGTGTTGCTTTCGTGTAAGAGCGCATGATGGCTCATTTCAGCACAGTATGTGCACCTCTTGCCGCCAGATATCCTTCATACACGTTCTGTGGCATTGTCCTGATCGTCCCAAACATCTCCTTATTGTGATATCTCAGTCTCGTCTTCGGATCTGTGTACGGCGCTGGCAGCCCGGTGATATCGCAGTACTTCTTCTGAGCACTTGGGTGAAAGCTTGGTGCGGACTCGATGTTCGTGTAGGTTGGCGCAGGCCCGGTCACGTTGCCTGCAGCTGCACGCCCGTTCTTCTCAAGCACCAGCCTGTCCAGGCTCTGCGCGGCTTGTGCGATATTGGGTGGTCGGCCAATGCCAGCTGGTGTTGAGCCGCCTTCAGACGCGATCGCTGGCGTTGACGCGCCGCTGTTGGCTTGCGTGTTCATCATCGATGCTTCTTTGCGCGATGCTTCGCCAAGTACCTGCTTGAGATTCTTGTTACGGCGCTGCGCTGGCTTCCAGTGCGGGTTACGGAACGGCTTGTGGACGGCATGGATGTCGAGCCTATCAAGCAGCGCTTGATGCGTCTTCTCATCAGACTGCGCAGTGAGCGGCGCCATACTGGAATGATCTATACGACGGTGGTGACTGTGACGAGTTGTATATGGAGCTGTTGATGGGAGCTTGTGGAGGTGGAGCTTGTCCGGCGATCGCCCGAGAACCTTCACTAAGCCGTTCTGCATCTAACTGTTTTGGTCTTTCACGCCAACAACAACGTGCACGTCACACAAGCATGGTGGGTCACGAGAATGAATGAGAGTAGGAAGGCGGTCTCGCTGATTTGTGTATTAGGAGAGCCCTCATGAGCACCAGCAGAGCCTCCTGCTCTCACGAATCATCGTCAATGTTGTGGGTGGCCGCCCAATGTAAACACCTCTATGCACCACTCACGCTGCACACAGGAGAAGCTTAACGAGGCTATCATGATGCTGAACAAGAACCTTCAAGAGATCAACATCCAGAACATGGATACTGAACTCGTCGCGCAAATGTTCAAGAACTATCAGTCGAACGTTCTGTTCCATCTCGAAGGTAATTGGGTCTCGTAGACCCTACAGATGAACACAACACTGACGATGGCAGCAACAAATGGTCTGAAGGATCCTGCTTAAAAATCCTTCTGCACTCGCTCAGCAGGTCAATACTTGGAGTTCTGCGACTGAGATGGGCTGAGCTGGTGTAGAGGTACGAGGAAGACGAGATAGGACGCGATGATACCCATAATCAAAGGAAAATGAATATACAAGATAGAACACAGTAGCATGAAAAGAACCTCTGCTATGGAATGCATACAGTGATCTTGCGCGTGGGAGCTTCAGGCATCACATGTGCCTCCGAGTATGTAGCACACAACACCTCGGGAGTGCTTGGACCATCCATGATGCCTTGCAGCTCAGACAACCACGACATGCAACACAACCCCAGCAATCCGCGCCTAGTGACCTACTGACGCTGCCGTGACCACACGACATGAATTGAATCTCTCAGCGCCAGCTGTGTCCCAACTTACGACTTCACGACAATGGCAACCTCTGCAATCGACGATGCGCCAGCCGCCTCGGGGCGCAACTCGCCCAAGCCTCCGCCGGCGCGCATCTGGAACGTGAGCGAGCCGCCGTTCGAGGGCTACAGACCGATTGATACCGATGGCTACGCGCGCAGCAGTGGAGAGACAGCTATCATCATCGATAATGGTACACATAGGAGTCGCGAAATGAGCACTTGTCGCAAATGCTAATGATGTGCGCAGGGTCATCAGCAGTACGCGCCGGATGGTCGTTCGACTCAAAGCCGCGACTCGCAGTGCTGCCGAACATGGCACGATACAGGGATCGCAAGCTCAATCGTACCTTCACTTTCATCGGTTCAGATGTGTACTCAGACGGCACAGCGCGAGGGCAGTCGAAGCCCATCTATGAGCCAGGGAGCAATATCATAAATAATTGGGATGCTATGGAGGGCGTACTGGACTACTGCTTCATCAAAATGGGCATCGACGGGCAGTCGGGCAGCATAGACCGGCCCATTGTCATGACAGAGCCGGTGGCCAACTTGGGCTACACAAGGAAAAGTACATACAGCACAGCGCATCAGAACTGACAAGAACACTGACAATTTTGCGACAGCCATGTCTGAAATACTCTTCGAGTGCTACAGCGTGCCCTCCGTCGCATACGGCGTCGACTCGCTCTTCTCCTACTCGTACAACGGCGGCCGCAGTGGCTTGATAGTCGATTCCTCATACACTTCGACCCACCTGATACCCGTTGTCGACACGAAGCCCCTTCTCTCACAAGCTACACGTCTCAACTGGGGGCGCTTTCAGTCTGCGCAGTACCTGCTAAAGCTGCTCAGGCTGAAGTATCCCTCGTTCCCTGGCAAACTTAGCGACACCCAGGCTGAGGACCTGGTCAGGGAGCATTGCTACGTATCGCATAACTACGAGGAAGAGCTCAGCCGCTATCTTGACTGGACAGGGCTGGAGGACCGCGATCGCATCATCCAAACGCCGTTCACTGAACAAGTTGTGGTCCAGAAGACAGAGGAAGAGCTAGCAATAGCAGCAGAGAAGCGCAAAGAGAGTGGTCGACGGTTGCAGGCTCAAGCTGCCAAGATGCGACTGGAGAAGCTCAAGAAGAAGGAAGAGGAATTCGAATACTACGTGCAGCTACAGGCACAGCTACAAGAAATACCTACGAAGAAGGAGAAGGCACGAGTGCTCGAGTCCAACGATTTCGACGACGAGGGCCAGCTTGACAAGCGAGTCAAGGAGCTCGAGAAGTCGATCAAGAAAACACGAAATAAGGACCTGGGTGATGACGCGGAGGAAGAGCAGCAGGAAGAGCCCACGTTCCCTTTGCTTGAGGTTCCAGACGACCAGCTCGACGAGGAGGGCATCAAGCAAAAGCGGCAACAGCGACTTATGAAGTCAAACTACGACGCCCGACTGCGTGCACGAGTAGAGAAAGAAGCCGAGAAGGCTCGACAGGCAGAAGAGCAACGTCTCGACGACGAGCGACGAGAAGCCGACCCAGAAGGCTGGATCGGCGAGCGCCGCATTGCACGACAGACTATTGTACAGAAGATGAAAGACCGCGAGCGCCTAAAGGCAGAGCTAGGCAACCGCAAGTCACTTGCCAACCAGATGCGCATGAAGTCTATCGCCAACTTGGCCTCTGACGCGCCGTCCAAAAAGCGCCGTCGTGGCGGAGGAGACGACGACACCTTCGGTGCTGACGACGCAGACTGGGGTGTCTACCGCACGATCGCCACAGGTGAAGGATCGGACGACGAAGAGGAGGAAGACCTTTCCAAAGCACTGAAGGACATTGAAGGCCAACTACTCGAGCACGACCCCAACTTCACTGAAGATTCAACTCGAGAAGCGCAGACAGATTGGACGAAGAGCGTCCTTCACGCTTTTTTCCACGGCCCGTACCCTTACGACCCTGAGTCGCAGCGCGAAGCACATCAACTGCATCTTAACGTCGAGCGCATCCGTGTTCCGGAAGTCGTCTTCCAGCCTTCTATCGCTGGTCTCGATCAAGCAGGCATTGTAGAGATAGCATCTACAATACTTACCGAGCGACTAGCAAATAACTCACGGAGGGACGACGTGCTCAATGACATTTTCCTTACGGGTGGCAATACGATGTTCCAAGGCTTTGAGGAGAGGCTGAGGAACGAGCTCAGGGCCGTCTTGCCAGCTGAGCAGACCATGAAGGTCAGGAGGGCGAAGGACTGTGTGCTGGACAGCTGGCGAGGTGCAGCGCAGTGGGGTAGTAAGAAGGAGAATAGGCGTAACTTCATCACAAAAGCTGAATGGGCTGAGAAGGGCGGGGAGTACATCAAGGAGCATGACCTGGGTAATGCATTGGGTTAATTAGGTTGGGTAGTGTACGACTATGGTGAGCAAAGATAATATTTCCTGAGCGATGCTGGTCATTTGGAAGCCAATACAGACACTCTATGAAGCATTGAAAGGTATCTGGACAGCGCTATTCTCCTCAATGTTGTGTCTTTGGTCATTAGATGGAAGAATGAGCTGCCGAGTAAGCGCGTGGCTCCTTGCTCCGCCATCATCAGCCTGTTCTGTCTTTTTCCCAATTCTAACTCCTGACTCACTAACTTGATTGACAACTTGATTCCAGGCTACACTGGGTGACCAACCGCGCACATCTCGCATGATTTCAGAAACAGTATCTGTTTCACTGACATGCTACGACACTGCGCCTTATTTGTCTCGACCGTTATGGCGAATTCTTGTTGATCAATGGTCTGGTGGACGGCTGGGGCAAAATGATAATGGCGCTCTCTCCGTGACTGTCTCGGGAGCTGGTGTCTGGACGAACAAGTGGTACAGTCAACAGCAATGAAGGCCCAATCAGCCTCGAGCTATGCCCGCAAAAGCTACTAGACGCAATTTTGTCTAAAGCTGAGCTAGGATCTTCATAGGTCGAGCTGACAATCCAGTCGGTACCTAGTTTCTGAAGTGGTGGAGGAACATAGATCTCAGGGTGGATCTATTAGACCCGATCTCGATAGCCTACACCAAGGCGGAGGCGTTCTTCGAAAGGTCACTTGTAAACTCTCACTCTCGACCTTATACCCAGTGGCAGGGCTATCTTCAGTTCCTCGTACACCAGTTGAACAACGAGCTTCCAGGCTAACTTGAGGTGGACAGCTAGAGATCGGGAATCCCTAAATCACTGCTTACATATTCCGCATCGTTATAATGGAGCAGTATTTCGTAGACACCAAGGTTTCGTGGTCTTTGTTATTCAGCAAGTCTCTAGCGCTAGCTCGACTGGGACAGTCGAAAGATCCGTCGTCCCTGACTGGGCTCTCCCAGAGCCGTGGCAGGACTATATGGCCAGAGAAAGATCTTTACGAGCACAGAAACTCGCACATAGGGATCGCAAAAGATCTGCCTACACTACTTGGCCTCACATCCTGTGATCGGCGAGTGGTGACTGGCATCAAGGCCGAAAACGGTAGGAGCTCACTGACCGCGTACAACTTGGAGCATATGTCCAATCACAATTGAATTGATGTCCACAAAGTATCATACGTTTGTGTTCTCCAGATCAACCTGGTCTTGAACGCTCTCCGCAGAAGACAGCAAATTTGCGCAATATACTTCCCATGCTTCCCAGTGGATTTCGTTTCCTTAAAGGTGTACGACTCTTAGTGAAAGGGACCATTCCTGCAATAGCAAGGCCCCCGTTCAAGATATAAGAGCTTCAAGGTTTTAGTTTATTGGAGTGTGCATTGTAATGCCGCAACATCTCATGAGATTGTCGAAGACATCATAGTCCTCAACTTGCTGACCTGTGCCTCACAATCCACCAGCTGCATCGGCAGATCGAGCTGTGGCTAATGCTGCAAATCGCTTTGCATACTATGGTACATGAAGCTACGAAGTTTTTCGTGACGCTGGTCAGTGGGATTGTCTTGCACTTAGCCCAGATATTCTGGCTTACTGATCAGTCTGAAAAGAGTTGCTGAACCCAGACCCGCCCTAGTCCCGGAAATGCAACTACGATATATGCAGACATGTCAAAACCCCCTTCCGAATAGGTACGGTTCAAACGATTCGCTAAATGACGACAACACTCTGTTCTCGTGTCACATGAGTTCGCTGGACTCAGTTGCGTATGCTAAAGTCTGGTAAATTATGCTCCTGAGCGTCAAGGTGCACTATAGGTCGGCGAAATCCGTAAGATAATCTTGTGGTAGTCCAAGCTTGCAATCTGCTGGAGTGCAACAGCATTCGCCGAAGTGCCGAGTCAGCTAAGGAGAGGGTTGTTGAATTGTCTCGGCAGCGGAATCATTCGGTAGCCGAGACCTCTGCATCCAAGTCGCGCTTTGAGAAAGCGCTGACAAGGTCGCTGAAGTGGTGTCCGTTGTTAGGGACAACGCGCGAGACTGCGAACGTCAATATTCTTCGAAACCCTGGGTCGGTTTCCACGATCAGGCGTTTGTCATTGAATGGTGCGTGACGCAGCAAGCACTTGCCTGTACTGTTTTCGTGGCTCAGGTACGAGTGGGTCTGGAGCCATGACCTCTGCATGAATGAAACGAAGACTTCAGTGATTTCAGGTACCAAAGCATTGACCGTGCGATGTCATGTCAAGAGCGTGCAGAGATTCGAGCGTAAGGCTGCAGAGACCCTGGTGTTTAGTCAGTGCGTGTCAGTGCGGCTGCCAGAGCGTTGGGCCTTCTCGAAGATTGCCAATGGCGGCATAGGTCGGCCGACCCTGGCAACAGTTCGATCAGTGCACACAGGACGAGACTATGACACATTGTCGAACTGAACAGGGCGCCATGATACCTACTAAATTGCGCCTGGTGAACTAGAATTTTATGGAATAGGCTGAGAGTCGTGCTCGCCGCCCAGGGCTGAGTGTATATAGTGTCTGACAATGCTGCACGCGTAACACATGACTGGGACGGGGTTCGGTGAGAGGGTGTGTCATCTCTCCTCGCATCACTCGCTCAATGTGGACTACAATATGTGGCTGTTGCATTGGCACTGCATGCCAATCAGCTGTGTAAGCCGGTTTCCGCTCACCCTTGCTTGCGACTGTTGCGATGTCAAATCGCATGGTAACATTGCGTCGTATAGCGTTCGCTACACCGGGGCAGTGTGCATATGCTACCGGCGTGCGCGTCGCCAATTTAGCAATCAGCCTCGCACAGCGCCAGCGGTGAGCGTTGAAAGACGGCATATTTGTGCCATGTCTGTTTCCGTTCGTATGCTTTCTGCGCTATGAAGCCTCAGCGCTGTGCAACACACGCAACCAAACAGGAACTGAGATACCGAGCGAGCAGCTGACTGCACGCGATGCCACTTTCGGCAAGACCATCCAGAAGGGCGTGAACGTGTGGAGTTGGCATGGAGACGGTGCGACAGCTGCGGTGCAGAAACGTTGCGCGATGATGTTGAAGACACGAAGATAGAATCTGCACGGAAGTGCTGCAGAATGCAAAGTCAGTATTGTGTCATGACACTCGACGATTGTCGAAACTCACAGCTGCCATCCTTCACTGTACAGCAACCGGTCACGGGCGCTAGTGGATCGATACGACAGCCCTCATGGCAGAATTATAGTGCAATTGATTTGCAACGCTCAAATGCTCCATGCTCGTCGCGATCAGCATGTTTCAGTCATCAGGCTCCCAAGGTTCACGATTAACGTTAAGGTGGAGGCTACTGCAAGCTTAGCAGAGGTGTTTGTCAGACAAGATTGTTCAGCATGCCTTACAAAGCGAACTATCTCCACCAATTAGATGTGCAGCTGAGCGAGTGTAAGCGTCCCTGTTGCGTGCGAGTCACACTTGTGTGCGCCCTTCCATGCTGAATTTGGGGAAGGCATGGGGAAAGGAAACATCTTGAGGTTCGAACTCATGACGTCAAGCAGTGCTGGATGACAGGTTTGCATGGTCTGGCCTCTCTCATATTCGCTTTCCAGCGACATCCGGGGCAGGAGGAACTTGAGAGCACCGAACACCCGCGTGTGGTTGTCGCAGGACAGGGTCATTTGTCCGCGCGGGATGATGACACCTCCACCCGCTGTCGATCATGCGCATCCAAATTATCGTGAACCTTTGGTCCGACTCCTCCGAGCGGTGCTATCGTGGGATTTTCCCTCCGGGGCGGAGGGTTCGTAGTATCCACGCAGACTTTTGTAATCGCGATCAGTCATGGATGAGTAGCAGTGACATGGCTCAGGCTGCCCAGGAGAGCAATTGCTGCCATTGTAGCGTCCGCTTGCATTGAGAATGCCCAGCCAATCTCAAGAAATATATGAATGCTCATCTCATCTGTCGCAGAGTCGGTCGTCGGCAGCCTCGCGCTGCGAGCGAATAGGAGCCCAGCGAACAAGGAAAGGGATCTTCGCGGCGGGTCGCATTGCTACCCAGGGAAGGGCAAGTAGGAGACCGCTGCCCGAACACGTTTGACAGCCACAGATTATTGAAGGGTTGACCGCTTTGTGGAGTGCCGTGGCTGTAGCTGGAGCCTTGGGCTAGGATGGCTAGCAGGCAGCCAGGCACTCTCCAACCTCGCGCAATGCACTTGTCAGGACAACAACGCGCACACACGCAGTTTGAGAACACGGGGTTTAGATTCTCACCGGTGCCTGAGCCAGAACCAGAGCCATGCACACAGCGTTGGCATGCCAAATGCGTCGTTATGAGTAAACACCGACAAAGCGAAAAAGGGCTGCAAGCGTGATAGGTAATCCAGTGAACCATGGCACAGCTCGCTGTGTATGTCCGTCTCTTCTCCGTCCGCATGAGTGCGGTGAACCCGGCAGCGCTAGCTGATGGAGACATGAAATCGCCGGATCGGCCGAAAAGAAGGGAAGGCTTTGCTGGCGTGCGCACGTTGGTAGCGTAAGCGTACAATCCCTGCATGTATGATTCACCGCTCGGTCAAGGGCGGTGGAAGTGCTAAACGCCAATAAATCCGAGATGCCGTTAAGCTTCGTGGTCATCCTCCGAGCGTCAGAAACATTAATATCACGCTTGCCCACTTCTTAGAGAGCACCAATCCAGCTTCATACCAAATAACAAATAAAGTAACATCGACTTCACGGTTTCTATTTGATATACCAGGTACCTCATCACGACGACTACACAATCACATCATACATCTCAGCTCGGATCACCTTCCACCCATTGGCTAGCATATTAAGGTTCGTAGTTCCTCGCTGTGCCTTCCAGTCACCAAACTGACTCATTTTCTTAGCCATATTATACATAGCAAACATGCCTTCCTCATCGCATCTCCGCCTGCAACACGACTTCGAACCATTTACTGCTGAGACCGTCGCCTCTCACTTCATCTCATCCCCGCCGCAGAAGAAGCAAAAGATGTCTCTCACCCAAACCTACTACATCGCCGCCTCTGCCCGCTCCAAGCTGGGCAAGGAAGCCTGCAGGGCTGATCACGACCTCCGCCTTCTCGTCGGACATGCCAACCTTCTCGACAGCCTGATGATCGAACTCCAGGATGCCGAGCGCCAGCAGGAAGCATGGTTCAACCAGACCATGGCCAAGGCATCGAAGACCGAGGAGTCCCGCCACATCCTGTGGGCCGACAGCATCGCTGAGGATGATGAGGAGTCTGACTCCTCTGATTCCGAGTCCGAGTGCGAGGACGACTTCGACATGATTCCTATGCCCCGCCGCATTGCACAGGCACCCATTCAGATCACCACAATGGAGGTCGACGAAGATGAGGACGAGGAGGAGTACTACGATGACATGGAGGACGATGCCGAGCTCACTCTCACTCGCGTTCCCTCGCAAATCCAGTCGCCGCCTGAACTTGTCTACGAGGAAGATTCGGAGGACGATTCACCACCCACATCGCCGCCCACAGCATCGCTCGAGTTCTCTGAGAAGGAAGCAATGCTCACGACCACCTTCTACGCCAACAAGACACAATCGAGATACCTCGACGACGACGAATCGCTATTTATGGACACAAATGCGCCGCTCATCTCAAGTTACTAGGCCACTTCGGCGACCTTTTGATTTGTCTTTGCATTTGATCCAGCATTTTAGCGAGCGAGTCCTTTGAGCGTAGCATTTTCAAGTATTATACCTATTTCCTTTTTACATACCGCGGCAAAGCCGCGATGAAGCATGGATGGACGGAACGAACTCTACTCAGATCTACAGAATAATATACGAGAGTTGGATTGGGATACTGGTCGCAAGACACGGTGAGGTCTCCCCCATGTTGGCTGGTCGAGACTCCCTCTTGCAATAGCTAGAACTATCAATCATGATCATTTCACCAAACATACTCTTGTGCATCATGGTCTTGTGACATCTACTGTCGACGCAATGCAATCTGCGCGCTAATCAAAAAGTAAAATTTCAGGCATTGATCACGCTGTGTGACATTGTCGCCTTGCATGCACCTCGCCGATGATCGTTTATTGCCCTATAGGATTCCAAACAATGCAATTTCCAGACCGCAATCTTTTCAGGCTATCGCATTGTTGGGTGTTGCCAACGGTTCTGCCTGACCGACCGTCACCGACTTTCAGTGAGGTACGGCAGACCCTTCCTCTTGCGGCACCAGGCAGTCGCGACCAGCACGGTGCACGCGCGGCAATCTTGCACATCGCACGCGAGCGATCTACTTCAACCGTCGCAACGCTTTCCAGACGAAAGTGCGCTTCCGGTGAGTTTTTCTCCAGACTCCACACAACTGAGCCTTACCAGTCCATTCGATGCGAGGCGTTGCGACGTGGCTTACGAAAGTGCTCCGCCGACCTGCACGCTGCGCATCACCAGATGACTACTCTGCTAGTCACAAACAAGACGGGCTGCCTGAGCGTATTGCGTATGCCGTCGTACTCGCTAGTCGCTACGACGCAGGTCGCCGGTGCTGCTCGGCTTCCCTGACTTGCGTCGTTCCGTCGGGGCTCACTTGGATCCGATCGGGGTTGGCATGTGCAGATTCGCACAGATTGATGCCGCGAGCGAACGGTTGCGGCCATGCTACTTTCCGCTCCGTCGAGACTCGGCCGAGACATCATTGGTGCGCAGAGCGAGCCAGAAAGGGCTGGCATGGAGCGGATGATGTGACTCAAGAGCTCTATGTCATGTAAAATTGAAATCTATCTGATCTGAGGATACGACGGGTGACCGCAAGATCGTACGGCAGTATGGTGTTTACCCACTGTGCATGCTTTGCATGACCCTCACACATCTGGCACCAGATCTGAGCAGGGACTCCCGACCCCACGCTATCTATGCGAAGAGGGTAGCAACAGTGCCGATTTCCTTTTCCTCCACGCTGCAGCCGCGGACACTGTGACACCAGCATGACCCCCCTCGCCATGTCTCCCTCTCGTTTCAGTCAGCAAGCCTGGAAGCTGTAGGCTGAGTGCGTGCATGACTGGATACGCGACCGCTCCTTCCCCTTGCGGTGTGCAAAGTTAGTGTTGGAGCGCGGCAAGCGTGCGTTGAATAACGTTTCGCTCACCGACTCCATCGTGAAACAGGCACGCCT
The DNA here is from genome assembly GCA_016630955.3 of Didymella arachidicola. Taxonomy (NCBI): domain Eukaryota; kingdom Fungi; phylum Ascomycota; class Dothideomycetes; order Pleosporales; family Didymellaceae; genus Didymella; species Didymella arachidicola. The sequence goes on from CM049986.1 coordinate 680,164, forward strand.
CTAGTTGTACCGCTTGGCACATCTCAACAGCCACGGTGGTGAAGCAGCGTCCTCCGATTGCAGCTGTCGAGGCGGTGTTTTGTTTTCCAGTTGCTGAGCTGGCGATGTGAGGGCCTATCACTCCTCTTGCTCTGCTGATTGTCCGCGAAGATTGACAGCCTGGCCAACACTTCTCCATACAATCCCCACACAAGATCAACACGAGCTGCGCAATGTTTGAACTCGCCGGAAAGGGGCAATGCACTCTCAGGTAGCCCCAATCTCCGCTGCGGACCAACAGCTCAAGTGGTCTCCAGATCTCCACGTCGCAGTGAGGCGGTTGCTGAGCAGACCCCGACGACAGCTGAACAAGGACACCCCAAGTGCTCTTTTTGACCACCTATCAATTTCATGTTTTCTGCCAACAGATTGTTGCTGATGTTAGACGTGATACTGTGTAGAGGCTGATCGTTGGTGCGCCTGAGCCTCAGGCTCGTGCGGCAGCCACATTTGAGCCGCACCTTGAGCTTATCCCCAGCGAGCACCGCATTCAACAGCAATTCTTACCGCAGCCTCCACGGTCTGACCTCACTTCGACAACTGACAATTTCGCCCTTGGATAGCAAACACTTACTTCTGGAACATGTCTTAGATCATTAACATGACGCCCGGCTCGAAGATGCATGTTTCATGACGTCTATGACCCAAACTCTTCGCCCGGATTGAGAGCAACCTCATTCTGTGGCCCTCAAATCGGGGACCTTGATCGCGCTTGTTCCCGAGACCTGAGCTCACAACGGTCATTCTAGAATTCACACAAGGAATGCGCGGATGAGGCGCGGTCAAGCTCGTCAGGCAACGCGTGTTCGCACAAAAATCGCAACCAGGAAACGTCATGTTGAGAGGCCAGTGTCTGTTGGCAACATGGAAAACAAGCATCGCAAGGCTGTAACCTCCGACTGTAGCTGCCAATCAAGCTTTGTCAGCCCAATCTCCACACATGAACCTTCTCGAAAACATATTCCCTTGCAAGTCCAGCATCGGCACACCGGGCAGGAGGAGTGGATATTTGCAGGTGTGCTTTTTCTCTTTTTCGCGCCGAGGCGCAACTCGGCAACATCTTCGTTCTTGAAGCGCGACCGCAAGGCTGCAGTTAGCTGTGCCTTGCGAAAGCCTGACTCGCACGGACGGTCTGCTTACAGAATTAAGCTCGGCTGTCAGATTCCTCACACTTGCAGCGGGAAGCCCAGCGCTACGTCGCCCCACCGGCAGAAAAGTGAGCTGCACAGGGTTTGCATGAAGTTTTTGGGCAGCTGACAATTCAGATGCGAGCAATTTCCTATGCCGCTAGCGCTATCAATGTATTCAAACGTTGATCAGCAGACACGACGACTGGAAGATCTCCGAGCAAGCTGCGAACTGCTTCAAGTGCAGAGTTTGCAGAAAAGTCTTCCGCCCATGCCGCATACCGGAAAAGAAAGGAAGTGACGATACGCTACGGAATCTCGTAGTGGTCATCCGGTAAACGACTTCAAACTCACCGTGTCGTTCGTCCGAGGTTTGGTCGTATCGTTTCGTACTGTTCCTGAAGCTAGTACGAATCCTACACCGTACATCGTGAGGCCACCTGACTCATTTGACGTGGTGTTGAATTGTTAGCGACGGCTGGCGGAGGGTCGGCATAGCCACATGTACATTGGCTTGGCAGGTAAGGTGGAGTCAAAGTTGAGCGTGAGTTTTCTGCCAGTCATGAGTGGCTGGCTATTGCTCGTATGCCGGTGGAGCTTTTTGCAAGATCTACAGGTACATGGTAGAGAGCGGGTATTTGCGGCAAAGAACTGCCTTTGTTATGACAATTGGGAATTCATGTTCTGCTAGGAACGGAAGTGGGCTGTTGCGAGGTCTGAAGGGAAGTGATCACTCTATTGCGAATGCTGTGCGTGTCAAAAGTAGTAAACGATGGTTGGAGTGCGTCCATTGTCTGCCGTAGCGCCCATGGCTGCAGGAGAAGAACATTTCTGCGTTGCAGTTCTCTCCGACACCTCGAACGCAGCCTACGATCTGATGTCATTTCTGTAGTTCAGATTAGATATCTCGTTGAGTTCGAGTTTAGTATCGAGCATCTGTCCAGAAGATGCGTAATCAGCTTCAGCTCTGCGAAAACGATCAACGTTAAGGATCAGTGCATCAATTGCTCTGTTACTGTAGGGCTTTCTATATTCAGGTTCTACCCCTAACAGTACTTTGCTATTTGATCGGGCGACATGAGTACGATTGTGAGCCTCGGCGCTAACCAAACGGGTGATCTGCGTTAACCAAATACCACCAGCGCGTCTGCAATTTATCACATCCAAACGTCCCAACTCCAACGAGTAGACTAGCACTCTATGATTGCATCGCCTATGAAGAGGAGTCGTGTCGCAGTCAAAGGTTCAGCGGCCCAAGCAAGTCCATTTATGCTCTTACCTTGTCCTGGTGTTTGGAACTGAACCTCAGAGACGGGGATATGACCAAGAGAGAAACATATCACTTCCTATCAGTTGATCTTCGATGCTGCGAGGTCTGGCTGTCGGTCCTGCGGACTACTCTAAGCCACCCTGGAAATCGAACGTCTGAAGATGTAACGGATGCGTAGCATAACCTTCAGCTGTCACCTCCAAAGCTTGAATGGAGGACTCCTTTGATGATATCCTACATGGGTCTTGGCCGTGCCGATTACGAAGTACTTTCAATCATCTATATCCAAAAGACGGACCGTGCTTGTTCTGATCGCCTTGGGCATCAATGCGCTTTGCCAACACAGCTTTGAGTAGCACAAGTCAGTACGCTGCACTGCGGCAAATGATGCGATAGCTGCGGGTCTATTCTCTTGGTTTTGCGCAAAACGACTGTCGGGTGAGATCACAACTCGAAACTCCATACGATCCGCGCCATCGATCTGCACGGAAGCAGCTCGGGGCCTGTCTCAGACACTATTTGTATCGAATATACCTTAATGTGAATAAAGGCCTTACCGAACGCTTTCCAGTAGCACATAGAATGGGATACGCTGCCGCTTACGTTTCGGTATGTGCTTGAAATATGAGGAGACTTTGGCTCGAGGACCACTGTATCGATGGTCTTTGCATCATACAAGATGACGACACTGATCGGCGTTTTGAGGCAAGCCAAATGGCCTCATGCTATGCGCAATCATTCCTGATTTTCGCCGCTTCGAGACCACAGAACGCATGTGACGGTTCGTACAGTCCCGCACGCATGTGCCAATACCCAGGACGGCCTAGATCTAAGACAGTGTCGATACCACGTAGTTTAACTTTTGGGTCCACATGTTATCTGGATTCTCTACGAGGTTTCGATATTTCTACGAGCCGTGGAAGACTGTCTCTCCCTCCTGCACTCTTTCTGACTTGCAACAACTCCTTCCCCCACAACTTTGCCTGCATCGCGTACTCTGGAAATCTTTCTAGCTGACGAAAGGGCTTCTCACATGTGAACACTATCTTTAGCATTAAAACAAGCAACGTCTGCGCTATGCATCGCTGGAGCTTGCCCCCAGAATCTGTACAATATTCATCTATCTACCTCTGAGATGATTTTCTTGACCCCGACTTCATCGCGGGAAAGAATCTTGCAGTTGTTGACTGACCGAGTGCGTGCTCATGGTCGACTGGTAGACCCTCCTCCTCACTGCTTGACTCATACAGATCAACAATATTTGGGACGCAAAGACCTATTTGCACCCACAACCGTCTGGCCTTTGTATCGAAAATCGACGGTATCCATGGGCATAGCTGTACCTGCAGCAATACGTCATGTGTAGAGGCGAGTCTGTTCTTATCCTCGGAAGGAAAGGCGCTCTGAAAGTATTGTATGAAGAAATCGAGCTCCGAAGGCCTAGCTTGAGGTGTTCGTGGGAGCCCCTTTGCAGCTAGTGTACCCAGGGTCAATGCCCAAAGTAATGCTTCCGGAGCAGTTGCCCAATTCGACAGAGGAACATGTTGCAGAGCATGCTGAAGCTTGAGCACAACTTTAGCCAACCGCGAACCAAGAGTTCGAGCGAGCGGTTCTGTTGCAATGGCCAAGAAGATGAGATGTGCGAGGCAAATACTTTGATCGAGCGGGTTTCTTCCAATGTCACCAGCCATCTCGAGTTCTTCGCCCGTTTGATACCAGTCAAATAATCGATACGTCAAGAGACAAGCGTGCTTTTGGAGCTCAATTGGATCATCTATGATACCGTTTCGTCCGTACTCGTACCAGTTGGCCAGGTCGGAGATGAAGAGATCGACAGACTCGAGAATCATGAGGAGCAAATTGTTTGAGCACGATCGCTGGAACGGTGTTGGGCTGGCCGGACGATGGGAGATTGGGTGCGATCCTTCAGCATAATCCTCGATCCCGCCAGTGGGGTCGATTAACATAGCATACGGACGTCTAAACATAGTGATGCATTGCGCTGTACTGTGCCTGATAGTCTTGTTAGTGTAAAGACCAAGATCCTGCCGATCAGTTGGCAGGAAGTTTTGGACTCACATCAAAATGAAGACTTGCACACAACGGTTGCTGTTCAGTGAGGCAAGGCCACCTCTTTGTTCTACCATCGTTCTCAGTCCATTGAGATGAGCGTCGTTGGCAGAGAGGCTGCACTCCCTGGCATTACCCAGACGTCTTGGGTCTGCAAGTTCAGACTCTTCCATAGCGAGTAGCATCAAGACAGTGGCGATGGTAGTATCATCGGTACTAGTTCTTGGATCTGACAACAGCCTGTTAACCTCCGTTATCGCTTGCCATTTGAAAGCCTCTGAGTCCAGACCGGCACCACGTGCTGAAGCAGTGAGCGCAGCGTAGATGTACGGTGCACCATTTGGGCTTTGGATGCATCTTGCAATCCAGTCTGTAGCAACAACAAACGAGGATCTGTGAAGATCTATCGGTATGAGTCTTGACGCTGAGCCTCCAACGACTAGAGCAGTTTAGTAGTTGCGAAGCGCATATTCATGTTTAAACTTACACTGATGAAGTAGTTGATGTGCATTTGCATCCAGATGTACTGAGAGACAACTGAACGGAATGGGTGAATGGAGACTAAAACCAAGTCTTTGTGTTACCACCGTTCGCTGCTCGAACGGAAAGTTGAACGCGTGCGCGGCATAGTTGTACTCCCCTACCGGCAAGGGACTTGTGTGATTGGACAAGGGGCTCTCACACGTGTAATTGCTACCATGCGAAGAGAAGATACTGCCGGTCCTGCTGCTTGCCGGTGAGATTGCAGCTTGGTTGTCCCAAAGGGAGTCTTTACGGGTGTCCTGAGGAGCCCATGTATTGTCGAAACATGTAGGTTCGTATCTAGCGGGGTTACTGTCAGAGGAGTCCTCCGGGGGCTGAGTGCCGATGAGATCCTCCTCTTTCGGACTTCTAGGCCGTGTGCTCCATCTCTTCCTATTCCTGGCTGACTTCATGACAAACGATCGGACGGTCCGGTCCGGCTTCGCATTAACTCCGCCATTACTCGAGTCAATGAACATGAACTTGGCCGGACGTCTCGACTGCCCCCTGGGCGCCGGTCGGCAGTTGATGTCGCTGCCTTCATCTCTGTCTTGCGCAATCATTTGGTTTCGGGGTCACCCTGCAGTAGAAGTGCTGTGGATCTGCAGCTGCAAGGACTGTGCATTGAAAGAGCGAAAGGAACCAGTATCGTAATTGTGAACTGCAGTGGTTCGATGGTGCTAAAAAGGAAGTGCATAGTTCGTGAGGTGTGGGTTGGGAATGTTCTTTAACCCGTAGGATTGGGAGCGCTAACCACATTGGTCTGCTGTTTCTATCATGGAGGAAGGAGTGGCCGAGCTTCAAGACCATGTCCAGCTGAGTGCCTTGAGGTCGGCCTGCTATAAGTTCGGTATCAGCGAGATAGCACTGGTTTGAAAACTAGTCTGAATGCATCAGTGAACGCGCTGACGCCGAGCCCAATGCAATGGAGCCGTCATAGGGATGACCATGCGAGGGTGAGATGCGTGCCTCACACATGAGCGGGCCTGAGACAAGGTCCGCTGTGTGCTACACCAGATCTCTGAGAGAACGTAACGTCATTCGGATGCATGACGTTTCCGGGCAGAGAACGCCACGGAGACGCCGAAAGGGTCGTCACGGTGTTGACGATCCGTGATCCGGTGTCATGGAGACGAAGCTTCAAGAGAGCGCGAAGGGTATTGAGTACCAAGAATAGTTTTTTTCAGATCTGCTACCAGCTTATCACATTCCAATCGATCATGAGTCCCCACTACAGTCAGGTAGACATCAAAGTTGCATCGCTACATCTACCCTGCGATCAAAGCGAAAATAATCTGTTACGGAACGTAAGTCTAAGATCGACAAGCGCGAGATTGATAGGAACGTAGTCATGAAAGCAAGTCAGATGAAAGATGAAAAGCATTACGTATTATCCAGCATGAGCCCGAAGGCCATAGGAGTTAGCATGGAGTATTTGTAACATCATGCGAAAGAGTGAAGGGAAAGCCGCAAAGCACATACCTCAAGATAACGGTCTGCGAAACAAGTCAACAGCCAGGTCACGCACTTTTGGAACCTGTGTACTTGTCAGTCTCGCACGACCAACAATGCATGACAGCTGGATGGCATGGTAGAAAACGTATCAGGTAATCGAACTTGTTGTTCCCCACGATAGGTCGGCATTTGATAGTATATAGGTTGCTCATCATTGGAGAGGATGCTGGAGTGTATGAGGTAGACTGACAGGTATAGCCATTCCGTAGCCCAGCGACGTCCTGCTATTACCGCAATCTAACGGGTCGAATCCGGCAGGACGCGCTTCGCTGGACTACGAAGGTCGCACAACGCATGCGCACGAGGGGCGAGAACTTGACTCGATCGTGACGGTCATCGTCTTGTTCGTCTACAAGCAACTTGAGGATGTCAGCGAAGGCTCCTTGTACACGGATTCGTAACAAATTTGCGAAGTTTGGAAAGTTCAGTCATCTCGTTTGGCTTGAGTGGTCGGATCACCATATTACATGTAAGATAGGGGCGACACGTATGTTCCTCATGAAGAGTGCAAGAATAGAGGAGGGTGTGTGACTTACCTCATGACGGTTGTGTTGTTGCAAAGGAAGTTCGCAGCTCGAAGATTTAAAAGAAAGTGCTAGCGGCGGGTAGCCGGGCGCCGCTCCCTCCGACGACACGAACCGTGCGCTCCTTACATGATCACCATCGAACTCAGGCTCACTCGTGCCGGGCCATACGACTAATCTTCTTCCACACTCTTTCATTTTCGAACGCGTCCATAATTATGGCTGACTTCGCCAGCTTTGTCAAGGATTCACGAGAGAAGAAGAAGCACGAGAATCTCGCGCAGCAGTTCCTTGGTTCTCGCGGCCGCACAGCAACACCAACATCTGGATCCGGCGCAAAGTCAAGACAGAATTCAGAGAAGCCCACACTACTGAGTCGCATAAGCGGTGGTGCAGGCATTCAGAAGGGTCGCTCGTCATCAGCGAAGTCGTCCGGCAATATTGAAGGAAAATGGCAACACGATCTTCACAAGGTCAACAACCCCAACGGACCGCCTGCGCGAGCTGTGAAGCTCGGGCGCACAGCCTCGGCTTCACAAATCGATCGTAACAGCCGAACATATGACAAGTTTGCGTCAGTGCTGAACAAGAACGCCAGTGGGCGCAGTGACAGTGCGCCAGGATTCAGTATCCGCGGTGTAGCAAGCACCGGTCCGTTCACTGTGATAGCAAGCAACTTCGCGCCCGGAACAACAGCTCAGGATATCGAGGCTGTCATGGCTCCCCATGGAGGAGAGTGTCTTGCCTGCAAGATACTCACTGCGTCTCCAACCGTCATGGTGGAGCTTTCGTTCACATCAAGGGAAGGCGCCGACAATGTCATTGCGACTTTCAACAACCAGAAGGTATGTAGCGCCTAGCTGTGGGTAGCCAGCAACACTAACAATGACTTAGGCTGATGGAAGGACCCTTTACGTCTACATGAAAGAAACCCCCTCGAGCAACGCCCTTGCCCACTCTCGACCACTACCTGCCCGCGCTACACAAACTCTTAACGATATGGAAGTCGATGGTGGCCGTGGTGGAAGCTACCAGGACGGACGATATGGCTTCAGCGAAGGCGGTCACCGTGACCCGCCCCGAGGACCCCGTAGACGCTACTAGACGTGCGACCCAAGCAACACTTAATGCTTTGTACGATACCCTGCCACGGACGTGAACGCTCGAGTCTGTGTCGCATTTCCAGAGATACGAGCGATACGTAACGAACATGACGATCTTCGATTGAGCAAGCGAGGAGTACGGTGGGACAAGAAGTGGACACACTGGGACCATAGATCATCTACGAATGAATCATTTTGCCTTTCGCAGCGTTTGCAAAACAGTCGCAAGTTTTGCCAGCATAACCGCCTTCATACACACGAGGAGGTCTTGTGATTGAATCATTGGGCATGGGGCGGCCTTCTAAGCTGTATCTGGCGCACGCTTGCAGTCAAGGCGATATACTCTGGTCCGAAAGCTGCAAAGCTCGCAGACAGGCTGGAGTGAGAACCCTGTGCGGAAAATGGGAAACACAACCAGCAGTATCCAAAATAGTCGCATCGTCCGTTCTCGATACCCTTCATGATTCGATTACAGCAATAACTCAAACAACTTCTAAGCTTTCGCCCAGCCTAAAATCGCGGCATCGACCTCGTTTCTGTACCTCTGCTGCCCCTCAATCTGCTCGAGGAAGACCTTGTACTTTGCCTCCAACAGTTTCTTAACGTTCTGATCCTTGATCGGCTTTACGGTCTTACCTGGCTTACTGAATCTGTCCATGATATCCCACAGCGGCTCGCTGTTCCCGTCCTTATCCGTACTGGCGGCCTTTGCACCAAGCATAGCAGCACCGTGAACCACGGCAGCATGCACGTACTTGGGGATCAGCACAGGCATATTGCATGCGGTGGCTACAAGCTGCATCAGTAGACTGTTCTGGCACTGCGAGCCAGACATGAAGATCGAAGAGATGACGTGGCCAGACTTGTTCATCGTGGACACAATCTGGTGCGTCTGTAGCGCGATGAACTCCAGCGTGGCGTAGTAGTACAAGGCCAGGCCATCCAGACTTTTGTCTGAGCTCAGTCCAATGACAGAGCCCTTCATGTTGGGGTCTGCGATGGGAGAGCGGTTGCCGAACAGGTCGCCGTAGAAGAAGAAGTGGCGCCCAAGCCAGGAGATATGTGGAGCATTCTCGCGCTCGGCTAGCTCACGCAGGTGCTCGTTGAGGTAGTCGTAGATATTTGTGTTGAAGGTTTCTGCGACGGAAGACGCTTCGTTGAAGGCAGGATGGGTCTCAATGACATGCTTCAGCAGCTCGCCTGTTGCACTTTGCCCGCCTTCCGCCATCCAATACTTTGGCAGTAGGACATCTCTGTAGGGTCCCCAGACACCGGGTACAAAGACAGGATCACGTGACATGGCAAGATGGCAGGTCGACGTTCCGGCGACTGCCGCGAGTCTTGTAAAAGCCTGCTCAACATCGTTCTTTGCGTGGCCCATAGCGAGGGTATCTTCGTCGAGCTTGACTTTAGCACCAACAGTGCCGATCCAGCCAGCATAGGCGTCGATGACACCACTTCCGACAGCAACCCCAGGGTTGAGGCCCATCTCCGCTGCGGCCTTCTCGCTTAAAGTGCCAACAAGCTCACCAGCGGTAAGGTAGCGGCCGTTCTATCATGCATTAGCTTAGTATTGTCGATCAGTGCAGCAGGACAAACCACTTTGTCAACGCCTCCCATGCGCTTGAAGTTGTCCTCGCACAGATCCTCCAGTCCGATCTCTTTCAAGAAGTCTTCCTGCCAGCCCTTCACACTGCCATCGACACCGACTGGGACAAAGCCTTGCTTGCAGACAACGCTGCAGTAGCTTCGAGTGTCACTTCCGGTCGCCAAATGTGTGAGAGCGTCGCCCAAGTCGTAGAACTTGCAGCGGTCAAACAGTTCCTTCGGCATGTTATTCTTCAGCCACAGCACCTTGGGTAGCTCCATCTCGATGGACATCTTGCCGCCGACGTAGCGGAGAAGGTTGTGGTTGGTAGCATTGATCTTCTCCGTCTCTTCCACAGGCCGGTGGTCAAGCCACAGGATTACGTTGCGGTCATTTCCGTCTCTGTTATCGAAATGGGGACCAGTAACTGATATGGGCTCGTCAGTATCCTCTGCGAAGACAGAGAGGGAGCATGTAGCGTCGAAGCCAATGCCGCGAATGGAGTCTCGGTCGATGTTGTGCTGATCCATCGCTCGACGGACAGATGAGCAAATACATCGCCAAATGTCGGTCGTTGATTGTTCCTACTGCCTTCAGCTTACTTCCCTAGGCATGGGTGGGCGGTCGTACATAGTAGCCGGTCTGTGGTTGCCACAAGCCAATGTTCTCTGAAGCAAGACCGACAATATCGCCCTGGTCATTCATGATACAAGCTCTGGCACTGCCAGTGCCGACATCGATACCAATGTAGTGGTCGACATGAGGACGAATCTCGTTACGCGGATCGGTCATCTGGCGTGACGGTTGCCGTGAGTTTTGTCTGAAGGGAATCGTTGCGGCCATAGTGAAGTATGTACAGCCGTCAAGTGGTATGTGAGAGAGGCAAGAGTGGAAACGTTAGAGCAATCAGTTGTTTTGAGATGGACATGTTCGTGTTGAGAACATTCTACAACTCCCGCTGCGGGATGAGCTCATAGGTAGCTATCATGACCCTTTCCAATTAGCGGGGCGGGGCATTGAAGGCTTACTGTGGTATCTGGCGAAAGCAGTGTAGGTGGAGCACGTCGGCAAAGGGTAAACCCGAGATTTAGAGCAGGTTGACCCTTTGATCTGGCCAATAAGCCCTTGTCGACAGTGATGACTATCGTCATCTGTCCAATGAGATGCTGTAAAGATTTCGCTGAGCGTAGGCCAATCATGGAAGACACTGAGGCCCATCTACACTACTTTCGCCGGGTACCACAGTAGTGATCCTCAGCTTTCCAGCAATAAGACCGACTCTGCCTGTCGTTCACGGAGCGAGCGGCTGGGATTTTCTGAGCGCTTCCCAGAACAGCTGGGGAGTTGTGGAGATCGTGAGACCCCGGATCCACTTTTTCTGGCAACCCGGGGTGTCGTTGGCTGAACGAAACGCCACTGGGTCGAAGCAATGCTTGGGGCCAGTGTTGTCGCGGGGGTATTCGGCGCATCGCCGAGAGGTGACAGAGCCTGTCTGTGTGGCGACGCGAGCCCACGCGATGGCGTGGAGGACGATACAATATTCGAGAGGCTCTGGTGGAGACCGGTGGTGATCTTAGTCAGCTGCGGCCGAGCTTCTGGCTAAGGACCTACAACACCAACCACATGCATACGAGATACTGTACTGCACCGCCCGCCAACATGTTACTTGCCCGCCTGATCCTACTGCCGTTCGCAGTCGCATCGACTGTCACGCTATACGTCTCCTCTGTCCCCGCCACCGAGGGCTCCGCCGTCATCCCACCAGCAGTTCCCCTTGCGCAGATCGAGTACGATGCAGACCAAGCTGTTGGCACGCTAGCTTCCTATACACCGCCGACAGGATTATACTCTGATAACCACCTCCTCCGTGTCGGTCTGAAAGACTCGAAGACTGGCTCATGGCGGGGCATTGTTACATCAGCATCGAGCTTCGCCGACCAGTACCGCAAGACGTTCATCATACACGTTGATGAGAAGGGCGAACCATTCCACGTCGGCTTTGGAACAAGCGCAAAAAGCGCCGGGAAAGAAGTCAATGTAGAGATTGTAAAGAGAAGCCCAGGTCTAAAGCCAGTGTTGAACAAGCCCATCGTGCTGAACGCCGAGGGCAAGCTGGAGAGCAAAGAACCTGAGAAGACTTTCTTGCAGAAGTAAATTCAATCACTGCACATGACAAGTATGCGATCACTAACGCGGCTGTAGGTACTGGTGGGCTCTTGCGCTCTTCATTGTCGTACAGCTGGTATCTGGCGGAGGGGAGAGTAAATAGACCGTCGGGGGAACATGTTCATGAACCGAAATACGCCCAAGGATTGCCTTAGTTCTACTTCAGCACGATCTTGTATTCATCAAGTTTGTCGACGAGTTCACCTCCCATGGTTCTGCGGATGTAGCACTCAGTGACAAGTCTGTGCCGTCCATGGTTTATAGGAGCTGAGAGGAAGGGGAAGTGGGCACCGAAGAATACGCAGGAATATGCAGCAGACGTCACCGGCCCTGATAGGTCCACCTATCTTCGCAAGGCCCACTCCTCCGTATCCTGTCAGAATCAGACTTGATCCCCGAAGGCCCCGAAGCATGCTAGAAACCCAGGCAGCATGCATGTGCTGACGAATGTTCGGCGCGTCTGCGATACATCCCGTCGCCTCTGGTCTTGCGCAGATAGTGACCCTGCCTGCGCCAATTCTCATAGTCATCAGTATGGTTATATAGGTTGTTATGTGCATAAGCTTCCCTTCAAATTATCTCTAGAGGAAAGCATCGTACTTCAAATCAAGTCCCAGCCGTTTCGATTGCGCCGAGACTTCTCTCCACAGAACATCTGTAGCGAGATCTTTCGCCGCGCCATCTTCGTCCGCCCCTGGAGCACGAAAACATGAAAGATCGGCCAATAGCTCACTTACGTAGATAACTATGTCAAATACAAAGTCCGTTACCTCCAAAAGCTTCTGACTGAGAGGTACTGCCTCGAAAGTGGTATATAGGCCTCTTGCGGCGGCTTATGGTTATCAATCGTAGTCTTGCGTCAGCCCATAGACGTTGATAGTAGAGCTGATGGTAGCTCATCAACTCAAACTCCACGCGATTACAATCAGGCCGACCCATACACGTGCACGTTGGCTGCGCATTCTAGCTCTGCGAACTTCAGCAAAACACCGATCTGGAAGACCTGCGACCTACCGAGGGAAAGGCCATGAAACAGCTTTGCGTACTTCAGTTTTCCTTCGTGGCAATGACGTGGCAGTTATGGTGACTCTTATCGCCTGGAGTCCAAGTCGTGGGCGGAGCCTCGCATACGTGGTTTGAAGATACCAGACGCGCCCCCTTCGAATATGGCGGCAGACGTCTGCGAAATGGCTGTACAAGTTGCGGCTGCGTGGCTCGCAACTGTACACATATCGAGCCTAGCAACATTCCTCCGCGCAATGACTGCAAAATGCCATTTACACGTGCCAATGATACTGAAGTTGCTTCGTGCTTCGATAGCTTTCCTTGCGCTGTTTGCGCGAGTGGCGATCTGTGGCTGTAACGCGGGGCGAAGCAGCGGCGACGTCATCTACTTTGCTCCTTCCATATGACCACCCCGCCAACAGAAGCATTCCTTCTTCCACTACAAATACTTCCACTACAAATACTTCCTTCAGCCTTCTTCATCGCTGCACACAACAACCACATATACTTGCCAATACCTTCCAAAGAACACACACACAACTCCTCCCACAATGGCTTCCACTGTCCACGTTGAGAACATCAGCACGAAGACGTCAGAGGACGAGATCAAGTCTTTCTTTAGCTTTTGCGGAAAGATTCAGGACATCTCGGTCAAGTCCACTGGCAATGACACACAGTCTGCATCCGTCACCTTTGAGAAAGCGGCTGCCGCTAAGACCGCGCTTCTTCTCGATAGCACACAGCTAGGCCCCAACTCTGTCCACGTCAAGTCCGCACAGTCCGGCGGAGAGTCTGCGACCGAGAAGTCCAACGATGAGACACACGAAGGTGATCACATTTCGCAAGAGCAGAAGCCCCGTGCTCGCATTGTCGCTGAGTATCTCGCTCACGGCTACGCCATTTCCGACAAGGCTATCGAGAGTGCTCTTGCTGCCGACAAGCAGCACGGCTACAGCACCAAATTCCTCCAGACTCTTCAGAACCTCGACTCTAAGACCCAAGCATCACAGAAGGCGCAGGTTGTCGACCAGAAGCTGGGCCTTTCCAACAAGGCATTGGGTGCCTGGGCTGGTCTTACCAGCTACTTCGACAAGGCTCAGGGAACACCTACCGGCCAGAAGCTGAGGGCCTTCTACGACCAGGGCAACAAGACTGTCATGGATGTACACAACGAGGCTCGCTACTTGGCTGATCTCAAGAAGAGCCAGAGCGGAAGCGGCAGCAAGCCCACCAAGGAAGAGGCTGATGTCCACGGTGTCGGTGATGGCAAGACCCAGTGCAACTGTGGCTCCGTCTCTGGAAAGTGCCCATGCCCTGAGGGCCAGTGTGCTTGCTCGGGATGCGCTAAGGCCGAGAACGGCGGTAAGCCCAGCGTCGAGGAGGCTAATGTCCACGAGGTTGGCAACGGCAAGACCCAGTGCAACTGCGGCTCCGTCTCTGGAAAGTGCCCGTGCCCTGAGGGTAAGTGCGCCTGCTCAGGTTGCGCGAAGGACACCACCAAGAACGAGAAAAGCGGCCAGGCCGGTGGTTCAAGCTATGCTGCTGTTGCCGACCCCAAGCAGTAGAGCTGGATCTTCCTTTGAGATGTTTGCGAGGGTTATGAGCGACGACTTTTCCTCTTCTTCTGGGCAACCTGTACGAGTACTGCCATGGTGCCAAACTAAAAGCGGAGTTGGTGGCGATGAACAATGAACTGAGATATCCCGTAGTCCAGCACTGAAATTGAGATCTTAACGATGTATATATAACCTTGCAGTCCAATATGGTGCTCAATGCTGATCCTACCCATGCATCTACTTGCGATTGATTGCATTATAAAATTGTCAGAGGGTCTTCGTGAACATAGGTTCACCACGTGCCAGCCCTTTCCAGCATTTTTGACTTTCATAAGAGAAACTACACCTGATGAGCAGTGCACAACTCGGGAGTCGACACCGATATCGGCATAGCGGGTACAACCTCTTACCATGGCACCATCGTCCGGCGTGTAGACTGAAGGTGGGTGTAACGTCGGCAGGACATACCAACAATGCAACAGCAGCAGATGCTGAGTTGAAAATCATGACGTGAAATTGTAGGCAAAACATTTTGGAAGGCGCCGAGCAAATGCAGCAAGTGCAGCCGGATATCCACTAGCTTTGTCTGGAGTTAGTGATTGCACTGCTTGCCTCTGCGTCATGGTTTCCTAGACTTTCCCCACTACTCGCCCGATTTCATCACTTCGTAGCAACCACCACGTCCTGCACAGTGAAACTGGTGCTGCCTGTCTCTAGCGTCCTTCTATCTATTTGAGCCTGACATCGCATAAGTAGCGCCTTGCAGCTGTAGCGCGGCAATACTTTCTCAGGCGACGCAGCAACTTCAACGCTATAGCACAACACCGCCAGGATGAGCACAGGAGCAAAGAAGAGGATTATGAAGGCAAGTCCTGTATACGCGACATCTGGAAAAGCATACTGACATCAGTGAAGGAGTACGGCGAGTGCGTGGCCGATATGCCACCAGGCATGAAGATCAATTTCAATGAGCAGAACATGACCAAGTGGGAGGTCCTGATGGATGGACCAGACCAGTCTGCGTACGCTGTAAGTATCTGCGCCTCATGCGCACCTCGCGCTCACTTGCAGTGGGAGGCTAAGCTAATGCTGCACAGGGCGGGCACTTCAAGCTCGAGATCACATTCCCCAACGAGTACCCATTCAAGCCGCCGGTCGTTTCGTTCCGCACCAAAATCTACCATCCCAACGTCAGCAACGACGATAAGGGCTCCATGTGTCTGGGGTTGCTGCGTGCCGATGAATGGAAGCCGCCGAACAAGGTTGTGTCGGTCCTTCGCCTCATTCAGACGCTCCTCATCGAGCCAAACCCAGATGACGCTATCGAACCATCGATTGCCAATGAGTACAGGGAGAACCGCAGGCAATTCGAAAAGAATGCGCAGGACTGGGTCAAGCGCTATGCGAAGTGAGCAGGAAGAACGTCACGCGACAGGGTTGGCTAGGGCTGGCGAGGGAAACAAAGTCCAGGACGATGGACACACAGCATGGTGGGCGTTTGGCGAAGCTGCATCGCCAGCTGGCGACGGGTTGGTCAGTGATGATTTACGGAAAGAGCGAGCAACGAATCTATATCAACAAGGACGGCAAACGAGATCGCGGTTTGGCGAGCGAAAATTCCCGAGCCGCAGGGTGACTGAGTTGTGGTAGTCAGGCCATGACCTCGGGCGGTACAGCCGGGGAAGGGATGCCCCGGAGTTCTTTAGATAAACAAACACATCCACCACACGATGTGCACGATGTGTCGTCATAAGCAAATTCCTCAGCCGTAGTGTGTGCCTGAAGTATAAGCAGGTGATGAGAATGAAATGAGAGGGCTGGGATGTGTGCTCTCCAAAGCCTTCGAGAACACGTCGTGACGTACACTGGCTAAGTGGAGCATGGTCACCGCGGGAGAACTGGTCGCGGCGACACCCATGTGCTTCTCGAAGTCATGTTTTCAGGGCGCTCGGACTGCAATGCTGGCACTGCCAGCAGTGCCAGCGTTGCAGTAATCTAACGAGTCAGCACTGCACCGAAAGACGTCTCAGGAAGCGGGAGTCAATGCAGCTGTCAGATATGCGCGAGATGCGGCTGACTGCAAGTTTCCTGAGCGCGGATGGTGATGAATTACAAGGCATGGAGTGAGAGGCATGCTGCGCGTTGCAGCGCGTCCTACCAATGGGAAACAGCGGACGGGCAGCCAGATATGCAGGGCCTCCACAATCGAGCAACGGCGCCCGTGCCAATCTCGGTAATGAAGAGTAGCGCGTGAAGGTCGCGGCTTGAGCCTTGAAGACGCTTGCAGACGCTTGCTTGACGCTGCGGACGGGGATGCGGAAGCCGAAGAGGGACGCTGCACTACTGCTGCAAACGGTCACTGGTATTGATCAGGCTCTGCGACGCTCTGCGACGCTCTGCTCTTCACCACCGTCTCCTAGCGGAGTTCTCCTAGCCGAGTTCATTCTGACGTTGCACTCCTTATTAACCGCACGCCGGTAACTGCCTCTTCGCCGCATTCCTTCACTCGCCAATTCTTACCACTGCGTTTTGCGGTTCCGAGCCGTGGCGGTGCCCATCTCGGAGTCCCGACAGTAGTGCAGTGCTTCTGTGCTTTTTGAGTTTCAGCGTTTCAGACGCACCCTCGCCCAGCACCCACGCCGAGCAGCAGCGCAGCAGCAGCAGTAGTAGCAGCAGTTGTCCGCCATTTGCATGTCACAGGGTTCCTCGATAGCTCCCGTCCGGTCTCTCTCGATAATGCTCTCGCCGCAAGCTGCCACCACGACCGAGCTCCCTACGTTTCCGCTCGAATGAGCACCACTGCGCGCTACCAGGTCCGCCGCTATGGCTGACGCCCTATACCTTACTGGCACCATCACTACCCACAGAGCAATCTCGCACTGGACTCCTACTGACGACGTTCCCAACACCGCCTTCCCCTACGACACGCCATCGTCGACCCCGTCGTCCTCGAGACTGCAGTACGTTGCGTACAAGCCCCCAGGCTGCGACACACCACCTGCCTCCCCGCCTCCGCAGGACGCATACACACATGGCCTGAGTGTGAAGAGGGGATTGTTGCCATTGAACATGGACACCGCTGTGCCGCCCGCCTACGAGCGCCGTGCATACAGCCCTGCACTCGAGAGCCCCACCCTCCCATCCGTCGCCCTGCCCTCACCCAAATTTCCTCCTCCACGTCAGCGAGCGCCCTCTCTCCTCCGCGATGCTGCTGTGTCGTCGCCTAAATACGCGCAGTTTCCCCAAAACGAAGGTCCCACGTCATCTCCAGTCATGGCACCGGCAATGAGACGCGATGGCAGCGGTCCGGGCTCCCCTGACCTACGCGCCATCTTCAACCCGCTCGCCAGCAATCCGCCTACGTCAAATGGGCCGCAATGGGACTCATCCTCGGAAGACGTATCCGGCTCAATGTCGCCCATTCGAGCTCGCGGTTACACCAGCTCATCACAAGCTTCTTTCAGCCCCCACCTCCCACTACGTTCTGTTACATCAATACCTGACTATGGCCAATACCGCAGCGGCGAGCGGTCGAATCTATCAGGCACCTACAAGCCCAACCGTGGGGTGCCCAATTGGTCTCACTCCGACTACTACCCTCCTCCTCCAATTCGACAGTTGCGCAGCGAGGAGCCTCGCTTCAGCTCAAGATCAGGCTACACAACAACCTCTGGGAGCGTCTTGGAAGCCAGCACAGAGCGTAGCAGCATAGCGACAGCGCGCAGTTCTGTGGCCAGCGACAACCAGATCAGTATATACTCACGCGATCAGTCAAGAGACAGACTACGTGACCGTGACGACTCGCCAGAGACCACGCATGATTCCGAGATTGCCGAGGAAGATGAAGACATAGATCCGTTTAGCGCTGTCGACGACGTGATCGATGCCTACTGCTACGATGATGACGTCCGCGGGTACTCGATGATTGCAGATAAAACAAGAGATCCATCGCCAATGGCTCTGGATCTTGAGCCGCCCGAGCTGTCGCAGACGCCTTCGCGCGACAAAGATTCATTATCGTCTTTTCAATCGACTGAGAATCTCAAACAATGGGACAACACTCCTACCCCTCCCCTCAATGGCATGATCGCAAAGGCCGGATCCAGGAAGCACCGCCTTTCTATTCGGCCCCCTTCAGCCATATACGCCTCGGATCAGAGCCTTCTCGACGATGATACACAAGCTGGAGCCGAAGGAGGATTGAGGCCCCACCAAATATCGCCACTTCCTCAGATCAGCCCCTTTCAAGCTGCATATACACCGCGAACAATCGAAGCTGTTACAGCCTTGACCAACAAGAAGAACTCTAGTGAGAAACAGAGGTCAAGCGAGGAGGCGCCACGACGGATCTCCATGACGCTACAAGCACTCTCCCTTGGTGCACCGAGTGCACTAGTTCAGACGCCCGGTGACGGACTCCCCGCCAGAATCCCCAGTGCTAAGCGAGCCCAAATGTCGGAAATCCATCGCGAGATCGCTGCTTTGCCACGATTTCCCGTGAACAAAGCGCGCATGTCGCGACGGGATTGGGCGGATATCGAAGCCTATTCGAAGAGACATTCCAGGGGGCCAAGCGTCACGCGGTTGGTATTAACTCAATCGGTTCAAAAAGTTGACCCGGCTTTGCCATCGGCACCGCTGCAAAAGTCTCAGCCACTGCCGGAAGTTGACGAGGACGAAGCCATCCCGCGCCGAGCGTCAACGAGTGTGTACGATCGAAAGAGCGGATTTGGACTGGATTCCTTTCTGAAACCTACGAAAACTGCCGAGGCGAAACCTTCCGCCACGGCGATCTACAACAGAAATGCTCCTGGCGCTTCACCAACCGTGCGGAAGATGGCAGAGAAGGCACCGCGCGACCGCTACGGCTTCAAAAAAGAGTCTCTGAACGTCAGTGTTCAAGAGCACGATGCTTGGGCGGCAAGATACGAAGAGCACATCAACAGGCGCCGGAGCAAGTGGGTCTCCATGATGACGAAGGAGGGTCTCTCGACCAACGAGCCCACAGAATTCCCGTCGAACAAATCTGAGAGAGTCAAACGTTACGCTCGCAAAGGCTTTCCTCCCGAGTGGCGTGGAGCTATGTGGTGGTACTACTCGGGTGGGCAGCACACACTCAAGCAAAAGCAATTTGTTGGCTTGTATGCCTCGCTAGCAGCACGCGTCAGAAACGACGAGCTGAACAAAGATGATAAGGATGCTATCGAGCGTGACTTGGACCGAACATTCCCGGACAACATCCATTTCCGTCCTGAACCGGCAAATGACTTACTCGATGGAGAGTGGGACGACGAACCTGCCATGATTCAGGACCTCCGTGAGGTTCTTTCCTGCTTTGCTTTGAACAACCCAAGCATTGGCTACTGCCAGTCACTCAATTTCATTGCTGGTCTGCTGCTTCTGTTCCTCAAACAAGACAAAGAGAAAGCGTTCATCCTTCTCACGATCATCACACAAAATCACCTTCCTGGCGCTCACGCTCGCTCTCTCGCAAACACGGAGGTAAATGTCCTTATGATGCTCATTAAGGACTATCTCCCCAAGGTATGGGCTTCGATCAACGACACCGATCTCATCAACTCCGGCGCTGGATCTCATGCCCACCCCAATTCCAAATTTGCTCGGCAACCTACCGTGGCCTTGTCTTGTACATCTTGGTTTATGTCTCTTTTTGTTGGTGTCCTGCCCATCGAGACTGTACTACGCATCTGGGACGCCTTCCTGATGGAAGGGCCACGGGCTTTGTACCGATACGCACTTGCTATCTTCAAGCTTGGCGAGCCGGAGATCAAGAAGTACCGCCCCGGCGACGGCGAGCTTTTTATGCTTGTCCAGAATTTGCCCAGGACCTGCATCGACCCGAACATCCTTCACGACTATGCTTTTGTGAGGAAAGGATTCGGAAGTCTCGACCAACGGGTGATTGACCAGAAGAGGATGTTCTGGCGCGACCAAAACAAAACAGTCGCTCACCAGAATTCAGTCAAGAGCGCACGGCAGAACCAGCAGGGCCTGCAAGTCCCTACGCAGCGCCAGGAAGGCGACGAAACAGATGGCGACAGCGTTCGCCGCACCATGGGCGGCCTCAGGCGGCGTGCCAGCCGCAAATTCCGAAGGATGAGGAGCTGAGATTTCCCATCATCATGCTACATTTGCATCAGCGATCTTTCCTTTCTATGTTCTTATTTACACTTCTCATGGCGACCGGCGTTCAGCATACAACCCTTACATACAGGTGGAAGCACCAGGCGTACCAAAAGCATCGGTTTGACGTTCTTGTATAATAATTACCATATACCCCCTTTGTGTGGGAGGGATCGAGGACGGAATACTTGGAGTAGCACCTACAGTGGCGGGCGATCAGTCACATGGAATGGTCGTGCAAGGGAAAATGTCAAAGGCGTCCAAGGCAAGGATGCATGGATGGAAGGTACCTAATGACATATGACTTGATGATCACAACCCGCATCTTTACCTATTCTCCTTTCCCCCTCATTGCGTGCAAAGAGCAATTCTTGATTGAAGTGCAGATTGACTTTTCGCCGCGGCTCAGTTTCTGCGACATGTTCTTGTCATAGCCTCTTCAAGCCTAGGGCCATCTGGTAGGGCTTTCGTAGTGCAGGGCAAGTGGGGCACTAGCAACGAAATTATCCATCCTGCACCCCAGCGTGTAAACCTCAAGAGCCCGCGAATTCCTCTTGCCTTCCCTACTCTCACTTTTCTAAATTTTCAACTTGTAGAAATGGCAAACAACGCTTCTGCGCCTGCCGGCAAGGAGGGCATCGCTGCTCTTCCCCACACTGAAGCCCACTACTTCAACAGGTATGCAAACCACCAGGCTAGCATAGCTCGAAGCACTTGCTAATATGTTCTGATCAGCTACAATCACCACGGTTCGTTTTCGCGCTCCACCTGAGAATATACAGTACTAATGCGCGAGGGAAGGCATCCACGAGGAGATGCTGGTAGGCCTCACTGGGGTTGCACCTACGTACGACAAGACACAATAACTGACAACAAACACAGAAGGATGAAGTCCGCACAAGAAGCTACCGCGACTCGATCTACCAGAACCCCCACCTCTTCAAGGACAAGGTTGTCCTCGATGTTGGCTGCGGAACCGGCATCCTTTCCATGTACGCAGCCCACGACCGACCCCACTACACATCACACAAGCAGACGCTGATGTGGCATACACAGGTTCGCTGCTAAGGCTGGCGCAAAGCATGTTATTGGTGTCGACATGTCGACCATCATTGGAAAGGCCAAGGAGATCGTCGCCGTGAACGGTCTCTCCGACAAGATTACCCTACTCCAGGGCAAGATGGAGGAGGTTGTTCTTCCTTTTGACAAGGTTGACATCATTATTTCGGAATGGATGGGCTACTTCCTGCTCTATGAATCCATGTTGGACACCGTCCTATACGCCAGGGACAAGTATCTGGTGAAGAATGGTCTGATCTTCCCCGACAAGGCCACCATCTACGTCGCCGGTATCGAGGATGGCGACTACAAGGAGGAGAAGATTGGCTGTAAGTTGATTACCTTGTTTACTTGAGGGGACTTGTACTGATATGACAAGTCTGGGATAATGTCTGGGGCTTTGACTACACCCCTCTCAAGCACACCGCTCTGACCGAACCCCTCGTCGACACTGTCGACATCAAGGCTGTCGTCACCGACCCATCCGCCGTCATTACTCTCGATCTCTACAAGTGCACCGTCGAGGATCTCGCTTTCAGGTTACCGTATGAGCTTAAGGTCCGCCGCAACGACTTTGTTCACGCCCTCATCGCATGGTTCGATATCGAATTCGCTTGCTGCCACAAGCCCATCAAGTTCTCCACCGGACCGCACACAAAGTACACTCACTGGAAGCAGACCGTCTTCTACCTGAAGGACATGCTGACAGTCGAGGAGGGTGAGACCATCACCGGTATCCTCGAGAACAAGCCTAGCGAGCAGAACCACCGTGATCTCGACATCACTATTGACTACAAGCTCAACGCAAATGACATGCACAGGCAAGCTGAAGGCACAGGTACATACAAGATGTGCTAAGCAGTAGGCGCCGTGCGCTGACGAAGGCGCTATGTTTCTGCTCGTGACTGCGATGTGGCATTGCGCATATGGCATGTGCATTTGAAGGACCCTCATATAGACCCTTGTTAAGAGGCCTGGCGTTGGAAGGGGTTATTGGATTTTGGCAAAAATACCTAGGGTAGCATCATCATGATTTACGAAGAAGGGACCAAATTTACGATTGGGAATTCCTCCCCTACATATATAAACCTATCTATACGCACGATGCCACTTGAAGGGCCTTTGGGACGCTCAGCGCCAGGGATATATCAATTTGTTCTTTGCGCAAAGCTCTGCTCAGCTCGTGTCAATCTATGTTGTAGCACCCGTCCCAGCAAGACAGGTCTCCGCCACATATCATGAGCAGACCAAATGATGTCTAGCTGTTACCCAAGCGTACGTGAATAGGAGAGACATTGCTGTGTATATAGCGACCTGAGAGTCTCGCCCGCTGCCTCAATTTCTTTGGTGTATGATAGTGTCTACAACCGCCCCTTTGCACACCAACCATTCTTTGCGTGATCATATTCTGTACGCAACCTTTGAGATATGGCTACTGTTGGAGTGAAGCTCGACATCGAAACACTGTCTCTCCGCAGAACGCAGTCAACAGTGAATAAAAATGTATGCAGGTGCCCAGGGACGATTAGGAAGAGTAACTCGGCCCAGTGCGTCACTACGTCTGGAGCCTGGTGGACGCGTCGAAATAATCTAGAGTGTTTTCTCCTTCCTCACGAGCCGTTCCCGTCCTTACAGTTGGTTTGACTTGAGATATTGTCAGGTCCAGATCGTCACTAGTGAAATAATCGCCCGAGGAACGGCTTTAGAGATCTCAGGAAACCGCTCTTAAAACGCTGAGATTCGAGATGACTCCTCACAGTCACCGCTGTCGTCTTGACTGAACCGGTGAATCAAATCAGACGTAGATTGACTTGCTGCCATGCGTATCTTTCCTCTCAATGTTCCAAACCAGGTATTCCTAGTATCCCTCCATCCCAGGTATCCGAAACGCCGTGTAGATGCTACAACAAATCGAGTATCGCTTTTCGAGGTCGGATGCGCTTTCACCTTCCCTGGCGCGCGGCGCGTGCCTGTTCTCGTTCGCTTGCATTGTACCTGATGACAAACGTTAGCACCTGACCGGGACGCAATGGCATCGTGCTGGCGCGCAGCTTTGCGCACATGCTTTGCGGTTTCTGCTTTGTCGGCGCTAGGAACGTACTTGAGCAGCTTCTCGATCAGATCAACGTGGGTAAGGATCATGCGGCGGCAGCAGTAGCGGGTGAGACCGAGCTCATCGAGAGCATCACTGCGCGTAGATTGTGTTAGCCGGGATATAGTTTGGTATCAAAGTGTAGGCGGGGCGTGAGGTTATGGTCCGGGTGTTGCAGTGTGAGGGGCGCAGTGTTGAGTGTGCATGAAATGACAGGCGTACACCTCTAGCTTGTTTTCCTGGGTCAACATGACCATGTAGCGCTCCCAGAGATCACCGGTGACCTGACCAGACATTAGTATGCACCGCCTCCATGCAGATGGGTGCCGCACCTTGCCGCAGGAAAAGCAACGGATGGGGACAATCATTTTCGCGGTGGTATATCGTTCGAGAGATACTGTAAAAACGTTACGACCAGGATTCGGCTGGGTTTGGGGTTGAGATCGGATTCGTCGTTGCGCGCAGCTGGTAATAGTTCGTGGATCAAAGAAAGTTGCGGGCGCGCTTAGTCAGAAGGCGGTGAAGGACTAGCGCGAAGTAGGGTCGAACTTTTTATGAACTTTTGGATAATGCGCTCGCGACAGCTGTGATATACGCTCGTTGTGCGGCGAAATTTTCAGAAAGTTGCTCCAAGATGGCGGACACTACTCCACAGTTGAAGAGGAAGAGGGAAGGTGCCGAGGCGCAAAGAAAGAAGGCGAAGATGGCACAGAAGAAAGATGCAGGCGCCGCTCACGAACCGGAACTCGCTGCAACAGCCGTAGCCAAATCGACATTGAAACCCAAGCAGATATCCCAGGCAACGTCGAAATCGAAGATTGCGCTCACTGCTACGCCAAAACCTGCGAAGACGAGCACTGCAAAAGACGACGCGGTCAAAGCGAAAGCGAAGAAACCGAACACCAAAGGCGCAAAGGACTGGAGCATCTCATCTGCACAGGGCGGCTGGTTTCTGCCGCGCGACCCCATCTTCTCAGTCGATGAGAAATTCATCATCTTGGCTACACAGAAAGCGCTCGAGATCTACGTCGCCGAGACGTCTCTGCTGGCATACAAGCTGCCAGTGAGCGGCGCCGGCGAAGTCACAGCATACGCTCTTTCGACCACCGAATCGAATCGTGTCTACGTTGCCGAATCTACCGGCTTGATCACGCTATGGGACTGGGTTTCGAGGCAGAAGATTGGGCGCTGGGACATTGGCGCAACCGTCCGGAACATGACGGTCATTACACACGCCGATGAAGATCTTGTATACTGCCATGAGCCAGGCAAGAGCCATATTATCAACGTACATGCCCTGCGAACAGGCGCGCAAGCTGCGACGACTGAGCTCAAGCCGATTCTAAAGACCGGCTTGAACATCTTGGACATTCAGGTGCTCCTGGAGGGCAAGTTTGTCGTCGTGGCTTCCGGCGACTCGCTGATGGTGGGGAAGCGACAGAAGCAGAGCAAGACAGCCGTGCAGGACTTTGAATACGTATGGCGCGAGCTAAAGTTCGCTCAGCGCCTTACCACGTTCAGCGCCTACGTTCGCGATCCCGCCGAGGTAACCGGCAAGGCTGTCAAGTCCGTTCAGGACCACAGGGATATTATCGACGTTGCGATCGGCGACGTTTCTGGTGCCATACTCTTATTTGAAGATATCCTTGCCAGCTTTGCTGCTATTGAGAGTGTACAGAAGGGTGGGAAGACCAAGGCAGACAGCGCTGAGACATTGAGGCCAAAGAAGCTGCATTGGCACAGGGACGTGGTAGGATCGGTGAAGTGGTCGCTGGATGGTAAGTCGCTCCGATCATCGTGTGCGATCGGTCTCGTTGACACGCGCAGGCAATTATGTCATCTCTGGCGGCGACGAGACTGTCTTGACAATATGGCAACTGGCCACCGGAAAACCACAACATCTGCCGCATCTCACAGCAGCGATCGAGAACATCGTAGTGTCACCGTCGGGCTCCTCATATGGACTTATGCTGGCAAATAATTCCGTCATTGTGCTCTCAACTACCGAGCTCGAAGCTAAGACCAACATTGTTGGGATCCAATCTCGTCGTATCGAGATCGAACAATTGCCAAAGAACGCTGATGCAGAGTCGCCGCCCGCTTCATACGAAGTCTTTCGACCAATTCCCCTGACCATAAACCCTATGAATCCGGTTGAGGTCATGTTCCCTGTGCCATCGTCCCAGCCACGTCACCGAAACGATGGTCTTCGCGCCGAGCCTTATCTGCAGACATACGATCTTGGGAACCAACACACAACCTCGAAGCAGGCTCTGACTAGAAATAACGCAACCGATCCTAACCTGACGCCTGAAGGTCGACGAATCCTTGAACCCACCGTCACCTTGGCGCAAGTGAGCCATGATGGTGAATGGCTTGCCACGGTCGACGAATGGACCCCGCCTCAAGCCGACACATCATATCTGGACGAGGGAATTCCTGAGTTTAAGGAGGAGGAGCGCGTCCATCGCCGCGAGGTCTATCTAAAGATCTGGAAAAGAGATGTACAGCTTGGCCAATGGAAGCTAGAGACCAGGCTGGACGCCCCACACTTCTTCCAGGACATCTCTGCCAATGGCAAGGTATTCGACTTGATCGCAGACCCTACAGCTCCAGGTTTTGCTACAGTTGGAGAAGACCACTTTGTCCGAGTATGGAGGCCGAAGACAAGGCTACGAGATGGGTTGGTCGTACGCGGAGCTGAACAGCAAGGCCTTGTCACGTGGTCACTCGACTGCTCAGTCGAGATCAGCGACAAATTGGACGTTCTTGACGCGGGTGCAAACGCTCAACAGACGCTGCCGCTCCGAAACTCCTGTCTGGCTTTCTCCGCTGATGGATCAGTCATCGCGGTGGCCATCTCATGGGCTTCTGACGAAGACCCTGGTGTCGTGCATTTGATTGATGCTAACAGCACGACCATCCAGCGATCCTTGACAGAAATCGACGTCGTCGCTCTGAGTGGCCTTGCAATTCTTGATCGTCATCTGGTCGTCGTTGGCGACTCCATCACAGTCTGGGACATGGTGCGAGATCAATTGGTCTACTGTGTGCCCGTTAACACTCCCGGCATTGACCGGTTTGACCGAGTACCTCTTGTCAAATTGGCTGTCAACGAGACGGACAGCACGTTTGCCGTATCACTGCCACGCTTCGAGAACAGCAATGCGCGTTTCCAACGAGCTTCATCGACTACGCAAGTCTACACACCCCAGCACGCAGGAGCACTGTGGTCGACCAAAAATCCCTCCGTCAACCTCGCTCTTGCATCTCGACAGAGCGAGAGAGGCTATGTCACTCTTGACTCAGCAGCCAATATTCGAGTTCTCAGTCCCACCTCTCGCACATCGCAGCTTCCAACACCTCCACCGGAAGACGTTTCGCAACAGACTATACATATCCAAGCTGATGAGGCCATGGACGTCGAAGAAGATGATATCCTGGCTCTTCCAGCCATTGGAGATCTTCTAAGCAATGAAGACAACAATGCTGTCGTAGTCAAGCCGGAGCAACTGCGACAGGTATTTGAAGAGAGTGGTCAGAGCCACGCGACAGGGTCGCTGAGCGCATTACTTAGTGCTGTCGTTGCGTTGCATCAAAAGCCTAACTCTCTTCCCTTGAGATAGCGAGTATCCAATAGATCTTTGTTCTGGCCATTCAAACTCATCGTATGCCTTAGGTAGTGCATGTATGGCTAGCCTCCGCACTAGTGGCACGGTGGCACCTTGATGACCAGCACCCGTAATCCCTTTCTGCTCTTCTCAAAGGTGGAACTTCTGCAATGCCACAGCCTATACAGTACATGCAATCACGTTCCTTGATTTGTTTGGCACCCTTTACAGTGCTGCGAGTCCACAACTTTCTTGGCCATGGCGCCTCGGGCTTCGCGGTGGATGAACGATAGACTTAGTGAACATTTCGCTTTCGAGTGACCGACTCCTCATCACCACGCCAACAACGCACATGCGCGAATCATCGGAACGAACAACACAAATTTTCGCCTTGCAGATGAGATATACTTGACAGATAGCTTAACGCAGAGCCTGACTGGCTAGTTGTCGGCAGCCTGCTTCTCTGTATAGCTGGTGCAACCCTATCTGGGCCGTGGTCGAGGAATTATCTGAGAATAGCAGTAAACCCTGAGATTAACCCAAGTCTAATCTGATGCCCTGTCGTTATAGTGCCCACGGAAAGACGAGTCTGGTGGTGGCACTTGGCCTTGCGCCAGGAAGGGACGGCCTTCACATGCGCGGTACCTAATTCGTACAGCACGGCAGTCCGCGTCTCCTGAAGGACGATTGCATCGCATTTGTTTCCAAAGATCAGGACAGTTCGGCATACAGATTCACAGGTTATAGAGGCGCGCTAACACCAATGAATAGCTGGCCATTCGAATGAATATCGAACAGCCAGACCTCGTACCAGATAGATACATGTAAGTGGCCTGATGTTCATTCAGTCGACCAGAATCGCTTGAGCATATCAGCTGTGATCTGTTATGATAACGTTGTTTAGACATAGCAGAACGAGTCGAGATAGGACTTGATGCGAGATGGTCCGCAAAGAACGTTGCAGGTGAAGCGTACTATGGTATCGCAGGACCATCCGAAAAGTTCTCGATACTCGGCAACAAGCTCATGGATGAAGACCTAACTATTCACCTGATCGACATGTCGACGAAACGAAGTCCCAAAGAATCGAAACCCCAGTATTGGATTTCGTCATGGTGCAGCAGTCAGCTAGATCATGTCAACAGACGAGGGTGGGCAGCGGGGTCCGAATAGCGGAACATAAATTAACTGGATGCAGCAAATCATGGTCTCCTTAGCACATAGGATCTTGAAGCACCTTTTTTTGCCTGGTAACTAGGTAGCTATGATTTTGGTATAGGCACGTTTAGCCCCGGCGCCGTCGAAGCGCGTTTGGCGAATATCCAAACCCAATAGCTGGATATCAAAGGCCAGTTCATAGCAAATTCACACCACTTTGATCTCAGGCCAGGTCTCTTGGGCGGCAGATGGATAGCTGTTCACCACAGTAAATTGAAGGTGGGCAAGGACGATGTGGGGGCAGATGGAGACGGGCAGTCGGTGAACAACATCACCAAGTCAACGAGCGAGCAAGACCTTATTGTCACCAACCTCAGCCTCACCATCGACACAGACGACGAGTACAAGATGTTAAATCAGGGCAATGGAACTCACTGTTCAGCAATCTCAAAGGTATCAACAACCGCTAAACAGTCGAGAATTCAAGCGACGCCGACCTCTCTGCCAAAGTCCTCGCATACTTCATCATCAGCCGCGCATCGGTGCTTATAGTGGCTCAGCTACCCTTGGACATCAAGCTTGGCGACTATGTGAAGCAAGACTTCTTTACTAGCAACAACCTCCCCTTCAATAATTCCGACAGCAACAGCAACCATCTGGCTATTATGCGCAATAATCAATCCAAGCAGCTCACGGACGAGCGGAATGTTATTACCGACTCTGCGAGACGGGAAGAGAAGTCCCACATTCTGTTCTGGACGCTCACACAGCAGTCTGGAGACGTGTTCAATCTAGACCGAGCGACTCTCAACCTCAACGCCACGGCTTTCGATAATCTTGTTGACCTCGGGAGAAAGGATTGGACGCCTTCACCCTTGAGAACTTTCCAAACGTGCTCTTTGTCGAAGCGCTAGGCATACGGGATTAGAGCGTCTGTTTCCTTTCGAAAAAAAAATACGAGATGTGCTGCTGAGCAACGATATCGTGGCGTTGGCGATTGCGGTCAACAATGGGTGACCAGTAGGAATAAGGTTGTAAGTGGACGGTGAGGGGAGAAACCCTGCGCAGACATGTCAGGCAGACAACAACGTTCGAGTCGGCAGATCGGATGGGTCGTCGCAAGATAAAAGCGATAAGGACAAGTTTTCGAATTTTCTCAAGAACTTTTCAAGGTCGTTCAGCTTCACAAGAATGCAACTAGTTGATCGTGATCAAAGACCAAGTCCGCGGTCATTGAGACACGCTTCATTTGTCTTATCGCACCTGCAGCAGCGCGCCAACGCAACAGCGCAACTCCGACCCTTGACCTCGAAGTGTTGATCAACACACTGCTCAGCTCAGCAACCGGTGTCGGACTGTCGGACCCGTGCAGTAATGGAATATTGAAATGCACGTCAGCACGCGGAGACAGGATGGCCCAGCAATCATGGGCCCATGCTACTGCACGCCACCATCCGTCTTTGGCCAACGAAAGACCCCAGAATTCTTGTCGTGGGCTTGGAGATGCTTGATCGCAGCACAAACGCAGACACCGTCACTTTCTTGTTCCAAAATCAAAACATTCATTGCAAACAGCAGGTTAAGCGAAGCATGTCATCGCAAGTTGGCCATACTGATATCTGGAAGTCTTTGTTGGCTTGTGGCAAGCAAGGCCTTGGCTTGGTCATGCAACCTGCTTGGCCGAAAACTCAGCTGCACGTCGCTGTTCGTGACGCAGAAAGCGATGCAAGGAGACCATCACTCGATGAATCGTTGAGTGGGGCGCTTGCTGGCGCTGATATGCTTTCGAGTGTCTTGGAAATCAAGCGAAGTGGCACCGCTTCTGCTTCGCCTCGTGCCGGGGATTTCACGCGGAGGATCTTCTGTCGTACAAGTTCCACGTCATGTGAAATTTGCTGCCAGCCTTGGGTCCCAAGATGTTGCTGCTTTTGATTGCGCTGACCTGATGTTGAGCATGATTTCTGTGCTGGTATCTTTGACAGGATGGGCTGCGTTATCGGCAGAGGCTTGATTAGAGATGCCTGGAATGCAAGTAGCCAGCGATCGAAGCGAGGTAAGATCACTGCGGGCCGCTGCGTGCGATCCGCTGATTGCCAGAAACTGCTGGTGATCGGTGGTGAATCCTGGGGTTAATAATCTGTCCATCAGACGACAACGCGTCGTTGTATATCAAATATGAGATCGCGAGACGCGGAGATGTGAGAACAATATGCTGGAAAGTGCAAGATATTGACCAGCGCACGAACCAACCACTTGCCACCAGAGCTCACACCAGAGCATCCTCGTGCTCACAGCGTATTACTCTTGTGGATGTTCTCCGCCCCTTCGAGAATTCAACGATGTACGGTGAGCTCCCAGATCATGCTCATTGTAATTTGTGTTGCCAATACAATGAGCCATTCCGACCAAGACGCAGTGTAACATAAAGCTGACGTACTCGCGCACCGCGTGCCACACCGAGAGTCACACGTTGGCGTACAGCACAGGGGCAAGCGGGACACAGCAAGGCGTGCAACGCCCAGCATTCGGGATATTGGTGTTGGGCACGTACATTGTAAATATTCTTTCATTGCAGTGGATTTCGCAAAGAACGTGGTCAAGTGGAGTTTGGTGGGAGAGTCATGGCGAGTTCACATCCTCGGTTAGTCCGACTTAATGAATATTAGCTTAGGCGGCGGGTAACAGCACATTGATCTGACTTCTGAACTACCTAAGCATTGCCAACTTGCGCCTCATGAAGATGGCAGGGTTCTCATGCAGTAGTGCTGATGATCGCGGGAAGGCCACAGAACACCTGAGCAGCGGGGCTTTACTCTCGTCTGAGTCGTCTCGAAGCACAAGTCGATTTCGGACGTTGTTTTGAGCGGTATTCCCGACCCGTCGATGATCTCAACCAGGAATTATTATGGAGTAGTGGAGGCCTGCCAATACACTGTTAGACGCACACTCTCCTGCATGGCAAAAAGGGAGAAACACAAGGACAGCTTGGGCACCACGAGCACGCAGCCTGAAGAATGTTGTATTGAATCCTTCTACCCTGTCATGATTTAGCCCTTCTGGGCAGCAGACTGGGAGAACAGCTTTGCGATTGATGCCCGTGTATCAAAAAGATGAGGCAATGACGTGAACTGCCTGCCAGCAGACGTAATGAGCCGAGCTTCGCTTCTCGGGACGCGTGGTTGGCTTGACTCTCTCCCTGTCATCGGCAAAGGCCAGCATCCCGAACGGGAGTTCGCTTCAAGCCCCTTGGCGATTCAAGAGATCCAGCGGGACCCATATTTATCGGTCGAGTTCCCAAACCGCCAGGTCAGGGATGATTCAGTCGAGATTGTCGTCGGGTCGGTGCTGCTTTTGAGATCTGGAAGAAACTTCATGCGCGGGACGCCCCTGAAACGCAGCGACTCAAATAACCTAAACTTAGATGCGTGCGGATGATGGCATCGAGTTTGGTACCGGTAGACAGCGAGCGGGGTGGGTCTTCCACTCCTTACTCTCAACAAGCTCCTCCCAAGAGCATTGCATCCTTCTCTTGGAGGCTCGGCAGCGGTTGCCAACGTGTCCACCAACGTCGTATTGAGCCACCGGCGCCGATATTAAAGACTGGTATCATTGGATCTCCACGTCGTTGTTGCATTTGCCATGCGCCAGGCGTCCACTGCAGATGGAGCCGAGAAAGCCCGCCATGGCAGCTGCAAGCAGTCTGCACGGAGTCGCGATGCATTCTTCAAGACCGACGGCGGGCCACCGCTGCCGAAGAATCTCCATAAACGGCAGCGTGTTGTCGTCAGCCTCTGAAGCAAGCCGCTGTTTCGTTATCTGCAATAGCCAGTTCGACGATCGGTCCCACGATAGACGGCACAACTGAGTCTAGGCGAGCGCAGCTCAGCGCAGCTCAGCGCAATGCCTCAGGTCCTCATTCGATACGATATTCAATTTCGACTTCACGTCCCTTCAGTCTCCTCCCGGTGGGGAACGGAGTTGAACCCATGTTCCTGCATTGAACTTCTTGAAAGCCAACGAGGCCGCTATCCGGCTTTCCAGCCAATCACGACCCTGGCTTACCCAGGCAAACCCTGAGCTGCGGGGCAAAAGCTGATAGCGCGCGAGGCTCCAGGGGTGTCCGCGACACAAGGCTTGAACTTTCTTGGGCCTGACCGGCTCTTGGCGAGACAGGCTCGATGCGCCATCATTAACTTTAGCATCTTTGGTGCAGGGATATGTGCCTGGCGGGCGATCTTGCGTCCCCTTCATAAACAGTCAGTCCTTTTCGTAATGTGTGCCTCTAGTCTTCACCTTCTCCTCGAAGTCTTAATTTCGTCCGCCTTATTCGCGGTACGCCTCTCGTTACACCTCTCAGGACCATCCAGTCGTGTAGTCTTCGTTGGCTCACACTTGTCATTCGCTTCCTCGAACCCTCCACAAACTTCCTCTAGTAATCCCGTAATACAAACACGACCCTTTCAACAACATGCACTTCTCCACACTCGCTGCTGTTGCGGCTGTTGCACCATTTGTCAGTGCCCATGGCGGTATGGGACTGCCCAAGATCGCTGGCATCAACATGCGAGACTTGAAGTCCCGTGACCTGCTGGCCAATCTTGAGGCTCGCATTGCTGAGGTCCAGACTGCCCATGCCCACGCAAATGGCCTTGCTGCCCGCCAGGACGACCGCCAATGTGGTGCTGGTGTCGGTTCTTGCCCCGCGGGACAGTGCTGCTCCGGTGCTGGATGTATGTACCCTTCCGCCTAACCTTGATTCTGTGACACTGACAAGAGGCAAGACTGCGGAACTGGGGACGACTACTGCTACTCCCCTGGCTGTGACTACAAGTACGGCCCTGGCTGCCCTGAGAACATCACTCCCGCTGGTACCAACACTTCTTCAATTGCCCGCACCAAGATTGGCTCCGTTCAGTATGGTGGCGCTGGTATTTACGACTGCGTCACCCCCGGCACAGTTGCTCTGACCTACGATGATGGCCCACAGAAGGACTACACCAGCCACGTTCTTGACGTCTTCAAGACCTACAATGCTAGGGCCACTTTCTTCATCACTGGCAATAACATCAACAAGGGTGAAATCGATACGACTCCTGAGTTCTCCAGCGTCATCAAGCGCATGGACTCTGAGGGCCACCATATCGCTTCCCACACCTGGACTCATCTGGACCTGAGCGCCGTCTCCTCCATCGACCGCAAGCAGCAGATGTGGAAGAACGAGATGGCTCTCCGTAACATCATCGGCAAGATTCCTACATACATGCGCCCTCCTTACTCGAGCTGTACAGCTGAATCTGGTTGCGAGCAGGACTTGGCTGATCTCGGCTACCACATCACCTATTTTGACGTTGACACCGACGACTACAACCAGGACGACGTCAACAAGATCCAGAACTCCAAGAACTACTTCAAGGGTAACATTACTGCCAACGGAGCCTCTGCTGCCTCTTCTGATTGGTTGAGCATTGGCCACGACATTCATTACCAGACCGTTTACAATTTGACCGACTACATGCTGTCCACCCTCACCGGTCTCGGCTACAAGGCTGTCACCGTTGGTGAGTGCCTCGGCGACCCATCAACCAACTGGTACCGCTCCGCTTCTGGTGCCGGAACTACCCAGGTAAGTTCAATTTTTTCTTTGCGTGCATAGCCACCTCGAGAGCCGGTTCCGAGTTCCCGAGTCTCATTTAAGCCTTCTTGAGAGTCGTCCTCAAGTCTCCTTTGTGTCATTGCATTCAGCATTGTCATTCAAGCACACGCTTGAGAAGGAGCTGATGATTGGAGAAGTGATCCCACTGAGACCGATGGTTTGGTCTTGACATGAGTCGACTGTCAAGTCCAAGAGCCCCGTCCTTCAGACGCGATCATCTGAGCTCGAAAGTTGGCAAAACGACAAGATCACATCTGCAAAGATGTGGTTTCCACTCCTTCCCCGCTGTTATTATTCGGAGGCTAGCGCTGGCTTACTGTTTTATCTTGTGGACTCATCTGACATTCTTATTAGCCCACTAGCACCAAGACATCTACTGGCGCTGCTTCTACTGCCACCAAGAAGGTCTCCACTGACGGCATGTGCGGCACCGCCGCCGGTACCACTTGCCTTGGGTCCACCTTCGGCAACTGCTGCTCTCAGTACAACTACTGCGGCTCCACTGTAAGTTCTTCAATCGCTCTCTCATTTGGGTCCGTTACTGACAAGTCTGTAGACTGATCACTGCGGAACTGGCTGCAACTCTACCTTCGGTAACTGCGGGGGCAATGGTGCTGTCACCTCTGCTACCAAGGCTGCCACTACGACCAAGGCTGCTACCTCAACCAAGGCTACCTCAACCAAGGCTGCTGCCACCTCTGCCGCGCCCAAGAAGGTCTCTACCGATGGAAGCTGTGCTGGTACCGCTGGCACCACTTGCCAGGGTTCCACCTTTGGTAACTGCTGCTCGCAGTACAATTACTGTGGCTCGACCACCGATTACTGCGGTAGTGGCTGCCAGTCTGCCTTTGGTACTTGCTAAGCGTCTGTACAGCAACTCGTTTTTGGAGGGTGTAAAAGTTGAAGCAGCATCTAGTGTTGATGTTCTTGTGCATAGGAAGCGATTTAGCATGATGAGTATATAGGGCTCGGAATATCATATCTCTCGAAGCATATCCCGTACCGTGTGCTTCCGATGTCACCGTGGTATCACCGCCACCTCATAACTTTACCTGAAATGTATACATTTGCCAGTGTGAGATCTGGTCTGTGGGATTTCCATAAGCCATGGCATAAGTCTGAGAAACTGGTGAGAGGCATCCCTTATCGATTGCGCATTCACAAATCCATCTTCGACAAAAAAATTCCCCTGGCAGGGCCTCAAGACTTTCGAGGAAGTAACATGGCAGCAAAAAGCATGCCCTCTGCCAGAATCGAACTAGCGATCTTATCATTGCATACCGAAGTATTACTAGTGATACGCTTTACCACTAAGCCAAGAGGGCCAACCAGAGTTGCCACGAGATCCCATACATACTGGGTTGACCTGTTGAAAAATCCTCAAAACATCGAATATATACTGCTACAAAGTGCTGTCCACTCTTGTTTCTACCCAATCTACACATACCCGGAAAGGTAGAGTGCAGAATTTGCTGGAGTGTGGGGTCAAGAAGAGCCGGATGAGTTCCCCTTTTGGTGCCGCACTAACGGTCCGGCCCTCTCCAAGAGCGTCAACTCCCGTTCCTCGAAACATCTTGCGAGCAGGATGTGCACGTCGAGTCTGTTGCTGTCCTCGAATCAGCGTCATGCATAAACTAACTAGACTCGAAGGCGTCGTCTTGGGCTCTGGGTCCCTGCGCTGTCGTTACACAATCCGGCCACAATGCGGCTCTGCTCTCAGTCCTCTGTACTCGATGTACGACCCTATGTAGGTCCAGTGCATGCGCAGGTCTCGAATAGACTTCCAAGGTACAAAGTCTGCGGTATGGAGTCGTCTCATGTTCTATGAAGGCTTTCCTAGTATCAGCGCCTTGTAACATACTCTACAAACCCTTTGAATATTGCGAACTGCTCAGTAATGAACGAGGAAGGTGGACGTCCATAGGGTGCTTTTTCCAATTACAGGCGCACATTGAAATAGATTATCACGCGGTCCGAGGCTTGCGCGAGACGCTGACGGCTTAAATGGCTCTCCGAGACTGGTTCCTGATCTGGCTGATGTGATCCAATCGGTGCGTCATGTGCGAGACCCTGCCCCAAGCTCAAAGACAAGACGCCCCTGATGTCTGCGATTGCATTCGCTGCCGTGTAGGATTGCAGTGCCAGCAATACAAAAAGCATATTCACAGTACCAGCTGGTACTGCGGAAGCAAGGCATAAACTCGCAGGGGCTCATTTCCAAACTCGAATTGTGGAGATGAAGTCTGGGGGAGGCAAACCAGCCTTTCAAGGCTAAGCTTATTCACGTGAAAATCGCGCTAGTGGCCCGGAATTCTAAGTCTCCTGCCCGCTTGCTGATCGCGCTGTCCTTTTCCCTGACTTCTCTCAACCGCACTTTTACACCACACGAACGCTCACCGACGGCCAGGAACAGATCCCTGGCGCAAATTATCGACACTACGCTATCTTCAGAACGAACACCTATGGGCTCTGCTTCTCGAAACGCGACCGCTTCTCTCTCTATCGCCCAGCTCACCCTGACTGGCCCCGTCTTCCCATATACTGCCTCGACCAGCGGATTGAATAAGACTGACGCGTCTTTCGCTGCGCTGATTCGCCGTTGTCTAGGGGAGGAGGGTCCACCTTGAACGGTGGACGGTAATATTGGCCCCAGCCAGTACTGACTTGGCTGTGCGCATACACCGGAAGCCTTGTGTCTGCGCATGTCTATGCAGGCTGCCTAGAGTCAACGCACGATATCATCTACCGGAGCAAACGCTCTAAACCCCACAATACACCGCACAAATGGCAATCTTCTCCTTTGACGACGACGACGTGGTGGGCGCGAGGAAGGATGCGCAGCAGGGCGCACAGCCCACAGTAGTCGTAGACGACGTCTTTGCAGCCGAGAAGATGGATATGGATTTTCCGCCCCTCCAAGTGGGAACCCCACC
This sequence comes from Didymella arachidicola, assembly GCA_016630955.3. Lineage (NCBI taxonomy): Eukaryota > Fungi > Ascomycota > Dothideomycetes > Pleosporales > Didymellaceae > Didymella > Didymella arachidicola. Next base: position 717,299 of record CM049986.1, read on the forward strand.
TATCGCGATCGCGTCTCCACTGCCCAAGCGCGCAGTCCAGCCTAATCTGGAAGCAAAGCAGCAAGGACCGGAAAAGCTGGACTTCAACGCAGTCATGAAGAAGGCGCAAAAGAACAAGAAGAAAAAAAGGAAGGCTTTGGATAGTATTGCGCCAGCGGCCAGCATTGCTCGTGGTTTCCACACCCCAGTCACATCAGGCGGAGAAGAGTCAGACTTCTCTGCTGCTGCGACACCTCGCCTCGGACCCGCTGTCTCTGGTCTGCCCAGCGTCACCAGCAGCCCTGCACTTCGGCCGATTTCCTCTATGGGCGGAATCAGCAGTCTCAAGGCACAGCTAGAGGCGCTCAATCTTGGAACCCGAGCGGACTCACCCTTGCGGTACCCGCCTGCCAAACAGGTCGCTTCCGGAATTTCAAGTAACACTAGCATGTCCGGACTTGACAGTACCAGCGACAGTGACCGCACCGAGATGGAAAGCTATGAAGTCAACCTCGACGAGGACTTCAGCGCTGATGCGCCGTCCAAGACCTCCACTATGCTCGGCAACAACATCATGCGCAAGATGAGCGCCGATGACTTTGAGCCTATGAAGTGTCTCGGAAAAGGCAGCTACGGTACTGTCTTACTCGTCCGACAGCTCAGCACTGGTCGCTTGTTCGCCCAAAAGACCTTCAAGAAGGCATCCATCACCGTGCATAAGAAAATGATCGAGCAAACCAAGACCGAGCGAAACATTCTGGAAAGCGTCAACAGGTACCCGTTCATCGTGAACTTCTACTACGCGTTCCAGGACCACGAGAAACTTTACTTGATCCTCGAGTATGCGCAGGGCGGCGAGCTGTTTCATCATCTCGAGACTGAGCGTATGTTCTCCGAAGATGTAGCAGCTTTCTATATGGCAGAGATGGTCCTCGCTCTGAATCATCTTCACCGCAATGTCGGCGTGATCTATCGGGATCTGAAACCTGAGAATTGTCTCCTCGACCATGAGGGTCATCTTCTTCTCACCGACTTCGGCCTGAGTAAGGTCACGCTCGACGACGAGAGCCCTTGTCGATCGATCCTGGGTACTCCAGAGTACATGGCACCCGAAGTGATCGAAGGCAAGGAGTACGGAGCAGCTGTTGACTGGTGGTCTCTCGGTGCTCTTGGGTACGACTTGCTTACCGGATCGCCTCCATTCACTGGCAACAACAATGCTAAAATCCAGGAGAAGATCCTCAAGCAGAAGCCCAACATGCCATACTACCTGAGTGCAGACGCCAAGGACCTGCTCCTCCGTCTTCTACGCAAGGATCCCAAGAAGCGACTTGGATACAACCCGGACAAGGATCTGCTGACCATTAAGAAGCACCGCTTCTTCCGTAAGATTGATTGGAAGAAGCTGGAGGCCCGCGAGTGTGAGCCACCAATCCAGCCTCTCATCACCGACCCTGAACTGGCCGAGAACTTCAATCAGGAGTTCACCGATCTGCCGCTGAGCCCAGTGTTGACACGAAACTTCTTGAGCGAGGCGCAGAGCAACCCATTCGGTGGCTTCAGCTTTGTAGCAAGTCAGAGCTTGTTGGACAGTGGTGAATTTGGCTGCTGAGAAATATTCTTAGGGGTTGGTGTGTAATCGTTTGGACTTGAGGCTGGTTGATGTTGTTGATGTCGTATTCTTGCGTTGTCTCACGGTCTATGTATAGCGTGTCTAGCAATCGTTCGTAGATACATGTTCTTTGCAAATACAATGCCATGCACAGTCGTTGTCCTTCGGTGCAAAGTCAAGACCACCTGCTTTGCATGTGATGACTCACTTCTGAAGTGTTCGCCTGGTGCCGTCCTCTCCCATGGAATACTATGGTATGTTAAAGCCTAAATGATAGTACAGAAGTATACTAGAGCGATGACACTCATCTTTCGCGATATGATTCATGGCCCCTGGTCTTGATTATGTAGACGTGACCCAAACGTGCAGAAGAGTGTGCCCTTTGAGAAGCAACGCCAATGGCGGTAGACTCAAACACGAATAAAATTCCTACGAGTAAAACAGTGCTTACGGCTGATGGTTGCATGCTACTAGCATTACGGAGGCGGAATCTACAATCTAGTGTAACTATGCATAGCATTGCTATAGATGCAGCCATTTCTATTCGTCGTAAGCGGCTAACAAGAAAGGCAGCATCAATCGCCGCAAACCAGGACGGGGAGGGAATGCCTGCGAGGCGATAAGTTCTATCGAATCACCCATTAGATCATATATAGCATATGAGAAGTAGGTACTGAGACACGACGAAATTGAGGGCACAAGGTGTTACTCGGTTTATGCTGACTAACGATCCTGATTGATGGCTGTACTTTGCGACTAAGCTGCTAGCGCGACCAGATTGACAATGTAAATGTCTCTTCAGGACCTGAAGTTTAGGTTCAGGTAACAAAAAGTATGGTGCAGCCAACTAAAGAGTGAGGTCCCAAAAATCATGCCCATTCTCGGAATCGAACCGAGGATCTTCTCATTACGTAGATAATACGAGTGAGACGCTGTACCACTAAGCCAAACGGGCATTTATTACATGGAAATGTAGCCAAATATGATATTTATAAATTGGTTATTACTCAGCCGTGCGACGCCAGCGGGTCACTGCCCGGCTGTAGAGATCCCCACTGGAGCGCCAGGAAAGGCTAGGACGCGGCTGCACGCGGGTGGTAAGATTGTCAAGATATATGAACATCATCCTGTTAGCGGGCTGGTGGAACCGCAACTCCGACGGTTATCTCGTACCTCCTCCACCTACAACATGCTTTCATCTTCAGAGTCGCTCGTCCATCTGGGAACTTTACAGCTCTGATTCTAGTTCGTTTTCCTACGAGCAATACACTGCGCCTTCCGTGCGGCCCGCGCTCGTGATTTAGCGACGCGTTCACCATAGTCGCCAGCGTCGGGTTTATCAGACGAAGATTCTTTTCTCACTCGGCGAGAGCGCATTTTATCCGACTCTGTTCATGATTTCAATTATTGCATGGCCACTGCTGCGCTAGATTTCGAACAACGGTGCGCCTCAAACGCAGCAGACTCGTGCGGCTATAAGCCACTTCCGATTGACCACTCTTCATTCTGATCTGCAGGCTCTCTGCATTGAGAGAAAGACTTTGGCAACTACTGTGTGTCTCGCGGTGTTGGAAGATACCTGCGAGCAGCTGGAGCCTGCTGCCTTATTCGTACGACTGGCACGCGATTATAAGACAGAAGGAAGCCGCACGCGTACCGTAAGTGCCCCCAGCTTCTCTTCGACACCGACTAAACCTCATTGTTAGCTGCTTCTCGATAAGAGAAACTATTTTCGCGCGCTCTAGCACGTGCAACGCAGCACCCGACATCGCGACGCAACCTTGGCGCAGCGCGAGATGCAGTGTCAGCCAATGCACAAGAAATCCGCCGCAGAAAGCTTGTACGATTGAGGACCCTTTATTTCGCTTTCGATAGAAAAACGACGCGTTTGCTGAAGCTCTGCCATACAGACCGGCAGTGGCGTCTTATTTATCGCTTCGGAAGGCAGAATAACATCTTACAACATCGGGGCGCACAACCCAGGAAACAGTCAACAAGCGATCACGACAAGTCTTCGCAGTACAAAGACATCAATTCTCTGCAAGAAACTTCTCTGACGGCGGATGCGATCTCGGGACCAATTCAAGTGAAAGTCGACTCGGGTCTCCGCCAAGACAGCCTCGCCGTCGCGTCACCGTGAGGCGCAAATTACCCAAGCACCTTCCTCCTTATGCTCATTTCGATTCAGCGAATCCACAAACGAACTCTCCCTTCTTGGCACTGCCCAACATGGCGCAATCGCTTCCTGACCCGGCGATGCCATATAGCTTGCGCATTATCGAGAGCACACCAGGCGAAAGCCTTACTGTTGCGCTACCGCTACCCTCGGGTGCAAGCGCGCTGCAGAAAACTTCACCTTTCAGCACCTCGGAGGCCGTCAATTCGCTACCGGAGCCTGATCGTGACTGGTGGACGCGCCTAAGCTACAGTCCGGGGCTGCTGCAAATCGGTACCGTGCTTCGACACCTTGGACTTCGACAAGTTCCCAATGCCAAGCGGATCGTATTCCAATATAACAATGTCATCCAGCTTGCAGATGCTGTAGCCGAGGTGCTCAAGAAGCTTCCCACTGATCAGAAGGGACTAATAGATATTGCCGCTGATTTCACAACGGGCGTACTCGACGAGGACATCGCCCTTCTCCTGCATCGTTTCGGCAATGATATCTGGGGCACAGGCAAAGATAGACCGTGGCTACTTCAAGCCAGTGAAGGCATTGCAGAGTATCCTAAAGACCTATACTTTGGCAATGCTGCCGATCAAAATATGTGAGTCTGTCACTTGAAACGTGGCATACGTGTTGAGCTCGTCATTAATCTCATTTGAAGAATGGTGTACTACCTCCGTCTTTGGATCCTTGCCAAAGCTTTCAACACTATGCGCAAACATTTCCAACCTCGTGCAAAGAACACCGCATTCGCAAATCCCGACGATGCAAGTCGAAGGACCTCTTCTCGTCGTAGCGGCGGACCAGCCTTATTAGGGCAAGACAACCAAGTGCATACGCCAGGGAGCTCATTCGCAGCCACTGCCGACCGCGTTGCCGCCTCAAATGATATAAAAGCAGAGTCTCCAGACAGCACAGCACAAACGCGCCGAACAGGACGTGTCCCAAAGCCGCGGAAAGACCTTGTCGACATTGATTGTGCAACAGAAGAATCCCCAGATGAGTCGTCGGAGGTCGAAGAGGAGCTAGATGATGATGCTCCAAGGCACTACAAAGGCCCAGGACGAGCTTGGCGGAAGGCCGAGGTAGACGAAGACCCGGTGTTTCTGGCTGGAGAGATTGACATGGCTGGCAAGCGTCGTGCAAGCGACCTCCAAACCCAGGCAACTCCCAAACGGAGAGGCAGGCCACCAAAGCAGTCAGGAAACGAGGCACGTTCAGTATCTACCCGATACTCGATGCCAACGCAGGGGTTGTCGGTAGAGCAGGGGAACCGACGCCCAAAAAGGATGCACCGTTCCGAAGGCATGGCTAGTAATAGCTCAGATGAGTCTGAAGACGACGACAGCGTTTCCACGCCAGCAACTACTACACAGTCGCGAGGTGGTAAATCTGCACGACAACCGCCAGGAGCTTGCGAGTCGTGCCGGCGACGACGTCAGAAATGTGACCGGGCGCGCCCAGAATGTACTCGATGCATTGGCCTTGGCTTCGTTTGCACGTATATCATAGCCTCAGCTTCGACCATACCTTCGAGGACGCCTTCAAAGAAGTTCACGAAGACGCCTTCGAAGTCGACACCCAAACTCAAGGCAGAGAAACTCGAGGCTGAATCGGATGTTCACGGTGAGGAAGATCCGTTAGATCAGCCTGCAACCAACGGCACCTCGCATTTGAAGAAGGTTGATCTGCCACTTGACAAAGACTGGGACGAAGATCGCTGGCAGCACTTCTATCTCCAAGGCAACGAGGACAGCTTGATGCTCGCCATGATGCTATCGCTAGGACTGAAGGTGACCCCGCGAGATCGTATCAGCTCCAGCTTTGTTGTCACAAACTATGCGTCTCTGTGCAAAGATATCTGCAAAATTGCAGCCAAACTCTGCAACAACTTCTCAGCAGCGGATCTGATTCGCTTCGCCGCAGATTCGTCATATCTTGATGAAGAGATTGATATCGTATTCGATGACTGGTCGCACGTCTGGAGCGTCGATGCAGATCGTGGAAAGCTTCTGAGTCCGGGGACTGAACCACTTTATCCAAAAGATCTCGTCTTTGAAGAGGACGATGATAGGAAGCTGCAAGTCTTGCCATGTTTCGCGAATGCTAGAAGTATGACTAATGCTGCACAGGATCTGGACTTACCTCCATGGTTGGGTCTTTATGGTTGCACTGATGAACTGCAAACAGATGCATGGAGCGGGTGTACGCAACATGAGGAAAGTCATGAATGCCAAAGTCCCAAAATACATACTCGACCAGTGGCAATCCGGAGGCATATATACCTTCGACAGCCCTGAGGACCTCAGCCGATCAGAATCCGAGTCCAAGGTCGCAGAAGACATGTTCGCCGATCCAAAGCTGCAAGAAAGCGAGTCTCAACTCCTTGAAGCCATCGGTGATTTGTTTGCTGATGCCAAGACAGAACAGCAGGATACAGCGACCAGCAACGTTGCGGAGCCGGGCTCCAACACCCGAAGGCTACCCAGGCGCCAGCAGAAGCGCAAAGACAGCAGCATAGCCCTTGCGGAACAGTCCGAAGCTGCTCGACCTCACAAGCAGCGTCGAATCGCCGACCGCACAGTCTCTAAACCAGACGACTTCACCGCTCTCTTTATGAGCTACCTCGAGAACTTCGCCGAGCCCCAGTTCAACGAGCTCGCTGGCCTCGACGCCATCAAAAAGGAGCTGCCCAACGTCCGAAACTACGCCAACGGCCTTGATGCAAAGCTACGTGCACGCCTGAGTCCTACGGTCTTCAACTTAACGCTGCCAGCCTGGCTGGCTTATCGTAGGGAGATTGTCGAGGCGAAGCGCAAGGTTGCTTCCATGGCGCCGGTAGCGCAGGCGCCGAGCCGTCAGGTGGCTATCATGGAGCGCAATAGGCTTGCGACGCAAATCCGCATGGCGCACGAAACTTTCGTGGACGCGGGCTACGATGACCTGAGGCCGGAGCAGATCATCTACCGCGCCATGGTTACGCTGATGAAGGAGCATGGCAATTCTCAAACTGCCGAGGGTATTCGACGGGGACTCAGGGATATGGAGGACGAGGTTGCGGGCCTGGGAGATCAGTTGATGAGTGGAGGCATGAAGTATGTCCTAGGGGAGGCTGCACCAGTAGCCAATTTGAAGGACTTGCAGGTGCATGCAAAGGTTGGCAAATGAAGGTGCTGTCGCCGAAGGTGATCATGGTCAGGGGCACACAGTAATAGATTCATAGTCAATGCAAATGGTGTTCAAATATGGTATTATCATCTCATGTGCTTAGAACCACGCCAACATGTAGCTCGCTAAACTGCCAACAATGTCTTCTCTGTTCTTTTCTGTTCCTCTCTGCTCATTGTCCAACTCTGGAACACTGAGTGATCATTTTGGCGTGGTGATGACTCCCTCGTATTCCCGGCTTGCTATGTAGTCAAGCGTGCGTTGGAAGTGTTTCCTAGGGTTCTCAAGACTTGACGCGTTTTCGTTAGACTGAAGGTTCGAGTGGATTAGCTCAATGAGACCGTTCAGGTATTTCGTCGTGACCTGAATGTTGTTAGTAGAGATTTACAACTAGCGAGTATCTGGCTTACAGCATCGTTTTCCTGGTCGAAGTAATAGACGTAGCGGTTCAGGATCTCAACGAAGAGCTCGACCGATACTGCTGCATCCATGCATGCATCAGCGACACGTAGCGCACGCTGCAGGCACTCGAGTACACGCTTTCCATCGCGGTAAAGCTGGCAGTGTCAGTAAAGTGGCCGTTGCCACATGACTATCACAACTTACGTCTTTCGGGTCTTCCTCTCCAAGGGCCCTGATCTCCGTCGCCCACCACAGATGACTGGCCAGATAGACCGCACGGCACTGATCGGGCTTCTTGAGCAGCTTGCTACCATGTAGCGCGCACTTGGTGATGAGAGTGTCGTAGTTCTCTTTGCCAAAGTTCCGTGTTGTGTGCAACGCACTGGCGACGATGCACACCGCCTGGAACTGTGCTCTCGAATCGCTGATCGCTTCCTCGTAGATTGTGAAAGCTTGGGCGAAATACTCGTACGCGACTTCCTCGAAGTTGTTTTGATCTGCGACTTGTCCACAGGCGACGAAGAGACGAAGGGATAAGTCTGCGGAACCTGTGACGCGGCTGTAGAGAGTGGAAAGAGTGTTGTGCATAAACTTGTAAAGCGCGGATGATTGTGACTGCCAGTTGTCGTCGAAATGTTCGCGCTTTTTGTACTGTCGTGCAAGCTTGAGTGATGCTGTGATAATGGCAGGTGTGGTGTACTTGACGCGCTCGTTGCCCTCAGCAAATGCCTTGCGTGCTGCTTGAAGAAGCTGCGAGCTTTGTTAGCATTCCTGCTCTACCACTAGAGGGAAGAACCTACCTTGAACTGCGTATCGTTGTCCTTGCCGTGTATCAAATGGACTATCCTTGCTAGCCACCCTTGTTCTTCTATTGTCTCCTCCGTCTCTTGCGCCCGTCTTTGGACTGGACCGCCCGGGTATCCTTGCGCTTGCTGAATACCTTCTCTGATGAGAACCTTCAAGATTTCCAATACGCTTTCGAGGTTCTCCACAGATGTGATGGGTGTCTTATTTCGCATCAAACTCCTTGCAATTTCGCCGGCGACGGCCCTCCGTGTGGGATACGGCTGGGAGTGAAGGAGAGGAATGTAGTTTGGAAGGGCGAGCGCGGTGAAGAGGGAAACGTAGGTCTTAATGGGAGAAAGAAGGAGGTTAAGGATTTGGCTTTGGGTTGCTTGCGAGTGTAGATCGGCGCTGTTCTGGTATTCGGTGACCTTTTGATTCGCAAACGTGAGGACCTGATCGATGTAGTCGAGGCGTTCTGGGTAGATGTTTCTGTCTCAATCAGCACAATGTATATCGAGGTGCACAGGCAACATACAGAGCAAGATTTGCGAGCGATACGAGCAACCCAATGGTGTCCTGTATGGCTAATCGCTGCATCTTGACGAGTGTCTGAACCTGCTCGTGGAAGATCTCAAAGAGCTTTACGTTGCTCGGTATGCCGCGCCTCTTTTCAATCGCGCCATCCGATTCGGCCGTCTCGATGTCTGCAAGGGAGACAGCAGTTGTTGAGGATGCAATGGAAGTCTCATCTGCACCCGGCTGTGTCTCAGAGCCCTCGGCAGAATCACCATTCTGATGTGTGGGCTGCCCCTCTGGCTCCGCACCCTTCTCCTTTGCTATCCTCATCTTCTCAAGAAGCTGTGCTATCGATTCCTCCTCGGTCTTCTTGCGCTGCTCCGGACTTTCCGACTCAGCTTCGCGTTGCGCGTACGAGGATAGGCGATCCATGAGGCCTACGACGATGCTTTTGACGTTTACGTGCGGGTTCAGGCGTGCGACCGCGGAGAGGAACTGGTCGAGGGTGTGCAGGTGGAACTCGTCAGGGAAGACCTGGGTGACGACTGTTTCGTGTCAGCTTGATTCAGAGGGTAAATGCCAACAGACCGAGACATGCCTTCCAAGAGGTACTCTTGCGCCAGAACGTCCCGGCATTGTACAATCTGCTCGAGCAGAGGGTTGAGTATCTTCTTGTAGTTTTCCAGATCGACCAGCTGGCTAAGTCTGACCAGATTGCTGCCCACCAGCAGCTGCAGCTCCTGGCGCTCCTTGGTCCGTTGCTCGCGCTCTCTCGAATGACCCTGATGTTGCAGCCTTACCCAGAGCTTGTTCATCTCGACAAAATTGGTCAGAATGAAGCTGATCGAGTCTTGCAGATTGCCCTCTGGACCCTCGCTGTCGCCGGAGGGAAGGTAGTCGCGCGCCTGGCCGGCAAGATAGTACCGCAGAAACAGCCCGCGTATGGGGTGCTGCACTCCGCGACTCATCTCCATCATGTCCTTCATGATCTCCTTCACGGGCGCATCTTCAATGGCCATGTAGACCGTGCCAACAGTGATCATGAGATATAGGCGCGGGATGATGTTGCCGGCATACTGTACGAGCTCATAGAGATCGGCCAGGTGATTCACGGGGTGGTTTTCGCGGAGGTAGACGGCTAGGTGGCGCAGGGCATCGAAGACGGCCATGTACAGCTCATAGTACTGCTTGGGGCCTAGGGCGCTTGTGCGCAGTTCCGAGACGAGTGTCGAGCTGGGCACACAATTAGCTAAGCTCCCGACATACACCGCTAGACGGCAATCGCAGAGACATGTGGACCGCGTACCTGCACTTAAGCGCATCCATCAGCTTCCCGGGGGTCTCGAGACATCGCCGCATGAGCATCGTCTGCTGGCGCACCACGGCGAGCGCATCTTCAAGCAGACGGGCCTGGTCTTCAACGGGAGGCGGCGACGCCATTGTAGGTAGAATCGGTGGGGAGGCCGGGGATTGCGGAGAGCGCTGGTCAGTGTTCAGGCAAGGCCGCCATGCGGGATGGGAAGGCGCCAAGGAAGCCGGAGCATCTACTTGACAGGGATGCTAGCTCTCGAGCTTAGCTGCGTCATCATGTCAGGTATAAATGTTTGCGCACAATCATTGAATTTGTGTCGAGGATCTCGATCCGCTCCATGCAGTATGTAATCCCAAGACGCTTCGCGTTGCCGCGCAGTGTAAAACGCCGTCCCAATGCGGCACCACATCTATGTCTATCAAAGCCATCCTCCATTACTCGTGCATCATTGTACATCTTATTCGCCATAACATATCAACATAACAGGTAACCAGCTCGACATGCAATCTGTCAAGTCTAGCAAGAAGAGAAAGGGCAGAATGTGAGGCATCATCGCTGCGGAATTGCGTTGTGCTTATGGGAGAGCAGACTACCAGGCCGGCAGACTAGTTGCCCTTACCGATATGTCGCTCAGTATTGACGGCACCGTGGGGGCTGCGACTGCCTCGAACGTCTTGATGCGGTAGGAAGTGTGCCACATACCGTTGTCGTAGTACTCCGTGGCTCCGCCGTCATCCGTGACCGTGACAGTAACAAAAATGGGTGTTGGTGTTACTGTGGTGGAGAGTGAAATGGTTGTTGCTTTGATGGTTGTCGAACTTGAGCTTGAGCTTGAAGATGGTGAGGGTGAGGGTGCGGATCTGCTCGTGCTTGTGCTGGTCTCTGCTGGTATGGGAACAGGCTCGATAACGGTAGATGTGACTTTTGCAGTGACAGTCGGTCCTGCGTTGGTGACTTCCACGGTCCTCGTTGTCTGGTCAACTACTGTGGTCGTGTCCGCGGGGGCTGCTGTGGATGCTCCTCCACCAACATTGACAATGCTGTAGCTTTTCGCACGAGGCACAATGTTGTCAAGAGGTAGTGCCCTGGCAAGAGTTGACGCGACAGCGGCCAGAGCGAGGAGCTGAGTGTTGAAGATCATGTTGAAATGCTCAATAGAGTTGTGAAGGGTCTTGGGTTCAGGTGATGAACTTGCAGGATACGAGTCGAAAAACGTTGATCTTGGACCGATACGATGACAGAAAAGAGTGCGTGCGCAGTGGAGCAGAGTATATGAGATCCATCTTCGTGGCGGGGAAATTGCAGTCGTTTGTTGATGGTAAGATGAACGGGAGGCTGGGGGAGGCTGGTGTCGCGCACTAGCGCAGCCTTGAACGAGCAAGTTGCTGCCGCATGCCATGCTTTCGAAGTACAGACCCTGTTTCTTTAATTCTCCGGAAGAATCTCGGTCCTGATCTACAAGACCGTTAGTCTAGGTGTGCCCTGATGGCCCCGCGCAAAGCGCATATTGTCGCTGGGCGTTCTTACCCATCAAACCATGATTACGCCACCCGGAGCATCCATCAACAGAGCCAAAGGGGGCCCCTTGATGATATGAGTTCAATGCAGTGCTTTTCGCTCAGCTGCACTATGCATTATTGCTACGAGACACATCGTTTACATGCCAATACATCTGTTCCACACTATGCTCCAGTAAGATATCCAGAGCCACATTCCAGTTGCGTCGCCTTCCCAAGTACCCTCAATACGCTCCAACGTCCTGGCCTTCCCTAGCCAATGTCTCGAACACACGCGGGGGCAGCTTGTACCTGATGAGACCCGCGAATACCATGAGATCCTTAGCCTTCTGCAGCAGCTGATCCGCAAGCTTCTTACGCATGGGATCGTCGAACTGACCAGAAAGCAAGTGCTCGCGGTGGCGCGAGCAGCATCCGATGCACCACAGCAGAACACTGCCAATGTTTCGTGCGATCTCTGGTGGGTAAGAGCTGAAGCTGTTTGCTGACGCTCGGATGTCCGATACATTGCCATTGGCAGACAACGGTAAAATACGCAAGTTCTCAATGACCTGACACTATGTTAGCAAATTCTCAATATGGACGCGGAATATGAACATACGCCGAGCGCTTCCATGTAGGAACGAGCTTCGATGATCTTCTTGGCTTCATTCAACTGGAACAGGATGCGAACCGTGTCACGATTCAGCTCAGATACCTTGCGCCACCACAGGTTATTGCTGTCGTACAAGGCAATGACCTTCCGTGCGAGGTCGACTGGGTCGTCCGTTCCGAGCATGCTTAAGCTTGTGGATGTCTCGTCGATCGGCTGCTGCTGCCCATCCACGGCAGCGAGGCGCGGCTTCAAAGGCTCGAGACGAAGAGGCTCTTGCCCGATTTCGACGGAGAGAGCCTCGGAGAGAGCTCGGTTTAGAATGGCGATGACACTGTCGTACTCGTTGGCCAAGTGGCATAGGAGTACAGCATCGTTAGTGCGTCCGTTGTCGTCCGCCATTTTGGCAGCTTCCCGAGTAATAGTGTTGATCAGACCGTGCTCTCCGTTCAGCTTGAGCAAGGACACACGTTCCTGAATCAGACCAGGCTTGGTCTGACCGTTAGACTTGACATCGCCCAGTAGCGTCGAGAACTCGCGAGTTTCCAGGACAAGCTCGCGAAGCGCTTCGTGGCAAAGCTCTGCTTGCTGCTTACCCGCCTCACCTGGCAGATCTGCGTTCAAGCAGAGCAAGATGAGATATTCAGCGGCAGCATCAGCTCGTGCGGCACGGAAGTCGCCTGTGTAGTAGCCGATAATCCGTCCGAAGTTCAGCTGTGGCTGCTGTTTCGTTGTGTATGTCAAAATTTCGTTGCCTGCAGTGCTCCAGTCTGACACTCTGAGCAAGCCGTAGTAATCGAGAGCGATGGCGAAGTGGACCGCTGAAACGTAGTTGTGCTGGTACAAGTAATTGATGGCTGGCTCGAACATTCCTGCAAGTGTGGCTAGGTAGAAGTAGAGGCCGTATCCACCAGAAGCCTCGCCATCGTCATTCATAAAGTGGCGCTGTCCGATGTCCCTGATTGTGTTCCGAAGTTCCTCGAGGCCAAAGATCTCGCCAGCGTTCTCCTCGGCTCGGTTGCTTTCGCGAGCTAGGTTGAACTGTAACCAGACCCAGTCGTCCATGCTTTCCTTGATGGGTTCAAGGTTTCGGCGGCTCATCTCACAGCGACCAATGATCTTGTAACACGCTGTTCTATAAGGGTCGTTCGCTGTGTTGATGCGAGCTCGCTGCGCGTGAACGTGACTGATCTTCTGCTGAAGGTCGGGACTGAGTCTACGGTCGGGATCTGTAGCATAGTATGCGATGGCGGGATGGAAGTTTCGGTCGTTGTTCTGGAAGAAGCTCCTCTTCTCCCGAACATAGTCCGCAGCTTCTGTTAGAAGACCACCCCTTAGCAGGTAGAATACAATGACCCACGGGAACTCCTCGCCAGACTCGCCTATCTTCTGGAGGATGTCGAGATCAGCGCCGAGCTCTTTGAATGCCACCTTGGCACGAACAAAACCGCGGATCTTGTTCAGCAACGAAGGCACACCGCCGACCAGCGCCTCTGAAGGGTTCTTCTTGAGAACTTCGTCCACATGCTCCAGGAACCTCTTCTCAAGATACGATCGAGATCCATCCAAGATTCGCTTGCGCATCTTAATGCTTGTGTTTGAGGTAGGCGTCTCGTCCAGGTAGTCGCGCACGAAGCTCCGCGACTTGGGGCTGTTTGATCCTGGGTCTGCTGCTTCCGCCTGTGTTTTTTCGCCTGTGATTGAGATAAGGGCTCCATACGCGCTGATGAAGTGATCCGAATTGTCTCCAGCTACAACGCCCTCCACGTTGGAGAAAGCATGCAGGATGGAGAAAGGAATCTCCCGTTGTCTGTCTTCGTTCATGTTCTTCACCTGTTCCATGAACCTCTCTTGCTTATCGCGAACATAGCGGTCCTGCGGGCCAGACTGTCCGGCATACACCGACTTGTCAGAAGCGTCTCGTCCATTGAGTACGCTTTGTGAATGCCCAATGACCGGCGGTCCGTTCGAAGAAGCACCAAATGTCGATGCGCCGTTTGCTATAGAAGCTTTAGGTCCCATAGATCGGCCCTTGCGTGTGGAGCGGCCGAACGCGCCTCGAGCCGCTGTGCTGCCAAACGTACTTTGGGAAGCAGCCTTCTCCTCGCTCTGCCTGCCCAGACCGAAGTGTTCGTAGATCTTCTGTCGCTGCTTGTCCCACTCAATCTGAACGTTGTCCTCCAAGAAAGCATCGAAGTCTCGCTTGGACTGTTCCAAGCCTTCCTGAATGAGAGCCAGGGTCGATTGGGAATGGAGGTTCGAGATGTAGCTGTCGACATCGCTATCGAATGCGTTGGGGGCAGAGACATTGGCACTGTAGCCTGCTTGCGTCGAGAACTGGTTCAAGTCGCGGAGGGTGCTGCCCATCTTGACGCCCGAGGCTGAGAGAAGGTAATGTCTGTAAAAGGTCAGAACGTCGACGTATACCGTTGCCGCTCAGGACGTACGCGACACGGTCTTGTTGACCATCCTGAGCCTGAGCTGCTGAGGGCCCACCAGCGCCCAGATTGCGGACCTTGCGCGCAATGTCTCCGAGGCCCAGCTGCAGCGACGGCAGCTCATCGAAGTTGGTGAGACCATTTTCGCCAGCATTGCGCTTACGGCCCCTCTCGAGCAGGTGGTCGAAGTGTGCAGATCGGCCTGTGCCCGCGTTTGCCTGTGCCAACGGAGCGCCCTGCTGCGGCTGCTGTGTCGAAGTGGCACCGAAGAGGGAGGACGCACCGAGACCTCCCGTTTGTGTGGGGTTCGAGGTTTGGTTTGTGGTCGTCGATTGCTGTGTTGTGCCTCCGATGCCGCCAAAGAGGCCGTTTGTCTGCGCCGCCGGTTGCGCTGTCGCAGCTCCGCCGAAAAGGCCTCCTGGAGGCGCCGATGATGTTGGGGCGAGCGAAGCAGCTGGTTTGGCCCCCAGTGCGCCGCCAAACAGGCTCCCGCCAAATCCTCCACTGCTTGCTGGCTGCGTTGTGCCTGCGGCAGCACCTGAGGCAGCTCCGCCCAAACCACCAAACAGGCCTCCAGTCGGCGCCGCAGATGTTGTTGCAGGCTTGCTACCAAACAGAGAGAACGACGGAGCCGGAGCCCCGCTCGAGGCAGGCTGGTTGCCTCCAATATTGCCGAAGAGCGACATGTTGACCGTGTTGTTGCGCCGTGTTGTCAAAAGTTCGGCGGTCGCGTTGTTCTGCCGCAAGCAATAGCTACATGCGCTTAGCCTTTTCCGACCTTAGCTTGCTTGCAACAGCAACACGGTCAAACCGTCAAAGGTAGAACATCGCTGTGTTGGAGGTGCTCGGGGCCAAGATCAAATGGCAAGCGCGGAGAGGTTGTTGGTCAAACGACTAGACAGAGGGTCGACTTGTCTTTGGCAGACAAAGATGACTGGTGGTGATAGACAAGTGCTCGTGGCAAACGCCAGGCGTCATATGCTATACAAGCAGCTACACTTTGAGGCGAGCAGGTCCCAAGCTGACCATACTCACATCTGATCCACCTGTCTGGCCATGGCGTTCCCTGTCCCTCCCGTGTTTTATCGGACTACGATGCCGTACAATGCCAACATCAAAGAGTACAGTCGAGACCATCGAGCCTGGATTCAGGACGGAAAGAAGTTCCGCGGAATCAAGTCACACAAAGCCTTCATCTGGCCCAAGGATGGCAGAAACGGCTCCAAATGGGGCCGCTTGAAAGATATACTGCAAGACAAAGGCCCCGACATCCATATCGCTATCAGCGCTGACAAGATGGACTATATGAAGAATCGACAACACAAGTCCCGCTGGGCTGATTGGACCTGCCTCGACGACCGCGATAGGGACGTCTCCATGTCATCAGCCAAGTATGCCCCCTGGACTCACAACGGAGCGCTTGGCGGACGCGCTCCCGGTCTGAGTTACGACTTTCGCACTCGAAAGTACGGCAAAGCGAATCCGAAAACTTGGACGGATGTCAAGTGGCAGCCGGAACCCAATGGGAAGCACATTTTCCCTGAGGCGTTGCGGTCCTTCTATGGGGACTGGTACCAGGACAACAAGTACATCCCCTTGACCAAACGATATCCGCATTATGCATGTCTTGGACCTCAGCTTGCGCATGATTCGCAGTTCGCCCACCCTGGGCATTTCGCACAAAGTGGGCATTTTCAGTAGCTCGAAACAGCAGGGTCGCAACCGAGCCAAGCCACGGTCTATAGGCAGCCTTCGTGGAACGCTTCCCAGACGGTTTCTTGAGCTTCGTTGGCGTCCATCACTTGCTTACTTCTTCTTGCGGTCGGTATGAGGGCGGTATCGTCGAGTAGCTTCCCGCATTTGGCACATGAGGTGCCCTTCACAGTCTTGTATGCAACGATCATGTTCTGTGAGCCTTGGTGTCAGTTGAAGACGTTCCCAATCGAGAGAATCCTACCAAAAGGTATATAAGGTCATGAGCATTTGGTCGCGATGACATGCAACGCGTTATAGACACGAAAGGCTCTGCAGTCCCTGAACATTCCGCTGAGATTTTCGGGCGTGTGTCGCTTTCGCGATCGATGTTGATCTTAAAGGTCAGTCTCATTGAGTTCGCAACAAATTGTACCTAGTTAATCCGTGAGTGCCTTGCAATTGAGAATCTGTCAGAGGCCGTACTGTAATGCACCGATTGTCGTTCTGAGCTTGCAGCTTGATGTTAGGCTGTGTCCCCTGGACTTCAGCTATGACACGCGATACTGTCTCATTGTCCAACTCATTGCTCTGATCCTCCACAGCTGTCTTCTCATCAGGGCCCTTTTGCGACTCCCGCTCGCGACGTTCTCTCTCTATCCAGCCGTACGAAGGGGTTGAGGCGCATGCGGCCAGATCATGGTTTGCATCGAAGCTCTTTTTTGCATGCGCAAGTATCTCTTGCACCTCCGGAGCTCTCCATGTCTCATTCAGTGCCTTTATACCATTTTGGGAACCAATAACGCCCTGCGAATACAGCTTGAACATTGACGGATTCGGTGGTCGATGGAAGGGTTCGATTATTCTGGGTATTGCGAGGCGAAGGTCGTCGATCTGAGTGTGTGAGTGTGATGTTCAGCGACTGGGTGCAAGTACAGACCTGAGCTTGCAGCTGCTCGAGCTGCGCAAGTGCAGCCATGCACTGTGCTTCATCCCAACCTGCGGAGTCTGGAGCGCTCATATTCATAGGGAGGCCAGCAAATAGACAGCAGCCAGATCTTCTCCAAGGTTCCAAAAAAGCGCTAGCAAAGAAGAGCGGCGCAGTCGTGAACGTTGGAAATGTGGACGACGAGGAAGCGCGCTCCGGCAAGCCTCAATGAACGTTTGGGCGGGTCTCGGTTCCACTGCGACCCCGGAATCATCCATGGACGAACATTACGGTCTCACGGTCTCACGTGCGCTGATTTTGTAGGTACCAGCCGTTTCATGATAGGGACAGCCTATACGCTTGTATTCTGGGACCCAAGAAATAAGGAGGGACAATTGGATAAGTGTAATCAATGGTATATTTGACCCTACGCTACATGTAAATCCAACAATTCTAAACGCTCCAATGTGATGCCACGTGCAGATGGCCCAAGCTGAAATGTTTACACAAATATTTACAACTTTGCTTTTGCCTTCTCTTGGGGTCCAATGAGCGCATCATAGACATTGAGTCCAAGGGTATCGACAGGTACTGGTGCGATGTGCGAGCTCAGTGCTCGCGTGTCGATCATCGAAGGGTTCAAATCTGAGATCTTTGCGGCACCAATTAGCCGCATGTTCATCTCCATCTCGTCCTTCAGCAGTTGCATAGCGTGGTCGACACCAGGAAGACCATACGCAGACATGGCGTAAAGGAACGGGCGACCGATACCGACACCGGTCGCACCAAGGCACATGGCTTTGATGATGTCCGTCGCGCGACGTACACCTCCGTCGATGTAGACTTCCAGGCGGTCTTGCCAGCCGCGCGCGCGCAGAACTGGCATCACTTCGGCGAGGATCTCGATGCCGGAACGTGCGGTGTCGAGCTGGCGACCGCCGTGGTTGGACAGAACGACACCCTGCACACCGACTTCGACGGCGCGAATAACGTCCTCAACGCACTGGACTCCCTTGAGCAGGATGGGCATTTTGGTGATGCTCTGGAACCAGGCGATATCCTTCCAGCTCAGACTCGGGTCAATGAAGGACGAGATGGCACGAGCAGCACCCTGGCTTCGGTCGACCGCTGTCCCGGAGCTGTTTTGCACGCTCGAACCAACATCGCTGAACTTTGATCGCATATCTTTCTCGCGACGACCGAGCTGCGGTGCATCGACCGTGATGAAGAGGCCCTTGCAGCCGCGCTTCTCAGCGTGCTGTACAATTCGCTTGGTGACTGCGCGGTCTTTGTTTACGTACAGTTGCAGCCATTGTACCTGGTCGTCTGCGGCATCCATGATCTCGTCAAACGAGCAAGATGCCAATGTTGGGATCATCTGGATGACATTGTGCTTCTTCGCGCCACGGGTCAAGACAACCTCGCCTTCTGGGTGTCCAAGCTTGCCGAGTGCAGTAGCAGTCACGTAGAAGGGGATATCGACCTTGGTGCCCAGCATGGTAGTGGACATGTCGACATGCTCGACGTCGACGAGAACTCGCGGGCGGAACCAGATCTTGTGGAAAGCGCTATGGTTTTCACGAAGCGTCTGCCATTGGGTAAGCTGTGTGACGGGAGGGTGGACGGACGGGCAGACTCACAATCTCATCATCCGCAGCACTCGAGTAGTATGCCCAGGCTGTCTTCTTCATGACCTTGCGAGCGACCGCCTCGAAATCCATCAAGTTGTAGCACTGCTCCAGGATGGGCATGCGCTCGATGCGCTTCAGCCGCTCTTCCTCGTCGGGGTCGAACTCCTTCTCTTCCTTGGCGACGGTCCCCATGTCGACCTCGCCGAGGTGCTTGTCCTTGGGCAGGTACTTTTCGAGTGTGTCGGGCGGGTGGATGGGCTCGTACTCGTTGGTGGCATCCTTGCCGGCGTACTTCAGGATGATCTTCGGGCCTCCCGGGTGCTCTGGCAGAAACTCGGTGACATCGTAGGCGCGGCCGTGGACAATGACCCAGCACGAGTCGCGACTGTTGTGCTTGGCGATCTCCTCGCCGGTGAGCTGCACCACCTGGGTGTTGTTGCTGGAGTGGTTCATGACGGGCGAGACAGCAATGGCGAGATATCGGGGTGTGAGAGGGAGGGGAGACGAGACAGGCACGGAGAAGGGCAGCACAATTTATTGCTGCAGCTGTTCACTTATCTCCAGACACTAAAGCGCAGGGCGGGCGGAATGTGCAGGTTCGCGACGGCCATTTCTCCACGGTAGCTCGGGACATCTCGTTGCGGGGATGTCGGAAGCACGTATCGGCTGCACACTGTGTGGACTGTGTGGACGGAGCGGCGGAGCCCCAGCATTCACTGGCCCATGCACTGGCCTAGGCATGCACTGGCCTGGCCGCCGTGGCAGCGTCCAAAAGAGCAACCCGACTCGGATTTCTGTAATTCCACGCCTGTGATAGGAGCGAGGTCGGACTTCTCAGCGGCCGTGCATAGGTAAGCTGGCTGCTGGCTGCTGGCTGCTGTGGGTCTGCGGCCCTGCCTCGCCAGCTCAGCCGCCTCAGCGCTTCCGAACCTGCGGGGGAGGAGCGTGGCAATGACGCGCATTGCAGCTCGGACTAAGCAATGCTTTGTTGTCCAACAAACACTCGTTGGCGCGCACCTTGCTTGCTTCGTGCCTGCTTCAAGCTTGCCAGGACCGATCGTGCTGAATGCGAACGCTCGTCTTCGCTGCATTCCCACCGCTGCTGCTGCTCATGACTGATCAGACACCCTCGGCGGCAGATGGATCGCGCACCTGACCTGCCTGCGGGCCAAGAGGGCACCTAGCGCCATCCGCGCTCTGCCAGTGTGCTTTGCTCACGGCACTGCTCTGCCTGCAACCGCAGTCAAGCACAGGTAGCTCTGCCTGCGTCTCTGTTCGCGAGACCGACCCTTTCAGTCTGCGACGCGCCCTTCCACACGCGCCATGAGACTTGTCCGGCAATCACTTTCCTTTTGTTGTCCCCGAAACAGCCACCAGGACAGCCGCAGGCCTAAGCAGTAAGAACAAGCAAACCCGTTCACCACGCCCGTCCAGCACGACCGAGAGACAAATACAACCACTCCAGCCTTGCCCCCGACCATCAACGTGTCGCCATGGCAAACAGTCTCGAGGCAAAGATCGTGGTGCTCGGCAGCCAGGGCGTAGGTAAGACGTCCTTCGTCCACCGCTATGTCAAGAACGCATTCGCACCGCCCTCCACCCAGTCTACCATCGGCGCATCGTTCTTGACGAAGAGAGTCATCGACGTCGATACCTCAACAGTCGTCCGCCTACAGATCTGGGACACAGCGGGCCAGGAACGCTTCCGGTCCATCTCCAAGCTATATTACAGAGGTATGTCCTTGCCTGAGAATCCCCTTTGGCTGCTTGCAATCGTTGCAGACCGCTTTCCTGCTGTTGTTTACCCCTCACCTCGCCCCTTTCCTTGTTCATGGCGCTCCTTGCAAACTTCCAGAGGTTGCCGCGGTGATCCCGGCCAGGATGCTGCCCAAACACGGCCCACGCTTCCAAACGCCGACCGTGAAATTCAGAGCTCATGCCATGTCTGCCTGAACCTCGTTGATCCTCCGAGCTAACGCGCATCCGAAACAGGAGCAAATGCCGCGGTTCTCTGTTATGACATCACCGACCCACAATCGTTCGAGGAGATGGGCAGGTGGCTGAAGGAACTCAAGACGAATCTTGGCGACGACATTATCCTGCACGTTGTAGGTACCAAATCCGACGTGGTCGCCGAGGACCCTTCACAGCGCAAAGTCCCTTTCGAGCGGTGCATAGCCTACATCGCCGAGCAGCTTTACCCTACGCAAAGCGCACAAGAGCACAGTGGGCACCCTGGAGGTTATGGCACGGCACCTGCGGCTTTCCGGAGTGGCGCCATGGCCTCTCCTCAGAGCAACAGGTCCAGCGGCTTCTGGGGCCAAGATATTGGTTGGGACTGTTGTCACGAGATTAGCGCCAAGGATGGCGAGGGTGTTGATGAGGTGTTCCGCGTCATTACGAGGAAACTGGTCGAACAACAGCAACGCAAGTTCGAGGCTGAACAGAGACAGCTTGCCATGGCTGGCGTAACACCCGGTATTGATGCGCATGGCAACATGAATGGATACTTCGATTACCCTGGAAATGGGAATGGAAGTTTCCGCATCGGAGCAGGGGACAAGCGGCGAAGCTGGCTAGGATTTCCCACCACGCCTGGCGCGGGTGGCCACCAGCAGGAATGGGAGCAGGACATATCACGAGCCCAGAAGGAGAAGAGTGGCAGATGCTGCTGAAGACGGAGGCTTGGCTGTTCCATCATATTCGTCCTCGCATCGATGCGTATTGGAGGAAGATTTCTGTTGCTCGATGCAGAACCAACACGCAGCGCACCAGGATGGAGCATGCCCTATCATCGAGGCTTCTATCATGAACAACCCGGAACATTCCATACGACTTTCTCTCGTCGGAATACCTGGCCACTTGACCCACCGACTTTCAGTGGAATTGCACTTTGCTTCTCGATTTCATAATTCTCCTGTCCATATCGGCATTTTCATGGAAACGCATTACGACATGGCGTAGAGCGTTTCAGTTGACTCATCAGCATAGCGATTCCATTGTATGTCCACACTTGCTTTCCTCTATCAATCCTGTACCTTGAGCTTTTTGTCTCTATTCTCGGTCTGCGGACATTTCTACATGGGCATCCCAAAAGTCATAGCGAAGGAAATGATGATTGCTGAATCTGTTGATTGATGGCTCGCTCGTATGACTGATCCACATCTACTATACAGCACCTACGACCCTTGATCTCGACGCTCGCCTGACGCAATTATTGACTCGATAAAGATATGTAATGACGCGTCTGCCACACACACGCTTGATGCTGCACGCTGTACAACCTACAAGGGCCAGACCCGACTCATAATCTACAACATTTGATACAATGCATCTAATCTATTTCATGCGGCCAGGAAGCACAATGTGAGCTGCTATGAGTATCAATGTAACGACTGATTTACTGTGCGCGAAGCCAGGAATACCAAATGAATGTCGTCGGCAATGTCAATGCACGTCGACACTATGAGAGGGGAGCACTGTGCATTCAACCAGCGACGCGAGCGCTCATGCGAACGGACGGCTGATCCTCGACAGCATCCCAGGATTGCATCACTTTAGCTGCAGCTTCCTCATCGTCGAGGCGAGCGCTCATTGGCTCGAATACGGGACTCGCGGAGCGCGATATGTCTTGTTGCGGCACAACCAAGCTGGTCCCGTTCGATTGGATCCGTGCGGGCACCAGCAAGGCCCCCTCGTCCATAAGTGAATCCCGTTTTCGTGGAAGCTTCTGGCGGAACCCGAGCTCAGAGGCTACCATCTCGATGCTCTTGAAGTACTGTTGAGTTTCAGCTTTGATGAAGTTCTCAAGATGTGTTCTAATGATATGCACCAGGAGGCTGGTGCTGGGTGCGTACCTTGACCGTTTTGACCTGCAACTCCAGCGTGGCATCTTCGTCGACGACAATCATTGGGTGCGGATGGGATTGGAGGCTGGACAGAGTCCACATGTGGTTTACACCGCCTTCGATGCATCGTTGTAGAGCCAATGCTTTGTGTGCGCCTGTAATAATGATGACGACCTCACGCGCCTGAGGTTACGTTAGCCACACTGTTGAGCTGAACACATACACGTTGGTGGAACTAACATCGAGGACCGTCTGGACTCCAACCGTCAGTGCCATCCTGGGCACTTGATCCAGGTTGTTACCGAAGAACCGTGAGTTGGCAAGAATGGTATCGTACGCAAGGGTCTTTACACGTGTACGAGACTTGAGGCTGGAACCAGGTTCATTGAAAGCAATGTGTCCATCGGGTCCAATACCGCCCAGGAACAGCTCGATGCCGCCGACGGCCTGGAT
This sequence comes from Didymella arachidicola, assembly GCA_016630955.3. Classification (NCBI taxonomy): domain Eukaryota; kingdom Fungi; phylum Ascomycota; class Dothideomycetes; order Pleosporales; family Didymellaceae; genus Didymella; species Didymella arachidicola. Next base: position 740,340 of record CM049986.1, read on the forward strand.
TTTCTCCTCGTACTTCTGGCACTCGAGCTCGAGGTCGGGAGCATTGCCGTTGAGGATGTTGATGTTGTTTGGCTTTACATCGACATGTGAAAAGAAGTGCTTGTACATGAAGCTGTGGTAGCTCTCAGGGTGGTCCCGTGGAATACCAACGTACTCATCCTAGTTGGGTCAGCCGCTTCTCCTCACTATCATGCTGTTGTGTCACGCCCTGAGGCAGGGGCCGGTCGAGACAACGCAGGGTCAATATTTCGTACCATGTTAAAGGTGACTACATTGCGAAAAGAGATATCGCCAGACTTGTGCCGCTGGACAAGATGCTGGTATATGAGCACAGGGCTGCTGCCGGTGGGCAGACCAAGCACGAAGGGTCGTTCAGCTGTGGGATTGAATATTTTGATACGTTCTATGCATGGACGTTAGTGGCCTGCCTCATTGCGCAAGGGGTTGCAGGAGCATGCACCAATCATGTAGTCTGCAATGTACTTGGACGCAGCTTGAGGGTCGTCGCGAATGATCAGCCGCCTGTAAGCGGTGAGCGTACTGTTGAATATAGACGGGCTATGGCATGAGCATACATGATGAAGTAATGGCCCGATGACTTGAGCAGTTCTGAGGTGAGCAGTAGGGGGGGTAGGGGTCCTGAGTTCGTAGCAGTGTGCCCTTATAGCAGCGGAAGAGTATTTGAGAGGCCTCCAGAAGACTCGGGCCCTTCACGGGGCCTTCAAGAGACCTTCACGTCACTTTTGCGGGGGACAGTAGGGTTGCAAGCTCGTTCGTCAATCAGGGTTCTCTTTGTCAGAACGTGACAGCGACGACAGGTGCCGGATGCGATCGTGAATCAGAGCTGGCATCGACGCGTCTCTTTCGGTACAATTGCCCATGGTGAGCTCGTGGTGGGTCAGGTGGTCCACGATGCAGTGCCATGGTCGCAGAGGTAAACGTGGTGGTACAACGCGCCTATCTCTCGACGCTGACGGGCGAGGGGCCATGTCACAGCAGCATAGGCTATCGCAGATGCCTGCCATGTCGGTCTCGCTGTGCTGACGGCTACCACGCCGTTAGTCATGCGTTATCACGATGCACATGGCAGATGAGGAACTTCGGTACGCATGGCAGCGGAGCAGCGTCGACGATGCTCGATAAGGCGTTGATAGTGAAGATAGCAGTGGGTGGGTGTAGCCGTGGTGACATCGAGGGCGGAGAGCGTTACACGCATGGCGCGAAGCCATCGGTCTCTAGCGCGAGTCAGGCCCTGCAGGCGCGACCAGGCGCAACCAAGGAAATGGGAGGAACGCCTGGAAATCCTGGAAATCCTGGGTCCCGATAACAGCGACAGGGGGGCTCCACTCCACACCTGGGCACAGTCCCCCGCCTCGAGCTAGATACCGAGTCTGGCAAGTAGCAAGCACTCGCCACCAAACCGCTGCAGCACTGCGCAACGGGCAGGCGCTGTTTGGGAGTAACACAGCCAATGCAGGCCAAGGTCGCTGATGCCGGCCACGAACGCCTCGCAGCCAGCAGCAGCCAGCTCACGTCCCTGTTGGCGCAGAGCTGGCGCAGAGCTGGCGTAGAGCTGGCGCATACGGTAGATTCGTGCTGCCTTCTCAGGGCCGGGGGTGTCGCGTGCAGCTCTCGGATCAGGAGCGGGAAAGCTTCGCAGCTTTGACAGTGAATGGCCCTTGCTCTTAAACGGGGCCCTCCCTTTGAACTTTCACTCCAGCCCGGCTCACCACACCCCACCATAAATAGCCAGGGACCATTGACGTGGTCTGAGCGCCGTCAGCCTCTCCAACTACTAAACTACATCTCTCGCTTCTCTCCTTGCCTGCACTTGCACTGTTACTGTTCAATCAGTCGCTTCACCCGTGAGGTCGACTCCCGCACATTGCAACGACACTACGCCCTGCCCATATTGCGCGTCACACCATGTCGACCAATTCGACCAACGACGAGAAGAGCAGCGTGCCCGTCCACGATGTTCACACCCCCGAGCATTCGCTGAGCGACAGCAACACGCTGGTTCTCCCCAAATCGTGGAAGTACAGGCGCTTCACCGTCTTCGGCTACAGGCTGCCCTGGTTTGCCTCACCTCCCGTGCAGCTCGTTATTGTCTCGCTCGTGTGCTTCATGTGCCCGGGTATGTTCAACGCGCTCAATGGTATGGGAGGCGGCGGCCAGCTTGACCCCACCGCCAACAACAACGCCAACACTGCCCTGTACTCCACCTTCGCTGTCGTTGGTTTCTTCGCCGGCACATTCACCAACAAGCTCGGCATTCGCACTGCGCTCTCTTTTGGTGGCATTGGCTACTCAGTCTATGTTGCTTCCTACCTCTCCTACAACCACACCCAGAACCTGGGATTCACCACGTTCGCCGGTGCGCTTCTCGGTGTGTGCGCTGGTCTGCTGTGGTGTGCCCAGGGTGCTATCATGATGTCCTACCCCCCCGAGGAGTCCAAGGGTCGCTACATCTCCTGGTTCTGGATGATCTTTAACTTGGGTGCTGTGATTGGCAGTCTGGTAAGTCATGCCCTTGCTTGCGTAACCCGAAGTGAATGTTAACGGTCGCTAGATTCCCCTCGGCCAGAATATCCACACCACAACCGCTTCCTCTGTCAATGATGGCACCTACGTTGGATTCCTCATTCTCACCATCATCGGTGCTCTGCTCGCCTGGCTCCTCGTCGATGCGAGAGACGTCATTCGTGCCGATGGCTCCAAGGTCATTGTCATGAAGCACCCTTCGTGGAAGTCCGAGATCACTGGATTGTGGGAAACCTTCTTCACTGATCCCTTCATCATCCTCTTGTTTCCCATGTTCCTGGCTTCCAACTGGTTCTACGCTTACCATTTCACCGAGATCAATGGCGCTTATTTCAACACCCGCACCCGCGCACTGAACGGCGTTGTATATTACATCATGCAAATTGTCGGCGCATACGTCTTCGGTTTTGCTCTCGACTACAAGGGAGTCAGCCGTACGACCCGTGCCAAGGGTGCTTGGGTTGCTCTCTTTGCCACAATCATGATCATCTGGGGTTTTGGCTACATGTTTCAGAAGACCTACGATCGCGCCTGGGCTGCAGACGAAACCAACCCCAAAAAGGACTGGTCTGATGCCGGCTACGCTGGACCTTTTGTCCTCTACATGTTCTACGGTTTCTCCGACGCTGCGTGGCAGACTTGCGTCTACTGGTACATGGGCGCACTCACCAACAACGGCCGCAAGCTTGCCAACTTTGCCGGCTTCTACAAGGGTATCCAGTCAGCCGGTGGTGCTATCACCTGGGCTCTTGACAACAACGGCATTGCGTACATGCATATGTTCTACAGCAACTGGATTCTTCTCGCCGGTAGCATGCTCATCGCCCTGCCTGTCATCCTCTTGAAAGTCAAAGACACTATTCCCATCGAAGAGGACATTGCCTTCACCGATGAGACTATCGCCGAGGTAGCTCCTAAGGCTCGCGTCTCCACTGCGAACGACGAGGTCGAGAAGGTCTAGGGCCGTTTTCCTTTCCAACTTTCACGATTCACGACACCATCTCTATTGTAATTCTCAAGGGAATCTGTGCAGGTTCATGATTCGGCATGTTCGATACCACAGTTGGCACGATTGTTTCCTGTACATCACTTCGCAGAGTCACGTAGCCTGCTTCTCAGTCTCTCAGACGAACGAGCTGTTTTGACAGGTCTCTGCACGATACCCCCGGTCTTTCTTCTCACATGCATCAAGCGGCAGCGCTAGTAGCGGATCCATAAATTAATCGAATGATCAATTCACCACCTGTGCCTCATCGACTGTAAAATTGACGCGCTGTGCCAAAATCGTAAATATCTCTTGACATTTTGGCCTTCAGCCTGACATGCATGTAGCACCATACAACGATTCCTTCTGCTGTCCCTTGTATGGATCTGAAGCTTCTACCCAGCGTGAAGTTGTGCGTCTTCTTCGAAACATCCGTATGAGACGTTGACGCCCTGTCGTGCCAGCTCTGTGCCCTGACGACATTCCTGAGTGCTAGTTTTCATTCTGCGCAAGGCTGGCCCGTTTGTCCTTGCTGGTGAGCCACATGTATGCTGTCATAGAGATGAGGAACGCTGGAACATGCACGCAAGCTCGTTCTAGCCAGCCGCAGTATGCGACACGATGTTTCAATCCAGGCTGCCCTCGAGGACGCGCTCAAGGCACCCTAGGCCCACGAGGGCAGCGTACTACATGCGGGGAAGGTAGCGTTGTCAGCGCCAAACGGCATTAGGTGCCCATCACGCATGAACGCCTTAGCAGCAGCAACGTAGGAATATATTGGGAGGAGGCGTATATTAACCAGACACGGCTACCTGGCTGACGGAAACGATGTCCCGCAGCAACAGGCGGGAACGGACCGCACGTGCCCGCAAACTGCAGAACATTGTTTCCAAGCTTCTGCAAATGCATCTTTTTCCCGTGGTTGCACACACGGACAAGTGAGATCGCCACAGCCGCAGGACGCCTGCAATTTAACTGAATCGCGGCGGCCATCCACTCGAGTCCCGGGGCTCGCACCTTCATGTGGCTAAGCGTGCGATCGAATGTAACGTAGCAAAGAAACCCCACCAACGCTCGCCCTGCCTGCACTCGCCTTGCCTGGCGCCAGCGACCAGCGACGTTGTCCGCGACCAGCGTCCTTGCTGCCGTGCCTCTGGCAAATACAACCTTTATGCTCTGGATGGCCGTATCACCAGGCGACATCGGTCACCACCGGCCCGCAGCAACCTCGTTGTGCATTGGAATCCACAATGCTGGAAGAACTTGCTTGGTTTCTTCAAGTCTGATATAACGCACGCAAACGACATTCACTCTAAGACCTGGCCCCGCTGTCATTGCTACTTTCACCATACTCTGCCCCTCTATGCCATCCCTGACGTTGAGACGATACAAAAGCCGCCGCGTCACCCACACTTCTGACTGCAACGGCGCCTCGGGCAGCAGTCACCATCCGCCTGCCGCCGACGACGACGACAACCGCTGCTGGTACAAACAGCTCATGCTCGATTATTGGCAGGGCCTTCTTGCGGCTCTGAAGCAGTTAGCCATGCTCCCTTCACTAATACACACCGTTCTTCCGTTAACCTCACGGAAACGCAATATGCGTGAGGTTCTGCGGACCTATGACCGCACCATGGACGACTTCTTGCGCGAGACACAACGCCTTCTGGAGAACCCCCTCGACACCGCAAGGCTGCAACAGATTTCTGCCGGACTGCAGGAGCAGTTTGCGCCCAAACTTCGGGCTAGTGACATTTGCATGCTTCCGTCCTACAACCACAAATTGCCTTCCGGGCTTGAAAAGGGGACATACCTGGCGCTCGATGTTGGCGGCTCAACGTTCCGCATTGCTTTAGTGGAGCTAAATGGCAGGCAGCCTGGGGCCAAGAACATGCGCATCGTCAACATGAAGAGTTTCAAGATTGATGAAAAGGTTCGACAGCGACGAGGAGTAGACTTCTTTGACTGGATGGCTGAGAAGATTGAGATCGCGCTTGCAGAAGCTCCGCCCCAGAAGGTCGACAACATGAGCAGCTTTCCTATGGGACTAGCCTGGTCCTTCCCCATCGAGTATGTACACTTTCCATTGCTTGACTTCAATTTTAACACCGCTCCTAGACAGACATCATCACGTAGTGGAAATCTTCTCGACATGGGCAAAGGTTTTCACGCAACCGACGGCGTCCTCGGTCAAGACCTCAGCGAGCTGATTATGGCGCCGTGCAGGAAAAGGGTAAGCGTAACGTCACGACCAATTTTAGCACAGATTAACATGTAGCTAGCATCTACCAGTGCATATGGACTCCATCGTCAACGATTCCTCTGCAACGTTGCTGTCACGGGCCTACGAAGATCCATCCACACGTTTTGCCGTCATTCTCGGCACTGGGTTCAACATTTCCGTGCACCTGCCCGTTTCGTCACTTGCAGCAACCAAGTATAAAGGCTACCCCCAGAAGTGGTTAGACGAAGCCACGCACGTCCTTGTCAATACCGAATGTAGCATGTTCGGAAAGAACGTCTTTCCAACCACTCGTTGGGATGATCAGCTCAATGCAACACACATGCGACCGGATTTCCAGCCGTTTGAACATATGATCAGCGGCCGCTACCTCGGGGAGATCGTCCGCCTGATCATTGTCGAGGCTGTCCGCACTGCAGGTTTGTTTAGTGGTGAGCTGCCAGCAAAGATGAGCGAGCCGTATTCCTTGGATACAGGCACCATCGCTGCTATGGAAATGGACGGCTCAAAGCACCTTGCTGGCGCCACCGCAATCCTGCAGACGAAGCACCCGCTCAGCAAGCCGCCTACATACAACGACATCCAGTTTGTTCGACAAATTTCGCAACTTGTTTCGCATCGTGCTGCTGGGTTCCTCGCTACCGGAATCCACGCGTTGTGGGTATTGCGCACTACCGCAGAGGGCCTCACACCAGCATCCGCCGGTCGGATGAGCATTGGCTGCAATGGCTCTGTAATCGAAAAATATCCATTGTTCAAGGAACTTTGTCAGACACATCTTGACGATCTTGCCGTTGCATCTGGCGCCGAGCCCGGGTCGATCAAGCTTGAGATCGCGATTGAATCCGCCATCTTCGGCGCAGCTGTTTCAGTCTGCAGTCTCGAAAGTCAATCGACGGCGCTGCACATGTAGACAGCAGGCCACGGCGGAATAATACCAAACATAGAGTTCATGTTGTGTTTCACACGCATACGGTGAGCATTTGCTTTATACCCTCTCAGCGACGGAGTTTTGTACATACAATTCAGATACAGGATTGAAGGTTCTTGCATAGCCGGTCTTGATGACTGGTGATTGGGCTCATGGTAGCATAGGGGACATGATGGAACGAGTTCCCTACAGCGTTTCGGTATAGCATATGGCCCTTTGGGCCGCCATCTAGCAACACTATTGTTGAATGCCATCATGATACATCACCCCGCGCGCAAGCACTTGGAGACGTTGCATCACGGTCTGACTGACGCGCATGATGGAACAATCGATGGCAAGTCTTACGCTCCCACCTTTGCTCTTCGATACGCAGCCTTGATCTATGATGATCCAGGTTCTCTAGTACCGGAGCACACCCTCGTCAATCAACGTTGATGAACTCCATCTCTTTCGAGGGGTGCGCGCATCCTCGCCGATCTGGTATTCCATCGTATCACGTCTTCGGCACGAGCGCATGGGATGCATACTGCGAGGTCGCATCAAGCCAGGAAGCCACGGACGGCTCCACGCGAGATGGGACATGGCATGAACATGGCATACAATAGCATTGTGACCGTGATAACGTGGACGCGCAATATCAACCTTAGGGTTCGGGTGCAGCGTGGGGAATGTGGAGACAGTGTAGGGATTATCGCACTGTAATGTTAGGTGTGATAGTGTCTTTCCATCAGAGACGGGAGGGGCCAGGCATGTACCACCGGTCGGGAAAGGGCACGCAAAAGGCAAGTGTGATTAAGCGCCTAGCACCGTGACTCTGTGCAGAATCAAGACTTGGACGAAGACATCGATGCCTGGCTAGGTCTTGATGACATCTCGCCTGTGGTGTCACCATAATGACACGTTCTTGAAACTGTGCCATCTGCGTGAAGTTTTACAGATTGCTCTCGACCCTTCTGTCCGGGCGAATCACTGCACCGACAACAAGAGACGAGACTCGTTACTGAGGTGTAAGTTTCTAATCGGTGGTATGTGGTCGTATCCACTGGGCTCCACATGGATCATTGATGGCCAACAAGCCGAGGATAGCCAAGCCTTGTCTGCCCAGTGTTCGGTGCATGGGCATTTCAGGAGCAATGTTCCGGTGTATCGTAGGATTACCTGATGGTTTAAAAGATTGAAGATGATTGCGGTGTTCCCCTTTGAGACCTCGTGCCGAGGCTGAACCTGAATCCATGTAGATGCACAGCAAGCTGATGCCATACACCGTTACATCGTCGGTGACCATCGGCGCAAATGTCACAACGACACCACACCACTGCGCACGACAGACGTCGATTCCTTAGTCCGTTGTTTCGCATCAAAATGGCTGACAGAGGCTTCGATCTCGGGCTGGGCGTTCATATTCTAGTTACTTGCTTTTGTCTAGCGCAATCTTCAGCAGGAACACGTTCGCACACCAGATTTTCACTCAGCCTCTCTGAAGGGCAGAATGCGACGATCATGAGGGGTTGTGCTGACAGGCTGGCTGCTGTTACATTCCCGCGGTATCCTAATGCAAGCGTTTGATGCGTTCGGTCTGCAAGAGCAACGAATGACGATATGCTGGGTGAAAGCGTGCTATATGTGAGGTTACAGTAAAGAAGTTGTTACCCGTCTGTCGCGTTCTTCGGTCGTAACCATCCACAGAAGTCATGATGATCCCTCAATCTCGATGTGTTTGGAAAGTACCGATTAAAATTCTCACACAGTCCGTGGATATAGTGCTGCCTGTAGCCAACGCCCAAAAAAAAGTGGCCTGGTATAGATACTAAACATGTAACAGCCGAAAGAAGCCCGACAAAACCATTTCGGTCCTCTGAGACAGGTCATACAAGAAAAGGTCGTAGCAGTCGTAAGGCAGAGTAATCATGCTCGCTGAGGATCAAGAGATGACAATCGGACAGATGGAGCTGTGTTCGAGAACGTATGAATATGCGCAAAACACCGACCATTCTCAAAGGATCATCCAAAAAGAGAATAGACGCATGACGCGGTCCGCGCCAAGATGCGCCACAGCAAGCAGAGAGGGGTCATTCAAAAGTCGACAGTTTCGTGCACAAGAGACACATCTCTTCATGCAAGGAGGATGCGCAGCCAATTGGGAGGACACTGCGGCGTTGGTGAGAGCAGACACCGCGACAGAACATACTCAGAGCAACTGAAGAGTTCACACGACACGAGTCCAGTCGGTAACCCTCGAGTAGATCAGTAAGCTGAGGCTTCGAAGTACCGTTTGGATCGATTCTTCTTTTCGAGAGAAGTTGGATCCTGGGGCAGATTTGTGTGGTGAACGACATGCGGACGGTACACAGCATCGACAGGTGGCATCCAGTCGTCAAGCCCGAGAGGGAAGTACTCATATAGCAGGTCAGCACTCTCGTCGGGGCTGTTGATAATGCCGATGGAGAAGGATGGTGGACGTGCTGGGGCAACACGTTTCCTGGCGTGCTCAACAGGTGAGGGTGCCTTCTTTGGCTCGTCTTCAGTGAGTGAAAGAGTGACTGGCGCGATCGAAGTTCTTTGTGGAGGAGGAATGCTTCTGGAGACCTCGGGCGTAGATTGTGCATATGGTACCGCGTGCGGCATCTGCGACGAAGGTGGGTCTGGCGGTATGGCGGTCGTGGCACCTCCGCCAGGCACTTTCCAGTCAGAAAAATCTGGTGATATTGGTGCTTCCACAGCGCTGAGATCGTACGGTACCTGCATCATGTTCTCCGCTTTAACGGTTGCTGTCATGTTGCTTTGCACCTGATTCTGGCTGACGTGAGTAGCTTCCCCAATGGTTGTACGACTTGGCTGCTGAGGGACATGAGACTTGCGAGCCTGCGCGGTTCCACCACTGATAGGCATGTCTTTGCGCGACTGGAAGTTCCTCGGGCTTCTGCCACGAACAATGATCGCACTTGAATGGATTTCACACAGAGGAACCTTCATGCCGTTGGCGAGCGACGCTACGACCTTCAGGCGTACGACGAAGTGCTGTTGCAATTCCTTTCTTCTGCCGTTGTTAGCGGTCGCTATGCGAAACTGCAGTCTCTTCCAGCTTATGGGAAAAGAGACATAGTTGCTGTCCATATCCTGACCCGTGGACAAGTCCAGAGGGTATGTTGGAGGCTCTTTCTCTGTCTTGTCTTCGATAGGCACTGTGCTCGTAGCAGGCGTCTTCCATGGCACTGATATGATCTTGACCGAGCTGCCCTCGAGAGACTCGGTTGCGGATATGGTGAGCTCCTGGCCAAGTATGGGTATTTGTTCGCCATGATCAGTCAGAAGGACATGCATGCTCCTTGGTAATGTGACTGTGCCTGTAATCTGGAAGAGATTGCGGCGATAGCAGGTTAGCTCTGACGGTGGTGGTTGAACGTCGCCTGCTATAGCCCACGGAGACTCGGCAAGAAAGAACATGCCGTGCAGCTGGGCTGACATGGACATCTGCACTTTTTGCTGCATACCCATGCTGAGGTCGAGAACAGTATACGGGACGCTAGGCAACGAGAAGCTTAGGAGCTTATTGTTGCTATCAATGCTAGGGCTCTCTGGCACACCGTTCTGTTCGTGCGGGTGGATTGATTGCTCGTATGTGCTGTGAACGTCGGAGAAAGGGTCCTCGTAGGTGCTCGGAAATCTTCGTAGAGGCGGTGCTGGGTGCTGCATGTGGTACTGCGACACGGAGAAGGCATCTTCGCTCCTGCGCAAAAGAATTAGCAGATAGTCGCGCGCAGGGCTGCAACTGCTTACGCAAACGTCTCGTTGTCGAAAACCGAGCGCTGGTCATATTGATCAATTGGCGCCATGGGCATGGCCATATGCTGTTGCTCAGGACCAGGAACGTTCTGCATCAGCATGGGCGCCGCGAGATACGACATGGTGGTGGTATCGAAGCCCTCCATGGCGGTGGTGCAGACTGGCAAAGGCTAGGCGCATTCGCGCAGCAATGGAGAAGAAGCAATCAGGCGGCAGCGGCGGGGCTGCGGTGAAGTGAGTGCGGAGGTAGCAGCAGTGGTGAGGTGCTTTGGATCGTCGTCGGCGCAGTCGTCGGCGCGGAGAAGCTGGGGATGACAGGCGAGCGTGTGTGAGGCTAGAGCAAGGGTGTGTTTGGGCGAGCGAGATTGAGATGGCGATGTCGGTGATGCAAGCGCCGCATAGGGAGCGCAGCCGGTAATGCGTGCGCACCCAGACAATATCTGTAGCTCCAGTGCCTGTCGCTGCTGAAGCTGTGTGACTTGAGCCCACCGCAACTGATCACATGCAGGCCCGAACCGCCAAGCAAGATGCGCGGAGTCGACAATGCAGGCGAGGAAAGCTCCCGCGGCCGCAGTGGGGCACGGAACCCAGCAACGTCTACCTGCAGATTGCAGACAAGGAGCACGACAAAGAATAGAGGCTGATGCAAGACAAGACTGCACCGTGGCAGAGATTCTCGAAGGCTTCTCGAACGGACAAGCCGAACGTTGGCAGTCGCAGATCAGGGCGCCCTCGAGCCGAAAGAGCCAGTGAGCGAATCGCGCGCCCCCTCCTCCTCCTCCAATTCGAAGCTATGGCAACCGCGTCCAGAAATAGACCAAGCTTTCCTGCTCCTCCACTGCTCTATCCTGACGACATCCGCCCACGCATTCGCTGAGTGATTTTCATAATTCGCGTGTTGGACACTATAGTGCTAGGCAGAGCCAAAGGGAGGAGTGCAACAACTTCATGCCATGTTGGTCGGGCAAATGCAACCGAGGGCTTGCTTCGTCACTTCCCCATTAGGACATCCACTAGTGTTATGCATCACAGCAACCACGGTATCGGTACCATGATGCGCGAGCTCGAGAAGATCAACAGCTGCTGGCAATTAGAGCAGCTATCATCGATTGTTCGGCTACGAAGCATTGGATGTGTGTACTACAGTAAACGCCTAGACTCCCGGGTATGCCAGGAGAACGATGGTTCGCCAAATTAGTCGCTTATCCAATAGGCCTTGTGTTACTGGCCGCCACAAGATATCAAAACGCCGTGAACGGATGTCGCAGGTACCTCAAGCAGGGGGTATCGTGGTCCATGTTGCTGCGTCGCAAGAGACCTCCTCAAAGTTGTGCATTACGTCGAAGCCCATTGAAGAAAAGCCGTCAAAGTTTCCATCACCATCCATCTGTACACGTTAGCAGTTTGATCTTGTGGGCCCTGGATCGCCACGACTTACATAGTCCAGCAGGCAGGCATTACAGCCTTGCTGTCTGATCTGTCGCATTCCAAGCAGAATCAGCCCTTGTAGGAGCGTTGAGTACTCTCCGGCGCCCGGAGATATGACTGGAGATGAGATACCCCCTGCGGTCTCCTTGAGATCCCTGAGTGGTGGTATATATTCAGATAGTCGTGAATGTTGATTATAGAGCACCACAGTGCCCACGAGCGCGCCGTCCTCGGGACGTTTGGCGCGGATGATGCCGCAAGCAAGAGGATCTTGCAGCGCAAGCTTATACACCTCGGCCAAACCTTGACGATTGCTGGTCTTGATATGATCCAGGATAGGCCCTGCATAATCCCAACCGTATATGAGGTCAAACTGTGCTCCAGCGCTCGCCAAGCTTTTCGCCATGCCTTCAGGTGGTGTCCAAGCCTGCAAGTTTCGAGCGACCATACTGCAGATTGGGCGAGAAAGGGCCGCACTCCATCCTAGATTGGCGAACCACGATCTCAGGCGTTTGCGCTCAGGACCATGACCTGTGGGAATTCCAAGGTACACGCTCGGCAATCGTGATCCTAATTGGAATCGCTTAATGCCTTCCTTTTGCAAAAGTGTCCTGATGGCTCGATTGTGTAGTGAGTGACCAATGGACAGTTTCCGCCGAGCAGGATCGACAAATAGCGCACTGATGACTCCAGTACCTGTTGATTTGAAGAAGTAGGTGGAGCAGAATCCGTACAGTGCTTGCGTACTGCTATTTCTCACCACGAAGTGTGACTCTTCGACTTCAGAATGGTGTAATATGAAAGAGCTGGATGTGGCATTTGATAACTCGGACCGTTGGTTCGGTGCTGCGCTTTCAACAACCACCTGAATTAAAGTGTCGAGGGCATTGGAGTCGCGATCCTCATTGAAGATTTCAACTAACCAGTGCTGTCTCGAAGGGTGGAGCTTCTGGCTCTTGCTAATTGTCCCCGGCAGTGTGCCCGTTGGCGAAAGCTCGCCATACAAGACTCTCACCAGCGAATTGAGCGCTGTTTCGGTGAAGTCATATGTGCAAATATACGTGCCGATCGAGGTGTCCATCGCGAAGTCATATGGCGAGCTGACAGCTACCACAATCAATGGTTTCTCGCGCTTCTCCCCGCCAGTAGTGTATTGCATATTGCAAATCATCGAAACATGCTTGGTAAAACCAGACTGGTACAAGTTGCGGTTGGCGTCTGCGGTGAGCACAATGATTGCGCTTGCGCGGTTGATGAGATTTTCGTGTACAGGTCGAACACCATTTGCCGTGTAGGAAGTATGCAACACGCGTCCGTTTCGCTGCCTAGCTAATGATCGGCCTAGTTCTCTGAAGACACGCTCTCCGCCCATAACGGAAGAGCTGTGTTCCCAAGCATGAGGCTCAGGAGAGTGCGTAGCCGCGGCGTCGGAGAGCTCTCGTGATGCGGCAGACGCTGCCAGAGGCTTAACCAATGGCGTCAGCAGCAACAGCTCCTCTTCGCTCTCTAGAATGTTGGTCAATGGTAGAAGCCGGTTCTTGTCGCGCACAACTGAGATGGAGCTGTTGTATGCTTTAGTGGACAGTGCTGTATGTGAGGGCTGGAGGGTTTCGAGATAGTTGACACCTGGCGGATTCAACGCTTTGTCCCATGACGTGCATTTTGCTTTCAGAGCTAGTACTCGCCTGAGGGAGTTGTACACCCGCGATCTGGAGACATCTTCGTTTTCGATTCCTGTCTTCAGGCCTTTCATCCCTTCCTGCTGGAACTCGAATGATCGGCAAAGAAGAACCACGTCACAGCCAGCATTGACAGCCATGACTGTACCACCTCCGACACCAATGTTATGGCTGAGTGCTTCCATCTCTAGGCATTCAGATACGACTACGCCGTCAAACCGTAGGTCAGTCCGCAGCAGTCCGTCGATCACCTGGTCGGAGAGGCAGGCATGCATGGCATTCAAGCCTGCAGAGGACATGGCGCAACCTCCGACAAACATCGAGTCAAGTCCTTTTTCGATAGCCTTCTTGTAGGGAATCAACGCACTCAGACTCAGCTGCTCCAGCGATTCTGTGATGATGGGAACATCGAGGGTTGACCCAAGGAACTCGAGGTTACCGTAGGATGGAAAGTGCTTGCCCAGTGTCACGACCCCGGCTTCTTTGTAACCTTGCATGAATGCGCAGCCATATGCCGCGACTTCCTGGGGATCGTCGCCAGCTGTTCTTACTCCGAGTGGTTGATTGCGTGCATTGGTGAGGACATCGAGACAAGGTCCAAAGATCCAATTGATTCCACAGGCTGCAATTTCTTGTGCAGTTGCTTTTGCTACTTCGAAAGCCAGGTCGGTCGATCCTGCAGCTGCCATACCCATGTTGCTGGGGTATTGTCGGATGTAGATCTCATCGAAGAGGCTGTTGACACCACCGTTCTCTTGATCAAGGCCGATCGCCAGAGGCACAGGGTGTCCAGCTTCGTGTGCGATCTTCTGCAAATCATAGCAAAGCTTTGTGGTCTGTTCCGCGGCTTGAGCCCAATGTCAGCAACGCTTATCAAACAACATTACATTGCGCCGTAGGCCTCGTTCCTCACATTTGCAATTCTTTGCAGTAAGCAAGATGGAGCCGACCTTGAAGTCCTCGATAATTGTCCGAATGTGTGGGGTAACTGTGGTCCCGTCGAACCCCATCATGAACATTTGGCCCTGATTGTCACGTTACTTGCTGATCCACTATGTCACGTAATGTGACAGGAGCTACCTACCATGGTCCTGCATTATGACAGCGTTAGCCGGATTTTTGGTCGCATTGCGCATTGTATGAAGAAGAGCGCGCGCGAAGCTCACCTATCGAGATCGTCCCAAACCGGGTCCAGCTTCTCGGTTTTGGCCGCCATAATGACCGCACCTGTCGCATCAGAGCCCGAAAACGATCTGAATCTGCGATGGGCGTTGAGGCTTGAACGTGACTCGCAGCGGCTTGTTAATGGAGGAAAGATGGAGGTGGATGCAACGGTCGCATTCACGCTTCCCGACTGCGCAGGCGACGACCCACTTTTCTCTCGGCTGTGGACTGGGGGAGGACCAGGTGACAGCTTCGTGCGTTATCGACGACTTTGCATCGATACCACCTCGAGTATCATCGCAATGGACCCAAACGCGCAACAGTCTGCGATAAGCCTCAAGAGATCAATGTCGTGTCACATTGTTTCTGATAGCCAGTGGACTTGCTTGTACAGGAGGTGTGCGCTTTTGGCGGCATCTCACGGCATTGCGACAGGAGCTTGCACCTGCTTGTGATAGTAACTGGCGTCATAGTATCTAATGACGTTGGACATCAAATCTCATTAATTTCATAGTATGCGCATCTTTCTTTCGAGGTTTTCTTAGCTTTGTCTCAACCGTGCTCCCTTTCCTTTTCCGGTCGTTGCCCTACCTGCTTGCCCTTACATTCGACCCTTACAGTCTGATACCTTACTATTCAGGCTTCTGCAGGTCCCACACAGCGCACGATGCCATCGATAGTAGCCACAAATGGAGACACGGACTTCGCACAGAGAGGTTCAGGCGTGACAAAGTTCACCAACTGCTTCCTAGTCAAGGGTGATGACCTCGTCAACGAAGACCTTTGGGTCAGCTCCGTCAGTGGCAAAATCTTAAATGGACAAGAGCTCCTGTTTGAGCACAAAACTGCACCGGATCAAATTGTTGACCTCGGTGGCCGCATCCTGTCTCCCGGATTCATCGACACTCAACTCAATGGGGCCTACGGGTTCGACTTTTCAGTCATCCCAGACGACGGTGCTGCAGCTTACAGAAAAGGTGTCTGTGGTGTCAATAAGAGTCTGATCGCGACTGGTGTGACGTCCTACCTACCAACACTGACTTCACAACCCCCAGAAGTCTATCACGAGGTTGGTGTGAAGGGCACACGCGTACGATAACTGCTAATGAATGCTAGGCACTCCCATATCTGGGACCTTCAGGCGGTGCTCGTGATCCGGCTTCTGGGTCTGAATCCTTGGGGGCTCATTGTGAAGGACCTTTCATGAACCCTACCAAGAACGGTATCCACAATGCCTCTGTCTTGCGCGAACCTACGCGTGGCATCACAGACATTGCCGATTGCTATGGTGCTGCTCACATCGGACACTCGTCTCCCGTCAAGCTGGTCACCCTCGCTCCAGAGCTTCCAGGGGCCTTGTCTTCCATCCAGGCCCTTACAGAGAGCGGCATCAGGGTGTCGATTGGCCATTCAGAAGCCACATACGAAGAAGCTAAGTTGGGCATCAAAGCAGGGGCAATTATGATTACACATCTCTTCAACGCCATGCGGCCTCTCCACCACCGCAATCCAGGGATCTTTGGCCTGCTGGGCACACCATCATCCTCCATACGCAAACCCTACTTTGGCATTATTGCGGACGGCATACATTTGCATCCTACATCTGTCAAAATCGCATGGAATGCGCATCCAGAAGGACTGGTTCTCGTAACTGATGCTATGCGCCTGGCTGGAATGCCAGATGGTACATACGACTGGACTAATGGGTCGCGCATTATTAAGCGGGGTCCGCTGCTCACTTTGGAAGAGAATGGCAAGATTGCGGGAAGCAGTATCCAGCTCGTCGATTGCGTTACCAACTTCTTGAACTGGACTGGCGCGAGCGTACCACAGGCTTTGAAGGCCGTCACCGAGACGCCGGCAAAAATGTTAGGCATGGAAAATGTCAAGGGCACGCTGAGGGAAGGCGCCGACGCAGATCTGGTGGTCTTGAGCCTGCAGGATGGCGCGGTAGGCGGCGAGAAGAAGATAGCGGTCGATCAAGTCTGGAAATTTGGCACGAAGGTTTCTGACAGACTCAACAAATGTTAGGCTGTAAGTCTTTGGAGTTTATTTTGTGTCCAAGAAGCTATAGAAAGTATCCCATGGACTGGATGCATGTCTTAGACAACAGCCCTTCGATCTTGAACACGTGAATGCCTGTCATGGCCGTGCTCGCACTTAGCTTAGCGCGTTCCGTGACATCATCCTTTCGATTGGCCGCCTAGAATGTGGCAGTCATCGCGTTGTC
Organism: Didymella arachidicola; assembly: GCA_016630955.3. Classification (NCBI taxonomy): domain Eukaryota; kingdom Fungi; phylum Ascomycota; class Dothideomycetes; order Pleosporales; family Didymellaceae; genus Didymella; species Didymella arachidicola. Next base: position 757,326 of record CM049986.1, read on the forward strand.
GCAATTTCAATCGCATCACCCGTGGCTTGCTGACGGCGTTTGCAAGACTTTTACCTTCACGATGAATGCGTGCAGGCGATCGTGAACTGAAGCAGGCATATGTAGCCACCCACTCCTCCTTCCCCACGCTTCCGCCTGGCATCGACGCTTCCGTATCCGCAACGCATGATCCTTCGTCTAGTGTAAATCGCCGCCCTTTGCATAAGCAGAACACCACGACATGGCTTCGTTGCCCGATAACGATGCTGCCTCGGCCTTGGCACCTATAATCACCGTCACCGATGTGCAAGACTCGAATGGTGCCAAGGACGACACATCAGTACTACTGGACGCCACAGGTGATGAAGTGGACGAGGAAGCACCTCCAGGCGCCGACGAAGAGACACGACTCAAGTTTCTGACGACAGGCACCCGCGCGCAAGATGACCTCGAACGTGACATTGGCCGCCAGGCCGACCAGCTGCTCACCGAGCAAGCGGATGCTCGAGACAAGAAGCGCATCGAGAAAGCAGAGGCAGAAGCGAAGCGAGCCGAAGCTGCAATTCAGAAGCTGCGCAACCGGCTCTCGTTGCCTGCGGTGGACACGCATAAAGCGAAGCTGAGAGGGGAGATCGCTGCATATCAGCTCAAGATCGAGAATCTTGACAAGGAAATGGATGCCATACAACAGCGAATTAACGAACGACATGCTGCGCCAGAAGGAGATGATATATTGCAGGATGGCGTGAATGGCCCTCTGGCTAACGAGAGTCGACGTGACTTTTTGATACGTACTGGCAAGATAACACCCTTCTCAAGATTAGCACAGAACCAGACTGGCTCAGGGACACTGGGGGAAACCATGCTGGATGCAGAGATGGAGGACATGGTGGAGGACACCAACACCGGTCCTACATCCCACCGAAATCTGATGAAGCCTGGCTTTCAGGACATTGACACCAGCTCAGAAGCACCAAGTCCTCAGTCAATAATACGCGCTCGAAAGCGACGGAAGATTATACCCTCGAGCGACGCAATGAGCTTACGAGCGTCCAGTGCGGAACTCGGCACAACGGATGGGGACAGCGATCACGCTTTCGATCCTGGCATGTCCGCGAAGCAGCTTGCCACACTGAACGACTCGGAAGAGGATTCGGATATAGCTGTAGATAACGATGATGAGGACTTCGGCACGAACGCTGGTCGCAAACGCAAAGCTAGGGGACAGCAATCCAAAACTTCGAAAGTGGTGTCTACTTCCGAAGCTGAGGCGAATCAAGAAGACTTGACAGGGGTCGATGATGGCAACGAGAAGGTGTTCCGCCAGCGTGTCGAAAAATGGTCAAAGAATCGCTCTGCGGCACGAAAGCGAGCAAGAGAACGAGCCAGTGACACCACAGCCGAAGACGAGGGTGAAGACGAGTGGTTCAAACCGCATCCGACGGAAGCTGATACTGTGTTCGAAGGCGGCTTCCGTATACCCGGCGATATCTACCCTGCTCTGTTTCCGTACCAGAAGACAGGCGTGCAGTGGCTATGGGAGCTGTTCCAACAGAACGTCGGGGGCATCATTGGTGATGAGATGGGGCTGGGTAAAACCATACAAGCCATCTCCTTCGTTGCTGGCCTGCACTATTCCAAGCTTCTCACTAAGCCTGTGATCGTAGTTTGTCCAGCAACAGTCATGAAGCAGTGGGTCAGCGAGTTTCATCGCTGGTGGCCAGCTCTGCGCGTCTCTATTTTACATACATCTGGCAGTGGCATGCTGAATACTCAGCGAGAGGACCGTTATGAGCGAGAGATGGAGTTGCGCAGCTATGGTGACTACGATAATACTCTGACCGGGGCTGGTAAGGCCGCTAAGAAGATCATCGAAAAGGCCAAGCGCGACGGCCATGTTCTAGTCACGACGTACTCTGGTCTTCAGACCTATTCGGAGTTTCTGACAGCAACCGAGTGGGAATGCGCCATCCTTGACGAGGGGCATAAGATTCGCAATCCCAATACAGCCATCACGATTCACTGCAAGGAGCTGCGGACACCGAACCGTATTATCCTGTCGGGGACACCTATGCAGAACAACCTCAGCGAGCTCTGGTCTTTGTTTGACTTCGTATTCCCTATGCGTCTAGGAACCTTGATCAACTTCAGGAACCAGTTTGAATTTCCCATCAAGCGTGGTGGGTACGCAAATGCCTCGAACCTCGAATTCGAAACAGCAATACAGTGCGCAGAAACTCTCAAAGGTGCCATCAGTCCGTACTTGCTACAGCGATTCAAGGTCGACGTAGCAACCGACTTACCTCAGAAAAAGGAACAAGTGCTCTTTTGCAAGCTGACAAAGCAGCAACGTCAGGCATATGAGGGATTTCTGCAGTCTGAGGACATGAAGTCCATTGCTTCCGGAAAGCGACAGATGTTGTACGGTGTCGATTTCTTACGAAAGATTTGCAACCATCCAGATCTGACTGAGCACAAGACTTTGTCGAAGCAGCCTGGCTATGACTATGGTGCACCGAACAAGTCCGGAAAGATGCAAGTCGTCAAGGAACTGTTATCACTATGGAAGAAGGGCGGCCACAAGACGTTGCTCTTTGCTCAACACCGCATCATGCTCGACATCCTGCAGAAGTTTCTCAACCACCTACCTGACATCAACTATCGTCGCATGGATGGCGAAACGCCCATCAAAGATCGACAAGACCTTGTTGACGAATTCAACAATAGTCCAGATCTTCATGTCTTCCTGTTGACGACCAAAGTTGGAGGTCTCGGTGTCAACCTCACAGGTGCTAACCGGGTCATCATCTACGATCCTGATTGGAACCCGTCCACCGATATCCAGGCGAGAGAGCGTTCATGGCGCCTCGGTCAGAAACGAGAGGTTGAGATATACCGCCTCATGTCTGCAGGTACTATTGAGGAGAAGATCTACCACCGTCAGATCTTCAAGCAGTTCTTAACGAACAAGGTACTCAAAGACCCAAAGCAGCGTCAAACGTTCCAGATGAGTGACTTGCATGATCTCTTCACGTTGGGAGGTGAAGCTGCCGATGGCGAGACAGAAACTGGCAATCTATTCCGCGGCTCAGAAGTCCAATTCGACGAGGATGGCACTTCAGCAACTCCGGATGCCACCTCCGGACAAGATTTAGCCGCTATGAGAGGTATTGCACACGCCGAAGCCTTCCAAGAACCTGTCTCGGACGCAGAAGATGGCGCACAAAGCGCAGGGGAGAGCGCAGAGATAGAGAAGCCTGCCTCAGGTGGCCGTCTCATGTCTACCATCTTCGCAAAGACGGGCGTCCACTCGGTCCTCGAACATGACGCCATCGTTAACTCCACAGCAGGCGGCCGTAAGCGCAAGGTCCAAGCAGACCCTGCCTTTGTCCAACGCGAAGCCAAACGCCAAGCGGCTCTTGCCGCAGAGCAACTGAAGAAGAGCATGGAAGAAGCCCGTGCCGTGCCCGCTGGCGTGCCAACTTGGACAGGCACCTTTGGCGAAGCAGGAAGGCCCGCCTCGCCATCTGCATCCTCACGCGGCGGGCGGGGCGGACGCGGTGGTCGCGGAGGTAGCGCATTCGGTCGCGGCCAGCCCTCGTCCTCGTCCATCCTGAGCAACCTCGCAGCGCGCCAGGGCCGTTCTGTAGCCACGCCCGCCGGCGTAACGACATCCACGAGCTCCACGCGTGCTTCGACGCCGTCGGCAACCACCGCCAGCTCGTTCCGCGGCCGCAGGATGCTAGAGATGATCCGCGATTTCATGATGACGCATGGTGGAAGTGTGCCCAGCCAGATGCTGGTAGACCACTTTGATCATTATGTGCGTGCGCAGCCTGGCAGGAATGAGGAGTTCAAGGAGATGCTGAAGACGGTGGCTTCGTTGCAGCGAAGCGGGAGTGCACAGCGAGGACGTTGGGTGTTGAAGGATGAGTGGAGGCCCAGGCCGGCCGGGCGCGGAGCTGGGTGATGTTCCGAGCATATGGCAGGACTATCCCATAGACATGACGTTTGGGTTCATGATTAGGGGAGAGAGTACTGCATTCTTGCCAAGTGCTGGCATGCATTCCAAGCACAATGTGAGCAGAAACTTACACGTACATAAACAAACAACATTGAACAACATGCGGCTGAAAAGCGAGAGTAAGGTATAGTCGTACTTTTGATCGCTCTTATTCCCTGAAGCTAGATCTCATCGTCCTATTTCCACAGCTTGAATATTACATCCCGTGCCTATCACAAGCGCACTCCTCTGTATTAAGATGCGTATTTCCTCAAGCCTAGTAATGCAGGGCCTTCCTTTTCAATGACGTGACAGTGTGCTCCATAAACTCCAGACAGGCCTAGATGAAGCCAAATGATTGTGGATTGCTCCCCCGCTGAACGCTGCCGAAACCACGGCACCAGTCCGGACCCTTTATGATTCAGATTCGGTTCGAAATGAGCGAAATATAGACAGGTGAGAAGCGTAAGGAATGCCGTTATCGTGTACGAGACGTCGTCCATATGCGTTTGGGCCGGGGTGATGTTGCGTTACCACAGGCCGAAAGTGTATGTGAAGTAGGCCAGCGAGCCGATTGTTGTGCCGGTTGTCAGCAGCAGGGCTGTAAAGGTCATCTTCTCGAATTGCGAGAGCGCGCCATTGCAGTTCGCGCAGTTGAATTCTGTAGATGGTTAGTCGAACGTTGTAGAATGCAAGAGCTCCTCCCGGGACCTACCAGAGAAGGGGACGTATGGCTGCGGTGTGTACATGCCAAACTGGAACGAGTTGAACACAGCCAGATATCCGGCCTTGGGGGCGGCGCTGACGCTAGACTCGGCATCGTAGATGAGGAGAGTATACTTCTCGGTCAAGAACGGTACCTGCCCCGAGGGAGTGTTCTTCGTGTCCCATACAACGGATGTCTGGTCTGCCGACTGATTTACGGCGATGGTGTATGTGGCCTGGTTGGCGGTGCAGCTGGCGAGGATGTCGATGGCCGACGGTGTCTGGGACAGCGAGGTGTAATTCCAGGCGAAGGTCACGTAGTCACCGACTTTGTAGAACTGGGAGCCTGCAAGAGCGCCGGGTGTCACCATTGAGATGCCTCCTGCAGGCAGACGGTTATCGTAGCTAGTGGCCTTGGACTTGCCGCTTGTCTTGCTGCCAGAAGCCTTCTGCGAGCCGCTCGCAGTGGCCTTTGCCGTCGTCGAGGCGTCGTCTTTGCTGTCGCTGTTGGTGGCGCTGGCCTTGTTGGACTGCGAGGCCGACGTTCGTGTGGGTTGCTCGCTCGACTGCTGTTCTGAGGCCGAGGCCGAGTCTGGCAGTTTGGTTAGCAATGCGTCTTGCTGTGGACGGGCTGCAGACGTACTGTCGTCCTGGCGGGCGAAAATGTTCCTGACGTCCCCAAGGCCGTGCATGTTGGCGAAGGCGTCTGGCATGGCAGCCGTGACCGAAGTCATGGCCAGGAGGCCGGCGAGAAGCTGCGAGGGCCTCATTGTCCTGCCCAACTGCCCAATTCACTGCACAAAGTCGAGTCGAAGGGTCCGCGAGACGGCTGGAGGATGCGGGCGGAGTGATCTTGTGGAGCCGGTAGTGCGACGAGAACGTGTTGGCGTGTCAACAAACGGGGTCGTAGATGAGGCAAGCTTGCCGAACGCCGCTTTTCTTTTCCTACCAAAAAAACGAGCGACTGGTGAAGAAAAGCGAAAGAATAGCGGACGGGCGGAGGTTGACTGTGGTGAGGGAGTCTCAACGATGGCGGGCTTCTGCTGGAGAAAGGGCTGGTGCATGGACAGGGGCGCCGAGCATGAATGGACCATGCGGGCACTAGCACCGATTCACTCGAGCCAATTCGCCGCTCACTACTATGAATAGGCTGCGCACCCACGCCCGTTGGGACTCATCGTCATGCACATCCTATCGTTTCCTGTGTTCGTTTGGAATCTGCGGCTCTTCGCGACTGCGCGCGTTTTTTCTGAGTGTCTCGCAGCCGAGTCGACATCACTCTGGTTGTTGTTTTTGTTGCTGCTGTCGAGATCAAGTGTTTACGCCCGTGGCATGCTTGGGCAATCTCGAGTATTTGCAGGGCTGTGGCCGGTCGTAGTCCGAATACGATGTTTGGCTGTTTGACAGGCCCACTTTGATGCCACCCTCAACCTCGTCTCGTCTTGAGACATGCCCATCATCTGTTCTCGTCTTGGCTATGCGCTGTAGCGACACAGCTTACACATCGAGAATTACGAGCTGCTCGTGCCATTTGGTTGCACAGCTGAGCAAGCAGGCAGTGCTAAGAGGTCACACGTGTGACAAGGACCCATCAGCTAGCTGAAACTTCTCATATATCTAATGTGAAGATCTTCATCACCTACATTTGCCTGCAGAACATCTAAACTTATTCTCACATTCATCAAGCGTGCGACTCGACGCGCTCAACGTCAGCCTGTTTCTCGTGCTGGAAAGCAACATCCATCAGCGCTGGCTTCAGTGCTTCAGCGTTCTCGCGAGTGAACTTGCGCGACGACACTCTGTGCTCGAACAGCAGATCCAGCTCGGAGTACGTGAGGCCCAAGGTCTCTGGGAGACGAAAGTAGCCCCAGATGATGAACAGAACGGCGATGCCAGCCCAGAAGAAGCCACCCTTGGCACCCCAGTTCCAGTCGTTCACACCAACCATCTTTGGCATAATTGTATTCGTGACGAATACGATACTGTTGTAGCTGGCGCGGGAGAGCGCGACCGTCTTGACACGCAGGCGAGAGCTGGGAATTTCAGCGGCCAGGGTGTAGCAAATAGGACCAATGGAAAGCTGTAAGGGTCAGTACATTCATGCATTGTCAAGACATCCGAGAACATACCTGGAAGCAGAAGATCATCAAGATGATCAAGATACCTCCGGCGAGGCTTGCTGACTTGTTGGACTTTGGCGCGATGCCAATGAATCCAACGATGAGCAGGATGAGTGAAATGGCTGACAGACCAGTCAGGTACATCTTGCGACGCCCGAACCTTGTCATGATCCACCACGCAATGACGCAGCCGACCAGACCAAGACAGTCTTGACCGATGGTCAGATGAAAAGAATCGTCTTGGCTCAATCCAACACCCTGCAAAAACTGGGTACCGAAGCCCATGAAGGGAACACCGCAAAGCGCCTGGGTTATGAACGCCATCGCAGAAACCTCGGTCCGGTGGAGATCGCTGCCACGGAAGAGATGCCAGTAGTTGGTACCGGCAGATACTTCCTTTTCAAACTGATCGGTGACGACCATCATCTCAATGTGAGCATCCAAATCAAAGTCAACATCTTCCTGGGGGGTATTGAGCTTGCTGATGGCAGCACGAGCCTCATCGACGCGACCTTGACGAATCAACCACCATGGGCTAAACGCTTGATCAGTATAACGTGCAAAATGACCCGGTGTGTCCATCAATGCATACCTCTCAGGTGCTAACAAAGTTGCGAGGATGATTGGGATTGGCCAGATCCACTGCAGAGCAAATGGGATTCTGTAACCCCACTGGCTAGTGTTTTTCATCAATCCAGTGAGAACACCGGTAGAGAAGAGACCGCCAATGACCCAGCACATGTTGATCCATGAGGTCATGTATCCACGGAGGTGAGTAGGGCATAGGTCCGCAGCGTAGGAGATTGCGAGAGTCTGAACGTTGTTAGCACGTATCACTCGTCCGCCGGCTCGAATCGTCATGTTGGCTTACCTGGAAGACTCCCCATGGTAGACCTTGGATGACACCGCCGATGAGGAACATCTCAAGGCTGGTTGAAAAGAAGGGGATGAAGATGGCGCCAGTCATGACGACCATACTGACGACCATAGTCTTCTTGTACCCGATCCATTCGGTGATGTAGCCGTTAATGATCAGACCAAGGATACAGCCAACTTGAGTGCCGTTCAGGATGATAGTCTGCCATCGAGAAGAGACGATCCTGCCGCCCCCAGGATTCTCCTGATTCCCAAATCTGTTTTTGAACGGCTCGAAGGCGAAGAACTTATTCATCAACGATGTGTCGTAGCCCTCCATGACAACGGCGAGGGAGATGACGAAGGAGAACACGATGGCCTTCCACCAGAACCGCAAGCTCTGACGAACGGATATCTTGTGCTCGTTGCGAATAGCGGCATTGGTGTTGTCGGCGACGCTGTGATCCGTCGTTGATTCGACTCGCTCGGCCGCATGGCCAACGGCCTTGTGGTCAAGTCCTGACATAGAGAAGATAAAGGAAGATCAGAAGGGTGCTGAGCAAGCCTTTGAATATAAGACTGGAGGGTGTCTCCTCAGATGCGCGCACTGAGCGGGAGCGGATCGTAGCCAGAATGCAGAAAGTGCCACAGCTTATATGTATGTACGTCGTAGGTATAATCGTTCAAATTGAAGAGGTGCGCCTCGGCAGCCACTTCATGATGGCGGCGGCTCAGTTGGTAGACTGGTCTGGAAAGGGGAAACCACACGACCGGCAAGGGCCGAGATTAGGCAAGTCTGTCAACTTTGCGGGGAGATGCAAGCAGGTTCGTCTCCGCTCCATGGGACCATGCCCCGTGTGGAGATCTGGCGAGCTGGGTGGCTGACGAATCGGCCGATTAGAACTTATCTCCGAGTCAGGTCCAGGGTGTGTTGATGAGCAATTGTGCAACCAGGAGGATGTCGAGCGCTCCAAGAAACAGAGAACGGTGAACCTGCAGGTTGCAATATCATTCTCACGTGGCTTGATTGAAGACTTTTCCGCCGGTAGAGCGCCTCTGGATCGAGACCAGAGCGGACCGCCTTTGTCTGCAAACTTGGCACCCTGGAAAATCGCCCGATCGGGTAGGTACCAGTGCTCATTGAGAGACAAAGCGGGGACAATTCGGACAACGGCAAAGCCCATCGTCACATCTGTGAAGGCTACACCACATGGCCGAGGAAGTTTTCCGCCCTTCAGAGTACAAGTTTCATCAGTATTCCGACGTGGATCCACCTCCAGAGCGTGATGCGCAAACCGTCTGCATGCAGCACCTGCCGGTGAGCGACCCGAGAACCTTACATCTGCCACATACCTGGTTGGACGGCTAGGTAGGGCGGTGCTAACTGACCACAGAGCGCGGCGACGCAAGTGCATCTATCCAGCAGGAGAACGCTCTGACCGGGTGATTGCATGCGAATATTGTAGGTCACGAGCATTGCATTGCGTCCAAAGGCCTCCTGAAGGTGGCTACTATGCTCAGCGTCAAGCTCGGATCGAGGAGTTCGAAGCCTCCCAACAGGCATCAGTATCGCCGGGGAGTCAACTCACACCAACATCATGTCAGTCCCCGTCCGATCTGCCACCATTGCCTCTAAGGCTCGAGCTGGTGAGCTTGTATTTCAACTACATTCATGATCAATTTCATTCGATGTACCACCGCCCATCCTTTACCGAGGATGTAGCTCGAGAAAGGGTGCCGAAGATCATTTTGCTCGCCATCATCGCACTTTCCTGCAGGTAAGACTAGCACTTTAGAGCTCATTAAATGCGTCTCAACTGTCCTCAACAGGTTCTCGGATAACCCCGTGTACGCGGAACTCGACCCAAGGGAGAGGGGAGAAGGCTTTCGTGCCGCTAGTGAAGCACTGCTCAACCTACGTGATATATCCTCAGTCACGATACAAGCATGCGTTCTTTTAGGTGCATATGCTGCTGCACATGGTGACACAGACGTCGAAAATGTGTTCTACAGCACAGCAGGCCGCATGTGCCTCGTGCTGGACTTACCTAATCGGCCAGTCACTAGTCTGTTGGAAAGAGAAGTCAACATCAGAGGTATGTCTGCCCTCAAATCGCTTGAATTGCCTTCAAGCCCAGCCCTGGGTCAGGTCATTCACTAACTAGACCAATAGTCTGGTGGACTGTCTGTATGGTCGATGTGTGGTCGTCCGCCGCAGTCAAGGTCCCAAGGATTATGCCGTTGCACAGTACGGTCTCCTATCCTATCGACGAGATTCCGTTCTCTTCGATGAGTGCCGACTTCACGTCAAATTTCATTAACAACCCAACAACCTTCGAGTCGCCAATTCTCACCGAGATGATCAAGTTGAACAGAATACTGCTGCAAGTCATTGACTTCAATCGTAGATGCGTATCGGAGCATCTCGATGGCGAGGCATTGGAGTCTGGTGTCAAACCACTTTCTCGTGAGCTCAGCATATGGCTGGAAAGCTTGCCTCACCACATGAGGGACACACCTGAGAACTTCAAATGGTTTGCCGACCGTGGCTTCGGCCGCATGTTCGCGGCCCTGTACCTGGGCTACTACCACTATGGTCAGCTACTCAACTATCAATTCCTCGGGGCTGATTCGATCTCAACATCCACATTGTACGCTGCGGACTGTAAGCATCATGCCTCGAAACTCTGCGAAGTGGTATATCGTTCTTTCGCTACCCCAGGCAGTGAGGTGATGTACCCAGCGGTTGCGCATATCCTCGTAATAGCATCTACCGTCCAGATTCATACCCTGCTCTTCTCTGGGGATAACGGCCAGATACGGCAGGCAAAGTCGCGACTTGAGCGTAATTTCGAGATCCTCCTGCGGCTACGGCCGTTCTGGTCGAGTGTCGATAGCGCAATGAGTCGCCTAAGGGCTTTCCATCAGACCTGTCTGCGAAGCAAAGACACGAGTTTCGTTCTGGACCGCTGGCTGCTACGTTTCCTAGTTCAGTTCGCTCCGCATATGGAACTCGAGCCGCGAGACAACGACCCGCATTACGAGGCTCTGCTTGCTCTTTCGAAGCAATCACCTTCATCGTGTTCCTCGTTGTCGGTAACATCGCCGGGAATGGCAATGCAACCCCCACATGTTCCACATGGGGCTTCCCCACGGGTACACCAAGCCTAACGCCCCACATGAGACATAGCGGCGGAAAACAACATCTATTTCCCACGTGTGTTACGTGGATCTTCTCCTAGAGCGCAGGGCGGGGACACTTGGCGTCGGTTCTCGCATAGCGGTCGGATCGGAGGCTGTGTGATTGTATTAAAAACGTGTACTGCTACACGAGCAGCCGCGATACGAGCCTCACACTCCGAAGCACCAACGACAAAGATGGCTCCGTACCGGTACAGCAACATCATCGCTGCCACCCTTATCACTGGAGCAGCTGCGATCAACAATGGGTTGGCTGTAACGCCTCCGATGGGATGGGTTAGACGACTAGCATGAACCTCCGATCATGATACTGACGGATCTAGAACAATTGGAACGCCTTCGGCTGCGATGTCTCGGAAGATCTACTATACACGACATCGGATCAGATATTAAGTCTTGGCCTTCGAGACCTAGGGTACGATCACGTCGTGCTGGATGACTGTTGGCAAGATGTCAATGGTCGTGACAAGAACGGCAAGCTTCAGCCCGAGCTCAGCAAATTCCCCAATGGCTTGAAGTCGATATCAAATCATCTCCACGACCAAGGATTGAAGTATGGCATGTATAGCAGTGCAGGCGAGATGACCTGTGCACGGTTCTGTACGTGAGTTCCCGCCGTTGGTCACCGAATCTAGGGTTAACAGCAAGGAACAGCCGGATCTCTTGACCATGAGGTCGATGATGCCAACAGCTTCGCCGAATGGGGTGTCGACATGCTCAAATATGACAGTTGCTATCATATGGGCAGAATTGGAACACCCCAGATATCGTTCAATAGGTTCAAGGTTATGTCGGATGCGCTCAAGGCTACCGGACGAAACATCCTGCTCAACCTGTGCAATTGGGGAGAAGACTCGGTACATACCGTAAGTTCACCCATGTGTAGGGTATTGTGCTTGAGTCTAACATTGGTACAGTGGGGAATGTCAATCTCCAATTCGTGGCGTATTACGGGCGACATCTACGACAGCTTCACAGTGAGCTTTGAAACGCATCAAATGAAAAGCCTTTTACTGAATTGTCACAGCGACCAGATGACCTGTGCGGCTGCAACACCATGGCTCCTGGCGATCCTTCCTGCATCGCTCCTGGGACCCACTGTTCTGTTCTCTTCATCCTCAACAAAGTCGCTCCTTTCGCCGACCGCTCCATACCAGGTGGCTGGAGCGATCTGGACATGCTGGAAGTTGGCCAAGGCGGTATGACAGATGAGGAATACAAAGCCCACTTTGCACTCTGGGCTGCCCTCAAGTCTCCGCTCTTCCTAGGCAACGACCTCCGCTCCATGCCTACCTCAGCGCTGACCATCATCAACAACCCTGCCATCATTGCGCTCAGCCAAGATCCGCATGGCAGATCAGTGACTCGTGTGTGCAGAAACACAACAGTCGCCAAAGATCAGTATGGTGAAGGCGAAACTCACGTCTGGGCTGGCTATCTGCACAATGGCGATCAAGCCGTCATCTTGCTCAATGCGGCCGCTGAAGACCTCGACATCGAGATCTCTCTTGCCGAAATCTTTACGCCTTTCGGCCCCCATGGCTCTGCTCCACACGTCAATTACGACTGGGCTGTGCATGATTTGTGGGCAGACCGTATGTCCGCAGCGACTGCAGAGGAGTTGCTCGTTGCTACGAATGAGGCAAATCGCGCTGCTATTCTGAAAAAGGCAAACTGGTACAACGCAACGGAGACACCATACGAGCAGGGCCTTCGTGAGGGTGATTCTCGGCTGTTTGGACAGAAGATCGGCATAGTGGAGGCTGGTGGCAGCTTGAAGGCGCCTGTGAAGAGTCATGCTGCGAAGGTCTTCAGGCTGAGAAGGATCGTGAAAGAGGGCGAGAAGTTCAAGGGTAAGAGCATCGATCGTGTTGCTAAGGATGAGCTATGAGGGCCAAGGTTGGATTTTGGGCTTTGACCTTTGAATGCCTGCCGAGATTCAAAGAAACTCGTAAAGTCGAGTGAGCAAAATCTGGAGGGTTGCTACAGGCAGCTATGTCCTGCAGGATGTCGAAGATGGAAGCAACGCTCCAGCTCAACAATGGAATATTGCTCCGTGATTTGGTTCTGACTCTTTTCTATCTGATCCATAACCTTAAAAATCGAAGACTTGGGTTCTATGCATTACGACTCCATCTTTGAGCACTGAGGAGAGGGACCGAAGACGCTGGGAAAAAACTAGACAGGAGGCCGCCAACTCTACCTGCCAGCAAACCACAAGGCAACCACTAGGAGGACGGAACGTCCACAAATCATATATCATCACTTCTGGCACTCTTACAATCCAATTGTGCGCTCTCCATTCAGCACTCTGTTATTCTTCTCAATACTCTCAACAACTACATCTCACCAAACACTCAGTGCTGAATATGCCTGTCACGATCACGACAGCCAACCACGCATCTCGCATGTGGCAGATAGCCAAGACTGAAACTGTGTCAGGACTTTTCAAGGATGCGGCCTCTCAGGAGTTCAGAAACTGCAAGCAAATCGTTCAGAGCTCATTCTCTGAGAAAGCGTTGCAAGGAGCACATCTGTCTCCGTCGCACAATGGGCTCGTTTACGCAGCATATCACGCATACAGTCACCATCACCACCTAACAATACGTCCTGAGGATGTATGGTTTGCGATTCTCTCGCAGCTGAGCTTTTATATCAACGCGCATGCTGAAGAGCTGCGGGACTACTTTGTTGCACACGAGGGACAGAAGGAGCTCACAGTCTACGCTGTTGGCTCCATCAACACCGTCAATTTCGGCACGCTCGCAAGACACATGACGAATGAGATCCAACAATGTCAAAGACCATGATCTGCAAGCTTGGATCATGCCTGACTTCACTACAACCACTGACAGCGACCGCGCGGTTGCCGCGGTGCTGATGATGGGCGCAATGCAGAAATACTTCTCCTATGGCGCACGCCTCAAGTGCGGGATTCCATCTGTGACTCTCCTCGGGGAGCGGGAGGATTGGGAGAAGATACACAACAGGCTGAACAAGCTGTTTGAGTTTGGCGATGAGCCAACTAACTTCGCAAAGCAACTTCGACCTATCGTCCGCAATCTCGTTTCCATGTTCGACGCAGATGCCCAGTCCAATCCGGAACTGCAGGCGTTCTGGGGCAGGATCGCCAACAAACACAGCATGGGCAGCGGTCCTACATGGTTCTCAGGTTGGATCACAACGTTCTGCATGTGGCATGAGGATGGAAAGCTCATCAATCGCATCCGGGATGACCAAGGTCTCGAGCTGGATGGTGTCAGATACGGCAGGATTGATATCAAGAAGATACCCGCTGGCTTTGTCTCAGTCCCCATCAAGGTCGACGACAACGGTGTGGAGTACAATACGAAGATGGTGGCTGGCTCATTTGGTGTCCAGGCCATGAGCAGTGGTCAACGGACTGACCCGGGCAACGAGCATGCGTACATGCGCTATGACGGCGAGGATCAACAGCATGAGCCAGCAAGTGGAACAGAGGAGCCAGGTCTGGAATCGCTGCAGCCGGTCACCGGTTGGATCATGTATGAGGTCCGGGATTGACGGATGGAAGCTTTACAGGTCTTTTCCCAAGATTCACTCTCATTTTTCCTTGCTAAAAGTCCTTTCATGGTAGAACAAGGGACAGCTGTTCTACGCGCCCTGGTAGACGTTAGATCGATCTCATTCACCGAAGCACGCAGTCTCCATCCCAGAGAGAGATCAGTAGATTGGAATGGTGATGTGTTACTTCTATCTGTACTAATATTGGTGGGCTCTCTGCGAGTCGCCCAGCCTGCCTGACACGACCATAATCGATGTCAGCGACACTCATCAACTATATACAATATACCCGTTCATCGCGAAGACCATTGGTAGCGGAACATGTGACCTTTGAAAATAAAACTGTGCCCAGACATAAGAACGCCATAACCAACTGCAGCGCCTGTGATATATGCAACGAGAAAGATAGGAAAATATCCAGCCCATAGTATGCAGAACAACGCTCAAACGCACGACAAAACTTCAATATCAGCACATCTTCTCCCGATTCAAGTATTCAGGAAGATCACTTAAACATCCACTGGCAGTGACACGAATCGCTTGGGTCTCCGCGACGCTCGACATCTCGCTTGCTCTGCGACGTCGCCGAGGTCCTTGCGAAGTACTCCGAGTAACTCGGGTCCTGCTCCTGCAGCCACAACGCAACGGCAGGATCGTTGCCGTTCGGCGCTGGCGCGATATCGCCGTTCTCCAGCAGCACCATGCGCTGACAGTACGGCTGCGATGGCGGGTTTGGCAGCCGGCGCTCTTCAATCTTGACGATGCGTGGATACGGCGGGATGCGAGAAGATGATGCTGCTGCTGCTGCGTCGGCATCGGCGTCGCGGCGAGTGATTGCCGATGTTGGGATGACTTCTGCAGCTCCAGTGGAGAAACTTTGCGTTATGGTTGTTGGCGCGGGGGTTGCGACTGCGACTGTTGCGCCGCCTGATGTGGAGGAGATAGGTACGTTTGTTGGGTACATGGTAGGGAGTGCGGTGAAGGTCGCCGCTGTCGAGTTGTCCATGGCGTATATATACCCCTCAATGTAGGTGTCATTCCAGTAACAGTACCACGGATAGTCACCGGGCTGAACCGTGAACCTTTGACGAGATGGCTCATCGTCGTTTAGTTGGCGTTTCCTCAAGGCAGAACCAGCGGACAGCTCTTCGGGTCTGAGAATAACGAGCTTGTCATACCTGGCAGAGAAATGGAAAGCTGGACCGAGAGACTGGAAGTCCAAATCTTTCACAAGCTGCATTGACTCCAGATCGAGTTTGGGAGTCTGTGTGCCATACTGGATCTTGTTCTCCGGGATTCCGTTGGCCCCTCGGATGGATGCTCTTTGCTGTTGGTTGCCGCTCGAATCAATGCCCGTATTGTTAATGGTGATGATGAGAGGGGCAAAGGTCATCTTGCAAGACCATGCCGAGTACTCATTGGCCTGTACCAGACAACCTGGATTAGCTTCTTGTGGAAATCCCAAGGGAAGTGAGAAAGCCCCTGTGGGTAGTGGTTGAATATCGGAAGGAAACGAGATAGGTGTGGCTCCAAAGAGCGACCCGCTTGGGTACGGTCCTGTCACTTGAGGTTGCCTGTAGTGGTTAGCATTCTTGGCGCGATAGATGTATGACAAGCTTACGGTTCTTCATCGGGCCTGCTACCCTGGCCCTTGTTATCGTCCTTTTCACTATGCTTCTTTGCAGCGAATGTACCTATTGCCGCTCCAAGTGCAACAGCAAAGACTAAAAGCAATACGAGGACTACAACAGCGACACCCATAGGAATCTTGCCGAACAATCGCTTCTTACGCCAACTCGTCTTCGCCGTTTCGGGATCTCCCTTCTCGTTGTACTTTTCACTGATTTCACCGTTTTCTGCAGACAAGAGCGACGCAGAAGAAGAATCTGAAGGTGCTGCTGGGACAGTGCTAGTAGAAGACACATGAGCAAGGTTGCCTGTCTGAGTTTCTGGTCTCTGTGGCGGCAGGCGGGCAGGCGTGATTGGAGGCAGCAAGGGCTCAGCGGCAGCAGTGGGCGCGGCATGCGCCGAGTAGGATGCCTCACTAACGGATGAGACTGGTGAGACTGGTGAGGCAGGTGTGTTGAAAGGATCCTCTAAGTCGATAGCGGTGTTCAGGGGTGCGGGGATGATGCGGGATGCGCTTGCCTCGGCAGCCATGGAGGCCTTGGTGGGTCCTTCGTCGGGGTATCTCGAGTACGGAGGTAACTGCTCAAGGTGGCCGTCTGGCCCAATGATGTCCTGCTCCTCGCCGTCCGGTCCCAGCACGCGGTGATAGCCGTTGTTCAACCCTGGGAACCCAACAGGCATGGCTGTCTGGATTGGCGGCAGGGTTGGCGGAATGGCCTGCATCGTCTGCATGGGCGCCTCGTCGTCCAGCCCGCTTTGCGAGTACATGGCATATGGGTGCGCTGGTCGTTGAAGTGACATGGGTCGGTCCTGTCTCCCGGTCGAGGCGGTTGCAATGCTGCTTGGGCGATCCATGGTATGCTGCGGGTACATGCCGTACGGGTGGCTGGGCCCAGTCCCAAAGGGGTTCTCTGCGTTGCTGGTCGTTGCGAAGGAGGCAGTCGAGCTGACGGAGTCGCGGTGTTGCAGGTTCGACTCGGCCAAGGGCGGTCGGTTGCTCAGGCCTGCTGGGCGGCTGTCGTGTACCATGGAATTGCGCACCTTGGCGGTGCTGTTGCGCGTCGCCGTCCGTCGCAAGTCGCTTGCCGGGTTCACTGGGGCCTTTGACACGGACGTCGGTCGCTGCGGCGTCTCGCTGAAGTCGCTCTCCAGCGGATGGCCGCGGCGCGGCGCCTCAGCATTGGCGTGTGTCTGGCGAAAGCCAAGCCCATCCGAGACCATGAAGTCGTTCTCGTCGAAGTCGAACTCGTTGTCGTCGTCGAAGACATTGTGGACGCTCTCCCGCTGCGAGCGCGTGCTCTCGTGGCTGTTGCGTCGTTCCATCGCGCGGTGCGGTCCCTGAGGCCCACGGAGGCCGTGTCTCCCCCTTCCAAGCCTCGATCCCGCGTCGCAAAATCGTCCACGTGATGGGCGTCAGCTCGATGTGTGTCAGCTCGATGCGCGTGCGGCGGCGGAGGTGGGCGCGGTGGGCTGCGGTGTCGGTGTCTGTCGGTGTCGTGAAGGGCGCCGTGGTGTTCCAATTCCAGGGTGCGGTGGATGCAGCGCTGCACCTGTTCTGAGACGGGCGATCGGTTGGCACGTACGGCAAGTCCCAGCCGCTAGTGCCAAAAGGCAGCGGTTGGCCAAACGGCAGCGACTGCGATTCCCAGCGGACAGTTCGTCGGCGGATGTGCACCAATCGACGCTGCTGCTGCCCGTAGAATCGGCGCTCACAGCGCGTTGCGTCTCGCACTCGCGTTGAAGGCTTTGTGGCACGCTGTTGCTGTCGCTGTCGCTGTCGCTGCTCGCACCGCGCGTGAGCACAGACTCGGGCAGATCGCCCCCTCACAATTCATACCGGGACCACTTGGGTTCTCGTCTTCTCGTCTTCTCGGCCCTGGCTTTGCTCCGGCGACGGCCTGAGGCTATGACATCGTTCTGCATCTGCCGCGACGATTTTTTCTTTTTCATGGGCCCCGTCCTTTATCAGATGGATCCTCTTAATCAGATCGAGCGGTGGATACTCCGCGTTCTGACCGAGCATTCTTGGTCACAGTCACTCGCGCACGGCAGAAATGCTCACACCCTCTATCAAGCACGGCCGAAGCATGGCACACTTTTTTGTCTACGAGACAACAGACCGCCATGTGAGGTGGTGGTGATGCCTTACCTTAGAAGGAAGCATCTCTCGAACCATCGTCGAGTCCCTTGTGCATCGAACAGCAGGCTGCCAGGTCTCAGAGGAATAGACGACTCCCAGAACAAAGGTACATACAATCACGATCCTGTACGCTGCTCCTAACTTGAGGTCCACGATTCTTACGGCATCTCCAAAGAGAGTAGCTGCCCCGAGCTATCGGGCACACGTGCAGATGTTTGGTTAAAGTTCTTGCAAACTTGGCTCATGGCGCTCAAGTGACAGCTGTAGCCTGCGGATACTCAAGCCTCAATTGCATTTGAAGCATGCCACAACCGGACACCCACGCAGCTTAGCCTGCCGTCTCCCGTACGATGACCATGTTCTCAAGTCAACGGGATATTGTCGTGTGCCTCGCAGTGGGATGGATGTTTGTATCGAGTCAGCAGTTAATGCTCGATGGAAGTGGCCGTGATCAACTGTACAGGTCAGGGGTGGGAGACAGAGCACGCACACCATACTGCAGTGTGCACAAGTCTTGGATCTACACAGTAAGCATACATGTAGTCAAGCGAGACGAAGAGCTCTGGTGTAAAATCACTGAAATGCTTGTTATGCATATCCCCTTGACTCTGTGCATCTTGTGCACAAATGCGTCTACTTTATTGATCCTTTTGGTGAGCATTGCACAGCTGCGGTTGAGCCGTTACGTTAGTGCCGCGCATGTTCGGAGGCTGTGTTCCAGCTGCCGCATGCTGCCGATGTTGTGTTGCAAGGTGATCATGAAGATGGGCCCATCCGCACCCTCGTGTTGCGGACGCTAAGGCAGCGACCCTGCAGGCCAAGACGAACGCGATAGGCCCCTGTTAGGCTGTTCCTGGCACACCCAAATTCGTCTTTCAGAAGTGCGGCGCCACGCTGCCCCGATTCGCGGTGGCCAACAATGTGACAACAGACGCAGAAGCAGCGTGACGTTATGAATGGGCAGCAGAGGGCTGCGCCTTCTCAAACCCTGCTCTTGCCCCGTCGGCGTTGGGACACTCATTGTGTGATGAGGTAAACGCAAGTGCAAAAGTTCACCATCGCGCGTCAGGCGAACGCGTGAACGGGAAATTGGCGTTGTTGAGAGCCAGGTTCTCTGCACAAAAACAGTTAAACCTCCTCATCCACCCTAAGGCTCATCTTGCCAGCATTGGTCCGTCCTTGACCGCTCTGCCATTGTCGCTCGCCCAGTACTTAATCCGTGTACACCGCCCCTCATTCACCCCCTAGTAACTTGCCATTTCCCTCCCACCACGCTTCACAACAACACCAAAGATGGCTGCCCGTCCCCAGAACATTGGTATTAAGGCCATTGAGCTGTACTTCCCCAGCCAGGCAAGTGTGTCCGATGCGCGAGGGCACATGCAGTGTTGCGACTCGCGTACCCCTCATGTATACATTCCTAACATTTTCTCGTGCAGTGTGTCGACCAGACTGAGCTCGAGAAGTTCGATGGCATTGCCGCTGGCAAGTACACCATTGGTCTTGGTCAGACCAGGATGTCCTTCTGCGACGACCGTGAGGGTAAGCGCCTCCAAGATGGGTTCTCGAGTACTCGAGAGCGAAAAGGAAAGGAAGCTAACTTTTTGCTACGCAGACATCTACTCGTTCGCACTGACCACGGTCTCCGCGCTCTTCAAGAAGTACAACATCGACCCAAAGTCCATCGGTCGCCTTGAGGTCGGCACGGAGACTCTTCTCGACAAGTCCAAGTCGGTCAAGTCCGTTCTCATGCAGCTCTTCGAGGAGAGCGGCAACTACAACGTTGAGGGTGTCGACACAGTAAACGCGTGCTACGGTGGCACCAACGCCCTGTTCAACTCCGTCAACTGGATCGAGTCTTCTGCCTGGGACGGCCGTGATGCTGTCGTTGTCGCTGGCGACATCGCGCTCTACGCCAAGGGCAACGCTCGCCCCACTGGTGGTGCTGGCTGCGTTGCCATGCTCATTGGTCCCGACGCTCCTATCGTCATGGAGCCCGGCAAGCGTGGCTCCTACGTTAAGCACACATACGACTTCTACAAGCCCGACCTGACGAGCGAGTACCCAGTTGTTGACGGCCACTTCTCGATCAAGTGCTACACCGAGGCGGTTGATGCCTGCTACAAGGCCTACAACGAGCGGGAGGCAACACTGAAGGCCCAACAGAACGGCAACGGTGTCAACGGCCACTCTGAGAACCAGGAGACTCCCCTCGACCGATTCGACTACATGGCTTTCCACGCGCCCACCTGCAAGCTCGTGTCCAAGTCGTACGCTCGTCTCCTCTACAACGACTACGTCAAGAATCCCTCGAACCCCATCTTCGCTGAAGTTCCTGCTGAGATTAAGGACCTCTCTTATGAGGCCTCCGTTTCTGACAGGACCGTTGAGAAGACCTTCATGGCTCTTGCTAAGAAGCGATTTGCTCAACGTGTCCAGCCCAGCATTCAGGTCCCCACCATGTGCGGAAACATGTACTGCGGTAGTGTCTACGCCAGCTTGTGCAGCTTGCTCGCCAACGTCGACAGCAAGGATGCCCAGGGCAAGCGCATTGCCCTTTTCAGCTACGGGAGTGGTCTCGCTTCGTCTTTGTTCTCGTTCACCATCAAGGGCAGCTACGAGCAGATTGCCAAGTCGCTTGACATCCAGAACCGTCTCGACGCCAGGCGCGTTGTTGCTCCCGAGGTCTACGATCAGGTAAGTCTACCTGCCTAAGCTCTTACTGTTGTTGAACACACGTGACTAACGCCACTGCAGCTCTGTGACCTTCGCAAACAGGCTCACCTTCAGAAGGACTACACTCCTAAGGGAAAGACCGACGGCATCCTGCCCGGCACCTACTACCTCACCAAGGTCGACGACATGTTCCGCCGCACCTACGAGATCAAGCAGTAGATACCCCATGATCTCTCACCTTTACTTCCTTCTCTGCTGCATTCTGGGCATTTGCAGGAGTCATTTGCATGAATCGGCATAGACTCTGGTCAGGTTTGCATCAATTAATTAGGCGTCAATTCACCGCATTGGTGTCTCAGAACCTACGATCGTTATGACGAATCGGAAACGGAGGGGAATGAACAACACACTTGGTTTTCGACAATTTTACGATAGTTCACAAGAGCATAGCCATTTTAATATACACTTCTCGCGAGGTCTTATTGTAGATAGACGGATACGAATGTACTCAAAGCCTTAGAATCTATCCGTGGTCGTGTCCATGTCCGATTGCGGAGCTCCAGGTATATTACAATCACGCGAGCTGCTTATTAGATTGATGCGGCTGCGGCAGAGATAGGGTATCAATTCAGATCACCAAACGCCTGAAGGCTCGCATGCACTGGCTGTTATGCTCACGTATATCCTACAACGCCATGCCTTAATATGCAGTTGACCCTAAACAAGCGTACCGTCTGGTTCGCCAGGCAGACGTTTGACACGTCTCTGCTCCCAGTCCTCCAGATCCTTCGCCTGTAGTCTCTGCATGTTTGTCAGTATATGTCCCCGATATCTGCTCGCTGTCTTGCAGTTATTTGCCACCTCTCGCCTAGAGCCCAGCGGACGACGCACATAGTATTCATCCTTCATGTTGACCTTCCTGCGATTCTGCCCCAGGCCCATTGCCTCCTCTTGACTTATTTGCTGGTTCTTGCGATCATATCTCTCGTAGCGCAGCGCGGTGGCGGGTGTGAGCAGAAAGGAGCCAGCGACGATCGTGGCGAGGAACGGTAGACCGAAGAGTGCGAATGGATGCTTCTGCAGCGCTTTGCGGTACTTGGCGGCGAGTGTATTGGGGAGCGTTGCCTTGAACGACTTCGAGGAGAACTGCATGGCGGCGGTGTGCCCTCTGAACTCAGTAGATCGTAGCGCTAGATGCCTATGGAACTCCTGTGTGTGCTACAGTATCCAAAAAGACTGGTAAAAAGCGAGCTGCAATCAATGATCTGCGTCCTGACTGGAAGAGCCTCGGACATTGATGCGGGTGGAGCAAAGTGCAGGTGGTCGATCTTGGCAGCTGTCACGGGACAACGCGCGGGTCTACGCGCCTCGTCGATCGCGTTACCTACCAGCATTTCACTTCCTTGCATGCCTTCTGCCTAGCACCAACCTACCAAACACAAACGCTTGATTTTGGAACTCTCGACTCGTACATAGAGGTAGAGACGACAGAGTATCACATACAGCTTGACCACTTACTGAAACTTTGCCCCACTTCTTCCTGGACGCTCCTCACGATTCGGTGATCTCACCATGAGCCAGAGGTAAACATCAAGATGGCCCGCAAAGGCGGGGGTTCGACCCAACGCAAGGTACCGCTGCTACCAACAGCAAATGTGGCTACGAATGGTACTGCCAATGGAAATCCACCGCCATCTACAATCGCAGCTCAGATTGTGCACAATGCGGCGAAGACCCATTCGAGGCAAGACGCAGCCTCAAAAGTGACATTCGGCGAGCTTCTGAAGGAGTTTCTCCAACACCCCAACACAGATGAGCCGGATGCACAGCTCGTAGCATTCATCTGCGTCGTTGCAGAAGCAGGCCTGGAGAGCTTGTTTAAGGAAGACCCATTTGCGCAGGATGAGCAGAGAGAGCAGGGCATTCGCAGCATCAATGCAATCAAATACTTACTCCACCAGAAGCCGCACCTTCTTCTGCAACCCAAAGATGGCGAAGATAGTGGGACCCCTCGACCGCCAGTTCTTCTGTGGCTGTTTCCGAAATTTCTTGGGCTGTTGACGCATGCCACTTTACGACCAATTCATGTGCATGTGCAGGGCTTACTCAGCTTCTGTCTCAACATACTGGCTAGTTCTACGGCGTATTCGCGTTCGGGTCTCAGCGTGATGCAGTTGTACAAAGCCAGCATAATTCGTAAGACATCCCACGTTGCATACTACGCATTGCTAAGAAACATGCAGACATCCGGGACGAGCTGCACATCCTGAATGACTCTGTCTCAGTGCGACCAAAGACGTGTCGCATCGTAATACCTTCTATCAGCAGCATCAATGACTTTTGGCCAGGAAGCAAACGATTAATCGCCGTCCCTCACAATCTTCAAAGAAGTGTCTCTTCACCGACTTCCGCTATACACATCGGCTTCAACCTACTCGCTGACTTGTGCGATCCAACCAACCAGAAGTCGCGTACACGAATGATTGAGCAACAGCGCCCATGGGTTTCAGACACTTGTGAGAAATTGTGGTCTTATTTCTGTCGGTGGAGCATCACGTCAGGGAAGCCCCCGTTGCATGATGAGACCATCGGTTCGTACATGCGAATCCTCGACAGTCTCGCCGTATCCACTTCAGGATCTGTCGATCGGTTTCCACCTTCAGCTAAAGTTATGATCACGTCGGTCGATAGCATTGCCCGTCTGATTGAAGGTCTCGCAGCTTCGCCTATGTCAGAAAGTAATCAAGACCAGCTCGCATTGATGATGACACGCCTGTATCGTGCTTCTCGCACTGGGCTAAGCCGTAAGACCGTGCTTGATCGGCGGCGTTCGCCTTGCGAGATTCCCGATATGGAAGCACTAGAGCAAAGCGCTACGATAATATGTAAGGACACTACAGTGTTCTCCATGTTACACAAGGATTTACAGGTATGTACAAGCGTCCAAACCTGGAGGGAAGATCTTGACAAAGGTAGCTTGCACTATGTCTTTGGATCGCGAAAGGTGAATGGCCGGAGAAGACCCAAAGTCTCCGAAACGAGTTGTGCTCCAACGGTGCAGCAAGCTTCACCTCCAACCAAATTGCCGAAGACGCAACCGAGTGCATCCAGGTATTTCAGAAGATGCACCTCGATGAAGAAAGGCCCACGAAACGAATCAAGACCTTGCATGAATCATCAGAAAACGCCAACATATCAGCTTACCACCAGCTCACACTACTGCTGAACGGTAGCTCGGAGGATTCACCAATTCTCACCTTTTTGAATCTTCATCAGATCATCGAGTATGTTCTCAGCCTTTTCCCTTTGCAGAAAATTGCAACTTACACACGCAGGGCACGATATTTATCTTTTTCTGACAATCCGAAGCTGAACGAAGCTGCGCAACAACAAGTACTCAACGCTCTGGGTAAGGTTGCTTGTGCAGGATCACGATGTCTGCAACCCAGTAGAGACAGCTCAAAGCAATGGCAACATCTCACTTGCATTCTGTGTGACGGGCCGGCCATCGAGGTTCGCTCTCCCGAAGTTTACTGGGACAACCATGGCTATGGGGAGGATTGGAAGGAGGTAATTGCTGCACTTCTTGCAATCACAAAGGAACCCAAGTTTCAGAACTCGACCAGGCCTCGCGTTCTAATGGCCATTGCCATAGGACGCCTTTTCAACCATATCTCCGACGTCGACTATCTCAATCTCGAAACATGCGAATTGGGTCAGTGGCTGCTTGCATGTATGAGTCGGTCTCTGCGCGAGTTGAAATTTGCAGCCACTCACTCGCTCATGGTGTTTCTGCGAAACGACATCTCCAACCATATTCGCCAAAAGAACCGCAGATCAGTCGTCGAGTTCTTCGATGCCCTCGTGCAACGCGGTGTACTTGCTGACCAAGAAACCTTGATCCTTGCTTACGGTCATGTCGCCCGTGTCTGTGGCGAGCTGGAATTTCCTATCATTCTCCATCGATTGGTCGAGTACCTTGGTCATCCCAATGCACTCATTTGTGGTATGGCGTACAGAGAGCTTGACGCTCTAGCCGATCCTCACGAACCGGAAGTCTTGTTCAAACCATACTGGCGAGTACTTGCATTCTCGGTCATCAAAGACATCATCAACAAGCCACAGAAGGCCCAACAACTTGCCGATCTTACAGAGCAGAACGTCCGCCAGCTGCTGGTCTCGACGCAAGCCTACACACTCCCACATTTGGTGCTTACGAAGAGGAGAGATATCATCGAGAAGATTGCTCAGGCCCGGAAAGTTCCAGTGGCAGAAGTACTGACGCAACCACGCAGCAATCTTGCTAAGATTCTGGCATTGTTGCTCTCTCAATCCGTACCTGACGTTGAGTCATTCGTCATGGAGACCTTGGCCGAAATCGAGCCGCAGATGCGGGAGGGCAGCAATGACAGGCTTGAGGCACTCATCGCGATGGACATTACGGGTATTGCTATCGAGATACTGAAGCTGTCTGCTGAACGAGATGAATCAAAAAAGGCCCCGGTGCGTGGCTACCCAGCTCCAATGATGCAGGTAATATACTGACTGCAGCTTCTAGTATCATCGCGCTTTTGCGACCCTCGCCCGCCTCGCTGACACTAAGAGCGGCCAACGCAGATCCTCGTCAAGGACCAGGAGCCTGGACGAGTTTTGCGAGACACATATTCTCGGTATCATCGCAGACTTCTCGGACATTGTGGAGAGCCCACTCATTCAGGGCAAAACCGCGCCTCACCCTCTACCTGAGCGCAAACGATGTATAGCAGCCATAGGAGACTTCATCTCTCTTGCGCGATATAGTGTTAATGGCGCACTTCCACAGGCATGCTTCCATGTATTCGCTCTATACATTGTACTGATATTGGTAGATACGTGCGTGTTTACAATCGGCAATGGCAGATCCAGATCTCTGCGACGATGCTTTCCGGGTTTGGACCGCCTTCCTTGACGCCCTTGATGCGGACGACACAATGCTAGTGGTCGACCAGACGTTTGCGCTAATCGTTGAACATTGGAGCATCTTCTCGGAAGACACTCAATTGCTGGCCAACAAGACAGTTGTGGCTCTCACACAGGATTATGATACAGCACTGCGGGCCCGCATCGAGTATCTCCCTTCCCTAGCAGCTATTCCGATGATGTTGAAGACTGAAGCCGAGCTGGCCCGATTCAAGTCTCATGTCGAGACTGTTCGGGTGTTTCAAGCCTTTGGCAACAGATGCAAAGACCAGAATGCTGTCGTGGTGCGTCAAGCCCTCAGGGAGCTTGGACCATATTTGGATATCAATCAAAAGCACTTGCACCAGGCGGTCGTCGGACAGAAACCGCTACCCGTACTTGCAGATCTCACTCGGTCCCTCTTGGATGCCAGTATACGGTTCTCCGAAAACCACTCCGACATCACCACATTATGTGCGCAATGCTTGGGCATCATTGGAGGTCTCGACCCCTATCGAGTTGAAACAGTGCGCGAGAAGAAGCGCGTCTTGATGCTGTCAAACTTCTCACGACGAGATGAAGACATAGACTTCGTAGCACTTCTGCTGGAGCAAGTCCTCGTCAAGGTGTTCCTGTCGACCACCAATGCAACTTCGCAAGGTTGGATAGCCTATGTCATGCAGGAGATGCTCAAGCACTGTGGTTTCAGTGCTCTTGCAGTAGCGAAGCCTCGCTCTTCGCAGATCAGCACGGAGGCACAAAGATGGAACGACATACCGGAACTGACGAGGAACGTCTTGACACCTTTCCTCAATTCGAGGTATTCTGTCAATCGTAATCCAGCCCTACAGTACAAGTCGCCATCATATCCAATCTTCGACGGCAGAATTAGTCATGCAACATGGCTCCAAACGTTTGTATACGACCTGCTACAAAAGGGCCAAGGTGTCAACGTGGAGATGGTGTTCCCTGTTCTAGCAAGAGTCATTAGAGGTTTCGACTTGTCGATCGCGACCTTCATCCTTCCTTTCGCAGCTTTGAATGTCATCGTTTCAGACAACGATGAAAACATGACCTATGTTGGAACGGAGCTGATGGCGGTCTTGCGACGCGAGATTCAGTCCGCGGATCAGACAGACGCCGTCCTGATCAAACAATGCAGCGAAGTGAGTCTGAGAGGTCCATGTACTTTCCACTGCTGACCAAATCTTGCAGAACGTATTTCAGGTACTCGATTACCTTTCCCTTTGGCTACAAGAGAAGAAGAAGTCCGTCGCAGATGCCAGAATCATGGCCGGTAAGACAGGGAGAGGCGTTTCGGAAGACGACGAAATGAATGCGATCAAACAGATCAGCCGTGTGGAGGGCATACTCCAACTTATTCCTGCCGAGGTGATCTCTCAGCGTGCAGTCGAGTGTGGTTCGTACGCTCGCGCTCTCTTCCACTGGGAGCAGTACTATCGCCAACAACAGCAACTGAAGACGGACACAAATGAAGTCTTCGAGCAGGACGATCTGCTGCAGCATCTACAATCCATCTATGCACAAATAGATGAGCCTGATAGCATGGAAGGCATTACCGCTCATCTAAAGGTGCTGAATCCCGAGCAACAGATCATGGAAGACCGTAAAGCCGGCAGATGGACTGCAGCTCAGAGCTGGTATGAGATTGCTTTGGCTGAAAGGCCAGACGATCTGGACACTCAAGTCAACCTTTTGACCTGTCTGAAGGAGTCGGGCCAGTACGGTATGCTATTTTCTGTCCGAGTGCTGTTCTGACACCACTGACTTAGTCCAGATGCAATCTTGAACTACGTGGACGGCTTTCATGCAACCAACTCGCTTTCAGTCAGCACGCTCCCATTTGCTGCTGAAGCAGCTTGGTCAGCCGGCAAATGGACGCAGCTCGAGCGAATCCTTGGTGCATCATCCGACAAGATAATTGGCACGACAACGGACTTCAACATTTGTGTTGGAAAAGCTCTGCTCGCGCTATACAACGAAGAGGAACCGGAGTTCCAGAATCTTATTGCAACGATCCGCAGAAATCTGTCAAAGAGTCTGTCTCCGTCGAACACGAGTTCCTTGCAAGCCTGTCACGATACTCTAGTCAAACTGCACGCCCTGTATGAGATTGAGACAATCAGTGGCGTCGTGACGCCTCATCCGCCAGAAAGGGAAAGGATCCTGGAGAATCTAGACCTCCGATTAGACGTCATTGGTGCATATACCTCAGATAAGCAGTACATCCTTGGTGTACGCCGCGCGACTATGCTCGTCTCGAGGTAAGTTTTCTACACATTAAATAGATTCCGACAACTGACGCCAGTAGAATCGACTTCAGCGACTTGGACATCGCTTCTGCCTGGCTTACTACAGGCCGCCTTGCTCGTAAAGGCGGATTCATGACTACAGCATTCAACTCAGTACTCCACGCAGACAAACTGGGCGATGGAGCCTCCAAGATCGAGTACTCTAAATTACTATGGAGGGAAGGACATCATCGAAAAGCGATCCAGAACTTGCGGGGCGCCATTGACAGCAATGCTTTCCAGAACATCGACAGCCTACCGATCAACGTCTCCATCACGACTGACGGCCGTGGAGCTGACCACTTAAGCAAGGTGAAGTGCCATGCCCAGCTGATTCTCGCAAAGTGGCTCGATCGTGCAGGGCAGACCAAGTCCGGATCCTTGAAGGATGCTTATGCGACAGGTGTGATGTCGTATCCCAAGTGGGACAAGGGCCACTACTACTTAGGTCGTTATTACTTGAAGCTTCTTGAATCCGAAAAGAAGCTCCCCATCACCAAACAAAGCCAAGAGTACCTTGCTGGAAGCCTGATCAAATTGGTCATCGAGAACTTCGTACGGTCCACGGTATACGGCACAAAGTATTATTACCAAACGTTACCAAAGATCCTCACGCTCTGGTTGGACATGGGGACTGAGGTCATGAACGTAACGCCACGCTCCGCGCGAGATAAAGAGTTTCACGATCACAGGGTGACCTACCTGGACCACATCAACAAGTATCTGAAGCGTTACGCTGGCGAGCGAATGCCCGCTTACACGTGGTACACTGCATTCCCACAGATCATCACCCGCATCAGCCATCCCAACAAAATGGTCTGGGATGCACTGCAGTCCATCATTCTTCGAGTCGCAGCCGTGTACCCACAGCAGACGCTGTGGAGTTTGCTTGCGGTACTTCACTCAACCCAAGATGATCGTCGCGCGCGCGGCACCGCTGTCTTACAGAAGCTGCGAGACCAGTCGAAGCGCAAGAATGGCGGTCTGGACCTCAAAAATGTCATTGTGCAAGGGCAGCGTCTGACGGATGCTCTGCTCGTAGCCTGCGACGCTCCAGTCGAGCAACGCGTCACGCACGTCAGTCTTTCGAAAGACCTTGCGTTCAGCCACAAGCTTGCGCCCAGTCAGTTGGTCGTGCCCATCGAGGCCAACTTGCTACCCAATCTCCCCGCCGGGAATGACAGCAAGACTATACGCCTGCACAATCCGTTTCCGCAGGACGCAATCACTATCAACGGGTTCTCGGACGACGTTCTTGTGCTCTCTTCGCTACAGCGCCCACGAAAAATCAACGTGCGAGGGTCAGATGGACAATCTTACGGTCTTCTCTGCAAGCCGAAGGATGACCTACGCAAAGACCAGCGTCTGATGGAGTTCAACGCCATGATTAATCGTGCATTGCAGAAGGATATCGAGTCCAGCAAGCGCCGGTTGTACATTAGGACCTACGCTGTGACTCCGCTCAATGAAGAGTGCGGAGCTATCGAATGGGTTGAAGGCCTCAAGCCGATGCGTGATATCATCATCCGCTTTTACCGTCAGCACAATGTGCAAATCGACTATGCAGAAATCCGCATGCTCCTCAACGAAGCCTCATCATCACCATCGAAGGTTCCGATCTTCACAGACAAGATCCTGGGCAAATTCATGCCGGTGCTGCACGAGTGGTTCGTTGAGACATTCCCGGAGCCAGAGGCCTGGTTATCGGCGCGACTGCGATACACGCGCTCTTGCGCAGTGATGAGCATTGCAGGTCACGTCCTTGGGTTGGGTGACCGCCACGGTGAGAATGTATCGCTAGAGCAAGGCACCGGCGGTACCTTCCATGTCGATTTCAACTGCCTGTTTGACAAGGGCCTTACGTTTGAGAAACCCGAGCTCGTACCATTCCGTCTTACACACAACATGGTTGACGCCATGGGCCCGCAAGGCGTGGAAGGACCGTTCAGAAAGGCTGCAGAGTTAGTGTACAGGATTTTGCGGCAACACGAAGACACGCTCATTACGATCCTCGAGACGTTTGTTCATGACCCTACGGCAGATTTCTTGGGTGGGAAGAGGCGGAAGAAGATTCCCGGCGTTCCAGATACACCGCAGGAGGTCCTGGATAGCGTGAGAACAAAGGTCAACGGGTACCTGAAGGGCGAGTCAGTGCCGTTGAGCGTGGAGGGATATGTGGATGCGTTGATCGCCATGGCAAGGGACCCAATGAACCTGGCGGCGATGTACATTGGTTGGTGCGCGTTTTTTTGATTTGCGTCAGTCAGGATAAGGGAGTTGGGATTCACGACAACTGCAGAGCTATTGGCATTTTTTATTTTTGGGAGGGGGGGGGGGGGGGTAATGTAGGCATCTGCGTAGCATAGCAGTAAAACGAGATATGATTGTGGATCAGCTGGCATCTGGTGTGATGTTGAACAACATGCCCGAGACGTCGAGGTGGAAGTGACAGTCGTCTCCACGGCAGGGCTGGCGGACCGCTGAGTAGCAACCAATCGCCGAGGCGTCGCGTCCGCAACACACGTCAGGGCTCCAGCAGAACCACGGCGCAGCCCCATTGACTGACGAGCTCCCTGTCCAACTCGCCATCGCCTGCGACCGAACCCTCTCCACCCCAAACGCGATCGTCCGCCGCGCGATCAGCCCTCAGCTCGGCATTGACGAAGTCAAAGTTGCAGCTATCCGCATCAAGCTCCAAGGGACCACAGCAGAAAGACCAGCGCGCCACAGCTACACAGACAAGATGGTGAGCAAGAAGTCTGGCAGGGCCCAGCTGAGGCAGGAAGGTAGGACCAGCTCACGTTGCTATGGCGCCTTTGCACATGGTACAATAGCTGCTGACAGCCGCACGCAGGCCTCGAGCGGACCGACAACAACATGGACCTCTCGTCGTGGCCCCAGGTGGGCATGATCAACCAGAAGAACTACTACACCGAGTTCCTCAAGCGCGACGAGCAATTCCTGGCCGTGCGGTTCCCCAAAGACGAAGAGCGCGCCCGCATCGTGCAGGAGGCTCGAGACAAGGATCGCGCACGCGCGCTGGGCGTCCCCCAGGCTGCAGAAGGCGCCACTCCACTCGCTGACGACGCCGCCGACGACGCCGACGTCTCGCTGAACTCTTCCAAGACGGACATTTCGAAGCTCATTGTCATACACCCGGGCAGCCAAAACCTGAGGATAGGACTGGGCTCAGACGCCCTGCCAAAGACAATACCCATGGTCATCGCGCGGCGCTCAAAGGAGAGCGAGTGCGAAGAGAACGGCGGCGAGCCCAGCCCCAAGCGCATGAAGGTCGAGGGCGCTGTGCCCGCAGACGCGCTCCCTGAGAAGTGGTTTGGGGAGGACTTTGCAGACCAGTACATGGCCATGTCGTCAGAACTGAGGACGAGGATGCGCTCCAACAAGCGCAGGGTGCTACCCAATTCCAAGGACCTGGTCACCAACTACAATCGCCGCACACCACCTGATGTCATCTCCGAGCACAACGACATCAACCGCATCGAGTTCACCGAGATTCCCGCAGACCCCAGGAAAGCCCCACACTTCTTCACTGGGCACGAAGCCCTTCGAATACCCGAGCGTTCGAATCCTCGATACAAGCTGTTCTGGCCGCTACGCCATGGCACTTTCAACGAGGCCGAGTACAAGGATCGGAATCAGATCTACCACGACATTTCCAAGATCTTCGAAGAAGCCATTCGGAATCAGCTGGGTGTCACCAAGTTGAAGGACCTCACCAACTACAAGTGCGTTCTCATCATCCCAGACTTGTACGAGCGCAGCTATGTCACAATGCTGCTTGACATCCTCATACGAGATCTTGGTATTGGGAAGGTCTGCTTGCAGCAAGAGAGTCTGTCCATCACGTTTGGGGCCGGCTCAGACAAGCTGTGTGTGGTCGATATAGGAGCGCAGAAGACGTCCATCTGCTGTGTGGACGAAGGTCTCTGTGTCGAGGAGTCTCGCATCAACCTGAAAATGGGCGGTGCAGACATCACAGAAACCTTCATCAAGATGATGCTCTACGGCCATTTCCCATACTCGGACATCAACTTGAAGAGGCGCTACGATTTCCTTCTTGCAGAGGAGTTGAAGCAGAAGTTCTGCTCCATGGACGAGAGCACCGTTGTGGTTCAGACTTGGGACTTTCACCTCCGCGCTGCGGATCAGGAGACACGTAAATACACGTTCAAGACGTATGATGAGACCCTGCTCTCCGTTATGGTAAGACCGATACTCGCTTCACCAACGAAGTCATACTGACATGATCAGGGCCTCCTGAAACCCTCCATCTTCGACAACTCCCACAAACTCGAAGGCCGCCGCTCCGTCATTCCTCGCTCTGTCGACCTCTACGACTCCTCTCCTAATGATCCGTTATCCGCCGCCCAACTCGTCGTCCTCGAGCTTGCGGGCGGCCGCATTCAACCCGTGAACGGCATCGAACCTGCCACAGTCGCAGCCACCCCGCAAAAGCCGCCCGCTTTAAACCTTCTCCACCGCCTCGCCGACAACGATGCCACTCCAAGATCATCTGTCGCCGGCTCGCCCGGCCCAGAAGGCACGCCGAACCCAGACCGCGACACGCCCATGGGCGACACTGACGCGCCGGCTCCCAGCGGCCTGATCTTCCGCGACCCGGTTCTCGAAAAAGTCAAACTCGCCGAGGAGCGCGACCGCACTCTGCCCATCATGTCGCTGGACACAGCGATCCTGGAGTCGCTGGCGCAAGGCGGGCGGGGCGACGAGAAGAAAATGCGCGACTTCATGGGCGGCATCGTGCTAGTTGGCGGCGTCGCAAAGACGCCCGGCTTGCGCGAATTCCTCGAGTTAAGGCTTAGAGAGCTGCGCCCGGGAATGGAGATTCTGCTTCCGCCGCCCCCGAGGGATCTCGATCCCCAGGTTATTGCCTGGAAGGGTGGCAGTGTGTTTGGCAGACTCAGCTCCCACGGGAATGACAGCTGGATCTCAAAGTACGAGTACGACATCTTGGGGAGCCGGTTGCTGAACAACAAGTGTATGTTTGCGTGGTAGGACACGCAAAGGACGCTCGATCGGCCGTGGGAGGATGGTCTCAAGATGTAGGATACGGCGAGTCACGTCGACTCGCAGGTTATGGGGAGCGAGGTCGATGTGCAGGACTTGGAAAGCGAGTCTGCATGCGCACGTACGGAAAGCGAGCTCTTGGAGTTAGACAGCGAGGATCTAGGCTTCTTCCAGCAAATCATTGAATAGCCCAGCAAGATAGACGACAAAACAGAAGGAGAAGGCCGGCCCCTGTCACAAAAGGGCGTTTTCACCACTGCCAGAGCAGAATGTTAAGAGCAGAGTGTTAAAATGCGGAAGGGAGCAAAACTCACCACGAAGGGCATGCCAAAGGCTTGCTGTTCGGATCCAGTGGCTATGGCTGTTTTGAGCCGGCCCCATGAAACGAGTGGTGCATTTCCGATCTCAACAGTCTTGATATTATTGATAAATGTGTATAATTATTCTGAAGATCTCGTATAAGAACACCCCCATTGCATGGCGGCTTAGTTATATGAGCCACAACACTACACGCCAAAACGCCAAGTACAACAAGACCGGGCGCGAGCCTCGAACAAGTCTCTTGTACTCATGCACGACATAGTCGTCAGTAATTTAACGAGACCCCTGGAAGGTTCGGGTCAATAGCAGCTAACACCGGGTATAGATCATACTCGTCCGAGGCCTATTCGTCCGCCGACCTGCTGGACTGCTGCAGCTCGCTCACAAACGCATCGTAGTCGGCACCTACGACATGTAAGCCGACGGTCAACCTATGATATGCATCACTCCTCATCTGCCCTTCAATAAGCGTTTGGTTCGGGTAGTGCGGGGACAGAGGCTGCTGACCTTGTGATACATCGCCATCAACCTTCAGGCGCTTCTCGGACGAGTAGTCGCCCGCATCGAATTGCCCCGCGTGCTTACCCACGTTGGGGCCATTTTGCGCTGCTGCGGCTGCTTGGGCGGCCATCTGCAGTTCGCCTATCTGGCGCTCCGAGAGCCCGCCATTGTTGCTGGAGCTGGGGCTTTGTTGCGGCTGCTGCTGCTCAGGCTGCTGCTGGTGTTGTTGCTGCTGGAGGTTCGGGTTCAGGCTAGGGATCTCGCCATGCGGGCGGTTGGATAGATCAACGCCTGCCGGTGCAGGGGGTACTTCGCCTTGGGTCTCGAGCAGGCGCGATTGGAGGTTGATGATGTAGTCTCTTAGTTGGTAGTTCTCCGTCTGCAGATTCTTGTAAAGCTCGCACAGTTGCTCGAACTCTTTGACTTGGTCCTTCAGCTGCTTGATATACTCCTCTTTCCGCTGGCGAAACGCGCGCTGCAATGGTCAGTATCGCCTAGTTGAGGCAAGACAGTCAACGTACTTGAGCAGCTCGATTCTGCGCGGCGCGCTTGCTGGTAGACAGCTCCCTTCGACCCTTCCGCCCTTCACCGTCGTCGCTGGGGTCGGCTTGGCTCATGTAGTGCTGCTGCGAGCCGGCGATAGCTGGGTCGATGTGCTGCTGGGAACCGCCGGTATGCGTTGGCTGTTGCTGAATAGGCGTAGGCGCACTGGGTTGTCCAGCGCCGGCAGCAAGGAGATGTTCTCTTAAGCCTTCACAGCATGCATGTTAGTAATCAGCAGGAAGAAGTAAGCATGTACAGGGCGCACTAACTCATCTCGATGGTCGGCTTGCTGTGGTCCTAAGCCGGAGCGTCAGCGCAAGGAATGGTACATGAAGGTCACTACAGCTTACCTGAGCAGCCGGTTGCTGCATGTTATACGCAGTGTCGCTGCGGATCGAGGGGTATATGGTTCGGCTCATTCAATTCACTTGGGACGTGGACAGTCGCGGGTACTTGCAGTGGCGCTGATTAGACAGCACAGCTGTAGCTATTCTCGGCGCGCGCCGACACGAGCTGGCGTTGCGGTTGAGAAATCGAGTCTACTACGAGAGCGCTGTATGCGCGTGTGGTGACGTGCGGCGCAGTTGCAGATGCTGGAAGTCGCGACGGCGCAGAGGAGAAAGTGCGTCTCTGCACGAAGCACCGTCAGCGTGGTTCCTTCGTGCGCCGAGCACAATGCGCCGAACTGCGCGACAGCATTGTGGACGTTGCGCGCATCGCAGAGCTGGGGGGGTGGGACCGGCATGGGCAACTCACTTTGGTAATTGTTCTGTCTGATGACTGAGAGGTGACTAAGGCGTGTGGTGTAGCTTCTTATATGTGGTCCCGGCAATTTCCCAGGGCGCCGGGCAAGCACATCACCACTTCACTGCGCGCGGGCTCTCGTTCAACGGCGCAACACCCATCAATAATGCTAAAATCACGCCGCTACTGCCTCATGCTCACGCATACATCGTTGCGCACTTGCTGACTTGGGCAAGTCGTGCCTAGATGTGGAATGTCATTCGGTTGTTTGCCTGTTAGGCTGACCAATGCTCTCTTTATTTCCGCCAAGAGCTTCAGGATGACGGGATACACAAGCTCCTGATCCGAGGTTGCCGGCCAATGCTCTCTGTTGCAAACCTCCCTACTGCCTAGCTCGCGTTGTGCAAACACACGAGCTTCCTGACTCAAAGCTCTTATCGCTACCGTTGCCGTGCCTGATGCCTACACCTTTGTGATTGAATGACTCCAGCCTGATTGCTTGCGATCGCTGTCTCATAAGTCTCTTACATGCTGACTTTGGATTTCTCTAGATTTGGCTGAAGTGCTGATGATGCTGCAGAGACTCAATCAAGATTCCTCGGACGAATGCATGGTTCCGTATGACGAAGCAACATCGTTGGTCCAAGCTGATCTGCAGGATCCAGTTTCTGACAACCATCGCGCATCTCAGTCCTGATCCTAACGTTGTGGTTCTACAGTTGGGTGAAGCAGGTTGGCAGTCGGTATATCAGCTTCTACATCGTCCGTTCTTGGACTTTAAGGTAGTGCAAGCTTTGCAATGAGCACAGCCCTCCGGTGCCTTGTCAGAGCACTTCCGTAAGTCCTCATCACTACACACCACCGCTGCTTAGTCATACCCGCGTGCCTAACATGCTCATATCGTACAGAGCACAGCTGACTCAAACGTGGCGCTGCATTCGTCCAATCCAGCACGCGCTGGGCGAGCTTACTCCTGTCTCGTACAACAGATCTGCGATCATCTCTCGCCGCCAGCCATTCACAACAACACGACCAGCGATGAGTTCCTTGTTTACGAATCTGCCGAGCGGAGAGCCCATCAAAGTCATTTTCTCAGAAAACCAGCCCGAGGACCTGTTCCGCCGAGCAGAAGCTCTCTTGAGCAGCTGGCAGATCACGCCGTCTGGAAAAGGGCTCAGGAAAGAGTTTCTCTTCAAGACGTTCAACAACGCATGGAAATTCATGGACACTGTCGCTCAGGAATGCAAAGTGAAGAGACATCACCCTGAGTGGTCGAATCTCTATAACAGGGTGACTGTTGAGTGGACTACCCATCGGCCAGAAGGGCTCAGCATCAAGGATGCTGAAATGGCTGAGTTTTGTGATCAAAAGGCATTCGAGATCGGATTGAAGAGCAGCGAGAGCAACGCTGCAGCAGGGACAAGCGGTGGGACAACGCCTGCGCCATAAGAGCGGGGGAGTGGTGGTCTATATCTGACGTTCATCGACCAATTTGTTTCTCTCGTCGCATTCACAATGCTATAATAGGTGGTCCGGCGCCAACGGCCCATCATCCAGTCAGCACTTGTACTTGTCTCAAAGACACCGCATCACAGAATCTATCTCAGGATTGCAACAGCAATATGACAGCTCATCGCTCTGTTCGTATTCATCTTCTCATATTAGGAACTGTGTTGAACGCGCCCTTGGCAGGCATTGGACTCATTATCGTAGCGAGCACTTGAATTCGCGCTGTTTGTACCACATCTTCGGGATGACGCTAAACCATAGACGGATTGCCTTCAACGCTGGGGCAGATGAGCGATGGATGGGGTGATGACAAAGCACTGCGTGTATGTGCAACTCTCGGACTTTGCTAAACTCCATGCTGGGGCAGAAGCCCACGGCACGCTCGCCCATGAGCATCTGCATACGTCGAGTATCTGTTGCGGGCTGCTTGAGAGATTACAAGGAAAGCACCTCAATAGCGTGGAACATATCGTCATTAAAGAAGTCATCAAACCTATTGAAGATGGAGATGTAAAATATGAAATACAACAACAAGAAGAAAAGGTTCTACCAAAGGTAACTCGGAACCCGACAAGACCCGTGTTATACAACCTCGATCATACAGAAGTCCAAAAGCCTGAACGCCGCGCAATGCTTTCATACACATCTTCACCATTGGAAGTCCACCCTCTTCGAAGCCTCACGTGAAGGAGGCTTAGTTGTACTGCCTGGTGTTAGCAGCCGCCTCCTCTTCCCTCTTCTTCTTCGCCTCCTGCAACTTCCTCAACATCCTTGCGCTGCCGCCGCTGGCCTGCCACCACAACTCTGTGCCGCCGCGAATCAGCCTCTCAGCCGCGCTCGTCGGTCCATCGATCGCAGGACGGATATCCAGGTGGAAGACAGGCTCGTCGTCCGAAACCGCCTCGCCCTCGTAGTAATCAATCACATAGCGTATCTCCTTGCACCCCTGCTCATTGCATCGCTCAATGAACCAATCATGGCGGTCAAACGGCGGCGCAGTGCCGTACTTCTCGGGATTGATCCAGCCTAGCCACTGCATGATGGTGGCCTTGGGTGTACGCTCCGTCGGGCGACCGGTGAAGCGCAGGAGTTTCGGGGGCGGCACGTCTCTCACGTCCCAGGTTGTCGTGTCGAAGATGCCTTCCTCTGTGGTACCGACGCCCAGCTTCAAATCAGCCAGCTGCTCGCCGTCCTTGCAGATCTCGTAGCCCTCCTTCAGGCCGCGCGCGAACCGGCGTTCCCAGCCCATGATTTCAGCCCAGGCGCCTTCGTTCAGGAAGTTATGCACAGAGACCATGGATTCGACGGCGGTGACGTCGGTGTCGGTGTAGCCTTTGCGCAGCATGGCGTTGTACATTTGCTGTGGCGAAGGGTACTCCCAGAGCGAGCCGTCGCCTTTGGGGATTGTGGAAGCCTCGCGGGAGAGGGGGAGGTCGCGGGCTTGGGCGGCGGCTTTCTCGTTGTCGAGTTCAGAGAACATGTTGTTGAGCGGGTTCAGCTTTGCGAGAAGGCCAGTCTTGGGTTCGGGGGTCGACGATGTCTTCTCGGGAGGGACGTAGGGGCAGGCGCCCTTGGGAACCTCTGCCTGTTCTGCCTTTACAGGCGGCGTAACCTTTTTGTGCATGGGACATTGTGGCTACTGTCATTAGACGTATTCGATGCATGGACGTGTTGTTGAACATACGGGAGGATTCACATCGCCTGCTGGCATGGGATGTGGCGCAACAGCCGCAGCGGGTGCGGAAGGTGCGGTGTCTGCCCAAAACCAACCCATGTTTCAGTGATGTACAAAAGAATTATGGAACTGAGAAGAGGAGGCGATCAAGCCTATATGTTGATGGTTTGCGCGTGGCGGAGTCTCGGGGGAGAAAGAATTTGGCCGCAGATCGGGAAGAGTAGGGCAGGGTCCTCGTCGTCATCCCGCTGCAATGTACTAAGCAATTGCTGTTCGCCGATTGGTCAATAGGGCTCAACGTGTGAGGGTCTGGTCTGCCCAAAGAAAAGTATTGTATTCTACATCATGGTATCTTGCGCCGTTCGCTCTGTGCTGATAATCCACCAAATAAGCTTTTCGGGGGGGTATGCTTCTCCTCTATGCCTGACCAGCTGCGACCTTGCCCAATTGTCCTGTGCCTCGGGAGCTGAAAATGGCCATGATGCCAAAGCTACCATAAAACAGTACCATCGGGTACGCAACAAGCCCTCTCATTGAGGTCATACGGCCTGCAGAAGTTAGTACGGTATCCTAGTATGCAAAGCATATAGACTTACCAGCGATAGTGAACATCGAGCTAGAAGAGTACGAGCACCACATGATAGACAGGATTGTGACAACATAGCCAAAGAGACCGTCCAATGGTATGACAATACCGAGAGTCGAGACCAGTACAAGTGGCAGCAGGCAGTAGCCTACGATCGAGGCTGATCGAGGGTAGGTCAAGGAAGAGCCAAGGTGAGAGCCGCGTGCGTGGCCGTGATCCTGCCCTGCGGCAGACTCGTCCGCGCTGATCGGCGGTGACATAAGCGAAATGATCTGGTGAATTAGTATGGTGCCCACAAGTCCCAGTCCTGTTCCGGTGTCAGTGGTTTCACTCAACCTGAATGATCTTGGCTTACCATAAATGTAACCAAAATGAAGCTTTCCAGAGAGCTATGGCACGTCAGCGATCATTTCATCCCAAAAGGTGGGCCGTGATATTTTACCAAAAGCGATGTACCAAAGATAAAGAAGAACAGGATTGGTCCTGCAACATCGCTGTCGTCCATGATGTGCGGCTCAATGCGCCTGAAAGGATTCAACACGGCGAGTGTTTTCGACTGAATGTGTCCGAAGTTCACTCCGAGCTCTTCCAGGAGTGGTGGTTCTCCTTCATAGCCTTCTGCGCCAAAAGCCGCGAGCCATCCTGTCCGCAGCCCCGACTCTCCCATACCCATCTGTCCACTGACCCCTGGCGCTGAGAAGCCTTGGCCATATTGTGCGGGGTAGGCCTGTGTTTGCGGTGCGCCGTAGTTTGCTTGGAACGGAGTCGAATGGCCAGACACTGGCTGGTTCGAGAACGTGGAGGAATAGAATTGGAGGTTCTGCGCACCCCCGCCGCCATACTGAGAGTTCTGCCCGTAGCCGTAGGATGCCATTGTGTTGTTTGCTGTCAAGAGATCTCGTGCGATGGAGCGTCGGGATCGCGATTCGAACGCAAAGACGTGGCGCGAAGGTATCGATGTGGAAGCCTGGGGCTGCTGTCTCCGTGCTAGCTGAGCTCGTTACGTGGAGGAACCGGGAACGAGCAACGAGCGACGTCACCGTGATCAGCAAAGCAACGACAGAGTCAAGTGTAGAGAGCGTGTCGACGACCGGAGTGAAGCCTCAATGTGTAAACAGGAAAGGTAAAGCGATTGCGGTGTTTCGGTGTTTGTCGAAGCTTGGAATTGGCAGCCACATGTCATTGTTGGCTCGGAGGTCCTTTGAGCTAATTGGCCGGCCGCTCTCCGCTCACGTGCGAGCTCAGTCATAGTCACAAACTTCGGAAGGTGTTCTTGCACCTGTTCCATAAACGACATTTGAGTATATTCTACACATCTTCAAGCAGCACTACGATAACGAAGGGGCAGGCTAGTGTTGAGAGTAGCTACATATTATAATAAGAAGGAGGGGGGTATCAATATCAACGCCAATCATGAGGTCGTAACTACGTTCAATCTGTGTCGTTTCATCTCCGAGGCGAAGCCATAAGCTCACCTTGAGACCCAGGGCGTCCACAAAGGCCTGAAGCCATGATCTAGTACATCTCAACAGTACGCCGTGATGTGAAGTTGCACCAGTCGCACTGACTTGGTCAGTCCATGCAGTTCGTGGATCAAGCCAATCTGGGGTGCTGGATTGCTTACCAAGGTCTCAGACGATGCATCATTGTCTTCCATACAATACTCATTCTGACACTTTTTACATTGTCGAATGACAAGCTCCTTACAGCTTATGCACTGCTGAATGTCAGCGGGACTCTATTGGTGTCAAGCAACAGCGCCTACTGTGTGCCCGCAGCCAAAACAGTCACGTCGAACACCAATGATCTGTAACATGTCACGTTAGCCTGTTTCTTTCTGATCTGTTGAGCACATACCTTGGCGCGACAAAGCCGAGTCCGAAACGCCATTATCCACAAGCAGGTTCCAAGTTCAGTCATAGAGACTGCGTCCGGATCCAGCTACATGGTAAGGCCTTCAGTCAAAAGCAATCGTCTTGCACGCCAAGGTATGCCGTTCATCCCCACATCCCATTGCTCCCTGCGCCAGCCATCATTTCGCCGACCAGGCAGTGATCCACACAGAGGCCCATATGTACCTTGATGGTTTGCTTCGGAATAACAGCGGTCGTGCCATCAGTTGCTAAGGTCTCCGCCAGCTCGGTTTGTTGTAGCTCAGTCCGCTGGGCGACAGTCGATCCAGCGTAGCAGTCTTCGTCCCACCATTTGTGACATCTCTCACACCAGCGACCCTTTAGACAGTCTTCACAGCGTATGTACAGAGGCGGTGAAGTTGATCCGTCGATGGAGTGTGGCTTCTTGGCTGCCCGCAGCGTGCTCCCATGTAGCGGTATAGGACTTAAGAGGGGGAATTGAGACGCGGGTGATTCGCCGTAGATCGCTGGGCCTTCAGAAGCAAAGTGGCAAGTCTCGCAGCCAGATGGGCCAAGCGCCACAGTTGCAATGGTAGGCCTGAGGAAAGATGCTGGGTGAGATATGTCACCGGCCGCGCCTTCTCTGACATGAGCTTTGCCTGGATCATGGCGTGGTCCACGACAAAGAACGGCATCGAAGGAGATGAGGCCTTCACAAGCTTGCACAACCTCAGCCCATTCTGGAGACGGCCGCTTCGTGATCATCTTGCCGGATGACTGGTACCATCTGTCTTCTGTCCGTGCCAACACAGTGTTGAGAGCTTCAGATGACTTCTGGTTCCACTCTGCACCGATCTGAGCACCCTGCGAGGACATGATGCCACGAGCAGCGGGTGGGGACGGCGCTCGTGGTGTTTCTGGTTCGTGCTTTCGCTCGCGGGGCCCGAACATGTAAATGCCCTTGACTCGGGGTGTGCCCTTGGGCCTCGATGGGCGCACAGCATATCTGAGATATTGCTGAAGCTTGCGCTCGTTCAAGTGCTTGACTTCTCGGATTGACAGCAGCCTGACATTGTACCGGTCTTCGGTAATGAGTTCCTTGACGAACTCAGCGGTCACGCTCAGACCGTCCAACACGAGTGTATGTACGTTGTGGAGGATGCGCTGCTTCTCGAGTCTGTAGACGATGCCACGCAGTGGGCCGGAATAAAAGTCGTCTTCAGATAAAGCTTCATCCATGCGCTCGGCACGCCAGCTGATACCGCCACCATCGAGTGGTCCATCGAAAGGTACAACAGCGGATCGGACGGGCGACAAGTCGAGGTATCGAAAAGCTTCGGGTGATTGGCAGATGACGTCGTACAGAGCTTTCGAGGTTGACGAGAGCGCGCAAAGGGACGACACAGGCAGGTAGGGTGCAGTCTGATGCAGGATCAAAGAGTTGGAAAGGAGATCCACCAGGGTTGTAGGTAGGCCATTGGAGAAAACACAAGGCTCCATGGTATCGGTGTCGCAACTTGGATGACGCGACTCTGGGACGGAGCGCGGAACGGGCGCGACAAGCAGAAAATGGTGGAGGTCAGAAGGGTACTCACCAAGTTCTTATTCACAGTGACGACCAGCAGCCCAGACGACACGTGCCACAAGTCAGTGACCCTGCAGGACGTGGTGTTGAGGGCGGCGTTTGATACACGGCGTGTAGTAAGGACTGGCGCGGTTGAACTCTGGGAGTGGGATTGTCGGCTTCCCTGGCAGCGATCAACCAAAGCATAGCGCCGACTTGCGCAGAAGCCACAGCCAAGAAGCGCCGACGGCTGCAAGTAGAAAGTTTCCTGCAAGATTAGGGTCTACTGTGAAGCACGATTTGACACAACATGGCAGCCAAGCATTGTAAAAGTCCTGGGCGCATGTTGAGGAAACATGCCAAAACAATGGCCGGTCAAGTTGTCTGGCAGGCAAGGCGACGCGAGGGATGGAAGCACCGGGCCGCAGGCAAAACAGTGGGCAGTGGGATGCTGTGGGACGCGGAGTTATCGGGCACGCGGGGCGCCGTTAGGAGTGTTGATCTGATAATGGGAATCTGCAGCGCGACGGTCCCGGCGACATTGCGTGATGGGAGCGGTCAGCGCTGCGAGGACGCCGTCCACCGCACCTGCCATATCATTCGGTGCAGCTGGTTGTTGTTCATCAGCATTGTTGGCAGGGTACACAGAGTAGGGTAGTTACACGGCATCGAGTCCATGACTCCATGTGACGCCCCAGACCTCGACGCGTCGCGTGTCTGCCGCCTTGCTGGCTAGATACGGTATCGATAAGCTACCTAGCGTATGACGCTGTCTCCAGAGGAGGCTTCGAATCTTCGAGACAGAGAGCCGCAGCGTGTGTCAGCGACATTTTGCCTTCCACGCACAATATGATACCCCGGATAGGACGGTGATGCTCGCTCTTGACCTGACTTGCATGCACCCACAATAACGAGTACCTGTGACAATGGCCGCCGACGCTGAGCCCGCTGAGCTCAAGTGGTCTGCACAGTTCGACCTTGCCCACAACAGCCGCAGCATACAGCTGCCTGGCGACAAGATCCTCCTCCCGCCC
This sequence comes from Didymella arachidicola, assembly GCA_016630955.3. Classification (NCBI taxonomy): domain Eukaryota; kingdom Fungi; phylum Ascomycota; class Dothideomycetes; order Pleosporales; family Didymellaceae; genus Didymella; species Didymella arachidicola. The sequence goes on from CM049986.1 coordinate 800,803, forward strand.
TCCGCCTTGGAACAGCTGCTTGCCGCAGCCCCCGTCGTCACCTTCGATTCGGACCGCCCCCACATTACTTCATTCGACCCTTTCAACCCCTACACTCACGCCGCCGAGCGGCAGGCCCGCGCACAGTTTCAGGACCGCCACCAGCAGTTGCCGCACCCGCTCACGTTTCGACTCGTCAATCCAGTCAATGGCAGAGTTGTACATGCGGGGATACGCGAGTTCTCAGCAGAAGAGGGACAGATCGTTCTCAGCAGCTTCTTGCGGGACGCTCTGGGCATCGAGGCCATATCAGCAGACAGTTCGAGAGGCGCAAGCCCAGATGGCCATGATGAGGGCGATGTGCTTGTAGACAACGGCGATACCGTGACCGGAGCTGCATCGGCCAAGATCACTGTACATGCAAAGCAACTGTCAAAGGGCACGTTCGTCAAGCTGCGACCGCTCGAAGCAGGCTACGATCCCGAAGACTGGAAATCACTTCTCGAAGAGCACTTACGCTCGAACTTTACCACCTTGACGAATGGCGAAGTGCTTGTAGTGTACGGCGGTCGAGCTGCGGGTGGCAAGCGGGAAGAGTTTCGCTTCCTTGTCGATGGCTTCAAACCCGAAGGAGACGGTATATGCGTCGTCGATACCGACCTTGAAGTGGATATAGAGGCTCTGAATGAAGAGCAGGCACGAGAGACCATGAAGAGCATTGTTGCGAAAAGGCAACGAGCGCCAGGGACAACAGAAGGCAGCTCTGTCGGTGGTGAAATTGATATCTTCAAGGGTAAAGAGGGCCAGGTGCTCGAGGGCGAGTACGTCGACTTTGAGCTACAATCGTGGGACAGATCACAGGAGCTCGAGATTACCCTCAGTGGCGTTCACGACGATGAAGAAATCGACCTCTACGCAAGCCCGTACTCGGCGCAACAACGAGCTCGACCACGAGACAATGAATTTGTGTTCGCCGATACGTCCAGCAATTACCCCAAGCACATTCAAATACAGCCAACTAACGCAGAGCTTGACGGTGCTGAAGCTATCTGGATTTCAGTTCGCGCATACCCGTCTGAGTCGCCCTCGAGTTCACCAAAACCTTTCCATCTGAGGGTGTCAATGTTCGATCCAAAGGCAAAGGCCACAAACGGCGAGGAATCGATCAAACATGCACTCCACAGTGATGACGAGGTACAATGCAAGAACTGCAAGCAGTGGGTCCCCAAGGGCTCACTGTTCCTGCATGAGAACTTCTGTTTTCGTAACAACATTGTCTGCCCGCAAGGTTGCGGTCAGGTCTTCCAGAAACGCTCACCGACGTTCCAAAACCACTGGCATTGTCCTCACGATACATTTACTGGCAACACGCCACTCAGCCTCCAAAAGCACAACGCAATATATCACACGCCACAAACCTGCAGCTCCTGCGGACTTGACTTTCCATCCCTTCCCACTCTCGCACACCACAAGGTCACGACCTGCCCCGGCAAACTCATCCTCTGCCGCTTCTGCTACCTTCAAGTTCCCCAAGAAGGCGATCCAACTGGGCTTCCAAACCCGGAACTCCTCCTTTCAGGCCTAACACCACATGAATTAGCCGACGGCGGACGCACAACAGAATGCCACCTCTGCAATAAAATCGTGCGCTTCAGAGACATGGAAACGCACCTACGCCACCATGATCTCGAGCGCCTGTCGCGCCCAGCACCCCGAATCTGCCGCAACGTGAACTGCGGCCGCACCCAGGACGGCGCGTCGAAGACAGGCGACACTCGTGCGGGGACACGTAAAGGCCAGGGCCCCGGAAACGAGATTGGGCTTTGCAGTGTCTGCTTTGGGCCGCTGTACGTCTCGCTGCATGATCCTGAAGGAAAAGCATTGAAGCGTCGCATTGAGCGAAGGTACCTTAGTCAGCTGCTCACTGGGTGCGGGAAACCCTGGTGTAGGAACGAGTTTTGTCGCACTGGAAGAAAGAATCTGGGGCAAGAAGATAGATCGATGCCGACAAAGGAGGCGATTCCCATTGTGAAGCCGTTCTTGGAAGGCATGGATGGGAGAGGATATGTCACGCCCCTGCATTTTTGTGTTGACGAGGCGAGCCAGAAGAGGCGGACACTGGCTGAGATGTTGACGGCTGAAAAGGGTATTGAAGGTAAAGGCGGATATGGTATGGAGTGGTGTGTCGCTGCCCTTGAAGCTGAAAGTGGGGATCTTGATAAGGCGAGGGCATGGCTTAAGGGTTGGGCACCTCAGCGGACCGAAGCCCAGTGAGTTTGCATGGATGACCCGCAGCAAGCATGAGCATGCGAGGCAGTCTGTTATAGCATATAGACGTGATACCCAAACGAAGTCTGAAAGTCATGAGATGTTCAAAGAGCATGATCATTGTGTACTGCGAGTGACAATTGAAGGGAATGCTCGGCCGTCAGACAGATTACTTCATCGCCGATACAAATTATCTACTGAAGACCACTGCACCTGCTCCTCTACGAATTCTTAGATGCCGGATTGGATGAGTCCGATCGTGTTCGAGTACACGCTCAAGTTATCAGACCAGATGGCTTTGTCCTCGCCTTCGATGGTTAGCATCTGCTCGACACCGACTTGGCTGAGTGCGAAAGCCTGGAAGCTTGTCGATCCCTCAAGACTGAGGATACGGTTTTGACAGATCCTTTTTCCACCTGGTGCATCCGGATCGCTACAGGCCGTGCTATAATCGATGAAGAAAGAGTAGAGTCCTCCTCCATATATCTGAAGGTTAGTGGTGTCGACAGCGCGAAGGCCCCAGGCACGTTGACCAGCTGTGAATACGGGGTCATTGCAGGCCGCTTGTCGTGTATAAGGCGAGCTCAGAGCGTCTGGTGTTGGCTGGTAGTATGGAGTCTCGGTCTGAATGAAGCCTGCGAAGACGTCTGATGCCTTGTTGAACTGATACTGGTAGAAGGCGTGATGCTCAACACCATTGGCCCAGAGCCAAGTGCCTCGACCTTCGACCAGAAGACCGCGACCTGTGAAGATGGCAACACGTGTGGAGTTCCAGTCGTCAAGATCATGGTCGGCAGTCCAAAACCAGTTATTCTGTGAAGCTGTCAGTTTGATGCGTACCCCTTTGATGATGTCTCTCACCTCAAAATAGGCTCCAGACGCAGAGCTAGTGATGTGAACGTTGGTGTGTGCAGCAAAGCACTGAGAGTTCACAGATCCCACAGGGCACTGCGCGACCTGCTGGTTAGTACCTTTAGCTCCTCCAATCCGCGTGTGAACGTCCCAGATACCAGAGCCACGGGCAGTCCTCAGGTTGTACTCGATCAGTTTGGCTCCCGGAGTGCCTCCCTGAGTCTGGACCAGCATATCAGACCACTCGATACTGCCACTCTGGCCTGACTGACCAATCCTTACCACCGGTCTAGGGTTGTTCTGATCAGCGAAGGCGCTTCCAGAGCCCATAATAGTCGAGAAGGTTTCTCCAACTGCACGAAGACCGGGTGGGAAGTCGAGTGTATTGGTGACCTTGTAGACACCGTGCTCAAAAAATAAGACCTTGTTTTGCGATACAGCTGCGTTGATGGCATTTTGGACAGCTTGAGTGTCATCGGTATTTCCGTTTCCGGTAGCACCTGAGCTACGAGCGCTGATGAAGTCGTTCGTAGTGAGAGTCTCGTACTGAGGCTTAGACTTCGAGTAGAACTTGCCGTTTTCCAAGAGTCCGGCAGGTCTGGCAGCTGCTGTGAAGGTACCTTGGTACTTCTGTGGTCCATTGGGCGTGTATCTGTTGCCTTGACCCCATGTATCAATTGTGATGGATCCTCCGGCGAGGACCGTGGCGCCATTGCGTCCCTTGACTGCAACAGGGACATTATTGAGCTGGACATTCTGAATGGTGAGCTGTCCAGCGCCGGTGGGAGTTGTGGACAATGACCATGCCTGGTCGACAAAGGTAGGACAGTTGGTGATCACACTATCAATGATGACAACGGAGCCTACTTCCAGTTTCCCGGCTGATGCGCCGTTGGTCATCGAGAAGGCAGTTCCGCAGTCACTGATGGACAAGCCTGAGTACAGCCAACCCCAGTTCCAGATCTGAGAGATACCAACAACGGCCTTGGAGATCTTGACGTTGCGCATTGTGAACTGCTGATTGCCAATGTTCAAACCATAAAGACCACCCTCAATATCGAGGTCAGCCATGTGACCGCCAGAACCTGAGCTGGGTCAGTATGGACCAGAACATAAGATACAAGTATGCTTACCATTCTCGACAAAGATACCGGCATGAATAGAGTTTGACGCTTGAGTCAGGCGTATCTTGACGTTCTGGATCGTAGTTGCCTGTGAAGCTGGCCAATGGATAGCCTGGAACCCCTTTGTGGGATCTCTAGCGGTACCATCGATCACCAGATTCCGAATCTGGCGCAAGAACACGTTGGTAGATGTCCATCCAGGTGAGCCATCTTGATTGCTGTAGGGGCTTGCGTCGATCAGGGCCAGAGCATCGAGAGTGGCTGATGCTTTGAGGACGGGCAGATTTCGAGGATTGCCAATAAGTTGGGTCATGTAGTAGAAGATAATCGGCTTTTGGATGAAGTAGGTGCCTGAGGGGATGTACACAACGGCAGGAGAGTCAGTCGAGGAGTCGCACACGGAAGGTCCGCAGCGGTTGCCATCGCTAATCGCACGATTGATCGCGTCCGAGTCGTCGGTGACACCGTCGCCTTATGTGGTCAGCAAGACAACATCAGATGTGACAAGCAACTCACCCTTTGCGCCGTAGTCTTTGACGTTTCGGAAAACCTTATACCCAGCCGGGTTTGGGTTGAATGCGGCGATGCCCTTGCCAGACAAGTCGTTAAGCCAGTAACCATCAGCAGCGGCTCGCGGCTGCAGCTTCTCATCCAGATCAACAGCATCGAATTCCGCTGTGGTAGTATCTGCAGATCGAGGGTAAGCTGCTGTTGAGGACGAATATTAGCATCACCGAACAGTCACCTATAACTCGAGGACCTCACCTATGACGGCACTCTGAGCAACAGCTGCCCAAAGGCAGAGCACAAACGAAAAGACCAGCATGATTGTGGTGTTTGTACAGTGGAGGGGAGGCGCAAACTGTGAAAAGGAAACAGCCACGCCTGAAAACGCGCACTCAGGGTAAGTGAAGAAAGAACCTGTGAGGGGGCATTTTGCAACACGCACGACGTGTCTATTTAACTCAAGTCTGGTAGCTATTTCCTTTTGCCCCACTAGGTGAGGAGGTTGAGGGAAGGAGCAAGTGAACCCCTGCCCCTCCAAGAGACATCTGGTCATCCATAGGGATGCCTCGAGCAGCCGAGCATTCCAGGGAGTCCATAAAGCCCCTATGACTGGTCGCTACCACCAACCCACTCCACTACCTGATTAATGAATGAAGGGTCATACGCCAGGACGAAGGTCGGTTGGCGATCTCGCAGAAACGGCACTGTTTCGCATTATGACATTCCATAGTGATTGTCGGTAATTCCTCTCTTGGTCAAGTTGACCCGGTCTGGCACAAAGCGCCTACTTGCATGGAATAAGATGAGGGTGCTATGGAAGCAAGGAGAAATGATCGAAGCAGAGTACAAAGTCGCTGAAGAAGTCGTGGGGCTAACCTGTTAAAGGCGTCGTCACCGGGTCGGCTCGACAAGTGTTTTAATCTCCGTCCAATCATCGAGCGACACAGGACGGCCGCATGTGACGAGACTTTCCCAGGCTTTACTGCAAAACATCCAAAGCGGTTCTGGAAGTCACCGCCGCTGCTACTGGCGTTTAGCGCGTAGTGTAAGCACCTGCAGCCTGTTCTCCGCCTCGTGGCCAGGATGATTTGTGGGGTAGGTCATGGTGCGCTTCATGCTTGTGTTACACTGCATCAACCTTCCACAGCCATAGGAGCTTCAACATGATCATTTTCGCAACGCGCGCGTGCTCGCATTGATGTGCTAAGCCCTGAGCACAATGCCGCAAGCCTCTGCGCACATGGTCCATTCAAAGCTGAGCTGCAGTCGCGTGCATCGTTCAAGACACAATTACGTATGTGAAATAATATGACCTGCGTTGCGACTCGGCAGGAACCGAACTTGACAGCGTATTACAGCCGGCGAAAGATCAGACCGAACACACTGTCCTGAGAGATGAAGGAGCTTTGCATGCCGGCAAGGGCAGAGGCAGTTCGAAACACGGCGCGTATATATCCTGTTATGCCCAATGCGCCGATTGACATGTGGTCGTAGTCGTAGTAAGGAGTGGAGAAGAAGGGTCAACTCCTTGTCAGGAGTGGTGTTCGGACTTGATGCCTGTTGTGGGATCGCTTGCGTACCCCAGACTTCTGGAGCGAGTGGATGATCCCGAGGCTGCTGCTAAGTAACCAGAGCCGAGAAGTTGCACGAGGTAGATCAGATGGCCCTAACGAGTATATTAAGGAGCTTGGGTCTTGACCAGTCATGTGCTGGGGCATTTACCTTGAGCGTAACCACAACCAATCACTGCGATGCTCCTATTGATCATCGTAGGCTTCGTTGACCGTTCATCGGTCGGTCCCTCCAGATTACACATCAGTCGCACGCGCGAAGATGGCCCGTAAAGGAAGGCTGAGAAGAATCTTTACAGCAGATCAGCGACTAGCTAGGGCTCGCTGCAGCCGGTCATTTCTGACGTCCAGAGTCCAGACTGCATCTGGTGAGCTCAGGAGCAGCAAGATCTCGACTGTTTCATCTGCAAGGCGACTATTGTCATTTCGACCGTCTCTTGTCAATTCCGATACCCTCCTGCCTCGTATGAAATAAGCTTTCAGCGACTGCAAGATCGCCTCTCGTCCGAATGATGCAAGTTGACTGTAGCCACTAACGGAGCAAGACTGCATGAGATTGGACCGGGAGCTTCCCTCATAGCTTTGGTCTCATCGCAATGAAAAGGCATTCTCCAGTTGTGTACACAGTTCCCTCGCCGTCTTCGACAGTCGCACGTACATATAGCTTTCTGCCGTCTTGCCGCTCTATCTTTGCGGTACAGAGCAATGGACCGGGGACTGGCACCGGTCTCTTGTAGACTGTGTTCAGATCTGTGGCACCCTGTCAGCGCGAAGGCTACAGCTCAGGCCGGCGGCAACACCTACAAGCCGTAAGGTAGTTCATGTCATGCTGAGAGCCAAGCTTCTTGATTTTCTCGAAGACATTCAGTTGGATCAGACCTCCACAGGTTTCATCTAACAGTGTAGCCGCAAAGCCGCCGTGCAGCACTTGTGGGTACCCGTTGAGACCATCCCCTATCTCCAGAATCACAAGGAGCTCTTTGTACGCCTGGTCCCCCTCTTCTTGCTTGGATGGCTTCAGGGTCAACATTGTTCGTATTGTGCGACCGGTATCGAGGGTCTCTGCGAAGAACGAGTCCTCGCCCGTTGGCTTAGCGAATCGATTGGAGCTCTTCGTCGGCGTCCACCGCTTGTCATTGATGAGATTTGCGGCCCATGGTATCGCTGACAGCCTCACAATATCGGCTTCTATCATGGTGGTCGTTCGTGATGCTTGCGCAGTCACTGCAGCGGATGCGCTGACATTGTCTCGTATGGATGCCGAGGTTGTGGAGTGTGCTGGCGCAGGGCTGCAGAAGCAGGTCAACCCGCTAGCGCCATCGCCTCCGCATAGCAGGCACGATCCTCTGGAGACCAGTCGCACTTGACATACTCTGCAGGAAGCCTCTCCAATACTTACTTTGTCGCCTACAAGACAGCAATGACTGGCCTTATTGTTGCTGACCGGCCCCTGGTTCTCCCTGGTTCTCGCGCACCTGAGGCTGCAACCAACATCTCAGCGAACGGCCATCGTCATGCGGTGTCGGGGCAGTGAAAGAAACGCCACTGCGCAAGCGGTGTTTTACTTCTGAAGAACATAAAGTAATTGCCTATGACCAGTCTCGCAGCGGACACAGCCAACACTACAGAAATGCCTCGCATGCCCGTTCCACATGTCAACAAAATGCAGACGTCATTACTCACGCTAATCCACTGGCAAAGACGCGACCCATCAATTTCACCCTTACCCCAGGATCGGGTTCGATGATGCGTTACCGAGGCTCTCGTTCAGCTCTCAAGCATAAGACATCATGATTCTCCCGACTGAATAGAGGCTGCTCACCTGCCACAGAACTCAAATCATCCATCGAGACCCGCCCAACACCCGTATCGTCATGTCCAAGCCGCACTCTAAGTCCGTCCGCGGAACATTCGACAATCCCAAGACCCAAGCCGCCATCAAGTCAGGCAGCAAACCACCACAGCTGGGAGACCATGCCTCGCTGAAGCCAGAGAATGACGATCCTCCTACGCCAGAGAACCAGAAGTCCAAGTCCGTGTCGTCACTGGTGCCAAACACAGCATCTGACACGAACGACAATGATCTGCCTCGCTCCCAAAAAGTGAGAGGCACATTGGCCAATTTGGATGGAAAGCAAGTCAACAAGACCCAATTGGGCGATCCGGCGAGCTTGAAGGCTGAGACGAGCAAGACAGATATGGGAAGGCAGACAGAGAGGGAGGGCCTAGAGAAGAGCAAGCTCTGAAATTTCCACACCTCTAATATAACGTACCGGATGAAATAAGCTTGGAACGCCTTCAATGCCCTCTGCAGACCGTGACAAATATACTGCACAGTTGAGGTTGATATGTAGTGAACGTGGGGCCCCAGATTCAATGAATCGAGGAGGACATGATCAAGGATTCGATGGATACTCAATGGAAAACCCGTGGATCCTCAAGCAGAGAAAGTAACATGACTAATCTTGAACATCAACTGAAGAGAAATCGCCCACGTCACTGCCATTGGTGGTAAGACCCTGCAGATCCCCCGGGACTGTCGAGCTGCGTGCCCCACTGAGGGGTTTGAAGCTTCAGAGCACTTGCCAAGGTTAGCATCAATTCAAAACTCGCATGCCACTGAAGTAATATCTTGCCCCTCAAGATGGCGGACCTTAACCTTCAAGAAATCCACGACTTCATGATCTCGGTCGCCAAAAGCGCGGCCGACCGCATCACCTCCGCAAAACCCACGACGTCCTCCTCAGGCTCGAAGAAGAACTCCGTCGACCTCGTCACCGAGACCGACCAAGCCGTCGAGAAGTTGATATCCACCTCTCTCCGCGAAAAATATCCCTCATTCTCTTTCATGGGCGAGGAGACCTATCAGCCTGGCGACAAGCTCACCTCCGCTCCGACGTTCGTCTGCGATCCAATCGATGGCACTACGAACTTTGTGCACCGGTATCCATACGTGTCTATATCTTTGGGCCTGGCGGTCAATATGAAGCCGGTTATTGGCGTGGTGTACAATCCGTTCACGCAGACGCTGTACTCGGCGATAAAGGGACAGGGCGCGTATTTGAATCGGACGACACGGCTGCCCCTCACGCCATCCACGCCGCTGGAGACGCTGAACACGTGCCTCGTTGCGGTGGAGTGGGGAAGCGATCGCAGCGGGAACGACTTCACGGTCAAGAGCGAGACGTTCAAAAATCTGGCTGCCACCAAAGAGAATGGTGGAGGAATGGTGCATGGGCTAAGATCGTTTGGGTCTGCGGCTTTGAACCTGTGCGGAGTCGCAAGTGGGGGTTTAGATGTTTACTGGGAGGCTGGCTGCTGGGCGTGGGATGTGTGCGCTGGGTGGGTCATCCTCGAGGAAGCTGGTGGCATCATGGTTGATGCTAACCCAGGCAACTGGGAGCCCAGGGTGGATGAGCGCAGATACATGGCTGTGCGTGGGGGAGACGGTCAGAAAGAGATCGTCACAGAGTTTTGGGGTCTGGTACATGGCAAGTTCGAAGTCGGTGTCTAGATAAGTGGTTTCGAAGTGCTCGAGACCATCGTCATCCATAGACTACACGCATAGAGGCATTCGTATCTGTTCAATTCATCACATGAGCACAAAGGCCAAATAACAACAAGGTGACGGCGGCAACAGCATATTGTTATAGCACTCAGAAGGTCTACAGATATACATTTTACCAGTGAAGTATCCCGATTTTACGTGCGTTTGGAGCCAGCTTCCGAGCGTGCCTCGATACTTTGTACTTGTCCTACGAATTTGTCAGGAATGAGGGCACGCGGTACTGATAGTTAACACTCCCAATGTTTTTCATATATATGTGCTGGCTTAGGAAGAGATGTGATCGTCCCTAGCGCTGACAATTGTTATGACGTCCAAGCAAAACCTCGGATATCCGTACTAGATCCAGTCCATGTTGAAACTCAGCAGCTGCACCATGGACTTTCCAGCTCGTCAATGACGCCCTCAGCCCCGCCCATGCTCTAACGTTGTCTCCTCTGGTCACATACTAAGCCTTATGCAACGACCGGCATATCCGAATGAGTCACGTCGCCCGAAGCGGGCTGAGAATTTGAATGAAACGGACCGTAACGTGACACCGCGACAAAGACGTGCGTTACATCGCGTGCCTCGCGTCGACAGTCCTTGCAGCTACGATAAACACGCGAAACTTCGTGATCAGGAGATTCTGGAACCACAGAGCAATTGCAAAAACCTCCAGGTCACTGACGAACAAGGCTGACCGCAGTAGTCAAATGCTGCTGCGTTGTTTATGGCCGCTTTTCTCTAGCGCAAGCCCCGCCAAAGAGCGATCAACAAAACAAGCAAGGTCTTCCATGCTCTTTCAATGTTTGTCGCTCAGACCGCAACGGGACGCGGTGGTGATGATGCCTTGTTGCCTGATGTCTATGCACGGTAAGTATTGGACGGGCGCATCCAGCTCCGCGAATGAAGCGTGTAGCACCGCCCAATTGGCTGGGGGCTACGTCGATAGGCTGCAGGGGATGCAACTTGGCAAGGCTATGTATAAATACCGGCCTCCCTCACACGTTGGGCTCGTTACGCCCTCTCGACAAGCCACAACCTGACAATTCCGTGTGTGGTATCTTCACGACCCGTGCTAGATACGCACCAAGTTTCTTGGACGTAGTGCCTTTTTCACGAAAAGCGCGAAATCTGAGGACTTCCGGAGGTCCCTCATTCTCACAGCCCGCGTCAACTAACCTGTCCACTCTTTACAAGTCTCTTCGTCGCTCGTTACGATCCCTCTCTTCGGTCAAGATGTTCGGAAAACGTTCGTTTGCTAGTTCAAAGGACCGTTCGGGCAAGATACAGAAACAGCCGAAGAGATCGTTTCGCGATGCTTCTGAACTGAAGCAGAAGCAGAAGAAGATGGCCGAGAAGCTGGAAGTGCGCAAGGATAGTCCCATGATGGAGCAGGCGACCTCACCGAGCCTCACCTCTGCCATCGTGACAGTCGTCGTGGGTCCCGACCAGCGACTGTTTGCAGCACATGAAGATGTCCTGTCACATTCGCCGTTCTTCGCGCAAGCGTTGCACGGCCAATTCTTCGAGTCCGCTAATCGACGCATCGATCTGCCTACGGAGGAACCCGAGGTCTTCTCTTGCATTCTCGAGTATCTGTACAAGGGCGACTACTACCCCCGCCTTGTCCACGACAGGCGCCGTCAAACTTGGATGCTCGAGGGCGCAGTAGCCTCACCCGACCCAAACAAAACTAGCGACCGCGCTGCCGCTGTCGAGCCGACCTTCTTCCATACCGGCGTGGCTGACGTAATCCTCCGCGACACAGCCGTGTACTGTGCTGCCGATCGCTACGGCCTTGAGGAGCTCAAGAAGCTCTCCCTGCGCAAGCAGGGCCTGCAGAGCGGGATCGAGGTCGGAGTGATCTTGCGCAGTGCTCGGTATGCCTACGAGAACACACCGGACAATGACTCGCGGTTGCGCGCTCATTACCTCGCTTTGATCATTCGCAGCCGGAAAACATTCAAGCGTAGTGGAACCATGCAGATGGAGATGGAGATGGGGGGAAAACTGTTCTTTGACCTGTTCGTGGCGATGTGCAACCATGTCGATGATCTTGTGGACGCGAGGTGAGCCTTTGTGCATCTCTTGTGATCTTTGTTCGCAATAGTAATGATGTAAGTTGACCAAGACTGACGCGCCCCAGCCCTTCTGCTCGCGGCACTCCTAGGACCATCTAAAGTTACCTTGACCGCCTCTCGTCCAGCACAGCTGCAAACACATAACACAAACCACACCACTTTGGAGTACCATTAATTTGACCCACTCTCAACTCCCAACGAACACCTACAAATTGCCAACAAGCGACAGCGCATCACGCAACTCGCTCATCGTCACCCAGTAAAACAGAAAACCCAGAAAAAGACGGATGGGACACGACTCCTTCCCTGGTTTCTTCGGCGTATCATCGACGACCTGGCTGGTTGCAATTATCCATAACCCCTCTCCTCTCCTCGTTCTTCTCCTCCCCCCTTTTACTGTGTTTGCTACCCCCGTCACGTTTCTAATATTTCTTCAAACGACCTCGCAACGATCTCGATTCCTACCGCCCCTCTCTGCTTGCGGAGAGAGTACATGTCTACGACGAGACTGCGTTTCCTTTGTTCATATGTGCGCGCTGGTGGTTGGAATGGAAACTGTTGTTGTTATAGCAAGAGATGTACAGACATTCATTTTCGGAAGTTTGGTTCTGCGCTAGTCGGTACGACCGCGCCGGAGGGCTCTTCCTCGATGGAAGGGGCCGAAGCGGAAATGTTGACTGAGACCGCTTGCTTGAAGTACTGGCTATGGAGGATCTTAGTGGCGTGCAATGAGAGACTAAGGCCGCTGCTACACTGATTGCCCTTGCAATACCGCTTTCTGTGAATCCCTTCGATGCTTGATGTGCCTGGACGATGGGATCTTGAGCACTTCGAAACTACCCATTGCGTACGCAATGGAGCATGCCAAAGACGAGCTCGTTAGAGAAGACAGTGCTTTTTCTGAGCTTACATTCATCTTAGCTCAGCTAAATAAATCGAAAACAGAACTTGCAAGGGCCTACAAGATTGTATCGAAGGGGTCAACAACAGCAAGGCCAGAGCTAGAAACGCCAAGGAAAAAGTCGCACACCAGCGAAGTGCGGTCACTGGTGAACACAACATTGACGAAGGACAGTGCTCTGTCTGACTGTGCCACTTGTAGAGCTCGGCTAAGCACATCAAAAATGGGGCTTACAGAGGCTCGGGCAATGGCCTCAAAGGATATAGGCATAGCAAAGCACGTAAACACGCTGCAGTACATTAACAAAGCGAGTTGCTCGGAAAAGCCAACTCAGTGACAAGACTCGACAAGTCAAGAGCGAGCTTTAAGCTTAAAATACTGAGAAGAGCAACCAGCTCAAGCCTGACCTCGAAGTTGCTGGAAGGGAATCCACTAGGTCAGCGAGAAGGAACGTAGGACTCATTGACCTGATTGACGAAAACACCACAGAGACGATCTGAGACAGCCTGGGCATACCGCTACCTCGCGATATTCAGGGTGACCAATACTGCAAAGTGGAGGCCGGTTACAGTGCCATCAACACCCAGATCTCGAAGAAGTATCATACAATTCAAAGACACATGGCTGAATGATTAGATGCTTGCACTCTGTAATTCAGATCAGTGCAGCAAGTTGATGATGACGACTTTGCAGGGCGAAGGGCATTAGTTTCATAGGTGCAGGCTATCAAGAAAAGACGAGCGGGACACACCATGCTAGGCGGGTACGAGTACGTGCAGACGGAGGCGAGCGAGTACATGCTGCCTTGCTGCAACTTGGTGGAAAAAAAGACAGGATTCGATCAATGGAAACTTTGGGGATAAAAAGAATAGGTGGATCGCCAGGACTGTTGGAGGTCCCAGTAGGAAAGGAAACTGATCGGCGACCATACAAAACAGGGAGAAGGACCCATGATTCTCACAGGCGAATGTGTCGCTGGTATGTACCAACTTGTACTGCTGAATTACAGTAGGGAGTCTGGTACCCTGCACATGACGATTTTCAGTTTCGAGAACTCGAATGAGCATTGACAGTAGCAATTGAGCTCAGCACAGTGACTGTCGAGCAAAGGCTCAGAACATCAAAACGCTAGACAAACTGTAGGGCTGCCACGCCGTTCCGAAAGGCGGGCGTTGATTCGCTCGACGGGCGATCAACAGTCGCCCTACAGCACTAATCACCAAACCAATAGACCGCGACACTGTACGAAAGAACGTGGAACCCACGATGCTTGCTGTGCATTTGTAAAGTGACCAGCTGGACCCCGACGCGTCACGGCACCGCCTTCGCAAGGCAGCCTCTTTGAGTGATGGCGCAAAGATACTGCCAGCGGCAAACGCAATGACCCTCGGCATTCATGGGCTGGCGTGAGCCCACGGTGACATGATGATCACGACTGTTTGTTCGCTGACCATCGCGCGCAGGAATCGGCATGAGAGATGCCGCAGCAGCAGAAATCTCCCCATGACAAGGTGAGGCGGTAAAACAAGATGAAGTCAGTGGATCTGTCCGATTGGCCTAGCCTATCGTTCGATGTGGTAAGGCGTCAGGGACCATCCCAACTTGCGCCTCTCGGACAACGGAAGCCGTGGCCCCTTGACAGACAAAAGTGGTGCCAGCGTCCACCAGCGCAGATCTGGGCTCCAACAATCTGCAATTTAATCCGCCTCCTGCGCTGTCTTTTGCCTCCCCTCTGCATTGCAGGCAAGACAGCTCCAACACCTACCTCCCCCCTGCAGTCGTTCCCTCACTCGAACTCCTTTGCTTTTGTTGTCACAATCTGCCAGAATGTACGTCCCGACACTTCCCGATGGCGAATCGCAGCAATCTGACACGCGCAATAGGAACTCTACCACTGTTCTGACGCCAATGGCGCAGGACACCTACTGGGGCTCCTTCGAGGAGATCTCCAAATACAATGTCTCCCTTAACTACGCCGAGAAGATGTGGCTGGCCTGGTACACATGGATGGGCAACGACATTTTGGCCACTGGCATAATGTCTTTCTGTATCCACGAGTTCCTCTATTTTGGGCGCTCGTTGCCATGGATCATTATTGATATGATGCCAATGTTCAGGAAGTACAAGATCCAGGCGGTACGTACCAATACCCCTACGTGTAAAACCAGAAGTATCTAACAATCCACAGGATAAGATCCCCACCGCCTGGGAGCAGACACAATGCGCGCTTCTCGTCCTCCTGTCCCACTTCACCGTCGAGCTTCCCCAAATCTGGCTGTTCCACCCCATGTGCCAGTACTTCGGCCTCGAGACTAGCGTCCCATTCCCTCCCCTGTACAAGATGGCCTACCAGATCGCCCTCTTCTTCGTCATGGAGGATGCCTGGCATTACTGGATGCACCGCGCCATGCACGCCAGCTCTTTCCTCTACAAGAACATCCACAAGATCCACCACCAGTACTCTGCTCCTTTCGGTCTTGCTGCCGAGTACGCCTCTCCCATCGAAGTCATGGTCCTCGGTTTCGGTACCGTGTGCTGCCCCATCGCCTGGTGCGCTATAACCAAGGACCTCCACATTTTGACCATGTACGCCTGGATCGTCCTCCGCCTATTCCAGGCCATCGATGCGCACAGCGGTTACGAGTTTCCTTGGTCTCTGCACCACTTTCTTCCCTTCTGGGCCGGCGCCGAGCACCATGACGTTCACCACGAAAAGTTCATTGGCAACTACGCTAGCAGCTTCAGGTGGTGGGACTTCTGTCTTGACACCGAGGCTGGTGCTGAGGCTGCTAAGGCCAGGCGTGAGAAGAAGCTGGCGAAGGCTAAGCTCCAGGCCAGGAAGGCCCAGTAAGCGTCAGATACGAAGGATAATCAGGGAGCTGTGTTTATTTGCTGAGGATGAATTCATGATGGTTTTAGCCATCTTCTGGAAAGAGCTGCCACGTTTTGAGCGACGATCTGCAGTTGACATAGGGTTGGCGTTTGGGTAAGAAGGCCGCATCGAATGTGCCGCTGGGGCGACAATAGACAAAGCGGACTCTTGGTAATGGCAGCTGTAAATATTTGGGAGGACAGGGTCCTATAGAATCACTTATATCTAATCATCTTTCGATCGTTACGACTTCAGCAGTTGTCTTCGTCTTGCACGTTGTTGCAGTCCTGCCATTGCACGATCGTGAACTGGTCTGATATTGTGTTGCGAAAGTGTTAAAGAGCCTCATCTTCTCTTCAATGTTGCAGTACTAGGCGGACAATGACCAGACTACAGAAAGTGAAATTTGGAGAGAGAACTAAGTCATCTTGGCAAAGTCACGTGAGGCGCGAGGCGCGTGTTGGCGATGGGCGAGCTGCACCCCGACTTTCTTTGAGCGGCTTTGACAGCGCGCCAATCTCACATCCAGGCTGCCCACCCACCCAACGTCACGATGAGCTCGCAGCGATCAAGCGTAGTTCCGCAGGACTTCCTCGCGCGAATCAGATATTCCAATGCGCTCCCTCCGCCGCCATGTCCCCCTAAGCTCCTCGACATCCCCAACACCGGACTTTCAAGCGGGCAATACACATCAGCCAGTTTCGCGTCGAGGCTTGCGCGAGAGCAGCCATTGAATATTGAGGCCGACGCGGAGCTTGGTATGCCCATCGACCTGGTTGGTATTCCCAAGGTGTTCGACGGAGATGAATCTGGTAAGAGATGAGCAACGCGCAAGCTATTGGCAATGACTGACGCGTTACTCAGCTATTCACGCTATGGCACACCCGCCGCCTCTATGCGCTGCTGATCGAGCCCTGATGCGACCGCCCAATGCGCTCGGAAAGACACACAACAACGCTACGGGCACATCGTTCTTGCGACGCACAGAATACATCACCTCGAGCACAACAGGTGGTTCCAAATTCGAGTCCAGCAACTCCTCCAACACGATGCGCGTGCGACGAAAGCGCAAGCTTCAGGACACCTCAGTCGATGATCCCATCAACATCTCCAGACACATCCTGAAGGGCTTCAACCTCGCGTACCCGGCCGATGCCTACAACGGTCAAGACAGCGCAGAGAACATCCGCGCAGCAGAGATCTCAGCAGAGGACAGGCAAGCTTGGAATAAGCCAAAGAACCCGAGGAACCCCAATTTGAGACTGCTGGACTCGTACCCATTGCTGCCAGATTGGGATGCCACGACCGACACAGGCGCGTACATGATGTTCAAGTACATGGCTGCGCCCGTCAACGACCCTCTCGACCCCACATACGATCCCCGCCTCGATGTTGCGCTCTTGCGCCCTGCAGGCCAGTCGATCAAAGACCAAGAACTCTACCAACAGGAGAAAGAAGCTCAGAAGGAAGACCCCACAGCCCCAGCACCAACCTCACGATTCCACTTCGAGTTCTTCCTGCCCGGCAGCCGTGACCGTGTGAACGACATCCAGCGCAACCTGTCGACCAACGAACCCAACGCTGACGACATCGTCTTCGACGGCGAAGGCGAAGACGACGAAGGCCGCCGCCGCAAGTTCTTCAAGTACGACAACATCCGCACATACGAGACCTCGCAGCAGGTCGCCTGCGAAGATGTGTACGGCGACGTCGTCGCGCTTGCCGTGCATGACCCGGAAAAACACAGGCAAGACAGTCTGCGCAGCACGAAGCTGCAGAAGGCTGCGTACTTCTATCCCATCATTCAGAAGACGAGCATCAGGCCGCGAAGGCCAGGGCACTTCGAGATGGTGGAGGAGCAGCAGCGCGTCGATGTTATTGAGGCCGCGGGCAAGGACCCTGGAAATGAGGCAGAGAAGAGAGAGGCCTATAGAAAGAAGGCTGAGCCTGTTGAGGCATGATCATCTCCCAGCGTGGATGGAGACCTTTGGTAGCATAGCGTGGCGTTGGAGCGGAAAATTGTATCATATCGAGGCACGTCTTGTCCGAAAACTTGTGGCTTATAGGACTGGAATCAGCATGTCTGACGCGCGACGTCAGTAGACGATGAACGTGGAGTAAAATGAATTCGACTGCTGATCAGCCAAGATAGACGCAGAGCCCGCCCCTCTACACCAATGACTGACTATGCAAGAGATGGAGTGACCTCCTGGAAACCCAAACGCCAATCGTGAATCGTAACGGAACATCACAAGTCGCTCAGTCATCAAGACCAAAGACCCGACTCTCTGGATCCTCCCACCGCTTACTTTTCAGGATTCTCATCTTCTTGATTGGACTCGCACTCCTCCCCATCGCCTCGCGCTCAAGCTGCTCAACCTTCGCCCTCAGCACCTCGTTCTCGCGCTCCAGCACCTCGTTTCGCTCCCTTACCTCTGGATCAGGGTCTTCATACACCTTGACCGGCTCCTCAAGACGCATCTGCGCTTTTGTCGCCTTGATGACGACGTCGATCTTTGAGTCGAGATGGGCTTGCTGGTTATCCTGCTCATTGTCGAGTGTCGCTTGCCAGCGCCGGCGCTCCTGGTCGACTGCGGCTTCCATCTCGAGAAAGCACTCGTCACGGACTTCTTGCTCAAGAGACGCCATGCGGTCCTCTGCTGCGGTCCATGACTGCTCTGCGGCTTTGCGGCGCGCGGTCTCTTCCGAGAGGCGCAGTGCGAAGATCGAGAGCTCTTGCTGGAGACGTGCGATTTCGGAGGCTGAGGACTCGAGCTCGTCCAGGAGAACGGAGGGTGTGCTCCGTCCGGAGCAGGCGGTCCCTGGGCGTATGGGGAGAGCGGAAGTGTAAGAGGGTGTGCGTGGGACGGTCACTTCACGCGCGAGGGCGGAGTAGCGCAGAATCTGGGACGTTGCGTTGTAATCGCCTTGTGCGTCGGCGGTAACGATCATGATAGACTTCTGAGGCGGAATTTGTTGTGTGGACCGTGTGTTCGAAGGGAAGGAGTTGGAGAAGAGGAGCTCCGTGAGCTTGCATTGACGGAAAGGAACAACGTTCTTAGGACACGTTAGTAGTGAGCTGGGCTGTCAGTAGATATGGAACGTACCTTGGAGCCCTCTTGGTGGTCAGCCTGCATCTGCATACATTGGCCAAGGTACATCAACGACTCATTGATCTTACCAGCCTCAGCGAGCGTAGAACCAGCGGTCTTTGCGTTGCGTGCACGCTCAGAACCGGCAAGATCTACAATGCTCAGTTGACTGCTTGACCATGGTCCCTTGTACCGGGCATCCCGCTTCTTGATCTCCACACAGAAGAAGCCGTGACTGCGAGAGCTCACAGAATTGCTTCCCGTGCCAGCCACCTTACGCTCCATCAGACCAGTCTCAAGAACCATCATAGCGTCTTCAAAGCTACCGCAGATGACCTTGGTCAAACCTGCCACCACTTTGCGATCTGGACTTTGTTCTGTACTCTTGAACAACAGCGCTCGGCGCTTGACGTTGGGATGCTTGCTCTTTATGGCATTTCCTGTCAGAAGATCGAAGATGCGGTCGTTGTACACCTCGTACATCGAAATGACTATAGCATACTCGGCGGTAGGATCGGCAGGTATATGAATATCGGCAACACTTGGGGCTTGCGGCAGCGCAGAGGGACGAGGGATCTTGTTCGACCGAGAGGCGCCTTGCGAGACGAAACTAGCGTCCTTTGATGTACGTGAGTCGAAGCTCACAGTTGATTGTGCGAAGTTTATGAGAGTTGCTTTGACAGGGTGGGTAGAGTGGATGTTTGCACTTGAGCGAGACGAGAAAGTAGCTCGTAGAGCTGGATACAGTGTTTCAGAGGTCACCAGGTGGAAGTTTTGACACAGTGAAGGTTAGAGATATGACAAGAGTAAAGAGACATGAAAATGATTCAACTTACAGGTCCAGGTGTATTTGCTCGAGACGGAAACTTTTCGGACTGGTTGTCACCGTACATGGAGTCCAGGTAGGCGGAAGCAGTAAACATGTTGGCTTCTGATACATCCGCTGTAGCAAGGGAGGAAAATGCTGGAGCACCATAGAACGACTGTACGAGTTGCTCTTCGCAGGTCTGGAAGAGAGCATCGAGGGTCATCTGGACGAGTCCGCGCTGCGACTTATTTCCGAGTATAGTGTGGCTCTGTCAAAGCGTTAGTATTCTATCTACGTCGACCGACACTGACGTATGCACCTTTCCAGACCCTGTAACACCCAAAGTCGCCAAAAGACCATCTCGTCCATGGCATCCAGGTGCGCCCATCACTCCTTCAATCATGGGCACAATGCCCGTTCCCTTGAAGATGTCTCTCTGGTGCGCATCTTCCTCGAAGACTTGTGTGAATGCAAAACGCTCAATGGCGCGCTTGCGGTTTTCATTGACGAGTGGTCGAACGGTGATATGTGTTGGGTGGCTGTCAATTCGCTCTTCAACCGTGAGGAAACGAGGGTTTGCGGGGTTCGACGGGCGCAGTCGCAAGTAGACGTCGAAGAGGGCGCTCGAAGGCCGTGGTGGAGGCTCCATTGCCATCATTAGTGTTTTTGGTGGGGAGTTTGGAGGTGTCGTTGACATTGTAGCACCGGATAATTCTTTCATATGCAGGTCAAGTCGTACCTGCTGCCGTTTGCAAACGTGTGGCGCGCCGTTGTTCCCTGGGCAACCGACGCGCCCGCGTTGCGCTAGTACCCCACACGCGAGCCTGGTCCTCAATCGAGGAACTTGGCTTTGGATCTTTGACCCCTCGAAAATGTCGTCCCTCAGTCAGCGAGCGGTTCCGTTCGAGCCTGCGACGCGTTCCTTTGCCCTACACGACGTCTCGCCTCCAACTCGTTGTTGCCGGATGACGTATCATTGGCAATAGTGGTCCAGTTCAAGTACTGAAGGTCTTGCGTGCTGGAGCTGCTGCATTCAATGAGGATCCTGAGTTTCGTTCTGACAATCTTGTGCACCTCGGGGGCGGTACAGACGAGTCAGAAGACGACTCTGAAGTCGATCCAGATGAATCTGGGGCCTCCTCGGAAAGCGATACAGAAGGGTCTGTAGGCTACTCTGAAAGCGACTCAGAAAACTCTGAGCACGTTTCCGACAATGGGACATGGGTCGACAGAGTCGAATTTGTTCTAATTGGTGTTCCCGGCCTGGTATATAAGGAGAAGTCGCCGAGCTATTGGAATGAACAGATAATCTGATCTCCTGCTTTCTAGTTGCCAGTGACACATAAGCAGTGAACACACTGCGGAGATTTAACACCTAACGAATCAATCCCCTACCGGCCTCCTGCACGAGCCTCGAAATGAGCAAGCATGGCAAAGATGTTTACACCAACGACTGTAACGGTACTTTGTCACATTTATGCAATGCATTCGACGGGCAATGCATAATGCAGGCGTTCGACCTGGGGCCAGTTGTGAGAACATTTTTGTCGCCGGACGTATCGAGGAGATGTGTATCAATGAGAAAGGGCGTTCTATCCTACGTCTGGACACACGTGGGCATGCAAACGGAAATTGCGCTTGGGATCAATTACAGATACTGTACTGTTTAAAACCAGGAGTACCATTCTGAGCATTGCGGCAATCATGCAGAAAGCCGCAAAGCAGAAGTCGCCATGTCAGTGTCCGAAAGAGTCGCGCGCCTATATCCTTCGATGGTCGAAGCGCTTCAGTACCTTGTTACAGAGCAACAGCTGAGCTCTACACATCCTGCATAGCTTATTCTTACACAGTAGCTCTTCTTTACCCGCGATTATATTCTTAATCTTTTCCCTATGCTATCGAGTGATAGATCCGATGGTGTTGGTCGGTGGCCACGGAAAACATGAAGCGTAATCTACTGACATTCAGGACAAAGCCAACAGCAGCACTCGCTGTGCATTAGAAAGCGTTAAACTATTTACACCACACTGTGCTACAAAGTATGTACAAGAACGGTAATGTGACTCAGACCGCGCGCCAGTATGCTATGCAAGTCCAGTGTACTCATCAACGGTGAAGAGCTATGTTGCTCTGCATGCTAACATCGTTATCTACGCACGGCACATCCTGCCGTCCTTGTCCACCGTCCATGCATCGCTACCAACGCTCTTAAGATTGTAGAAGACGTGACCAGGGTCATACTTATCTTTGATAGACTTGAGCTTGGCGTAGTTGCTGCCGTAGAAAGTGTTCTGCCAGTCGGGCTGCTGGAAGTCGGCCTCGTTCATGTACGAGCCACTGCCAGGAGTGACCTTCTCGATCTTGGGCATGAGGACCTCGGTCATCTTCTTCTGGGCGGCCTCCATATCGACCCATGGAGCGGTACTATTCCAGTTGGTGATGAGCTGAAGCTGCGTGATGGCGCCGCGCCACGCGGGCAAGACGGAATTGTCGGGAGTGTTCGCACGCTTGGAGTAGTCGGCGGAAGAACCGGCGAGGAGAACGCCCTCTTTTGCGAGCTCGGCAAAGACTTTGTTCAGCTCGGCAGCATTGTTCTCAACAACGTCACGGGGAATCAGGCGACCGCCGAACTGGTAGCGATTGACCTCAAAGCTACCCTTGGGGAGAGGGCCGAGGTAGCGGTCGTAGTGGTCGTAGTATGAGAGCTCGCTGTAGGCAATGGGAGGAGTGATACCAAGGGATATGAGGTAGTCAGACCACGGCTTGAGAACCTCCCTAGCCTTGGCCTCAGTCGAATCCCACATGGTGAGGGGCTTAATGACTATGTATTGAGTGCTGATCAGGAAGACGACCATGGCACCGGCGTCGATCATGGCAGGGAGAAGCTCAATGAACTTGGCGGTAAGTGCGGCGTAGTTTTCAGGGGTAGTGGATGAGGCGAGGAGCTGCATAGCGGCACCACCGACCGTCTTCGACTCGTGAGCCTTGATGGTGATGGAGGTAATGATGCCGTAAGTGCCACCACCGCCGCCGGATAGAGCCCAGTAGAGATCGGAGTTCTGACTTGGAGAAGCGGTGAGGATCTTGCCGGCGGCTGTGACGACCTCATAGGAGAGGACCTGGTCAGCAGCAAGACCGAAGGCACTGCTGAGAATGGAGTGACCACCACCCTGAAGAAAACCAGCCAGTCCTACTGTCGCGCATTCACCGGATATGACGGTCATGCCCTGCTTGGCAGCAGCCTGGACCAGCTCATAGCCGATAACACCGGCACCAACAGTGGCAGAGGGACCAGTGTAATACTTGTCGGACCATTGACCGAAGGTAATGTTCTTGAGACCTTGGGTCCAGACAGCAAGAGCTCCAGCTCCAGTAGATCTGCCCAGGAAATCGTGACCAGTGTTACGGGCGAGAACGCGGACATTCTTATCCTTAGCGAACGCGAGAGCAGCGACAACGTCTCCAGCATCGGTAGCCTTTACCGAGTATGAAACGTAGTTGCCAAGCTTGCAAGGCTTAGCACGGTCGCCGAAGGGATCGCACTCTTGTGTGGCGAAGTAGGCTTGCATGATAGAGTGACCGGACGTAGTGCTATCATCGTTAGCTATTGCGGACTGTGATCATGCCGCAACCCTTACTGTGTAAGAGGGTTAGTCCATTCTGCCTTCAACGCGCTGCAGGCAGTCTCATCATAGGTGGGATCGTGGCATGGCGTGCCGATAGGGACAGTCTTGACCAGCTTTCCGCTGACGGTGCTATTCAGCTTCGACCAAGCATCATCCTTTGGCCAAGCAGCATCTCCCGGTAGGACATGGCAGTTGTCGTTTGCACCGCGAGGGGCAGGCGGACCGGGCGGGCTTGGGGGGCCAGGTTGAGCAGCGATTAGCTTCGCGAGAAGTAGAGCCGTGGTAAGCTTTGCAAACATCTTGTCAAGAGATCAGAACGAGATCAGGCGGGAGCTCAACCAGTAGAGATGATACCAAAAATGCAGCCTCAATCTTTCATTTATAGTCAGTGAACGTCCCCTATTTCCTTCTCATGACCTCGCCACTAACTACTGCGATGCTTTGTATCCATTTCGGAAGCCATCTCGAAGTAGAGCATTTGGTTCCATCCGCGTTGAACGCTTCGAGGGTCTCTCGAGGGGTTGCTTCCCTTTGTAGAATGCAGCGCCGTAACGATCCACTTGGATGCCGTGACAGCCAATTTTGCTCTGCGACGTTGCTTCCTTTGAAGTCCTTTCGGCAATCGTTGGCCGACGACAAGGTCTGCTCGCAGGGAAGCCACCGACGGATGCTTGTTTGCAACTGCCTTCAGTAATATGACCGGTAGCGCAGGGCACTCGCAGGCGGAGGCAAGGGCAGGTTGAAGGCGAGTGGGTAGTGATGCCTTACAGGAGAGCCAATGGAAGCTGGAGGAGCCCTGGATTAAGCGTTGGTGGGAAAATCCTCCACGGGCAGTGGCCATATCGTGCCCTGAAGCGACGAGATCCACAGCTAGCGGCAGCTCGCGCGGTTCCGCGTGTCAGTAGTCGATGGAAGGCGCCCCATGGCCCGCAGTTCGTTGCCCTTGGAAGACGGGGCCCTGCTGGATAGAGGAGGTGCGAAGCGAGATGACAGGCATTGCGCAAATTCTTGCATTGATCTCACATTTCGGCCCATTGCAGATCAACCACGTGTGAATGCACCGTTGCGCAATCAGTAATCTTGTCGCATAATAGATCTCACGAGACCCATCGTACATGTGTGACTGCGAGATCCCAACAGTCAGCTCGATCTGACTGTATGTGCCGCAACAGCGCCACACGGGAGGCGTTCGGCAGACGGCATTCCTAGCGAGCGGTCTCCCCACACCCTTCGCCGATGCTCTTCGACAGAGTTCACGACGAAGACGACGCCGTGTGCTGACATCCCATGGGAATCCTAGGGTAAGCCACGGTGCCGAGTGACATGTGGTCCGCAGACATTTGTGCCGGGCGACCTTCTGCACTATCGAAACGTCTTGGCAGAGCTACTCGGGCAGTCTACCAAGGGAAGACGCACGGTAGTTCTGCCGCAAGTCGCACGAGTCGTGGGATCCTCGAGTATAAACTACACGACTAATCCCTGCGCATATCACACTCTTGACTAGCTATGGTGTGACGGATCAGTCTGGCCTTCACTGGTCAACAGTCATTCTCCCGCATTGCGCAACCCTCGAATTACAACAGTGAATTCCCTCTGGAAGTTGTGCTTTCCGAGCATCCAGCATCTTCATCATGAAGAATCACCTCCACGCATTGTTGCTCTTAGTATTCGGGCTGTGTGCAACGACCTTGGCTCAGTCTCAGGTTATGCCACCATGTGCTGTGAGTCTGCCAGTCTGGTTACCCCTTCATCTCTTACTTATAGGCTCCAGAAACTTTGCCTTCTAAGCGCCTTTGGGACGAATACCTGCACGCCCACCGACAAAGCCTGCATTTGCACAAACCCCATATTTCAGGGCAACGTCACAGCATGCGTTGCTACAACCTGCACTATTCCTGAGTCTTTGGGTATGTTATGTGCAAGTCAGCATAGAACGCCTGCTTACTAGTGCAGTGACCCGCAATGTCAGTCTCACCACGTGCGGCGCTCCAGTTCGCAATCACGGCCAAGAGTATGTGGTTCTTTCGAACACGATGATTGTCGTAGCCGCGGTGTTTGTTGCGATCCGCTTCTTCTTCAAAGCAACAGTGACGCGTATGGACTTTGGCTACGACGATTGGTGTGTGCTCGCTACACTCATCGCCGCGTCCCCAAGTGCCGTCATCACTGTATTTGGCACTGTCAAGCATGGTCTTGGTCAAGACATCTGGACACTCACGCCCGAGGAGATTACTGAGATGCTGAAGTGGTTTTACGTCATGGCAACGCTCTACTTCACCCAGGTCACGTTGCTGAAACTGACGCTCATCTTCTTCTACATCCGCGTATTTCCTGCTAAGGAAGTACAAAGACTTCTTTGGGCCACTGTACTTTTTGTGGTACTTTTTGGCCTCGTTTTTGACATCGTTGCGATCTTTCAGTGCCGACCCATTCACTACTTCTGGACGAAGTGGGATGGGCTACACAAAGGTACCTGCATGGATACTAATGCTATTGCAGCTGCCAATGCAGCTATTAGCATTGCACTCGACTTCTGGATGCTTGGCATACCCCTTTGGCAGCTTTGGGGATTGAAGCTGCACTGGAAGAAGAAAGTCGCTGTTGCGCTTATGTTCTGCCTTGGCACATTCGTGACAATCGTCA
This sequence comes from Didymella arachidicola, assembly GCA_016630955.3. Taxonomy (NCBI): domain Eukaryota; kingdom Fungi; phylum Ascomycota; class Dothideomycetes; order Pleosporales; family Didymellaceae; genus Didymella; species Didymella arachidicola. The sequence goes on from CM049986.1 coordinate 826,677, forward strand.
GTATACTTCGGCTGCAGTCCCTCGTACATTTTGCCCAAAGTTCCAACGCAAGTTGGGAATTCTACAGCGTCTCGGTTTGGAGTACAATCGAAATCTGTGTTGGGATTATGTGGTAGGTTGTACTGTATTCCCTTTGCAAGAAGTTGATCTAACATCGATTGCAGTGCCTGCCTTCCGACTCTTCGTCTGTTTGCGGTTAAGTTATTCCCCATCCTCGGTGGATCTTCAGCTCGGTCGAGGAACAAGTACTACAACTATGGCAGTGGGAACGAGTTGAAGAATGTTGGGGCGAGCCATAGCAAACGGTCACAACATCACGATATCATTGTCTCCAGTCCGAGAAGCGGAGTATTTGACACAGGAGAGGGCATCACTGTTAAGACCAGCTACACAGTACAGCACAGCAAGAGCGATACAGATGAGGCCAGCTTGGTCAGTCACGAGGAGAAGAGGAGCCCTGGAAACCGCGTCTAGATCTTTACCCAAATCGAATCTGAATCTTGTTGTTATCTCTCCGAGACCTCCTTTCTACCAGTGCTTGTCCCGCTCTTCAGGATCGGTTTCGACTGCTGCAGCCAAACACTCAACCGGACTCCTGCAGTGAGCTTCTCGAACTGTCCCATGATCATGCTCAACTTTCAATTCCGTTTCGCGCAGCACTGCAGGGAATTTTCCATTGTGCCTGTACCTGTTTCCGCTCTCCACCAATGTTTGCTTCCAGACCTACGGTCCAGATATCAAATTCTTTGATCATACTGAACTTGTAGACTTCCCTGTACCGTTACTACACCCCGCTCTCTACAAACGCTCGTCTCCAATCCTACGAGATGTTCAGATCCTAAGTAACAGGCTCGATTTGCTCAATGTCATGCGCTGTGACGTAAGAAATTCAACATTCAGCGACATGTCTGTGACCCGGCTCAATGATCTTGACAACACGCTCAGCCATAGCTGCAACTACTGGTAGCATGCGGCACAGGTACCAGACCCGCTCTCTTGGATGGTAACCAGACACCATGTGCCGCCTATACGAGTGGCTGAAAGCTAGGAAGCCCTAAGAATGGCAATCAGTCATATATGCAGTCAGTGCTGGATACCTACCTCTTTCCCGTTTGGCCTGATCCGTCGTCACTAATCGGTCTCATGCTTTCCGCATGGCGACTCGTCATGGAATATCCCCTCCAAATTTCAAACTTAGGTACTCTTCGCGAGGTATAGACCCACCACGCCCACAAACTGGTCCCCCTTTCCCATCTCCGCTTAACCAGTTCGTATTCACCCCATCTCGAGTCGTGAGAGTTTCGGTAGTCGGAGACCAGCATTCCGGTCCCCACAGAAAACAGCCGGAAACTTGCACACACGCCGAAAGGTTCCAAGGTTGAATTTGCCCTGCGTGACTCGCGCCCATGCGCGGCTCTAAGCGAAGCTGTCACTCTGCACAAACTTCGGCATGCACCAAAACAAGAAATGTCCGTATGTAGTGACATGCCGCAAGCGCGTGCTGTATGCAGGGCACACACTCTGTTGCAATCAATCTAAAATTGATGGGATCACGATGAGCGGTGATGAAGCAAGTAGATTGAAGCGGAAATTCCCACCCCTCAAGTGATCGTCTGGTTACCGAACGGCCAAATTACGGCGAGTGCTCCTCCACGTGCGGCTCAGCTCCGCCCTGTCCACAGAACAAACTTGTGGTGGGTGCTTCAAAAGCGTCGATCTAAGAGGTGATGTGCCCCTGGCTCGCAGATAGATCGTCGTTGTGCTGCTTTACCGTTGAGGAACCTTGGCCGAGCCTCAAGGAAGGAGTGGCTGGAGCTGAGCCACTCGAGCCTCGTGTAGCGAATTTGCACCTTGACCTTTGCGAGTCGCATTCATCCTATTTAGTCGCATTCTTCCTTCGGCACGATGTCCCAGCCGACCGTCGCGAATCAAGACAACTCAGATCCGGTCACCTACACGTGCACTTGCGCAGCACAGACCGAAGGCGGACACGTCTTACTCTTCTACCGCTACTGGGACAATACACCTGCCTTGCCATCTGCGCACGCAGTCAATAGTCAAGATCCACATGCTCTTGCGGAGTACCACAGGCGCCTCGCCTCTGATCTCGAAATAGGCGGAAAATTTCGTATTGCAACAGAAGGCTATAACATCACTCTGGGCGGCACGAGGTCTGCCATCGAGAAATACATTCAAGCGTGCTGCACACACTGGTCATTCGCCGGCATCGATCTATCGACACCTTCAGCGCGCGATGCCTACTTCAAACCCACACCCGGCTGCGGCTGTGCTTTCGGTGGCAGAACTTCTGTCAGAATAACAGCTGAGATCACTCCTCTGGGAGTCACGAATTATTCGCCCTCATCATGGTCAAACGTCATTTCTTTACCACCAGCAGAGTTCCATGACTTACTCGACAAGGGAGACATACCGCTAATTGACATGCGAAACCATTATGAAAGCCGTATAGGGTACTTTGTCACGAGTGACGGGACCATCGCTGTCAGACCTGCAGTGCGGCGATTCAGTCAGTGGCCTGGATATGTCGTCAGACATGTGATGGGCAATGATACGTACAGGCAGCCTCAGGGAGTAGCTACGTACTGTACCGGAGGTATTCGGTGCGAGAAAGGTGCGCGCTGGATGCAGGAGGCATTGGCGAAAGATGGAGCGAGTAGTGATGCGCCTGTGTACACGCTGCGAGGCGGTATTGTTGCATACCAAGCTTGGATGCAAGGGGAGGTCGATTCTGGGAGGAAGATGCCGGAACACGGCTTCTTCAGGGGTACGAACTACGTGTTCGACGGACGCGGGGCGATCGGAGCTCAACAAGCGGTGTCGACATGCCACAGCTGCAACAGGCCAGAAGCTCGTCTCGGCAAATGCGAGATGTCTGGTTGCCACTTGGTACTTGTCGTCTGCGAGCCATGTGAGCAAAGTGGTGACATAGCCTGCTGTGAAGACTGTCGCCAAATCGACTCAGAACAGCGGGACATTTCGACACGGAGCAGAAGAATGTGCCAGTGCGAAAACGATCGAGAACGGTCACTTTGGGGCGATGAAGGAGCAAGTCTAGGAAATATTAGAAGACGAAGGAAGGCATCCGTGCGGTAGCGCATTCCTGAAGAAACAGGACGCAATCAACTACGCCAATTGAGGCGCTCGTAATGATGACGTTCAATTGTTGAGACGCAACATAAGTTTCATCTTCTATTTACCGCCCTTCACGCTGGGTATCTCGCCTTGATAGCATCCAATTCGGCCTGCGTAATCTGTGTCACGGATCCGTGTTTCAAGCCTGTGGGAAAGCCATCTCTGTTTGAGGCAGTCCATGTGTTCAGGTCAGTCGACTCGAACGGGACATATTCAGTGTAGTTGTCAAGGAAGATATGGTACTTCCCAGCCACGGTGTTGTCCGCATACGAGGCTGTGCCCTCCCATGGCGAGCCACTCGTAACATAGCCGGGAACGCGCTCCCAAGAACCGAAGAGGCCGCCAGTGGTGTTTTCTTGGTAGATCTGGTTAACTGTTTCGTTCTTGATGAACCGGGTGAAGTGGCCAGGTTCACCTAGGTACTGGAATTCCTGGTCGATCACTGGTGTCCCTTCGGCGATGTAATCTGCAGGTGTTGTGAAGGTCTTGAAATCTTTGGTAGTGGTATAGCGAATGCGATCCTGCCCGGCAACACCGTTGTGGGCCGTGTCGGTGGCCTCGTAAAAGCGCGATGCCCAGAAGACGTAAAACTGCTGCGATTCATCGTCCCACACGGCAGAGGGCGCCCAAACCATTCCCGCGGTATCGTCTTCGACACTGCAACGCCGTTAGACTCGCTTCTTATCTGGGAGCCTCACTTACGTGTTCAAAGACGCCGCAGACCAGTCGACAAGGTTGCTTGAGCTCCACACAACGATGCCTCTTGAACCGCGACGTGTAGCCTCATCCCACGAGAACCCAGCTGCGTTGATGTCGAGATCTATGTTTACTTCAGCTAATAATTCAGATTACAGTAGCAGTTCTCTATACCAGTTGCAATTAGGTAGAATTGATCCCGGGCACCATTTGATGTCAAATAGACATCACGCACAGCTTTGGTTCCGACCGTCGATGTTAATACAGGGTTGCCACCATTGATCTTGGTGAAGCTTGTGGGAGAATTGTCGTTCGAGAGGTACCACTGCACCGTGGGATTTACGTCTGAGAATGTTGAGATGAGGTAGCCAGCGTACGCGCTCTGCCGTTTTCCGAACGGGCTTGCAGAACCGAAGGACAGCAGCGCAGTGGCAACGGCCACCGAGTACGAAGTGAAACGCATATGGAGATACTATCGCGAGGATGTAGGGTTCTAGAAATATCTATCCCCATCTTATATGTGCACAGGAGCTCTGCTCCGAGGTCCAAGCACATCTCCGACAACAAGGCGGAATATTTCTGGGTCGAACATGGTGCAATCTGAAGATACCCCGTGTTTCTCCCCGCATGATCAGGCAAGCTAACTTCGTTCGGTCCAATTCCGGAGTTGGCAGTCGCGGCCGGAGAATCAAGACTTCGTTGCTGCAGCACCGACGGCAATGCGGATGAGGTGACGTACTTGAGATCGGTCAAATCGCCGACAAAACGCTCTCGCCTCGCCTCATGTCACCGGAGTAAAATGACGTGACTGAACAAAACGTCAGCAAGATCGCCTTCTTGTCCAGGACAACAGCTTCTTGGATTTGATGTGGGGTGCTTGCTAGACTGAGATGGGTGTTATGTTAAGGACGCCGCTGACACAGTCCCGGCTGGCTGTTGCTTGGCGCGCTCGTGTCTCCGCGACGGTAACACCTCCGCCCAGTTCATCTCTTCATCTCTCCTGCATTCCTTTGAATGTTCGTAAGATCGACTCCAATATATTCTTTCTCGCTCTCATCTATAATACCGCGTTCGATCAGGAGTTTGCAGCACGTGAGCAACATCGCAATTCTGCCGCACTAAACTTATGCAGATAGCAGAGCAAGTTCTATTCCAGCCATTAAGCCAGGGCATTCTTTGGACGGTGTGTCACATATTGCAAACTCCTGATCGAAAGTGGTACACGCATCATGACAGTTCTGACGCGTGGGATTTGTCGCGTGTTGACCGGGGCGTGCGTGTACCGAACAATTCCTTCACTTTCCATCTTTGTGTGCACGACCGCGGCACTTATCGGACGACGTGTTCTCGGCATGACTTTTTCGGCTGCCGTTCTGATCAATTGGTCTTTCAGTCAACGGCGTGATGATTGCATCTAGACGATGCTTCAGCAGCAATACTCGCTGGTCAGCAGCCATGGCCATCTCCAAGCAATTGTCGACTTGCATTGTGGCTATCAGCAACTCTATGACATGAACAGCGTGCGTGAAAGGCCGAAGAAGAGCTCGAAAATGCTCGAAAGTAGGAAGTTGGAGCGAGGAGGCTTTCGATTGATTCCGGTCAGCTTATATCGAATAGCCTATGCACGCAGAAGAGCAGGCTCGAGCTTAGAAAGCCACCACCTCGCCGTCAAACCACACCGGTGTAGCCATTCGGCGCGTCACGACGCCCAAGGAACAAGAACATGCTTGACCATGCTTGACCATGCTTGACAGTGCTCACTGATGTCGTTGTGTGTATGAAGGCATGCGGAGCTGACGAGGGCTCGCTAACGCAAGGGTAGATCTCCTCAGCCGTGCAGCCAATCTAAATCTTCGGTACGACCACATGCTTCGAACTCGATTTGAACATGTTTTCAATGCAAGAGATTCAATTGGTCGCGCTGTCTCCTCCAACATGTATCCCGATACCGTGTGCATCATGAAAAATAACCGACCTTCCCCTCTGAATCAAGTTCAATTCAAGGCGGTGCCGGGATCAAGTGCGGCACTCGCAATTGCAGAGTTGGGAACCCCTCATATAAAATGCCGGTAATGCCACAACATCAGCAAGTCAGAGGAAAAGCAACAGGGACGATCCACGAAGATGTTGTGCACACTCCCCATTCTAGCAATACTGGCTACAACTGCCACGGCATCGTACGATGACAACATTAACTTCAAGAGTCCCTCGTTCGAGCACCCATCCATGGGACTTGACATGCCAAAGATCGTAAGGAGACATCTGCAGAAGCGTGATTACAACGTCACAATCGATCCGAGCAGGCTCAATTTCACTCATGGCGTTGCATCGGTGAGTACGTCCAGCTTATGATACCCGCATGGCACTAATGGTTTGCCAAGGGCGACCCGTACCCTGAGTCAGTCATCCTCTGGACGCGCATTTCGCCCCAGTTGGAGAACGACCGCTCCAACGTCACCGTTGCAGGGACTGTTCCCTTATACTCGCATGAGACCGAGCGCTACGTTCGCGCATCAACTAGTCCCGTTTGCGTAGACTATCATGTTTCGACCAGCAAGAACGTCACTGGCGGAATCGTGAGCAAGGGCCGAGTGTACACCACCAGTGACATCGACTACACTGTGAAGGTTGAGGCTAAGGGTCTATCCCCGTTCACTACCTACTACTATCGCTTCAATGTTTGTGGTTCATCTAACACGAGTCCCATTGGTCGTACCAAGACGTCTCCTACCGCAGATGATGATACCACCGAGCTCGGTCTGGCAGTCTTCTCTTGCAGCAACTACCCAAGTGGCTACTTCAATGCGTATGGCAATGCTGCTCGCCGTGACGAGGTTGACTACTTCGTCCACCTTGGCGACTACATCTACGAGACCAGTTCTGGAGTGCTCGGACGGGATGCTCGCGCCACCAACCCTCCCCGTACCATCTTCACCCTCTACGACTACCGCGCCAGAATCGCCCAGTATCGGACCGACCTCGACCTGTCACTTGCACACCAGAGCTTCGCATGGATCACTACTTGGGACGACCACGAAGTTAGCAACAACGGTTACCGTGACGGTTCATCTGCCGTGAATAATACTGAGAGTTCTTTCCTCCGTAACGGTGGAGTTTCCGTGGATCAGCGTAAGATGAATGCTGTCCGTGCCTATTTCGAATGGATGCCTATTCGCCAGGTCAATCTTGACGACAACTTGCGAATCTGGAGGAATTTTCGGATGGGTAAACTCTTCGATTTAATTATTCTTGACACCCGGAACTACGACCGTTCGATCACCGATCTCAACTGGAACACCGACTATGTCACTTCAATCAGGAACGACGCCGGGAGGTCAATGATGGGCTCGAACCAAGAGAATTGGTTTTATCGCACGTTATCCGAGAGTCAGGAGCGAGGTGCTGCTTGGCGAGTTATTGGCAACCAAATCGTGTTCTCGAGAGTCAACATCTCCTCGTGGTTCGGTTCTGAGGAGGAGCCCTATAACGTTGATCAGTGGGATGGCTACACATCCAACAGAAACAGGACCTACCAACACCTCTACGGCAACCATATCGACAACACCATCATGCTTGCTGGAGATTCCCACGCAAACTGGGTGTCTGACCTGCTTTGGGTCGACCCCGAGTCCGCACCCTACGCAGCTCTGAACAACGGCGTCGACATCCCCACATACAACCAGGCCACCGGTGAAGGAGCTATTGGCGTTGAGTTCGCAGTCACTGCCGTATCTTCAACCGGATTCAGCGGCAACATCGCCGCCACGAACGCCCAGGCGCAGAAATTGGTTCGTGACAACTCCGAGCTCATGTGGAACGAGGGCTACTTCCGCGGCTACCTTGCTTTATACCTCAACGCCAAAGAGGCACGTGCCGAGTATTACGGTGCACCGACTGTGCGCACCCGCAACTCCTACGATATCCCGCTTGCAAACTTCACTGTTCAGGCTGGTGCAAACCACCTTCAGAGACCGATTGCAGGCGGCAGTGTAAACTCAGGATACCTCAAGAATGCCGATCAGCCAGGTAAGGTTTCTGGAGTTAATGGCACACTTGCGCTTGACACAGTCACTGGGGCCTGGGGTCTTGTGCCAAACGCACTGCTTGCGGGTGGCAACTACATCACCTACGCCAGCACTAACAGCACTTAGACCTCCCGCCCTGGAGTGTTGCTGTAGGAGGTAGCTTCGTTCATAGACAATACACCACCTTGTCAACACACAGGCATCGCTTACACTGACACGATGTGGCTGATACGGCAGCTCGCCCACGCATAATAGTCACAGCAAAAGTAAAACCTGTCTACCGACAGCCCTTCATGGCATCAAGGCGGCGAAAAAGAAGGTCTTGCCCGGAATCGAACCGGGGTTGCCGGAAGATACTGAGGTGATCAGAATCCGGAGTGATAACCGCTACCTGGAAGATATTAGTTATCTGATTGGATGAAGCTGATCGGGCTATTGCTTACACTACAAAACCGTTGTTGTGATCTGATGGAAGCCCGATTCTAGGGTAGCTTTATATAATTAGTGAACAGATGTTGGAATGAAGATGGTTGCGATGCTGGTGTTGTGGGGTTGGTGAGATGTCGGCGAGGACTATGTGGGGCGATTGCAAAAGTCTGACAATACTTTTACCGAGAACTGTGTCGTGCTGGATACCGGGAAAGGTAGCCTAACTTGTTTCCGAAGAAGTGGTCCGTAAGCTTCAGCGTCCCCACAATATGTGGAGGTAAATAGTCTATATCTATGCATTTCTTATATTCGTATCGACTTCATCTTGGCTACAATCATCTTGCTGCAACACCCGACTTTTTTCTTTGAAGATGAGAGCAAACCAATCATTGAGCCTTGTGATACTAAGTGAGAGATGCCACCCCTTGTCCCGACATGCTGGTGAACACACGTAGTATCTCGAGGGCCTCCTGATATGGCCAAACCGAGCTATACCATTCTTCCACGGATGTGTATCAGCATGAAATGATATCTCGTCACCTGCATTTCATTGTAGCATCGTTGTTGTTTATTGTGAAGTGACGGACCGGATTCATCTTATCCAGGCTACTGGCGACTCCAGTGTTGCCGGTGTCGGGCTGTCGGGTTGCAAAGAGAGCCAATCGTAGACGAACCAACTTCGAAGATGAGACAGGCGATCAAAACTTCCTATATATCATGCGCGATGTGGCAACAGATCCCGAGACTACAATTTCTTCCACTGTTATAGTCGATTCAACGCGACGCGACTGTCGGATCGCATGTCTTCTCGCAACTTCTAGTCTTTATGATGTGCAAGTCGTTGCTACTGACTTTTGTGCGTTGGTTGACAATTTGTCAGTGGGAGTACAGAATAACGAGAGTTACTGCTTACCTTATACAGGTAGCAAAAGCGGTGAATGCTTTGGCAAGGATGTTTTTAATCTATACCTACGTACGGGTATCGATCATGATTTTAACGTTATGTGGTTAGACGTTGCAAAGTAGCTGCAACATACGTTCAGCCCGCAATGATACCATTGTGAAAGGTGCAAACATGACATGGGAGAGCAGGAGTGGAGGGCACAAAAGCCCAGACAACACAGCGATGGTCCTCAGCGGGGAAGAATATATTAGTGCAAACACAACACCAGAAAGTGTCGGAGATATCGAGCAAAGACTGAATCACTTCGCTGCGAACACAGTCGTGACCTTTGAGCAGTGCCCAATGATGCGTTCCCTCTATATTGATGCACTGAAGAGGCGACACGCCAGCTTGAGGAGCTGCCAGAGCAACAGGTGCATGGTGAAGCTCTGGATCAGAAGTGGCCAAAGGCAAACTACTGTTGTATGCATACCTTCGCAAGTGACGTAAAGTACGCTTGCGACTACTGAGCCGCGAAAACTCTGCGGGGTAAAAAACTCGATCCAGCGTTCGTACCGTGTGCTTCGTAGGACGTGTGAGTACTGTATCTGATGTTGATCAAGAAAGCAAAAAAGAAAAATTGCGCCCTCACACTTTCCGCCGCGGTCCGCTGTCTGTTGCGATAACTATGCTTGAAGGCTACATACCTAGGTATCTTCCCGGCGCACCTGCACCACAACAGACAGCGTCTGTCGCGCGCCCATATACCTCTGTTCCACCCGAAGCTGATGATCTTGTTCTCGGATTAAGACGCTGTAAAAGCTTATGGAGTTCGGAGTTCTTTGACTCTGTTTAAGCGGGGCAGCCGAACTACGGTATCAATGAATCGGAAGCGAGGCCGGTCGATTGACGACGACCACGCCTTACAAACGATAGGTCGCAGGAGGCCGCATTAGAGACCGCAATGCATGATACGGTGCGCCGTTGTCATAGGTGGGCACGCCAAGACGGAATGAGCGAGACGACACTTTCGGACCAAAGAGTGCGAGTGCTTATATGGCACAGCGCGCAAATAATGACTGCATTGTGGGAACCGCTGCTCCTGAAGACCCAAAGCACAACTTTTGCGCGTGGCAGAAATCAAACTCAATCGACTCGCAAAGGCAAGCTCTGGGATACGAATTCATCATGGATCCTGCAGCGAATCCCGCAGTGCATGTTCGATCTTCAACCGACGGACGAACGCATGAAGAACCGGAGGAGATCTGGGATGGACTAATACGGACTGTGTCCCGGGTGACAGGTCAATCAAGAAGAGAGAGCGATGCTGAGAAGCATGCACAAGCCGGGGAGGGCGATGCTAGTGAGCGTGCTCCTCAGACAAGATCAGCACGAAGGAGAAGCGAGGAAGGGATTGACGAGGAAACCGCGAGTCAAATCGCACGAGACACCTTTCCGGAAGGCGGCCTTCGCGCATGGCTCGTTGTAGTAGCGGCGTGGCTGCTGCTTTTCCCGTCCTTCGGCTTCATGGTCTCCATTGGCACACTGCAAGACTACTGGGGCCAGCATCAGCTGTCCAACCTATCAGCTAGTACAATTGGATGGATTCCTTCGGTCTTCGTTTACCTCTCTCTCGCTCTCGGTCTGTTTGTCGGTCCTCTCTTTGACAGATATGGCCCTCGATGGATCGCTTTGTGCGGCAGCCTTGGCGAACTGATCATGATCTTCTTGCTTGCCGAGTGCAAGACATTCTGGCAGATGATGCTGTGCTGTGGTGTGCTCGGTGGTCTTTCGGGCGCGCTCTTGACGACTACTAGCCTTGCGGCAGTCGCGCATTGGTTCAAAGAAAGGCGAGGGCTCACACAGGGAATAGCCATGATGGGAAGCAGTTGCGGAGGTCTCATCATACCTTTGGTATTGAAGACAACCTTTCCAAAGTATGGATACGCTTGGTCAATCCGGATTCTCGGGTTTGTGTTTCTCTTCTGCTTCATCATTGGCAACATCCTCATCAAAGCACGACTGCCTCCTTCCGCAGAGGCCAAAAAGAAATCGATTGTTTCCATCTCCATCTATGCCGATTTGCGCCTCAGTCTCTTCACTGTTGCCGTATTCGGCTTCGAGGTCGTCCTTTTTGGTGCTTTGGGCATCTTGCCCACCTACGCCACGTTGACCACGACCTTTTCCCCTGACACTGGATTCTACCTCATCGCAATCTTGAACGGTGTTTCTTGTTTTGGTCGTATCCTCCCAGGCTATGCGGCAGACAAAATTGGTCGCTTCAACACTCTCGCGGTTATGATCATCTTCACGTTGGTATTTATGCTTGTTCTCTGGCTTCCTTTCGGCTCGAATTCTCTGCCAGCGCTTTACGCCTTCTCTGCGCTCTTCGGATTCGGTACCGGTAGCTGGATGGCCCTGACGCCGGCATGCATTGGGCAGCTCTGCAGGGCCGAGGAGTTTGGAAGGTATTATGGATCCATATACTTTGTTGCGAGTCTAGCCACTTTGATTTGCATACCCATCAGCGGTGAATTAGTCGAAAAGGTCGGCCCGCAGCCTATGGTCGGATTTTTCTGCGTGATCTTGACGCTCAGTCTAGTTGCTTTCTTGTTTAGTCGATGGGCATGCTTGGGAAGACGGTGGACTCTCAAGGCGAGGGTATAGTGCGTCTGAAGTGCTTCAAAATACCATAAGCAGAACAAAGTGAAGGCAAAAGGAACGGAGTACGTTCTCTACAATGCACTAACCAGTTTTTAGGGAATCCCAAATGTGAAACAGTGTTCTGCCAGTGTTGGAGCTGGAGATTCTAATTTTTGAGAGAGCGTGTGGAACGCCTGAACTATTGTGCAACTCCATAGCCCTGCGGGCTGCGCCTAGCATTGTACTATCTGTCCAGCCATTACTTGGCGTCGCAAAGGCAATATTGTGTTGTCGTGATTTCGTTCGTTATTGCAGAAGCAGACAGATCGATTGCGGGAGGAACCAACAATATCAAGCCAGCTTGGCATGGTCAATACACCAGTATGTGCGACCGAGATCAGTCTTCTGTCTGAAGCCATTGGCGTCTACATCATCGTCTGCATCGTCGCCCGCATCGCTGTCCATATCCTTGCACATCGTATCGATATCTGGCAGTAGTGCTGCGTCGCAAGGGCCGCCTTCCCAAGATCGCACGATGGGATCGTTAGCGTCTTCCAAGTACGAGAGAACTACATCTACGCCGTAGAGACCACGCACTGTGTGGTTGCAGGCCTCTAACAGCGCCTGACCTATGTGGTCGAACGAAAGTTCTTCGGCGATGCTGACTGTGGCAGGGCCGTCTCTTGAGAGAATGAGCCGCTCGTTGAATCGTGCGTAAGTTGTACGTGTGGTAGGCGGTAAAGAGGCCGCCGACGGTGGACTTGCGCTGAGCACGATATGTGCGCGTGCTGGACTTAGTTGAGCCACACGCCAGCTGCGCAAGGAGATGTAGGCAATGGAAGATTCGATAGTTCGCTGTTGCGTGCAGAAAAGAAGCCCGCGCTGCGCAGAGTTTTCCACGCGTAGGCGCAAAGTGAAGGCCAGCAGACGGCAGACAAGAAACAGCGAACGAAATCATTCCAGCTGTCTCCACCTCCTTAGAACACTGCTTCTTACAGTGATTGAATGTATTATATGCATAAAGCGAATATGGGTACATATTGACTCCCATAGAAAGCTTACGAGTAACAGTAATCCTACTTGTACGTTCTGAAGTTCTTCTAGCTATTGGAGGGTTAGCGGAAAGTACAGTGAATTAGGGGATGAGGAATACGTACCATTGTCCGTTCAACGGACCGCCGGCACAAGTGAATCCTTTTGATAAGCCGCACGCACCATCGAGTGTGGCAACGTTGGTAGTGGTACATGCGCTTGAAAATGGACTTTTGGCTGTGTGGATGTTAGGACCAATAGCACAATATGCATGCGCAGATAGGGACAGAAGTGAACGTACCATCCCTGTGCACAGTAATTGACTGTGTTTCCACAATATCCAAGTGAACTGCAACAATTTTCAAAAGTGCTGCCCTAACACTTCAATCCCTTGCTCCCACCACACGTGCCGTCAGGAGACAGGCTGAGGTTTGTGCAAGCGCCAAAGGAAGCCTGGCAGCTCGCTTGACGGTGACCCGTAACGGAGCTGCAGAAGCCCGAAGAGCTACAGCAGTCGCCAAACGTCCCGAGTTCGAGTCTTTGCAGATGAACTTTTTGGTGCCACCGCAGGATCCGTCAGAACTGGTGCTGCCTGGTGTGGGAGTCGACAGGGGACAAATGACTGTTGAACTAGCGCTTGACAGAACGTCTGCTGAAGGAGGGCAAGGAACAGTATTCGTGCAGTTGCCAGTTCGGCATTTTCCTACTTCACAGAAACTCTCACCAGTGCCGCACGTTCCTGTGATCTCGCAGCACGTGCCCCATTTGCCGCGGGATATGGTAACAGGTTGTCGTCCTGCATGCCGCACTTCCCGTCTATGCTGTGTTGGTCAAGAAAGCCTTCATAGGCACCTGAGAAGCATTTTCCTGCTTGGTAATCTTCTCTGTAAGCAATGTTAGTATTACTTTTTGAGAAAGAGGTACCATTGCATCCTTCCGTAGTGCGCAGCTTAAGTCTATTGGTTAGTTCAGGATACAGTGTCGCATAAGTGATCTGCTGCTGTTATGCTATCAGACTGCGATAGACAAGCATAGCCCTGTCATAGGTACAGTCATGTTAAGATCTGTCTGTCTATTATAAGTGCTCTAATATCACATAAGATAGCGTGTCCTATCTCTTGTAGGGCTAAACACTGTCAAGAGGTTTGTGTTCCTAGCTCTTAGCGTTACTTGCTAAGGCCATAACAGGATGAAAGTGCACGCAAGGAGGCTGCAACATAGATAGAAAGGTGTAGCACGCTCACATTACTGTAGGAGCACCCTCTGCATGCATGCTGCAGGCTGCATGTTGCAGGGGTACCTTAGGAGTCGCATGCAGGCAGAGGGTACGGAGTCAGGTGTTCCAGGTTGTTAAGGCAGCTGCCGCAGGTGCTAGGCACTTACCTACTCCTTCCTCTAGTAGTGACAGATGAGAATTCTGACAGCATGTCGCTCTAATAGCATGTCGCCCTGATACTATATTGCGGGCATATCACATTAACACGCTACGCTTAAGTGACATACTTTCAATAGCATACCCTACACATGTCATCGACCCTAGGGTACGCGGTATGGTTAGATCTGGTCGCCGCATTCCCAGGTCTCTCCGTTACAGCACTGTTTGTCTAGCCCAAGGCATGTTGCATTGTTATCTTAAGGACCGCAAATACCATCTTCAGCGACAGGAAGTCATAGCCCTAATTGGTTGTCAGTATCAATTCGATGTTGGATCTGAGAGTAGAGCCTTACAGCCAGCGACACAGTAACCGGTATTGGGCTCAATCATAGCGCACCCCTTGTCAAAAGATGGACTCAACTTAGAGAAGTTTTCGAGAGTCATGGAGTACTTAAGCGCCAACTCGGTACTGGTATAATAGTTCACAATTGCTAATTTCGTCGTTTCGTACCTGCAAACAATGACGCTTGGTGCGCCATTCGCACCATGTGTGAAGAGGGCGAAGGTGATGGAGAGAGATGTTAGCTGCGCAAACATAATTGCGCAGGTAGTAGAGCGAAGTAACAAAGTTCCTTGATGGAACTTTCAGCTTCGAATTTGCAAAGGACCAAGCGGGCACTTCCCATTGTTAATGAATTGAATTATATCTATTTGGCAGCCTTGAAATCTCTTGCATGCAACAGAAATTATCTCGCGACGAAGTCCAGAGCCGCTTTCGGATCGTGTACGGTACCGCCGCACGTGCGCCGTGCCCTTGTATAAGTTTACCTGCATAGCACGCAAGGAGGTTTAGCTGATTGCTTAGCAGAGCCTAGCTAGTTGCTTGGCGATTCTTGGAAGTGATATATCAGGCAGGTAGCTCTCTACCTGTGTTAGATGGATCCTTCCACCAAAACATTCACCCGTCTACGACGCTGAAACACAAATTTGGCTCTGGCAGAACTTCCGAATCTCCATACGCCAAGGCACAAATCACCCACAACATGACACCCGACTTGAAAGCTAAGGAGTCCATCATTCGTATGGACCTCCTATATCGACTTCGTTGGAATTTGCGAGCCGACTTGCATGATGTCGAGATTGCAGTGGGGGCCAGCAACGAAGAGAGGCTCGTCTCACTTTTTGACCATTCTTCCGCGGATGAGAGCCTCGCGGTGCCCGGTCTGAGCAAACTTGAGGTGGCCAGCGCGGAATGTCTCGATAAACGTGGAAACTTTTATGACGACGATGAAGGTAGCCCGAATCTGGACAGCCATCGGCCCCCTCCCTCACTTTTCATCGAAATGAGGATGGGAGACTGTTACCGAAGTGCACGCATATGTGAACGAGAACATTGCCGAGATCAAGAAAGCTCTGCGTGGGCAATACACATCATCTGTAGACGGCATGAATTTTTTCGGCGTGTCTGGGCAGTGGGATCTCATGATGGCAACATCAGACTTTTAGTTCGTTGGTACCTGAAATGGAACGCACTAAGATGGAAAATCTTTGGGCAGCTCATTTGCAACAGGCTCGCATGTATGCCAAACAACGGAGCCGTCAATAGTTACCGAACAGGCCTCGACAAGATGGCATATTCTGAGCGCTAGGCTGCCCGAACCTGACTCGAGATATGGCTGAGAATTCCATACCCTGAAGCGTCAGGCAACTCGTTCTCGGGCGAAATGATAAATCCTTGCAAGGCCTGGGGCTGGATGCAGAACTGGTAAATTTACCTGTGCTTTAGGTTAACTTTTTTCGCAGACTACGGGTCAATTCACTGGGGCGTGTAGGGACTACCGTGCCCGTGCACCTCGTGGGCCTGTTCAGCTCACGGACCACCCCACCATCTTTTGCAACTCACAGAATTGAGGTTATTGAGCCACGTACAATAGCTAAATTGATATGATTTTTTGGTGCTGTGATCTATATACCTATGCGACGATGCCTGCTACTCATATCTTTTTAGTGGAGCAATTTTGCGGCCGCGGCTGTTGTATGTAGCCGGAGATGCTGGGGAAGGCCTATGAGCCACCCCCTGACTACGCCCAGCAGTACTACAATGCTTCTTCTTTGTTTTTAGTTGCAACTGACGTGGAGCCTTACGCTTGCCTTGGGTAGGCAATTGAGTACTTTGCTGAGCGTCGCGAGCTTGTTTTTGACGCTCTCTCTCTGCTTTCCGAGCGTCAATTGCTGCGCGTTCTTCAGCCTTCTCCTTCTCACGCCTCTCCTTGGCTTCCTCTCTCGCCACACGCTTCTCCTGCTTTTCCTTCTCCTTGAGAAGCCTAGCCTGGTGCTGTAGCTCTTGCCTAGTCTTCTTTGCTGCCTCTTGTTCTAGGTTGTACTCCTCAATTGCAGCGTCGCGCACATCAGCTTCACGCTTTGAATGAGGACTCCACCACACAGCGCCCCCCTGCCGATTCAAGGTGTGTGAGTACAGAGGAAGTACTTTCTGCTTTGCCTTCTTCCTCTCCTTATCCTCTATACTTTGCTTGATACCTTGTAGCTCATGTAAAATAAGCTCATTTTGAACATGGAGCTGGTGAATCTCCTGTTCTAATGCCCCAGCCTCAGCACTGCGATAATCCTTTAGTGCACTTCGAAGCAACGTCTTTGCCTTTAGCCAGTTAGGCTCAGTAGGTGCAGCAGCAGGTCTTATTTGCTCTGGAGGTGTCCTGATAGGTGAGGGTGTTGGTGTTCTGAAACGCTCAAGGATAACGTTGGCGTTAGGGGGATGGTTGGTTGGTTGGTTGGTTGGTTGGTATTCATTTTACGTCTAGTTGATGAGGATTAAGTCCATCATCTCGCCTCCCGAAGGGCATATACGACGTGCTAAGCTATGGAATTACAGTGCTAACTAACACACTACCTTAGGAAGCATTTCTTGCGTACGCGGGTATTGCTACCATGCCAGAACTACAGGTCCCCCTCCAGTTGGGGAGACTGAGCAGTTTGTGTACATTAGGGTGGATCCCTTGTGTGTGTTCAAAGGCAGTGAAGTGCCGTAAGAGAGAGAAGGGAAGAGAGGGTGGGTGTAGAGAGCCGGTGCTCTGTCGAATCAAGGCCGTGGCTCTGCGCGAGGAGAGCCTTTGTACTAGGCTTGGTCATGCCTGTGTCGAAGGAGATAGGTGTAGTAGGAAGGCAGAGCCAGGCCATCCTTCTTCTTTATCTCTTAGAAGTCGTGGAATGTAAGGCCATGCTGGCTGCCTTGTTTGGGTGTTGAGAGCCGGTGCTCTGTCGAATCGTGCCGTGGCTCTTCGCATGGAGAGCCTTTGTGTTTAGGCCTGGCAGGTGCCCATATCTTGTAAGAACAGGGAGTGGCAAAGCTGTCTCCTTGTCTTAACGGTGGTTGTGGCCTTCGACCGAACGTGTAAAACTGAGTGGCGCACGGGCCATTTTGAAAAGATTTCAGCTCAGCGAAGAGCTGAAAGACAAAACAGGGCAGCGCGTCGGCCACAACGCCTGCAGCGAAGACAGGACGTTGGAAAACAGATTTACGAAGGCATTTGAGTCGTGTTTGAACGAAAAATCGATGGAAATCGACCTTTCGCTGATCTGGAAAAGTTGATGTTCGGTGAGGCGTTAGGGGGATTGGTTGGTTGGTTGGTATTCATTTTTCGTCTAGTTGATGTGGAATAAGTCCATCATCTCGCCTCCCGAAGGGCATGTACGACGTGCTAAGCTATGGAATTACAGTGCTGATACACTACCTTAGAAAGCATTTCTTGCCTGCGCGGGTATTGTTACCATTTCAGAACTACAGCTCCCCGTCCAGTTGGGGAGGCTAAGCGATGTATGTATATTAGGGTAATTTCCTTGCATTCTGAGGCATATATGTGCCGTAGGAGAGAGAGAAAGAGAGATCGTATGAGTGGAGGGGGTGAAGGGGTGGAGAGGTGGAGGGGTGAAGAGTGTTGCATCGATTGTGCTGGACCTAGCAGAACTAGGTGCAGGTGTTTGCTGCTGTTGCAGGGCTGCAGGAGCTAGCGGGGGCAGATCTTGGTGAAGTACTGTGTAAGTTTGACAAAGGCGTCAAAGGCCTCTGGCTCCTTCACTAGTGCTGCAGTGTACGCTAGGCCATCAGCCTGGCTGGATGGTAGTATTAGTGGTCGCAGCGGCCATCTGCTAAAGCTCCCGCGGGTCTTGCGGCAGAGCACGAGGTGCTCTGGCGTCTTGTCGCGCCCGCATGAGCAGCTAAGGTTTGCATCCTTGTGATTGTACATTCGGTGATACCAGGCAAAGTCCCCATGCCTAGATTGGATGGAGAGGAGCCTGGCTAACGTGGCCCTTGGTAGGTCTAGTTCCCTTGGACTGCTGCGTGGTGCATAGTCCAAGTCCCAGCTCTTGTACCATTTCGAGAGCTTAGTCTTCTTGTCAGACCACCAGGTCTGTTGTGTGTGTCGCAGTGTCTTGCGGGCTATCGTCTTGATGCCTGAGAGTGTAGGCAGAGCGGCTTTTCCAGTCGGGGGTGAGGGGTGCTGGGCTTCTAGGTTGGCTAATCTGTCTGCTGCCTCGTTCCCCTCAATGTCTAGGTGTCCAGGGGCCCATTTGATAGAGACGTCGTGTGTCTCCATGGCGCCATGGCACTCCAGGAAAGCCCATTGAGAGGTAGGAGGTGCGTCGCCCCTGAGGCACCAGACCACTGAGGTGCTGTCTATGCACAGCCAGATTCGGCGGGTGCGGAGCTCTGGTTGCCTTACGGTATGCTGGAGGCCTCTCCATGCTCCTACTACTTCCGCGTCGAAGACGTGCGAGGTAGGGTTGAGTGACCCGCGTCCAGTGTGCAGTTGTTTTCCGTTCTGATACACTGCAAAGCCGTAGGTAACCCGCTTTTCTCCTTCCTTTGTGTACTGTTCAGAGCCATCTGAGAAGATAGTGACTTCTAGTGGTGAGAGCTGGGCCCACCATTCTTTAAAAGCCTTAGCTGCAGTCTTCTTGTCTAGGCTAAGCGTCGGGTCTGTTCGGCAGCCAGTCGAGTAGTGAGGGGCTGAGAGTGTAGTCCTGGGGGTCTCTGGTAGAAGAGATGCCATCTGTTGGACTTTCGTCTTGACTCGCTGGGGTTGTCCGGTTTTTACGCCCCTGTTTACGATAGGTACTGCTGTGCGCCTAGTGAGAGGGTGGTCTGCATCTGTAGTGCGCAGGTGGGTTGCAAATCTGAGTCTGGCTTCCTCGAGTGCCACTGCTGCCGGTAGCAGTCCGGCGTCTCGGAAGAGTGCAGCTATAGGGGTTGTTCTCCACGCTGGTAGGATGCCTCTTGCCGCTATGGCTAGTGTTTTGTCTATGGCAGCTATGTGCCACCCAATGTAAGCGCTGACCTCTTGTGGCCTGCCTGGTTTAAGTGTGTGTGGCTTTTTGGTGCGGCCTCTGTACCAGCATTCAGTTCCATACAGGAGTGATGGGTACACACAGGCAACAGTGGCCTTGCGGAGGGAGCTGGCTGGGGGTCCATAGGTAGTCCTAGCTAGGCTGCGAATGTGATAGGCTACCTTGGCAGCTTTTGCCGTGCGCGTAGCTACATGCCGTCGGAAGGTGAGTCTGCGGTCAAACCACACGCCTAACCAGCGCAGGGCTGGCTGACTGTGCTCTCCACCCGGGAGGATTGGATAGATCGTGAGCTGTTCATCTACGACGCAGGGAGGCGCATAGCTGCTCCGCTGTCTGGTCAGGTGGATCATTTCCTGCTTTTCTGGAGCAAAGGTAACCTTATTAGCCTCACCCCATGCTCTGATCTCCCTTAGGTCTTCTGCGAGGAGCTCGACGTTGTCGTCCATAGAGTGTGAGGCCTGGTATAGACATATGTCGTCTGCGTACCCAAACCTCCGTTCAGTGTCCATGGATAGTAGCTCTGCCAGGTACAGTGTGTACAGGACGGGTGAGAGAGGCGACCCCTGGGGTGTGCCGCAGGCAACTGCGTAGCTAGGAGTGGTGACCTGGCCAAGGCGGACTTGCACCCTCCGGTCAGTTAGGAATGAGTCTACAAAGAGGATCGTCCTTTGTGGCCAGCCCTGTTGGGCCATCCGATGCAACAGGCGGTTCTTCAGGAGAGCGTCAAACGCGCCTTGCACATCTAGGGTGACCATAGTGACGTGCTTTCCAAGCACCCATGCTGCTTCAGTGTCGTGGGTGAACGCTGCAGTGAGGTCTGCTGCAGAGCGTTTTGGAAGCGCGCCGCCATGCTGGGGGCTGAGGATCTTGTGTGTCATGGCAGTCCATGCAATACGTCTAGCCACAGTTCGTTCGAGTCCCTTTCCAATACAAGACAGAAGCGCTATCGGTCTCCAGGAGCGGGGCGATGTCCGGTCTGTTTTCCCCACTTTCGGTATCATGGCTACCTCTGCAAGCTTCCATTGCGCCGGGAAGTGGTTGAGTTCAAGACACCGCTGGAAGATCCTTCGTACGAGTTCCCCCACCTGAGTCCAGCAGGCGCGGAGTAGTCGCACTGTAGAGCGGTCAGTACCTGGTGATGTGCTTGACACCCCTATCGTGTTTCGCTCACACTCCTCAAGTGAGATGTGTGTGCTCCACGGGAGGGTGGCTGCAGCCTCCTGGTCTGGACGCTGTCCGAGGTCATCTTCTGCTGTGTAGCGGTTGAGAACTTCCTGTCTAAGTGCCTCTGCTTTCTCCAGGGGGTCTGATATCGTTCTGTTGTTCACTTCGAGGGGAGTGTCCTGGTTCTCTGGCGTGAGCTTGTGCCAGGCAATGATCTTGAACAGGTCCTTGTCGTCTCTAGCGTTATCGATGACGTGCCTCCAGTACTGCCTCTTGGCCTGTCGGACGGTAGTCTTGAAGGCCTGTCTCTCCTCTGGTAGACTGCCAGAGCAGAGCTGTCTAGCACGTTTGTAGGCCTGGTAGGCGGTCTTGCACTCCTCGGTCCACCATGGTGCAGCGCGGCCTTCCTTGCGGTTGAGCTTGCCTGCTGCCTGTACAGAGTGCTGTATAGCCTCTGTGAGCAGCGTGACGCATTCTTCTAGCTGTGCTGCATCCTGTGTTGCAAGCGGGTCTGCGATGTTTTGGGCACCCATTTCTACCAGCCCAGCGAACTTAGCTAGGCTCGCCTCTGGAACTCTGTAGTGGTACTGTTCTAGTTGCGGAGTGCCTGGTGTGGAGATGGGGACAGAGGTCACTATCGTCTCATGATCTGAGCCGCTGTGCATGCTAGCATCGACAGCAGACTGGGCAAACGGGATGTTAGAGAAGGTGAGGTCAAGAACGTGACCAGCGCAGTGTGTTGGCTGCCCTGGCACACCAATGTAGTCCATAGACGCGTTGGCAGCCCATCTAGCTAGCTCCACTCCTCCGTTGGCTGCAGTGATGGTAGGCTCAAAGGATTCGTGTCTGGCGTTAAAGTCGCCCCCGACAAGGCAGAGCTGAGGGGGTGTCAGATGTGTGACGTATTGAATGACGTCTGGGGTGTGTGGCTGTCTGTAGCAGTTGAGTATGGCGACTCCATTTACTACCGCCCATAGCATGTCTGGGTGGTTGAGACTCTCTCTAGCCTGGTACCGTAGGTGGCGGCCTCTGCGGATGTATGTCATCACTCTAGGGCGGACTGAGCCTGGTGTGTTGGGGCTGTCCCAGGTGCTGATAGGTGCTAGGTGCTTGAAACCAGGGTGAGTGGATGTTCTCGAGTTGGCACATGCGAAGGGCTCTTGAACACACACAACATCTATGCCCTTCTGGAAGGCCAGCTCTAGTGTTGTGATGTGCCAGGGCGAGCATCTGCCGACGTTGGCCCAGCATACACGGAGTTGTCTGCTTGGTAGACTGTGCTGTTGACGCCTGTTGTGGGCTGGTATGTTGTAGGGGTGTTCTAGCATGACGATGGCGGGTCATCGCTCATGCTGGTGTCTTCCCTCTCCGAGGTGGACGGGTCAGTGTGGATAGTCGATTGTGGGCGGATGCTGCCGGCAGACAGCTGTCCTACATTGAGGCTTCTCTGGCCTGTGGCGGCCCGCCTTGGTCTCTTTGCTCTGCCAGTGGAAGAGGAGGATGGATAGGAGTTAGTCGTTGTAGGAAGTGATGCGGAAGCCCTGCTATCTCCTTCTTGCCTCTGGGTGGGAGGCTGGGGAGGCGCTGTCTCCGATGCCTCTAGAGGAGTAGTCTCAGGCTGAAGCGTTGCCTGTCTGAGGGTCTCTTCGACTGTCCTGTAGAGGTGCTGCTGTGCTATCTTGCCTGCGCGTCGGATAGCCTTCAGCTCGGCTCTTGTAGGCTTGATGCTGTGTCCGTTGACCCGGCGAGGGGCTGCAGGGCAGTTGGCGTGGCTAGCTGGGTGTGGTCCGTGGCAGTTGGCGCACACGGCTTTGTGGGCGCAGTTGTCCCCGTACGGTCCTTGGTGTCTGTCTGTGCGGTCTCCACAGTGCACGCAGCGCGCTACCTGGGTGCATCGGGCAGCGTTACAGTAGCCCTGGCAGCCTGGGTTGTGGCGCTGGATGGTAGGGTGCTTGTTGATCACCTTGGAGTACTCGCTGATACCAAAAAGGCGGAACGAGCGGACTGGCTCCTTGTAAGAGATGATCCAGGTGGTAAGGCCACGGTGGTTGGCTCCATGTCGTGAGGCCCTGCAGCTGACCGGCTGCCTGCCTGTTTGCGAGCATACCTCTTCCTCCACTAGCTGGATAGTCGTGGGTAGTTCTGTGCCGTCGAGGGTTCGAAGGGAACTGGGTACTCCCTGTACTGCGTAGTTGATCCAGCGTTCTGGGACCCTTACCGCGTCTCCGTCTAGTGCTCTCGCTAGAAGTTCCTGGTTTTCTTGGGTTAGAAGCTGGTCCCGGATAGACTTATTAGCTGGGGTGATCGCCCAGCCTGTTTTGATTGGTGATGCGGCAGGTATGTCCCTCAGGGTGATTCCTCCTATGCTCTTGCAAACTGCCTGTCTTACCGCAAATGGTGAGGGTTGTTGCAGTCGCATTGTTGGGTTGGAGATGGCTATGAAGATTCGATCGTCTTCTTTGGGCTTAGCCGACGGACCAGGCCGGGGTTTAGCAGGGATCAGGGGTCGGTTGGCACCCCTATCTGAGATTTGGGGGTCTCTGGCTACGTCCGCCCAAGAGCGGCGTCCTGACTCTTGGCTCCCGGGGTTGCTGTGATTAGTGTCACTGCTCCAGCGAGAGCTAGGGGGAGAGTTGCTTGGGGAGAGGGAGGTCAGCGCGTGAACGACCCTCTGCTGCAGCTCCTGTGCGATCCTGGCTTCTTGCGGGTTAGTGTAGCCCTGTGCGTGTTGATCTACGGCTGCTGCGAAGGCAGTAGTGATGGTGTTCCATAGCTGGGTAATTTGCTGAGTCTCAGCGATGTGGCGTTGGACGGCATCAGAGACTCGAGGTTTGGGAGCGCCCCCACCGGGGTTCTGGCTGCTCAGAAGGGGCGCATGGTGCTGCATGTCCTCCTGGGGCCGTCTTGGAGCGCGTGTATACAACTGCTGGGGGATCTCGTAGTCTGGGGACCCTGTGTGCTGGGAAGAGGGAGACTCTGCCATCCTATTAAGCTCCTTGCGCGTCGCGCAGGGGGCCTAGGCGGACGTTAGAGGTACTCCCAGAGTGGCCGCAGTGAGCCGGATCGTTTGCTGTGATTTTTGGGGCTTCTGTGAAGGAAACCCAGAAATCAAAAGATTGGTGTTCGGTGGGGGTTAAATGGGTGTACACCTGTCGCCTTGAACGAGCTAAAGATATTCTTTGCAGTGAAGCTGCTTGCCCAAGCATCCCAGAACAGGCCAAAGAAGTCAGCTTTAGTTACAGGCACTAGGCCTTGATGCTTGTGAAGGCGTGTTGCCAGCTTCTTTGAGTATGCTGTGCTGAGAGGCTTAAACATTACCACATCAAGCGGCTGCAGCGTGTGCGTGCTGTGAGGTGGATAGATACCTAACAGTATCTTATGCCTGTGGCAATACTCCAGAAACTCTTCTGTTAGGTGGCTCCCGTGGCCATCCACAAGCAACAGGCGGTACTTTCTCCGAGCTTTGGCTGTTGTGAAGCGCTCAAACACCTGCTGGAGCCAGGCAAGACCAAGCCCATCGTTTGACCAGCCACTGCCTGATACTCCAAAGAAGGCCATATGTTCTCCTACCTTCACATCCTCTACCCATGTGTTTTGTATGTTCTTTGAGTCAGCTGCGTAAATGAGAGCTGGCGGCAACGCTGTGCCGTCAGCGCATACACACGCTAACAAGCTTATCCATTCACGATTACCATCCTGCAGCATCTGCTTAAACTGCTTCTTCTTAAACAGCCTCCTGCTAAA
The DNA here is from genome assembly GCA_016630955.3 of Didymella arachidicola. Lineage (NCBI taxonomy): Eukaryota > Fungi > Ascomycota > Dothideomycetes > Pleosporales > Didymellaceae > Didymella > Didymella arachidicola. Next base: position 851,185 of record CM049986.1, read on the forward strand.
GATCCTCTTCTGTCTGCCAACGGCTCCAACCATGAAGCCTTTCTCATCCATATTGTACGTATGCTCAGGCTCCACTTCGTAGAAGTTGATTTTGCTGCCTAGCTGTTCAAAGTACACCTTGTACTTATCACTAGAGTCAGCAGCGTGGCGTTGTCGATCCATAGAAGTGCTCCATTGGGATGTAAGCTCATCTTGGTGTCGGTGGAGGAAGCGTGTGACCCAGCTCTCGGAGACAGGGTGTCCAGCGATATCAGACGCGTAATTCTGCACCATCTCTCTTGTAGGAGGTAACTTTTGCTCTGTCAATCCCTCCAGATACGTCACAAGCTCTGCCTCCTGTTCTGGTTGAAGATTGCGACGTGCTAAACCTGCCTCTGCACGCGACCCGCTGACACCTCGGTGCTTGCGCGACAACGTTGAGCGATTAACACTATGCTTTTTAGCTATTGTCGCGTAGCAAACTTCTTCGCTAGAGTTAAGAGCATCTAGCTCTGCAAGGGCTTCTTCCATAGTCATCGTGGCGTTGAGTTGTGGGGGGTGCGAAGTTGGGACGAAATCGCGATCGCGTGCATTGACTGACGGCGTGCATTGAGTGCACGGACACGGTACGGGCACGGACACTGTATAAAACACGTTATGTATAATGTCGACTCATCACATGTGTTGTTAATGCATGCCGAGTGTACCATGACACCTTCATTCGCGATGATACGGCTTCTTCTTTGCCTTGCTTTCGCCAGCTTCATAAGCCCCCATCCAATCAGCGGTGGGCATAGATGAATGTTCTACATTCGAATGGGAACTGGGTGCCCCAAGCGCACTGGGAACGTGACGATGACGCAAACACGCCCTACAGACAAGTGCTATTTCCCTCTGGTGTGGTTGAGTTGGATTGAGTAGATTTTTGTCGTTCGTTATTTGTAGAGAGGGTACTGATACTCTTCTATTTACAACCTGCAGAGAGATGCCCATCGTCCGTCAGAACATTCAAAATTGGTATAACAATGCAGCATTATCCTCGTGGCACACATAAAGTTTGTGGGCCGGCTGGTTCACATATGACTTAGGAACCCCCGAATCAAGGGAAAACCGTGGCAATTGACGCATATCAAAAATGTGTCCGAGTACTTGGAAGGGTACCATCCTCAATCCCAGATACCCAGAGCCCAACCAGACACGAGTTGTGCGACCGCTGTACAATCTGAACGGCGTTGGAGTCACAACCATAGTTCCCCAGCGAGTCCTCGGCGACTCGCGAGACTAACCTCCGTCAGATCATTGCAGATGGAAAGAACAGTTCGGTCCCATTCGTCGGTCAGTTACAGTCCTCGGGTCGTAAGTACACATGTGATGAGTTCCTACCAGCATCCTGGGTCGAAGGTGGCGTTGGTCTTGCAGGATCTGGCCTTGTAGGCACAACATATGGCGCCCCCTGGGCTTTCAAATGCGACGATGACACCGATGCCAGAGCATCTGAACAAAACTGGCTGGGCTTCATCCACGGTTTCTGGGTGCACATCTCGAATCTCGACTGGGCACAGACGGGGTACAATTCACTACGGACAATTCCGTCGCGTTCAGGTTCCATTGGGAAGTTCAGGGCCCAGATGTCACCTGGGCCGCCCGCATAAATACGGATAGAGAGATAGACACTCGGAAAGAGGTCAACCCAGGCACGCCGTTCCAACGCCGCGACACGAAGGATGCGTCCCGCTCAGCACTAATGCGGATGACAATGTTCGAACTTCGACCGCTCAAATCAGGTCGTCTACTTCTTGGCCTTATGTCACCTACACTTCACCAGGCGTACAACGCACGACTCGGCCAGAAGGAGTTTCGACCAACGATCCCGATCCTCAGAACATGAACACACCAGGTGGGGACAGTAACAATGGCGGAGGTGACGGTGGTGGCTGAGACTCAAGAGAGCCGCTGCCAATCCTCAAGTACTTGCGACAAAGACCGAGCAGAAGAGTCGTGGTGACTCGCATCCCCTGGATGAGGCGGAGTCGCAGACTTATGCGCACATGGAGACGAGCCCAACGGTGCTGATGCCCTCAAACCCAGTCAGGCCTCCATCCAGTGTCGAACAAGTACACGAGATAGATGGATGGCCTCGTCACGAGAAAAAAAAGAGCTCAGGGAGTAGACTCGGTTAAGATGGAACGTATTCGTATGGAGAATCCCATGAAAAATGCCGTGCAGATACACTCTCTAGATCATCGTTTGTTCTTCTCGGGCTCACGGAGTGGAATAATCAGCTAGAACGAACCGCGGTAGACCATGATCGATGATGGGCGCGACGGAACTGTTTGGCTGAGGTAAAATGGAGCTGTTGGGTCGCACAGGCAGCTCCAGTTTGCTGTCACCTCTGACATAGTCTATGTCGACGATGAACATCTGTTGCCCAAGTACTTTCTCCTCGCTAATTGAGACATTCAGACCAAAATCTTCACCATGATTGGTTCCTTGATAGCGTCTTACTTCCCGACGCGGCTGCATGGAGCCTGCCATAGCATGAAAAGATGACAAATCGACGTCGGTCATAGGTATTGCTGCATCATCGAGATAGCACCATGCCTTGGGCATCTTCGACGAGGGACCGTTCTCACATCCCAGACTGAGGCAGGTAACATATTTGACAGTTGAGTACGCCGTTGTCGGTAGAAATAAGGTGAGGCTGGCATGCCAGAAACGAGCGCTCCGGGCCTCATTGCCGCCTTGCAGGATTTTATCTTTGGGATTCCAAGCCTCGTTGGGATACGAGGCTTGACCAATCTTGAGACCCGTGGTCAATTTGCGGAAAAGAAAACCGAATCGTCGCTGTACGCTGTTGTGCAGGGAAGAGATTCGACTGTTACGAATGTATATTTCCCTTTCCGCAGCAAGTCCGTCCACTGCATAGCATTGACTAATGACAGATGCATACTCGATATCCACTAGAGCTACGCTCGTGCTCAAGTCCCTGACATATATATCAGCTGCGAGATGCTGGAGCGGTATCGCAACGAAGTGACGGAAGTCATGCATAGCGTGGCATCTCAAAATTGCCCAGATGAGAAGGTCGTTGCCTGACCAGATCATTACCGGAGATCGTAGAGGACGAATGCTGTTGCGCAGGCTGACTCTGATATCATGCTGCATGTCCTCAATGCGGAAAAGCTGGAGCCAGATCCGGAGTCCTCTGTGCGTCATTGAGTAGGGTATCGCGGGCTCGTCAGAGGCGAAAGACACCAGATTTCTCGCCTCACTGAAGTCTTTTGGATCGCTGGCTAGCACATCTGCTGAGCTAGATCCAGACTGGTAATCCACGCTCTCCCAAGCAAACAGAGTCTCATCCTCTGAGATCTTCATGATCTCTTCCTGTAGGCGTCTAAAGGCCTTCAATTTGCCTTCGCCATAGAGTAAAGGCATATTAACGTCAAACAGCCCAAGCAAACTGTACGCAATGTCCTCCGACCTGGTTGCTTGTCGCTCAGCTGCCCAAGACATACGCATACTGATGCTTGCTGAGTAGATGCTGACTCCCTCTAGGAAGCCCGGATCGATTCCACAGATCTCCGTAATGTAGATGCTGAGATCTGCCTTCCCACCTAATTTGGTCCAATTGCTCGAGTAGAAGTCCATGCCCGATCCGCCACCATTTGTAAGGTGGCTCGGTGCCAAGAGCTCTTGCAATGTCCAAGCTCTTGTGAACCATTTGCTCTGGGTAAATTCGTCAAGTGTGCCAACATCGGCAAGGTATGCGTAGCATTTGCTGGAGCTCTTGTACCAAGCGAACATGGAGTTAATCGCTTCTGACAGCTCAGCGCTGCTACTCTTGTCAATGCAACACGTGTCAATCCAGATCCAATCGAAGCCATCCTTGACCGCCTGCTCGCACGCTTTTTCGACTTTGTTGAATCCTTGTCTCTTCATAGCCTCCGTGATATCCACGAGGTCTGAAAATACAACCTCCTCGTCACCCCAACAATGTGACAGGATCGCATAAGGTGGGCAATCCCCCACCAAGCCTTCGAGCTTAAGAGTGTGCGTATTTAGGAGCCGCATACTTGTTGGCCAGTTCCGTAGGTATGTAAGTGGTTCAAACAAATGTCGTCTTTCGAGCCCGTCATGTCGCGCAGATCTTGCTAACGTGCGACAGCCCTATCGAGGCTTGCCACGACAAGAAGCTGCTATTGAGGACAAGCTTCCAGTGAGATTTGATTAGACTTGCCTTGATGTGCTTATTCTTGATTTCTCTTTGGAGGGGCTTGAGGTGGTGAAGTGAGAAGGGCGCGATCGACTCGCCAAGATTCGCTTCCTGACGGGCGCTCCTTCTTTCGCTGGTGGCCTCGCTTTCTGCCACCTCAACACTCATCTGACAGCAACCGCAACAAGCGCTGCGACAATACACTGCCCGTCTGCTGCGCTACAATTCATGTTGCAGCATGCGCATAGCATGATGTATGCGGTTGTACGGGAGGCGATTGAGATAGTAAGTGGCCATTTGCATCTTCCTATCCTGTCATTCCCTGATGAACACCTTCACACTCAAGTTTCAAGACGGATCGGAGGGACTCAAGTGCTTTTGTCTCACTGACGCATACAACGCCTACTGATTGAAATGGAATCCCATCGTCTGCTTGGCATCACGTTTTTGAGAGCTTTGCAGCTGACGAAATGAGCAGGTAGTAGATAAGCACAATCAAGGCCACATATCTTCAATACACGCAACCAAATACGTCGACTTCACTTAACTCATTGACGACAGCACAAAGTCGAAATTCAGTGTAACACGCGATGTTCTCAACGAACTAAATCCCAATTCCTAACCGCGCCAGCGAACTCGCAAATCTAGGAAATTCCGAAAATGTCGTTGCGACTTTTACGAATTCCTTCAGGAAAATCATCACCATACGCCTAAAAGCAAGTGTATAAGAATACGCCCCCATCTTCGCACACGTGCACGCTCTTGTGTTGCGACCAACTGTCACGTTACCAGCTGCAATTGTTTACTTGTTGCGAGCGCTGCGCCTGGGTTGGCCGTCCTCGGTAGCAGCAGGCTTCGACTGCTTCTTCTTCGCAGGCTCCTTCTTCTCCTTCTTCTCGCTGCCTTTGGGACGACCAGCCTTGGTCTTGGACTTGCTTTCGGTCTTGTCATCGCCCTCAGCTTTGTCTTCGACTTTCTCTTCGGCTTTGTCGTCGTCGTCTTCAACATCGCCTGTTTTGGTCTTCTTCGAAGCAGGAGCTTCTTTCTCGGTATCAGCGCCGTTGGTCTCGCCAGCCTTGCGCTTGTCGCCTGCCTCCGCTTCACCAGACTTGTCATCAGACTTGGCGGCGTCATCCTTGGAGTCGCCTTTTGGTTCATCCTTGGACTCAGCCTTATCATCTTCGGCTTTTGAGTCGCCATTCTTCTCGGCCGACTTGTCCTTTCCGCTCTCCTTCTCCCCGGACTCAGGAGCATCCTTCATTTCCTCGTCTTTCTTTTCAGACTCGGCAGGCTTGTCGTCCTTCTTGTCCTCTTTCTTGTCGGACTGGGAGTCTTTATTCGAATTGCCGTTTGAACCAGCCTCGGCCTTCTCGTCGATCTGAAGCTCTGAGGCGCGCTTGACGACATCGTTGCCGGATCGCTCAATGTGGACGGCTGGGTTTTCAGGCTCGGCGTTCTTCTTGATTGTGTTGCCACGGTTGGACTCGATGGCGATCTCGCCCTGCTCCTTGACCTCAGCAACCTTGCCGCCGGGCTGTCCTGAGCCCCACGACCACGAGACTGGAAGGAGTCAAGGTCAGCCGAATTCGCTCCCTGAATGAAACTACGATGGCTGCTCGACAGGAAAGCATGCCTCGTCTGCGCTTGCACATTGAGCGGCCTCCAGCAATGCGCTCGCTCCCGCTTCTGCCAACTGCGCGCACCGAACATGCGCGAATGGAGACGACATCCTGGCGCCAAAGTTGCTCGGGAACTCACCTTTGTCTCCCTGTTGGATCTCAGACTCGGTCATGTTGTGTTGTGTGTGTCGAGAGGCCCTTCAAGCGGATGACGTGATGGTGCGCAAAGGTGGAAACGAGTGCGCGACGAGCGGGGTCGGAAGTTAATTGATGGGTCTGAAGCTGGCGCAATGTTGCGACAAGCCGGAGGTGATGCGTTGGAAGATGTGGAAGATGTGATGGAAGTGGGCAGAAGCGTCAGATCCAGGAACCTGACGTCTGGGGTAGTGAGCTATGGACCGGAAAGCTGCGAAACATGACGAATTTAACCAATCACCGATCTGCATTCGAAAGTATGGGGAAAGGTGGCTGGCGCCGGGATCGGGCAAGCGTCATCAAGGTCCGTGCCAGCCGTTCGGTAACATGGCCTCATCCGGTACGCGTTCAGCGATCGCCGAGTTCGAGCGTCCGTTTTGGGGACGACGCGTTCACGCGTCAAGATCTTTACGCCACGATAGCCACAAGTTCCACGCGGTCGTCTAACTAGAAAATCTGAAGGTCAACTGTATCTCTACTCCTGAGTACGAGTGTGGGTGTTATATTCCGTCAAAAGTCTCGAATCACCCTATTGGGAGAGTCTGAACGCGGCAATCCCTCAAAACACTGGTCTTCTTCGCCGGCAATGTCAATCCTGCTTTGAGATCGAAAGGAGCTAACATACCTAGAGGCTGATGCAGAATCTAAATGCTACATGGACAGAATGCAAGAGTGTGAGTGTCGGTCTGATGGGGCAAGTCTTTCAACTTCCTATGGCCTCTAGCAGGCTGCCATCCCCTCGACGAGCCTCTGGTAAACTTAAGGCTATCACACTGATCATCGCCTTCTATACCTACTACTGAAGACTTATGATATCTTCCTCTGGCTCTTTGTGTCAGGACGTCCGCAAGTAGAATATGTATGGCAAGTGACAGCGCTCATCGTATTAGCACTGCGGAAACAGTAGTGCTGAAACGGCACTCGGTATGTTTTAGTTATCGAAGCAGATCGTCACTCCATGTGAAGGAATCGTTCCAACCGACTTCCGGACGGGATAGCCCAGAAGAGAAGGGAATGTAATGGCTACGGCAGCCTTCGCTGCCAGAGAGGCTGATAACAGTCAGCGTACGCTCTTTTACCCCCTTTTTGCATCTACGGCACAAGTTACACTCTTACATTCTCTTCTCTCCATTTTTCCTTGGCATTCCTTTGTAGCGAGATAAAGGCCTGAAGGCTCCCTCCTGCTAGGTTTTTCATTTTGTCTTCTCAGACTGCGAACAGTACACCAGACAAGTGAGGGGGCTGCACAAGACTGTGCTTTACGCACCTATACGATATAGAACTGTGTTATGCAGCAAGGTGTAACAGCACCTGTGAGCCTGCATCTTGACACGTTCATAGTACCCCCTGGGAGGTGGAGACCTGAGTCCTATGGCCACGTTGATCAAACCAATCAATCAATCCGGACGGAATATTGAGCGACGCATGCAGGGCGTTCGCTGTGTGCGCTGGTGGCGATATAGGTTTAATCTGAGACGAAAGGCTTGATAGGAGTCAGCCATATTGCAGACACTTCGCTTCTCGTGCTTGCGGTGCACGTCAGTGCTGCGGCAGGAGTCGGTCAAGGATCGTTGCCGAGTTGAACCAACGAGAAACCGACGTTGGATGGCAGTTCCGTGGAAATCCCTCTTGCACGCATTAAAGGTGAACAAAGAAGGATGGTATACATCTGGAAGCCTTGCAAGACACGAAGAAGTGAGCTTGTTGAGCCGGCGAATGAGATGACGGGGACCCATGTTCTTGAGGCATCCTACCAGAAGCGGTGTGACTTGTGCCAGAGCCTACAGTGTTCGTATATTGAGTAGACATTTGCATGTACGGAAGACAGATGGCTGGGCTAAAGTCCATACTAAAAGCGAAAGGCAGGTGAGTTTGTGAGTCGCGAGCTGAGGCACAATGCGATAAGATCTCGCAACCGGGTGGTCTCCTGAAGAAATGTCAAAGCGGTCTCGAATCGATCAAAACAACGCTCTTCAGATCCGTAGTTGGAGGTCTGCTGTGAGCGAGGACGTGGTAAAACGTAGCGGGGACAACGAAGGTCGAAGAGTAGGTCAACCGAAACGATGGCGAAAGCGATGGTGTGCGCAGCAGAACTGTGATATAATCTCCGTGTCTTCTGGATGACCAGCCTACGAAACAAACAGCCAACTGTACTGACTGGGCTAAATATTATGCCTCTCATGCAAGCCAGTATAACGGATATTGAATCCCCGACCGATTCGGAGCACCTGTCAGGCTGAACACCATGACTTACATCTCCCAGCCCTGATCTGGCAGTACGTTCCATCGAGCACCTACCGACGTCAACAGTGAGGATGATGTAGGAACAACCACACCAAAGAGCACCATCTCCGACCCACCGAAATGAGCCTCATTCTGCATCCTCTTCACAGCTGCTCTAAACACTCACCGCCACAGCACAACGCCATCCAACGGCAAACCCTTAAAACACGCCTCATACTCCCACTCCATTGACGCATCAACCTTCCTGAAATCAAAGTCACGAAGCAGTGTAGCCTTAGCCATGCAAATCTGCAAGCTGCGCGACATTCCGCCCCTGACACGAGTTATAACCTGCGCCAAGCTACATACAATCAGTCCTCGAACACATTCGTGAGATACAAAAGCTGCTGGGCTTACCGCAACGAAATACTTCTCAATGTGTCGCACCAGGACGGAGCCAGCGATGGGGGGTATATGGGCACGTATGCGTCTTCGCCGAAAGTTCGCGGCTGTAATGTATGACGCGTGGGTTGATGTTGAGCTTTGTCTACGTGGTGGCAGGTCAGGTGTTGTGGTTTCGATTGGGATGGGCTGGTCTTACGCCGGTGGTGGGCACGACGCGTGCGAGACCAAAGGTCACGGGTGGGAATATGCGCCACGATTCTTTGAGGTATCGAGGTTAGTGGCTGTGGATAGGTCTACAGTTGAGCAACGATGTTCGTGAGTCTGGTTCAATATCGATGGGGCGAGATGGGTAGCCAGCAGGAGGTATTTTGTGTTGCAAGACGCATGTGGACAATACGTGACTGCCTCACTTGTTTTTGAGAAACAGCTCACTGAAGCTAACATTTCAGCCTACCTTATGTCGTGGCTCGTAGCTCGCAGCAACTACTCCACCAAGGCATCTAAACGGCCTATATCGGAACGCAAATCCATTCTCACAGGCTTGGAGGAAAGGAAACTTATCCGCATCCGCATACTTTACACCATCACCACCCATCCTCACCTCCTTAACCTCCCTCTTCTTAACCGCAAGATACTCCGGAAAGCGAATCAAGTAGTAGACAAACGACTACAAACTCGCACTGCCAGTATCAGACGCAGCACCAACCGTCATATCAACACAGCCATGCACCCACCTCCTTCCCAGATAACTTCTCAGGACAGCGCTCGTGCTGCCTCACCCAAAGCGCCAGGATATCCTCGGACACGCGCGTTCTTCTTACAAGCCTCAAGAGCTCTGACGTCGTACCGAGGATGTGCTGCATGGCATCAAATCCCAGTCCTTGACCAGCGGGTTTCCAACAGTGAATCGATGTAGTTTTTTGTTTGTTTGGAGAAGCCAGCCATGTGACATACGGCGAGGAGTCTGGACTTGGCAATGGAGCCCGGCTGCCGAGGGGTTTGCCTGCGTCGGAGAAGTCGCAACGCTGCGAGAAGACGACTTCTCCGATGATGTCGAAGGCCATGCATGTAGTTGAAACACTCGTCGAGATGGACAAGCTGCAAGGCCGGACAACTGCTTTCTTGGGAAGGCGTGCAGTCGTCGATGTAAGGCTCAGATTCGATGACGTGCGAGAGCGCGGCGAGGTTTTTAGTCCTTTGAATTTGCTCTTGGATCTGTAGCGGACATGGTAGCGTATGTTAGGTAACGATGATGTTGTACGATTCAGTCTGCAGCATGTCAATCAGCGACTTCACGTCAAGACTCTGCAGAGCTCCGGACCTTGGGCAAAAGATCTGCCTGATTGCTTCTGGGTGTTGATCTCGTCTTGGCTGATGCGAACAAAAGGTTCTGTACTTATCAGCTAGACAGCCTTGCGCAGCGGGTATAGCACACATACCATGCTTTTCGTGCAACGCGATGCAACACTGGTCAATGTCACTTTTGATTGGGCGCCAGAGATGCCACACTCTAGCGAGAGAGGCAAGGAGGGGGCCTGGGATGTCGACTATGCTGGTGAGATGGCGGCGTTGCGCTGCCCAACCCAGCACAACGATGAGAGCTACGGCTCCAAAAACGTACTGCATGCCTCCAGACATGGATAGACTGAGTCGGTTAAGATGACTGAACAATTCGAACCACGCGAAGACGTTATCAGCCGAGACAAGGATGTATTGCCTGTACTGGACAGATGCTGCGATACTCACTATTCAGCATGAGGTCGATAGATCTGCGAACCGAAACTGTGTATTCGACTATAGGATATTTCCTCCCCCTCAGATGCAGCTCCCCGTGATGCTCGCAGTGCTGTTCTTCACATAGCCATTCAGGAAACCGCCGCCCGCGCACTGCAGACCCTTAACAAACGACTTTGCAACAACATCAGCGCCGATGGGAAGAGTGTGGGTGTGATCGCCCGCAACGAAGTACGCATCGGTCGTCGCCTTGCCCAGCGCCTGCCAGGCAGCGGCAGCGTATGCACCGTGGTCAACGTAGAAAGCGTTGGAGCCGAGAGTAGAAGCCACGCTCTTGCTGTAGTCGACAAAGCGGCTACCGCTGTAGGTGAAGGTACCGGATTCCCAGGGGTTGTTGGGCGTCGGGCTGCTGATGATGACTTTGGCGCCCTTTGCGATGATGGCCTTGCCGGCCTGGATCAGGTAGAATGGGTATGTGTAGACAGTCGTAGCTACGCCGTTGTAGGTTGACTGACAGGTCTCGGTGCCCTTGCCTGAGCATACAGAACGTCCGTTGTCAGTAGGAGTCAGGGATCCGCCGTCGTTGTGGCCGAATTCGATGACGACGATGTCGTTGGCCTTGACGGTGTTGACAATGTCGGTGAAGCGGCCTTCAACGGTGTAGGAGCGGGAGCTGCGGCCGCCGATAGCCTTGTTGACGACAGTCGTAGTCAGCGAGTACGGGAGGTAAGCTCCCCAGCCTGTCCTTTTTCAGAAGCTATTGTAGTCCAGCATTCATCAAGACTTACCCTGGAGGGTGCCGGCACCTCCCTTGGCTGTTGCCATGGTCGAGTCTCCAGCGAGGTAGACAGTTGGTGCACGCTTCTCAATGCTACCACTGGGTGCAGCCGAGGCGATGGACGCCAGGGCCAGCAACGAAAGAACAGATGATGAGCCCAACATTATGTAGACAGTCTAGTGGAGTCGTGTGAATGAGAAGTGGTTCTAGGGCTATAAGAGGAGTACAGGGAGATAAATGTCGCCTTTTAATAACCAAGCTTGCCCTTCATCACCTCGTATGGACGAAAGGAAAGCTTGGGCGACTGCATAGATCTTCCGCGAAGTACAACGCAGCGACGATCATTGTGACACCCACCAAATCCTCGAAGTGAATTGCGTACGGGGAAACGCCGAACTGGGAGGCACGTTAATATCAGCAAAGTCGCCCATCCGCAGTAGCTTCGTGAGGTTGATTGACTTGGCACGAATCCCGGGGTATTGGAAGCCGAACAAGGTACAGTTGCCGGCATGCCAAGGCTAAAGAGCTTCCCAAAACAGTTTCGCTCCAGCGTGTGCTTCCGGGGCCTGGTCATGGGGTATGTGGTGAGGTCCTGCAATGTCGACGGGCAGATGACGAACTCTGGGCGTCGCTTTGCAACCGGCGGAGCATTCTGGACCGAGGGGGTGCCAAGCTTCCCCAGACGCCACCAATTTCCCACCACCCATGCACCGCCTCTCCGGTGCTCTTGAAACAAACTCCTTGGGCCCCCGAATCTCGTGATGCTGCGCACTTTCCCTCAAGGTCTCGCCGAGCCTCACAGATTGAGTGACTGTCGTTTTTAAATAGGGAGATGCCCCGGAGATGCGCCGAGTCCGGCGACTGGTGGGAGGAGTATGTGTATCATGAATATGTATATGGTCCTGAGGAGCTATCTGAGCTATGGAGGGAGGTACACATGTACTCCGCATGCACTAGTGCAAGCACGTGACAACTGGCAAGCGCTGAATAATGAGTGCGTCCAACGCAGGAGCAGCCTATAGCAACAACCATCTCTGACAGAGGCTCGTATCGATTGCAAGATGAGTAACGTGACAAAAGACCACTGTGGTACAGCCGACGATGATGAAGAATATGTGCACGACGCTGAGGTGTCAGACAGACACTATCCTTGACCATGTACATTTAAACGGAAGCGCTATGATGCAGTCCACCTTTTCCTTTTCACACCGAGAAACGTACTCTACGCAACAGAACCACCCGTGACCTTGAAGAGGATACTTCCGCTGCCAGGCTTGCTGACAACAACGGCCTGTGCGAGCTTCTCCTCTGTGATGTCCGGGAACTTCTTCCGGTAATACTTGTCCTCCCACGCCTTCTTGACCGCGTCCACCTTGTCCTTCGGCACGAGATGCACACTGCAACCACCCCAGCCTGCACCTGTGAGCCTGCTCCCGGTAGCGCCCGCTGCACGTGCCAGCTGGCACAGCTCGTCGAGCTCGGGGCAGCTACAGTCGTAGATGTCGCGGCAGGAGTCTTGTGTGGTGTTCATCAGGTCGCCGAGAGATTGGAGGTAGGTTTTGTCTGTTGAGGGCGGTTTGGAGAGGAGCGAGCGGAACTTGATGACGCGTAAGGCTTCGGTGAAGACGTGCAGGGCGCGCTGGCGGAGCATGAATTTCTCTGCGCGCACGGGGAATTTGGACATGTAGCGCTGGTTCAGATCCTCTTCCGATCCGCCGAGCAGGGCACAGATTTCTGATCTTGTGTATCCGTCTTCTTGTGTTAGGTAGTCTTCAGTGTGCTGCACGAGCTTGTGCAGCTGTGTCTCGAAGTCGGCGACTGAGGTTTTGGTGTTGTCGGCCACGCCTTCCTTTTCCTCAAAGTAAGTGTCGTGGAAGCCACGCAAGCTGACACCGAGTGGTGACGAGTCCTTGGGCAGCTCCTTCAAGCCGAAGGCCTTGGCCAGGAAGGCAGCGGCGAGTGTGCATTCGACGACGCGCAGGTTGTAGCACACGGGCGCTGTGACGTGCTTGTCGGCTGCGACGAAGCTCTGGGCGGTAACGAATGTCAGCTCAGGGTCTGTTGTGGGGAACTGGATGTTGGTGTAGTCCAGGCTGGGCTTGAACGACACGTAGAGTGCGGACCCGGAGAGAGAGAAGACTGAAGCAGCCTGATCCATACTGTGGTCATGTTAGCGGGAATTCTCCAGGCAAAAGACGTGAAAGAGGACCAACTTACCCGCCCGAGTTGACACCAACCGCGCGCTCAGACACAATGGCAAGCTCACAAAGCTCCTTCTTGTCAACCTTGTCCTCGCCATTTGCAGCGAGTACAGCCAGCGCACTGGTGCAGACAACGGATGCTGAACTAGAAAGACCGCCACCGCTAGGAACCGTGCCGTCGCAGACAATGTCCATGCCGACAGACTGGAAGTTTCCGCGCTTCTTCTGCAGAAGCTCTGATACGCCCTTCAGGCCAGACTTGAAGTAGTTGGTCCACTCGTGCTCAGTGGAGTCGATGGGGATTTCGCCCTCGGGAATGTCAAACTCTCGTGTGGGGAATTTGTCCGAGTTGAGGTTGGCGATCCGTACCCGGGGCTTCTCGTCTGACGGACGGATGGCTACGGCCATGATGAAGTCGGCGGTGATGGCCATGGGGAGGACTTCGTACAGAGAGTAGTCAATGTGCTATTACTTGTGAGTTGTCGTGTCTTGTAAGTAAAGGGGGGCTATGTTACCTCGCCAATGATGTTCACGCGCCCCGGACTGCGTGCAACAAACTCGGCCTGCCTGCCATGGACCTCGTTGAACCTGGCCAGGAGCTTCTCCCATCGCTTGGTCTCGACAGGAACCGCGTCTTCTGGGTAGATGTCGCGCAGCGACGTGGCTGTTGGGACTGACATGGTGTGGAGGGAGAGGATGTGAGCTCCAGGACTGGCGACACAGCCAGAAAATAAACAAGAAGCAAGAGAATCAGCTGCGACGGAAAAGTCAGGTTATTATGGCCTGCGAGGTCGCGCGAGCGCGGGGATGCTTGCTTGCTCGAGAGCGCACCCCGCCGGCGGGTTCCTAACCACGTTGGGTATCGTTTCCCTGCCGTTGCTGCAGGTACGCTCCCATGTTCTGTTTGCAATACACGGACGGGTGCGAGGAACGAGGAGGGCTGACATGTCGCATTGGGTATCTCTGTTGTATCTGACGGCGCATGGTCCAGCACGGTCCAGCATGGCGCTCACTCGGTCCCTCGCCCTCGACCCCGAGCGCGCAGGCCTCGCCCAATGCCGCTGCCAGTGCGGCCTCTCGTCGAGTCGCTGCGGCTGACGCCCCGGCCGGTCTGTCCGCCAACTCCCACGTAGCCGCTCGACGCTGTGGATGTTGAGGTGCCGCGTGGTCGCGTGCCTCTGCCTCTTCCTCTTGTCGCTGGCTTGGGCGGGCCAGCCTCGGCTTTCCGGCGCTCGTCCTCTGCCTTCCGCGCTGCGGCCTCCCTTCGTGCCTGCTCGTCTGCGGCGCGACGCTCGACAGCCTGCTTCCTGTGGGTCTCCTCTTCTTCGATGTCGACCAGGTCCTGGGTGGCGCCCTGCCATTGCGGGTTCAGGATGAGGCGCTGGTTGTGCTCGGTCTGCGAGAGGATGCGGGTCCAGGTCTGCAGCAGCGTGGAGGCGTTCTGGACGGTCTTGGAGACGGTCTGCGGGAGTCAGTAGGGCGGACGCAGGGTGGTAATGTGGGTACTTGCGCCCATGTTGTCTTTGGCCTTTTGCAGGCTCTCGACGACGCCCTCGATGACCTTGTTGACGTTGCGCACGCTCTCGAGCTCGCGGCGCAGTGCAGCTTCGCGCGCCTCTTCGGCGGTGTAGTGCGACTCCTTTGCGCGCGTCTTGGCTGCGGCTGCTGCTGCTGCTGCTGCTGCTGCTGCTGCACCCTCGCCGGCGTCGGCCTCTGCGTGCTGCGCTCTCTGCTTGTTCTTGCGGGCAGCGGGCGTGTCAAAGAGGGCATCCGTGTCCGAGTCGGACAGGGCGAGGTCGTCCATGGCGGGCGGCTGCACCGTGTTGCGTGGATGGAGGCTGTTTCGGCAATCCAATGTCCTGGCTGCACGTGTTTTCGTTGTTCGTTGTCGTGTTTGACGCGTTTGGCTGTCGGCGGGCGGGCGGACGGGGGTCCAAGCCAGTGCATGCCAGGGTGCTGTTGACAGCTGCTGGGCCCGAGCACTCTGCCAGCCCAGCCATCCCGAACCGCGAGCCGCGAACCACCAGCCTCCTCGCTGCTCAGAGCCTCAGAGCCTCAGCGCCTCAGACTTCAGTGCCGCCATCCGCACCATCGCGACCCAGCCCATACCAGCGCGGCCCCATCTGCTCCGCTCCATCACCTATCTCTATCAATACCGCACTCTGCCCGGCTCTGTCCAGTGCAGCCAGCGACCAGCCTTGCCTTGTCTTGTTTTGATTTTGGACGACGTGCAACCGCCCACACCGCGACGACACACGGCGCTGCAACGCCCACAACACCTCGGCACCACGGCACCGCTCACCGCCGCCTTCACTTCACTTCACTCCGCAATGGACCGCACGCCGTCGCCCTCCCGACGCGTGCACACGCCGCCCGCGCCGCTTCACGGTGACGATTGGGAGCCCTTCTCGCCGCGCCGCTCCACCCGCGTCGCTGCCAAACGCCGTCTTCACCTCGAGCAAACGGACCCAGCCCACGCTCCCCGCACCAGGCGCGACGTTACTCCCCCCGGCTCCTCGCGCAAGCCCATCGCGCGCACCTCCCTCTCCACACTGTCACCACCCGCCTCGCCCGCAACCTCGCCCAAACGCACGCCGCACTCGACGCGTCGCCCACTCTTCCGCGCACCAGACGCACTCGACTCCGACTCCGACCACCCTCGAGCCACCTCAGGGAGCCGCTTCCTCGCATCAATGGCCCCCGGCATGCTTCCCACTCCGGCCAAGACGCCCCGCAAGCGCGTCTTGCACTCGGAGACGATCAAGTCCACCGCCCGCCTCCTGTTTCAACCTCGCCCAGCCACCATCGAGGAGGTGACCCCGCGCAAGGCCAAGAAGTTCTCCAAGAACATCTACTCTCTCAACAGCTTCGAAGACGACGGCGAGCCGTCCAAGATTGAAATCTACACCGACTCCAAGGAGCGCATCCCCACCGCTGACGAGGACGACGATGAGGAGAATCCATTCGTCATCAAGAAGGGCAAGGGAAAAGCAAAGCCAAAGGCAACCCCGCAGCGCAAGAAGACGGCAAAGGCCGAGGAATTGGACGAGGCAGTGAACCGCGACGAGGGCATGATTTTCCTATTCCGGGGAAGGAAGGTGTTCCGCAAGTTCCACGACGACAACCCGTCAGATGCCCCCACCGAAGAAGCCGAGGAAGCGTCTGCAGACGACCTTCAACTGTTGCGCGCAGCTGGTCCTGAAGCGCGTCGTCCGCTGACACGTTCGTCCATCAAGCCCAAGCTGCTCTTCCAGGAGGAGATCCGGCAAAGGAAGCTCGAGAACGGCGACTTTACAGAAGACGAGGAAGAGGCAATCACCGACATCGAAACGCCCGTCGCGACTCCCAGCCGTGGCAAGGGCAAGATGATCATGTCCATCGCCGACTCGCTGCAAGAAGCTACCCCACCGCCCACCGTGCGCAAGTTGAAGCGAGGTACGTTCGCGTTTGATTTAATAACTCCACTCCCGACTAACGAATTTGCAGAAATCTCCTTTGACGGCTGGTCTCGCGTCAAATCTGCACACAGCTCCGGCGGCTCTGCGCGCGGCGCCAAGCGCAGCGGCTCTCCGCTCGTGCGCGGCGTGGACAAGAAGTCTCGCAGCGAGCACTCCACATCCTCCATGTCCCTCGACGGCATCTAGCTGCTTGATCCGTTCTTGATTTTTTGCATCGAGCGTTGGGTAGCTCCATCATATACGACACCCGCCCTAGCGGTTAGGCGTATATGTACTACCGCGCTCGCACCTTGGTTTCTCACCGGCGTTTCGGGACTTGGACTTAGCGACTCACTCGGGATACCCAGCATTTATGCGCTTTGTAGGTGGGGCTTGTCCTGCTGGAGAGGGGAGGGGATGGCATTGCGTGTGCAATTTTAGCTGGGAGAATAAATTCAATGAGATTAACATGAATCATCGTTTGAATCCATTGCAGCTATTTACTCAATTGCTGTGATCCGACACTCTCCGCGGTTCCCCAACTAATCCAATCCACAATCATCACCCCTCACCCCTCCTTCCCCCTCACCCCAAAAAAATCACTCATCTTCCTCATCCCCCTCGTATCCACCTTCCTCAGCCTCTTCACCCCCAGACTCTCATTCCTCTTTTTTACATTTTCCTCGTCCCTCTTCCGCTTCTTCTCCTCCCGCTCCGCCAACTTCTCCTCGTCAATCTCAACCGCGCGCTTGCGGCTGATGTTGTCGCTGATGCTGCGGAGGGACGCCGCGGAGGCTTTGAGAGAAGCGAGGGTCGTGAGGTGGGTGGTTAGGGGGGTGAAGTCGGGGGTTGGGAGGGTGGAGGAGGAGGAGGAGAGGAGGGTTGTGAGATGTGTGGCTAGTTGGGGAGGGAGGTAGGATGTAGTGAGGTAGGTTAGTGCTGTGCGGAGGCGGAGGAGGTGGGGGATGTTGTCTGGTGTGTGGAAGGTGGGTTTCGAGGGCGAGTTTGCTTCGTCTGGGGTCGTGAGGTCTGTTGCCGGGCTCTCCGGTGTCGTCTGGCTGGTGGTGGTGGATACACTCGAGTCCTCCCGCTGGATGCTCATGATGGGTACTGAGAGCGCCGTCTTGACAAACTTTTCTTCCATGCTGGGCGGGAGCCCGTGAGCGATCATGTGCTCTGCTTTCTTCATCAAAACCGCGAGGAGCTTGCTGTGCGATAGCCTGTACATGGTCTCGTCGCCAGCGTCGACTGTGTCGCAGAGCATCCGCATCTTCTTCTCCACCATGCCCCTGAGGGATGGGTGTTGCGCGAGCAGTGCCTTCCAGTGCGGTGACGAAGCGCCCAGTTTATCCGTGTAGTCGTCGAGCTCGAGGAAGAGTTGTTTCTCCTCTTTTGCAGAGCTTGGTGCAAGCGCGGGTAGCAGCAGGAAGAGCAGGTCAATCGGTGTTGCGAGGAATAGACTGGCGTCTTTGGCGACAAAACCGCTTCCCAGCCCGGCCTCTGCGTCGGCTTCTCCCTCTTTGCTCTCTGTAGCTTGGTTTTGTGTGCTGCCTTGTGTGCTGCGAGCGTCTTGACGCGTGATCAGCCAGCTCCTGCATGCTTTCCTTGGCGCGGCAATGCGCGTGAACTCGTAGAAGCCTTTCGACGGGCAGAAGTAGTAGCGTGATGGTGTTTCGGTGGCAGGATTGTCGAGGGTGACTATGCGGGCATCGCTCGATGTGTCTCTGGGGAGGACGAAGAGCTTTGGCGGGTTCGACGTGGCTTCTGGCAGTGGTTTCGTCGAGGACGGTGTTGGCTCTGGCGTGGGTTCCTTTGGCGCGGGTTTGGCGCGGGTTCTTGCCATGTCTGCTGGCAATATCTGTTTCTGCTGGCGATATCTGTTTCTGCTGGCGATATCGGTGTCTGCTGGAGATATTCGACTGTCAATTGTTTGGGTGCCAATGCAAGTGCAATGTTTCTGACCGAGCGTAAGAGGCACGCGAACGCGACGCGCCCGGGACGCGATCCCTGCCGCTTCATCTGAGACGGTTCCTGGGCCGCAACCTTAATTGCACGGCAAACAACAAACCTGGAGACGGCACACAACAACCTTGAACGGCAAACAACAACCCGGGAACGGCGAGTCAACACCCGCCGAGCCACCCCAGACGTCCACTCTCTGCCTGCCCACTGCCCTCTGCCGCCTGCAAAGCGCATGAAATGGGTGCGCACGACGACACGCTCCTCTCAACACACCAGCGACCATGATCGTGCGGGAGAGCCCCAAGGCCAAGGGTGCGTCCTCCGGCGCCCGCATGCAGACCCCCACTGACTGCCGCAGCTGCGAACAACCCCCCCAGCTGGCCGCCCAAGTCCCCCTACGAGGCCCTGCTGAGCTCGCCGTCCGGCCGCAAGCGCGACGAAGAGCGCCGCGCCCGCCAGTCCGTGTCGCCCTCGCCCGCAAAGCGCCGCCCGCTGTCGCTGCAGCCACACGTCCAGTATGACGCCGACACCACCGAAGACGAGGACGAGGAGACGCTGCAGCTGAAGTTGCAGGCCATCGAGGCGCGCCTGAAGCTCAAGCAGCTGCAAAAGGCACGCAGGGCCGAGCCCGAGACCCGCGCCATTCCCTCGCGCCCGGGCACCGCCGCAGACCGCCGCAGGACTGACCTGCGCACGCCAGGCGCCGATGTGCAGGTGCCTGTGTCGCCCATACGGCCCCGCCCGCGCGCAGACGAACCGAGGAGTCCTGCAAGAGTTCTGCTGGGCATCGACAAGGGCCTCAAGGCATCTGAAGTGAGCCTCAAGCGCCCGGGCCAGTCGCGTGCAAATGGCCTTGCGCGCTCAAACACCACCGGCGCAGTAGGCACACCCAGGATCAAGTCGTTCAGCGAGCGCATCGCCGAGAGCAGGAGCAAGGAGAAGCAGCGGGAGGAGAACGAACACAGACATGAGGAGAGAAGAGCACGAGGCTTCGGTCTGGGCAATGTCGCAGGCATCAAGCGGGAACGCCCACCCTCGTCTCGCGGCTCTTCGTTCACCTCAGACGCCGGGGCTCGAAGCTCCTTCGCCGACATGCCGCAGGTTCGCAGCTCATTCACAGACATGCCACCGCCCGGGTCAAAAACGCATAGCAGGACTCACAGCCGGCTGTTGAGCTCCCAAGAATCCCAGCCCACGCCACGTCGAGGATCTGTTCCTGATGCGCGACCGCCAGTATCTGCGTCGAGGCCGTCTTCACAAGACTTCCAGGCAAAAGCAGTATCCTCCAGCTTCTCCAAGTACGAGCCACCATCGTCCTCGTCGAGCAAGGCCCAGACCAAAGCAACCTCTTCCAGCTTTTCCAAGTACGAGGAGATTGCGCAGCGCAGCGACAGCTTCGATGGACCTAGCTTCGAGTCTCTATCTGGGCTGCACCTGAAGTCGCGAGAGATGCAACACAGCGTTGTCACCCGTACCCTGGAGGGCAAGACTGTCTTCACAATACCACAACTCCTGAAAACCGTCAAATCACCCGACTACGATCCGCCAGACTGGGAGAACGACTACGTTGTGATGGGTGTAATCTGTTCAAAGTCGTCGCCACGCGACACTCAAAACGCAGCTCGCGAGAACTCAAGAGGTGTACAAGAGCGCAAGGACCACGGCAAGTTCATGGTCATACGGCTGACGGACATGAAATGGGAGCTCGATCTTTTTCTGTTCGATAGCGGTTACGAGCACTTCTGGAAGTTAGCCGTTGGCACACTGGTTGCTATCCTCAACCCAGACATCATGCCGCCAAAAGATCGCAACAGTGGAAGGTTTTCACTGAAGCTGACCAACTCGGACGATACGGTACTAGAAATCGGTGTTGCAAGAGATCTGGATTTCTGTCACGCGAAGAAGAAAGACGGCAAGGAGTGCGGCCAGTGGGTTGATGGGCGAAAGACCGAGTTCTGCGAGTTCCATCTCTCGTTACAAGTCGAGAAGAGCAAAAGAAGTCGCATGGAAATCAATGGCATGGTCGGCACAGGCGGTGGAGGTGGCATGTTTGGGCGCAGAGCTCCAAATGGTTTCAAAGGCGACCAGCTGCGCAAAGAGGGCAAGTTTCACGACAGCTATCTGCACGAGACAATGTTCATTGCGCCGAGGCCAGGCGGTGCCGCGCGCATGCTCGACAAAGACGAGCAGGGCTTCGAGCGCGGTGCTAGTCGAGAAGAACGTCACCGCAAGCAACTTGCCGCGAAAGAGAAGGAGCGGGATCTAGCCAAGAAGCTGGGCCAGATGGGTGAAGGTACTACAGGAGGCGATTATCTCAGGAGAAAAGCAGACCCTACAGCCAATCTCTCCACGACAACATCGCAGGTACAGGCCAACGCACGACAAGAGAAGGCTGCGGAGGCTGACTTCCGTGGCCTCCTCAACCGAAAGGCAGCGGACGTTTCCCTGAATCGAAAAGCGAGTGGTTCCCTCGTGCCGTCGAAACGAAAACACTCCAATGCCAGCAAGGCGACTGCCAACAGTGCAAGCGAACCTGTCGGTTGGGGTGGTGCTCACAAGCGTGGCCTTGTCCTCTCACCGCAAAAAGCACCACCTCTTTCGCCCGCCAAGTTTCGACCCGACTCTGCTATGCGCGGGACAAGGGCAGGCAGTCCTGCAAAGAAGAAAGCACGTTTACTGCTCCCTGAGAAGGGCATACGTGAGCCTGGCCGCGAGAGTCTCGGGGGCCTTGATATTGGCCTGATCGCAGCTATGGACGTTGACGACGACGATGACGACTTGGAAGTTGTGTGATTTTCATAATGTTCGTCATCGACTTTTCTGGATTCTAATGTATGAGGTCAACGCGAAGAAGGATCAAGCAACAATTACGGCGTTCAAAATGCAGCCCGCTGATTGGCGGGGCTAAGCGAGGGGTGGGCGAATTTGCG
Source organism: Didymella arachidicola (assembly GCA_016630955.3). Lineage (NCBI taxonomy): Eukaryota > Fungi > Ascomycota > Dothideomycetes > Pleosporales > Didymellaceae > Didymella > Didymella arachidicola. The sequence continues at coordinate 872,861 of CM049986.1, forward strand.
TTTTGGGGTTGGATTACCCTGACAGATACCACCGCAACGAGTTTCCTAGTGTATAACAGTATCCATAGACCTACCATAGGTCGTCTCTTTGAATCGAGACTTTTGTTGCTGTTTCAAGTCGCACTGCAGAAGTACTAAAACACCGCAAAATTATAAGAATTAAACCCATCACCCATTGAAGCAGCAGAGACAGCACGTACCGAAAGTACAACCAGACGTGCTTCGCCATGGCTCCTGCACCTACCATCTCAGACGTGCCGATCCATGCACTCGTCAACTATGAGGATCCATACGTGCAGCCGCTTATCCTGTCTGCACTCAAAAAGCGCCTTCCTACGTCATCATACAAGCTCATCAAGTCACTGAAGGATTTGCCTTGGTCGACAACCCCATGTCTTCAGTTCGTGCAGTACGAGTCAATTGACTGGGACCATCTCATGTCCAGTCCCAAGGCTCTGGCGAACGCATACGTCATCCGCAAAGCGTTGATCAGGAAACACTACCTCAGCACGACCATCGCGAACTGGATCACCAAATACCCTGACAGCGCGCTGAAGAGAGGAGCAAAGCCCAGCGTAGAGTTTGAAGTCGACTATGCGGAATTCTTAGATGATGCGCTTGTCGAAGCCTGGGAGTTGAAGGAGAGCTGGACGCGCAACGAGCAGTTCGGCGAGGACGAGAAGGAGAAGCGCGAGTGGTGGATCTTGAAGCCGGGGATGAGCGATCGCGGCCAGGGAATTAGGCTTTTCTCGTCCGAGGAAGAACTCACTGCCATCTTCGAAGAATGGGACCCGGAAAGCGACGACGAGGAAGATGAACAAGACGCCAGGAGCGATAACGGAGGCGCAGAGAAGGACCAAGGCGACGGCATTATTACAAGCCAACTCCGCCACTTCGTCGCTCAGCCTTACATTCACCCACCCCTCCTCCTCGCGCCGCCCGGCGAACCATCTCAGCTGAGAAAATTCCACATCAGAACCTATGTCATCGCCTCCGGCGCGCTGCAAGTATTCATCTACAAGCCCATGCTTGCCCTCTTCGCCGCGCGCGCGTACTCGCCTCCCTGGTCAACCGATTTCGCCTCCGAAGAACAGCGTGAAGACGCTATGCGCGCACACCTCACAAACACCTGTCTACAGGACACCGGCGACCGCGAGGGCTCAGTCGGATTGTTCTGGTCACTACCCGATACTATTACCGACCAACCAGACGCGACCGTCAACGCACCGCCCGATTGGAAAGAGCAGGTCTTCGCGCAGATCAAGGACATCACGGCTGCGACGTTCGAGGCCGCGGCCAGGGGGATGAGCATCCATTTCCAGCCGCTGCCGAATGCGTTTGAGATCTTTGGGCTGGATTTCATGGTGGGGATTGAGGGGGATGGGGGGCTGAATACGTATTTGCTTGAGGTTAATGCGTTTCCTGACTTCAGGCAGACTGGTAATGAGTTGAGTGGGATGATTGAGGGGCTGTTTGAGAGCGTTGTGGATGAGGCTATTGTGCCGTTTTTTGGTTTGGGCAGGGAGGATCGGAATCAGGAGAAGATGGTCAAGGTGCTTGATATCGATCTGGGAAGGCGATAAGAAGCTCGCTCCGCGGACGCCTGATAACCACGTGTGCTCAGCCTGATGTGTATCGTCGATATCAGAGATCGTTCCTAGATCCAAATCTATTGAACACACTGGCACTCACTGGATACGTACCTTCAAGTTCAAAAACAAACGGAACTCAAACCAAGGCGCCTTTGGTTGCGCAGGATCAGGTCGCTTGGAAGCTGGCCGCAAGGACGAAAAGGACGACAAGCTGAGAGAGCAGAGAACATGTCATGTTGGGCCCGTTTCCCCGGGATAATTGCTTCTAATCTACATGAAGACTTTTAGTAGATCGCGCGGGGAAGAGTGCAACCCTTTCCATGGGTAGGATTGAGCATATTCCAGGCTACTCGCTTCAGCGCCTTTGTCGACACTGAACGTTGTATATGGATACATTGCACAACTCGCAGAATCCTGCGTGTGTAAGAAGACTAGAACGTATTCGCACAATCTGCAAACAACAACATCTCCATCGAGACCATCGTGTTTCCCCATCACAACTACCTCCTCGGCAGGACAAGGTTGTCACATGTGCTCCATGCTGGTACAATATACCGTGGCAACGCCGAGACGGAAGTCAGCGAGGAAATAAGTGCTATAATTCCTAGCTTCGCTTGTTGAAGATCATCCTGCCCGTTTGGTCGTGAAACGGGACGATGGGGAAGAACAGTCACAGATCTGATTAGCAAAAGAGCAACGCGTTGATTGGCTGTGTGAGATGCACTATACTCAATTCCAGCACGAGCGACTGACGAGTCTTGAATCTAATATTACTGCCACAGGATGTGGAGTTGCCTGAAGACGATAGAGAATATACGGCGAGAACGGTCGGTCTGGTCTTGATGACCGTGGTGCATGAACTGGACACTTTCCATCGAGTGGGTTATTTCGAAGGTAGTTTTGCCAGCCACGAGGATTCCCGAATCATTCGTATTATCTTGTAGTTTAGACACAGACTGCTTAGCGTATGCGCGTTGTCTACTTGCCTTCACAATCCTCTTGCAGTACCAGCCTAATGTGGTGATTTCTCGGCAAATTCAACAGCTGTCTGTTCCGTGCGAGTGACAGAGAGAATGTCTCAGGCAAGGTGAAAGCACACTTCGATCCTAGCATTGAGCAAAGCCGCACTGGTGCAGCCAAGATCCACGTGCTGACCGCGTTCCCTCCTTGGCTGTTCCCTCTGTTCCCTGCACCTGCCACCTTACAGAGGACTGAATATGTGTAATCGTACTTTCCAGGGCCCAGTTGCTATCGTTGAGTATTATTCGAGGAGGTCAGCGGCGCCTACTCGAGCGGTTGCGGGATTGTAGCAAGCAGTGTACGGGTCATATGTCTGCTCAGGAGCATCTCCAGGTAGCAATCATTGCTGGTGTAGCAAGCTCGATGAAGTATATTGCCCGCTGTTCTCGCCTTCACCAGCCTGTTATACTGCTTCTTATAGTGCCCTTTCGCTGCAGATCGACAAGGCGCTAGCCGATATGTGAGTTCCCCGTCCACAGTGAGGGCAGTGAAGGTCGCACTGCCGAATATATATAATTGCTTTCATCAAGTTGATGTCTCTCTTCCTGCTTCCTTGACAAGAGAAGACTCAACTACCTCGCGATCAACCCCTCCTCTCTCATCATGTCCTCTCCTGCTCCTTCCTCACCTGCCGGCAAGGCGGGCCGCGACGGCAAGGCTCCTACTTTTCTTACCGAAAGTCGCATCTCACTGACATACTACAGCGCAGCAAGTCCCTGCTTCTGGCGACGGTCTCTCCCGTGAGACCGCGAGGTGGACCTCCGCGTTCACCGCTGACCCTGCACAAGCCTCATTCGTAGCTCACACGCAGCTGGGAACCGTCAAGTACCACCGCTGCACGCTCAGCGAGGCCAAGGAGTACGAGCAAGACGGCCATCGCATCTGGGAAGGAGCTACCGGCCGCCTCTGGTGTCCGTTCCCTTCTGCCATGTCCACCTATGGCAGCTCACAAGACCCCAACGCCTTTTACAACCAACTCGAGGAGGTCCAGAACGCCGAGAGGGCGCTCGAGGAAGCCGGGCAGTCTGCCAGTCACGAGGAGTCGCTGGCAGTTGGTAAGTTTCCACATCTCAGCAAGTGGAAGAGTAAAGCTGATGCCTTACAGATATAAGTGAGGACGGCCAGGCCACTGACAAGAACTCTGAGGTTGCCTCATCCGAGTCAGCGTCTGTATCTTCTGACGGCGTATTCGACAAGCCCGAGGTGGCTTAGTCTCTCACAAGGACTCGCCCAACGCAATGGGCTTGGTAGAAGATTTTCACGATTATATATTCGGTGTGATTCTGCGGTGGACTCTGCTTTAGCGACGGCGAACCGGCGTTTTTGATGATACAGTACAACATGAACTTTGATAAATGATTGAAAGGAAGATTTTGAAGCCATCGTACTTGCATCATCTTCAGCTATTTGCAGTTTAGTGACGCTTGTTGACTCCATGACCATGCTTGCTCGTCACCTTGATCAGCTTCGAAGCCATGACATGCTCCTTGGTGATGCCTCTGTGTCACTGGTGTTCTTGCATGGCCACACGATCAACTGTAAGACTCAGAGCGAGAGCTGGCTGTAACCATCCACACGAAGGTTTGCCTGGAATCAGTGAAAATAACTTTAAAAATTCGTAGGTTTGATCAATCAGTTCTCAAATTTGTTTTGATTAAGGTCGGATTATGGTCCACGCATCCCGGTCAGGATGCTGCGGAAGGGACGTTGGACACGCATTTCCCTTCGGAGCACGCGGACTGCTTTGTTATATCTGTCTTGGCTGCTAGAGTCATTGCTTCGTGCAAAGTGGCATGAGACATGGAGATGTTGTGGTGCAGATCTCGACATGATGAGGCACGCGGTGCAGATGGGCGTAGGGAGGACGACCACGCGAGCAATGACGCACCTCGTTTCTGCAAGATACATGTGACCGACAAAACACCCTACGTAGCCCCTATAACGCCCTGCCAGCGCCTCGGTGCGGCCCCGCCAAACACACAGGCAGTCTCAGATTGACCTCTCGCCGCAAGGTCCGCTGATGACGCGCCGCGACGCTTAGTAGTCGTCAGCGCCGCCCGCAGCCGAAAGTTGATGCTGGAAGCCGCTAAATGCTGCTCACATCGCGCACCTACTCCCTCGCCCAGACCGACACGCGCCCGGGGGCCTCGTATCTCCTGCTCACGCCGTCGCAGAAGGAGCTCCGTATCGAGGAACAGCGCGCGCGCAGAATGCTGCTGCTCCACCAGACGGGCAGCGTCAAGGTGGGCGAGGTTGTGCGGTAAGTGCAGCGGTTCCAGAAGGCCCGCGGAGGTTCCCCAGTTTGGTCGCAGCGAGGGCTAAGACATCTCATGCAGGTACACAGTCACCTACACCCCCAGCGAAGACCGCATCCTCCCTGCGCCGGCATTCCTGCACGTCCGCATACGCAACACCTCTGCCCTGCCACTGCGAGCCGCCTATCTGCACGGCCCGTACACCATCCACGTCGCTGCATATCCCTCCACCTTCAATCCGAACAAGAAAGTCGAGTCGCCGAAGACGTACGGCGTTCCTGAGTTCGAGCCCAACCTGAAGGCTGGCGGTTACTGGAACGCCAGGCTCACCGTCCCGGAGCACATCAGGCAAGGCGACGAGTGGAGGAACTTCGATGGCACCCCCAAGAGCGCAACATGGATTATCGAGGTCGACTCGCAGATCATCTTCTCCAACTCCGCCTCCGTGAGCTACGAGTTGCTGGTCGCCCGTGATGAGCGATCACTCGACCTTGGCTTTACGGCTGTCACAGGAAATAGCTCTGGAACTCCAGGCAAGGTCCAAGACCACCAGCAGGGCAAGAAGTCCCACACATCGAACCACCCTGCCCAGCCCAAGGGTGTCTTCTCCAAGGCGATCAAGCTCGTCGTGGACGACACAACAAGCCTTTGGAACAAGCCCGCACTACCAGAACACAAGGATGAGGAAGGTCACGCCGACAGACGCATGTCGGAGGACGTCGAGCATGACCAGACTCGCAAGCAGAAAAACATCCACCTGGTCATGGTCACGCACGGCCTACACAGCAACCTTGGCGCCGATATGCTGTACCTAAAGGAGAGCATCGACGCAACCGCGAAGCAGGCGAGGGAGGACCGCAGGAAACGGAGGCAGGAACAGAAGGGACAAAACTCAAAGACGTCCAACGAGGAATCTACAGCCACAGCCCCTCTATCTGGCGGCCAGGAAGACATATCTGACGAAGAAGGGGATGACGATGAGGAAGATGTCATCGTCCGTGGTTTTGATGGCAACGTCGTCCGCACTGAGCGCGGCATCCAGTATCTCGGAAAGCGGCTCGCTAAGTACGTGCTGCGAGTCACATACCCGGATCAGCCCTATCTGCCAATTAAGAAGTCCGTCAGCCAAAAGTTGAATCCATTCTCACCAACAAAGGACAAGGCTGACGAGGGCGTACCGGCGCATGAGGGTAGCGGCATTCACTTCAGGCCTCATACGCACAAGCAGAAGCGGGCGTACAGATTCACCAGTATAAGCTTCATCGGCCACTCACTCGGAGGACTGGTTCAGACTTACGCTATAGCCTACATCCACAAGCACTCGCCTGAATTCTTCCAGCACATCAAGCCCATCAACTTCATCGCTATGGCCTCACCCATGCTCGGTCTGAGTAATGAGAACCCCATGTACGTCAGGTTCGCTCTTGACTTTGGCTTGGTGGGTAGGACAGGGCAAGATCTTGGTCTTACTTGGCGTGCCCCTACGTTGGCAAAGAGTGGATGGACTGCTATGGTCAGTGGATTCGGTGGACAGTCGCAGCATCAAGAGCAGGAAGACCCTGGCACCAAGCCTCTTCTTCGGATCCTACCCACCGGACCCGCCCATTTTGTCTTACGCATGTTCAGGAACCGCACCGTGTACTCAAACGTGGTCAATGATGGTGTGGTTCCATTGCGAACAAGTTGTCTGCTGTTTCTCGACTGGAGAGGGCTGGGTAAGGTTGAGAAGGCCCGCCGCGAGAATGGACTTATCGGCAGCGTGGCTGTGTGGGGCTTCAGTCAGTTGACAGGTCAGAGCTCTTCACCATCCCCATCGCGGATAGCCTTTGTGGACAATGACGAGACGGAGTCTCCATCCGGTAACGGAGATGATACCACCGTGCCTTTACCTGGTGTGGACGTTACCAATGAAGAAGACAGAGTGACTGCCTCAGAGCCCGCAGCTCATCGATTTCTAGACGGCCAGCGGCATGACGCGGACGAGAGAGTCCAAGGGAACCCAGGTGTGCCAGTCTCCGACCAGTACTTTCAGCCTCAGAACACCCTAATGCAATTGTGGAGCTACATTCGCCCCACCGGCAAGCATACCTCGAGGGACAAGAAGATGTTCACACGCAGTCAGACAATCGCAAAGGATGATGACGAACAAGACACGACTGACGGAGCAGCGTCGTCGCACAGCTCTCAGCCAAGGAAACGACCGCTGGCCTCGCGGGGTGACTCCACGCTCGACCCGTCGAAGAACTCAGCCGCACCACCAAAGACGACGATATTTGAGTCTGCAGGAGACATCATCAATCCTCCTACGCCACCCTCCTCGTGGATTATCGATCCTTCCACTCGTGCTCGGACCATCTTCCACGACCGTGTGTACCATCCAGAGGACATACCACCACCGCCTGCGAGGAAGAGAAGTGCCAATCGCTCCTTTTCCGGTGAGAGTAGCAAATCTCAGGCGTCTGCAGCTATCGTCGAGGAGAACATGCGCGTTGAGGAGAAGATTGCCCGCGCTTATCATAAGGATCTATCGTGGCGCAAGGTCCTCGTTCGCCTTGAGCCTGATGCGCACAACAACATCGTTGTGCGCCGCATGTTCGCCAACGCTTACGGCTGGCCAGTGATCAAGCATCTCTGTGACACGCACTTTGCCGCCACTTACTCCGCCGAAACACGCGATGAGGAAGAGCCTGCGCTCGATCGCGCCAAGGGTATCGAGGTACCTGTCAGGGAGAACGGCGAGCACGTAAAGGGCCAGGAAGATGCGGTGCCACCCATTGAGCGAACAGAAAGCGAGCTTAGGGAAGTTCGTGACGAGCTAGCGCCTCTCGAGAACTCGTTCAGGTCGCCAAAGGGCATGAATACAGCGGATAGTATTCGTAGCACCAGCTCAGCGGATTGGGATAACTATTTTGACGGTGCCACTAGTGATGAAGACGACGACAACGATGAGCGCAATGCAGTGCAGAAGTTTCTGCAGTTTGGATACCCACGTGGCGCAAGAACACCAACATCGCCAAACCCCCCTCGCACACCGAACAGCACTGGCACGTCAAACGCGGAGATCTCTGACTTCTTAAATTCGACATCAGCGGCAGCCGCGCCCGCTCCGTTGGTCGACATTCATCGAGGTCTTGGGGCGAGTCCCAGGCAGCTTGCTCGGAGCAAGGCTGCGAAGGATCCAGAATTAGAAGAGCCTTTGGGTGGTCAGGCGGTTGATACCGTCCTTCCCCCGGGTCATCAAGTTGCTGCCAGCCCACCCAGTAGCCCATCACTGCATCTCAGCGACGTGGGCCTAAGGCGCTCGCTCGAAAGCAACCCAGACACCAGCAAAGTGACAGGCGGAAACGGGGTGACAGAGCAGGTTGCAAGGTCACTGGGCACAGCGCAGGATAGAGAGCGCTCGTAGTGTGGATGCTTTCGATATGACTAACGTTGCATTACAATTGCTAGCATAGATGGATGGTTGCATAGGATATACCCCGATTTCGATAAACGGTTTGTACGTTCAATCATATTGTCTTCTTATCTACCACCTCTGGTCTTCACCTAGCTACCGTTTCTTCCCGACGTTGCTGAGACTGCGTCACCTCGAGGGCGTGCTTTCCGCATTCACTTTCACTTTCATCGTGATCACACGTGCCCATTTACACGTAGCTCTTGACAACAGTTCCCCTCCGTCTCCTCACACACGCTCTCCCCACATACCAATTTTTCGACGAATCGCGTTCAACCTGATTCCATGTCGCAAACACAGCAGCAGAACTAGAAGCGGTAGCAGGCACAGTCGCGCCTTCCCGTTCGCGTTTCCACCCACCAGCATTCACAATGCCGGGCGCTAACAAGAACCCACCTCCCGGTCCGGCCCAATGGGTTGGTGGCCAGCGACGCAAGCTAACCCGTCGAAACCGTTCGAATGCAGGACCACCCCGATCAAGCACGATGCCAGTACTCAATCCCAGCTTGGCTACCGCCAGCTTGGTGAGCAGCATCAGCAGCGCCGGCTCGACCTACGAGAAAGACACGAAATCAGAAGACAGCTTCGACCAATACATGCAGGACACCCTCCAAGAGTCTGAAGAGATCGACGACACAATGCAGTTCTACCCGCCAGCTGGTGCGGTGAAGTAAGTACCACCGACGCGTTCTAGGCAGGAGCACGACTGACATGACTAGGGATACCTTTACAACCTCGACCGATGGTCCTAACACATCGTCAACTAGACTGACAGCTATAGACCATAAGAGGAAGCAAGGCTTGTTTAGTAAGAAGTCGAAGCCCACCGCCCTCGAACGATCAGAGACCTCGGGAAGTCCTTCATCGTTGGTCACGTCGCCTTTGCCAGTCAGCACGCCCTCCAAAGCTGCGAAGTTCTTCGGATTTGAGGCCAAGCCTTCTGTCGCAGATAGCCCACGTCGCGTCCAGCCGAAAGATGATGCCGCCAGTGACGACGAGGTTCCGGTTAGACAAAAGCTGAAGAAACAACACTCTCTTTCCCTGCTAACTAGGTTCAAGAACAGTACCGATCGTCTGACCAATTTCAAGGAGGAAGATGTACAGACTGACGAGTCAGCAAGGGTTTCCAAGCCCAGCACCGCCAAAGGGCTGAAGATGCTCATTCCCGAGTTCGCAAGTTCAAGACGATCACCAGTTGCGCAGACCAAAACTGCAGCCACCCGCTTCGACCTCGATGACGAGAAATATGACATCAAATTTACTAGTGATAGTCCTCAAGAGGTACGTTTCCGCATTCCTGCCGCGCCTCGTCCAGTGGAAACTGGGTCAAAGGGCAAGGCCATCCGCAGGAAACCGCTTAGCTCAAAGGATTTTCCACGTATGTCACCCATTACCGAGGCCTCATCCGAGTCACTACGCCCTGCCTACCGCGAGGGCGAAGAAGTGACCGAGCTAGGTGTCATCTCTGAGTACGAATACGAAGATTCTCCGCACAGTGCCCCGATGCCGCCTCGCTCCCACACAGAAGCAACAATTCGCCCGCGTGGTATCTTCGAGCTCAACAAAGCTGATCTGTCTCCCACGGATGAGTTCTTTGACGAAGAGGTGACTGATGATGAGGAAGACGGTGTACACCCTGGCACCAAGGTCAAGGTCAATCCTAAGCGTGTGCATTGGCAGAAGACCACCGCGGTCCCTTTACGAAGCCCTCTGCAGACCGCTGAGGACACCTTGCTCGATGCGACCGAAAAGCAGATGCGACTGAAGATGCGACTTGAGGCTTATACGCAGACCTTGGATCGAAACGATGCAGAGAGGCAGGCAATGGACGACGAAGTTGCTAAGATGAAACAGAAGCATGAGCAATTCAAGAAGGACTTCGCCAAATATTGCAGCGAGTTCAATCCTGCAGGAAGTATCAGGGCAAAGCCAGAGCCTGTAGCAGTCGAGGAGAGCGAAGACGAGGATACAGATCTGGTGTCGCTGCGCAGCAGCATCGACCTCGACGAAGAGCCTACAGTACACGAGGCAAAGGTCGTGACTTCCACCAGAATTACCCCCGGCATGGTCAAGCTCGTGGATATCCCTCCCAGGAAGAAGAAGCCTGCAGTTGACACTGAAAGCAAAGTGTCCGTTCCTGACAAGCCTACCCTTGTTGGACATCAAAAGATGACTGCCGCGGTTTCTGCGCACTCTGAGAACTTGGCGCCACCACCCAGTGTAAGTACTTCTGCTTCAACTTGTCGTAAAGATTGCTGATGGAAGCCCAGCCTGTGGTCACTCACTATCATCACGAGGACCCGGACAGCAGCCTCAAGCCGAAGAAATCGAAGCTTACACGCGATGAATCTCGTCTATTAGTGCAGAATTGGGTCTCAGACTACAACAACACCGAGCAACGACCCCTCTCCACACGCATTGACCCGGACGTTCTTGCGGATCAAGAGACGCCGCCTGCGCCCTTCCCCAAAGGTGACGAGGCGCTTCTGACTCCGCCCATCCTCACGTCGCGCTCCGACTCCCTGAAGCCACCACAGTCGCTGCTCAAGCACCAGTGCATCAACAACGGTCATATCTTTCACTCTGTCGACTTGAAGGCTGTCCCGGACAACACAGTCGTCAACAGCTTGAAGGTCCGGCCTTATCTGCAGACCCACACGGGTATTAAGCAGCACGTGAAGGTCCCGGTGACGTGTGAGAAGTGCGGCAAGGACTGCGATGAGAACATATGGGAGTGCGAGATTGCTGTCTGTCGCATGGTTACTTGCCAGAAATGCGCTGAGGATATGGAGACTGAGTGGCAGCAGAGGGTTGTCACTGGTTGGAAGTATAAGTAGCGTCCGTCTTGCTTCAGGGTGATGGATGAGCCCTTGCTTGCAGCTTTGGGGACCATTTTGTGATCACGTCTCCCTTCATTTGGGCTGACTTACTCTTGAAGATGGTACGGTGGCTAAACTACCACGCGGTTGAACAAAGCGCTTGTAACATAGCACGAGAAGGGGGGACTTGGGGTCCGCTTCCTTCAATTCAGATAGCGCTTACGTATCATGATCACGAGGATCTCTCATCTTCGATTACGATAAATGCCAAGCTATGGTGAACCATGATTTCTATTACTTCCGCCGTCTCTCACCCTGTTGTTGCCGTCACGCGCTAGTCCATGGATACATATACTGTAATTACCTGTATTCTCGCGACGTCTCCTTCCATGCCTCGTGTTCGACCACCTGCTCTCATATAAGCCTTGGCAACACCATCTACTACAATGACTGAGCCTACCCAAGTCAACACGCAGCTACCAAGTCCGCCATCACCTCCTCATCAGACTGTCCAGCAGCATGGCCAGCCAGACATGTTCCTTCAATTGTACGGATCTTGAAGCTCCTTACTACCTAGTGAAATACTGACGATAGCAGACTTCAAGGTCCAGTTGTGTCCGTTCAGGTCGGCTCAGACCATAACGTCATAAGATACAACCTTCCAGCAGCACTCTTCTGCTATCAATCACACCTTTTTCGACAAGAGATCTCCCACTACATAGCAGTCAGTGCTCAACTGCGTACCAACAAGAAGCGCAAGCTCTCTCCCGACGATCAGGATTTCATTACTCGGATTAAGGCTGACAGCAGCGAGAGTGTAACGAAGATCAGTGCCGGGGATGACTCGCAATGCGCAGAAGGTGAGGCGACCATTAAACTACTCGGGGTGGATCCATTCATCTTCGGTCTGTTCCTCAAGTTCGTCTACACAGGATACTACCCCGCCACTGTTGATGTACGGCCTGAGGCAATACGTCAGACGGTTCATTTAAACAAATCAACTCAGCCTGACACGCCATATACACCAGCGAGAGCCTCAATGCCTCCTCCTGCCAATATCAACTCTCAGCAAGCTCCTCCAGGTGGACCTCTACCGTATCTACCAGTCCCAGCTTCGGATAACTCCACACTCAGCCTGGAAGAAAGCAGTCACCACGTCACAATACCACCCTCCGTCCACGCATACATGCTTTCTGTCCAGCTCGGTGCCCCAGCCTTCCTCAACCAAACAATCAGTCACATCTACTACGGCATCGGCAAGCACTTTGTACTCACCCCGGTCTTGGTGCACTACATCTGGTCAAACACTGCGCCACACCCTTTCTTCTCACCGTCACCGCTGCGCAAACTCATCCTCGACGTCATGGCCGTCCACTGGTCCTCAACCACCACGCATGTTGTCGCTAAACAGCCAGCGTTACACAGGCTATGGAACGAACTCTTGGACCTTCACCGCGATCTGAGACATGCGTTCACTATGGGCTTGCAGGGTGTGAGGAAGGTCCTGCCGGTGCAAGCATACTTCGTTGACACATGCGTGCCCAAGGTTTCGGCCGGGTCAAAGTCGAAAGAGGCTGATGTTCAGAGTGTGAACTTGGGGTCCACGGACGGTCTTTCGGATGCTAGAGCTGTGGCTACAGGTGTCACGAAGACACAGGAGGACAAGACTGATCAGAAGAAAGGATGATCGGTGGAAGTTATCGCGAGCTTCGAATCGCGAAGGGATGTTGACGGGATGTGATCGCTGTCTGGGGTGATCTCGACGGAACATCGTGGTCAGGAGGGGCGGTGCGGCGTCTATCTACATTGGAAAGTCTGTCATCTCAGATGAACGAAATTGATTACAGTTGAAAATTGCGACTTAACAACAAACCAGTTAGGATCAGTGAAGGGTTCATCCGCATTCAAAGGCTGCACTTGAGTACACCGACGACATTGCACTCTACTAATCCCTCGCAGTAAAGATCGATATCAGTCTACACTGACGATAATTCCCGCACGATAGGAGCCAGTAGGCTCGAGTGCGACCTCGGTTCACCATGGCCAGCAAGAACGCCGCTTTTCGAACCAATCACATCGCCTGCTAAAACCAGCTTGGCTAGCCCGAGGCCCCCAATGTGGAAATTGGTCAAGCTTCAGGAGATGTAAAGAAGCTTTTCAACTAGCTTACTGTTTAATGTAGACTTTTGGCATTGAGGTCATACTCTCGGATTGTAGAATTTTGCGCACAAAATAGTATTGTCCGACGTTCAAATCATCGTGCACTCTACATCATGCACAACCCCACCATCCTAGCCCTCGCATCCACGAGCCTCGTAACCGCCACCTCCCTCACATTCTGGCGCCCCGGCTGGCAAAACAACCCCTCCAGCGCCTCGCAATGGGGCTTCGACACAGCAACCTACCCACCCCACGCCTCCATCCTAACCGCCAACCCCTCCACCACCATCTTCTTGCTCGGCTGCCCAACCTCGGCGCCCACACTCTCCCTCGGATCCACATGGAAGTCGTGCACATGGACCGACGACAGCGCAACGTACACCATCATCGACGCGACCAAGCACGAGGCGCACGAAACCTTATCTGATCCGAGTGCGAGCGTGTGGTGGAGCTGCGACTATTCGCCTGTGAAGACGGTGATTGACTGCGCGATGCGGATTGACGGGGATGTGAACGATAACACCAACGGAACTGTTGAGTTTGAGTTCCCAGACCGGTTTGGGAATGTGGTTAATTTTGTGACGGCCGAGGTTGTGACGGCTGGGGTTTTTGGTGGCGTGGAAAGTGGTGCGGAGAGTACGGTGGCTTGGTACAGTGGTGGATTGTCGCAGACGGGATTGAGGACTGCGAGTGCCAGCCCGCCAGCGATGACGGCGAGCCAAGGGAGTGGGTCTGGGGCGGCTCCGACGGCGTCGAGTACAGCGACTGGTGGTGTGGCAGCGAGTACGGGTGCAGCAGGGGGGTTTGGGGTTGATGCGGTGAGGCTCGTGGGTTTGGTCGGTGGAGCGGCGTTGGCTGCTTGGTAGGTGCTGCAGTGGAATGGTGTAAGATACCGTCAAAACAGTCGGGAACCGTGTAGTTGAGCGGATGCAGACAATTCAATCATTAGCTCAAAACAATGGTAACGCTATGACTATGCAATATGCCATTGACGGCCGCTGTGTCGCTTCCGAACGCAAGGAAAGCTCGATGTGAGCTGTGAACGCCGTCTAATGCAAATATCCACCACGTGCCCAAATCCTGAAAGCCACTCTAGTACCTCCTGACATAAAAAAATCGTAAAAGAAACATCAAGTTGTCTACTTTCTAAAGTAGTCATGCCTTGTTTCTCCGTCCCTGTCTGGGCTGTACGGCGTGTACGCGGTCGGCGCCTGATGCCCCATAGGCGCGGCGCCGCCGAGCAAGTTGTACTGATCATGAATCTGATATGGCTGACTTGAGTTGCTCTGGACGTGGTGCAGCTCTGGCTCTGGGCTTGGGCTGTACTCGCGTAAGTTGCTGGGTGTCTGGTGGTAGCCTGCTGGATATGAGACGCCGGCCTCGTCACGGTTGCTGCCGCGACTTGATGACCGGCCACGACCGTTATCCCCCCAGAGCGTCGATGGCGACCCTGGGCGACTCTCGCTGAGCATAGAGTTCCGGTCGGAGTTGAACTCGGAGCGATCCATGAAATTCTCATAGTCCATGTTGTTCTCCGAAACGAACTCGAATGGTCCTGTACCTGACGTGGCAATCTTGCCTGGATTCTCCTTGCTCATGCGCTTCATCGAGTAAACGTCGCCGAACGCTGCGTTATCACCTACGTCACCGTCAAGACGGCCTCGATACACCTCCGCCAGGAGATGCTTGCTCTTCTCGTGAACCATGGGAACGGTCAACTTCTGGTAAAGGGCAGGGTGTCCAAAGCGGACGGCGACGCGGTCGCGCCTGCGAGCCTCCTTGTCGATCGGCGTTTGAGCCTCAGTGCCCTTAGCAGTGATGCCGTGGGTGTAGTACTTCATCTCATGATCGTATGTCCTCTTGCAGTAGATCTTGAAGCCAAAAATGATGAATGGCAAAGGAGCCATAGCGGCAGCCATTATGTACTGCTGTGCACCGCCTTTGGTAGCGACCAGACAAGCTGTAACGACATTGGCGAGGAGAGCGCCGAAGAGCATGCGGTTGAATAGCACACGCCAGTAGAGACCGCCGGATTCGTTCTTTGTAGTGAAAACATACCTGTAAAGTCAGTCAGCACTTGTTTCCGTTCGAAGTTATGAGGCGCTTACATCAGGAGATACTTCTTCATCCAGGAATCAAGAGTAAAGTAGAACGCAGTGACGACCAGAGTAATGGGTTGCAACAGTCCGAATACCAGAGTGACTGTCGAGTAGAACAAGAAATAGTTGAAGTAACTCGTGTAGTCGAATGGTGGTGGGGCGGTTCGCTGGATCAATTCACGGGGCGTTGGGTTGAGGAATTTGCGTGAGAAGGAACCCCACAGCAGACTGACAGCTTGCGATAGATCTATGACCGCGCCGAGATTACGCTGGACAAGCCATGTGATCCAGTAGGTTGACACACTACAGAGCGCGCCCATCAGCTGTTGGAAAGGCTCGATGGACTTGACAACTGCTGCAAAGCTCGAGTTGCCCTGACGAGCCGCCAAAGCGCTCATGATGATTTGGAAAACGGCCGAGAAGATGGAGAAGACGACCAAGTTGTTGAACACAAAGAAGGCGTAGAGCTGGTGGAGAACATGCTTCTCACGAGAGCTTTTGGATTGGTCACCAGCTTTGACAGACAGGCGGCGGAAAATGATTGGGAGGAAGTAGTAGACGAGCGACGTCAGCGCTGGCGCAAGAATACCCTGCACCGCGGCCCAAAACTTGGGATGAGTCTCCAGCTCTGTCTTGAAGGCATCCCAGAAGAGTGCCAGGTTGTTCAACTTTGACAAGAAGATAGCAATGCCGGCGTTGGGGATGAAATAGAGGACTGTAAGTAAGGTGATCCATATGTTCATAATGAATCGTCTCGACCGTCGCTGCTGCGGGGTGAGGAGCAGATTCTTCCAGACGATGTCCTTTGGCTTCGGGGTAAGGCGGATGGTAGTTCCTTTGGGATGCTTGCTGCGAGCAGCGAATGCAACCGTGTGTGCAGATTCTAGGCTCTCGTAACTAGCGAAACCGAACGGCATGGCGTCTTTGGTGTCCACGCTCTCACGAGCATCCTTGATCTTTTTCTCAAGACGCTGGATCCTCGCGGTTAGATAGTCGATAGCGTCGATCTTCTGCTTCTTATCTGTGAACTCTGGATCTTTCTTGGAAGGCGTGCACATGGGACGTGCGACAGGCAATTGGGCAGGGTTCTTTAGGTACTTTGAAAGAACGGCCTCCAACTCCATGACCGCCTCCTCGTGCGCTTCGATCATGTCTGGAATTTCCTTGACATTTCTGCCAATAGTTGTTCGCGGAACTTCCGGTGTAGTCTTGACGCTGTCCGTGATCTCCACCAGGCCTTGATCACTACGCATGTTCTTCTTGACGTCCGTAATCAGAAGGGTCCTGGCATGCAGGCTATTCTGGTATTCAGGGCTCTCCATGTAACTTCGACGCAGACGGTGCACGGCGCGGTACGTCCACCACAAGAAGCCGCATACAATGATATCGAAGACATAGGACATGACTACATGAGCCCAGAGGGCCTCACCGTACATCCGTTGAGGTGTCATTAGTGTGAAAGTGGCAAGTTTCTGATCTTTCACGTCGCCAGTGAGGTTGCCGTTTTTAATCGAGTATACGATGTTGATGGGAATAATGACGGCGCAGCCGAAGACAGCCAGAGTGATGAACATGTTACGACACATCCTCACAAATCGAAGGAATATAGTCGCATCCATACCGATTCGCTCGACGTAGTAGTCCTCGTCGGTCTTGAACACCGGCTTGTACCAGGCGAATAGGGACTTGTCGAGCGGCGGCGGTCGGTGCTTCTCGTCGACGTAACGTAGGCGGGGTGCGTAAACGATGGTATTGAAAGGTCGCAAGAGTAGGAAGGCTAAAAAGATGGCACAGGTGACGCCGAGGGAAGAACCAATAGCAGTGAGGACCGCATCTTGATCAACCTTGAGTAGTGTCAGTATGGTCTCTGTGCAATCGCTGAAGTCGCATGCGTACTGAAGCTCCCAGAGGATTGTTGTTCAAAACCTCCTCGAACTTTTGCCCAATGCTCTCGTCCCGCGAGAGCAGCCATCGTGACGATAACGAGGCCATTGTGGTGTGTGGTGTAGGTGCAAGAGCGAGCGGGGGTGCGTGTACGAGTATGCGGGCAGGTGGGTGCGTATGACGACTCGCGAGCGAGGGAGGTGCTCAGCACGTGGCTCGTATCCGTGTTGAGTTCTTCGCGGCGGCGCAAGAGCGAGTGTGGTGGTCGCGTGAACGGCGGCGGATGAAGCTCGCGCGTCGCAGCAAGCAGTACAGCAAAAAGGATACAAAGGAAAGGTCACTGACAGACTGTCCGCTGCTGCAGAAGAGAATGTCGACACAAAGGCCCCAGGAAGGGATCGGCGTTCGAGGAAGCTTAACGCGTCCGTTATCCGTTGGCAAGGGAAGAGGCCGCGTCGGCAGGGTCTGGCATGCGTCTGAGTGGACCAGTTATTTGTCCACTTTAACGCCGCACAGCCGCCGACGCTTGACATCGATTCTATTTTTCGGTACCAGAAGGCCACCAACTTGCTCGACTGAGAGCGTCTTCCCCTTTCGAGAGGCGATCGACGCTCGCTTTTTGCGGAGAGCAGCTGTCAACGTCACGCTACAGCCGCCCCGCCCCGAGTTTGACCAGACTTCGATACAACGCTCGCATGCAGCCTCGTATTTCCCGGAAAGGACGCCGCAGTGCGCGCACCACACATCCAACACCGTGACGTGCAAGCGCTTTCCTGGTCTGACCCCGGTTACACAAGGCTTGCATTCCTCGATCCTGGACACCGTGTTTCGCATCTCAGACGACGTTTTAGTGGCCCTGCAGGCCTGGGGAATTGAGGTCAGGCACGCCACATGATTGGCCGCATAGGCTACTCAATTTTGCCGACATCCGCTTGACAGAAGTCGGCCTCGTTTCAGACCTGTCATTTGGTGACGACGCGCCACAAGGTACCGTTGCTTATGCGCTGGCCCAGGAAATTCTCTACCAAACTCTGTGCGAACACGTTAGCCGTTGAGCGCTGAGCTGTATTTCATGCTGAAGATGATGATGTTGGCCTCAGGGATTGTAAAATTGATCGCACACCGAGTCCACAAAGGGATCTCTGATACGCAGTATCTGTAAGTGAGACAGTCTTGCAGATGCTAGATCCACGCGAATGTCTCGGTCATCACAGGCCTGGGAGCTGAAAAGCAATGTAGTACATACCTTTCTGGTGAACCAAGAGTGATCACGCTCGTACACTGTTAGTGCTATAAATTCTGAGTAATTCACCGAGGAGCACATGGATGCAGCCGCAATGATGATGCCGTAATGCCGTGTGTTATCGATATCCAAGATTTTATCTATCATGAAGTCATCTCGTCATGTCTTTTTGCCTTACCCTGCTTCCACGAGCTTTTCTTATATCGTGCTCAGATTTTACAAGAGAAGCATCCAGTCAAGGAAGCTCTCTATCTAATTGCCAGATCATCTCCTCGTCGTAGTGGATCCAGTCCGCTCTCTAAGCACTACCGGCGGCCTTAACGATCTCCGAGACCTTCCTAGCCAGATCTTCGGCTTCCGCCTTGGTCGCGGCTTCAGCGTACACACGGACAGCGTCCTCGGTACCACTGGCACGGGCGAACGAACGACCCTGGCGAACCTTCTGCACCTCCTGGTCGATGCGCGCTTGAACGCCCTCGGGACTTGTCAGCTTGCGCTCAGCGTCTGTGGTTTTGAAGATGGTGCGGTCGCTGACAAGGACCTTGAGAAGGCGGTTGGGAAGGTCAGTGTAGGTCGAGAGCCACTCTTGAGGACCCCAGTGTTTGTGCGCAAGAACCACCTCGACGAGCAAGAAGTCGGAGAGCGCATCGCCAACAGACTGGTTGATGAGGTTGATGCAAGCTTGCAGGACCTCCTTGGCCTCCTTCTCGCCAGGGTTTCTGGGCTCGTACTTCTCGATGTTATCGAGGGTGTCGTGCGAGAAGATGACCGTGCCGTGACCGTTAGCCTCGAAGTAGACACCAATGTCAAGCTTCTCGGCGGCGTGGTGCAAGTACTTGACACCAGTAGGGGTGCAATCAACCTTGAGCTTCAGGTTCTGCTCGACGTAGTTTGTGGCAGCCCCGTTAGCGTAAGCAGTCTGCACAACACCGATCTTGATGGAGTCTGCAAGCCCAGCCTGGCGCACAAGGTCACCCAGGAACGACGCAACGAGCGTTGCAATGCGATCACCGTCCAGAAGGCGGAACACGTTCTGTTCGTCCTTGAAGTAGTACACGACACGATCAGCGTCGCCGTCGAGAGACGCACAGCGGTCACCAGGTCCAGCCTTGGAAGAGGGAGGAGCGCGCTGGTTGGTCTTGACATAGTCTGCACCGCACTATAACCATGGTCAGCAAAAGTCTTCGGGACACGGAGATTGTATAGCTCACGTCTACGTTGAGGCTCTCAGGCTTGATAACGTTGTCGTTAATGACAGAGATCTCAAGACCACCCTCATCCTTCGATGGCAGGTACTTGATGAGTTCCCTGAGCTTGGGTCCACCAACACCATTGGCGCCATCCACCGTCAGAGAGCCCTGAGGCTTCTTGCCGCGCAGTGCAGTCTTGAAAGCCGCGCCGAACTTCTCGTAGTAGCCCTTCTCGGTAGGTGTACCGTATGCATCCTTGGTACCCTCAGTGTTGAGGCAGCGGACCATGTAATGGAGCTGAGGTGTGGTGAGGAAGCCGTACTCCTTAACCTCAGCCTCGGCGGCCGCAAGACCGTCCTGGAGGCAGCCAAGGAGCCTCGCGCCTGATGCTCTTGTGTCGCGAGCGACGACAACACGGGCGGGTGTGTTCAGGTCGATCTTGAACTTTGCGGCGATTTCGTGGTAGTATTTGGAAACGTGCTCGGGGCTGGCCTTGTTCGCCATCTCAGTGCTGATGACCTCCCAGTCCTCCTACAGAGTATGTCAGAAGTATTCTCCGTCTCGTACTCGCTCCATATGGACTGATCTGGCTTACTTGCAGCATGTTGCCCTGCAGAATCATTAGCATGACGCTCGCACCCATAGGTTGCGTGTTCGTACCAAAGGCTCAACGAGCTTCACGCCGTTGTCCTGCGGAGGATTGTGGGACGCTGTGATCATGACACCGATCCATTTGCCTTTCAGGGCTCGCGATCGGAGAGCTGCGATGAGACCAACGCGTGTGAGGACGGAGTCGAGGACATCGCTGTTGCGGTCAGCTTCAAGTAGCGCGTTTGGAGGTGGACTGGGAGAAAGCCATACGCTTTGGTACGGAACTAGATGGCTGTTAGCGAGCCTATTCTGAAAACTTCACGGTGCTGTGCTTACTCCAGCTGTTCCGTATGTGTAGATGAGCCCCTCGGGCGCAGGGTGCTTCTGCGCAGCGTCGGCGATGGGGTCAGACATGATGAGGAGGAGCTGGGCGTTGAAGATATGGCAATGCAAGAAAAGGGTATCAGACGGAAGGCTCAAATTCAGTAAAGAGGAGAGAAGGCCAGCCGAAGAAAACCAAAGTGTCAATCGAGGCGGCGTGGAGAGGATTGGTAGCTGTTTAGGAGTAGACTAGCGGGGTACAAGCTTGAGCTGCAGATCAGCAACGTGCTTTCTATTTTGAGTGACGTTGCATCGCTCGTACCTGACGAGCTATTTGCGGCACAACGCCACTGCTGTTAACCGTCACTTTCAACGCGAGCTAACGACTGGTGAGAGCGACTGTAGAACGAGCCCGTGGAATTAATTCGAAAAGTGCTTGCACCAGTGGAAGCCCAACCGCAGACTGCGGGGCCTAAGGGCACATTGCCAGGGCCGAGCTTGACCGCCTCTTTGTGAGCAAGTACGTAAGATGGGGCCTTTTATGCCTGTACCTTGTGCGCGCTCAGAGGCAGTGCTTGTAGTGGAGATTTGAAGGAGACGTCAATAGCATTACATTCCATGCATGAACAGTGTTCGGAGAGATGAACTTGGCTGCCTTGTGAGAAGGAGCATCGACGGAGTCTAGCTAAAGAGTCGAAGAAAGCCCAGGTCCGCGCAGCTGTCAGATACTTATGAAGCTACTGCAAAAAAGAAAGGAACAAGGTTTCAATGCAAGTGCTTAGAAGCCCTGTGGTCCGAGGCCAGGGAACGGCCTTGGGTTGCCAAAGCCGCCGACCAACACGCTATGTCCTGGAACTGGGCTGCCAATCTCGCCCAGAGTCGCTGGCGGAGGCGCCATCTCGACGAACTTGATGTGTGACAGACGACCGGGCCCAGACTCTTTGTATTCGAGTGAGCCGCCGCCGTTGGTCTGCTTAATGTCGATGATGTCGCAGGCCGCCTTGATCTCTTCAGGCAAAACCGCCGGTTCGCTAGGGCTTCTTAGGTTGTCAATCTGCTGATGCACCTCTGATGCATCAACATAGCCGTCTTGTGTGTGCTGACGAGCGGCCACCATCTTGCATGCAGTACAGATCATCCGGCGCAGCCACTTGAGGCGTTGTTCGTTAGGACCACGCTCGTTCGTACGGATGTTGCCGACCGGGAACGGGTTGTTGAAGAAGGCAGATGTGGGCGAATTGCCCCAGGAGGCGCCAGAACCTAGGGAGAATGGCATGGGTGGTGTACCCCAGATGTTGCTGCCGGGTGCTCCGAAAGCAGAGAATGAATCATTCCTGGACGGTATCGGCGCATCTGCGAACCCAAAGCCCATGGGTGTTCCTCTGAAAGAGCTGTGCTGCTGTACGCTGGCTCTTCGCTCAAGTGGCTCGGGTACGTATTCGGCATCATCAAGTAGAGCCTTGCTACCCAGATGGTCCGCAAGATCATCAACATCAGGACGCGACTCATCGTCGTTCGCCTTGTTGCTTGAAGGCCGCTTGATGGGCGTTGGTCGTTGAATTGGCTGTGCCTGAGGGCCAGAGACAGGGCTATCAACACTTGGCAGTCTGTCAAATGACCCAGATCCTTGTCTCGAATGAGGTGACATGGCCATACCGAATCCAGGGATCGGGGTTGGTCCCCCAAAGCCTGGCATAGGACCAAATCCAGGAGGACCGTCCATAGGGAATCCACGACCCATCGGCATGCCTGGTGGAGGAAAGCCACGGAAGTTCTGCGTACCAAGCTGTGGTGGAAACGGAGGCATGCCCGGACGAGGAGCCATCATGCCAGGTAGCATTGAGCCTTGACCGGGAAAACCGTTGAGACCTGGTGGCATTCCTCCCATATTCAGCCCTGGTGGCCCTGGCATACCGGGTGGAGGGCCTAGCGGAGGCATCGGTGGTAGTTGCTGGCCATGTTGGAGATGGTTCTGGTGTGGCCCCGCCGCGGGCCTTGTCAAGATGGACCTTGGCATCGTTGGTCCATTGGCATTTGTGGGCGACGTTGACTTGCTCGTGCCAGGTGCGGCCTGTGATGTGTTTGGCGAAGAGCCATGCGAACCCTGCTGCGAAGTCCGACGAGGTCTGTTCGGGGTTGGCGCCTTAGGCAAGGCTGGAGTAACGTGAGGCGAGGGCATCCCAGAGGACGTCTGCTTGAGCAGCTGTGGTGGTAGCGCAACAGGAGGCTGCGCCGCCTTTCGTGCGCCAGCTGCCGCAGCCTGTCTGTCTGCTTTTGCCTTTGCATCGCGCTCTTTCCTCTCTTTGTCCTCCTGAATCCTCTTTTCACGGGCCTCCTTCTCCTTCGCTTCTCGCTCCTCGCGCTCTTTTCGCTTTGCCTCCTCCTTGGCCTTCCTTTCTTGCGCCTTTGCTTCCCGCGCCTTCCTTTCGGCTTCCTGCTGTCGTTCGCGCTCGTCTTGCTGACGCTTCTGACGTTCGGCTTCCTTGCGCTGCTTCTCTTCCTCTTGGGCTTTGCGTTCAGCCTCTTTCTTCCTGCGCTGTTCCTCCCGCTTCTTGCGCTGCTCTTCCAACCGCTTCTCCTCTACAGCTTTCAGTTCAGCTTCCTTGGCGGCGCGCTCAGCTTCTTTCCGAGCTTGCTTCTCGGCCTGCTCCTGCCTTTGCCTTTCCTTTTTCTCTTTCCGTTTCTGGGCCTCTTTGAGCTTCTTGGCCTCTTTTTGATCCTTGCGCTCGTCCTCTTCTGCCAGTTCCTCGAGCAGCCGCTGCTGCCGTTCTGCTGCCACCTTCTCTCGATACGCCTGAAGGACTCGTTGCTCAAACATGCGCGCTGCAAATATCTGGAACATTCGCCGCCCCTCCTCCATCCTCTGCTCTTCCGTCATCGTATCCTGCAATCCATTAGCCAAGATACCTGCGATCTCGCCAACAGTACGCACGTCCTCGTCCTCGTCGTCCTCGTCGTAGTCGTCGTCCTCGTAGCCTTCTTCCTCGTCGCCCTCGTCATCGAAGTCGTCTTCTTCTGGTGGGGGTCCGTGATTGTGGCCGCCGTGGGTTTGATACATGCTGGGATGTGCCTGGTATTGTGCCTCCTCTTCTCTCTGCATCCTTCGCTCGGCAAGCTGCTCCATCATTTCGATGAACTTCTTCCCGTCGTTTTTCAGCAGATCGTCAGCCACAGTTAATATACCACCTGTTTTCCGCAATCAGCGTTGTTCCCATACCAAGATAGCAGCCACTCACCTTTCACCTGTAGACTGCTGCCAAAGTGGATGAAGTCAGACGCTTCGGGCGGTGGAAGACTACGGTCCTCGGAGCTGTAGTCGGCCTCGGAAGAGATGTCGCTGTTCGAATAGTCCTCTTCGTCGTCGCCCGAGTATTCCTCGTCGTCGTCTTCCTCGTCTTCGTCGTCTTCGTCGGGGTAGTGGCGGCCGTGCTGCTGCTGCGGAGGCGGCGGGTGTGTAGTCATGAGAGGGCGGGGGTGAGGGGCACTGGAGACATGACGGTAATTAGCATCTGGCAGGAAACTACCGACGTCTTGCTGAAGGTGCGCGTACTGCTCGAGTTCTTCATAATAGGCATCATATAGAACTTCCAGCTCCTCCTCGATGGCGGTGCGTTTCCTCCCGCAGACGGAGCAGCTGCACGAGTGCTTCTGCTGTTCCTTCATTTTACGCAGGACAGCTTCCTTTTCGATTTTGACGAGCGACTTGCGTTCGTCTTCGCCGAGGGACAGCCAGAAGTCGCGGATGCGCTCGCGCTCCTCCTGGGTGGAGGTGTTCCATATAGGGTGTTTCGTCTTGGGTGCAGCGGCTCGCGCGTGTGCAGGCACGGGACTGTGTCGCGACACGACGTGCTGCGTGTAGGCGAGCGGAGGGGGCGCCTGGGAGGCTCTCTTCTTGCGCTTTGACTTCTTGGCACTGCCGCTGGCTATTGGAGCGTGGCCGTACGCCTGCTGGTAGTGACCGTTTGCGCCGTAGGCGTGTCCCTCGTAGTGCTCGACCTCCTCGTCCGAGTAGAACTCGGGCTCGTCGTCGTACTGGGCGTCGTCCAGCTCGGGCTCTGCGAATTGGGGGGCAGAGGGGCGGGCGTGGGCCGACGGCGGCAGGCCAGACAGGCCGTTCTTTGCAGGCAGCACGGGGGCAGCGGGCTCCTGGGCGGCCTTCTTCGCGGCCTCCTTCTCGCGGCGCTTCTGCTTCTTGCGGTTCACGGCGCTCGGCTGGGGAGCGTGTGCGGCATGGGTGCCATTGGAGGCCATGGCAGCGGGGGAGGGCCCTTGGGGGGCGCGGGCCGTGGGCGAGAGCAGGGCGGGGGAGAGGGCGAGGGAGAGGGACGCGGTGCTGGCGGCGACGTGGTGCTGGCGGCGACGTCAGAGGAGGCTCTGCAGGCGGTGGCACGTGAGTCGCAGGTCGCAGCTCCGAGTGCTGGCTCGCGGTGCGCGGTGCTGGCGGGGCCGGGGACTCGCACCGGACGCACTGGACGCACTGGACGCACTGGACGGCAGGCAGGCAGGCGCGGCCGTCTGCGCGGTGGGCAGCGGGCAGCGAGTGGGCAGGGCGGGCGTCGCGGGCGTCGCGGGTCGTGTGCGCGGTCGGGCTTCGCGGTGCTCGCAGTGCTCGCAGTGCTCACAGTAGTCAGCTATCCTCGATCGGCCGTGGTGTTGTGTTAGGCGCGGCTTGGCGTCGAGGGTCCCTTCGCAGGCCCGGCTGGAGACGAGGCGAAGGCGCAGCAGTCCGTGAGGCCCCAACTGGCAGCCGCACGCCCGCACGCCCGCACGCCCTCACAGCTACAGCCTCTACACACTGCAGCCTCCTCCGTGCCCGCTCTATTCTTGACTCGCCCCGCCCGTGCTCGACGCCCTGCAGCCAGCACCGCATCGCATCGCGTCGCTTCGAACCCGGCGCCGCCGACCGCTGCTGCTGCGTCGCCCGCCCTCCGACATTCTTAAAGCCCGCGCTGCGCCGCTGCTGTCTCGCTCCCAGCCGTCCCCAACTGTCGCACCTCGCCCACTCGCCCACTCGCCCACTCGCCCACTCGCCCACTCGCCCCCTCGCCCCCTCGCCCCCTCGCCCTGCACTCGCTACCCTCACTCGCTCCACTCCCCTCCCCCCGTGGAACGTTTCGCCCAGCCGACTCTCGCTGTCTCGCCCTCGACACGCCTGTCCGCACGACGCGCTCCACGCTGCCTGCACCCCCCGCCCCCCGGCCGCTGCAGTCGCACCTCTCGAGACACGCCGCATTCCATTCTCCTACGCGCACCGGCTCTGCACGACCCAGCAGCACCGCCCACCGTCAACTAGACGTCGCCCGCGTTGCCCTCGACGAATCGCCCACCAGCTGCCCAGCCAATCGCAGCTCCCCCCAAAGCCTGCTGCGTTGTACTCGGCACGTCATCCATCATGTCTCAACAGCAGAACAATGGCGACCCTGTTATGCGTAGGTACGTCGCAATTCTGTTTTTCGTCTTTGCCGTTGGTTATCAGATTGCACCCTTGTTTATTGCGCCGTACACACGTCGATCATCACGCCTGCGTCTGCATCACCTGCATTTCCACCCCTGGCCTCTTGCAAGGCCTCGACTGCACCTCTCCTGTCGTTTCCTCTCGCCGTCCACCGTCCTGTATCACCCCACCGCCCCAGCAATGGCATTCTGCACTGCGCGCATTGTTAGGAGCTGTCGCGACCCCGGCCCAGCCGTAGTCTGCGTTGGTGCCCCGGTCCGACCACACCTGGTCTAAAAATAGGGCATTGTACATGCAGCCCCATGTCCACTTTTTATCGACTCTCGCACATCTTATATCATTCTTGGGTTCAAGATCGTCCTGTTGCATCTCCTAACGCTTCACGCACACGTATTTCTAGCCGCATCTGCATTCGCTTCCGCCTGTGCAATACCTCTCTCGTGTCCTCGTGCACCGTGCTGACCTGAGACCACCAGGAAATTAGTAATTATCGGCGATGGAGCTTGCGGCAAGACTAGTCTTCTCAGCGTATTCACCCTCGGCTACTTTCCCACTGTGGGTACCTCCTCTCCGAGCTGCGCCAAAGCTCAGCTGGCAAGGTAGCATGCTAATATTTCCTGCAGCGTTACGTCCCCACCGTCTTCGAAAACTACGTTACAGACTGCAGAGTAGACGGCAAGTCCGTCCAGCTGGCTCTTTGGGATACCGCAGGCCAAGAGGATTACGAGCGCTTACGCCCCCTCGCTTATAGCAAAGCGCATGTCATCCTCATCGGTTTCTCCGTCGACTCACCTGACTCGCTGGAAAACGTCAAGCACAAGTGGGCTGAGGAGGCCCGCGAAAGGTGCCAAGGCATCCCTATCATACTTATTGGCTTGAAGAAGGATCTCCGCGACGACCCTCTCGCCCAGGAGGAAATGAGGAAGAAGTCTCTCCGTTTCACCACTCCTAAGCAGGGTAGTGACATGAAGGAGATGATTGGCGCTCGCAAATACCTCGAGTGCTCCTCGTTGACAGGAGACGGTGTCGACGACGTATTCGAAGCTGCTACGCGCGCTGCATTGCTCTCCGTCGACAAGAAGGAGGGCGCCGGCTGCGGCTGTGTGGTCCTATGAGCGACCTGGCCATTTACTCGGCGAGCGAGTTCGCACATTATCAGCATTGGGCGGCGTTATTCTCTTGGGCCATCACCGATTGCCAGGCGTTGTTAGCGTTTGCGGCATATTCTTCTTGTGTTGTTATCTACATCTTCTGTTCAAAAAAGCTCGTGTAGCAAGGGTGGAAGAATGCTTCAGTTCTCGAGAACATATTAAGCATAGGGTTGTTGCCAAAGAGCGAGTAGGAGGCCTGACGGACTAATGATGATACGGACTATCATCTACACTCATTTGTGCATATTTTGGGGGAAGCATAGCTCGGGAAGAACATGGGTGGGAACAGGCATAGCATGTGGTTGCCAAACGCTAATATTATCACGTATTGCCATTGTCGAGACACAATCTCCCTGACACGCAGACCAATCTTTTGTGAAGTATGGATCTTATCCTACAGACACGTACATGTGCCACATGCTCGCCAACCAATATAATACATACTCATCGCAAACCCCCCATCTCTCTAATTCCGCGTCCACTCATGATTCCACCCCTGCCGACTCGGAAAATCCGTCTGCACCCTCGCATACTCAACCGGCACGCTCCCCCAAACCCCCCTCTTAATCATCGCACTCCTATACAGCCTCCCCACCTCCCTGCCCCTCACTCCAAGCCGCCCTGCATCCGGGCCCTGACCCCCAGCCTCCTCCTCGCTGACCTTGTTGCCGTGAGAATCCATCAGGCGCAGGTGCTCGCACGCAGCGCGCATCGACATGTACTGCCGCTCTAGCTCGCGCTCCTCGGCCCAGCGCCGCTTGCGCAGGAAAAGCATCCAGGCGCGGTGGATTGTCCAGTGGCGCAGGTAGCGGTTGCGGGAGAAGTGGAGCGGGCGTGGTGTGAGCGGGTGCGAGAGGTGGTAGCGGATGTTTGCTGGGTTGCGTCAGCGCTCTTCTTCTTCTTCTTCTTCTTCTTCATATATCCCATGTCTGTGGAGAACGTTGAAACCGGTTCTCAAGATTTGCTTCAAGGGACGTACTTATCCTGGGATCTTTCCCGGGCCCTTTAGCCCGCTTCTCCAGCCGCGCTGTCGATGAGAAGTGAGATGTCGACGCGGGTGTGCTCGATGCGCATTGTGTGGCGGGTGTACGGAAGATGGAGGAAGTGGCGCTGAAGGGTCTGAAGACCGGGCGGAACGAGGAGAGATTCATGGTGGGGTGACAGGCGGCGCGATGTGATGGTGGTGAGGGCGCGTTGGGAAATGTTCGGTTTCAGGCGCCAAGCATCCTCGACCGGCCGGCGCTAGAGCGGAGTTCGGACGGAGGACTTGGACTCTCTTCAGTGTCTCTCGGACGACAGAAAAAGCCGTATATAAGGCCAGATATCAGCCGCCAACGCGGATCTGAAATGCGTGACTCTACATCCCATTTGATACTTCTAACATGCGCATCAGTACATCTAGTGCTACCAAAGAGTCTATAGAGCCGTCTTTCTTCTCAACAGAACGGTTGGCATATTGAATCCAGGATTGCCTCGTATACGCTATTATGGGCAAGTTGAATTGCTACCGACTTTATCTTGTGCTCAAGAGCCAGCTAGGTAAGAGCCCTCATGTCTGGGCTATCGAGTGCGCGCTTTCCGCTTTGGTCCTCCACCTCTCATCTCGCAGATCACAACACCCAACATCAGACCTATCCATTCGTAGCCATCGTTTTCTTGTAATCATCGCTACCTTTCGTTTATTTCAACATGATCACACATTTCGAACCTCGCCTCGGGGATACATTCTCTGCGTACGGACAGGCCACCAACGACGTCGTGCAATGGGTCGCATCCACGGCGAGGTCAACAGGCTCAGTTGCGGATATCTTTGACGGAAGATCAGGAAAGCATCGTTCTTTTATCAACACACTCAGAGGGTGCGGTATCGGAGTACCTTTATCCCTAGATGAGCCCAAGGCGAGAAAGCACCCTTCCACGAAGCCCGCGCAACAGACCGCCAAAGCACCTGAGACCGAGATCTCTTACGAGACGCTGGGTAAACTCGGCAGAGTTATCGCAGACGAAAGCAAAGTCGAAGTCGATTACAACGTTCTGGTGGCACTCAAAGGCATCATCCACGCTCGAAAAGGATTTGCTACCTAGTGTGTTCGCAACCAGGAGAAAGGGAAAGTAACAGAGAAGATGAAGCAGAACAACAAGTGGCGCCGCCGGATCATACGTGTGCTGGAGACACTCTTGGAGGATCTTCAGAGCCGTCCTCCGAGCCCAAAACAGTTAGCAGACATGCACAAGCTCGCAAAGCTGGCCGACAACCACTCAGGCATTGAAGTCGCGGAGTCTCTCTATTACTGGAAAGCCATGACGGTACCGAAGACGAAAGACAGAGTCGTTTACAAACTGCAGGACTGTCTGGAAGATACAGCTTTCAAGGTGTTTTGCTGCATGCAGGACGCTACCTATGTACGACTCTACTCGGCAAGAGTATGGCGCGAGTTTGCTCTCGGTGACATCGGAGTCCAGACAGCCACGCTTGTTACGAATGGCGCTGTCGGCCTACTTCTTAAATTGTCAAAGCACATGGGTGTTATGTTCGATCAGTCTCAAAACAGCAATTGGAAGGTACGCATCTATAGTGCAATCGATCTGTTCATGCGACGACACATTGCCAACGACTTGAAACACGAAGATACGCGCCCAGACAGTATCAATCCAGCCTTCGAGGATGTCGGTCTTGCAAGGCACGCGACTCGGAAATTGGGCTTCTATGCGAGCACCCTACAGTGCTCTCAATTGTCGAATTTGCTCTCGAAGGCCTTTGGGTCAGACGAAGCTCTGGATCCGTCCTCGCTCTCGTTGGAAGAGAGGCGCCTGCTCAAATCCTTGGCTCAACTAAGATGTCTCGAGTATCTCCACGACGAAGCCTCGGCCACATTCAAGGATGACTACATTTTCGGCATAGCCATGAGCTTAGGGCTTGGTTTGATGGAGCCTTGCGCCGTGTTTGCCGTACAAATGCTCTATGATATCCAACAGGAAATCGATCCCCAGAACGAACCACTCGAGGACATTGTTGAAACGGTGGCCTTGGACTTTCTCAACAGATACGACAATTACAGCGCAGAGTGGAGGAAAAAGACTCCATATGGAAATTTCCCGGGGAGAATCGGGCTGATGGAGTGTCATCAGAGCTTCCTTGGCCACGTAGCCTACTCTGAAAACAGTATACACGATGAGCTCGCGCGATTTGAACACACAATACCCGGACAGCAGACCATTCCAGACTTCAACATCGTACGCTATGTTCCACTTCTCGTTGGGCAGCTGGTATATCGATATCAAGAGTGTTACCACGAATGGTTTCTTCACATTGCGAACAAATACGGCTTTATTCTGACAGCTATGCATCTTTACAATGCAGCTAAAAAGTCTGGATCTTTGCTGCCGGGAGCTCATTGGGCCGACATGGAATTGATCATTGATAGTCAAGTCAAACACGACCCTTTCAAAGGCTCATCGGCGAACAGTGGTACGATGTTTCTGAAGAATTTCTGCGATGCGTATGGCCTCAAAAGCGACAAATTCACTATCGGACACAGACTCACGCATCCGGAGCAAGTGCAGAACGATATTCTCCGAGCAGGTCGCTCTCCCAATCCTCTTGAAAGCCACTCATTGTATATCAAAGTTTCCTCAGAGATTACGAGTCGGCTCGGGTCTGAAATAACGGACCACCGCTATCCCAAGCTGCAGGCCTTGGCTGAATACCAATTGGATGCCTTATCAGTCCACGGAGCGCCCCACACCATCGGCATCCTCATTGCCGCGAAAGAAGTGTGCGAGATCGACGAAGAGGCCCTCGGTTTCGATATTTTCGGCCTCCATATGATATGCAAGAAGCTGTTGACAAGCATCCGCAATGCTTGCTTCGCGGATGCCCCAGACGACTATCCTGCCGTCAGATACGATGGTACGGAGGGGCTCAACACTACAATGGCCGAGCTAATGCGTGATCTTCTGGATTGCCCCCGTCATCATGGAAGAATGTGGCCAAAAGCCATGGAGATCTTGGCCGATGTTATCAGGCGAGAAGGCTCGGCATGCGAGAACATGGCCGTTGAAAGGCTGAATATGACAACATTGAACTCCGTCTGTATGAACAGCGACGACCCGATGGACGTCGACGAACCTCAGGTCGGTATTGGATCGTCTGGAGCCTTGCTCTCAAGGAGCAGAGACGATGGTGAAGATCTCCCTGCACCTTCAAAGAGACCGAAACTGGACTCCTTTGGGCGACCATCACGAGTGCAATCCGATCGATTAGAGGAATGGCACCGCCTGCAACAAGAGACTATCAGAGAGCTGTCGAACCTGAGGGTCGAACAAAGCGCTTCCATTCACTGCCTAGTTACGTCAGCGGACAGAATATTGGCGTCGTGGGCTCCAGAAGAAGGCCCGAAAATGATGCAGTAAGCAAGCGTCTCGTTTGGTCGTTCATTTTGCTGACCATCTTTAGAACCGTCATCTATTTCGAAGCCCTGGTAGAGTCGTGTCAGCTCGGTGAACTGAGCATAGAGATTCTTGGGAACGGAGACATTATGCTCAGGCGAGACGAGAAACCGAAGGCTATTGTTACACTGAAGCCTTTCGAGGTCCAGGCGCTGGAGCTGTATGACTAGAACAGCGACAGCTGTCGATGTTGAGATGCACGTGGGAATGTGGGAGTTCTGCTTCACGTTAACAGTGTGCCATGTAGTCACGCTGTTACTCGCATGTGCTTGTTGAGTGAGCAGCCGAGGAGATTCGTGCGAGTCTGTTCACATTGGAGATACTTGGACAGACTAAACATGAGCTTCTAGTAAATCCGGAGACAACTGGTGCTCGACCCAGCTTCATCGAGGAGCGGATTGACTCTCTATTGGCTATAGTTCAATCGTACTGTTCTGTCTGGCTTCTTCACAACAACAGAGCGAGTATGTATACGATCCAATCGTGCTCTGCGAAAGTATATCATATGCCTTGCTTGATTCTGTCAAATACAGGACTCCAATCTAGACTTGTACCCAGGTACTAATCACCATATTCCTCCAGTCGTCACCTTTCCACCCAAATTTCACACATCATTACTCAGCTGCGACCGCTCACATAGCTTTCACATTCACCGCCGCCTCCCAAAACTTTCCCTCAAGCATCGCCTCCGCCAACCTAGCAGCCCGCTCTCCCTTCTCCTCCTCCATACCCTCCTCGTCTACAACCATCTTATACGCCCCTCCAAGGCCTGTATACGGACCCGACCAAACGGCAGGCCATTTCGAGTCGCAGAACGCATTCCCAGCCCCAACAACAACACGCCACGAGCCATCGTACCCAATCGAAACACCCACGAGATGCTCAAACCCAAAGGCCTTGAGTGAGGTGTGGTTCTCGAATACCCCAATCTAGGGATGGTTGGTCGTGCTTATTGAGCGAGGCATGTTGTTGCACTTACGAAGCAGGCGTTGCCTTTGCGCCAGATAACCAGGCGCTTTTCGCTTTTGAACACGGCTTTGAATGTACTCACCATGGGGTCTGTGAAGGACATTAGGCTGTCCGGGGCATTGTTGAAGAGCGTGGTCGCGACTGCCTGCTTGAGCTGGAGAACGCTTTTGGGCTCTGGCGTGAGGTGCTTGGCGAGGGGGTTGATGCGATTGTGATCCTTTGGGTAGGCGAGCTGTGTTCATCAATGGATGAGGGCTGGGTAGTTTTGCTGTGGATAGTGTCGCTGCTTTCTGAGTCGCATTGGTTGGAGGAGGTCTCGTGGTCCAGAATCATGGGGGTGGTGGCAGGCGCGAAAGGCATGTTGGAATATGAGGTGATGAGGAAGGGGTTCCAAGGAGAGGTGTCGGCGGGTGCGGTGTTGGTGGAAGTGATGCGGGTTGATATAGGGGAGATGGGAACAGGCCTGCCGTGAGTGGTGAGGTGTGGACGAGCGCTGGTGAACGTGAGCGATGATACTTATGGTCACGGGCGGGATTGTAGAGACGGTGCATTTAACCTGCGTTAGCTTGTGCTGTTGGATTTGAATCCATCGAATGATTGGGTTCACAGTGAGGACTGGCTGCGGGCGCGACGCATCTTGGGAACGAATCGTTTGCATGACTGGCGAACGGCAACGTTGCCATCGAGACTATTGGCAGAAGCACCATTGACGCCATCGCATGATCTACTGAATGAGGTCAGTCCTGGTTATGTGTGTTCTCAAAAGTCGATCGAAGCATGATTGCACACTGACCCTACTTAATCATCTTGTGCGCGAAGCACTGCCTACTGCTATGAATCGATTTTAGCATTCAAAAAAAAGTCCTCGGTCGTACAGTGGAGTGATCCAAAGCTGAAAATTAAGCTAACTTTCGCATTCCATATTTGAGATTTGAAATCCTGGGCGTCGCTCTTATGCAGCGTCAGCTCTGGGCTACGGTGCCGAGCTTGCCTTGGTCAAGGAAGCATAATCCCACTCTAGAATGTGTCAGTAAATTTCACGACATGCATAAATCGCCCTCACTGATCCGAGTCTTTAAATGCTCGCCCCCAGCATCTCATCCTCTCATTGCTGTACGCGTTCGAACCCAATCCGGATAGAAGCGAGGTGTTAGAAGTCCCGGAGGTCTGATGAGGGAGAGGTAGCTCAGCTGCACTGGATGGCGGTCCTTCTAGATGCAAAGAAATTCGGTTCCGTGGTCGGCGGACTTGCTTTCACTCGGCCAAGTCAATGACTGACAGGGCCGCGGATAAAGTGAGTGTAGGACGGTTCCTTCACCTCAATACCGAACATTTGCCGTATAAAACCTCTGCGCCCATTCTACTCGACAGTGCATACACCTCCAAGACCGTTCATACCCAATCTCAGTTTTATTCCTGTAAGTCAGGCCAGCGTCCGCTCCTGTGCTATATTTGATACTTGTCAGGCTCAAATGACTCCAACGTCTACCCCTTTCAAGGCCGAAGCACCAGCCGCTGAACAGCCTTTCAACATCTTCTGCGATGAACATACAGCACATCAACCCGGCTCCTCAGCGTCCAACGAAGACTTTCCCGACTCCAACAACGAGAACGATCCAGGCGCTGCCGCTTCCAAGACCTTCAGCAAAGCCACCCCACTCTTTCCAACTCCCCGACCCGTTGGACGCGCACCCTTGACCGATATCATACAAGAAGCAGTCAGTCGTCCACGCTCATTGTCTGCTGCTCTGGCTGAAATCGCTAAGCTGGAGGATCAGCTTGATGCCTCAAAGAAGCAAAACAAGGAGCTGAAGGGCGATATCGTGGCGTACCAGGACGCGCTTCACCAGGCAGATGTGGATTTGTATATTTTGAAGGGTTAGTCGTGACGTTCTCGTACATCATTGCGATGTCGTGATCAGCTGGGTCTCAATCACATTTGCGGAATTTGCCTGTGGTAAATACGGAGGTATGCGCGCACCGCTGCGCAGCTTGTCAGCGAGAGCAGGTGGAGGGCCAGCCTTGATCCTGCATGCATCCATACCAGGGCAAGTTTTTGGACTTATAAAGAATGGAGGGTGTTGATGTCTACACTGCTGAATGCGGTCCAGTCTTGTGTGTTTACATGCCTTCCCTGTCTATCTAACGCGTCGACGCTAGCGCAGCCGCGGTGCAATCTGCAGGGCGGTTCGCGCAGCCTCGATTCCGACCTTGGACGTCCCTCCTCGATGTCAACGCCGCTCATCGCAACAGCAGCCCAACATTATCAATACTAACATGCAGCAATACTGAACGCCATACGCTATCCAGAGACATTGAGGACGCGCTAGAGTGATCGACTTGTGTGCTCCCCGGCTATCCGCGTGCACCGACCGCTCGAGCAAGTCCCAGCCACATCAAACAGTCTTAAACATTCTCTTCACTGTCTTTCACTTTCGCTATCTGAGTTTCTGGGAGAATCGATAAATACATTCATCTATACTCGCTTCACTTTCGTAGCTCAGCTCCACAACAAGTTCTCTCAACAGTTCGTACAACGTCACCATCGCCATGGAGTCTTCTGAGGGTCAGCTTGCTTTGATCAAGGTGTGGGCCGACGACACCAACTTTGATATCGATTACACCAGAACCCCGAAAGCCAACTTCGCAGGTTTCGCGAAAGCGAAAGGATGGGTGGGAGGAGACGCAAACTGGCGGTCGCATTGGGAGGCGTGTTTCAAGGAAGAGTATCCGTTTGGTCGCCGAGGTGAGCGTTTTTCAGTACCTGGTGAACGTCTTGCTTGGTCTGGTGCTGACAACCCCAGATGTCTCCGCAACGCCTGCAGCACCTGCAGCCGCTCGCGACTTGGTGATCAGCTCTCAACGCCGCCTGTCCAACAGCTCGGACAATTCTGTTGCTTCCGTTGACTCTGACTACTCCATAATCTATGGACCTTCCAGTGTTCAATCACTCGACACTAACGGCTCGGTCTTCGGAGGTGTCCTGCTTGATATAAGGAACGCATCAATCGAGCCCGCCCAGAACGATGTCCCGGCCGCCACTTCCGAGACCCAACTTTCCAACGCCCTCGACAACTTGACTTTGTCTGCGGCAGTCCCGACAGCGGTAGTACCTTCTGGCGTACCGGATGATTCACATCCAGTTCCGAGGGCGAGTGACTTCTGGTATCAGTATCCCGGCTTCGAGCCAAATCCAATCGCTCCCTTCAAGCACGAGTTTGGGCGCTTGTGCAGACATGTTGGCACCCAGTCGAAGAAAGAAAAGAAGAACCTCCAGACAGAAGCACTAACGGCTGAGATCAAGCATCATTATGGCGCTAATCTGAGCCGACTTGATCGCTGGCAAGAGCTGTGCGAGGAGGTTGGCATCGAAAGGATTCCCACTTCAGTCACGCAGTGTCAGAAGGAAAGTGCAACTCACTCCTCTGAGATCCCTGCCTCATAAAAACACGGTTTCCGTCTGGGTATCACTAACGTACCGCAGGTCCTTAAGCCTGTCTTCGTCAACCTGTTCAACCTCGTTGATCACCGCCGCGACCCACAACTGGAGGTGCTGCGTTTCCAGTCAAGAAGCGAGTTCAACAAGTTCACTCGCAACGGCCACGAGTTCCCCCGAAACTGTGCGAAGCAGGAGGGGTTCATCAAGGTTCTTCTGAAGAAGATGTGAGGCATGCATGGTTTACGTGCTTGCCTGACGCGTGGATGTCCCATTGGCTCATGGCATATCGAACGATATACCTGCAATGATGGAGTGACATGTCACGCAGCTGAATGTAATACATAGCGACGGTGTTTAGGTTGATTGGGTTCTGGTTCGGGACATGAGCGTGCATGGGAGCTTCACTAGATTGTTAGCCTCAACGAGAGCAGCAATGTCAACTGATGCAGATGGAAAGACAGAATGCGACTATGGCAAACACCATCACATTGGACATCAAACAATATTCCTTCAACTTTGATTGCTATTATCTGGAGACAAATTGTTGCCTTGTGACAACAAAGGTGCCAATGTTGTGCTCTGATGTTCTGGGTGTCACCACGCCGCACAAGCCTTCACCTCACTGTTCACGACTGATTAACTGAGCCGCATGAGCCACCACTTGGCACTGTCGATAGCTATATATATGATCATCTGTCCTGATTTTACAGAATCTCAAACAATAGTTATCGAGCGTCTCACAGCTACTTGACTTCAGCCCAATGACTTCGCAGAACAGTGTGATCAGCAGCGCATGCCGTATGTCTGAGAGCCCATGATGTATGAGCAAGTTACTGACGCATACTAGGAAGCGGAGTGTCAATAATGGGTACAAAACACTACAATGACGACTCCGACTCAACTTCAAGCCAGCATACTACGTCTGATCGAAGCGCGTCTGGCTCGTCGGAGGCGGACGAAAGCTACTTTGCTTCGCATGGCATCACGGCCGGTCCCAAAGAGGATTTCAACTCGCTCTTCAACCGACTAGCTATTAAAGAGGGATGGTCGAAGTCCCAGCGTAAGAAGCGTCGCCATGAGGCCATCGCTGGCGAGGTCGATGCCATCTACGGCACCGACAATACCAAGCTGGAGAAGTGGCAAGAACTTTGTCGCGATGTGCAGATCGAGCCTGTTCCTCGTTCTATCACCAAGTGCAAAAAGGTACGTGAGCACACACCAGGAAACGCCTACTCGTGCTGATCACCTGCTAGGCTCTCAGTAGAGTATACGTCAACTTGGTGAATCTTATCAACCACCGTCGCAACCGCAGTGTCCAGCTCATCTTGTTTCCAAACTATCAGGCTTTCCGTACTTGGACTCTCAGTGGCAAAAGGTATGGGGAGCGCATCTTCCCGAAGAGGCTTGCGAAAAACGAGGGCTTCATCAAGGCACTTCTGAGAGACTTGCGCTTGTCATGAGGGCAGCAGTGATGAATTCGTGACTCAAGTTGTATGCATGGAGATCCACATTATCATGGAACCAATTAGCAGATTTACGCTGATAAGATTGCATGATATTCCAGTTCAGGCTTTGAGTGATGTCGTAACACATGATGACCGAGCGAACACATAGACTAATTTGACTTTGGACTTTGTCTGGCCACCTTCGCCCTCCATCTGGTTCATGCTGACAGGAAAGTCGACGCGACGAATAATGACTGGAGATTATTGCGCTGGAGCTGCATAAGGGACGTGAGCAGATGCTTGGGAGTGATTGATTGTAGGTGTGCTAATGCGCTCGTAGGTCGTGAGACAAAGCTCCTTCAGCAAGGCGCGTAAGCAAATACGTTGCCCCATGAGGATGCTCAGGTCGCCAAGATTCAAGTTGAGGAAGAGAGATCGAGGCTCGAGCAGATGCTCGACAGGGAGAGGGTCTCTGGGGCAAACGGTTGACCGTAGGAGGTTAAGAGCGCAGGTGGGCATTTGACATCAATGCACTTTCCTGAGTTGCCTATGATCCTCTCGAATGCCAAGCAGGTGAAACAATGCGACAACGAACCGAAGCCTTGTCTTTTCAGACACCCACCTGAATGTAGTCTTCCTCCTCCTCAATGCCTATCAGATCGGCTAGAATCTCATCTGCCCTCTTGAACATGAAACTCACATGACCTTCTCCCTCCATCATGTGTAGACTAGCGCCTGGTATCAGAGACCTGGCCTTCCTGGCCATGGCCGCCGGGCAATTCACATCCTCATTGCCGTGCCACAATGTGAGCGGGCAGCTAGCATCACTACCAATATAGAGCTGGCTGAGCTCGAAACCCCATTCGCTTCCTTTCAGCCTTGCCTCCCAGCTGGCGCCTCGACTGCTGTGCGCGAAAGCTTCTCGCATCATAGCAACAAAGGTTAGCCAGTGCTTTGGATCCTTGATCACGGCCTGATCGCTGACATGGCGATTCTCGACCTCCTGCTCGAGCATGTCTTCAAAGACTTTTGGATCCGAACATCTGGCGGCTTTACCCATACTTGTGTCGAAAATGAACGAGGTCAGACCTGTCAACCATGGCGCAACCCAAAACAGCATTCTCGACTGCATCACCATGCCTGTCGTGCCGAACTTGACAGGATACATGCCGCTGACAATACTGACGCCCAGTAGCCTTGACTTTGGTATCCTCTTGACGCATGCCAGAGCATATGGCGCGCCGCCGCCGACGCCGAGTATGTAGAACTGCGAGATCTTGAGGGCGTCTGCGAGTGCGAGCACATCGACAGGCCAATCGAGGATTTGGCGGTTCGGTTGGTACGTCGAAAGGCCAATGCCAGGGCGGTCTGGCGCAATGAGGCGGATCATATGCTTCGTGCATGCCGAATGCCACAGCTTCCCTTCCAACCGCGATGAGGGAAAGCCGTGCATGTAGATGACCGTGGTGCGGGGCACAGGGCTGCCGTAAGTTGCGTATGACAGCTTTCGGCCATCTTCGAGCTGTATGTTCTCATTCTCAAGAACCGTGCTTGTGATCATGGCGACGGCGACCGTGGGTCGTTAGTGAGCCAGAATGGCTGCTCAAAACAGAATACAAACGTTCATAGCGAGGTGAAAGGGAAGTACGACTGCAAACGCACGCACTGCGCTCCTACCATTATAAGACGCACTTGCATTATGATCCAGAGGCCGGGAGGGATATTGCATAGATCACTGCCCGGGCTGTGTGTTGTACAGCGTGAATTATTTGGCGGGGGAGTCAAGCCCGAGGGAGGGACTTCCGTCCCAAGCGCCGCTAAAGCTGTCAGCGGGAAGGCGCTCCACCAACGCCGCCGGGGTTCGCGGATCAATTCTCACCTCACATGCGCGAAGGAGTCGCAGATGACCTGCTGTGCGTCCCTACGAACGTGTGTAATCGCCTCCCGTGTGGATATCGAAGCTTCACTCCGCCTCGCAGGTGCTCATGAGACTCACGTCCTTCCCCGCTCGAATGCGCGAATCGCTCCTGACACGATGATCAGCACACAAGGCGCAACAACGTTTGCTGGCTAGAGCTCAGGGTCCTCTTTCTCTTTTTGATTGGATGTGACAAGTATTTGAAAGGATTATCCGGGACAGCTCACCGCTCGTCTTGTCGCCTCGAAGACTGTTGCAACGGTAAGGCGGCAGCTCACTGCTGCTGCGGATGGAAACCAGCCTCTTGCCTTGGCGTAGGGACGCAGATGACAAAGAGCAGAACATGTCCACCGGATGGAAGCTCATAACAAGAATATTTCTGTCACAGTTTCTATCATTTGGTCCTTGTTGAAAATGTGTTCAAATATACAGTTTTGTGGCCTACGCGTCCTCGTTAGAGCACTCGAGCATTCCTCGCACGCAATCTCTCATCGTTTCTACCCGATATGGTGAACCCAGAAGCTACACCCCCCGCGCCAACTGCCATGGACGTCACTGACGACATTGTTGCTTCAGAACACAGCTCCGCTGCATTCTTTCAGTTAATTTTACGCCCATTCAGCAGAAGACTGTAGAGCTTTCCAATTGATTCATCAACATTGCACTCGATATGTGCCAAACCTACGCCGTCACGGTCTTTCATTCTACGTGCCCTTCGAGATCAGCTTCGACCGGCTGTCCTCCGCCAGGCCTCCTACTTGCACGTCTCATTGAGCAACAAATACATCGAGACTTTGATCACACGTCCGTTCTGACGTTTAAGGGCCTTCAGGAGCTTGACGTCGTAGGCCGGTTAGGTGCTCAGGATGTCGATCGCTCGTCGCTGGGCTGGAGTGTCATTTGGAAAGAAGCTCACGAGGACGCCCTAAGCCCGGTGGTAGAGATTGCGCAAAAGATGAAGGACGAATTCAAAGCAAGACAGCAAGATGCTGAAGTTGTCATGTGAACGGTCCGAGGCAAAGGTGGACACTGGAACGATGGCACAATCGCCGCCATTTAAGGCTTGCAAGTGATCCCACCTGTATGTTAAGATACCGGATCGACGACAGCGAAGCTTTCATCCCCGTTCGGAGGATAGGGATGAAATTCTGAAGACGCATTCCAGATACGCTCAAATTCAAACTCTCGACCTCTGGCAGAGTACCCGTGCTTCATTTTTGGCTCCTCTATATTGTGTGTTCCTGAATGCGAACACAGAAACAGCTTGCAACTACAGGAACCTACTCGCCCCCAGGGTCGATCGCCCTCACCTCAATCTCAATGTTGATGCACTGGCCCTTCTTCCATCCTTCGCTCTCTGTGAGATCACGTAAGATACTGTCGAAGCTATGCTCGAAGTCTAGGCTTGCCGACTTTACAAAGACCGTCTTACCTTTATCATCAGCTACTTTGTATCTCAAGAGCCACAATTTGGCCTGTCCTTGCTGTGCTGCTGACGGTTCAGAGCCAGCGTCCTCTTGAAACTCGTCTAGCAGATAGTTCTAAGGCAGGATCCGTGTCGAGCGAGATTCGGAGGACGTAGACGATATTTTCAAACAGATCGTAGTTATGTTGAGGGAGGCGCGCAGTTTTCCAGGCGAACCATCATATCGCGCAGCTGAGCTTAAATTTGGAGCGGACACGGCAATGTCCAACTGAGTGCCTAGAGATATACATCGCTGCTTTCAAAGCAACATCGGTGGCACGTGGGAGATGATGATCGGTCTTCGCGGCGCCAATGTCTCCGCTGTATCTGCTCTTCCACCTTCAAAAGACGTCGTAGCTCGTCCCGTGTCGTCAATGACCCCCTCTTATGATCCTGGGCCTTGTATCTGCACTTCTACACCGGTCGTTCCCAAGTCCTCATCGGGCTGTTGTCTAGTTCTGTAACTCGTCCAATTAAGTCAATCGAGCAAATGCCTTCCACCAAGTCTTTGATGAGGACGCCTGATAGCTTAATATGTACGCCGTAATACAGCAGCTCCTCCAACAGGATTGTTTATCTTTGATTCTTTTACCCTGTGGCTTGTAACAGGTTTCTGCGTCCGTTGTGTCTCGACTTGGTCGATGTGCGTGATGTTGCGGCAAGCGTCGTTCTTGGCAGCTCAAAGAAGATAGCTTCTTTGAAATTCCCTGCGAGGATACTGTTACCCTTGAAGTCTTCCATGAGGAACCGCTGCGGTACAAGAGCCAGTCCAACGGAAGCCTGAACCAGATCGATTGCGAGGGGCTGAGCTCAATTGACGCATCCAGACACGAGCATTTCAACGAGCAATTCACTGTAGCGGTGCCAGTCTCAGTGTCGTAGGCTACGATGATCGTATCTCTTATCTTATGGGAGCGGTTCGTTGGCTGGCACATCCAAGGGAGGGCGCGTGATTACTGACTTGTGTGTTGTAACTGTCAGTGCACCATTGCACATTGTATGAGCTGGGTGTGACTATATCAGTATATCCAACCTGGTCCCGCTTTTTGCCCATTAGCACCTCATTTGAACATGACCGACGAACTGATTCGTCAACAAGACATGAGCGAGGAGAGTGACCGGTGAGCAAGTGTTGGGCTCCACGGCTCGTACCTGCGTTCCTCGCTTGTGGCTTCCCTGTCAGCGGCTCGACGCCTGTCGCATAGGCGAAGCAGCAGGGACTGATCCTTGCGGCTACGTCATTGTCCACTCGTCAACTCTTCAAATGCTGCTCTCTTTCAACATCTACAATCGCCAACAACAGCCAGTTGTCATCAGAATACAGTCGTGGGACGAGGTACAAGGCGATGTTGGCGTTTCCAGCCCCCAATTTTCGTCG
This sequence comes from Didymella arachidicola, assembly GCA_016630955.3. NCBI lineage: Eukaryota > Fungi > Ascomycota > Dothideomycetes > Pleosporales > Didymellaceae > Didymella > Didymella arachidicola. The sequence continues at coordinate 915,158 of CM049986.1, forward strand.
TCCCGAAATGTATCCGCAACGACAGGGGCAGGCGAGCGACAACGCTCTATGCGGCTGTGCTCCCGTATTATTAGCACTGGCTGCACCCGCGTTCACAGCCTGATCTCGTTCCTGCCATCTTCCCATAACTCATGACCAAGCTTGTACTCACTGCTCGAAGACTCGAAATCACTTTCTAGTGTAAAGAGTCATCCTGTCCTTAGTTTCCCACGTCCCAGGTCGATCATCCGAGTGTATGGGCCGGCGATTGAGTCAGGCTGCTCAACACCATCGGTTGAACGAGTCGAGAAAGGCTTTGCGGCAAGGACCAGATCTTTGACAGATGAAGGTACAAGGACGCTTAAGTCAACTACAGTCGTACTGCTAGCTCGCACTTCGCCTGATTCTTCTAGCCCAGTCCAGTTCAGTACCTGCGCAAATGAGGTTGTGCTGTTGGGCTGAAGCTGAAAGGGACTAAAAGCGCCGAAGGCTGCAAGGCGTCCTTCAACCGTCTGCGGGATCAGCTTGAAGTCCCTGGAGCCTGCCCGGACGTCTGCATTGTTGTCTGCCCCGATAACTATTCTGCTTCCTTGGGCTGCAATCCTCAGATCGATCAATGTTGTAGTACAACCAAGACCAGAGAGCAAGAATGGACGATGTCCCATCTCCGCTGCACATAGGCTCGCCAAATCCTAGACAACAGCCATCAGTCGGTACAATCCCCGCCGCACTACGAGTAGGATCTCCTACTACCAAACGTGGCAATGCGCCGTGGGACTCACGACCAACGCTCACGCGAAAGAATACGTCAGGATCAAGCAGACTCTCACAAATCTTTCCATCTCGCCCGTCATCCATGTCGTCAGCCAGCCCGACCATCCCTGGTGCTACCTCGAGACGTACTTCCCATCCGCCACCTCTGCTACCTGCTGCTCAGTCGAGACGTACTTCACGGGATCCAGCACCTCCGCCGCCGCCCATCTTCTCTGATACCGCTGCGTACGAACCGTCAGCCAATCCTTTCAATAATCAAGGGACCTCATCTTTTCCCAAGACGCATAGTAGTACTAAGAAGTTGTTAAGTCGGCTTACGTCATTTCGTGGAAGAGGGACGTACAATCGCCTTCATGATGAGGGTTCAAACATGGGCAGGTACCGCTTGGACGTTTTGGAAGAGGGCGACGAATCCTTTCATTCGAGTCCAGCAGGGCCCTGTGCAGTGCAGATGAATCTCATTGATCCTACACAGGAAATGGGCAGCAATCCGAGTGCCTATGATCCCAGCGAAGCTGGGTATGCTGCTGAGTACGAACGACTAGAGAGTCAGTTAGGTCTTGGTGCAGGCATGAAATCAATATTTGAGAGGCCTTTTACACATGTACCATCACCAATGGGACCCGGAAGCTATGCTAGGCAGCCACATAAGGAATCAGGTACAGACATGGGTGTCCTTCAAGCTCGAAACGCGCAAGAAGAAGCGGAGAAAACGGGTGATATAGTCGCTGTTGCAGGAGTCGCTGTTGATATCAGCGATTCGTTTGGAGGTGCCGATTTCGAGACACGCAGCATATTGAATGGCTCCACACACCACGACAAAGGCGAAGCTCAAAAGAGTTACTTCTTCCCGGTAGATCCAGATATGCCTTCTTGGCGTCCTTTGACTATGGGATGGCCATGGCTCGCGATGCTCACCTTCATCGCACTTGCTCTGGCTGCTGTTCAAGAATTCCTGTGTCAGAAATCCATCGCGGCTGAGAAGAACGGACTCGGACTTGCCCAGTTCAAGAAAGCAGACGAGCTCTCTCTTACGGTATTCTTTACCTGGAAGTATGCACCCATCATCATCTTTGTTTTCTACGGCATATTGTGGCAAATGTCGGACTTCGAAGTCAAACGACTTGAGCCTTACTACCAACTGAGCCAGAAAACAGGTGCTACAGCTGGCGGGTCTCTAAACATGGACTATCTTACATTCATGAGTTGGCTCGTTCCGCTAAGGGCTCTACGACATAGGCAGTATGCAGTCATTTGGAGCTCCCTTGGCACTCTGGTCGGTAGTAGCCTGGTGCCCGTACTCCAATCGGCTTCAATTAAAGTACATCCTCCGAAGGAAGAGCGATTCAGCGATAGACCAAAGTATGTACGCATCGATCCTCCCTGGTCTCGAGCAGTTTCGGGTTGTCTGGTCTTTGTTGCTATTTGTGGTGCGGCGTTGATGTACGCTATGCGTCGAAAGAGCGGTCTCTTGTCCAACCCTCAAGGAATCGCTGGCATCGCAGCCATGGCTACCAGGTGAATCTTGTCCGAACCATGTATCAGCACGAACATTCTCTGACCCCGTCCATAGGAGTCACATCTTGACAGACTTCCATGGTCTCGACGAAGCACCACTTGCAAAGATCCATAAGCAGCTGCGTAACCGACGCTACATTCTACACAAGAGTAGTCTATGGCAAGGAGAATATATTCGGAACGCGAAAGAAAAGCTGCACGAACGTAGCGCAGATCCACGACCGCTAATGCTGCGCCTCATTCCTGGGGTTTCCTTCGTAAGCTTTATTGTGCTTTTCGCTGCATCAATCCCGGTCTTCACCTTCTACGAGCCGACCAGCGTTGTGACAGACAAACTCCCCTTCCTCCTGACTGGTCTTGCGACTATCGTTAGAATCCTTTGGAACACCATGAACTGCGATGTGCGCATGCTGCAACCTTTCTACATGCTATCAAAACGTCATGCGCCCGCAAAGACCTTGACGCTCGACTATGCTGGCACAAATCCGCTCTTCCTGCCTGTGATTGCTCTGTTCAATCGCCACTGGCTAGTCGCGCTCGTCGCATTCGGGTCCGTGCTTGCGGAAGTCCTTACAGTCTGCGTCTCCTCCATCAACGTGGACGGCACACGTTTTATGCCCGGCAAAGGCGGCGACAACGATCGCAAACAAGACCCGAAGGATAGGCACAACCAGGAGCAGACGTTTCGTTCATTCTGGATCTCACTTACGCTTTCGATCCTCATCCTTTTGTACCTCGTCAGCGCCGCGATCCTGACATATATGCGACGCTCTCACAGATTCATGCCTCGACAAATCGGTACCATGGCCTCCGTGCTGGCGATGATATACCAGTCGAAGATGCTATTGACGTTTGTGGACACCGAGAAGCTCACTAGTGGTCAAATGACGAAACATCTGGAGAAGCAGGAGAAGCGTTATGCTTTGGGCTGGTTCAAGGGCCGTGATGGCGACCATCACCTAGGAATCGATGAAGAGCCGATCTTGGATGGCTATGTGTATGGCGAGAAGTACAGGGACAAGAGGCTGCTGGGTCACCAGATAGGGACTTGGGAGCAGTATTGAGACGTCGAAGCAATAGTGCGTTTGAGATTGAATGTTACAAAGAGACGAACGACAAAATATTTTGCTTTCCTTCTGCCTAATCTCGTCTTCTTCGAACCGCAGCAACCGTCATCTAGCACCCCGCATACAGAGCCTGTGCGAACAGGGTGTACGTATCAGCGTGGTTCAAGTTCTGCGTCGCGCTCAAACTGCGCACAAAGTTATATCCATAGCCTCTATAGTCGCTGGTGCCCTTGACCTGCGTTAAGTGCGTCATCTCGTGCAGCACAGTAGTGGCCTGATCCTGAGCGTGGCACTGACGACTCAGCGCTGTCAAGCCGGAGAAGAACAGTGGGCAATTGACCATTTGACTAGTTGAAGGGAACGTGTACGCCAATACTCCGCCAGAACACGCGCCCAGGATATCAGAGCAGTAGTATCTGCTGTTACCGAAAGTGGTCGAGCCGCACTGGGTGGCAATGTTGTTGAAGACTGTAGCGACAGTATTCTTGGCTGAGGCGGACGTCAATTTGAAGTATTCGGTCATCTTAGCGTTGTTGGATTTTGCGTTCGATGCGGCGGTGCTCGCCAGCGATGCGCAGTTGGACAGCGCAGTGGTGGTTGCGCTGCGCTGGGAGCCAGTGCAGTCAGACTGCACCATGGTGCGCTTTGCAAGCTCGATGTAGTCGCGGCGTACCTTGCCAGCTTTTCCACAGTTGACAGCAGCCTGGACTTTGTTGCTGGTGAAAGGGACAGTGCCGGCGATGGCGGTGCTGTTCAAATCCGCGTAGGCGAAAGCGCCTTCAGTGAGGACATCGAAGTCACCGCCAGCACTCAGATCGTGAGCGACGGCGATGTCGAAGAAGCTCTCGATGCTTTCACCCGCAAGAAGGATCTGAAAGGCGGACTCGTCGAGGTTTTTAGTGCTGACGCGAAGACGGATACCATGGAAGGCAACTTTCTCTTCGGCCTTGCCTGCTTTGAAGACCTCTACCTTCTCGACATGTGTGTCGTCGAGGAATGTACCGGTCTTGAAGAGCTTGAGGTCCTCGGATCCATTGTTTTTAATCAGAGCCTTGACTGCGGTGTTGCCAGTGAATTCAAGTTCGACGCTGAGAGGTGAGTCGTCGAGGGAGAAGCCGGAAGCTACGGCAGCCAGAGCGGCAAGCGAAAGAGCCTGGACCTTCATGATGGGCAATACAAAGAAAGGAGTGACTGTTGTTGAAGCGAGCGTGAATGAGCTGAGGATAGCCTGATGAGATCAAGACGCTGCTGTATTTATACGCTCCGCGAAGTGTCTATGTGCATCGCACTCCGCGTAACACTCATGGCGTGCCGTCCTTCATACAACACCTACGTCCTCAACGGAACCTCAAGTCGCCTCAAACATCTTATATTGCTTAGTGCTATACTCCGTGCCACTACAATCCCCGGATCTCGGACGATAAGGTCGAAGGGGGTAACTCGGCATGCGCATCAAAACGCGTTGTTGTTGGTAACGTGCCGAGGAAACAGCATATATGTGGCCAGACAATCGTCGAGTCTCATAGCTTGATCGACCGCATGCTCATCGAGCAGAGATTGGCGCATTGGAGATGGAGCAATGGTCCTGCCAAGTCCAAGCGAGCTGGGCGGAGACAAAGCCAAGTTTTCCGTGGACTGTGACCTGCCTAAGGAGGCAGCCAAGATCGTTTATGACTCTACGAGATGTTACGACGGGACCTCTCTTTTCTTTTCTCCGCCTTTTTGTTTGTTTGATACACGCTGTGCAATCATCAAGCCGTCGTGGACGACGAAGCGAAACTTAGCTTGCAGCAACGAGTCTTGTCTCCTGCGCAAGGTAACCCGTGCCAGTTGCCTCAGGCCCTGAGCGCTCCTCCTTTAGAGATGCTGGCGTCCTGATTCGCCGCGCAAAACATCAGAACCCTACAAGTGCGCACTCTGTGTTTCGATCTCCGTGTGCTGTAGATGACAAGGAATCTTAAGGGCGGGGAACGGCAGGAAGCATTCCAACAGGTTCAACGGTATACCCCGCAATCGACAAAGCGAACTTCCTCGTATTGTGTTGGTAAGAGAAATGTGCTGAAAATTATAAGACGCTCCTGAAGCGATAAGATCTTTGGCTCTCGATTTCAGGATGCCACAATCAGCGGCAACAAGCTCAAAAACTACTGCATGGGCAAGGGGGGTCCTAGACCTGAACGGAAGGGCTCATGAACAGAAAACAGTGACGAAGGATATGGCAGGAAGGAAAGAAATCATTCAACTCAGTATCCTACAGTATATGCGAGCACGCGCCAGCGTCATTCATCAGATCCCGAAATTCGCCAAAGCAATGCTAATCTACACGAATTTCATGGACCTCATCCTCATGATTAGAAATAACGAATTTCCCACCGTTGTGACTCCATGCTTTTTTAACCGCCAAATAAAGCCTAATACCCGCCTTTTCCGTACGGTTCATCCGCTTACGATAATCATTACGTTCCTTCTGTGCCAGCCAGCCCAAAGAGTCGTGAAACCGTAGCGTGTAGACGACATGACGTCTAGATGTACATTCGTCGAAAGTATTAGATCGGTTGAAAGACAAAGCTCCTCAATCATGCAGGAAAGAAGTGAACCCCTTACGCACGCAAATGCAACGAGCAGAAAACGTAAGGTTTGCTGTTTGTGCAAGCCAAGAACGTGAACTATCAATGGAGAGCCGGGTTATATCGTGCTATGAAGCAACCCAGGGGTAGACCGTGGGGATGACTAGCAAACTATGCTAGCGGCCTAGGGCTCTGCTGAGCATGAGTGAACAGAGCGTTGAGGAGACGCTCGACCTGCACAACGGGTTAGTATGACTGTGTGAAACGGCTTTGACACGACTTTGACTTACCTCAGGTGCTGCTTTGACGAACGGCAGATCCCAGAATGCATAAGTACGATTCTTCAGGATCTCAAGCAGAGTAATGATAAGTCCCCATGGGTGGGGACGGTGCACCAAGAGGCGCTCCAAGAGTACCCTTGTAATGGTTTGCTGGATCTCGAGCACTTCCTCGTCATCGTTAGGAGGGCCGAAGAGGTGCAGCAGCGCGTAGCTGAAGAAGTGTGTGTGGGTGTTCGGATAACGAAGCTGGTTGGCAATTGCGCTGATGAAGTGGAACTTTGCTTCAGGGTGGAAATCTTTGACCAAGCTCACCATCAACCTGGCGGCTGCGCTGTCCTCGTCAAAAAGCGGGGCCTTGGCTGCTTCAGTGCCCAATGTTGCGACACCAATGTAGAGAACGAGCGCGTGGATAAGAGCTGGATCGGCTGTGGTAGGTACCAACTCAAATCCACTGTCTTTAGCCTGTGGGAAGTAAATGGCATCGCAGACCTTGCGAATATCCTGAGCCTTAGGCTCCATAGCCTTGAGAAGATTGTCGACATTTGACTTGATGCCTGCCTTGGAGAGAATTTCAATGATGTCAGTTCGGATGACAGGAGCTTGCAGATTATTCTCGAGACGGTCCACCTTCAGGCCGGCTGTGAACGGGTCCGGCATCTCCAGAATCGTGGAGGGATATGCGCTGACGATCAAGTTCCGTAGTTGCGTGCAGTGCATGGGTATGCTGTTGCAGAGACGGAAGTGATGTTCAACAAGGAACTCGGGATAGTCGTGGTGGATCACGAGCAGAACACGCAAGACCCCGCGGTAAAAGTTCTGTGCCATCATGGTCTCTCCAGTAGGCTTTATGAGTTGTCCAGTGAAGACTAGCAGAGTCTCCATGAGGCGAGCGTAAATGTCCCAGCGCTCGTCTGATTGCCCGCCTTCGAGCATCCCAGGGATGAAGATACGGTGGGCAACAAGGGTCAGCCATGAGAATGTGAACCTCTGGAAGTGGCTCGGCTGCAGGATGAGGAGTGCCCTTGCGACACAGAGGAACAAATCGGCCTTGTGTTCCGCCAGAGTCTCCTCCTTGCTTGCTTCGTTCAGACGGAAGAGAATGGTGGAGAACAAGCGGAAGAAGACTTTCTGGTTGAAAGCGTCACCCCGGGTGTTGTGGTGGTTGCACAGCACTAGAACGGTGACTACTAACATCTGATCGAGGTACTTGGATTTTGAATCCTTGGTGCCGCCCTCGTTTTCGTCCTGATAGGCAACGAGGTCCACGATCAGCTTGCCAAGTGCGTCGATCTTCACAGTGGCCGTGTCGAGAGTACCGGTGCCGTACGGCAGAGACTGCTCCTGTTCGTATGCAGTAACAGAGGCGTCAATGCAGGTACGAATGAACTCGATGGATGTCTCTTGGCTTTGCATGATGTCCTGCTTGTGAAGCTGATAGATAAAAGCTCCGATCGTCTTCTTAGGAGTCTCTGGAAGCTGCAGGTGGACCCACTCGTCAAAAATGTACTCCAGCTGATCCTTGTGTCCAGTAGCTGGGGGTGTCAAAGACGCCTCGGCGGTAGATGCTTGCAAGTTAGCGATAACCCGCTTTCCAGCCTCCAAGGAAGGATCTTCTGCCAACCAGCTGGTGAGAGCATCAATAGACAAAGCGAAATCAGCCCGGAAGGCGCTGGGATGCTCACTGAGGAGCAACTCCTCGAGCAGAGTCGAAAGCATCTCAACAGCAGCGACGCGCCTCTCCTGGAGAGCTTTGGCGATGGTGGTGTTGAGGCGATGCATGTCCATCAGGCCGACTTCCATGAGGGCAACCATAACGGTAGCTTTGAAGATGCGGTCATCATCGTGTAGCGTGGCGAGCCAGATTAATACTTGGCGCGAGGTTTGTACCGATAGCTGACAGAGATGGCTGAGCAAGTGCGCCATGACCTCCACTTCCAAACGTTGTAAGGCGTCAGAGAAGAGATGGTTAGTCACTTGTCCGGCAATACGGAAGGCCCAGGAATCCTTGTTAGGACCAGCGAATTCAATGCTCGAGATGAGCTGGTCGAATACGCGGTGAATGGGGCTGCTGCCTGGCTGCAGCTCACTGATGCGCTCCTCGGGTGCATCCTTGATGACTTGCGTAAGCTCCACCAAGAGCTCCTCGACACCTCTCTGACCACCTGCTGGTCCAGCAGCTTCCATGTAGCCGTTCAGCTGCTGTGTCGGAGGAACATGAGCAGATTGAAGATTCTGGAGTCGAGGCTGCTGTGTAGGTTGACGTGGCTCAACAGGGGCGGCACCAGGAGTCGGCAGGTTCGGTACCGTGGCAAACTGATCTTGGAGAACATCAGGAACCTGGCGCCCACTGTCTTGTGAGACGCTGCTGGTGTGCGGAAGTCCTCGGGCTTGTCGCCCAAAGTCTTCGTAAATTGCAAGCTGCTCCCTGTTCAGCCCGCCAGCCGTCTGCTTGTATGGCTCAGGGATGTAAAAGGCCCACGGACTGATGTTTGCGTCCTTGAAGGGCTCATTTGGTCGAGTGTTTCGGAACATCCTACGCATGCGAACGGCCTCCTCCACTTGCATATCGATCTCAGCCAAGGAAGACATCTCAGCTGCCTGCTCCACAGTGTTGCAAACCAAGTCGAGGTTATCGTTGACGAACATGACCACATGTCCCTCAGGAAGGGTCTGCTCAGGGAGGTCACGTGCCATGATTCGGATGTTGTTCTGGATGCTCATGCGCAGTGGTTCCTTACACGTCACTAGAGCCAACGCACCAGACAGTGATTTGACGACAGTGTGTGCCGCAGTTCGCAGCTTTTCCTCGTCCGGCTCCATTGCAAAGTCTTTGCTGATGAGCTGAGAAGTAGAGATAGCAGCAATTGTAACCGAGCGCTCAACAACAGGGGCTATTATTTCTTGGATAGCCTGATTAACAGCAGTAAGGAAGACCTTCTTGATCTGTGCGGGGGGCACAGCGCTGTTCCCTGATGGAGGATACTGCAATTGGTTCGTGAAGTCGGGTAGTGCTGCAGTAATTGCTGCCGATGAGAATCGTTCACTTGGACCACGAGCGCGGTTCAAGCTCATGATCGACAAGTCGCCAAATGCGTCGAGCCCGTCGGTCACCATCGGGTTCAGGAACTCCTCGTCAGCTTGGGGTCGAGCTCGGATGCTGTTTGTAGGTTCGATTTCCTTGTGATCAAGGTCCAGGCCCTTACAAAGGACCTCGATCTCGAACTTCTGGTTCAGCTTGAGATCAGCGAAGTGATAGAGCTCCATCAGCACGCCGAGAATTTCCATTAACCATGGGTTCGGGGGCTGAAACACCGTGGATTTGGCAGCTTGGACCAACACCTTGCAGGTGAATGGTATGACGAGCAGGAGTCGGTCGGTGTCATAGCCCTCGGTCAATAGGTCTTTGAAGGAGATGTTGCGGAACTTGACTGGCTGGTCGCGGGCGATTGTCAAAGAACCAAGCCATGATCCCAGGTTCTTGAGGTGAGTCCGCTCCGTCGAGCCGAGCGATCCATCGCTGTTGAGCATTCGCACAACGCTCACATATGTCTCGCGAAGAACCTCGGCCCAAAGAGTACGGTTGTTCAACAACTCCAACATGTCCAAGTACAGCTGTTGGAAGTTGGGCTGCATCTTCGCACGCTCCTCGACGAGATAATTGGCGAACCATTGGTGATGTCTCTCTTCAATCGCTTCTGTGAGGTCGTTGATCTTGTCGCGCAGATTGCGCTCTGATACGTTGTTTAAAACAAAAAGCACCTTGTCTTGCACGTCTTCATCCGGGTCTTCGTACAGATCAGGATGGAGCGGAGCATCGATGTATAGGCAAGAGAATTTTGCGATAGCGGACTCTTGCTGCAACGCATCTTCCAGACCGTTTCCATTTGGTAGTCCGATGCTGTTGTGCCCGTCTCCGTTGACTTCTCCGCCTTGCTGTCCAACAACTTCCTCAGCTTTGGCAAATATTTCAGTACCTTGCAGACCAGGTACGATGAGTAGTTGGTCGCAATAGTTAGGCCATTCAGAAAGCCGATTGGAGAAGTGGAGCAGAGCTTGGAGACCAAACTTGTACATGCTGTCCTCGGGACGGTACTCTTGCACAGCTTCCAGTACCATGGCCAAACCGACTTGAAGCGCGATTCGAGAGAGGAGATTAAAGTTAATAATCCCACCAAAGAGGACTGCTGTAGTCGCCAGAGCTTCCAGCGGATATTCACCGAAGCAGTTGTACTCGTCAAAGAGGCCATGGATCATGCAAGCAAATAGCTCCTGCTCTGCCGGGTCACGGGACTCCTTGTACTTCTTGAGTACGGAGATGATGTCGCTGACGTGACTATCACCACTATACATGTTCTTGAAGTGCTCCTGCATCTTTGTATCCGCATCTGCTGGGAGAGCGTTGCCGTTCTGACCATTGGCATCAATGATATCGTCTACACCTTCACCGTAGTTGATGAGTCGCGGGTAGGCTTGAATGCAGTTGCGCTGGAGAGGCAGGAGTTCGTGTTCGGGTAATCCGCATTCGGCGAGGAACCAGAGCAAGGGATAGACTGTCTTCACAGCAAGAGGCAAGCTAAGGGAGTTTCCATCTTCTCGCACGCGCTGCATCTCATCCGAGGCTCGCTGAGTGAGGAAATTGGTGAGGATTCGTCGGAAAAGGAGGCCTGCTTGCTCAATGGTCTGCTGCAGCCAAGGCTCGATTTCGAATTTTCCACGAGCGTGTGCTTGTGCGGCCATGTCCAAGCTGATATCAGTGTTGCTGCGAATCAGGGTTTCAGACCAGTTGTTGTCTTCGGCATGCTCCAGAATGAGAGTAAGAGACATTGGGTCCGCATTATACGCATCGACGAAACGGTCAATAAGCCATTGGAGGTCCTGCTGCCAGAGGCCATACAGAACAAAGTTGTAAATCGGCAACTTCTTGTGGAAGTACGGATCAAAGAGCTGCTTCAGAGCCTGTTCCTGGAGAGCACCCCAAGGCTTGGGTACTGCTGCTGCTGCAACAAGAAACTCAGCTGTGTGGGGATTGATTACCAGGTCCGGGATTCCCATGGTCTGTGCGAAATGGTATGTCTCTGACGTTTGAAAGATCATGGTAAAGAGCGCAGCAGTAGCATCGAGCGACACGAATGGATGTTTGACAGCCTGCTCAGCAAACGCTTTGACGTCCTCGGAGGCACCCTCAAACGTCTGCAAGGAGTACGAAGTCCGCAGTCGCGGTATCTGAGGCACGTCGAGCTCTTCGGGTGTGCACTGTAGATAGCACAACAGGAAGTATAGCTGCGTGATATCGCACTGCCACCGTCCGCCCCAGAGCAGCTGGATATCGAAGCTCTCGTTCTCCTGTGCGATCGGGAGCAGCGCGTTGTAGATGGCGAGAAATGCAGGTTTGTCGATGCGTAGCTGCGGTTGATCGAAAGCGTGTACGACATCCTGCCAGTCCAATCGCTGTCCAGCGCGGTGCCCTCGCAGTGCCGCAACAAAGTTCTTGACGTTATAACCTGTGGAGATTGCCAGATACAACACCACCGAAGCCACTTGTTGATAGCCTATATCCCTAGTTTCGGCAGATGCAACCAGCTCCTTGCTAGCTTCTGGCGTAGCTGTAGCCTGCGGTCCGGCGCGCTGTACCAGCTTCACCAGGGGATTCCGTGACCCATCCGTGAGCTCAGCAAGGATAAGCTTTACGTCCACCTGACGAGGGACTTGCATATGCAGGGTCTGGTACCGAACCTGCACAGCGTAGGTCAGGTTCATCTTCTTGTCCTCGTCCCAGTCTTGTGGCGGATCCTGCAGGAGGCGCTCAATGAGCGTCGCGATGTAATCCGGGCTCGTATCATCGGCTTGACTCGGTTGCGCGATTGCGATCAATAGGTCATTGCCCAGACTCGCGAGGAGTGCATCAGCTGGACAATGGCATTAGCATTTAGCGGCAACGTGTTACTGACGCGAGCTCACCTTTTGGCCTAAGATCAGTCCTCCTGCAAGCTAGTGCAAGCATGGTCAGCGACAATGGTTCGAGCTGGAAGTGCGAAACGAAGCCGGACAGGTCGAAGTCGCGGAACAAGTCTCCTTCGCTGGAGCTTAGTGATTCCGCAATCTTATCTGCTTGCTCTGGGTCTGTTCGCAGCTTCTGCACTTCTGTCACAAGGATCTGATAGCTGCCATTGGGGTCGGTGTTGCGGCCGCTGGAGCCGAAGACTTGCGCTGCATTGTTCTGGAGAACGCGCCGAAAGTACTTTGAGAATACCTCCATACCGTTCGAGTCGACCAGCTAGTGAAGGGTTAGCATCATGAAGTGGAGACGTGCACAAACGAAGCCAATGACGCACCTTCCTGATCTGTTCCGTCTGTGTATCCCACTTGGAGCGATCTTTCTCGTCCTTGATAGGTCCAAACTGGCTAAGCAACAGAAAGACTTGCGCGATAACGATACGCGAAAGGTTCTGTGACGAAGCACCAGAGGCGGGGTTGGTCACGGTGCTGGGCGAGCCCACTGTACTCGACGAGGGCGATGCGCGTACAAGCTTCGAGCCTGCCGCGTTGCTGTTCGACGAAGCTGCACCGGGCGCAGCTAAGCCCGTGTTTTGGTTCGTGTTAGTCCTGGACCGAGAGGACAGCAGCTGGCTGGCTGGGAGCTGCTGTCCTGCGACTGCAAAAGGTGCGGACGAGGTCGAAGACGCCGCTGATGATTTGCGGCTGCCTACAAGGCGCGACGAGGCCGAAGGGAGCGATGGGAAGCTGGACGCCGCAGGTGAGTACGGTTGACGCGAGCCGCTAGGGGAGGGCGTGTTGCGCTGATCGTGGGCAGCGCTGGTGGATATGGGCGTCAGACGGGTGCTCTGGTTGTGTCTCGGGGCGCCCCAGGGGTGTTGCTGGCTCATCGAAGAGGTATTCCCATGAGCAGCGCGAGGGCGAACGGGCGGGGTGGGAGCGACGATGGGGTGGGATGAAGTGGTGTCAGTGAAGTTGCGATACTCGTGGGTCCATTGCAGATATCCTTGGCGGACCGCACCTAGCAGCTAGACTGGGATTGACACCGAAACACTACACTGCAACTGCCATGGGCGGCCCTTTCCTCTAGGAGCTGTGCATTCACTTCAACCTCCAGTTATCTAAGTATACTGCCAGGGGTAGTGAATAGTGATCACGTGCTTGTACAATTCTATTGTCCGACCTCATCAACGTCGATGCTGCAGTTCGCCGGCACTGCAGGTGCGTGTCGCATCCATAGGTACCCCACATTTCCAAGCCCGTCGACACGCTCGACTCGTCCATGTCCTCATCGACACGTTGCATAAACAGGTAGCTTGATTGAATCGCGGTGAATTCTCATGTCACATCATCGTCTTCCTCAATCCATGGAATCAGTTCCATTGTGGATCGACGTTGGGCAGCATGGCTGTGCTTCCTTGCAGCCTTGCCGAGAGCCATTGGTTGATGGATCAATACATAAAACTTCCCTTGCGAAACCAGATGACGAAACTTGGGGCACAAAATTCTCGATATCCCTCCTCTTTAGCGAGAGCTGTAGTTTGGTAGTACCAGCGCCAGAGAGGGTTTCAAGCTGTTCAGCTTCAGGTTCGTGAAGTGCGCCAGTAATAGCCGCCGAAGACCCTGAGACACGCACCCTCGCTGCCAGCAAACAATATCCACAGGACAGCTCATGCGTGCAGGCAGCTAATAGCTCTGGAGGCATAGAGCCGCACCGGTCGTCGTTTCACTGCTGCACACGTCGTCATAACGCGGCGGCGGGAGGAGCGCGCGTCTAGCGCTCGTTCTGCCCGCGTCGCCCTGGGAAACGCGCAACAAAACACTCGAGGTGCGCTCCCCGGGACCCGCATCCTTACCACCCCTACCCGGTCGCAGCACCTTGTGGCACCATTGATACCCCATACATACTTCTCCAGCATTTTATCGCGACGCTCTTTGACGCTGTGAGCCCCTCGCTGCCACGTTGAGCACTCGCTCCTACAAGTAAACAGCCGGCACGATGCCAGGCACACCAACCTCCGAGGTGCCCTCGGTGACGCTCTCGTGTACGGTGGCTCTGTGGATACTTAGGGGACGCAGGCTGACAGTTGCTAGTTGCCAACAACTTCTGGGGCAAAGATGACGCTGGTGTTGGGCCTCTGCTCGACCGCATGCACTTTGCGAAAGTCACCAATGACGAACTGAAGGCCTTCTATGCCGCACGGGCAGCGATTGAAGAAGAATACTCCAAGAAGCTGCTCCAGCTCTCTCGAAAGCCTTTGGGGTCCTCGGAAACCGGCACACTACGAATGTCCTGCGATGTCATACGAGCCGAGGTGGAATCAATGGGCAAGGCCCACCAGAGCGTTGCCCAGCAGATGCACACTGAACTCGAGGAGCCACTACAAGCCTTCGCTGGAGGAATGAAAGAGCGCAGGAAGATTGTACAAAATGGCATCGAGAAGCTCCTGAAGCTGAAAATGCAACAGACGGCTACGGTCAACAAAGCACGCGATCGGTATGAACAGGACTGTTTGAAGATCAAGGGCTTCCTCGCGCAGGCGCATATGGTCATGGGCCACGAGGAGCGAAAGAATAAGGCCAGGTTGGAGAAGACGCAGATCAACCTGTCGACAACAAGCGCCGAGTACGAGGCTGCCGTGAAGGTCTTGGAAGAAACCACCGGTCGCTGGAACAGGGATTGGAAGGCGGCCTGCGACGTGAGCTTGTATGGGAAAGATGTGCATAATCTCGCTAACAGCCCTGCAGAAATTCCAAGACCTTGAAGAGGAACGCATCGACTACACAAAGAGCAGCCTCTGGAATTTCGCTAACATCGCCTCGACCGTTTGCGTCAGCGACGATGCCTCTTGCGAAAAGATGCGTCTATCGCTCGAAGACTGCGACGTTGAGAAAGACATCACAAACTTCATCACCGATAGCGGCACCGGCCAGGAGATTCCAGATCCACCCAAATTCATCAACTTCTGCCGTGGAGATGCTGAAACATCGTCACAGGTGTCAGATGATGAGAATTACTCAGTCGCACAGTTTGCAAGGACTATGAACCCGTCCTACCGTGCCTCGTCCCCACCCATCTCAGTCTTCGAATCGCACCATGATCCAAACAATCCTCTGGCCAGGGAACTTGGTTTACAGCAGGACACACAGCCGATCGCTGTTCCTCAGGATCAGATCAACATCCCATCGCCACGGCTGCCTGAGTCGCAGCAACACACACCGAGACCATCTACAGCCTCTCGAACAGTGCAGCCTGATCCTAGATTGGTGCAAGCACAGCAACAGGCACGCCAACAGTATCAGCAGACTCCGGCTTCATACAACGACTACCCAGCGGACGGCATGACTCAGTTCTGCCGCCCTACAGCGCCTTCTGACCGAAACGACCCACCAAGTCCAATGATGCGAGCCCAAAGTCGGGACGACTCACACAGCGATCACTCAGATCTGAACTCGTTCTCCAGCGTTGAGCCACCTAGCGGCTCTGCCTCTCCAGGCAAGCCAATGCCACAGACTTTCCCTGAATCGAGCCCCATCGAAGAGAATTCGTTCCAGAAGAAACGAGGCTTCTTCAACAGTCCTTTTGGGCGCAGAAAGAGTAGGCCAGAAATCGAGACTCCTGCATCTGTAATGCCAACAAACCGCAATACATGGGCTCCAGCATCGCGGCCGACGACCAATGAGAACGTTAGCCCAACTCGACCGCTTGGTAGGACTAACCGTCAGCCCATGGTCCAGGACGCTACGCGATCTGCCAGTCCTGAGCCAGTCGACCCACGTGCTAACTTCCAGCTGAACGTTGGGAACAATGTCTTTGACGTAGCATCACCCGACAAGTCGAAGAAGCAAGAGCAGGAGAGATCACCTTTGGAGGAGGTCGATCCCATCGCTGCTGCTCTTGAGGAGCTTAGAGGTGTCACAAAGCAAAGCACATCGCGTGTCTCTGCTGACAAATTCGCGGGCCTGGCAACACCACACCCCCCTGCCACACCTTCCGTTGGATCCAAATTACCAGGAGGCGCTCCCACACCGTTGACTAACGTCAACGTGAATGCTGCAAAGCGAGGGACGCCTCCTCCGTCCTACGAGCAGCCACCAATGTCCCGGCTTGGTGCACCCAAGCCAGCGCACACAGCACGTCAAATGCAGAAGACAACAGAGATGTATGTCAACCAAAAGGCAAACGTGTTCAACGGCAATGCGAGTGCCCGACCTGTGAATCGTGGCAACTCCCAGCAGGACGTCCCAAGGGCTACCTCGCCCGCTCCAAATCGCGCTACCAGTCCCAGGCCGAGCTTGTATACGGGTCAACAACGAGCGTCACAGGGACAAGTACCGGCGTCGCCAACCACATACCGCCCTGCTCAACGACAACAGCAGCAGTCGCCCGCCCCGGCTGCCAACTTCAATCGGTCGGTTTCGCCAAATCCCTATGCGGCTTCTACTGCTGGTAGCCGACCCCGTGCACAGACTGCAACTGCCCCAGCTCAGGCTTACGGCACTCCAGTGGGCCGCAACTCATACTCTTCAACCCGAGGCGCTTCTCCCGCCATGAGAGCAGCCTCACCGCAGCCGCCACAACCGGCCTATGCGCAGTCACGGCCTGGGTCCCGCGCTGCTCCCAGCTCACGAGCTGTTAGTCCTCAGCCAGCGTTCCGCAATATGGACGATCGACCCCCCAGCTCGCACAGTGCGGCGGCGAGGTCTATGGCTGGCAGTGAACGAGGAGACGGCTCTGTCTACGGTGGCAGTATCAGAGGTCGACCGCAAAGCTCGTACTAT
Source organism: Didymella arachidicola (assembly GCA_016630955.3). NCBI lineage: Eukaryota > Fungi > Ascomycota > Dothideomycetes > Pleosporales > Didymellaceae > Didymella > Didymella arachidicola. The sequence continues at coordinate 932,120 of CM049986.1, forward strand.
GGTGTTGGTGCAGGGGGCAGCGGTAGCTCAGTGAGGGCAGAGTCCCGAGTGCGCAGCAAAAGTTTGGCGGAGCCTAAGAACTACAATCGCGATGGGCGGATCATCTTGAATTACTGTAAGTTGCGACCAACTTGAGCACCATGCGATCATCACTGACCCAGCAACAGCCCGTGCAATGTATACCTATACAGCACAGATCCCAGAAGAGCTTGCCTTTTCCAAGGGCGACATTCTTGCGGTATTGCGACTTCAAGACGACGGATGGTGGGAGGCAGAGGTTGTCGGAAAGGATGGCAGGCCTGGCCTGGTCCCGTCGAACTACCTGCAGCCCTGTTAAGCCCATGATGACTGACTGCGGACGACCCCGTTTGAGTAATGAGTCAGTTTCGACGTTCTTTCGCGTTTCCTTCTCTTCATGGTCGTTGACATTATCTTCCATTCGGCTGCGTTTCTGGTCATGAACTGCTATTAGCGGGCGTCATTCGTTTTGGTATACCAGTGTATCGGTTGGCTGTAAGTATGATTACTTGAGTAGGAAAGGGAACTGTACATGGCTTATTGGAGTTCACAAATGGACCTCTGCGTTTTCTTATCGCTGTCTCGCCAGTTATGTGCGCGATGAAGAGAAGCTTGTGGGGGCCACACTTGAAGTGTTTGATCTGGGAAGGAAACCTCCACTCATCTTTCACAACAAATGCAACTCCTGTATACACGATGGACGAGTCCTCGAACTGTTTGCCTACACTGACGGTATCGCTCGCCATCAGTAAGCGTCTACGAGGATGGAAGAACGCGGCGCTTCTTTGCTAGTCCCTCCTCGGCCTCTACCGCCTTTGGCGGACGCCTATTCTCGACATCTCTTTCGCGACGCCATTTGCGCGTCATGTCAAGATTGAAATTCCGTCCTCTCCCAAGACACTTAAGAGCTCTATGACAACGATGAATTACCTAGCATTCACTGTAACACAGCCTCTGATCTGCCACTTGGCCACACAGACTTTGACATGATCTCGGTCGACTTTGACAAATTGACGAAAGCACTCTTAATCAAAATAGTAAGATGATCCTGACATACACGACCCGCTAGATTGGCCGCCATATAAGAAGGGTCTAAACTTGAGCAGCATGTTCTTCATGCTCATTCTATCTCAGATTAGCCTCCGTGCAATATCCACTATCTAAATAGCGACTAACAGCGTTCACAGACTATCCTTGTCTCCAGTATGCGCGCCTGTTTCTGCGGACCCGAACAAATATTTCAATGCTGCAGATGCCTACCTGTTGTCTCGAGTTCTGAGTATCTATGTTCTTAACTACGCTATCAGCCCTCTCCTTACATGTCCGCTGTCTGAGCTCTTTAGCCAGGTGCCGTCCCACCATCTCTGTAACACACTGTTCGGCATCTTAGCCCATAGCCGTCACTCCGCTGGCCAGCAGAATCACTTTCGAGTAGATAAGTACAAGGAGAGGCATCGAGATCGTCTTCCCAAGCACTTTCTTCCTAGAGGAGTCCGGGTCGAAGTCGACCGTTGACCTTTCTGAAAAGGCGCTGAGACATTTGTCGTCGCAAGGGAGCAGGCCTATATGTCTCGCTCACCTCTGAAAAATCCAGAATCGCAACAATGACTCAAATGCCACCTGTGATGTGTAAATCATACCCTCGCCTCCAAGTAGCGCTGTTGAACGAGTATGACTCTGCAGTAGGACTGACAGGAAGACCAAAGTTGTAGCCCATAGAAGCAGAGGCAATGATAACTCTTAATTTCTTAGATGGGAACATGTCAGCGATTGAGCTAAAAAGGAGTGCAAAAACGGAACTGCCTCCCATACCGGCGAAGAACCGGACGATAGCGAGAGTACCTGAGGAGTGTACTGTGCGGCTACAAAGATCTCCGATACTATCATCACCAAGGTGAGGGAAAGGGGCGACAATAGACCAGGAAAAAGGCTACTACCGATGTGCTCCTTATGGTCGCTTGTCAGTGGGAGAGGGTTTCTTGACGCACAGACAGCATAAGATTAAATTTCATGTGTTGGGGGCGATGTTGGGTGCGTGTAATCGAGGTGCTGGGACGATGAGTGCTATTTCAAGTCATTACAGATTTGGTGACGACTCAGCTATTCAGACGGATTTTCTTTCACCAGGACGTATAACATTGACGCTTATTCAGCACACATTGTTTCTGGAACGGTGGCAGCACGTCGATAAGATTGTTGTTTGACTTGGCACCTCTGCTTGCGAACAAGATGGACGAGCAACTTGGAGTTGGCTGGATGTTTCAGTAGCTGACGGTCATTACGTGTTTTTGGCCGTGGGGCCATGGATTCTACACTGTCTCAGTGAGGGCTAGAGAAGGAATGAACGAATCGTCGAAGTTCCTATGACTGAGGAGTCAGCAACTGAACAGAGGTGAGATGCTGATGCTGGGGATAGAGATAGGTGGAGCGAAATGACCATAGCTGTGGGGAAGTAGCAAATTCTATCACTATATACAGCGTGGCAATCTTGATGGCTATCGACGTTGCCATGTTTCTCCAGATTGTGACAGCAATACCTGTACCATGATGGGGCTATATTTAGAAGGCATGCCAATGACAGACCCCCCCCCACACACACACACACACATACGACATCACCAAGGCATACCCATATCTCTCCTTCTCCTAAGCACGCACTGTTCGACGTACCTAGAGGTATTGCATGAGGCGCCCACCTCGTCCCGCCAGGCGCCCAACACAGCCGCCCGTGACATCAGCTTTCGCCGCACCACCAACACGCACCCACTTATCGTGTTTCACGTTTCATCTCGTGCTAATGGATATAGACGGCTTGCATTAACGGCCTTCCAGCTGATCCGTAGGCGACCTGATGTGCGACCTGACAGGCGGTCACATCCACAAGCCACCAGGTGGTTGAGACAAATTCAGCGATAATTCCAGCGGCGCAGTCCGCTTACAAAAAGCTTCTCCAGGAAGACCCTGGCGCGCGTGAAGATCATGGTGTTGGTGGTCATACGGGTAAGTCACTGAGGCTGGCTGCTACAATGCTTGCAAAATGAAGTGGGCGCGCTTGAACATCAGTGGGCAACTAGATTCGCACTGAAGGTAAGAGTCTGGTGCCATCATGTCAGGCGAAGAGTTTTCCTTGCTCTGGAAGTTGAATCGTTCTTTTCCAGCGGAGTGCTCTCGGTCTGTAGACAGTCATTGCCTTGCTGCTGTCACTCCGATTTACGGATTACCTCAGCTGAGGCTCACGATAGCGACGCGACGACGACGACATGCACCATGCCATTGGTACGACCCTGCCGAACCTAGTCATCTCGCTGCATTTGTAAAGAGCTCTTGTTAGCGTTGTACTCTGTTCTCTCGGTATCTGCTAATCCATCCGAGGACAAGGAGGCTAGCTCTAATATGAAAAAACAATAGATGGTGTGAAATACAAAAAGCCTTTGGTAAACCTTGGAAGGGCTCGACGTCGTCAGCGCACGTGATCCAAACCTTCCTACCACCGACATCCTGTCTCAACAGAATCTTACTTCAGTCTCTCAGCAGGACGATGACCTCGCAAAATTCCAGACAGCCGGTAAGTAAGTTGGGTCTAGGCACTGTGAGCCGAATTGACGAACGGCTGCAAGCAATATTAGCTGAAAGCAAGAACGAAAGGTCTCGGCGGTCGGCGGTGGGTAGAAACTTAGTACCTGCTGGTGAGACCGCTTGCTGAACTTACCACGCGGTCGTCACAAGAGTCACGTCCAGCAGAGGGCCTTGCCCTGCGGCTCGCCTTAGATAAGTCGCTGCATAGGCAGTCAAGGGCCGACCTCGAGCAGGTGTTCACGAGTTGCCAACGTGCCAAGTCGAACGTGGAAATGCCTTCGGTTCATTTTCAGGGTGAGAGGCGTTCATGAAGCTCATCCCAAGACCCTCATGTTTCTTCGCCTCAGACCTAAAGAACGGTGGAGATGGTTATGGTATGTTCGAACATGTACTCGCGAGACTTGCCACTTAGTCGCCAAGGCGTCAGCCCATGGCAAAACCTCACGAGATCTAAGTGAAATGGTACCAAGTCTTCCGGGCTTATGCAGTTTCGACAAACTTTTCTTTACGTCTCAAGAGCACGACTGCGAAACGTGTGAAGTCTGGTCTTTCTCGTTACATGCCGAACATTGCAAGCCACAAATATGAACATCAGTACTTGGAGTCAAGCTGGATTGGGACTCAGGAGGGCATAGGTTCCTCGTTGAAGCCGTTGACCAACTTTTGTTGGGCATGTTGAACAAAAATGCTCGCACACGAAGTGCTTCCTAAGTGCGTGCATGGGTTGAACGCTTCACCCGTCTAGCGCGGTAATGGCAGCACAGTTGCATCACTCACTAACATTTTTGCCATTCATGTGGAACCCTGAGGTCTGGATGCGCAATGAGATACGCTTGATCTGCCGCACCACAGATGATCGTTGGATGATGGCGCTGTCGGAGGCAAGGACGGACAGGTTCTAACAGCGCCACGTTGCGTGTGCTGTGGATGATCGAAAAGGCACGCTGCATGCAGCCCCCTTGCTCGAACGATGATCGTTAGAGTTTTGAAGACGTGCAGCAATACACAGTGGCGGGGCATGGAGGGGCGTATCGATAACGTTCGACGATACGAATATCGGAGAGTGACAGCCGTGATGAGCCCGAAAGTGAACGGGGCTGTCCTGTGCAAACGAGAGGCAAGCAGACCGGCGGTGAAGGCTGTGATCTGACAGCAACAATGGGGTCCTTGTGGAGAACGCCTATGCAGGCCCTTAATCGAACATCTGAAGCGTGCTATCAGGCCCGTCCCTGAGCAGCGGCAGTTGAGCATCCGGAAACAACAGAGACCTCAAGCAGTGAATGGAGGATCGACTTGCGCCCGCTCGAGCGCAGCAGCGCAGCATCTGGCGGCTGTTTAGGCCTTGGGCGTGGGTTGATGCGAACGGCACATCGCCTGCCAGTAGAATTATCATCGTCAGGACAACCAACAATGAAGCGCTCGCTAGGCAGACAGCCATGCGGCCTCGATAGCAACCTTCAGTCTCAGTCTTCACACCAGCGCCGGTCATAGTATGATGCATGCGCCAGTGTGACAAGAGGTGCCGGTAGCAATTTCGCTGAGATGTGATCGTCGGTCCCCTTCGCTCACAGACTCCCGTTCTCGCAAGTTTAGCCTGCGGGAAGCCCAGCTTGGCTGATCTGTGCTCATGCACGGGTGACGCCCGAGAGCAGAAAAAGAAGAAGAAAACGACGCAGGTTCTTCGACGGCTGCCTCGCTTGCGCATGTCTCACAGTCTGGTCCCTGCCCTAGTCGAGATGACCCCTCTGCGGTCAAGCGCGGCCTCTTACCCTACCAACGGGCAGGCGATACGAGATGATGGATGCCCGTTCGTTGCTCGATCCTGGGCGCCATCAAAGCCCTCATTATGACTGAAGGTGGCCAGCTGCTGCTGCCTGCTCACGGGAGGATGATGGTTCTCTAAGATTTCGCCCTAGCAAGATTGCGCGACAGGCCGGCCTGCGCATCAGAGAGCACTGCCAGTGTAAGCGGACTTCGACTCGAAGATGAGGCGGTGACTCTCAGGTCACAAGACCTTCGACTTCTCGAAACAAGTGGACGGAGTGGTTGGGACCACCCACATGGTATATTGTGATTGGCCGCATTCCTGCAATAATCTCCGACCTCATTCGCCAGATGTGACGCTCTCGAAAACACAGTGCCTTCTGGCGCGCCACTGGCGGGTGCCAGCTAATCAAATGCAGGCGCACGCACATGGATGAGCAGGGAAGTTAGTCAGCGGCGATTGACAATATATTGGAAGGCCAATGAGCGGTTAGGCAAGAATAGGGCGACCTCCGGCGCGACAAGGTTCGACGTGTGGTAGATGCATGCCAATCGGGCCCCAACTGCCATGTGTCATCGCCAACGCTTTTTGGCGCTCGAAATGTTCGAGCCAGCTCGCCCTTGTTCAACAAGAGCGGGAACAAAATTGGAGGACAAAGATGCTGGGAAGCGCCGAGGGGGGTGTTGCTCCACCAACACGAAACCCAAACCAGCCTTGGGCGCGCGACAGTCATCAATGCCGTCCTTTTAGGACAGCCTGTCGGGCCAACGCTCGGCTGGCAGGAGATCGAGCAGAGATTTCGAGTTCCAGAGCTGCGCCGCAGGCGTTGCAAGATCGTCGACCGCAAAGACCGGATGCGTCATAGCACACACGAACACGGAGCCAGCGAAGTCTATCGAACGCCGGCCGTGCACTCGCGCTGTGTACGAGACGTCGTAAGCTTCCAAGTCTCTAAGCAAGACTAACCAGCCCCGGCCTGGCTTCGATCATCAGTCTTCTGGTTGGGGTGAGGCGTGGTTGTTTTCGACTGTTGGTGTCCGCAGAAGCTCGTCAGGGGCAACGAATCGTGGCAGCCAGCGTCGTATGCAACGCGACGCTTGAGCAAGATCTGCTGCTATTGCCCTCTGAAATGTATCCTCGCTGCGTGCTGACGAGCGCTTGTGGGGAGGGCAAAGCACAGAATGAGTGGTCCAGGGCTCTGCCGCCACACATTGCGCGCGTCCGCTTGGCCGTCTGGCGCATGGTCTGCTGCACTGTGGTGCTCTGGTGCCTCGAAGCTGCTGCAATTCGAGCATCGAACCCCAGACTGCGCGTGTGTTGAGCAGTTGTGGGTGTGTACCGTGTCCTTGCTGACGGCGCTCTGATTTGCTGCAGTACACAGCCGCCCGGCGAGCTGCGGATTCAGAGCCATGATTCAGGTGAATCAAGGACAAGGCCCCGGTTGCTCGGTGGCTGCATGACGGGCATCACTAGGACGCTCATGGTAAGGACGGCTCACACTACCCTCCCTCCCTTTTGCCTCCCTGCGCGCTAGTGGAACCACACGGTTTTAGCGGGCGCCCGTCTGCGTGCCAGCCACGGCATGCATCGCTGATGGACTGCAGGCGGCCTGTAGGCCCAACCTTCTTCGTCATAGCGCCGCTCCCAGGCTCATCCTTCCCTATTAACAGAAAACCGGGGCCTCTTATGAGCCAATAGCTAACAGGGACCCTCTTGCAAAGGCAATCTTTATCACTGCTGCCCAGCCGTGCTCATACAATACATCATATCCTGCTTCATACCCGACCATCACCTTCACCGGCTCGGACACACTACTACTCTCTCCTTCACGTTTCCTGCCAAAATTCAACGCTTGACATCGTTGTTCTTCCTCCCACTCAACACCCACCACCTCCCCTCTCCCAACCTTCCTGTTCCTGGTCACCTGACCTAGTCGTGTTTGGAAAACCATACGTTTTTGCTCCACTGCAACTTTTAAAGATTTTTTGGATCCCTATTTTTCAGGATTCATATCTTCGTCCTCGAGGCCTTCACTGGACCTAGGAGGACTTCTTCACTCTCTCACCCACAGCATGTACCCGTCACCTCCCGCATCTCCCACCCAAAATGGACTTTGCGTACCGGAAGACAGACTAGGTCAAATTCTTGCTGGTAGACTTCAACTTACTGGTATCCTCGGGGTTGGAGCTTATGGAGTCGTCTACACTGCCGTGGACATCCAGACCAACATCCCTTATGCTGTAAAGGCGCTTAACAAGATCGGCCTTGAGCCTCGCCAGCGCAAGTTCCAACAGCGTGAGATTCAGCTCCACCACCAGGCTGGCGCTCACCCCAACGTTGTTTCCCTGGTCAAGATTATGGACGCTCCTGACTGCACATACGTTGTCATGGAGTACTGCCCGGAAGGTGACTTGTTCTCCAACATCACTGAGCAGGGCAAGTTCGTTGGTAACGATGACTGGGCTAAGCGTGCTTTCCTCCAAATTCTGGATGCTGTTGAATATTGCCATTCTATCGGAATCTACCACAGGGACCTGAAGCCAGAGAATGTCTTGGTCACCGACCAGGGCATGACTTGCAAGCTCGCTGATTTTGGACTGGCCACCACTGATCAAGTTACCTCCGACTTTGGATGTGGTTCCACTTTCTATATGTCTCCTGGTAGGTTTAGATTGCCACCCCGGACCCCATTTACATACTGACTTCCCGCCAGAATGTCAAACAGCTGCACCTAAGGCTTACTCCTGCTATGCTTCGGCACCGAACGACATCTGGAGTCTTGGAGTTGTCCTCGTCAACCTCACCTGCGGACGCAACCCTTGGAAGCGCGCTTCTTCTGAGGACACCACTTTCCGTGCATTCATGAAGGATCCTAATTTCTTGAGGACCATCCTCCCTATCTCTTTGGAGCTTGACGCCATTCTTAGGCGCATTTTTGAATTCAACCCTGCTAAGAGAGCTACCATCCCAGAGATCAGACAGATGATTCTCAACTGCTCGGCCTTCACGGCCACTAAGTCTGCAGTTTCGACCCCTCTGCCTTCTCCTCCTCTCAGCGCCTACTACGACTGCTACCAGGCTCCTCCTGTTCCTTCCATGGCCCCTTTGCCAGGTGCTGTCTACGCTCCGGCCTTCTACCCCCAGCATTCTATCTCTTCTGGCTCAAGTTCGGACAACGACTCTGTGTTCTCTGCATGCTCATCAGCGTCGTCGTCGTCCTCCACTTCATCCTACCAAGACGTTTATCCTGCCCCTCAGCAGAAGTTCTCCTCTCGCGTTCCTCAGCAGCAATACGTTTCTCCTCCCGCTCCTGCCAATACTTGGTTCCAGCCTTTCATTCATGCTGCCAATTTGGTGAAGCATGTGTCATTCCAGCCTTCCATGATGGCTGCACCGGTCCACGTTCACTAGAGCGCCTTTCTGGGCCCTTTCACGCCTAATACGCTTCGACGACATTCTTCTTTATTTCCGGAATCTCAAAAGCCACGATGCCATGATAGCGGTGTTCTTGTTTCTTTGGTTGGCGTTCACAGGCTCGATGCTTCCAAATAGAGCCATTCGGACTCCATGTCCGGACTTAGACTTTTTACCGGCAACACACGTTTAACTCAGGGAGTTGTACCTTGATGGTGCGGCACCCCTTCCACTGTACACACTTTTTCTTTGTTCAAAACGGATGGGGAGTTCACAAAATCACGCATTTACACGGAGTTGTAACAAGACATTGGCTCTTGACGGGGGTTGTTCGTCACAACATTTCGCTATTTACTCGAAGATACCAGGGCACAGCCCACATTGTACCGTAGCTAGCTCAACGATGAGGATGTCAACCTCGCCATGCGCAAAGCAGACACAAATCGAAAGGATACAACAGCGCCGTAACAACAGTTAGCGGCTGCTCAACATAACTATTACTGTGCGTAACATCAAAGTGAGTCCGTGAGCTCACTATCGCTCGATCCGGACACTAGGCAAAGGTCTGTCGTCAGTCAAGCCTGCATCGTCGCGCGGTCCGCCTCGGGACCAACCTGGTCAACGCGGAAAGCACTCACCGGCCTACCACAGCCACCACCCAATCACTGCAGGCTGAGTGGCTGGACTCTTGGATGAATGACTGAGGACTGTTTCGGGTAAGTAGGGTTCCAGCAGCAAGTCACCGGTCTCACCAAGGCCGAAGCCTGCGTCTACACATGTACACGGTACTGACGGTATAACCTGCAGTAGCTCCACTCGACAAGTGTGAAGGATCATGCCGCTTGCGCATACTGCGATCACTCTACGCTCGATTGAATCAAGTAATAGTAGCCTGACATCGAAGGCGCATCTTGGCTAGTGACATTACTGTACCGATGCAGTGAATGTACATCTCCTGATGGACCACGCTCGACTACCTCAAGTGAAGCAGGCGGGCTCGCCGGGCTGACAGCAATCTCTTAGCTGCAGCGCTTTGACGGTCCCCAAACAACAGCACATTGAAACCAGTGATAGAACCCTGAGTTCACTAAACACAGTTATACCACACACGATTTTTTTGCAGTCGCTATCACGCGTCTAAAACACAAGCCAGCCACAAGGGCCAGCCCTCGGCTGACTTTCACCTCCGGGTGATCCTTCAACATCTTCCAAGCTTCAGCTCCCACACCTGCCGTGTAATCTTGCCCAGACAAATAAAGAAAAGTGTATGCTTAACCGAAGCATAGCGTCATTGACTGTTGAATCATCCCTGCTATTCGACAAAAGCGCCGTCAAGGTGCATACTACAATTGAACGATGTTCCGGCAGGACTCACCGTTACAAAGAGAAGGCTTTCAGAGCGTACCCTCTTCCGGCCAGTCCACACCAGTTTTAAGCGCGCTTGTAGCAGTGCAGCTGAGCGCGGACAAAGGCGTTCGCTGGCGTTGATGGTGCTCAAAGGCCAAGACACCGCTAGCCGCAGGAAGCGACGGGTGGCAAGCATCACGATCACTGCCTGCAGCTGCCGTTGCTCTTGCCAGAGAAATCCCTCACATCTGCACCCGCCTTCTCCGTTCTCGTGCACAGTGCCCACGAGATGTCAATTGCGCCACACAGACTACTATTTGCCGGTGTGCGAGAGAACGCCCACTTACTAGCTTAGTTAGTGGTGTTGCAGAGGTATGCTAGACTTCATTGATTTTCATATTCGCAAAGTTGTAGCTATGGCCTGATGTCAAGCTTGTCAATCTCGAGATGTCGATTTTTTTATTCTTGCATACTTATCAGTAGACTCACGTGTCTTGCCCTTCTTTCTTATTGCGGAAACATGCTGTGCTTGCTTTGAGCTATTGCTTTTGGTATCTAGGCGGCAGCCATGCTGGACCCTCTACCCTGAGAAGCGTCTCACATGCATCCTCCGCAACGGTCTGCACTCGCACGACCTGAACATCAAACGAGAATGTGGAGACTGGAGTGCTGCATATAAGACGCTTCTCGACAGACACAGGCTGTTCCCTAGGATCACAACATAGGAGCTTTGTCAATCCTGTCAAGCTTCGTGGCTGCCTGCCTGTGTCTCGGTAGCACAGTGTCACAGGGAGTCCTGCTCCTTGCTGTTGGGTTCGGAGACTCCCTCAGCCTCAATGTTTGTTGTGGTGCGACCACCTTTTCGACCATCGCCTATGCACCTGTGATTCTTTTTCGTCGGTCTACTTCCGAGACTTCCATCGTGCAGCCAGTGCTTTGGCACGAAGCGTAACGCACGGTTGTACAGCTTCCACTTTGCCGCGTTGGTCAGTCGAAAAGCCTTCGAGGTTGGCTGTGATGGATTCGTCTCGAGCAAGGTGCGGTAAAAGGCAGAGTGAGAGGGGGGTGGGAAGGGACACGTGACAACTAACGGCAACCTTTCCAGTTCGCGGAACAGCAGAAGCACGTACGACGAGGGCCCAAACGTTTGACTCAACGGCTCCACGAGTCCACGTGCCCAGATGTCCGGCCGCAACTTAGCAACTGTCTTCTTACCTCGCAGCCTGACCATCACACAACAGCCCGCAGGCTCAACCTCACTGTCCCACATCGCCACTCTTTCGGGTCACACCGCGACTTTCACTCCGAACCTCACACGATATCGCCCTGAGGTATGACAGCGTTAGCCGCAATCCTAGTGCAGTCTTAGTTCGATGTTCCCCAGACGTGGCACGACAGGCGCCAACTGCCAGCGCACAGCATGCTCACGAAATGGGCCAGCTGCCACAAAATAGGTCTGAGCTTGTGGGTCCAGTCGCTGCAAACACCACAGGGAATTGTGTCGCACGGCGTCTTTTCTTTTGGAGTGCAAGCAGCCGCCGCCACTCGGGCGATTTCTCAGACACGTGAGATATTTGCTTTTTGCCGCTCGGAGCGCTTGCAGAGCTTGTGCTACGGCCCTAGGGTGCCCTTGTTCGGAAACTTACCTTGTACATTATCGAGGATACTGAAGATACTCGGCTCTGGGGTTGACGTCGAAAGCATTTCGTCCAGCGCATGTGTCGCTAGCTTAACTACTATTATCCTGCACCTTAACCTCAGCGGACTCATGTCCAACGTCAATTATTGCAAACAGTAAGGCATTTGCCGTGCTGTATTCAAAGTGTCGTTAGATGCCGTTACTCCGCGAACCGCAAAAGCTCTTGTCAGCTTCGATGGACTCATCTGGTCTCTCGCTGTAGAAGCTTGAGCACGTTATATGGCTAGGAGCCGAACATTGTGTCGGTCAACCACCACACATAATCATCACCACTGAGCACAATCGGAAGCGTCGTCGAGATTCCAACCAATCGAAATCTTTGCACAGATCAGGCAGAAGCATTGTATGCGAAAGTTTATACGAAGAAAGCTCCTTTGCTAAGATACCTTTATCGTCGACTCTACTTTGATCTCTTAGACACCATTGTTCATTCGCAATGTAAAGCACGATGCACTAGTATTTCCTCCTCAGACCCAAGTTGGCGCCGTGGCCCTCTCTTATCTGCTTTCTGTCAGGCTGAACGCTGAATCACTCTGACCTAGCGTCCCCTACTTTCCTGTCATCAGCTAGTACCGTTGCTTTGCTCTTCGACTCTCTGAATAACTCTTCCACCATAATATCGTCATGCTCTTCCTCTATAGACCTTTCGCTCTGCCGACGTCTTCCCTCTGCGTCTGCACTCTATGCTGTCAATATTAGCCACGAAGACAGCATCCCGTGCATTATTGGCTGCCATGGCAGTCTTTGGTCGAGGTTTGATGGTACTCCACTTGGGCAACAAATCATACCTAGGTGATTCTCTGATCCATGAAGGTCCCACGACTCATCAACAAACGTGACCATGGCCTACGGGCACCGAAACCATCTATTTCTTGAGTAAAAAACTATGGAATATACATGCAAAGACTGCATTGGGTATCTCGAACAATGCACAAGCAACGACATGTTTTCAACTACGCGAATAGTAAGGCGACCATGATCCTTGTTGCCCCAAAAGTCCCCTTTGTTCGCAGCAGCGAATCGAATGTCTCCGGGATCCTGCGAAATGTGTCGCCCGCGTCGGCCTCTTTCCATGCAGCAGGCACAGCGCATTCCACGTCGACGTTCGATTCAGCTTCGCCTGTCCAGTCGAAAAAAATGCGCCAATTGATCTTGAGTAGAACGTGCTTGTCTTGTAGGTATAATACATCGCGGCCGAGATGACGACCGAGATCTTTCCGAGATATTACTGATTTGGCGCCTGACAGTTGGACGTTCTCCGTACCAGTAGCTACCTGGCCGGACAAAAGATGTGCAAATGCCATCTGGCACTTGTGCCAGTAGGCAGCGCGTTTTGTTACGATGTCCCAGAAAGATTCGATGGCCCAGCACACAACACCCAGATTCTGCTGTTTCGCCCTCGACCGTATGAAAGTGCCTAATTCGCGCTCCGCCCAAAAGGGCAGGCGGACGATGTGCATGTCAATGACCTCATTTGACAAGCAGTCAATATTGATAGTTAGTTGTGCCGAGAGAAGCTTTTTGGGGCCACTGATATCGATGGTGTGTTTTTGATGGACGCGTTTTAAGGACGGGATGACTTTGCCTCGTGATAATCCTAGTCGTGTTGAGAAATCGAATGAAGTGAACATCTGGAGGTATGGCAATGGCTCTGGCAACTCGAGCGGCCGGTGTGACGCGATAGGCTTCTCCAATTGCTTTTGCTTGAGAGGTGTAATGGCCAGACTAGAAAATGGTAGGAATGAACAGAGGAGAGTCGAGACCAGCGGTGGCTTCTCGTTTTGGTCCTCTGCTCCGCTGATCTTTGTGAGGAATTTGCTGATATACCGTTAGAGCGAGCTACGTACGCAGTGTAAAGTGACTTACACAAGATCTGTACGCTGAGAAGGGAGCAGCACATCATGTGTTTTCCGCTGCTGTTCACTCGCAATCTCATTTGTACATCTCGTGACTTGTGCCTCGAGCTCTTCGACCTCACGCTGTAGTCTCATCTTCTCACGTCTCCTCTTCTCGATCTCAGGATCTAGGAAAGACTTCTTGACCTTGTCCTGTTCCCTATCTCCGTCTAGTGCGTCCTCTACAGGCCGAGTGAGTTGGTTATGTTGGTCTGATGGCGCCAGCGCCAGTGGAGATCTTCTGAGGGCACCCTTTGGTCGAGGGGGCCACTTGGTTGGTGATGAAAACATTAGACCTTGGCGTCGACGCTTCAAGTCATCATGCCCTCCCTGCGGCGGTGATGATCCTAGTTCTGTCTGCTCTTCCGCCCCGTCTTCGTCTCCATCGTCTGCTGTACCGGTCCCGTCGATTGCGCGGCTTCTTGCCTGATCCATTCGTGATTGAACGTCCTCGCGAGGCGGTGTACGAGCGAGCAGTAGATTGGGATAATTGCGCGCAAGACTGGCTTTGGTAGGTGATGCGAAAGACGGCCGTCGAGGTGGCTTTCGAAGGGGACTAGGCTCCTGTTGCGCAGGAGATGAAGTCTTGCGGCGTTTTCGCGGAGGCTCGTCCATATTAGTGAATGTGTCTGTACTAATGGGACTATCGATGGGAAGGGCTGTCGAATGTTTAGCATAGTGTTGACATACCGCCCTCGACGCACCTGACGCGCCGTCGGTGTTTCGAGGCATCATTTACCGAGGCCAGGCGCAAAATGACCTCACCAGCATCCACCGCTCCGACCATCAGACTTGTACTGCGACCTTGACCCGATCTAGCATGCCACGATAGTGTTGGATTTGCTTCACGGCTGCATAATTTGTTCCCAAAACATCATGGCCGCTCTGGGGCGCCCAATGGCGCTCCGGCGACACATCTGCACTGCATGCTCCAAATCGTGGACAAGAACCAGAGCGGGCTTGCAAAACAGGGATCGGATACAACGACGTTACAAGTATTACATAGCTCCTGAAGGGGAGCAGACAAGGCCGATTGCCGGGTATTATGCTGGTAGGCAGACGTTCAATGTGCTCAAATGTGCATTGCTGATGGCAACAGAAATGCTGAAGAAGCAGCCCTCACAAGCCCCTGCCAGCTCACAAGATACGACGAACGACGCAATTCTTCAAGTCCCAAACAACGCGCAACCTGCAGACCGTCCGAAGTCACAGAAAGAACTCACACTCGAACGCGCCCGTACTGTCTTTGGCTCGAAGCCAGGTGTAAGGGAACGACGTATGGAGATTGACGCTGCCTCCACAGAGGTTGCAGGCATAAAAGTACCGCCCAAGCCGTCAGAACCAGATAATTGCTGCATGTCTGGCTGCGTCAACTGTGTGTGGGACATGTATCGTGACGAAATGGAAGAATGGGCAGAGCAGAGCGCAAAGGCCAGAGCAGCGATACAAGCCAAGAGAGAGGAGACTCATGGAAGCGGGAGTATGGTTACAGAGCAGAGGACCCCGAGCTATGTTGCTATCAGTATGGACGATGATGGCGGAGGCAGTGAGACGAATTGGAGCGGCGGCTCGGGTGGAGAGAAGCTGTTCGATGATATACCCGTGGGCATAAGAGAGTTTATGAAGACAGAGAAGAAGCTGAAGCAGCGGCACAAGGTGGAGGATATCCCAACCTGATAGAGCATGCGCGCGGATACCTTTGAAAAGCATTCACGTCCTCCTTCCGCATGTTCCCAGAATCCAGACGCCGATGAGCACCACCGTATGCTCCAATGCAATGCAAATGTGTGCCCATACCGTCACCAATCCGCAATGCGCTTAGTCGTCGGCGCCAACATCCACACCCTGCGCCCGCAGTTCTGTTCGTGCCTCCTTGATCTGTTCCATCAGCTCCGCATGCGCCTTGGGTACGTCGTTAAAGGTGAAAACTCCCCAGCCGAGCTTGAAGAGAAGGTATGCGCCGAATGAGATGAGTGCCCAGAAAGGGAGCTGTGGATCTTTAGCTTGTTTTCTGCCAGGGTCTGGGTGATCTGCTTACCACAGGAACAACCTCCTTCTGGATCTTCTCAGGGAAGGAAACAAGCTCCATGAACACCGCGAGGTAAAGCTATTGATTGTTAGACATGGGTCCAAAGGGGTACGTGGTAAGGAGGGGTCCAGCGTACGGAGGTCAGGAGCATGGCAATGCTAATGGTCTGTTGAGCGCGTGTCATCTTGGCAGTAGTTGAGCTCTTGGTTGTTCTAAGGAGAGTATACGGTGAGTGGTGTGTAAAGTTTGGGGCTCGTCGTCGTAGAAGTCGCGTTGTCCAGTGTACAGTTCTCCACGCATCAAGGAAGGCGCTAAAGGGATCGGTTCCCGTTCGGGCAAGACTAGCCACTTTCACATCAGCCTCACCAACGGACCGACGTCTTACTCACTTTACGCCACTTTACGCCTCATTACATGTAGTTAGAAGCACGTTCTTCCATTCTGACCCGACCCGAGACGTCAAAATACAATCTTCAGCGTAAGCCTGAAGTCCGGCGTATACACCACGTTGGCTGAGTTTTGAGCATCATCACATCACTTTCTCAAAACACACAATGTCTACATTCGACGATCACAGCAAGACTTTGCTAGATGAAGTAACTGCGCTCGTAGAATCAGGGGCGGGCAGCACAGATGAAGTGAACGAGAGTCTCAAATCAATACTCAACAAATTCTCAGCTACCCCTCACACCGATTCTGTAGGGGAAGCACTACAACTACTGGGCACAGCGGTTGGGAGACGAAGTAGAAGCCTCTCCTTAAACTAGGAAACTTGTCTAACACTGAATAGAGACATGGCAGCAGCCTTTTCGAGAAACAGGTTTACTCGAGTATGTGCTGCAGAACTTGGGTGAAGTGAGCGAACCAATGGCCCTGCGTAAGCAGTACCTCAGGATAATTGGGAATTGCGTTGCGGACAACGGTTAGTCACCTTTTCAAGGTAAGAGGGCTTGGGCTTGGACTCTGATCTCAGTCGCTAGATATAAACAGAGAGGTCGCCACTAAAGACATCTCTAAGCTTGTCGATTGCCTGCCGTCGGACGACCTGACACCGATTGCTCTTGCAGTGCTGTTCAATCTCTGTAACGATTTCGGTATGACTGCGGCCCTCCTTGGCTATCCTGCACGCTAACAGAGTAGATCCGGCCAAAGCTGCAGCTGCAGTCATCAGGCTTGACTTTACGCTATCTGGGTACCTTGCTGGCCACCGGATACCGGAAGCCGCACTCGACTACGCTACCGAGCTTCTTACATGGACTACCGAAAAGCTTACGGCAGCCCAATTCAATGACGACGTATCACTAGATACATTCAGCGACCTGATCAAAGCAACGCTGGATTACGATGAAGACCACTACCATGAGTACATCGCCATCCTTATCCACTACTTGCAGGATCCCGAGTTTCAGGCGAAGGCTGCGACCCCAGAGCTGCTTGGAGACTTGGTCACATTGATGCTGGATTTCGAGTCTCGCCTCACAGCAGACGAAGTTGAAGCAGTGTTTGAAGAATTGTCAATCTCCAAGAGCGCCGAGAAGACAACACCGGACAGCACAAATGTCATCCTTGCGGCTCAATTGATCGGCAATGTATCGGCAATATCTGCGACCGACACGTTTGCGCAACGGTTCAATGTCAGAAGCCAGGTCATTGAGACCATCAGAGCCAAGCTTAATGCCTCGCCTTCACCATCCACGATATGCGCCTGCGTCATGCTCGGAAACTTAGCGATGTCGGACGAAGTGTGTACAAATATGGTCAGGATCATGGAGCTCCACCTTCCACTGGCCAAAATTATGGCATCGAGCTCCAAGCCGGCACTTCTCTACGCCGCCGCAGGCTTCATGCGGCATCTTACCTTCCCTGAAGTCAATAGAGCACCACTCGCGGATGCCGGCCTCCTCCAAACTTGCACGGCTCTGCTCAAGCAGACAGATGCTGCTGTTTGTGGCGAGGCGGCAGCCATCATTGGTAAGCTCGTTACAAGCAACTTGCACAACATCATCAAGGTAGTCTCTGAGAAAGTTGGTGAGACGGTGTTTCCGGACGCATATCCGATTGTAGGCGTAGAGGCTTCTTCCGAATCTACAGTGCTCCACCAGCTTGTTGAACAAGCACTCGCGCCTGCGGGACCGCTGCCCAGCACTGCGATGAAAAACCCAATCATTGAGCTTAGCCGCTCAATCGTCACAATCTTGCGATTCCTCGGCAGGCCAAGTGCTGAAGACAATGTCGACGCTATCAGAGAGGAGATGCTGGAAGTGCCGTTGATCGCACGGCCTCTGGCCAAGCTCGTGCGACAACGATTCTATGCAGACGCCAGATCGGAAGGCCTCTTGGGTCTAGGGTTGATGGCACAGACACCCCACGGAGCGCAGTTGGTATTGAAAGAGGTCGAGGAAGACGCTGGGTTGCTGGACGCCATCAAGGAGTTCGCGGAAGGTAAAGATGGTGGAGCTGAACAGCAGGCTACCTCCTCGTCGGGACGAGACTATCAGAACGCAGTCGTCCTTATGCAAGCATTGCAGAACAATTGGGTAAGCTTTAACGAGGAAAAACCACGAATCTTGACTGACTGTACAGGACACGAATACCGACGCATCGCTCAAAGACCAGGTCAAGAGCTTGCAGGAAGAGCTCGGTCGCATGATGGTCCGATGATTCGAGTCTCAGCTTATTACATTGTTTGCGTTTGTCTGCAAGGTCGAGCTGTCGCGAGTTGTAATTGCAACACGCCACAACCTCACCGTTCGGTGTAGAAGTGGATCGATTGACGATAAACAACCAACCACGATACTTCCATTTGCAACAATACACGGTGCGCATTAGACTGCCGGCGAATGAGGGACGTTTTGATTCGAAGTGAATAAGCAGGTGGCAATCTCAGCCTCCGCGTCGTAGAGGAAGTGTGACGCGGGTGGTAATCACGCGCGCTCTGATTGGTCAATTGAGCATCATCGGATCACAGCGTCGGTATCGAAGGGTCCAGGAACCATGGAGCCGTTCAAGTAAGAGAAGCTATAAAGAAGGCGCTGTCTGCTCCTACAACAAAACCATCCAGCAAGCACCTCAATTACTACCATACAAACTCCCATCTCGCCCGATTCAATTTCTCAGTAACCGATCGTTCGATCTCATCTACCACTATCACCAAAAATGGCTTGCTGCGGACGCAACAACGGGGAGTGCGTGTGCGCCAAGGAAGCAACCTGCTCATGCGGCAAGCAGCCTGCCCTTCAGTGCAGTATGCCTCTCTTCCTCCACCCACATCCTTCGTGTAATTACTGCTTTCGGCCGCATTGCTCACGTAATCACTGCTAACTGTAAATGTGCAGACTGCGCCAAGGCTGCCAACGAGAACAAGATGCCTAGCAACACCTGCGCGTGCGGAAAGAGGGCTGAGGGTATGTGGTCTGTGTCGCTTGTATTGCAAAGTGGCTAACGATGTGCAGATGCATGCACCTGTGGGCGCAGCGAGAGCAACGGCTCGAGCAACCTCGAGACCGACTTCACTACCAAGAAATAAGCAGCA
Organism: Didymella arachidicola; assembly: GCA_016630955.3. Taxonomy (NCBI): domain Eukaryota; kingdom Fungi; phylum Ascomycota; class Dothideomycetes; order Pleosporales; family Didymellaceae; genus Didymella; species Didymella arachidicola. The sequence continues at coordinate 951,395 of CM049986.1, forward strand.
CGCTTACATGATTGAATCCGAATTCGTCTGCTTTGACAAAATAGGAGGCACTGCACGGAGGTTCTTACAGAATGTGGCTTGGCGGAGCGTTGGGAGGCATCTGGCGTCAAGGAACGGCTCATAATTTACTACCTGCTTGAGAAGCTGCATATATACCCAAGAGTAATGAAAACACTTCCAAATATGGCATCTGCACCGTCGTCATGCACAGTGTCGGTCATCCAGTGCGGTGTCGAGATTGCTACCATGCAATTTGTCGCGAACCAGTCACGTGCCAGTATCTGTTCCACTCGTTGTAGGCATCTAGGCGTCTTCTGAGTGCTGATCTGATCCTAGGAGATTTGTGCTAGCTACTTGGTGTCTGTGGCGTCTCCTCTGGCGTGTCCAACACAAACACCGGCGTCGGAGACATCTAAGCTGGCGGGAACACATGAAGAGCGTCCAGCAGCTGCCAAAATGGCATCGTCCTCCCGTATAAAGTACCAGTTCGGGCTGATGCACTGTGGTTGGCTGCTGGCAACTGTCAGCCTGAGGCGTTCCAGTGGATTCTGGGCAGGGTCTCGAGAGTCGAACGCTAAACTGCTCCACCGTCGCCGCATTGCGCGCATCTATCTTGCTGCACGAGCAGCCACCTGCAGCATGCACCATTCGTGCCTCCTTACCAGCCAGAAGACTCTCTCGCTCTAGAATCCATGAACCAGATTCGCCATCCGTTCCCTCCGGCCCTCTCTGCGATCGCACATCTCTCGTAATCCTCACCGTCCGAATCGGCTGCGGAACCCCTACTTCGAGCTGCACGCCGTACCGCAGTAGTCCACCTCGACGCAACACCAAGCACCTCCCGGTTTGTCCGGACACACTCTCGGCGGCTAAAGCCCGCGAACGATTTTCACAATGTCAGTGTCTGCGAAAATGGCAGCGGCGGGCAAAGGAGGGCTGTTCAGCAGGAGCAGCAACACCTCGGGCGATGTCCCCACCATGCGTGGACTGGTGTCTTTCATTGCAGACTTGCGCAATGCTCGAGCGCGAGAACTGGAAGAGAAGAGGATCAACAAGGAATTGGCGAACATCCGGTGGGTGCATCCTGGTGGATAGGAGAAGTCGACAACCGCTGACGCGACATGGCAGACAAAAGTTCAGAGACGGTGGCCTGAACGGCTACCAGAAGAAAAAATATGTTTGCAAGCTTCTCTATATCTACATCCTGGGCTGGAACGTCGACTTTGGGCATCTCGAAGCAGTCAACCTCATCTCGGCTACCAAGTACTCGGAGAAGCAGATTGGATACCTCGCAGTCACGCTGTTCCTCCACGAGCAGCACGAGCTGATACACTTGGTTGTCAACAGTATCAGGAAGGACCTCATGGACCACAACGAGCTTAATAACTGCCTGGCGCTGCACGCTATTGCGAACGTGGGAGGCAAGGAATTGGGCGAAGCACTGAGCGGTGAGGTCCACCGGCTTCTGATCTCGCCAGCATCAAAAGCATTCGTCAAGAAGAAGGCTGCCCTGACACTCCTCCGCCTATACCGAAAATACCCCGGGATTGTCCAGAACGAATGGGCCGAGCGCATGATCTCGTTGATGGACGACCCAGACATGGGTGTAGCGCTTTCCGTTACTTCGTTAATCACCGCCCTGGTACAAGACAATGCCGAACAATACAAGGGAAGCTACGTCAAGGCTGCAAACAGGCTCAAGCGGATAGTGGTCGACAACGAATGCGCTGAAGGATACTATTACTACAAGGTGCCATGTCCGTGGATCCTTGTCAAGCTGCTTAAACTTCTCCAATACTATCCACCTCCCGAGGATACACACGTTCGAAATCTGGTTCGTGAGGCGTTACGGAAAATCATGGACTCCGCTCTGGAAATGCCGAAGAATGTCCAACAGAACAACGCGCAGAACGCCGTCCTCTTCGAAGCTATCAATCTCGTCATCCATTTGGACACCGAGCCAGATCTGATGGTGACAATATCGACTCGTTTGGGCAAATTCATCGCATCTCGCGAGACAAACGTACGGTATCTCGGTTTGGAAGCCATGACACATTTGGCTGCCCGTGGAGAAACACTTGACCCCATCAAGAAACATCAGGCTATCATCATAGGGTCGTTAAGAGATAGGGACATCAGTGTGCGAAGACAAGGCCTGGACCTCCTCTACAGCATGTGCGATCAGACGAACGCCCAGGCTATTGTGGGCGAATTATTGCGCTACCTACAGTCCGCGGATTACGCGATAAGAGAAGAAATGGTCCTCAAGATTGCTATTTTGACGGAGAAGTACGCCACAGATGTGCAGTGGTATGTCGATATCACACTGCGCTTGATCGCAATGGCCGGAGACCACGTCAGCGATGAGGTCTGGCAGCGAGTCATTCAGATCACGACCAACAACGAGGAGCTGCAAGTATATGCGGCTCAAACTGTCTTGGCATACGTCAAAGCCGATTGCCACGAGACACTCGTGAAGATTGGCGGCTACATCCTTGGCGAATTTGGCCACTTGATCGCCGACAGCAAAGGTTGCAGCCCAATCGAGCAATTCATGGCAATGAGCGCAAAGATGCGAGGTTGCTCGTCTAGTACACGAGCCATCTTGTTGTCTTGCTACGTCAAGTTTGTGAACTTGTTCCCAGAGATTAAGCCTCAGCTTCTACAGGCATTCCGCGCATACACACACTCGCTAGACTCTGAACTTCAGCAGAGAGCCTGCGAGTATCTTGCGCTCGCTACAATGCCCACGGACGATCTGCTGCGGACGGTCTGCGACGAAATGCCGCCATACCCAGAGAGAACATCAGCATTGCTCTCAAGGTTACACCAGAAACATTCGACAACCAGCGACAAACGCACCTGGGTGGTTGGAGGGAAAGATGCCAACCAGGGCGAGATTGGTCTTGCGCGGCAGAACTCAACAGCCGGCTTCAAGCGCGCCCAGACGATGCCAGTGCAAGGCGAACATAAAGCCACCGCATCGAATGGGGCGAACGGCGGAGCCTCTCTATCGAGTGACCTTGCTGGCCTTGATTTGAATGTGGACTCAAACAAGACCCTCGGCGCACCAAATTTCGCCAGCGCTGCTCATCTGAGTCCGGACTGGGAGATTGGCTACAATCGTCTGTTACTTCGGTCCGAAGGAGTACTCTATGAAGATCAGCAGGTGCAAGTTGGGCTACGTACAGAGTACCGTGGCTCATTGGGTTGCTTGATCTTTTACTTCACTAACAGGTCTTCGTTCCCTATGAACTCCTTCACCACCACGTTGGACAACCGGGCCGCAGAAACACTGAAAACAGACGTCAAGGGCTTGCCGGACACAGTGATACAACCTGAGGGCCAGACACAGCAAACGATCATGTTCGACTGCAAAAATGTCTTCACACATGCTCCGACCATCCGCGTGTCCTGGCTCGCCGGTGCCATGCAGGGAATCACACTACAACTGCCCGTGTTACTGCACAAGTACATGGAAGGCGCAGAGCTCAGCGCAGAGGACTTCTTCAAGCGCTGGAAGCAAATCGGTGGCGCCCCACGCGAAGCGCAGAGCATCTTCGGCTTGGTCAACAAGAGTCGGACCATGGATCTCGCCTTCGTCAAGAAAGTCGTTGCCGGGTTCAAGTGGGGTATCGTCGAGGGTGTGGATCCAAATGGAAAGAACATTGTCGGTGCGACGGTCTTGCATACTAGCGAGGGTGGCAAGTTTGGGTGTCTACTGAGACTGGAACCCAACTTTGATACGCAGGTACGTGTTTGCACAGAAGAAGCATACGGCGCAAGCACTAACGAAGAGTAGATGTTCCGCATTACGGTCCGCGCGACTGACGAGGCTGTGCCGCCAGTCCTCGTCAAGGCTATGGAGGAGCGACTTTCGCAGGGCATAGAGGGTATGATCTAGTTCGACCCTTCATTCTTATGGCATGATGTATTGTGCAGCCGCTTCACTGCGGACTTGGAGGCTGTTGATATTGTAATGTTTGTTGGACAGCATATGCATGGCGCGCCCAAGGTTCGAATTAGCATAAGCGGCGAAATTGGAGTGCATATCCTTTTTCCAAAGAAATCAAATGTCAGAGATTCGATGATGGGATGTAAGTGAATAGCTGACCTTGGGATGCTGCCAGCCAGACTGGTATAGTTCAAGGGCGGCATCCATGCGTCCGCAGAAGGGCGGCGCTACTCCGTTGTGACTCCTCTTAGTGGCTTTCGTGCGGCCACCGCAGGTAGCACCTTCGTATTGGCTGACTTGATGCGACGACCAAATCATGATGCCTTCCCTAACTCTGATATGCGATAACCTCTGGTACACACAACGCGTAAACATCCATGTCGCCCTTCGAGTACCAGACACCCAGAATATCTTCTTATAAAGCGTAGCTACACCGGCATCAACACCAGTATAACAACACCATCACCAAACATTTGCCTACGCCAATAACTTGAACTACACGCACTGCCCACGCCAACCGAACATCACCAGGATCTCCCTTTACATCGATAATGCCGGTCACCACCGTCCCCCACCCCTCAGCAACAACCACCACCGCTGCGCCCACCGTCCGACCAGTCTACTTCTGGCGCCCGTTCGAAGAAGGCACCGGCTTCCTGGGCCAATGGTACCACGCGCCTTTTACCGTGGACGGTGATACCTACGCGACCTGTGAGATGTGGATGATGGTGCAGAAAGCGCGACTTTTCGGTGACGAGAAAGTAGCCAAGGAGATGCTCGAGACCAAGGATCCAAAGGCGCACAAGGAGCTGGGGAGGAAGGTGAAGAACTTCCACGATGCGACCTGGAACAAGAGTAGGTTGATTGCGAGTAATGAGTTTAGACATGTGTGAAGAGTGCTAATGTATGGATAGACAAGTTTGAGATTGTGGTCCAGGGCAATATGCACAAGTTCACGATATCGGAGGACGCAGAGCATATGAAGAAGTGGTTGCTAGCGACTGGTGAAAGAGAGCTTGTGGAAGCTAGTCCCATGGATCGCATTTGGGGCGTTGGGTTTGCGGCTAAGAACGCTGGCGCGAACCGGCATCGCTGGGGGCAGAATCTGTTAGGCAAGGCGCTGATGGTGGTGAGGACGAGGTTGAGGGAGGAGGAGGCTAAGAAGATGGAGGCAGAGCAGCGCGCTCGAGCGCAGGGCTAGAGGACCTTAACCAGGTAACATTTGATGCGAGAGGAGTTATGCTGCGCTCAATGGGTATGAGAAATGCTGAGGCATCCCCGATATCGTTACAGGGGTTCTCGTCGGCGAGCAGGCTGAAAAAAATGTTATTACCAGGTATCACAACAGAGTAGTTCAGATCATTGATATCCTTTCAAGCTACGCTTGAGCTGCACTAGCTTCCTTGGTGCTATCTTTCGTACCGTAATCTACCGCTTATTATATTCGTGGCATATTCGACTGTCTTCTGCCTTTGCGCGATCTTCTGGTGTCTCACAATGGTTGCTGTCCAGAACCCAAGGTCGCAGCCTTTTCCTACACGCGCGTCTGTGATAATTATCCCAATGATCCTGCGTATGCATGCCGTTGGTTGTCCAGCTGCTCGCAGCCCCTAAGTCTGTAGCGTAGACGGCTCATTGGCCAGTGCCTCTTCCGGCAAGCGCTATGAAGCTCTGCTCGACAAAAACCAATGCGAATGCGCGGCGCCAGTCGAGGGATATCGCGTGCACCTCGCTGTCGATGGCTGGATCAAAGAGTTCGGTGTCGTTCACTGCTTCGCGCAGCCTATGGTAATAAGGCGGTCGGTAGTTGCGGTCATGCTGGTGTGGTCTTGCGAACAGGCTAGGTAGTTCGTCTTTTCTACTCTTGTAAGCGTGTTGCGTAGATTCAAGGGCCCTTCTTCCTATGCTGAAGGACCTGTGCGGGCCTTTGCCTTTTCCCTGTACAGGATCCGGGGCTTAGGCTTGCACGTTTGACATAGCACCACTCCGCGAGGGGCGTCCAGCCACAAATGCGGCCGCGGCGCACGCACACGCGCCCTCGATGATGATTGCGGTACCTGCTTTGTGAGGCCTGCTCTGTGAGGCCTGCTCTGCCTCCATCTGATAAGAGCCAGGAGGACCTCACAGGTACGTGTACATGATTGAGGTTCAGTCCACCATAATAGTCGATGTTATGGCGTGTTTTGCAATACGCTATAGCGGAGGTAATTCATCGATGCAGTTGCTGAAGTCAGGCGTGACAGTGCGAATAATGCACCAAAGGATTGTCAGGGAATTGGCGTCGGTGTCATCCAGAACGCCTTCTGCGGTCTCGACATACTCGAGATGATGAATCAGATGTCGAGCAGTAGAGAAGGTGCAGGATGATACTACCACAGAGAACTTTGACAACAATGCATCCTCGTGTCACCACATGTGATGTGTAATGGTGGCAGAAAGCGTGGACAATCCTTGTTGCTGCACGTCATTCTAATTAATCACGTGTGTGGAGAGAGTGCGGAGGCGAACGGAGATTCTCGCCCGCGAACTCCTCAATTCTGGGCCGCGGCTCGTGACCCGGAGACTTCAAGTCTTTGCGGGAGCCTCGCAAGTACATCATCACGCGTTGTATAGGTCGCAGACACGTCGTTACACGTCAGAATGTCTACAATGATCACCTTCGCGGCGAATAACGAGTTCTTCCGAAAGCGAAAGCGTGCGTAGAATACTGTCAGTGCGCCACATGAGACAGACAGCTAATGTGTGTCTAGGAGTCCACCGCGCCTGCGAATCCTGCAAAAAGCGCAGAGTAAGTGCTAGCCAGCCCTAGACCATGTCTCAGCTAGCTGATTCCACTTTAGAAAAGATGTAGCCACACGTTCGCAGAGGAGGAGACCGGCGGCGGCCCTTATGATAGCGGAAACCCTACCCAAAGCGGTGACCGGGACGCAGGACATCCAACCTCAGACCCTCACGCCTATGCTCAAGCTGGACATCATCACCCTCACAATCCCCGGTTTGCCCGTGGGGATGTCAGAAATCATGCCAACGTTCATCCCCACTCCGCCATGCCGCCGCCTCACAGTCCGGCTGAGACTGCACGCTCACCACAGACCCCACCAAATTTTTTGGGTTACCTGAATCCAGAAGCTGTCTTGAGAGAACAAGTGCACTCGAAGAGAGATCCTGCGCAGTCACCCAGCATAGCTCCTATCGGCCAATGGGTTGAAGAGAGAGATCAAAGACCAGCAACCCAGCCAAGATCCGCTTCAGTGCATATCAATGAGACAGGTCCGCCAAATACATCGGAGGTGAAGATCTCCAAAGCTCTCCAACAGTACTTAGATGCAGTAGGCGTTGACATCCTCCCGCCACGGAAGAGCCAAGATGTCCTCCTCGACATCTATTTTGCTTCCGTCCACCCTCTCCTTCCACTCGTCGACAAAGATCTCTTCTATGAACAGTATTCGCGAGGGCAAGAACCTCGTCTGCTCATGCAAGCGATTTGCATTGTAGCTTCCAAGCATGCGAACGCTGCGAAAGTCCTACTCTTAGGCAACGAGACACAGCCACTCAGTCCACGAGAGTTCTCCCAGAGGCTGTATCAAGCCGTAATTGTTGGAATTGAGGCGAAACTTGAGAAAAATCGAGTCGTGCTTATCCAAGTGCTAGCTCTCATCTCACTCCACTGTGAAGGACCAGACGGCGCTGAACAGGCATCGATGCACTTAGCTCAAGCTATCCACCATGCACATACATTTGGTTTACAATTTGGACATCAATGGAGAAACCAGAGTTCAGAGTCACAAGGAAACCTGGAAGACGTATTCTGGTGTCTATGGAGTCTTGACAAGATCAATGCTTGCATGAACGGCCGGCCTCTACTTATGCACGATCGCGACAATAGTCTGAGGCAGCTACCTACAGATCCAGAGAAGAGGTCAAGTCCGTTCGGGATCTGGCTGCAGATTTCGGAGATGCTTGATAAGGTCATTGACTACTACAGACCAGGCAGTCGCTCGGCAGATGAGACAGGCTGGGAGGATGACTTCCTCGGATTCGAAGAGATGGTCGGTGACGGTGAGGATAAGCTGGATGGTCCAATCATGAGTAAGCGTTGTGCCCAACTCTCATCTGTAAAGTGCTAATATAGACAGGCCTTCTGTCAGTCTTTCACCACACCATGTGCATGGCTTCGCACAAATCTCTTTCCATTAATGCGCCAGTCAAGTCCACCCCTTCATATGTTCGCCAGAGTCTTTCAGCAACACGGGTCATTCACCTACTCACTGCCGAGTCTCCTGAGCAGTTGCCGCCACTTCCACTGGTGCCGTATGCCCTCTCTGTGGCGCTCAGTGTCGTGTACAGGCATTTCCGGTCACGACGACTAAAGGTGCACATCAAGCGTGCCTCCGAGGAACTTAAGCAGTGTGTTCTTCTACTCGATCGGCTGCGAAATGCGTGGTGGTCCGCAGGTACAATGGCGGACATCGGTCGCGCTGTCCTCAGCAACGCAGCAGGGCAAAGAACGAATGCTGTCAACACACCCGCACCTACCGCGCCAGAGCTACGTCCCAACGAGCCGAAGACCGAGCCTCCGACACTTCAACCTTCACACAATGGACCACACATGCCAGTCTCGACCAACCAATGGCCTCCACAGAATATGGAGAACTCAATTGACCCAAGACTGCAGCACCAACAGCCGCCTCCGATGCCAAACTTGCTGAATCCGATGCCGACAATGACACCAGGGCAACACCCAACGAGCAGCGAGCGCGCAGATCGAGCACCAATACCTGCCGCATTTGGCTTTGCTGAGCAATCGCCTGACTGGCTGAATTTCGATGCTGCATTCGAGAACTTCGAGGGTCTCCTTGGTAGCTCGGGTGCGGATTTTAGTAATGAGCTGTTCAGGCCGCTGAACTATGAGACACTGGAAGGGTTTCTAGATCCTGCTACGCAATAGGGCTCGCCAGTTCGGTCGGCGTGGTGCAAGCAGCAACGTGATGAAGAGACTGCAATCTTGCGGCTGGACATAGCACAGAGCTCTATTGTGTCCTTATGTGACCAGTGTCAAAGTCCAGGAAATGCCTTCCATATCTGACCTTAGATCACCATTGCCTTTGAGCTGTAGTGAGAGACTCCACCAGTCGTCAATTGAACATGTCCAGCAAGATCTCGTTCATCTCTCAAAGATCTTCGTCATGGCCATCTCGCAAGGCAGATCTGCTCAAACAACGCTCAGAAAGGAGCACGGCAAACAGCGCAAGTGCAAGTGCGATTGCAAAAGTTCTGCGCTGGATGAAATCTTGTGTGGGTTGGGCCAGCAGATCTTACGGGGATGCAGTGATACAAAGAGACGACGGTAAAAAAACAGGAGGGTGGATCATGAGAGGTCCAAAAGTAGGAAACCCATGCTTTTGTGGAAGAGTGGAAGGGTGAAGACGTCTTCATTGGGATAGCGACAGGCGGACTTCCAGATGTATGTGCAAGCTCCTTCGCCTAGTGGTCAACAACTCATTAAACCAGTGAACAAAGGGCCAAGGAGGGTCTCAGATGCTTGAAGATCCCGGACGCGGTTTCCGAACGGACTATTGACAGTTTTCAAATGTGATGTTGTTGTATTGTGCTGCCACGTCGAAAGACTCATTGGCATACATGCTTGGTGGGTATACGTCGCACCGAATGTGCAAGTATCCGTCCGTACTCCGCTCTGATGGCTCCAAGACCCCATAGCGTCTCACTTACGATACCATATATCGTTTAGCTTACGCCAGCTCCGTTGATCGAGGCCCAGGTAGACACGCGACCCTACTCGGCGTCTACAATCATCTTTTCATCTCCCTTATCTTTGTCCTCTTCTGCCGCCCTCACACCCGCCTCAAAGCTGGGGCAGCTCTGCGCTGCCTTGAGAGCAAGCTGGTAACGCATGACAGTCTTAGTGCCACTTGCGTTGAGATCCTTTGCTTTGCACATCTTCTTGAGCTGATCATGGTTCCACTCCATGTCTGCGTCCATAAGAGAGGCAATGAGATCTTTCTTGATCCTGTCGGTTGGCAAACCGCGGTTGGCACAGAGGTAGGTCAGGTCGGTCATGTTGAGGTATGAGCGCGGGTCGACCGACTCGGACTCTTCCTTCAACTTGACAACCTTCGAGGCCTTAGGCTTCGATGCAGTAGCTTTTGCAAGAACTTTTGCATCAGAGTTCGTCTTCGCACTCCTGCTGCGCTTCTTCGGTAATGCAGCGGCCTTCTTGATCTGCGCGTTACGCTCTGTCTTGGCCTTCTGGTTCTCGGCAGCTTTCTGCATACGAAGCTGGGCTTGGGCAGCTCGTTGCAGTGCTCGGTTGGCCTTCTCCTGCTCCTTCGCTGCGCGCTTGTTGGCAATTTCCTCAGCCTTCTGAGCATTCTTGATCTTGACCTCATCCTTGACGCGCTTCTCTAAAGCCGCTAGAGTCTCCTTCTCGGCGGCCTCCTTCTCTCGCTCTGATTCACGAGCCAGTCGGAAGACCTCGCGCTCTTCGCGGCGAGTCTCTGGATCATCGTCCTCTTCACATGGTATGCGGGCCATACCGGATGTGAGCTGACCATAGCGAACGCGGCAGGCAGTTGCGCTGAAGTTGGAGTCCTTGTCGAGCCGACGCATATACTCGGAGACCTTGCGAAATCGCCATGCACGAATACGCTCGATCTCATAACTGATCTCGATGTCGGCTAGAGCGTATGCTTCGACCAGGTGCTGGTCCTGGAGATAGTCAACACACTGTCATTCAATGTGCAGGTGAACAGCCTACATCTTCAAAACCCCACTCCTTATAGCCTTCCTTAAGGAGAAAATCGAAGTTCTCCGCTTGAGCGAGGCGAATGCGCATGATGCGGGTGGAGATAGACTTCTGATCATAGCGAACACGACCGTCCTTCATAAGCTTCTCGGCGATTTGGCGGTCGCTGTACCCCTTCTCTCGCATCTCCAGCATGAGCTCGTCATCGGAATCAAGGGTTGCAGACACTCGCTTGTGGTAAGCTGGAAGGCACTCGCCCTTCTCACGGCCGCCTGGAGGCAGTCAGCTTACTGTACTTGAACAAAGGAACTTGAAACATACGACGTCCAAACGTGCCAAACACTCGAGAGCTCTTCTGGTGGTCCAGCACGTTAGTGTCGTCGTCAAGAAGGAAGGACTCGCCACCTTCGGCCTTGATACGAGCGTCGGTGACCTTGGAATGGTTAATATCGGCCTCAGGGACTTCGATATGAATGCGCTTCCGTTTCTTGCCAACAGTGATATCTTCGTAGTCGCCAGTTTCGTCGTCATCATCCCCATTAGCCTCGAATTCCTCATCATCGTACTCATCGAGCTTGAAAGCGATGTCTTGATCCTATATCTCGTCAGTTGGAGGAGGCCACCTTAGGGGGAGACGATCCGCTTACATCGAGCGCTGTCAACAAAGTGGTATCCTCCACGTCATCGTCTTCACCGTCGTTGGAAGCCATCTCCATGGTGTCTTGAAAAGCCATAGCATGGACAGGCTCCGCGCCTGTATGTTATGTCAGTGCCATGAATGTATGGAACCTTCACGAGAAGCCTTACTGTCGAAGCTGAACTCTACGTCAGCCATGGGTGGGCAAAACCTGGGGAGTTGAGTTGCGTTGGAAATGTGTGGAGGTCTTGAAAGAGGTCAGGTTGAGATAAGTGAATTTATAAGCCACCTGTCGGATATGTGGAGTGCTCCTAGGCGAGTCAACAAACGTGGAAGGCGTAGGTGAGAGGACAGTGTAATCACCAAGTGCCAGGTGAGAGACAAACGCTGTTGGCACACCCAGACTGCTGCCTTCAGGGAAGCTCCTGACAGCCATGAAGCTCAACTGTAGGCACCTATCCTTTATAATCATAACATCACAACAAGTGAAGGAATGTGACCGAGCTGCGCATCTGAGCACGATTGCGCTTCAATGCTGCGACGAGTAGACAGGAGAGAGCGTACTGCAGACGATATCGATGCTCGTTGAAGCGCGATGTGCTTGCTGATTCTCACACTCATTGCAATGCTCATTTCCAAGAATTTCGAAGCTGTTCATAATGTTACGGAATATACTCCTACAGGACAAGACGTTTCTTGTCCGGCATTTGGTACCGTTGGTATACCAAGCAGTCGAGAGACGCGGAGAGTCAGGGCAAGAACTGAAAATGTCCAGTAGCAACTCTACCAGTTTCATAACACATCCCCTGTGAGTGCTTGTCACGGACTCAAAGCTGTGTGAGAGGAAGAGTGGCGTTGGGGCCGTTGAGCTTCACATGCGTGCGCCAATGATGAAGCTCAAGACCCCTGCAATGACGTAGGCGCTTTTGGGCGCGACCAGACTCACAACAGGGCCACAATGAGATGCGTACCGTGTATCGATCGACGTGTAAGGAAGATCGCCCGCAAGGTGGCTGAGCCGCTGTTAGGATCCTTAATAAACGTCAGTCCTGAAAGCGGTCCCGATTTTGCCCCAGATTTCGACAGCTACCTGCACCAGCCCCGCAACCAGCTGCGACACACAGGCACCGTTCAGCATGGCGTCTTATCTACAAAAGCTACGCCCAAAGGCGAAGCAGAATGATCCCGCCAACTTCAGAGAAACAGTCATACACAATGCGCCGAAGGCAGAAGAGGCAGCCAAACCTACAGGTCCCGTCCCTTCCCCACCACCTGCGCCAACGATTAGCGAACCTGCCGACGAGACTGGCGCCGAGCCTGTTCTAGATGAAGAAGACAAAAAGTTTCTTGAACGACTCGCAGCAATCGCATCGGAGCCTGAGGGCACACCACCACCGCTGCCCGGCCGTCCGGCAGTAGTTATCGACGAGCAGGGACAGCAGAAGGTTGGCAAAGACGCACAGGAGGCTTTGATGGACGGCGCTGACAAGGTTGCGCTTCCAAAGAGTCCACCGGAGAAGAAGGCGTTCGCATCATATTTCAGCAACTTCACCGTTCCAAAGTTTGGCAAGAAGGCAGACAAGTCTGAGCAGGAGAAGGTCGCTACGAAGGACAAAAAGGGCAAAGCCAAGGTCACAGACGCTGAGCGTAATGAACTAGCCGACAATCTCCTCGCTGCCGCAGCGAAGACAAAGGCCGCGGAGGAGGCTGAAGTCGAAAAGGAGACCCAGGATCTTACTAAGATCCTCGAAGAGCTCAACATGTCGGCGGTCAACAACCGTGTCTTCTCGTTTAGCAAAGAGTCTGAAGAGCTTCTGCAAAAGTTCACCCTTGTCCTCAAAGACATCGTCAACGGCGCGCCCCACGCGTACGACGATCTTGAGAAACTCTTCACAGACTATGATGCTCAGCTGAAGAAGATGTATGGCGGCCTCCCACCCTTCCTGCAGAACTTTGTCAAGAGCCTGCCAGCCAAGATGACAGCTGCGCTGGGCCCTGAGCTGCTTGCCGCGAGCGCAGAGAAGCCTGGCTTTGATGGCAAGCAAAAGGCCGCAGGCGAGGGTAGCAAGAGCAAGAAGAGCAGACTACCCGGCGTGCCCAAAATCCCTAGTCTCAAGCAACTGGTGTCTGCGCAGGGCGCAGTTGCGACAGCCTTACGTAGTATAGTGAACTTTCTGAAGTTCAGGTTCCCCGCGCTGGCAACTGGAACAAACCTGATCATGAGTTTGGCTGTGATGAGTAAGTACCACACCTTCACGTTGTCTTTAATCAGCCACTAATACACCCAGTCTTGCTCTTTGTCTTTTGGTACTGCCACAAGCGTGGCCGCGAGGTGCGTCTTGAGCGCGAGCGCCTTGCCGCCGAGACCGCTTCAGCCGAAGCCTCAGGAACTTCTAGTGCTGTTGCCAGCGACGATGACTCTGTGTTCGGCGACAAGAAAAGGCAGAAGACCAAGACTAAGACCACCTCTGAGCCGGTTCCCAAAGTTGCGGGCGAGCCGACTGAGCCGACTATCATCAAGGATGACAGGGAGGATGGGAAGGTGACTGTAGCAGACTTGCCAGATGTCTCGCAGTTGCCCGAGCCAGGAAAGGCGTTGGAGAAGTGAGGCAAGATGTGTGCACCGATTTCTACGGCATAGGCTTAGATTGTTGTTTCTTTGAGTATACCCCTTACATTAATCACGATAATGAACAACAATGTACAAATGAATCAAAAAATTCAAATGCATGATGTTGTATCATAAGAGATCTCTCGGCTCTGATACCCATTTATCACATCAAGCACGTTGGTAGTTGCCGATATGTTGTAGAAAAGTCGAATTTGGTCGCGGGACCATCGTAGCCAACACAAGATTTATGCGCGCGCAACAGATGTACGAACACGCACTCACTTCTTCCAACATCTTGGCTTTGGAGAGCTGAGGCCTATGTTCAACCTCCAGATCGGTCTTGTCTCACTAATGACCCGTGCGCTAGGGTTTATCAACAGCTATATAAACGTTTATTGAAGCGAATTCTCTATCAAATCAAGAGAAAACGGTTCGATGGTGTAGTTGGTTATCACGTCAGTCTAACAATCTGTTGGTTCACTGAAGGTCTCCAGTTCAAGTCTGGGTCGAATCATTGTTTTTGCTGGCGTGGAGGATTCGCCCCGATCAATCTTTTGGTCCAGAGGTGGGGCTCTCGTACACACGAGATGACAAGCTCATCGCGACTTGATAACGACCGCTCGGCGAGTTGTCACATTGGCGCACATGATACTGATGATGTGTTTTATACTAACGCCAACCACCACCGGATGGCGCACCCCACCGGAATGGCGCACCCTGTAGCAAATTTATCTTTACACCTCAATATTTCAGCACCACAACAAGAAATTTAAACGTACAATAGCTTAAATTAATCCTCTATCTCTATTACATCTTGCTGGCAAGTGCGCTTATTATGCCCTATCCTGCCGCATGTTGTACAGCACCGTTTAACTTTACTACTGCTACCTACCTGCGCACCTTCTCCCTTAGTCTCAGCCTTAGCGTCTTTCTCCTTTAGTATTTCCTCTGCCTCTGCCTGCGAGAGAGTCCCGCCTTCCTGAATCCGCTTCTTTTTACGCCTCTTACGCTCAGAAGCAGCCTTGTTTGCCTGTTCAAGCTGGGCTATCCTTGCCTCAAGTAGCGTGTGCGAATAGTCCCTCTTTGCAGACCCCCTTTTAACCTGTAGGACCATCTCAATAATTGAGTCAGGAGAGGAACTCCTATGTTCTCTTATCCTCTTAATAATAAGAGTTGTTTGGCTATCAATTTCAATCGCGTTGGTTGGTGTTTTAGGTTGCCAGTTGGTAGGCCCAGGCAGAGGCGGTGTTGGCGTACGAGGCTTAACTTCAAGCCTTGACAGCACCGCCTCTGGGTCAAGTGGGACCAAGCCAGTTGCTCTAAAGCTTGATAAGATGTTGCTCTTTGAGATTGCCTTGTTGTATACTGGTTGAAACGTTGCTAAGAAGGCCTTTTTGTCCACGTGGGTAATGTAACTGTCTGCCAAGCTTTTGATCTCCTTCTTGTACGCCTGCTTCAGCGGGGCAAAGCACCCAACGTCAAGTGGCTGCAGGATGTGAGAGGCGTGCGGAGGCATACAGAGGGCAATAATCTTGCTTTCCTCGCAGAGATTCTGGAATTCGAGCGACTTGTGACTCTCGTGGCCATCGATAATCAGCAGCCGATGGCTACCTACAGTAGCAGCCTCTGTGTGCTGGATAAAGTGCTTTAGCCAGGCAAGGCCAAGCTCATTAGTAGTCCAGCCATTCTTGCTAACCCCAATCCTCCAATCTTTTGGGTTGTTAACGTACCAGGCCTTGTCGTGGTGCTTTGCTTTGAGGATGAAGAAGGGTGGGACAGACCAGCCCATCGCGTTGATACAAGCAATCAAAGTTATCCACTCACGATCGCCAGGCTGAAGGCTGAGTGGTGCACGACGTCTCTCAGACGCAGTCACTACCTTAACTGACCCTCCAACGCCTATCTGGAAGCCAGTCTCGTCAAAGTTGTAGGTATCTTGGTCCAGGATGCCGTACTTGGCTTTAACGTTGCGTATAAGGTCGAACCAGGGACTGATAATTGCTGTATCGCTGCACAGAACTCTCCGGTAATCTCTCAGTCTAGAAACCTGAGACCTAACCTCAGGTTTCCGCTGGATAAACCTGTAGGTCCAGTTTTCTCCAACCTTGCCCCCATCGCGAGCAGCCAACAGTTGATCAGCCATCTCTCGCACATAAGTAAGCGTAGGAGCAAATCCTCGCGCGTCAAGCTTTCTTATATGTTGAACAAGCACCTCCTCTTCTTGCTTTGTAAGCCGAGAGCAATTGGGGTAGATAACGCGTTGAGAAGCTGGTTTGGCGCGTTGCCTTCGAAGAGTACTTTCAGGCACGTTGTAGACAGCAGCAGCGCGTCGCTGGCTTAGGTTCGCATTAGAATTAATTGCTCTAATAGCAAGCTTAATTCTATCTTCACGAGAAAGTAATTCAAGATCAATTTGTTGCGACATCGTTGGTGGTGGTCAAAAGAGGTGTGGTCTTGGCAAGGTGCGCCATTCCGGTGGGGTGCGCCATCCGGTGGTAGTTGGCGTTAACGTGTTTTACAAGCGAGCCGCCCAAACAAGCGAGCCGCCCACCCCACCAACTTTGCGCACCTTTGAAGCTCAACACGGCTATGGCCCACCCACATCAAGCTGTATCGCAGTCAGACGAAGCTAGTATTCAGCTTACTATTTCATCTCTTAATAGAAAGCAGTTCACGTCAGTCAGAGCGGCTGCTCAGACGTTTAGTGTCCCTCGTACAACGCTACGTAACCGACGCGCTGGTACACTAAGCCGACGCGATTGCCAGCCCAACTCAAAGAAGCTCACTACGATAGAAGAGGAGGTGATTGTTGGCTACATAATTGAGCTAGACCTACGTGGATTTGCGCCTACGTACGCAGCCGTACGTGATATGGCTAACAGACTGCTGGCTGCGCGCGGTGCTGGTCAGGTTGGCGTCCACTGGCCGCGCAACTTCGTTAAGCGTACAGAGAGTCTTACAACGCGTTTTAACCGAGCGTATGACAGGCAGAGAGCTCTATGCGAGGATCCTGTCCTTATCCAAGGCTGGTTTAAGCTTGTAGAGCAGACAAAGGCTAAGTACGGCATCTGCGACGAAGACGTCTACAACTTTGACGAGGCTGGCTTTATGATGGGCAAGATCACAACGCAGCTTGTTGTGACAGGATCAGATAGGAGAGGCAGGCCAAAGACTGTTCAGCCTGGCGACCGTGAGTGGGCGACAGTGATTGCTGCGATCAACGCTGCTGGCTGGTCAGTCCCACCATTCCTGATCTTTGCTGGCAAGTACCACCTCTCTGCCTGGTACGAGGAGGCAGAGATCCCACGCGACTGGGCAATCGCAGTAAGCGACAATGGCTGGACAAATAACGAGCTTGGGGTAGAGTGGCTGAAGCACTTTAATGCTCACACTAAGGCTCGTACAGTAGGAGCGCGTCGCCTACTCATCCTTGACGGCCACGAGAGTCACCACTCTCTTGAATTCCAGGACCTCTGTAAGGAGTACAACATCTACACGCTCTGTATGCCTCCTCACTCCTCTCACCTACTCCAGCCTCTTGACGTTGGCTGCTTCTCCCCGTTGAAGCGCGCTTACAGTCGTGAGGTAGAGAGCCTGATGCGCAACCACATCAACCACATCACCAAGCTTGAGTTTCTGCCTGCGTTTAAGGCAGCCTTTAATCGATCGTTTACGCCAGTCAATATCTGCTCAGCCTTCCGGGGAGCAGGTCTAGTACCTTATCAGCCAGAGGCTATCCTCTCAAAGCTAGACGTACAGCTACGTACACCTACTCCACCAGCGGCTCTCACAGAGGCTCTCTGGGAGGCTCGTACTCCAAGCAACGCCCGCGAGCTTGAGGCTCAATCAAGCCTAATTTGTGAGCGCGTACGCAAGCATAAGAGCTCGTCACCAGCTTCAATTATTGAGGCGATAGATCAGCTTAAGAAAGGAGCTGAGGTGATGATGCTTTCAGCTGAGGTGATGAAGGAAAGGATTGCTAGCCTTGGGAGGGCTAACGAGGCAGCGTCAAAGCGTAGGGAGCGCAAGAAAAAGCGTATACAGAAGCAAGGAGTGTTAATAAAGGGGGCTGGAGAGGATATACTCGCTCAACGTGAGGCTGATCAGCAGCTTGCTCGTGAGGAGCATCATGGAGGAGAGCGATCAGGCCTTAGCCGCCAGGCTCTGGCGCGCTGTAAGACGTGTAGGGAGACTGGGCACAACTCACGTACATGCAAGAAAGAGGCTGTAGCTACTACTTAATCTACTCGGTTAATTTCTAGGTATTTTATTATTACGTTGTTGGGGTACACATCTGTAGAGGTACACAAAGTTGGTAGGGTGGGCGGCTCGCTTGTATGGGCGGCTCGCTTGTAAAACACGTTAACGACATTGCGCAGATACATATATCACGACCTCACCTGTTCCTGGTTGGGCCAAATTATTATTAAGCGGGAGCCTTCGTGCATCTTTGCCTTCGGAATATTTGTCAATTGCCAGAGTTTCTTCGTTCTGGCGGTAAGTTTCAACAAATAGCAAATTCTATCATGGGGTCCCCTTTGCGCGTCTTGTCCCGCAACCAGCCTTGAGGCAATGTGTCGGGAGAGGGCGTTTATTTTCCATCACAGTGTATTCTACCTACTCCCTCGCCGTAACGTCGACCCACATGTCCTTGATTTCCCACAGCCCCAGGCTATTGTGCGTCTTCCATGGCTCCGCCGGGTTGCTCAGCGCAAGATCGAAGTGCCTCAGTAGCTCAAAGACGCATTTGTGTATTTCTATCAGCGCAACATTGTGACCGAGGCACACCCATCTCCCATATCCAAAGACAATGTCGTTCGTCTTGATCATTTGCTTCAGCCTATCTTTTTCAACGGGATTTGATTCGTCAACAAACCAGCGCTCTGGTCTGAAGACCGCGGCATCCTCACCATAGAGTGTGCGGTTGTTGCGGTGCATCGACCACGCGGAGTAGCCGATCATGGTCCCGCCGGGAATGAAGTATTCTTGGCCCTGTACAGTGACCACGTCGCCGCCGTCTGGGGCGATACGCGAGAAGAGATTGACTACTGGTGGGTGGATACGCAGTCCCTCACGTACAACGGCACACAGGTAAGGTAACTTGCGTGCTTCAGCGTCTGAGATGATGGCTGGAGATGCAGGAGCGGTGCCGGATTGTACTGTTTTGTCGATTTCGGCCTGGAGCTTCGTGTACACGCGGGGATTGCTCATGACATAGAGCAGTATAGCCCTAATAGCGGTAGCAGTAGTATCGGAGCCAGCAAGAATCTGCTCGAAGGCCTCCTGGAAGAGATCGTCGCCCGACACACCATTGCGGATAAAGGAGGCAAGCATGTCCGATTTGCTCTCTGTCGACTGCGACCTGCGGGCATCGACCATCTTGCGGGCTTCGTGCATCATGCGACCGTAACCTGACTGGTCTTTCTCAGATGGACTGATTGCGGGACCGATGATTGGGATCTCTCGCAGCCAGCCCAGTCCCATACCAAAGGCTGTATTACCAATCTTGAGGCCTTCTTCAGAGGACTTCAAGTAATCATTTACATCCTTGTCAGAGGCGAGGTTGCCGAACGGCGCTCCAAGGCCAATGTGACTGATGACATCGAGGGTGAAAAACGGAATCTTTTGAGCAAGGTCCATGGCCTTGAGTGGCTTCGTTGATGCAGGCTGGGATGCATACGTTCGGACGAGCTGAACTAGCTCTTGTACGTGGCTGTCGATAGATGGCTCCAGACCTGGATTTTCTTTGCCAGAGTACTATAATTGTCAACCCACATTCGAGCATTGCGAACATCGGATGTACATACTCCAGCATACATCTTCTTTCGTCGAGCATCATGGCGATCGTTATCACATTCGGTGAATACATTGTCCTTGCCAGGTTCAAAACGTGCTGCATGGTAGTACCAAGGCGCTCTTCGATATGGCGATCTGACACCATTTATATACGCCCACACATTTGGGTCGCTCGTTATCAAGTGCTCAGGTGCTACCCTCGCAATTGGACCTGAGAGGGCAGTCAGTATGGACGCTCATAGTTTGTCTTTGGACCTTCAACGTACCGTATTTCTCTGTGACGTCTCCATAGTACCGTTGCGATTGACCACTCAGCACAGCCTTCGAGTGCCACCACCAAGATATGCCTGTGGTAGCCGGTCCCTTGAAGTGGCTAAGACGATTGTATTGGCGAAGACGTGCGATGAGCAGATAAGCTGCGATGATGAATAGGCCT
The DNA here is from genome assembly GCA_016630955.3 of Didymella arachidicola. Taxonomy (NCBI): domain Eukaryota; kingdom Fungi; phylum Ascomycota; class Dothideomycetes; order Pleosporales; family Didymellaceae; genus Didymella; species Didymella arachidicola. The sequence goes on from CM049986.1 coordinate 971,593, forward strand.
AGATACAGACCAGAGACCGATCGCAGCACCGCACCCAGCTCACCGGTAGCCATGATGTCGATCAGGTGACACGAAAAAGCAATCGTGGATGATTGACTTCACGAGGGTCAGGATAAACAGCAGGAAGTTGGTGTTTGGCGTAGGGGGGCCCTAAAACAGGCGGATTGTCCTCGGTGCTGTGAAGCCGCCAGAAGCCGCGGATCGTTCATTGCTATCGCAAGCGAATTGATGGCATGATCTGGCCAGGGAGGGTGCGATGTCCGCTTCTGCACCGCGTGCCGTGTCTGTGAGCAAGTGCTCGCCCGCGAACGCATAGCTCCCGAGCATGAATGGCGGCCTACAATAGCGCGCTCGATCATCTCCCGAGGCTCCCCAAGCTACGAGCGCCATCAACTGAGTGATCGCATGGACACTCTGGTTTGACCTTCAGCACCGCAACAGCGGTTCAAAGAAATATACATGACAGCATCAGTAACAAAAAGCTGTCCAAAGAGTAAAGCTGCAGGTATAGGTCGGCGATGCTTTGCATTGGTTCCTGACCAAGACCGGCCAGACCCACGATGCTCAGTATTGCCAGCCAATGTGCTGGCCTGCAGCAGCGACCGGGTCTGACGCTTGCAACCACGTTCCTTCCCGCCAGTGCACGGCCATCAACGAATCCCTTGAACGAATTCTTTCGACGAAACCGGAATTTAGAGCCCTTCCGCCGTACACAATTGATGCTCTCCAGTTTGCCAGTCAGCCAGGGGAGTCAGCGTGTTCTTCTCTTACCGTTCTCAAGGATATAACACCGGAGAACCGCCCAAGTAAGCGAAAAACTCTGTCCGATAGTCTCGTCGCTTTGTCTCAAAAACAGAAGACCTGCTCGAGGTTGTGTTTGACTTCTGGGACGTTTGCTTACTCAAGACCAACGCGTGCCGATCCGATCCGATCCTGCAAGAGTGCGGCGCGGTTGTGAACGGCCAGGTCAAGCCAACATGGCGACGTCACAGTCAGAGAACACCAATGTGATGGATGCACAAGCTGTCACAGGCAAAGCAGAAGAGACGGTAACGTTACCCAGTGGGTCAGCTCCGACTGTAGCGACAGCAGGAGAAGCACCAGGTTCCTCGGAGCCTGCGAGGCAACAGCAAGTTGCCGCGGAGGCCCCCACAGCGGCAGCGAGTCCACCCCCAGCGGTGGGACATGATCCTGCCCCCATCCAGCCTCCGATTCAACCTGTAAGTGTTTCAGATAAATACAATTCAAGCATTCATCTACACACCCTTTTTACATAGACCCTAAAGTAGTACGATCTGAATGTTCATCCCTTGCTGAAACTCCCTGCAGGAAAGCGACTTCGATTCATCAGACTCAGCTTATGGCGACTCGGACCATTTGAGCGACACAACATCGATACCTTCAACTATCTGGAAACATCGCTTTGAAAATGGTCGACGGTACCACAAATTCCGAGAGGGCGAGTACTGGGGTCCCAACGACGAACTCCAAAACGACCAGCTCGACATCGCACACCACATGTTCCTGATGCTCCTCGGGAACAAGCTGCATCTTGCACCCATTCAAGATCCGCAGCGGATCCTCGATCTTGGATGCGGCACAGGAATATGGTGCATGGACATGGCAGACGGTATCTATCCTCACCAAACACGAATCTCACAAACTGCATCTAACGCACCCTACAGAACACCCCGGCGCCGACATCATCGGTGTAGATCTCTCTCCCATCCAACCCTCCTTCACCCCACCAAACTGCAAATTCGAAATCGACGATGTAACATCCCCCTGGACCTTCCCTTTCGGCTTCGATTTCATCAACATCCGCTCGCTCTACGGCTCCATCGCCGACTGGCCCGCGCTGTACCGTCAAGTCTACGACAACCTGGCGCCCGGCGGCTATCTGCACGAAGTCGAGATGAGCATCCAGTTCAAGAGCGACGACGGCACGCTAACGCCCGACCACATCTTGTCGCAGTGGAGCGATATTTTCCACGAGGCGAGCCGCCGGTTCGGCAAAAGCTTCTACGAGGTCTGGAACCTTAGTACATATGCGAAGAATGTGGGGTTTGTGGACGTGGTGGAGAATGTGTACAAGGTGCCGGTCAATGGCTGGCCCGCGGATCCGAGAATGAAGGAGATCGGGAAGTGGAATTTCCTGCATTGCACGCAGGGTGCGGAGGGGTGGGGCTTGTTTCTGTTGACTAAGGTTATGAGTTGGAGTATTGAGGAGGCGCAGGTTTTCATTGCGAAGTTTAGGAATGGTTTGAAGGAGCGCAGGGTGCATGCGTACTTCGAGGTTGTGCAGTTCAGCGCGCGGAAACCGGTATACTAATTTTTGAACTTGGTTGAGGCCAAGAGGCGTGCGAGTAAATGAGGTAGATATGGGGAATATGCAAAAGAAGAGGTATCTAGAGGAGACGTAACAACTCCAAACGCCACACAACACGCCTACCATGGGTAGCAACATGTTTCAATCAAATCCAAAATTCAATCGTCAGACCGCCAACGCCGTCGTAGCATCGTCAACGCTGGGGTATTTACTCCGCATCATCCATCCCCTCGTCCTCCTGCTCATCCCCCTGCGCAAGCAAGTCCTGCTCCTCGCACGAACGCTGAACCTCATCGGCGATAAACTCCTCGTACTCTTCCAGGGAGCGCTGGACGTGCAGCTTGAAGCGGACGATGTCGTCTAGCATGCGCTCAATCTCGGTATGGAGCTCTTCTCGCAGTGCGTTGGCTCGCAGCTGTAGTTGCTCGTACCTGAATTGCGTTAGTATTCTCTCTGGGTCCCCAGATGCTAGGTAGACTCACTCGATGTTGACGGCCATTTCTCTTTGCACCATTAGCTGGACGCTCTCGCCAAGTCCGCTGCGCATGCGGCCGAGCTCCTTCTCCATGCGTTCAATCTGCGCATCACTCTGAGACTTCTGTGTGTTGGTGATCTCGCGCAACTTCTCGAGCTCCTCCTCCGCCTGTGCGACACGGTGTCCAAGAGCCTCGACCTCGGCGACCTTGTCATCCATGGCTTCTTTTATTTTATCCAGCAGGTCATGATTGTTCATGTCTGCTTCCAGGGCGGCGTTCCTGCGCTCAGCAATCTCCTTGCGCAGCTGTAGAATTTGGCTCTTGACGCTGCCCTTAAGATCGAGATTGAGCAGGTGCGCAGGCGAGTAACCTGTGCTGGGGTCTTGTAGAAGGCGGTCTGCAGGCTCCTGGCTCGAAGAACCCATCTGCGAGCCAGAGAAGTTTGGTCCGTCGCTGATAGTAAGAACAAGTTCGTACTCCTGACCCTTTGCATTCACCGCGGTGGAAGGGATAACGCCGATCTGATAGCCCAAGTTATTGTAACGCTCGATTGTTTGCTCGAGTTCGTCAAGTTTCTTGGATGCGGCGACTTCCTTCTCAGCGACCTTTCGCTTAGACTCTTCGAGACGGGCAGAGGTCGTCTGGAGGGCGTTGTCGAGGCGATCTTTCTCGGCGGCCATGCGGTCAATATCATTAATGGTCATGCCGCGGCCGTCGATGACAGCTTGAAGCTCAGCCTGCTCCTTTTCTGCTGCCTCGAGCTCGGCCTCCAGCTCTTCGATGTTTCTCCCTAGGAATTCGCAGCGATCCGTGTACTTCTGGACTTTGGTCTCCATGTTCGCGTTATACGCTTCGAACTTGACTCTGTCCTTACCGAGGATGTCATTCTGTTCCTCGTAACGGGCGATCTTGGGCCCAGCCTTGCTCAACTCGTCAATCTGCTCCTGAAGCATCTTATGTTCCGCCTCAAGCATTTTGACTTCATCCGCATGGTGTGCATTCCTTTGCTCGAACTTATTCGCCATATTCTGGATATGCGGCTGCATGTGTCTGGCCTGCGACCCTTCATCGTCGCCATCTTCTTCGTCGTCCGCAGCAAGCCAAGTACTATACGCGTCCGTCAGGAATTCGAAAATGATGCGGTCGCCAGACACGTCGTAACCAGCTTCAGCACAAGCTTCGTCGTAGTTGCCTGACTCATATCTTTGGCATAACACCACCAACTGCATCATCCAGTGCAGGAGACCGAGAAATGTTGGCCAGTTGTTTCCTCCAACGGCTGCAATTTGCGACTTCGTGATGGATTTTTGGAAGGGGTAGCGAAGCTGCTGGAGCAGAGGCGGGACTTCCTGGTCGATTGACTTCAGGAATCTGTAGCTGGGATCGATTTTGTTGTACAGCCACTGGAACATGTTGTTGAAGTCCTTCTGCGTAGGCGATGACATTGCCTTGGCCGATAAAACGTGCTTTGACTCCATCTCAAAGTTGTTGTTGGCGAGGAACTGGTTGAGCTCCTGAGCCATTGCTTGTCTTGTGCCGGCGTTCTTGAGGTTTCGAGGGTCTGTGGGCATCGCTGCTGGCATAGGCGCTTGCTGGAAGAACGACTGCTTGACACCAGTACTTCCACCAGCATAAGATGCGCGCGACTTGAACACGCTGCTTCGGCGCTGTGCGCTCTCTGCGAAGTCCGGTCCAGCAGGCGGTGCTGGGGTCTGAAATAAAGGCGCACCGGGCGCAAAACTTTTTCTGCCACTGCTTGCGCCACCGAATGCGCCTATCGACTGACGCTGCACCGATGGGAAGCCTTCAGCGAGATTTGTGCCTGATGAAGAGCGCGCGAAGAGTGGCTGGCTCGGTCGCCCGGGCGCGAGCGACATGCGCCCTCCGGACTGTGAACGCCCATGTTGATTGCTGCCGCCGAATTGCGAGCCTTGCATCTGGTGTACCGAGCTGGAGCGCTTCATCGCGGATGATGGCATGGGAATCGCGGACGAGATGTTGTTGTTCATGGGTCCCAATGTCTGCGCACGGCGTTAGTAGGAGTTGGCGGTGGGTATTCGGCCCAAACATAACAAACTCACCTGGCGCGGTCGTTGGACCGAGAACATGCCCTGATCGTGGGCCATAATAAGGTGGGACTGCTCACAATAATGCGGCAATGTACGCGCCAGCTGCTAGCTATGCAAACAAAAGGTGCGTAATGGTGTATGTACGGCAATGTTGTAGGGCTGCGGCGGGAGTGAAGTTGACGTTCTTTGTTTACACGGCAGGGATCTAGCGTCTCGTTGCTGGCCAGCGCGTGCAGCCCCTCGTTTGATTGGCCCAAGCGCACCACGCGGTCGCCTGCATGCGTGACGTGTGCCTGCGGAAGGAACTTGGAGAGCTGGAGAATTCTTACAATTGCAGTATTTGAGCAAAACACAGAGAATAATTTATTTGCAGAGTCTAGGCGGCAGCAGCCCTCACCATAAAATACAACGTCGAGTGAACGCTCAATTACAGCCCAAAGTACGCACAAGTACCGCTGTCTTATCCCAAGAGAATACCCCAAACCGTCGTGCCAGCCCTTCTGCTATCATGCCTCGACCCGGGGTATCGCGTGCTATGCAACAAGCAAGAACAGAGAATGTACCATACTATCCACAATCAATCTTATAAACTCCAGGTCATGTTCCAGAATCGACAGTCGTTATTAAGCTCCAATCCATTACATGCATCGTCGATATAGTCGATGCCGGTCTGCTCTTGTGCAACAGCAGTGCCCTCCTACTTCACTTGATGTTCTTAAACATGTCGTCGGCATCGAAGCTGAGTGTCTTCTCATTCACCCCAAACGAGTTGAGCTGGGGCAGAGCTGGGGGAGGAGGTCCTTTCTTCACAGGCGGCGCCTGTGTCTGTGGGGCTGGCGCTCTGGACGCGGATACGGATGCAGAAGCACCGAGGGCTCCATTTGTGTGTGTCCTCGACAGAGGCGCTGCTGACGCTGTGGTCTTCGTCTCCTCAGGGACGCTTCCAAAATACGAGCTTTTCCTTTTGCTGCCAAACCAGCTACTGCTCTTCTTCCTTGTGAGACTGGGCTGTCCACTTATGGTAGCAGGTGAGCCGGGCCTCTCATCTGGTTGTAGACTGTCCCGTGACGATAGCGTTCGGAGGCCCAGGAATTGGCGTACTGAAGATGGCCGACGATTCTGTGAGCCAGGGCTTGTAGGCGACAGGCCACCGTCCGCTGCTTCACTAGTTCGTCCCCGGGTCACCGGTGGCTCTGGTGCCGCCGAGTCTACAGATGGCTTTCCCTTAGGAGAGCCGACCTGTGTTGGTGGGAAGCCTGGCGACTTGGGTGTGGGATGTGACGAAAGAGGTCCCTTGCCCGGTGTGGGCGGACGAGGCGTCTCGGGCGGCGAGTCGAGCGGAGCGGGAATCGAGGTGCCCTCCGTGAGCGAGAAGTTGATGGGCGCAAGCGTCAATGGCTTGAATTTGACAGGCATCGCGACGTTGATCGGTGGGGTTCCGTTCTCCTCGACAACGCAGATGAATTGCGTCTGGAGCGAAGTGAATGCGCGGAGAGGACGGCAGGCAGAGGTCAGCGAGGGTTGCAGGATCGCAGACGGGCGTGAGCTCAGGGAGAGCCGGGGCGAAGGAGGTGGACAGGGTTTATGGGACGGTGCGAGAACGTTGGTTTGCGCGACACGAGACACTTCGGCCAACGGCAGCCCAGGGTATACGAGCCGTGTGATTGCGTCGCCTTGGAAAAATAACCCGTAGTCGGCACAAGACGCCGTGTCAGAGGTAACAAAGCGCAATGGCGAGGGCGTAGGGCGTGGGAGCCGTTGCGAGCTGCCATGGACATGCACGACTCCACGAGGCAACTTTAGTGCAGAATGCGGAAGTTGCGGCCCAGTTATCTTATTCTTAGACACTCCGCCTAATTTATAGGGTTAGGCCTAATATAGTATAGCTAACTCTAGCTAACTCTAGATAGGTCTGGTAAGCTCTAGTAAGCTCTAGTAAACTCTAGTTACTAATTAGAAATTATTTTTATAATATAATATCTATACTAGGTTTATAGGCTACTATTTCTAGTAGGCTACTTTTACTAAGACTTTACTAAGATCCTAATACTATCTTAATACCTACTAACTAATACTAAATAAATATATTAAATAAGTCTTAATAATGTACCTTATAGGCAAGCGGCGTATGTAGGCAAATAGCGTAACTAGTTTTACTAGTTAAATCTCTATTTTTACTTCTAAGTCCTCTAATTCTAGGTATTAAATTCTAAATTTTTAATAGTAAAGCTATAAGTATATAAAGAAGCTTTTCCTATAATCTAGAAGCTTTAGCTAGAGTAAAAGACTAGCTATTAAGGAAAATATAAAATATAAGAATTATCTAGACCTACTTTTCTATATCTCTAGATCTAGAAGAGCTAGAGCTTAGTTATTTATAAGGCTTAAAGTATACCTAGATAAAATATACATATTTAATTTTTAAAAGATTCTATAGAATAGTTCTAGAGTTATTAGCATCTAGATGTTTGGTTTTCCCTTGTAAAACTAGGTGCGCCGCTCGCCTATAAGGTACGTTATGCGCTGCTTGCCTGTAAGGTATATTATCTATACTAGGTTTATTAGTTACTGTTACGAACTCTTATACCAGCCAATTGCTGACAGGCTGTCAGCGCTCAAGAAAAGGACTCGGGCAGTATGGTTACGGGGGCTCCCCGTGCGGCACGGTTGTGACGTGGTGTTCCACGGTCACGTGACCTCGCTCACGCCTTGGCACTCGAGCAAGTGGACCCTCACGTGCCCAGCTCACGCAGCTCACGTCGAGCAAGTCGAGCAGACGCTCACGAAGCTCACGTCGAGCAAGTCGAGCATAGGATATCTCTTTAGTATATAAGTACGTAGGAACACAACCCTTATGGTTCGTGTTCAACCTAAGTTATCAAGTTTGTCTTTGGATCTCAAAACCAACCTTCGAGCTAGACAGTCTACTCTGTACTACTCATCGTTACCCTGCTCTCAAGACTGACAGATCGTATCTGTACACCTTATTGCAACCAACCCCTTCGGCTTCTTGTCACCGTACTCATCCCCGAGAACCAATAGAATTAGTGCTTACGAGCTTTGCTTAAAGTACGACTTCAACAGTTACTACCTCTAGTAGGCTACTTTTAATAAGACTTTCTTCTATTATACTATATTATACTTTAGAATACTATACTCTATACCTATTTAGACTAACGTGGTTTATAAGCGAGCGAGCACCCTAACACCAACGCGTTAATGTTAACGTATTAACGTACCTCACGGGCGAGCGAGCCAACGGGCGAGCGAGCCACTAGAATTAACTAGGGAAAATCAAAGATGTAGGGGTCTATATCTCTAGATCTACTAGGTAAAATCTTCTAAAAGTTTTATAGCTAGGTAATATATATATAGAGATTAATATCTTAAAATTTTAGAGGACTGGGCCTAATAGAGCAGAAGTTTTTTTATTTTACTAGAGGATTTTAGCGTACTTTTTAAAAACCTTAATAACTATTTTCCTTTTAGGCCTAGCTACTCTAAATTCTAAAATACACATGTTTATATAGGTGCAGCCTAGTTATAAAATTTTTAGAAGATTCTATTAAGTAGATCTAGATATATAGACCCCTGCATTTTGGATTTTCCCTAGTTAATTCTAGTGGCTCGCTCGCCCGTTGGCTCGCTCGCCCGTGAGGTACGTTATCACGCACTTTTATCGCAGTTAATAAAGTATTGTAATATACCAAATTAATCGCCAGAATCGCTACTATTGCTTGCACTACTAATCTCAACTGCGCAGGTACGGGCGTTGTGCCCAGTTCCCTTGCAACGCCCGCACTGCCTCTCCTTCCGCACCTTCGACGCACTCTCCCCATCACCATGGCTGCTACATGCCCGTTCAGCTAATAACTCTCGCATCTCACCTACTGTAAGAGACTCATCTGTCCGTATATATCGTCGCTTGCGGCTCTTACGCTTGTTTGATTCGTCCAGACTCTGTTGAAGGGTAGCCATTTGCTCTATCATTAGGCTCATCTTGTGCGCCATTTGCTGAGCCCCCTTACTCAACTGCGCAAGCTTCTTGTTAAGAGAATTTGCAGAAGAACCACGGCGCTCTCTTACTCTCTTTTGAATAAGAGTACTTTGAGCCTTAATTTCGCGCGCGTTGTGTGGTGTCTGCGCCTCCTAGGTACCCTCCCGCTGTGGTGACTGTGCAGGCGTCTGTAGTACCACATCAAGCTTTGATAGCACGACCTGTGGGTTGTGTGGGACCAGACTAGCGCCTCTAAAACCAGCTTGAATATTCTCCTTTGTAATAGACTGCTTTTAAGCAGTCTTAAAGGCTGGTAGGAAGCGCTCTTTGCTAATATAGTTGGTGCGGTTGCGTGCTAAGCCTGAAACAATGTCACCATACCGACGCTTTAATGGCGAAAAGCAGGCAACGTTAAGAGGCTGCAATAGGTGCGATGAGTGTGCCGGCATGTAGAGAAGGATAATATTCTTCTCCTTGCAAAGATCTTGGAATTCCACAGAGCAGTGGCTCTCGTGGCCGTCGATAATGAGCAGTCGGTACCTACCCACAGTGCTGCTCTTTGTATGGGTATCGAAGTGCTCCAACCAGGCAAGGGCAAGCTGATTGTTGGTCTAGCCATTAGGGCTAGTTTCAAGAATCTAGTTATCAGGTAGGTCCTCTAACCAGGCGTCGATTTTGACCTTGCCCGCAAAGATAACAAAGGGTGGTATCCAGCGGCCTAACGCGCCCACGCCCTGGATCACAGTAACCCACTCACGGTTGCCTGGCTGTATCCGCTTCTTTTTGCCGTATCCCTCTGAGCCTGTAATAACTAACTGTGATAGAATCTTGCCCATTATAAAGCCAGTTTCATCAAAGTTGTACATATCATCGTCCATAATACCCCACTTCTGCTTTGTTGCCTTAACCAGATCGAACCAGCGCTGGGTAGCTGCTAGGTCCTCGCAGGCAGCTCGCTGATAATCATAGGGACGGCTCCAGCGCTTGCTGAGCTCAGGAGTCCGCTTAATAAAGTTATTAACCCAGTTCTTCCCAGTAGGGTCGCCCTCCCGCTCGCGCAGTAGTTTATCAGCCATAGCTCGAACGTCAAGCTTCCCAGGCGAAAACCCTCGCGCGTCCTCTTCTAGCTTGGTCAGGCGCTTTGAGTTGGCTTCGCAGTCGCGTCGGGCGGGTCTTTCAGCGCGTCGGTGCCCTAGGGTCGTTCGGGGGACGTTGTATATCGCTGCAGCGCGTTTCACACTTTCAACACGCTGCGATTTAATGTTAAAAAGAGCAAGTTGAATATCTGATTCGTTGCAAGGTGACTGAGAGCTGCGTTGTTGAGACATAACGTGTTGTAGTGCTAACGTTGGTAATTTAGTGTTAGGGTGCTCGCTCGCTTGGGGTGCTCGCTCGCTTATGAACCACGTTAGGTGTACTTTTAGCCTTATAAGTAGCTTAGCTCCAGCTCTTATAGATCTAGAGGTATAGAAAAGTGGGTCTAAATAATCCCTGCAATTTACTTTTTCTTTAATAACTTATTATTTACTAAAGCTATAACGTACTGTTGAAGTCGTACTTTAAGCAAAGCTCGTAAGCACTAATTCTATTGGTTCTCGGGGATGAGTACGGTGACAGGAAGCCGAGGGGGTTGGTTGCAATAAGGTGTACAGATACGATCTGTCAGTCTTGAGAGCAGGGTAACGATGAGTAGTACAGAGTAGACTGTCTAGCTCGAAGGTTGGGTTTGAGATCCAAAGACAAACTTTAACTTAGGATTGAACACGAACTGTAAGAGTTGTGTTCCTACTAGATTATATAGTGAAGGTAATGGAGGTCATCCCAAGGGTTGTGCCATCCCCGGAGGTCTTGCCATCCCGGAGGTCGTGCCATCCCCGGAGGTCATGCCATCCCCGGAGGTCATGCCATCCCGGAGGTCACGTCTTGGCGGGATGCCATCCCGGAGTCCCGTGATTGGTGACACGCTGTCATCCTTAGCGATGCCCCGCTTCCTATCAGTACCTCGCAACTCGGAGATCGTAACACGTACCTCACGGGCGAGCGATCTACTAGAATTAACTAGGGAAAATCCAAAATGCAGGGGTCTATATATCTAGATCTACTTAATAGAATCTTCTAAAAAATCTTATGACTAGGCTGCACCTATATAAATATGTGTATTTTAGAATTTAGAGTAGCTAGGCCTAAAAGGGAAATAGTTATTAAGGGGTTTAAAAAGTACGCTAAAACCCTCTAGTAAAATAAAAAAACTTCTGCTCTATTAGGCCTAGTCCTCTAAAATTTTAAGATATTAATCTCTATATATATATTACCTAACGTACATGTACAACGAGCGGACCGGTCAACGAGCGGGCCACTTTTGCCAAGACCACACCAAAACTCCCCCTATTATGGCCCAAAACACTACAAACTGGCGCTGCATAAGGCAAAACAAGCTGTAATATTACTAAGAGACCTCTTCTACAGCATTCTTGCACGTTCGCGCGTTGTGCCCACTCTCTCCGCACCGTCCACAGCGTCGTTGGGATGGTTCACCTCCTTCAGCCCGAACCTGCTTCTTTGCCTTCTTACCATCACTACGCGCGCTAAACTCCTGCAGAGCAGCTATCCGCTGGCCCTCTTCAACCGCAAGGCTTCCCTTAGCTTGAATACGCTTTCTTTTGTGCGATTTACGTCGCGTGGCGGCCTTATTAGCCGCTCGAAGCTCAGTAATCTCCTGTTGTGCCAAAACCAGCTTGTGCGCAATAATTGCTGCCCCCTTTGAGACCTTCTCAAACGCTTCAACTATAGAGGTTGGTGAGCTATTAACATGCGTCTGAATCCTCTTCTTCACAAGCGTTGATTGCGACCCAAATTCCAGGGTATTGCTTGGGGTTTGCGACTGCCAGAGCGGGCTGTTTTGGGGGAGTGGTGGCGATGGGGTGCGCAGCTTCACATCCAGGGCCAATATGACGCGATCTGGGGCAAAGGGAGCCAATCCGGCCCCTCGGAACCCTCCTTGAATGTTGCTAGGGGTAATAGCTTTCTTGTGAGCCGCTACAAAGCATGGGAGGAACTCCTGCTTTGTAATGTGGTTGATCCGGTTGCGCATAAGCTCATTAACCTCAACCCCGTACGCCTTCTTCAGAGGGCCAAAACAACCCACATCAAGTGGCTGAAGGAGGTGCGATGAGTGCGGAGGCATGCATAGGATCACAATCTTCTGATCCTTGCAGTATTGCGTGAATTCTGGAGTGTTGTGGCTCCCATGACCGTCAATAATCAGCAACCGGTGGCTGCCAACAGTGCGCGCCTTTGTATACCTGTCAAAGTGCTTCAACCAGTCAAAACCAAGCTCATTGGTAGTCCAGCCGTTCTCAGAGATGGCAATACTCCAATCTTGGGGCAGGTTGTTGTCCTTGTACCAGCTGGACTGGTGTTGGCGGGCTTTGAAGATGATGTAGGGTGGAATAGCCCATCCTGTGGCATTAATGCCCTCAATGACTGTTACCCACTCCCGGTTGCCTGGCTGGACCTGCTTTGCTCGTCCTAGTTTCTCTGCATCTGTTACAACAACTCCGGTGGATATCTGGCCCATCATGAAGCCTGTCTCGTCAAAGTTGTACGTGTCGTTGTCCTGGATGCCATACTTGACTTTGGTAGTAGCTACAAGGTTGAACCAGCCCTGTATAACCTCAGGGTCCTCGCAGAGGGCTCGCTTGTAGTCATACTTGCGATTAAAAACTGTTTTGAGCTCCTCCTGACGCGAAACAAACCTGCTGGCCCACCTTGGGCCAACAGGGGCCAAACTGCGCTCTTTCAGCAGAGAATTGGCCATATCAGCCACAAATTCAAGCCGGGGGGACTCTCCTCGCGTAACCAGCTCAAGTATGCGCATAACAATCACCTGCTCCTCAGCGCTGGTTAGATTGTGTAAGTTGGCCATAATATTAACGCGTGAAGGTCGTCCAGCGCGTCGTTGGTGTAGTGTAGTTCGAGAGACGCTGTAGATAGCTGCAGCGCGTCGCTCTGAGAGATTCGCGTCTTGTTTGAGAGCTTGGAGCGCAAGCTGTATCTGACGCTCGTTTGACGCGTTAAACTGTACTTGTTGTGGAGGCATTAGTGTAGGGAGGGAGTTTTGGTGTGGTCTTGGCAAAAGTGGCCCGCTCGTTGACCGGTCCGCTCGTTGTACATGTACGTTATAACACTAATTTAGTACATCAATAGACTCTGAATGATACAGCCAAGGTATTGAACCTCTGCGCCGAAATTCAGGGGTTGTCCGGGTAAGTCCGGACGGACGGAGGGGTTGTCCGTGCATAGACTTGTTAACTGTAGCTAATTAACGTACATCACGGGTTCGTGGAACGCACCCTCTAGTGGAACGCTTTTGCCAAGACTCTCCCCTATTACACTCTACTTTGGCCTGCATCAGCCCACTCTGGGCCTGTATAGGGCAAAGCAATCTGTAATATTACTTAGAGACTACTTCTACATCATTCTTGCACGTTCGCGCGTTGTGCCCTGTCTCTCCGCACCTTCCACACCGTCGTTGGGATGGTTCATCTCCTTCAGCGCGCACCTGCTTCTTTGGCTTCTTACCATCACCACGTGCCCCAAACTCCTTTAGAGTAGTCAAGCGCTGTGCCTCTTCAACTGTTATGCTCCCTTCTGTCTTAATTCGCTTTCTTTTATGTGATTTGCGCTCTGTTACAGCTGCTAGAGCCTCTCGAAGCTGAGCGCGTTCTTGTCTACCGTGTCTGTGCGCGTGATGCGCGGATTCGCGTGATGCGCGGATTTTACTAGTAAAAATAGCAAAATCTAGAAACTTTAAAGCTAACGTACGTGTACAACGAGCGGGACAGTCAACGAGCGGGACACTTTTGCCAAGACCACACCAAAACTCACCCTATTATGGCCCAAAACACCACACTTTAGCCCTGCATAGGGTGAAACAAGCTGTAATATTACTTAGAGACCTCTTCTACAGCATTCTTGCACGTTCGCGCGTTGTGCCCACTCTCTCCGCACCGTCCACAGCGCCGTTGGGATAGTTCACCTCCTTCAGCGCGCACCTGCTTCCTTGCCTTCTTACCATCACCACGCGCGCCAAACTCCTGTAGAGCAGCCAACCGCTGGCCTTCTTCGACTGCAAGGCTTCCCTCAGCTTGAATACGCTTTCTTTTGTGCGATTTACGTCGCGTGGCGGCTTCATTGGCTGCTCGAAGCTCAGCGTTCTCTTGTTGTGCTAAAACCAGCTTGTGCGCAACAATTGCTGCCCCCTTTGCGTAGTGCTCAAGCGCGCTTAGCACAGAGTTTGGTGAGCTGCCCTGCTGCTTCTTATACTTCTCTCGAATTAAAGTTAATTGCGACCCAAATTCTAGGGTATTGCTTAGCGTTTGCGACTGCTAGGGCTCGTTGTTTGTAGGGAGTGGTGGTGATGGAGTGCGCAGCTTCACATCAAGGGTTGATATGACCCGTTCTGGGTCAAAAGGGACCAGTCCTGCGCCTTGGAACCCTCCCTGGATGTTGCTAGGGGCAATGGCTTTCTTGTGAGCCGCTTTAAAGCATGGCAGGAACTCCTGCTTTGTGATGTGGTTGATCCGGTTGCGCATGAGCTCATTGACCTCATCCCCATACGCCTTCTTCAGAGGGCCAAAACAACCCACGTCAAGTGGCTGCAGGAGGTGCGACGAGTGCGCAGGCATGCATAGGGTCATAATCTTCTGATCCTTGCAGTATTGCGTGAATTCTGCAGAGTTGTGGCTCCCATGACCGTCAATAATCAGCATGCGGGAGGTACTAAGAGTGCGCGCCTTTGTATGCCTGTTAAAGTGCTTCAACTAGTCAAAACCAAGCTCGTTGGTAGTCCAGCTGTTTTCAGAGATAGCAATAGTCCAATCTTGGGGCAGGTTGTCGTCCTTGTACCAGCTAGACTGGTGTTGGCGGGCTTTGAAGATGATGTAGGGCGGAATGGCCCATCCTGTGGCATTGATGCCCTTAATGACTGTTACCCACTCCCGGTTGCCTGGCTGGACCTGCTTTGCTCGTCCTGGCTTCTCTGCATCTGTAACAACGACTCCAGTGGATATCTGGCCCATCATAAAGCCTGTCTCGTCGAAGTTGTACGTGTCGTCGTCCAGGATACCATACTTGGCTTTGATATTAGCTACTAGACTAAACCAGCCCTGTATGACCTCAGGATCCTCGCAGAGGGCTCGCTTGTAGCTGTACTTGCGATTGAAGACTGTTTTAAGCTCCTCCTGACGCGAAATAAACCTGCTGGCCCACCTTGGGCTAACAGGGGCCAAACCGCGCTCTTCCCGCAGAGAATTGGCGATATCAGCCACAACTTCAAGCCGGGGGGACTCTCCTTACGTGACCAGCTCAAGTATGCGCATAACAATCACTTGCTCCTCAGCGCTGGTTAGATTGTGTAAGTTAGCCATAGTATCAACGCGTGAAGGTCGTCCAGCGCGTCGTTGGTGCAGTGTGCTTTTAGGCACGTCGTAGATAGCTGCAGCGCGTCGTACTAAGAGGTTCGCGTCTTGTTTAAGAGCTTGAAGCGCAAGCTGTATATGACGCTCTTTTGACGCGTTAAACTGTAGTTGTTGGGGAGGCATTAGTGTAGGAAGGGAGTTTTGGTGTGGTCTTGGCAAAAGTGTCCCGCTCGTTGACTGTCCCGCTCGTTGTACACGTACGTTATTATAACTAGTATTAATAATCAAGTTTAACGTACCTCACGGGCGAGCGAGCCACTTTTGCCAAGCCCCCACCAAAGTACCCTCTCCACACCAATGCCTCAACAACAACCTATTATTGACGCATCTCAGGAAGCTCAGGTACAGCTTGCGCTTCAAGCTCTTAAACAAGACGCGAATCTCTCCCAGCGACGCGCTGCAGCTATCTACAGGGTGCCCCGAAGTACACTTAGCCATCGATACACTGGACGACCTTCACGAGCTAATACTATGCCAAACTCACGAAGATTAGACGACCTAGAGGAGCAGGTGATTTTTAAGCACATAATTGAGCTAGACGAGCGAGGATTTGGCCCTCGGCTTGCAGATGTGGCTGCTATGGCCAATTCTCTGCGCGCTGAGCGTGGAATGGGCCATGTTGGCACAAACTGGCCCAGTACGTTTGTAAAGCGTCAACCAGAGCTCAAAGTGAAGTTCAATCGCAAGTACGACTACAAGAGAGCCCTCTGCGAGGATTCTGGGCTTGTGCAGGGCTGGTTTAGCCTGGTAGCCAACATTAAAGCCAAGTATGGCATCCAGGATGATGACACATACAATTTCGATGAGACAGGCTTCATGATGGGCCAGATATCTACTGGAGCAGTTGTTACAGCTTCAGAGAGACGAGGAAGACCAAAGACAGTCCAGGCAGGCAATCGGGAGTGAGCAACGGTCATACAGGGTGTGAATGCCAAAGGATGGGCTATTCCACCCTTTATTATCTTCAAGGCGCGTCACCACCTCTCTGGCTGGTACAAAGAGGAAGACCTGCCCCAGGATTGGGTTATTGGAGTCTCTAGTAACGGCTGGACTACTAATAAGCTTGGTTTAGAGTGGTTAAAGCACTTTGATGCCTATTCAAAGGAGCGTACTGTGGGTACACACCGTCTGCTGGTTATTGATGGCCATGAGAGCCACAACTCGCTCCAATTCCAGCAATACTGCAAGGATAACAAGATTATTACCCTATGTATGCCTCCGCACTCATCACACCTCCTACAGCCACTGGATGTAGGCTGTTTTGCCCCTTTGAAGCAGGCGTATGGGCGCCAAGCCGAAATGCTTATGCGCAACCGGATCAGCCACATTACAAAGACTGAGTTCCTGCCATGCTTCAAGGCAGCCTATAATGCAGTGTTTACTACTAGCAACATCCAAGGAGGGTTCCGAGGTGCTGGATTGGTTCCTTATGACCCAGAACGGGTCATAATGGCCCTTGATGTGAAACTGCGCACTCCATCACCACCACTCCCCACCAACAACGAGCCCTGGCAGTCGCAAACCCCAAGCAATACCTTGGAATTTAGGTCGCAATCAACTCTGATTCGAGAGAAGTATAAGAAGCAGCAGGGTAGCTCACCAAACTCTGTGCTCAGCGCGCTTGAGCACTACGCAATGGGGGGAGCTATTTTATCGCACAAGCTGGTTTTGGCACAACAGGAGATTAGTGAGCTTCGAGCAGCCAATAAGGCTACTACGCGACGAAAATCACACAAAAGGAAGCGGGTACAGAAGGAAGGGACACTACTAGTTAAAGATGGGCAGCGACTAGCAGCCCTGAAGGAGTTTGTGGCGCGTAGTGATAGAAAGAGGGCAAAGAAGCAGGTGCGTGGTCAAGAGGGTGAGCCAACCCAAAGGCGCTGTGGAAGGTGCAATCAGACAGGGCACAACGCGCGAAGTGTAAGCAAGATGTAGAAGAGGTCTCTGAATAATATTCTAGGCCGCGCAGCACCTTGCAGGGCCAGAGTGTGGTGTTTTGGGCCATAATGGGTCAGGTTTTGGTGGGGTCTTGGCAAAAGTGATCAGCTCGCCCGTTGATCAGCTCGCCCGTGGGGTACGTTAAACTTAGTAAGATTTAAGTAGCTAACGTGTTCCACCACCAAGTGGGCCACACCAGCAACCGGGCCACCCCACCACAGCTGACGCGACGCTCTACACGATAGCAACAATGCCACAACCACAACGCCCTCTGTCGCCTCAAAGACAAGGTAGATGTCTTCTTGCTACTTAAGCGCTTCAGTTAAAGCAAGTACAAAGCCAGCGTTTGGCGTCGCGGCTATATTCTGTCCCTTGTACGACTCTTCAACGGCGGCTTCAAGGTATCCGCCCTAAACACGAGACTACGCTACACAATCGAAAGCTATCTTCTACTGAGGAGCAGTCTCTTGTACAATGGATCCTAGACCTCGACCGACGAGGCTTTCCACCCCAGGTTATCGACGTACGACGAATGGCAGACGCTCTACTCGCTAGCCGCGGCCAAGATCCTCCTCCTCCACCTGTAGGCAAGAACTGGGTGTCGCGCTTTGTCAACAGCCAGTCTGAGCTACAGACAAAGTGGAATAGGAAGTTCCACAGTCAGCGCGCTTGCTGCGAGGATCCTGTCGCTATCGCAGCGTGGTTCAAGCTCGTAGAGGAGACGCGGCAGACCTATGGGATACTAGACGCAGACACGTACAACTTTGATGAGACTGGCTTTATGATGGGCGTCGCAGCGACGTCTAAAGTAGTCACGAGCTCAGATACAGCAGGTCGCGCTACTGTTATACAGCCAGGTAATAGAGACTGGGTCACGACGATTGAGTGTATCAACGCGTCTGGCTGGTGTCTTCCACCGTTCGTGATCCTGTCTGGTAAGCAGCACCAGGCTAGCTGGTACCACCACATCCCTATAGACTGGGTACTTGCTGTATCAAACAATGGCTGGACAACTGATCAGCTTGGTGTTGAGTGGATAAAGCACTTTAATAGATATACAGCGCCTCGTACGCATGGAGTCTACCGGCTTCTTATCCTAGATGGCCATAGCAGCCACGCTACGCCTGAGTTCGACCAGTTCTGTACAGAGAACAAGATTATCACTCTCTGCATGCCAGCTCATACCTCTCATCTCCTCCAGCCACTTGATGTGAGCTGCTTCGCGCCGCTCAAGCGTGCGTACGGTCACGAGATCCAGGAGCTCGCCCGCCAAGGCGTCTACCACGTTGACAAGATAGACTTCCTCACGACCTATACACGGATCCGGCCAGCAGTATTCACGCAGCAGAACATCCAGGCTGGCTTCCAGGCAACTGGGCTTATCCCTCCCTGTCCAGATCGTGTCCTATCGTCGCTTACCGTCGTCCGGACGCCGTCTCCACCAGCGACTACAGCAGACAACAACGTCGCGTGGACAGCAGAAACGCTGCGTACAGTAGCGCAGCTTCAGCAGCAGGCTCGTTACGTACAGGACCTACTTCGTCGCCAGTCACAGAGCCCAACAAGCCAAGCTATCCGCCAGCTTGTTAAAGGTTGTCAGCTTGCAATGAATTCAGCGACTATACTCGCAGAGGAGAATAGAAAGCTTCGTACGGCTAGTCAGCGCCAGCGACGTAGAACAGACCAGCGGCGTCAGTATATAGCTCGTGGAGGAGTGCTACAGGCTCAGCAAGGCCAGCAGCTTGCTGCAGAGGCAGAGAGGGTGGTCGCGGAGGTTGAACAAGCTCTAGCTACTCAAGGACGTCGGCGCGCACCACCAACGTGCAGCAAGTGTCACATTCAAGGACATACGCGGACTCAATGCAGATAGTAATAGACTAGCTATCTCTAAAATCACATACTATTATCCTGTGTTGTTGTAGAGCTATCGCGTAAAGAGTCGCGTTGGGTTGGGTGGGGTGCCCAGCTTACTGATCTGCCCAGCTTACTGATCCAACACGTTAACGTGTTCCACCACCAAGTGGGCCACACCAGCAACCGGGCCACCCCACCACAGCTGACGCGATGCTCAACGCGATAGCCCCACAACAACACAAGATAATAGAGTCGTAGTTTATAATAAAGCAGGCTATAACTGTCTACATTGAGTCCTTGAGTGTCCTTGAACGTGACACTTGGTACACGTTGGTGGTGCGCGCTTACGTCCTGGAGTAGCCTGAGCTTGTTCTACCTCTGCGACCACCCTTTCTGCCTCTACAGCGAGCTGCTGGCCTTGCTGAGCCTGTAGCGCCCCTCCACGAGCTATATACTGACGCTGCTGATTTCTTCTATGTTGCTGGCGCTGACTAGCCGTACGAAGCTTCCTATTCTCCTCTGCGAGTATAGTGGCTGAGTTCATAGCAAGCTGGCATCCTTTAACAAGCTGGCGGATAGCTTGGCTTGTTGGGCTCTGCGACTGGCGACGAAGCAGGTCCTGTACATGTCGAGCCTGCTGCTCAAGCTGCGCTATCGTACGTGGCGTCTCTGCAGTCCATGCGACGCTATTGTCTGTTGTTGTCGCTGGTGGAGACGGCGTCCGGACGACAGTAAGCGACGATAGGACACGATCTGGACAGGGAGGGATAAGCCCAGTTGCCTGGAAGCCAGCCTGGATGTTCTGCTGCGTGAATACTGCTGGCCGGATCCGTGTATAGGTCGTGAGGAAGTCTATCTTGTCAACGTGGTAGACGCCTTGGCGGGCGAGCTCCTGGATCTCGTGACCGTACGCTCGCTTAAGAGGAGAGAAGCAGCTCACATCAAGTGGCTGGAGGAGATGAGAGGTATGAGCTGGCATGCAGAGAGTGATAATCTTGTTCTCTATGCAGAACTGGTCGAACTCAGGCGTAGCGTGGCTGCTATGGCCATCTAGGATAAGAAGCCGGTAGACTCCATGCGTACGAGACGCTGTATGTCTGTCAAAGTGCTTTACCCACTCTACACCAAGCTCATCTGTCGTCCAGCCGTTGTCTGATATAGCGACTACCCAGTCTGGCGGGAGGTGTTGATACCAGCTAGCCTGGTGGAGCTTACCAGACAGGATCACGAATGGTGGGAGACACCAGCCAGACGCGTTGATACACTCAATCGTCGTGACCCAGTCTCTATTACCTGGCTGCACGACAGTAGCTCGACCTACTGTGTCTGAGCTTGTGACAACCTTAGAGGTAGCAGCGACGCCCATCATGAAGCCAGTCTCGTCAAAGTTGTAGGTATCAATATCCTGTATGCCGTACGCCTGGCGCGTCTCCTCAACAAGCTTAAACCACGCTGCGATAGCAATAGGATCCTCACAGCGAGCGCGCTGGCTGTGGAACTTCCTATTCCACTTTGTCTGGAGCTCAGACTGGCTGTTTACAAAGCGCGATACCCATTTCTGGCCAACAGGTTGTGGAGGCGGATCTTGGCCCCGCGCAGCGAGAAGAGCGTCTGCCATTCGTCGTACGTCGATGATCTGGGGCGGAAAGCCTCGTCGATCAAGGTCTAGGATCCATTTTACAAGGGACTGCTCTTCAATAGGTAGTAGCTTACGGTTGACAGATGCTGTCTCTGATCGTGGCTGGGTACCACGGATACGCGTGTGTAGTGTAGATTGCGGTACATGAAAGGCTCTTGCGAGGGCGCGGATAGACTGAGTTGGATTAATACGATAGGATGCTATAGCAAGGCTTATCCTGCCTTTACAAGAAGTTGATTTAGGACATTGTTGTTGCGGCATTGTGGTTGTTGTGTAGAGAGTTGCGTCGGGTTTGGTGGGGTGCCCAGCTTACTGATCTGCCCAGCTTACTGATCCAAGACGTTAGCTAATAAGCTAGCTGCTAGACTTTGCTAGAGGTTGCTACTGTGCGCTAGAGTTTAAAACAGTTAGCGGAGCGTCTAAGGATAAGATAACAGCCTAGGCCGAGTTAGGTCCGGACGAATTGGGCAATGCGCACTCCACACAACGTAGCGCAAGGTCTCGTCAAAAGAAACTAGATTCTGTGGATGTCTTATGCATATAAATAGGATACAACGCTGAGTCTGTTAAACACATGCTGTGCTGCTCGATGCACCGTCCTTCGCAGGATCACTTGCGAGTAAATCACCGTGTCTTGCGCTGGTGCGTCTCGTCTAATTCCGCGATTTCGTCCAATAGCTGGCAGGTCTCCGTGGGGTTTGCGATCCACGCCGTCGTGCAAGCCAGACGTGCCTTGAAGTCGTTTGCGCCAGCACTGAGAAACTGGTCTCCAACGTGCAGAGTCTTCGAACCCTCGATGGAGCCAAAGATCCTTTGGCATGCCAGAACACCCCAGCTCTTGTCTCCAATATCCACGAATACATCATTGCCACCTGGTAGAATTGTCAGTACGAATCTCATAAGACATGTGGAGCCACAAACCGTTGAAGGCGCAGAATGGCAGTCGTTGTCCAACCTCAGATATGTCCTAGACGTGTCAGCAGATCTCCTGTCGTGGTCGAGGTTCAAAGCTTACAAGAACTTTTTGTACGATCAAGACCATCTCTTCCAAGGTTTCTCGACAGAAACGGTCACCGTTCTTCGGTATAATGCCTACTGCCCTCTCTTTGCGCACAATCTCAGCATTCATCCTCATGTTCTTGATTGTGTCTCTCAAAGATGCTTCTGCAATGTCAAGGAGTTCTGCAACATCGGCATCCGACCACAACAGCATCTCCTTAAGCACCCACTCCTCCCGCGGAACAAATTTCAGCAGGTCCGGGCTGTTTTCATCGAACTTGAAGCAGAAGCTGCTTTCGCCGCCCATGATCATGAATCCTTGTTTCGACTCGAGTGGCAAGTCAGACTCTTGGATGGCGTGTAATAGCCCGAATAGACGCCCGTAGTATCGGCTGGCTTCTGTGTACCCTGCCGCCGTTACGATGCCTATCCTGGAGCCTCTTCGCATGAGCTGCAGGATCTTGGGAATAATGGGATTTTCGGGAAGAAGGTTCATTCCGTCATCGTACAACGTGACATCTCCATCGAAGGTCACAAGCTCGATAGGACCAGTGCGGACGAGGCTCATGATCTGAGCCGTGTTCAAGACAAGACGTACGTCGTTGAAGGAAGGTGGTACAAAGCGCCGGTAGCTGATTGAGCGCCGCTGGTCTTGGAATATGAATGCATCGTGGAGAGCTAGCGGTGTGAAGAAGTTTGCGACTGTTGGAACCAAGAGCTTAAGCTTTGAACGATCTGGCTTCCCCAATTTCTGGTGTTCAACTGCGAATCTGTCAACACAATTTTTTTTAAACGCTCGGAAAGATATTGATCTATCAGAGTGGAGCAGACTTACTGTGGTCGTTGATTATGTCCTCCACGTCACGCATGATCTCGGCGTATCGACGTTGTGCCACGCTAGCCTGCTGGTGGACGGTCTGTGCATTTTCCTCGAAAACAGCTGTAGGTTGAGAGTGGAGGACGAATGGAACAGCCAGGAGACCCTGGAAAAGCATTAGTATCCCAATGACATGGCTGACGTCTGCTGAGAGGATGGTACCTTGATCCATTCGATCTGTGAGAGTGTATTAGTTGAGTTACAGTGTGATATCGGCACTCACGTACCAATTGGTCTCGCCTGTGGGTCTTGAAGTCAAGTCAGAAGTGTCAATGGGTACCAGTGAAGCGGCAAACCTTAAGTGCATCTACATAGCAACTGCATTAGTGTATTGTTGTAGAGGCTCAGCTTGAATCCGTGAGCAAGGTTGTGCGGAAGCCCTGAGGATCGACGTACATTCAACGCGGTATCTCGTAGTCATAGTGAAGCAACAGTAAATGAAGAAACGTTCAGGAAGGGGGAAGAGTGTTGAGCTGTCAATGTGTCCAGGAGTGTGACTACAAGCCTATCGGAGATGGCCGCTAGCGGGGAGGGCAGTTGCACGTGGAACCTGGTACGGTGGGGAAGTCACGATACACCTGGGAGCTCAAGGGTCTTTTCCAGCAAACACAAACACACTGGAATTCTGAAATATGTAATTGAGGGTTTCAAGTCCCCTGCATGTAGGAGTGAGGTAATTGCAACTAGGCACAGCGGCACAGGTGAATGAGCCTTTATCGATAAGGAGCTACGCGACCGAAGAGAGCTTCGATCTTCGCGCAAGGGTCCACCACGTCTAAAGTGCCTCTTACGTCCCGTCAACAGCGTCGCGTTCGAGCAACATCTTCGCTGTATGGCCCGCATCATGTCCGGACTTGACTCTCTAAAGGATGTAGCCCTGCGTCCATGGCCAACGGACAAAGAAGACGAATCTAGCAAAGATGTTGTATTTCGAAAGATCGAGCAGCTCGCGACCGAGCGCGGACACATGCGCAACATAACAGAACAGTCGCTACAAGCTGAGATTGACGCCGGAAGAGATGTGCTCGAGGATGCGAAAGGTGGCTCAGAGGATGGCGACGCGGACACCAAATCCAAAACTTTTGAGGAGCGGAGGGATGAGATTAACAAGATGCAGTGGGAGATGTCTATGCATCTGGAGTACGTCTGAGCATTCGCCATTAATGACGCTTGCAACTACTGACATTTGGAAGCTTTGCTAGATTCGCCGCCGGCAATGCGCTCGATCTCGTCTCCCTTGTCCTGTCCGCCGACCCCAACAAGCGCGCGGCTTCATCCTTCAGTCGAAGGTTTCGAGGAGAAGGTCTTGACAGAGGCCTCTCTTTTGGCACTATGGGTGTTGCCAAGGAGAATCATGAGCATGATGTTGTGAAGGCAGCTGAGCTGGAGAGAAGAGCGGAGCAGCAAAAGAAGCAGGATCTTGTGGCCAAAGCTGCCAGGCTGGAAGCGCTTGACACTGCGACTGATGAGATTCTGAAGGCTGCGAAGAACCTGGAAAAGGAGGTGCGCAAAGAGACCAAGTACTGGCAGGAGATTGTTTCCATCTCAGACAAAGGCTGGCCTATTCATCGGATGCGCGCACAGAGACAGCCTGCGCCTTTTGCTGTACGCTTTGGATTTCCCGAAGGCATGTCATCAGCACTCAGGTTAAGGTATGACTGCTAACGGCCGTGTAGCCAATTCGCACTTCAAAGCCCGCGGCTCCGCGCCGTTGCGGATGGATAAGGACGGCGGCATTATTCTCGATCCAAACCTTGCCCTGAAACCAAAGACGCTCCGGATAAGGATCGTTGAGGATGGGAAAACTACAGGGTTGTCGCAACTTCCTGTGGAAAATGCAGGAGAGGGACTCGCTGTGGAAAAGTCTATTCGGCTTGCAAGAGATTCGCTGCTGGAAGAGGAGTTGTTCTACGAAATGAGCTTGGAGACAAGACAGCTGCTACCATACGGCGTTCGGTTGCGAGATTCTGTCATCACCGTGGACGTACCAGGCACAAAAACGTCGACTCGACAGGTCCTCATCGACTGCATACCTCGGGAGGACAAAATCGCGGACAGACAAGACCACACCTACGACTGGCTCACACAGGCGATTGCTGAAGCCTTGCGACTGTTGTTAATCCATGAGCATAGTATGCGGCTGTACCGCCGCACCCAGCTTCCACCTCCATTGACGTCACGGAAGCAAGAGAGGAAGACACCACCGCTTCTGCATACCTTACTCGCGATGCTCTATCACCTACAGAATGTAGATTCCTTGTTCGCCTATCTGAGCAAAGTGTCAATCACATTGGGGAGTGCTGGCCTTGTGACTCAAGTGGAGACGAGCCGTGAGGAGTCACTCAGCAAGCTTCGCGACGCTCTTGCCACGTCCAACCGTAAGGATCTCTCAGCGTCCGACCAGCTTTTGGACATGTTTACGAAACCTTACACGGGAAATGCTACGATGACCTTGCCTTCATGTCAGGGTTCGTCAACCGAGCAGCTGATCGTTGCGGTGCGCACCGTGATTGGTGCCCCTACGTTTGGCACCGAGTACAAGCTCACACTACCGTCTTCTGTCGCGACAGATCTTGGTCTGTCATCGGAGAATAGGTTCCAAACCACGGCGGACATCGTGTCATACCTCGACTGGGTCTTATCGCTGTACATAGCGCATCGAGTCCTAAAAGGCGAATATGCTAACAGGGCGGCTACTCAAGGCACCAAGGCTAGGGTGACAATCGCGAGCAAAAGTAGCAAGAAGGGATCGTCAGCGAAGCGCAACGTCACAGTAGATTTGACTGAAGGACTACTGGCATTGCGGCTGAGCGACCCTGGAGAGTCGCCTCAGGAATCTCACTCTTGGCCCGGGACAGGTGAAGAGATCACCCTTAAGGAGAAGGTTCAGGGCTGGGTTGGATAAGCGATGTGCTGGATAATATCCTGAATCTGATAATACATCATGGCTCTACATTAGGCAACATCCCGCCCATGTGCCAGCCCGCGCTTTGCTTTATGTCCCGGGGAAGGTGTTCATTCATTCGATGTAGCGACCCGCAGCCTAGCGCCGGTCGAGTTCAGTGACAACACATAAGCTGAGATGCTTGTGAAGGTCTTGGGCCGACTATGACGGGGGTTTGTCTTTGCCAGCCGCAATATTACATCTGGTGATTGTTTATAGCAACGTGGACCTTTTCCGCTAAGATTATGGTGGTCGTTTCTAATGTGTGCAGACAAGTACAAGGCCTTCTTGATACCTGACGCTCATGGCGTACCTTTCTCGGACTGGATGCGGCCAGCGACCGCGCCAAGTAGCGCTCTCGGTACACCGCCATTGGCTCGAGGCTAGCCTGCGCATGTTGCGGCGGGCAGTGCGGAGGAGAGAGGCTTGCAGCTATGCACGCCAGTATGCAAGCACGGCCAGGTCTTCAATGCTCAGCGGCTGTAGCATCACGGATCTAGTGGGCACGAAAAGCGACTTACAGTACCTGGCATTAGCATTGGGAAGACACTCATCTCGATCCAGCCATGGTGTTGAAAGTCGAAACTCGATGAGGCTGAAAAACGCTGATGATCCGGCCGGCGCGACTCCACTCGCCCCCACTTCAAGCTTGACGACCAGGATTGATTTTGAGCAACCCACGTCATGCCGCAGCTTACAGCCATTGAGCAGCATCGCAGATGAATGCGCGCAACTTTTTCATCGGTTCGCCGAAGATATACAATAATTGATCGGACATCTTTATAGTTGACTTGCTTTTGTTTTCTCAGCTGTATACTGCCGTCAACCTTGTCCCTTGCTCGTGCTACCTGCCGAAGCTACCCCTCTCAGAGCTCTGAACCTCAACACATCCACGAGGACCCGCTTCGGCCTCTTTGCGCTTTTCCTAGACACAGCACCTTGACCTCATACCTGACCCACACTGAAACACGGGCAACTACATCATTCCTGCCCCCTCACACTGAGGCTTCTCTTACGCCTCACGACCTGCTACAACCACAATACACCCACGCAAACATGGCGCCCACAAACGTGCCTGCTCCCCTCGAGGGAAAGAAGAGGAGAATCGGTGTCATGACCAGCGGAGGAGACGCACCTGGCATGAATGGAGCAGTTCGAGCTGTTGTCCGCATGGCCATCCACAATAACTGCGAGGCTTTCGCCATCTACGAGGGCTATGATGGCCTCGTCAAGGGTGGTGACATGATCAAGGAAATGCACTGGGAGGATGTTCGAGGCTTCCTCTCTGAAGGAGGCACCCTCATTGGCACAGCGCGTTGCATGGAGTTCATGCAGCGAGAAGGCCGTCGGACAGCAGCAAAGAACATGATCATTAAGGGCATCGACGCTCTTATCATTTGCGGTGGTGATGGTTCGCTCACCGGTGCCGATAAGTTCCGCGACGAGTGGCCCAGTCTGCTTAAGGAACTTATCGAGCGCAAGGAACTCACCAAGGAGCAGGTCGACCCCTTCAGACACCTCAACATCGTCGGTCTCGTCGGCTCCATCGATAACGATCTCTCTATGACCGATGCCACGATTGGTTGCTACACATCTCTTGCCCGTATTTGCGAGGCCATCGACTCGGTCGACACTACAGCCGTCAGTCACCAGCGTGCTTTCGTCATTGAGGTCATGGGCAGACACTGCGGTTGGCTCGCTCTTAGTGCTGGTGTAGCGACTGGCGCAGACTTTGTCTTCACACCCGAGAACCCTCCACACGCCGGCTGGGAGAAGGAGATGCTGAAGCAGGTCAAGAAGCAGAGGGAAATGGGCAAACGCAAGACCATTGTCGTTGTCGCCGAAGGTGCTATTGACCGCGACCTCAAGAAGGTTACCTGCGAGCAGGTCAAGGATGTCCTCGCCAAGGATGGTGGGCTCGATACGAGAATTACCACACTCGGTCACGTTCAGCGTGGAGGTACGCCTTCTGCGTACGACCGCATGCTTGCAACATTGCAGGGTGCTGAGGCCGTAAAGGCTGTCCTGGAGGCTACACCGGAGACTCCCAGTCCTGTAATCTGTATCCAAGAGAACAAGATTGTCCGCCGATCACTCCTGGAGGCTGTTGCTCAGACCAAGGAAGTTGCCGTTGCCATCGAGAACAAGGACTTCGAGCGCGCTATGCAACTCCGTGACACGGAATTCGCCGAACAATACAAGTCATACCATATTACCACTGCAGCCAACCTGCCCGAGCTTCTACTACCTGAGGAGAAGCGGATGCGTGTTGGTATCATTCACGTTGGTGCGCCAGCTGGTGGTATGAACGCTGCTACTCGTGCGGCGGTGGCATACTGTATCGCGCGGGGTCATACCCCTGTTGCGCTCCACAACGGATTCCCTGGTATCATTCGTCACCACTCGGACGAACCTGTTGGTGCTGTCCGCGATATCAAGTGGATAGATGCTGAGACATGGGCCTCAAAGGGAGGGTCTGAGATTGGTACCAACCGTGGTCTACCTAGCGAGGACCTCGAAACCTGCGCATTCGTCTTCAAGAAATTCAACATCCAATCGCTGTTGGTCGTTGGTGGTTTCGAGGCCTTCACGGCTGTCTCCGAGCTGCGCAAGGCTCGCGAGCACTACAAAGCATTCAAAATCCCTATGGTAAGTGCAGACCATCATACGCTTTACTTTGCCGAACTAATGGCCATAGGTCATCGTCCCTGCCACCATCTCCAACAACGTCCCCGGTACTGAGTACTCAATCGGCTCAGACACATGTCTGAACGCCCTCATCCAGTATGCTGACGCCTGTCGCCAATCTGCCTCAGCCTCCCGTCGCCGTGTCTTCGTCATCGAAACTCAGGGTGGTGAATCTGGCTACATCGCAACAGTTGCGGGTCTGTCCATTGGTGCGCTCGCAGTCTACACACCCGAGGACGGCATCAACCTTAAGATGCTGGACCGTGACATTGACCACTTGGCCGATGTTTTCAGGAAGGACAAGGGTATTTCCCGCTCTGGAAAGGTCATCTTGGTCAACGAGAAGGCCAGCAAGACATATTCCGTTCAGACCATTGCACAGATGATCGCCGAGGCCGGCAAGGGCAAATTCGAGTCCCGTCATGGTGTACCCGGCCACTTCCAGCAAGGCACCACCCCGTCGCCCATGGACCGCGTACGCGCCGTCAGATTCGCGACAAAGGCCATGCAGCACCTCGAAGAGTTTATTGGTCAAGACCCTGATGAGATCGACGACGATCCGATGAGCATCAGCGTTGTTGGTATCAAGGGCAGCAAGCTGCTGTTCAGCCCTATGGAGCAGGTCGAGAAGAAGGAGACCGAGTGGCACAGGAGACGTCCCAAGCACGAGTTCTGGATGGCCCTCAAGGAGACAGTGGATACGCTGTCCGGTCGTCCTCAGGCGCCGAAGAACCCTACGCCTATTGATACCCTCGCAGGCAGGCCGAGCAGCAGCGGTTAGATGCCGAAGTTGTAGGATTAGACGTTTCAAAGAAGAGCGTGTGCACTTATGATAGCATGTATTGAATGACGACCATTTATATCTATGTTCTATGCGCTATGCTCTATGCTATTTGGTACATCGTTTGCACCTACAAATCGGTCCTATATCCCTTCAGGCTCTCGTCGTCCCAGCTCAAAAACTTTCCACTCAACGCCTTCTCACCTCTCACAGCCAGGTTCGCAATCACACCACCAGGCTGCTCCGGACGCACCAACTTGCCCTCCTTGTGCAGCCCATGGAACTTGGCCTGATCACTCTCACTCATAGCCTTGTTATGCTCCTCGCGAATCGCCCGCTGCATCTCCGTGTCCACAACGCCCGGCCTAATACTCACAGTCGTGACATCCGGCTCCTCAACCGCCAGCGTGGCTGCAAGGTGGTTCAAGACGGCTTTGCCCGACCCGTAGGCGCCCCAGCCCTGGTACGCGCCTGTGGCTGCGCCGCTGCTCGTGATGACGATCCTGCCCTTGGTATCTCGCAGCGCGGGGAGCGCAGCTTGCACCATGCCCACGGCGCTGAAGACGTTGATGTCGTATGCGGAGCGCCATTCCTCGGGCGTGCTGTCGGCGATCTTCTTCACGGGGTCGAGCGCGCCGTGGTTGATGATTAGAGCATCGAGACGCCCGAAGCGCGAGGTTGCTACGCTGACGAGATCTTTGGCTAGGCGCGGTTCGGCGGCGTCGCCGGTGACTATCTCAACACGGTCTTTGCCGTACTTTTGTTGCACCTCGTTGAGTGCGGAGGCGGTGCGCGAGGTAAGGACGAGCTTGTGCTGCGTGGGCTGGGAGAGGAGGTAGTGCGCTATCGTGAGGCCGATGCCTGGACCGTATCAGTATGACATTATCAAAAGTAGCACGACCCGAGTCCAAGGTCTCAATGCCTCTTCTCTAGCGACTGGACAGGTAGATTCGCAATAGTGGGGTGCCGGAGGGTGAGGAGGTGCATCTTAGGAGCAATGTTCCTACGAATGGGATGTACTGACCTCTCGACGCTCCTGTAAGCACAATGACCAATTCTGCAGATGCACTCATATTGACGTTGATTTTGAAACAAAAAAAGACGGTGGTTGCACATAGTTGAACGGTGAAGCTTGAGCTCCCCACCAAGCGGCGGCTCCAACTCACGTCATAGCTTCGGCATCTTGTGTCTTTATGCCGAGAGCTCCACGCATCTCTCCAGACATCACATTGAGCCCCTTTGCATCAATGGCCTCAAAACTGCTATATTCTGCGCCGGGTATCGTACGGCCTTCCGTACGGAGCTCTCGCTTTGCTGTAGGGCGGGCGACTGCACCGCTCACGCAGCGACGCTGCATCTCGGCATACGGCTATGAGCAAGCCAAAGCCCTCACATTCTCAGAGTATGGCGAACCGCCGTCTGTTCTCTCGCTGCACGGACATTCAATCTCGCCGCCTCATGGCGACAAGATGACCATCCGCTTCCTCGCTTCGCCCATAAACCCGGCCGATATCAACCAAATTCAAGGCGTATACCCTTCGAAGCCAACCTTCACCACCGATCTCGGCACACCGAACCCCATCGCCGTCGCCGGTAATGAAGGAGTAGCGGAAATCATCGCGCTGGGCGACAAGGTGAAAAGCGCAGGGTACAAGAAGGGCGACTGGGTCTTCATGAAGGCCCCTGGTTTCGGCACATGGAGGACCCACGCATCAGCAGCAGTGAACCAGGTCGTCAAGCTCGAGGACTCCATGCGCGAAGGCATCACTCCTCTGCAGGCCGGCACAGTCAGCGTCAACCCGTGCACTGCGTATCGCATGATCACCGACTTCACGACCCTGCAGCCCGGCGAATGGTTCATTCAAAACGGCGCGAACTCCGGTGTCGGCCGTGCGGCGATCCAGCTGGGTAAGAAATGGGGATTGAAGAGCATCAACGTGATCCGATCGCGCGACGACAAAGCCGCAGAAGACAAGCTGAAGGATGACCTCAAGGCGCTGGGCGCAGACGTTGTCATAACAGATGCCGAACTGCAAGCACAGGGTATCCGCGATCAAGGGAAGGAATGGACAAATGGCGGCCGCGAGAAGATCAGACTGGCGATGAACTGCGTCAATGGAAAGGCGGCGACTGCTATGGCCAAGTTGCTCTCTTCATCTGCGCATTTCGTCACCTACGGCGCCATGTCTAAGCAGCCTCTTACCATCCCTGCCTCGATGCTCATCTTCAAGGACATCCACTTCCACGGCTATTGGGTTAGTCGATGGGCGGAGAAGAACCCCGAGGACAAGATCAAGACAGTGAATGATGTGCTGAATATGACCAGGAATGGCGAGTTCAAAGACACGCCGTTTGACCAGATCAAGTGGGACTACGACACAACGGGCGATGAGCTGATTGCGAAAGTCAAGGACACCCTGGAAGGTTACCGAGAAGGAAAGGGTGTCTTCGTGTTTGGCCAGACATGATCGCCTGTCAGGTTCGAGTAGGTGTATTATATGAATCGATCGTGTTTTACAGGTGAAGCTCTGTTTACAATGGACTATTCCGTCGATACTTAATTATTCTTGATACCGGTAAGCTAGCCGACGTACCTGCATGGTCCGAGCCGCGGTTCGGGGCCGGGAAAGAGGCAGCTGCCAGCCACAACCATCTAGCTTAACTCTATCCTTGCACATCAATTGCCGGTTACATGGACATGACGTGAAGACTTATTGAGCCAAGCTGTCGGGCTGCGGTACAGGATCATAATTATTTGAGGTCATAACAGCAATTTATGACAAAAATGTACAGCCTATAAAAGCAAGTGGTATGCTGCTGAAACCGAACACTACCAAAGAGCAAGATGTTGTCGAAGATATTGTTCGCTGCAAGCGCATTGCTCCCAGTAATTGTGAGTAAACGGGTCGTCTCTGATCCAGGTACTCTCGGCGGTCCTCTCGAGGTCGTCCATTTGTACAATGATCAATGGCCAACGGGCATCACGGTCTCACGTTCGGGCCGCAAGTTCTCCAACTATCCAGGTAAACTATACTCGACAGAAAACATGACAGTGCCAAAATTGCAGCGACTAACACAATGTAAAGCGGGTCTCGATAGCAACAACACCAACACTGGAAACGTCACTCGCTATGCGGTTGCTGAACTCACTTCCAACAACACGGAAACGCCTTACCCCAACGCAGAAATCAATAACCCTCCCGGCGGAGCTATCAACTACACAACTCAGCCTCCTACGAGCGCAAACTACCAAAACTACCTCATCGGTGTGCAATCTGTAGTCCTCGACCCTCTTGACCGCCTCTGGATTCTGGACACCGGACGCGTTCTAACCGCCGACGGCACTCTCTTGAACGCCTCCCCAGGCGGCACAAAGCTTGTTGGTGTAGACATCAGCACAGACAGTGTGATCCAAACCATCGTCTTCCCCTCCACAGTCGCATTCCCAGACTCATACATCAATGACATCCGCTTCGATCTGCGACCGCATCTCACAGAGTCCGGGAAAGGCGTGGCGTACATCACCGACTCATCTTCTGAAGGCCGTAATGGGATCATCACCGTCGACCTCGGTACAGGGGAGAGCTGGAGGCATCTGAACAACATCCCTGAAGTCAGCGCCGAGCGCGGCTTTGTGCCGTTCGTCTGGGGCCAACCCCTGTACTACATTCCCGGTCCGGGCCAGCCGCTGACTACGGTTCCGCTGGGGAGTGACGGTATCGCCTTGTCTGCTGACGGCGAGGATCTGTACTTTGGCCCTGTTGGTGGAAGGGGCCTTTACAGTGTGCCTACCAAGCGCCTCAGGGATCGCAGCCAGAGCAGCGAGTTGCTGGCGCAGGGTGCGGTCCAGAATCACGGGCAGAGGGGCGTGAGTGATGGATTCGAAACTGATACCAACGGCTTCATTTATATGGGTAATATGGAGCAAAACGCGCTGGTTTTCTTCAACCCAGCCAACGGCACAGTCTCGTCTTTGGTGAGAGACCCAAGGATTAGCTGGATTGATACGCGTAAGTCGCTTCTCATTTTCACGGTGGAATGAAGTGAGACTTGCTAATAAAAACAGTGTCTGTAGCTAGCGATGGCTACGTGTACTTCACCGATAATCAGCTTGCGTTCAGCAAGGCGTTCTTCCCTGGTACGGACAGGCGCGTGCGCCCATTTGCGCTGTACAGGGTTAAGCTGCCTAACAACGCGACCCGAGTCAATCTACAATAGTAGTAACTTGCTCTGGCGTGAACAAGAGGCCTTGTGTAAATGAAGTACAAGTCACCCAATCTCGAGAGGTGGCCGAGCAACAGGCTACATAGATCAACATACTCCTACAGATCAGCCTGGGCACGAAAAGCTACCCGTACTGAAACTTGATATGTTCATTTTCCAACTATAGCACCAAATGCTTTCACACGTACACACCGCCTCGGGTCTCAGTACAGCTTTTTTTTTTTTTTTTTTTTTTTTTTAGATCTGCATCTCTTTCTTTACAGTGTCTGTGCCCGTAACGCGCGTGCATCGTAACGCGCACCAACCACCTAAATGTGAGCCTCCAAAAATGAAGCTATTGAGCTACACACAATTGCTATCTTAACTAGATTTTTTAGCAGAGTGTTCTATAGGCCTATGCGACACTGATCCTAACGATACTTGTATGGTAGCTTAACGTTGCGGCCTCGTGTGGTAGTCTTAAGTGGAGGTGCTGGTTGAGGACTTGGTGCAGGCACCTCACGAACACTACCTGCAGCACTACGCCTCTGCTTCTTTTTTGGTGCTGCAGCTTGTGAGGCCTTACGCTTGCCTCTTTGGGATAATTGTATAGCTTTTGCCTGATCATTCTGTGCCTTCTTGAGTGCCCGTGCCTCTTTCCGTGCGTCGATTTCTGCTCGCTCTCTGGCATGCCTCTCATCCCGCTCCTTCTTCTCTCTTGCTCGCTTCTCCACCTTCTCTGCCTCAAGCTTCTGCTTGAGCAAGCGAGTAGACTCACGGAGCTCAGCTGCGTCTGCTTTTCTAATCTCTTCTGCCTTCTCTACGTCATCGGCTTCGTCTAGGAGCTGCTGGCCTCGATTGACACGTGAAGGAGACCACCACTCAGTCTCTGCCTCCCATGACTGCCTCCGATGGACTGGGAGAGGCCTCTTCTTCTTAGTGCCTCTCTTCTCGTGATATAGAGCATGTTGTAGCTTCGAATTTTCCATCTCAAGAAGCTGATTTTGGATAGAGAGGTGGTGCAAGGTATCCTTCACTACTACAGCATCTTCTGAGTATCTATCGCCAACGGCAGCAGATAGATGGGCATCAACTGCCTGCCAATCCTTGCCTGCATATACTGGAACAGGCACAGCTGGTTTAGGTGAAGGTCCATACTTCTTCTTGAACCTTTTGAGTACCATCTCTGGGTCAAACGGTATCAACCCAGTATGCTTGAAGGCGCTCTCAATGAGCTGTTTGGTGAAGGTTTTCACCCAGGCAGACCAGAAGAGGCGGAAGAAGTCACCCTTCTTGATTGGGATGAGGCCTAAGGTATCTTGTAGATGATCTGCGAGCACCTGGGAGTAGTTTTGAGCCAGAGGACTGAAGCATACTACATCAAGTGGTTGAAGAGTATGAGTACTGTAAGGTGGGTACACAGCTATCGTGATTCGATTGCGATCACAGTAGGCAATAAAAGCTGTCGTCAGGTGACTCCCATGGCCATCCAGAATGAGTAGACGGTGCTTCCTTCCTGCCTTCTCCTTGGTGTAGCGATCAAACACCTGCTCAATCCAACCTAGTGCTACATCGTCGTTCGTCCACCCAGTAGGAGAGACTGCAACGAAGGCTGAGTGTGTTTTGGCATCCATCTCATCTACCCAAGTACTCTGAATGTTCTGAGATTCAGCGGCATAGATGAGGCCTGGTGGAAGGACGCTCCCATCCCCACATATACACGAGAGCAGGGTAATCCACTCTCGATTGCCATCTTGAATAGCTTGCTGAGTCTGCTTTTGCTCATATAGAGGCCTATCAAACACCCGTTTTGACTTAGAGAGCGTCCCAATAGCGAAGCCCTTCTCATCTATATTGTATGTTTAACCAGGTTCTATACTATACTGGGCCATCTTCTTCTCCATAAGGCTGAAGTAGCCCTTATATTTCTCACAGGAATCGGCTTTGTGGCAATTAGAGTCCATAGCAGTAACCCATTGAGTGATAAGCTGGTCTTGGTGACGCTTGAGGAAGCTGGTGACCCATGACTCTGAGACGCTTGTTCGGCCGATCTCCTCTGCAAACCCCTTGATCATTGATCTTGTAGGTGGCAGATGACGTACTGTAAGACCTTCTATGTATCTTACAAGGCCTGCCTCTTGATGTGGAGTGAGTAGTTGTTGTGTAGAGGCCTTGGCTTCACAGGACGTGCTTTTGCCTTGGTGTCTGCGCGTTAAAGTTGACCTTGTAACACCATGTTTTTCAGCTAAAGCTGTATACGAGATAGGTTTATTAGGATCAGCTGCGCGTAATTCTGCAAGGGCTTCCTCTAGTGACATTGTGGCGTGGAGATATTGGGGGTGCAAGATGGGATGGAAAAGTGGTTGGGGTGCGCGTTACGCTGCACGCGCGTTACGGGCACGGACACTGTACACTCGGAGCACCTTTGTCGGGCACGATGATATGCACATTGTTGTATGACCAGCGACAGGACGCTGCACATAATCTCTAGGAGCCAACTCCATACACTCTAGCTGGCCAATGTGAGAGCGAGCATCTGCAATTCTGCCCCACCTTGTCTGCGATCTCCGCGCATCCCGATGTTCGGCATGAGGCTATCTTGGACAGGGGTACGTATGCTCTCGCCTAATCAAATAGTTGCGACTTACGAGCCAGACGAAAGCTACCTCCCCGCAGCGACCTCCCCGCAACGCGTGACCTTTCTCGCAACATGAACCCAATCACTCAAACAAGCGGACAAGCATCCTTTACGAATTATGTACTGTTTCAAAATCCAGAGACCGGCCGCAAGCGCGTTGGACACTACGATGTCGCAGAGGACTCCATCCAGCCATTAGCTTTCTCCTCCGGAACGCCTTTGGATAGCTTGTATCAAGTCATCGAGATTGGAGAATCCAACATAATCCCAACGGGAAAAGCTCTGACTGCCTCATCCGTCAAAGTGCTGGCCCCGTTCCCAGAGCGAGACGTCCTCTGTGTTGGTAAGAACTATGCTGAACATGCCAAAGAGTTCAATAGTTCTGGATTCGATAGCTCAGACAAGGTGGATACTCCCTCGCACCCTGTCATCTTCACCAAGCGCTTCACGTCCATCATTGCAAATGGTGATGAGATCTTCCCTCACCCTGGCTTCACAAAAACGGCCGACTATGAAGGAGAGATCGGAGTAATCATCGGTAAGGTCGGATTTCGCATCTCAGAGGAAGACGCAATGAATCACGTGTGGGGTTATACCATCGTGAACGATATGACAGCGCGCGAGCGACAAAGAGATCACAAGCAATTCTACATTGGAAAATCGTCTGACACATTCTGCCCAATGGTACGTGAAGACGCATGTTATGATGACTACGTGCTCACGAAAGCCGACAGGGACCGATCGCTGTACCCGCCGCCAAACTCGACAGAGTGCTGAGAGTGCAGACGCATGTCAATGGAGAGCTCAGACAGGATGCAACGACCGAAGATCTCATCTTCTCGATCCCATACTTGATCAAGACAATGTCCGAAGGCCAGACACTCATACCCGGTGACATCCTCGCCACAGGAACCGTAGGTTTACGCTTCAAAACCATCTACTTCGAGCAAAGTGCTGACTTTGCTTAGCCTGCTGGCGTTGGCATCGGGAAGAAACCTCCTGTCTACCTTAAATCTGGCGACGTGGTGAAGGTGTCAGTGACAGGCTTGGGCACGCTCACCAACCGCATTGGAAGTGCAAGCTCAACCAATTCTACCATGAGCCGATTTGAGACTCGATCCTGCCTACAGCACAGCAACGCCACCAAGAGCATTGACACTACTTCATTGACCTCGATCAACAACAAGCTGCTACATTACCAGCGCTCCGGCGAGACTTCCGGACCGCCAATCGTCTTTATCCATGGCCTCGGAGGGAGCGCAGAATTCTTCACACCACTCATCAGCTCACTCAGCCTGCAGAATTCGCACTCACTGCACCTCTTCGACTGCGAAGGCCACGGCCTATCCCCCTCATCCCCTCTAAGCAAGATAAGCATCCCATCACTCGCAGAAGACCTCAACGGCATCATTTCCGAAACCAGCGCCAAAACAGGCGTCACTCTCGTAGCGCACTCCATGGGCTGCCTGGTAGCCGTCCAGCTCGCCCTCACACACCCCGACAAAGTCTCCAAACTGGTTCTTCTCGGCCCACCACCCTCCCCACTCCCCGAAGCAGACAGCACCGCCACCCACGCGCTCGCCGAGACCGTGCGAGTTAAAGGCATGCATGCCATTGTCGACGCCGTGGCGGACGCGAGCACTTCCGAGGCAACCAAGAATTCCAACCCGCTTGCTGTGGCGGCCGTGCGTGTGTCTTTGCTGGGTCAGGATCCTGAGGGCTATGCGAAGGCGTGCGCGGCGCTTGCTGAAGCGCCGGGTCTTGATTTCGCTGCGTTACAGACCAAGACGCTTATTATCACTGGGAGTGAGGATCGAGTCTCGCCGCCGCAGTTGTGTGAGGGGTATGTCCGGGGACTGCAGGGGAGAGCGAAGTTGCATGTGCTTGAGAACGTGGGTCATTGGCATGTATTTGAGGATGTGCGAGGGACTGCGCGTGCGATTGAGAGTTTCTTGTAGATGTGGAAACTTGATAGCGATGACGGTGGTATACTGCATGTGACACGGCCTGCGCCAAAGGAAATCTATCAGAGCCGGACAGGATTGAGACTCGTTTCTTCAATGCTTGCTCACGGTCCTGAATACCATTTTGAACATGCCAGCGACGATCTTGAAGATAATCATCAGCACCCATACAACCGCCTTGAACCCAAAAGTAAGAATCCCAATGATCGCTCGCGCCACGAAAGGCAGCCGGTCTTCCTTCTCGGCAGCTTTGCGCGCCTTCTTCTCCGCCTTTGTTTCCGTGACACCGACTTCCTTGCTCTGCCCATACCACTCACCAAGCTCGACATCCTTGTCAAAACCCGCATTTCGATCCCGCGCCCGACTCGTCGCGCGACTCTGGGTGGTCGTCTCATCAACCGTCGTGCTCCTGAGCGACATGACGAGCTTCCGCAACGAACTCGTAACAGCCACACCAGCCTTCTCCCTACCCGTCTTGCTCCGCGGATCAACCCCCTTCCAGTCCCTCGCAAAGCTATCTTTCAGACTGCTCGTCTTGGCCTCAGGCGTGACGGCCCCTTCCTCGTAGTCGTTGACCGGCGGCGCCTCGAAGTTCGCCAGGCTCGTCTTCCTGCTGCTCCGGCCCCGTGTCGCCTCCGCCACTGCAACAGCGCACAGCGCACTCGCCGCGACGTCAACAAGAAATGGGTTACCGAAGCGCGTCAGAGCGCCGAGATTCAGCACCAGCGCGTCGTTGCCGAAATCGAGGCGCGCCAGCATGTGCTCGTCGGGCGTGGCGTCCGTGGTGGTGGGGAGCTGAGCGACGCTTATGGTGCTTGGTGTTGCGCTGATGGGGCGCATGTGTGCGTCGAAGCGTGGAGGAGCAGGAAGGGGCGAGAAAGCGTTCGTACGCGGTGTGCTGGTGGAGAGTATGTACGGGTTGAGGAGCGTGATGGATGCTGGTTTGCTCACGCCAAGGGCGGGCGTGGAGGGCATGTTGTGCCCGTAGATGGCGGTTACGGGGCGTGTGGAGGGCTTGTTGATTAGACTGCAGTCACCCTCGATTTGTATGGGGAAGGTGCCGAGTGTTGGGTGGTGCAGTTGGTACGAGCCTTCTGAGGGGATATGTTGGGCCCACGGGTTGGCGGCTTGATTAGGGTCGTCGCGCGTCCAGAGGAGTGTGCAGCATTCGCGCTGGGCAGCGCCGGCAAGGACGTCTTCTGCGAGGCGCTGTGCGGCAGGGGATTGCGCGCCCGGGTCAACGAGGGCGATGCGTGATGCAGCCGGAGAGTTTGCGGCTGCGTCCAAGGCCTGGAGAGCGGCGAGCTTGGGATAGATACTTGTGAGAAGTGTGGTGGACTCTTGTTGCCGAGACTCGAATGCCGTTGCGTCCATGGAAGGAGGCGAGATCAGGTCAAGCTGGGCGATTGGCAGCACTCGCGGTTGGGTAGGGTGATGTCGTTGGATTAGGAGCTCGTTGATGATACTCTGAACGGGAGCATCTTCGCCAGCAAGGTTTGTAGTCGCCAAACTGTAGAATGGAAGAGATGGGGTCGTGCCGAAAGT
Organism: Didymella arachidicola; assembly: GCA_016630955.3. Classification (NCBI taxonomy): domain Eukaryota; kingdom Fungi; phylum Ascomycota; class Dothideomycetes; order Pleosporales; family Didymellaceae; genus Didymella; species Didymella arachidicola. Next base: position 1,011,013 of record CM049986.1, read on the forward strand.
GATGGTAGGATTTGCCGATGTTGCTCGGTGCATCTTGAGTGTGTAGATCTGGATTGCAGGCTCCTCTTGCCCGTTGGTGGCCAGCCAAAGGTTGTCAAGTAAATGCGAAGGGGTGAAGAAGGTTTTCGGCGGCGGTTTGGCCGCCATGGTGTTCCTTGACGAGGTGCTGCTGTGAGGTATATATGGCTCTGACGAGTATGGTGATCTGCTCGTCTGCAGGTGTGTTGGCGATGCTAGCGCAGGCTTGTATGCTTGTTGCGAGAGAGATAGGTTGGGGTCATACGTTGGAAACATAGACCGCATCTGAGTCTCTTCTTGCGGTGATCTCGGCGGTCTTGTCGCAGTTGTATTGCTGCGTACCAGTGTGTCGCATGTTGAGAAAGCAGGAGAGACAGCTCGATTAGGTTCAGGACTGTAAGCATGAGGTGTAGAGAAGGATGGCGAAGGATTTCGGTAGAAGTCTTCTTGTGCTACGACAGGCGATGCTGTTGTAGGGCCTGATGTGAAGACGTTTGCCGGCGCAACGTGTGCTTGAGGCGGTGCGGTGATAGTAGGAACAGCATTGTTGGCGTTTGACGGCGAAACAGGGGCCGAGTTCACTTGTATGACCAGCTCGTGGAAGTCGATCGGTTCTTCCATGTGGTTTGCACTGTCTTTCCTCTCCACGATAGGTGCTGAAATCGCCGGCTTCGCAGCTGGTGATGGTCTGCGAGCTGGGCTGGTTTGCCTGGCACGAGGGGGCGGAGGGAACAACTGAAATCCATTCCCTGTCATCTTGAGTCTATGATGGCGATTGCGTTGGCCGTGAGATTAGAAATTATGATGTAAATGTGGGCAGCAGGCGATGTGTAAGTTCATGTGAACACCAGGTCGGCACTGGAAACACAACGAGGCCTTAGTATATGGGTATGACAGTTCATCCTCGCTCTTCATGCGAGCATATCTTTTACTCTTTACCCGCCGCAATAGCGGTAGGGGCACCTCCCGTGCATAACCTACCTCTTGCAGGATGTGTGGTGGTGGAGGCGGCCAATCAGAATGCAGACCCTGCTCGGCGCGTAAAGGTTGGATGTCGGTGGTTGGCTGCGTCACGTTAAGCGCCGGGACTTCCAGCGCCCCTTGTCGATACCGAATCTCTGCAGGCTGTTTGCCCTGCGGCTATTCGTCAAAGAGCATGTGCCTGACCAGCGCACAGGGCATGGCCGTATGTGACGGGTGCATGTGCGGGAGGAAGCGATCATCTCGAAGGTCTATTTTGAGGGTCCGTCTGCAGGCTGAGAACGACTTGGAGTGCTCCTAGAGGCCCGAGCAGAGTATAAACGCTCGTCGAGTCATGGCGGAGACGGTGTTGTACGGTCTCACAGTGGTGGAAATGCTGCTCTCGACAGTCCTGCTGTCTGCTGTGTGCACGTGGAGGGCGTTCAGCGCGCGAGCTCTCTGGTCCGTTCCTGAAGCTGGAAGAGCGATGGTAGTCATTTACCCGAGCAGACGACAGCCCTTCAGATGGCAGTTACATGACGGTGTTACGGTCGATACTGGGCCCCGAGGTATTCCCAGCGTCAGCGTCCAGAAGGTCTGACAAAGAAGGGCGGAAGTCTAGAGAAGGGCTCCTGACGACGACTGGAGAGCCCTCGGCGCTACCGTTATCGATAACGCTTGACTTTTGAAAAGTTGTCGCAGGTCGTCATTTGCGCATGGGACTCCAGCAACAATCCTCGCCATGCCGACAGAACTAGAAGAGGTGCCTCCCTAGCCGTGCCACTCTCTGCGCCTCATAGCTGACAACTTCCCCAGCTCGTCGAATTCCTCCACCACGGTAACACGCAGATCCGGCAAGCTGGTGAGCGCTGCCCCACCACCCCGCCGTCGAGTCTCGCTCACACGCAACAGCCGCCGAGCACCTCGTCGGATACTCGCAGGCCGATGTGCCGCTCTTCAAGCGCAACCAGCTCGAGCCGGTGAAGGACCTCAAGCTGTTGGTCAAGGACTACGCGCCCATTGCCAAGGATGCCCTCACCATGCTCATCAACATCTCGGCCGACGGCGAGGTGCTCAAGGACATCGCCAAGGACGATGCCTTCCTAGAGTTGCTGCTGTCGCGGATAACAGTATGTCAGTTCCCCGCTGCGTTGGGGCCAGGCGACGCCGAGCTGACTGCGCGCAGAACAAAAAGGAGCCCAATGCAAACGAAATCGCCATGCTGCTCGCCAACATGGCCAAGGACGACTCGCTGCAACGCGTCCTCGAGCTGAAGCGCGACGTGCCCAAGGAGCTCTCGACCTCGAACTGGGCCATGGACCAGCTGATGGACTGCTTCGTCAAGGGCGCCGAGGGCGCCTACAACGCCAAAGCCGACTACGACTACCTGTCGTACTTCTTCGCCGACCTGGCCAAGTTCGAAAAGGGCCGCGAGTACCTGACGACCTCGCAGGAGCACGACGGCAACATCATCCCCATCACCAAGATTCAGGTCTTCACCGACCACAAGAGCCACATCCGCCGCCTCGGCGTCGCCTCTACCATCAAAAACGCCGCCTTCCGCGTCCCTGCACACCCAGTCTTGTTGTCGAACCTGCCCGAGGACCCGACCCTGCCAGCGCCCGGCATCGGCGCGAACCTGCTGCCATACATCCTGCTGCCGCTGATGGGGCCTGAGGAGTACTCGGACGAGGACACGGAGGGCATGCTGGACGAGCTGCAACTGCTCGAGCCGGACAAGGAGCGCGAGCCGGACCAGGAGATTGTCAAGAGCCATCTCGAGACCCTGTTGCTTTTGACCACCACGTCCGAGGGGAGAGAGGTCCTGAGGAACGTCAAGGTGTATCCGATTGTGCGCGAGTGCCACTTGCACTTTGAGAATGACGACGTCCGGGAGGCGTGTGATCGCGTGGTGCAGATCCTCATGCGGAAGGAGGAGGGCGAGGAGGAGGATATCCCCGATATGAGTGCGGCGGCGGGCGGGAGTGGGAAGCTGGTTGAGCTTGGCCCTGACGATGACGACGAGGACCAGCTGGTTGAGGTGTTGTAAGACGATCTACAGAAAAAAATCTAAGGGCGACGAAAGGAGGCCATCTAAGAAGGCTGAAGCAACAATGCCGTCCACACGCACGCTATGCTTTGACACGCCAGTCATCCTCTCTGCTGCTCTTCCCGCTCCCGTCGCCATGCAACGGACTCTCGTTTCCCTCCTCCGCAGCAACTTCCTCCAGCACCTTCTCCACAGCGCCTTCCTCCTCATCTCTACCCTTCTCCGGCGACCGCATCTCATCACCTTCCTGCCGTCCCCCCAGATGCCGTTTCTCACTCGTCTTCCCATCCGCACTATCCTTGTTCTTCTTCTTCAAACTCCACCCGTCCTTCCACCCCACCCAGCCATCTTCCCACGGGCCCCTCGCAACCATAACAAGCAACGCCGCCGCAACGAACCCCACGCTCGTACTCCCACTCCCAATCCAGCCCGCCGCCGCATAGATATGATTCCCCGCGGCCGTCCCAATAAGCTGTCCACAAAACGTGCTAACCATAAACGCCGTATTAACGCCATTACGACGCTTCGGCTCGATCGTGTAGATGGCGCTGCGCTGCGCAATCTGCGCAGTCTGGTTGCCAAAGTCGAGAAGCAGGGCCTGGAGCACGGGGCCCGCGACGTTGAACGTGCCGATATAAGTGCCGAGACAGACGCCGAGCAGGGAGCAAGACAGCCCGGATAAGATGCTGAAGTGCGGGACGAACTTGTCCGTCATGCGGCGGGCCCAGATGGGCGAGACCAGCATGCCTGCGATGCCGATGAGTCCGAAGAGGCCGATGGTGAGCGAGTCGTAGTGGTACGGCGGCCCGGCGAGCAGGAAGGTCAGCGTTGTCCAGAAACCGGTGAATGGTGCTGAGCATAGTAGCCCCGCGAGACAGGCCTGGACGAGCACGGGGTGGCGCGGGATCATGAGGAGGATGTCCCATAGGATGCGGAAGTAGTTCATTCCTGTGTTGGTGGCGGGGTAGTCGGGCATGAAGAGCCATAGCAGGATGAAGATCAGGTATTGGAGCCCAAGGGATAGCCAGTAGACGGCTCGCCAGGTGACGAAGTTGCTGATTGTGCCGGAGAGGACGCGGGCGACTAGCACGCCTAGCATGAGCCCTGAGACGACGATAGAGAGCGCTGCTGCGCGCCGATTTGGGGGCGCGAGGTCCCCGACGAGGGGCAGCATGAGTTGGGGGGTCACGGTCGTGACGGCTGTTATGAAGGATATAGCAGTGAAGACGTCTAGGTTGGTCGTTATGCAGAGGCCGAGCCTGAGAGAATCAGCCATATTGCCTTAGTCTGCGTCATGTTCCTACGTACCACATCGTCGCTGTGAAGAAGACAAGGCCGCACACGAATGGGCGTCTGGGCAGCAGATCCCCGAGAGGACATAGGAACAACAGTCCCGCAGCATATCCTGCTTGCATCACTGTGGGGATTTGCGCAACCTGCTCATATCGAACACCAAAGTCACGAGCGAGGATATTAAGGATAGGATGGTTGTAGTAAAGATTCGCAACTGTGAAGCCTGCTGTAAACGCAAACAGGACGTTCATTGACATGGAGAATTGCGGTGGCTTGTTTGGATCCCATCGACATCGTGGCGGACAGTACGTGAGCGTATTGTAGACCTTGTCCCATTTCGATAGCTCTTTCTGTTTACCATCGACCGAGTCATCATGCGCTGGATTCGGTGTTGCTGTATGAGTCGACGTCTGAACTGTTGCAGCGCTGCCGCTAGTCTGGCAACCCTCGGCCTGTGGTTCGCTCGCTGTCATTGTTGGTCGCATATGTGTTACTTATACAAAGCCTGTCCAGTGAGATGTGCCAAAGAGAAAAGCCTCAATATCCAAACGCAGGGACGAAAAACAAAGTCATTGTAGGAAGATCAAAACGCCACGCAGAAGAAGTCCATGACGGATTGCGCTTCGGAAGTCAACGAGGAGCCGATGCCATGGTGGGTAAAGACGACATAACCACCAATCAGATCATCAAGAGGCCGTCGCTCGCGGATAAATACCCTGTATCTTTGTCGCTGACGCTTGAGTATGAAAGCTGTGTTCTTTCGTGATAAGCACGAGCGTTGTCAAGTCGAGGCGACTGTAGCGACTGTACTTCGGGACATATCAGCGAACAGTCTTGTATACACATACAGTCAGTACCTGTTGCTGATCAAGCTTAGCTGTTCCGCTGTAAGCAAGAGTCCGAAAGGTGCTGGCTGATACAAGTCCAGAGTCATTTTACCGTCAATATGTAAGGGGGCGTTGTCTCGAATATCTGTTGACTACATGGGCTGGCAAGAGCAATTGCAGCAGGTGGAGCAGGTCCTGCCATCCCACCTGTCAAAACCGAGACCCTCGATCTCCAGGAGGGACAGGCGATGACGCTGCAAATGAGGAGACCAAGGCAGCTTATCTTATGCGTCAGCGACCTAAGCCCGCGGACTGCTTGTGGAGGTGGTTGACATGACAAGAAATGATGCGAAGCAGGGAACGCGCAATGAAGGACGAATGCCCGGGGGGAGATCACGATCCTGGAGGAGATCGGTAAGCGAGGAATGCCATCCCAGCACCATGGCGAACCGCACAATCACCATCTCTTGAGGCTCTGCTTTGCTCACCACAGGTAAGAGGTCTGGATCCATTCAAGGTCATGCGTCTAGTAGCATCTAGCGCACGCTTCGAGTGTCAAACAACGGTCGCCGTGAAGGTTTGCACCCAAAGCGGCAGCTGATGATCTGCAGTGATGCGGTGGCTTCGCGATCTATGAGCGGGCCGTGAACTAGCGCAGCCTATGACGCAACCTTCACAGGAAAGCGCACCCTGGCGCGTGTCCCTCTTGGCCGTATAACAGTAAAATAAGGAGCAAGGCTCGTACACTTGATTCCACTCGTCCCTACACCCTTCCCACGGTTCTGTTGCGACCTACACATTATGGTCGAAGGACTGGTCCTCAAGGACCTGCTCCCTCACCCGGAGACTGATCCCACTGTTCACGAGGGGAAGGCCACAACACTTGTAGATGCACCAACGGAGAGCCACGAGCTCGCTCTTGAAGCAGCAAAAGGAATCAGCCCAGACCATGGCACTGGGCGAGCCCAAGTAGCTCATAGTCAAGAAGTACTGGACTTGGGTTGGAATGAACCCAAGGAGCATGTGGATAGCCCGCTAGTTGGTGGCCTTTCGAACGAAGATGTATGGCTACTTGTTCGTCGTTTTAACAAAGTGAGTTGGATCATGTCTTTGGCTAAGACGTAGGCTGACCGCGATCTAGCAAATGTACCATGTGAAAGAAATCCCAACCGCACCTCCAGGCGGGCTCGATATGAACATTGCAGACGAAGAGGAGTTCTCGCCAGACAAATTACGTGCAAACCTGGAGCGTGTTTACATGACTATTGCAAGTTTGATGCAAAAAGATTCAAGTCTTCTGCTAACACCCTTCTAGGGCATTGGAATGATCGCATTTGGGAAGCACATTGCTCGCCTACGCTCGTGGCGTGAATTCAACCGGACTTCATATTTTGCCGCAGCTTACTTCCTGGCTTGGCTGCTCGACCTGATCATGCCACTGATTTCGATCACCCTCGTCACACTCATCGTGTATCCTCCGTCTCGAGAAATTCTATTTCCACCTGCACCGATTGCGCTCGTCAGCTCTAAGGGAGGCGTGCAGAAGCCAAAGGCTGGCACCTTGGGCAGCAAGGATAGTGCAACAGGAGCACCGGAGAACCACAAGGGTGAGGCCGTGGAACAAGAGGCAAACAACTTCGTCAATGGCATTGCTCATGTTGCGCTGGCTAGTGCTACGGGCAAGCACCCTCAAGGCGAACCTGAGGATGGTGAGAATCCTCAAGGCGACGCTGTCCCAGACCCGACCTCAATTGCTATCAGCGCCGCAGATGCGCAGCAAGCAGTATCCGGTGGCAAGGCCTCAGCGAAACATGACAAGACAAAGGTTCCCATGGAGACTGCAATGTGGACCAAAATGCGCCCGATCATGCACGGTCTGGCGGATGTCACCGACACCTGGGAGCGCTTCGGGAATGCTCTTGAGCCGACAGCTCCTTTTCCCAAAGAGAAGTACCGCCTACGCCTCGCGGCCGTCGTGGCCCCTCTCGTCCTCGTCTCCCTGTTCGTCTCCTCCTATATGTTCACGAAAGGCGTCACTTTCGGTGTCGGGTTCGGCTTCTTTGGTGATCCAGTCATCCAACGTGGTCTTGAACTGTTGAACCGCAAATTCCCCAACTGGCAGAAGCTACTCGAGCTTCGCAACACACTCCTCAAGGGCGTCCCTACTAATGCTCAGCTCACTGTCACCCTTCTCCGTATCGGTGAAGCCAACAAGGCACCTCTGCCACCACCTCCTCGCATCGATGAGCCTCCCCCAGAAACGCCAGTCGATGTCAGCGAGGAAGATCTGCGCGCAGTAGGTGCAGACTGGCCACTGAACGCGACCCAAGCTGAGCTCGACGAAGCCATGGCTCACGATCCCACCGTCGCACACCAGACCGGCGGCGAAGACATCGACAAAGCGAAAGACAGCAAGCACGGCAAGAAAGGAACTAAGATCCTTAACTTCTTCCGCGGCACAGTCAAAGGCGGCGTCGAGACCACCATCGGTGCCGACAAGCTCAAGGCCAAGGTTGGGTCAGAGCACGCAAAAAACCGCCTCGGTGCCGTCCAGCCCAAAAACGCGAACAAGATCGATGGCCCGACCGAGTTCAAGGCAAGAGATAAGGGCAAGAAGGGCCATGTGTACATCACCACTCTTGCTACGATTCCAAGTATAGCCTTCTCGACAGACTCGACGATCGAGAAGATCGGCACACAGGACCGTGAAGATCTGCATCCGTCGTGGAGTATTCCTGTGGGCGATATCATGGAGCTTAAGAAGGTCGGTGGATACGGATGGAAGGCGAAGCTGGTCGTTGGCTGGGCGATGAATCGCGAGGTCGCTGACGGGCTGGAGATCGTGGACCGCAAGGGCAGTGTGATCAAGCTCACTGCTATGCCGCTTAGGGATGAGCTGTTCAACCGTTTAGTGGCTATGGGTGGTCAGAAGTGGGAGTGCTGGTAAGTGTATCTCGCGCTGCGGGCTGAATTGGTCTTACTACGATACCACATATTATATATCACGGGCTGACGTTGAGGTATTGCGTTTAATTGAAAGTCTGAACATTGGACTCCTTTAACCGAATCGTATTCGTTCCCAGTTCTTCCACCTCGTCGTTTGCCAATGCCAAATATTCTGCACCTTCTTCTCACCAATGATAAATAAGTCACAACAATATAGACCAAATTTTGTAGGACTTCTCAACCTCAGACCGTCAAGCCTCGCCCTCCCGCTCCCTTTCCAGCCCGCTCACCTCCAGGCGAAGCCCGCGTTTCCACACCTTCCCGTCTCGAGCACGATCACACCTTAACACCACCTGATATAGGCGGCTTCCCCCCTCCCGAGGCACCAACCATGCCTTACCACGCACATGATCGCCTCGCAAAACGCGGCTCGTTCGCATCCGACACATCACACATTGCTGCCTCGTCTCGCGCTCGAAACATCATGCCTTGCCAGCCTTAACAGCGCCCGCTAAGCGACTCAAAACCCGCGGCCGCTCGTGGTGGCAAGTGGATGGCTTTGGGTGTGAAACACGTGCACCCCGCGCGTCTGGATCGGTCTTACACCATAGGCGACCTTTGAGACAGGCCGGTGGGACGTGGAAGTGGTGAGGGGACTGGATCGTCCAGTTGTGGTTGGCATGGCCCGTTTCATGACGGCTGTTAAGGTCCCGTTAAGGCCGGGGTTCTGAATCCTATCGCACGTTGCGATCGACCCAGTGTTTCATGTTGCTGGCTGGGAAGCTAGGGCGGGCGGCTCACTGATATGTTCGTTGTCAAGAGGCGAGAAAGTCGAAGCGGAGGTTTTCATGAGGTGGCAGATGAGGCGGGCTGCTGGACTAGTTGGTGTGGGATGTCACTACGATGGCCAAATTGAAACGTCACCGAAGACTGGAATCGAAGGAGATGCATGCTGAGAACATCAAAGAAAAAGTGAGCAATATTGATGATGCATTAGTAATATCCTCATAGAGAGTGATAGACTCAGATCGTAAGCGTAGGGATATACAGGGCCTCGAACCGAACGCCCAGGAAGACCTTTCCGGTCATGCTCATACAACCCATACCAATAATGCCAGTGGTGCATGCCAGCCCCCAGATGATAACGCCGTGTTCTCTGAAAAATGCAATCAAGTCGTGTCCACATGTGCTGATTCCGGAGTCCAGCCTAGGTCAAGGGAGAAAGTGCGAATAATGTCCCGGCACCCGTTGCCTGCACTTCTCGCAGTCGTCGCGGTATCCCATACTGAATCGCGGTGTACCTGTCAGCGCACCACTGCGCTTCCTACCGCGTGGTGTAGGAGGCAGCGCGAGCGGCGTCGCATGATGGTCCTCGTCCATCTCCATATCCTCGGGCTTCTCATGCGAGACACTAAGTCGCGAGAGCTGAGATTGTGTAAGCGCGGTAGGTGTGTCGGGAATGTCTTCGTCCTCAGAGATGGGCGAAGGCATGCGGCGGCTGCGGTTGCTGGGCTGCTCTTGTCGGCCTTTGCGGACCGTGAGGCCTGGAAGTGATGGGAGGGGACTGCTTGTCACGCCGCCTGCTGAGCCGCTGGTCGGGTAGCCAAGGCCGTTCATGCCGCCTCTGTTAAAGGTTGGATGGATAGGTGTTGGTATGCGTCCAGTGTTGCCGTTTTCTGAAAGCTGCGAGGAAGAGGGATTCAGTGTTGGTGGTCGAAAGAAGTGGTTGCCAAACGGCGAATCTGGCGGTTGGCTTCGCACATCGCTTTGGTTGTCGTCCTCGTCCATAGTCATACTGTCATCCATGTCCTGCCAGTTTGAGGATTGGACTGGCCCACCCCAGTTGTGCTCTTGTGTCTGCTGCATGCTCATGCTGTCGTGTGGTGACGCTGCTGGCGGCGAAGGTGGATAGGACGGTCCAACATGGATATGTAACGGTGATTGCACAGAACCATGGTTGATGTGTGCGAGGTATATGGGTCGCGATTTCTGCGATCAGTCAGCACAGGTGTTGTCGCAGGGTCTTCGGGGTACGCACCTTGAAGTTGCGCTCGTCTTCAGAGTCCGAATCGTCGTCACGCCGCCGCTTGGTGGTGTTCATGGTCTGGAACTGAAACATGGTGGATGTGATGTCAGAGCGGTTGAAATAAGATTACAGCGAGGGACGATCAACGTGCGGGCGAGGCAGCAGTCAAATAGCCAGCAGCGCACAGATGGCCTTCTATGCGGGGAAATCTCAAAGTATAGGCAGGTGTGGCGCCCTCATTTGTTTTGAAGCAGATACTGAAGGGCCAGACAAATCAGGGGAAGTTGCAGTAGGACTGTGGTCCTCCGTGGTCCTGTTTCAGGTGCTTGCATGAATCTTCCCGGTTGCGCAGGTCGGTGGAGTCGCGCGCCTCTGTCTGATCACCGGCGGATCCTGTGGGGAGTCGTTCTGCAGACTTTCCGCAAGCGATGATTGTGCCGTTGCTGCTCTCGGCGCACTGTCACGACCGAGTGACGATGATGGCGGAGGCTTCGCCAGCACTAAACGCAGGGTCAAGGGGAAACATGCGCTTCCCGTGGCGTGGCTGCTCGACGAAAATAAAACGCGGGAGATCGGGAGTACTGTCACTTCCCCTTGCTCAACGCGGGCGTCCGCAGCGAAGAAGCTTGTGTTCAAAGCTGAATGCAGCTCGCTCAGCTGGAAGGCATGGGTGATGGTTGCGGCTGCGACCACATGAACGTGCATGACAGCGCCCACAGTGAGTGTGGAGGCATAGGTAGGAGGTACGTATCTACATGATAGCAACTTACCCGGGATCGATTGTATTGCTCCTGCAGATCAATACTCCATACACAGAGCACACAAACGAAAGATAGCACGAGCAGAGGCTCAGCCAACGATAGAGCTGCGGTGTCGGTCAGCTTACAGCCCTTGGCAAAGGCGCGGCGATCCGGGCCTGAGGAATGCATGTTCGTGCACAAGCCAGGTCGCAGGTGCAAGATGCTGAAGGTTCGGTATCGATTAGCTCCAGCCCCGCTTCCATTGGTGAGCTCCGCTCTAAAATTGTTCACGGTATTTGGATGCATATGACTCTATCCAGATTGAGGCAATCTACAACAAGTGCATCTATTCACACCACGTTCAGGTCCCGAACTCAAACTTTCACTTCTGCATATTCACCACGCCTCGAAAATTGGCACTGTGCCTCATTGTCAGCATCGAATTGACCTCAGCGCAACGCTCCTCGTCTCGCATATCCCTACGTGGCGCTGCATAGCTTGCATTCAGCACGTTCGTCTGACCGCTGTTCCTGATCGCTTAGCTACCCGTTGTAAGTAAAGCCAATGAGTTACCATGCTGTAATATGTAGGGCGCAGTTCTGACTAGCTATAAGAAGCAGACACCTTCATAATGGCCTTCGCCGATGCAAACTCAACACCGGCAGGAGACATGCCTTCCTTCAACAAGAACGAGCAGAGTGACGATGTGCGCAGTAGGTTGAGCCATACTGTGTCAATTGACTCTCATACTAATGCACCACACAGTCCTCGGTTATGACCCTCTGATTCCTCCCCAGCTCCTCGCCTCTGAGGTCCCAATCACACCACACGCCGAGAAGACCGTCGTTCGCGGTCGCAAAGAAGCCGTCCAGATCATCACACAAAAGGATGACCGTCTCCTGGTCATGGTCGGGCCCTGCTCGCTGCACGACCCCGAGCTCGCTCTTGAGTACTGCCAACGCCTGAAGGCCCTCGCCGACAAGCTGCAGGACAACATCTGCATCATCATGCGCGCCTACCTCGAAAAGCCCCGCACAACAGTTGGCTGGAAGGGCCTGATCAATGATCCCGATATCGACGAGTCCTTTCAGATCAACAAGGGCCTGCGAATTTCCCGCAAGCTCTTTGTTGACCTCACAAGCACCGGCATGCCTATCGCTTCCGAGATGCTCGACACAATCTCGCCCCAGTTCCTCGCAGACCTGATCTCCCTTGGCGCGATTGGTGCGCGCACAACAGAATCGCAGTTGCACCGCGAGCTTGCCTCTGGTCTCTCTTTCCCCATTGGTTTCAAGAACGGTACCGATGGCGGTCTGACAGTCGCTGTTGATGCGATCGGCAGCGCGGCCGCAAAGCACCACTTCATGGGTGTCACAAAGCAGGGTCTGGCCGCTATCACCAGGACGAGCGGTAACGAGCACTGCTTTGTTATCCTGCGTGGTGGATCCAAGGGCACAAACTTCGACGCTGCGAGCATCAAGACCGCGCGCGAGTCGCTGAAGAAGAAGAACCTCCCCGAGGTCATGATGGTCGACTGCTCTCACGGTACGCCCCGTCAAATTTTCATGGGTTACAGAGTAAAGATCGCTAACGATTCGCAGGCAACTCTAACAAGGATCACCGCAACCAGCCCAAAGTTGCCAAGGACGTCGCGGACCAGATCCGCAACGGCGAGACCGGCATCGTCGGTGTCATGATCGAGTCCAATATCAATGAGGGCAACCAGAAGGTCCCCCCTGAGGGCCCCAGCGGCCTCAAGAAGGGCGTCTCCATTACCGATGCTTGCATTGACTGGGACTCTACTGTGACTGTGCTCGAGGACCTTGCTGCTGCTGTTGCGGAGCGCAGGGCGAACAAGAGCAAGACCAACGGTATCCACTAAATGTGACTAGTTGGCTGGTTTGAGGATTGCATATATGACTTTTGCATTGCATGAGATGAGACTTCAAAATGGGTATTAGATTCTTGGAAAACCATGCCTGCGATCTGGCTTCTCTTGCGCACTGGGTATCATCACTCATCTTCGTCTTCTTCCATCTCCCCTCTCGTCCCGCCAGAGCTGTTCCTCCCTGTCACCCTGTCCGCTCGCTCACCCACATATACATCCCCTCCGCAGACGGTCCTACACTTCGGACACCTCTTCCCGTCTTTGCTTTTGTTCCTATAGTACTGATTCGCGCACCTGTCATGCCATCTCACTCCACACTCGCGGTTGTTACACCGTATGCCATATGTCACGATCTCCCGACACCCCTCACAATCACGTATCCTAATCGTCGGCTCATCCTCCTCATCATCCGCAGTGTCATTATACGTCTCCTTTAGGTAAGAATGTAGCTCCATCAGCGCCCTCGGCGCAAGCGAATAATACCCGCGGTTCGATAGCTGCAGAAAGCCATCCTTGATCAGCTCTTCGAGCACCAAATCCGACTCCGCCATCGTGATCCCGGTGTCCTGTGCCTGACTCTCGCCGTCTTCCACCAGGCTGGCTGCCTGGCTCTGTCTGTTGCGCCGCGGCTTCGTAAGGTTGTTTGCATCGACTTGCTTCACCGCCATCGTCTCGCGCACAGGGGTATTGTTTGTTTCAAACATGGCGTCCAGCAGCCGGCGGATAAATGCGATCTCGGAGGCGGAGAAGCGGGTTGCGAGCTGTGTCATGGCGTCGGAGGTCTTGTTGACGAGCGCATATGTTATGTCCTTGCTTTGCTGGTCGCGCCCGGTCCGGATCTCGTAGTTGTAGGGCTCGAGGCGCGCGTTGATGGTTTGTAGGATGGGCGTTATCCAGCCGGACTGTGTTACATCGCCCTCGGGGAAGGGGCGTTCGGGGTCTGGGTAAGTGTCAGCATGGGTCTGTGTGTGCATAAAAGTATAGCATACTGTGAGATGTCATGATGGCCGCGAGGATGGGCTTGAACTCGTCAATTGTCATTACGCCATGCGTGAGAAATGACTGAAGCACGACACGATGCACATTGTTGTACGCTTCTTCGTCTGGTAAGTCGCGCACCAGCGGTGTCTCGTCTCGCGACATGTTGACTGGGTCGTTGGTTGGAATGGTGAATGGAGCGAGGTTAGAGTTGGTGGTTACGCGTTGCGTGGGGAATTTCGTCAGGCGCGTTCGCGCGTCAGCACGTGCAGAACGGTACTCACTTGCGGCAGGTGCTCTCCTGCATCTCTGACAGCCGTGAACTGGAATCCGTTGAGCCATTCACCTAGCTACCCCTCGACCCTGACCAGTCTAATGTTCGTTGCAATTGCTTGCAACTGAGAGCGCACAGCATCTTACGAGGAAGGTGCATGCCGCATGTTTGTTACCCACCATCACGTTTTGGGGGCCAACTTGCTATCGACTGGCTTCTGCTTCTACCGTTCTCTTTCAGTACTGTAGTACGCGTACTAATAATTGTAGGACATCAGTGAACACGTAGCACAGCTTTTCTGTAGTTGCACCAGCTTCTAGAAGGTACAAACTTCGCTTACAGTAAGTCTCTCAGTATCATCGACTTCTGGAAATGTCTAGCGCAGCTCGGTCGCGCTTTCATTTGACCGGAGTGGGATTCCCTTGATTGTGTTCTACAGCGCGCAAGTCACTGTACATATCAAGGCTGTTACAACGATCTAGCGGCCAGAGTATCCCTGATTTATCGACCACGAAGCACCGGATGACAGCGGCATGACAATGCCATTTTATGATTTCCAGATCACAAAACAGGGCAATTGTCAGTTTGTCGGTCCGTTTTCATCGTGTAGTGTGCTAGTAGGCCACGAGGGCCTTTCAACGGCCCGTTCATATCACCCAAGGACCAAGGACCAAGTCCTTGTGTGAGGTTCTGGGCAGCTAACAACCTTCGCCTGCAGGAACAAGGCCTTCGGCCGAGAATGATGAGCGCGTCCCAGCGAATGTGCCTTTGGCTCGACTCAACATCACAACGAGCCCTTCAAGATGCAGCAGCAAACAATGTCACAGCCGCAGGCCGGGTCATATGCCGGGAACTGCGAGCCAGTGCACCGTAGTAGGCGGCCCTGGTCAGCATGAATCAATGAGATCTGCAGTTAGCAACGATTAGCCAGTAGCCGATAGTAGCTCGACAAAATAGCGGTCACCTTTATGGAGCCCAACCGGCACGCGACATGTGGGTCGGTCAATCCCAGCCGGCTACCGATGATTGACCGTCTCATGAACATATTCAGCGTCGAGTCCGCGAACTATCTCTACTATTATCTACCCGAGGCATAGTAGAGGGACGATTTGCCGCCGTGCAGCAACAGATCTATCTCTTGAATCAGCATGTCGAGTCTATCTTTCTTAGGGCGCCCGCAGATCTCAGGGTCCAGTTGGTGGATCCGCCTCGTTTTGCGTCAACACGTTTGACGCCCAGCTTGGTCTCAGACCAGCCACAGGCAGGTTTGCGCCTCGAGTATTTCCCAGTTTTGGTCATGTGGCTCGCAATAGCTGCAAAAGACTCAAAGCGACAGTGTGACCTGGGCATATTGGTAGGTCGAAGCGTAGTGCTGGAGCACGAGAAGTCGCAGCGCAAGTCACTCTTGTCTCTCCATCTGCCCTAACGGGCTGATGTCGCAATCGAACCGGACAAGACACAGCCTGATTGGACCGACACCTGACGGTGTGGGCGGAAAAAGTGGTGATGGATTGTCAGGTCCAGGCCCCGGGCCCCGAGACTGAACAGCGCTTCATTCCTTGGAAGCGGAACACTAAACAGCCCTGGAAATCCCTCCATTCCCCGATCCCTCATGAGAAAGCTCGATCCACTGCTCTTTTACGTCTCAAACCTGAGATCACTGCGTCTGTTTCCGCCCTCCCTCTCCCTCTCCGCTCAGGCTCCGCCGTTGGCCCGCTCAGCCCTACCGTTGTCATCACGAGCGCCGGTCTCAGGAGAGAGACCTTGTTCGCCGTTAGCGAAACCGCCAACCCTTACGACATCACCACGCAATTGGCCGCGGCACCAAGTTTAGAAACAAGCAACCGCCTGTTGCTGCAGTCACGCACCGCACGTCTTCGTCCGGCCTCAGACAGCCGCTGCATTCTTCAGCAGAACTCGGCGAGCGCTGTCCTGAGCGTTGTGGCTGCGCTGTCCCGTTGGTGTTTGTCATCGGTGCGGTGACATCATCTCAGGAAATTGCCGTGCTCTTCGAAGGCGCTGCGCAGACCCCCCAGTCCTGCACCCGCACCTGACGCCAACCACACCAACGCCACGGGGATCCATATTTCATGTACCTATTCCCTACCGCGACCCTGCACTGCCGCTAGAGCCACGCTGCTACGTCGACACACCTTTCAGACTCTCTCGCCATGTCTACGCCTGTGGTTTCCCCTCGACCACGAGGGACCTCGTACTCCGCACAGCGCCCCGTCAGATCGACGCCCATGACGAAGCCAAGTACCACCCTTCCCAAAACCAACCCAGCACCCCTCGCGCCCCGCATGAACGGCGTCGCTAAAACACCGAGTCATATCGTGCAGAGCAACAAGACACCAGGCACGCCGAGTCCTAATTACTTTGGTCTGACTGTCAATGGCGACCACTTCTCATCGAGTGCTGCACAGCACATCCGTGGCAACTGGAGTCCGCCGACCTCGAATGTGCGTTCGACCGCCGCCGCCTCGCCTCAGATGATACCCGTCGAGCAGAACCCCGAGTTCGAGCAGTTCAGGAAAGCGTCAGAGAACGCCAAAGGGTTCGCACTGGGCAACTTCGACTTCGGATCGTTCTCAGCGGCGGTGCCCACCAAGGGCCCACTGACTGGGTTTTACAAGCCGCCCATGTCTCCGCAGTCGATGAAGGAAACTGCACGACCCACAATTGAGAATAATGATGGCAGCAGCGATTCATCGCCCAAGTCGCCCAAACCACGTTCACCCAAACGCATGCTCTCCACAGAATCGCCAATGTTCCCTGACCGCCCGCGGAGAAATTCGCCCGCATCGTTTGAGGGCTTGGGACGAACAGACGCGATTGCTGAATTCGATGAGATCCGCCCTCCTCGACCCTCACTTCCACCTGCAAGGTCATCACAACACCAGTCCATGCGTGCAGAGACATTACCAGCCAACATTTACGATGAGAGCAATACAGATGGACCGACAATGGCAACTCCTCAGCACATCTTAAACATTCTCGAGTCAGCAATCGAAGAAGTGCTCCTGCTCGATCTTCGTGTCTCCACACAATATGCCAAATCTCGCATAGCAGGCGCATTGAGCCTCTGTATACCTACAACCCTATTGAAAAGAGCATCTTTCAACGTCCAGAAGCTGGCAGAAACGTTCAAGGACGACGCGCAGCGACAAAGATTCGAGAAGTGGAGAAACAGCAAGCACATCATAGTCTACGACTCCAACTCCGCTCAACTAAAGGATGCCACCACCTGCATCAATACACTGAAGAAGTTTACGAGTGAGGGCTGGAACGGCGGCACTTTCATCATCCGTGGTGGGTTCCAGGAGTTCGCACAGAAGTTTCCCAAATGGATCTCGCAAACAAGTTCGCACAGCGCCACCTCGTCTGCGGGGTCCAAGAGTTCCATGAAACTGGACCTTAGCGGTCCTGCGATCGCGCCCGTCATCGGTGGCTGCCCAATGCCGGCTACACAGAATGCCGCCAACCCTTTCTTCGGCAACATCCGTCAGAATATGGATCTCATCGGTGGTGTTGGCCAGATGCCTGTAAAGAAACCAGCGGCCATGACCGAATCTGCCAAGGAAGAGGTTCCTCAGTGGCTGCACAAGGCCGCCGACGACAAGGATGCAGGCAAGCGTGTGTCTGACAAGTTCCTCCACATCGAGAAGAAGGAGCAAAAGCGAATGCAGGAGGCGCTCTCTGGTAAGGTTGTTTATGGTACCCCTGGACGTCAACAGGATGCTCCCAAGGCCATCACAATCGCTGGAATAGAAAAAGGTTCGAAGAACCGATACAACAACATCTGGCCTTACGAGCATTCTCGAGTCAAGCTCGCGGGTTGTGAAGAGGGGTCTTGCGATTACATCAACGCCAATCACGTTCAAGCCGCTTACTCAAACAAGCGGTACATCGCGACGCAGGGCCCAATCCCCGCTACCTTCAAGGTACATCTCTTACTCACATCATAAATTACGACGGTTACTAACCCTGGTACAGGACTTTTGGAATGTTGTCTGGCAGCAAGATGTTCGCGTCATCGTCATGCTCACTGCCGAGCAAGAGGGAGGACAAGTCAAGGCACACAACTACTGGTCTGACAAGCACTTCGGCAATTTGCACCTGAAGCAGCTTGGAGAGCATCGCGCTTCTCTTGAACCCTCCAGGATTCAAAGCCACAAGGAGCGTTCGCAATCTCACAGGCCGTCCCTGGGCCAGAGGAAGTCCACTGCCTCGCAGCCGAAGACCTCTTTCTTCCCCGACCCCAACGAAGACGTCACTAAGGCGGCCCCCGCGTCGGAGAAGCCTTATGTCACCGTGCGCAAGTTCACTCTGTCCAACGATGACGAGCCTTTCGAGCGTATGCGCGAGATTACACAGCTGCAGTACTCCAACTGGCCTGACTTTGGTGCTCCAGCTCATCCGCAACATTTGCTAGGCCTTATTGAGCAGACTGATGCAGTTGTGCGATCAGTCAATGGCGTCAATTCTCCGGACAAGCCCGAGCCAGCAAACAGCCGCCCTATCATCGTCCACTGCTCCGCCGGTTGTGGCCGTACTGGCACCTTCTGCACCGTCGACTCTGTCCTCGACATGCTCAAGCGACAGAAGCAGGCTCGCCAGGGCAGACAAAGTACGCCAATGGACGTCGACGCCGGGTCTCCCAATCAGCGTGAGAATGGCGAATGGATTCGCAAAGAGGACATGGATCTTGTCGAAAAGACGGTCGAAGATTTCCGTCTTCAGCGTTTGAGCATGGTGCAGTCTTTGCGCCAATTTGTGCTCTGCTACGAGAGTGTTTTGGAGTGGGTCAACGAGCAGCACCAGCAGTCCAAGGTCGCATAGGTCTTTCATCACATCTGCTTGAATAGTACGACGGGACCATAAGATTTATTCCTTTGAGATCCGATCGGAGCAAGTTTACGAGTTACGAATGCACTGGGGGAGTGGAGGCGCGAGGTCAACTTAAGCATTGTTGTTTTGTAACTTTCGCGTCGGCACGACAGAAGGGACCATCGGGTGGCGTTGCATTGCTTGGGTTCAGGTTCAGTATATATTGCATAGGGAATGGCATGGTATGGATGGGACAGGAATTTGGTATACGAGCGAGTTGAGTTGCTAGACCAATCAAGACGTATTCTCAAATCGATGTGAGCAAATGTATACTCCTTCCTTACGTGCACGGCATGTGTGGTGGTCTGCATGCTCACGCGCATGATGATCTCGATTATCGCCCTAAATACTGCTCAACGATAGACACAATTTTTCAGCCTTGCGACCTCGGCATGCTTTTGTCACCCTTGCTGATACTGTGATACCTCACCAGGCGAGCAAGACGCAAGATATTCCACCTATTGGTACTGATAATCTACCTGCCAGCCATTTCTGTAAGTAAGATTGAGGCGGGCAGGTGTCACCCGTCATGATGCCAACGTGCTCGGTAAGGATGTGTGGCACCCCTCACCTAAGTTGATAAGAACAGCCTGATGCCCAGTGTTCAGTCATGCTGTCCATAAATCTTTGAGCACTCACCTGTGCCTCTGAACATCATGCCAACACGCTATGACGCTCTACAGGCCACCGAGGATCCGAGTGATTTCACGCGATCACATGAAGACCCCAGTAGTCACGCTGCGAGCGAGAGCTCAATCAGCTCTGCACAGCGGCAAAACGGGAAAGATGCTCGAGAGTCCGTGCCTTTAACCAAAAAGCCCAAGGCGCCTCTTGGACGATTGGCCATGGTAGTTTACAATCGATCTATTCATTGCGCATGCGAATCTAACAATATCACACAGACAAGGCGAAGGATTGGGCAAATACCTAGCACTCTGCTGGTGCTTAGCGTCTTTGGGACCGCGGCCTTTATCGCATACATCACATTCCTCTGGTTCTCAGTGGGTCAGACTTGGATGGATATTGCGCTGTCTGGCTGGACCACCAGATCAATCGCAATCGCCGCTGTCGTGCTTCGAACATCGACTACTGTGCAGGTTGGTATTGCGTCGTCTATGCTTGCTGCTATCGCACTCGAGAGCGAGGCCGGCATTCCGCTGCCAGATCTGGCACCAATCTCTCTGATGCGGGCTTCTTCTACTGCACCATACGCATTGCTCGCATACCCCAGGTTAGGACATAAGGCCCTCCTTGCATGTGCGGCTCTTATCGCAATCACCGCCACGTGCCTTCAGTTCACTTCAACTATCTTGCTGGCTGACGTGGAAGCCGGCTTCATACCAAGGTGAGCCCAAGCTAGCAATCGCTCGAATGGCCCAAAAGTCAGGAGTATATTAATTATCGATCCAGAACTCTTAGAAATTACACATATGTCTTCCCTGATGTTCCATATAGGGGAAGTTTGCAATCTTTTTGGCGAAGCTCTCCACGCCCGTGGCCCATATTCGCAGAATCTACCAAGAACAATACTGCTGACGGGTCACTAGGCTATTCAGATACCGGCTACACGATGAGGGCGCTCCTACCAATCAGTGACACTCAGTCCCGATCCTTGCTCCATACCTATCAAGGCCCAGCCCCCGTCATTGATGCACGCACGATTTGTTTCAGACCGAATATCACAAATACGCGTGTGCAAGTCAACACCACCTTCGACTATAAGGTCCGAGGTAACATCACCGTCCCAAGCGACCTGCTACCGACTCTTCTGGCAGAAACCCCTCTAGCGAGCTTCAAGTCAAGTGGATTCGCGTGTGAGCCGTCATGGAATTTCCTGAGGGATGACAAGCATGAGAAAGTTGGAGCTCATACCTCAGTCTGGGATCTTACTATTTGCGATATCGGTCCGGCAGCTCAGGCGAAGATCATCACTGACTTCTACGGAGTTAACTTTTCTAGCTCAACGACGCCCTTCCTTCTGATAAACTATACTGGATACGTCGACCAACAAGCAGAAGATCGGACAAAGTTTTCGCCATCCGAACTTGCCAACTTCAATGACACGACTGCCGGAGTACATTATCACAATCGGCATGAGTGGGTAGATCTCATGCAAGACACTCAGACTTTGGACTGGTCAAATGGCAACAACTTCTCGCAAACGAAACTAAGCTTCAGCGTCTGTGTTCCGGTGTTTCACGCCTATCTGTTCAACATATCTGTCATTTCTCAGGGGCCTCTGGAAGAGCCAACATACTACTACGATCCAGAACGAAGTGCATTTCGTTATGACCGTATACGAAAGCAGCTCCTCAGTTCATCGAGCCTTTCCCTCGCAGAGCGGAACGTATGGTCTCTGGAACCACGATCCTGGCTCCTCGATACAAACGGCACCGACCAGGACTATCCTTTCGGCACAATTTACAGCATGATTACTTTGACCGGCCCAGATCAGATACTTTCGCCTGACCAAGAGCAACCGGCAATACATCCCAAGGACGACATCGCAGCCTATCCAGCCCAAACGGACATCAACTTGCTAGGCCTTGGCCTGGAGATTCTGCAAGAAGGCGCGACGCCAGCGCAAGCGATGCAAAGCATGCTGATGAGCGTGGTTCTTGCTGACTACCAACAGTACGTCTTCACTGAAGTCCCCAACACAACTAGAACAAACGACACTACGGTTACCCTGCGCAGCGATTTCGTCTCCGCCCAGGTCCCAGGGGGGAACGGACAGCCTGCAACGAACCCTGCTGGAGCGACGCGATCGTATATTATAGTCATGGTGGCTACGGCTGTACACAGCATCACTGTGTTTGCCATCATCGTGCTGTTCATCAGAAGTACGTTGACCGGTCTTGGGGCTGTGTACGCAGCTGATATGAGCACAGACACTAAACACACCCTTTTGTGGGAAAGCTGGCATGTAGTTAGCCAGAGTATCAGCGTAGTCAGCGCGCCGTATGTCAGGCAAGATAGCCCGGCCACCGACTCCGAGGTTAAGACGCAGATGAGGAGTGATGGCGTTTCTAGCCGGGCTGTTGCCGTGGGACTGGATGACGGCGGCGTCGGGGCTGTGCGTGTGCATGACACGGACACTCAGGGTGATGTTCCATTGCAGACACACAGACCTGAGAGGGAGCGGGGGGATATGCAGTGATGATAGATATCGCCAAAGACTTTGGTTTCCGAGCTCGTATTGGTGCTTGTAGGAATGTGCTGGAGCACACTCTCCAGGGAACGAGGTTCGCACCGTGCAGAGAGCTTGTGAGATCAAGCCAGCTACACACGGCCCTGTGCTAACTTGCCCGTCCACAGACTCTATCCGGGCTCGATCGAATTCCCAGAAATCCACACACCCAACCCACCTTCCAAGGCACAGTTTCGATTCAAACAGCAAACTTTCGCTGCCTCCCTCAAATAATGTTTAAACACTGAAAAACAGAGTACAATACTGACAAACAAGTGATTGCTGGGTATATAAGCTATAAAAGCTTTTTGCTAAGGACACTTGAGTCACTGACCCTGCATAAACGAGACGCTCCTGCCATTACTCATCCCCCGCTCCGTGTACCTCAACCTGTACTAAAGCCCGTCTTTCCAAGCCCGAGTATCAAGCATCTATGCTTTGAACTGCATTCCCTCACCGACCTCTGCAAGCTTACCCTGCGCACCGCCGTACTCTGCAGGGATGCCCTGGCCCAGCTCTGTAGCAAGCTGGTTGCCGTAGCTCAAAATGGTGAATTTCTTGACCGTTTCCTTTGCGATGAAGAGCTTTGTTGCGTTGAACAACCAGCCCATGACGACGGGGACGTTGACGAAGAACTTGCGCGACAGGGTCTCTGGGTAGTAGCGGCCGAGGACTTCGATGGTTTTCTTGGTGGCGGCCTTGACGAGCGGGTCTTGCCGCAGGAACGAGACTTGCAGGTAGTCGTGGACCTGGAAGCCCTGGTAGGGATCTGGGCCTTGGCCGTAGTTGGGGATGGGCTGTGTGGCGTGGGAGAGGTTGAGCTTTTGGATGGACTTTTCCATTAGGCCGACGCGCCAGCGCAGGAATCTGCGGGTCTTGTTAGTGGGTGTTGTAAAAAAAAATTTGAAGTCTGACGTACGCCTCGAGATCGCCAAAGGTGGCCTTGTTGTCCTTGACGGCACCGTAGATGTTGAAGGTGACAATGTCCTTCTTGTTCTCGCTCTCTGGCACGCCGTCGACCTCGATGATGTAGCCGAGACCGTCGAACTTGGTCTTGTCAAAGGCCTCGCCTGCGGCCTTGGTAGGGTCGAACTCCTTCCTCCACTTCAGCGTCTCGAGCAGCTGCTGCTTGGCCTTGTCGAGGTCATTTGCGTTGGCGCGCAGGAACTTTTGCAGGATGAGCTTAGTGTGGAACTCGTCGGACTTGGTGAGTGTGACGCCGTAGACCTCGTTGTGGGCCGCCTCTTCGGTGAGCTTCTCGAAGGCGTCATAGAACTGGGTCAAGGGGTGGTCGGCGGCGGTCTCGGGCCAGGAAGAGGCACCAGTGGCAGCAGGGGCAGAAGCAACAGGGGCAGCATGGGCAGATTCGTTGGAGACGACGGCACCGGTGGCATCGGTGGTGACGCCAGGCGCAGAGCCTGCAGCGCCTGCAGCAGTGCCGCTGTCGCCGACGGTTGGGACGGTGCTGGGACCTGTGGTGGTGACGGGCACCTGGTCCGAGGCTTCCTGTGAGGCTTCGGTGGGCAAGCTCTCGACGGCGACGGCAGGCTGGGGAGCGACGATGGGCATTGGGTCCAGCGGCTTCTTCTCGTCGAGATTGAGGCCAGCGGCGTCCTTGGCGAGCTCATCGACGTCCTTCTTCTCAGTGCTGGTCTCGAGGCCCTTCTCCTCGACCTCGGTGGACTGGGCAGCGACGGGCTCGGTCTGCTTCTCGGTGGCATCGCCCGCCGGGGCACCGGCGGCCTGCGACGGGGCTTCTGGCTTGACGTTCTCTGCCATGGCGGGCTATTGAATGGGTGTGTGAGATAGGCTGCGTATGGCGGTTGTTGTCAGGTTGCGTGATGTCGCTGCGAAGTGTTTCATAGCTGTCGGTGACAGCAACAGTAGCGCCGATCACCCAGGCGCGCTACCAGACACCCATGCGCGTTGTCACGTGCAGTCATTATCTCAGGAAGCCGACTCGGAAAGTATGGAAGTAGTCTTGCATATCCTAAAGAATCTTAAAAGCACCGTACTTTTACGACAGTAGAGCTTAGCTAGCGTGCTAGTGGCCAGCCGCGCACCTGCCCTAATTAGTTTAACGTCTGCCTACGATTAAAGCAGGGTCCTATGTAAATGTGCTCTCCCTAGTGTAAGAGTCAGGCACAAAGAGGACGTGAAAAGAGTCGTCCGGAATATTGTTGGAGAAAACGGCGTATACACAGGTGTGGTACCAGCGAACTGCCCAACCGAAGCCATGCGACGCCCAGTCGTCCGCATACACCTCGAGATAAAACGCTTCAACGAACTCCCGATGATACGGGTACCACCCTGCCATCTCCCAGTCAAGTATTGCTGCTACACGACCATCCTTGACGACCATGTTATCAGGTCGTAGATCGCCATGAGTGAAGACAGTTGCATGCACAACATTGTCATTGATGTTGATCTGTAGTCGTGACCCTCGGCCGGTATTGAGAATAGCGGAGCTGGAGATGGTCACTTTTGGTGAAGGCAATTGAATAGCGATGTTTGTAGGGAATGCAAGGGGACGTCGACGCTAGCCCAATCGGTGGTGTCTGCGACTGAAGCAGGGTCCCATGTGAAGCTGCTCTCCCCCCAGCCGAGGTTCCACAGCGGGCGAGGATCCCCAGCTTTCCTCCGGTGGCTCCTCGACAACAACAACAACAACAGTCGGACGTCCCGCAAACAATGGTCTTTGCCTCTCGACATGTCGTCCTCGAGCGCACCGCACACGGACTCGCAGCCTCCGCCGGCGGCTGAGAAGGAGAGAATCGACCCTGTTCTGCGCAACGCGCTGCGCTACACCATCAGCGCGCGCGAGTACCAGCTGCTGCACCAGTACCTGCTGTCGCGCGCCCCGGCCGTCAAGAGGCGCTCCATCACCCCGCGCCGCTACGATGCCATTGCCAAGGGCCCCGACGACTACAACGTCGCGGCCGTGCGCGCCTCGCTGCGTCTTGGCTTCGCAACACTCGCCGGCCTGAAGACGTGGGAGCTGGTCAAGGCGAAGCTGCTGGCGCGGGGAGCGGTGCAGACCCGGCGCCAGCCTAGCACGCCCGTGTGGAAGTCGACCAACGTCCGCCTGAGCAGCTCGCTCGCGCTGATTCTGCTCTTCCACCGCCTCCTCCGCCGCTTCTTCGTCCGCCTGCGCGAGAGCCTCCTCAGCAGCGAAGCCCGCTCCTTCCGGAAGCGCAACCCGCGCGTCTCTCGCTCGCTGACCTCGCGCATGGCCCCCGCCATTGGCTCCAGCTTGGCCGGCTTTTTCCTCGCCGTCTACCCCGGAGACCAGCTGCGCGTCACCATGGCCATCTACATCTTCACACGCGCCCTTGAGTTCGCCTACAACTACCTCGAGGACCGCGGCTACTTCACCAACAGACCCTCCTGGTTCGGCTCCTGGATGCTGATGCCCGTTGCCTACGGCCAACTGCTCCACGCCTTCGTCTTCGACCGTGACTGCTTCCCTGCCGGCTTCGGCAACTTCATCCTGGGCAACTCGCCAGAGTACGTCCAGCAGCGCCCTGCAGACCTCCCGCCATCTGTGCGCTGGCCAGGCACCTACGACATCGTCGACGGGCTCGCCGAAATCTCCAAGCAGCGCTGGCCGCCCTTTGTCTCCCCGATCCTCTTCCCCACCAAGGACACCCTCCCCAGGAGCCTCCTCGCCATCTCTCCCATCACCTCGCCCGCCCACCCCGCCATCAAATCCCTCTCCTGCGCCCTGCTGCACCCCCAGGACCCCTCGTGTCTGCGCACCTACGTCCAGTACTGGATCCAGGCTTTCCCAAAAGTAGCCCGCTTCTTCACCATCTTCTTCACCGCCATGAGCCTCGCCCGCTACAAGGCCTTCCTCGCTTCCCCCTCGGCGGCCCTGAACAAGCTCGCAAAGAGCATCCTCCGCATGTCGCTCTTCATCTCCGGCGCCATCGGAACAAGCTGGGGCTCCATCTGCCTCTTCCAGAACATGTTCCCCCGCAGCTTCCTCCCCACCCAGCGCTGGTTCCTCGGCGGCTTCCTCGGCGGTCTGTGGGCGTTTTTGGAGCGCAAGGGCGGGAGGGGGAATTTCTTGTACTGCACTCGCATGTCGATTGATTCCGCCTGGAAGGTCGGCGTCAAGAGGGGCTGGTGGCGCGGTGTGGCCAATGGAGATGTGCTCTTGTTTGTGCTCAGCTTGGCTACAGTCAATGTGCTGTATGAAATCTCGCCGCGATCCGTCAGCAGTGGTGTTGCCCGCAAGGGTTTGGGTGTGCTGAGGGGCGAGGGTTGGGTGGACAGGGCGGTTGTGTCTGAGGGTGACAATGGGAAGGACTGACGATAATTTATGACAGCGATGAATGGATTATTCTTGTGGTAGCTTACTTCTACTTACCCAATATCGTTACTATAACTCACAACTTCAACCCATTCGGATATTGTTGCCCAATGCTGACTTATACTTTGGTGAACATGATAAATGCAGCTCACAACCTTGACTTTACTTTTAATAATTTGGTTTAATGCTGACTTGGAGGCTGGACTCGCCCAGTACTTTTATGCTAACTCACACTTGTACTCACTTCATACTGTTACAATGCTCACAACTTCGACTCCCCCTCGTCATGCTTCCACCCAGGCATATCAGCCAGATCCTTCGCCGGCGCCGCCCTCCGCGACTTCAACGCATCGCCCGTCCCCGGCCGCCACCTCCACGCCTGCTTCAAATCCTCCGCCAGCGTCCCCTCCAGCAGCTCCACCACATGCCTCCCAATACTCGGCAGCAGCTTAAACGAATGCCCACTATCCCCCGTCGCCAAAAAGAAATTCCTCCACGCCGGATACTCGCACACCAACAGCGCCGCATCCGCCGTATCAGCACACCAGCACAACTGGCGATTAAACAGCGGCCGATCCACAAACCGCGGCAGCAACTTCCCCACCGCTCTCCTCACACTCGCCTCCGACGCATCAGGGTACGTATCACTAGGATGCAGCGCATGGCTCCGCGGCACACTTACACGCTGCGGCTGCGTTGCACCGTACGGCGTTACGGACTTGAACCGCGTGAAACCTGGAAACTCATCACACACCTTCACCACCCCCTCCTCATCCGGCTCGAAAAAGAATCCATAATCGCCGTGATACACGACCGGCGCGTCCTTGTACAGCGCTGCTTCAGCCGGGGAGAGGGAAAGATGCGCATACACCCACGCCTTGCTCACGCACTGCCCCTGCAAGTCTACAAGCGAGGGACTCCACGCCCCGGCCGCGAGCACGACTTTATCCGCATAATACCTCGCGCCGCTCTTGGCTTGGACCCCGATACACACCCCATCTGCGAGGAGCGGTGCGGTAAACGTCCCTGCGTCGCCAGACGCGAATCTCACGCCGGACTGGGCGAGGAATTTGCCGATGGCGTGCAGGGCTTTTGAAGCGGCGAGCCAGCCGCCGTCGGTGCTGTGGATTGCTTTCCACCCGGTGATCTGGTCGCGGGAGAGCAGCGGTGCGGCGGCGAGGATAGCATCTTCGGAGTCGAGCCAGTGCGTTGTCGTTTCCAACCCCGCATCAGCTGCGAGCAGCGTCTCGTAGTTCGCCCGCAGGTCTTTAATTCTATCGCCGTGCGCACAATCCAACTTCACATCATCATCAGCAGCACTTCACCAAACTCACTTCAGCCCCCCACTCACCCTCCCCGTCTCATGAAAAAACGGCGCAAACAGCTCGTCCTCCCTCCACATCTCCCTTGCTTCGAGACTCAGTTGCAGATCCACCGGGTTCCGCACGCGAATCCCCATTATCTTGTTCATGTCGTTGCCGGCGGATTGCAGGGAGGGGATGGGGTATGTGTCGAGGAGTGTGATGTTGGAGGGTGTGTAGCCTGCGCGGACGAGGTGCAGGGCTGTTGAGGAGCCTAGTGTGCCCCCGCCGCCAACGATGAGGATGGTTGTTGTTGAGCGGGTGGGCATGGTGGAGGTGTGGGTTGGTCGATTCTGGGGGTTGGGTGTCTTGGTGTTTGGTTTTGGTGGTACAAGCTGGAGATGGGTGATGAAGGGCTTCTTATCGGTTGGGAGATGTTGGAGTTCGACTGTTATTCTTGCTCAATGGAGTAGATGAAGGATAGCGATGTGGATCTTCGTCTCCCCGTAGACTTGATGCTTTTGATAACACAAGGTGACCATGATCGGTTAAAAACCCCGGTCACTCGTCGGAGGTAATGTGACTGGCGGACTGTTGCGATTACCTCTTGGGGCAAGCTCCTGGTGGGTTCTTCACGGCGTCGACTCCGAGATCTCGATATTCCGTCTTGCAACAACCTCAAGCTACACAGCATCAACGTCGTTGCTACTCACAATCTAAGACCTCGATGAATCATCTCGCCCAGCAGCCACCGAACCAGACGCTCCGTCTCAGCCTTCAGGTCGAGCATTCGACGGGCTGACGTTAAACCCCCATCGGCCCGCGGACCTTCTAACCCCTGCCACCATCTGCACAACCCCACACACAAGCCTCGCACCGCCGCTAGCGCAATCTTGACAACTCTTAGCGCCTTCCAAACTGTTCCGATTACCTCTCTGGGAATAGACTTCATCGACCCCTGCCACGAGCCTGTCACCGAGCGCGCGGATGGCGCGACTCCACAGCGTCTATCAAACGTCGATTACCCCGGTTTGGGGTAACTAGCCGGATCCACAGATAAGTGCATGTACCTATCTACAAGGTGAGTATGGGGGGTGGGTGGGTTGATACGCGGTGGTATAAAGGGCCGTGGGGTTTCGTTGGTGATGGTTAGATTTAAGCTCGCAACATCTTCAGTGGCATTACTTCGTACTGAGCTCAACAAATTCCTTGCTCAAAATGTCCGAGTCCGCGCTTACTGGCGCCGCCCTCGGCACAAAACCCACCGACCCCTCGATCGATATCCAAGTCGGATACACAGACGAGAGAATCAACATGGAAGAGTACGAGCGCACGGTTCCCCTGTGGAAGCGCGTCTGGCAACACAGCTTAACGCAGATGATGTTGCTCAGCGTGCAAGCCTTCTGCGGTCCAGCCATGGCGGATGCAATCGCCGGTGCGTATCTCGCGAGTTGAAATGATCCGCAGATTGACAGTGCCAGGTCTCGGTGGAGGCGGTCTTGCGACCCCGCAGACATCGAATATCGCGACGGCGATCAACTACTCCATGCTTGCCATCTGTTGCGCTCTGGGGGGCCCGATTGTGAATAAGCTTGGGACGAAGTGGTCGTTGGTTATTGGCGCGTGCTCGTTCCCTATTCGGGGTTCGTCGTACTATTGTAATAGTAAGTTTGGGAATCAGTGGTATTTGATTCTCGGTGGGTTTTTTACGGGTATTGGGACGGGGACGTGGTATGTTGCTGAGAGTGGGACGATTATGTCGCTGGCGCCGTCCGACTCTCGTGGCAAGTACCTGGCTCTCTGGATCGTGGCTCGTAATCTTGGACAGTTGGTTGGAGGTGCTATCAAGTAAGACTCTTATATTAGAACTTTGGAGCTGCTGCTAACGAACAAAGTCTCTCTAAGAACCACATCAAGGGCGCCAACGGAGGTGTGACCCCTGACACTTACATCGCCTTCCTGATCATCGAGTGCATGGCTCTACCCTTTGCGTTCCTCATCTCGCCGCTCGAGCGCGTTGTCAGGTCAGACGGGACCAAGATCCTTGTATCAGAGAAGCTGCCAACCAAGACGGAATTCAAAATGATCAAGACGACCATGACCTCGAAACTGATCTTGCTTTCCGCGCTGTGGGCCATCTGGTCCTTCTTCTACAGGTAAGTACACCGCCCAGTCGCCCTTTGCTGCACTGACAAACACCACAGCGGCACCTGGTCAACCTACCTCGGAACCTATTTCAGCGTCCGCGCTCGTGCGCTTTCATCGCTTGTATCGCCTTTTTTCTGCATTGTGGGATGTTTCGGCCTGGGGTTCGTTCTTGATATGAAGAAGCTGAGCCAGCGGCGAAGGGCTCAGGCTGGTCTCTTCTTAGTTGTGATTCTCAACCTCGGCGTTTACATTTGGTCCATTGTCATGCAGGTCCGATTCGACAGCAATAACCCTGGTAAGATTGACTGGGACGACGCGCTGTACGCGCGCTCGTTCTTGCCGTACTTCTTCGTGCAGACGACGGGTCCGCTGTCTCAGTCGTACATGTACTGGCTGCTGTCTTCCTTTGCGACGGATGCTCAGGGTAAGTCTCTTCGTTTATTCATTCTCCAAGCGCATACTGATAGTATCCAGCCAACGTTCGCAATGGTGCTGCGTTCCGCTGTCTGGAAGCCATCGGCCAGGCGATCTCGTACGGCATGAATACGCAGATCAAGACTAGCCCCATTATTGGCTTCTGTGTCACCTTTGGCCTCATGGCTCTTGCCTTCGGTCCGATGTTGGTGTTGGTCAATTCCACCCCAGACCGCATCCCCGCCGATGTGACAGCAGAGGAGATCGAGCGTGCGGAGATCAAAGTTGCCGCTGTGAACATTGACGCAAAAGCTTGAAGCATTGCATCTGTACTATCCGCTATCTGCACGTCTATCATCGATAGTATGGCACGAAGAATCAATATATCAATATAACGTTCGCCCAATCACGATACTTCCTTTCCGCCCCCGCGTGCTAGGCCCAGAATAGGAAGGTCGATCTTGCCAACCTCCTCCAGCGTCAGCCTGGTCGCAAATGTTCGCCTCACCATCCTATTGTCCTTTCGTCTCTGCCGTCAGGAGGATCGACATGGCGTCCGCAAGAGCAGCTCCCCCATCTCCCAGACCGGCCAAAGTGCGGAGGGACCGCGTTGAAAAAGGCCGGAGGGTCAAGTGGCAGCAGTGGCCCGAGATCACCTGTCCTCTTGACGACCTGGACAAGCAGTCTCTGTCTTGCAGCCACCCGGACCTCGAAGACGGATCGCTTATAGCCTGGGGCTTGAGACAGAGTGAGCTTTCGACGGGAGATAAGGTCGAGGTTGATGTCCTCTACGGTAGCGGGACTGACTTGAGTATGACGTGCCAGGCTGCATAGAAATAAAAAATGCTGACGCTGTATGAGAATGGGATCGTATACTCAAGGATGAAGAGCTCGAGCGCATAGTACAGGTAAGCTCGTTGCGGTGATTTTAATCGGGTCATCGTCTTACACAGATGCATAGTTGCCAAAGTGTGCCCTGCGAGTATTGTACTAGACAAGCCCACTTTGCTTGCAGTTGTGAAGACAGGCTAACTGATCCAAGTTTCGTCAACACCTTGAACAGCGACTCGAGCTGGCTCCCCGGGAACTTCAGTCCACGCCGAGAAACCATCCGTCTCCTGCGGGTGGCAGGCCTGTCTGGCGTCCTTCTATGCAATCTGTACTCGGAAGACAGTTACTGGGCGAAAATGGGGAATCAGCGCTACTTGCATTATGATGGCGATGGTCAAATGGATTCGTTCGGTAGTGACGATGCCAACGCTGTGCCGATTTTTCTGACGAGCTGCAGAGATTTGCTATCAGTATCGGTGTGGCTGGGATACGGGTGTCAGCTTCATTCATGCCATAAGGACGAAGGATAGTACTACGTACTTTTGTATTAATTATCCGTCGGGTGCTCGTGACCGACTGGAGGCGATTTTTCGTCACAAGGAGAGACGCGCAGTACTCCACCGGGACTTTTTCTTCGACACGTTGGCTGCAGATGATGGTTTGAAGCAGTGGCAGTTCGACATAGGGGAACGACGTCTTAAGCTGCTTGCACTCGTGGGTTATCATTGCGGTAAGATGTCGACGTTGCTAAATTGACCTTTAGGAGAAGAAGTTCGAGAAACCAACATCAGGAGAGATCAATGAGGAGCCTGTTACTGAGCAGATAGCTCAGTATTCCTGTGAGCCGAGCGATGTGAAAGAGAATGCTTTGAAGCTCCGTCAGAAACAACAACTGAATGACATTGAGAAGCAATCTTCAGATCGTGGTCAGAAGGAGCAAAAAGGCCGCATCGACGCCTTACATGGCCAGCAGTCCAATAAACAATCCGGTCCGACACGCGTGAAGAAGGAAGAAGAAGAGTTTGACATTGCAACTCGCGACCTGCACAAAATGGTGCGACACTGGCTCGGTCTGCGACAAGACTGTGAAGACCTCCTCGCGCAGCTGAAGTTCCTGAAAGACACACATGTCAAAGTAAGCGAGCTGGGCGCTTCCAAATGGTCGACCG
Source organism: Didymella arachidicola (assembly GCA_016630955.3). Lineage (NCBI taxonomy): Eukaryota > Fungi > Ascomycota > Dothideomycetes > Pleosporales > Didymellaceae > Didymella > Didymella arachidicola. Next base: position 1,043,271 of record CM049986.1, read on the forward strand.
ACAGGACAGCAGACGCGGGAGAGTCGTTCGATGCGCTCATATCCCAATGCGACATCTGCATGCGATGGACACAGGTCTATCACGACCGAACCAACACCCGCATCCAACTGGTACGTTCGCAGTATGGACGAGATCGCACATCGTACTGATAATTACACTAGCTGTTCCATCTCGCAAATCAACGGATGGCCATCGTAAACCAGGAAATGGCCAAAGCGAATCAGAAAACCGCACTCGACACCACGACGATAGCGGAGCAGACAGCGCAAGATTCGGCCTCGATGATCACCCTAGCTGCCGTCACCATGGTCTTCCTGCCAGGAACCTTTGTTTGCACAATCGTCAGCACCAATTTCTTTGACTTTGGAGAGAGAGGGTTGCAGGTGTCTGGGAGGTGGTGGGTGCTCCTCGTCGTGGGCGTACCGCTTACACTCGCTGTGTTCGGCGTGTGGTGGCAATGGCGGGAGAAAAGATTGAAGGAGCAGGAAGAAAAACGGCAGAAACAAAGAGAAGCGTATGAAAGGTTGAATTCTTAGCGATGGGACGATGGGTAAGTCCGTGCATGTAAGCCGTGGTGAGACCGGCACGGAGTCAACGTTTGAGCCGATCCGGATGCTCTTTCCTCACCAGGACCCCAGGCAACAACTTCTCGTAGCGCTCCCTGGCTGATAATGTCCTTAATTTAAACCAGCACGGACATTCTCGCATCAGCGAGCAACTTTTGAAGTACTCCATGGGCGGCCTGACACGGGACGGATGAGCTCGCGCAGCCACCCACAGAAGTATCGCCGTGTATAAGTGTACTCCATTCTCAACCCCAAAAACCCACCACACACACACCCGCTCCTCAAACCACCCATCCCCAATCCTCACCCAGCATGCCCTCCGCCCAAAAGCCCCTCCGCATCGGCGTCCTCTACGAACAAACCCAAATGACCGACCTCGCCGGCCTCGACATCCTTGACAACATATCCACCAAGAAATTCGCCATGCTCCTCTCCATGAACCCGTCCCTCGCGCCCCTCGCGCCCCTCACCATCCCCATAGAATACCTCTACATATCCTCCTCGCTGGAACCCGCCTGGACCACGCCCGAAATGCACGTCACGCCAACCCACACGTACGCCAGCGCGCCGCGCGATCTCGACATCCTGCTGCTAGGCGGCCCGGACCCGAGCGCCGTCAAGGAAGAGAGTCTGGAGTTTCTGAGGGAGGCGAGTAGGCAGACCAAGGTTATTTTGACGACGTGCACGGGGGGCATGTGGCTTGCGAGGGCGGGCGTGTTGGATGGGAAGAAGGCGACGACGAATCGGGTGCTGCTTGGGCTTGCGGGGCAGATGATGCCGAAGGTGGAGTGGCAGGATCAGCGCTGGGTTGTTGAGGATGGGCATTTTGAGGGCGCGCAGATTTGGACTGCTGGTGGGGCGGGCTGTGGTGAGTTGAGTTGGGAATGGTGGGTAAATGGTGGTGCTGACAACCTACAGGCATTGACATGGCGATTGAGTACACTCTACAGAGGTTCGATAAGAAGCTCATCGAGTTGGGCTGTGAGGGGCTCGACTTTGAGATTGAGGGTCGTAGCCAGTCCTACAAGAAACCCTTGATTAATAGTTGGTAGATAATACTTGACACTTCTTGTAAACACATCTTTTAGGTTTGCAAGTTGGTGAAATATTCTATATTCATCTCATATCGTCTCATCCCCTCATTGGACTCTATCCGCCCAAACGCCAATTATGCAACCCGTGAATGATACCAGCTGTGTTGAAGGAAGGGATATGTTGAGGCGCCGGACTCCCACGCTGGTGTTGAATGTAAATGCAGCAAAAAGTCATGCAATCAGGAGAGACCGCTCGATGTTGAGAGTGAGTGGTTTAGGTTGGGTTGGGTGCAGCGGCACCGGTAATGTCGCCGCCCTCTTGCTCCATGGGAGCGCAAGTGCAGAAAAGGTTAGTGTCACCGTAGGCTATTAGAAAGTCAGTACTTGCGAAGTGAAAATTGGACGCGCGGGCAACTCACCATCATCGAGCCTGGTAACGCTGGGCCAGAACTTCTTCTCCTTCAGGTATGCCAGTGGGTACGCAGCATCCTCCCTGCTGTATGCACGATCCCAGTTGCCAACGATAAGATCTTGCTGGCTGTGAGGGGAGTTTGTGAGCAAGTTCTTCCCGGCACCCTTGGGCTGCTTGCCATCCTCGATGTCCTTAATCTCCTTGCGGATAGAGATCAAAGCATCACAGAAACGGTCAAGCTCAGCCTTGCTCTCAGACTCTGTGGGTTCAATCATCAGGGTGTTTGCAACGGGCCAGCTCATGGTCGGGGCGTGGAAGCCATAGTCCTGGAGTCGCTTGGCGATGTCAATAGCCTCAACCCCGGCGGTCTCTTTGAAGCCACGGACATCGAGGATGAACTCGTGTGCGCAGCGACCCGCATCGTTGGTGTACAGGATCGGGTAGTGGGGCTTGAGCTTGGAAAGAATGTAGTTTGCGTTGAGTAGAGTGATCTTGGTGGCCTGTGTAAGACCAACAGCGCCCATCATCTTGATATATGCCCATGAGATGGGCAGAATAGAAGCACTACCCCATGGCGCACCCGAAATAGGGTAGACAGCCTGAGCACCACCTGTCTCGTTCCTCAAGTGACCAGGCAGGAAGGGCGCAAGATGGCTCTTGACACCAATGGGTCCGACACCTGGTCCTCCACCGCCGTGGGGAATACAGAAGGTCTTGTGAAGGTTGAGATGACAGACATCAGCGCCAATCTCGCCGGGAGAGCAGAGACCAATTTGTGCGTTCATGTTCGCGCCATCCATGTAAACTTGACCGCCGTACTGGTGAATCAGATCACAAGCCTCCTTGGCAGCAGGCTCGAAAACACCAAAGGTAGAGGGATAGGTGATCATAAAGGCACCAAGCTCGTCCTTGTGCTTCTCACACTTGGCCTTGAGATCAGCGATGTCGAGGTTGCCCGTGGCGGTGTCACACTTGACAGGGACCACGCGCATACCGCACATAGCAGCACTGGCAGGGTTGGTTCCGTGAGCAGAGACGGGAATCAAACAAATGTCGCGCTTCTTGCCCGGCTGTTGCTCGAGGTACTTCCGGATGACGCGAAGACCAGCGAACTCGCCCTGAGCACCAGAGTTGGGCTGCAGCGAAACAGCGTCAAAGCCAGTGATATCGGCCAGATCGCTCTCAAGCTGACCGATCATCTCGAGGTAGCCCTTGGCGCGCTCGAGAGGCAGGAAGGGGTGCAGATTGCCGGTCGTTTCCCAAGACACAGGTGCCATCTCGGAGGTTGAGTTCAGCTTCATTGTGCAAGATCCGAGCGGGATCATGGAATGAACGAGAGATAGATCTTTAGAGGCCAGGTGGTTGATGTAACGTAGTAGCTCAGTCTCGGAGTGATGGGAGTTGAAGACAGGGTGTGTCAAGAACTCAGAAGTTCTCTTGTATCCCTCGGGCGCCTCAACTGCGACATCTTGAGAAAAGTCAACCTTGGCGCTGCCGTTTGTGAAGCCCTTGAGTAGCGCAGAGATCGTCTGAGAAGTGGTTGTTTCATCGAAAGACAGACCGATGTGGCTGTCATCCACCTTGCGGACAAGGATCTCGTTGCGTTCCAGCTCAGCGATCAGAGGCTCAGTGTTCTTGCCTGTCTCTACGACGAATGTATCGAAGGCAGCCGGCGCATTGTCGAGCTTGGCGCGTGTACCAGTCTTATATCCAGCATCAATGAGTGCCTGCTGTACAAGTCTTGTCTTTGCCACGACCTGCTTCGCGATCTGGGTCAGGCCATTGGGTCCGTGGTAGACAGCATACATAGCACTCATGTTAGCAAGCAGCGCCTGCGCAGTGCAGACATTGCTAGTGGCCTTCTCACGTCGGATGTGCTGCTCTCGTGTTTGCAAGGCAAGGCGTGCGGCCGGGTTGCCGAGCCTGTCCTTCGAAAGACCGATGATACGTCCAGGGATCTTGCGCTTGTGCTTGTCGACACTGGCAAAGAATGCAGCGTGAGGACCACCGAAGCCAAGAGGCACACCGAAACGCTGGGCGTTACCAAAGGCGATGTCTGCTCCAAATTCTCCCGGCGGAGTGAGCAGAGTGAGCGCAAGAAGGTCAGAGGCCACGCTGAGAAGCGCGCCCTGCTTGTGAACCTTCTCGGCGAGACCACGGTAATCGTTGACACCACCGTCGGTGTCAGGGTATTGTGCCAGTACACCAACGAGATCTTGCCCAAGCTCCTCCACACGCTTGCTGTTATCCGCCAGTACATCTGCTACTTCAATCTTAACGCCGAATCCTTCAGCGCGGGAGCGGAGAACCTGGATTGTCTGAGGATGGCAAGTCGAGGAAACGAGAAATGTCTTGTTGGGGCGCTTCTGACGCGGTCCGGAAAGCGAGCCAAGAGACATGGTCATGGCCTCAGCGGCGGCTGTAGGCTCATCGAGCAGTGAGGCGTTGGCAATCGAGAGACCGGTCAAATCAGTGACCATGGTCTGGAAGTTGAGGAGCGACTCTAGACGACCCTGACTGATCTCAGGCTGGTACGGAGTGTAACTGGTGTACCATTGAGGGTTCTCGAGCACATTGCGCTTGATGACCTCAGGAACATTGGTGTTGTAGTAGCCCTGGCCGATCAAGCTCTTTCCTGGTCTGTTCTGGCCCATGATGCGCTTCGCGTTCTTGAGGAAGACAGACTCAGGCACGCCGTTGGCTTGCCAATCTGCGCCATGGCGATCTGAGAGCTTTCCAACGCTGAGCTCTCTGTTGTTCAAGATGTCTGCAGGGATGACCTGGCGTACAAACTCGTCTAAGCTGCTAACAGGTGGGTCGAGCGCCTTGAGCATAGCCTCCGCCGACTCAGCAGAAGGGCCTATGTGTCTTCGGGGGAAGGTGTCGAGTGCCTCAGTAGGCTTCGCAGCGTCGGTGCTCTGCTTTGGTGTCTCGAAAACATCCTCAGCAGGCTGAACAGCTGCGGCTTGCTGAAAGGCCCTGAATTGCTGGCCAGAGCTCACAACTGCTCGCTGCGTGCATTTTGCGACTGTCGGGCGAGGAAGCTGGGCGATGCGTGTAGAACGAGCGAGCCTGGTGACAGAGCTCGCTGCCCTGAGGCACGCTGTGCGCATCGTGATCTTTCTTCGTCCACAGGGACTAGCAACTGCTATGTGGGGTGCGGAGATCTGGGGAAATCGCGAGCGAAGAAGCTGGAGGAGGTCAATTGTGCTGCCATCGAGAATCTCGCTGGATGATGAGTCGTACAATGGCTGTCGTAACCTCGCTCAGGGAATCTGCAGCTTGGCCGGAACCTTCTTGAGGCTCTCACTGCTCGTATCGTTGCTGTGGTATCGCAACGCGCTTGTTGAATGCCAAAATAGAGTCGCGTGCGTCAGAGACACGAGGGAGAATGAAGAAGAAAGGAAGCGGCCAAACCTCTCCTCGACAATTTCCAGCAATCGACCCAGCTAAGGTGTATCTGCATAACCAAACCGTAACCCGCCAGTATCCGCCGCCCTCGAACCATTCGGCGCCTCAGAGAGCACCGATAAGACGGCGCGCACCCTTGCCGAGCCAACGGTCGCTTGTCTTAGCTGGAAAGAACAACGCCAGACCGGTTCGCCTGCCGTAGCTGCAACGAATATACCAATCAGGCAACATTATGCATCGAATTAGACCTGGAAGTGCAAACTGTTACTTGATCTTTGATGCTCACTCGAATCCGCTTTCTCCCCGTGCACCACCGCGCATGGACCCTGACGCGTTTGCGGGATCGATTGCCCGTCGGAGAGTGCAGCACAGTCCTCCGTCTTCTGATAGACGATCACCATTTCTCCTTGCTCATTGCTTTGAATGTCAACACTTCACCTTAGATTAGATTCTGAAAAGATCCAGAGCCTGCGATAGCTCTTTTGTTCCTTCTCAATCACACGACTATTCAAAAGGACTTGAGATCGCTGTTATCGCAGCTTTGCATTCCATCGTACTAAAGCAGCAGCTCGCGAACCATTGGGGCCAGGGTCCACTTGATCCACAATGGTAAGATGAGGACTGCTGCATACTACACTTCGCAAGACTTTCCGCGCGACTGAATCCAAAGAATCTTGAGCTTTGAGAGGGTTGTTCGGAGGAAGTCTCGCAGCAGCGCTTCCTGACTTGCGAACATGGAGGACCAAATGCCTCATTTCTCGTAAGACACGAAAGAGCCGGGCTCCTGGCTGAGAACGAAAGCAAAGATATACAACAGCGGTTACTCGCTAGTAAAAGACACATACCTCTTCCCAACACGGTATCGATTGTGCGGGAGTATGCTACCAGAGATGAATGGTGCGCAGAGTCTGTGTACAAGTGTCGAAGGTTGAAAAAGTCTGCTTAGTCATCTCCTTAACAACTAACGTGTTCCACCACCAAGTGGGCCACACCAGCAACCGGGCCACCCCACCACAGCTGACGCGACGCTCTACACGATAGCAACAATGCCACAACCACAACGCCCTCTGTCGCCTCAAAGACAAGGTAGATGTCTTCTTGCTACTCAAGCGCTTCAGTTAAAGCAAGTACAAAGCCAGCGTTTGGCGTCGCGGCTATATTCTGTCCCTCGTACGACTCTTCAACGGCGGCTTCAAGGTATCCGCCCTAAACACGAGACTATGCCATACAATCGAAAGCTATTTTCTACTGAGGAGCAGTCTCTTGTACAATGGATCCTAGACCTCGACCGACGAGGCTTTCCACCCCAGGTTATCGACGTACGACGAATGGCAGACGCTCTACTCGCTAGCCGCGGCCAAGATCCTCCTCCTCCACCTGTAGGCAAGAACTGGGTGTCGCGCTTTGTCAACAGCCAGTCTGAGCTACAGACAAAGTGGAATAGGAAGTTCCACAGTCAGCGCGCTTGCTGCGAGGATCCTGTCGCTATCGCAGCGTGGTTCAAGCTCGTAGATGAGACGCGGCAGACCTATGGGATACTAGACGCAGACACGTACAACTTTGATGAGACTGGCTTTATGATGGGCGTCGCAGCGACGTCTAAAGTAGTCACGAGCTCAGATACAGCAGGTCGCGCTACTGTTATACAGCCAGGTAATAGAGACTGGGTCACGACGATTGAGTGTATCAACGCGTCTGGCTGGTGTCTTCCACCGTTCGTGATCCTGTCTGGTAAGCAGCACCAGGCTAGCTGGTACCACCACATCCCTATAGACTGGGTACTTGCTGTATCAAACAATGGCTGGACAACTGATCAGCTTGGTGTTGAGTGGATAAAGCACTTTAATAGATATACAGCGCCTCGTACGCATGGAGTCTACCGGCTTCTTATCCTAGATGGCCATAGCAGCCACGCTACGCCTGAGTTCGACCAGTTCTGCATAGAGAACAAGATTATCACTCTCTGCATGCCAGCTCATACCTCTCATCTCCTCCAGCCACTTGATGTGAGCTGCTTCTCTCCTCTTAAGCGAGCGTACGGTCACGAGATCCAGGAGCTCGCCCGCCAAGGCGTCTACCACGTTGACAAGATAGACTTCCTCACGACCTATACACGGATCCGGCCAGCAGTATTCACGCAGCAGAACATCCAGGCTGGCTTCCAGGCAACTGGGCTTATCCCTCCCTGTCCAGATCGTGTCCTATCGTCGCTTACTGTCGTCCGGACGCCGTCTCCACCAGCGACAACAACAGACAATAGCGTCGCATGGACTGCAGAGACGCCACGTACGATAGCGCAGCTTGAGCAGCAGGCTCGACATGTACAGGACCTGCTTCGTCGCCAGTCGCAGAGCCCAACAAGCCAAGCTATCCGCCAGCTTGTTAAAGGATGCCAGCTTGCTATGAACTCAGCCACTATACTCGCAGAGGAGAATAGGAAGCTTCGTACGGCTAGTCAGCGCCAGCAACATAGAAGAAATCAGCAGCGTCAGTATATAGCTCGTGGAGGGGCGCTACAGGCTCAGCAAGGCCAGCAGCTCGCTGTAGAGGCAGAAAGGGTGGTCGCAGAGGTAGAACAAGCTCAGGCTACTCCAGGACGTAAGCGCGCACCACCAACGTGTACCAAGTGTCACGTTCAAGGACACTCAAGGACTCAATGTAGACAGTTATAGCCTGCTTTATTATAAACTACGACTCTATTATCTTGTGTTGTTGTGGGGCTATCGCGTTGAGCATCGCGTCAGCTGTGGTGGGGTGGCCCGGTTGCTGGTGTGGCCCACTTGGTGGTGGAACACGTTACACGTATCGAGCCCGAAACGTAGCTACAAGCAAGGTTTGGCTTTCCTACATCCACTCAAGAAGATCTTGTCTCAGCACAATCTAATCTGTAGCTTTCAGACTGCTGGAGTCGCACGCTGGATAGTTGGAACTGCAAGTCAATGTCATAGGTTTGCTCATTAGGTCTGTACCCAGACAGGCATCTCGGCATTCGTTTGATGAGAACAATGCAAGGTGCTAGTTCGCCGAAAAAGAATTACTCCCAGTCAAACTAGTTCCCTGCTTGGCTACTCGTGCCGGAAAGTAGGCGCCAATGTACATTGCTAATTCTACGGGAGTATCTGTCATCCAAGCGCAAATATCCAATGCTGCTCTAGCACAACGGAAAACTTGGATAAACGCTTTCTTGAAATCTCTGGCATGGTCTGGCCTGACGTGCTTTATCGAGCGTTGAACCACTTTCTATGCCTCCTTCACACCCATCAAACATTTTGTCTTCCGGTGTCAACCCAGCTTTGGAGGTTAGCTGTGTTGACAGTCTCGCTTGCATCCAGACGAGCCATGACGTCTGTGAACGCCTTAACGTACTCCTGGGCGCGCTTCGCCGAAGAGTCAGGCGCCTCATATGGGCATGCCAGTAACCCAACTGCCACATCGCGTACCTTGTAGACAAGGTGAAGACCATTTGGTTTAATATCTGCTTGAGGGGTGTTGTGGAGTACGTGGAGGAGTTGGGTAGATATGTCCTCACGCTCATGCCAGTGCTGCTCAGGCGAAGTGAGAAAATCTAACTGATCTAGTAACATGCTTTGAAGCCATAGATGTGTAACGTGAGTGTTCGCACGTAGTATACCCAGTTGAGAGGATGACAAAGTGTGTGAAGCGGAGCCAAGATCGGACGACGCGTATTGCCGAAAGGGCTTTGGAGCATCGTCCAAGGCATACTTGAGGTCCCTCAAGCGGCGACTAAGGTGCGCGATCTGTGCAGCAGGCGATCGTTCGTGACAGCACAGGCATTCGCCCCTTATGTTGTCGTGTGGATCCTCAATAGCTAGCCAAAAGAGGCGCGAGTGAATGACGAAGTCTGTAGTCATGCTCACTTCTGACATCGGCGGAGAGAATGTCTCATGCTGGAAAATCTGTTCGTCTTCGACTTCAATAGGCATGAGCGTCCTGAGGTTCGTCGTCGCCATGCTAGCATGATCCAGGAAAGAGAGTTTCTCTTTGCGAAAATTCTGTACCTCCGAATGTACGTACACTGGAAGGATGTCCCCTTTCGCCGATGCGCTACTTCGCCAAAAGTCGACTGTCTCCGCAAACTCGCGCGATTCCAATTTTCTGGGGACTCCACGTGGGCAGCCACACTGTCGGATGTCGCTTAGAGGTGACGATGGCCAAATAAAACGCTATATCGTGATAGCCAGAACCTGCCAGTGCCCATCAGAGACTCATATATAAGGCGAGGCTGCCTCGACGATCGATCGGCACCACATTGTCCAATACTCATAGCATCACCAACCTCATTTGCTTGCCATGGCTATCTCCAAGTCTCCGAGCGGGCTCAACGATGACCTCCTGGCCGTCTTGCCCGACAGTAGGCCATGATACACGAAGTTGCATCTCATCAAGTTGCACTTCTGCATCATTTCCCTATCATTGTTCTGTACGTAGCCCAGAGTATCCTCCCCTACGGCACCACTAACATGCGTTCAGCTTCCGCCAACGGCTATGACGGAAGCCTCATGGATGGACTGCAGGCACTGCCTCAATGGGATACGTTCATGGACAAACCAGTCGGTGCTTGGCTCGGTTTCTTGAATGCTATCTACTGGCTCGGGATGGGCCTTTTCTAACCCCTTGACTGCGTTTGTGGCCAACAGGTTCGGACGCAAGCTTGGTGTATACATCAGCTACATCTTCCTCTTCGCAGGATCCCTTGTTGTGCTGAGCGACAAGAACGTTGCATTCGTGCTATCTCGATTCCTTGTTGGCTGTGCTTCGGCCTGGTTCGGAAACGCCGTTCCCCTCCTTATCAACGAGATCTCTCACCCAGTCTACAGAGATATTCTGAGCGCATTGTTCATGTGCGGATGGTATGCGGGCGGCACTATTGCTGCGTTCGTCACTTTCGGTACTCGCAACATTGGGAGTGACTGGGCATGGCGTAACCCGTCTTTCCTGCAGTTGCTGCTGCCCTTGGTCGCACTGTCTGGACTCTTGTTGACTCCTGAGAGCCCTCGCTGGCTTGTCTCCGTGGATAGAAGCGAATAAGTAAGTCATCGGACGCAGCGACAGAACTGCTCTAACAATTCTCACAGGCTCGTACAATTCTGACAACATACCACGCTGGCGGCGACCCTACATCGGCTTTAGTCGAGTATGAGATGATCGAAATCACCACTGCCATCCGCCTCGATTCAACACTGAAGGACGAAAGCTACACAGATCTTTTCAAGACAGCAGGCAACGGACGCCGCCTATTCATATCGATAACTCTTGGTATCTTCTCGCAGTGGTGTGGCAACGGTGTTGTCTCGTATTACCTGACCATTGTCCTGAGAACAGTCGGGATTACAAGTGTCACACACCTGACGTTGATTTCTGGTCTCCTACAAGTCTGGAATATTTTCTTTGCCGTAGGCGCTGCGCTTAGTGTCGACAGACTGGGACGTCGCCCACTCTTTTTGGTCTCGGCAAGCGTCATGCTTGGGGCGTACATCCTTGTGACTGCCCTTAGCGGTGCTTTCGCAGAATCTGGTAGTCCCTCCACTGGTATCGCTGTCATGCCTTTCCTCTTCGTATTCTTCGCAGGCTACGATATTGCTCTGTAAGTCTTGGTCCAATCCTTTATGACAAACAGCAGTGCTGACTAGTATGACACAGAACCCCGTTCCTCACAGCCTACCCGTGCGAGATCTGGCCATACAGGCTTCGCTCTCACGGTCTGATTGTCACTTGGATTACAGTAGTAGTCGCCAACTTCTTCAACACCTTCGTCAACCCTATCGCCCTTGAAGCAATTGCCTGGAAGTCTTACTTCGTATTCATCATTCTACTTGTTGCCAAGGGGTACACAATGTATTTCTTCTACTCGGAAACTCGTGGCTATACTCTGGAGCACATGGCAGCCATATTCGATGGCGATGATGCCGCGCCGTCATCTGAAGAAACGGCCGCGCGGGCAACAAGCGTGGGCTCAGTCTCAGAAAAAGACAAACATGTTACGAGCGCGCACGAGAAAAGAGTGTGAGATACTGTAGGATATCAAAAAGGTCCTGTTCACGGAGGAAGCTCGTCCAACGATCGCGGCGCCTAGCGAATGGTCTTCAAAGACAGGTGTTGGGAAGGCTCGTAAATGTTTCCAAGACGGTGCGTAGAAAGTGTGGTCTCTGCAAGTTTTTTCGTGCAACCAGGGTTCTTTTGTAATGTGCAGCATGTCAATATAGATCTCCAATACCGATTTGCATCTAGACTTCCTTTGTCACTCTTTTATACATCCCAAACTCAGCCAACATGCTTTATGCTTTGGCTCCGAGCTCTAGATCTCAATTTTACACTATCCAAGTCCTGTCCAGCTTAAAAAGTCCATTCTAGCATGATTGATAAGCAGTAGATGCCTTATGTTCTCATTTTGGACAATGATGGCAAGCATGTGATTAGCCTTCCAATCGTCTGGTGTTATCTCAATAGCGGGAACAAGAGGCATTTACGGCGATAAAGCAATCTAAGTGCAGTGTGTGGTGGCCATTTATGTAGATGTCTGAAACGATTGCCGGTGTTAGTAAAAGTGCACTGAATCACCTTCATTTCTGGCACGATGGCCCTGAGAAGTGATCTTCTGTGATTTGGTTGAGTAGACAGTTTTTTGAATGGCTGTTTCCAACGCCTAGTCACTACTAAAATTTGCCTACAAGGTGTAAATGTGCCCAATCGACAATTTGTAAGCAATATAGAGCCTTCGTCGGACGAGCGCGGCCCCGCATGGCAGTGCTATCGTCATCGCGCCTGCCTACTGTTTCAGGAAGAGCATGATAAATTCGCCGAAGTCTAGATGCATAGTAAACGGTCTACAGCCTTGCACTACCATAAGTGAGCTCCATCCGTGGTCGTCAGAGCAAAAGTATTACAAACGAACAACTATTCTCAGAGGCTGACAGCCAAGAATGTTTCAGCGGGACGCGCCATGTGTTTTTCGGTTGCTGACGATCCGGGGAAGGCTGATGTCCAGACGTACGGTTCTTATTGGTTGTCTAGGGGCTGAGTGGTAGTACTGTCAGCAGCTAAGCAACAGACGACAAAGCGCACGACTCAGCCATGTTCGCTCCATCATGGCGACGACAGCTACCACTCGCACGAGGATATCAAAGTCTATCTAACAATCGTATAAGATGGAGGCAACTTCGCACTCCATTAGTGTCCAACATCACAACCCAACACAAGCAACATCTACATTTCTTTGTTTCATCTACTTCTCATTTCCTTCGAGTTTATCGCTTCTTTATCTCTTTGGAAAAGACAAAACCCCCAACGACCATCAAAATGCAGTACACAAACATCGTTCTCTCTGCTCTGTTCGTTACTTCGGTGCTTGCACGCCCAGCCCGCCGCTCAACCTCCGACAACTCCATCGTCGTTCAGCTCTCCGGTCCTGGTGAGCTCGCCACTCAGACTACTTTCGATGAGGGCTGGCGCCAAGCCAAGCGCCCTGTCGGCTCCGCTGGTCCCTACGACACTGTTCTCCTCACTCTCGGCGCAGATGTGAAACAGCAAGCTCTCCGCTGCCAGGTTCTCGATGACTTCAACGAGCCCATCGTTATTCTTCGTAACGGAAACCGTGAGATTACCTTCGCCGATGGCAACGCCGGAGAATGGACCTTCGAAGCCGGTGCCCAGAACGTCGTTGCCATCATCTGCGACCCTGCCTTCAAGAAGGGCGACCCGGCTGCTCCTCCTCCTTCGACTCCTACCCCAATCGCCCAGCCCCCTATTAACGCTCGTATCGATGGCCTTGACGAGTTCGCTCGTAACGTCGCCTTCGTTGAGGGCGGTCTTGTCCGCGAGGTCCAGCGTGCTGGAGGCGAGGATGTAAACATGTTCACGCTCACCCTTGACCCCGCCATCAAGAACCAGGCTTTGAGGTGCTCGGTCCTTGATAACAACGGCAACGCAATTCTCGGAAGGCGCGGAGCCAACGTCGATGTCACTTTTGCCGATGGTGGCAACGGCCCCTGGACATTCATCAACAAGCAAAACCATACTATCAACGTGGATACTAGCGCTATTGTCTGCGACCCTGCTTTCGTCAAGGCTGAGAAGCCACTGCTCTTCTGAGATAGCTTTGTTGTCACCATCCTCCTCCCCCTGCAAAGAGTTGAATGATTGTTGGTCGCATAGCGATGGTCCTGGTTACACTTAGACGGCGTTCTTCATTTGGTGTTTCATCTTACTCCAGTCACTCCTTGTGCCTAGTATTTTAGTCTTAATCGCCCGCAATAACGACATCGTTTGCTTGTCATCATGAAGTGCAGATCAGTGCCACCAGTGATACCTCGCTAATTGACTGTTATACCGCGTCTGCTGTTGTATCCAAGTATGCGAGGAATTCGAGCACCATGTAGGCGGAGCTGCGCAAACACACTCGTACAGGTCACCACACGTGTCATATCATAACGTTTTTGCTGCCGAGACGGTACGACGCCATCCTCGAATCCTGTGCATCACTGGTTCGACGTCGTATACGATGCCACTATTCAGATACCCCGATCTTAACGAGTGCACCGTTGTTGCTGATTGGCTGCTGAAAGATAGGACGTGGGAAGATCAACTGCCTGTTTATGTCCGAGAAATGGTCATAGTTCGGCGCGACGTATGTATTAGATGCGTCGACAGGTAGCTCAGCTGGTTGTGTATGAGACAACGAAGAAAAGCCACAGCCGAGAGCTTGAATGCATAAATGTCCTATGGTAGTGTAGATAGTCAGAAAACGGACATAATCAAAGCAGTATTTTGAATTCCAATGTACCTCCTACTCGTATGTAACCATGCTTGTTTGCTTCATGTGACTTGGATCGCTTTCGACTGATCGTCGTTCAAACAATGTAGCGGTATCCCTTCTGTAAGACCCTTGCAGCTGCTATATCAACACCCTCGGCTTCCGCTGTCTTCCTCAGCTTCTTCATATCCTTCTCCGTCAGCTGCACGTCCTCATTTTCCATGCGCGCCATCTGTTTATTCTGCGCCTCAAGGTAGAATTTCATGACCAAGAAGCACACCAAGCTCAAAATCTGAAGGCCAATACAGACTCCTAGCGCAGGTCTATAGTGCGGCTTCGAGCTGGGAAAGTACGTGAAAGGTGTCCAGATAGACGCCGAATTACCAATGGAGTTGATGAAGGCCAGGGCTGCAGCTCGCTTGGCAGGTGGACGCGGTATGGCTCCCGAGATCCAAGCGTATATTGTACCGTTCTGGGCAAACACAAAGTTCATGAGGAAGAAGGAAAAGTAGCGCGGTCCGAAGTCGTCGGTGAACATGAAGATCAGGAAGCCAACGATCGATACAAAGACAGGGTAGGTGAGGAACCAGAAGCGTTTGCCCAGGTGATCGGACAGGTAGCAGTGACCATAGGAATAGAACACCATAAAAACGTAGGGTGGAGCAACAAGAAGGAGCGAGATGGTTTTGCTGTACCCCAGTGTTTGCGTCAGAGTGGGAAAGAAGTTCTGGAAGCCCGCTGAGCCCGTGATACCCATGTATGCGAGCGCCACTGAGATATGTTAGTAATCATTTCTGATGAACGCAGCATATCGGCTTACAAATATATGTCTTCGGGTCTGTGAAAGCGAGCTTCATGCCCTTGATCTGACTCATGCCGCCAGCCTCATCAGTATCGGCCTCAGCGGCATCAATCGCAAGACGTCTGACAGCTACGCGCTTCATTTCTGGTGTCAAGCCTTTCCAAGTCTCAGGGAAGTCGGGCAGGATGAAGATCGCGGCAAGACCGATAGCCATCGTTATGGCACCTTCGATGACATACAGCCTAGAAGAACGTGTTAGTGATGCCTCAGCGTTGTAAAATGGTCACTTACCATTGCCAAGCAGCGAGTCCAAGATGTCCATTTAGACCGCTCAAGATACCAGCAGCGATCAGAGAACCGAATGCACCAGATACGAGTGAACCAGCGTAGAAGATAGCGTTGCGTTTCGCTAGCTCTTCCTTGGTGTACCATTTGCTCAGATAGAACAGTGCACCAGGGAAGAAAGGTGCTTCCACGATACCCAAGATGAAGCGTGCAGCGACAATGCCGCCATAACTTGACACTTGAGATGTGACACACGATACCAGACCCCAAGCGACGGTTGCGCAGCCAAGATATAGTGAAGGCCGACCGACCCAATTGAGAATGATGTTGGATGGGACTTGCATCAGAATGTAACTTTCGGTGGTTAGCCTTCGCCAACGGAGTACAAAGCCCTACGTACCCTACGAACAGGATGGATAGACCTGTTTGGTATTCGTCCCCAGTGAGACCAAGATCTGCCTCCAAACCCTGCAATCGCGCTGCAGCGTAGTTGTTTCTGCCGTCTGGTTAGTGCTTATTTTTCAGGGGCAGTATAACTGCATACCTATCGATGTAGTTCATCAGGTAGATGGTGATAAGAACGGGCATAATTCGGGCATCAATCTTCCTTCTCAACTTCTTCTCAATTTCAAGTTCTTCCGCAGACAGATGACCATGGTGAAGTGCTTCCTGTCGCACTGCCTCCAAATGCTCTGGGTCGTCAAATTTGCCGCCCATCAGATCATGGTCGGCTATCTCCTTCTCTGCAGCCATGATGATGTCGATCTCACTTCGAACTAGAGTTCTGCAGAAACAGTCCTCGACACTCTCACTAAAGCTGCACCGATGACACTACGAGCTCAACCGGGAAGACTGTTGGTTCGCAGAAGTAAGGTAGGACGATTGGCTGCACTGAGCTTCGTCACATCAGACAAAAGGCTGCTGACTTCTCTATGGAGAGGGGTACGGAGCGTCAAATGGCGTATTGCTTGATCGAGGATTCGAGCGGTCGCTTGTCGACAACCGACTAGCCTTCGTAATATGGGGAAGTCCGGGGGATTGTGTGGAGACGTCGAGCAAAACGTTGATTTGTTGATGTGTTTTGCCGGTGGAAATACGGGGCGACCCTCTTTGCACTTGGCTAGCTATGGCTAGCAAGCAAGTGTGGCAATCTGCTTCAAAGCAAGAGTGAAAGACAGCAGGAGGCGGAGGATCTGCTCTTGGATGCCGAGCGAGAAGCAAGAAGGCTTGTCAATGCTTTATGTACTGCTAAGATGACCACTATACTCGGGGTAGATTCTGGGGTACGATTAAGCACGTTCCAATGACGGAGATGGCGGCTCTGACAGCCAACCGATTGGTCGACCCCGCCCAAAGCTTCGCAACGAAAGGCGATCCCAAGCCTGATGCACGCCTTGGTAAAATTGGGGCAGCATGGAGTCGGCTGATCAACGAAGCATTAATTCGCTAGAGCCTGTCTCATCGGTCAATTGCCGTGTCTGTGGAGTTAACGTGATTTACCGGAATGCCGGCGCGATCAGCATGGACATTCTATGCCCGCTGGAATGTCCGTCCAATAACTTCGGCAAGTCCAAAGAAGCGTTGATGATTAAGCGCAATGAAGGCGGTTTGCGGAGTCAAAAGTAGCATTTAGTAAGTATCTGAAGGGTATATCAAGAACCGAGGACACTCGTGAGCTGTAGCGTGCGATTTTATTGTGCAGAATCGAAACCTTGTCGAAATAACATAAGGAACAATGAAAGGTTTTAACTTGCGCAAAAGTACCGCGGGTATCTGACAAGGAGCAAACAGAAGGAAGAGAACAATGATGAGCAAGCGCGCAATCGAGTGACCACACGCCAATCGAACAGCATTACCAAGGCTTAACTTATTGGCGACCCTGGGGATTATATGCAGAATACTGCGGTGGTGTTGCATAATGCGCCTGCTGTGCATAGTCTTGCGGATTGTAGTTGTACTTCAGCTGGTGCACGTCTTGTTGGCTCTCACGCTTCAGTCGATCTGAATGCTCCTCTCGCGTCTCCTCCATCGTAGGAAGCTCTGCTGTGAAGGATTTCTGATCAAGGCCCGGTGAACGAAGATTCTCGGATGCAGCGTATGAGCTTGGACGAGAACTCATCGAGCTCTGATATTCGTTTGATGCTTGTGACCAGCGCGCGTCTGGCATGTTCGGTGACGCCGACCCATCGCTCACATGTGATGAACGACGGTCTGGATGCAAAAGACCTGGTGACGGCTGAGTGTGATAGTAGTCGCCTGGTAGCTCCATTACGACGTTGTTCTGGCCCGGAGGAACAAACTGCTGCTGGCCCGAGTGGTGCGGCTGCGTAGGTGAGCGCCCGGGCGATACGGGCAGATTGTATGGCTGTAGATTAGCATATTGTGGGGATGGACCTGGTGAACCTGGGACTCTGCTAGAACGGTCCGCAGGGTTAATGGTCTTCAGTTTGCCCTTTTCCATCATGCCCTGCAGAATACCGGCATCCAATAGTTCGGCTTTCTTGATGAGTCGTTCCACGAAGACTTTCGAGGCTGCTTTGTTCTCTTTCTTCACAAATCCAGCCATAGTCATGTTGCACTTGATTTCTATGTCCTCTCTCAAGTATAGTCCTTCGGGTGGGGCACCAATACCGAGCTCTCTGGTTTCGACTGCTTCGCCAGGCTGATTGCCACAGATCTGCCATTTATTCCGCATGTCTACACCTGCAGGCGCGTATATGTGTGTCTGCAAACCCCATGGCATGTCATGGAAACATCCTTTGAACTTGATAGCGCCGCTCCCCAGCTTTCCAATGCCAGGAATATATTGGATGCGTTGCGAAATTTCGTACCAGGTCGCATAGAATTCGTCGGACGGAGCATCTCGTGGTGCTTTCACAGGCTCGACGCCGATAACGAGCGGGTTCAGTTCGATGACTTCGACATGACTGTGGAGGATATCGATCGCCAGCTGTCGTGGGATGAAGGACGGAATGGGCGTGATGTTCGTGTATGTAGTTTTTTTGCGCATCATCTTGACGGTTGTGCGACAAGAAGTTGGTAGATTTTAGAGTCGAGGAAGAGCGGATGGCGCTGTCGGAGAGTGTTATGCTGACAGTACTTGCACTACGACCCTGCACATGTTAGCTCTAGTAAGCCCAAGGTTCAATCAGCAACATGCGATAACACGTCATGCGCTTGGCAGGGCAAGAGCTCACAGAACTGGTAATCTTGGCTCGAGGCGATTTATGCAGTGACAGAGGATGGCAAATGTCCAAAAGCGCCAAGATCAGGTGCCAACCCTGAACTTATCGCATTCCTCAGATCCGGATGGATTCGTTTCCGCAGCGGGGCCATGTTTTGCAACATCATCTTTCTGTCAGCCGCCCGCGAGCGGGGCTGCAAACGTTGAAGATCGATTCGCCAAGCCTCTGCCAACGCGGCTGAGGGCGCAAGGTCTAAAGTCGTTGACGCGCCGCCACCAATATGAAAGTTCCGGTAGCGAGTTGGTTGTCACTGCCCAGGTGTGCTGCGCTTTCTGCAGACCATCAGTGAACCGGAAACCCAGGTTCCCGGGCTACCTAGTCCATATCACATTAGGACATTAAAAAATGGACGCGTCGAAGATTTGTCCGTACAACCTCGAGCAGTCTGCGGCGTGTTGTGCTCATCTGAGCGTTGCGGTGAGCCTGCGGGTTATCTGCAAGGGGCATTGCTGGTGTGGCGCTGTATTGCATGGATGCCTCAGCCAGTGCTGGCGTGGTGCTTCGCGATAGTGGGTCGTGACAATGCTAGAGCGTCAGCAAAAAGCAAATTTCCAGATGGACAGATGGTACTCACTGTATTGAACAGCTCTTACATCTCGACCTGATTGACTGGCGGCGCTCAACTCGACAAGTACAAAACACGGAGACACGTTGTGAGTGCACGTGGAAACTTGCTGATGACGTAATGAAAGCATCTCGAATCTCGATAGCCTCGGACCATCAACAAAGCTCCCTCAAAACAGTCATCAATATGTGCGTACGCCCACAATCAATGCACATGTAGTAACGGACCAGGTAGCATGTGGAAGTTGGATATCGCAGCATTATACGTAGAGGCACGCCGCTGGGCTGAACGAGAAAGGATACTCATGCTGACCGGTTCAAAAGCGCGACAGAGCTATACCTTCCACACCAACCTACGACTGTAGACAGGTGCATCTGTTGATAGATGGGTTCACGTCCATCAATTGAGACTGCCACCGTTATGACCATCGGTGGTGGCGCAGGCCTTGCAGACGACAGCCTCTCATCGTTTTCTCACCGCCCATTAGACCAGTCCAGATCTTCCATAAGGGTTCTTCGCATCCTATGTAAGCGGTCCGAATTCGGCCTTGTGCAATGCGAGCTGGTACATACGACGGTTGATGCCTCATATACTTGCCTATCTTACGTTTGGGGCTCATCGGAGACCGAACGTCTAATATTGATCAACGGCAAGCTCTTGAGAGTTAGAGAGAACCTGTACCGATTTCTCTGTACAGCAACATATCTAAGTGAACAATCAACTTCAACGTGGTACTGGATCGATGCTCTTTGCATTGATCAAAGTAACACCACGGAGCGAAACCATCAAGTGGCCCAAATGGGTACCATTTATAAGCAAGCGCAAGGTGTTTCGATCTGGATGGGTACCGACGTAGCCACAACACGGCTACTGAAGATCGCACTTGAGGCTTGGAAATTGATGGGACTGTCTGCCACGTTCACTGAGTTTCAAGCAGCTGGCAGCAGTACAAATATTTGCAACCAGGAAGTTGCCACAGACTGGGCAGCTTTTCTCACACATGTGTACTGGACTAGAGCATGGATAACGCAGGAAGTCCTCCTTGCGCGTACGATACTTATTCTCACGGACAAGATATCTGTGCGCGGCGACCAACTCCGGCCAATCTGCTACTTCGGGCAGAAGTTCACGGACGAGTTTCCAACAACGCGCCTATTCGGAGACAATGCTATCTTAGGTGCACGGTCGATGAGATATCTCGAAGAGATATTCTCCCCACGCCATCATGAAGAGCGCTCTGTCGTGCAACTTCTCAGCGATTACCCTGATCGAAAATGCGAGCTGTCAAGAGACCGGGTCCATTCGCTAGCGTTCTTGGCTTCAGATGGGTCTCAAGTGCCGGTTGACTATGCAATGCAGGACCGCGACTTCCTCTACAGTTCGATCAAGGGCTTAAGAGCCTCAATGACATGCTTGTGCTCTGTTTCTCTCTTGGCGTCCACCCTCGGACATGTTCAGAAAGCCGGTGAGAAAGGGACATCAGCTTTGAACTTTATGCTCACCCTGGGGACGGGCCAGTCTGGCAGCTTCTCCCCACAGGAAGGAAAACCACGTCGACAATTGTTTGCATCACTAAGATCAAAATCATCCGTAACTTCTACACGTTGCTCAGACTGCGGGATTCTGATTCGGCAGAGGGCTCGGAACTACGTTTGTTTGGAAGAACACTGCTCCTCAATGAGAGGTCATATTGTTGGTATCCCAAAGCGGCAAAGACACGACGAAATCGAAACCCGGACGTTGGCTCTGGATCTCGGTGAGAAGGGACCCTCCCCTGTCACTAGTCGAGCAGTCAAGATTGATCGAACGAACCACAACGCTGTCAGCCTCTTCTTGTATGCTGACGAACTCATATATCTGGTGCAGCATGCCTCAATCCAGAATGGTGCCCAAACTGGCTCGGTCATATGTTCAAGGACAGCATCAGACGAAGCCATCTTGGAACTGCTTTGAGTCCCATACTAAATGCCTCACCAAACGCCTCGATTTCGGCACCCATGAAATTCCGGAGGTGTTTTTGTACATTGCCAAGTGCCTAGAGCGGATCTCTGCCTCAAGCATTGTGGACTCAGGGCGGCCTGCACCTCCGAAGTGCTTGTTTGCTGCTTTGTAGTTCTGAGTCAGCGAAAGATCGTCCGCAGCATGGCCACGACTGTTCAGTGCTCAGTGCAAGGGTCTGCAGTATCTGCCGTAACCTTAGCAGCACATACATCGACCAATCGATCATAACGCATTCCCCACCCGCCTCGTCCGGCAGCCAGAGCTTTCACCTTCAGACAGGATCCAGCTAAAGACCAAAATATGGCACGACAGGTGACGGATACGCTTACTTGTCTTACGGTTAGGTTCTGCCAGATGTGGCCCACGCAGTCTCCATGCCCATGTTTGACTTCGAGGATCAAGAGAACTCATAGGTTTCCTGTGTCACTCGGACATGCTGTACAGCGTCACGATCTAGGCTATGAATGAGTTTCTCTTCACAGCTAAACAAGCCCTCGTTACAGGTACTAGTAGTCTTCGTGCGTATTGAGAAAGTCTAGAAGGAGTTCAATGCGATCGAATAGAGTACTGGCCCAGCTGTTACCGGTCCCAGCTTCGCTTGAGTCTCGACGTCTTGCTCTGCTTGAGCTGTACAGCTTTGAAGACATCTAAAGCTACCGGAACTGTGCTATGCCCAATGGCGAGGAAGCATGGTGAGTCAAATATGGAGATTAGACGGCTTTAGCTGGTGAGGTACGAAGCCACACCGAATTACCAAACGAAAGTTGCGATCGTCAAACCCTATGAGTGCTCCTCGACAATCATCTCGGACGCTTTCTCAGCAATACCGTACACTAGAGTCTGAATGTGTGCACTGGGCAACAAAGGGATGATACTAGCATCAACAACCCTCAACCGCTTTGTACCATACACCTTCAATTGCGGATCGACAACCCCACCGTCTTTCTCCGGAAGCAACGCAGCAGTGCCAGTTGGGTGGTAAATACTCAGAGTATTGGCCAGCGCATACTTCTTCCAGTCCTCATCCGTCTGAACCGCCTTGCCAGGCTCATACTCCTCCGTCCAGACATCACTCAGAGGCGCTGTGGAAGCAATCGTGCGAAGGAATTTGGCGAGATTGCTCGCAGCCTGGAGATCGTATGGGTGGGACAGATAGTTGGGGTTGATGACCGGCTTATCGCTGATGTTGCGCGAGCTGATGTGCACGCTGCCCTTACTGAGCGGGTGCTGCACCACGCCAATCAGGGAAAAGGTGCCGATACCGAACAGCGACGAGTTGGCGGCAGGATATCCTTTCAGACCTGTGTAGCCATCGGAGAAAATAACTTCCAATTGCGGCACTGTCGCACTTTGCGGTGGGGAGAAGTAGCTCTTCTTGACCTTGTCGACTGCTGAGGTCAGACTTGCATCACTTTGAACCAGGGTACGGAACTTCGCAGCGGTGTCATTTGATACAATGTCCCAGGGGAAGTAGGCATATCCACTGGCGGTGTAATCGTACAATGACACCTGGCCGGCATTGTACGCTGCCAGCTCGATGGCGGCACGTGTCGTGTTCTTCAAGGCGTCAAAAGATGGGTATTCAGGCTTGAGCTGGTATGAGCTTTGGATACGAATGTGGTCTGAGAAATTTTCTCCAACGGTTGGTAGGCTCTTGACAACGGGAATGCCGAACTTCTTCAGAAGCGTGGCATTGCCAATGCCCGAGAGCTCGAGGAGACCAGGAGTCTGGAAGGAGCCTGCAGATAGGATGACTTCTTTCCGAGCATGCACTATCGTCCCACCCTCAAGCGTGATGCCGGTCGCGGTTGTGCCTTGAAAATTGATCTTGGACACGCGTGTCTCGAGCTTGGTTTCGAGGTTCGCTTTGGCGAGCTTGAGATACTCAGGTGCATATGATCGAGTGTAGTTCGGACTAACGTTGTTTGGTTGTGTGCTGGCTCCCACAGGATGACCGTTGAGCGACTCTCGATTGGTGACGAGACCCAGATTGTTTAGAGCGGGTATCCAGGAAGACTGATGCTTGGGGAAGATACGGCTGATTAGCGTATGTATGGGACCTGTCTTGCCAACACCTTCCGTGCCGTATTCTGGTGATGGCATGAATGTCTCAGCCTTCAGCATCGCAGGGTACAATGTCTTCCAATTCCAGCCCTTGTTGCCGAGCCTCTCCCATGCATCGAGCTCAGCTACTGAAGTGCGGTCCCATGTCATCAGATTGAGCGCGCTGCTTCCGCCTAGCACTTTTCCACGATTTTGCGCAAACGTTCGGTTGTTGGCGCTGGATTGTGGAATGGTAGTGAGGTTCCAGTCATATCTCCCACCGAGAGTCGAGCCCTTTCTTCCTGGGATGTAGATACCGGGCTCCTGGCGTCCGTCCGGGCCTGCTTCAATTACAAGCACGGTGCTATTTGGCAGCCCAACACTGATGCGCGATGCAACTGCAAGTCCAGCTGTTCCGCCACCTACGATGATCTACCACACTGATTAGGTGCGCTCTTCTTGAGATCTGAGGTACTATGCTTACAAAGTCGTACGTGTCGGCAACCTGCTCAACATTGGTTGCGCTTGCCTGCGACAAAAAGCCGGCAGCTGCAATCGTCAGACTCCAGAACCGCATGTTGCATGTGCTTGAGAGTGGCGTGGGAGGTACACGGTATATCTGTAGAAATTGAACATCAGGCGTCCGTACCTCATCATTGATTTCGTATAGCGGGCTCAAGCCTCTCCACTCCTGCAGGGTACATTGAGCTAAAACTGCAATATCGGAGCTGATCCTGGCTTATACGAGATGCTCAGTACGGCCCATTTGCGGTGAAGTGCATGGGGGATCTCAGCCTTCTCTCGGCCCTGCAGGCGTTGGCGCTAGCGCCAGTTTCTCAGCCCTTTCATTGGTTAGATGTAGCCAAAACTCAGGCTAATCTCCGCTGTGTGCATTGTCCGAACCTCAGCGCTTGAACAAAACATCTGTGTCTTTGGTGTGTTCGTACACTGGAGAATTGTTGGAGAATTGACAACATTCATGTATATCGCTAGCGGTGCTGGCCTGATATGCAAGAGAACTTCCTTCCGCAACACCCTTCTGCAGTAGAGGGAAGATGCAGGTCCAACTTGCGGTCAGACAGCCGTGCGTTGCGGCTGGCCCAACGGACACGAAGCCCTACCGTCCGAAATATTTCAACTCGAATCTCCTCGCTACCGCGTAGCTGACGAATGCAAAGGCAAAGCCCAGCTCAAAGCCAACATCACCACCATATGGCGCTTCGCCTGCCTTCAACGCGATGGGTCCCACCCACCAGACTTGGCTCATGCCTGTGACCATGCCAGCAATACCACAACAGAATGCGAAAACCGCTGCGATGCTGGGCGGGAGCTTCAAACGCTGGTTGTAGATTGCCAGGTCATATGCGTTCATGCTGCGTTTGTAGATGAAGTGGTCGCTGAAGGCAATGCCTTCGTAGATCGCGAGCCAGTAGCCTGAATACTTTTAGAAGGTCGTCATACCAGGTAAAAGCTTGAACTTACCAATAAAGTTCATGAAGTTGTCTAGGACGGTTTCGAAATGTGAGTATCCGGGGATAGCGATTGCGATGTAAATACCGGTACCTACTGCGGTCCAGACGAATCGCGGTACACGCTCCGTCCATTTCCCGCCCAAGACCTGGATTGTCAAACCGACGGAGTAGATATTGGGACAGTTGTTGGCGATAATACTCAAAGCAAGAATGACCAGGCAGAACTTGCCGAAGCCACCAAGCGGTCCAAAGAGTACAGCGGCAAGAAGACCTCCAGTTCCGGAAGCCTTGTATCCATCTGCGTACTTGTTGGCGCCGTCGTTCAGCGTAGTGGCGGTCATAACCGCTATACCCAACATCTCAGTGAAGAGAAGAGGAACGATAAGACCGATCCAGACAGCAAAGAAAACCTTCGTCCTGGACTGATGGCGGGGCTGGTAAACTGTGTAGTCCGCTGCGTAACTAGTCCATCCTGTCGCAAACCCGTATACGACACTTCCAAAGCTGAGCACATTTCCCATCTCACTGGTGCCCACACCCATTGGAATGTTGACGAAGGCTCCGGAATGCGCGAAGACACCAAGGACGATGATGAAGACGATGGTCGTGGGAATCCAGGACCAGAACTCGTAGGCATGAACGATCTTGTAACCGAAGAAGGTCACGCACAGGGTGCAGAAAGCGATGACGAGGACACCAGCGTAGCCTGGGACATCGTTGTTGACAGCGTTGATCAATTGAGCGCCGACGATAGAGTTCACCGCCGACCAGCCAAGGCAGGCGAGGACGTTAAACACCGCAACTGCGATCTTTTAGCAAGAGGTTCTTCATACGGAAATGAGAGACGTACTGATCTTGACTCCATACCAGCCGAACCAGTAACGCGACAGAACCATTTGTCGCAAACCGAAACGCGGTCCGAAAGTGGAGAAGTAGCACACAGGGATAATACCAATAAGATTGAAGAACAAGCAGACCAGACAGGCATCCACGAAACCGAGGAAGAAGAGCGATTGCGCGAGAATGCCAATCGCGAAAGATGATACTACCATGTTCGCGGAGAGCCACTTGTGACGATGTCAATGTTATGCGCTTCTCGGCTCTGAGCGCAACTTACCATCGTGCCAACATTCAAAAGAGAGTGGTCATCTCTCTCATCCTCTGGAACGCGCTCGATGCCGCGCTGCTCGACGTGGAACCGCGCTGCGAGTCGCTGAACTTTCGCGTAGGTCGAGTTTCCCTGCACAAAGGTCTCGCCGGGAACAGCACCATTGCTGCCACGCGACCCAGTGCTCAGACCGTCCTGCTTCTCCATGTCATGCATGTTGGAGTCTTGATAGCCCATCCTTGTGCTGGTCGTCGCGCGAAGCGGTTGATGGCGGGGGTGCTGTTAGGTTGAAATTTATGGGTTTAGATTTGAGGATTCATCTGCTTCGTGCGTCGACAGCAGCCCGACAGAGAGAACGACCTCGAGTGTGACGTCTGAAAGCAAAATTCAAACCTCGGACGAGGGCTAGATATGGGGCTTTGACGTGCACACGCCGTTAGTCCCACATACCAGACTTCGGCTGGGACCCTAGGCGAGGCGAGATAAGCCTAACCGTAAGTCGCAAAGTAGGGGGAGACCAACGGAGACGGAAGTTGAGATACGAACCTGCGAACGCGCGTGCCATGCCGTACTCCGCGAAATTCAAATGATTGCCACACGCGCAGGTCGCCGTGGGCGTTTCGTGTGCGATAAGCCTAGTAGAGTGGCCAATGGAAGACTACGAGATTGAGGTAATGGGCGTGGTTTCCCCCCGCCTTATCACGCCTTGGCCAGAAGCTTGTCCATTAACAAGCTCCAGACTAAGCCACGAGAGGCCAACCTTGCCGATGGGAGTAAGACCTGACATCTGGTCCAACGCCTCTTTTGACACATCTCCTCCAAGCTGAGCGTGTCTCCGGACGCATCGATCTGCGAAGAGCCGCTGCGACGCCTGTGATTTCTTTTGGGATTGAAAGGGCTCCGGCTCGATACGGGGCCATGAGCTTGCCGGATTCGCCCGAATCCCACAAATATTATCGTAGCGCTTCCTCCACGTTCCGACTGTCGAACATCTCCATGCTCTCCTGATTCGACTCGACTTGATCTTCTCAGAATGCGAACGCAGTAACGTGAGAGGCAGCCTGGATTACAACGAGCAAGCCTGCCCCCGTTAGCACGCGCTGCAGTGCTCTTGCTCACGCTGCGACTTCACACGCACTCATGAGACCACTCGCCTCGACCAAAAGCAACCTCTTCAACTTTGACCAAGAAAGTAACAAGAGAATTCACAACGCATGCTGCAGCAAGACGCAAGTAGATAGAGTGGCAGAATCACGGCCGACGTTCAAATTGGTGTATCGAACTGAGGTCGATTGAGCAGGTAGGCAAAAATCATTGTGGGCACTACTGCATGATACCCTTCTGGATACCGTCTTTCCTGCTTCAGGCAGGCCTGATAAATTCCTCAAGTATACAGCACTTACGCAGGGGCAAACGTGTAAGAAGGGTCGATGTAATGCTCGCGGGTCTCTTTATGAGGCTTCTAACGCACGTGCTTTCGGACGGCTACCTTTTCTTCTCCAGGTCTTGCTTTGTGCTATGTTGGTTATGTATCTCGCGATGAGTTCTGACAGCCAGTTGTTTTTATGGCGTATCGCATGTTGTCGAACGTAGTTGACATGCACATAGCGTGGCAAGAGTGCACTACGTGAAAGAGGCATGCCTTCCGCCTTCATCCTTTTCTCTGCCTACATGCCCCAGCCTGACAGGGACCGGAAGTTCCACAGAGTGACAGTCAGCATGCATGGCACATAAGCAAATGTTTAGGTATTATGAGATTGAAGTGGCTCCGTCCTTATTGCCTAGTGCCGGTGTAACTCCACTGCCTCCTTCTCTGCCCACCATCCGTCTGTGACCGTGCTGGCACAGCAGACACTTTAGCGCTTTCCAGCGCGCCCCTTCTACTAACCGTTCTCGCGATCCTCCCCATAGCACTCTCCCCTCCATCACCCACCCTCCTCCGCTGCTCATCAGCAGTCTGCTGCTGCCAACCCCCCTCCGTCCGATCCTCTTGTTTCTGCGGCCAAAGAATCTGGTGAATCATCACCGCCCTCACATTCATAACCACGACGAACATCCACATCATAACCAACAAGATAGTCATCGTACACCCAACATACCGGATAGCCTGATCCCCATTCAGCGCCCTCGCGACCGCAAACGTAGCCGTCGTAAGCGCCGTATTGGGAAACACAAACGAATACCACGTCATCGCAAAGTCCATCTTGCCGCGACGCGCACAGCTCCAATGCGCACCGACGCTGACGAAGAAGAACCACAGCGCCAGTCCCCACAGCCAAAGGCCCATGAAATTCGCCATGATCATGCCGACTTTGCCGGCGAGCTCGCCATTGCCCTCGCCCATGAAGTCAGCAGGTACGACCTTGGGTAGTTCCTGGCCCATGGTCACGATGCCGGCAATGGTGAAGCCGCTGGGACCTACGGAGATGAACATGCCCGGGCGAAGGGATTCTTTGGGGAGTTTCTGCGTCATGAGGCGGTAGATGAAGGCGGCGTAGATCATGAGGCTGACGAGGAAACCGATGCCTTGGATGACGTAGCCGCCAAGGATGATTTGGAGTGCGGTTGAGGGCGAGGAGACTTTGGGTGCGAGGGAGCCTGCGTGGGGACCGATGATGAGGAGGGGGTATGCTGTTGATGTCTAGTCAGCAACTCACACCAGTAATATACTACAAGTAGCAATACCAAGAGCAGCAGCAATAACAGAAGCAGCGAAGGGAGGTACAAACCGGGAAAAATCCATATCGGCGTCATCTGGCTGATAGTAAAAGTAGTCGTCGACCACATAATCAAATAAATTCCCAAACTAAACGTAACCGCCAGCCCGCAATCCACCCAAAACAGCACAATCATCGTATGCTGCAGCCAGCGCGTGTTGCCCACCATACCGACCCCGTACTGGCTCACATTCATCATGATAATGCCGAAGCTCACGATCGCCGCGGGGATGAACAGGCTCTCCGTCGGATGCAAGAAGCTCGCGCGGAACGTGCGCGGGTAGAAGTAGAACCGCGCGCTGATCATGGCGACGTTGAACAGGAACAGGGATAGGTTCAGGAGGAAGAATATCACGCCTAACGTGTACAGGCCCCGGAAGCGGAAGGGCACCGCGTATAATACGTTGGCGATCCCGCCCGTGGCCATGGTGAGGCAGAACCACGTCCATGTGAAATGCCGGATGCGCTCGCGCCAGGGCAGGCGTGTGTGCCGCCGGTCAGGTGCCGTGGAGTTACTTTCTGGGAGCGCGTCTTTCTCAGGCTCGCCTTTGTCGGGGCCGACGACGTTGCCGTTTCCTCCGAGCGTTGCGTTGGCGCGGGGGCCCTGGTGGCCGATTCGGGGGTCAGTCTGTTCCTCTTTTGCTTCATCGCTGCTTTCGGTAGGCTTTTCGTCTGATGCGTTGGGTGTGGAAGGCGGGAGATTGATGGCGAAGTCGTCGAAGGGATCGCGCTCGAAGGGCTGCGGTTCCGGGGTGAGCACGTGAGCGTGGTTTCGCCAGCGACGCCGGTCTGCAGCGCTTGAGACGGAGTCGATGCTAGCTCTGCGTAGCTCATCTGGAGGTTGACGAGCGGTATAGAACGTGTCCTGTCGCTCGTTCATGGCGATTTCCAGCAACAACGACGAGCCACAAAGACATTGGCAGAGGCGGAGCGAGCGGGAATGATGACACTTGAGGCTAGGAAATTGTTCAGCGAGCAGGAGCTAGCAGCTCGTGTGGAGATCTCGAGCACGGAGCGTTTCGTTCTCCAGCTCCGCCGAGCTTCAGACCGTGAAGTTGGGTTTCGTATGGGATCATGCTGAACTTCTGAAGTGCCTCAATGGCATGCCACACGTGCGACAACACATATGCCCCGCCATTCTCCAAAGCGGAAAGACGAGTGGGCATCGCAAAGATTGTGGAGCAATGGCGTTGTCGAGCGCTGGAGTGCAGAGATAGCGTATCCACTTCCCGGCTAGTCGATCCGGCTTATCTCCGAACTCTTCACAAGACATCGAGGTAACAACCAGTCATGCCGAATCGAAGTTGTAAAACTCATACAGAATATCTACTCGGGATACGTGAAGTCTCGAGTCGAAGAGCCCAAAACACCCGCAATGCTGTTCGCTATCCATACGCCATGATCGTACAGACGAATGCCACAAAGCCCTAGCCCACCAATTGATACGCCAGCCATACCATATGTCTCAGCTCTCCGTTACTAATACAACCCAGGCACACCATCTGCTCACCAGAAACTGCACCAACCAATGTAATGCTGACACAGATTCTCCAGGTTCGTCGCCTCCTTGATCAAGCGATCAACCTGCATCTGGTAGTTCAGCTCCTCGCCAGGCCTGAAGTCTTTACCAGTCAGCTTCTCCTTGACGCGCGACAGAACCTGCAGGGCGCGCGCATTCTGGACTTCCTTCGCTTCTGCTTCGTTGGGCGGCGCGATGCTTGACCTGTGTCGGTTACGGACCAACGACCCCATATCAGTGATATCGCCCATAATAGATTGGCGACGTTCGGATGGGTAGTTGGGCTCAGGAGGGGAGTCTCCGCGGTTGCCGAGGCGCCATGTCAAGAGAGGATCGTGTATGAACTGAATATTGTTAGTATCGACTAGGAGCTTGTGCACGGAACATGCTAGCGACTTACAGCTTCGAGTACGGCCATGACGGATTCCTTGTTATCTCTCAGTACTCGCATGACGTGTTCGCACGTTGTCCTGTAGCTTCCTTCGATGTTGCTGACCTCCATGGCGTACGTCAACATACGCGTGAGACGGAACGGCACGCGCTCGGGGTACTTCTCGCGATGCATAGCGACTTCGAAACAATCACCAAAGTCGATGTGCACGATCTTACCCGTAACCCTGTCAAGCATCAAGTTGGACGGGTGACGATCGCCGAGACCAAGAATGTAACCGACCATCGACATGACCGCCAGTGAGCGAGTATAGTTGGTACGACGGTCAAGCCAGGCTTCAGAACTCTTGCTCTTAAGCCATAGTACGCGGTACAAGTCTTGCCCAGTGGTGTTGTCGAGTGCGTATCCGAAGACTTCGACCTTCTGCATGAGAGTGAGACAGTCATAGTCCGGCGCCATCTGCAGCATAATACGGTGCTCGATATTGAGAAGGATCTTCCTGCTATCTCGGTACTCTCTGATGAGGACGTGCAGAGTATCACTGTTCGGCACAAAGCCGAGAAGACCCGATTGCGTGCTGAGCGGTACAGCTGCGTAGCGCTGAATGTTAAGATGTCGCTTCCGTGATTCGACATCATTAGCCAGCAGAGTGTTGCAAAGGCCGAACAGTTGCATAACACGCTCGTCCTGGCGGATATCTTCGTGACCCTTGAGGATGTGAGTGTGAGGCTTGCCATCGCTGCCCTGCATCTCCAGCTTGCGAGGGCGCTGTTTGGACTGGATGACAGAGGCAAGAGGATCGAAAGAAATGATGCGAATCACCGGCTTGCCGACCTGATACGTTCCAGGAACGGCGAGCTCCAGGTCATGAGCATCCTTGAGCTTAGGCGAGACATACTGCAGCTCGAGGGTCATGAGCGACGGAAGCTGACGCGCGATCTTGCGGAATACTTGGTAGTAGAGATCCCAGGCCTGATTGAGGTCGCCAATTTCTCCAGAGGTCCTGAATGTATTGCACCAGTCGCGGGCCTCCTGCAGCTCGCGGCCGAATGATTGAATAAAGCTTATCTCGCGTAGGGTTTCTGGGCCCTTGTCGAGCATCGCGTGAAGTGGTGCCAGCGTTGCGAACATACCGTCTATGTTATGATCGCCGAAGTACAGCCTACTTGCTTCCTCAAGGCCTTCGTGCCACTGCTCGTGCCAGAGTACGGCGATGCGAATGAGCTCATGGCTGACAAGATCGGCTTGTTCAACGAGACGTGGTGAGTGCTCGCGCATTGCCTCCATGAGCTCCTTCGCGGATCTCTGGCGCCTGGAGACGTCCGACTTCATACTGACAGTCAAGGGGAAGACGAGGGCTTGTGGATGCGCTTTACCAACCTCGATCAACAGCTGATGAATCGACTGTCGTACAGTAGGGTTCGGCTGGTTGATTCTAGCCAGTAGCTGTGGAATAACCTCCAACCAAGTGTCGATCGGTACCGACTTAGTACCTTCCGTGATGGTCCTGTTGACTTCAGGAAGGCCGCCGTGCATGAACCAAAGCGTGAGCAGACGCAGTGTGTCTTGCAGCGAGCTAGTCGATGACAATGCGATAGATCTGAAGAACCCGTGAATAGCAGGAACAACATGGTCGTGCACCATGTTAGAGGGCACATCTGTGGACTCCCGATCGGCCTTCGACGTGATTGAATTGATGACCTCAAAGTTGGCGAGCGCCCAAGCGTGCCATGCCTTGTACCAATTCTGGTTGTACCTCGTAGCTGCCGCGTAAGCTGTCAAGATCTCATGGACATACTCGTGCTCCCACTCTCCACCTTGCAACTCTTGTTGCCAGTCACCCTGCTTCAAGAAACATTTGGCCAGGAGGCGGTGGCATTCAGCTAATTCAGCTGGCGAGACGCCCATAGCAGAACCGTTGAGCGTACTGGAACCTGTCATGCCGTTGACACCGTTTGATGCAGCGAAAGGGTTCACGTTGTTGAACAACTGCGGATGGCCGTTGGTTATGCCATTCATACTGTTCATGCCATTCTGCCCCATCATCGGATGCGTAGCGGCTCTGGCACGCATCGCGAGGTCCTCTGATAGTCGGGTCGTGAAATCCTTCATGGACTCGAGGGCTTCCTGTTGAGTGTGCGGATCGGCCCACATGTACTTGTACGTTGCGTATGCCACAGGGTGCGGGATCTTGTGTGCGTTCTCGCGCACGTACTCGACGACTCTGTGATCGCCTGAACCCTCGATGTTGAGCAGCTTCTGTAGCGCCTTGTTCGCGAGGTTCATTCTACTGTTCTTGCGACAAAGATTGGTGTATTTGATCCACATATCGGTGCCCTCATCTGGCGAGATGACGAGCTGTCGAACCTTCATCATGCGTTGCCAGACTTCGGGGTTGGGTTGCAGCCCCTTCAATCGCTTCATCCAGGTCTTTCGCATGGAAGCTTGCTTCTCGCGGTTCTCCTTGATGCCCAATTGCTTGTAGAGCATAATCTCTTCAAGCTCAGCCAACATCTGTACACGGATCATCGGTAGATATGCTCGCTGATACGACTCGCCAAGAAGCGAGCTAAGTTCGGTGTCGAGGCCCTTGCGAGCCTTGGCGATCTCGTCGATAGCAATCTCGAACCTGTTGTTGTGAATGTTGAGGATAGAGGCGAAGAATGCTCGATCTGGCGACTGCTCCTTCATGACGCTCAGGTATGAATCCATGTCCGCGAATTTGCCCAGACCCCATGCAGCTGTCGCAGCGAGTGGCGCAATCGCCTTTCGGTACTCTTGACTGGCATTGGCCCACTTCTCCTTTGACAGACTCGAGAGCAGATCCCATTCACCCAGAGCATGCAGACAACGCATTTTACCCATGGTAATTTCGAACGAGTCAGGCTCTTCCTGCTCCCTGCGTTGGTAAGAGTTCAGGGCTTCATCCCACCGCTGCAGCTTCTCAAACCATGTTTCTTTCAGCTCGACGTCCGTATAGCCCTGCGCTTTTCGCAGAATTCCGAAAGCTGCGTCTGTTTGTTGTAGCTGGTTATTGATACTGATGAGAGCCTCTACCGCACTCGAGTTCTGTTCGGCGTTGAATTCCAATTCCTTGTAGTGCAGTGCCTTTGCAAAAGCGTGACACTTGCCGGCATACATTCCTAGTATTCTGACATCGATCGGCAAAGCCTTGTCGTCATGTTCCATAAATTCAGCCAAATTCAGCAGAATCTGCAGGATCTCAGGAGGGATGTTCGGCGATGTGAGCGCAGCCTCAATGGACCGGACAAGCTCTTCCTGGTACTGGTCATATAGCTCAGTCCAGCACGACACGAACGCAGAGTTGAACAGACTCCTTGCGATGGGGTTGTAAATACTGCCGAGCGGCGTGCAAGCACGTAGCGCTTGTTGTGGCGACTCTCGGAGAAGCTCGACACTGAAACGACGCATCCATTCAACCCAGTCTTCTTTGGTAGTCTTCGAGGAAGCTTCCCAAGCGGCCTTGAGATGCTGTTGGTTAACAGCGAGTTTCTTGGTGAGAATCTCTGCAGAGATGAGGTCCTCATCGTCCTCTCCGTACCGCTCATCTGGGCTTAGGTCCTGAGGCAGTGGCTCGCCCTTCTGCAGCTTGGATACAATACGCCCATAGTTAGCGTGCTCCACCTTGTTCGCGATCAGAACCTTGTTCACTGTCGGTATGAAGTGGACGTAGTCGGGACCTAGCTGGAAGATCAACGCACAGAGCGTTTCAAGAGCTGTCTGCTTGAGAGCTGCGTCGTTGCCTGCGAGAACTCGACAAAGCGGGTGGATGATTCGTGCGGCAAACTCGGAAACGTTGACCTGCTTTGACAAACGACCTAGCGTTTCTATCGCCAGTCTGCGAATGTGTTGTGGTTGACCAGGCTTGTCGAACATCTTTACCATGATAGGGATGATTAGGTGCATGTATTCTTCGGCGCTTGATCCAAAGATCAAGAAAGCGTGGAGAACCCTCTCAGACGGCAGTCTCTTCCCAGTAGTGTCCGAGTCCAGCACACTCAGCATGAGAGGCAGGACATCTGCCAAGTACACCTTGAACTCACCCTCGAGCGACCGTGCAATAGCTTCAATCAGAGAGAGGATCGTGGCTTGCAGTTGCGGGTTGTTACCCCAGTACTCTTTGACGCATGTCAAGATCGAAGGCAGATAGGGACGGATGTGTTGGCGCACAATTCGCACCAACTGGCTAAGCTGATTGAAGTAGCCCTCTGATCGCCCGGCCGGAGTCGAACGAATGACCTGCAGGAACCCGGGGACGACCTGATTGAGGAACGGGACGCATTTCAGTCCCATGGTGGCGTAGATGTTCATGACAGCATCGACAATGGCCGAGTGGAACTGCATCAACGACGTGTCCTTCAGCAACCCCATGAGCGTACTGATGACGATAGTGGGATAGTACTCCTCGTTTGAGGGCGTTATGCCTTGCATGATAAGCGTGACATCGGTGACAGCTTGCGCCTCCAAGATGAGCTGTTGGTCTGGCGATTGCTCCTGGATCTTCTGGTATTCATCTGGATCCAGAGCTCCGAGCGTACCCATGAGCCTAACGGTCTCTCGCCTTAACTCTCCTTCAGGTTCGGTCTTGACAATGCTCATCAAGATGTTCATCAGTTCCGGATAATCTCTGTACGGTTCGATGACATAGCCGGCATTCGTTGCAAGCTGCCCAAGGGCTTTAAGCGCAGAGAAGCGTTTCGAGTCTGAGCTTAGATCCTGCATGAAGTCCAGGATAACCGGCATCAGCTCGGGAATGTATTTGATCATGCCTTCACCGCCGACAGAGGCAAGGTCACCAATGGCCTTGAGCGTAGTTGACGCAACTTCAGGATTGGGATCCTTTGCTTTGGGCAAGAGCACGGTGACGATTGGGTCAACGAGCGGCTTGATGAGACTGTCGGCAGCGCCCACCAGGCTGCTAATGAGCTTGGCGCTCTCCTCTTTGCTCCGCGGGCTGTTGGCATAGTTGACTTCGGTAAGTAACTGTAGAAGGACTTTTCGTAAAGACGGGAATACGTAGGCCGGGTTTACAGCTGTCAAGCGTCCGATGATTGCCATCGCAGCTTGTCGAATGACAAAAACCTCGTCGTTAAGTGCTAGGAACAGCGTGCGCACGTTGTCTGCCTTTCCGAGATGCCGATCGAAGCGTGCATCGAGCGCAAGCAGGACTTCCCAACGGATCTCCCAGTCGACGTCGCCCACTCCAACTGTCAAGAGTTTCTCGATGATGTCACCGACCACCTTGGTCGCGTGAGTGCTAGTCTGGTGTACGATTGGATCTTTAACGAACAGCTGACAACATGTCAGAGCAGCGCGCTTGCGGATCTCTGGGTTATCTGCCTCCACGTAGCGGATAGCCACATCGCGAACAAACTCGTTGAGTACGTGTCCAGTGAAGTCGAAGCTTCCCAATGTGTGGAGCGCAAGAGCAATCTCGGCTTCTCGTGCAGGAACGATTGCGGGATCTTGCCGGTCGCGCGACCAGATGGTGGGCGGTTGTGAAACTTGGTAGGGGCTGCCGAGGGGCAGGAATGATCGCTGTGCGAGAATCTGACTGAGGAGATCGAGAAGCTTCTCCTGGATCATTGGCCGTGACGGTGGTACATAATGTGCCATGTCAACCAGGGCTTGGAAGAGCGAGTCGCTCAGTCCGCAGGAGAAGATGGGATCCAGCAGTCGCTCTACGCTCTTCGTGAGCGCTTGTCCCACGGCTGCTGCAATCATGCTGAGACACTGGAATAGTGGGGCCTCGTTCGTGGCTGCCCTGTTCTTGGCTTTTGCCGTCAATCCTTCCTGGATGAAGCCCAATATGCCCTCGAGGTACGGAGAGATGGCAACTCCGACGGCATTTGCAACCTGGCCGATCGCCACGAAGGCCTTGTCGCGATCGCGGTCCCTCCGTATGAGTCCCTGCAGGTGCACCATGCACTGGTGGAGGTACTTGGCAGCGAATTCAGTGGGCGAGTAACTGGCGAGGCGTGGGATGATCAGGACGACCTCTCTCCGGACGAGGGTGTCCCTATGCTCGCGGTACTTGAGGACCGTCTCAGCCGTCTCCTTGAAGCGTGCTTCGTTCATAAAGTATGCGCTCTTGTCCAGCAGCTCCTTCATGGTGAGCAGAGAGCCGTGGATAGCTTCGTTGGTGCCAATGTTGAATCCGCGGAAGATCTCCTCGTACACCTTGCCGAACCACAGCTGGCGCATGGCCGAGTCGCGCGGGGAGATGATCTCGAAGCAGGCACTGATTGCCTCTGCGGCCGACTCCCTGATGAGCACCTTGGGGTCGCGGAGGGCGACCCAGATGACCTCGAAGATCTGTGCAATCCATTGGTACATGAGCGTGGGCGAGTTCTTGGCCAGCTCGCGCAAGATGAGCACGGCAGCGAAGCGGCGGTTCTCGAGGCGCTCCAGCTGCAGCCATTCCAGCGCGCCCTTGACCTCGGCCTCGACCAGCTCGGCCGTGAGGGTGCCACCGGGCTTCGCAAGGCGTCCGAGGGCTTTTGCGGCGACCACCATGGACGTCGTGTCCTGGCCGCGCATGACGGCGCGGAGATAGGAGGCGAAGCGCGTCGTCTTGGTGCCGGCATCGTCGCCGCGGAAGTCGATCAGGGCGTTGAGCGCGTGGATGCCGCCGATGCGCTCGTTGGAGTCGTTCCCGCCGACGATGAGGCTCGAGATCTTGCCGTAGACTTCGCCGTAGAAGCTGGTGAAGACGGCCGGCGCGAGTTCTGGCAGTGTCAGTGGGCGGGCGCTGGGGGCGGGGGCCTGCAGTGGCTTGTTGCTGTGCGGGCGGGCTGCTGCTCACCTCGATGCGCCGCCTCGACCGTCTGCCGCAGGTTGTGCGCGCCCTTTTGTCTGATGTCATCGTGTCTGCGGCCAGTCAGCGGCCAATGCCGGGTGTGAAGGCTGTCGCGTGTGGGAGCTCCCTCACCTGGAGCGGAGCTCTTGGACGATGCGGTCCAGCGCCGACGACAGCGCGCTCTGCTGCGCCATTGTGTCTGCTTCACCTGAGGCGAGCGGCAGAAGAGGAGGGCAGCTGCAGGCCTTCCATAGGCAGGAAGACGCAGTGTTGTGTTGGTTTGGTATGGATTGGACGAGGCATTCGCGGTGCTCGAAAGTTACCCACCAGCACGACCGGGGTACAGGCCAAGAAGTGAGTGTGGGTCCTCCCGCTCACCGAGCTCCCCATTCGGCAGCACTTGTGACGACGAAGCACCTCACTCTCACGGCTCACGACCTGGGCTGGCGGCAGTCGGTACCCCAAAATGAGACGGACTCCGCTATTTTTCTACTATTAAAAGGCTTCTTGACAAACGTAGGCCGTAGTAAGATGCATCGATTGGGTGCTCTCTGGAGTAGGATATCACAGGTCTAAGAGAGTATTTGATACCAATAGTGCTTGCCTCCCTTCTCAAGCATCGTGCCTTCATCGCAGCCCTCACCCAATCACACCCTGCGCAGCAGCCCCAATCGCACCAGCAATATTGCCAAAGAAGATGCTCTTGAGAATCGTCTCGCCCTCGCCCACCGCCCACATTCCCGCTTCACTAAGCTTCTTCCTCCAATAGTGCCTCTCCTCCTCGCTCAGCTGCTCCCACTGCTTCGCCTCTGTGTGTTTCCTAACCACCTCATCAGTGCTCTCGTGCACCTCGGTGCTAAGCTCGTTGCCTTCGGCACCGTGATGAATGACCAACGCCTTCTGCTGAGTTGATGCGTCAGGCGAGGCATGGTGGGGCATATGCAGATGCAACAGATCCTGGATGCGGTGTACGGTCTTCATCGTGGGTGTGTTTGCATTGTTGAGGGCTGCTTGGTGTCGCTTGTCCCGCGCAAGCTCGCCCATAGGCTTGTACTGTGAGCCCGCATTCTGGAGGCTGCGTGGTACGATGTGTCTTGTCAGCTCGCCGTGCGGGTCCAGGAAAGACTGTATCATCAGTGCTACTACGCCGACGACCATAGCTATGACGAGGTATGTAGCGGCGCTGTACAGAATCCTTGTTTGCGCCGTCTGGAGCACATAACGCCCTCCGTACGGTTGCAGCTCAAATGTCTCGACTGAGATGGTGTTTCCGAGCGATGTGGAGGCCAGACGGAGGTACTGCGGTCCTGCCTTTTGGTCTGCAGGCTGGTCTGGGGGAGCCACAGGCTTGTGGAAGGGCGAGAACACTGCCTTGGTCATCTGAACCTCATGGACCTGTCTGATGTCAGTGCTTTTCTTCCCGCCTAGTGCTAAGAGCGTACGTTGTCGTAGGTCGCATAGCGGTGAAATGAACTCAATGAGTTCCTTGAGCGGCCGTGGAAATCTATCGAGTAAACGTGCAGCGAGATGTCGATCGCGGCTATAGCAATAGCGATCTGATACGCTCCTGAGGTGTCAGGATCTAGGAGCACGGCGTCCATATCTGTTGCTGCCTTCACACTCTTGGGCAATGTCTTCCGCAGCACGACGCTCGCCGGGCCCTCCTCGTACATGTGCACAAGCAGCAATTCTACGCCTGTCCGGCTGGGCTTGTTGACCAACAGGAGCAAATGCTCAGGTGTCAGCCACCGTATGCATCGCAGTTTGGAACGCCCCGTCTTCTTTCCGAGGTCTGGTAGTGGGATGGAGTAGAGCTTCCGGCGGGCGTCCTTGGGCTTGGTCTGCGTTGTGCTGATGTTGTGGACAATTACATCGTAGTCGAGCACATAAGCAAGCTCGAATTGACCGTCTCCCTTGTCGAAGATGTCAAGGTCGTTGGCCTCTTCGCCCTTTGCGAGCTTGATGCGCTGCAGGATGTCTTGCGGGTCCCGGGGCTTGTTTGATGTTGCGCTGAAAACCACAATCTCGTTTTCGTCGCCGGCTAGACTGGAGGCGATTGCGCCGATTCGCCGTGCGGGTGCGCTTGCCGCGGTCCTCTGTGGTGGTGACAGACGGATGAGTCGCTGGTATCCCTCCTTCTTCGCGTTGACGTCGTGCACCGTTGCGAAGAGCTTCGCCTTGCTCAGATACGAGATGTTCGCATCTGCACCGTCGGTCGCAATCTTCCCCTTAGGAAGCTTGACCTCAAAGGCGCGGAAGTGCTCGTTGTTGTCCCTGGCGCGGTCCTCTTCGCTGCTGTTGACTCCAGCGTAGAGCAACAAGCCGTCCTTGGTCGCCAGATTTGCGAGACATGTCACCGAGTCGTCCGTGGAGGCTTCGATTTCGGCGATGGGCTCAACAGTAGGCGCGCGTGTTGCAAAGTCGAAGAGTGTGATCTTGTTCTTCACGCCGTGTCTCCCCCCGCCGCCTCCACCTCCTACTGCGAGTACGCCGGGTCTGCTGGTCGCGAAGCTGGCGGCAAAGATGGGATAGGAAGCTGCGGGAGTCAGTGCTGGCTCACGTGCTTGGCGCCGTCATCTGCGACCACTGACTTTGGGCTTTCGAGATCGTAGGGCGCGACATGATGGAGCTCGGGGTGATGCGCCGCGCTGCCTCGGAGCTGTGAGATTATCTGTAGGGTGACGTAGGTTCTGGAACACTAGAGAGTGAGACCAGAGGTGCGCGAGGATAGGGTCGCAAACTATTCTAATGGCAGAGAAGAATGAGGTAATGTGTTGCAGAACTAGACTACGACTCGCGCGGTCTTGTTGACGTTTGGTCTGTCCACGTTGCGGGTTGCCGCGCAAGCGCAAGCGCAAGCGTCATTCATGATCAGAGGTCCAGGTCAAGCATTGCGCCAGGGCTCCCGCTTCGCTTATCAGCACGCTTTCGCCTTTTCGTGTAGGACCATGCAGGCAACTGCTGCATGTAGTGAAGAAAGTGATGCAAGTCACAAAATACTTTATCCTTCTAAGCCTATAACAGAGTGCACCTCGCTGCCCATCAGCTGGTCACTTCGCCTCATCTCATCGACTGATCGCGTGGTCGCCCACTTCCACTATACCTACCCTGGCTTTTGCCTTTTCTGCTCGTTCCTACCCATATCCTCCTCTTCCCAAAGGATATCCTCTGCCCTAGACAAGACACGTACGCCGAATCAACCCAACCGCCTGAGGCATCCACCGAACCGTCTTTATCAACAAAAAACGCCAGGGGGGTGTGCCACATAATGCTCGCTAAACGAAGAAAACGGAAATGGGAATCCAATGCCTTTAAAGAAAGAGAAGCTATCTATGTTCGTTTGGTTGATGGGTAGCAAGCCCCATCTTCTGACGAGATTCCGTGAACATGTCACAGCCATCCTACTGCTGAGGCAAGCCGGGCTGGCCGTTGGCTGCTGCGGCGGCGGCCGCTGCCTGGGCCTGTGCAATAACGTCGGCCTGGTGAACAGCGCCCTGGACCACTTGCTGCTCCTCGGGATTGAGGTTCTTGGTAAGATTCTCGTACAGCGCGGGCTGCTCTTGTTGAAGTTCTGTGTCCTGTCAGTTTTGTTACGCTCCTAAGATCCACAAGACTTACGGAGCAGGGCGTGCTTGAACATGGCGTACGGCTCGACCTTGTCCAGAGGTGTTTCGAGAAGGCTCTCCTCCTCGAGCTCGTCATCGTCGTCGTCGTCATCGACACCGCCGAACTTCTGAGCCTCTTCATTCAGGAACTCAAGGTAAGCCGCGCTCTCGTCCTTGATCTCCTCTTCGTCGGCTTCGTTGTTCCAGTCGGCTTCTTGTTCCCATTCCTCGTCTTCCTCATCATCCTCGTACTCGTTGGCGAAGTCGAAGTTGTCTTCCCTCTTAGCCTCCTCGCGGTTCTTGAGGGCGGCCGGCAAGGTCTGGAACAATCGCACAACACCCTGCAGCAAGCGTGGCCATCCCTGCTGGACGCTGACAGGCACGCTCTGGGCGTTCAAGGTGAGAAGTGCGCAGATAGCGGAGATGCACAGCTTCTTGTCGTGAACTCTCGTAAAGTTGTCGATGCTAGAGAACCACAAGCTGAAGAACTTGTTTGTCCAACCATTGCCTTCGAGGACATGGAGAGCAAGGGCAGGGTTGTAGTAGATGCTGTTGATGATGACTTCCATCAAGTGGATGCGAAGGGACTTTACCTTAGGCTCATCGTTAGTCAGCACTTGCATAGCAAGCGAAAGGAACTCAGGGACGTAGTCATCGACATGACCGCGCATGTTAAGCATGATGATTTCAGCAAGCTTGCATCCGCAGATGCGGTCAACACCTCCAACCTTGTCGTCCTTGAAGATGGTGCGAACCATGTCGACCATAGCGTCAAGGTAAGCCCGGTTCTGGACGAGGGTCTGGGTTCCGTAGTTGACAAAGTTCTCCAGAGCAGGCAGCATGTCTAAATAAAGTCAGCCAAAGCAGCTGGTCACATGTATCGACGACCTTACCTTCGAGGTAGAGTTCGGCGCCAGCCTTGAATGTCCTGTGGATAAGCTCGAAAGCTTGCCACATGGTTGGCGAGATGCTCTTGGCAGCGAATGTGCAGCTGTCGATGATCTCGAAGACCTCGTTATACAAGTCTATGAAAAGATTAACATGTGATTTCTTGCGGCTGAGTCGATGATATCGCATACCGTAGAGCTTGTTCTCAAGCGTGATCGTGATGACAGGCATGAGAATAGTCTCGAGGTGCAGAAGAACGTCCGGTGTGCTCTCGAGCGTGAGAATCAGGGTACCGATGGTCTGCAGAACGCCAAGGGCTGTTATGCTCTTCTCGTCCAAGAAGTCGCCGTATTCGCTGTCATCGCCCTTCTCCTGGTTCCTCGACACGAGCTCACGGACGATGCGGAGATAAGTATCGCGGAGCTGTTCACTGAGAGCGACCGCAAACGGCGTCAATTCTGGTGCGAAGACCTCAACGAAGTCCTCCATAACATTGGCAAGGGCGTCCACATCGACCTCATTTGCCAACTTGAGAAGCTGCTGCATGACCTGGGGGATATTCGTCTTCATGTTGGTTCGAATAACGTCGTGACGGATCAGGGGCTGAAGAGCAAGAGCGGCGGCTACGCGGACAGGGAGACAAGGGTCTGCCATGCACTCGAGGATGTTGCGGTAGATGATGATCAGGTTGTTGGGATCCTTGAAGTCGAGCTGCTCGAACTTCTCAAGGGTGTCGCAGGCGCGCGCACGGAGGAAGCCCTGCTGAGCACGGAACTCGGGGAAGACATGGCGGACGAAGAAGTACTCGACCTGGTCGGCGATGGGACTCTTCTTGCCCAGAATGACACCAGAAAGTGTCCCAATCATGCGCAGCGCGCCCTCCTTTTCTCTGGGGTTCTTCTCGCCCTCTGGTGCAGCCTCGTATCGGTTGACAACCTCGTTGATGTAGTTGAGAATAGTGAAAGTGGTCTTCCTACGGCTCTTTGTGAGTGTGACCAAGAAATTTGTAGCAGCAACATCAGGCGCGGTAACGTCTTCGTAAAAGTTGAGCTTGCGATGCAGATATTCCTGCGGCTCCTCGTCGAAAAGCTCGATATCCTCGTCTGATTGGCAAAGAACCGGGAAGATCAGGTGGGAGATGAGGTTGTCGGTGTGGGGCTTGAGTAGAGTCCACATGGACTTGGGCTTGATGCATTCGTCCAAGAAGTTCAGGGTGTAGTACAGACTGGCCTTCGAGAGCCAGACTTGCTTTCCAACCCACTTCTCGATCTGCTGGAGGTAGATCTTGAGGATCTCGGGGGCGAAGTTTGCGATGAAGTTCTTGGCAACCTCGGTGTAATCGACTTCGTTGTTTTTGCCCAATGCAGATGGGTTGCCGTATCTGTGTCGATTAGCTCGCGTTCCTTGACCCACATATGCAGCACGC
Source organism: Didymella arachidicola (assembly GCA_016630955.3). Classification (NCBI taxonomy): domain Eukaryota; kingdom Fungi; phylum Ascomycota; class Dothideomycetes; order Pleosporales; family Didymellaceae; genus Didymella; species Didymella arachidicola. Next base: position 1,086,351 of record CM049986.1, read on the forward strand.
ACCTGACGTAAAGGCGATTCAAGTTCGCGTATGACCACTTCTTTGCTTTCCACCAGTGGTTGACCTCACGCTCGTCCAGGTCCTCGACCATAGATGCCTCTGGTGGCTCTTTGCCGACAACCGTCAAGAAGAGTGTGCACCATCCGACCATAGTCTGCTGTTCGCGGAGAGAGGCGGGGAGGTCGAACTATGTCCCTGTCAGCGCTTTTTGTCATTTTCTTTCAGCTCTGATTTCTTACGTAGATGGCGTGCTTGTAGACCTTCAGCACAGTGCGGAGGATCTCTCCAGCCTCCAGGCTTGTCTCGCCGGCCAATGAGTTGCCAATGTTCAGCAATTGCGGGAAGGACATGGCGACAATCTTGTCAAAGTCTGCCCTGTTCTCTCCAGACTTGAACCGGTAGATCTTGCAGATGGCCAACAGACACTGCACACCGGCGAAGACGGACGCAATATCTCCAGCATTCAGCAGCTGGATGGTGATGTCGAGGAAGTTGGGCCATTTTGACGGGAAGTCGTATGCGAGGATCTTCTGTAGGGTGGGGATGAGTTGTAGGCGAATCTGCGGCGGCGAGGCAACGAGGACAGGGACGAGGCGGTCGCGGAAAGATGTCTTCTCGTCCTCGGGGATCGGCTTGGCCTGGCTATACTCCTCCACCGGCGACCAGCCCTTGGAGACACGGTTCTTGAGGTAGACAACAGCTGCATCACGCGTCAGCTCACGAGGCCTTGGAATAGAATACTTGCGCCGCCTTACTCGACAGTCGGATCGCAGGCTCCTGTTCCCGCTCGAGCACGTTCAGCAGCCCGTCGGTGAAGCCTGGTTGCTCCTCGGCCTACACGTTTGTCAGTGCCCGCCAGGATGCGCCGATTGCCAGTGGCACACGCACATGCTTCAAGTCCAGCTCAGCTTGCTGGCGAATCGCAGCATTAGGATCGAGCGTGGCCTGGATGCGGTCACGAAGGCCCGCAGCGTCCATGGTCGCGATAAGAAGGTGCGGCGGCGTAAGTGTGCCTCGTGCAGCTGTCCGATCGAGGGTTCAGGGTCGGTGCGTGCGGTATGGGTGGTGGTGGGGGTAGCAGGTTACGGCGGAGGCCTGAGCTGCACGCTTTGCTTCCAGCACGGCAGGGCAGGATTAATGGCGTGGAAAATAGTGCGTAGAAACAACACGCTTATGTGTGTCTCGAATTCTGCGCCCTTACGACTTGCGTCCGGCTTGTGGCAGGCGAGAGAGAATGCGTTTCTCCCCTCCTCAAAAAGTTGGTGGGTCTTGACGAGGCTTCTCTCAAAGGCGCTAGCTTGCCGGCGCGGTGAGGGCACAACGTGGCTGGGGCGCAACAACACGAGCCAGCGCCATCTGTCACTGGCTGTAGTAGACTTTGGTGCATGAGAGTGATTTCTATATCTCTTGTTGCGCGTTGTCTGGGGTTCATCTGACAGAAGGTCTCCAGCATGAATCCAAGCGCAGCAACTGCTCTATAGTCAACAACGTCGCAGGACCCCTCAAAGTGTGTCATGCCACGTTTTCCATCTGCTCTTGCCCCGCGGTTGAGATCGGTAATCGGTACCTGCAGGGTGCAAGTCATGGTGCACACCTTCTGTCAGATGAAGCTACACAACGCGCAACGAGATCAAACAATCTCAAGCGGGAGACTACATGGAAGAGCAGGAGTTTGTCGGAGGCTTTCATATGTAGTGGGACCAGACTCTGTGAATGGGCGCACATGTGACATCGACTCATGAAAGGACAAGCTTAGGAAAACAGTATTCGGTTGGGAATGCCGTTGCAGTATGATGCCAGCATTTTCCTGCAGGACTTACTTCTTCTATGGAAAAGCAATGTCTGTCGCCTATGTCCGGTAGACATTGCTTGTTATCCACCATAGACCTCGATATTCAACCCATCTGCAGAGACATGCATGGCCGCCAACTGCAGGCAACTGAGACATGGTCAAAGACCACCACCGTCACCAGCAGCTCAAGACAGCGAGGGTACGTGGCGACCTCCCAGTCGATAGCATACCTGGGTAATATATTTTTCATGGTTCGACACCGCCACTCTGCACACGTAGAAGGCCTGACAGCGGTTGCAGCCTTGCACGACGTTCGATGGCCACAGCACCAGCGATCATGGCTTCCACATGGGCGTCAAATCTCCGTCACTGCATTCCACCTACATATGTATGCAGACTCGCTCCATGCTGTGCACTTGCTGACATCACATTACAACGCTCGCTCTGCCTTACATACAAGGCTCATTTCACCTGCAGGTGTCAGTAAAGCCGATCGGCATCTAGCTCACAGTTGTACCACCTCGGTTGCCTACGACGACCTATCAAGACATGTCTTTTCAGCCACTCGCTCACACAAAACGTTGAGTCGCCTCATTACCTAAATCTGCAAGAAGGTTTTACTGACGTTCATGCCGTGCCTGTCACATCGATCCTCGTGTCAGCCATGCGCGCTACGGCTCCAGACTTGCATTGATGATCCATGTGTATAATACATGCCGTGTATGTTATGCCATTGTCGACACGTCTCCTGGGGTGTCGCCCAAGATCCATGTCCGCATGAAGTCTCGCACCTTCAAGGATGAATCTTGGGTTTCTGTGGGTTTCTTCGGCATCCTTAGGCCTCAAGCCAAGCTCGGCATCAACACGCAGTCCCGAAACACACTTACGGTTCACCAACACCGGCGCTTGCAGATCCGTGTGAAACATCGTTCCGGCTTACAGATACAGACTCGCACAGTTACAGATGTCGCTGTTCCACCCGTTAGCCTACAGATCACGATTGCAAACAAGCATGCATGTCCATGTTTGCGAACGGAAGCGAACAAAACGTACCGTTTGATGAGTTCCTGGCATGTCCCCATTTTCTGGAACAAAGTTGGGTCGCCGATGATTCGCGCTGCGTTCTTGACCTCGCGACACGTCTCATCCAGACGCGTAATGACCCGCACGATGGTGCCCTCCATGACATCCGTCAGGTCTGTAATGCGGTTGAACGACATACCACGGGCCCACTCGTAGACCACCTCAACCATGCCAAAGCGAGGCTTTGATACAAAGTCGTTGGAGTCGTCGGCAGAGAGGATGACCTGGTGTTCGGTCTGAACCTTATTGACCTTCTCGGAAATCTCCACAATTTTAGCGACCCCACGTTCGAGTGACTTGGTCAATGTAGCCTCGGTGTCGGTCTTTTCTTGGAACACAAAGGCAGACAGTAGGGCGACGATTTCTTCGGGCTCATACTCGGCTAGGACGTTCTCGAGGACGAGCTCAGTGAGGACAAGCTCGTCAGCGGAGTGGATCTGATTTTGCATGTGAGCGACGGAATGAAGCAGGGATCAGTGAACTCACCTCGCATGCCACCTTGCCCTTCAACTCTACTCGTGAACCTTCATCAATGAAGCCGAGTTCGCGAAGCACCTGTATCCTCTGCTCGTAATCGGGGAGCAGCTGAAGATTCTGGTCGGACATGAGTTGGCGGATAGCAAGGATATTCTCCTTGATAACCCATTGGTCGTGTTCCATTGAGAACTTATCTGTTAGCACATGTCAAGCTCGATAGGCATGAGCGAACTTACATGTTTCATGAAGTTGGGACACTGCAGACACTCCTTGTGTACAGCATCCTGGCCTTGCTTACGTCTTGCGTCCTGAGTCTCACGGAACTGAAGGTTCTTGATACGGCTGTAGTCGTACTCATCCCAATCTTCGTAGTTCCAAGATGTGCACAGAGGGATGAACTGGTCTTGTGCCAGCTTCATCAGATCCTTCTTCTTGGTGAGGTTCTGAGTCGTCTCGGGTATGTCGATTGTAGTCTTTGTGAAACACTCAACATCGTTCAGAGGGATATATGCGGTCTTTAGAATCATGTACTTTGGGCTTGTTGGCAAACTGCGGAAGAATCTCGCAAACTCCGCAACGTAGGGAAGCAGATCATCAGGCTTTCGTTCTAGATTTTGTGCAATCTCTAGGACTTTGACAGTAGGCTCGTTGCCTTTGCTCGGTCCATCTTGGAGAAGCATACCCACCGTGCGCATGTTGTCTTTCTTATAGACAATGAGTCGATGCTTGCTGAACACACGGCGACCCAATGGATTGCCGAGAAGACTGAGATGTGTCTCATTCGTAAGTTTCTTGTAGTCTTCACATGCTTGATGGCATGCTTCTAGATCGACATCGCAGATCTTGCAGGGCTCACGCTTGACTTTCTCCAGATCAGCTTCTGAGAGCTTGACTTTTTTTTCGTGTTCTGGGAGCAAAGCCTGAGTAGCATTCTCACTGAAGCTGCGCTTGATCATCTCCTCGATCTTCAGGGCTTCGACACGCAGCAGATTCAGCATCATGTTGTAAGTCAGCCTGAACTGCGATCGCAGTTTCGTCGGCTCTCCCAACATCATCTGTCGCAGCCGCGCCGCTGGTGGCGCTTCATCGGCACCTGGTGCGCAGATGATTACTGTTCCAACAGTGTCAAGACCTCTTCGCCCAGCACGTCCAGCCATTTGTGTGTACTCGCCAGGGAGGAGATCACGGAACTCCCTCCCGTCGTGTTTTCGGAAGCCGGAAAATACGACGGTCCTGGTCGGCAGGTTGAGACCCATGGCAAAGGTCTCTGTTGCGAAGAGCACCTTGACAAGGGTTTTTGCGAACAATATCTCCACAACCTCCTTGACGATTGGTAGCATACCACCATGATGGACGGCGATACCTCGGCTGAGTAACTCTCGGAGCTTCTTGATCTGTGGTAAGTCACGGTCCTCGAGACTCAGTCTGGCCAAAGACTTCTCGATGGTCATATGGATAGCGCTCTTCTCAGCAGCCGTGCAATAGTCGATATTCGACAATGCATCCGCGTTTTCCTCGCAGCGTTTTTTCGAAAAAACGAAGATACATGCTGGAAGCAACTCCTTTTGTCGCAGATGTTGAATGAGGTGCACCCAGATATTTCGGTCTTGAGCGGCTGTGGTTCGGCCACCACCGCGACCTGTCCTAGCAATATTGCCATGGCCCCGACTAGCCGGCGGTCCGCCGCCACGTCCGCCGGCACCACCGCGGCCACCATTCTGCTGGCCCCGTCCGCGCTGGTTTCGTCCGCCCCTTGCAGGGGGACTGCCACGACCACTACCGCCCCTCCCTACTGGCGCATCCTTCGCGACTGGAGGCGCTTTGACCTTGTCTTTGCCCGAGAGTGCATCGTTCGCGTCCTTCCATCCATTGTCGATGAACTTTTTGTCGGCCGAGACTATCTTATGCATACCCTTGCCGGCCCACAAGTAGTGTTCAAGTGGAATAGGACGCTTGGGCGTTGAGATAACGTAGATGTCTTTCTTCTTGGTTCTTCCAACCCACGATGCAAATTCGTAGGTATTGGGCACAGTAGCCGAGAGCAGAATGAGCGTCACATGCTCGGGAAGCATGATGATCACTTCTTCCCAGACTACACCGCGCTCCAAATCGTTGACGTAGTGAACCTCATCAAAGATGACAAATTCGACATCTCTGATAAGATCTGCTCCCCGATACAGCATACTTCGGAGAATCTCTGTGGTCATGATGAGACAACTAGCCTCTGGTCTGATTTGCACATCTCCAGTAAGAATGCCAACATCATCGAACGTCTGGCGGAAGTCACGGAACTTCTGGTTGCTCAGTGCTTTGATGGGCGAGGTATAGATCGCCTTGGTCATGTGCTTTGCAGCGAGCGAGATGGCGTACTCGGCAACAACAGTCTTTCCAGCAGAGGTATGGGCCGCAACAAATACAGAGTCGCCGTTCTCCAGATGGTAGACAGCCTCCTTCTGGAATGTATCCAACTCGAAGGGATACTCGCGCGCCATTTCTGGCACAAGCTCCTTAAAATTTGTGATATCTCGATTGACGTCGACCATGTGCGCCCACTCTCGCCCGCCTTTCCTGTTAGCTATGGCGAGCTGGGTATGAGGCGCAAGAGCTGGGAATTCGACTGGTAGGAGTGCATCAATCTCTTCTTCTCCAGGAGTCTGAATTCCTGCGTCTCTTGACTCCACTCCATTGAGCTCGACGCCGTCCACGGCATCATCATCATCGTCTGCATCGGCATCTTTAACGGGCGCCGCCGCTTCACCGAGCGTATCCTCCACCTCTTGCGCAGCCTTCCCGTCTCCAGTTGACTTGTTCTTGAAGTCTAGCCCGCGAGTAAAACCTGGTGGGATCTCAAGCAGACCGCCTTCGGCGCTGAAGTTGATCACACGATCGAGGCCTCCAGTCTTTTTCGGGTTGGCATCCTCATATCGCGTGATCGCTTCATCCTCGATAGCTGCGATGGCCTCGACACCATCAAGGCCACCCGGCGCAAACGGAAAGAAGCCTGCAGCACCACGGACAAATTCGGCTCTGTTCGCTGGCTTTCTCAAGAGTGACGTGGAATTCTTTGCCGTTGCTGAGTTTGCCGGAACGGTGACTTCCTTGTATCCTGTCACACGACCTTCCAGACCTTCACGGGTGAAGCGAATGATGGTACGGGTCTGAGTTGGGGCGATCTGAAAAAGGCTGCGGTAATTGGTTGGTGTCTCCCATCGTTGCTGCAGCTGGTTCAACCACTGTGTGTTGAACGAACGCGAAGGCGTCAGAAACTGATCTTCTAACTCTTTCTTGATTACTTCTTTCGTTTTCCTCTGTCGTTTGGGAGGTCGTTGCTCGCCGGTAATAGAGTCGATCCGGCCCTGGTCCTGCGCTATATCATAGCTCAGACGCAGCTTCTCTAACTCTCCAGCGAGAGCCTCCATGTTTACGTGCGGGAGGCGGGGTTGAGTGCACCCCAGGTGTTGTGGCGCGTGGTGTCGAAAATCGATGATGACGTTGTCAATGTTTGTCTTCGTCGCGCTTAGTCGGTGGAAACTGACGTGCCCTGCTACCTAATTGGGGTTAGCGCCGTGTTGCCCGTTTCCAACCAAGTCAAGTCCGCATCACATTCTCCCTCTACTCGCGATATTTGGTCTCTTCCTCCTGTGTAAATATCTTGCTCTTACCCTTAGAAACGGCGTATTGTCCTGCCGAGCCGAATGTGACCGCGCTGAGGTTACAGCTCAATTTTGGTGTTCTTGAACGGATAGTGCGCCCTACCTAGCGTAGACATCATATGAATTCCGCAGTAATTAACGTAGTTTACAAGCGAGTCGCGCACCCCACCAAACTTGAGCACCTCTTTGATCTCGACGTACAATGGCTCAACGCAGTGCTACTCAGATAACCTCAAATGAAGCAGATATTCAGCTTGCTATCTTGTCTATTACTTCTGGTCAATTACACGCTAATCGACGCGCTGCTAATACCTACAACGTTGCTGAATCTACACTGCGCAGCCGACGCGCTGGTGTACCTGCCCGACGCGATTGCCAGCCTAACTCAAGGAAGCTCACTCAGGTAGAAGAGGAGGTGATTGTTACCCATATACTTGACCTTGACTTGCGTGGGTTTGCGCCCACGTACGCAGCTGTACGTGATATGGCTAATAGACTGCTGGCTGCGCGCAGCGCTGGTGAGGTTGGGCAGAAGTGGCCTGCCAACTTTGCTAAGCGTACAGACAGTCTTACGACGCGTTTTAATCACGCATATGATAGGCAGAGAGCTCTTTGTGAAGATCCAGTCTTAATCAAGAAGTGGTTCGAGCTGGTAGAGCAGACAAAGATCAAGTACGGCATCTGTGATGATGACGTCTGGAACTTTGACGAGGCAGGCTTTATGATGGGCAAGATCACGACGCAGCTTGTCGTGACAGGGTCAGAGAGAAGAGGCCGGCCAAAGGCTCTTCAGCCTGGCAATCGTGAGTGGGCAACGTTGATTGCTGGTATCAATGCTGCTGGCTGGTCTATCCCACCATTCATCATCTTAACTGGCCAGTACCACCTCTCTGCCTGGTATGAAGACACAGCAATCCCACGCGACTGGGCGATCGCAGTCAGCGACAACGGCTGGACTACCAACGAGCTAGGAGTAGAGTGGCTAGAGCACTTCAACGCTCATACAAAGGCTCGTACAGTAGGAGCACGTCGGCTGCTCATCCTTGATGGCCATGAGAGCCACCACTCTCTTAAGTTCCAGGAGATCTGCAAGGAGAACAATATCTACACGCTCTGCATGCCGCCTCACTCATCTCACCTTCTCCAGCCTCTTGACGTTGGCTGCTTCTCGCCATTGAAGCGCGTGTACAGCCGTGAGATTGAGAGGCTGATCCGCGACCATATCAACCACATCACCAAGCTTGAGTTCCTCCCAGCTATCAAGGCAGCGTACGATCGATCACTCACGTCTACCAATATCTGCTCTGCCTTCTCTGGCGCAGGGCTTGTCCCTCTTTATCCAGATGTTGTTCTATCAAAGCTTGACGTACAGCTGCATACACCAACGCCACCAGCAGCCCTGATAGAGGCTCTGTGGGAGGCTCGTACACCAAGCAACGTACGTGAGCTTGAGGCTCAGTCAAGCCTAATACGTGAGCGCGTACGTAAGCATAAGAGCTCGTCGCCAGCCTCAATTATTGAAGCAATAGATCAGCTTAAGAAAGGGGCAGAGGTGATAATGCTGTCTGCTGAGCTAATGCGCGATCGGATCACCAACCTTGAGAAGGCAAATAAGGCAGCGTCTGCGCGTAGGCAGCGCAAGAGAAAGCGTATACAACACCAAAGAGTATTAACAATGGGAGCTAGAGAGGATATACTCGCTCAACGTGAGGCTGAGCAGCAGACTGCTCGTGAGAAGCGTCAGACAGGAGAGCAATCAGGCCTCAGCCGCCAGGCTCTGGCGCGCTGCAGCAAGTGTAGAGAGACTGGACACAACGCGCGTACGTGCAAGAAAGACACTATAGCTACTGCTTAATCTACTGCTTTAATCTCTATATATTATACTGTTGCGTTGTTGAGATATACGTCTAGAGAGGTGGGCAAGTTTGGTGGGGTGCGCAGCTCGCTTGCGTGCGCAGCTCGCTTGCCACCTACGTTATAACTTATTAGAATACAAAACAGAATATCAGCGTCGCACGGCCGAAGGAACCGCACCATCTACTTCGGCCCCACTTCTACTTCCAATTTCGCTCCATCTCCATTATTCTCTTTTCATCTACTAGGACGATTGGCTGGCACATCCACGTGGTGTCCTGGGGCTGGTCAGCGAAGCTAAGACCAGCCAGTTAGTAGATAGGAATTTACTATGATATCAGGCATAAGTAGTGTAGGTGGGTTACGGCGTGGCGGATGACTACAGGCAGTGTATTGAAACTTTTGCTAGCTTAGATAGGACCGATGGAGTAAGTCAGCATTTAAAGCTGCTGCTGTTATACACAACTGTTACGAAAGCCTGCTGCATATTCAATCCGCACCTAGGCTGCGCGACCCATCTACACTACTTATGCCTAATAATCCAGTATACCTATGAGCTCATCAGGCCAATCTTTGCATCACTCCCTCCTGACGTATCTGGTACAATGATGCTGAATCAACGACTCCATCCAGTAAGCGCAGATGGTGAATTGCATCGCCATGGGACCTGATATCCACGTCACGTAATGTTTCCTTCTCTAAACGTAGATAGCAAGGACTAGGGTTAACCTTTTTTCAGGCCTCAACATCATCATCACTAAGCTCAAGATCCCATGTACCACGCCAGGTAAGTCTAGCCATGACACTTGCATCATGTTTCTGATAAATTACCGCACAGGCGTGTCTCGGTTCACTGTTCCAGAGCACCATGGTTTTGAGTTGCGGCATCTTCAGCGCAGCCAAACTGGCATTTCGCAGTAGTGTATAGACATGTCGATGAGGAACAGTCCGGGCTAGTGTGGATGATGTGAGAATTAGCGGCTGCAGGAGATTCCAGGTACATGGCAGCTGCTGGGATGAGGCGAAGAATTGCTGGGCATCGATCATGTATGAGATAGAAAGGTGCTCCAGATATTGACTTCTGGCGGCCAATGCTTTGGCTAGCTGGAGATCCACAGTTTAGGTAGTTTCGACGTGCTGGTCTAAATGCGGCCTGGCGCTATTTAGTGCCAGTGTAGGTTGGTTGTTGAAGTGCTTGAAGATAGATACTCTCTTGACGTTTTTTGGAACGCTGCACTGGAGCAAGAGGGCTAGTTGTATCAAGACGTCAGAAGGAAATGGATACGTATTTGATATCTCACACAAGGTTATGACATGGGGTAAAACGTACCATGTGCACGTACAATCTCGCAGTGATTTTGCCGAACACGCCATAGCTCATAGACTATACTTTCTCGCCGTGGGAATCTCTCACACAAGGCCTTCATTACTTCTGGAAACAGCTGATGTCGGAGCTATCGATGTATGCAGAAGCTTGTAACGACATGAACGATGGGGAGATTTTGGGGAACGTTCAAGCAGAGTGGAGAGAAGAGGCGCATAATACCGGAAGGACCGGGAGTCTCAACCTGCTGACCATCAATCGAGCCATGCTTTGGATCGTGCCATTTGATAGCTTTCTCCTGCTGGGTCCAGCCTCTTGTGTCTTCATGTCCAGGTCCAAAACAGTAGTTCTTGAACCAATGTCGGGAGTCACTCGGTGAGGATGCGCTCAGCTCGAGTGTCAACTGGCCCGTAGGCTCCTATGTACTCAGGATAGAAAAGAACTTTAAAGCAGCTCTCCGAAAAACGGTAGACTTATGACTGGACATGGAGTCGTTTTGTTTGCAAGAGCGACGGGTGTATCGAGGAAGGTCGATATTGAGACAGATGTGCTAGTCTTAGTGAGTGGTTCAGATCTGGGCTTTGGCCGATCCTGGCCTAGACTACGGCCAGATTCCGCGCACTCAGAGCGAGCTCATGCTGCACAGCTAAAGCTCTAGGATGACTTGATATAATTTAGTCTTTGATCAGTTTAACACGGTAGGAGCTCGGCGGAAGCAGAATCGTCGCTTTACTGTGTAAGGGTACACAGTAAGTCACTGTCGTGGGTGAAAAAGCCCCACATGCGGGGTGCGCAAAGGAGCGTCATACATACAGGAGCCGTGCACTACTCCACCAACAAATTGCGGGTACCAATTGTCCTTGGCACCGTTACTCATTCACTGCGCTCGTTGCAAAGATTGAATATCGAATGCCATAACGCCACGCTATGCGAAATCAAGACTGACAAGCTTCAATTGGACCATCGCGCAATCACCACATGTCTTCCATCCCCTCCATAGCCTCCATCTCGTCCGCAAATGGATCATCATCCGTTGACCTGCTTTGAAGAGGAAGCTCCTTTGCTGCTGGTTGGGCGAGCTGTTCACTCTCCGCTAGTAGCGCATCCAATTCATCCTCATCCGGCTCCTCAGCGGTAGGTTGTGCAGAGGTTTGGCGCTCAACGGGTACATCGGAGCCATGTCGTGCTGTTGTAGTATTCTCTACTTCTTCAACATCTTCCATCGTCTCTGCTGGAGCCTGTGCAGCTATCTCTTCCGGAAGAGATACGTCGAGGTCATCCTCATCGTGCTCCGTTGTATGCCTTGGTTTCCCTTCGTCTATCCAAGCCTTCCGATCAACCTGCATCCTCTTTGTATGTCCGACCTTCTCGATGATGGCTAAAGCGTCGGCGAATTTGGCGCGCGGGTAGAGGTCATTCAGCCATAGCTGATACATGTTAAGCATACGGGCGATATCTCCGTACTGACACTGCATTAGTGTAGGACCAACGAAGAGCGTGGATTGAATATACCTCATGGCCCTTTCCCTTGAAGCGCAGCCTTTCTTTTGAGATCGTCCGCAGACGTGGAATTCCACGCTCCGAGCGCAGCCTCACGTCGTCTAGCTTGGGATTTGGTATGCGCTTCTTTGTTACAACAATCTCCTCATCGATTCCGAGGCCAGCATCTGCATTTCCTATGGGTCTGCTCGTTGGCGGCTCGACCTGGTAGCCTCCTTCTGCTGCGATGCCGCTTAAGATGTCGTCCAATTCATCACCTGAGGTTGGTGGTGGATTCGCAGGAGCCATACTGAGTTGTAACGCCCGCACAGTTCTGTAAAAGTCCTCAGTCAACAAAGTAAGTCATTCTAGGTTGTAGTGCGGTATCCTTTGCTACTGATATCAGACGCGTCAAAAGCGCGGACGCGTCGCGCTAGAGGTACTAGCGTGCCAAGAACACTTTATTCTTGCGACAAAGGACTGGGGTCTCGGCCAACATCCAATCCACATCGACTCAAGTTAGATGCCCATTTGCGCCGCAAAGCAAGGGCGACATTCGTAACGCCAGTGATTGCTAGGAGTCGCTGAATGTGCCAAAGTTGAGGTTCGCGATTCGATCCCACAATCAAGCACACATCACCCACCCTGTGATTACTTTCTGCCAACATCGCCCGCAAAGATGGCCGTCTCAGATGCGCCTCAGACCGGCATCGCTGCAAGATTGGAAGAGTTGCTGCGACGTGCGAAGAGTGTCAAGCACAGCAGCTCGATCGAGCCACCACTCCAAGTCGCTGAGCTAGTGCCTGAAAACGAAGTCCTCTTCAGCGACATCAACGGCGAGAAGGATACGTTAGCAACAGCGGTCGAGAGTGCCGCAAAGGGCGTGTTTTACGCCAATATTGTAGGCGAACCGTGTCTTCTGCCAGTTTCAACTAACATCAGTAGGCATCAACGAAGATCGATGAGCCGGAATTTGTAACAGTGTGGAACTTGCTTGATATCCTGCAGTACTGTGGCGACAGAGGTATGTATCCTATGGGCCGGATTGTTCGAGAGTGTGCTGATAGGTGTAGATATCTGTTCAGCTCAACTGGTGCTTCTGCTCATCGAAGAGCTCCTAGACAGTCAGTCATTGGCGCAGTGTCGAACAGTGTTCAACTTTCTTGAGTCACGCCGAGAAGCAATCATTGCAGTACGTCCACCAAGAGGTCCATCTTCCTTTCCTGACTGTCTGCTAGATAAGTTCTCAAAACAAGTCTCTCGTCATCTTGCGCTTGTGTAATGAGCTGCTCCGCCGGCTTTCTCGTGCAGAAGACCCAGTCTTCTGTGGACGTGTGTACATCTTCATGTTCCAGAGCTTTCCCCTTGGTGACAAGAGCTCGGTCAACCTGCGCGGCAACTTCCACGTGGAGAACGTCACAACATTCGAAGAATTTCTGGCAGGACCAGACGCAAGCGAGGATGTAATGCAAGTTGATAACGATGCACCAACGCCCGTTATCAAGACTATGGATGAGTCGGATGACCCAACCACTAGGCTCGCAAGTTTGCGCAGAGGGAAAGAGGACCCACCCAAGACACTGGACATCGACACACTGTACCCCATGTTTTGGTCATTGCAGCACTCGTTCTCGAATCCGCCACGCTTATTCGAGGAGAACAACTTCAAGGATTTCAGGAGCAATCTGGAAGCAACACTTGCGAAATTCAAGGAGGTACCGAAGGTGATACAGTCAGGGGATGTCGAACGCAAGAAAGGACCAAAGCCTGCTTCGGGCGACAGCTATGACGCGTTCGCAAACACGTTCAATCCGAAGTACCTTACAAGCCGAGACTTGTTCAAGCTGGAGGTATGGCACACGCTGTTCCCAACATATGCTGTGACTGACACCTCATAGCTTAGCGATCTCGCTTTTCAGCGACACATCCTTGTTCAGGCCCTCATACTCGTCGATTTTCTCTTGACTTTAACCGACAAAGCAAAAAGCAAGCCACTCTACCAGAACGCGCAAAAGGCCATGCAGTACAACTTCACAATGCGTGAGCAAGACGTAAGTATCCGCCACTGTTTCTCTCCTGATCTTCAAATCTCGCCACTGGCGCCTTCGTCGGCGATCATCAACTCCTCTTTTCAAGTCTGACCGTGAAGCACAGACCGAGTGGGCATTGGGCATCAAAACCGCCATTGCAAATTACCTGCAGGAGGGTCCGGATGGCAAATTCTACTACCGAATGGTGGACACCGTGCTTTCCCGTGATAAGAATTGGGTTAGATGGAAGATGGAAAACTGCCAGCCGTTCACTCGAAAGAGGGTCGACACAGCGCAGTTGTTGACCTCCAAATCTGATGCTGTGCGGGCTGTAGCAAAGAAAAGGCCCATGGAACCCATGGGTGTGCCCGATTCTTTGCACTTCCTGTACAACACGGAAGCGGAGAAGGGACTGTCGCAACTGAGGCAGCGCGATCGGTAAGGGCTTCCTCGCGACGGTGACGTTCACAGGTTTGTGCTAACATGAACCAGGTTCAATGCACCAAAAGCAGGAACATACGCGGGGAAAGTCAAGATGATTGATCTCGATTTGGAGATGGCTAACGACGATGCTGAGAAGCGCGAGCTAGAGGGGAAGAAGTCGAGCTACATCTGGAGGGGTCTCCGCGCGGCCTCTCAGACACAGCTGAGCTCGTTCGAAAAGATCGAGCATGGGAAAGGTCTGGAGGCTCTTCAGCCGACCCCTTCCCGGTCTGAGATTGCAGGCGACAACATAGCGCCCACTATTTCGGAAGACAGGGATGCATCTCCGCTAGAAGAGCAGCATAGCGTCAAGGAGCAGCGGGCCGAGCAACAAGATCGAGTGATTGCAGACACAGAGACGAAGTAACCAGCAGGGGCGTTGTTGCCCGTACGAGGATGGCGTGTCATCAGGGGTCGTGAAGATGCAGTGTTCTTCATAAACTTCGGCCTTTGTTGACGAGATGCATTGTGGGGTGGGGCGTATTGCCCAGTTATGAGGAAATGGAGTACTGTGATAGACGAGGGTCATATGTGGACTTGATGGGGCACAGCCAGTCATCATACATGTCTCCGAGCGATCGTTGAAATACCAGTGGGGTCGGTAGCAGGCTGTAAACAGCCGCAGAACGACGCCACAGGAAATGCAGCGCCACGATCTGCAGCTATGGAGATGAAGGTCGCAACCGAGAGGACTGGACCGTCGTGCCTGGCGAGACGTTTGTGTCATTCCGGCACTGTAGAAATGAGCTGTCCAGCGAACACAGCAAGTGCCGCTGGCAGCCAGGATGACAGCAGATAGGTATGGGCCGTGTTGCAGTCATTGGCCGAAGTTTGAGTTCAGATGCTCCACGTAGGTGGGCGATGATGCGGTCTCCCGAAATGAAGGGACCTTGTCTTACCTGCCACAGCGTTCTTCGTCGTGAACGAAGGCATTGACATTGTTCTGGCGCACCGCTGCTCGTGAAGTATCGACCCCACCGAATAGCGGCGCCGGGCTGTTTCCAAGCTTTGGTATACGGCATTATCGATAGTCTCCAGAGCAATGGCAGGTGGACAGGCCGAGGAGTAGCGCTTCTCGGACGGAGCATCTTCTGCCGACATGAACATGCCATCCATGTGTCCATCAAACCCACGCACTCTCTTCTATTGACCAATGGCCCGCCAAAATTTCCGCCGCGGTTTCGCTTTGCACGCTGGGTGGGCGGATGAAAGCGGGAAGTAAAATGACAGGAGCGCTACTTGGCACATGTTTGAAAATGGACCGCATGGCCGGTCTCGGCACCGACGCTGGAGCTGGAGATTGCGTACACCAGCAAAATATGGTTACTGGTTTTCTTTTGCGTTGCGAAACATGCCAAACGACCCAAACGCTGGCCTCCAGCTGTGTGCTTCACGGTGGTACAATGCAGCCTAGCGTTCAATGGCAGTGAGGCCGCCCGTGCCGACCACTTCAGCGTCCACAGCGAGCACACCGTACCCAGCGCTCGGCTATCGTTGCTATCTTTAAGATGCACCACACCCCAGCCAGTGCGCTGGCTGGACAGCTCGTTCAGGCACGGGTGATGACTTTGTTCGGCCTGAGCGCTGCTGATCCCCGCGGAAACTTGGAAGGGGTGGTGGCTGCACCAACCTGTACTGACTGCGATCTCAGCGCGGGCCCACCTGCCTATCCTTGACGTCCCCTGCAATGCTCCTTCGAGACATTGTGGCAGCCTCACGCAGCGAAACAGACTGGCGTCTGGACGCTGGACCCTTGTGCCTGCCGCCGCCCTGCGCCCCTGCCATGATGCGTCACGTCAAAGAGCACCGCTGTCAGAGCCACCGACAGAGAGCCGGCGTTGCACCATGAAGGAGTGGGCTTCGAGAAAACACGATCCCAGTGCGGCCCGAAGCTTTTCGCCGTTGAATCCTTCAGTTAGATCGGTCGCTGCACGCGCTACACTTGCAGCTGGTGTGCTAGGCGCTCGACTACGGGCGGACTACTCGTGACCGGCAGCCACTACGACTGATCGCGCAGGTGTGTAGCCAGTTCGTGCCTGCTCAGCACGAATTCAGTTAACCGCTGACTGCTACCACCGGTGGTAGGTGCGAGGGCATCCACGCTGTGAATTTCATGCGTCACAGGGCGCAATGGGCGGCTCGAAGAACAAGGCTGATGCAGCGCGTTCCTGACGCAATCTCGCGGGGCACAGCCGTTATGAGACAGCTGCCAGAGGACGGCTTGGAAACCACCAGCCGCAAACCAGCACGGATGTGGACCGCTGTGAAAAGCGCTGGTTACTCAACAGTAGCATGGAGTGCGCACGCTGCACATGCGCGGCTAGCAACACACCTGTCCTCAGTCCGACCTCACCACCATCTCGCTCGCCCACGGCGCGGACTAAAGCAGCATCAACAGTTAAGACCCCGCAAAGAAGCGTTGCCGAGCCCTGCAACCCTGTCGTATAATCCCTGCTCACTCTACTGCGTCTGTCCCTGGAGCTCCCCTTATGCTTCAGACCAATCGAAACGCCAACATCTGCCTTAAGAGACGCCACGGCTCATGCCTTGCTCGTCGGCGGTTTCTTTGCTAGGGCCCTGGTCTCTTGCAAGCAGCCCTCCATGTTCGCGCACCGCTCACGGTCCCATCGAAAGGACCCCCTGGTTCCCAGTGCACCTGATCCAGAGAGCGTCGATTCGCCCGCTCCCGCTCCGTCTCTCCTTCACGTCCCGAGCTACCCTATCCCTGTGGCTTGGTGCCTTTTGGGTCTCCTAGCCCTTGACGTTAGTCACGCATCTTGTCGTGTAACGACTTGCTTCTAGATCCTCTAAAAGTTATCATGTTTCCCTAAGAATGGCCTTAGTCCATGTGTGGTCCAACCCCAGTTCTCACACTTCTCAAAAACTCGATTTACCCGGATCGTCCTCAGTAAAGTGCCGTCAAGCCTTTCCTGTCTGAATGATCTGTTCCCCTCCCCTTGCTGCATTCGCTCAAGCTCTCTCCGGCGGGTCCTAATCCTACTTACAAAGGGTTCCCCATCGCCGTATGCTCTCAGAGCTAGCCAACTGCTTATCACAACACGCTGCCCCATCACCAAGCACTTCACTCTTCAATCAGGCCTTATCATCTTGACCAAGTGTCTCCCTCAGCCCCACATCGAGTCTGGATCTCGATCACCAACCTCTTCTCTATCAAGCTTCACCGTGCCACACATCGTTCAAGGCTCATAGGGGCGAAACGCTGCTAAACTTCGCCACCCTCTGTTTCTCTTTCGAATCATTGGAGGCCAAGACTCTTCAGCCTGGCGGTGCCACCAGGTGAGTTCCAGTCTACTTGCAGCATCAGGCGCTGATGATGGTTACCTCGTACTAAACTGGCGCAGCAACACAATCAGCGCTACTATCTTTCTATCATCTATCTTTGGGAAAAGCACCAATGATTGACGGAAACTTCAACATTCCTCTGTCCCCTCCTACTTCGCCTCGCAATTCTGCGTACGGCATGTCTACAGTCGAAAACGAGTGGCAGTTTTCTAGTGTAAAGACAGAAGAGCACACACCGCCACATTCGGATTGCGACATGACGGCTCTCCAGGTCGAGGAAGCCACGAGCACATATGATCTCAAGCGGCCAACGATCAGATCCCACAAGAGCTTCCCTTATCTTCTCGACAGCAAATCACACAGCAATGGCTCTAGCTCACTACCAACCGTGGATGAAATTGAGCCGCACGACCTGCCTGCAGTGACCTTCGGTGGCTCAGCTCCCACTAGTCCAATCTCCAGGCTGACCCCGCCTTCTACCAACGATGGAAATGGAGAGGAGAGGGCAGAAGAGGAGGGTGATGACATTATCCTTGACGAAAAAGAGGAAGGTGCCGACAGTGACCTCAATGAGGAGGAGAAGCCAATGACAGCTGCCGAAATCCGAGCAGCTAAGCGCAAGATGAAGAGGTTCAGGCTCACTCACAACCAAACCCGTTTCCTCATGAGCGAGTTCGCTCGACAGGCTCATCCAGATGCTGCTCATCGCGAACGTCTTTCTCGCGAGATCCCCGGACTTAGCCCTCGACAAGTGCAAGTCTGGTTCCAGAATCGGTAAGAATAGCACCCAAGACGCAAAGGAAGATGCTGATGAACATAGACGAGCGAAGCTCAAGCGCCTTACTAGCGATGATCGTGAACGCATGATGAGATCTCGAGTTCTTCCAGACGACTTTGATATGGCACAGGCACTTCACGCTCCCTTTGGTAGCTCACACGGTTTGGGAACACCACTTGCTTCCCCCGCCGCATTCGGCCAAGGATTCCCTGATAGTGCTATGATGCGACCCCTTAGCATCGACACCCTACGACGAACACTGGACCCCCACATGTCTTCTACAGGTATCAGCCCTGCTTTTGGTGGTTTCCAATTCACCCCGCCACAATCAGCAACGGATACACTCTCGCCCGCATCAGCTCACGACTCGCCTTTTGGCTTTCCCTCCGCACCTTTAGACACCAGCCCCAGGACATCGAACCCATTCTCCATCCCAGTGAGCACGCCTACGTCTTACTCTTCCCAACAATCTATCCCGCGTCTCGTGCTTCACGGCGACCGCATCACTAGGACTCGCGCTGGTACACTCGATTCGCCTCTTCGAACGAGCATGAGCTACTCTCACAGCGGCGAACTGACACAGTCTTCCCTGGACTCGAGCAGCCACTCGGATGCTTCGCGAGCATTCTCCAGCTCAATGATGCCGTACGGCGTTGGATACTCATGTAAGTCTACTTCCGAGTGTTGCCTTCCTCAACAATGAACTAATCGTATCAGACGCTCCTATCCCCGGCTTCCAGGCTTCGAACCGGTTGCGTTCCTTCTCCAACGGTGTGCCCCGGCGTATTGAATTGAGCACCCACTACACTCCAAGCCGGAACGCTTCGACTCCACAAACCGCCCAATTCCCTTCGTACTCCAGTGCGCCTCTCGCCACATCAGTATCCTATGGCATGCCCCAATTGAGCGCGCCCCACAACCTCTCCACATTCTCCAGCTCATACCTCCGCAACGATTCCGCACACAATGATCATTACTCTGGCGTAAGCTCCTCACTCCGAGACATGCTCGAGCATTCCGACCACGGAAACGACGATCACAGCTACTGATCGGTAGCTTGTCTCCATACTATGTTCACATCCGGCGTTCAGCGCATCAACAGGCGCATGGGCGGCAAACTATCAATTGAAGCGATCTAGAGCATGGCGTTGCTCACCATAACATGACTTCACGGCTATTCTGGCCAACACGGCTGTTCGTACCTCTTGCTTCGATCAATCCAGTGAGGATCTCTTCTCACACCGTAATCCTTCCGACAGGCTCGGGTTTTCGGCCTGTTCACACTTTCAATTCTTCCTTGTCCAACCGGAGCGAATGGCGCTTCTGGTATACCCTTCCTGTACGTATCTTGGTATCCCATTTCTTCAACCCTTGTCTCTAAAGAAATGGTGTTGTGTACACCGCCTCGTTTTCCACTACGGCCCATGTGCCTCCGTACTCCATACGATATTTCAATGCACCACAAAGTATCAAAGTAGAATGTCCACCATGACTACCGATCAATGCAAGACGCCTTACAGAACAGAACACCTTGATTATCGCCCCACATGATGCATCGTATGATGATCATTCTCATGATGCTTTCCTTACAACCGTTCATCAGGAATGACGTTCCGGTCTCCTCACCATGGACAGGGTGATGACAGCGCGTACCTGCACTAATGGCCTCACCTTACTCGCACTGCTCTTCGTTCTTGCCACTAGCCTGCGGTCAGCCTGCACTAGGGCAAGGGTGAAGACCTAGCAAGGACCCCATCAGCACCTAAACAACGCGCGAGGCCTTAGCTGCAAACTTCAGAGCACACATGATCCTAGCTTCTGAACGGTATCAGGACCCTAGCTCACATTTTGGAAATCGTGCAGCGGATCTTGGACTTGGCCTGTGTTTGGACCTTGTCACGATACTTGGTCGTGGGCGCGGAGCCAATGGCTAAAACTCTCATGTCACCTGCTTACATCGGCTCGACTTGTCGGATCGTTGCTGCGCCCGCGATCCAACGCTGTGTGCCTGCGCATCTTGCCTGGTTTCTGCGATGCTCTCACCACCCTTAGTCGTCTCTCTACCACAGGTCCGTAGCGTGCCTCGGGAATGCTAAACTAACGCAGCTACAATCGGGACCATCACACCGCCACATCTGCAGCAGCGAGCACTCGAAAACTTGGGGATCAGCGGCGTGCATCACAAAGCCGCGATCAACAGATCACACGCCGACGTACAACCTGTTGTGCTGTGTAGAAGCTTTGGTAGCGATCGCCAGGCCTATCAAGCAGCCTGGCAGAAGCACGAAGCTAGCGACCCGTTCACGATGCCGCAATTCTGGAAAAATAAGAAAGAGAAAGCGAGACCCAATCAGCAGCGGTGACGGCGCGCCCAGCATCGATTTACCCTGAGCCTAGGATCTGCTCTAGCACACTTAGTCTACATCTGGTTCTCTCCCGCGGCTCCACGACGTGTTCGCCCTTCGCCGCCAGGGTCAAAGTCACTTGCGCAAATCCATCCTCCGGCCAGCCAACGCACGCCGTTTAACAACTCCAATAGGGCGAAGGATGAACGTTCTGTGGCTCAAGGCCGCTGGCATTGGAGAAGAGCAAAGCGCGTTCGGAGGTAGACTTCCGCTGCTTCCCTGTTCCATGGTACCCGCCCTGTCCGATGACCCTCTTGCACATGCACTGTGCATGTCGAAAACGTGTGGCTGTAGATGGCATATGTTACTGACCACGTTTTCCCCGCAAAACGGAGAGATGTACAATCTGCAGCCTCGGACGAATCCATGAATGGGCATCGGGGTATATGGTGTTGTAACGCATGACTCGGTGCAAGGACCCACTATACTATACCATATTGCCGCCGCTACCATCCAGACTGGAACAAGCAATCATGGCAATTTAGCCAGTGGCACACCAAGCTTCATGCTTGCCCGTCGCAAAGCTGGACGTAAGGTTCGAGCTGGCAAGGCCCTCGGTTCCTGAAGCTAGAAGCCGAAATTAAGCAGGGCCGCTGGGCCGCTCCGTCTGGGGTAAAGTGTGGAGAAGCGACGCTGCAGTTAATTATTGGGGTGAATGATCATGCGGAGGCGAAGAGGCTGACTGAATGGAAGAGATGAGCCATGATCGAGGATGCAAAGCATTCTCAAAGGAACGATCCTCGCGTGGCTGCTGTCAGACTGGCCTGACAGCTGTACGATCTCATGCTCGTGTCGGGCTCGGAGCGCATGGGAGCTGACCCAGCTGCTATTCGCTTGTGCTTTTGACATGAGCTGGTATAGAACCGCGGCGCGCAATTGGCGGCATGTCGGTTCCAGCTCCCGGATCAAAGATGCGTAGAGCCGTTATGTAACTTTCGATAGTTTGATGAAGTGGAGCTGTGTGTGCTGGAACCGCTTGCCCGTTGTATCCTCATAGATCTATCCGAACCAAAGCATCGTTGGACGCACGTACAATTCCTCCGACACCGCGGCGCGTAGGGCGGCGCAGTTGCAGTCAGTGCCGCTGCTGTGCTCTCGCTTGGATAAGAAGGTACGTACCGAGATTCCCTGCTCCTGCGGCTGGTATAGGAATCGTAGCCGCTTGCTAGCAGATATCGAGACTTTCCCCTTCTAGAAGTCGAGTCTACCTGGATGAAGGGGACGTGTCGTGAATGTGACGGGCCTTGCATTACTGCGTTTGCGTCATTCTTGTCCGCCATTGGCGCCCAACGCGTGCAGGAAATGAAGGTGTGGAGCATCAGGAAATAGTAAGCAATGGAGATCCGGGGTTCGAACGGTCAGCCTTGTGCAATATCGCACACGCGAGCTTTGTGCATGCGCAGTTCAGCCGGTCATCTTGCACCACCATCGTGAACTCCTTTGAGACTTGTACAGCACGAGCGTCCGGTATGTCCCAGTCGCCTTACGCTTTCTACCAGTCAAGTGACACGGCCGGTATACCTCGCTTTTCCGAATACGCGATTGGCAGTTGCTTGCCAGCCGCCGGCAATTCTTGCTGTCCAGATGCAACACGGAGTCGATGATACTGAGCTGATGTTATTGGTGGAACGAAAGTGCAGGCACTGTTGCTCACGTGTAGTCATGCGGTACTTGGAGCCTCTAGCTTGTACACTTCACACGTCGGTTGGGCTCCGAGCGCAATGAACGGCGAAGTCATGTCGATGCTGCAGGTCGATGCAGCCTTGGCGAACGTGCCGAAGCGAAGACGAGACGGGAAGGAACTCTTATGGCGCAACACCTACGGTATTCGGTACTTGCAGCAACGCCTTATCTTACGCCAGCCCCCCTTCATCAGCCAGCAGCGCACGCAAGAACAGCGCTGAATGCGCACTCGTTTGGTGCTGTTTTTGGCTCCCGACCTGCCTTTTTGCTTCATGGGACGGGACGCAGAAGGATCAAAAGGGCTGCGCGAGGCGCCTCTAGTGCCCGGCAAATGCAAGCTGGGAAGTTTTGCAGCTGTATGATGTTGGGTCCCGAGGCTGTGCCCCAATACGACAGCCGATCATCGTATAACGGCGGGCGCCGTGAGCTTCTCTTGACCGCAGTCGCTGCCCGTACACAAGTTGCAACTCTTCGATGCTAGCCACTCGTACTGCGTCTGCCTAGGCGGACGGGTGGGTAGGAAAGTGGCGACGAGAGGTGGACGGGAAAGTGGCGACGAGAGGTGGACGGGAAAGTGGCGATGACAGGTGGGGACTTTGTGGCCATGGGTGACTCGGGAGTCCTGGCAAGGGCTCGCCCCCAAAGCCGAGTTCAGGGCGTCACCGATGTTGGAGGATCGTGAGAAGAGATAGCGCTCTTCGCGCCTGCGAACGGTGCAAGAGCCAGCGCACCGAGGACAGTGGTTGTATTGGCATGCATATTGACGTTATCTCACCTCCTACCGCTTTCGACAATGAGCCCGCACCTAGCGCACGATGAGCGGTTCTGTCGCAAAGCTGTACTCCGGCGACCACAAGGCATGTCGTCAGGTCTCTGATCCTTTGTTCCTGGCGTTTCGTTCCCTTACACGTGTGCCCGACAGCAGGTGCGTCGCACTGCAGCTGGACTTGCCAGACGGTCTTGGACATGTCGTGCCCCCAGTACCGACCCGCGGGCTGGTCATGCCCATTCGTACAGCATGTTGGAAGGGCTGCATGGAGGTAGCGGCGCTGTTGTGTCACCCTCCGGCATCCTTCAACGAGAGCGCATGTGTGAACAGAGCATGAGTCAAAGATATAAGAAAGAGAAGAAGACAAAGAGATAACATTGGTGGCCCAACGCTAGCCTTGGCCAACAGACCTTGGAGGCCTAAAGTATGCACTATGCTGGAGTCCCAGCTTGCTTGCTGTGTAGATCCAGAGCATATGTTGTTTCAAAGAGCGTCGCTGCTTTAGCGTGTGAATTTTATGGAGCATTCATTGCCTGGGGGAACTGTTGAGTTGGCTATATGCTTCGATCAAGAGCAAGAGCGTCTTAAACAGCAAAGTAGATGACTGCATGGCTGAAATTTTATTGTAGTTGGCGTATAGACTGTTGAATCGACCTCGATCATGAGCAGTCTTCATCTTGGTACCCAGATCTACTTAGCGGCAATGGTAACGCAGAAGGAACAACTGCATCCAAAGACCGGTGATGACACCGACACAGCAATTACTGATGTCTTTACCCTCCTTGAGACCCTGGGCTTCTGAGAGACGCTTTCCAGCCCAAAACTGTGCGTGTGAAGAGCGAAGTACCGCTCTCAACTATCGTACGGCTCAGTACTAAAGCTGTCACTGCCGTGCCACTTGCCGAAAGCAATCAGTGGTTAGCTCGAATCATAATATCGACTTCAGCTCGCAACGATCCTGGCACACAAGATCGCGCACAGAGGGAATGGATCACAGAGACGTTGTTTGCGTCTTCACGGACCACTTCAGAGTATGCACTTCCCCAATGACTTCAAGTCATACCTTAGGCCGGTCTTGGAAGGACTACGTGGCGCTGAACTTTGGGAGACGATAGACGAAGAAATTCAGCTTGTACCACAGAAGTCTCTTCTGCAAAGCTCATAGCTCTTCAATGGCTGCCATGGGTATGGACGTGTGAAAAGGTTGAATGGTTTGTTTCTATGGGTGACGACCGAGTGGCTTTGATTGGGAATATGTGACCTGAGCAACGAGCAACACAGACTGTCAACAGTGAGAGCGAATGTATCTTTGCTGTGGTCAGAACCGGCGCCTGTACTTGCTTCTCACTGATCTAAGGCATATACACTCCTGCGTGACGAATGGAACACTGCGACGAAAGAGCTCGATGCAGTCATCCATTGGTGCTCGTATTGGCTCATTGGCATCCAGGCAGCAACCGCTTATTGAGATGAGGCCAACACCAAGGAGTCAGACGTTCTGCCAGAATTCACCGGTTCTCTCAGCCTCAAATTCACTGACGATGATCTTGACTCACTGCGACCATGTGTGCGCCTTCCAGAAACCTTGGAATGTTTCCGATCTCCCGCGTTGGTCTGTCAGCCCGTTTGCGCTAGACGGAGTTAAGGTGAAGGAGCTGATTGGCTGCCTTTTGTGCAAACCGTCGAGGGCGCCGTCATGCTGCATGAGCTCGCAGCAAAACAAAACGTCACCTGTTGAGAACGTCGGTCGATCGCAGCAGGCAAACAGATGCAGAGACACAGTGGATGGTTTGCAGAGGACGCGGCGTGCAGGCTCTCACACTCTCACAATGCTAGCAGGGCCCCTTTGTTTGCCTCGAAGCCACCTCCTGGCTGAGACGGTGCAACGAGCCACAGAGCTGAGAAACCGTGCTGTATCTGTTTGGACGCAGTTTCCACTGACCTGGGCTTGGTGATGCACGCAGAGCGTTTGGCAGCGAGACACATCTGCCTCACCCCAACCGCCAACGGGTCGGCCGCAGACGTGGGGGATTGCTGGATAGGCAGCTTGTCCCCCGGAAAAAGGAAATAGACCGCCCCTGGGAGCGCTCGCCCGTGCTGGCGTGGCCCACGTCAAGGTGTTGGGGCGCAGTGTGATGTTTGTGTGATTGCGGCTCGCCGCGAGGTCGCCCCACCGTGTCGATGGAGGCAAGAGCGAGCAGGCAGCATTGGACTCACGGCGTGCATCACTGCAGGAGCAGCAGTAAGTCGTCGCGCAGTTCAGGGCATGACTGTCGCGTGAATCAAGAGGCCGCTGGGGATGGGCGGGATGGGCAGGCCGGGCGGTGTTCAGACGGTGCGCGAATCACATGCGGGAGGACTCCATGGGTGGGCAGTGATGATCCCTGTGGTTCGCTAAGCCCGCGCTCAACTTGGGCGAACAATTTTCAAGTACGCTTCTTGCTCCCTTCACACCTCTTCATCGTGAAGACCTATCCAACATCTCCGCAGCGGGCTCTCTACCACGGGCCGCTTGCAATTTCACAGACGCGTCTGTTGAAATACTCCGAGGAGCACCTGTCACGACTCTTTTCACTGCCCTTCAGTGAAAGCGCTCGGACAGCCTCTTGCGTCGCCCTACTCCCAGGAGCCGACCCTTTCTTCGCCCAACGCGACCCACGCTCTCTTCTGCACTCGAGTCGCGCCCGCCGCCGGCTCCTAATAGCAGACAGACCGCCCCTGCGCTGAATCTGAGATTCGCCCGGCACCCCGCGCCCCTCTGCAGACCTCGTCCAGCGACTGCGCCCTCACCCGCACTCGCACCCGCACCGCCCGCCACCGCCACTCTCTCTCCCGCCGACGCCCCTCGCCCCGGTACTCATGAGTGCATCCGCCCAGAACGCGCAGAACCCTCCAACCGCCGCTTCCTCGACCGCTGCGCCCGCGAACAGCTCCTCGTCTGGATCGTCCGCCACCGTGGCCGCTGGATCGGCTCAGCCCACTGCCCGCAGCTCGTACGCCAACGCGACCAAGAAGATCTCATCTCCTACGATCGCGTCCAGCGGCGCGCCCCCGGCAGTGGGAGCCCCGCAGAGCGCGCAGCATGGCAAGAGCAGCTCCGTCTCCCCGGTGAACGGCAGCAGCGCCAGCATCACGCCCGCCGTGCCCACCATGCCCACCATCGTGAGTGGCGGACCCAACGGCGACCACAGCCGCAAGTCCTCTGTTCACATCAAGCAGACCCCGCCGACCTCGGGTGCCCCCTCCAACATCAAGTTCGGTTCGCTCGCCGGCTCGCCCGCTCCTGCGCCCGCCATGCCTGCGGCTCAGGGCAGCAACCTGAACCCTCAGACCCAGAACCCGCGCGTTGCCTCGCCCGCCCACTCGCCCTCGCCCATCCCCACGCCCGTGTCCGGTGGTCCCAAGCCAGACGGCCTGCCCACCCGCCCGAACTTGGTCTTCGGCGGCCAGGGCGGTGAAAGCGCTGATGGCGTAAGTGTGACCCTGGCTACCAGAGTTGGCTCTCGCCAGCCGTGCTGCTCTGCCCATATTTGAATATTCGCTAACCTAAATTCCCAGTCACGCCCCGCTCTGCCTGCTCAACCCAACGGTCCCCCTCACATGCGCCGCGAGTCTTCCCAGTCGAGCAACCAAGGCTTCCAGCCCAACGGCGGTCGTGGCCGCGGTTTCCAGCCCCAGCCCTACGCTCAGTCGCCCCAGCCATACCGTGCTATGCCCAACCAGCAGATGGGACGTGGAGGCATGGCTCCCTCTTTCACTCCCCAGGGTCAGATGAACTCTCCCTACCGCAACAACCGTCCCAGCCCTGCTATGGCACCTGCTGCTATCCATCAGCAGCAACACTTCGCTAACCCCCAGGGACAACCCTTCTACCCCGGACAGCAGTACCCACCACCAGTTCGTATACCCTCTCATTCCTCCAACAATTTCGTATCAGAGTTCAGCAAAGCGGGTCACACACCGTCTGCGTCTCAACCTCCGACCCCGACTACTGAATTTCATTGCGCGCCTGTTCGTTCGACAACCCTGACGGGGCCTGAGTTCCAGGCTCCTGACGACGAGTCGAGCGTTTTCTTGCAACCTCTCGATTTTTCTTCATTCACCAAGACTCAGCAAGAGCAGTTTCTAACAGCAATGCGACAGAACATGTACAATATCCCTCAACCAGGCCTTGACCCGTACAACAACTACTACACCCAGCCGGCATACGGACTCCAGCAGTCCATTCACTACCCTGGTAACCCTAACAGTCCTGGCCGTAGCCACGGCTTCCCTCAGCAGATGCAGAACCCTTACGCAATGTCTGGTCCCTATGGCCAGCCGCCTCAGGGTCAGAGCATGTCACGCACTCCATCGCAGATGTCTGAGCGTCCTCCCTCTGCTGTTCCTCAGCCATCTACTCCTGCGATGACCAATGCCAGCCACCACGCACACACTCCCAGTGTCACAGCTGCTAGCCCGGCGCCAAGTTCGAGTGCTTTCCAGGTCCCTGGCAAGAAGAAGAGCAGCGCCATTGTCATCAAGACCGCTGATGGCGAGATCGTCGACATCAAGAAGCAGTTTGGCGCGTCCCCTGCACCCAGTGCCGCCGCCGCCGCACCTGCTCAGTCCAAGAGCCCTGCGATTGCCGCCAGCTCTACGCCACCTCCTCGTGCGCCCAGCGCCTCAGATGCTGTAAAGACTGAGGAGGCTCCTGCCAAGTCCGCCAGCGAGAAGAAGGCCGACTTCGTCAAGCAATTCCAGGAGAAGCTCCGTCTCCAGGGCGAGGCTGAAAAGAAGGCCAAGGAAGACGCTGACAATGAGGCCAAGGCTGCCGCCGAAGCTGAACAAAAGAAAAAGGACGACGCTAAGGCAGCTGAGGAGAAGGCGGCTCAGGAGGCCAAGGCCAAGGAAGAAGCTGATGCAAAGGCAGCTCAAGAGGCCAAGGAGGCCGAAGAGAAGGCCGCAAAGGAAGCCAAGGAGAAGGAGGAGGCTGCCGCAGCAGCCAAGTCCTCCGAGGACGACGCGGCCGAGAAGAAGCGCAAGGAAGACGAGGAGTTCGAGAAGATGATCGCTGAATTGGAGGCTGAAGAGGCCCGCCGCGAAGAGCAGGAGAAGAAGTACGCTGAGGAGAAGGCGCGCAAGAAGGCCGAAGAGGACGCTAAAGCCGGCGACAAGATCAAGGCTCAAGAGGAGGCTCTCCGCAAGGCCGAAGCAGAAGCCGAAGCCGCTGAGATCGCTCGTCAGAACGAGACGCCGGAGCAGAAGGCCGAGCGCGAGGCCAAGGACAAGGAAATGTTCGCTTCTTTGAAGAAGAACACCATGTTTGGCCCCGGCGCTACCGGCGAGGAGCCCAGTGAGGACTCTGCACCTCCTGCCGCTGCTCCCACTCCCGCTGCTAAGCCTGCTTCAGCCACCAAGCCCAAGCCTGCCGCTCTCAAGCTCGAGACCAACAAGACTGTTGAGCCTGCCCAGCCTACCGCTGGTATGGAGTCTCTCAAGACTGCTCGCTTCATCCAGATCCGCAATGAGGCCATCAACTACCCCGAGGGTATCCAGTCGCCCAACCCTGCTTTGAACCAGGGCTCCAAGAGCAGGGGCCGCCAGTATGACAAGGACTTCTTGCTCCAATTCCAAGAGGTCTTCAAGGAGAAGCCATCCACCGATTGGGACTCAAAGCTCAAGGAGACTGTCGGTGACGGCTCGGATGGAGGTCGCACTCCCTCAGTCCGTGGCGCTACTGGTCGTGCTCCTTCTCAGAGGGGCATTGGTGGTGGCATGGGCAACTTCGGCCAGGGAGGAGCCTTCGGTGGTTCGCGTACCCTGCCTCCTGGCACGACCTCGCAGCAGCGTTTCGAGCAGGCATCTGGCCGTGGCGGTAGTACAATGACCAACCCTCTCGCACCGTTCGTACAAGGTGGCAGCCAGCGTGGCTTCCCTATGGCTCCCGGCATGACTCGTTCGTCATCTTTCCAACCTGGACCCAACTCTCCTCGTGTTGGATCTCAGGGTGGCCGTGGTGACCGCAGCCGTCGTGGTGGTGGAGGTCAGGGCAAGGGTCACCAGGCTGACGCTAAAACCATGCCTCTTACTGCGGGCAAGGACCTTAAGCCACTGGAGCAGTCCCAGACTGGATGGAAGCCTCACGGCGCGGAGAAGGTCGTCGTTGTCGGCCACATGGCTCCCGACATGGTTCAACGTAAGGTCAAGGCTGCGCTGAACAAGATGACACCCGAGAAGTTCGACAAGATCTCTGACCAGATTCTCGAGATTGCTGCACAGTCCAAGGATGAAACTGACGGCCGCACTCTTCGCCAGGTCATTCAGCTTACCTTCGAGAAGGCCTGTGACGAAGCTCACTGGTCGTCCATGTACGCTAAGTTCTGCTTCAAGATGTTGAACACTATGAGTCACGACATCAAGGACGAGAACGTTCGCGACAAGCAGGGCAACCCCGTCGTTGGTGGTGCTCTCTTCCGCAAGTACCTCCTGAACCGCTGTCAGGAAGAGTTCGAGCGCGGTTGGGAGGTCAACCTTCCCGACGCACCCGAGGAGGGCAAGGAGGCTACTATGCTTTCCGACGAGTACTACATCGCCGCTGCTGCCAAGCGTAAGGGTCTCGGTCTCATCCAGTTCATTGGTGAGCTCTACAAGTTGGGCATGTTGACCCTCCGTATCATGCACGAGTGTGTCCTCAAGCTTCTCGACTTCGAGGGTCTGCCTGATGAGTCCGCCATCGAGTCTTTGGTCAAGCTTCTCCGCACTGTCGGTGCCACCATGGAGTCCGCCGAGGCTGGTCCTAAGATGATCAACATGTACTTCGAGCGTGTCGAGAAGGTCATGAACATGGATGGCCTCAACTCCCGTCTCAAGTTCATGCTGCTGGACACAATCGATATCCGCAAGTCTGGCTGGCAATCCAAGGACATTCTCAAGGGTCCCAAGACCATTGCCGAGATCCACCAGGAAGCCGTCGCCGCACAGCAAGCCGCCGAGATGGAGCGATCTCGCTCCCAGCGTGGCGGAGGTGGCGGTCGCCTTCCCATGGGCCGTGGCGATGCACGCTCGTTCTCTGGTGGCGGTATGATGCCTCCTCCAGACAACGGTGGCCGTGTACAGATGGACGACCTCCGCAAGCTGTCCAAGGGTGCATCCAACCGCGGGCTCAACAACGCCGGTTCCCTTGGCCCTTCAATGTTGGGTAGCCGCAGCGGCAGTGGTCGTCGTGGCCTCGGTCCCATGATGGGCCGCGGTGGTGATGATTCTGGTAACTCGTCCCGCACTGGCACACCCCCCGTGAAGGAGAAGACTGCCCACGCGAATGCTTTCGAGTAAGTCACCCAAGTCATACCAATACACCTGACTCTTGCTAACGATATTGTAGTGCGCTCGCAGCCCTTGATGCCGAAGACAACGCCGGCGATGTCAGCTCTCCTCCTACAGCTGCCGCCGAGACGGAAGCCAAGCCGTCGGAGTGATTACCTTCATACTTCGTTCCAGCGCGTGGCGGTCATACCCATAGACAGCACCACACGCGGTAATCTAATCGCTTGTTTCGTTGCATAGACAGGGGCATTTTCTGCGCGCATTGTACTGCATTTCGCATCAAGACTAGCGGGGTCAAAAGTTCTTTATTGTCGATTTACGGGTCACGGGAGGATGGTGGTGTTTTGACCATCTTTCGGCCTGTATCATGAACGGGTACAATACCATGACGGCGTTCCGGATTTGCTGAGGTAGCCACCACGCCGACCGCTTCTTGCGTTTTGGGCGGGATCTTGTGGCTCCTGGTTCAAGTACCCTCTCGTTTTCCGTTCCTGCACATTTTGTTTTCAGGTGCGAGTGGAAGATGATTTTTCAACGCGTCCTTCACGCTCAGGTCGAGATTGCTATGGTTTGATGCACACTGGTGGAGGGGTCAATACGTCTTGCTTCGGCATGGCCGTATGAATGCACATGAAGGGAGGATTTATGAGAGATGGTAAATGTTTCCGTGTGCATAGCTCGATCTAATTCAGAATGAACCGAATACTTCATTTCCTGTGCTCACATCTCGCATCTTCCAGGTCTACAGACGTCTATCAGAGCACATTACAGCTCCCTTCCACGCGGGACGAGTGGGCTGCATCCCTGTCAATGATGTGATTAACACGAACATCAGTCTGCAAGCCAACGCAACTCTGATCTGTGAGAACGGTTGCAGATCGATGATCAACGATTGTCTCACTGTGTGAGGGATCGTCGACAAGGATGCTATACCTGGACGGCAGGAGCGACGTCATACAGCACTGAACATTGTATATAGATGCAACAGCAGCTCGCAGATCGAACACCCCAACACACCGACATCATCGTCTCGAATCAAATCACCCCAATCCGTCACCAAACACCACAATGTCTGACCAGAACCAAAACCAGCAATCCAAGGGTCCGTCGTCACTTTCAATCACCACACCAACTACATCTCCATCTCCCTCGACCTGAGCTAACACCACCCCAGGCTTCTTCGGCACCGCCGCCAGCGGTCTCGGTCCGTCTACTCCCCTCCTTTCTCACCTAACATACCCTACACCTCACACCATATCGCTCAACAGCTTGAGCACCCTCTCACGGCCGTGCAATAAGCTGACCAACCCAACCCAGGCAACACACTCGGCGCCGCGACCAACACGCTCGGCAAGGGCGTTGGGACCGTGACTGATGCAGCGGGTAATGTTGTTACTGCTGCGGGGAAGGGGGTTGGGGACACGGTTACGGGGGTTACGAGGGGAGTGGGGGATACTACGAAGGGTATGTTCTCTGTGTTGACTCTGCGAGGTGACTCTGCGAGTTGACATTGCGAGTTGACTCTCCTTCTGATGAGGTTGGTTGCTGATGTATGCTATAGCTGGAGGGAACTTGGTCAAGGATACGAGCAGGAGTGGGACGGATAGCCTTGGGTTGACGGAGGCGGAGAAGAGGGAGCAGGGCAAGCAGTAGAGTCTGCGGAGACTGTGATGAGGGATGGGGTAAGGAGGGTGTTTTGTTGGGAGAAAAGGGCTTGGAGCTGCGAGGGAAGGGATCGTGTGGTACGATGTGGTATTAAAAAAATGACGAAGATTTCTGTTACTATCTAAATCGAAGACATAAATCCCAAGTCGTAAAGTCCAAGACGCCTCCAGTCCGCTCGGGCGACTATCCCAGCAGTTCAAGCCCGAAATCCAAACACTCATGTGGTACACTATTCGTACAATACCAGACATTACACCAGCTCCCCACTCCCCATCCACTCCCTCCCAGGAATCCTCTTCCTCCCCTCCTCAACAAGCCTCACCGGCGCACCGAGACTAAACCTCCCCCCCTCCTCAGTCCACGACCCAAACCTCTCCCCCCTCTTCACAGCCTCTTCCTCAAACCGCACCTCATCCCGCAGCACCCTCCCCATAAACCCCTTCACCTCAAGCAAACACTTTAACGCATCCACCCCAACCGTCCCATGTCCCGCAGACAACACAACCGGCCTCTCCCCCTCTGCATTCCGCTCCTTGACAAACCCAACAAGCTCACCAACGCTATCCCACCACTGCCCCAAATCGCCTTCGCTCGGAAACAGAATCGGCGCGGGGGCTTCGTACAACGCATCGCCCACATACAGCGCGCGCTCGTCGCGATCGTACCAGCTCAGACTGTCGGGCGTGTGGCCGGGCGTGTGCAGAGTGGTAATCGGCAAGTCCATGGCAGCGCCGAGCTTGGGGTGCACGACGTCCAGCGCGGCGCGGTGCTGGGCCCACACGCCTGTCTGGTACGGCGGGAGCCTTAGACCGAGGTCCGCGCACAGCGAGTGCCTCCTTAGATTGGCCGGGGAGATGAAGGAGGGGTCGTGGGCCGAGGACACGATCTGGGTGCGTGTGGAATGCGTCATGTGCGCGGGGCGCAGGATGGGGTTGAGGCCGAGGATGTGGTCGTAGTGGCAGTGGGAGAGGATGACGAGGTAGGGGATCGAGGAGGAGGGGTTGAGGTGGTGGTCGATGAAGGTGCGGATGTTCCATGTGCCGGTGCGGGAGAGTTTGCTGGCGGCGGAGGTGCCGCAGCCTGTGTCGTTGAGGATGAGGAGGGTTGCTGGGCGGCCGTCGGGGAGGAGTTGGGCGTGTTTCTTGACGTACATGTGTGGGTTTTCGTCCTGGGGGTGTGAGTTATGCCAGGCACGTGAGAGAGCGAGAGAGAAGGGGGAGGCTTACGAAACGGTCGAGCTCGCGGATGAGATATGTGGTTTTGTTGATCTGACGGATGGTGAAGGGGCAGGCGTCAAGCTGTCTCTGCATGAACCCGCCCGGGGCCTCGAGCGCTGGTGGTTTTCGAAAAGCGGCGTGCCATATCCAGATGCACACGCCGACGAGCAGAAACAGCACGATCACGTCTCCTTGAATGACAGCCGGCTCACGACCCGTGCGGTCACGATGGTGCTCGGCGGCACTCGTGGGGTTGAGGATAGACATGGGCACATGTGCAGGTCATGAATGTTATTTGGCCGAGAGCAGGACGCACTTTGGGTTAGCTTGGACGGAGTGGAGAAGGCGTGAGGTACCGCGATGGAGCATCCGTTGGAGTCAGCCCTTGGTCAGCGCTTTGTCCCGTCATGACGCACACTACGCGGACGATCCGCGCGTGAGGGTCGGAGCTTCGCATCCCCGCCCAAGCTCTCCTCCCCGCACCGCCCACCGGTGAACCACCCAACCAGGGCGACTGCAGCCTATAAGGCGCGCAGGATGGTCAGCAGACAGCAGGCCAGACGTGCCGGCGGTACAAAATGGCGGGGGTTCCCACTGCCGCTGTCGTTAGCCACCAGCGTCGCTGCTAAGTCGTTGCTAACCCACCGCCCCGGTTGAACTAATACCCACAGCCTCAAATAGCATGGAGGGCCTGCTGCAGGTTATCATAGAACTCTTCAAAGGGCTCGTCGAGGCGTGGGGCAACCGCAACTACAACCTCTGGTCCAACGTGCACTCTGCGTCGTCGAGGCAACTCTGGCCAGAAGAACGCCAGCCACTGCAACAGGAGCAGCATCACCAGGAGCGGCAACAGCAACCGCAGGAGCAAGAGGTGTGACATGTCGACTTTCGGCCCAGGTGACAAGTCGGTGCCGGTCCTCAAGGACCTGACCATCGACAACATCACGGAGAATGTGGTGCGCATCAACTCGCAGTGCAGCGACCCGCGGCTCAAGTACGTCATGGAGCGTCTCGTCTCGCACCTGCACGACTTTGCGCGCGAGACGCGACTGAGCACCGACGAGTGGATGGCCGGCATCCAGTACCTGACGCAGGTCGGCCAGATCTGCTCAGACGTGCGACAGGAATTCATCCTCCTCTCCGACATCGTCGGCCTCTCGCTGCTCGTCGACTCCATCGACCACCCCAAGCCGTCCCACAGCACCGAGGGCACCGTCCTCGGCCCCTTCCACACCCACGACGCGCCCTCGGACCAGAACGGCTTCGCCATCTCCGCCGACCCCGACGGCGAACCGCTGCTCGTGCTGTGCACCGTCAAGAGCACCGAGGGCGAGCCCGTCGAGGGCGTCAAGATTGACGTCTGGGAGACGGACAGCCACGGCAAGTACGACGTGCAGTACGACGACCGCGGCAACAAGGCCGACGGCCGCGCCATCATACACAGCGACAAGGACGGCGTCTTCTGGTTCCACGCCATCGTCCCCGTGCCCTACCCCATCCCGTACGACGGGCCCGTGGGCAAGTTGTTGGAGAAGCTGGGGCGGCACTGCTGGAGGCCGAGTCACATGCACTTCATGTTTGAGAAGTCAGGATTTGATCACCTGGTGACGTGAGTACTGCCCCTGTTCTTCTTCAGACTGAGCACAGGGCATAGTAGCTGACGCGACACTAGGGCGCTGTACATCAAGGGCTCCGACTACGAGACGTCCGACGCAGTCTTCGGCGTCAAAGACTCGCTCATCGTTGCGCTCGACACAGTGACGCCAGAGCAGGCAAAGCAGTACAACGTCAAGGAGGACACGAAGCTGCTCAAGTACGACTTCGTGCTTGTCACAGACGAAGAGACGAAGAAGCTGCGCCACGACGAAGCCGCAAAGGCCATGAAGGCACTTGGCCGCGAGCAGGGCATGACCATCATCAACGGCGTCCCCGTACCCGACGTAGACTAGTTCCTCTCATAGAAATTGAATCGCGTTGAGGCAAACACTTGGAAGACCCCGGGTATATGGCTGAACCAAAGCAAACTCTCTCTCCCCACACTTCCTCACCCACCTACCCATCAACCTCAATCTCCCCCCTCAAAAACGCCTTGACCTTCTCCCCCCACACAACCTGCCTCTTATACACCACCATCCCCGGCGCACTCCCCCCACCCATCCCATCAATCGCCTCACACAACGCCTCCCCACTCCCCTCATCTCTCATCTCCCCAATCGGATACTGAAACGTCTTAAACGCAAAAACCACCGCCCCGGACCCGGGCAACCGATGCAGCGTCTGCCTCTCGCACCTCAGCACCGTCGTCCTCAAATCAACATCCTCTTCCGCGACCTCCCCCCGCTCGACTTCCTCACTGGAAGCATGGTTCCCACTTAGACAAAACAAGTCCCCCGTCGTACTCACCGTCCAATTCCACCGCCGCACCACCCTCCCCACCCCCAAACTAGAAAAAAACCGATCCATGCTCCGCTCCAGCTTCTCCTTGTAATGCGGCACCGGCCCGTGGATGTCAGACAGCAACATCCCCAGTTTGCTCCGCGTGCGGAACCCGCTGGGGAAACACGTCGCGAAGGCTTCGAGCCGGTATTTCCCCTCGTCTTCTGGCGCGGCGCTGGGCAGCAAGAACAAAAAGTCGGTGTCAATGTGCGCGGCTACGAGGTCGAGGGCGTGGGTTGCCGAGTTGGGTGTGAGCGGGAGGGTTTCGTGGGTTGTCGTGTTGACGAGGCCCGTGGCCGAGGCCTGGAAGAGCGTGGGGAAGCGGGAGGGGAGGTAGGTTGCTGTGAGCCAGGTGTAGAGTTCGGAGATTGCTGGGGCGGATTTTGGGTTGAGGCCGATGACTTCGTGGTGCTGGGTGCGGAGGAGGGTGCGTCTGAGTTGGATGCATGTGGGGTAGGATTTGTCCATGGTAAGGAGGGAGGAGAAGGTTGCGTTTTCGAGGGCTGGGGAAGGTTAGGATGGGGGGTGGTGTGGGGGGTGGGAGGGTACCCATTGTCATGTGGTATTTTGGCTTGAATGGGCGTGCCTTGATGGGTTCTTCGGCGTTCAGGTCGAAGTCATTGAGGGGTTCGATGTTGTAGTGTGTGTCTTTTAGACTCTTGTCCGAGTTGCTTCCTCTGATGCTAAATTGCAATGGCTTCGATGCCGTCTGGAATATCGCTCAGTAATCATGAGCTATACATGGACGCATCAGGTCTACCTTGACAAAAGATCTGGCATGTCTCGCAAGTAACGTGAGTGCTGCTGCTGCGAGGAGCGATAGGCCCCACACATATGCTGTGCTCATTACTTCAGAGTCAATGAAGCTCATGGTGCTTCGCTAGATATGTATTCATAGACTCGAAAAGTCCAGGAACAAAGCATATTATATGACTTTCTTCTGAGTCACATCAGTCTCGCATAAGAGCCCTGTCAAGTACAGGGCGTCGCTTGACGTCTGTCGAGATAGTCTGAGACGCGGCAAACGCTTAGTTCAAGTGTCACTTGGGATCGCTTTACCTAGTCTAGGTTAGGACCCCGCGTTTGGTGCTTGTCCTCTGGGAGACTAGCCGGTTGCCACCGAGTTATTCGGTAGGTGTTGCTTTGCGTACATCAATATTGGAATAGAAGGATCGACTTCGCTTTTGTTGTGATATTTGCTTGGTGGGGTGTGATAGATGATTAGCGACCGAAGCCGTCCGCGGAGTCCTTCACCCCACCATGATCAAGAGATGAGATCAGATAACAGTACACTCGTCTTCCTCGAACAACAACTCCACTCTTACATCGCCCCGTGCACACGCCCTGTTTTCCGTGCAGATCACACCAGAGCATTGCGTAGCTGGATTGACAAACGACTTCCCAGGCATAAAAGGTCCTGCTGCCTTGAAGCGCTTCATGGTCGCAGTTCACTGGGCACTTGTAGGCACGAAGACGCGATCTTGCTCTTGACTTCTCCATAATTAAAGATATAGGTATTTTGGACAAACCTACGTATACATGTCATAAGCATCCAAGCGTGATGAACTTCCCTAATGCGGCCTTTTGTCGCTGCGTGGAAGCTCATAGTATATCGTGTACAATGCTGCTCGCGCTAAAAGCGATTTCTTCGTCTGCTCAACGCGGTGGTGGATTCGGTCGTTCACGCAAGCATCTAGCTCGAGGCGCCCGGGTAGCGAGTCTTGCCGGTGGTGAAGGGGACATAGCGGTATTTGATCATGTGCTGGATCTGTCGGCGCACTGCAAGGCGTCAGCTACGGTCTTTGCAATGATTGCGTCAGTCAAACTTACTGGTCAGGCCGAAGAGGATCAGCCAGTATACCACAAGGACGGGCCAGAAGACAGGCAGGTTGAAGATCTCAAACCAGCTGCAGAAGAAACCGATGGCAATGGCCTTGGTCGTCGAGTACCAGAACTTGAACTCTGGCAGGCGGCGCACAAAGGGCCTGAACTCCTGGTCCTCTTTGGTGGGGAGGCCACTTGCGTTTCCATCCTCCATACCTTCATCCTGCTCTAGCGCGGGGTCGAACTTGGGCGACAAGAAGGCGAGGAAGAGGTTGAGCAGATAGATGCCGAGCGAGTAGGCGACAATGTACCAGCCCTGGGCGACGAATATGCGCAGGCCGAACAGGAAGAACAGCACGCCGGTGCCTACCCACCTGTATGTGTTGTATGGGGTGGATTTATCGAGATAAGCTTGGAATAACTGCTCTCTGTCAGTCGCTGCAATTTCTCTCTCTACTGCATCCTGTATGTCCGGATTTTGGTAATCCAAGAGGAGGCAGATGCGCGTGGCGGTCGACGTACCCTGCCATACTTTGTCGTCTGCGCTGTAACGGCTGCGAAAGGGGTATCAGGTTCCGGAGAATCCATGGTTGCGGCAGAGTCCTGTCTACGATACTGTGGATGGAGCGGCGGTGACCGTGTTCACGAGCGACGTTGCGAACGAAAGGCTGTTTGTTGGGGGCGGCGTTGTTGAGGAGAGGCTACCTGTCAAAGTTAAGTTGCGCGTCGCGCAAGGCTGAGAGCCAAATGCGCAGCAGCAGACTAGGGCGAACGCGATCTGGTGGCAAGTCGAACCGAAGACGGCATCCTTACCAGCTGCTGTCGAATGACATAACCGAGGCTGCCGAAGCCATGCGGGAGCTCCATCCTTCCTGCGAGCAGACTGACAAGTTTCTACCACAACGTTGAGCTTCAGATCAATTGCAACAAATCACTATGCAGGCTTTCAGATCAACAGCGCGGATTGCTTCGCAATTCAGGCCTACTGATCTCCCCAGGTTCTACTCCACACAAAAGAGCTACGAGCACCTGCTTGTCTCGACACCAAAGCCTGGCGTTGGCTTCAGTAAGTCTTAAATTCTACTCGTTTCCACGACAGGAGTGTGTTTGAGAAACACATGTTCAGCTCTTGTAGCTACGAAAATGAGCACCCTACTGACCGTTCCAGTCCAGCTCAACCGCCCCAAAGCCCTCAATGCACTATGCACACCCCTTATCCTCGAACTCAACCAGGCACTGCGCGACTTCCAAGCCGACAAGTCGATCGGCGCCATCGTTCTGACCGGCTCAGAGAAAGCCTTTGCTGCCGGTGCAGACATCAAAGAGATGAAGGACCTCACTTTTAGCAACGCATACGGAAATGACTTCATCGAGACCTGGTCGGATCTCGTCACATTTCTCAAGAAGCCACTGATCACAGCGATCAACGGATACGCGCTCGGCGGAGGCTGTGAGCTTGCAATGATGGGAGACATTCTGTACGCTGGACCAAAAGCGGTGTTTGGTCAGCCAGAGATCAAGTTGGGTGTCATCCCTGGCGCTGGAGGTTCACAGCGCCTGACAAAGGCGATTGGCAAATCGAGAGCTATGGAGACCATCTTGACTGGCGACAACATCTCTGCCAAGCAGGCTGGCGAGTGGGGGCTGGTCGCAAAGGTGTTCGAGACACCAGAAGCAACCGTGGACGGAGCTATCGCAACAGCAGAGAAGATTGCGGGATTCAGTCAGATTGCTGTCAAGGCTGCGAAGGAAGTCGTCAACAAGAGCCAGGAGTTGGGTATTAGAGAAGGCGTCGAGTACGAGAGGAGGGTCTTCCACGGCCTGTTCGGCAGCCAGGACCAGAAGATCGGCATGGCTGCATTCGCTGCTAAATCCAAGGCTGAGTGGAAAAATGAGTAGAGCATATACGCCAGAATGAATGGAAGAGAGCTTGCACGCATCGTGATTGATTGACCCCCACTCACTAGCTCGCCTCGGCCTGCCGATATCGATAAGCCACGCGAGTGAGCCTCGCGCGTGATGACGCCTGCGTGAGACCCTCGAATCCCATCAAGTACTCAGCATGCCTGTGTACTCGCTGTATATACATACTGCATAGCACCTGTAGCACCCGCCATGGACGACACTCCCTGGATGCGGGACATCCTGCGCTTCGCCCTCACAGCAACACCTTCCACGCTCCCGCCCTGGGATCCGTCAACTCTCTCTTTCACCGCGGGTCGAGGCAACCTCACCGATCCCAAAGACCCAGGAAAAGACCCGCGATTCCGCAAACTAGTCGAGGCGATTCTGTTCGGACGGCACTTTCTCAAGACCTGCAACATCGTATTACTAGGCGTGCTGCTGTTGTTCACAGCATGGCACTGGGGCGAGAAGCTCTACCTCCGCCAGCGAAGAAGACGGATTGTTATAAAAAGCCGCTCTGAGGACAGCGATGAGGCCTGGAGTAGCTCGAGCAGCACGCTCGAGGGGAACATAACGCCGCCCGGTCCAAATAAGAAAGCCAGCAGCGACGCTGCGTCGGAGACAACGCCACTGCTCGCTGCACGGCTGCGACCTAGACGAAGTGCTGTCTGGGCACCGTATCATGCTGTCAAGGCGATGCTGCAATATCAACCGCCCCCTATCCCTATCGTGAACAAGACGTTACCTACCAACGCCGTATCGCTGCTCGTACTTGCTTGGCTCGGCCTAGTGGTCTTTTACAACTTCTACCAGATGCCCTTGAACTTCATGTACTTGTTTGTGTTTGCCGATCGGTGCGGGATCAT
The DNA here is from genome assembly GCA_016630955.3 of Didymella arachidicola. Lineage (NCBI taxonomy): Eukaryota > Fungi > Ascomycota > Dothideomycetes > Pleosporales > Didymellaceae > Didymella > Didymella arachidicola. The sequence continues at coordinate 1,126,682 of CM049986.1, forward strand.
CTTCATTTCGAATCTGCCGCTGCTGTATCTGCTAGCTGCGAAGAATCAGCCTATTAAGTTACTGACTGGGTATTCGTATGAAAGCCTGAACATCTTCCACAGGCGAGTGGGAGAAGTGATGTGCCTGGAGGCATTTATACATTTCGCGGGAATGATTGCGTTTTGGTATGGGTTGTTGAGGCGGTTAGGATTCACGTTGGGCAGGTTCCTGCTGAATCGGGTTGTTCTACTTGGATTGCTGGCCTTCGTTGCGTATGAGCTGATTTACTTCACCAGCTTGGGTTCGTTTCGCAAGAGATGGTACGAGATATTCCTGGCTTTACACATCGTTCTGCAAGTCGCCGGTCTAGCATTCCTCTGGTTCCACCACCACACCTCCCGCCCCTACGTTGGCATCTCGCTAGCCATCTTCCTGGTTGATCGCCTTGTATACCGACTGTGGCTGAAGTCCAGCACCCACGCTGCCACGCTGAAGGTCCTCGAAGACGAAAAAACGATCCTGCTCTCCTCAAACTGGGACGTCAGAACCCGCTCGCCTGCACTACGCCTTGTATCGCACAACATGAAGCACGGCTGGTCTCCCAACGAACACATCTTCATCTCCGTCCCGGGCCTATCACGTAAACATGCCCTGCAATCACACCCCTTCACCATCTTCTCCGCGGCCCCGAATACGCACCACACGACCCAAGACGACCAGGGCTCGCACGCATGGTTCACTCTCTTGATTCGCGCCCAGGCTGAACACGGCTTCACCAACCAGCTACTCGCCTACGCGCGCACACACAGCCAGACGCGGATCCGTCTCGACGGGCCCTACGGCTCCTCGCACGCCCTGGATCTGCTCCAGTCGTGCTCAACCGCAGTCCTAGTCGCAGGCGGCTCTGGGATTGCAGTCGCGTATCCGCTGCTCTACTCGCTGCTGCGACCCTCTAGCGATCCTGAGAACGCGCTGACTCAGTCTGCGAGAAGGGTGAAGCTACTTTGGATCACGCATAGCCCCTCACACCGCCTTTGGATCCCAGAAGATAAGCTCAAGGAGTTGCAGGATTGGGGTCTCGATGTTGTTGTTCCGCCGCCGACTGAGCTGGCGGGGCGACCGGATGTGGGGAGTCTTGTTGGGGAGTGGGTGGATGCTGACACAAGTGGGAAGACCGGAGTTGTTGTCAGTGGGCCTGAGGGTCTAGTGAGGGATGTGAGGAATACGTGTGCCTTGAAGATGTGGCAAGGGGGTGATGTAGGGGTTGCTGTCGAGAAGTTTGGTTGGTGAAGTTCGAGGGTTTGGCATACAAGGGCTCATGAGGCGTTTGGGACATATACTTCATTGAGCACTCTAGCGGCGTTTGCACATAGACAGAATATCTGCAGTTCAATTCGTGCCCTTGATTTCACTATGATCTCCTCCACCTACTGTATTGCGTATGTGTTGATATGAGGCTTGACATTGCTGAAGAGCGTGTCCAGATCCGTATGATGGTGAGGAGGTACTCGAATAACTTTTCCGCGATCATAAATGTTAAGATCCAGTCATACTTGGTTCATGATGCAACGAAAGGACCGCCATAGTTCTAGTTGCTGCTGTTCTTGGGGTTCTCGGGTGCCGTCTTCCACTATATCTCGTTAACTGCGAGCCACGAGTATGGCTTTTTCTGGTGAGGAACCTACAAGCTGACCCAACATCTTCTGGACCTCTGGGTAGGTCATATCCTTGTATTGCTCTTCGTTACGGTGAGCGCGCACTGCGAATAAAGTCAGCAAGGCAGATCGACAAGGGCGGCAGACCGATGGGGGTCACAAAAACACTGCTGTATACACAGTACTTGACAAAAGCTCTCCCAGATTACCAAGCATCCTGTTTGACTACATATAGGCGTAGCCCTCGCGTGATATCATACGCACTGCAGTCACTTACTAAAGGCATGCATCTTCTGTATGGTCTCTCTGGCCTTTTGGGCTATCTGACGCTTTGTCTGCTTCTTCGTTGCAGGCTTCTTGATACCGGTGTTGGTAGCCTTTAGAGCAGTTTCGTCAAGATATGCCGGTGAAGCAGCAGACGGTGAAGAGGGCGCTGGGGAAATCGGAGCTGCTGGTGAGCTGGGCTCGGGTGCAGCAGTCGTAGGCGAGATAGCTGCTGGCATGGTTATTTACCTAAATGGCGTTGTAAGTTCGTGTGAAAGAAGAAGGATGATGTATGTGGAAGCAGATATAACGCGAAATATGGTGGAGTCAGCGGAAGAGCGATGTTTGACGGTGAGGTGAGCTCCAGTAGGCACCAAAGGCAGGCGCGCTAGACAACGTGGTTGACAAAGGTGAGTCTAGCACGCTCAACGCCCTCAGAGCATTGTGGCAAGGAAGGCACAAGAAATTGGTTCTGCTCGGCTTCAGTGTGATTCTCCCTGCGCAAAATGGACCGAAGTCTGCCCTAGAGCCGAAGGCTGGAAAGGCCAGATACAAGCTCTATATCTCCAGGGGGTAGAAGGTAACGAGTGCCTATTTCTGCATGTTGTATGTACACAGACACCCTGTTGGCTACGCTAACGCCAATGTCATACCCAGTTTCTTGTGCAACATGAGAGCGAAGTGCCCTGCCACCTGTCTCCGAATCGCGACGATGCCAGCTTGATTCACATCAGGCGTGCCGTAGCTGCAAATGCTTACAGATTCTCCTACACATGTATATTCTTTCTCTTTCAGATGTCGCTATATTTGCCATTCCCTAACGTGACATTCCCCATTACCTGGCTTCGCTCACTGCTGCGCCTTGGCTGCTTCTGCCTCTGGGCTGCCCACGGCTACTAGCTTGCCAACAACGAGATACTTCTCGCTAAACCTCTCTTCCCAACCGCGCATAGCTTCCATCTGTTCTTCGTCGAGGTCTTTGAGGGTATCCAGTGGTCCATCGAGATCCTTGGTAAGCATGTCCTCGTCAAAGCTACCGCACGCAAGACCTCGACTTGCGTCGCGACCAGCAAAGTTGGCATACGGACCGCCAGGACCGTAGAAGTTGCGCCCGGCTGTCACGTCGAACACACGACCGCGCACCGCAAGGTATACCGGCATGCCATTTTGGCCGTTGTAAGGGTACAGCTCTGGTGGGGTGAAGGTCCGGAATACGGTCGGCGGCGGAGCGCGCGGCAAGGTCTGCGGCGCGGACGGCTTGAGGCGGAGGTAGAGGATGAAGACGAAGAGGGCCACAAGGATGATGTTGATGGGCGTTACGGGCGAGGCACTGCTTCCATTTGATTAGAGCTCCTGGCATGACATTCGGAGGTGCGGGTGCTTACGCGGTGGCTGCCGGCGGTTCGATCGTCGCTGCAAAATATTAGCCTCGAATAGCTAGAGGAATGCAATTTCCTACCTTCGGTCATCTCCAACTCTTGCGGGGTGTGGCGGGGTGATTAAGGGATGGTACTGGACGTAGTGTTGTGATGGTCAGTTTCATGGAGCTTTGGAGGGGAAATCATCTCGGCATATGATGCAACCCGTTGAACCCGAGATGCTGACAGCTCAATTGAGCTCTGACGCGCACGACATCGAGGGCCCGTACAGCCGTCAACTGTGACGAATATTAATTTTGCGAATTACTTTTCATTTCAAGGATTCATCGTGGCCCGATTGCATTCAATGATCTTGCTTCTAAGATAGGTGATGGATACGACAGGGGCTCCTAATCAAGGTCAGCCCTATGGCGTGTGTGGCAGCTGACAGCGAAGCATTCCTGCGACTTCACTGCACAGCGCATCTTGGACTTTGCCTCCAAGCTCTCTTCCTCGGACAGTATATTCGAGATATCTTCACCGCACCCACCAGCAAGCACGCGCGCAGACAGGGTCCAGTAGCCGCGGCCCACAAATAACCAAGAGGCGATACCTGAAACCCAGCTACTTCATCTGAAACGTGCGGGAGCGATTCATTTCGGCCTGCTCGGTTGGCTCTCATTCGCCAATTTTGTGTCGACACCAGCACGGCCGAAACATTTGCGCTCACGCTGCACGAACCAGTGCACTCGTGCTCGTGCAGAGGTGAAGCAGCGACAAAGTGGTCGACAACAAGCAGGAGCTGCGACGCTGTCTTGAAAGCTGAGCTGCGCCTCCCAATCCAACGCGACAAACAACCGGGGCGGCTTCTCTTTCAGTGCTTGCTGACCTCGACACCTCCTTCTGTTGACATCTGACGTACCGCTTGTACACACACACAACGACAACGGCAACAACAGACAGCCTCACCACACCTTCCTCGACACATCAATCTAAGCGGTACGTATCTCGATCTTTTGTTTGCTGTCCTTCCACAACCGTCATCTCCCAACATCCGGACTGGTACCACATCCTTACCTGCAGCTGCATTTTCCCTCGTTCGCACATCTGCCTGCGTACTCGTCAACTGGATAACTCCAAGCACCCGCTTTCAAGAACCCATCAGCCCACTATCAACATCCAGTATGGCTTCTTCGCAGGCACCCGTCGAGATCAAAAGGCCGAAAAAGCGAGTCACTTTTGGTCTCATTATCCTAGCCATCTTGATGCCGTGGCTCGCTCTTTACCTTGATGGATCCTCTTGGCCAACCATCGGCATCAACTTCGCCGGCTGGCTCTTTATTCCCCCAGTTGGTTCGATCTGTGCAATTGTCCATGCAATCGTCTGCCTTTGCCGTACGGACAACCATCGTAGATACTCCAAACCTGCGCGCCGGAGCCTGCGCTACGACAACAGATACAGTGCCGAAGCCCAGCCACAAACCAAGAAGAATGCCGTGGAGCCTGGGCAGGAGCCGATGGCGGCACCAGTGACAAGAGCAGTAATCGAAGATGAACCGAAGCCCGTCGAGAAAGCACCCACAGAGCCTCCGGCCAAGACTCCCTCGGCTGCAACTTCATCCACATCAGTGTCTTCCTCTGATATCGAGACGGAGACCGCTCCTGTCCCAGCACCCCCACAGAGGACTGCCACTGGCCCTCCACCAAGGACCGTCACTGCACCGCCAGCAAGGACTGCCACCGCGCCTCCGTCAAGAGCTGCTACTGCAAAGAAGGAGGACGATCCCTTCAAGGACCCAAATGTTTAACATGATGTCGTGGTGTACCGTCCGTGGTATGGGGGTTGGCGTTTTATATGATCCGGAATGGCGCTAATATTTGTTTCATGCAGGCTCCCAACATGTGGAAACGATTCCAGGGTCACGGGCGCGAGAAGGAGAGGCCCACGCGGATAGGTCACCCTGTGCTACTTGAAACCACCTACGACGAAGGGCAGCTCATGCGAAATCCTGATGTGGCCGACTTAAATTACCGACTCAATGCACCCTCTACACAACATCAGTAAGTCACAGGTAATCAAACGCTGCGACATACCGACTATGCACTTACACTGCCTGCAGTCATTCTTCTTCACACGACTCTAAAGTCTCGAACATTCCTACTGTTTCCTCCGTGTACTCTCGACCTTCAAACGATATATCCTATCACTACGACAACCCCGCAGCAACATCACCTTCCACATACGAAGACGTATCGCCGCCAAGTTCACCAGAACCAGAGCACAACTCTGACTTTCCGCGGAGATACCGCTCGATGCGTGACGTATCACCTATGGACGAGAGCCGGGCGGGCATGCGCGCGAACAGCAACATACCTGTGCTGCGCAAAGCACCGGCAGCAGTACAGACAGGCGAGGTCAAGCCTACTTCTCAGAAGTTCTGGGGAGGCAAAGTCGCTCCGAACAGCAAAGTAAAGTGGGATGCGTATTCCGGCGAACCAACATCGAGCAACGCGGGCCGTGCTGGCTCTGTGAACCCCCTCGCGTATGCAAAAGAGAGCCTGCGACCAATGGGATACCAAGTGTCCGTGTCAGGTCCGGATGGCAGAAAGAAGAACACCAGCTTCACAGACCTTGTTCCACGATTTGGAGCGCGTCCTCAACCGACCGAGCCTGCACAAGACCCCGAACCTTGGAGTCGCGCAACGGGCCGAGCGGAGATCGCGCAACCTCTCAAGGATGGAGATGCACGCCAACCACTCCAGATCCCGAGAAAGCCGTCTACTCGAAAAGTGGAAGGACTTGGTCTGGACATGTCAAACGTCGTTGCGACAATTACTAGCCGTGTTGCAGGGGCAGCTGACGCTCGCCCCGTCGCAAACAACCCCAGCTCCTTTGACGCCCATATCGAACCCATTAAACCCATCGCTCCCCTCAAAGTTGGAACAAAGTCCCCTATTCACAATATGGCTTCGCCAAACGGTCTCCAGAACCATGGTCTTGGTATCGTGAACCCATACTCCTACACCAGGCCCGTCACACCACCAAACAACGAGCAGTCGCCCTCTTCTTTTGCGATTGCGGACAACAGGAGCGATGTCTCTGATGCAGAGTCATGGGAGCGCAGTATTACGCCAAAGCAGAGCACTGTCTGGAACAAAGCGACCGAGCAAACGCCAGAACCGGACAATGGTGCTTACAACAGCCACTTTTCCTGGACAACCTACAACACCACAACAACATACCAGCACTCCCCACCACCGTCACCCCCAGAGCCGATGCCAGCTCTGGAGAATGTCACCAAAGCGCGGGTGGCGACCGAGTCTTCGGTCCTGAACCGTCGCCGTCCTATTCCGCAGGCAGACAAGATCCCAGACACACCACCTGTTCGCAAGCCAGTCCCCAAGGCTAGGTCTCCTGTCGGCACAAAGACTCGCGTGGCTGCGCTCGCTGCTCCTACCTCTCCCCGTCAGGGCTCGTCGAGATCAACATCGACCACAGGCACTCAAAAGGCGCTGCCACAGCCACCAACCACTTTGACCGCGACTGATCACGTTTCTTTACTCGAATCTCAGGTCGACGACATTCGTGTCCGCCGCGTGAACGTGTACAAGGTGTTGAAAGATCTCAAGTCTGCCGCGCCTTCAAACCCCATGTTGACGGACTTCAAGACAGCACGGCTGGTAGAGCAAAAGAAGAAGGCGCTCGAAAATGAGCTAGCAGAGCTCAAGATCGAGGAGCATGATGTTGGGTTGAAGTTGCACCGCGCCCTGCGCAAGCGGGAGCTTGACGACCCGAACTGCGGCTCGGCGTTGTGGGTCCGAAGAGTTACGGGTTGACGACCACGTAAGGGTGCATTGGAGCTGGCTTCCCGAGGACTGGCTTCTTCATGCATAGCGTCGGTGTCGCTGTTTGGATTTCCTCGTGTCATATTTCTTCTTTCCTTCTGTATTAAGCGCATCTAGCGCTGTTTGCGAGATACCCCAATCCAAGTGGATAGATACCAATACCGGTCTCTCAAAATGACATAGTGTTCTGTTCTTTTCTTCGCTATTGGAAGGTAGCTGTGAAGACCATCGCAGACATAGCTGGATCATCCCGAACTTTGAGCATTCGCTGAAGACTTGTCGGATTTTCGCAGGAAGGGGAGCAAAAAAGACGCTCCCTGGTTGGTCAAGGCACTTTCACACTCTCACGTGTTGTCAGTGTCAGGTATGACCATAAAATTGCTGAACACGATTCCACAGCCGCCGTAAGAACGACTGTGTAAGTACTACTAAGTGCGCAGAATCAGAGTAGCGCCCATGTAACCTCGTCTAGGGACGCTTGTCGATGCTAATAAGATACTGCGAACATCTTGGTCTACTTTCGAATCAAGCCTTCTCGCATCAGAATGTCGATGATGTGATTCCACGTCTCAGAGGAATGCGACCTATAAGGCGGCGAGAGACAGCATCAGGGCTGCTTTGAATTTTTTTGAAGACACGTAATACAGTTCCAGGCGTTCCTCATGTTCAATTGCGGATTTTGGGGTAAGTCCAAAGCAGAGACATAGAACCGGCCTGTCTTGATTTAGGCCAAGGGCAAGCAGAGACGTTTGACATAGGGATAAGTGAGCGAATCAGATGGAATTATGTATTGATCGGGTGGCTCATTGGAACACGCATACAGGGGTTATGGTGTCTTTCGATCGGGAAGACGTTTCGTTTTTCGAAGGTGGCGGTGTCAAATACTTGCAGTGAAAGTATTCAAGGACAGAGGTGGGCGATGTGATTCGGCCCACGGATGTGCAGAAAGAGGAGCGCAAGCACTTGCTGACGCAATCTTCGTTCAGTCTGGTATCTGTGTGTTCCTCCGCGTACATATCGATCAGAGGGGCAGCCAGACATTATGAAAAAACCTTTCCATTTTGGGCCAGAAACCATCGTAACTCTGGCGATATTTTTGATCAAGGCGTTATTATACGAACTTGAATGTATACCCACGCTCCTCTGGTGTGAGCTATGTGGACGTGCAAAGATGAAATAACACCTCCATGTGGGCGCAGATTCATGCATTTGGTTCCTCAATACAGCGTGAGGAAGAAAGGCGCAGACATAATTATAACAGCGAAAACTTCTGGTTTAAGCGGACATCGGGAGATCATTTGGGGGCTTTTGGAAGGCCGTGCAGACATGTAGGCTGATGTATTTTCTCTGTAATCAAAGAGTTTTCGATGATTGGAAAGACGAGCAGATGCCGTGCGAGAGGTCCTTTTATATGCAAGCCAGCAGAGCGGTGTCCGTTGGGAAAAACGCTGTATGCCTTTCGAAAAGCGCCCAGCACAGCACATGGTGCATCCTATTCTCCTTTTCAGAAGAGATATAGAATTGCGCGGGTAACGTTTGTATAACTGGCTGAGAATCGAATCAATATGCTTCACCTCAAGGCGGGTTTCGGTTGTCGATGGAGACTTTATTGAGGAGGAGCAGTCAAATAGGCGCAGAAGTGCGATTTCCGAACAGAAGACAGACATTGCTCCCAGTGTGAAATTTTTCGATATACATAGGTTGATGTGCGTTAAAAGATGAGGATAGAGAGTAGGGGCGGTACCTTTATACACCCGCTCAGCAGATCGCGCTGGACAAAAGAGGCGCGGGACGCACATGTTCGGAGCGTCCTGAGGATTCAAGATGCGAAGCTCATGGTTGAGCTGGCTCGACGTTTTACATTGAGCTTCGCAGATGGAGGGTGACATATATCTGACCAGCATACTTTTGGAACGCTGGCGATGTATGGTGTAAGACGTTGGTCTTTTCGGAAGGTCATGTACCGCATTGTGTATGGTTCGTTGCAGAAGGCCAGACATGAACATAGCGTTCATCTCCTTCGGTTTTAGAGTAGAGAGGCGTGGTGTGGAATGGGAGAGAACGACGCCGCTCATGTGTTTTTATAGACAGGTTCGCAGGATTTGGTAGATTTAGGACCTCCATGGTGCATTTTGAAGGGGTATCATATGCTTCGAAATGTTCGAGCTCGCACCTTATGCTTCTTTGTCAACTTCGGCCTTCGCCTCTGCCGCCGGCTCCCCCTCCTCCTCTGCTTTACTTCCTTCTGTCACAGCAACACTTTCTGCACCTATCCCCAGCTCCACTCCAAGCTCATCCAAGAATTTCTCCGCCTTACCCTTGCTCCTCTTCTCTCGCATAGCCCGTTTCTTCTCCTCGACCAGCCTCTTCCTCTCGTCCAGCTTGTCTTTCCTTTCCTGTCTCACCCTCTCAGTCTCCGCCCTCTCCTTTTCCAGCCTCGCCATCTGCTCTCTCCTCTCTTCCTCATCCTTATCGAAGTACATGAAACCAGTGCCCCTCGTCCTGGCTTCCTGCCTGCCATCAAAATGCAGTTCTGGTGGCGGCGTAAGCTCCTTGTCCCTCTTCGCCGCCAGATCAGCCATAGCCTGGGCAATCGTCTCGTCGGGATTGAAAGCATTCGTCTGCACCGTGTCGCCGTAGATGATCTGCTCTGGAGCTTCAGGGCGCGCGGTAAAGCGGTCAGGCGCATCGTTCTCTTGTGTTCTCTTCCGGCGCTCCTCCCGCAGCGCCTCTGCACGCGAACCTTTTCTTGTCCGGCCAAACTCATCCACGTACTCGACCTCCTCTTCATCGGCGCTGTCACCTTCGTCAGAGGAGGAGGAGGCGTTTCCAGCGTCGTCCTTGGACGCTTGTGCGTCGGCCCATTTGCGATCGAAGTCGACGCCGTAGCGGTCTTCGATGTCCTCCACATCCCCGCGCTTCAACGCGTTATATAGGCGCGCTTTCTCTTCCATGCGCCGCTGCGTGCGCTTCCAATGCGACGCATCTTCGTCTTTCTCGTCGCTGGTGCGGCCGCGGTGCTTTTGCGTGGCGAGATTCGTGTCGTCGAGGTCGGCGAGCGCGCGTTTCTTCACATTTTTGTTGTGTGTCTTGAATATGTCGTCTTTATCTTTGCGCGCGCGGGCGGCGGGTTTGCTCGCGTCGCTGGCCGACGACGAGGCTTTGATCAGGTTGGACAGCGTCGAAGAGAAGGCGACGGTGCTGCTGCTGGAGATTTCCTTGCGCTTGCTGCGCGCAGAATTCTTGGCGCCATACAGGTGCGCGTCTTTGCCGGAGAGGTGGTTGGACATGGTTGTGGTTACATTTTGGTGGTTAGGGAGACGCGACGTGAGAGCGATAACGGAGCGGGAAGTTGCATCATGGCGCAGTGCCCCGCGACCCCACGTCGAAAGTTGTGAATCGGCCGCCGAGCGGGTCCGCAAGGCGTGAGTAGCTGATGACAGTGTCTCTGAGGTCTGTATAGCTTCATCTTTCTTCACTGAAGCTTCACAGAGCCAATTGACACCACAGCCACCATGTCTCCTCCCCGTCAAGTCTTCATTGCCGTCATTGGTACGTACAGCCGCTCAAATAACACAGCACTTTTCCAACGCCCCTCAGAACAACATGGAATGCCATACTGACTCCCTCCAGGCGCCGGCGGCGTAGGAAAAAGCTTCCTAAACCAGCTCACAGGCCTCGCCCAACGTCTCTCCCAATCGCCCTCTTCACCGTACTACCTCTCTCTGATCTGGCTCTCGACGTCCAAGAAGGCCCTCTACCATGCCGACTACAAGTCGCTGTCCAACTGGGAGTCGGAGCTGCAGAACAACGCTAAACCTGCTTTGCCGCTGCCGCAGCTACAGGACTACCTCGTCAAAGCCCCGGGCAAGGTCGTCCTTGTGGACAACACCAGCAACCAGGATGTCGCTGACGCATACCCAAGCTTCCTGAAGAAGGGCATCAGCATCGTCACACCGAACAAGAAGGCCTTCAGCGGCAACCTGCAGCTGTTCAAGGACATCTTCAGCGCTGCCTCCAACGGCTCTGGCTCAGGCGGCTACATCTTCCACGAGTCGTCTGTCGGCGCCGGTCTTCCCGTCATCAGCACACTCAAGGACCTCGTCGAGACAGGCGACCGCGTGACCAAGATCGAGGGTGTCTTCTCTGGCACCATGAGCTTCCTGTTCAACAGCTTCCAGCCCACGTCCGGTGGTGGAGGACAGTTCAGCGCCGAGGTCAAGACCGCAAAGGACAAGGGGTACACTGAGCCCGATGCACGCGACGACCTCAACGGCCTGGATGTGGCGCGCAAACTCACTATCCTGGCGCGTCTCGCGGGCTTGGATGTTGAGAGCCCGACCTCGTTCCCTGTGCAGAGCCTGATCCCCAAGGAGCTTGAGTCCTGCCAGTCAGGCGACGAGTTCCTCGAGAAGCTGCCGCAATTTGATGGGCAGATGGACGAGCTGAAGCAGCAGGCTGAGAAGGAGGGTAAGGTTGTGAGATTTGTGGGGTCGGTCGATGTGCCCGGTAATGCTGTCAAGGTCGGGCTGGAGAAGTTCGACAAGAGCCATCCTATTGCTGCGCTGAAGGGTAGCGACAACATCATTGCTTTCTACACCGAGAGGTACGGTGCTAATCCCTTGATCATTCAGGGTGCGGGTGCTGGTGGCGAGGTCACAGCTATGGGTGTTACTGCAGATCTCATCAAGGTCCTGAGGTTGCTGCACTAGGATGAGGCGAGTGTCGCTGTGAGGGCGGCACGACTGTAATGATGACAATGAATCAAAAGCTCTCGATGTTCAGGACTTTCTTGAACAATCCTATACACTACGAAGGCAGCACGTAGACTGATGTGGCCAGCTATTTCACACTTAGCTACTTTGAGAGCGTTCATTCACGCATTCGACGCACTACATGCAAGCTTGCCAAATCACTTCCCCTCAACGGCTCGTCGGCCGGGTATATAAACAGCCAGTCCCTCACATATAATGCTCTCACACATCTCTGCCTCCCAAAGTCTACTCAAAATACCTTACATCTTCTTTTTATGCTTCTCTGCCAAGTCTTCCAAACTTACGTTGTTCTGGGACATGCTCGCGGCTCTTCTGTATCTCAAAGGACAAATACATCCAGCGATGCACTGCGCCTCTCTCTGTTGCAGTCATTGAAATGATCATCGAGCTCATTAAATGCTTCTCGGCGATGGGCTGCCCACGTATATAAATGTTATAGCTTCATGCTCGATGCTTCCATACGACTCTGCCTCCCAAAGTCATTTCTGGAAATAAACACCTTTACGTTCCATGCTTCTCTTTTGCCAGGACTTCCAAGTCCAAACTCAAAAAGCATATGCTTGCAGTTGCTCGGCTCCTGAAGGACAATAAGAACGTGCAAATGATTGTGTGGACTGTATCTCTCTCTTTCCCAAATGTCGCACGTTTGTGCTCAACAATAATAGCGTTAGCGATAACGTACGTGTACAACGAGCGGGACAGTCAACGAGCGGGACACTTTTGCCAAGACCACACCAAAACTCCCTTCCTACACTAATGCCTCCCCAACAACTGCAATTTAACGCGTTAAAAGAGTGTCAGATACAGCTTGCGCTTCAAGCTCTCAAACAAGACGCGAGCCTCTCAGTGCGACGCGCTGCAGCTATCTACAACGTGCCTAAAAGCACACTGCACCAACGACGCGCTGGACGACCTTCACGCGTTGATACTATGGCTAACTTACAGAATTTAACCAGCGCTGAGGAGCAGGTGATTGTTATGCGCATACTTGAGCTGGTCACGCGAGGAGAGTCCCCCCGGCTTGAAGTTGTGGCTGATATGGCCAATTCTCTGCGAAAAGAGCGCGGTTTGGCCCCTGTTGGCCCAAGGTGGGCCAGCAGGTTTGTTTCGCGTCAGGAGGAGCTCAAAACAGTCTTTAATCGCAAGTACGACTACAAGCGAGCCCTCTGCGAGGATCCCGAGGTAATCCAGGGCTGGTTTGGCCTAGTAGCCAATATCAAAGCCAAGTATGGTATCCTGGACAATGACACGTACAACTTCGACGAGACAGGCTTCATGATGGGCCAGATATCCACTGGAGTCGTTGTCACAGATTCAGAGAAGCCAGGACGAGCAAAGCAGGTCCAGCCGGGCAACCGGGAGTGGGTAACAGTCATTAAGGGCATCAATGCCACAGGATGGGCTATTCCGCCCTACATCATCTTCAAAGCCCGCCAACACCAGTCCAGCTGGTACAAGGACGACGATTTGCCCCAAGATTGGACTATTGCTATCTCTGAGAACGGCTGGACTACTAATAAGCTTGGTTTTGACTGGTTGAAGCACTTTGACAGGCATACAAAGACGCGTACTGTTAGTACCTACCGTATGCTGATTATTGACGGTCATGGGAGCCACAACTCTGCAGAATTCAAGCAATACTGCAAGGATCACAAGATTATGACCCTATGCATGCCTGCGCACTCGTCGCACCTCCTGCAGCCACTTGACGTGGGTTGTTTTGGCCCTCTGAAGAAGGCGTATGGGGATGAGGTCAATGAGCTCATGCGCAACCGGATTAACCACATCACAAAGCAGGAGTTCCTGCCATGCTTTAAAGCGGCTCACAAGAAAGCTGTTACCCCTAGCAACATCTAGGGAGGGTTCCGAGGCGCAGGACTGGTCCCTTTTGACCTAGAACGGGTCATATCAACCCTTGATGTGAAGCTGCGCACTCTATCACCACCACTCCCTACAAACAACGAGCCCTAGCAGTCGCAAACGCTAAGCAATACCCTAGAATTTGGGTCGCAATCAGCTTTAATTCGAGAGAAGTATAAGAAGCAGCAGGGCAGCTCACCAAACTCTGTGCTAAGCGCGCTTGAGCACTACGCAAAGGGGGCAGCAATTGTTGCGCACAAGCTGGTTTTAGCACAACAAGAGAACGCTGAGCTTCGAGCAGCCAATGAAGCCGCCACGCGACGTAAATCGCACAAAAGAAAGCGTATTCGAACTGAGGGGAGCCTTACAGTTGAAGAAGGCCAGCGGTGAACCACTCTGCAGGAGTTTGGGGCGCGTGGTGATGGTAAGAAGGCAAAGAAGCGGGTGCGCGCTGAAGGAGGTGAACCATCCCAACGACGCTGTGGACGGTGCGGAGAGAGTGGGCACAACGCGCGAACGTGCAAGAATGCTGTAGAAGAGGTCTCTAAGTAATGTTACAGCTTGTTTCACCCTATGCAGGGCTAAAGTGTGGTGTTTTGGGCCATAATAGGGTGAGTTTTGGTGTGGTCTTGGCAAAAGTGTCCCGCTCGTTGACTGTCCCGCTCGTTGACTGTCCCGCTCGTTGTACACGTACGTTAGCAACTTTCAACATCGAAAGCCGAAATTGTCGTCCTGATGCTTTGGCTCTTCTTTATCTGAAACACACGAGCTACGCCATGTGGGATCATGTTCTCGTATGGCCATTACTTTCGCTATATGTTGAACAGAGAAGAGCATCCGTGTTTCGCATGTCTAGGCAGCCACATTTTGCAAAGACATGTGAACGAGAACGTTTTACGCGCGCAATATGCGGTGCTCTCTTCTGCCAGGTACACAAGGATGCGTTCTCTTGTCTCCAATGCTTCCGTACGCCTCTGCTTCTCAAGAGTAATTGCAAAAATACGAGCTCAAGCGATATGATTCTTCTCTGTCAGCGCTCTCAAAAAGAATTACTAGAGGCGTATGCTCCCTTCTTTCTGGGTCTTCCGCTTTCGGCCACTATCTCGATATATCTACGCACATTTCCGGGCACTCCTCCTGACAGCAGACAATATTGCTTGCTCTCGAACCAAAAATCAAAAGACTGGGGAGAGATGTCTGTCCCATTGACTGCCAGCCTTCTTACACTCCAAAACCACGCATCACTCTGTATGTGTCGCTCTGGCCCTGGTATCGATGATCAGAGCACCATGAATGGTGTTGTTGCAGTTCGAGCTAACGAAATACCACAAATACCTGCACTCGGTGCCATGTTCTGAGAAGGCAGGGGGTATATATTCATCCTTCGCTTGGATACCTCAATCCTTCCGAGTTCTCTGTCCCCGGAGATCCGGTATCAAAAGCTCAAGGCAAACAAGTCATGTTCTCTTGCCTGTCTGTTCCCGAAAAACGAACGGCTACGTCGTCATGTCGAGACAGACTCAAGCAGTGTTGATATTGCTGTCGCAGCGGCGTGTTGTAAAATCGCAAGCAGCGAGAGCGAACCAAATGTGTGCTTTTAAATAAAGGGTATCCAGTCTCTGCATCTCGATTCTTGGTGCAGTGTGGCTTCCAAAGACCACTATCCAAGGACCCAGGCAAATCATTCATGTTGTCTTTCCTTTCTGACTTCAAAGCCGACAAGGACTATTTGTATGCGTCTGCCGCCTTCTCTTCCTATGATTTGGAATTACGTCGGACAGACTTTTCTCCTCCACAGTTCTTCTGTCCTCTGGAAATATTGAAACAAATCACAGACATCACGCGCCTATGTTCTCAACTAGGTAAAAGGGTTCAAAGACTCGCTGTTCGCGAATGTCTTGATTCCGTGCACTTGTCTGCTCCCGAAAGACTGGTACCAAAAGCCGTGACATTTTTCCATATGTTCGTTTCCGTTCTGGAACCAGAAAGCACAGTGACGATCTCATGGCTTCCGTTCAACTCATGAAATTTAAATCCCCTGGGGGCAGGGCATGCCCGTTTAAACATACACAGACATGACCCACGGCAAAAGACACTCATCGGAGGTATAAGTTTTTGTCCGATCATTAGAGACTCATGAACGTTTCTTCGGTACTGCAACGGCGAAACCGTCTTCAAAGCTTACAACTCACCTTGCTCTTGTTGAGTGACCGTCGTGCATGACTCACGCTCAACTCTCGGCTGCGTTTTATCACACCACAGCATAGCCGAGCTTCCCGACATGTGCATCTTCACCTCTAATATGACGCACCCATCTCGGTCTGGCCAGATGTTGCTTTCTTGGCTGTGGTGGATCTACACCGGACCGCAGGTCAAGTACAGTCCGGGGAATGTGGCTAGTGAGAAGAACTGAGGGACTGCTGACGTGGCTGACGTGGCTGAGCTACCGTAGTGTCGCTTGCTGCATGCATAGCGACATGAGCTGGAGGGGCATCTGTGCCGAGATCCGCGGGGTCCGAGGAGGGTGAGTGGCACGAATGGTCAGTCGATTGTATCAAAGTCTTTGGCATGCGAGGAATCATCTGTACAAGGTCTCAGGGACTCCGTTGCCTGCTTGTGATGGAGTCAGACTGAGCTCATCTGATCCATACAGAAAGAGGGACATCTGCCAAGGCCGATGCAATCCTCCCACACCTTACACATGCCCGAGACTTGCATTGTCGATGATTTGCCTTATATTCCGCACCATGTCTTCGGTCAGCCGGTACCCCACCCCGTACTTTTGTCCGACTTATAGTCTCGAGTCCTGCCCGCTATTACTCGTACAAACCCATGAGAATAGATTCGTTTCGATGGCTTAGTACGTTGTACAACGACGTGTCCGACACATGGACGCCCAGGTCGCAGGACCAACGCAACCAAGCAATACTTCAAGGGTGTGTTGACCATGGCACCGGAACCGCACTGGTCTTGGACTTGTTACACTGATCTGGGCATCTGTTTCGTGATGAGTGCGCGGGGAGTCAAGCAATGCGCTTCTGGGACTGGCATGATATTCCCTTCTCTTATTATCGTCCGCGTGCTGTCTCTTTGTACAGCTGCCCGCGTGAACACAGGAGCGAGTGCTTGTGAAGTGACTGCTTGCCAAGCGGTGCCGAGGATGCTTGGCAGCGGAGCGATGGGATGAGGGGGTTAGCGTGGGCGAGATGCTGCAGGATGGCGCTGAGGCTGTGCAGGTGTATCGACATGGGCTGCATGAGAGGGCAGCCAGCGCGATGTCGTGCGTATTCGTGCGCATGAAATTATCGTTACAATGTTGTTTGAGATGATGTGTAGAGCGATAATACCTAGGTATGGTTGCTGCAAGCTGATCTTCGGGTGATGTGCAACCATTGTCCAACAGCAGCGAACAAACTTGGAAGTAGTTAGTCATGTCTGTATCGCAGAGGGACTAGAGATGTGCTTCTTTTGATCCGCTGTCGTCCGCTGAGAGTCATGATTGGTCATGGTGAGGTGCATGCGTAGCCGCAGAAGTAGTCTTACCAAGCGCCGAAATGATGCACCGAGTTCTTTGGCGGAATCGCGATTCGTGACGTCTGTGTCGTGGGCCGCAAGGGAATCTAACATGCAACCTCCGGGTTCGTTGCTTCATAAATGGCTGGGTTTGGGCTGCAATGCTGGAGCGTGCACGTTCAGGGCGCTCAGGAGAACGGGGGATCTCATGTTGCAGGACTGTTCGCAGATGAATGATCGTCAACGAGATTGTCGCAGTGGCCTCACTCGTGTGATGAATCCTATGATAGACACGGTTTGGGTCGAGAAGGAAGGTGCATTCGGCCCACGAGACAATGACTTCATCTGAGAGCGTGACCGGCGGACCGCTGAGCGCCGTTTCGGACCTTTCTACGTCTGTCAAGAGATTGACATGGTTCTCCCGCGTAGGATCCTTCGGCATGCCGACAGCTTCGCTACCGATGTTGGTATATGCAGCCTTGATATGGGCCACGTTTTCCAGGCGGGATGTCCTAGGGGTGTCAGAGGTCGCAACAGCGCAGGCCACAGTGTGCGCCCGCGGGCGGACACTCGAGAAAGGCGTCGAGGAGCATGTTGCCTTCTACAGCATCCACCGCTGCCAGATGCGCAGCTGTGACGACGTGCTTGAGTCAAGTTGACACTTCGGAACCGCGGGGAGACGATCCCCGGCAGAGGTCTCCTGTCCGAGTCGCCTGGCAAAATAGACACCCTGGCCGCACGCAGATTGCAACCATCTTCAGTCGCCAAAGCGCGGTCGCTATGTGAGGACGGCAGGTCTGCCTGTCGCACAGGGGCGCCAATGAAGGGACACGGTGCGGCGTCGTCGCCTGATACAAACTCGTCTCTGCCAATGAGCTCCACCACGTTCGCGCAACGAAAGGGCGCCCGGCTGCGATCACGAACAGAACAACCAACGATCCGGGAGCGGTGAGACGTGGACGTTTCGTTTGCTTTGCGCGTCCCAGGACAATGGCACGGATCTGCTCAGGGGAGTGAAGGGGCTTGTCCCTAGTTGTTACCAACTTTTGGCGCGCCGTTAGCCTGAGCTCCGTGTGCATCGTCCCGCCGCCGCGGACGGGCATGTTGATGAATGAATCCATGTCTAAACCGTGTCGGGCAATTGAGAAGTCAAGTCATGGTACGCGTGGCTGTTAGAGACCGTCAATCTCCTCTCCGCCCACGCTAGGCCTGCTCCCATGTCAGTCATAGAAGGCCTGTCGTACGCTTCGCAGCCCAGCGCCGCGGTGCATAATAAATAAAGTCTGCTGTGCGACCACTGCTGTCCAGCTCACCACTCCCGTCACGCAAATTATTGCTCCAATACTAGATAAAGCTGACCTCATCACCACCTGCAGCGCCTGCCCGAGTTACTATAACTCTATTTGACTGTCCCCACCGCTCATCAGCGTGAGCCAGGCAGCACCAAGACACCAGCGAAAGTAATAACTCGTCATCTTTCCACCAGCTTCCGCTCTCCGCCATCTTCCAAGGAAGCAACATCTGGCCGAATCATACTGGCTAGCGTTACTCGCCGTCGCGCTACAGAAGCTCTCCCCGCTCCCCGTCGACTTGGAAAGGCAAGGGGTCTCCTGCTTGCACCCTATCAGCTCCCATCCCTTGGTATACCGCAAGCACTCACTGAGCCCGGTCTTGCATCCATAAGTGCAAGCCTGCCGCCTGCTGGAAAATCACTCAGAACCATCTCAACTTTGGTCCACCGTACTCGACCATCACCCCGCTCTTACATCCATCAGTGTGGCTGTGAAGACTAGCAACTAGTCTACCCCGGGGATCGTCGCCACCACCAAGCCTTTGTCTTGTGACAGCTGCCATCAAATCGCTCAACCAGAAACCACGCATACACGTACCAGCTATACATAAACACCACGTCTTCCATCACGGCTTCTCTGCTCAAGGAACAACATCCCGCATTTGCATCTACATCGAAATCACCTGAGCCATCACCATGTGTGTCACTGAGCTGTGCGTAACCAAGCAGGCCTGCCAGCACCGCTGGTACCATCTCGTTCGACCATGTGCGCCTACCATGGACCTGACTACCTGCCCCAAGAAGCTTGGTATCTCTGGATGGGAAGTCAAGGTCGACCACTGCCCCTATTGCCAGGGCCACGCAACCAGCTCTGAGTTTCGTCTGATCGGCGACGGCCCAGCTCCTCCTGTTGGATCCCTATCTGGTCTTGCACGAGCACACTCAACAAGTCTCCACGCCGCTCGCCGCGATGAGCGCCTTCAGCTCATCACATCCAGGAGTGACAGTGTCACCAGTATCGGCAGCAAGAGCAGCATAGTCACAGCAGCATCAGAGAAGAACCGCGCCATGAACGCAAGACTCGATTCTTACTTCTTCCCATCCGAGGGCTCTCCGGTCTCTCCGTTTCCCAGGTCAGTCCGCGAAGCTAGTGATGAGAGCTCGAACGAGAGCTCTAGCGACACCTCCAGCAACGACCAGGGCAGCCTACGACATCAGTCCATGTCCAACGAGCCCTACAAGGTCGGCATGCTTTCGCGCCTCGGTCGCAAGACCAAGCGCTTCTCGATGTTCAAGTGAGCATTTTCCACATGTTGAACATTCCAGCCATGTCATGCTCAGTGCACAGCCTGCGCCCAGCAACTGTCGTATGGTTCACGTTGAGGCTTACCATCATTGCGGGCCTAGACCGCCTCCGCTCGATTGCCAAACCCAGCGGAGCCGGCAGCCGGACTCCGCGGGTCTTGTAAACGAAAACGAACATCCAGACTTCGGTCCGATCTCGTGAGACATCACCATCACGAAAACGTTGTCGAACCATCGTCGATATCGACAACTTCTCAGCTCACATCACACCATCACTCTTCAGCGCAGCGGCATTCTCCACTTCTACATTGTTCTTACTACGCTCCAGTCGCCTAGCACGACGCGGTTGCGCTTGTTTATTTTTCAGATACCCACATTGTTTGGCTGCGCGCAGTCACATGCAATGTCTAGCTTCATCTCTACTTCGGCGTCTCACAAAAGAGTCATATTCTCTGCGGCATTGGGCTGCGACAGTAAAGGCAACCTCTCGTCGCGCATTCTTCCGGACAATGTTTCCGTTCTTGATTTAGAATTACGTTTGAGCGGTTCTTAGGGTTTTCTTTGCGGCGCACGGTCGTATTGCTGCAGCATTGGGCTGCAACAAACCAAGCTTGTTGCAAACTTTCAGGACCTGCAGCCATGTGCACGACGGGGCCGCAGGGCACACAGGCGCTACGAGGCTTGCGAAGCGTTGCTATCCACAGATTGCGATGCTATGACCAAAAGCCTGTGAGGCGCATACATAGCAATACATTTTTTCACCACCTACTCCACTGCTCCCTTGCACAGCGGACTGAAAACGCATTTTCTCCCACCGCTCTCTCCATAATGCGAGATCTAGATACTCAAGAGCTCTGGCTACCGTGCGGTTGCACACCGCCATCTGCGTCTCCTTGTCGCCGCGCTCCGCGACCTCGCCTCACAGACGTTAGCTGTGATCCACTCAGACTCGCTAGTTCCACCGCGTGCTGCAGCTGCTGCATACCGTAGTCGTCTTGGCGTACATACCGGCACGCGTTCCGCTCCGCTCCGGAATGGGTACTGTGTACTTATCCGGGACTGCCGGAGTCGGTGTGAAAGCTAAGATCACGTGGAATGGCGAGAGAGGCCACCTGCAGCCACCTAGGCAAGTTTACGAGTGTACCCGAGTGATGCGGCAGCCGAGGTGCGAGGTCTTGCCATTCTTGCAAGGCGCAATGTTCCGCCATAATTGACAAAGCGTAGACAGCGACCATGGCAAATACAGCAACTGCAAATCACAAAGCACAACTTCGGTCATTTTGCATATCTTACACATACCTGAGCACGACTTCATTACGAAGTCCAAACAAGCACACCAAGCCTCCCTGTACGCTCGCTACACCCTCTGCGACATGTCTATCCGTCACAACGGTGTGCAAAGGGGGCTTGTAGCACGCTGTGACGCGCCGATATCCTGTCGCAGAAAGTACCACCTCAAAAACAAAGTTACGGATAGGCTCCATACAAGCACAATAAGCATGCCTCAGCGGCGTGCAGATAACCACGCACTGGCCAACGAAGAGCACGTATGCAGCCGCTGTGAATTTGCTTCAAGGGATGACTTGCAACTCGTGGATCGAAGCTGAAAAGTTCCACTGCGTGATGGCGCAACGGCGAAAGAGGAGGTCTTCAGACCTCGAGTTTCCTGAGCGGGGAATAACCACTGTTCCTGATGTCATATGGCAGTACCCGCACGACATCTACGTAGCCACCGCGGCACAAGCACAGCATCGCTTTGATTGCTTCCATCGGTGAATTGCGCAACAGCAGCATATGCCACCACGCAACGCAGAAGGAAATTCCACCGCTCAGCGGTTCTCAGCTTGCAAAAAAGTGCATAGCGACGTCACTGCACCCGGCGTTGAGGGCGGAATGTGCGTAGCTCGCTGAGTGCGTTCCTCAACCGTGGATACGAATGCCCAAGCATCACGCCACATGCTCAATCGCCATGCTAGGAATCTTGGTGAAGCTTGTGCGCACTCGGCGAAGAGCAGACTCTCTCCAATGAAGCTCATGCGCTCAGGCATGTGCTTTCTCGTGAAGCATGGTGAGTGATCAGCAAGCGATACTCTCAGGGCGAGCACAAACCGAAGATCAAGCTTCACCAAGCCTCATTCCGAGACCTTGGTGATCTCTTGTATGGTCTGACGTCCGCAGATTGGGGATGCAGATCGATATAAATCGTGGCATTCTCTGCGACGTTGATCGACATGGACCCGGCTTCGATGATCTTGATTAGAACAATTTTGAGTTCAAGGGCAAACACAAGCTTCGTGTCGGTGCCTCATTACGGAGAGTTTCGAGCCCTTGCTAGGCAGGAAACGAACCAAATAGCTGGATTCCCTATCCATCTCGATGATGTAGTATTTCTTCCTCAAACCACTTTGGACGTACTCACTCAGCCCACTTTCAGACTCGATTGGGCATCAAGTAGTTGTCTGAAGTATGATCTGATTCAAGGCTTATCCTCTGCCAACGGAAACACACCCAGGACAGATCTTCCGTCAACAGCGCACGGTCTGACGCACAGACAGCAAGCGAAAACGCAAGCTTCGTAGGTATATATTCGGTCAGCTCGCTCAGGATTCATCACCCAGTACAGACGGTAGGATGTCCGTAAGTCCCTGCTGAAGGCAGGCTGTCTTTAGGAGGTACTGCTGGCTTTTGACAACATGTCACTGAACATTTTCAAACATCCAGAAATCGAGGCGGCTGATCTGAACTTCATAGTACGTGTTTGTCCACGAATACCTCTCGTAACAGCTAAGAAGTTACTCTGAGTGCCACCACGGTTCTTCGTAGGAGAAACATCCCTCAAACCCTCTCATAGCATTGGTAAGTGATATCGTGTCGACCCTCAGGGTTGCGGCAGCCTGAGTCCTGTAGCAGGGTGGAGTGCTGCGTAAATAACTTCCGCCATGCATAACCCTGTAGGTATTCAGCATTTAGAGGTATTGTGCCCGTGCCGTATGTTGACACAGATTGTTGTGCTGGACCGGTGTGCCTAAACATGCTCTGGCAAATCCCCATTCAATCTCCGTACGTTCCTCTTAAGGTTTACGAACAGCGATGTAGATTCAGAACGGCGTGTAAGTCTGGCAACCTGAGTGAAGTGGTTCTTCCTTCTCGGGCGTGGGAGTAGGAGTCGCGGCATTTGGTTGCGAAAGCTGAGCTTACTGGGTGAACAGCGGTATCAGCATAGGAAGTGAGTTGATTATTCAAAGTCATAAGTGCAGACAATGCATAAAATCAACTTGGACACTGTCCTGGAGCTAATGGCGCTCATATCCTTCTGTGCTCTTCACTGCGTCGGCTGGCACAGATATGTCTGACCATTCGAGTCCTATAGGAAGATGTTTCTATCATCTTTAAAGGTCGCTCTACTGTCGGAGCTTGTTGCAATCACTGTGCAGTCATTCGATGTCTTCGTAAGGAAGCTGAGTAACGAAGTGTTGGTGGAGCGGATGAAGGTCAGGTTAGCTGGTGCAAGAAGTGCCAACGCTTAGCGTAGTACGGGCGGCGATGGCGTGGGTTATACACAGTAGACAGTCACTCGCTCACGTGGTACTCGATCCCTGAATACAACATTTATTGATTCTTTACATGCAGTGCTTCATATAACGGTGTGATGTACGCTCACTTCTTCTTCCCGCCCTGATACGTAATATCGTACTGGAAGAAGCTGTCCCATATACTACTTCTCCGCGCACCGACTGGCTGCTTAGTCGGACTCGTCGCTGGACTGCCCGTTCGCGCATCTGTCAAACTTCCGATTCGTTGCTTAGCAGGTGAAGCGTTTGGTGATCGCGCTGTTGCGGCATGGCTCATGACATTAGACGGACCAGGCATGGAAACATAGTCTGGTCGCTGCTGATCTGCTTTGTTGGTCTCCTGTACAAAGTCAGCAGCGTGTCAATACACAAGGGGAGCTTAGACGTACCGTATCAGCAGGTCTAAGGTCCCCAGAGCTGGTCTTGCCGCACATTTACACCGTTCTGCTCCTCCTCCGCCCCAGCAGTGTTGGTTACCGTCTCTCGCAACTGGCTTGGACCATGCGTTGCTGCTGGACTCGCACCTCGCGTCGCTGCATTGGAGGTTGCTCCAGAGTCGACAGCATCTGAAAAGTTGAGTCGCTCAGCCGACGGTGGCCCACCAACAACAGGTACACTCTTCTTGCTCGTGCCACTGCTACGACGGCTGTCCAGCGATTTGCCGAGCTGAATAGCTGGATCAGCTGATGACTTCTTCTTTGAGCGCTGCATGTCTGCTTGACCGACTACCAAACTGCTAGTCGCGGTCGTTGCGCTTTTCAGGCCTGGCGTGCCTGGCGCCATGGGCTTTTCTTCGGTGGCATCGAGAAGGTACCAGCGAAGACCGTCAGAAAGCTCAAAAGGGTTGTCATCTTCAATTGACACAGCATTACTCGAAGCAATTGAGCGTCCGTCAAGAGAGGCTCGGGGTCCGTCCAAAGTCTTTGAGAGGTCCACTACGCGCTCTTCGATTTTGGAAATTCGAGCGACCAGCCACTCCTTGCCTTGCAGACGATGCGAGTCTTGTTCGCGAAGGAAGAAATGGGGTGCACCGACGTTGAAAGCTGCCCAAGGACGATGCGCATTGTTGCGAGTTGGCAAGAAAAGTGCTAAGTCGCCTTCCTTGAAGGACCGATATGCAATTTTATCATGGCTGTCAGCTTGGAAGCGATGTGACTTGTCACGATAAGTTCGTGCTTCCTTCTGCCACTTCCTAGCGGTGTGCTCCATATCCCGCATCCGTTTGGCAACAGCTTCACTGAATGTCTCCATGTTGAATAGGTCCAGCTTGCTGATGAGCGCTTTGTACCGTTGGTCTTCCTCATCGGCACTCGCCGAGTCCGTCCATTGCAAGAACGAGAGGTCACCGTTCTCTTCCAGGAAGCGCTTCAGTGGCGTCGACGATTGGGCTGTGGTGCTGCGGCCAAGGTCGCCGGTGGTGCCTACCATGACGGAACTGTTGCCCATCTTGGAGGCACGTTGAAGGACCATCTCGTCTTCCTCATGTGTGACGATGAAACCGAGAGCCTCCAACAATCGCACAAGACGTTCATGCGATGTGTAGAGGCGTTGACTAAGCTCTCTTGCACGGCCGAGACGTTGCTGTGAGCGAGACGAATCGAACTCCTCATACTTGAGCACCTTCTTACTGAGCCTCATGATCTTGACGTCGAGGCTGTTGGAGTGCGAATTCTGCTCCGCCAATTCGACTTGAAGGCGGCCGACCTTTGCCTCCTCTTCTTCGACCCGCTTGCGCAAAGCCTCAGAGCCAGTCTCGCCTTCCGCAAACTTCGCACGAAGGTCGTGAAGATGCCCTCGCTCTTCATCGAGTTCAGCGCTGATCGAGGTAGTCTTAGCCTTCTCCGTCTCAAGCTGCTCGCGAGCAGAGGCGAGATCTTGTTCGTGCTGGCTGATCTTGGCAGCAAGAGCTTGTGCATGCTCCTGGGCTCTGTTGCTGGTGTTCTCGTTTTCTGACCGAGCTATTGCGACTGCCTCCTCAAGCTCCCTTTGATGGTTGAAGGAGCGACTGGCCAGGTCATCAAGCTTTGCAATTAATGCAGCGTGATCATTCGGTACGTCTGCGTCAGTCGCCAAATGACCAAACACTGTTTTGAGCGACTCGAACTGCTCAGCATCTGTTGCTTGATGATCGTCCAGCTGAGCCTGCAGACTGCGGACCTTGTCATTCGCTTGTCTGAGTTGTTCATTGGCATGCGCGACTTGTTCAGAGGCCTCCTTCTGGATCTTCTCGAACTCAGTCGTGAGCTCATGAACTCTGGCGTCGATCTCGCTCCTTGCGTTATCGCGACTGCCGAGAATGCGATCCAGCTCATCTTCTGCTTCCTCGATCTTGGCTTTATGGGCTTGAATTTCTTCTTCGAGCGACCTACGCTCGTCGACGAACTCCTTCTGCTGAGCTTTCATGTTCTCCATGATATTCTCCTTGGTAGATACAGCTTCATCTTTAGTAGCTGTTGCTTCTTCGAGTTGTTGCCGCAGATCACCTTCGGTATCCTTGCGTGTTTGTGCTTCCTTCTCGAGCTTGGTGCGAGCGTCCTTCTCTGTCGCGAGCTGCTGTTCGAGTCGAACGATGCGGCGTTTGTCGACGTCACCCTGCGCGGACAACCGGCGGGAGGATATGGATGACCGTCGAGAAAACTCTTCGTATGGCTTGGGCGAAGCGGTCTCGACAGTGGGGGTCGATGGTTCTCCTGGGCTCTGGAAACCTGGTGGCGGTGCTCCAGCTCCGCCTATGGAAAGCCTGCTATTCTGGTTCGAGCGATGTAGCAAGTCTTCCAGCCTTCGAACCCGGCTTTTGTTTGCTTTCAGCTCGTCGTCGAGCTTCGCATTTGCTTCTCTGAGCACGCGCAGCTCATCGTCGCCTCGGACCAGGAGCTGCGAGCCCCTGCCAAATGCAGGCTCGTGAACGCTGCCCATCTTGAAGTTCTTTGCACGTTTGATCTGCTGCTTCGTTGGTCTATCAAGGTCTTTTATGGCTTGAGCCAGAGCTTCGGCCTCGCTGCTCTGCCCTTCCAGGCTTTGCAGAATCTGAAGGTACTGCTTGAGGTCATCCCTGGCCACCTCAGGCCAGACTGTCTTCTCAGGTTGTACATTCATCTCAAAGCCCAATGCACCGCCTTGAACAGCTTCGACGTTGATGACATCTGCGATAGGTTTCAGCCACCTCTTGCGCCGGCGCTCTTCCTCCTCTTGGAATGTTGCCATCTCTTCAGCCAGTGCAGACGTATCCTTCTCGATTCGTTCGGCCCATTCTCGTCTTCGAACTGCTTCGACCAGCAACGTGCCGTATATGTAGGGCAACCGTCCGACGAGGGATATCAGCTCGAACGCTGCGACACCTTCATGTGGTATGCTAATCGACTCAAGCTCTGCGTTCAGGCCAGAGATAACAGATTCGATATTGGCAATACCCTGCATACTCTCAACTGAGTTCCTGATCGCAGTGTTCTTCTGCTCCACAGACCTCCGTACGAGGTCGCTCATCTCGACGCTGTACTCGCTTATTGCTGGCAGGAAATTTCGTGTGTGTAGTAGGGCCATCTTTGATACCTGTGCCACCGACTTCGGGTCGCTCGTGAGGCCCATTACATGTTCGTAGTCCGACTCGATTTTCTTCGCAACCGCATCGATTTCGTTATATAGACGTACGGGCTCCTCCGAATCATCCACGAGTGAGCGACTTTGGCCTTGCCCAACGGCGCTCAGTAGTTCGTTATAGTCGGTCGCAATCTTCTCCAACTGCGTCTTCATGCCAGCCATGCGCTTACCGAACGCATCTCTGACGCGTTTGCTTGTGCCTGTGCCCTTCTTGACGGCCTCAACGTCCAAGAACTCCTGCAGAGTCGCACTTCGACTTGGCGAAGTCTTGCGCGATGCCTGTGAAGCTTGAGAAGAACGAAGTTCTTTGGCAAGGAACCGCGCGAACTCGGACTTCGCAGGTATTGAGCCCAGTTGACCAAAGTCGGCGTCCAGACGCTTCAGGTTGTCGCTGGCCTCCTTCTCCACGCCATCGAACCATTCCTTCGCAGCCTGGTATTTCTGCTCCAGTCCTCGAATGTGCGAGTCATGGTTGCCTACGGCGACCTGTGTTCCCTTCTCTATTGTTGCCTGCTCGGAGAAGTGCTGTGAGGCTGTGACGGACATGGCGTGCGAACTTCCGAGGACAGCGAAAGCCCAGTCACGGCGGGCTTGAAACAGCGACTGCCATGATTGAATGTCCGTGTTGTTCGCGAGGAACTTTGGCGGGTCTTCCGGCAGGAAGACATCTGGGAGTGGTGTAGAAGGGATGGTTCGCTGAGACCCGTTCGATAGCTCGCGGTTGTATACGAAGATGTCCTTCTCGGTGAGCAGTGCCTGGAGCTTGACATGCTTGCCGGCGGGCGTCAGTAATATTTGAAGCTCAGGCGGGATATCCGTAGCTCTCGCGATCCAGTGCTTGAGCGCATCAACAGATGCGAATGTAACGGGATCAGCGTCGATGCGCTTGCCCGTATGAGCTACAGCAATCTGCAGCGACATTCGGTAAGCCCTCCTGCTGCGTGGAGAGAACTATGCAGCAGGTGTGAGAAGGAAATTATAGATTCATGGTACTCTCCCGAATGTAAACGCCAAGCAGGCAGGTCGCGCAAGGAACCGGCGCACGGTCGGCAACCATGCACCTCACGCGCGCGATAAGTGATGGTCACATGTGCTGCCTTGGTCACTCACTTGCGCGAATTGCAAATTTGGGATCGCGATTAAGATGGCAAACAAAGGTGATAGCGTTATGGCGGATGCGAACGCAAAGTCACAGGATTTGGGCGACCTTGGTGATGTACTCCAAACACACCACAGCGACGCGTTAGTGTTTACCGAGACTGAGGACTTGGCCCTGCAGCTTTATGACCAGCTTCGAGAGCTCGAGCTGCAACAGAGCTTACTACGAGCACAAGAAACAGGCACGTTATACTATGGAATGATTTTCGGGGCTCAAGGCTGACGCAAGTGCAGCACACGTGCCTGAGGTCTCAACTTTCTCAGATGATGACTTGCAAGAGCAGCTGATCAAGGCTGAGCGCGAGGCCATGGAAGCAAAGGCAGAGTACGAACTGCGCAACAGAATCACCCACAACGTTCTTGTCACAAATCCGGTGCTCAAGGCCGTCCACGGGGCTGACGGGATCGGTTTCACTGAGAAGTGGGTTCGCAGCATGTCTCCGCAAGAACTGAGCTGACATCGAGAAGACGCCTACTTCCTCTAATCACGGAAAGTGATACTGTAGCTATGGTGCAAGGCCGCTTGGCTTCCAAACTCGCTTCGTCTACACGCGCCCTGGTCACAGCGGAACAGGCAAATATCGTTGCAAACCAGAAGAATCGCGAGCTCTCCAAGACGATGCTGGCCCTGGCAGAAGCAATGAAGGCACAGTCAGCAGAAGATATAGAGGACCCCAAACTGCGCGAGGAGATCAAGACTGCCGATAAGGAGCTGAATGAATCAAGGAGAAGGATGAATACACTTAAAGGCATCCTTTCGGCAATGATCGTTGGCAGCGGCATCAACTGGGCAGCAGATGAAAGCTTGACCGAACTAGTGCTGGACGATGAAGATGATTGAGAGCTCATTCTTGCAGACGGCAAAGATTCATGTAAGAGTGGCGCCCATCAACGACGCTTGTGGATGGTCCTTCTAATCTGCTGCTGCGAGCATGGCGCACCTTATTGCTGCAAGCGGGTATTCAAGCTAGGAATGCGCAGCCTGCCACCACGGAAGACGTATCGAGGAGTTAGGAGGTCAGAGGTCAGAGGCCAGAGGCGCGAGAACGAGAGCGAGACGCATTTAACTATAGACGAGCTGCGATAAGCTCTTGAGAGAGACAGTGCTGCAAAGAACAGCCGCAAGCTGCATATGACGTAGTTGTTGATAAACAGATTTCGGAGCTTCAAAGCTAGGACTCGAGTGCTTGGGACGTCCAGGTCGGGATTATTCAGCGCAACATAGCGGAAGATCAGAATCTACAAGCTTGCTCCGATGACAAGCTAATGGGCCACATTGTTTGTTATGTACCTAGTTCAATTTTGATGCAACGCGCAAGGCAGGCGTGGAGCGTGACGCAAGATGCAACGCCTGCTTCAACGGCGCTGCGGCGTCGATCAATGAGCTCACCACAGCAGCTTGCATCACGAATGTGTATTTGATCCAAGTTAGCAACAACAACCCCTGATGAGAGGTCTAGTAGGAGGTTCCAAGTGATTCTTGCTTACCTGAAGGCCTCCAAGCGCACGTTAGACGCACAATGGGCCCAGGTCTCGCCCGAGCTTGCAAGTCACGCTTCGCAGCAAGACAGCCAGCCGTCTTTGCTGCTGGAAACGGGCCAGGCGCATGAAACTCGGCTCGCATGCAACGGCGAAGCCGCAAAAGAGCACTTGATGCGGGGTTAGGGAGGGAAGCTGACGGTCGGGCCAGTCCAAGCGGCTTCTCGAGAACATCGAAGATTGCACGCAACCCCTTTCGACGGCGTGCGCGGTGGGCTGGTAGGCGTGTGAGCGAGTGACACCAACCAGCCAACAACCACAGTGATATCAAGGGCGGCTTTGCGCAGCATGGACCAGTCGCAGCACGCATCGACTGCAGCGCGCAATTTTACTGCTCGAAACCGGCCAGGCAAGGTTGGAATCCGGCCAGCCGCGCCCAAGATGCTGCACGTCGTACGTCGCCTTGCGCAGTGTTGAAGGCTCGCAAAATTGCTGAAGTGAACAAAGATGCACTGCTGATGCAAAATCTGCCTAAACGACGCTGGAGAGGGTCAGGTACACTTGCTATACTCTGGAAGCTTCGCCGATATCGTTTGCAGCCCGTGTGCTGCTGCAAAGCACCCGGCGTTGTTAGGAGGGGCTTGTGGTGCGGGCGCGCCTGCCATAAAAACATCGCTTACATAAGTTGCTTGGCTGACAGCTGCCCGTGTTAGGGTTCCCAGTGCCCGCCCTCATACTGCGAGCGCTGCTCTCTCCCATACAAATCCTCTCCATACAAACTGCTTCCACCGCAGAACACAACTTTGGTGAGTCTCGCTTGCACTATATCACTCCCACTTGAACCTCAACACAACCACGCACCTCTTTACTATTTTACGCGCGTTTACTGGCCTCAATTCGCGTCTCTGCAACTTGTCCTGCCTTCTTTTCAGCGCAATTCGAGCGTCGTCGCGTTCCATTCCTGTTCATCATCGTCGCGCTGCACAGCAACAGCACGCATGCTAACCTCCATGCAGACATCAGTCACCCCATTGAATTCTACCGATCCAACACCCTCAAGTAAGTCTTTTCAGCTTCATTTCCCAAAACCGTGCATCGTTGCGACACATCGCGGTGTTTTGCGACCGCGTCACTCTGCACGCGCCGCAAGATGCTGCTGCACGCATGTCACTCATGTACTCCCAATCACCCACCAGCGTTGGTACTGATGGTTTCACTATCATTCACTTGGTCTTTGCGTCATTTAATCGACGCGAATGTACTTCAACCGAACAACCTTTCACCTTTTCACAACCGCCTACTAACAACCTGCGCAGCACAGCAACATGCCTAAGACCGAGAAGGTAACCCGCGGCAAGGGCAAGAAGGCCGATGCTGGCAAGAAGAAGAAGGGTAAGGTCACGTGTTACAGCGTTCCTGTGCACTTGTTAACATGTTGCAGACCCCAACGCGCCCAAGCGCGGTCTCTCCGCCTACATGTTCTTCGCCAACGAGCAGCGCGACAAGGTTCGCGAGGAGAACCCCGGCATCAAGTTCGGTACGTCGACGTCTCACAGGTTCTATGTTGCGAGTACTAATGCTTCGCAGGTGAGGTTGGCAAGATGCTCGGTGAGAAGTGGAAGGCTCTCTCTGAGAAGCAGCGCACTCCTTACGAGGCCAAGGCTGCTGCTGACAAGAAGCGCTATGAGGAGGAGAAGACTGCGTACCTGGTATGTTCCGCATGTCCGAGGCATGAAAACTGCTGACAACCCTCTAGGAGAAGGCCGAAGACGAAGAGGAGGAAGAGGAGTCCGAGTAGAAGCTCCCTTCACTCGCCTTCTTCTTAGTCTAATATGCACTCATGTGCTTCGTCTTTCAGTGCTTTGGTTAGGCGGTATGGTGTCACGGGCGGTTCAAGGATCGATTATTTCACATGGCTCATCTTAATGGTTCTATGCGGAAGCTAGGAGCGATCTGGTTCATTTGACGGACTGCCGCAGTATAGCTCCACCAAAGCGGACATAGCTTCGGTACTCGTCTACGATGTATGGCGTTCTCTCAACACCGAGGGCGCGGAAGGCATCACGAAGCTCATGATCTTTGTACAATAGTCAACTGCGGTTTCAGCATGTTTGTCACACTCCTCAATGCCGTGCTTGTGTAACTCCATTGAAGGAGCGATCTGGACTTCCGTGGTCTCACGCGTTACTCTCTTCACACGGTCTTGCAGTCTGATGAGGGTTTCCATCCAGTACAATGGACCCCGGACGCGTTGCGCCTACAACCAACGTACAACGGTATTTACTGGAGTCTGGTACGACGCGTACGCGTAGCGCTACTCCTGCCTCGGTACATCAGATCCTAACCCTATCGTTAGGCACCAAGCATGTTGATTGCTCTCCTGATACAAGGATGCGCCTCCGCTAAACTGAGAGCTGCCCTCGATGCAAGGCTCCGTTTGAATTAACTCGAACCTCTGGAGTTCGGTTGTGTTCAGAGAGCCATTTTTCCAAAGCCACAGCGTGTAACCGCTGACCGTATTATGCCGGCTAGGTCCGAGATCTTGCACAATGGGGGAGCCCATTCCAGACCTCCTCTCTTCGACGCACTCACGCGGTCCCGCTGCCTTTGTCGATGCGAAACCCCACTGCTTCTCCAAAGGCCTGTCATAAGCCCTTTGACGGGCGAATCCTCACCGGACGCCGCTTTACTGGTTGCAATTAGGAGGCGATGAGTCGTTCCATAGCCAGCAGGATCGCTACTTCCTGAGCCAGCGACTAGCTCCACGGCATCGGCCTCTTAAATAGGGGTTCATCGGGTACTATCAAAAGACTGATTGAGAGTGTACACAATTTCATAATTAAGTATATATATGTCCTCATCCGCCTCGTCTTAATAATCAAAGCTCAAAGCTCGAAGCATCCGTTGTGCAGTGGTTAGCATATCTGCTTCCCACCCACGGTGAAAGCAGGGGGTCGCGGGTTCGAACCCCGCCGGATGCATACAGTCTTTTTGCCATCGGCTCGACCGTTCGTGTCCGTGCTGTGGTGATGAAGCGTTGCTTTTTGCGCGGTGCAGCTGCCAGGACACTAGGGAGAGGCCTCCGAGTGCTCGGAAACATGGTGATCGGCCGTAATGGAGGCAAACATTCTTCCTGACGACAGAGCATTTGTGATGGCTGCAGAGAGAGCAAGCTCTTAAGCACGAGCTCGAGTAAAGCTAGCATTCCAACACCACATACGCACAATAGAAGAGGTCTGGATTAAATGCTCGATAATGCACGGAAATAACGGTCAAAGGCCATGTCTGAGTTGAATGAGCTTTTGCATTCGATATTCGTTTAACAACCCAAACGCCTTGCTATGCTACCTGCGCAGTGAGTACTCAGGCCTGGGGTCAAGCTGCAAACAAGCGCGCCTGTATCTTTTGACGCGGCCTATCCGTTATATATCGGTCAGGCCCTCGCGACCACCGCTGGACAGTCCCTGCCAACATCATTCCCTCTGCAACACCACCATCAACCCCATTATCCCCAACATGACCTGCTTCAGCCATGGGTGCTCACTCAGCAGGATCGTGACGTAGCCCACGAAAGGAATGAAGCCCACCACGCTACCGATGACGTCCTCTTTGCGGTTGAGGAAGGACTGGCCCTGTGCGTAGAGCTCGGTGTCGTCCGCAAGGTTGTTGTCGCCCTTGGTGAGCAGGCGAAGGGGTGTCTTGCTGTGAGCTTGTTAGTCTCGCTCTTCACACCCAAAATACCAGCATCAGGCGCCGCAGGCTCCAGTTTCCGCGCGTTGTAGCCATGTTCCCTGGCTCTTGGTTGCCCTGTGCTCGCAACACCCCAAATGAAGCTGTACTTACTCTCCACCATATCTCCTCACGACTCTGTGCACAATTGGGATATCCTTGCCCTTAACATTGTACACCACAATCTCTCCAACCTGCGTGTCCAATCCTCGGTTCCACAAGAACAGCAGATCCCCCCTCTGGAACGCAGGCTCCATGGACCCTGAAAGTACGACGACGATTGGTGAAGGCGAGTCGCTGACTATCGAGAGGCCCTTCCACATCATGAACGCGGTCGAGAGGACGAGCGCGAAGTTCAGGACTTGCGCAGCGAGTTGCCGGGGCTGCATGCCTGCGACGCCGAGCATGGCTGCGGTTCGGGTTGGATGAAGGTGATGTCTGGTGCGTCTTCGTGGGCGGGCGTTGCGATATGACTGCGACAGTTGTGAATGAGCGGCGTCCCGCCGGGCTGAATGGCTCTTTGCAGACTTTCGCGGTGTTGTGTTGGAGCTCTGGATGATTGTCGTGGTGAGCTTGAAGCCAGATGTCCTGAGATTGGTTGATTGGCCGCTTATCGATATGAAGTCCCCAAAACCAAGGCACTCCACTCCGTACACAGCTTCAACACCACACCATAAGCTTTTAAGATGTTCTCGGTCAGGACTTGTGGGAACCATAATCGAGGTAACATGAACCTCAGAATGACAGTAAAGCGTCAATTGCCCTCGCGAATGACGTGCAGGCGTTCGTCTTCTCTCACTTTGCAAACGGCTGTGCTCCAGCTGCCTTTACCTTGACTTTGGCTCAGACGTTGCTGTACTTGAGGGATTCAGAGCTGCTGAACCGTCACCGCATTTTTCTCTCTGTATCTTCTCCTCTCTCGCTCTTATATCTTGACTCTCCTCTACTTTCGATTGCCATCTACTTTCAATCGGTCAAGGCGCACTTCGCAGAGTCCACAGAACGCCAGATCCACGTCTATCGTGAAGACAGTAACTGATCTAGAGCTTGACCATTGTAGCTCCAATGACCTCGGCGCAGAATTTGCATGGCTGCCTAGCTGGCACTGTAATTCTGTATCGAGAGCCTGGTTCCACTAGCCCTCTTTGGCCATCGATCTACCTTACGGATGATGCCACTCCCGATGTCTTCCTGCGGACTCGTCCCAAAGGCCACTATTCTATTATTCTGAAGCTGGCTCAAGTACTGGACACAAGTTATCTGTGAGTATGAGATACATCGA
Source organism: Didymella arachidicola (assembly GCA_016630955.3). Lineage (NCBI taxonomy): Eukaryota > Fungi > Ascomycota > Dothideomycetes > Pleosporales > Didymellaceae > Didymella > Didymella arachidicola. The sequence continues at coordinate 1,161,346 of CM049986.1, forward strand.
GAGGTTACTTACAATGCTGACAACTTCAGCCGTTGGGCCCAGACGTCACAGATGGAGATTTTTGATCCTTGTGCCGCGGACGAAGAAACGAAGCGCACAACTCCCAGGCTTCAGGATGCCTATGATGCTGCGCTCGAGGCTATCGACGCTTCATTTGATCCAAGCTATTGGAGAGCCATCTTAGCATCAAGCCAGACTCCAGAGCCCGGTTCCATGGTTCCTGATCACGACGATTTTGAGGACGATCCAGAAATGCAACAAGCAATCCAGATGGGGATTATCAATGTTAGCCCGCAAGATACCAAAACTCGAATGGCGTTGCCGGTACCACAAGGAAGGGCCAAGACCAGCTTCTTTAACTCTCCACCTATACGCCCCCACAATTCTGTCCCAGACCCGCATAACAGCGAGTTATCGTTGCCTCTTCGTCGACGCCCACAACCACCCCCAACGCTACTTTCACCAGTACACTCTCCTCCGAGCAACTGCGAAGCTTTCGGCCTCGCTTCTCGACCCTCAAAGCGCTCAAGTCCATCCGGATCAGAACGTACGGATGTCGATCTTCCGTTCCCTACAAAAAGGAGGAAACTCGACGCATGTTCTATTCCGGGGCAGGCCATGGGTTACTCCACATCATTTCAGTCCAATGAAGGGACTTTACATAAACCATTCACCATCTCTGACTCTGACGAATCCGGTGATGACTTGGTCCCACCACCACCGAGACGAAAGTCACGAACCGTGAGTGCAGGAGGGCTGACGCCGTACGTGCCTCAACCATCAGCTCGTAAATCGAAAAGAGCAGCTGCGTCGCATTTCACTGCACGGGAAATCTTTTATCGCAACGGACTTCACGCTCCCGCGCCTGCAGCACCAGATGCTGATGTAATAGAAGGAGACCTGTAAGTTCGAGTTGCAAGTGGTAGTTAGCTCGGTCTAATGTGTCACAGTGAATCTAGCAATCAGTTCGTGCAGATCTTTGTTGGTCCTGAGATGGATCCAACGAATAACAGCGATATCGATCCGCAGCGTCGACGCTACAGACTCCAACTTCCCAAACATTACCTTTGGAACAGAGCTTATTTCAGAGGTGCTCTTTCAGGCAAGAACTACATAGAGCCGATCGGCGACAACACGTGGGAGCTTGTGCATCCTAGACTTCGCGATATTGCACCAGAAGACTTCCGCTGGGCAGCAGAGTACTTGTCAGATGGTGACTTTGGTCACCGAGAACCTGAGACAGAGGAAGAGGTCGCAGACACCTTCGCCCAATGCATGTCCGCGTGGCGCACTGCCGAGACCCTAGACATGGACGACCTCCTTGACCACATTGTTGACAAAATCAGCGCATCTCAGCCTCTGTGGGATTTGTGGAATGTCCTGGCTTTTGCCGTCTCAATCTACCAGAGCGAAGTTTCTTTGCAGGCGCACGACAAACTAAAGGCCCTGGTTTCGGAGTACATCGCAGAGTTGTTTTACATATACCTCGAAGACGATCACCTCAGCGGCACATTTACCGCCCGCCTCAAGCAGCTGCCAGAGCTTGAGAGGGATGTGCTAAAGAAGCGATTAGCGCAATTGGAGCATCGACCGCAGCTTGGGGAGGAAGAAGATGCAGTGATTGATGAGGAGGACAAGGACGACATGGACTTGTACAGCTGATTAAGATGTCAGGATGCACGCTCATCGAACCGCCAACATCGTGGTTGTTAGTTGCGTCAGAGCTTCTCATGGATAGAGTTAACGAATCAGAACGGGCAGGCCTCCTCACTTACTACAGGGCGGATAGTCTGGGCATGAATTTGCATTTCTTCAGTTCTATGGATATCTGCGACAGCTCGTTGAGAGGTTTTCTCACGTTGACAATAGCCGCAGTTTAGGCAAGGACTCGTCTCACTCTCAACGGCGTTCGCGGGGTTACTCCGTCCCTTCGGCCAGAGTTTGAGGACTGTGGTTTTGTGTGGCGGCAAAAGCTCAAATTTGAAAGCAAGACAGGTCAAATCCAGTATCTCGATGACAACCAAAAGTACTTTCTAAGCCCTTGCACTTGCTAATTACTCTACCACAGCCCCTTGATCTCTGACAGCCTCTGCGTCGGCTCAATGACCGCATGACTATCCGTCGTGGTCGTCCTCGACATGCTGCTTGTATCCCGAAAGGTAGGGAAAGCCGCGACATCATTGTCTGCACTCGCATCCCACCCTAGCGTTTCTTCCTTCTCGTAGTCCATCGGCGCCCACGCCGCATCTTCCTCCTCCTGTAGCTTCGCGTCATTGTACGGTACAAACAAGCTCTCTTCGCCCTCTTCCTCTGTCTGCGTTGGCGCTGCTTGAGATTGTGACGGTGCTGACGATGGCTGCCGTGAGCCTGGGTTGCGCAAGCGGCCGTTCTGGTCGCGTCGTGAGGCTGGCTGAACCGGTGGTGGCATCTCTGAATGCACACTACCTGTAACAGCACGTTCTGAAGCTACCGAAGGTGCGTGCGAGGCTTGTCTGCTCGGCTCTTGCGGGGTGGCGGTGGGCTGTCGAGGCATAGGCGTCGGTGTGGGCGGTGCGCCAGCGTAATCACCCGAGGTCATGAGTGTGAATTCAGCTACGAGGCCGTCGCAGCCGTAGCTGAACTGCAGTGGCCGAGTTGGCACGGAGTAACAGGCCTTGAGGCTAGTTTTCAGAGTGTCGGCATGCAGGACGATGGCCTTGAAGTCCTTGACACTTATGACGATGTGCAGACCTGCCTGCACGCTGAACTCTTCAAAATCGGACGTGTTGACGGCCACCGCCGTAACAAGCGGGTGCTTCAAGATTTCCTTGCCGTCTGAGATCTTCTCGGTATAGCTCTTGAAGACGCATCGCCCATCCTCGCTAGTGAAGATGTCTAGCAGCTCGGTCTTCGTACCGAAGTATTCAATGTATTCTCGAATGGCACCCGAGTGCATACTCCATCGATTCTGCGCCACGCTACGGTCGAAAAGTGCATGCATGACATTGACAGCCTCGTAGGTCAACTTGTACGTCTTGGTCACTCCCTGATTGCAGACCATCTTTATGATAAACCTACAGTAAGCGTCGTTATTCTGGTCTTGCAGGCTGACTTTGCAACGCTCAACTGCTCCGTCTCGGCCTAACGGGTCATATAACCGTGCCTTGAAGACGGAGAGTAGGGCTTTGGTGTACATGCTGCAGGTAAAGCGTCCATCTGCGCCACCTGCATCTGGGATGCATTCATACTCGCTGAAAAACCGATTGTTGTCGAGGGTCACTGCACAGTATGCAGATTTCGAGGAGTTGAGGGCGGTAAATGTGAACTGAGACGACAAGCATGAGAAACTGATGAAAGTGAACGAGATCCTGGATGACCCACTCTTTCTCGACGCGCCTCGATAGCGACAGTTTCGCCGAACTTTCCCAGGCACACAAGGAGGTCATGCACTTTGGATGCTGCTTCAGGTGTCAGTGTGAAGTTGAGAACGACCATCGTGCATATTCATGTCAGTGGCGCATCGTCAGGCATCGAGGATAGAAGGTGCTCCAAAGACGCGTTGCCGAAAACGCGCTAGTGCGGTGACATCACGGGAAGCGCGACCCTGCAGCACGCGGAGCCCTTGGAGTGCGACAGCATTGACAACAACATCAGCACTCGTTTTTGGCAAAGTTGCACCAGAATGGCCCCCGCGCTTCCGGACGATATCTTGCACGTGCTGTGTGAAGAACTAGCCAAGTTGCGACAATTTGACACCCTCTTCAATTGCGCTTGCGCCAGCCGAGTGCTAGCTGTGCCTGCACTGACCAATTTATATCGGTGTGTCACATCTGCACTGCTTCCTAAAGCATGCTGATCAGTTGTATAGGTCGCACCACGAAGCACCAATCCGAGGTGGTGGAGATGACGCGCTAGGTACTACACTTGCCCAAAGGCTTTTGGTCACCCAGCGGTGGTCCATACTCTGGAAGTCTATCATCGCCTCCAGTCTTGATACGACATTGTTCCCATACTGTCGCTACATCAAAACACTCGACTTCCGTGATTTAGGAAACCTCTTTGGCGACGAGCAATTCCGCAGCAAAGTCCAAAAGTCAGCATCACCTATGACTTCTTGTTGCTGGTGCTGATATTTGGCAGACAATTCTTTTCGGGCCCTTTGAAACAATTCGAGAGGACCGAACAACGGAAGAGTGCTTCCGGGAAGAAATGGATCAGTCTGCTGGATGCCGATACCATCGAAGCTATCGGAGAAGGTACATCTTACTATCCACTGACCTGTACAGAGACTGATTGAAATAGCTGTCACGCAACACACACCTATGCTTGAAACAATCAGTGGTGAACGTAAGAGTCCCTGACTCCTTCTGTGTACTGTAACCTGACCGTGATTAGTGAAATCAGATGCGCTCGTCCGCTGGACTCCTCGATTGCCTCGTCTGCAAAGTTTAGAGCTCTTCGATGGAAGGCCCCTTGAGAACCCATTGGTTCATGCCTCGCTCCATGAGCATTGCCCCCATTTCAATGAGCTCATGATCTATACATGGTCACAGGAAGATTTATTGTCCGACCACCGCGACCACAAATTCGCCCAGTTCCTGAGTTCCATGAGAGCCGACTCCCTGAAGTCACTGCAAACGATGCACGACATAGGTGCTGACGCCGAGACCTTTCTTGCTCTGAGCCATCACGGTGGCTCACTGGAAGATCTCGGAATGTACACCTCGAACGAGTCGCTGTCGCACTTGAACATGTTGCAAGGTTGCACAGCTCTGAAGCAACTACGCATTGAAGATACTCATGGCGTTGTGGACCTTCAAGCGACTCAAAATGATGTCTTCTTGGAGATGATTGCATGGCTCAGCAAATGCAAGAGCTTGCGGAGTATTCGCTTCTCTAACTTTGCTTCCGGGGCTGCGCTTATGACGCCAGTGCTGCTCGAGCATGACATCAAGCTAGAACACCTCGAAATTGACTCATACATTCTCAAGGACCACAGGGCCTTTCATCAAGCGCTCGTGCATCAGCAAGCGCACCTGGTCGAACTCTCACTCAGCGGGGAACCAGAAGCAATGTTCCGGGACGATCTCGACACACTCGTTGATTCTTTACGGCAGTTGAAGGCAATGCGGCGTCTTTCGTTAACATTGCCCGAGGTGCTCCGTGACGATTATATCATCGCTATCTTCCAGGATCTCAAGCAGATCGAGACCATCTACGTCACAGGCTTGGAGCTAAACGATGGCGTCCTACCAACAATAGGGGATTTGCCAAATTTGCGAGATGTCACTCTTTCAGGCATCTCGAAGTTCACTGTTGATGGATTGTTCGACTTCATCTCAATGCTCGGTCCTGGCAACCAAGGTATCCGAGTCATCATCGATCAGGCAGATCCGGAGACTGCTCTCACCGACGAGAACCAAACGGTACTGAACGAGTATCTTGCCGAGCAAGTAGGAGGTACATTTGACTACACACTGTTCAAAGGTATTTTACAAGCCCCTACCTACACTATTTGACATGGCACATGCTAACCGCAATCAAGATCCATACCTCTCTGACTTTGAGGGCGACTCGGATTGAGTACGTGCCCCGGCCTTGCGTCGAGCCCGAAATCTGAATTATTGATGAATTTCATTCAACCTGCATTGGTGGACTGCAGTATCGGAGAGAAGATCGATATGATTCAGCCCACAATATGTTGCGAACAGCAAACTCTGCAGCAAAGTGCTTTATGAGACTGCACATTGTGTAGTCAATGGTCATAAGCGCAGGGTCAAGCGTTGTTGATAAAGAAAAGTGCGCAATTCGTAAGGAGACGACGTGCAATTGGAGTAGAGGTTGCGGAGTGGAATCATGACGTGGGTCTCGCCTAGTCTCGGAAAGCGGGGCTCGGAAAAGGTATTGTTCTGTACCTGAGGTTCATCACAATCCAGACCTTGAACTTAAGTCCATCACCCAGAGCCTGTGTCTCAATGGCTGCTGCAAAGCGGATCCTGGTGATCGCTGGATCGGATAGCTCCGGTGGGGCGTACGCTTCCTGCCCCCTCCTTCAACACCACCAAACGCAACTGACCTGGTGTTTGCAGTGGTCTTGAAGCGGACCAGAAGGTCATTGCTGCACATGGATGTTATGCGATGACTGCGACCACTGCCCTTACCGCGCAGAATACACAAGGCGTGCAGGACATCCATCACATCCCGCCTACTTTCCTGAAAAAGCAGCTTGACGCAGTCTGCGTTGATGTCGGAGTGGATGTCGTCAAGACAGGTATTCACCATTGTACCTGTGCAAGGCTGTCAGGATTGACATAGTAGGCAGGTATGCTGGCATCGGTGGAGACCATCGAGATCGTCGCAGATGCTTTTCATCGGTACAACGTCACAACGAGCGTAGTTGATCCTGTATGCAGCCTACCACTACACGTCAGCTCCAATACTAATACAATCGACAGGTGATGGTATCAACTTCTGGTTCACATCTGCTTCCAGAATCGGCTATCTCGACCTTGATCGATAAGCTGTTGCCACTGACCACAATCCTCACACCCAACCTCCCTGAAGCCGAGCTGTTACTGAAGATCGCAGGCAAAGATACCACAAGCCCGAAAAATGTTGACGATATCGTGGCGATGGCCAAGCATATTCAGAAGCTCGGTCCTAAGTACGTCTTACTCAAGGGCGGCCACCTGCCCATGACCAAAGGGCGTTTGATCAGCGAAGAAGAGGAAGAGAGGGAGGTTGTCTTGAACGTGTTGGTCAGTCAGGACCAAGTGACTATGATGGAGAGCGAATATCTACACAGCAGAAACACACATGGAACAGGATGCTCATTAGCGTGTAGGACAGCCAAAACCACGGAAGTATGCATCACACTGACCTCTCTTCAGCTGCTATTGCGTGCAACATCGCGTTGGGTATGGGCATGGAGAAAGCTGTCAACAAAGCCAATCGTTATGTCGAGGCTGGCATCAAGACAAGCGCGAATTTGGGTAAAGGCAGTGGACCGATCAACCACTTTCACTCCACATACACATTGCCATTCTCGCAGTAAGTACTTTTCACTAAACCGTTGATCGAGGTGTATACTGAGCGCTGGCACCATAGAGGCGGTTTCATACAATACCTACTCGACCGCGATGATGTCCAGAAGCCGTGGAAAGCATATACCGAGCACGACTTCGTGCAGAGAATGGGCGATGGAACATTGCCCGTCGAGAAATACAAATACTACTTGATCCAGGATTATCTCTTCCTTGTCAGTTCCAAGAACCTGGGAATCAGGCTATGCGAGTACTGACAACTCGACAGGTCCAGTTCGCACGTGCTACGGCCCTCGGAGCATACAAGTCCAGCTCGCTGGCTGACATCGGGCGCTCTATACAGCAAGTCGTCACACTACAGGAAGAGATCAAGCTACACATCGACTTTTGCAAGGAGCAGGGGTTATCGGTGGAGGTCATCGAGAGCCAAGAGGAAGATCAAGCTACGACTGCATACACCAGATATGTCCTAGATATCGGGCAATCGCAGGACTGGCTAGCATTACAGGTCGCCCTACTGCCCTGTCTGATCGGTTATGGCATCATTGCGAAACGCCTCTTCGATGATGCCAAAACATTGAGAGAGGGTAGGTACTGGACGTGGATTCAGCAGTATGTCGATAAGGAGTACACGGAGGCGATGGCGAGAGGCTCTGCTTTGGTCGAGGAGCATGCAGGCAAACAGTCGGTGGCGCGTCTTGACGAGTTGGCCGAGATCTTCATCCATGCAACAAATGTGAGTGCCTCACCTCACATCTTCCTATTGCTCAGCTAATCTGCTCCAGATGGAAAGAGGTTTTTGGGACATGGGCATGAGGGCAGGACGTGCAGCACAGTGAAAGCCAGAACGATGTACTTCAGATGTTGAAACGGCTTCTGTGGTCGCAGCGGTCGCGCACGCCGAGTAGCATACTTTTGCAGGGAGCACAACAGTGCTGTTGCACCTGAAATTGTGATTCTTTGTTGTCGATAACGTTCTTCGCCCCTTCTAATCTTTTCGGCGGGCCCTGCCCCATCTGAGCGTAGTGCGCCAAGCATCAGTTTGCCTCACCGCGCCATTGCAGATAATTTTCTGTCCCTCACCAACATATACAAACTCGCCTTTTCCTCGAGTTCCATATTGCAGACTTCGCGATCTTTTGTTGTCGCATTCTTGCAACTAATATATCACATCAGTTTCAGACGAAACACAGCGCTCTCTCTCGCTGAAACGCTCATCCCTTTCACCGGTCCCTACTGAACACTCGACAATCATGTCTTACGGAGGCGGATACGGTGGTCGCGGCGGCGGTGGTGACCGCGGCTACTCCAACGGGTACGAAAACAGCAACTCTGGATACAGCGGCAGCGCCTACAATAGTTACGACTACACTCCCAGCCATCATGCATCGTACGGGTAGGACGATTCATCCCCTAGCACGGGAGGGCATCAGTGTCGTGGAACTTTGGACTGCCCTTATTCATTTGCAATCTCCTTCATCCAAAGCTCTGCGCGCAGACTCAGTCCGCGGCTTTGACTGCTTCACCTGCCTTTGCAGGTCAGGCGGGCGGCCGCGCACTTGCTGCAACAGCGTAGAGTTCCCCTCACTGTTTCACTCCGCTATTGAAGCCCTTACTGACTTGAAATAGTGGCGGTTACGGCGGCGGCGGCTCCAACGGATACTCTGGCGGCGGCGGCGGCGGCTACGGAGGTGGTGGCTACGGCGGAGGTGGCTACGGCGGTGGTGGTGGAGGAGGTGGTGACCGCATGGGCCAGCTCGGCTCTGGTCTCAAGCAGCAGCAGTGGGGTACGTACACAGAGAGACTAGAATAGAGTATCGCTAACACTCACCAGATATGGACACACTGCCCAAGTTCGAAAAGTCCTTCTACAAGGAGGATCCCGATGTCACCAACCGCTCCGCCGAGGAGGTTGAGGCTTACCGCAAGGAGCACCAGATTGCAGTCAAGGGCACCAACGTCCCCAAACCTGTCACAACATTTGACGAGGCTGGCTTCCCCGGCTATGTCATGAACGAGGTTAAGGCACAAGGTTTCGCCAAGCCCACGCCCATTCAGTGCCAGGGTTGGCCCATGGCTCTCTCTGGACGCGACGTTGTCGGTGTTGCTGAGACCGGTTCCGGAAAGACCCTCACATACTGCCTGCCCGCTATTGTCCACATCAACGCCCAGCCCCTACTCGCGCCTGGCGACGGCCCCATTGTTCTGATCCTTGCTCCTACTCGTGAGCTGGCTGTCCAGATCCAGGTCGAAATCAGCAAATTCGGAAAGTCTTCCCGCATTCGCAACACGTGCGTCTACGGAGGTGTGCCAAAGGGCCCTCAGATCCGCGACCTCGCCCGTGGTGTTGAGGTGTGCATTGCTACCCCCGGCCGTCTTATCGACATGCTCGAGGCTGGGAAGACCAACCTCCGCCGTGTCACCTACCTTGTTCTCGACGAGGCTGATCGTATGCTTGACATGGGTTTCGAGCCTCAGATCCGCAAGATCATTGGGCAGATTCGCCCCGATCGTCAAACTTGCATGTGGTCCGCTACATGGCCCAAGGAGGTCCGCCAGTTGGCCGCGGACTACCAGAATGACTGGATTCAGGTGAACATCGGTTCCATGGATCTGTCCGCCAACCATCGCATTCAGCAGATCGTTGAGGTCGTCTCAGAGTTCGAGAAGCGCGACCGCATGGCCAAGCACCTTGAGACCATCATGGACGACAAGAGCAACAAGATCCTCATTTTCACAGGTACCAAGCGTGTCGCAGACGAGATCACACGATTCTTGCGTCAGGACGGATGGCCTGCATTGTGTAAGATGTTCCCAAAAACGACTATGCAAGAAGCACCTGCTAACACCCGTTACAGCTATCCACGGTGACAAACAACAGAACGAGCGTGATTGGGTCCTGAACGAGTTCAAGACCGGCAAGAGCCCCATCATGGTTGCCACCGATGTGGCTTCCCGTGGTATCGGTATGATTGCAAACCCCCCAACACTCCCCACCCTCCCCGAACTATTACTACGCGTGAACTGCCAATGTGCTCTGCTTAGGTTGTCTCGTGCGCTTGCTGCAATAGCTCCCATGACATCGTCCATGGCTTGAAGTCCTTCTCGAATCTGAATACCAGGGATCCTGGAGCATACTAGCGAAGCCTTCGCTCTTCACTGCTCTTTGTTTCATGTGCCTTCAAGGCACTACTGAGGCAAGCTGAGATGATAAGACTCCTCTCGAGTCACAGTCTCTTCCAAGGGTTTCTGGACCAGGAGATATTCTACAGCCTCTTCCACTGGACCTGATGCCGTGAACCTCGTCGTAGCGCACTTGAGACACTTGCATGCAACATGCTGCTGCAGCTTCACGCGATCAAGATATGATCGTTCGTTTGCTCGTCACACTTACCAAGATGCTAACCTTTGCTCTTCAAGATGTCCGCAATATCACTCACGTTTTCAACTATGACTACCCCAACAACTCGGAGGACTACGTCCACCGCATCGGTCGTACTGGTCGTGCCGGTCAGACTGGTACCGCCATCACTCTGTTTACCACTGAGAGTACGTAGCTCCACCGTTATTCAGTCGGCTGCTGCTAACATATACCACAGATTCCAAGCAGGCTCGTGATCTCGTCCAGATTCTTACAGAATCTAAGCAGCAGATTGACCCTCGCCTGCACGAGATGTGCCGCTACGGTGGCGGCGGCGGTGGTGGTCGCTGGGGAGGTGGCCGTGGCCGTGGTGGTGGTGGTCGCGGTGGAGGTCGTGGTGGTTGGTCTGGTGGCAACAGCGACCCCATTCGCAACAGCCGCTGGTAAACGCAAACACACTCTCGATGACAAGACACCCGGCAACGGCTTCCCTCTGGACTCGGCGTTTGATATAGACCATTTCTCTTTTCCACGTCACCTTCTATCGACTACAGCGGAGCAGATGTTGCGCCTCGTCGAAGCACACTGATACCCCGGAAGGACGCAGTATACTGACCATCGTGCATGGGCATTGAGTCGGTAAGGAATTTGCGTGTAGACTGGCTTTTCCTGCTTCTTTCTGTATTGACTTACTTGGTCGCTCTTCCGCCCGCGCGAATGCATTCTAGAGCTAGCGGCGTCTCTTTCAAAAGTTCTATGTAATATGCATATAGAAGAAATTGTCAATATCCACATGCCGTGCACTTGTCAACAGCGCTCGCGAGATCAGCACTCACCGCCAATGGTGTGTTATTCAGCCCGCCACGCGGCGACTGAAAAGTGACGCCTGTTCCGGTCGTTTCCGCTGCATTGCCGCCATGATTGTATGCTCTGAGATAAGTCTGCAGATGCCAATTCTGCCGCAGCTCGCAGCTCCTTCCTCAACGACCCTGGCACTTATCTAGAGCTTGCCGCGCCTCCGCGACCGCGAACCCCAGCTCTCGCAGTTCAGAAATAGGTTATGGATGGATCGCCATGTGCAGGGTCTTCGAGATCGACCGCAAGTCTCTACGGCGTCCTCGGCTCGGTGCGAATAGGTGGAGAGACGGTCTCGACTGCCGTGAATGTGCCTTTAGCAGTGGGGAAGGTATGGTTGCGAGGAGATGCGTAGAGGGACAGACGACAGTGCTATCAAGATCGAGATCTGTTCTTTTGGTAGCTCGCCAAGGACGTCTAGTCAGAGGCTTGTCTGGTGGGCAAGCTATGACTGTGGTTGCAAATCTCAGTGGTGTTCGAATATGGTCACGGTGGGGGGGTTTCCGTACCATGACATTTTTAGGTCCCTAGATAGAATCAAAGAGCGTATAATTCAAAGCTCCACGTTTTGGCGTGGACTGTGCAGCTTGTCTACGGAACGTATTCAGTGTATTTTGAGTGTTTGTGTTAGCGAACTACGAGACATAAATACGGACAACCACCGACTTGGTAGACTGTTCAACATCAACATCTATTTGGCTGACCTTCCGTCAGCATACCCGACTACATCATACCGGATTATGGGTAGGATGTACACTGCGCACACCGCCATAAGGGTTGAGGACCTGACTACAACTTGGTCGCTTCCAGGTTGAGGGCGGTGAAGAAAAATTTCGACTCTTCAGAGGCCTGTCTAGACTGGTCCTTGACTTCTAAATGTATGTGGTTCCATGTGTGTACGTGTAATTATGTGTGTCACATGTAACTCCCAGGTGTTCGAGGAACTGGACTTCTTTAAAACGGGACCTATCATTTAGAGCCTGTAGCCGCTCGAGTTTGCAGATCCAACGTGAACACATGTTTAATGTATCCTAGAATCTTGGCCCAATATTTGCCAGTTCTCCCGTTTGCCGTAGGTCAGCTTCGTATGCGTGCGCGTGTCTTCGTCTCCGCGCACGACTGGCGAGCGAACATCTACATGTCATCGATTGCCCACTCTGACTCTTCTCTTGTAGCTTCTTGGTTTTCAATAAATCGCGATGGTTGCTTCTATGCTTCATCTCGTCTCGGACCTTTTGCAGACTCCATAGAGTGAATCCCCGGCTCTCGATCGATGCACAGAGCCTCTGCATCTCAATCCAACATGTCGTCTTCGAAATTTATCCACTCCACCAGTTACAATCATGATTATGCGAAGACTACCAGACCAAGATGGTTTGTGAGTAGTTTCACGAAATCAACTCACGGTACCTAACTATCGACACCTATCGACGTGCAGTGAGCCACGGCTCGAGAGGCTTTGCAATAATTGTAGCAATCGAGGACTTCCGAGGCTTACAGTCATCAGCGGTCAAACATGAATATATGAGATGGTGCAAGAGTTAGGATTAACCTTGGAGACATTGTAGTGGTCACACAAATACAGCAGTCATTGCCAATGCCAATAAAGGTTAACCCCAGCATGAGGCTGGTGGTGGTTCCAGTTCAATGTAAACACATCTGGCATTGTGAGTGATAGTGTGGCTTCCTGTGGATTTTTACATTGCAAGTTGGATTCAGCGCAGCCGCGTTCATCGCCGGTCTGGATGCGCACCTTGCATCATCAACACCATGCAATTATCTAGAAACAGTGTCTCCAAAAAAGCGAATGACAGTGTTGCGATGCGGCTCATCTTTCCGATAATTTGGAACGGTTGACGGTGTAGCTGTGGATTTTTCGTTGTCTTCGCTATAGCTTCAATTGCAAATACAAGGCATGTGGCAATGAGTGGAAAAAATCCGGCCAAATGAATTGCACAACCGTGAGCATGGGTAGCATTTCCGTACTTGAAAAAAGCTGCAAAGAGAATTCGAGGAGAGACCAGCACTGCGTTCTCGACAAGCAGGGTTTCTATGCCCGGGCAGCATAACTGCAGCACCCACACAACAGTGACAACTGTCATGTAGATTTAGTGAAGGCGTTGTCCCAAAGAGACATAACAGGAGATGAACAGCTCGGTCTTTAAAACCATCCCATATGTTGGCTAAACGCGTTCCGCCACCATGTCGTGTACCTCCCACTGCGAAGCCGAAGAGCATTTGAAACTAATGCCTTTCGAAATAATGATACCAGGGACAGCATTCGACAAGGAATAAGCTCCATCTCGCACTTGCGTCACAGACGTCAGAAACAATAAAGGTTCTTCTTACCGAGAGCAACATGATAGGAAGAGGGCCGCCATACTTGGGACTCACCATAGGAGTCTCGTAGGAAGGCAATGAGCGAAGGATACCAAATGCTCTTGCCCATGTGGTTTATTGCAATTCGGATACCTTTCCCATGTGGTGAAACTCTGATCGTAGGGAAGCAAAAGGACATCGTGATAAAGTGCAAGCTAACAGTGCCGGCGTGAACGGTACGCGTGATCGTGATCGCCTTCGCCCGGTTCTCGTGTAGCCCGCCACTGTCGCACTCGAAGACGGTTGCGCTCGACAAGCACGCTGTGCACTCGCTTGAGCTTGTTTAACGTCTTTCCACTGCTTTCTGGCAACCTCGCTCGACTGTCGTCAGAACTTGGAGACGAAGACCTGGCTGCTGGGACCGACAGCAGAGCACGGTTCCGGAGCGTAATCGAGTCTCGGCCAAACGTCTTTGCCGTGAGTGTACGCATCTTCAAAGCCATCAGCATCAAGATGCACACTGCAGTAGTGCATTCAGCATGTCTTGTTTGAAGGCATCGGTTTTCCTGTTTTGACCTCAATCTTCGCGTGTTCTAGGCTCACGGAAGGTTCAAGCTACAGATCGCACCCGCATAATAGCTTGAGCGTACATGCAAGTCCACGCGATTACACCGACGATCGAACTTCACGATGCCCGAACCTGATCGGACACAGCAGTTGAATTTTGGTTTGAGGAGACATTGAGTTGATAGTGCTCGACGCTGAGTATCCGCATGCGCAGCCGCTGACTGCCGTCTTATCCGCATCAAGACATCATTATCTCTCACTGTCGGAGTTGCCTCCTAGCTCTTTTCATGTTTTGTGGGGGAATGCTCCATGACCGCGAAGGATCATATTGGACCTCTCTGCGGCGCCGCTATAGCAATTGTATAGGAGATTTGCATGATCTGCTTGTTGCTGATAATTTGCGCATGCGTGAAACCCTTGGTACAAGTGACCCTGGTGATCCGCAGCCTTAGGTTCGCCGGCGATGTCGTACCCGGGACTAGATGCTAAGCCAGAGGGCTTCTCTCTGATGCTGTTTCAAATCATCCTTTCTTCCAGGACCTGATTACTATTCAGAGTTGTGACATCTCCCTGTTCTTCTGATTCAGAGTTAGAACCGCCATCGTGCCCTTCTGGACCCCCAACGTGCCACTGAGTACGCGTGTTGAAACAATCGATAGCGTTGACAGCCTCGCATTCATGTCTATTGGGCTTAGTTTGTATGGAGATTGACAGGCGTCCGGCAGCTGCTATTCACTGGACCTCCCGACGTGATCAGGCCAGAAGGGGGAATCTAAGCGGTTCACGCTACGTGCAGCAGGTCGCAAGCAGTCGATGTGGTCCCTGTGACCAGGATCCGTTTCGCCTTTCGGATATGTAGGCTAAAATAAACAAGCTTTATTGATTTTCGACGGAGAACACGAGTTGTTTCCAAAGCTGAGGTGCTGGGAAAGTCCGTCGGGTGTCTCAACTCAAGCCACCTGGAAGTGTCAAGGATACTATCCGATCTTAGGGTCACGTTGTCCTGCGACCCAATGCGTGAATGACAATGCGTGAATGACATGCCCCAAGACCGGTACGGGATCAGTGATGTGGTTGCCAACCATCCTGCGTCGCCGACTGATTCGGATGCGAACGCACCCGCGACATTCTAAGGGCAATATCGTGATAATAGCCATGACAACAAAGTGAAGATGTCCGACTGAGAATGCGCTCAAATCCGCGAATATAGCAATATCATGGGCGAAGACGGAGTGGAAAGATCAGGCGAGCGTCATCATGACCTAGGCAAGTCATTACTGGCTCGTAAGCCAGGAAGTAAAATCGGCGAACCAGAGTGCAGAAAATCAGTTCGCGCGACATCGAATCAAGGCAAGCTGCGAGGGGCGATCGCCGGCCGCCAAAATCGGGCATTCTTCGGTCGCTCTGAATGTCGCATCTCGCAGGTGGGGTGGGGTATGCCTGGTGTGCAATGACCTTGGCACGTTTGGCAAAACCATTGTGATCTGAGATGTCAGCATTGTAAGCGGTATGCTGAATGCGGCTCCGCGGGGTCGGTGCTGATGTACATGGAGAAAGTGTACCGGTGCTCGACCTGATCTTGTCCCCCGAGGCTTTGCGGATATCTGACGCTCGTGGAGATTGGACCCTTAGGATCAGAGCGTAACATCATGCAGGGCGACATCATTACAGGGCGCATGCCGTGCAGTAACTGCAGTGTGTCTAAGAGTCAGCATTTTCGAAATTGAGTTTGTGTGCTGTCAGAAAGTGGAAAGCGAGGAGGCGTTGCAGCTGCGAGGGTGGGGTGCAAAGCTTGTGCAGGAAGTTGTTCTTCCGATGCAAGACCCGTGAAGATCAAACGGTCACAAAAAGGGAAGGTGCGTTGAGTTGATCGTAAGCCACACGCCTTGAACCAGGATTCGGCCTGCGTCGTACCCAGCATCATACACTTCGTGACTGTGCGGCTACGCTTCGAAATTGTTGACACTCGTTGCTTCTCTCTTACCACAGGCATCTGAAAGTCTCAGCTGAAAGTTCGTGCGGGAGAGCCGATTGGCACGCCCCTACCAATAGCAGGGCTCATATGATCGCCAATTAATCGCTCAGGATTCTAGTGGGCTTCGAAAAATTGTGCGCGGAGACTGCATGCTGCGGGCGTGTCGATAGGGTTGTTACACCAATTTGCGGGACTGACGAATTCAACACCTTGTCATCATGGCCGAGAACGGGACAAATTCTCCAGCAGCTGAACTTCAGCAGTCCTTGGAAATGGAAGGTCACCCGCATGATTGCGCGGAGAAACCAATTCCTTGACGGCGGGATGTACGTAACCCGAACTCTGGAATCTGGGTCTCTTGAGTAAACAATTGCAATCTGCATCCGGGGAAGCTGCGCTATGACTACAAGTCGACAGAAATCCCAAGATGTTCATGTCGGCCGCGAGGTCGGCCGGCGAAGCAGGTGTATCAGCGTCATGGCGGGAAGTCCGAATCCGGACCTCCGGAAACGGTAGGGATCAGGGTGGCTCGAAAGGTAAAACTATCACTCCACCACGTGAAGTCTGCCGGCAGCATTTGGTTGAGAGGAAAACGGCCGAGAGCTGGACAGCCACGAAGTCCAATTCTCGCATTGGGGCAGGGGATCCTTGTCGGTATCACTTGCTCGCCCAGATCTAACAATGTTCCTGGACCAGGCTTGACATTAGCCGCAAGATCCGTGCTGAGGCGTGGTGGCTGGGTAGCAGATTGAGATGAGCTGCGTCTAGACAGTGCTGTGTAAGATAACTTGATGCATGGGGTCGATCGCAGCCTTGCACAAAATCGATATTCGCAGCTCGCTTCGCACCGTAAACGCAGTGGCGGACTTCATTGCTGGCACTCTCTTGGGCTGACCTATGTTCTACTGCGAATGTCCCGTTCAGAGTGCGAGACGACCCGAGGTGCAACATTGGAAATGTGTGCGCCTGTGTAGAGCAACAATGATACGCGAGAAAGCCGGTTCCTTTCTCACAACACGCTTTGAGCATAGACGGTGCAAAGGTTCGCTCATGTCATGCTTGAGCCTTGAGGTCACTCCCGCTCCCGTTTGACGACGTAGCATACAGCGTAGGCTAGCGGCATCTCTCGTAATCATCCTGGGTCCGATCAGACCTGGAGGTCTGACAACCAGTCAGAAGATTCCGGTGACTTTACAGTGGCGTGTGTGCGTTTTGTTTGGTTGACGTTTCTTTTGGCCTTGCTCGAAGTCACGTACAGATATGGTGACTAGGACGTGCCCAGTAGGTCGGTAAGGTTTCAGAAGCTCCTTCAAAGCGAGGGAATGTCATCACAACCGAGTGGAGATGTCACTCGCGCTGCCCCACGTTATGCAGCGAGCTGATATGCAGGAAGATGAGAATGTCAATGTGGCCCCGCTTATCGTCATGGGAGACACGATGCCAACGTTGCTCGCCAAACGAAAAAGCAATGCAGCTACCTGTGACAGCTCGGTTATCAGTCCCTGCAAAATCCGACGGCCTCGGTGAGATACTGCACCTTGGAAGGATGCACCTGTGAGATTGCGTGTGAGATTGCGTGTGAAGTCGGAGGTTGAGACTGATCGAACTGCGCTCAATATTGAGAAGGATGACGGGTCACATGTGGCTGGTTGTGGAGCTCATCAGCAATCTCCATCCTGGAGGGTCTGCAAAGCGCCGCGGCAGAGCAGGTCGCAGGCATTGTGTGCCCGTGCCAATGCAGCGTCTTCGACGACTCATCATGATGTATAGCCAGCAACCTTCCGTCAATGTCCGGCGTTGAGCAACAGCGGGATTGCAACTCGAAATCTGATGAAATCTGATTGTAACAAAGGAATCTTCCGTGACATCCGTTATACGATGTAGATGCAGAAGAATTTGCAGAAAGGGCAGAGCAGTACCGAGTGTTGCCGCCCTCGGTCCACATGCTGCTTTTCGCACACCTTCGGTTCGCTGTTACAGCGCATTGGGCATGATTGCCGCTTTTGAGGTGTCTGTGTGCCGTGTCCAATATTGCCATGCAGTCGTCTCGATGGCCGCCCTTGCCGGACCACTGTCTGTGACACGAATCATGCTGTCAGTCTGGAGCTCGTTGATGAAGGTTGCGATGCAGAGAAGAGGTTCGAAGGTGATGTTGGTGGTGTTATACAACTATGGTCTCACCTAGCAGCTTTTAGTACTAGCTGAGCTATCGACCAGGCGCCAAAACTGTGTCTACCCGCTACGCTAAAGACAAGCTAACTCTCAGCCTCATCGCATCGCTGCACTCTTACTCCAACGTCGTCTGGATGCAGAGCATGGAGTCGTGCGCCAGCGACAAGCCCTGTCTGTATACCGCCGACGCTCTCAGCCGTGTCTCGCGGCTCAGTGTGGTCGCCCGCACGGCCTCTGCGCGTACTCTTAGTCATCATGATCAGCGCCTGCCACACATTTAACCCGTCGGGTTGTTTCTCGTCAAGTTAGCTTCTTTGCCACTCTCGCGCCTTCCCAACTTCGACCTTAGTTTGCATCGCGAATCTCAGCACGCTCACCACCAACACCCAGCAAAGCCCAGCGCGCCCGGTGCCTTGCTCTAACTCCCGTCACCAACGAGTAGCTCGCTGCCCCAGGCACACCAGAACTCACTCGCGCCCGCCGTGCTACGCGTGCAACCCGCCGCCAGTGCTGCCCGCCGCGTTCTGGCGCGTCTGAAGTCTCCCCACAACAAACCCGCGCGTGGTGCCTGTCCTGCATCAACGCGCAAGTCACCTGAGCGCATACAGCTGCATTAGAATACCCACCGCCCTTCACGCTCTACAGGCGTCAATCCAGGAGCGCTCACCAATTGTGTCGATTTGTCTTGCGGAGACTCGGCCGGACGAGAGGCTGATCATTTTCACTCGGCACGCTCGGCGCATTGAGCAGTTGCCATCAGCAGCAGTGCAGGGACAGTCACTCTGCCATTCACTCTTCTAACTGTCATCGACAACGCCAACGGCCCGACTGCTTGCTTTTGCCTCTTTGCTGCATTCAGCGCGTCTGTCCAGAAATCTTCTGCGTTCGGTGAAGGCGTCCTCTTGCCTGTTTGCGAGTTCACTCTGTCTTCGGCGAACAAGCCCTACCCACCCAGGTACCCGGCAGGCCATTAACCTACCAGCGACCGCGCACACTCCCCCGCGCCGTCTCAGAAAAGCCGCTCTTACTCGAGCCAGCCCACCGTTCCACTGTTGCGTGCAGCGCCAAACCACGTTCACCTAGCACGCCCAGAAGCAGCTTTACCGTATTCGGTCTCGTCACCAACCACGCAACCCAGCATTACGTCTTCTTACCCTTGTCCAAGCGGCGGCCCAACCTCTGGACCATCATTGGCTAGTCCCGACCCAGAGATTTTGCGCCACTCTAAAACCCGCTAGCGTCTGTCTTCCAAATCCCTCGCCCCCAACTCCACTTGGGCCCACCTCAGCAAGCTCATTCATCGCTAGCGCCGTACGACGACAGGTTGCATCTCGGTGCACTGCGCCTTCGCTCCACGATTCGAGGGCTGCTTACCCTTGTCGTCACCCCTGTCTCCGGTGGCCTCGAGCGTGCGTCTCCCGTGCGTTATCTTCTTGACGGTCTAAATCTGCCGAACTGCTTGTCCTTCCATCTGGGCGCACTGGAAACCACACCGTCTGCAAATCATCCGCGTTTAACTTCCACGCTATCGTGTCCTGGCTGCAATTCCATTCTCCGGTTTTCTGGCTGTGCACAATTCTTGGCTCCACCCAGTCTGCTTTTGTACGTTAGTCGCCTGTCTTCCATCGACCGCGGCAAATCATCCGAAGACGGTCTCTGCAACCGTCATATCTTCCCGGCCGTTCCTCTTCCTCTACCACGCGCAACCATTCCCAGCTTAGAGCTTCGGTGCAACTCGACCTCTTGAAAACGTACACAGTCTATGGACGCAAGGCAACAAGACTACCCGCAGTCAGGTTTGAGCTCACCGTACCCAACGTTTCCTGAACCACCTTCTGAGGATACCTTTGCAGATCAAGCATCTGCTGCGCAATATCCCCCTCAAGGTCAAGACCCCAGAGCTTCGAACCTTACACCCACCTCCGACTACAGCAGTCTCCCACCGTCTGCTCGGTCAGGCTCTTTTCCGGACTACATTCAACGTTCGTACCAACCAGGCGCTCAAGGACAAGCACCCGGAGGTATGGCGCAGCAACAAAGTCCGTCAATGTCTCTCTCTGATGGTCAAAACCATGACCATCAACAACCTCAACAACTCAAGTCTGACAACGATGTACCTATAGATCCATCGATTGCCGCCCAGACGAGCCCTACCTACCCTCACCAACAGCAGTACTCGCCTTACACCCCTCATCACGACATGCAGCACTACCCAGGACACCCGCAGACGCCCATGTACGGGCAGCGACCTGAGTGGGCTGGCCAATACGCTCAGCCTGGCATGCACTACGGTCATCCATCGTCATCAGGCCCACCAGCTCCTGCAATGGTGTCGCCTGTTCAAAGACCACCAACAGTAAGTTGATTTTCATCATCAGCGCATGCGCGACGCGTCGTATTGTCCTCAATGGCTTGACGAAGGATTACGACGTCTACGACGCGTCCGCGTTAGATTACATGCCGCGCCAATTGCTTGCGCGATTACTGAACTTTGAACTAACGACGCGTCTAGGGTGGTCACCCTCTATCTACTGTCTACTCATTTGTACCTATTCCAGGTGCGCAGCAGCACAAGCGACCGCGCCGCCGCTACGAGGAGATCGAGCGCATGTACAAATGTGGCTGGAACGGGTGCGAAAAGGCATACGGCACTCTGAACCACTTGAACGCGCACGTCACTATGCAATCGCACGGCTCGAAGCGAACACCAGAAGGTATGTATGCGATTAAACCATTTGGCGGTGTTGAGGTCGTGCTTGTCAGCCTGACGCGCTAGGCTAGCACTGGGGTTGTGTTGGTGCTGCGCCATCTCATGGTGTTCCCACTACTCTGGATAGCCTCTGGCGACGGAAGCTAGTGACTGTCGACCCTTGCTCGTTCACCTTGGCATATACCAACATCATCTTATCGATGCATATGACTGACTTTGACTGCAGAGTTCAAGGAAATCCGTAAGGAATGGAAGGCAAAGAAGAAGGAAGAAGAGGCTCAGCGCAAGGCTGATGATGAACGCCAGCGCGCTGAGATGCACCAACACGCGCAGCAGCAGCGTGTTGCGCATGATGGTGGCCCGCCCGAGGCTCCTGCCTACGGACAGATGCGGCAGGCTGTTGGCATTCCTGGCCAGCAACCTTCGCACCCTCAGCTGCCACCTATCGGGTACCAGCCGGCTGCCTCTGGCACTTCGGCAGCTCCTCAGTACGGTACACACAGTCCCGGTCTACCTGAGGGCATGGCACAGTATGCTCCTTCCAACAATGCGTACGAAAGTCCTAGTAGTAACCCCAACCACAGTTATCCTCAGTCGCCATACGGCCAGAATCCCCAGATGTACCAGCAAGGTCATTAGGAAGGTCAAAACATCACTTACGAAACGACTGATGAGCAATTTCCCGCTGATTTGGAAAGGACTCCTAGTGACCTCCCTCAATAGCTCTGAGGTATGCTCTCGAGTCTCCCACTATCTCCAAACACAGGTCGGTCGCACTATGAGATGGGTACGGGCTGGTTCAGCATCTTACACAACGGTTGGGCTTGCATTTACATCCGGCGGCGGCTGTATGCTTTTATCTTCACGGTGTTCAGGACAAGGGTCAAGACGGCATTTCTTTCTATATCCAAGGTCAATGGTCGAGGGCTTTGGTACCCAAGTGGGCAGAGCGATGGATCAAAATGTTCGGCGGTAACTTTTTCAACTGCGAGCCTGTCAAGGTACCTGTTTTATTACGCGAGGGCGTTGTCAGTTCAAAATACTGGTTCACGTTCTCTACTACTGAACCTATATTTCATGCATCTTTTTGACGCTCAGACAGCAACGATTATTCAGTCAAGCTTTGCAATCACGTCTCCTTCGTTTGCCACCCGGCATGAACTCAGACGCTCGTGTACCTGCAACGCCTTGGCGTCAAGTCGAGTCAAGCAGCAACGACATTTGCATGCTTGGGGTGCGCCGTTGCACGTCGTTCGTGTACTGAAACCGTCACCCATGTGCGCACGCATGTCACCGTCTATCCTTGCACGTCCTTGCTGCGACGCAAAACAACGTGTTTGCAATTTACTGACAGATGCCAGTAAGCCGATCTCAGACCGCGAACATGACGTGGACACATGCACAGGTCTGAGTCGCATTGCAGCGGAAGAAGCATTCAATCTGACACTTTACAGTCTCCTCACTTCACATGCGCACAATTGTACACGTATCAGCAGCCATGTACTGGGTCTTATCTTACCACCTATCGCTGGCTGGTGGCACTTATGCAGTCGCAGGGCGCCGAACACAACGCACTGCGAGCACGGAGGTCTCGAAAGCTTACTGGATGTGCATACAGCTACCATCCTAGACGGCGATCGCAGCAGCCAGTCGAACATGCAGTACATTACGCACAATGTGAGGGGAGGTGCAATCGTACCAAAGGAGCCTTGAATGTGACACACGAAGATGACGTGCAGTCTGGTGCAGTGCAGAGCAGTGGTGGTCCACATGTGAAGTCGCCTGCAGTCTGAAATTGTATGGTCTCACAACTTTGGGCGAACACATCTGACTGACTTTCACGTCCTCGTCACCCACGGTGCTAATTGTGGGTATCACATCACGATGTTATAGCCCTGGCGTAGCGTGATCCTTTACCAAACAAACCATCTGAACCCCTCGCTACCATCTCGCTTCAATCTGTCATAAAGACTACTCTAGAATTGAGATATCGAATAGCCCTATGCCCGGAGCCGTTCTCGAAGAGCCGTTTTCTAATACCGTGTGGTTCCGCATGCAGCAAAATTTATTGTGTTACCGGAAACGTGGAGTGCAACCGCCACAGTAGGCCGCTTTCTGTCGTCAACATGAGGGCTATAAGTGAGGAGCGCGATTGGTGGGAATTGTTACGCAGCGATGAAGTGCGAGAGCAGACCTTGCTTGATCATGCGCGCGGCAGGGCTCCGGAGGATGAAGACGGCAGCATGAGCGACGCTGGGTGAGTTGTCCGATGATAGCGGCGTGCAGTGGCGAAGGAGGCCGTCTTTCAGTGTCAAACGCAGCTGCCCGTCACTTGCACCATCTCAGACATGCGAATTACCCCAGATCTAACCATGTCCCCCATCGGACGCTAAGATCCCCAGTAGGCCTTGCAAGCTCCTGTTTAATGCAAGACATCCGTTGGCAGGGCTACCACCTAGCGCCAACTGCTGCTTAGATCCTTCGATCAGCACAGCTAAACTGGCGTTGGGCTGCGCACTTGCTTTTTCTCCGTGCCTCGCACCGCTTCGTAGGCGCAAGCTAACACCTGCCAGGACCGCACCACGCCAAAAGGCTTCAACGGTCTCCCGCGCTGACGGCGGAGGCTAGCAGCGGAGCATGCGCACTGCGTGTGCGATGAGTGCCCGAAAGCGTGTGGTGCGTTACACAGCAGCAGTTGTCGGAGCCACAGGTACCTTGCGGGCGCCTGCTTGCCTGCTCTTTGCACGGATTGCGAATCGTTATTTCACCGGAAGAGACGTATATTAAGCGCAAAGATGATCTGGTAAATAATTGTGCAGGTTGAGAGACTTGTTCAATGGCACAGTAGCATATTTGTAGCAACGACACCATAGCCGTCCAACCTGCGATACAGACATAGCGCGCACAGCAAGGCCTCGCACTTACTGCGTGTTCCTTGCGTGCGCTGCCCACAATACACGTGTGCGACGGATCGCCTTTACTCACACCAAGCCAAGCCATCAAGAGTCTTCCTGTAAGAGGGCATTTCGTGCATACACGGAGCCGCGCCTTGGGGAGGCGTGTGTGACAGTGGGAAATAGCCTGATCCGCCGCGGTGGCAGGAGGATTAAGCTTGGAGGGAAGGGCTGGCTTCATGGTTACCGATCAGAGCGAGTTGCTAGACTGAACACAGACTAAGACGAAGGCTTGGGCGGAGTGTCTTGCTTTAGCTCTTATGCGTCGGCTCCTGCGAGGCTTCTTGATCGAGGACTAATCGCCTGGCTTGCTTGCTCGGCTCCCAGGTCGTGGGAAGGTCGGTACAGGGATTGTCAGCCTTGTGCCA
The DNA here is from genome assembly GCA_016630955.3 of Didymella arachidicola. Classification (NCBI taxonomy): domain Eukaryota; kingdom Fungi; phylum Ascomycota; class Dothideomycetes; order Pleosporales; family Didymellaceae; genus Didymella; species Didymella arachidicola. Next base: position 1,185,649 of record CM049986.1, read on the forward strand.
ACGTATCCTGCGCGGTGGCTAGCCTGATGATGTTGAATTAAGGTACATTCGGCTTCGCAGGCTCTGTTATAACAGTAGCACAGTGCGGGTAGGTACTTGTAGAACCACCATTATCAGTTGCACGAATGTTGAAATGTTGACGTTCGCTCTCACTCGGCTTATCACGTGAACGCCCGCTAGCGTATTCGCGCCGTGCAACTAAATGTTTTCTCAAAGCCTCTCTGATGCACATAACTGGAGGCAAGTCGAATCCACGCTCTACTAATGCTCAACTGCCGCGCCTGTCTTTGGCAATGCGTTCAGCCTTTCGATCGCCCCGCTAATGTTCATCGTCTTCGCCACAACGTAAATCCACTACTGCGCCAAAGCCAACAGCGGCTCCAGAGCACCGATGTTCGCAAGACCCGCACGCGCCCTCACTATCTCACAAGAGTCGAGAAGCTTTCGAACGACAGGAATGAACCATGGCAGAACTCAGCGGTTGCAGAGAATCAGAAAAAGTGGGAGAGAGCAGCGCTGCGGCAGCAACCGTCATCTAGAGATGTCATTGCTTCTGTGGAGCGGCGAGAAACGCCAAACCTGATGAAGCTAGGGAAGAGAGATACGACAATGTCGGAAACCGATTGGAATAGGAGGAAGCGAGAGCTGCGGTTTCTACAAGATCCACTGGACCTGGCACAGTTCGTACAAGCCGAGTTGAGGAAAGACAGAGCCGAAGAGATGAAGCAGCTGGTGCGGATGGCGAGCCACTCCATGCCGTGTGTAGTCAGCTGGAACCATATTATCGACCACTACCTAGCGAAGTCGCAGGTCAGCAATGCGCTGAAAGTGTACAATGACGTACGTAAGGCTATACATAAACACAGCATCCACTAACTCCATTCAGATGAAGAAGCGCGCACAGTTCCCCGACTCGTACACCTACACGATCCTTCTGCGAGGTCTTTCAATCAATGCGCAATCCTCAGGTGTGCTTGAGAAGGCACTTTCCGTGTACCACTCCCTCTACGCGCCAAATTCCCGAGTCACGCCGTCGATCATACACACGAATGCCGCGCTGCGAGTGTGCGCCCGAGCGCTAGATATGGATGCGCTATGGGGCATAGCTGCGAAGATACCGGAAAGGGGCCCTGCTGCAGCGAATGCAACAACATACAATACCATAATCAATGCGATTCGGCAATATATTTTGCTCGACCGACCGGCGGGCGAGTCTGCCGAGGAGGCAGCCGCCAGGAAGGAGCGCGGCATACTGGAAGCGAGAAGACTTTGGGAAGATATTGCAGGCAAATGGAAGGAAGCTGATCTAATCATCGACGAGGAGCTGGTGTGCTCGATGGGCCGACTTCTACTACTGGGACCTCGACCACGAGATTGGGATGACGTCTTATCCCTGATCGAACAGACCATGGATATACCACGACTCGTGCCGCGCTTGGGTACACCAGAACGAAAGGAAGCTGGCTTTCCTCAACTGCGCGCACCAAACGTACTGGAGGAATACAAATTTGACAATGACCACCTGGCCCCAGGCCACTTGGAGATGCGAGGAGAGGAATTTTTGCCATTCACGGGCAGTGTCGCTAAGAATTTGGCTTTTGTCAAGCCTGAGAATAACACGCTCTCACTCATACAGGAGGCGTGCCTGAAGATCGCTGCCCCGGGGGCTGCTCAAAAGTATTGGGACATGTTGGCGGACCAGTACAAAATCGCGCCGGACGTCAACAACCTCAATCAGCAGCTTCGCAACCTGCGACAAGATCGAGCATCGGCGGCGGCAGTTGAGCTCTTGCAGAAGGACATGATCGATCAGGGTATTAGGCCGCCTCCTGGGACTTTCAGGATCGCAATGAGCACTTGCGTGCGCGACAAAAACAACCACAACTCGCTCAAACACGGCAGTAAGATCCTCCACTTCATGCATGAAGTTTATGCGGACGTGGATGCAAAGACGGTGGGTATGTACGCCGATCTGGCAAACAAATTCCCACTTGCGACGGGACAGGATCTCATAGATGCGCTCACGAACCTCTATCCCGTTGTGAGGAATTTGCGCGTTCAAATTGGAATTGCTGCGGATGAGCAAGAGGGCGTGGAGAAGCGAAAACGCCGCCTCATCCATCTAAAAGGCGAAGCGCGTCAAGTTGCTCTTTCAGCACTCCAGAAAGTATACGCCGTGTACGATCGACTGGTGATGTCAAACCTCATTGCAGAAGAACAAAAGCAAAGCTTCAAGAAAGAGAGGGCCAGGCTGTCTGCCTTCATTTACAAGAACATGCAATACAATCGCGAAAAGAACGCTGAGAAGAAGACGCAGAATGTATATGGACATAACACAGCATCGTCAGAGGACTTTGATCAGCATAGCTATCTAGCCGACGAAGTGGAGGACGAAGCGGAGCACACGAAATCAGAACAGAGCGCTGAGAAGCGCACTTGGCGCGATCATGCCTCACAAGACAGCAGAGGTAGTTGGCGGATGAGAAATGTAACGCCTGCAGATCAGAGGAAATCATGGGAAAACAGGCCTTGATTCCTCGCTCTGAGCCAGGTAACGTCTTGCCTTGTATACTTCAAAGAAGCGGGTCTTGAACTTTTGTATTGTAAACTTGTACCATACTCTGCCATGAGCAGATGAACGACCGATGGATATGGTAATGATCCCTCACAAGGCACTGAAGCTAATCAAAAATACTGGACCTTTTCGAGACATGTGTTGGTGCCAAGCCTTGCTTCCATTTTCGTCCACTCCCGCGCCTCCACTCCGCAACTTCATCATCCACTCCCACTTACTCGCGCCTCTCCACCCAACACACACATACGAACCTCCTTCGCACGAGATCATTTGACATGGGGAACGACGGTGGCTCCATCCCCAAGCGCCGCGAGCTCGTCAAAGAAGCCGCCCGCGCGCTCACCACAACCCAAGCCAAAGAGCAACTCACTGAGCAGCAAGAATACGCTTGGTCAACCTGTCCGCTGTCGCGGAAACCGCTCTCCACACCCATAGTTAGTGACGCAGCAGGTACCCTGTACAACAAGGACTCCGTCATTGAGTTTTTGCTCAAGGACGACGGGCGCGAGAAAGAGGAGCTGGGCAAGGTTGCGGATGTCAAGAGTGAGGGACATTTCGTGGAGCTGGGGTGTGCGGGAGACAGAATCAAGGGGCTGAAGGACTTGGTTGAGGTGACCTTTGAGATTGGCAAGGAAGAGAAGAAGGAGGGGAGCGGGAGGAGCGAGATCTGGGTGTGTCCAATAACCGGGCGAGAGTTGGGCCCGGGGGCGAAGGCGGTATACATTGTCCCGTGTGGACATGCATTTGCGGGGAGTGTGGTGAAGGAAGTTGCTGGGAGTGTTTGCTTGCAGGTATGTCAAGCTCTAAATCTGAGCAGCGAGAGTGACGGAGGCAAAGAGCTAACGAGAACAGTGTAACAAACCGTACGCCGAGAACGACGTTATTCCTATTCTGCCCACCGTACCGACCGATCTTGCGCGCCTTAATTTTCGAATCAAGAAACTCAGGGAGAAGGGACTTACACACGCGTTAAAGAAAGCGCCAGGTAGTAAGAAGCGCAAGAAGAACGCAGACAATCAGACGAACGGCGAGGCCATAACAACAGACTTTAACGGCGCGACCAAGTCCAAGTCCTCTTCCGACGAGGACAAGTCGAAAGCCAAGACGAACGGCTCCAAGACGAATGGCGAGAAGGGGGACACAGATAATGGCATCAAGAACTCGGCGACTGCATCATTGACACGGAAAGTCTTGAACGAGCAAGAGGAGCGCAATAAGAGGAGGAAGCTTGGGCAAAATGAGAACGTCAAGTCCTTATTCAATACAAGCAGTATCGCGCCGAGTAAGGCGAATAGTGCGGATTATATGACGAGAGGGTTCAGCATTGGGAAGAAATGAGCAGAACAAGGGCTCGATGCTGCAACATTGGGGTGCTTCGATTGGCCGGAGACGTATGCATACTAGGCTTTGAAGAAGATGTAGACAGCAGCCTGACGAGGCTGCCGTGTAAGCCTTGCTTGGTGCAGAGAGGCAGGCGAACAATATGAGATACCCCCCAAATCGTTTCTGTGGAGAACAGCTGTCTCGAAAGGCATACGCATGGCACAGAGAGCCACCCGGTCCTGTATTTTTTCCTGTTTAATTCGGCACCTTACCTTGCACTTCCCATGAAAGGCTGCCTTCGTCATCTCGCTCCTCTTTACATGACTGCCAAAGTTTTTTTATGTCAAGATACGTGGTTGTGGACCATGCCTGCTTCCTCCTCTTCCAAGGTCAACGTATCCGTCTGTAGTGTGTCGTCTGGCTTCCGCAGGATCAACGATAACTTTGATTATGTTCTGACGCGGTCAAACAGGCCACTACGAGACGTCTAAGCCCAAGGATCGTGCTCGTCCATGCTTGAACCATGGATCCTGATGTCCGAATTCCTGACTTGAACTCAAATGAAATCACTCAGGGTGTATATTCTAGTCGTAGCCAGCAATACGTAAGATTTCCCGGAAATTCATTGATCAGCCTGCTGGCATGTTCTGGCTTCAATCACTGATTAACGCCACGAACAGCAATTTGCGCTCAAGGATCAATGATCAACCTTAGGCACGTCGGCGCCCCTCAGGGGATCACCTCGAACTTGGAGCCTCTCTACCTTACATGAAAACGATTGTTCTTGCGCAGATTTCGATTTCCAAGTAAGCCATCTTCGGTGAGTGCATGCATGCACAGTGACGTTTTGGATGACGCGGGCTTTGAGAATGCGCTAGGCCAATTTTCATTGCTGCCCGTCTTTCTTCTCATTCTGAAGTCTCGCTCGCGGGGCCAAGGTGGGCAAAAACATGGTCCGTAGCCGCAGACCAGAGTTGATCGACAACGCTTCAGGGGTACAAACGCTGATTCGCCAATTCTGCACAACGTCTACGTTCTTCCATCACCACAACTTCCGTACTTGGATAACATAAACCTGATGTGATTAGGTGTGCCGCCATGTAGCTTTCCAAATGCAAGGCTGGGAAGAGCCGCTGATGCACTGGCTCTTGAGAAGGCTGCTGTTGGCCTGCAGGCCAGGAGGCATCGACTGACGGCAGCGACCCCATAACTAGCTAGAGCAATGACTCGAGCTCGCAGCAAAGCCTTTCATCTTGACAACTCGTCAGACCTGGACTACCTTGGTTGAAGGATCAGGCGAAAAGGTGACAGCGACGGCATCGATATCCCAAATTTTGGGACTACTTCCAGTGAGGCAGTGTCAGTCACCAGGGAGATTATGATGTTCGTTGTCGAATACACCAAATCTATTAAACGTTTACCCCAAAATTCTGGTTGGTGGCTACCACAGGTACCAATGCTACCGAGGTCGAGACTGCGATACTACATGATCGCTCACTGTTCAGCTCAGTCATCAGCTTCCCCATCTTCCAAAAGAATAGTTAATCCTCTAAGTCGAGCGGAGTTGCGCCAAGGAGGAGTAGGAGAGAGTGTATAAAGAGTATGGCTTCGAGGATCTTGGCTTTGCACCTAGCAGCCTTTCTACCACACAAACACTCACCGCGACTTAGCTTGGTGAAGATGTTCGTCAACTCACAGAACTTGTTCTTCGCTGCGGCGACTTTTGCCAGCGGAGTTTCTGCTCTTGCTGGCACACCGGTGATGACTGAAGCCACAGTCTCCAAGCTTGCCTTGTCGCCTCTCGAGAGCAAACTTGTCTGTCTGAAAGGCGAGGTAGCTCTTGCAGTTCTCACCAAAGTCAACTACCGGACTGCCGCATATTCCTTCTGTAGCTCCTTCATCAGCATTCCTGCTGTTACTTCTAGTGTGACTATCATCCAGACAAGCTCCAGTCCTACCACCACTACCGTGTAAGTATCCACCGCCACATCAGATTGGCTCTCATACTCACAAATATTACAGTCCAGTCACCGAAACAGAAACTTTAACGCTGCCAGATGCTACGGCCACTACCACAGTAACAGCAGGTGCCGTCGCGAAGCGTGACTGTCCATACGCAACGCCCGCTGTGCCCTTCGAGTCAGCAATTGCAGCCATCAAGTCTGGTCTCCTCTCCGCAGGCTGCTCCTGCATCAGGACCGAGATCCCTCTTGCCACATCGACCTCCACGCTCACGGCAACCATCGCCCAGGCATTCCCGACGATTACTGCCTTCTCTACCATTACCGAGATATTCACTACTCAGAAAACCACCACCGTTACGGTGACCCTGCCTGGTACGCCCGACGCAAGCTGCAATGGTGCCGTCTGCGGTGCTTTCAGATCATGCAGCAGCACCGTCAATGGTTGCAGCTGCTACACCGCTCCTGAGGGAGCTGGCTTCTGTGCTCAAGATGCTTCGTGCAGCGGCCCTGCTCGATGCACCACCAGCTCTGCTTGTGCTGGTGCCCAGATATGCGCTGTCAACACATGCTGCGGTGCTCAGGGCATTTGTCTGAACCTGCAGTGTGACAACCCCGCAAGAAAGTTGATGAAGCATAGGAGGCAAACTGATGGACAGAGAACTAGCAGGAACGATGGTAGCAATACCATTGGAGGCGTGGCGGCCTAAGTGACCGTCATCTAGACATTAAGTCTACTCTGTCTTGATTGCCAGGTAGTCAAGTAATATGTAGTGATAACCCAACATGGTTTCTCTCTGTCGAACTTTATCTATGAATAACGTGGAGCCCTGTCAGAGGCCAAGCCGAAGACATGTCCAAGTGCTGTTCAACGCTTTTAGACTCGATTCCATGCACACAATACTCCTCCGATATGCCAGAAACCTAAGCAATACTACCTTATGAAGATTACTAGACACTGAAGGGCTTATACTAAGCATTCTGATCAAGACACAGTACGAACCTAGAGCAAGCCAAATCAGGCAACAAGCTTCAAGGTGACGTAGTCCACACGTAAGTCGTGGTCAATGTAGCAATTCAACTCTTTGCAACAGATACCGGACGACTAAAAAGCCACAGATCGTAGATTATCTGATTCTGCATGGCAGCAGAATATTAAATTGTGTTCTGATGGCTGAAACTGATATACACGGTAGCTGTGTGTATTCCATAGCGTTGAGCAGATATTTTACATTCACAGCTTTGTTTCGTTGATTAAACAGTGGCACCATACGTGAGTTAGATTCCACTGGCAAGGAAGAGCACGCCCATATATCGAGGTCTGGAGCATATCAGAGATAAAGTACTCGTCATGTCGAACAACCGTCGAGTACATGCAACAGTAGAAATCCCGCTTCAGTGGAAAGTTGGTCTCTTTGGAGGTACCTTTGGCGCTGTATCTTAGAATGGTCGCGATAACACTTCAACCCAATCTCCTCGAAACCCCAGGAAGAGGCAGTTAAAGCGACGTGTCCATACCTGTTTGTTGATAGACAGCGGTGAAAAAGTGTGAGAAGAATCGATAGCGAAGACATTGAGCGCGCCTGCATAGTGGCTGGCCTGTGAAGGAGGAATAGTCCCAAGAGCATAACAAAACTGATAGTATAAGCTGTATGGCTAGCCGCTTCATGCTGACGGACAATTGCAGTTGTTTTGTACAGTTGAATACAAGCGACTCGAAGTCGTAGCAGATCAACGAACGACATCAAGGTGTCAATGCCAATTTCAGATGTCTGAATTCGTTCATACGTATCCTCGCACTCGTATGTAATTGCCGTCAATAACACAGCCTCAGAAAATACTGCCGTACAAAGGCCATGCATGCAAGTGCATTTCCCTCGAGTTGCCGAACACCGACTTCCACCTGCATTGTGGGCTGCGAGGTACGCATGATTCTTGAACAATATCCAAGGTGGAGATACTAAAGATTGAGTGTGGTGTTGGACTGCTGGCAAAGGGTTTTCGCTGTGATGCACGCACTACTGCCCTTTCACGCACTGTCAACTTGGCTCTAGCTGTTTATTAGCAGCGGCTGTACGCATAGAGCGGCATGCTCCTGCAGTTGACGCTAAATGGCGACAGCTCTCATGACTTTGTATGTGTTGTTTGCGGGTCGACCGTTTTAAATTTTTTACCAATGGAGTTCCATATGTACGTTCGTATGCTCATACAGCGTGCGTCGTCGTGACCTTCCATTCTGTCGTGACCATCACATTATCTTTTGTTTCATCTTGTCTTGTCGAGCTCGTCGCTCTCGATGGGTTCCGAGAGCCCTGAAAGACCAGTTCCAGTTCATCATCGCTGATTCTGCCGCCTTGGACATGAGACCTTGAGATACCGTGGTTGCTGACAGGCTTGGAGCCTGGATGCTGATGGTAGCCTCCGGTGCTGCGGGGATATGAGCTGTTGTTTGGCGAGGCGCGGACGATCAAAGCCTTCATGGCGGGTAAAGAGACGACGATGGTTGCTGTGCACATTTCGGCGGTACACCACAGATCTTGATGAAGTCAGAAAAAACGAGAAGGTAAGATGATGTGAATTCACTTACTGCCTGTTGCATCGTCGACGTTATAGTCAGTGACCGTGTAGACGATGAATCGTGTTAAGCTAATGATGATGGTAATCATGCCGAGGGAGAAAACACCACAGAGTGCAATTTTCTGGCGTTTGTGTAGTTTGAGGCTGCTCATCATGAAGAAGGGGAGGATGAAGACTATGGTCTGGTAAGCAATGAGACAGACAACATCTGCCCAGTGAACGTACGAATGATGTCAGTTGACCAGTTCATGGTCCAATTGATAGTAAAGGCTCTGTATGAGTTCCACGTGGAATTTAGTTGCCTCTCCAATGACCTGATCGACGCGTCAGTGCTGCAGGTCCGGGTTTTTTCTGGTGACATACCAGTTGTCTGAGATGTTCGGAGCGGCCAAGGTGTCCGAGAGTATAGTGGCGACGAAACAGCTTCCCACGTATGCTGCAGAGACGTACACAGCGATCCGTAGACGTCGAAACCCAAGCGGAATCAGCCACCAGAAGAAAGCGACCAACGCCGCCTTTGGAAAGTAGAGACCGAAGTCGAAGAAATAGCATAACGCCAACTACCACCGGATGGCGCACCCCACCGGAATGGCGCACCTTGCCAAGACCACACCTCTTTTGACCACCACCAACGATGTCGCAACAAATTGATCTTGAATTACTTTCTCGTGAAGATAGAATTAAGCTTGCTATTAGAGCTATTAATTCTAATGCGAACCTAAGCCAGCGACGCGCTGCTGCTGTCTACAACGTGCCTGAAAGTACTCTTCGAAGGCAACGCGCCAAACCAGCTTCTCAACGCGTTATCTACCCCAATTGCTCTCGGCTTACAAAGCAAGAAGAGGAGGTGCTTGTTCAACATATAAGAAAGCTTGACGCGCGAGGATTTGCTCCTACGCTTACTTATGTGCGAGAGATGGCTGATCAACTGTTGGCTGCTCGCGATGGGGGCAAGGTTGGAGAAAACTGGACCTACAGGTTTATCCAGCGGAAACCTGAGGTTAGGTCTCAGGTTTCTAGACTGAGAGATTACCGGAGAGTTCTGTGCAGCGATACAGCAATTATCAGTCCCTGGTTCGACCTTATACGCAACGTTAAAGCCAAGTACGGCATCCTGGACCAAGATACCTACAACTTTGACGAGACTGGCTTCCAGATAGGCGTTGGAGGGTCAGTTAAGGTAGTGACTGCGTCTGAGAGACGTCGTGCACCACTCAGCCTTCAGCCTGGCGATCGTGAGTGGATAACTTTGATTGCTTGTATCAACGCGATGGGCTGGTCTGTCCCACCCTTCTTCATCCTCAAAGCAAAGCACCACGACAAGGCCTGGTACGTTAACAACCCAAAAGATTGGAGGATTGGGGTTAGCAAGAATGGCTGGACTACTAATGAGCTTGGCCTTGCCTGGCTAAAGCACTTTATCCAGCACACAGAGGCTGCTACTGTAGGTAGCCATCGGCTGCTGATTATCGATGGCCACGAGAGTCACAAGTCGCTCGAATTCCAGAATCTCTGCGAGGAAAGCAAGATTATTGCCCTCTGTATGCCTCCGCACGCCTCTCACATCCTGCAGCCACTTGACGTTGGGTGCTTTGCCCCGCTGAAGCAGGCGTACAAGAAGGAGATCAAAAGCTTGGCAGACAGTTACATTACCCACGTGGACAAAAAGGCCTTCTTAGCAACGTTTCAACCAGTATACAACAAGGCAATCTCAAAGAGCAACATCTTATCAAGCTTTAGAGCAACTGGCTTGGTCCCACTTGACCCAGAGGCGGTGCTGTCAAGGCTTGAAGTTAAGCCTCGTACGCCAACACCGCCTCTGCCTGGGCCTACCAACTGGCAACCTAAAACACCAACCAACGCGATTGAAATTGATAGCCAAACAACTCTTATTATTAAGAGGATAAGAGAACATAGGAGTTCCTCTCCTGACTCAATTATTGAGATGGTCCTACAGGTTAAAAGGGGGTCTGCAAAGAGGGACTATTCGCACACGCTACTTGAGGCAAGGATAGCCCAGCTTGAACAGGCAAACAAGGCTGCTTCTGAGCGTAAGAGGCGTAAAAAGAAGCGGATTCAGGAAGGCGGGACTCTCTCGCAGGCAGAGGCAGAGGAAATACTAAAGGAGAAAGACGCTAAGGCTGAGACTAAGGGAGAAGGTGCGCAGGTAGGTAGCAGTAGTAAAGTTAAACGGTGCTGTACAACATGCGGCAGGATAGGGCATAATAAGCGCACTTGCCAGCAAGATGTAATAGAGATAGAGGATTAATTTAAGCTATTGTACGTTTAAATTTCTTGTTGTGGTGCTGAAATATTGAGGTGTAAAGATAAATTTGCTACAGGGTGCGCCATTCCGGTGGGGTGCGCCATCCGGTGGTGGTTGGCGTTATTACGAAAACGGTCTGTAAGAAACGGTGTTAGCTATGCCTTTTGCGATGTGATATCATCGTGCACACCTTGAGATAAGCAGTCGAATCTGTGAGAAGCTCAGGCTCAACCAACGGATGCGCAAGCTGAAGCTTGAGAGCCACTACCGACCCTATACAGAAACCGAGGGTGCTGATCCACGCTCCCCATACGAGATAATCGGGAAGGGTCAATGTACGGCGTTCTATGGATATACGAATGTAGCATCGCAGAATAGTGATGGCTAGAGCGATCGCCACCAGTATGAACTGCACCACCTGTGCTGGTGTTAGTGTGCTGAAAATCTCCATCTGTTACAGAGACCTACAATTGAAGTTACAATCTCCATCTTGCCAGAGGTTACGCAGCTATGCACTCGTACACATCAGGAACGAACAGCCCTACACCAATACGAGGTGGATTCGGGAGAATACCACACGTCGGTGCGATATGTGAACGTTACGCGCCGGGAGCCGGAAAGAAGGAATGAAGTCCTTCTAGAAATGGGCCATGCTTCAATTTTACGCGCGCCCCTTCTTTGTTACCCCCGATAATAAGCCCGGCGAACAGGTGGTGACATGGCGCTAGCAGCCGCCTCACGGACACGATTTGCGTAGCTTCATGTACACCCGGAGGTAGGCGTCCAACCATAATTGTTGATAGACGAGGGACGTTACCTTCGAAGTGTCGTCCTGTCGCAGCGTCCGATGCTCATGCAAGTATCCGGCTTTGATTCTTAGCCTCAATGGTAACCTCCTCCGTGACTTCAACTCAGAGTTTCGTACAGGTATCATGGTTGACTTCACCGTTAACGGCCGTTCATTGGGTCAATCGAGCTCGAGCTCTGCAGGCATTATGTTTCGTATTCGCTTTCTCTGCAGATTGATCGATGGGAACATCCCGTGTCGCATCTAACAATGATCTGAGTCGTGGACATATTAGGGTCAGAACCTGCGCTACGCAATCACGTCGAAGCGCAGGGACAAGCACATGGCGTTACTACGGCATATCCTCGGTGATGGCAACTGGCGTTGGGCCTTCCGATTGGAAGGTACGACTGCCGCACCGGAGGCTTGCCTCTGGATCTCAGCTGTTTGCAGCCCGCTAGGCAGAGCTGGGGAAGGTCAAGCGTATCGGAGATTCCAGTGCAGGCCTCTCGCGTGTTGTGCTGCTCTTGTGGCGTATTCCCGATGCCCGTGTCGTGTGGTCGAGGATCCAGATTGCCCAGGGATCAGTGAAGATTTTGGGTGCCGTGGTGGCGCGGCGTCGGCAGATCTTCCGCGGAGGGAACGACGCGCGGTTCCTCACCTCCAACGACCCACCTCTACCTACAAGCATATCGCCTTCTTTGTCCTGGACCGCAAACAAAGTTCATAGACAGCTCTAGTCAAACACTTCACGACTCGGTGTATATTTTCAGTCTAATCAACATAAGCAATTGATTCTCGTCCAGTATCGATGAGAATTCCAAACACTCCCTCAACAGTCCTGCATAGTAGCTCCGGGAATACTATCAATATTGCTTAAGATTGCGCACTTCACGTAGCAACGAAAAGGTCGTCCGGAAGGAAATGGTGCGCCCTTGAAGGGAGTGACCAAGATAGAGTCGATATTTTGGATGCGTCCAGCCGGCGACCACCTCTGTAGCCAGATACAGATACTTTATTAACAAATGCCCATCATCTAGTGGCATAGGTCAGCCGCGTGATGGTGCTTCTCGATCGCCAAGTTATTGAGCACCCTCTTCTACCACCGCACGTCACTTTCATTCCAAGAGGTGCCCAAAGACTAGGCAATTAAGCTACCGCACCGCCTCGGCATGGGCAAGAATCAACCCACATATTTACCATTAGCCTGCGAAATTCCGGCACCACGAATCAGGGCATTGAGCGGTCGAGTGCACAACTTGCAGAGCCGTCGCTGCAAAACATCTACTTGGAAGGAGCGCAGATCGTTGCAAGAAGGAGCGCAGTCTGGACCTGCATCTAGAAAGAGGACTGACGCATTTGAGATGCAAATCTGGCTTTCTCGCGAATACTGCACGACTCCGAGGAAAGGCTAGGTTGGGTATCATGTATCGGCTCTAAGGTAGGTCAGGGTACGGTAGCCGTAACTGCAACAAGAACACAAGCGACGTCACAATCAGGACATTTTCGGGAGGACTCATGAGATATAGAGACATAATCTGTCTCATCTACCACTTTCGGACAAGGCATATCTATGCAAATGGAGGGGCGGAGATGTCAAATCGTGATGGACAGCGATATAATTTCCAGGACCAACATCGACGCACCACCACGCAGATCAGCGTGAGGCGTGACGGCACTACCGACTTGGCATTAGAAACTCTATACGCTTACATAGCTTACACTGCTGTCTTGACTTAGCTACCTTGATACTATCGCTATACGTGATCACTACACTCTTTGACATCATACTGATTGACGTCACCATCCACCTTAATCTGTCTTCTATCTTTCTTCCTTCGCTGGATATTTTCCACTCACTTTATCCGTAAACAGGGAGCATGTCTTCTCGAGGGTGTGGGGGATTATGGGTTCTTTCTTTCTCACGTGCTACAACAAATATATGATGACTCCGCTAGCTGAAATAAGAGAGACCGCAAGCTATTAATGTCTTGCATTGGGAAATTGCAGGGGAAGAATGCGCATTCCGAGTGTCGCTGTCGGCGGTACAACCAATCCTGCAGACCTGTGTAATCGCCCTTCGATCGCGAGTCATGCAAAACGTCTTTCAGATGTGAGTGCGTCGTTATTAAAAGGTCCATTGCGCGTATTCTTCCCCTTGAAAGTATTTCCAAGATGACATCTGGGCCCCAATCTAGTCTGGATGCAATGAAGGCTCCAACTTCATCACTACCCTCACATAGGGCAAGATCCAGCACCTCTTCGTCGATTCTAGAGTCTCCTTTGCGATAAAGCTTTCGGGCTTGAGACACGTCATCTGCCAGAATAGCTGCACGTAGATCTGCCGGGATTGACCTCAATCCTGTTGGCGCACGACAGGGTCGTGGTAGAATCGTAGCTGTTCTTATAGTTGCCCTCGTAGCCGCCATCGTAGCTGCGGAAAAATCGCCTGATTGGCATGCGAGCAATATTTCTTGGTTGATTCGCCAATCGGACTCGGAGTAAGTTGGTTGGAAGTCCAGGAGACAACAAGACTCGTAGACGATCTTCAGAGAATACTTCAGTGAACGGTCTAGACAAGCTTGAAAGACCTCGGAAAAAGAGCTTTGAACAGCCAATACGTCATCGTCGGTCCACCTGTCTGCTGCCTGTCGCTGGCATATCCAGTCGTGGACTTGGGACAGGACCCATGCAAAATCTGACAGACCTTCACCATAAGTATTTTCTGGCAGGAAGCTCATGAGTATCCCGGCCTTTACCCAGTGCATGATGTCGCCAGGTCCAAAACGGAGAAGTCTGTCCAGATCCGAAGTATCATATCTCATCTCGAGAAAGCAACGCAGTGCCGGCATTGTTCCAGACTTGAGAATCAACCATATCAAATGCCGCCGCACTGAGGCGTCCCACAGGCCTGGGACAGCGAACAGTTGCTCCAAGACCAGATCCGGGTCGTTAAAGGGAAGGATTGCGTGTCTCAGAAAGACCTCGACAACAGCAAGCTCTCGGCTCTGCCCTAGCTTTCGAAGAAAGCTTCTCATTTCGTCCGCGTTTAGTGCTCTTCCTTTGCGTAAGCTGTGTTCGAGTTCAAGCATGCTCTTGGCTTGATCCAGAAGATTAGCATCTGTAGCCGCAGTACGGATTCTTTGGCATACGACATCGACGATTTCTTCGGGAAGGGACCAGAGGATATCCAAGACTTGTTGCCTGGGTAGGTTGGCCAGCCACGCGAAGACGCCAACTGACTCTGGGGACGCGGCACATCCATTGCCGTTAATTACGGACGAAATGAGATGCTGAAGAGGAAAAGCTCCTTGCACTGAAGCGACAGTATCTGTGGTCCGGTGTTGAGGGTAGAGCATGGCGCTAAGTCGGCTGCGATCCGGCTCCCATGAACGGACGATCTGCTTATCAGCACCTACGGCCTAGGCCAATATCTTCCAGTCTATCTGGAAGCCCCATGAGAACGGCCGGACACCAATGAGATTCAGAGTTGATGATGAGAATATGGAGCCTTCCGCAGGTGAGCGTAGAGTGGCCACAAGGGTGACGGCATCATTGGCTGTGTATTCGTGGAAACCGGGTCCATCCAGTGCATAGTCACCTTCAAACTCGAAAGCATCAGGTAGTGGACTCAGACCTATTACCCTGTTAGAGTGAAAGTACGAAGCGTCTCAATGGGGTACCCACCAGAAGTCGCATGCTCCAGCGAGAAACCATGGCGTCTCCACTCCCTCTCTTTCGTGTCTACAGAGATCAAGCGGTTGTTGAATCGAAACGTCGTGCTTCTACCCGCTACTGCCCGCACGTGGCTCTCGTAGTAGAGTTTGTGCCACTCTCTTTTGGTGATGTTCTTCCGGACTGACCACTTTTTGACAATGCGATTATGATACTGAGCAGTTCTATTTATGTGATGAGCAACTTCTCGTCAAAGCACTGTGATTTGACAGAACTCACGTCGCAGAGAACTGGTGATCCCTCGTCATGATCTCGACGATCTCGTCTAGGGTCTTTCCTTCGTCACCATCTTCAAGCCAGAGGTGGAGGATCTTGTCGCGATGTTTGTCCCAGTCTGCCTCCGCGATCTTCCGCCCGCGAGGCTTTTGGTGGTGTTTTGAATACTTGGCGATTTTGTTTGACATATTGAGATGGGCGATATGGGATAGTAGACTGGATTTTGTTCGAGTAAGACGGGATTACAGCCCCTACTTATGCTGCAGCTGTAGACCCAGGCAAGGCTGAAACAACAGCGTCACCGCTGCAGTGCAGCGCGCCTGGCCTTGACTTCATTATGTTGACATTCGCGAGGTGGTCAAAGCACGACACCATTCCAGCGTTTTCGTAGGTTTGTGGACGAGTGCAACTGCAGAAAGTTGCTTTGGTGCAGGTTGACGCTGGCTGCTGCGGCAGAAGGCCCCACCTCCTCGCACCCTACCAATCAGCAGCGTCAACAGAATCGTAAACTCTGTCTCCAGTCGCGGCGCCTCAGCCTCGCTCGTACACAATCGCAAAAACATGAACACGGCCGTGATTTGCCTGCTGCATGCCGTCACGCCGGTCAGCGACGTATGCTGGCTCCAGGGGACAGCCAACGATACAGAATCGCAATCTTGGCCCTGTGCACAAGGATTTGCCTTGTCCCTTCCCGAAGTTGTAAATCGCCACGCAGCCAATGGGAAGCCGCAAACAGAATCGCAATATAGAATCGTAACAAAATCGTAGAAATGCTCCCGCGCCTCTTCGAATGGCACCGTGCTTCTCACAGAATCGTAACTTGACATACATAATTCCAGCAGAGGGGCCCGCTCTTTGATGGTTCACGATCAACCATCAACCCCCAGCTGCTAAGATGTCTTGGTCCGTCGAAGCCATCATCGCCTTCGTTACTTTACTAGCTACCTGTGTGCCCCTTGGCATCTTGATATGGCGTCTCCATAAGCACAGGCGCCGTCAAGTTCAAGACTGTGGTAAGCATACTTCTTCACACTACCCAGACCCGTCCCACCTACAAGATCCTCATATACTAACTCATGTCAGACGTCGAAGAAGGTATCGAGCTTAACGAACCCCAGTATGGGCTACCGAGAGCCGATTCTATCGTCATCGTTCAAGCGAGGGTCCGCAGTAAGTGTGTCGCTCTCTGGCTTAGGTGGCAGCTCTGACAAACTCGCAGTCCGCTAACCCTTACAACTCAGTCACTACATACCCTATACAACCATATCAGGATCGCTTAGAGGATAAGTTCCTTAATCTCTAAAGTACCTCAATATGCTGCGTTACTGTCACGATATTGTCAACTTCACTACTCCTGGCCAATGCCATCTTGAACGCTTCCTAGCCACACACCATGCAGGATGTTCTACAACCAATAGCATGTACATACACACACCTTACTCCCGCCCCTCACAAGAGACTATTATAGTGTATGTGCTTTGTCAGTCATTCGAAGACATGATCGCCTGGATCATGAAGTCACTGCCGACTGCCCAAACACCCACAACATTCCTGTAATACCCTGTTACCCCCAATGAATGCAAGCATCAGTCACATATAAAGTCTACAACACCGTGAAAGCAAAGTCGTCATATCTGCTCAACTGTGCCATTGTACGATCACTCGGTAGAAATCTTAATCACGATCTGTTGACTACCTTCAAACATCTTCCTGAGAAGAACATACTCTTCCATCGCCCGCCTCTTTGAACTCATCCAAGACATCACCGACCCGACATAAGCAGCTCTGCCAGCGTACCAGACTCGAATTGTGCAAAAACACAGCAAGACGCTTTTCTGCCTCAAACCGTATCGAAGAAAACCACACATCTCCAATCCAACACTCACCTATCTCTACCCACCACCGAGCACCAAACCGTAGAAGAAAAGCGCACACACACCACCACTGATCTCAGAATCGAATCATTGCTATCGCTGTATACGAACCCTCACTTTCCTTTCCTTAACCATTTTGCTAACCCCAAAAGCAGCATTCTCGCTCTGAAACGCACTGCTCGTCAAAACATCCCGGGCTGTCCTTCGTATCCCACTCCTCCTCTCGTTTATTCTAGCGTAAATGGGTGATCAGAGTCCTAGAAGCGGTCAGTAAAAAGAGGTCAGCTGTGACCTGAGCTTTTAAAAAGCGGCAGCGTGCACGAGTGGATTGGAACGGAACGGGTAACGCAGCACGTTCAACACAACGCAGCGCATGCAGCACACCAACATCTCATCTGAAACAAGCAGGGCAGAACCAGCGGGGAGGTTGGAGACTTGAACATCATGCATTTATGTAAACCGCGCCGACACACGCTCGGTGCACTAAACATGGGTAATACGATCAGACTATACAGATACAACGACCCTCAGCGGGCCACGGTAGATGGTAAGGGTTGTGGGAGGTAGGGGTGGGATTTGAGCTGCCGAAAGAAGGAGCTTAAATACCAAGGGTGAACTCGACGCCGACGTCGATGTCGCGGGCCATTTTAACGACCTTGGAGAACTGCACCGACTTCTCGGCGGCAGCCTGTAGGTCGTCGATGGAGAAGATCTTGAGGCCGGAGTCGTTGAGCTGTTTGCGTGTTAGCATGGCCTCGTGGAAGTTGAGAAGAGTGGGGGAGCTCGGCCTGTGGCCTCGTTTGCTCGCTCGTGCTCGGACTTACCAGCTTGTGGGCGGCCTCCATGTTGGTGCCCTGCAGACGGGCAATGACGGGGGTCTTCAGGTTCATGCTCTCGACGACCTGGATCAGGCCCTTGGCGATGGCGTCGCAGCGGACAATACCACCGAAGATGTTGACGAAGATGGCGGTGACCTTGGGGTCCGAGGTGATGAGGTCGAAGGCCTGGCGGATGGCCTCGGGGGTGGCACCTCCACCGACGTCCAAGAAGTTGGCGGGCGCGCCGCCGTTCAGCTTGATGATGTCCATGGTGGCCATGGCCAGACCGGCGCCGTTGACGAGGCAGCCAATGTCGCCGTCGAGCTTGATGAAGTTGAGCCCGACCTTGGCGGCCTTGACCTCGTCGGGGTCCTCCTGGGTGACGTCGCGCCACTCGAAGACCTCCTTCTGGCGGAAGTCGGCGTTGTCGTCGAAGCCGAGCTTGGCGTCCATGGCCAGGACCTGGTGGTCGGTGGTCTCGGACAGGGGGTTGATCTCGATCTGGGTGGCATCGCGCTCGGTGAAGACCTTGTACAGGTTCTGAATGGTGTTCTTGGCGTCCTCGATGCACTGCTCCGAGAAGCCCAGCTCGGTCGCGATGTTGCGGGCGATGTCGTCGGTCACGCCGACGTGGATGTCGATCGGGGTGGTGATGATGGCCTCGGGGTGCTCCTTTGCGACCGTCTCAATGTCCATGCCGCCCTGCGACGAGGCAACGATGACGGGGCCCTGGCTGGCGCGGTCCATCAGGATGGCCAGGTAGAACTCGCGGCGGGCGAACTTGCGCTCGACGATGTAGACGGCGTTGCAGAGACGACCCGCGGCTCCGGTCTGCTTGGTGATGAGCTTGTGGCCGATCATCTGGTCGGCGAGGATCGAGGCCTCGCGGGGGCTGCCATGTCAGCACTCGGTCGTGTGTTCCGGTGCGGTGGACGCGTACCTGTAGACAACGCGCACGCCGCCCTTGAAGCCGTTGTCGAAGGTGCCCTTTCCACGGCCACCGGCGAGCACCTGGGCCTTGATGACGGCGTCGTCGCCGCCAATCTCCTTGGCAATCTTCTCCGCCTCGGCCGCGTTGGTCGCGACACCGCCCTTGGGCACGCCGACGCCGTACTGGAGGTGTTGTTAGTGCGATGCGACGCATGTTGGCCGTGTTGGCCCCCGGGGCTTCCAGAACGCACCTGCTCGAGCAGCGCAGCGGAGCGGTATTCGTGTATCGACAAGCAGCGCTTCTGCTGGACGGCCGCCTGCCTCAGCGGTGTCTGCACCTCACGTTAGCTGCGTTCCCAATCGCACGGCAAGCCGGCGGCAGAGGCTGTCTCCTGCTCTCTCCGTGCTGCTCTCAGGCGCGCACTCACGTAGGCGGCGCGGACGGCGCTGGCCATCGGCCGGCTGGCGCGGGCGATGTTGTACATGGTGTCTGGTAGCTGACACGCGCGGTCTCGGTGTGTAGGGAAGGAGGTGATGGAGCTGAGGCTGCTTTGCTATGCTATGCTATGCTTCGACTTCGAGGTGCGCTAGTGCTGCGTGCACGGCCCGTCCATGTTTTGTTAGCTGGAGGGTCCCGAATAATCCTCTTCGACCGGCGGCCGGGAGCTCTCTGGATGCAGACCGGGTAGAAGAGGTGCAACTCGACGCTGGGAAGAGCAAGGATTCACAGAACAAGCACCAAATGGCAAAAAAGGACAACTTCGACGATGTGCTGGGAAACAAGTTCAGTCTCGTGAATGCAAAAAGCTCCAAACTGCTAAGTTCCTGGATGGGCGATGCCCCAGCACCCACCACAAGTCACGTTTCAGAAGCCACCAAGGACGACGATGCAGACCTCAAGCAGGCCGACTTTGGCCACGACAGGTGCGTTTGAACTTGGATCATTTTACCGGCATCGAGTTCTAACTCTTCGTAGACTCGGCGTGGGCCACGCCGTCCCTAAAGACATCGCAGACGGGTCCTTCACACGACGAGCACCAACATCAAACGACAAGCTTCTGGAGCAGCTGATAGGCAAAAAGCGCGCAAAAGCTCACTTGGCCGCAAAGCAAGAAGCAGAAAGGGCTAGCGCTCGCCAACAACCCGCTTGGCAGCAGCAGCAGAAGCCCGCGATTCAAGTCGTCGAGGAAAGCGACGACGAGGAAGAGAGCAGAGCCGCGATCCTCGCGTCGAGGGAGAAGAAGAACGAGAAAGCTAAGCCAAAGTCAAAGTCCAAGGGCGTCGAGGTCAAGAGAGAAGTGACCACCGAAGTGGCCGAGCCAGACGAGAGGACAGAAGGGAACAGTGCAGCAGCAACTGAGGCAGACCAAAAAGAAGAAAAGAAAGAGGACTCGGACTCCGACATTGATCTGAAACCGAAGAAGCGCGTGAAGAAGAGCAGAGCCAAGCCCACGACTTATCTCGACGAACTCCTTGCGTCACGCAGCGCCAAGAAGAAAGGAAAAGGCAAAGTCGAAGCAGACGACTGACATCCACGTCTCTCTCGGATTTCGATACAGATAAAAAGTTGGTACGGCATTCATAGCATACGGCGGAGTTTGGGTGCACATGATACCCAGGTTTGAACATAGGCAAAAGTTGAACATTTGGTGCTTATTTTGGTACACTCGCTGCTGCATCTATCTTCTTACATCTTTTAAGCCAGCAAGACCTACTCCCGTACAAAGATACTAGCCATACCCATACCAGTCCCAATACACTTACTAACAACACCCACTTGCTGCCCACTCCTCCCCATCTCACTCAACAACGTCGCCAGCATACGCCCAGACGTAGCCCCCAACGGGTGCCCCAGCGCAATAGCCCCGCCATTAGGATTAATCCTATCCATCCGCCCTTCCAACCCAAGCGTACGAATACAATACAGCGCCTGACTCGCAAACGCCTCATTGATCTCCCACACATCGACCTCGTCCTTGCTCACGCCCACGTGCTGCAGCAGCTTCGGGATCGCGAGCGCAGGGCCGATGCCCATCTCGTCCGGTGCGCAGCCGGTTACCTGCGTGCCGGCCCATTTGCCGATGATGTGGGAGGACAGGCCGAGCTGGGCCGCGGCGCTGCGGCGCATCATGAGTGCTGCGCTTGCGCCGTCGGAGACTTGGGAGGAGTTTCCTGCGGTGCTGGAGCCGTCGGGTTTGAAGGCGGGTTTCATTGCGGAGAGCTTGTCGAGGGTGGTGGTGGGGCGGATGCCGTCATCTTTTGTGACGGTAACTTGCTTGATGTTGTCTGGGGTCTCGGGCTCGATCCAGCGTGTGGTGACGGGCACGATTTCGGCGTCGAAGAGGCCGTTTTGCTGCGCCTTGGCGGCGCGCTGCTGGCTTTCGTACGCGAATGCGTCTTGGTCTGCGCGGCTGATGCCGTATCGACTCGCTACGTTCTCGCTCGTGATGCCCATGTTCATGATGCATTCCCTCGCCTCCTTCACGGGACTGTCTTTCATCTCGGGCCACAGCTCCGTCGGGATCGCGCGGCTGCCGTAATTGCGCGTCATGCTCTCCATGCCGCCCGCAATACCGACATCAATCTGCCCAACTGCAATCGAATTCGCAATGCTGGTTATGGCGGACAGGCCCGACGCGCACGCCCGGTTTACCGTGCTGAAGGAGGTTGTAGTCGGCACGCCCACGTGGTTTGCGGCCATGCGGCCTGCCTTGCTTCCACCGAGCTCTGCGAGGACAGTGCCAACACATATGTCGTCTATTTTGGCGGGGTCGAGGTTGGGGAATTTTTGGAGCGTGGCTTTGAGGACCTGGGCGTGTTAGTGCTCTGCGGGATTGACCGAGGGAGGGACGTACGGCGCCTAGCAGCTCATGGTCGTAGGCATCGCGGAGTCCGCCTTTCTTCGCGCGGGTTACGGGTGTGCGCAGAGCGGAGAGGATGACTACGTCGTTGGGGTTCTTCTGGAGGATGTTCTTGAGGCCTTTTTGAACGAACGCCATTTTCAGGAAACGCTACGCACGAGTGAATCGAAGATACTTTTGGTGTTGTGATATGGCTGAACAATTAAGAAAGGTCAAATAGGCAAGTGGAAGAAGAAGCGTCGACAGACGCCCCGGAAGCGTGCCATGGCAATGATGTTCAAGCTCCGACAGAGCTTCGGCAATGGAACGCGGGCGCGGAGAAGAGAGCTCATCCTGCGGCTAAGGTCTCATCCGCACCACATCACTCGTCACATGACCGGAAAAGGTTTCCCTTCGTATAAGAATACTGGACATCGTACGGGACGAGCCAAGAGGTTGGAGAAGAAGGTTGTGTAAAGCACATGCATTGCAGCCAATTTAGCAGTGCTACATATGGTCAGCGTCCGAGGACCGTCGTCGAAGCAGCATCCAATGCCGTGCCCACAAACGACCATGTCAAGCACTTGTTCCTCCACTGTTCTCTACCCTATCATGCGTCCTCGCGAAAATGCTCCAAACAAAATGTCGTCGTCTATCGTCTCACCGCAACCGGCGTTTATGCGGCAGGGTATACGAGGCGGAAAACATCGTTGAGGACATAGTAGCTGCCGCCGTCCTGCTGGAGGTTGAACGCTTGGGTGAAGCTCATGGGCCTCTCTGACCCCTCGACCTGCTGTCGTCAGTCCTACCCAGAATAAACTTTTTCTTGTACGTACGAGGAGTGCGCCGGTGACAAGGACAAGAACACCATTCTGGCCGGAGGGTTGGGCATCGAGAGTATCGGTACGGTGCTGGACCTGCTGGAAGGGCAAGTTCTGCAAGAATCAGCCTAATTCATGTTCAGGCTAGGATCTTATTCACCTGGAGCTTCTCAACAATAGCCGCTGCGCCGAGAATGCCAGAGGCCTCAAATGTAAGCATGGAGTGGTCGCGCTACCCAGAGCATATCAGCCAGTGCATCTCCCGAGTCGGTGGTGTGAGTCGCATACGTAGAGCGGGGCGAGAGCAGCGCGATTCTCATCGAAGGTCTTGTAGTAGTACTCGACAAACTGCTCTGTTCGGAATCAGCTGTGGTTCTTCGCGTGGCGCACACATCTGGCTAGCTGGTTGCGTTTGCGCCGTGGTTGGTGGTATACATACTGCCAACTTCTTCGAACGCTTCTTGCTGTCAGTCTGTCGCATGCTCGATGCGGGGTAGCGGATACATACACATCTTGCTGGATTAAAGCTTAAAGCTGGAAAATGTGAAGAGGGGAAGGGTTGCTGAGGCTGCGCACGAAGGCTGAGAGGCTGATGTTGTCACAAGTTGGGCTTGTTTGGGCACAGTCAAAAGGTCGTCTTGCCTGTTGCACGCTTGGTGGGGCAGCAGCGACCGCAATCGCGGTCCGAGAATTTTCCGTGCCTGCTTAGTTTTCTTCGTTGACGCGCCTCATCCTCTGTCCTCTCCACACCGCACACCATCACGACACTTCAAGAGCAAAGGAAACTGTTGTAAAGAAGACCTTTAGTTGCCCAACTAGTTGCTCAACATGTTGGAAAAGGTTTTCTCGAACGGATATGATGCGATGGTATCGTATGGCTGGGTGTTCTAGTAGTGGTCGCAACGAAGGCCTAGCCACAGCCTGCTTTTGCGCATGAGACTCCCTTCTGGCGTCGCTCGTGCACTGCATCATTTGGCCCATTTGAAAAGTTCGAGCGTATGAGTTGCTGAATGATACCCCATTGTAAGTACAATTTATCGTCTTTTCTTTCCGCATTATGATGATCAACTACTTCAAACGATAACTTCCGAGCCAAACGGCGATGAAGTTCAAAAAAATTCAAGCTCAACAGGCTGATTGCCTTTCACACCTCATCGCTGTCTACAAATTGATGGCAACATACGCTGACATTTGTCGCAGATTTTGAATGATACTTTAGCGATCTGCATTATCTAGACGTAGCTCACAGTCTGCCAATGTAATCTATATTTCTCATCCATGTTCCAGACGCTATGGCGCTGTGCATCTACAAACCCTTTGCCTGGAAAGACTTTACAGAGTCAACGATAGACTGTTCAAGTGACTTGTACTTCAAGCCCAGCACCTCGATCGAGCGCTTGTTGTTGTATGTGTACAGACCCTTGTCCGGTGTGCCCTCGGGGTAGTCACCGCCAGGTGTTGAGTCGCTCGGCAGGTCCTTGTACTGTGGGAAATTTTTCTTGATGATCTGGATAATCTCCTTGTTAGAGAAGTAACCGGCAGTGACGAAGAAGCGCTTGTTCGCGGCATCCGGCTTCTCAAATGCGCTGACATGTGCCTCTGCGACGTCGCGCACGTCGACCTGTGAAGTTTGTTAGTTGACAGTGTCATTATCTCATATCTCTGATACATTACTGACCCAGAAGTGCACGCCCGATGGAGGGATCTCGTCCTTGAACTTGCCCTGCACAGCATTGCGGATGCGCTCGTTCGATGTGTTGAGATTCTCGAGGCTGTCGAGGGCGTGAACGATAGGGCCGAAGACCATCGGTGGGTTGATGGTGGAGATAGTGAAGTTGGGCTTCTCCTTATCGAGAAACTCCCAGGCTGCCTTCTCAGCGAAGGTCTTACTTGCGCGGTAGCCTAACATGGGGTTCTCGTTCGATTGCTCAAAGGTGATGGGATTCCAGTCGGCCTCTGAGTATTCGTGGCCGGGCCAGAAGCCCTTGTCAGCCTGAATGATGGCGGCGAACGAGGATGTGATGACGACATGCTTTACGGAAGGCGCACTTTTCTTGATGGATTTCAGGATACCAGTTGTGCCGATGACTGCGGGGTCGATGAGATCCTACGAAGGTCAACGAGACATCTGTGGTATTCGAAGTAACCTTACCTTCTGAACGTCGGTAACGTTGAAATGGAATGGGCTGGCAGTGTGGAGGACAGCCTCAAATGGGGGGTCGGACTTTACGGCTTCATCAAAAGCGCCTGGCTGTGCAATATCCGGAACGATAGCAAAACTGAGCTTGTCGTCGTACTTTCCCTTGTACTGCGCCTTGATCTTATCAGCCTTCTCTTGTGAGCGGACTGTGCCAACGACAGAGTGGCCACGCTCCAAGAGGATGTCCAAGGTGTGTGCGGCGATGAAGCCGCTTGCTCCAGTAAGCAGAACGCGAGTCATTATGAAAATTCTTTGTGAGATTCAATTCGGTGGTTTGAGGTTGATGAAAGGAAGAAACCTGGAAGACGTTGAGAAGATTCAAGGGCGCGAGACATTGCGACATTTGTATGCATCCCACTTGGCGGGGTAGCTCTGACCGACGGCGGCTGTGATGCTTCGCCGCAATGCTTCGCCGCGGATAAAGCAGGCAGTTCATTCGTTGCTGACAGAAGCACCCTTGCAATCTACGTTATATCCGCAAAATGTAGGTGCTGTCGTCATCGTTTAATGATGCTTGGCGTGGTGTTCGTATCAACCTCATGTCTTCGAGTCGTGCGCTCTGCCTGTTCTAGGATCAATAGCTGTTGGCTGACCCAGCTCGTGCGCCGCAGTACGCTGTATGTGCGTGGATTCTTCCTTCCTGGTGATAGGTACGTGGAGATACACGCCACAGCAAAGAAAAAAGCGCATATTTAGGTTGAGTATTGGTACAGTGACGAAGTAAGTCCTGACAAGCATGAAGTAGGAACAAATCGCTGGTAGCTACTGTGTATGCTAAGCCTGTCAAGCAGCGACGGCGAGTAGCGTGAGGAGGATCTCATAGGATTTGCGTGCGAACTGCAGCTGGGACAGGGGCGTTGCCGACTGCAGCATTGCCGATTGTAGGTGTCTGCCGAAAATGTGGGGCAAGCTCACATCGCACCCAAAGCCCCACCATAGTTCCACTCCATATGCAAAAGTCAGCATCCCACATCCCACAACGCCACAACGCCACAACGCCATTGCAGCATCGCCTCCAATCGAAAGCCCCTGAATTATCCATTTCCTTTACCCGAGCGCGGCACCAAGCTTGAGAATCAAGGCTGAAATGCTCCACGGGTCAAGATGACCGCCTGGTTCAGGGTCATGCGGGGCGCCTGGTCTAAGGAGGGGCAAGGCTTTCTTGTAGCAGCTTTCGTCTGACCTCGGATCCTCTCTCCTGATACTACGAATTGCAATTGAAAATGTCGTCCCCCAAGACAAGCCCACCCTTCCGCGCGGAGCACGTAGGCTCCCTTCTTCGACCTCAGGAGCTCGTTCAGAAGAGGTACGATGTCGCGGCAGGAAGGGCTAAGCCAGAGGATCTGGCTCCCCTTGAGAAGAAGGCCGTCGCGGAGGTTGTGAAGTTCCAGCAGGACTGCGGTCTCAAGGTCGTGTCCAGCGGAGAGTATACTAGGTCAGTCATGTGCTTCGTGAAGCTGATCCCATCAGCTGACCTCGCGAAGGCATATGTTCTGGGGTACCTTCTTTGAGACCCTCAACGGCATGAAGGAGCTCCAGCTCGGTGTATTGAAGGGCTACGATGCTGGCATCTTTCGGCCTTACGCACCCGACGTTAAGTCTTTCATGGAGGCTAAGGAAGTGCCTAACCACGTTACTGTCTGTGTCGACAAGATAAGCCACACCGGCCAGTCGAGCAACCAACACGAAGTGGACCTTATGAAGAGCTTGCTTCCTGAGAGCGAGTGGAAGAACATCAAGATCACCCTGATCTCTCCTAGCTGGTACCACTTCCGCTACTTGAACGGACGCAGCTTCCCCAAGGAGGTGTACGCGAACGACGAAGAGTATTTCGAGGATGTTGCAAAGGCTTACCAGGAGGAGCTGAAGATCTTGCACTCGCAAGGCATTAGGAACATCCAGATCGATGATCCTAACCTCGCATATTTCTGCTCGAAAGACATGTTGGAGGGCTGGGCTGCGGACAAGGAGAACAATAAGACAGCTGAAGAGATGTTTGACGCATATGTCAAATTCTACAACAAGTGCTTCGAGCGCCCGTCGGGCATGCACCTCGGCATTCACCTCTGCAGAGGTAACTATGTTGGCAGCCGTCACTTCTCCGAAGGCGCCTACGACAACATCGCGAAGCAGCTGTTTCAGGTACGCGCACCCATCACTGTATCAAATCACGCAGTTAACATCAGCAGGACCTGAACGTCGACACCTACTACCTCGAATACGACACACCCCGTGCCGGAGGCTTCGAACCCCTCGCCCACCTGCCGAAGGACAAGTATGTTGTCCTTGGAGTCATCACATCGAAATTCCCCGAGCTCGAGAATAAAGACGAGATGATCGCTCGCGTCAACCAGGCCGCCGACTGGATCGCAAAGGGCACGGGACAGTCGCGCGAGGACGCCATCCAGCAGTGCTGCGTTAGCCCGCAGTGCGGGTTCGCGTCGCATGCGGAGGGTAACTCGCTGGGTTACGAGGATATGCGCAAGAAGCTGCAGCTTGTAAGGAGCATTGCTGACGCTGTGTGGCCGGGGCAGCCGTAGGGTAAAGGATCACAGGAGGGGAAATGTAAAAGTTGTTTGATCATCTTAAAAAATACCAGGAAAAGGGAGGGATATTTGCCGATCTGTTCAACAATATCAATCGCGGACTCGATAAATTTGGAGCTTCATCGGGAGTGGCTGCGACTTCATTGATGCAACTCTGTACCCGCCAAGCTGTGGCTGGCGAGTGTGGCGCGGTCGCCTGTCTCGGCTAGCAAGTGCGACGCGTCAGGACGCCGTTTGAGCGTCTTCTGCTAATCAACACTGCCAGCTTCCTTACTTCGCGTAACGGACGTAGAACAGCCGCACCTGTTGCATGCTCCTGCCTGCGAATCTATGATGTCTTTGCTGTATATCACAGGCCGCTTACAATGCACTCACCTTATTGGTAAGCTTAAACCTTTTCATCATATGCAATTGCCTCTCTTGGAGATAGTACCAGCGACAAATCGCAAATCTCTCACTCTGAAAAGTCCAGTAATTCACTTGAGACGCCGGACATCTTCTCACTACATTCACCCGATTTCTGACAGATGATCTGTAGCGCGCGCCTCTTGGAGCGGAGGACAAATATTATTCTCAAGACAATACAGCAGTCAGCCTAGGGAAGCGAAAGAGAGTAAGAACCGCCGGATACGGGCAACTCCTAGTGCATGGCCCATCAGGGAGTGGTTCCTCAATCATCAGTCCCATCCTTGGCCGACAGAAGCTGAACTGGACGAACTGGCTGCTTCAACCTCTCGCACCAGGCAGTCAGTAAGACGGTACATTGGCCTCTTGAGGATTGGACATATCAGTCCCCACTCTAAAATTGGAGGGAAAGAGACTTACGTGGTTCAAGAATGGTTTCAAAACAATTTGCAGGATCCGTACCCTGATGAAGCGCAGATGCAGACCCTCGTATCTGCTTCGGGACTGTCCCAAGTAGACGTGGGGACGCGGTTGTCGTATCTGCGAAGTTATGTCAAGCCACCAGCTAGTGATCCGCGTACACTTCCAGAGCCACAGGGCTCGACTACTGAACTCAGGAGTCTTCCAAGAAGGTCTCCGGATGAGACTCGGAAGGAGAAAGGTTCACTCTGGCCAACAAGGCCACAGCAAATCAAGACAGCACCACAATATGTTGAAGCCACTCAAAGTCAGGAAGGGACGGAGACAATACGCAAGAAATACCAGTGTACCGCCTGTTCATCGTCATTCAATCAGCGATCTATCTGGAGAACCCACGAGAGTACGGTACATGGCTATCGATCGACTGAGTGGACATGTATGGCAGATGGGATGCCGGAGCCAGGCTCTGCTTGCGGTTTCTGCTGCGAAACAATCGAAAGCCCAGATCATTTCAAGCAACACAATGCCTTCAAGTGTCTAGCCCGACCCCCTCCCCACCGCACATTTGCAACAGAAACGATGTTGATGAAGCACATTCGGCGATACCACTTGAAGGACGCCTCGAATGAAAAAAAGCGGACGGTAAAAGTGCCCTTGACATGGGAACGACCACTCGCGCACATAAACCCCCTGGCACGGTGGTGCGGCTTCTGTCAGATGGATTTGAAGTCTGTCGAAGCTCGCATGAAGCATGTCGCGCAGCATTTCAAAGCTGGCAAGACAATGGCAGACTGGGTTCACCGTCCTGCTCCCAACAACTGAAGCAGTGTTTGCTTCTGGCTCTGCAGCAAGCAGCTTCAAGAATTGCCACACCTAGCGAATGGAGCCGCAATGAATGCATCAACAACCTCGATTGCTACAGCCCACAATTCCATCGATTAATCAGCACGGTACGCCTTACAAAAGCCCATGGAGAAGCTTACCCAAAGCGGCGCGCCTCTCCGAAATCTCAAACCTCCTCACATCCTTCATTACCTCTGGCCACACTAGTTCCATGAAACTCCAATACCTCAACAATGCACTTCTCTCGCAAACTCGACATCATTGGCGTCCACGCCGAAGGCGAAGTTGGCGACGTCATCGTCGGCGGCATCCTCGATGTCCCCGGTGCAACCATGTACGACAAGATGATTCACATGTGGACGAAACACGACAACATCCGGAACCTGGTGCTCAACGAGCCGCGCGGGCGCGTGTCGATGTGCACGAATGTCATTATGCCGCCCTGCAATCCGGACGCGGATGCGGGCTTTTTGATTATGGAGAGCGAGGAGTTCGTCCCTATGTCCGGCAGCAATACGATTTGTACTGTCACTGCGCTACTGGAGACGGGCATGGTGCAGATGAAAGAGCCGGTTACGGAGTTGAAGCTAGATACTGCGGCGGGGCTTGTGAGCGTTAAGGCGGAGTGCGTGAATGGGAAGTGCAAGAGTGTGGAATTTGAGAATGCGCCGGCTTTCGTATTTGGACTTGATGTTCCTATCAAGGTTCCCGGTCTGGGTACTACTAAGGTCGACGTCGCGTACGGTGGCATGATGTTTGCGTTTGTTGAAATAGCTGCTGTTGACCAGAATCTTGAAGACCATTACAAGAATGGCGCGGAGCTAGTTCAGCTGGGCGAGAAGATCAAAGCTGCCGTACGCGAGCAGTACACACCCGTACACCCGGAGAACTCAGCAATAAGAGGTGTTACAAACGTGGTTTTCACCACGCCTTTGGTCAAGGAAGAGCGAGGAAAAGTCACGAAGAACGCAACCGTTGTCTCACCAGGTCGTTTCGACAGGAGCCCTTGCGGAACGGGCACTTGTGCGCGCATGGCAGTGTTACATGCTCGAGGTTTACTGGAAGTTGGCGAGAATTGGGTGAACAAAAGTCCTATCGATACCGAGTTCATTGGGCGCATTGCGAGGACGACAAAGGTGGGAGAGTACGAAGCCGTGGTGCCGACGGTGAAAGGGCGAGGATGGATCACAAGCTTCAAGCAGATTGTCCTTGATCCGGAAGATCCGTTTCCTGAGGGATTCAGGGTGGGTGACGCTTGGTTACCGGCAAATCCTGGGGTTAAAGAGGGGGTGCTGAAGGCTTACAAGGACTCTCTTCGAAGTTTGGCCATGCGTTGTACTTCAGGATCGAACCAAACACATTCAACAACTTACGTTTAACAATTTGTTGTTGAGCATATAGAACCATGTGCCATCCGTAAACGATGACGTTGCTCTACTATGGAACTGTACTTTATCAGTGGGACATACATACCATTGACATGCGGCCGGAGTCAGCTGCATTTACTGTGATTTCAGCCATCGTGTATATGGATCGCCCTAGTGCTACTTTTCACTACTGCTGCTTACGGATGTTTAGCGCAATAGACAAGAGATTTATTCGGGGGTTGTTGTCTCTTTCTCTAGAAAGAACCCTTGGATGACCTTTTCCAGGATGATGTTGACTGTGAAAGCCAGGAGCCAAATTACTTTCACCGTTTAGACAATGATCACGTTTGTCTCGCATTGGAGCATCTGAGATTTTGTTGTCATGAACGAGGGAAACATTGAACGATTGAAGTCGCGTCGCACTGCTGCCTCAACGTGTTCACATCGTGTACAATCTTCTTGCCATCAAGAACGGGGGGGGGGGGGGGGGGGGGGGGCTCTGATAAGTACTTTGAACAGCGCATCGAGTACTTGATTCGTGTGATCAATGGATATCTCTGTCCGTTGTTTTCTCGATGACTGATCTCAACGGTATTTCGCTGTCCTCGCTCCTGGCTACGGACGAGCCGCTCATCGCTTGACCGGGTTGTAGGTACGCCCGCTGATGCTTTGAGTATCCACTAAGCGATCTGGAACCGTAGTTGTAGTTGATATTTCGCGAGGAATGGGGCTTAGCGGAATACTGGCCCCGTATCTCGTGGTACATGGACCGAGAAAGCCCAAGATTTGGGGCAATTACGCCTAGAGAGAGCTCCGTCCTGATGGTTATTGTCAGGGAAATAGTTCACACAGCAGTAATAGCATTTACTCACATGGCCCAGATACCCACAGTCGCATATTCATCTTTGTCAACTGGTAAGTATTGATTCGCTCGTGTGCTGTGATCGATCTTACATGCAATGTCAGTCGATTTTGAGTTCAACGACTTCGCTCGTACTATAGAGCATGCTGTGCAGCTTTATCGGGTCAGCTTCCAAATTCATGTCTCTATATTTAACACTTACACCAGTCCTATCGCCATCAATCCACAGATAGAGATCTTCTTCTTCAGAGGCAGTTGGATCTTCCACATGATCGCTATGGGGAGCAAAGAGCAGATTAGATCAGTGACTATCGAGCAGCCTGCAATCATGTCAGTAATAACAAAGGATTCAGCCTCAAAAATTCTTACCAACTTGGACGTAGATCGAGTATATGCGTACTTCTGTTGGCCAGCATTTGCCGGACTTCGGCCGCCACGAAGCGCTGACAGGCTTGCACTGCGCCAACAGAACAACAACAACCTCCAGACTTGCAACAGCCAAGACCACGATAACGCTCGTGGTAAGCCATCTCAGCTTTCTTGAGTCGTTGATTCTGGTGATCAGCAGGCAGACGGACACTTTGACCAGCGCCATAGCCGGAAAGAGAACGATCTGCGCTATCCAACTGTACATGTTGATGTACTCGATATCAGACTGATGCAGAAACTTCGTGCGCTTCCCTTTACCACGAGTCACAGCCTGTATGGTCAGGGCGGCTTCTACAACGGTCAGGACCATAGCAGCAGCCATAGTGTAGTCATCAGATCCTAGCACGCGGCGCGTTCGCCGGACCCAAAGACGAAGGACGGTCGTAACAAACGCGACTGAAGTGAACAAAGTTGAGACGATGATCAACGCAGGGCCCTTGTCGCCATCGCTCGTGTCTACTGTGCGTAGGATAACAGAGGGCATCTCAAGAAAAGCCGGAGAATTGATATGCAATAGGAAGCCGCAAAGGCACCAAGAGCCGAACTATAACTCTACGGAGCCATGTTCAATGCCCGTTTCGCAGGAATACCATCCCAGGCGGACGCAGCATGCTGTACAAGTTTCGCACACTACGACTTGTAGACCTGCGGCCCTCCCTCGGCACGCCCTCGGCGAAGGAAAAGACAGGGCCTTGATTGGGACCTCATTGTACAACTGAAAGACTGCTCGTTCGCTGAGACCCAGGAGATTACGAAGGATTTGTTCTACGACGTGAGGACATGACCTCGTCGGTGCTCGTGCTAAATGTGACCGGGGCGGCTCAGCCCGTTCCCCGGGGCCGCAACATTCCGGGAGGCCCGATTCATGTGCGGGAGAGCACGCAGTTCGGTCTCACCGCGCGAGGCGCTGCTGATTTTACTAGTGCACGTTCGTCGTTCCTTCGATAAACTGCGTGCGCTCGCAGTGGCGGAGACATCACGTTGATCCTGGACCCTGAAGCAATTCGCCAACCTCTCCAGAACCATGCACTACACGCAGACGAGCATACATGTAACATGTTCATATCCGGATAGTGCATGTCGTCCTGCGGCACGGTTCTGAAATCTTAACACGCCCACAAAACATGCATCTCCTTTTCCGCGAGTGGGTATTCTCCGATCGAAGGATTCCTCGGCACGACAGGCATCACCTGCAGGCGGCCTGAGTTGCATCTTAACCCCTGCCTTTACTGATCAACCGCGCCGCATGCCCAGCCTGTCCCACCGCCTCAAGCGAGCTCAAGATCTATAGCGGCAAGCATCAATGCAAGTTTTGTTTTGCCTGAATCGCGGGTCTACCTAATACGTACAAATACAGTGTCGAGAAGATGTTCCTTCCTCGTCACTGAACGGTACATATTCGAACCGGAGAATCGGTGCCTGCCTAGGTGTTTCTTCCTGCAAACATCCCCGTTCGCCATCCGTAAGCCGGAATGCGCGGGTCAGCCTTTGGTCTGGCCTTGATCGCTAAGCTGGGTCTCCTACCTGCGGCATATGCACAGTGCCACTCCAACGCTACCAGCTATGACTTCGTATGGCCAGTCATATCCTTCATGTTTCGGTCCTTTGCTGACCCAGGCAGATTGTTGCAGGCGGTGGCACAGCAGGCCTTGTCGTAGCTACAAGATTGAGTCTGACGTTGCCAGATCGTTGCATCTTAGTAATTGAAGCTGGTTCAGATGGACGGAATGAGAGCAGAATCTACGTTCCGGGCCTCAGAGGATCAACCTTTGGATCCGTCTATGATTGGAGCCTAGCCACGACGCCCCAAGCAGCAGCAAACAATCGCTCTGTCACTCACAACCGTGGTAAAGTCCTCGGTGGCTCTTCCGCACTCAACCTTCTCATCTGGAATCGTGCAAGTAGCGGAGAGTATGATATCTGGGAGAAGCTTGGCAGCAAAGGGTGGAACTGGGAGTCCATGTTTCCTGCTATGCTCAACGCCGAGAATTTCCAACGCCAGGACGGGATCGCTCAATATGGTGAGGATGGGGTGGCTTACGGCGGTCCAGTTGAAACAGCACTGCTCGAGAATCCTCCACCTCATGTTCAGGCTTGCATACCGACCTTAGAGTCTTTAGGCCTGGCGCAGAACCTGGAATCGCTGAATGGCGATAGCCTCGGAACCATGTACCAGCCAGCGACACATCGTCTTTCCAACCACACACGTTCCTACTCGGTTGACTATCTTCCAAGAGCAGGCAGCAATCTGATTGTTTTGCCCAGCACTACTGTCTCGAAGGTGGAATTGAGTGAGGACGGCTCAATTGCCACAGGGGTTATACTTTCTTCTGGCAGGAAGATCGAGGCCACGAAGGAAGTTATCTTATCTGCAGGCAGTCTGCTCTCACCCAAGCTTCTAGAGCTTTCCGGAATTGGACGCAAAGACATACTGGCTAAGGCTGGCATCGAGCAGAAAATCAATCTTGATGGTGTAGGCGAGAATCTGCAGGACCACCTACGTATCCAGACGACCTACGAACTTCAGCCAAACATCACAGGCCTGGACATCCTGCGTTATAACCAGACTCGAGCCGCAATCGAGCTGGAGTTATGGCGTCAAGGGCAAACCTCACTGTACCAATACAGTGGCAGCTGTTACGGCTTCTTGAAGTGGCAGACTGCAGCCGGCAACAACAGTAAACTACTGCAACTCGCACAGTCCGTCGCTGATACATCCAACGCCATCGACCGCATGAAGCTCTCTCTTCTCTCGGACCCAGCTTCTCGCGCGCCCGATCTCCAAGTCGTCTTCGGCGACGGCTACATCGGCACACGCGGCTACCCAGCCAACACAACCTCAGGCTACGGCAAGAAGTATGCGACCCTCATTGCGGGCGTCATGCACCCGTTCGCCCGCGGCTCAGTGCACATCAGCAGCGCCAACGCCTCCGCAGCACCCGTCATCGACCCGCGCTACATCAGCAACGAATTCGATCTCGAAGCCACTAAGCAGGCCGCCAAGTATCTGCGGAAGATGGGCACAACGAGCCCGTTCAAGGAGCTTTGGGTCAAAGAATACGATCCTGGTTTCGCGACGCAGACAGACGAGCAGTGGGAAGCATATGTCAGAGAAAATGTAAGCACGTTCTATCACCCGCTGGGGACGTGTGCGCTGCTGCCGAAGGAGGATGGAGGGGTTGTTGATCCGGAATTGAAAGTGTATGGGGTGAGGAATCTAAGGGTCGTGGATGCAAGTGTGATTCCAATTATGATCAGCGCGAACATCCAGACGGCGGTGTACGGGATTGCAGAGAGAGCTGCTGAGATCATAGCTGCGGAGCACCGTTGAAGGCAAGTCCGACAAAGAGTAGAGGTTGTTGACAGTGTCATCCGGACTGTCTTCAAGGCGGTTCACGAACACTCGCGAAATCTGCCACGTTGCGCTGCCATCGAAGCAACCTCGAGCGGGAACAACCCGTGAAGTATCCAAAAATGCATTCCTTCTTCCAATGTCACCCTCTCAACGCGCCGTTTCCTCTCCCTTCCCTAACACCCGCCTCGTCCCCATCCCAAACCTCCATCATGTCCAACCACTCCAACACAAACCCAGCCACAATCCTCGCCCAATCCCTCACCGTCTTTGCATCCAAATGCGCACCATCGTCCTGCATGGTATGCCAGACCTTCGGGAACGGGCTGGGAATGACATGCAGTACTTCCACACCCTGATGAATGAAGGGTAGATGATCATCCGATATTCCTCCCCAGCCCGCCATTGTCATGTTCACATCCGGCAGGAAAGGCGTTTTGGGGCTCGATTCAAGGAGATTCAAGTCTCGCAGGCGCGATTCGACGGACGAGAAGCGGCGGTACGCCCAGTGCGTTGTGGGGAAGTACGAGGGCACAGTTGGGTCTGCGCTGCCGAGGAGGTCGAGCAGCATGAATAGACTGATCTGGCTGAGGGGCGTGCGGTACTGGTAGAACTTGGAGGAGGGTGGATTGCGGATGCCTGCCCATTCTGTTGCGAGACTCCTGTGCCATATAGTTAGCAGTTGCGCTTTAGTAGAGACGCACCCGGTGCTGCAGGAAAGAGTGTACGTACCTCGCACCATACAGGCTGTCTGTATCCGTCCACGACTGGAATGCTTCCTCTCCGTCCAAAAGCAGGATCTGGACCCCCATGTCCATTTCCACCGTCCCCCCTTCTTGCAGCTCCTGCATCTCATCGTACATGCGCTGCACATACCCGTCCACGACCTTCGCAACCCACATCAGCATCGCACATGGTGCTGCCGAGTCCGTGGCGCCGATGAACCCCGTCGGCGCAATCTTGCTGTCGTAATGCGCGACCAAGGTGAGCAAGTTACTCTGACCCGGCTTGACCCAAGGCGGCTCGCGCTTGAAGATTATATTCTGGAAGGGCAGCTGTTTGCCGCGGGACGTCGGTGTCGTGGCCGTGCTGTTCTGCCATGAGATCTCCCATTTTGGAAGCTCGCGCTGGAAATACGAGACAAAGTGTTGTTGTGCGGTTGCTTGGCCTGTTGTGCCGGGAACGCGGGGAACGAGGATCGGTGCGAGCAGAGACCCGCTTTGGTGGTCGAAGAGGTCGCCTGGCGAGGGGATGGCTTTGAGAAAGCTGTCCGAAAGCGGCTTGTAGGCGTGTGTTTGGGTGGCAGAGAGGAGGTAGGTTAGGGGCGCAAGGGAGGATGGAAGAGAGAGCAGCATGTTGCGCAACTGAGTGGTCCAAAGCGTCAATTGCTACCGTGGTGTCTGTGTTGTGGCTATCTCATGTTTGTGGACGTTATGTTGATGTTGGAGAGCTTGTCAAGTCGCGGAGCCCCTGGTTCAGCGCAAACTCGATTGAAACCGACAAAGCATCGTCCCTTGCTTCCTTAGGCAGGAGCCAGTCGTAGCTAGTGCCGTGCTTGCCGAACACAGCTGGTGTTGGTCTTCGTTTGAAGTATTTCAGTCCCCGAGGCTTATGAGACGTAAAGCCAGAAGTCATGTTGCACGTGATGCCACACCTTCATCTGATCTGATAAGATCTCGGTCAAAGATGCGGAGGATCTAACTGCACTGGTGAGGAGATCCACTCCTCGACGATGACGTCTGGTGCTAGCACAACCGCGGGCCTAGCGAACGTAACAGATCGAAGAGCACAGACAAACACGATTCATTTTACTATGACCGTTCGCATAACCCTTACAATTTGGCCTTGATTTGGCCCTCGACCCTGACAATCGCCCTTCCATTCGTCAACACGGTCTTTCCACCCTCGACACGCACGGTGAATCGGATCTCCTCGAACCCGTTATCAGCCTTCTCGCCGGTCCTCCACATCTCAATGATGAGCTTGTCAGCAGGTTTGACAGGTGCTGCGAAACGGGCCTGGAACTCCTTGAGGTTCTCCGGCTTGCTTGCACCAAACGCCTGCAAGATCGCGTGCGCAGATGAGTTCCAACTGTAAAGGCCGTGGATGATGGGGCCGCCAAAGCCCATCTTCTTGCCAGGCTCAGGATCGGCATGAAGGGGGTTGTAGTCGCCGTTCAGGCGATAGATGTGTGCGGTCTCCATCGTAGTCTGGACGGTGCGCGTCGCATCGGGCGCGCGTTCTGGGGCCGGGTAGCTGGGGACCTTAGGACCTGCCCAAATATCAGTCTACTGTTCGATGTATGCCTCCGTGAGCAAGGTGCTTACCCTTAGGACCTCCCCATCCACCCTGACCAACGTAAAAGCCACTAACAACAGCCCTGCTGTATGTCTCGCCCGTCTCGGCATCCACAAGCCTCTGCTCTGTCTCGACAACTGTTCCGGGCTTTCCCTTATCGTAGACACCGAGCACCTTACTCCTGATCTCGAACTTGCGACCCTCGCTCGACACAGGAATCGGCTTGAGAAGTTCGAGTTTGCGCTCGCCGTCGAGGACATGCTTGGTATCGAACTTGGGTACACCAGCGATTGGCTCGGCATTCGAGCGAGCGTAGAAATCGATTACTTCCTGGTCGGTGTGCTTGAAAGGGAGAATGATGGGGTATGTGGGGAACGCTGCGAACTTGGGATGCAGCTCCTGCAGCGACTATTAGCATGTAACTTGCATGGCCTGAATTCCTACGTACAACTTACATAGAGAAAGTGCAACTCGTCAGGGTAAGTAGCGCCGATGCTCGCTGCGAAGAACAGTACATCACGCTTTAACCACGATACCTCGTAGCTGGGAAACTCAAAGCCAACACCCGTTCCTGCCTTTTCGCTCATGATGATCTTGTTGATTTGTGAATGGATTGCAATACGGTTATCAATCGATGGTCAACTTGGATACGTAAGCTTTGAGAAGTTTGAGGTGTGAGCGGGGCGGTAATCACGCTTTCAAGCTCCTCAGAGCTCAGAGGTTTGCCGAGGTCGATGTCGATTCACCAGCTCGCAAATGTCTATGCCTGATATGGACTAGGCAGACCAGGTACCCTCGAGGACGAGCGTCTATGTATCCGAAGTCGGCACCGCAATTAGGATCGATCGAAGGCTGAGTGGAAACATGCACCAAATCAATGTGATTGACATATTGTTTCATTACCATTACCGTAGTTCTCGGTAATCATGTTTGTGCAGTCCATATGTACAGAGTGCCGCTGGCCTTATTTGACCCCTATCCAGCCCACTCGTTGACATTGAAGACGATGCGATGACCCAAATTCAAACATGCTCGAAGCGCGCGATAGAAACATGCGTGATGCACAACAAAAAGACCTTACGCCAGCAGAAGTGAGTGACCACAAAACAAGCACAATGCTCCGCGAAAGCACCCCACGCAATGCAATGAAGGCAACCCCAAGAAATGAGTATCCATATCCGGCATCCCAAGCAGGGTCGTACCTCTGAAGCATACTCGGTCGTGTAGTCTCCTGTTTTAACACGAGCGAATGTTCAGGTTCGTAGGTGGTATGTAGATCCAAAGGTTAGTCCCACTGAGCGCATGCCGCGGTGCTCCGATCTGGCACTCAACATCGTTATGCGCTCGCTGAAAGTGTGATGATAAACGTGCGGCAAAAGCCGACGTGCAAAACGAATAGATATACGACAAGCCGTGAGCGCAATTTGCGGCCTTCATATGGATAACGATCCAGAAGGAAGACAAACGCGTGGTCAATGGTGCGTTCCGGCCACCCAATGACTGTTTGTGAAAACTCATAGCAGCGCTGCTGAAATACTTTTGTCGAGACCAGCCTTCGAGCCGACGACGTTCATTTAGACGTCCATCTGGCCGTGATTGAAGATATCGTGCTCATTGTTGCTGGGAATCACGCCAGACATTCTGTCGCCGCGTCCGGCTGGCTTGTCCCAGTTGATGTCGTCCTTATCGTCTTCTTCCATGTGGTCGTTCTCCTGATGAGTCCTGCTGCCCCCGAATTGCTGCTCCATGGTGCTTTCACCAGTGAATGTGAAGCCAGCAAAGTTGGCTTGCATCGTTGGTGAGAGAGGCGTCGAGGCGGGGTTAATACCAGAGGCCAACGCAGCAGCGCGAGCATTCAGGGATCCATTGCCATTCAGAGCGTTTGTGAACTCGGGATCGAAATTGGAGACGTCCAATTCTCCCTTGAGCTTAGGCTTGAAAGGTGGCACGACATTCTTCTTCGAAAGTGCATCCCAGTCAATGTCGGCAAAGAATGGGTGCTCCTTCAGCTCCAAAGCATCTCGGGTGGCCCCGAGTCTGTGTTTTGGGTTCCTGTTGAGAAGACCCTTCACAAAGTTGCGACCCTCAGTGCTTAATGCATCCCTGGGGAATCTGACCTTTCCGAAAGCAATGTTCTTGTACATCTGCTGGGTGTCTTCGGCGTAGAAGGGGCTCCAACCACAGCACATCTCGAACACTAGCACACCAAGAGACCAAAAGTCGACCATCTTCGTGTAGCCGTGCTCGTCCAAAAGTACCTCAGGTGCCAGGTATTCGGTAGTACCGCAGAATGTGTTCGTGGTAGCGTTCTCGGTAAGGTTGGCCTTGGAAAGACCAAAATCGCACAGAGCAATGTGACCATTGGCATCGAGTAGGATGTTCTCGGGCTTCAGATCACGATAGACAATGTTGTGCTCGTGCAAATGCTGCAAAGCCAAGATCAGCTCAGCAATGTAGAACTTCGCACGAGCTTCCTGGAAGCGACCTTCTCTTTGAAGATGCCAGAAGAGCTCACCTCCAGACATGTAGTCGGTAACCAAGTAGAGGTCGGACGGTGTCTGGAAGGAGAACTTCAGCCCCACGATGAATGAAGAGTCAGCCATGGCAGTCCGGACGAGGATGTTGCGTTCACCCAGAGTGTGTGCAACTTCCTTCTTCTGAACAATGACCTTCTTCGAAAGGACCTTCATGGCGTATATTCGCTTGGTGTCACGCTTGCGCACCTGGAAGACCTGACCAAATGTGCCCTTGCCGATGAGCTTCAGAATCTCAAAATCTTCGGGGCCGTACGACTTCTTCTCGATCCTGTGAAAATCAAGTTTGAGGTGAATCTCGCCAGTGACCTTGGCACTCTCGCCCTCGCGGGGCTCAAGGGCAAACCAGCCATCATACGGCTGATCGTACTCAATTAGGTTGGGACAGAAGCGGACATGGCCAAGGAAAGCCTCGCCGTTCGCTCGGTCATATACGGAGATGTCGACCTCAGCGTGGTCACCAACGACGTCGCTGGATTTTGTGAGTATGAGATTCGTGTGGGATTTGTAGGGAACATACAATTCGGCCTCATGCTCCCAAGTTGGATTGGCCGTCTCCTCGAAATTATCCTCCCTAGTATCAGAGCTGTGACCGCTGTGGCTACTTTGACGGCTCTTCATAGGAATGGCCATCGGCTTTTGCATCTCGCTCTCAGTCCGCCTCATTTGCATAGGACCGCGGCGGCCCTTGGTATCGTCATACTTTGGCCCGTCCGAAATGTACTCGGCCCACTGGAACTGAATAACGCAGTAGGGATCTGTGCTTGCACGCAGGTCACGTCCTTCCGTGATAGTCACTGCAAGCTTCCCCTTAGGAGCTCCTACGACCGCTGCGTCCTTGTCCGACTTGTTCGATCCCTTCGACTCTCTTGAGTTGTTTGATGCAAGCGACGTACGTGATAAGCTCGATGCTGGGGGCTTGCCTTCTTGTGAGCGTGTGCGAGGAGTCTGAGGAGGGGTAGCCTGATTCTGCGGCGACGTAAAGTCGCCTTCTGTTAGCTTCTCTGTTTCACCGTTCAACTGCGAAGCTGAGGGGGTTCGAGAAGAGGCACTAGGCGCAGGGCTAGGCAGCATTGTCTGCTGAGGGGTGACCTTGTCTGTTCTGTCCTTCTCTTTCGATTCCATTGATGCGGCGTCTGAGGAAGCAGGTGCGGGGTTGGGACTTTTTGACGAAGATTTGCACTGGGGCAAGAGGGAATCACGAACCTGGCCAAAGTAGCTGTGCAGAATACCCGGCAGTCGTTTGTCGGTGGGATCGGGTCGCGGTGTTGAGGCACCAGGTGGAGTCGAGCTGGTGGAGCCGATTTGATCGTGGCCGTCGTCATCGTGGGTCGCTGCTCTGTGTGGCGTTAGTAGGGCATTGTTGTGGGTCGACATTATTGCTGCAGTGTGGGCAGGCGTGTGAGCGTGCACAAGCAGTCACGGGAGATTGCGAGATGTTAATGCTGCTGAGGAAGAGAAACGCTGCGGCGAAAAGCTGACCCAGGGCACAGGGTGCGTAACGTTGACATCGGCATTCAGCAGCTGCGCTACTGGGTGCCCGCTGGGTGCTGAGCTAAGCGTGGCCGCAAATGCCCTTTTGGCGAACTTTGCACCCTCACCACTGCCCAGCGAAATACAACAAAATGCACAAAGAAAACAAGAGTGGCTTACCTCTGGTTGCCCATTGCTTGCCGCAGCAGGTCGGCTGCGGCTGAGGGAGCGCCAGCGTTGGACGAGGTCATTTTGCCAAACTTGGGCGGCGGGCGGACGGCGGGCTTGGTGGTGTTGGTGGTGGGAGTGGATTTCTCGTTATTGCTGGCGTTCAAAGTGGACAGGGTGGGCACTGCGCTTTGGGACTTGGTGGACAAGTGACGGCGGGGTCGCGAGGCCTTGGTGGGAGAGGTGGGAGAGGAGAGTTCAGAAGCGCGGGATACTAGTCCGGGTCGAGCTGGACGAGCATCGACGGCAGCAGCACTGGACGGAATGGTGGTGGTTGTTGCCCGGAGACTGGCTCGCGATGTGCTGGCGGTGGATGCTGTGCTGGCAGTACGTACGCTTGAAGTCGCGGGAGACGAAGTGACCAGGTCCATGTGTTGCAGGCGTGAAGTCATATGTAATAGATAATCAACTGGAACCTGGCTCGCTGCGCTAAAACAGCGTTAGCCGCTGTAACGAAATGAGAAAACTCTGCTAAGGCTTCTATCGGGCCTGCACGAGCGTCGCGCGAAGAAAGACACCCGAGTTCTCCCAGCGGCGGCGGTGAACAGCGCGGTACTTGGGCTGCGTACCTTTGGGACTCGCAGCGTGGGCCAGCGACAAAAGGGACCTAACAGAGCTAGCAGGACTAACAGC
The DNA here is from genome assembly GCA_016630955.3 of Didymella arachidicola. Classification (NCBI taxonomy): domain Eukaryota; kingdom Fungi; phylum Ascomycota; class Dothideomycetes; order Pleosporales; family Didymellaceae; genus Didymella; species Didymella arachidicola. The sequence continues at coordinate 1,227,962 of CM049986.1, forward strand.
TAACTTGATGCGTAGGGCGGAATCTCGGGAGCCGTTGGGGATTGCACACCACGGCGGGCAGCGCCTGAGGGATGTACGATATTGGCGGCGCGCGCACTGAGCAGTGATTGAATGAATGGCAGCTGTGCGACATGCTCTGCGCGCCTTGATGCTCATATGGTCAGAAAGATAGCCAGACGCCGCAGTGACTGCGCAAGATAGGCAAGTGCAGTGCCGCTCAGTCACCTCAACACAAAATCATGACTTCGACAACCCGAGCCAGGCAGCGCATTCACTGCCCAGGACGCATCAGCGATTGCACCACCATGCAGCACGCAACCGGCCGCAACCCTGGCGCCTGCATCTGACAGGGCGAGCACTGGCACGGTTTGTTTGGCATTATTTCACCGCCACTACTGTCATCTGTCGACACCACTCAAGTTGCATTTTAGTCTGTGCACGGCGAGCAGCAGGTTGACAACTTGACCGGCTGTCAGGGTCGTTGTTCGTTCGCGTTTTCTGCCGCCCAAGCAGGAGAAGTGCCCTCCCTCGCGCCAAGGGGATGCAGCACGATGACGAAAAAGTGGACGCGCACCGGCATCGTGGATCGGCGAGCGAGACGACCCTGGCGAAGCGTGCCAATCGTTGAGGAAACTGCTCGGTGCTGCCGGTGATGCGGCTCCACTCCGCCGTATCAGTCCTTGATCAAGTGGGCAGCGGACGACCTCACAACTGATGTGGTGCACCAAGTGGGATGAAGTGGTATCCACGAGGTATTGCCCAATCTCCCTGTGCGTCTTGCAGGAACTGCTGTTACAGGAAACAACGCAATGATCCACACCCTTGATGCACCGATGGCGAGCTGCATGTGCCGCCGCGGGCGTCACGGCCGCGAGGACCCTGAGCTGATAAGCCGCAGGGCGGAATCTTGGTCATTGGGAGGAGCGCGACTCGGGGGACTCGAGAGACTCGAGTGACTTTCATGTGATCTGCTGTTTCGAGCAGCTGATATGGACCAGCTGCCTCGGGGAATGGAGAGCACTAAGACTGGAAAGACTGGAATCTCGAGTCCCCAAAAGAATTTCTGCAGTTCCCAAATAGGTCATTCCCAGCACCAGGTCCGGTGTCCACGTCCAAGGGTGTTACGAATGACACCGGCGTTGAAATGCGCATGGCCAGCCTTTGATTGGGTGGCTGGTCGGGGAAGGAGCAACTTTGTTCCTGCCATGCGCGGCGCGCCTTCTTTGTATACATAAAAGTGAAGATCCGCGAGGCGGCGCGCTGCGTTTCGAGACAACCGAAATACTGCGCAAACGACCACCATGTCTGATCGCGAGTTTGGCGGCAACGATGACCTGTCGCTGCCGAAAGGTGCGTTTCGTGTTGATACATGGGGTCGATTCAGGCAACTAACGCGTCCAGCGACCGTGCAGAAGATTGTGCAAGACATCCTGGCGACGGAACCCGGCATGACCTTTGCGAAAGATTCACGCGACCTGCTCATAGAATGCTGCGTCGAGTTTATTACGCTCATATCATCTGAAGCCAATGAGATTGCGGAGAAGGATGCAAAGAAGACAATAGCTTGCGAGCACGTCAAGGCAGCTCTGGAAGAGCTGGACTTTGGAGATTACGTGCCTGCAATTCTCGATGTCGCACAGGACTACAAGAAGCAGCAACAGGTGCGCGAACCAGTACTCAACATTCAGCCTATACCGATACTAACACATGGTAGAATCGCGAGAAGAAGCAGACCAAGATCGAGCAGAGCGGCATGACCGAGGAGGAGCTCATTCGCGCGCAAGAAGAACTGTTCCGCTCGGCGACTGACAAATTCAATTCAGCGCCCTCGTAACAGACGGCGCCCTAGTGAAGGATGCGATGCAAGCTACGAGGCGTTGAGGGCGTTGACCATACAGGTCTCGGATGGCGTTTGGGACATTAGATGGGACAGAATCAAGGGCATTCAGACGGCAACTACGGGCCGCAATTCTTCAAAGAGCTGCAAGACAGCCAACGTAATACCAGATGGCAGAAGCCTTTCAGGGCTGCAAAGTTGTGCAGCCAGTCTAAGGAGCATCCCGCATGCACCGCGTACCTCTGCGTTGATGTTGTAGGAAGGGTCGTACCAAGTGAGGCGCTGTTCAAGGCTGCCCCGCCGGGCGGTGACGTTGGCTCGCGGCCGCGCCGACCCCACGAACTCCGGCAAACAGCCGCAGCCGCCCACCTTCTGCCTATCACTTGCACCACCACATAGCTCGATCCTGCATTGAACCTCACACCACAACTGCATACACGAAAATAATCGCCACCATGTCCGGCCTTGAAAACGCCCTTTTCAATCTCAAGGTCCGCCAGCGCGGTTGCCTCGGCCCCGTCATGCATGCATACTGATATTCGCAGTTCACAGCCAAGTCGCTGAACCGCCAGTCACTTAAGGCTGGAAAGGAGGAGGCGCAAGAGAAGGCGAAGCTGGAGAAGGTGCGAAAGCCTCGAACACATCTTGAAGAACTACAACTGATGTCCGCACACCATAGGCTATGAAGCAAGGCCACAACGATGTCGCTCGCATCTACGCCCAAAACGCTGTTCGCAAGCAGAACGAGAAGCTCAACCTCCTGCAACTAGCCTCACGGGTTGATGCTGTCGCCGGTCGTGTCCAGACTGCCGTCACCATGCGTCAGATCACAGGCAACATGATGAAGGTCAACCGTAGCTTAGACGTAGCTATGAAGTCGATGAGTCCTGAGAGGGTACGATACACATCCTCCATAGGCGAAAGAGAAATAGCATTAGACATACCAGCAGTTACTAACCACGGCACAGATCGCCGCTGTCATGGTCGATTTTGAGAAGCAATTCGAGAACGTCGACTCCGCAACCGAGCTCTACCAGGACATAACCTCCTCTGCAACCGCGGTCGGGACACCGCAGGAAGATGTCGACCGCATGATGGCACAAGCTGCGGATAAGGCTGGCGTCGAGCTGCAGTCAGATCTCCAGGAAGCACCGAAGACCAAGGTTGGTCCTACAGAACAGGAGGAGGATGCTTTCACCGAGCGCCTGCGCGCACTGAGGAACTAGAGGATAAACAAGACTCGCTTTAACACCGGCGCACCAGGAGTTTGGGAGTAGGAGGAAGATTGCATTTGGACTCCACCGGCCTTGACCTTCTAGGTATTACGACTGTACTGTTCCTATATGACGATATTGATAACTCTGAATATCGCTACTTTGCTACAGAAAAGAGATTCGGCTATGTTACTGATTCGTTGCTTATCGGTAGTCGTAGCTGCGTTACACCTTTCACCAATATCAAACTTGCCAAGAATCACAATTAGCCACACGATACAGAATCAGACACCAAATTTCTCCCCAAAAGCCAGGTAGTGTCCAGTAACGCACTGAGCGGCTATCCGATCCCAGTCCTTCTGCTGCCACACTACTCATTCTTGCGATTTGCAGACGTTTCTATTTTCGAAATCGACTTCAGCCTTATTGTTTTGCCAAGACAAAAGGTTGGCGTGGGCTATGGCTGACGCCAGTCGACGTCGCTGCAGAATATGATCGCTCTGATCCTCGACTAGTATGTTTCATCAGTCTTCTTGAGGAGTACGATGTACTACCGGTCCACCATCCCGCGAGCAACGAGAAGCAATTGAAAGCGGAACAACGAGACAAGGACGATGATGGCTGTAAGGGTTTGCACTGCGAGAGCGACCAAGAAGCCACTCACTCACAGTGCTTGACTGCATTGCCGACAGGGACACTGACGACAACATAGATGGACACATCTACGCTTGAGGATCTGTAACACATTGTCACGAAGGTCAGAGGGTATGGTCTTGGGCAAAAGAAGGAAATTGCAAAAAACATACGACAGCGGGTATTCGCTAGTGGTCACCCACCTAACTACTAATCCGCCGGTACGTTGCTTAAATAGGGCTGAGCGAACGGGAAGCCTTGTTTTCAACGTCCTATGGTCGTATGTGGAAGACTGGCCAGATCACTATATCTATAATCCTGCAGTTGTTGGGATCAACAGGAGAACTCGTATCAATATGACCTCCCGACGCGGTGAAACTGTAAAACCAGGCTGTTTGGACGAACTCAAGCTACTTGGGGCTGTTATATAGAATGCAGATACTAAACACAAAAGGTGGATGCAAACCGACCATAGTACTGCGGAGGTCTTGTTCACCTCTTTTTAAGACCTCCATGTACATAGATCCCTAAGTTTCCGTCTAAAAAGGCTTGAGCGAACTAAGGCTCTTGCTCTCGACTTGCCAGCCATCAGCAGACAAACCTCCAGTGAAGTACTTCGCAGCATTAGCGTCGCCCTTCATGGTCCATAGCAGCCAATTGAGAATAGCTTTTCCGAACCGTCCACCGTTCGTATCGCCAAGTGTACCTCCGTGACCGACAGGAATGTTACCTTTCCAGACCGGGACACCAGAAGCCATGTTCCTGTAGTCACGCTCGCCCTGCGACAGCATCAGTTCGATATTTCAGATTCCTCGCGGGGTGTGGAAACTCACATTCTGGTAGGCAATGTCACCGCTGCCACCCAGTACGAGCAGGACTGGCTTCCTCCAGACGCTTGCAGCGGTGAAGTTGGACAGAAGTCCAGAGCTAATGATACCAATGGTGTCTACACGGTTGTCCCAGACATTGTCCATAGCCTCAGTTCCCCCACAAGAGAAACCAGCAGCCATTATCTTGCCAGCATCGACGTTCGCGTACGAGCCCTTGCCAGCATTCGAGGTCACCCAATCAATGGCCGCCTTCATGGTTTGTGAGTTCGAAGTGCCACCACCGTTGGGCGCACCTTCAGCAATAGCTAAGAAGCCATAGCTGGCCACTTGTTCGAGAAGGGCCTGGTTGGATCGGCCCTGGTTACTGCAGGCACCGTTACCCCAGACCAACACCGGCATCTTGGTGCTTCCTGTACCCTTGGTGGGGTAGTAGATGGTGTGATCGCAGAGTGAGTTGTCTATCTTGTAGGTACCAGGGGCATAGGGTCCAGTGCCACTACCTCCCTGTCTCGCTGTTAATCGTATGCCTCTATAGATGCCTACAAAAGGCAGATATACATTCTGGCGAGCTTCAATGCCAACAGGAGAAGCAGTGACAGTCAAAGCAAGGTGCCGCGAACGCGAGGACAGCGGCGTACTTCATGCTGGCTGGTGGGTGAACTAGTGGCAATGGAGAGGTAGTGAATGAGTATGATGATGATTCACAGAGACCTCCTCAGATCGAACTCTTATACTACTTGTTTAGCCATCTCTCGGCCACGACAGGTGCCATCCTAGCCCTCCTAATATATTTGAACATGGAGACCTCCAGGCTTTCAAAATTTTTGATGAAAGGTCACCAATCGGGCCACAATTGTGCTTCGATTCGTCTCCGGTTGAGGGATCTCGCATGGGAGGTTCCGAGCGCTCGCGGTCGGCTCTGAGCTACGACTGTACACGGTGTTGTCAGATGAGGCAGATGTAGAGGTTCGTTGGAGCGCTAGTGTTTCAATGGCATAAATGTCGAACGTCGACACTGCCGGAAGTCAGTGTTGCTCCCTAAAAGCACAATTTAACCACCGGCACCCAGGTCTTGGTATTCGTGAATCTGATTAAATACGGAGGAAGGATCTCGCGTATCGGCGCCTATGGTCCACACGACGATGTAATTGAAACCCCCTGCCAGTGTGGTGCAGCCATGTAGCTGTTTGCTCGTCCAGATCGAGTTCTTTTATCGGCTGCTCACACACGGCACGGTATCAAATTCACCCACGACAACACATCAACGTCACCTTTATATGATATCGTATGGTCGCTGTGGTATTCGCCGTATCGCTTCTTCTTCCAATTGGGCGCCGAGAATGTTGCCATTCGCACTTTCTGCAGGAGCGACGAAGTGTCCCCTCTTTACTGGTTTGATAGTTCTGCTGACATGGACGAGTCGTAGCTGCTTCGTGCATTCTGTTTGCGAAAAGATTGTACCGATCGAGTTCAGCAGGCGTTGAGGTCTTGCGTGTGTTGCAGGTAGTCTCTTTCATGGCAGGAGTCATAAAGACGTAGGTGTTGAATTCGCTATGTTCAAATATTACGAGGATGCAGAGATCTCTCTCTGTATTGCCTCGCCGACTTTCGTGAGGTGCACCAAATTGTCGTTCAGTTGAGCTTGCCCGGATTTGAATACGCAAAATACTACCTACCATGGGTTACCGTGCCGGACGGTTATGTGCCTCGGACGGCTACCCGTGGGTTACGACGTGCCGCACGTCCCCACGTGCCGCCCGCGATCACCAAAACAACGAAATATCCTCAACACCATCAATCAACAACGCGATGACTTTAGAAGATGCGCTTAGAGATGCACGCGCAGCTGATGCGCGTGGTGAAATTTGCTACCAAAAGATTGCAGATACACATGGTGTTGATCGTTCAACTTTGTCGCGGCGTCACCAAGGCGTTCAAGGCTCTATGCAACAGAAGGTAGAACAACAACAAAACCTTACTAACCACGAAGAGCTGGAGCTCGTTGATTACATAGATCAACTCTGCAGGGAGCACCTTCCTCCTTCGCGCGATATGATTCAACATTTTGCCTCTGTTATCTGCGGATTCGACGTTGGAAAGATGTGGGTTACCTGATTCGTCACCAAGCATCACGACGCACTCACTCCACGATGGACCTCTGCCATGGCCTCTGAACGTCATGCCGCTGATTCCTATAGCAAGTACAGCTTGTACTTCGACATGCTAGAGCTCAAAATAGCCGAGAAGAACATACAGCCAGAGCAAACGTACAATATGGATGAGAAGGGCTTCATGATTGGCAGGATAGGCAGGCAGAAACGAGTGTTTAGCAGGACAAGCTCGGGCAACAAGCGCTTCCGCCAGGCTCTGGAGGACGGCAACAGAGAATGGATTACGCTTATAGCGTGCGTGAGCGCTTCCGGAATCGCTCTTCCTCCAGGCCTGATCATGGCGAGTGACAGCGGCAACGTCCAGGACGCATGGGTGCGAGATATCAAGCAATCCAAGCATCGAGTCTTCGTCACAGTCACGCAGAGCGGCTGGAGCAACGACGACGCTGGCCTTGGATGGCTGCAACAGGTCTTTGACGAAGAAACAAAGGCCTCCGCACGTCGAATGTGGCGGTTACTCATCATCGACGGCCACGGCAGCCATATAAGCCGCTCCTTTCTGACCTACTGTCATCAACACAAGATACTTGTGGCGATCTTCCCTCCCCACAGTACTCATACGCTCCAGCCAGCCGACGTCGTCCTCTTCAAGCCGCTATCGACAGCATACTCACAGCAATTGACAAGGTGGACTCAGCGCTCTAAGGGCTTGTTGCCAGTGAAGAAAGGCAGCTTCTTCTCATTATTTTGGCCCGCTTGGCTGCAATCGTTCACTAAAGACAACATAGTCAAAGCCTTTAACACAACAGGCCTTCACCCGCTCAATCGCGATAAAGTACTCAAGCGCTTTCCCGAAGGAGCTGCTGATCCGTCAACTCCTCCGCCGCCTCCATCAGATACAACAGCACGTAGTTTAATGAGCGAATTAGACTCTGTTGTGGCGGATAAAAGCTCAGAGGAGGCGCGCGCCCTCCGTCAGAAAGTCCACACACTCGCGATTGATAATGAGCTACTTCGCAACGAAAATGACGGCCTTAGTGAGTCTCTCACAATTAAGAAGAAGCAGGATAAGAAGAGCAAAACACTCAATTTAGTCAAGCCGGTGTTGGATGACTGGGGAGGAGCTCGCTGGTGGTCACCTCGATCGTTCAAGGAAGCCCGCCACAGAGAGCAGATTCTGAAAGAGACTGCGCATGCGGAGGAGCTTGAAAAGGCCTCAGTGAAGGAGCTCAAGGCTGCGAATAAGCTATACAACGACAAGATCAAAGAACAGAAACGCGAGGCGGCTGCTGCAGCGAAGGTTGTTCGTGACAGAGAGCGCGCGGAAGAGCGCGCAGCAATTAACGCTCGCAAACTGCAAAGGCAGAAGGATAAAGAAGCTCGCGACGCTCAAAAAGCCTCCCAATTGCTGAACAAAGGCAAGCGCAAAGCTTCAACTACTCCTAAGACACCTGCAGCCAAAAAGCGTCGCGTTGTGGCGCCTTGTCGTGGTGCTGTTGCTCCAAGTCCTCCTCCGCCAGCTCGCACCCACACCACCCGCAGCGGCCGCACCGCTACTCAGAAATATTAATCCCTTACTGTACACTGTCGCATATATTGATGCATCAATCCACCAAAAAATCTCACAATAATAGCTATTGTACGTGGCTCAATAACCTCATTCCTGAAAAGTGACTGAGGGTGGTTAGGCGGGCGGCACGTCGTAACCCACGGTAATGCGTGGGGGTTTGAATGACAAAAGCATGGCGTCGTACCCCAATCGAAGTTGCGACCGCTCGGATACATAACAATGTATTCCCACGATGCCATGCAGAACAATTCGGGTTTACGCCCGCTCCTGCCTCGGACATCACTTTCTGGATCCTCTGCCCCACCTCCAGCTACCTATGGTAGTCAGCCGAGGAAGCCACGAGCCAAGACAGCATGTGAAGCTTGCCGCGAACACAGATTGAAAGTACGGATCGTGTATTCAATTAACATGGTTTGAAAGTATCTCACAGCATGGTAGTGCGATGGTGTGCGACCGAAATGCCAGACTTGCGCAAAGCGCGGGCGGAAATGTCACTATCTGGCAGCTGCATCCGAGACCCGTCTCCAGGCCATCAAGCGGGAAAACAAGGCCCTGAAAACACAGAAATCATCGTACGAAAGGCTCATAGACCTCATGAGATCAGTGTCCGACCAGGATGCAAGTGACATCCTTGTCAGGCTCAGATCAGGAGCTAACATCGAGACACTGGTGAGCCATGTTACGGATGGGGATCTCCTGCTCCAACTCTCTGTAGCACCAGAGACCCGGTTCCGATACGATTTCCCTTACGACAAGAGAATGCCTGCGAGCCTCTTAATTCAAGACAACGCTTACCTCCAGTCACCCATTTATGATCCACAAAGTGTCTATCAATCCTCCGGGCCGTTTAGCATACCACAACACGCGGGTACCTCAGGTGAACAAAACACGTCGGCTGAAATAATGTATTTGAGGCCGTTCCACGCAGCTGAGGTTATTGATAGTCGTCTCGCTGACTTGAACATATCCGCGTGGACGACAGTCTGCGATAACAATGAGCTCATGCGGAGCTTACTTCGAAGGTGGCTACAATGCGAATATCATTTTACCGCAGCTTTCCAAATAGACTTGTTTCTGGAAGATCTGATGGCTCTACGAGAAGACTACTGTTCGTCGTTACTGGTGAACATCATGCTTGGCTATGCATGCGTAAGGTTCGTTTGCTATTGCGTGAATCATGCACCTGACGCTCTACTAGGTCTGTTATCCACAATGCTCTCACCGCGCCGAATACTGGAACCCCCGCACTCTAACATACCAGTTCCTCGCGGAAGCAAAACGTTTGTGGGAGCTAGACTCACACGAGCCTCGAATCACTACCATTCAGGCAGCTATGCTCTTTAGTGTGTTCTACAATTTGAGCGGTCTGGATGAAGTAGGACAGGCGTACAGACTCCATTCAATCACGTTAGTCCACAAGATGGGCCTTTTCAAGAGCAATCCTGGAGCACCCCAAAGGGACCGCCTGGGTAGAGCATATACAGCATGGGCAATCTTTAATTGGGAAACGTAAGCTCCCCACCCTGATCGGCTGCAACTTCTAATGCAGTCAGACTTGTTGGGTTCTCTTTCATGTTTGCTCCCCTACTTTGAGAGCCTCCGGAATGGCTTTTACCGGATCCAGCCTTTGAACGAGGCTGGTATGGGGAGATATGGATCAAATACCCTGGCAGTGATCATCTCTTCTCCTCCCACTTCGCTGAGGTGTTCGAGACAAGAAGTCGGTTCCGAGTTATCATGAATGAGGCGTGCCAGATCGCCTACTCGTCAGAGTCGGACATGACTCTTAACGAAGCACATAGACTCTATGGTCAGTTGAGATACTGGTATCATAGTCTACCAGAGTCTTTACAACCGAAATCCATTGTACTGCCTGGACATCTACAACTCCAGTGAGTACGACCTGATCAAAAGCCGTGGAGCAAGGGACCGCTGACGCTGTCGCTAGTATGTACTATTACCACCTCATTTTGACACTCTTCAAACCTCTCCTCGACATACCAGTAGACAAAGCCCCCTCCCCACAACAGATCGTCGCCGATGCGACACGATTTCTGCAAACCCTTGTCCGAGTTTACTACCTCCGCCACGGCTTCGAAGCGATGGATCTGTTCATTGTCATACCACTCATGCTCTTTGCGTCAGACTGTGTCGATGCGCTCGATGCCGCTAATACACATACCCCTCCTGAAGAACTCGAGTTGTTACGATCCATACTCATCTTAGTAGCGATGGTTCTCTTCACTCAACGCAAGAATCACTATCTAGCCAATGCGTTGTTCCATGTCATTCGGGGTCGCATGCGACCAGAAGATGTTCCACTGTTCATAGGGGTTGGAAACATTGATGCAAACGTTCTGGACGGGAAACCGGATATGGCAGTCGCTGTGAGGAGCCACTGGCCGGTCAGTGTTGTGAAGAAAGAAGTGAAGGACAAGCTCGTCTTGAAAAACCTAGTAGATAGCTATGCGCGTCTCAACGTTGAGCACAGGAACATATAATACGCTGAAGGATCAAACCAACCTGGGATGTCCGTCCATGAATGCCAGGCATCAGATGACACCTAGGAACCGGGATTATGGTCGCCATTTAATAGAAAGACCACCGAAACGCCGGTTTGTTGGTCGATAATCTGTGCTTGACGTTGACTGGGGGAGACGGTATAAGTATTGAATGCCTCCAGAGTCTTTCCATTGAAGAAGAGCGCCTTGCTTAGAATGTGAGCTTCTGTCCCGCATTTGCTACAACCGAAGCCTTCACATTCGCACTTCCCAACAGCGAGTATGAATACGGGAAAGAGCTCGCACTCAAAGTACCCTGGGGTGCTGTGTTCGCGCTCTGACCACCGAATATCGTATCGATGACCACCGCATAGCCGTCCTTCGCGCTACTTTCCGTGTATACCATCTTCTTACCACTGTTCTCGAACACCGTGCTTTGTACGAGGGCTTGAGCACCCATCCGTGTGTTGACGCCAGTGTCTTGCTCGTTGTAGTAGTTGTTGAAGATGTGTGCTGTACCGAATCGGAGAAGAGGGCCACGGGACGCCACTTTGAAAAAGTGGTTGTTTGCGTAAGTAACGCGGAGATGGCCAGTGTCTTCGGCGGCATTGGAGTCCGAGTGGCCAACTAGGGTGCCCTTGGACTGGAGTCGAGGATCAGCGTCAAATTATAAGCACTGACCTCAGAATACGATACTTACGTGGTTGTGGAAGTACGTGTGCGAGATTGTCACGAAGTCTGCTGCATGCGACAGATCGACAAGCCCGTCGTAGGTATCCTTGCCAACAGTCTCGTCTCCAGACAGGTCGCAGTGGTCGACCCATACGTTCGTCGACTCATTGATGGTAACCGCGTCACCGTAAGCGGCAAGGACCTTGGAGATTTTCAGGTTCCTGACGATTACGTTCTTTTGACCCAGAATGGTGAGCCCGATACCGGTGAGAGCTGGAAGACATCAGTAAGGTCCCGATGAATACAGTACAGAAAGATGAGTCGACGTACAGCTGCCGGCCTTCCCAACAATGGTTTTATCTGAAGTAACAGACACCTTTGCAGCGCCGCTAATGGCACCTTGCACCACAATGACACGCGCACCTGCAGCACTGGCAGCGGCAGAAAGCTGAGGGAGTGTGCTCACAGTGGTGGTCGCGCCACCTGCGCCTCCTTTGGTGCTACATGGACTATCAGTGTATATCTTTCAACGCAGCTCACTCGCGCTTACCCTCCGTTCTGTGTGGCGTAGCCGATATTGGCAGCATCGGTGATACTCGCCCTCTTTGCCAGTATCTTAGCAGTACCTTCTTCTATAGTAGGAGTTGGTGCTGCTGAGATCAATGCAGCTGCCAGAAGAAAGAGTGTTGACGAAAATCTCATCTTGGATGGTGGTCATTCTTAGAAGTGCCTATATCTCTTATATATCGATTGTCGGCGCTTAAGGCCATGATGATCATCTTGCATGCTTCGAAGACAAGGCTCGCTTCATGTATAGCTATATTGCAAAAGGGAGCTCTTAGGTGGGAGTTTTTCCTAGGTGCTTTTAAGGACGCACTGTAATTGATTGAAGCGCCTTGTCGGTACACCCCGTGATTGATGTTTGGATATTTCTCTCGGTTTGTCCAACGTCTGATTTGATGTGGAGGCTCTTGGCAGGTTGGAGATATATAGTGGTTGTCGGAGAATTCTCTCGTTGGAGGAACAATATTGGCACAAGTTCCCCGGATTCTCGATCAGAAACGTAGTACCATGCCAATTCTGGGGAACATCGGTAAAGGCGTGCGACAGGTCGTGATTTGAGCGCCTCTAGGGATTGATCAGACCAACCGAACCCTCTCCAGCTTCTCCTCGTCCCACACCTGTCCCTGCATGATACGTGGATGTACGCAACCCTGACAAAATTGTACTCGGGTGATTGGATCTTCCTTTGTGATGGCCTCGTGCGCTTCGTGCTCGATATTCTTGCCAGACTCAACAGGGTGGAAAATATACGACACCCTGCCCACGACGAGTGAAACAAGATTGTCACCCTTGAAACCGTCATGAGGTACATATCCAATGGACGCCTTTTCTGTACCTGCAAAGTCTCCTCTTGTAGAGATGGATATCAAAACAACATAAATCCTGCCATGAACCAACGCTCCATCCCTGCTATGATTGTGCCAGAGAGATGATGCCAACGAGGCTAACCAACAATCGAATTTGAGACAAGCCGTCTTCTGAGCACTAATGCGTCCTGCTCATCGAGGTTAACCCCCCGGTCCGGTAGACCAAGACCCGATGTGTGTGCGCAATTGCAGAAGGGTATTATAGAGGCTGTTCGTAACTCAAAATGACTGTGCATTCAAGTCAATTGCTTAGCAATTTGTTAGGCCATCCCATACATATGCTAACACTTCGTAGGCTATTGTGCAGCATTTCAATGATGCATGGACCAGGCCGCATCGGATCGGGTCATGGGCGAATCCGGACTGGCACCTGCTATGTAGGTAGAGCAGACGAACCTCGTCTTCCAGTTGCGTGAGAGCCCAATAGGGATGCGGCATACACGGTGCTTGCGTAGCGATGATGTTGCAAAGCTGGGTGGCTGGTTGTTCGTCATCCTTGTGAGCTGGAGTGAAATGGTGGAGTAAAGTCGATCCACTCGCGACGTTGCATTATGTAGGCAGACGCGGTTGAGTAGGTGTATGCGCGTCTCCTCGAATGTGAGCAGCTTGGCTTTCCCAGGGGATCCAAGTTCCAACGAAGGGAGTGGCAACTTGGCCAGTACAACTTCTGGACTCCGCTTCCCACACTTGCGAATAAAACATGGGGGATTGAAGGCCCTGCGCTTGGCTATGTTGCTCATCGTCCCCTGTTAGGTTTGGTACTGATGGTAAGAGACAATCGATAGGGATGTTTCCCAGAAGCCGAGCTATGCCTTCAAGATGTGATGTAATCGATGATAAAGTGGTAGAGTAAATGCCCTGTTGCCACACTTCATTCGTCTTGCTGCCACTGATATTCCAATTTCTCGATGTTGGCCTTGCGGTTCCTTGACTTGAACCATTCGCTTTCGAAACCATTGCCTCGATCTACACCATCCCACCTGTGTCCTGGGCGGATGCCGTATCGATTTGGCTGGAATGCTCCTGTGTACAGTGGCTTGCCGGTGATGCTCCGACCAGCTTTCTTCTTCTTCAAGAACCCAGCTGCGGGGTCGTTCCAGTGCCCCCGGTCCTTTAGCTCGTCATTCAACTCAGCGTCGTCGGCGTATCGCGCAACCGTCATCGTCTTTGCGTCTTGAAGCAGCTGTTTCCGTTTCGCTGCTGCTGCGTTTTGCACATCTCCACGAGCTTCCTTCTCCTTTTCCCGCTTCATGCGCTCCTCCTCTTCTGCCTTCTTTCGTGCTTCTGCGCGCTTCATTGCAACATTGATTATGCGACCGCTAGCATCACGGTAGATCGTTTCTTGCGCTGCAGCCCCCAGCTCCTTTGTGGCCTGCTCAGCTTTTCGTTTTTCGGCATCCTGACGCTCCTTCATATCTGCAGCTACCTGCGCGGCTGTTTGCAACCCCGCCCTCGCGCCAGACTCTAACCTCGATACTCCTTCTGTATCCACCACCTCAGGTGCTTCGTCTTCGGCGTCTGCAGCTTGCTTCCGGTCGGCGGCAGTCGACCTTATGATCGCGTCTGCGGCGGCTTCGTCTGCGGCGAGTTGCTGTGCGTGTGAGGGTGCTGCAACACCCACTGTCGCCCACGATGCAGCGCTTGTTCCTTTGGACTTCTTTTTTGATTTTCTAAGGTGTGCACCGCCCACTACCAAGTATTAGCAGATATGCTACAGACGCAGTCACGGATAGAGCTTACTGATCATGGGTGCATCCTCATCGTCTTCGTCGGCTTTATTTTTCCACCCCAGATCCTCATCATCGTCGATTGTGAGACCGCCATTCTTTTCCTTCCTCTTGCGCTTTTTAGACTTCTTTTCTGAATCTGCCGTTAGGTAGTTCTTGGCCAGGTAGTCAGCAAGAGACATGTTGTGAGGTTGCGTGACAACGATCCATGGCAAACTCGCAAAAGCGCCAGAGCTACCCGTGGACCGGTCTTAGCTTGGCATGATGCACATCACGTGAAGACGCGTGAACGCGGCGTTACTTACGCCGACTTCAAACAGCTGGCTACATCGACTCAATTCTGGACTGCATTTCATCTTTTAGGGAAGCGTCCAAAGGGTCTCTTTGCGTCGAGTTTGTCACCGCTTACCTGCATATCCTCACTGCAAATATTCAAACAGCAGTCACGACCAACGTCATGGCGCCAGGCGCACGTTCAGAAGAAGCATGGCTGTGGCATACGACAGTCTGCGAGGCGATACAAGAAGTCCCTCGAGGGAAGGTGACAAGTTATGCACACATAGCTAGGCTGGTTGGGAAACGTGAGCGCTGCCTTCGCCTGATTGTGACACGATAATGGATCACTGACATATTGTAGCCCAGTGCCCAAGGTAAGACATGGTATCACAGAGACACATCAGATTTATGCTGCTAATATGTGACGTCAAAGACAAGTCGGGGTCTGTCTCAAGCACCTGCCTCCGCCATCAACAGATACAAACAAGCAGACACCAGGCTTTCATAGCGGTAACGTGCCCTGGCAGCGCGTGATCAATTCTAGAGGCGGCATTAGTCCGAGGTCAGTACTCCGTCTTTGTCGAAGCCGCTGTCCTTGTGTAACACCTTTGAGGTCTTTGTCTGACAATGCCGAAGGGGACCAGGCGCAGCACGCCATCAAGCTGATGCACTTAGAAGGGAAGGTGTAGAGGTCAGCGAAGACAGCATGGGACAATACACCGTCGACTTCAAGGACTATGGTTGGTTCCCTGACGTACTTCCTAGCGAAGCAGGATTGGTGGAGAGCAGCAACGAGGAGACTGATGAGGAGGCAGCAGCCTATCATACCTGAATGTGTAGGCATGAGCGACGAGCATGGCTTTGATGAGGCTGCTCTCGCACGTTATTGCTCCATGAGGTCCGATTGATGGGATCGAAGCTGAGGTCTGTGTCAGCCGTCTCGCCCAGGAGACCGAGCGCAGCATTCCCATCGAATGCGGGTTATGGAGAGATGGCCGTTCTAGCCTTAAAGGGCGCAGGCTGATGACTCGGCCAATTCCGGATCGTTATCGGCTGGTGTTTGAGCGGATGGTCGTATGCTGTAATTAGCCACACTCGCTGAGGTCACTCAGCCGCGTAGCACGTCCTGCCTCGACAGAGTGACCTGGCTGTTACGGCTCGAGAAGCCAACGTACCAACATCGTGGAGGCAAGATAACAAGATTCGAGCTGGTTGCTATGCACGGCCTATCGATAGCCGCATGTTTGTTATTAAGATGACGGGATGCATGTTGGGGATGCCGTGACGGCTACTGTTTGAGGGATGCCGAGATGTGGGGTCTCTTGCGATCGAGGCTTGTGCAAGTGCATCGAACCTCCACCCGGACCAACAACGGTCGTCCCTCAGCCTTCAGACCACCCACGTTTGCGAAAGCGAGGCGCATGATTCCCTTATGATGCCATCATGGGCGAAGGCTGCCAACGCGTCAAACCGGATCCCAAGCGGGCTGACGGGCCTCGGCGTATCGGAGCGCGCCCAGGTGATCAAGTAGCTAATAGCTTCCCGCGCCTCAAGCTCCAAGCTCCTTATCAGGGACCATACTGGGGATAACAAAGGCGCCTACGACGTATGCTACTGCATAAAGGGCGTTGCGCTCTCAAGAATAAATAGCTTCCCCGCGCTTTCATAAGCTTATTTCCCTATCCTGAGTACCTGCATCGCCACTTACCTGCCTAACCCTGAGTCACTCTCAACAAGACAGTCATATCCGAGACCCAAGACAGCTGCTTCCAGTCACCAGTCACACCTTCACGTCTTACCGAGCTTATTACTGCCTGCTCTGCCTGCCATCCCTGCCGTTAGTTGACATCGTCAACACAACGAACTCTCCTGTCAAGCTTCCTACCATCCTCCAACACGCTCTTCGTCTACACTCCTCCGAGATACCGCTCTTACCAGCCAAGCCACCCAGCCAACCCGACCGTCAAAATGGCTTCTGAGCAGACATACACCAGCGATCTCCGCAGTGACGCCAAGGAGTTCCGTCGTGACAAGGACAACAGGGTAAAGTGGTCGAATGGACCTTCTTACGGCCCGGGGCGACGCCTTGAAGACGGCAAGCCTCGTCCTGCTCGCGTCTATCCCCATATCAAGTAAGTTATTATGAACCTCCGTCCGGTGAGCGGCCACTGATCCAGACAGATCGTCATACCCTGGTCCGATGAAGGCTAGAACAGCTCTCAACAAGGACATGTCTGTCGCTAGTGACGACTCCTCGGCGGATGAGGAAGTCGAGCATCCGTCTACTGCTCCTGCACCAGACGCTGAGATCGCCTACTCGTACGACGCCGAGCGGGGACCAACACACGGTAGCCAGGTTCTCAACGTCGCTCTTGAAAAGGCTATCGAGCGATACGAGGTTCGTGAGACCGACAAGCTGATCAAGAACGAGTACGAGGTACTTGATGCGGATGGCGAGCTTCTGTCGCCAGCCCCAAAGAAGAGACACATTGCGCCCGAGGATGCCGATTACGAGTTCGTTGACGCGTAACGTGTTTGGACTTGCAGTCCGCAGTGTCTCTTACATTCTTGTTTCCTTCAGCGTCGAATTTGCATACACCTGACCGGCGTTCTCCTTACATTCCACTGGCTCAAGGCCATCAACCACCGGTTTGACGTGTTTCATCTGCATTGTACGGTTTATGGCATCAATAGGTGAGCGTAAGGCGCTTTCTGAGGACTTGAGCAGCCCTATACCACGTTGGCTTGCTTCGAATTTATTGCTTTGTTATCTGGTGATGACAGATTGGTCACCGGAACGTCACCGTCATTCTGTCAGTGAACTAAGTTCGCGCATTCGGTACCGTCGTACATCCTACTACCTAGGTAGTCATGACTAATGCGAACATCGAGTCGCATGAATTCATGCTTCTCAACTCGACAACCTATCACTTCTGTTAGCAACGTGTTGCGGCGACTGCGACATGCTGTGTGATAAATGGCTCGCCATCCTAAGGCGACAAGCCCACTACCAAGCTGAAGCGGCAAATGGTGGTGTGCTCGCGCCAAGGCTTTATCGCCTATCAAAGCATACGTCATCTGTCAACAAGCCTCGTGCGCATCGTTTCCAGAACAATTCCTTTTCCCGACTAATCACAGCCAAGTGTGCCAATCAACACTGAGCGCGGCGCGACCGTCACTTTGCTGGGACCACAGGCGCATCCAACATTTCGATTCATGGGCTGAGTCCTTCCCTCTTCCCTTCGACAGCACCTGCTGCTCGAACACTCCCAGCAACAAATACGTGGATCTTTCGATAAACGTTTCCACAATCGGCACCATGCCTGGAAGTCGACCAAGATGGATGCTGCATGTGCAGGCCGTGTTCTGGAGGTTTCTCATGGGGATTGGGATGTCTCTCCACAAAATGGCACGACCCCGGCCATCCCGACCTGCGTTTCATCGAGACGTCGACGCGACTATTTCACCAATCAAGGGCAAATTCCGAATTCATTTCTACGTACCGAAAGACTACAAGCGTTACAAGAAGCTTAAGGGGAGCAAGAAATATCCTTGCGTCATCAACTTTCACGGCGGAGGCTTCGTACTAGGCAGCGCGCACGACGATGCGCGCTGGTGCAATATCGTCGCCCAAGATGTCGGCGCAGTCGTCGTCTCTGTCGCATACCGCCTCGCGCCTGAGTATCCGTTTCCCACTGCTGTGGAAGATGGCGCAGATGCATTACTGTGGCTTGCGCAAAATGCAGACGAATTTATGCTCGACCCCGACCGCTTCGCTGTGTCAGGCTTCTCGTCTGGGGGCAACATGAGCTTCACGGTACCACTGTGTCTGCAGGGTGAATTGTTCGACCGCGACCAAACCGGCGCCCTGATCAAGGACGGCCGTGCGGGTAGTGTTCCAAATGCTGTCATCCAGCCTCTACTGACAGCTGGTTCGATTTCTACACCCCAAGGTTCTAGCTCGCGCATACCGCTCATGCGGCAGCAGTCACGTCTCGACCGAATCGCTATGATGCGCCAGACTGGCGCCTCCTCGCTCTCCCTCGTCACATCATACAAAGAAGGACCAGCTGTGTCTGTTATGACAACAGCTAACAACAGGGTTGTCAAGATCAGAGGCATAGTGTCCTTCTACCCGCCGACAGACTACACCGTTACCCGCGCCCAACGCCGAGCAACATGTGTACGCGCAGACCAGAACCTCCCTGCTGTCTTCACCGAATTGTTCGACGACTCGTACCTCCAACCGCCGTCCCTTGATCTCGCACATCCTTGGCTCAGCCCCGGGCAAGCACCGACACGCATGCTCGAAGCGCTACCAGACGACATCGTTATGTTCTGCTGTGAATGGGATATGCTGCTTGCCGAGGGCGAGCGGTTCAGGGATAAGTTGCAGAAGGATCTTGGGAAGCGTGTGCACTATCATTGCGTGCCTGGGTAAGTTTACGTCCTCTTACCTGAGACTTGTATTGACTAGATTACAGCGTGCCGCATGGATGGGATAAGGCGCCAAACCCGCTCAGGGAGTCGCCCGGCGCAAGACAGCAGTACCTGGTTGCGTGCAAAGAGTTGAGGCGCATGTTTGAAATAGATGAGGATGAAGAGGAGGATCATATGCATGCAGACCTGCCATGTAGGAAGTATCACAAGAGCGTGGACATGGGAAAGCTGCAGGTGCCGCAGGCGTAGCGCACTATCGACATGTTATCTATGTTTGTACGGCATCAGTATGGCGTTTGGGTTTTATTGTTAGCGAGTTGTTCGTGTCTCAACTTCTTTTAGCGTCTGAATCAGCACCACTGAACGCTTTCAGCATGCTCTCCTGTTGCGTGTGCAGTATGCATTGATTAATTGCTGTTTCATTCTCTCTTTGCTTCCTTATCAAGCAGGTGTAGCTAACGCTGCAGCACCAGGATTTTCTCTTCCGCACATAATACAAGTCCTCTTTCGATATGTCTTTGCTGGAAGCGATTGAGCCATGCCCAGACGAGCAAGCCCTGCGAACTTCCTCGAGCAAACAGGCAGCCTGTGCAATCAACACCTGGCAAGGGAGGGTCTAACCCTACAACAGCCAGTCTCTTGCCCTTGGTATAGCTGGTCTTGCACAAGCGGACGTCTGCCTCGGGCCATATGCCACCAGCGGCCTGCCTTACGCCTGCCAAGGTGGGGCTGAGTGTTCAGGCTGGTGATTCCCCGCAGTAACCATCCACCGACTGCAACCACATCGACTGAGAAGACGATCAATACTGCATGAAGGAAGGGACCTCGAACCGGGAGCGCTTCCCGTGGCGACCTGCATGTATCGAAAACAACAATCATCTTTGCGAAAGATGTAGCGCTCTGAACCTAGGTTCGCTTGCGGACTTACAGAAAGAGAAAGAACGGGGAACAATCGCCTTCATAGAGAAAGCGTCGATTCGAAAAAGCTGTCGGCTCTGTGCGCAGTTTGGCAGGATATTCGCTTGGGCTAGATCCATTCGCAATGAGTCTTCTGGTCACGACTCGTTCACGCTCGATTATCGTCGGTTCTACACTGAACAATGGAAAGACTTCTATATCCGCGTGCGTTTCATGGAGTTCAGTCAGATCCTTGATTTCGACTTCGACTTCTATCCTACATCGGATCAAAGCCGGACATGGACTCCCATAATCAAAACTATGTTGTCGACATCAGCAGATCTTGACCTTGCCAGACAATGGCTAGACCTTTGCCAATCTTCTCACGTGAGCTGTCAGCGTCTAAAGACCCGATTTGAGACGTTGCGAGTCATCAGCTGCAGAGATCGGACTTTATGTCACATCGACTCATTGGAGTCATACGCCTGTCTGAGCTATGTCTGGGGCGAAAACCTCACAGAGGAACATGGAAACTTGGCTTCAAAACTGCAGCAAACACCACAAACCATCGAAGATGCTATTTCAGTAACCCTGAGCCTGGGTATATCGTATTTGTGGGTTGATCGCTATTGCATAGATCAGGACGATCTACAAGAAAAGCACAACATAATACGCAACATGGACCAGATATACCAGGGCTCCGAGGTGACAATCGTAGCTCCCACAGGTCATAATCCTCATTATGGTCTCCCTGGACTCGGTACTTCTAGACGACCGCAGCTAAGTCTTTCTGTCGGAGAGCATACATTCGTATCCACAGAGAATATTCGAGAACAGATCCATGCTTCAATATGGAGTAGTCGTGGTTGGACATACCAAGAGATGTTGATGTCACGACGGCGATTAGTGTTCACCGACTCCCAGATGTACTTCCAATGTGGATGTGCAGTCTGGCTAGAGGCACTTGACTTCGCCGCAACAGATCACCAATCTCAACTTTACGATCAATTCCGCGCTTTCCCCAATTTTGGAGTAAATGCAAGGTTCGATAACATCCACGATCGCTTGAAAGAATACTATCGGCGACGACTGTCTTTCGGGACAGATGCCATCCACGCTTTCGCTGGTATCTGTAATGCGCAAAGGACGGCTACTAAACCAGTTCCACTTACACTTACTCACTTTTATGGTATTCCTGTAGCTTCTACAGCAAATCTTCAGCAAGGGTTAAAGGCGACGTTCATTAAGGCGCTATCTTGGAGAGTCCTGCATAGAGATTCCACGTTGGAGCCGTTGACATTCCCTCTGATCTTCCCAACCTGGTCATGGGCTTCCGTCAAAGCGCGAACTCCAAGCGGTAGTGATGAAGGCGAATACATGAAGCCTTTTCTTTTCAGTACTGACCAAGCCGACCTACAGATCAGCCTTCAGTCAAAAGACGGTCATCTTGTGGAACTCGGCAGGATCCTCAGAGACCATGTCAGAACAGATTACGCCAACTTTGAGCCAGTATTGCATGTTACTGGTTTTGTCCTCAGAGGCTTCCCCACAAGCACATTCTCTGGGATAGTTGGCACAGGAGCCCTTCTGCTAGACAGTAGAGACGAGCCAGATTTCACCAATGTCGCAGCGCTACTTTTGGGCGTTGCTAGGGAGACATCGAAAGAAGGGCCCAGCAGAGTTGTATACCGGCACAGGTTTTACTGGCTCTTGCTGGAATCTCTGAGTCCAGAGCAGATGCTATGTGCAAAATGTATTCCGAGCGGACAGCGTGGCTTCCGTCGTGTAGGAATGTGGACTCGAACCATGACGCCAAGCACTGTTGCTGATGATGGAGAAGCTGCATCAGAACCAATGAGAGCCCTCCGTGTTGAAAAGATAGCTGACGAAAAAATCACGTGGACCTTGTCACGAGAGACTTTCTATTTTGTGTAGAAGTTTCGAGGTCAGTAGTGTTCGAATTGACAAGCGACAGCTCATTATTCGAGCACGAGGGGCAGAGCTGGGGGCGATCTTGAGAGTGGATGTATCAGGAGTGCTCAATTCCGTCGTCAAGACGAGAAATAGCGAAGATGTCTTGAGGCGACAGTCAGTTGGCCCGCCGAATGATGGCGGAGATGCTGTAATTGGAGGGCAAATAGCTAACTGGAGATGGTGATAGAATACGGCATCGTCACGTAAACCATAAATGGCGTTGCATTGATATAACTGCAACAGCTGCCATAATCAGCTCTTCAGGCGATGCGCCTTAAGACTTCCGTGCTCATGAGTTCCCTTCTCCATCCTGCGAAATGCGGCCTGCAATCTTTGGTAGCCTTTGAAGTTGATGTTGGACATGTAATAGCCTCCAAATGTCGCGGTCATGAGAGCAACTGCTATCACAAAATAGAGCCAGAGTTGGCTATGCGTTCCTTCGCCGGTGATCTGAATGACGTTCATACCCAGAACGCTCTGTGGAACTTGTCAGCAAGAATATGACGGGTTCTGGGTCGAAAACGCACAGCAGCCAGCGTAAGTGGCAAGTATATGAACGTCAAGACTGTGATGCGTTGAATGCTTGCAGCGAAGGCATTGGCGGACCTGCTTTCTTGCAATGAAGCAATGTTCATGATGAGATCAATGAGGTTTTTGGTCTTATCCGCGGCGTCATTGCAGCGACGGAGCTGATCGTCGACAACCGAAAGTCTTTTTACAGAGTACCGGTCGTCTCGCTCCCCTGAGATGAAGCTGGAGAACTCGTGTCGAGAAACCTGAGCCACGAGGTTCTTGGTGCCCTCCAATTGTCTGCGCACTTGACTCCACAGTGGAAGTAGATCATAGAGATGCCGTAAATAGGTGAGGTGTTCGTTTGGATCGAAGGTTTCGTCAAGACATTGCTTGCTCTGCTTGCGTCAGCTGCGCTTTCTCAGTTCGTATAAACAAAGAAGCCTACAAGTTCCTGCAGATGACGCATCGCTTCATCGAGAAATTCAGTCCGAATAAGAGACATGAGGAAGATCACATCTTGGATGATCTGACCCAAGCCTTGATACACCTCAGCTGGCCACGGCCGCTCTCGATCAAGAGCTATCAGTCAATTTCTCATGCTCGTGGCAATAGATTCGTCATCCTGATCGAACATGTAGAGCCCCCTCCATCACCTATACACATTGTCGTATGTGAATGATACGTCCGAGCTTGTCGGATATCTCTCGCTGTTCGAGCCTGTGTAAAAGATCAAACGAGCATGATTGACATGCCATTCGTGATTTTGTAGGCAGGCCCATCTGAGAATCGATAACGTGGCAAACCAACGGCTCTTTGTGACTCTGACCGGATGTGTCCGATGGGATATTCACTCATATACTGAAGCGAAAACATGAGGTCTGCCATTAGCCCCGTTTAGCAAGGTCAGCGAAATTGGCTTACGAATATCGCCCCGAGTGCCAGTGATGACCCTGAGATGGGCTGGAGGTAACAAAAAGAAGCTCGGTGCAATCTTCATGTAGAAATCGAAACATCGAATGGCTTCGGCCTGCAGTGAGGATGCCATCCTACAAGACATCAGTCAAGGTCTTCTCGAGATGTCCACGGGGCTTACAAAAAAGAGCTAGTCTCAGGCCTGTGCTTCTGTGATTGTTCGGTAGCATCAACCATATGCCTGAGCTCATTCAGGTTTGTGGTAGCCTTGTGGTACTCCCATTGGTGAGTCTGGGCATCGAACAGATATTTGACTACTTGGCAGCTCTGTCCAGGAATGCACTGTAGCAATCTCTCCAAACCGATCCTATCGGCATAGTTTGTCAAAAGCTTAGATGGCCATGATAAGTGAGGCCTATCAGGCGGCATCTGTTGATCTTGTTTGACTACAAAGCTCTGGGGTTGTTGCATCCAGGTCGGCTGAGACATCGTCGTTGTGGTAACTTGGCAATACGAAAGAGAGGCTCAGAGTCGAAAAAGGAGCTTCTATTAACTGATCTTGAAGGTGCTACTATCTTGAAGAGGCTGCAGCCCAGATGCCACCAGTTCATACTAGGACCGTCGGCGGGTAATGTACCAATGAGGGGTCGATACAAGCGAAGCATTCATGAATGCACCATGTATTATTCGCTGTGTCCGTCAAACTGAGTGCAATTCAGTAAGAGGTACATATCTTCAGCAGCTCTCTGCTCGTGGAGGCTGCTCGCTGTGAGGCAGGCGCGCCCGTGCACACACGGTGGCTTGCTGCTCACAAGACCTTGTCACGGCCGCAGCCGCCACCTGCACATGATATAGCCTCAGCGCGGTCATTTCTGAACGGCGTCGTTGTGATTATGCGAACGGAGGTATTTACTTTTGAGGTGAAGTAACAAACGCTGCCGAAAGTGCAGTAGTGCGCCGTGGTTGTCCGCACGAGCTGACGAAGGCCCCTACCACCGACATCATAGCGGTGCTTGCTCCCCACTGGTATCGCCGTGTACCCGACCTCAGCCTCAACCTTTCGAACTCTGTCGAGGAGGCTATCATTACCCTTCTTTCTCTTCACAACACCATATCAAAAGTCGAAGCTGGAGAGAATATGTTCGGCTTCATCGCAGACGGCTTGACGTAAGCGCCCCACCCCCGCATTCTCATGAGCTTCAGCGAGCTCCCATCGATGCTTGCCTATCGCGAGCTCCGCCAAACCCGTCAAAGCTCTAAATCGCCACGAAATCAAGTGCATGATCTTGTGCAGCTAGCTAACAGCTCAACAGCATCGCAACTACCGTTCTTTTCCCCATATTCGCATCCTACAAAGCTCTCCACACCTCCGACCCAGCTCTGCTTGCGCCATGGCTGATCTACTTCGTCGTCCTCTCGATCCTCACGACCGCTGAGAATGTCTTCGACTTCATCCTTTGCTGGGTACCTTTCTACTCATGGATCCGCTTCTTCATTCATCTTTACCTGATTATGCCTGGCTCGCAGGGCGCTACGTTCGCATATCAGGAGTACATCGAGCCGTTCTTGTACCAGCATGAGCGCGAGATCGACCACTTCATAAGCGAGAGTCACGACCGGGGAAAGGCTGCTGGATTAGCATACTTAGGCATGGCTATCGAGTGGGTCAAGGTTAATGTCCTGGGCTTCGCTCCTGCGAAGCCGCAGTCACCTAGACCCGCCGGCCAGACATATGCACAGAGCTTGATGAGCCGATTCCAGATGCCTGCCGCCAGAGGAAGCAACGATTTGTATGGTCTTGTTAACCAGGCATTGAGCGGCGCAAGCGCTCTCTACGCAGGGAACCAGGGTGGACAGGCTGCAGAACTAAGCCGTAGTGCAAACCTCGTTCCAGACAACATTCGCAACAACGATGATAGGTTGGACTACGTGACGTCGCAACGCCAAAAGCTCGAGACGCTCTTACAGGCCTTCGACCGCGAGCAAGATAACATCCGCACACAGCAGTCGAGTGGCAACAGGTACCACGAAGAAAGTAGAACACCGACAGGCCTCTCGCGCAACAGGAGCGATGCTGAGTTCGACCGCATCGAACGCGACGAAGCCAGTCCACGCCCACCTTACCCCACTACACCACCTCCGCTAGGCAGGCGAACAAGCAGTGGTTGGATGCCTTGGAACTGGCAGCGACCACCACCACCGACCGAGTCTAGAGACAGCGACGATCCTCTTGCTTACGGCAAGGAGCCTGGCGATTCGAGGAGGGCACGTGCGACTGGATTCGATCTTGGAGATCGTTAGGAAACGAACCCTTGGAGGAGATCCTTTTGATGGTTGTGTATTCAAGGCGTTTGGAGACGAACTGGAACAGTAGAGACGGACTATCAGAATCGCTAGGACACAAAAGTCAATCCAATATATGTTATAACAAGACGATAAATTAACGGCTCAAACTTCTTTGTGTATCTGTATCAATTGGTTGGCCCGTGCGGCTGAATCGTGACTACGCGCCGCGATGGCGTCCCACGCCTTCACCAGCGTGTCTGCGTCACCTCACTTCACGACATATCAGCCCTCACAATGGCAGCGCTAGCATCGAGACAGAGAGCCGCACAGCTGCTCACTAGCTCATCATGCAAATTACAACGCAACTTTTCGTCCGCCCGCATCAGCGCTGCATTTGCCAGTCCTCCGCGAGCTCAATCCACATCTACCGCCGCCGCAAAGCCCGCCACATCTACAACCTCGACTTCGACTTATAAGGCCGCCGCACCTGCCGCATCTGCCGCACCAAGAACAGTTACACCTTCCTTCCCCGCAAAAGAGCCTCCCGTCCCCACCTCGCGCAGCACCGCCGCTGCCGCCGCCACCAGCGGCCAACGCAGCCTCACCGAGGGGCTCTCGGACGCGCCCGCCGAAATCGAAGGCGTCGCAGCACATGACTGGACACGCTCGTATCACGGCCTAGGCAGCGTATCTTTCTCGACGGAACAAGCGGAGATGCTTCTTGCGCCGGTGAACAGCGAGGATGTTGAGGTCAAGCCAGATGGGATACTGTACCTGCCGGAGATCAAGTACAGGCGAATCTTGAACAAGGCTTTTGGTCCTGGTGGGTGGGGTCTCGCGCCGAGAGGCGAGAGTATCGTTACGGCGAAGTTGGTGACGAGGGAATATGGTATGGTTGTGCAGGGCCGGTATGTTCATTTCCCAAACACCATGGTACCCGTAAACCAATGCTAATTGGGTGTACAGACTAGTCTCGATAGCGCGCGGCGAACAGCAGTACTTTGACCCGGACGGCATACCCACTGCGACCGAGGGGTGTAAATCCAACGCTTTGATGCGCTGCTGTAAAGATCTTGGTATTGCGAGTGAACTCTGGGATCCTCGGTTCATTCGCGAGTTCAACAAGAAATACACAAAGGAGGTGTGGGTTGAGCACGTTGCGACGAAGAAAAAGAAAAAGATCGTTATCAGGAAAGACGACGTTGTTAAATACCCCTTCAAGGAGAGTAAGATGGGCGCATAGACGGATTGAGCGAATGTAGAACATAGAAGAAGGGAAGATCACACATCTGCTGCCGATGTGCAGCTCTGCCTACTGTAAATATATTGTACGATATGTACCTGTAAGTCTGTTGACCTGAACAGCTAGTGCTTGAGATCTGACGTCTTCAGAAAGCACTGCTTTTCGGCACATCTGGAGCGGTGCCTTAAAAGCAAGCGCCACCTCGCTCCACTTGAACCTTGCGTTAACGTCGCAGTCGAAGATTTCGATCTTCAGAAATCAATGCTAGGTATTATGCCTTCCGCCAGCCTTTCTCAGTTGTCCCTCTTGAGCTGCGCAGCCGCGCCTCCTCGTTCTCGGTTTTGCACAGCCCCTCTTCAGCCTCGACGCAAGATGCAGCTGCCTGCACAACACCTCTCCCTTCCCACTTTCGCTACTTCCAAATTATCTCTTGCCCTAGACCGCAGATCCCATGGCGTCGGGCCGCTCCTTGCTGGGTTACTCTACCGTTGTGGACTCGTGCAGACAACCTTTCAAGTACGATCCACTCAATCACAACGAGCGAGCCATTCGACTGGTACGAATCAAGCCACAGCTATCGCATGATGGTCATATCCAATGTGAAATTCGACATTCATCCATCGACGATGACTACACATGTCTGTCGTACGAGTGGGGCTCCAAGCTGCCAGGGTACTTAATTGTCTGCCACGAGACTATCTTGTTCGTCGGACAGAGTCTCTGGAGTTTCCTCTCAGTGGCAAGACGGTCACATTCCTCGACATGGTTCTGGATCGACGCGCTATGCATAAATCAATCAGACGGCCAGGAAAGGAATCACCAGGTCCAACAGATGGGCCAGATCTATGGTCAGGCCAAAGATGTGTTCTCGTGGTTAGGCGCCAACAGACTCATTGGACGGTTTCTAGAGAACGACCCATTGTATATCGGGCACCAGCAGCTTGCCACTCCGGCTTTCAAAGCCTCAACATACTGGAATCGAGCCTGGATTACCCAAGAAGTCGCTTTGGCGCGTCGTGTTGTGATCATGGCTTGCGATCAGGCCGTGGATATTAAAGAGATCCCACTGTACCACGTGTATTCGCAAGCTACCAGATCTCGTGATCAATCCTTGGATCCGGTCGATCATAGCTCAACTGCTGCTACGTTTGACCCTCGTAGTTGGCTCACTTACAAAGGTCGAAGCCTGGTTCATCTCCTATGAGAGTGTAGACATAAGGAGTGTCTCAATATCCAGGACAAAGTTTATTCGTTGCTTGCCCTATGCGGAGACGGGTCCGACGTGCAAGTCGATTATAGCAAGAGCTGTGAGGATCTAGCTGCAGCAGTCCTGACCTGTTGTATCAAGTCATTCTGTTTGTGCTCAATCAGAATCGTGGCCGATGCGCTCCAGGCTGACCTGCCTGAGGGAATTCAAACCGCAGTAGGTTCAACGGTACCCTGTACGGAAATGTCCTTGGAACTCTCAAGCTCCCCTGGCGAGACGAAGACGTTTCTCTTGCAACTGGGTAAAGTGTGTTCTAGCCTTCGTGGTTCTCTTGAACTACGTATGGGTGCTGATTACGTACCAAGCAAGTATGACTCTGTACAATACGTTAACAGCATGCAATCTCCAAGGCCATGGTACCTAGATGAGACTGGTAATAGCTACGGACTGTCGCGAGGTTGGACTTTCAAGATGTCTGACGATGGATCGGCTTGCATCTTTCGTCCAACGATCGGTTTCCTCCTCGAACTTGCCAGATGCAGCGTTCCATTTCATGGGACGTGTGAATGGATAAGGTCACTGGGTACTCCAGGTGAACGAAAGACCAGGCCGGCAGAACTGCGTCGACTTCCCGGTTCGCTCTACCAACCTCGGCCTTCTTTGGTTGTCAGTAGTCTGCCACTCGATACAGACTATGAGATCAGGGCCTCTCGTGGACTGGAGAGTAGCAGCTGGAGCGTTCGTAGCGTAGGTGGCAGCTATAGTTGGTCGGGCGAGTCGAGTGCTCACCTGGCATCGATCACGAGCCATGCTGTCCGGTCTCACGGTGGACGGAGAGAGCCCCTCGGATGAGAGACGTATGCGCGATGCAACGGCAATGGTTACTTCTTTCGCTCAGATTACTCTACGTATGGGCTGCTACTCAGCGATTACTTATTTGATAGTATTCCTCGCGCGCTTGTGCGTGTAAAACCTAGGTACATTGCATCTGAGTATCTGTACGTACGTGGATGCCCAACAATTTTAGGTGACCTCATCAAACGGTGGACACAAAGCGTCAAGGATTGTAAAAAAGTACAAGACTGGACATGGCGGTATATTGCTAAGATTGATGGTAGTATTGGTTGTTGAGCACCAAAGCCGCAAGGCGCGGTTGTTACAATGGGGTATTGCGAATGCAGGTTTCCAGCCTTGTCAGCAGTAGCTTACTGCGCAAAAATAAGTCTATTTACGATAAGCAGACCGGCCCTGTTCTGCGTACTTGTGTTCTGCTCACGGGACCCACGAGCTTGGCATTTGCTCTGCGGGTCGTTGTTGACCCGCTTGCAAGTACTGTTTGCGAGCCTTTGCAGCTGTACGGCGATCAAATCGTGAAGTCCACTTTGGCCCTTGTCTGGCTCGATTTTCATAGGATTGAGCCCAGTCTACCGAGAAGAAGGGCCATCTCCACACGTGCCCATCAGCGGCATCAGCGGTCAAAGCTGTTAGGCTTTCAAGCAGCATATGGCCTGTTGCTCTTTCATCGAACGCATACTTCCATTGTAGAATCTATCCCTGTGTCTCGTGACGCTCGAAAATGACTGCCTTATCCGCTAGATGGCCCCATGTTGCTTTGATCATCCCGTTTGGAAGAGTTGCAATCTCAGTCCTGATGCACGACTCCGGCTCTGTACCAAGGTCTTTGAGCAAGGTCATTAGCGTTGATCCAACTTCTGCGCTGCACTTTGAAGGAATGTCGCAGGAGAGCAGCAGCCTCAGAAGACCACCTTGTCCTCGGGCAATCCGATCCACAAGACGAGCGTCTAGCATGGAAGCAACCATCGACAGAGTCTTTGCAAATGCCGCTTGGTTCCAATAGTCGTGCCCGAAATAGCCAACAAGCTTTTTAAGGAGGAGGAATTGTATGTTGAGCAGATCAGAGTCGGAAAGCTCGGTGTTGGTGTACCTGAAAAATCACTCTGTTCCGGCTCGAGTTTTCAGTATAGGGAACACGTAGTACTCCCAATCCCCACTGGTGAAGTCATCGATCTGGTCCAGCGTAGAGATAAGAAACCGGTAAAGTTCCACTGGACCTTCGATCGGTTGATTCCGTGTATTTAGAGAGTAGTAGAAAGGAGAGCTCCCGGCATAGGTAAAATCTGGCTTTACACCATGTGCAGCTATGAGCCGGCAAAGATCGACTCGGTATTCCAGCGCCGCCAACTATGGTGCATCAGCTTTCTTGCAATAGGCAGTCATTATGCAACGATAGATGGCAGCTTACATGTAAAAGTGACTCTCCTTTGTTGTTGCGGGTGAACGGATGGACAACTCTTGAGGTTAAAAGGCGCTGGAAGTCTTCTGTGCTCCCGTGCTTCATGGTGGCGTAGACCTTCTCATCGAAGTCTGGCACTATAGGATATACTGCCAGAGACGGAGATATACGACCATACATGTATTGTTGAGACAAATGAAGTCCATAACCCACTGGTCGAACAGCCCAGTAGTAATCATAAGTCTCAAAGACAACGTCTTCTTGCTCACGATCAGATAGACCATTCCCGACGTGCTCCTTGCGGCGGAGATAATGGATCGATCGTTGTTTGGACAGACCGAGCCATGTCAAAGCTGTTGGCATTGTGCAAGAACGTCGAGCTAAGATCATATCATTGGATCCCGTGGGACCCATCGACAGCCTTCCATTACTGAGTCTTTCACGATCTCGGATTATCAGTGATGAGTCATTGACGGCGCTCTGTCGTTCACTGAGCGTTATCGAGGTTCTGTCCGATGTGAATTGTTTCATCAAAGAGCGTGTGGGTGTGAGGCTTACTGGATGTTCATGCTGTTCACAAACAAAGCGATAGATAAGTTTTGCATCTCATGCCGTACTTGAGCCTCGAAACCGCATATTTCTTTTGCCTTTAGAGCCAACTTGACCCCAGTTTTCAACCGGATCTTTGCACAGACTGAACTATCATGCGTAGTGTTGTATCTCTCGACAACAGCTCTGAGAGGCTCGATGCTTTTCTCACAACTATGAAGACAGCTCAGTATAGAGCAAAATGGGACGTCGTAAGCTCGTTGTAGACTGCTCTGCCGTTCTATCAGTTGACGCACGTCTTCAACGAGCCCTGAGAGTCGTTGTAAGGAATCCATTAGCCGAATTAACTCTATTGGCGCATCTTTGACCCGGCCTACGAACGCGGTAATGGATTGGACAGACTGGATGAGCTGAATGGACAGCGACACTACGGCCATGCCGCTGGCGACACCGGAAAGTGGGTCCATCTTGGGTTGGCTGTACTTGGTCTTGTGGTTGTAAGGGGACAGATCTAGGGAAGTAAGGCAAGGGATGAGGTGCTGTCTACTTGAACAAGAAGTGACGGTCGGGAGGAAAGGTCAGAGGGCTGAAGGACAGTTTGCGGATTGGCTGCTGAGCATGCAAGCCGCAAGGCGCAGTTTTTGCATTAGGCTTTCGCGAGCGCAGAATTTCAGCCTTGTCAGCAGCGCCTTGCTGCCCAATGCTGATTCCACTTACGATAACCAGATCGAACACGTTCTGCGGGTGGTAGCCCATGGTTCATTGGGGGACAGTCACAGCAGTGTACGGTGCTTATGAGCATAAGCGTTTCGTTTCTCAGCCTAATGCCGTTAAGTGTTTCTACTCTCGCTCGTCCCCTGGACTCGGTCCATGTGGTATAATGTTCTACTCTCGCTATCCTTTCGACCCCTAAGAAAGCACACCGAACGCCGATGCTATGTACAAGAAAACCGTGAGATTGTGACCGAATGGGGGAAATACGCGATGGCGTCTATAGCTTGGACTTGATGCCCTTGCGAGTGACTGTGCACTGGATCAAGCCGTTGGGGTCGGACTGGGGAGCGAGGACGGTGGCGTCCTTGCCAGTGTTCTTGATATCCTTGTGCCACGAGAGGTCTGCAGCATGTAAGTATACGGTGATACGCTCTTCTCTTAGATTTACTTACCAATCTCAAAGTAGTGCTTGTTTGGCAGAGCGTAATCAACCGCATCAATCTGGGGAACAGTAGCCAGAATGGTGTCGGCCATCTTGTACATGGTAGCCTGCACACTGGCGCTGTCGTCCTCGGCAAAGATCTTCATTGTGATATCCCTTGCCGCCTTCCAGGCACCATTGAAATCGATGGCCTTGACCTCGTCGAGTGTCTTGAAGAGTTTCCATTGCCAGCCAGCCTCGATCTCTGTGCTGAGAATACGGTCCCAAGTCTCGGGCAGGCGTGTGTACTCGTCGCGGTGGAAGCCGTGGAAAGCAGAGCCGGTGCTCTTGAGAACGAGAAGCTTCTCAATCTTGGAGCGGATAGAGGCGCCTTGCCCCTCCCTTGTCACAGCCTCAACAACGCGAACCTCCTCACCGTCGCGGTAGAAGGAGTGTGGGTGAGGCTTGCCATCGACTTCCATGCGAGTCCATCGGTGCTGGATGATCTTCACGTGTGCAGCGTGGATGTGAGAGTAGGTGTTGATAAAGTGGTTGCCAATGATCGCAGCGAACTGCTCAGGAGGATCGATGGGGTTCTGCTTCGCGAGGATGTATGTGGTCTGCTTCTGGGTATCTGTTGCAACGACGACTGAGTTGTCTGCCTTGGTGTAGCTATCGGGGATCAGTGGCCGTCGGCAACGAAGCTCACAGGGTAACTCACGAGCTCTCGATATCTCCCTCAAGGAGAATACGCACCGTCTGCTCTACAACGGTGTGAATGCCAGTCTTGGGGTCCTTATCGACCTTGTAAAGGCGGATGTTGTCCTTGCCATAGCGGGCGTAGCTAAGTTGAGACATCATGGATGAGGTTGAAGGATATACAAGACGAAAGAAGCAAAGCAGCAGGTAGTACTGGGGTCAATTGACAACTGAGGGGTGGGTGCTCAGAGCTACGAGAGCTGGGTGGTGACGATAGATATAGCTCCAAAGACGCAAGGTTATCGGACCACTATCGAGCGGAGGCGGCCGAGCTGCGAGCACACTGCTTTGCACAAACACGGATCGCCAACAAGGTTTAGATGAGCGACTGAGGGCGGCGACAGATCGCTCGCATTGGTTGAGAGGTTCATCGGCGAGCTCCGATGCACACAGGTGGAAAGCCACCTGGATAAAGACGACACGTGACTGATTTACGCCCAGCTCCGCATGTGGAGTTTTCTTGAGAAAAAACTCTCGGAGCTCGAGGACGCGACGATGGCCGATCTCCGCGCGGCATCACGCCAGTATGGTGTTGTGGTGAAGTTGCGCGCCGCAGATGCTGAGAGTTCGAAGCAACGGCGATTGTGGAGAAGCAAACAAGCATGGCTGCACGGGCCCACAGCGCCGTTGCCTCGAACAGTGGCCGCGACGTGCTGGGGTTGTCAATGGACACGCGCACATTCGAATCCGGGTGACTGCATTCGATCTCTGTGTGATTGTGCTCTACGCTCCCTTGCCTACTTCCACACGCCTTTCCAGGTGCTGCGCCGCTCTTTCCGCAGAAACGCTGGTCCCCAGCCACAACCCCGCTTCGAGACATTCGGTCTGGTACCGCACAACACGCGCTTTTTGACGAGAACCATCACGGCTCATGAGGCAAGAGGAGGGCGACGCCGCAATACCGACATGCGATGCGGTTGACAGATCCGTGTACACGGCCTTCTGAATGACGCCTCCCGTGCGCTCCGTGAACCCTCAGGCCGACGTGCCCTCGACCGACCAAGGCGGCTCACTGCTTGCGCCCACGCGTACTAGAGATGGCCGCTCTATGTCTGCCGCCACTGTCAGCGTCATGGCAGGCTCGCGCGGGGGACAGTCATCTTATGCGACCGTGCACTCTGGACCGGGGAGCTTCAGTACGCAATTGAAGCCTACAACCTCGCAGGACAGCAGGTTGCGCCCGGACATCGATATGCATGCAATCACTGTGGGAGGAAACGACGACACAACCAGCGAACAGCGACAAGCCGACCTGCAAGACCAGATTGATAAGGAGACGAAGATCAAGATTGGATCTGAAAACCTGCTGGAGGCTCTGAATGCAAAGAGCGCAAAGAATGTAAAGGATCAGAGGGCGCAGGTTGAGGAGCAGCTGAACATGTCGAACAAGAAGCTTGCGCAGCTCAAGGCGGGTCTCGCGGTCGAGATGCAGCGCGCAAAAGAAGTGAAGTCGCCACCAGCAGATCCACAAAGCCGGCTATCATTCCTTTTCCGACGCAATCTCTCACGTTCGCCTTCACGGCACATATCCAAACAGGGCGAAGATGAGGAGGAGGAGGCTGAATCGCCGACGTTCGTCCTCGCAGAGATACTGCAGGCACTGGAAGTAACGGGCATGCAACCTGAATACTACGTCGAGCGGGCAAATTCCCTCGTCCTTCTACTCAAGCGACACACTACGCTCAAGTATGATCTAGCATGGTCCATCTTCGGTCTCAGGATGCAGACGATGCTGCTCAGCGACAGCCGAGAAGTCGTCGCAGCAGCATACAGGGTCATGCGGTATGCATTCACCGACCGCAAGTCCCTCCAGATCATTCGAGGACTTCAAACCGATTACTTGGTCATTCTGTCGCTCGTGAAGGAAAGCAAAGCAAGTGTCGAGCGAGAACAGGCGCTAAAGTTTGTGCGTGCCTTCTTGGACGTCAAGGACGGCGTTGAAGAAATCGGGCGTGCTGTCGTTCGGATTGTAGTAGCAGTGGCCGAACATACCGAAGACCGGCTTCGAAACATTGCGACCTTGACACTCGCTGAAATTCTCGTCAGGAAACCAGCCCTCTTGGTGAGCGCTGGCGGCTTAGGTGTACTCACCGATGCGCTTGGCGAAGGCAACTATCTCGCAGCTGAAAGTGTTGGCTCTTCATTACTCTATCTTCTCGATACGCCACGACGAAGACAGTTTCTACGCTCTGGTCGAGAACTCGAAACTCCTTTCGCAATGTTCACTGACGGTGGTACCATACACGGTCACTTACATGAAGAGAAGCTCAAAACGAACGCTAAAGTTATTGCTTCCCTGCTTAGGAGCTGGTCTGGTCTGATAGCCCTCTGCATGAACGATTTCCTCCCACTGCAATCATTATTGCTGTCATTGCAAATACCCACCGTCCACATGCGTAACATCATTTTAGAGCTCTTGTTCGACTTATTCCGAATCAAATCGCCATCGTGGTCTTCCTCTTTCCTCGCTGGACGACGTCTAACGACCTACGGCCGTGTCACGAACATGCGTAACGAGCCTGGGAAAGATCAATCGAACCCTAAGACTGGAGCCTCTACGAACAAGTGGAGCCTTTTGGATCATTACGTTTCGGTCGTTCTCGCCGCCTTTCTCCATGCTGGGCTGGTACCGGCTCTACTGCGCGCCGAGGAAGATCCATTGACCCTGCAGCTGAAGCGCAAGACGACACTACTGCTTGGCGAGGTTCTTAAATTGGCAAATGACCTTTTGCCGCCGTCGTGGAGTGCCCAACTTCAGGTGCTCCCTCAATTGTTGAAGTCGGCTGCCGAATTCACCTCGGAAGGTCGTTTCGTCGCGATTGGCACTATCTATCAGGTAGACAGCGTCAACCGTACACTATATCGATCAGGACAAGCATCCGTCCACACCAGCAAAGATGCTGCCGCAATTGATGGTACGACTTCCGATCGAAAAACAGATCAGTCAAAGTCCCAGGCCGCCTTGTCTATGGATGAGGGTCAATTTCGTACTCTGATCCTCGAAAGTCAAGTATTAAATACAACCAATTTCCAAAAATGGAATTGGAATTTGATCCAGACTGCCATTGATGGCCCTCTACTCAATCCCAAGCGTTTAGATGAGGCGTTGAAGGTCACGAAGTTCGTACATCGGCTGCACAACTTTTACCGTCCATTCAAATTCCGCTTCGCTGACGTGAAGAATACCAAGCCGAACCAGCGTTATGTCCGTGCAGGATGTGGGCTGATGACCAGTCTCTTACAAAACCCTGAGGGCGTCAAGTATCTCAGTGAGAGCAAACTTATTCGACAACTAGCGGAGAGTTTGTCCCACTTCGACAGGATGAGCGGCTTGACGTCTGACTCGCCACTTTTCCAGGCCGACCGTATGAGCGAAACCCTCACTGGAAGCTATTTCGCACTTCTCGGCGCGTTGAGCAAGGACCCCCGAGGCATTCAGATCCTTGAGAGATGGCGGGTCATCAATATGTTCTACCATATTATTGAATTGAACGGCCGTGATGATCTGATTCGAGCTCTTCTCAGCAACATGGATTACACCCTTGATGGCCACCTGCGCATCATTATATCGAAAGCGATGACATCATGCTCGAAAGAGATCCGGATATTCGCAACTGGTCTCTTGCACAAATATGCGACAAAACCGATGCAATTATCAGGCGCACAGGGAGTCGCAGAATGGGCTATCAGGTTACTTGTGACACAGCTGTATGACCCGGATGTTGAGGTCTGTGAGGTGGCAATTAGGATCCTAGAGACAGCTTGCAATGAGACCGAGTCATTGGAGTTTGTGGTCAAGTGTCGACCTGCACTAGATCATCTGGGCGAAATTGGTGCACCTTTGTTGCTTCGATTCTTGTCGACGTCAGTGGGGTACCACTATCTGGACGGATTGGATTACATCACCAAAGAGATGGACGACTGGTTCTTGGGGAGAAACGATGCATATGTGGTGCAAATCGAAGCTACCATGGCACGTGCGCTGGCCGATATTCCTGACAAACCATCATCACTGTTCTCGTATGACGAACCATCGGAGCAGCCCGAGTACGGTCTTGTACCGGCCCATTTTTATCGAGAACTTACCCGAACAAAGGAGGGTTGCAAGTTGCTCAAGCAAAAAGGGCACTTCGAAGAATTTGCTGCCAACATTCGCGACTTCGCAATGGAGAACAATGACCCAGAAATTATCCTTAAAGTCAAGGGGTGTCTATGGGCAGTCGGAAATGTTGGGTCTATGGAATTAGGTGCTCCTTTCCTGGAGAATTCAGATGTGGTCAAGTGGATCGTGCAAATTGCAGAGACTTCAGAAGTCATGTCACTCCGAGGCACAGCGTTCTATGTTCTTGGCCTGATATCAAGAAGTCTGCACGGTCAGGAGATTCTTCTCGAACATGGTTGGGACGGTGTGGTCAGCGACTCCGGTGAAGCTCTCGGGTTCTGTTTGCCCTTGAATTTCGGCAAGCTATTCGCTGTATGTATGGAAGTCCTCAGTCCAGATTATCACTAAACCATTGCAGATAAAACCCTGGGCAGCCAAGTCCGAAGACATCAGCTTCAAACGTAAGAAGGAAGTCACGGTTGCTATCACGGACAGCGACCCGATCAATGCTCGCATTCTGAAGCTTGCAACTGACCTTGGCAACACCGTTCTTGCCAAGCGGGCCGCAAATGATCTTCAAGCGCAAGTATCACTCTGGGGTTGAGGCTGATTTCAGCTAACACGACAATAGTATCAAAGCCAAAAAAGCGCCAGGATTCAGTAAGCCTGCCATTTTTCGGAAGGTCATGCAAATTCTGGAAGCACACCATTTCCGCTTGCCAGCGTGCCGTTTCGTATTGGACCTGTTCGACAAGCGAGTTCTGGAGCAGATTGTGCTCGAGGAAGAGGATGAAGAGAGCGAGGAAAGCAGTGACTCGGAACCCGAGTCGGACGAAGAGCCTTTTGGCATGGTGAATGCTGCAAGGGTCTCGTGATATTGGCTGCGGCATTCAACACCGGTTTCATAATTTGGCGTTCAAGGCGTACACTAAGCATTTCATCGTACGCGCTGTCAGCGACTAACTAAGCGAACCAAGACTAGGTCCCATGGTAAGACTTACGTGGGGATTTCCACGATGCCTGTTTGGGCGCTATGGAATGGGTACTAGTCACGGGCTTCGTGCTCTAGTCCGGGAATATTACGCGAGGAGCGAAACTCGTGACTGGTGTCGATTCGAAAGAACGGTTCCACTTTCGTGTCAAGCACCATTGCTCATGTTGTACTCACTAGACGAAAAAGTGTTGCGCCTGGTGCGGCGACGTACGGAGAACGAATAGCCTTCTGTAAATATGATATCGAACACGAGCATGCAGTGAGCATTTCAGCCCCACTAAAATGCAGTCGTCAACGACAGACAGTGGACATGGTCCTCGGCAGATGCGAGCCATG
This sequence comes from Didymella arachidicola, assembly GCA_016630955.3. Lineage (NCBI taxonomy): Eukaryota > Fungi > Ascomycota > Dothideomycetes > Pleosporales > Didymellaceae > Didymella > Didymella arachidicola. The sequence continues at coordinate 1,266,364 of CM049986.1, forward strand.
GACCCGGTGCGAATGTGGCACATGGATGGCGGATGACAGCTTTGCATGCTAGCTCTTGATTGGCTGACGCACTCACCGAGTCGACTCGTCATCGATGCTCGAAAGCGTACACACTCAGTGCTTGACAGCCTTTCCGCTGAAAGGCAAGAGCCACCGACCGCCGCATCTTTCGCCGCATGTGCTGTAATCACTACTTAGGCTAAGGGGCCAGCGCGCAGCGCGCATTGAGCTGCACACGAATGAATGGTCCTGGCTTGGCGCCGTTCGATGTGTACCGGTTATGCAAATGCATACGCACACGACTCTGTGTAGAGGTCTTAGACGATTCCCGACAAAGTATGGGGCGAGTAAGGTCTCCCACGGTTGCCCCCTTCCTCGGAATCCGTGGTCAAGATGGGTACAGCGGACGAACACGCAGAAATGGCAAATTCACCAGACACCTTAATGTCGCGCACTGGCCACTTTGATACTGACTTGTTTGCAAATGCGCACTGGCCACTTGCAAGTGGGCAGGGTCTGGTGGGGTGTTGATGACGGGCGGTTTTATCGATCCCGCTGAAGCATGTTATGCCCTATTGATCGGGAGCGAGCGTTCTTGACTGAACCTGGCAAAACACCATCGCCGATCTTTAGCCTAGGGTCTATCTATGCACTCATTCAACATGTTAGGTCATGACTTCTATTCTCTCTCTGTCTCGGTTGTGTACTTGACCAGGCACTCTCTACCACGCCTGCCTTTGTGAATCGTTAGCAGACCGATATTCAGCCTCGTCTTCGCCGTTCTGGATCGTTCAAATCATTGGACAGCGTCAGTGTCCGGCGCTTTCGGATACTCCTTGGTTCATCCCGCCATTTCCTGTTCTCTCAGCACGGTCACCTAAAGCTCGACCGGCAGCCTCAAAAGGTCTGGAAGGCCACAGCTCGCCACAGCTCGCCACACTGGATCGTTTCACATAACTGTACATTAAATCCACGACACACCCACCAGCTTCTTCACTACTCACTTGCACTCGTCATCACCGATCTAGCCCAAGCCGTCGCTGCCGCCCGTCTTCCTGCCCTCATCGATATCATCACGCGACTGTCTACTTGCACGCTCAGTCCCAACCACCCGGGCCTGAACCAGTACATGGCCGTCTTTACCATTACACAATAGACTGGTCTCGTATGAATTGCCCAAGGGAGAAAGGGTGCTCTCTCGTCAACGACGTCGAGCATTCCTTCGAACCGCGGGTGCCGCCGCAGGTCTTTATGGTCAACGATGGTCTCACACCAGAGGCGCAGGTGGTAGATGCCCTGGCCGCCCACCGCGATGCTCGACAACTGGTCCGTCTCGTACAATGTGCCCGCTGCTCCCACCCTCTCAAGAGCCCTGTAACATTGCCATGTTCGCATACGGTCTGCCGGGGATGTCTTCCGGAACCCCACCCTCGAACGAACATATCATATCCTAATACCCCGGATCGTCTGGTGGGCATTGCGTGCCCGCTGATGGGTTGTGGGGCGGAGCACGCAGCCGCGGAGTGCTCGGTGGATGTGACGTTGACTAAGCTGATGGAGCTGGTCGCGCAAGAGATAGCGCAGCACAGGCCATCTTCGGAAGATTCGCCTACCCTTCTCCAGGAGGTTCTACGTTTTGAAGAGACGCAAGATGATCACAATGAGAAAGAGAAGGATCATCTTAGTGAAAAGGGTAATCAGGTGGTGCTCCATGGCGGCCATTTAGTATCGACCTACGACATGGCCGAGATGGGCAAGCTTCGGTATACCTCTGAAGTGGAATACACATCCATGTCGGCGGATGATTTCGAACACCTGGACGTGAAAGTCCTGAAACGGCTGCGCGAAGTCACTTACCAAGAGCTGGACTGTCTCGTCTGTTACAACATGATGCTGGAACCGACGACTACCACCTGCGGCCACACTTTCTGTCGCCGCTGTCTCGCCCGTGTCATGGACCACAGCAACATCTGTCCATTCTGCCGACGAGATCTGCACGTTTCTGCCTCGTTGCAGACGAACCAATGCAGCAATACCATCCTCAACTCCCTTCTGAACGGACTCTGCCCAGACCTAGTAGCTTCTCGCGCCGAGGCAGTTCGCGCCGAGGAGCAACCTGGAAACGACATTATGAGTACACCCCTGTTCATTTGCACGTTAGCAATGCCTGCGATGCCCACCTTCCTCCACGTCTTCGAACCACGCTATCGTTTGATGATGAGGCGTGTCTTGGAAGGCAACAGGCAATTTGGCATGGTCATGTACAACCGCACATCCTCATCTCAAGGCTCATTAGGGTCAGTGCCATTTCTGGAGTATGGCACCATGCTGGAGATTGTCAACTACGAGCTCCTTCGCGACGGCCGTAGCTTCGTGGAGACTCGAGGCATCGGCCGTTTCAAGGTGCGTGCTCATGGCATGCTCGATGGATACAATGTTGCCAGCGTTGAGCGAATCGAGGATGTGTCTCTAGCCGAGGAAGGTGCGCTTGAGCAGCGTGAGACTACCATGGCCAGGGATTTCGCAGAATTGCACTTCCGCGACAACCCACAGGCTCAGCTACCAACGGACATCGCCATCGAGTCTTTGTCTACACAACAACTTCTCGACGTATCCACAGCATTTGTTCGTGAGATGCGGGAAGCCAGTGCACCTTGGCTTCGCGATCGCATCATCCAGGTTTATGGTGAACCGCCAGAAGATCCTGCTCTGTTTCCATACTGGTTTGCCTCCGTTGTTCCGGTATTGGAAGAGGAGAAGTATGTGCTTCTGCGGACGACACACGTCCGCGAACGCTTGAAGATCGTCTACTCGTGGATTGGAAGGATACGTGGGCAGCGATGGTAAGTCTCTTCACATTCTTCTTCGACCTCCTATCACCAAAGACCGATCTACACTTGAACCATGATATACAAGAATGGTTTCTTCGGAGTATTTTCCGCGGTATATCAAATGGCGATCTGCTGTATCATAGCCGTTCCCCTTTGTTCTAAGCTTCCCTGTAAAGATGATGGCACACTCTTGCATGTAGACTTGGTTCCGCAAGTCTCCTCCATTCGAATGAGCCGATATTTTAGCCTTTCAAAAGCCTCCCCAAAGAACAACCATACTAACATATGCACAGGGCCTCTGGTAGCGCTTGCAACATCCTTTGACTCGCAGTCGTCCTTATCAGCCTCAGCCTTAGCATTCTTACAGCCTCCCAAACACAGCCACAACCTACTCTTTAACAGCGTAGCTCTCCTTTCCCGCCGATTTCGCCCCTTGGCCTAAATACCACAAGATCTCCGTACGACTTCCTGGATTCAATTGCCACATGCTGCATTATGGTTTGTTTTCGCTTCTTCAAAGATTACCCCCTTTCAGGAGGACCGGCCCCAGGAGCTTGCCTGGTACGCCACGTCCATGTTCATGCTTTTTGATCCGGGTGCCAGCACGGCTGGTGCATTTGCAAGAGACTGCTACGTCTCGAAAAGTGGCATGAATATGGGATTGCATTGTTGGTGTTGATTGTATTGAGGGCTAGTGGCGCATGATGAGATTGTGCACTAGCAGGATGTATGTTCGGACTTGTAGATATACCTCAATTTACATGTGACCATGTTCACCATTCTCAGCACATGGTATGAGTTCAAATTGTCGCCATGACAGTCACGTAATCTCAAGTCGCCACATGCCTGGCGAGATATGGACTTCAGAAGATACCCTCTGAAAGTCGAATGGAACAGACTGTGCGCAGGTGTTAGTAGATGATTATTGAGGCTGGAAGAGTGGAGTGGACTGCTGAGGTAGGTCATGTGACGTAGTGCATCGGCAAGAGCCATTCGAGTTGCCGACGCCTTCCCAAAACTTTCAGTGGCATAGCGACATCAACACCACCATCGCATCTCCCTTTGCTACAGATAACCAAGTATGTGGCCCTGAAAAGACTCTATGCTACTGTGCTGTACTGACAGCAAGCCCAGAAAGCCTAATATCGCATCACCATGCCTCCCAAGCAGCTTAACGGAAAGGGTCGAACCGTTGCGGAGCCCAGCTTTGCGCAAAGCACCTTCCAGGGCCTCACAAGCGCCGAGAACAGGAGCGTCGTCACAGCCATCGGCCTCTTCGCTGTAAGCCTACCTCGTATTCAGGACGAAGATGATGAGATGAATATGCAGGATGCGGAGCCGACTGGCGCAAAGCCGGCGGTGCACCGGTCTTGCGCGCTTGCAATCATCGACCACGCGCAATTGTGGAAACAAAGAATCAACTGCTGACTTTGTGTCCAGATTGGTGTCACCTTCCTACACAGCAGTTGGGCCGAGATCCTCCTCCCCGCGTAAACAATGCAACCGAGATTCTGAACAAGCGAACGATGAGAAAAGCGTACGTCGATGAAGGAGACATCTGCGATGAGGCCGGATGATCAGAAGCACACAACGATGAACAGTGTACAAAGAACACGGCATGGAACAGGCGTTCAGGCAGGGAGAAAGGCCGTATCCTCAAAAACGATGAGGCTAGGATGTACAACAAATGTATACAACAACGATCTACATTCGCACCAACCCACATTCGCCTGCCCACGGCAACCGCCTCATGCGGCAACACACACACACCTACTCATATTTCTTTCCAGGGTCCCGTCGTCTACGTATCTGACGTCACCACCCGAAACCTCAAACGTCTCCCACCGCCGACTCCGAGACACGCCCTCGCCAGCCCTCCCTTCCTGCGCCCAGCGATTGCCAACCCGTCGCCGCAATGACAGAAGCTTAGCTTACATACTCTTTTCGATCCCGTCCGTCCCACACGCACTTCGTATGCAGCTCGCCAGGATGCCCGTGACGCTGAAACAGGTACCAGTTGCATGTTGTAATCCTGCTGGTGCGCTCCCAATTTCTTCTGCAGTGGGCTGACGCTCATTCGATACCTGTTTTCTATCCAAAACGCCCTTCTCATGTGCGCGTCGATGAGGTGAGGCGGTCTTGGCACAGGCTATGTTGGAAGGTAACGCACCGGTGACTATGGTGAAGTTCCGGTATATTCCGATTATGACTAATATCGTCTCGTGTGCAGACATGTGGCACAGTCTGTGTATCCGTAGGTTTGCAGCGTGCCAGGTGGCTGAGAGCGCGACTTGTGAGGCTGCTTCGAGGAATTCTCGTAAGCGCTCGTGGTGGCCTGGCACCTTGCGGCTCTACGCGCTTACGCAGCGTGAAAACACTACTGCAGTCACTTCGGCTCGTTACAAATATAGGCCTACTAATGTTTGTTGGTATTGTTGCGTCACACGGCGAGTAGACGTGCATCCAGCTAGCAAGAATATGCGGGTATGTATGCATCTTGAATTATGTGCTTTCGTGCGCGAATCGACAGTCCTGCTGCGAAAGAGTGATAAGCATAGTAGCCAAGCAAACCGCTCGCTAACATTACAGCGGAGTGAAAGTGCGGCCATCCAATAAATTATGCATCGCTACTACAAGCCGTCACGAGTACAAGAGGGGTAATCGAAGTCCAAATACGTGGCGTCCCGATAAGGGCGCAAATCAGGTCATCAAGGTGCGTTGCGTTATGCTGGGGTATCTCTAGTCTATACTTCGCGAATCCAGACCTGGTCACTGTTAGTAAGGCCGAACGATGATGTGAGAGCACGAGTGTCTTACCTCCATCTTAGGGGACTCGCCAGCCCTCCTGGCATTGTCCTTGGCCGTGTCGATGGCCATATCTAAGTCGTCCTGGTCGGCCATGGTAATCATGTCACCGTCGTCCTTGATCTCTACCTTGAAGTTCTGTCTCATGCCAAACTTCTCTCTGATCGATTGCGAGAACTCGCGCATTGTCATGTCTCCAGTAACGAAGACGTAGCGAGTGTCGTTGCCGTGAACCTTGACTCGGATCTTGCCAGCGACGCCACGAGCACCGCCGCTGCCACCAGATCTGGTCGAGCGTGCAGGTGACCGCCTTCGACTCTTGCTGTTACGAGACATCATCTCAAACTCAGCGTCATCGAAGTCGCTGCCATCGTAGTCATCTTCGTCTTCCTCTTCAATATAAGCGGGCCGTCTTGAGTTACCGCCTTGTCTGGAACCTCCACCATACTGGCCGCGGCTACCTCGAGACTGGTACGAATCGTATATGTCATCATTGTAATCATCGATGATGTCTTCTTCTGAGCCACGGCGACGAGGCTTCTCGCGTGGTCTATTCCGCATGGACTCGGATCGGTTCGGTGGTGGGCGCTCCGAAGCCGAGCGCTGTACTTGACGACGAGGCTCTTCATTCCTTTCATTCCTCTGGTTTTGGTCAAATGCGGCTCTACCAAGGTTCAATGGTTGTGGCTTGGGCCCACCGCCGCGCACAGATTGTGCCCGCGACATAGGCTCATTGCTACTACCCTTGGAACTTCGACCATCACCCTCCGGTGGCGGTGTAGGCGGGAACATATTGCGGTTCATTGGTGGTTCAGACTGTTGGCGCGCTCTACTCTGGAGTTCTGGCTTAACGAGATTGGTCGCGGCGAACGACAGCTTCTCTTCGGGTCTGTCATCCGTAGCTGTATTGCCCATCTTCTTGATCTCGGCTCCGGTGAATCCAGTGAATGCATTGTTGCGATCCGAAGCGGCCACCAAACGAGCTTTTCCAAGATAATCCTTTGTCTTCAGGTTCTTGACCTTGGCTTCGTTGGGTCGGTACACAATACCGACTGGAATGGAGAACACGGTGTAGCCCTAGCTTCTGTCAGTCCCAATCTAGTCGCATACGTTCTGGTCATAGGTACCTCTGCCTCCTCCCGAATAGCTTCATCGATAACGTCATGATCTGGCACAACTTTCTCTTTGGCTGCAAACGACAAGTCTTGAAGACCCGCGTCTCTTTGCTGCAGATAGATGTAGCAAAGACCGCGATTGAAGAGGACCTCGCACGAATAGAGTTTGAACTTTAGGCCGAGTTGCTCGTAATCAATATTGTTGTTGCCGCGTAGGTAGAGGAGCGTGTCGTTGAAGTTGGCCAGTGCTTCTTCGAAATCGCCCATCAAGAAGTTCGAGACACCCTGCTGAAAGTATGCGACAGCGAGATACTGGTCCAGACGCACAGCGCGCTGGTAGCAGTCGACCTGTCTTCGTCAGCACATGCGCGCATGGTCCTGGTTGCTGTCCTTCACTAACCGCCTTCTCATGTTCACCGAGCGTCGCATGGATCACACCACAATTGAAGAGAATCTTGGATGTGTCTGAGATGGAGTCGAACACCTTCAATGCTTCGTCGAACTCGTTGTTGTCGTAGCTGGCGAGGGCTGCCACCCAGGTCTCGATTTCCTGCCCCTCTGTTTAGCAATTGGTTGGGAAGGAGCAATGGAGCCACCCAGCAGGAAGGCGCGCACCTGCTTCAGAGACATGACGAAGGTTTCTTTGTACTAGTCACCCGGCAGTATGGTGTCGTCAAGCCTCCAATCGCTGCCGCCTACCACTCCACGGTTGAGGTGGGGTAGCGTTCCGTTCCACTCGAGTGCGACCAGATGAACAGCTTCTTCTCTACAGTTTGATGGTAGCCGCCGGGGCTTTCGGAATGCGCAACGTTGGTGTTATGAAGCGAGCGTGAGTGTTGCGCTTTTGGGTATTATACTCGAGCTATTTTCGAGCTGGACGGCGGTATCGTGGTGTTGCACGAGCAGGGCTGCGCAAGTATTAAGGGAGAGTCCGGGTCTGAGGAGAAGGAAGGAGGGTTCGAGGGCAGCACAGCAAGACACGCAGGGACACGGTGGGAGTTTGGCGGGCGGCTGCAGGCTCACACAGGTGGGGAGACCAATTCTGAGTCGCAGCGCGTCTGGAGTCCATCTTGGCCGGTTCGTCGTACCCCTCGCTGATTGGGTGCCTGCATCACGAACGCCGACATCCACGGCGCGTAGCAGTCTCCCAAGACACTTGACACCAACCCGTTTGAGCAATGGCAATACCGCCATTCGCTTTCTTGATAACTTAGCAGCACCTGGAAGCGCTTCCGTCAACTCTCAGGCCTCCGCTCCGCCAGGTGACAGCAGCACAGCGGCGCGGCAAACTTTCGGTCTTCGCCCCTTGCGGACGTGGACTTCAGCGTTTGAGGTCTGTAACATGGCAACCCTGCCACTGAGACATCCACGTGACAGCTTCTATTCCTGTCCAGTGAACAAGAAGGCCCACGTTACCAGGCATCAATGCATGAAGTCCTCAGGCTTGTTCGCCTCCGTGAACGGTCTGAGCCTAGAGCCCACCGTGTCATCGTCCCGTACACGGCATTTCCAAGACCACTTCATAAATTGACAGTGCCGCAGACACCTTGGCACCTCCGTACTTGTCCTACTGCACATGAGACGTCACACTGAAAGAATCGCGTGGGGATCGCGCCTGTGACTAGTTTGACCAACTCCACCAAGCTTGCGTGGCGGAAGATGGACAACAGCACACCGCTTGTCTATAACCAATCATCGATTTCTGGAAGCGCTGGTCGTCGTAGACATTCTACCGAGAGTCTGCTATAAAGCGAAGAGACTTATGGTTTTCTACCTATGGCAAGGAGTACTGCAGCCGGGAGTTGACTTAATTATCGTCTATTTATGTCTTGCTACCCTATTGACTGGTATATTCTGTATGCTTTGCCCAAAGCATGCTTCTGTGTCTTCTGCACGAGGGTCTTGTACAGCTCGAGACAACCCAGCTTCGAGTAGATAGCAAGATTTCCAAACGGTCCAATCATTCTCTAGTCCAGCCCTCGTATTCCTAATGTCAGCTTCATCTGGCCTGCTTTGCGAGGCAACCTTGTGCGCATATTCACTCTCGTTCTTGGTTCGTGTTCTGCTCTTTCCCGGCACTTCTACCTTTCTAAATCATCCCAAGTGCTGCTCGACTGGAAACCTCGCAATCGCTTTCGCCTTCGCCAAAAAACGGAAAGATTGACAAAGGCAAGAAAAACATGGTCATGTCAACGTTGATCCGGGGATTGCGGCCCTGGAAAGGTGGGTTGCCGAAACGTCGCCGCTGTACTGGGAAGTCGACTGATCTCTAACAATCGTTGAACCTGAAGTGAGCACCACCAGTATTGTTTAGCTGTAGACGCAGGGGCGGTTGTATGCCACTGGGCAACGCATGAGAGTCTTCAAGCTACTCTGGTGGGCGACGTGTATGACCAGCACCTCGGAGCTGTGTCCCTCCTCGATACCGGCTACTGAGATGCTAGCCAACCCTATACTGATGATACTATTCTGTAAGTCGAGCTTCTTAAGGATTGTTTTAGCTTAATGACTGTCAAAAATGGTTAAGACTACACGCAACGGACAGCGGATTGCCGATATCGATCGGTCACTTCTGCTGATTCAACGCGTCGCCTTAGCTACGTGACCGCCGGGCAGTTAGCTAACGAGTAAGATCATATACTTTCTCCGACCGCACCGCCGTGCTCGTCAGCGTCTTTGCTTCCGGTCAGATGATAGGATCAGACACCAGCTCGAATGTGCTGATGTACTGACATGCTGAAAGAAGGTCGTTCGGGAAGCCAACCGATCGTATAAGGTTGAAGCTGCACAGCCGCCCAGTTGGTCTCTGACTCACTGGTGCAGCCCAAGCCAGCACTTGTTGTAAATCATTACAGATCTTCCAGATGCATACTCCGTGCAACGTTCTCATTACTGCGTTTTTTGCATCTATGTGTTTTTCCGTGCCGATAAGTCTTTCCTTGAAGCTTGCTACTCTGCGTCTCTCCGCTGTTGGTTCATATTCCCACTGTCGCCTGTCCTGCGCTTCCTGTGGCTACGACCTGCCTAGAACGGTCTGTCTCGACCATGCCGACGCTTCCCACCCCCTCCAACCACTGTCAAGTTCAGCTATTGTATGTGTATGGTCGGCCTCAAATGGTTTCTGAGGCTCCTCCGCTCCTTTCACTTCATGAATGGCCTCACCGTCGATCTCACTCGGTCCGGTTTTGTTTCTTGTGTTGTTCGCAGGGCCAATATTGCCAGGACTAACACTATCTGGTACGATAGCTTCCTCTTCACTGTTCAGTGATTTTGTGCGGTTTCTCTTCTGCTTCCTCTTTCACAAGTGGATGGTTAATCCTATTATGATCAATCCCGCAACAGCAGCCCTAATACTCAGGCCAACTGTTGCACTAGTAGAAAGACCGCTCTTCTGAGCGTTCGGCGCAGCGTTGAAGCCACTGGTGACTGTTGATGGCACAGAACTGAACTCGGACGCTGATACCATTAGCTTTCATGTCGCGAGAGGCTCCCTTCCAGTGGGTTGAACTTAGAGTCACCGGTTGGGCCGGAAGGAAATTCAGTCGGAGTACTGGCCATGTTTCCCGAGTCTGCGAATATCAGAGGGTTGGCGGGAGGTGCAGAGGTTTCTTTTCAAGAACGTGACACGCGCCGCAGGACACTCTTGAGAGGGTGCACAAGGGTGGCTGTGCGAGGATAGTTCTGAACTGCACAAAGCAAGAGGCAACGCCAACGGCTGGACACTGGGTATAACAATTGGTACTCATTGATATGAGGTAGTGTACCTATGTTAACCATGCTCTTCGCTGGCCCATCAACTGGCAAGGCCGATGAGGTGCAGCTTTGCAGATAACTGTTCACCAAGATCTTCATTGGCTCGTCAACTACCGGTACTAATAGAACGTCATTCGAGGAGGTTGGAGGCTGTGTACGAGGAAGCTCTTATTTTTTTTCTTTCTTAGAAATCAGCGTGTCGTCAAGCCCCGGCTCCGGCTCACCGCGGCAAGCAAACCCAAAAGGTATCACGACCCACTCTAATAGTAAGCCCTTGGACGGAACAGTATTACTGTGGTAGGAGAGCGTAAGTATTGTGGGTGGGGAACGGCGTTCAGGGTTGCGGACCGAAACAATGGGATTGTTATTTATACTTTCGTCAAATTAAATAGTTATAATTGCTAACTTATACGCTAACGTTATCTAGCAACTTGCAAATAATAAAACTTTTAATACACGGGGATTACGCGTCTGAGTCCACAAGCCACTCAAAGACCCACCCACAATATTTATGCCCCCTACCACAGTAAATGCTCGTGCACGAGGCACAAAAACCAGTCTGCCGACTTTGTGAACAACTATCTTACTATCTCGAGTTGACTGAACATGTTCCCAATCCTTGTCAACAGTCTAGCACCTAAATTTTCACCGAGCATATATTCAGCCGGTCCTTCTGCCTCATCTTCAATGAGAACGCACCAGAGCAGTCCAACAGCGTCAGACCTGAGTGCTGGTTTTATCCCTATGAAGCACTTAGTTGATGAGAAGAGACATTGCTGGTGGCGCCTGGCAACTTGCAGCGCCTCTGAATCTTTCTTCCCGGCGTTGATGCATCTCATTGTGTCGAATATTTGAAAATATGGCATCCCCTGTGGCAGGTGCTTCCCAGCCAACCCAATTGCTCTCCAACTCGGCAGGTTCCGGTCTTTCCGCAATCTGTTGGAACTCTTCTATTCTTCTGTCGGTTCCCTCTCTGGCAGTCTCTTGGGAATCATTTGTGGCTGAGAGCTCACGGTACTCTAGTATCAGGAGTAAGTTTTGTGAGTGGGTTCGGCACAGCCGAAGTACCACAGTACGGCTTACTCTTGCCAGAAAGCTCAGAACTGTCTGGCAGATGTCCAATAAGAGTTCTGCGCTTTCCGTCGCTGCAGCCAAGTAAAGCAGATTACGGACGCTATCACGGCTATGCCAGCCAAGGTAGCTCCGATGCCAATGCCTGCTTTGGCACCAGTGGAAAAACTGGAAGACTTGACAGCCGCCGGTAACTTGCGTCGCCTACGGGCTGAGAAGTGGTGGCAGTTATTGTGAATCGTGAAGATGTGAGACAGAGGATAATCCCAGCGCAGAGACACTGGTGGGGCCATTGGCTTTGAATTCTGCTTGTGAAGTGAGGGAAAGAGTGTGCATAGTAGCTGCGCCAGGTTCGACGAAGGAACACACGCGGAACCTTCCTATTGATCTCCAAGCTCTCTGCGTTCGAAGCCACCCACCTATACCTTCCGTCTGACTAAGCCCCTGAAGAAGTCGAAGCTATTGCTATCACTCTGCAAGCTGATAATCTTGCCTGTGGGGCGATCCTGCCACCCCAGCTCCTCCGCCAGCAGTAAACCCCAGTCTCGCGTGATTCCTTTGATCCTCGCTTTGACACCGCCTTCGCTTTCCAACTCAACGATCTGATCAGTGTGCAGCCAAGCACGATAGTACTGTTCCTCCATATCGCGACTGAATCCCTTTGTACAAAACGTCGTGTACAGGGACTCGAAAGAAGCGAGAATTGATGCAAGCAGCTTCTCCTGCGTGAAAGGCTTGAGCGGCGGCATCTGACCGGCTGCGAGCTGATTCAGAGATGTCGTGGGCAGCGCATTGGATAGGTTGAGTCCGATGCCGCAGACAACGTCGTAGCTGGAGCCGGAGTATGAGCTATTCACCAGTATACCGCCAATCTTAACAATGGGATTATTGCTGCTTCCGGAGAGTTGCGCATAGATATCGTTTGGCCACTTGAGCTTGACGGGTATCTTTTCGTAGCCGGGCGCGTATTCTTGAATACCCTGAACAATGGCGAGAGCGGCAAGATATTGAATGAAGATAACTGGTGCCGATTGAGACAGAGTAAAGTTGTGGTGCAGGACGGTGCTGAACATCATCGCACCTGGTGGAGCTACCCAGACATTCGAACCACGACCACGGCCGGCGATTTGCGTCGTGGCTGTTACAGTGAAGCCATTGGGTAAGCTCCGTAGGAGAACAGGATTCTTGTCGAGGAGCGTGTTGGTGCTAGTGACTACTTCGCTATAGATAAGAGTTGCGCCAAACGCTGCAGATGGATTGCGCAACTTGGTGTGATAGTGGTGCAAGTTGGCGTAGAACACTTCGTGATGGAATGGGGTCTCGCGAGTTGTTGGTACGCCTTCCTTGTGTGGAACGATCGTCTTGACAACTTTATCGTAGGACAAAATCTGATCGAAAGCAGAGTTTGCCGTGTAGTCGATGCATTCTTGGATCTCTTCTTCTTTTGTTTTTGGCTTGTTTTCGTCTGCGTTCTCCGGAATTTTCTCCTCTTCCTCTTTGGTTGTACCTTGCAACGAAGCAATCGTTGGCAGCTTCTCCGAGACTGCGCTGACAGCTCGTTTCAACTCTTTGACGCCCCACACGGAGCCTTCCTTCTCAACATGGAAGACGTCGTTGCCACCTTGGATGTAGTCCTCGCCATCGACTACAGTGATGACTTGGGCCCAAGACGCGATAAGGTCTGCGACGACTGCCGGTTTGTGAGACGTGAGATGCAGGCGGGACAGTGATGGTACCGCTCGTTCCTGCTCATTGACATTCAGGCCCAACTTGCGTAACATCAATCCCAAGAAAGCAATCCTGTCTGCATTCGTTGAAGTGATCGAATCGATCAAAGATGCGTACGACGGGAGACTGGGTACTTGGCTCAAGTTCTGTGGTGCAAATCTGTGGCAAGGCATCAGTCAAGTCATCATTGAAGCGCGGTCTGCAGACTTACTCAGGGTGCGGCCCGGTGAGTATGGCATGACCTTCACCAATTTTGCGATAGACAACTGCCGCTTGGCTTTCGCCAGAATCAACATGCAGGTCTTCCGTGTAGCTGGCAAGGACCTGCACACCTCTTGCCTCAAGTTTCTTCGCATCAACAAACACTCCGCCGCCATTGTAGTAGCACTTGAAGGCACTCGCGGTCCCCTCCTTCACATTTTCGAAAGCTGCCTTTTCGATCCTGATATTTGCTGCCTTGGCACCAGCCTCACTTGCGTATTTGAAGCCCTCGAACGCCAATCCTCGACATATACCCGGGAAGAAAGCCAACTCGCGGTCTCCAACGACCGCCAACTTAGGATCATCAACTTCAAACTCGCATTTTGCGCTTCCGTAATAGCCACCAGCGCAGAAGCCAAGGTATGAACCACCGGCGTTTACGTAGCGGCTGATGCGGCGGTTGCCCTCACCATTCAAACTGCGGCAGTACCCTAGGTCTGCACCGCCAGGGAAAACTAAAAGAGCGCAAGTACTGGCCCATGGCTCTTTGATGAGCACATCTCCTGTAACGGGTATCACAGCATATGCTGGTGAAAGCAGGCGGCGAAGGGTGTAGAGACAATGGCGAACAGACTCACTGGTGCTACCATGCCCTGCTACGCGTAAATGATAGGTTAACAAGTGTTGTTGTCAGTCATACCAGAATATACCAAGATATTCAACTTCCTGGTTGCCATGGTGGTGACGTTGTGCGTCGGGGCCGAAAGATCCGACCTTCTACCGTGAAGGTCTGCACGTAATCTGCTCACGCGCCGAAGGCTACGACAAGCACCTGTTCACTATCCCAAGCTCTTCCAATATGTCCGAAAATACCAAGGAACAAGCTGTTGCAGCGCAGTCGATGGTCGATGATGAGCCAGACGATTGGTGAGCCCAATTGATGTTGAGGAGGTTGTGATGCGTTGGCTGATGGACATGCAGGGACAAGAGGATCTTCAGCACAGGCTGTGCAGGTGTGATTGACGAGAGCGGGTGATGGACCAGGCTGACTCTAGCAGATGAAAACGCAAAACTGACAGACTGCTACTACGAGAAGAAAGACTGGCGAGCGTGCAAAACTGAGGTGAGTCGGAGGTGATCTCGAACATTGAGCCTCGGGCGCCGAGATGTTGCCGAACCATCGCAGACGGCCGCCGTTTCCATCCACCTGAAATTCCTCAACTAAGACTTACTCGCAGATGGAGACATTTCGGCGATGCTGGCAAAAGCATGGCAACGACAAGAGGACAGACTCGAAAGACATCTGAACGTTGTGGGCGTGGCACATGAGTGACAACAGGTGTTCAGGTATTAAAAGGAGACGGGTCTCTTGCAATTGCAATCATTCATGTTTCGTTAGGGCGTGTATGATCGTATTTACGCTAAAAATGAGAATCGCCCATCAGAGACAAAGTGCCATCTCGATATTCTGGCTGCACGCAAGTGCGCATTCGGACACTCATCGCGCGAGTGCTTACTTCACATAGATCTTGCCGATCATGAGGCGTTTCTTGGGGTACCCCAAACACTGACCCTGATCGCCCGGTTTAGTTCAATCATCTGTGAGTTTGTTCTGTCTTGCGTGTTGCAAGGTGAGCTTTGCACCCCTCTCACTTTACTTCTGCTGGTAGATCGGGGGGTTGACGTCAGGGTGGTACGGCGATGTCGCAGCACTCGCCTTGGTCTGATCAAATAGCCAGATGCCGTTGGTCAAGGTCTCGTTAGTCTTTTCTCCGACCTGCGCCGCTAGGCGCTCGAACACTGGCGACTTCTCTGTGCGGGTGAAGAACTTACGATCCCATTCGCGCCCAGCTGCTTGCTCCTCCTTGCGCATTTCTCGCTGGCGGTTCTCGATGATAGACTTCTCGGCACTGGTGGTGTCCATATCGCCCTTGACGATGGCGTCAGCGACCTTCTTCCATGCGCGACGGGACTCGAAGTCATCCTGCTCGGCAACAGGTGCGACTGTCAGAGATGTGGTCTTGTTGGACGCGGGGTCATGCGAGGAGAAAGTGGACTTGTTCTTAGCGTCTTTGATGGCCCATTTGTCAATCCATTGACCCTCAGCCGAGTAGATCACGTCCTTCTCTTTGCCTGTGGGGTACAGCGAGGCAGAAAATCGGTTCTTCTTGCCAGAGACCCATCCTTTGCCGCTGTAGTCGATCTTGGCGGTGTATCCGGACGAGGAGGTAATGAAGGAAGATCCGTTCAATTCGACGTAGGGAGAGCCCGTGATGAGACCTTCGATGTGCAGCGAAGGAAGAGTGATGAGATAGTCCTCGTCGTAGGCATCGATGTGGAGGGTAGCGTGGCCGATTTGCTGTTATCGTCAGACTTTGCTCCATTCTCTAAATAACAGAAACCTACCTTGACGTTAATGGTGCTTGAGAATGAGGCCTTCTGAGCATTATAGCCTTGCAGACGGACGCCATGTTGCTGGTTCCAAATGGAATATGCAGTGACGGGTGGGTGATGGCTGCGCCGTATGTATCAGTGCAGCCTAGGCCATGTCTGTAGGGCTCCATACCTGACTTGCTCGCTGACGAGCTGTGTGGTACCTGCCTGGTCCTCCCATTTGCCCAGAAACAGCTCTCCCAAGAAGGGGTTCAGGGGCTTCTTCTCACTACCCAGCTTCTCACTTCGGCTGGCGTATTGTTGCTTCAATGTGCTCAGGAACCACTTCAATACGAGCGCAGCGCGTCTAGCAGGGTCCTTCTCGGCGGCGGGCGCGACGAATATGGAAGGATGTTCGGTCCAGTAGGAGGAGAACTCGGTGAGAGATGTCGTGGAAAGAATGAAGGCGGGTGCGGTCATAGTCGAGAGATCGCCATTGAAGGATGCGATCGACTATTCGTGTCAGCATCCTCTCGGCGAACAGAAGTTGCACCTTCACCGTACCTTTAGGAAGCTGCCCCACGAACCCTTTGCCGCTGGGGGCACAGCGGATCCTTCTTTCTCAGCCATGTTGTAGCGTGTTGTGCGTGGATGTAGGGCTCAAGGAGGTAGAACGTGACGAAGCGTGAACAAGTAATCGATTTCGTGAAGTCCGTAGGGTTGTTGTGACGACCGAGCCGCGGGGAGTTCGGTGGGTCAAGTTCGCAACACTTAATTAAACTCATTTGGATGACGTCGCCCAGGCGCACCTCAGCCACAAACTACGCAGGGCCATGACAACTGACTTCTTGGTAATTGTGCGCAACATCACGGGAACAAAAGGTATTTGGAAAGCAGGCAGCCGCAAGCGGGCCACTGAAACTAAATGGTATTGTTGCTCGCTATGCTAATTTTGAAGAAGTGTCGTGGCTCGTGTACACGTAAAAGCACCTGCGCAATAATCGTGGGAGGCGATCTGCTTAGGTCTTGACATCAGGCTCGGTGCGGCCGATGTAATCCTGCAGCTTAAGGAGATCTGTGGCCAGCTTCACATTGTCTTTGAGGAAGTCCTGGGCATCCTGGTCGTATGTGGACTCATCGCTGGTGTGCTTCTCGATGTAGAGACGGATGGTGGCACCGCTGCTGCCGGTACCAGACAGACGGACAACGATGCGGCTACCGTCATCAAATTTGACGAAGATACCCTGGTTCTTGCTGACGCTGCCATCGAGGTCGGTGTACGAAAAGTCATCAGCTTCAACGACCTTGCGGCCGGCGATGGTCGAGCCAACGAACTCGTCCTTTTTGGTGGTGATCAGCTCCGTCATGTGGGCGGTGACCTTGTTGGCACCCTCAGTCTCGCAGCCTTCATAGTCGTAGCGAGTGAAGAAGGTGCGCCCGTAGGTCTTCCAGAAGTCCTTCTGGATCGAGGCAATGCTGGGTGTTGTGCCGGTCTGCTGTCCAACACCAGCGATGATGTTGAGCCATGCAACGACAGCCCAAAGGCCGTCCTTCTCACGGATGTGGTTTGAGCCAGTTCCGAAGCTCTCCTCACCGCAGATGTTCATCTTGTCTGAGTCGAAAAGACCGCAGAAAAACTTCCACCCGGTGGGCACCTCGTAGCACTCAACACCCTTCTTCTTTGCGACAAGGTCAATCGCGCCAGATGTGGGCATGCTGCGCGCGAGACCGTAGATGCCCTGCTTCTTGAAGTATGGGATAAGCTCAGCGTGGTGAGCAATGATGGCCAAACTGTCACCGGGCGAAACGAAGGACTTAGCACCGTAGATCATGTTGCGGTCACCGTCACCGTCACTGGCAGCGCCAAAGTGAACACCGTTCTTGTCGACAGCGTCGACGAGCGACTTGGCGTAGACCAGGTTGGGGTCGGGGTGGTGGCCACCAAAGTCTGGCAGAGGAACGCAGTTCTGTGTGCTGTTGGGGATTCCGAGCTCCTTCTCGAAGATGTCGACACCGTACGACCCGGTGACACCGCTGAGGCCGTCAAAGAGGACCTTGAAGTCGGAGTGCTCCTTGAGGAAAGACTTGATGAGGTCGAAGTCAAAGATGTCCTTGAGCATCTCAAGGTAGTCCGTGGTTGAGTGGATGATTTCAACCTCGAGGTTACCGTACTTCTGTGTGCCGATTGTACTGAGATCGACGTCGGGTATGTCAGCGATCTTGTAGGAGGTAAGGGTCTTGGAGGTCTCGAAGATCTTGTTCGTGACGCTCTCGGGGGCGGGGGCACCATTGGCGAGGTTGTACTTCATGCCGAAATCCTCATCAGGGCCTGTGTTGGTCGTCAGCACCGTCGTCTGTTCTTCTAAGTAGGTATGGGTGGAGCAAACCTCCAGGGTTGTGACTGGCGGTGAGCAAGATACCGCCAGTGGCCTTCCTGATCCTGATGATATGGCTGGCAGCAGGTGTGCTGAGGATACCGTTCTGACCGATCAACAACTTCTTTACGCCGTAGGCAGCACTGATCTTTGCGATCTTCTGGGTAACCTCGGGGTTCCAGTAACGGCCATCTCCTCCAATGACGAGGAATGCACCCTCAGAGCCTTCAGGGATCGACTTGAGGATGCTGACGATAAACGACTCAGAGTAATTCTCCTTCTGGAAAATTTTGACCTTCTTGCGAAGACCAGAGCTGATACTCGTTAGTTGGTTGTTCAAAGAACAGGTATGAATTGGTTGCTGGCAATTGCAGAAGCTTCAACTCGACGTGATCATGACATGGGAAACGAGTAATTGGAGATAGAGCACTCACGTTCCAGGCTTCTGGTCTTGGAAGGGCTGAAGCTCGACAGATTGGACGCTCATTATGTTTGAGTGTTATTTGTGTATTATTTCAAGAGGAATTGGAGGAATTGGAGCGTTGGTTGAGCGACCGCAGGCTGTTTTGAGCTCGAGCGGCGCGGAGGGGCAATGACGCTACCCCCACTACAGTCTACGGCAGCAATGACCCACTAGAGCTCCGCGGGTAAAGATCCGCGCCTGCCAGCAGCTTTCAGCTGTCAACTTTCTCAACCATTTTCGTTTTCGTGTGCTCAACACCCGCCCACAGAGACAATCTAACGGCAAGGCTCGAGGCTGTCTAGCCGCTCTCCAGCATTTGGGTCGGCCTGGCCTGCGGCGCACGGGCTTCTCCACCGTTTGCCGCACAGCCCAGACATCGTTTTCCGTCCCAACACGAGGCAGATCAATTCGCCTAAAATTCGAGAATCCCTCAACACTGGTAAATCCCTGCGCAAGACTACCGAGTCCGTGCGCGTGACGCCCACCATCGCGTAACGCCCCGCTGAGATCCTATCGACTTGTTGAAAAATAAGGTTACTGAGCCACCAACAACAGCAAATATTGTATAATATTGTAGTAGAGTAGTAAATAGACCTATGTGAACTACTTGTGCTACTTGTATTTACTTGGAAGCCTAACGTTGCGTCCGCGGCGAGTAGTGACTGGTGGAGGAGCTGAGGGTGCCTCAGGGGCTTCTTTCGCACCACCAGCATCACCAGCTTGTTTCTGACGCTTATTGCTACCTGAGGTAGCTTTTAAGGCTTTACGCTTACCCTTTTGGGATAATTGGATAGCAGTAGTAGCTTGACGAGCGTCCCTTTGACGCTGCGCTTCAGCTGCCTTCTTAGCCTTCTCCTGCACCCTCACCTCCTTAGCTCTCTCACGCTCTGTACGCTTCTCCTGAGCCTCTCTTGCTCTCTGAAGCTTAATTGCTACTTGCTCTTGCTTCTGACGTAGCTTTTGAAGATGCTGCTCCTCCTGTTCTTGCTCATTGATCTTCCGACGATAGTGTGCCTCTCTGACCTTCCGAGGAGACCAAAATACAGGTTGACTTTGGTACTCCTTCCGCTGTTGGAGACTCAGGGGCTTACTCTTCTTATTGTGCTTCTTCCTGTGTGCAAGAGACTCCTGCAGGCCTTTGTTCTGCTCAGTAAGCAGCTCAACCTGGGCAGTAAGAGAGTGAATTGCCCCTGTCAGCTCCCGCACTGCCTCACTGTCAGGTTCCTTCACATGATCCTTAAGTACCTGCCTTATACGCCTCCAGTCTGTTGGTCTAAGAGCTCCTGATTGTTCTTCTTTGTCTGTATAAGTGTTGTTGACTTGTTTGAGTACAGCAGAGGCGTCAGGGGGCCATATCCCTGTGGCTGCAAAGGAGTTGACGATTGTTGACTCCTGAAATGAGCTCTGCCACGCCGCCCAGAACAGGTGTAAGAAGTTTGATTTAGTGACTGGAGAGGTCCCCTGACTGCTTTGGAGGAACTGCGTAAGCTCATTTGAGTATGCTCGTGCCAGAGGTGAGAACAGGCAAACGTCCAGTGGCTGGAGCCTGTGTGTTGAGTGAGGGGGAAGGATCATCACGAGTATCTTGCGTTGGTTGGCGTACTCAATAAAGTCAGGGGTAACGTGGCTCCCGTGGCCGTCAAGTATCAAAAGACGATACTTTCTCCGTGCTGTGGCCTTAGTAGCGCGATCGAACACCTGTTCAAGCCAGGCAAGAGCTATCTCGTTGTTGCTCCAGCCTGTACTAGATGAGCTGACAAAGACTGAGTGTTCCCCTGGCTTGATATCCTCCACCCAGCCTGAGTATATAGCTTGATTGGCTGCTGGGTATATGAGGCTTGCTGGCAGGGCTTCCCCTGAGGCACTTATGCAAGCAATAAGCGTGATCCACTCCCGTGAGCCGTCTTGGAGAGTACCTCTGACTTGCTTGCTGTCCCACAGTGGCCGGGAGAACACTCGTTTTGCACGTTCAAGTACCCCGATCATGAAGCCCTTCTCATCCATATTGTACATGTGCTGAGGCTCAATGCTGTACTCAGCTATCTTGCTGTGTAGAAGTGTGAAGTAGGCCTCAAAAGAAGCCCCTGAGTCAGCTTGGTGGCGATTGCGATCCTTCCCTGTTGCCCATTTGGTGACCAGTTCAGCTGTGTGACGGTGGAGGAAGCGAGTAACCCAGCTATCAGAGACGCTGCTACCAGCTACTTTAGACGCGTAATTTCGGATTTGAAGCCTGTTAGGAGGGAATCCGTCCTCAGTAAGCTTATTAATAAGCTTAATAAGCTCTTGTTCTTCAGTGTTGTTGAGTTTCCGTTGGTTAACTGCTTTGACCTCCCTAGAAGTTGAAACCCCTTTGTGCCTCCGCGCTAACGTAGACCGATCAACTCCCTTTGCTTTAGCAAACTTTGTGTATGAAAGTTATTCTTTATGATTGCGCAAATCGAATTCTGTAGCCGCTTCTTGAATTGAGTCCATATTGACTGAGCTATGGGGTGTTGAAGATGGGGTGCGATTTGCTTAGCGGGGCGTTACGCGATGGTGGGCGTCACGCGCACGGACTCGGTAGCGCCGAAGGCTTGAAGCTCTTTCGAGCTGATCGCAGGTTGCTGTGACTACCTGCTTCACGCTTTTCAGCGACATGGGCATTCCCGGGCTTGCACGGAGGTCTGAGCCGTATGCAGAGTGTCGTTCTGCTCAGCTCTTGGAAGGATATCAGGCTATTGTGGATGGTCCCTCACTTGCCTACCATGCCCACAAGCTGGCACTCGATGGCTCACCGAGAGTGCCATCCTATGCAGATATCAATACTGAAGCCATCCGCTGGCTGAATTCACTCGAGACTGCCAACATCAAGGTGTGAGTGACCACGAATGCTTCCAACATCGAGCGCTTTGACGTACATGGGATCAAATGAGTAGAGCTTACTACACCGGTAAGGCATGTTCAGTCGATGTATCGTCTAATATTTGATACCCTTTCTTACTATCGCTTGTGTTGAACTTTGTGATACACAAGAACCAAAAAATGCATCACTCGAAAAAGAATGCTAATAAGTGAACACAGGTCCAAAATCGTTTTCGATGGAGCACTGCCGTTCTCTAAGCAGAGTGAGCGATTGCATCGTTTGGAGCAGAACAACAACAGAGTACGAAACTACCGAGTCCAGTATCCCATCTCCTCCTGTCCGATACCTACTTATCTTGGATCCATTCTTCATGCTTTCCTGGCACCGTCACTCAGAGAAGCTCTGCTCGACACTCCGTTCGCATCACGGACCCGTATCGAGCCCGGAGAAGCAGACGACTGGTGTGCATTGCACGCCAAAGATTATGCTCGCTCGATAATTTTCACGAGCGACACGGATCTACTGCTTTATAATTACCATCCCGAAACACTCATTGTCTTCTTCCAAGATGCAGATGTCGCAACAGGATTCAAGGCCTACTGCCCGGAACAAATGCGTGAACGCATGCAGCTGCAGCATCTGACCCAATTTGCCTTTGCAATTACACAGGGACCATCACATACATCAGATGATCTATTACGCGACGCGAAGGGTTTTGACACATCGTCAGACGCCTATCTCGAGTTCAGCAAGCGCTACGCCGAGCGATCCGTCGTCTCAAGTCACGTCTCCAATATTGAGAAGTTATCGCTGCCGCTTCAGAAGCTTGATGTAAGGATATCAGAGTTCGTTCACCAAGCTTTCGATAGCTCGCCGACACCGCATGTCTATCTTCCATTGCTGGTAGAAGATCCCAATCAATCGTCTGCGTGGAGTTCAGGTCAAGACTATCGCGAGTTAGCATACTCGATGCTTGCACCAAAGATCTCAGTCATCCACGAGTATCGACGAAAGGCGCAAGGTGTTTCTGTACAGGAGATTCGCATGTCAGCTATAGATGTCTCAATAGCAGACATGATGGCGCACATCAGTGGCGTGTCGAAGTGGGCATCAGACAGAAACATCTCTCAAGCCCTCATGTGGCCGCTCTTTGCGCTGTCTATTGTTCTCCTGGACTCGAAGACAACACCGTCGGTTCCGGTAGTACTTCGTGTTCTGAACGGGGACTTTGATAATTCATGGGAGTTTATACATCTCACAGCCCGTCTACAGGCAGTCATGTATTCGTTACGAATCCTTCAACAGGTTGTTGCCTTAAATAAAGCTATTGAAGGACCGGACCAGACAAGCATGAAAGATATCAACCTGCAATTGGGCAAGGAGTTGTCGAGTCTTCCGTCTATCTCGGATACGTTCACCGTGCCCGGTCAGCCGAGAAAGATCTTGGCACAACACGAGAACCTTAAGAACATGGTTGAAGAGATTTACAAAGCCTCGGGTGTAGAGGCACCAGTGGATCATGCGTCAAACAAGAAGAAGAAGAAGCAATCGAGGGAAGCGGAGAGGAAGAAGAAAAAGCAGGAACAACGCCAAGCTCGACCTCAAACTTCGAATGTCTTTGCTATGCTTGATAGCTAGACCTGATAGATAACACTCAAAGGTGGGCAGATAAGACAGTTCTGCACGTACTGGGAGTGCGCCATTGGCCTAATGAATTCCATATCCGGACGGATGCACAGGACTGGCAAATCTCCAAAGGCTTGAAGCCTTTCTCGCCCCTAAGCTGTGCCTTCTCGTGTGCTCTGAGCTTCTTTGAAATGAGGACAGTGAGTCTAACTATGATGAGCTCAGCCCCTGAAAGAAACCTGGCACCGTGGTCGATGTTGCTCGGAGTCTCTTTCTTGTAGCTACACTCTTCTCTGGTTCCAACGCGAAGTTCGTGTTTGCTTTCTCCTTCGCAACGGCACTTCTCTTCTTCTTGACGTCTGCTGACACCGCGCTTTTCATCGATGCCGATCGCGCAGGAGCTGCTTTTCCTCGAGCTTGTCTTCTTTGTGCAATGATCACCGCCTTCTCATCAGGTGCTGTTACCGCGCTCTCTGCAAGCATAGTCTGGAATACTTGGGCGCTTCCAGCATTTTCGAAGGGTGTGTTGATGTCAATGTCGGTTTCGAGGAATAGGATGTCCTCCTCATCGTTCTGTGGATCTCGCTATTCGTTGACCAGAGGGGGGTTCTCAAGGACTGCAGACGGTATCCTCTTCGCTGGCTTTGCGGTGGTCACTCTGCCTATATACACGAACCTCACTAGATGAGGTACCTTTTCATTTCAAGTCACTTGTCTCCTACTAACCTGCACGAGTCGTGGACCCGGACTGCTGGATCACATTCGGCTTTGTCGATTGAGCTGCATGACTGTCGAGTGCCATCGAAGCTATCTGCACAAGTGCTTTCTTCAGATACTCCAAGCTTCAGGCATCTGTTGACCAGTCGATCACCGCGTCGTTACCGATGGACTGTAGTAGCTTCGTTCGTGCCTCCTTTCGATTTCGGTCAGCGGACAGCACGATCAGTGCTGCCATGTAATCTTGTGCCATTCTGAAACGTGGAACTATGATCTGGAAAATGGGAGGGGGGGGGGGGGGCGGGGGGCGTGAGAGTGTTTGAGTTCAGGGATGCGCCAAATTGAGACAATGGCAAACGCTTACCCAGGGCGCCTTCACATACAATTGAATTGTACAATACTGTTATCGAACAATATCAACTGCCAATTTTTTTTCAATGTCTCATTGTTATCTGTCCAGCTTGGAGCGGGCAATGCAGACTATAGGCCATTCAATAAGACGAAGTTCCCTGTCACTTTCACTTCGAGCGGGAGACTGTATGCTCACGGCAGCCTGAAGATGCCAAAAGGACGTGCAAAACTCACGAATACTTCCTGAAGTCGTCTCGCTCCTCGTCTTGCATCATACTCAGCCTCTCTACTATGTGCCTCAAGTACTTTGTTGGGCATTCCACGTGTGATCACCACGAATACCTTGGCAGCCATCACTGCTCTCTCCGACCCTGCGATCTCGACACACAGCACTTCCACTACATTAACGACGACTTTCCAGTCCCTTGGCCAAAAAAGCTCACAGCAGAACGAGGCCCACTGGCATGCAAAATCTGCGCCTCCGAGCAATGTGACGAGCTGGATCCAGACAAGGCGCCTGTACAATCGTATGCGCCAACGAACAATTTCCAGGTCAAGGAAATTCGACCTACAGGTCATGCTCTACCTGTTTCCGTCATAAGAGTTGAGGAAGACGACATGACCACAGAATCTTCGACAGGGGGTGACGATAGTGACGACAGCTTTGACTACGACTACAAGAGTTTGAGTGACGCCGACGATACAGAGTGGGACACACCTAGAACTGGTTTTGACGCGGAGCACGATGAAATGTCGGCGCAAAGACACCAAGAACACCTTCAAACCCAGTTCAGAGACGTACCCATCTATCCTATGCACCAGCAGCAATACTTTTCGTTTGTACCACCTGGGCTGATGCCAGAAGCCTGGGCGATGAGGAGCTACCTCCACTACCCAATGCCGCACATGGGGTATCTTGCTCCCCCTACGATGCTCGCAATGCCGCCATGGTACGGAGGTATGGCATCTCTTTCTTCTCTACCAACACAGCCAGCTTCGACACGTCCTGACGACTCCTCACCGCAGCTCTTGCCAGTATCCACAACCCCCAAAAATGTAGCTATTCCTGCCGCCGTTCCCGATTGTCCTGCAATGTCGCCGCCTACACCACCTATGCACCTGCCTCACCCTACTCCGCCTTTCGTCGTTGGTAGTATCACAGATGCATATCTGAGAATGGAGGCAGTGAAGAGGAGACACATGCGCGAGCGTGTAAGGCGCCAGAGGTCTTCGCTACGAGATGCTCTTCCGGCTAGGAAAATGGCACTCACGGACTTCGTGGTCAAGAGGAGGAATCAGAGGGATCACCACAAGGAATCCGAAGAGTCGGGAGCGAATGCATGGTCGAGCCTTCCTTTCGCAGGCGAAGAGTCGGACACTGGGTGCGACGCGGAAGAATACGCAGGGGTGGGAGGAAGCGAGAAAGTGACAATTCATTTCTCTCGCCGTAAGGTGTTTTTGATTTAGACGAATAGAAGGTGCTGCTTTAGTGTCACCATCGCATACAGTCGACCCGTGATAAGCCGCAACGTCCCATCGTGATGATGTTCACTCTTTGAACAGCCGCGAGGAATCGTTGAAATGCATTGGATCTGCGTCTAGGAAGTCAAGAGGAATACAGAGCCAGAAGATTGGCTTGAGCTCCTCGCTGCTAATGCGCACTTTGTCCATCAGAATCTCGGTCTCCCAAGCAAAGAGGATTTCTTGCGTGATTCAAGCACACGACCAACACAGCTCGTTCGTGGGAGATTTCCAGTCTTCTACATTTTCATTTCCATTGCTTCTTACACTCTGTTGCCACGCTCCAGCATTGACTGCAGGCGAAAGATCTGGCAAACTCTCGACGAAGCGGACGGAACGCGTGTAAGATCCACCGGTACATCTCCAAAGACTCGATGATATTTAGTAGCGAGGGTAGAACCGAGACCCGGATTGCCGCCGTCAATGAAGCTACGTATGACTGCAGTGTCGTCGAATAGACTAAGCCCTCCATGACCCTGCGTCGTGAATGGACTGATCACGGTGAATTAATCGATCTGTAAACAGCCGCCCTGCGCTTATTTCGACCGATCGTCTTTTATGTGTGTCCGTGGATTCGCTGTTTGAAGGATCGTAGGAATGGTCGATGATCGGTCAAGACGTTGGTTGTGGATGGACTCCTAACGTTGAGCGAGAAACCGTCGTTGATTATCAACAGCAGAAGTAGAATATGAAATGGGAGTACCGTAAGTAAACCATGATCCCCGTAAAGCGGTCTTATCAGCTCTTATAGTAGTATTTAGCTGTTGCACCATTGAATGGCTGAGCGCAATTCGGCTTGCAGCTCATGTATCGGCAGTGCTTCAACGCCAAGCATCATCTACCGAACTCAATGTCGCCTCTGCTCGACTGTTGAGCGCAATTCTTGTGAGGAGTGGCTTTGGGAGTGTTTCGACACGCGTGCGTGAAGTGACAGCACGCGACTCGGCTCAACCTGCCCTCGAGAACGGTGACGTCTTTGTCGGCAAGAGCATCAACAAACGCCGTCCAAGCAACCGCGGTCCAACACGGCTTGCCTGTCGAGTCGTCTTCACCCCCAATAACCTTCTGCTTTGTGTGTCTAGACCTTTTGCCTCCTCTCCGATCCCCTACCCCAAGTCGCACCACCTCGCCCGCTCCACCATGGCGTCTCTTCCCCAGCAGCGGCCTGCGTCGCAGCGCAGAGCATCCCCGCCAGCCGAAGCGTCTTCGTCGCAACAAGAAGACGTGACGCGCAGCAGCAGTTTCTCCGCCGCTTCAGTCGACTCGCAAACTCTTTTGCTTAATTCTCCAAAAGTGCACGCCGACGAGAAGCAGACCGAGGCACCGCAACAAAGCGCCACGACCGCGCCGCAGCAGGAAGATGAGGAGCCGCGCAGGTGCTGGATTTGCTTCAACGACGAAACCGAGGACGATGCCACGACTTCGGAGTGGAGAAGCCCGTGCACATGCTCGCTGGTTGCGCACGAGAAATGTTTGCTGGACTGGATAGCCGATATGGAGGTGAGGAAGCTTCTTACTGCCTTACACGACGACTAATTATGGCAGGCACCAACAGCAGGACGCAGAGCAGGGCGCAAGACAGGCAAGATCCTATGTCCGCAGTGCAAGTCGGAGATCCGGGTCGAGCGACCGCGCAGCGTCATCGTGGACTCGGTGCGCGTGGTCGAGAAGCTGGCTGGTACCTTGTTGTTGCCTGGGTTTGCCTTTGTGACTGGTACAGCGCTGTACTCGACACTGACACTAGCGGGTACACAAACGATATATGCTATATTCGGAATACAGGATGCTGTGCAGATATTGCAGCCGCTGTATCAGGCGCCGACAGACTTACCGTCATCGCTGGCGATACGGCTCGTCGATCACCTGCGGCATCATTGGAGACTGGACATTGGCTTGCCTCTCATACCTGCTATCCTTGTCGCAAGCAGGACCACCCTTGCCGACTCGTTTCTCCCGTTCCTTCCTCTCATCTTCTTCGTCAGCTCAGGTCAGCCCGGCGACGAGATGCTGCAACTGCAGTGGCCCCCGAGTGCTGCTTTCTCATTCGCTGCTCTACCCTACCTGCGCGGCTTCTACAACGCATATTATGACCGTGTTTGGGCACCACGAGAACAGCGATGGTTGAAGGAGATACAACCTCGGGCTGGCACAGAAGACGCTGCGCCGGAAGGGGGCTTGGAGTTCCAGTTCGGCGAGGTACACGATCATGATCATGATCATGATCACGATCACGACCATCATCACCACCACGATCACGACCACGACGTGGATGAAGTACTGGAGGTGGAAGTAGACTTCGACATTTTCGGTGACTGGAATAATGGCGCTGCTCACAACCACGACCACGACGTCGTGGAGCCAGCACAGCCCATCGAAGCCGCACACCCTCTCAACGCACCACCACTCGACAATGATGCACAGGAACATGATGTTCCCGTACAAGAAGCAGCACCCGCACCGGACGTACCCGCTCAGCCCCGACGCCAGCGCGTCCGCCCCCGACGTAATATCGCATTATCCACGACTTCGCTTGCAGACACCATCCTCGGCGCTCTGATCTTTCCCTCAATAGCCGCTGCTATGGGTGAGCTGCTCCGCATCTCATTGCCCTTATCCTGGGTGACACCGCCGAAGGGTGTGATGAAGACGTCTTGGCTTGGTGGGTGGTTGGGCGCAGGTGCGATGCAGGGCGGCAAGGGCAGGCCAACTGGCTTCTTACAGACGAGATGGGGACGGAGCTTGGTGGGCGGATGCTTATTTGTGGGGATCAAGGATGCAGTGATGCTCTACGTACGTTGGAAGATGGCGCAGAACCATAGGCGAAGGAAGGTGTTGGATCACGATGAGAGAAAAAGGACGACTGCACGCGGCTGAGAGAAAAGCAACCGCAAACTTCTACTCAGAAAATGATCCATCTCTACCCTCACACATCATTTGTCGCTTCCTGACCAAAGGTTGTTCTTGTGTACACCGAGTATTGGTCCGTTCCTAGCGTTCTGCAAGACGAGAAGCAGGTGAATCTCAAAAGAGTACCAGGTACGCCCTTTCCCACAGACCACGTCAGACTGATAATATGGCCTCCTGTAGCTGTCGCTCCGTACGCAATACACTTCTAGTAGCAAAAGAACTGGGCATCTGCGTTTCTCGAAATAGTAATGATCAAAGCGCTCAAGGCAAAGACCATACACGTCGAACTGCCTAGCCTGCGATCATGGATGTGTGCACCAAGCTCAGCGACAGGCTAGAATCGCGCAAGACATAGCCCGAGAAGCTGCGGCAGCCTTGCAGGAGGCAGCTGTCTTGCAGGAGGCAGCTGTCACGCAGGGCACGCAATCCGCACAGTCCGCGAAGCAATGGAGACATGGAGCCAGAAGACATTCGAATCTGTATAGAACGATCGCTTATCCGAAACGATTGCACGCTCGTTTCTGGTCATTGTTACAAGCGCCGCAAGCGAACTTGGCTTACCATTGAAGGACTGGGTGTGATAATGTGGGCGGCCTCACTCAGCCTTGTGCTCGATAGATTCCATCGTTACACTAGTGTACGCTTTTACTCTTAAAAGAATGTTGAATAAAGCACTGGCCTTATCATACGTACATACTTCGCTGCAGATGCTTCTGGAAAGCAACTGCGGCACGGTTCAGGAGAATATGTGTATGTGCCGCAACTTGATTTGTGGTATACCTGATTGGAAAGATCGTAGCAGTCTCTCTCTACGGTAACTCTCTCATTGGACGGGGAGGTAATGTCGTTGCCGTTTCGGAAATTTGAGAGGAGGACTCTCCTCGCGTGCATCAGAAGGGTGATGGTGATATCGATGTTGTGCCACAACTCAGAAAATAATCATCGCTTAATTGGCAAATGTAGCAGCGTCGTCCTACCGTAGTCTTCCAATTGGATGGGGAGGTTCCGTAGCTGCTGTGCTCAGGTACTGAGATGCAGGTAGGACGCAACCCCTTGCACGCCATGACTGCGCCGCATATACATTGGCCGGGCCGCTCCTTTTTCGCATCATTTTGCATATCACGTGTACACGCGACGGTTTTTACGTGTCTCAGCCTGATGCTGTGACTTTCCTTATAATATCCCTTCACAAGTTGTCTATGTTTCCCAGTTTCGTATCATATTCCTAGTTTGCACATGCTGAAGCATTGTGACAGATATCTGGACAGGGACATATGTGTTGGGAACACAACGTATTGGGGCAGGACCAAGCCGAGTAAGTGGAAGTTAGCAGGCGGCAACAAGGAGAAGACTTGTGATACCTGCTTCAGGGCGGGACGGTTCTGTGCGAGGATAGTCAAGGTGAGGGATGAGGTCAAATTGGGAATTTTTCCGGCGGTGCATGATGGAAAGACGGCAGTGGACTGGCGGAAAATACGTCATTGGGTTGGGAGAAGAATTGACCCCAAGGGTAAGGAGGTGGCTTAGAGGGAGAGGTCTTGATTCGAATAAGACATTGCATGGATATCTTCGACAAAGGGAATGCGTAGAAAAATGTGACATGGAGATACAACTGCCTGGTGCAGATATAGTAGCGGAATTTCTTTTCAACGATAGAATCACTCAAAGTCAATAGCGAGACAAAGGAAAGAGAGACAAGAATCTCGAGCCAAAGTGCAGACCCCATGGCCTCCCGACAGGTTCTTCTATCAAGGAAACATCTTCAATACCGGCTGTCTACTATACGTCAGCAAACACGCTTGAGAATGCAGAATATTCCGGACTCACGATCTACCCTTCGGGCTCGACGACTTGGGAAACAGCAATGCGAGCCCCTCCTGCCAATCCTTATCACCAACAACATCGATGACCGGCCTCCCCGTATCATCCTCAGCCTGCAAATCCACCGGCCCACCGAGGCTAATAAGCAGCCCCAAGATCTCCGTGTCGCTGTTCTCTACAGCCTGCAAGACTGCATTCCACCCGCGATGCATACGATTGATATCCGCACCACGACTCAACAACATCTGTATGACTTCCGTATCATGCCCATCGTAGCTCCTGAGCGCCTTGACAAGCGGCAAGTGCTCACCAGGCGCATTCGGATCTGCATTAGCCTCATCAAGCAAGAACCTGACAATGCTCTTATGGTGCTCGCGAATCGCCGTCGTAAGCGGCGAGAACACACCGCAGTTCTTGTCCTCGACGCTCACGCCTGCGCCGAGCAATAACTTGACGGATTCCAGTTGGCCTGCGTGCACGGCCATTTCCACGCACCCGCGGAAAGCGCGGGGATTGAGGCCGGGGAAGGCAAGGAGGCGCTTGAGCACGACGGGGTTCTTGACTGCCATGCACAGCGGCCAGTCTTGGCCGCGGACGGCTGGGTTGGCGCCGTGCTTGAGCAGCAGATCGACGAATTCGAGGTTGTTGTCGCGGATTGCTGTTGTGAGCGCTGTGGCGCCGCCTTCGGGACAGCGGTCGTTCGGGCTGACGCCTTGGTCGAGCAGGTAGATGAGAGCGTCTTTGTCTTTGTGGGCTACGGCGGTCTCGATGATGCCTTTAGGTGTGTGCAAATCTGCGCCTGCGGCGACGAGTTGGGGGAGAAAGTGCGTGCGTTTGTGAGTGATGCATTTGAAGGTTGGAAATTCGACGGCTTTGAGGTTGGGGTCGGCGCCGTGCTCGAGCAGGTATGTTACAATGTCGGCACTGTTGTCTCGGATGGCAGACGCCAGGGGCGTGTAGGAGTTGTCCTTGCGGACATTTGGTGAGACGCCCGCACCGATGAGAACCTTGACTGATTCTAACTTCTTGAGACTGGAAGCGACTTCCATGATGCCAGGTGTTCGCTTGTGATCAGCACCTCGAGCCAACAACAAGGCAAGCGCTTCTGGGTGATAGCAAGACGGCCACAGTGGGTGCTTTGGACATGGCAGGTTTGGATTCGCTCCATTGTCCAAAAGCACTGCCATGATATCTGTGCGCCCAGCCTGGATAGCTTTGAAGAAGGCCGTAGTACCGTCGTTGTCCTTGAGATTGGCGTCGGCGCCATTCTTGAGTAACACCTTGACACAATCTACGGATGCAGCTTGCGCAGCCGCAAAGAGTGGGCTGACACCATCGCCATCGGCGCCATTTGCATCTGCTCCGTATTGTATGAGGACGGATGTCGTGTCTGGGTCTCTGTTGTCAATAGCAATACGCAATAAGCCAGCTTGAGTGATACTGTCGAGTTTGACACCACTTCCCAGCAGTTGCTCAACAAGTCGATACTGCCCCTGTCTAACAGCCATAATCACTCCTTCCTTCCCACCGAGAGCTCGGAGGCTTCCTCCCGAATGATGAGTTGCTGTACTATGTGGCGCTGGTGATTCCGTCTGTCCGTGAGATATGAAGCTGTCATGTAGGTACCGCTGGTCATGCACGCCAAAATGCCCACTGTGATCCCTGACTGGCATTCGCGCTGACCAAGCTGGCTCCTCGTAGGGTAGCTGATGGCTGTGACTGTGGCTATCTGGCGACCTCACAGAAGACGAATGTATGGTGTCTCGTACAGAACCGCCTGAGTGTACACTGGGAGCTCTCCGTTCTTTGTGCAAGTAAACTATGTCTGGAGACATTCGAATCTCCTCGTGCTGCAGATTGATGTCGCTCAATGTAGGTCGCATTCCGTTTGCACTGGCTAGGTCGCTTGCTGTGGGTCGAAGATCACTAAGAGATGGTCTGCTCGTCAAGCGCGGAGATGGAAGGAGAGCTGGCTGGTCGTAGTCACTCTTCAATAGTGGTAGCGGGCGATGTGTCAGAGAGGGAGGTGTGGTGCGAGCCGCTGCGGTTGGTTGTGTTGGATTGAGACGTGCGAGAGCAGCGATCAGGCCAGCATATCCAATGGCCATTGTCTCATCAGCATGATCGTCCCCTATCGTCCATCGAAAGATTGCGGCGCTCATCTTGAGTGATTCGCTGCTCTTGAGGAGCGACATACGGACTTTGTCGACTTCAGAGTCGGCAAACATCATACGCATGCGCTTCCCCAAACCACCTTTTCCGTTGCCGTTGTCGATAAACCTCGAAACCATCTGGCCCAAGACAACGAATTCGTCGTATACATGGCGAAACCGAGTATCCAGCTCCTGTGTGATCTCGGCCGGATATGTCTTGCGCGTCTTGAAGGACTCATTGATACCTGCTTCGATCGACCAGACTATGCGTGCCAAGTCGAGAAATGCTGTTGCCAAAGAAAAGAATCCGTGTACTGGTTCCTTTGATGAGCTTAGATACTCCAGCATACGTATAGAAACCGTATTTCCCTGCGTGTCGACGCGTTTGCACAGGTCGATGGTTGTTTCCTTCCGTGTGGGCGCCATGTCCGCCAAGTTATTCCAAGGTTGGGTTTGATAGGAAAAACAAGAAAGTGATGAAGCGAGCTGAATGTATTAATCCAGAGGTGGGCGGCTTTTGTTTATGCCCGCGCTTTTCGTTCTTTATGCTGTCTACTGTTGCTAGACAAGGGCACTTGGAGCTAGGAGACCAGATGCTTGCAATGGTATCATGGCGCTAGAAAGTTTATTGACGGGGAACATATTAAGAACTTCCAGCGAATCATACCCCTCCAGGGCTTCTGGCGGCTGATTCAGGCTCGTCCCAGATTTCAGCAGAATGACAGCCAGGTCAGCCATCACAGACATGGTCTATCGGCACGAGCCTGGCCATTATACGAGCATGCGGCGTCGCGTGGTCGCCGAACGCATCATCTAGCCATACCGATCGTAGCGCTGTGCGATCTAGGCCAAAGTGGCACGATATTGCACGACGAACTTCATAGCATCTTCTAGAAGCTAATTGCTGCAAGCTCCGGCGACAAAGTTTGCAAACTCGCAATCTCCTGTCGACGCCAGTTACGCGGCTACAAAAGCCAGATTGAGGTTGTGCATGCTTCCTCGTTTTGTTAGTGAATGGCGATAGGTGAGAGGAAAAGGAGTCTCTGTCAAAGCCCCAGTTCCGGCCCACTAAGACAAGCAAACCAAAAGGTATCACGACTCACTCTGATAGTGAGTCAAGGCCGGAACAGTACTGTATGAACAGTATGATCAGCCATGCATGCTCAGCCTCATGCCGGGCCTGACAGTCTCGTAATCATGGGGAATCTTTTAGAAATCCTTAACGTGGCCCCTGATAGCTCGTGAGGTGCACCCTAGTAGCCTCATTAGGCTAGCGTATATGCAGCTAAGGCGCGCTAAAACAAGTCTTAATGTAGGCCTACAAAAACAAAATCCAAATTGTCTTACACAGAATTCGAATCATCTCCAGGCCTGCAGCTTCCTACTTACTGGCTCCTAAGACCCAAGTATGTAGTTACAGGCTAAATCTGGCCTAGGAATGCATTTAGCAGTCTTCTCTAGAGTGTGCAGCCTCTCTGTAGATAGCTGTAGGCCTCAGAGGAGATGCTTCGAATTTTGTTTTGAGTTTTGGGTCAAGGAAGAGGAAGGCTGTGTTGGGGGCAGAGAGTGCTCGCTAGGATAGAGGGGAAGAGGGCTCGCTTAGAGACAATGCGTGCCTTGAGCGGAGTGGCTGATAGCGGCAAAGTGCGATGTACTAGTACCAGCTTGATGGCCGCTTGGGAGTCACAATGACACTGAGGAGCATGATGGCACAAGTATATCAGGTTTATGCCTGACATACCTGATATGTTGATCTCGTCGCTGATCCTCCGCAGCATGCCATACCACCACAACCTTGTCTACTAGTAGAATCGAAATGTAGAAGGCTTCACCACCGAACAATTATCAAACAACGACCCTACAACGCACTCTTCACTCGAGCTCGTACACCCGCTCTACGCCTTCTTCCCTAACTCCGTCAAAAGACCCGCCAACCCCTCAACAACAACCTGATGATCATCCCACTGCTTCAACCCACTAACAACCACAACCGCAACCGGGCCCTCCACATTCTCCACAAACACCGGCACCCCACCCCCATGAATCGCATACTCCCTCGCCGACTCCCCCAGCCCAAGCTTCTTCGCGAACTTCTCCTCGTCGCCCTCGAACTTATTATGCAACAGCCACGAACTGGTCTGCCAACGTATCACCGCGTTTCTCTTCCGCGCAACCCAGAAGTCGTTGTCGAGTGCTGTCCCGGCGTGCGTGACGGAGTGGAATAGCACGTGTGGCGGGGTGCTGATGGTGGAGATGTGGATTACGGATGGAGCGGAGAAGGAGAGGAGACGGGTGCGCAGTGCGCAGCCGAGTTGGAAGGCGATGGTTGCGTTCCAGCGTGGGAGGATGGATGCGCGTTCTTGCTTTTGGATTTCTTCGATGGATCGGGGTGCTTCGCCTAGGGGTTTGAATGGGGGGATGAGGATGTCGTCTGTTGCCATTTTGGTGGTAGTTGTCGGGTTTTGGGATGTTGAGGGTTTAAGAATGGGATTACGAGGGCTTTTTATAAAGGTGGTGGTGCGATGCACGTGTTTCTCCGCAGTTTACAGAGCTTGTGGTTGAAGGACCCACAGAAGCTGCGACTGCTATAATTGCCGTTTTGGGACGCATGTTTGGGGAAAGGCCCGAAATGCCGACACCACTTTCTATGTTCTTGCTCAACGTTCCCTCCTCGATGCGTCGTCGCCACATGGCAGTCCTCTAATCATTGATACTTCTTGTGCACTTTGTAACGTCACAGTAGTACTTGCGTCGTCTTCAGGGGATGCGGAGATGCTTTGCGGTGTTCGACCCTGCTACCTGAGGTAACAACAGCATTACAACATCGACGACGACGATGCGAATGGCCAGCACAGTCGTTAATCAAGATAATCCAAGGGCCTGATATCTCATCCACGCAGTCAAGGTTGCAGCAGTCAAACGACCCAAAGCTCCAGCCCGGTCGAAGGTCCATGATGCTTCGCTCGCATGGTGCCATACCATAGATCTGCTGGGATTCTTAGGAGCGAGCAATGTGTGTGTGTGTGTGTGTGTGTTGACTTGGTTGGGGAGGTGGTGCGCTGCGAGGAGGGGAGGGATGGGATGATGGGTGTGGAAGAAAAAGAAGAAGAAGATAGTTCACAGTTCCGCTAGACGTACCCAACCCGCCAAAGAACGAATATGCAATATACAAAAACACACAAAAGTCTCGCCCAAAAAACGCCATACTATGCAACCCAAGCCCCTCACACACCTACCCCCCACCCAACACATCGCCCGCCCTCTCCAAATACGCCGCCGTCTTCCTAATCTCCTCCCTCGCCCTCTCCCAATCCAACTTCTCAATCGCGTCCCTGGCAAAAGGGAAAACGCTGCTTTCGTGCGCGTTGCGCGTGGAGGGGGCGAAGAGGATGTGTTTGAATTGTTCGCGGTTGGGTAGCTGTTGGAAAGAATTAGCATTACGTCGCACAGAGAGAAAAAAAAAGGGGGGGGGGAAGAAAAAAAAACGTACACCTCTAACCGCTGTATCCTCCTTACCAACCGGCAGATCAAGCAGCAGCGTCTCAAACTGCCCCATCTTCGCATTATGCCCCACCCTCTGCATCGTCACGCCCGCCGTCTCAAACCCGCCCGTGGCATAAACCTGATTGTACCAACTCGTCTCCCACTTGTGAAACTCCTCCGCCTTCCCCTTCAACTTGCTGAGACTATCCACCAGCGGTGCGAATATCTCAATGTCGAACTCGCCCCCCGCTTTCTCCGTGTCGTCGAGCAGCCGCTGGCCTTCGGACTGCAGGTGGGCTGCGTAGTTTGTGATGCGCAGGGGCACAATGGGTTCCTGGGCGAGTTCGAGGATGAGCAGGATGAGGAGTTGGGCGTGGAGGTGGTGGTAGAGAAAGCCCGGGTCGATGTGTTGGGCGAGCCAGGCGAAGGTTTCGTAGCAGCTGGCGGACATGGGGTTGCGGGGGGAGTCTTTTGGGGCGAAGCCGAAGTCGAGGGAAGATGTGCCGGCGATGAATTGGAAGGGTGCGGAGTCGTGGGTGGCGGATGGGTTGGTGATGTGGGAGCCGCGGAGTTCCCAGGTTTCTTTGAGGGTTTTGTTGTCCATGTGTGGGTCGGTGAGGCGGTCGAGGACGCGGTGCCAGGCGTGGGTAAAGAGCGGGGAGCCGCTGGCCCAGAGCTTGTCGCCGGTGATGGCGGCGTCGATGTTGATGTACGCGAGGGCGTTTTCGCGGAGGGCGTCGACGTTGGCTTCGACGTGCTCGGTGGAGCCGGCGTGGTTGTATTCGCCGGCGTCCCAGGAGGCGAATTGGATGGTGCGCATGGGACGCCAGCCCTGGGCGCGCAGGTCGCCCAGGACGCGCGCGACTTCGAGCATGATGGCGGTGCCTGATCCTGGGTCTGCGCTGCCGAAGCAGAAGGAGTCGCGGTGGTTGCCGATGATGATCTTGTGGGTTGTGTCTTCGAGGCCGCGGATGGAGCCAAAGACGTTGGTGATGCGCTGCTGCTCGACTTCATCCTGCTCGTTGGAGAGCTTGACTCGGGGCGACTTGTCGGGGTGGCCAGAGAACCACTTGTCGCCTACATCAGGGACTGCGCCTGTCCAGTCGTCTGGCAGCGCCTCGCCGATGCCGTGGAGAGACTTGAGCAGCTTTTGCGCGTCTTTCCACGACAGAGGCAAGCTCGGGATCTTGGGCAGACCAGGATTCTTATCCTTGGGCATGCGGTCCTGCTTCTTGGAGCTCGGCTTGCCTGGTGTGAGGGGGTCACCGAGGATCATGTTGGACAGGGCGACTGAACCACGTTGCACACTTGTGTCAGGTCGCCACATGCCGTCTGGCCATGTCTTGCCCTTTTTGAAACCGTCCTCGGCGGGGTCTGAGTAGACGAGTACACCAACGACGCCGGCATCCTGCGCTGATTTGATCTTCATGGCCAAGTCCGGCTGTGTCCCGTAGTCCCGACACAGCACCACAGCGCCCTGAACGTCGACGCCGCTGTCCCACAGGCGCTTGAAGTCCTTTTTGTCGCAATAGTTGACGTAGATCAGCGGCCCCTGAACGGTTCCAGACGCAGACAGGGCGTGGAAAGCGGGTGTCTGAGCCCTCGGGGGGGTATATACCGACGGCTCGTCCAGGTTCGCCTTCCAGCCCTTGCCCTCGCCCTCGACAATCTCGACGCCGCGGCCGGCCTTCTGCGGGTAGTTCATGTACACCCAGTACTCGTCGTGGGTGTACGTGTCCATGTGGGCGTCCTTGAACTTGCCCTCGATCCACTGGCCCTGGACGTAGCTGCCCTCGGTGCCGGCCAAGTGGTCGAAGCTGGCGATGTACTCGAGGTTCTTCTCGATGCGCCAGGCCTCGATGTTCTTCTGGGCCTCGCGGCGCACCCACTCGGCGTTGAACTGGGCGCCGAAGCCGCCGCCGGCCATGGGCACGACCTCGCTCACGACCAGCAGGTAGACGAGCGAGACGATGACGATGAGGCCGCACAGACGCGCAATGACGCTCCAGCCCGGCTTGTACTCGTCCGGGACGGTGGGCAGGCGGTCGGTGAGGAAGGCAAAGGACGGGCGGAGGCGGCGCGGCCAGGCGAGGCGCGGCAGTTGCAGGCTCGAGAGGCTGCTGGTGATGCTGTAGAAGCGCTTGGAGAAGCGGCCGCGGGAGCGATTGCGGCGGGCGCGGGCGTCGTCGGCGGCCTCGGGGTCGAGCATGTCCATCTCCTCGAGGATCTGGCGGTGCTCGTCGTCGGCGCTGTCGCGCACGGGGCTGCCGAGCTCCGAGTCGCCATCGTCGACCGACTGCACGCTCGGCGGGTGGTAGTAGGCGTTGCGGCGCGAGGGCCCGCTGTTCTGTGTGTGGACATGGCCATCCGGCGCGAGCAGTCCCTGCCTTTCGGCGTCGTCGCTGACCTCGTTCGGCCCGCGGCGGGCAGTCGATGTGTGGCGCGAGCTGGTGGCTTCTTCGTAGGAGGGGATGGGAGGGTCTTCGGGTGGCTCGTACAAGTGAAGGGGCGGTTTCTCGTCGGGCATGGTGGCTGCGGCGGCGGCGATGGCGGCGGGAGTGCACGAGGAGGGAGGCGGAGCAGTGCTATCGGCCCAGCATGGTGGACTGGGCTGGGAACGCGGCAGCGGCCGGGAAGGGGAGGAATGCAGGCACGAAGGCGAGAAAGGACTGCGATAATTATGGCGTTGCGCGGACGGACGTCGAGGACTCGAGGGCGCTCACGGCTGGTCGTGTCCGACGAGTCCTATACGATGCGACGCGGCTGCTGGACCCTGGCTGAGGCTTGGGACCTGAAACTCGCTGCCGACACTGGACACGCGCTGCACCGCAGCCATTGCTTCAGCATTCAACACTCGACACTGGACACGAGCAAACACGGCTCGCTGCTAGCACTCGCACGCCAATCACAATGTCTCCTCGCACTCCCATCACAACCACCCTCACATCCCCCGCCCGCCCGTCACCTTGATCGTCTCGCCGTTCACATAACTAAACAACGGACTCGCCACCGCCAGCACCACGCTCGCCGCCTCCGTCGCCGTCCCCGGCCTCCTCAGCGGAATATCAGCATGCTCCTGCCCGCCCGTGGCCGCCTTTTGCTTCTGCGGGATCCCCAGCGCCACCTTCTCGCCCTGGCATCGTCAGTAAAAACACACGAGAAGCCATCCAGCACTCACATCAGCCAGCTGCACAAACGCGCCCTCCTCCTTGGCCGCCGTCAGCCTCGTCGCAATATGCCCAAACGCAACCGTGTTCGCGCGCACCCCAAAACTCGGTCCCCACCTACTCTCACATTAGCCCGCATCCCACTCACCTCAACAACAGACACTCAAAACTTACTCCTTTGCAATCGTCTTCGTCACCCCCGTAACCCCCGCCTTCGCAAGCGCATAGTTCACCTGCCCCGCATTCCCGTGCAATCCGCTCGTACTCGAGATGTTCACAATACACCGCGCCTCGCCGTCCCTGATGCGGAAGTACGGCGCCGCCGCGCGCACGATTTTGAAGGGCGCCGTCGCGTGCAGGTCGACAATGGTGTGCCATTGCTTGTCGGTCATTTTGTGGATCACCCCGTCCCACGTGTAGCCCGCGTTGTTGACGATGATGTGTATCTTGCCGTTGCCAAACGCCGCGCTTTTTTCAATGAGCGTCTTGATGTACGCATCGTCCAGCACGTCGCCTGTAACCGCAATGGCCTGCCCGCCGGACGCGGTAATCGCCGACACGACGGACTCGGCTTTTCCTGCGCGCCGTTAGACACCCCATATACTTTATACTTGGTCTAGGTAGGAACGCACGCGCATCCACATCAGCAACCACAACCCTCGCCCCCTCATTCGCAAACAACCGCGCACACTCCGCGCCAATACCTTGTCCCGAGCCAGTGATGATGGCGACCTGCCCCGCCAGCAGTCCGCGGGGGTAGTTGAGGTGGTTTGCAATCTGGGAGACTCGTTCCGAAGCAGACATTGTGATACAATGCGATTAGTGCTGGTGATGGCGGTAGGAGAATGCAACTGGACGCAGTGAACTCAATCAATCAGAAGAATATTATACCGTGTTGTGTGTTGTGTGTGGTGCTAAACTACGTATACATACACTCCCCTCGAGCTGGAGCTTAGATGCGGAGAACCGAGAGTCGCTGCGCCGAGGTTCACTTGTGTGCTATACCGTTTCCGGCCTAGGTGGGAGGTGCTGACTCGCTGCGACGACAGAGCAGCAGTAGGTACGACGCCGAGGCAGAGATTGTGGTTTTTCGCTTTGGTACTCATATTGCGTATCATGGCTTATGTGACTTGGTGAACGGGGTATAGTCGAGTAGTGAGGTATACATGCGCTTGTACTTAGAGCAGCTTAAGCCCTCCTCCGTTTGAGCAATTCAGTTGTTGGAACTGCCAAACAACGACACCTCATTTAAGACTGTACATTGGATTCTACAAAAAATGCCGCTGGAAAGTGCTCCATGCGCCTGCCATGCTTTTCCTCCACTTACTTCCTGCCCTTGCCCTTGGTCTTGCTCCGCGTCGACTTACTCGGCGGCGTCTCCTCCTTGACTTGCACAACCTCCACCTCCTGCAGCCCCTCCTCTTCTTCATCCTCATCTACATCCTCACCATCATCCTCCTCCTCCACATCCCGCACCATCTCCCTTGCCTTGGCCGTGCGCTCCTCACCCCAGCCCCGCACCAAACCAGCCACTTCCTCGTGCACCCTCTCCTTGCCATTCCACGCCTTGCACCCTCCACACCGCCACCTCCCAATATCCTCCAGCGTGCGCGCGCCGGGCGGAGCCTGTCCGTTTACGAGTCTGCACTCGCCGCAGATCAGGACGAGCCGGTTCTTGGGCTGCGTCTCGTCTTCGCCGAGGAGCGCGTCGAGGATGCGGTCGTACCAGTGGGATTGGGCGAATGAGGCGGACGAGAACTGGTTTGTTGCGTCGACGGGGCTGAAGGCGTTGGGTGCGAAGTCGGCGCTGGGTAAGAGGTCGGCGCTGGGGGATGGCGGGTTTGGAGGCGATGCGGGAACGGGCGGTGCGTGTTGTGGTGTCGCTGGGATCTGCGGCTGGGTTTGTGGGCGCTGGATGTTAGCTGTTGGCGGGGGCGCAATGCCTGTGCGTGGACCTTGTGGTTGCTGCGGCTTCTGCGGCTTCTGCGGCTTCTGCGGCTTCTTGTTGTCTGGCGTCGTTGGCGGCGTCTCCTGCTTGGGCGACGCTCCGTACTTTTCCAGCAACTGCTGCGTCGAGTTGTACTTGGTTGCTTCTTTCAGCCTGGTGATTGTGGCGTCGCGCTGCTTGTTGAGCTTGGCGATGTAGGCGTCGGTGTTGGAGATGCGGTAGTCGAAGTAGCTCGTGAGCGCGTAGCGGACGAGGTATATCCTACTAATATCAGCACAGCTCAAATATTACAAACACACAGACTCACACCACAGGACTGCCCGCAATGACCGACACCTCCACGACCCCCCAGTTCTGCCGGCCAGTGACCAGGATGAGCAGCAGCGCTGCTAGAATGTACGCAAACCCTGCGTACAGCGTCCACATGACCCGAGTGCGTCTCGACGTCTGCCGCCGCTTGTCATTGACGGCGGTTGCTCTGTTAATCTTGCCGGTGAGAGTTGAGAGTGCTTTCTCGAACGAGGCAGCATCTTCGCCCGCCTATTACTATCAGCATACACCTATCCCAGATTCATATTTAAAACTCACCCTCCAAGGCCACAGAGACACCATAATGCAGCAGCGAAGTGTACAATTCGCAGCCCAGGGCGGGGGCGTGTCGTGTTCAAAGCAGCCAGCAAGCCATTTGTCGCGTGGAGAGAGCTGCTGCGACGTCAGCGCACGCTAAGCCCTGGCGATCCATCATGCAGCCACAGCCCGAACTTCCGCCGTACTTTCTTTCCGCGCCTTCGCGATTCGCCGCCGTCTACTACGATCCAACCCATGACCCGCGAAATGGCCCTCGTAGCATACCGCAACCTGCTGCGCTCAGCGCGCATCGCATTCCACGGTACGCTGCTTCGCATGTTACTCTTCAATCGCAGCACACTTACGCCTCCGCCAGGAGACTTAAACGTCCTCTCCGCCGCGCGGATCGAGGTGCGCAGGAACTTCGAGAGCAACCGGCACCTGCAGACCGGCGGCGAGGAGTTCCAGAAGTCGATTGCGCATGCGAATGAAGTGGCGGAGTTTCTGAGGAAGAATGTTGTGCAGGGAGAGGCTACAGAGGGGGATAATTACAGTATGAGTTGAATGGCAGGGTGGACCAAGGCGTGAGTGTTGCTAACTGGGGCAGGAATTCGGATACACGAGCATACGGAGCGCGGCGATAACGAGGATATCAAGAAGAACAAGGGGAAGAGTAAGTTGGGGGGGACAAAGTGCTGCTCTGCGTAAACTTTTTTTGGTTCGCAATTGATACCCGTGTCGTCCATAACGCCGATCCAATGCTATGTATTATATGTTTAGTTGCCTGCCAGACTGGGATAGCTGGCTTCCGCATCGTCTGATGGCGGAGGTGCGAGAGCAAGGCTGTCCAGGTCGTTCTGCTTGGGTGCTTCGATTGCAGCCTGCGCCGCTGCTCGTCGCGCCGGACCCGCTGCTTGTCTCCCTTCCTTCGCATACTGCATCCTGATGTTCTGGTCCAGGCTGTCCAGCTGCTTCGGCTTGCCCCACGTAACCCGCAGGGGGCACCCTCTGATAACCACTTTGCCCTTTAGTGTCTCCGCTGCTGTCTCTGCATCCTTCCTCTTCACGTAGTTGACATAGGCACAGTGAGCTCGATGTGAGCAGACGAGTGACCGCAGCTGGCCGTACTGTGCGAAGTGGGTTCGCAGCTCGTGTTCAGGCAGGTCGTCCTCGACGCCAGTGACAAACAGGGACGCGACGTTCGGATCGGAGGGTGGCAGCCAGTCTTGCGGGTCGGGTTGTGCTGAAGGTCCGCCGGCGCGACCACCTCTCGCGGGCCTCATGCCTCCTCGCGCAGCGCTGGCGCCGCCTCTCGAATCGCGTGTCCTGATCGGTCCTCCTGTGTGCCCGTATGCAGAACCACCGCCCGTGCCTGGTGCAGGCAGAGCCTTCTGCCCGCCTTCCTCGGCCTCTGCTTCCAGGCGTCGCTGCTTCTTGTGGTATGGCTCACTCTGCGCCAGTCGCTTCAGCAGATCACGCGCCTTCTCGTCAGTCTTCTCGTATGCCTCCATAACGCCTCGTCCCTCTTCAATCTCCCTCTCGTGCTCCTGTGCGTAGTATTGGCGGTTGATGTCGCTCTGCGGCCCGGGCGCAACCATCTTGAGCGCTGCGTCGCGGACGACAAGGGGCAGACCGAAGGAAAGGTCCAGCATGCAGCACTGGCAGCAGTTTTTCAGACGCGCGCATGTGAGGCAGATGTTGGTGCGCTTCTGTCGCGCTGTGCGGTCGGCTTTCCAGCGGAAGATTGTGAAGGGTCGTGTGCAGATCTTGCATTCCTGGGGTATGTGAGTAAAGGCACAAGATGATGGCGAAAAGTAGTACTTACAGCGCCGTGGTCTTCCTTCAGCATCTGCACGTACGGGTTGTCTGGCAGACACTTCTCGCAGACAGACGGGAAGTCGGTCGTCTCCCATCCGCTGCGGTTCAGGTCGGTCTTGATCTGCGGCGGCATGGCAGTCGCGGTGAAGTGATCTGGGGGATATGCTCCTCAGGCGTATGCCAGGTACGGACGGGTGGGTCCTGCGCCGGTGCGACTATGTCGTGCCCTGTTGCGATGGAGGCAGATAGTATTCGAGGTCTGAGGCTGTCAACCACCGTATGGACGAATCGGCAGTGTTGCAGTACGCGAGTGGGGCGGCGCGGCTGCAGTGAAGGTGCTTCCGTGGGGAGAGTAATGACGGCGAAAGGCTCAAGCCTCAAGGAATGTTTAGCACATGTCGGGGTGGCACTCTAGCGCGGTCGTAGAGAGACGGCTGTGATTGGCTGCAGCGTCACGTTGCGGCGCGCCAGGGTGGCTTGGTACTAGGGTAATTTGATGCTACTCTCGGTGCAAAGTTAGGGGGGTAGGGATCTCCTCTACCGCTATTTCGCATAAGAAAC
The DNA here is from genome assembly GCA_016630955.3 of Didymella arachidicola. NCBI lineage: Eukaryota > Fungi > Ascomycota > Dothideomycetes > Pleosporales > Didymellaceae > Didymella > Didymella arachidicola. The sequence continues at coordinate 1,310,561 of CM049986.1, forward strand.
ACTGTCGTCCCGTTCTCCGGCTCTTCACTTGGTCAATTGACACTGCTTCAACACAGTACCTTCATTTCTATACCCCGTAGTTATTCTTGTCTCCCGCCACCATGTCTCCCATTGCGCTCGAACAGGAGGACCACAGCCGTGATGCTGCCTTCAACAAGGCCATGCACGGCACCTCTGCAAAGGCCCGCGGTGGCATGACCGCCATGCTGCAGAAGGACAAGGCTGCGCAGCAGGCTGCCGTGGACGAGTACTTCAAGCACTGGGACAACAAGGCCGCCGCCGACGAGACCGAGGAGACACGAAAGGTGCGCCGCGCGTGGCATCAAGTAGAGGTGACGGCGACTGACTTGCACAGGAACGACGAGACGAGTACGCCACCCTGACCAGGCACTACTACAACCTGGCGACCGACCTGTACGAGTATGGCTGGGGGCAGTCGTTCCACTTCGCCCGCTATGCGTACGGCGAGTCCTTCTACCGCGCCATTGCCCGCCACGAGCACTACCTCGCCCACAAGATGCAGCTCCAGGACAACATGCGTGTGCTGGACGTTGGCTGCGGTGTCGGTGGCCCTGCCCGTGAGATTGTCAAGTTCGCCGGCGTCAACGTCGTCGGCCTCAACAACAACGACTACCAGATTGAGCGTGCCACAGCCTACGCCGAGAAGGAGGGCCTGTCGGACAAGCTCAAGTTCACCAAGGGTGACTTTATGGTGTGTAACGCCACTGTATGTTTAGGTATGATGCTAACGACATGACCAGCAAATGTCCTTCCCTGACAACTCTTTCGACGCCGTCTACGCCATTGAGGCCACTGTCCACGCCCCCTCGCTCGAGGGCATTTACAGCGAGATCTTCCGTGTGCTGAAGCCCGGCGGTGTCTTCGGTGTCTACGAGTGGCTCATGACCGACAAGTACGACAACGACAACCCTCACCACCGCGAGATCCGTCTTGGAATCGAGATTGGTGACGGCATCTCCAACATGGAGAAGATCGAGGTCGCTCTTGCGGCTATGAAGTCTGCAGGCTTCGTCCTGGAGCACCACGAGGATCTGGCTGACCGTGACGACCCGTACCCCTGGTACTGGCCTCTGTCTGGTCAGCTCAAGTACATCAGCACCATTGGCGACATCCCCACCATCCTTCGTATGACCAAGCTCGGCCGTGGCATTATCCACAAGTTTGTCGGTGGTCTCGAGATGATCGGCCTGGCGCCCAAGGGCACCCAGAAGACAGCAGACAGCCTTGCGCTCGCTGCCGACTGCCTCGTCGCCGGTGGCAAGGAGAAGCTCTTCACACCCATGTACCTCATGGTCGGCCGCAAGCCCGCTGATGCGTAGGTGCATTGATTGATTGCATTCTTGCCGCATGTTGTTCTCTAGACCATTTTGCGTCGAGGCCTGTTTCGCCTCGACTTCGCTTCTACGAGCACCGTCTCCAGCTTTGTACCAAGCGTCGCAAAAGGCGCATTATATATGCATGTAATATCTATAGAGTCTAGGGGGGATAATGAGAACGCGATTTATGGCCATCACAGCAGTGTCCGAGACGGTGCCAAACGGATGTGTTTATGTTGAGAAAGCGGGCATGCAGCGGGATCAGCCAGGGTCCGACGCTAGTACTGTTTCAACGCAAGGCTGAGCGAGAGGTCGAGCAGCGACCAGAGACGTGCACTGGTTGAGGGGACGTGAGGGGACTTGAGGCCACGGACAATATGCGCGCAGTGTGTGCCCTGCAGCGCCGCCCGCACACTGCAGGCAATTGGTGCAAACCGCGGGCGAGGGATAGCACCGGGTGAAAATGGGAGCCAAGCGGTGGAGTGGACCCGTTGGTTGGGCTGCGCATGGGCCCTCCGAGAGCTCACCTCCGAGAATTCTCAACATTGTGAACAAGACCTCCCGCATCGCATCGCACCACGCCCCAAGCCCTACAGCACGCATCGGCCCCCTCTCTCCGCCCTCACTCTCCCACACCCCGAGAGCATCACACAATGGCCGCCTCCAGGATGACCCGCCCGGCCGCCCGCCTGCTCGCCGCGTCGCGGCCGGCCTTTCGTCCTGCGTTCCGCGCCGCCGCCGTCACGCCGTCGATTGCGCGGAGAGGATACGCCTCGGGCCAGAAGGAGATGACAGTGCGCGAGGCGCTGAACGAGGCCATGGCCGAGGAGATGGAGCGCAACGACAAGGTCTTTGTGCTGGGAGAGGAGGTCGCGCAGTACAACGGAGCGTACGTGCCCCCGGGCTGCCACACCGCCCGCCCCCATTGGGTCCACATCCTGCGATAGGAGAGAAAGGCGATGGAGCATCACGGCGGCGCCCTTCTGCTGCTATTGCTGCTGCTGCTGCTGCTGCTGCTGCCGCCGCCGCCGCCGCTGGAGCTATCGCAGGCTGCCTGGGCTGTGTCACATCGCGAGCACGGAGCTGACAGCTGCAGGTACAAGGTCACCAAGGGCCTCCTCGACCGCTTCGGCGAGAAGAGGGTCATCGACTCGCCCATCACCGAGTCTGGCTTCGCCGGTCTGACCGTCGGTGCCGCGCTCGCTGGCCTGCACCCCATTGTGAGTAGCCCTCGCGCCCTGATGCTGCGCCCCCAGCGCTGACCCGCCCCTAGTGCGAGTTCATGACCTTCAACTTCGCCATGCAGGCCATTGACCAGATCATCAACTCGGCCGCGAAGACACACTACATGTCCGGCGGTATCCAGCCCTGCAACATCACCTTCCGTGGCCCCAACGGCTTCGCCTCCGGTGTCGCTGCCCAGCACTCCCAGGACTACTCTGCCTGGTACGGCAGCATCCCCGGCCTCAAGGTCGTCGCCCCCTACAGCGCCGAGGACGCCAAGGGTCTGCTGAAGGCTGCCATCCGCGACCCCAACCCCGTCGTTGTCCTCGAGAACGAGTGCGTCTCATAAGTCTACGTAGCTAGGCGGCTGCTGACAAGACACAGGCTTCTCTACGGTCTCTCCTTCCCCATGAGCGAGGAGGCCCAAAAGGACGACTTCGTCATCCCCGTAAGCACCACAACCCCCCAGCCCACCCATCCAACACACTAACAACCCCCAGTTCGGCAAAGCCAAGATCGAGCGCCCCGGCAAGGACCTCACCATCGTCACCCTCTCGCGCTGTGTCGGCCAATCCCTCGTCGCCGCCGAGCAGCTCAAGACCAAATACGGCATCGAAGCCGAAGTCATCAACCTGCGCTCCATCAAGCCCCTCGACATCGAAGCCATTGTCAAGTCCGTCAAGAAAACAGGCCACATGCTGTGCGTCGAGTCCGGCTTCCCCAGCTTCGGCGTCGCATCTGAGATCATGGCGCTCACCTGCGAGTACGCCTTCGACTACCTCGAGGCGCCCCCCGCTCGCGTCACTGGCGCTGAGGTCCCCACGCCCTACGCCCAGAAACTCGAGGAGCTGTCGTTCCCCCAGGAGGATACGATTGTTAACTACGCTGCTAAGCTGCTCCGCGTCGCATAAGCGAATCGGAGTGAGCTTGCAGCGGCGCAGGGGGCGAGCAGCAGGAGGAGCGTGCCGCAACGCAAGCCCAGCGAGGTAGCATGGATATGTGCGGAGCGTGGAGGCGATGTGACGAGGCTGAACATGTACGAACAGGCGAGGAGCGAGTTTACCCAGCTGATCTGATGCGGCTGAGCTAGTACACGTCGGAAGCATTCTCAAATCTGCATGTACAAGTATCTATTTGCATTTTTTTCTTTCTAACGGCTGCGCTTTTGGAAGGCCGTGCCGGTGCTTGATGTCTATGCTGACGTCACGCAGCTGGCTTCTCCGCGGCCCCTTCTTTGCGCGTCAAGAAGCATGATAGTGCAGCGTGACAATGCCGGATGTAGGCTTCCGCGTGTGTTGGACGCCCACATGCCGCGCCCAACAACACGGAGTGCGATCAAGCGGAACGCCATATTGATTACGTCTGCAGTAACCACACAGTCCCCAATGACACGACATTGACTATCCCACTGCCACTTGTCAACCTACGCAAAAGAACCACTATCCCTCAGACCTTGAACCACGCACTTAGTCCTGCGGTGAGCGAAACCACACACGCCATCTCCACACGCCCACATGGCTGCCACGCGGCGCCAAACGCCTAGCACATTGTCCCTGAACTCAAGCCGCAGCGCCCTCGGGCATGGCATGCCAGGCTACCTGATCTAGAGCAAGCCTCGTGTTAGAAGGCGGAGTCGTTCAAAAGCGCTCCTCGTTGCTTTTGGGTATATTTGCTGATTTCGAGTCCCTTGGTGACGGACCTGTGGGTTCTGTGTGGCTGCCGCGCAGATTCGACGAGCTGAGTGTGCTGGGCGATGCAGAAGCTGCCGTTGGCTGTGGGTAGCGAGTTTGAAAGGCAGCGCGTGGAGAACGATGAGGGGCTGGATGTGCAGATGTGCTTTGGGCTGCCACGCGGATTTGCACATGCAGCTGTGCTTGGGGCTGCCACGAGGACTCGAAGTGCTAATAGTTTAGCGTCTACTAGCAAGAGTGCTCAAACGGCTGCGAGCAAGGGGAAGTTATTGGTTGGTGGTGTGGTGTAATAGGTTATGGTTGATTCTGGGGCATTGTCGGAACCGGAAGGGGGTACTGTTGTGGAATGACTGACATGAGAAATAAGATGCCAAATCATTGCCAACAGGACAACATTGGTGAACGACGCCGATAGTCTGTATGAAGTGACACGGCACGTGAAAGCTCACCGCGAAGAGCGGTTTGCGAGATGCTTAACCGAATCTATCAGGCATAGGAAATAAGAGCGTACGGCGTAGCCGCGCCATACTCTGTGCTGTGTAATCCATGTCACACACTGTGAGGCTGTATTTAGCGTCCTGGGCCAGCACTAATGTCGCGTCTTCTTGTCTGTAGCGAGACCAATCCTAGATGATATCTGGTAGCCATGGAGCTGATAGCGTGTGTTACACGTTCAGGAAACGCAGAGCCCGGACGCATTTCCAACGAATAAATTGCCACTCGAACAGTCGAGCATGAGTGTGGCTCTGTTCGTGAGAGCGGGTGGCGGCTGGGTCTTGCTGGTGGCTGAGGAGTATGTGTAGGAGCCCAACGCGGGCGGAGCTAAGATGTAAAAGCAACATGGGATACAGCAGCGAGCTGAGATGTGAGCGCCTTGAGGCTTAACGTTTTGCGTCTCGCTCGCATGGTCCCGTTGAAGTCCACGTGTCGAAAGCCTAGATACCGAGGAAGATGTTTGAAGGATTTGAGATTTGAGATTTGAGGAGAACCTTGGGCGTTCTTCACAGGCAGGCGTAGCCGAGTGTGACTTTACCGTTCGCCTTCAGCTCATTGCCACCGGGTCCCAACATAGGAGGCTTGCGCAGGTACGTGTTGATCTGCTGCATGACATGTTTGCCAAGTATGCTTCGCATTCGAACTCACGCGGGGGTGTCCCGCTCTACGCGCAGCAGTCGGCGCGGTGCGATGTGATCGCCGTCAGGATCGGATAGGGTCTTGATGGGGCTCCCGCGTGAAAGTGGTCGCCATGTTGAAATTAGCTGGGAAACGTCACCAGATAATATTGAGTTTAATGCAGCGCAGTGGATGGGCCGCTCTGAACGAGAGAAATGGGCGTTGTGCTCGTAGGAAGAATGGTCCCAGGGGGCTATGGACGACGACAGTCGCCGCCCAAGAGGCCCAGGCGAAGTTAGAGAATATTCACCCGACCCATGAATGACGGCTGTGGTCTTTTCATGGCCCTCAAATCAGATAAGAAGCGTCCAACGCTTTGGATATATTTCTGCAGTCTCCGATATCACATCTCGTATGTGATTGTCAGAAGGGGAAGCAAACGCGTGGATCTGTGTGACACTGTCAGACGCCGATGAAAGGCTTGCCCCCAAAGATCGAATGAGATGGGATGTCACAAAATGGGCAGACTATGGTCTGATCGAAGAGGCGACCAGAGCATTGAGAAAAAGCAATGTGATACCCACATTAGGCTTGCGCGAGGTCTGGAGCGGCTGGTGGCGTCGAGTCGCAATCTGGGACTAGAATCGGTCCGTTGGTGTTTGCTGAATTCTGAACTACCTTTGTCGCTACGGTTGCGTTGTCTTCGATAATAGGGTTGTCGGCCAGCTGCAGCGCTTCCATGCAATTTGGATTGTCACGTGCGCAACTCGTTTGAGGTCCAAGAACAGCATAGTGAGAGTGCTCTCATCTCAAACAGAACGCCTGCGCTTCTCAGGCTTCAATGACAGAGCGCCTGGTGTGGTGTGAGTGTGCCGTTCCAGCATGGTGTTCAGCGTTGAGGTGCTCGGCTGCATCGGCTGTCTATGGCGCAGAAGCTTCTCTGCGTGCATGCGGCTCCAAAAAGTAATATAGCAGAACGTCGAGGCTCGCATGGGTTATGACAATATGGGTGACACGAGACAAGATCCAGATGGCTTTGTAGGTCATATGGTACGAAGTAGGAGTGGAAAAGGCCGCGCCACTAATGCGCACAAGTACAGCAAGTGCAGCCTCGGCAAACAACATCATCTCGAGGACGCTCCTGCCATGCTCATGCATTGCCGCCAGACCTATACAAATTCTGAATGAACTTTCCAGCCATCGTACGATATGGGCAGCACGCGGACCACGCAAAAGGCCCCGATGGGCATCGTTTCCGCGAGCTGCACGTGAGAGCTCGCTTTGCAGCCGAAGAGCCTGCAGTACAGGGCTTTTGCTCAGAGGCGTGCATGCATGGCTTGCAGGACCACGAGGAGACGTAACGCCGCTCCTACTGTCTGGATCACTGTTCAGCTCTCGAACAACACCCCACTAAGCTCCGATGCATGACGATCATGCCGCAGTCATTTGGGACGCGCACACATCGAAAACGTACCCCTGCCTGCGATGCTCATTATCAAATGAGTAATGGGCGAAGCATGGCCGTTCATTATCAAGCTCCTTCGATATCTCTGGTCGGTTGCTTTACGAATCGTGGCCAGATTGCTTTTCTCGTGGCAGGTTGGATTCCGGCTCAATCACCCAGAAGCACGAAATTTATCGCTAGCATCCAACGTCTTTCTAACGCCGTGGCTGCCACGGGACACCATTGAGCCTGATATTACCATCGTCGTATGATTTCTCGTCGAAAATGACCTGCGGTACGGTAACTCAATATTGCCGCAAGACACTTCGTTCTTCCATGAAGCCGCCTTGTGGCTCTCCGATCCTCTGTAGTCGGCCCACGGCTGAAGACAACGTCCATGCGTTCTATGAGGCGCGCCACAAGCGACACGGCGAAGCTCGGTAAGTATAGCTGTTGACACAGTAGGCCATATTGGTCTTGGAGGACTACCTAATTGGATTTCCCGTTCCTCTCTGGGCAGCTAGTCTTGCATTTTCCACGTGCATACTGCAAACTCCGCACTTTGCTTCTGCAAGCCTTACCGACCATATCACAAAGGTTCCACTTTGTAATCTTATGGCCGCGATAGACTGACCTACCAGACTATTCGAGATCAAGTGTCGCCAGGTGCCGCGGTTTCTACCGTAAATGAGTTGCTGGATACCACGACACCCAATCAGACATGAGAACTTGAGAACGTCCAGTCTTTCAAGTCTTGGGACATCGTCACTTCTTGCACGCCGCGGACCTCATTGAGCCCAAAACCTGCTGTCGGGCACAAAAGAAATCGTTGACCACTCGCATCTCAAGCCTCAGGGTGGGCGGCTTGAGGCGCACTACCCTGTGAGGCTCTTCACAATGAGTGCCCTCGGACCATACTCCGGCTTTAAATCACTGCTGGTCCTCACAACACTTGCAAGGATGGTCCTAGGTACTTTGATCAAACCACCACAACTGCAACTCGCGTCTCCTAGCTCTTTCCACAGGTCGCTGCGCTATCACTCGGTCCCTTACGCCGATAACACCTCACTTCGCGATTCAGTCCTGGCTATTGAGCTGTAGCCAGACCAGCTGTCGGGACGAAGCTGCAGTCGTCGGACGATACATGCGGTAGTTCTAGCATCTCAAAACACTTCAATCTAACTGCTAACTCACTCAGGTAGCCAAAGGCTGCTGTTAATCTCCGCCACTGTCTCTCCATGATGCCGATGTCCATCGGTCAGACGCCATTTTCCACACTGCCATTGGAGCTTCGTGAATTGGTCTACAGAGCCGTGCTCACATCACCATTTCATGGTCCGGATTTGCTCCGAACTTGCCGAGAGATCTATTTTGAGGCTCACAAGTTTATATTTGAGAGACCGGTGAGCCTCCGACATCAAGTCGCTCTGTTCGAGTGGCTACAATCTGTGCCACAGAAATATGTGGATAGAGTCACGGAACTATCATTGGCCATCCAAGATGTCGACTTGAGGTCACTGCTCACATCTTCCGCTTTGATCAGCCACCCAGGGGATCCACCTAGATTATTGACATGGGATCTCTATGAAGCAGAGCTAGACAGGCTATTGCACTCCCTGAAGAAGTTTTCGAACGTCCGGAAGATTACCATACGGGTCATCCCAGGCCGCCAACCATTCCTATATCGTGAATTTCTTCGAAAGTTCCTAAGGGTACTAGGTTTCCTTTTTCCGGACCTTCTCGATCTCAGCCTGGAAGGCAATCTCCATCACCAGGAACTTTCTTTCTTAAAGGCCTTTAGTCGACTACAGGCCTTTTCTTTCAATGGCTTCTCAGCCTCCTCGCCAGGTGAGACGGCCACCGTGTTGTCTGGACTGGAGCAGTTGACTAGTCTTTCGCTCGTTTCCGAAAATACCCTACTTACGTCTGACTCTCAGACACGTATTCCACTCACTGTAGGACATCAATCTTGCACGGGTGGAGTCATCAATACCATTGACAGCCTCAAATACTTCTCTGTCATAGAGCTCCTTCCAATCTCTGCGCCAACTCTGTTCTTCACCCCGGAGGTCCTAATATCCCTACAGAATCACCAGGGTCTGAGGGTGGTCAAGATTTGCACATCTCAAACGCCCAACGAAGAGACCATGGCAGCCTTGGAGACGTTTCTGGAGCATGCGCACATCAAGACGTTAGAACTCGACTGGCCACAACTGGATCCGCACGTTTTGGAAACCTTCTCGCTCATTCCGCGTGATCTTGAGCATCTCTGGGTAAGGGCGAAGAGCGCAGCAGATGCTTTTGAAATGATTTGGTCCATTGCTGAGAGTCGACATGCCGGGGACATTCCTAACCTGATCGAGCTTGTGCTCTTACGCACTACCCGAATATACAACGATATCGTACCAGCCGCCAGTGATAGGAAAGACAGTGGCGCAGGGGAATTGTCTGATCATGTGGACACTGTCAGTCTTGCTCTTGTATGTGTACTTGTGATATGCTAATATACCTATATAGATTCACCCTGCTTCTGACGATACAGATGCCATTAATATCATCCAGGCACGGGCACGCTTGCAAGCGTTGGGAGTGCGAGTCTCTTGGTACACAGAGAAACCGCGATGACTATGTACTACTCAAGATAGGCAGCGAGCATTGTGCCATGACGACTTATCGCAATTAAGATCGATGTATACTATTGTCCCATTTTTCCATAGAGTACTAGATTCCATAGATTTACCATTCGGATAGAGTTTCTCTCTGTACGCTGCTCACACTCAAGGAGAACTGCCAAGATCAAGCTTCCCCCTAGGCATGGCGTGCCCTTCAATTGTGTGAAACTGCAAAGACGTCATGATGGTGACTTCCTCTGCTGCTTAGCGTTGTTTATCATGTCTACTTCCCTCTTTGCCTCGTAGCACGCTTTAATCACTCAACACGCCCACGAGAACTCAACATTCCTCAATTGTCATGACCACACGAAAGCTCTCGCTCCAAAGGCGTGCATCGACACGAAATTTCTCTTGCGCTTAAATTTTCTCTGTCCACATGTCCTGCAACACACTTCCTTGCGACAAGACCGGAAATTCACGTTATCCGCATGCTTTCCAGTCTTCATACAAACGAACCCGCATACACATCTCGCCCATCGCAGGGACGGCCGCGTTACGACTGCGCCAAGTTCGAAACTGATTTGCGTGTGCAGCGACTGTCGAACAGACGCGCATCCTGGGCGTGAGGTCCTTCTGGAAACGTTCCAGCAAGACACGCTGCGAGCCGCCGGTAGCTCTTTGTCAACCACAGCCGTAACTCGAGCCTGGGTACGAGCGGTTGGGGCAGTCTACGGAAGTAGTCTACCGTGTAGATGAGAGAGGTTGGCTCCAACTCAAATCTCAGATCTGAACGGCCCGAGTTCAACGGTTCTCACCGCTCAGATCTACGGCACCTCTAATCTACTGGAGGCGTTCAGTGCCAGACTAGGATTAGTAAGAATCCTGCATTGAAACCAGAGGACGCGTCGTCGCGGGGTTGCAGACATTCCTGGTGTTTGGGCGCACACCTTCAAACAGGTGGCCTGCAAGGGCTCTATTGCGCCAAGATGGGATTGGCCGTGAATGGCCGAGCGGTAGGGCAATTTGACATCCTTGTTCAGTCGTCCACGCAAGCGAATCAGATCTCTAGGACTAGGGAAAATGCGTTCTAGATACGAATGGCGTCATGCTGAGCTATGCTAGTCCATGTGTTCCTGCCATCGGCGGTCGGAAAGTCTGATGCACCGTGGGGCAACCAGGGCAACCGAAAGGGTCGATGATGAAGCGTCGATTGACGTTTCTGGAACATTTGGGTTGGAAGCTGACCGACGCGCCAGTCGGCGTATCAAGTATGGACGACCTTGCTTGTAGTCTCTTCCTTTCTCCTTCTGTTCACACCCAGCTCTGAACCGCAACCTCTCAGCCTGATCAATCTTCACAAGCGTTGAATCAGCCGCAATCAACGCGACCCCACTAAGATCTATAGAGAAGTGGCAGACAATACAACTTTCTGCGACGCGACAACTATACAGCAGACACATTTACAAACATGGCGAGCACACCTACAGAACTCCCCTCCTCGACAACGACGTTCCCTTCGCGCCAGAAGCCAATTCCATACTCGCTCGAAAACGGGCGGCGCACACAACTGTCCTCCATCCTACCGCCGCTCGTGTTTGGCACTGCAACTTTCAACCACCAGTATAATGACGACCCTTTCGCTATGGACACCACCGGGCTGGTGACATCAGCCCTCACACACGGCATACGCGCGTTCGACACATCGCCGTACTACGGTCCATCCGAAGAGCTACTTGGCAATGCGCTTGCAACGCCCTTCGTCCGCGAGACGTTCCCGCGCAACTCATACATGATCTTGACCAAGGTTGGGCGAGTAGGCGGCTCAGAGTTCGATTACAGCAAAGAGTGGGTTCGACAAAGTGTCAGGCGCAGTTTGGAGAGGCTTCACACAGACTATCTTGATCTCGTGTACTGTCACGACGTCGAGTTTGTAAGCCCAGCTGAGGTCCTCGAGGCTGTCAGGGAGCTCAGGCGCATCCGTGATGAGGAGGGCACCATCAGGTACATCGGAATCTCCGGGTATCCACTCGAAGTGCTTGGGGATATGGCAGAGATGATCCTGCGCGAGACAGGCGAACCACTAAATGCGGTACAATCCTATGCCAACTTTACCCTGCAGAACCAAACTCTGGCGGGCCCACGCGGTGTCCAACGCTTGCGCGACGCAGGCGTAGATGTTGTCCCCAACGCGTCGATCCTCGGAATGGGTCTGTTGCGCCGACAGGGTGTGCCTTGTGGTGCTCTGGGCGACTGGCATCCTGCCCCTTCCGCACTGCGTGCTGCAGTGCGTAACGCTAGCGATTTCTGCGATGGATATGGCGAGAAGTTGGAGGTCATTGCTATTCGCTTTGCGCTGGAAACCTGGATTTCTGCTGGCGCCCTATGTGGGTCATTGGGCGATCCCGCGTCTGGTGTGCCCTGGAAGCCTGAGTCCAACACTGATGTAGGAGGTACAAAGCTTGGTGTGTCTGTCATCGGTGTGTCGCGCGCGCCTGAGCTCGAGAAGACTATGTTGGTCTGGCGCTCCATTCTCGATGGGCTTGAGGGCGGCGAGCAGACAGCTGTACAGGCTGGGCGCTGGTACAGGGCGTGGGAGTGGTCGAGGAATAGGAGACAGGCAGTGCAGATCCTTGCTGAGGGCATTCAGGAGATTCTTCACGACGGGTTTGACTTCGCATGGGCAAGTCCTGATCCTGGATATGTGAACCAGAGGAAGAGCCAAAAGGTGTCCGAAGAAAGCGATGCGCCGTGGTTGACACCCGCAGCAAGTCCGGAGGCTAAACCAGTTAAGGAGGGCATTGAGGTTGTTGAGGAGAAGAGTTTGCCCCTGCGGTAATCTTAGAGTTGAAGCGGGCCAAGGCCTCTGAGATACTGATTACACACACAAAAGCTAGAAGTGATATCCGGCAGTAGCTTGCTGCATTTGGAATGGCACAAGATTCATTCATATCTTGATAACTATGGATCCACAGCTGGCAATTCTACACACCCTGTGATTGGCTTGGAAAAGTATACATCTGCTCTACGCTCTAGCCAAAGGTCTTTGCAACACGACTGAGCCATTTCCAATGCTGGTCTCTCGTAACATCGGCCTCTCCGCCCTCTTTGAAGTATAGAAACTCTTCCGCTCCGAGCTTGTTCTCGCGGTTGTCGTCACCTGTGACCAATGGTATAAGCGTTCTTACGAGCCACTTTCTTACGTTCGCCTTCTCTGCCTCGCTGAACCCATACCGCTCAATGTACCACCAGCTAACACCATCACATGCGTGTGTCACACCAAAGCTCCTGGGATACACTTTATCTGTACACTCCGGCCTGTACGCAACTCGATATCTCAAAATGCGCTCCGCCGGGACGCCCCCATCGAACAACGCCTTCGACAATACACGAATCGGCGCGCGGACCTGTACATCCGACGTGATAAGACCAAAGAGCTGTTTAGCCTTCTCCTTTTCATCGTCAAGTGCCAGCGCAGCCTCGATTCTCTCATCCGCCGCACCACCCTCGTCCTTGTACAGTCCAAGGAGTGCGTCACACACCGGCTCCGCGTAGTAATTGTTCAGCGCTTTGAGCATGTCCGTATCCGAAAAGGAGGGCGGCGAATTTGTGAGCGAGTATAACACTTCTTCCGTCTCCGCTTCTCCGAGCAGGATACGCATACCACGCGCTTTGAAGCGCGCTGCGAAGGCTCCGGAGTGGATGCTGGCGATCAGATCTGAGGGGATGATGGCATCGTCGGTGACACCGCGGAAGGTATGAATGTCCAGATCGAAGATGCGGGACACGAGTGTCTGGGCTGGGATGGAGCGGAGTTTATCGAGGCGCTCGGAGGGGGAAAGAGAGCTGGAGATTGAGAAGGTAGATAGCACATTTTGGAGTTGGGCCTCAACTGCGAATAGTGAGCGATGGTGTTAGTGATGAAATCAGTTCAACTTACCTTCGCTCAGGGATTTGGGCTGCGCAGGTATGGCGTTGCTTTGTAGCCATATGCTGTTAAAAAGTGGCTTGTTATCATCACCGTAGAAGAGCTCGTAGTTTAGTTGGACATGTGCTGAGAATGCACCAGCACTGAGGCCACCAAGTGTGACACGCTTTGGATCACCACCAAGTAGCGATGCATAGTCTTGCAGCCACTCCAGAGCGCAGCGCTGGTCCTGCACTTGCTGTCAGTGAGATCCGCAACATCCCAGTTCAAAGCTTACCCAAAAGCCAAAATTCCCCTTCAACTCTTCACCAGCGAGGAAGCCGAATATGTTCAAACGATATCCAATGCTGACTACCATGGCATTAAGTCCACCCTCAGCGATGAGCTGCGTAGGTTGGGTATGTTCTTTCAAGGATGGATCGCCAATTTGCAACCAGCCTCCGTGAATCCACGCAAGAATTGGCCATCCCTTCTCCGGCGCATCACCGGGTGGTAGCCAGACGTTGACCGCAAGGCAGTCCTCATCAAATCGGTAGTCCGTATTGATCATAGACTTCCCATTCACAAGGTAGTCTGGCTGGGGACAGACATTGCCGTATTGCGTACAGTCAAGGGGGCCGTTGCTGCTGTAGACATAGTCCTTAGGAAGCTGTTCGGGCTTCTTCCACCTTCGCGATCCGGTCGGCGGCAATGCATATGGAATATGTGTAAACCTCTTAACGCCGTTGGCGAATACGGAGCCTTTCAGCTGCCCATGAGATCCGAGGTTCAATGTGGTTGTGTCGGTTGGGTTCATTGTGCCGCTCATTATGTCTGGAGGTTGATTCAAGGAACACCCGTCGTGGTTATGAGGACCACCTGTGTCTTACATTTACCTCACGTGGATCGTGATTCTTGATAATAAGAGTGGGATAGCCGGATAGGCAAGTGCATTCGCCGTGAACTGGTGGAGCTTCGCCTCGTTGAGCGGAAATGCCCCGCATGGCGTGCCATTGCCGGACTCACATCTGGGGCCCGATCCAATGATTGATTTCAAAACTGGCCAAAGAAGCTGTTTCATGGTGGTAAGATGTCCGTCTTCCTCGTGATGCAAAGGTAAAGGACAGTCGAAGGAGGCTCGTTGGAAGTTGCATGGGTAAGCTGTGACGTCATCAATCGACCACGACTTCATTCGCAGCAGTTGCGAAACATCGTTGCTATTGTCGAAACACGTGGCTCCGAACATGATCCCACTTAGATCCTCAATGATTGGTGTTAGAAGAGGATAGCTAATAATCTCCTAGCTCTGAGCATCTGCGTCATGCAATTAGTTGGCTTGTTCCCCTCGAGCAGATCGCGAGACCGAGAGCCTCACTTCGCGAGAAGTCTGGAGGCCTTGACCCGCATCGAAGTCTCGGGATTGTTTTCTATCATCAACCATATCGCTTCAAAACACGGACTGAGCAGTCGTTGACGCACACTCAGCCAACTTCAGCTCGACAAGCATACTGAATGCGGAGTCGCTGAGATTAACGGCTGCACTACCGACTACACTAGCATTATAAAGTACCAATCGCTATGCAGGGTGTCAAATCCCTTGATAGCGGTGATGTCAGTCGCTTATGACATTGAAGATAAATCATTTCTGATGATCTGTCCGCGAGCAATGAAGTTGGATCCAAAACAAACCTTGTAAGCCCATTTCCACACGTTTAACACACAAGATGGCACAACCATGGGGTGTATCCGCAATGGAGACGACAAATGAGTCACGTAAACGATCTTTCATATATTAATCGTCTCGGAGACACGTACTGACATAGCCAGACAAGACGTATGGCTCAGTCGTCCACCGCATTGGGGAATCAATCAAGAACTCACTCACTCCTGAAAGCTCAGCAGAGACCAAGGCACACGATGAGCGGCTCGAGCAGGAACATACCGTGACGGAAAGGGAGCGCAACGCGGCGTTCACACCAAATCATCACGTTGGCGGCACTAATCTCACAGTAGCGCAGGGGACGCATCACGAAAGCACAACTCGTCACGGACACGAAAAGCACTGAGATGATATGCGAAAACGAAGCGTCAAGCTGTTGTTGTTACATTCTATACATGGGTATCATAATCATAACTCGTTCAATCATCAAGCAGTCTTTCAAACATCCTTCATAATTCCATGTCATCAGCTTCCTCCACTCCGCCCTGATTCCTTTGCGCCTCATCCTTCCAACTGCTCTCCCAAACCCTGTAGTACAATTCCCGCATATCGCGAGGCTCCTCGCCATGCTTGCTTCCGAACATGAAGTGTCTCTTGAAAACCATCTCGTTTCCAAAGTATTTTTTGCAGGTCCCACAGTATAGAACTCCCAGAGCACCTCCCCTCACCGGCTTAGCTTTGCGCGGAGGCGTCTCGATGGGTGTGTAGTCTGTAGTTGGCTGCGCATCGAAATCGGGTAGTGTGTGAACGCTGCCCTGTTCCGCGTTGACATTTCCTGACGGGAACATTGGTACGCCATCTTCAGAGAACTCAAAGCCGTCTTGATCCAAGCTCGGCGATGGAGAGGAGAACTCGAAGCCGTCCGTATCCAAGGTTGGCTCGTGTTCATGAGCTGGTGACTGCTTCCGCGGCGCGGCCTCATCGAAGCTATCGTAGTCAGATAGTTCGCCAAAGGATACAGCGTCCGAGTCTGATGCTGGCGCGTGGGTGACTGGGTCGGACATGTGTGCGCGCAGTTCGTGGCGCGAGGCGAACGATTGCTGGCATGTTGGGCACTGGCCCACGATCTTTCTGCGCTTGGACGGAAACGATGCGGAGTCCATATGTGGTATTGTGTATTGTGGCTGTGGGTGTGACTCGAAATGTGTGTCTGCCATTCTAACGCAGTAGTGGTACTTGTTTGCGTGTGTGATTAATAGTTGTTGGCGGAATTGATGTTGTGAATTTTGCCTGGTATCTCTGATGGTAAGCAAAGGGGCTCATGGTGACCCTTGATTTATACATCACTCGAGTATGAGGTATAGCGTTTTGCGAGACTTCGAGAAATGATGAGGTAAGACTTGAAGCTGCGAGGCTATTCCTGTGATTGGTAGAAACTTCTAGGTGATTGGTCGAAGGTACTAGAAAGATCCACCGCTATGGCCGAAAGAGGTTAGAACAAAATGTCTCACAGGCCAGCCATGAGGTCAATAATGCCTGGCATACTGGAACGAGTGTTGGAATGTGGAACGAATGAAGGTGCATCAATATATTTGCGTGGTATCATTAATTGAACGCCATTTTTCCTTTGAGCCTGCGCCTCGCTGGGACTGACATGTACATTTACAGCTTTGCAAACACAGTCGGGACGACGCCGCCCATCTCGACAAGTGTGCTCTTATTCCTGAGCCAGGCCTCGAGACCCTTCTTTCCGTTCTCGACGCCAACACCGCTCATCTTCCAACCACCGACACTCATCTCCGCTGGGCTCTCGCCCCATGTGTTGACCCATGTGATACCAGCCTCGAGCTTCGCAATGACCTGGTGAGCGAGGTTCAAGTCCTTCGTGAACACACCAGCTGCAAGTCCAACGTCTGTGTTGTTTGCCCGTGCAACAACCTCGTCAACTGTCTTGTAGGTGAGGATTGACATGACAGGTCCGAAGATCTCCTCCTGCACAATCTTCATATTATCGTTGCAGTCAGTGAAGACAGTGGGCTGGACCCAGTATCCATTCTGATACGCCTTGTTTGAATGGCTGGCGAGCCATGAAGGCGTCTCTACACCACCGCACAAGAGTGTTGCGTTATCGTTCTCAATACCGTGCTTGATGTACTGCTTGACCTTTTCATAGTGCGGCTTCGAGACCAGAGGTCCAAAATTGGTATTGAGATCGTGCAAGTCGCCAGCCCGGATGTGTTTGACTTTTTCGAGAAGAAGCTTCTCAAAGTCGGCCTTCATGGCTTCAGGGATGAACACACGTGTGCCATTTGTGCATACCTGACCTGTGGAGAAGAAGTTGGCCATCATGGCACCATCAACGGCTTGCTCAAGGTCGGCGTCCGGAAGAATGACGCAGGCAGACTTGCCGCCGAGTTCCATCGTGACATATTTCATCTCGCCTGCTGCGCTACCAGCGACCTTGCGACCTGTCGAAACCTGTCCAGTGAAGCTAACCTTGGCAATACCAGGATGCTTTGTCAAGTATGCGCCAACCTCGCCGCCACCCTGAACAACGTTGAAGACGCCAGGGGGCACACCAGCTTCAGCGTAGATGGACGCCAGAACTTGCGCATGCAGGGGTGTGAACTCAGAGGGTTTGTAGACCATGCAGTTTCCTGCGGCCAGACAGGGTGCGGACTTCCAGAGCGCAATCTGGATGGGATAGTTCCATGCACCAATGCCAGCGCAAACACCTAGAGAGTTCTTGGTGGTGTATACCCATGCATCTGGTCGCAGCTGTGTTGTTTCGCCGTTCATGCCACCGCTACCAACCATGTTGGCGAAGTATTCCAGCACGTCAGCGCCCGTTACGACATCGACCGTAGATGTCTCAGAGAAGGGTTTTCCTGTGTCGCTCGTCTCGATTCTCGCGAGTTCGTCATTTCGGGCGCGTAGGAGGGATGCTGCTCGCTGCAGGACGCGTGCACGCTCGATGGGTGGCGTGGCTGACCATGCTGGAAAGGCCTTCTGTGCCGAGGCAATTGCAGCGTCGATGGCGCTATTTGTTGTGGTGTGGATTTTAGCAAGAGGCTCTGCAGTTGCTGGGTCAATTGTCTGGAAAGACGATTGAGAGCTGCCGGACTGGAGCTTGCCGTCGTAGTAGGCGAAGCGTGGCGCGTATGGGAGAGACATGGTGGTGGAATTGGACACTGTGCTCTACACAAGAAAGCTCTATGCAAAAGAACTGTATATCACAGCAGAAAGGGTATTGGAGGCAGGAGATAGATTAGCCTAGCAAATTATCAACATTACGATCTCATGCGCCAAGCTGTGACGAAAGCTTCCCCTCAGAGAGCTCGTGTACGGCACTCACCAAAAGTTGCAGCTTGATAGTGGCTTGATAACAGCTTGAGGGGTATATGCAGAGAGTGCTCCCGGTTGACCTTTTCTAAGCGGCGCAGGATTCACGATCTGGATATAGAAAATCTTTCACTGCAATAACAAGCAAGATTGCAAGCGCGAGCTGGCGATAGCCGCAGCATCTTTTGCGGGATGCATGCGATGCCGAGGGTGACCGCCCAGCAGAAGCTAGTAGGGGCTCAGCGCGATGGTCGATGCGTACGCAGCCCAGAAAGTGGGGTTGAACTAGCGCTCAGCGCAACCAACCCTTCACTCAGATCATCGGAAGGGTTTTCTGGACGCATTTGGGCTGGTTGCACACACTGTCAGTTAGGCGAAGGCCGCAATGGTGCAAACAGAGAAGCAAACAGAGAAGTTAACACAGCGCCAATCGCTTTTCTGGCAGCGGAGCGACTCGCCTATCTTGCCTCCACCGTTGAAAACACCGAGTATCAATGCACAGCAGACGTCACTAAATGCACGTGCCCTATCCCGAACCATCCGAAGAGCGGCCGTCTAGCACGTCTTTTCTTGGAAGGCAAACTGCATTTCTTGCAGCTGGACTATCACCGACTCACCAAGCCTCACCGGACCCTCCACGTATCGCCTGATCCCTTTTCGATAGAAAGTACGTGCGCCTGCAAGGCCCTAGAAGCTGTCAAATTAAGGACGGCATCAGAAATTTTAGAGCTAGCTTCGCACTACTTAAACTCCGTTGTTCGTGCGGGCATCGTATATAACCATTGAGAGTCCTAGAACGAACCAGCTCAGGTCTCCGTACATTCACACATCAACAATGGCACCCAACCACGAGACTGTCACCTCCATCCCCAAGGATGCCGAGTACGATTTCGTTATCGTCGGCGGCGGCACAGCTGGCTGTGTTATCGCCTCCCGTCTTACTGAGTACCTACCCAATAAGAAGGTTCTCCTGATTGAGGCCGGCCCCAGCGACTTCAAGGATGACCGTGTCCTTCTCTTGAAGGACTGGCTGAATCTTCTCGGTGGTGAGCTCGACTACGACTACGGCACCACTGAGCAGCCCAACGGCAACTCGCACATCCGCCACTCCCGCGCTAAGGTTCTTGGAGGCTGTTCATCACACAACACCCTCATCTCTTTCCGACCATTCGAGTATGACTGCCGGAGGTGGGAGGCGCAGGGCTGTGCTGGTTGGTCATTCAAGACCTTCATGCGTGTCCTCGATAATCTCCGCAACACTGTCCAGCCCGTCCACAAGAGGCATCGCAACCAGCTCTGCCTCGACTGGATTGACTCCTGCTCCAAGGCTATGGACATCCCCATCATCGAGGACTTCAACCACGAGATTAAGACTACAGGTGCTCTGAAACCCTCTGTTGGTTTCTTCAACGTCTCGTATAACCCCGATACCGGCCACCGTTCCAGCGCAAGTGTAGCGTACATTCATCCCATCCTCAACGGGTCAGAGAAGAGGGAGAACTTGACTGTCCTCACCAACGCCTGGGTCAGCAAGGTCAACGTTCAGGGCGACAAGGTCACTGGTATCAACGTCACATTCCAGGATGGCTCAAGGCGGACATTGAACCCCAAGCTCGAGACCATCCTCTGCGCTGGCGCAGTTGACACACCCCGTCTCATGCTTCTTTCTGGTCTTGGTCCCAAGCAGCAGCTTCAGGAGCTTGGCATTCCCATCGTCAAGAACATCCCTGGTGTGGGCGAGAATCTGCTTGACCACCCCGAGAGTATCATTCTGTGGGAACTGAATAAGCCTGTTCCTCAGAATATGACCACCATGGACTCTGATGCTGGTATCTTCCTGCGTCGTGAGGTCGCGAACGCCGCTGGCTCTGACGGCGAGATTGCTGATATCATGATGCACTGCTACCAAATTCCCTTTTGCCTGAACACCACCAGACTAGGATACGACTCCCCCATCGATGCCTTCTGCATGACACCCAACATTCCCCGCCCCCGTTCTCGCGGCCGCATCTACCTCACCTCTTCTGACCCCAACGTCAAGCCTGCACTGGATTTCCGCTACTTCACCGACCCTGAAGGCTACGATGCTGCGACCATCGTCGCTGGACTCAAGGCCGCCCGCGAGATCGCTAAGCAGGCACCTTTCAAAGACTGGATCAAGCGCGAGGTCGCCCCTGGTCCCAAGCTTCAGACTGATGAGGAGCTCTCCGAGTACGGTCGCCGCGTCGCTCACACCGTGTACCACCCTGCCGGGACCACTAAGATGGGTGACGTCAAGAAGGACGAGTTTGCTGTCGTTGACCCGGAGCTGAAAATTCGTGGCCTCCAGGCTGTTCGTATCGCTGATGCCGGTGTCTTCCCCGAAATGCCCACAATCAACCCCATGTTGACTGTTCTCGGTATTGGCGAGCGCGCAGCTGAGCTGATCGCCGCTGAGCACGGCTGGAAGGGTCTGCAGAAGGAGAGGTTGTAAGCTTTGACGAGAGTGTTAATGACAAAGTAGGGCAGCTGACCGGACCTACGGATGATTCTGGCGCATCTGTATGTATGTACGTTTTCTGTATGTAGTTTTGAGATATCATGACGAGTGACGCGAGCGCGCGGAGCTATTTCCAACGCAACAATCCCAAGCAACTCCCCAAGCAACCATCGCTCCATCCAAAAGCAAATGATCGAGATGACGTAAGTCTTGTAATCTGTGTTAACGCCAACCACCACCGGATGGTGCACCCCACCAGAATGGCGCACCTTGCCAAGACCACGCCTCTTCTGACCACCACCAACAATGTCGCAACAAATTGATCTTGAATTACTTCCTCGTGAAGAGAGAATTAAGCTTGCTATTAGAGCTATAAATTCTAACGCGAACCTAAGCCAGCGACGCGCTGCTGCTGTCTACAACGTGCCTGAAAGTACTCTTCGAAGGCAACGCGCCCAACCAGCTTCTCAACGCGTTATCTACCCCAATTGCTCTAGGCTTACAAAGCAAGAAGAGGAGGTGCTTGTTCAACATATAAGAAAGCTTGACGCGCGAGGCTTTGCTCCTACGCTTACTTATGTGCGAGAGATTGCTGATCAGCTGTTAGCTGCTCGCCAAGGGGGCAAGGTTGGAGAAAACTGGACCTACAGGTTCATCCAGCGGAAACCTGAGGTTAAGTCTCAGGTTTCTAGACTAAGAGATTACTGGAGAGTTCTGTGCAGCGATACAGCAATTATCAGTCCTTGGTTTGATCTTATACGCAACGTTAAAGCCAAGTACGGCATCCTGGACCAAGATACCTACAACTTTGACGAGACTGGCTTCCAGATAGGTGTTGGAGGGTCAGTTAAGGTAGTGACTGCGTCTGAGAGACGTCGTGTACCACTTAGCCTTCAGCCTGGCGACCGTGAGTGGATAACTTTGATTGCTTGTATCAACGCAATGGGCTGGTCTATCCCACCCTTCTTTATCCTCAAAGCAAAGCACCACGACAAGGCCTGGTACGTTAACAACCCAAAAGATTGGAGGATTGGGGTTAGCAAGAATGGCTGGACTACTAATGAGCTTGGCCTTGCCTGGCTAAAGCACTTTATCCAGCACACAGAGGCTGCTACTGTAGGTAGCCATCGGCTGCTGATTATTGATGGCCACGAGAGTCACAAGTCGCTCGAATTTCAGAATCTCTGCAAGGAAAGCAAGATTATTGCCCTCTGTATGCCTCCGCACGCCTCTCACATCCTGCAGTCACTTGACGTTGGGTGCTTTGCCCCGCTGAAGCAGGCGTACAAGAAGGAAATTAAAAGCTTGGCAGACAGTTACATCACCCACGTGGACAAAAAGGCCTTCTTAGCAACGTTTCAACCAGTATACAACAAGGCAATCTCAAAGAGCAACATCTTATCAAGCTTCAGAGCAACTGGCGTGGTTCCACTTGACCCAGAGGCGGTGCTGTCAAGGCTTGAAGTTAAGCCTCGTACGCCAACACCGCCTCTGCCTGGGCTTACCAACTGGCAACCTAAAACACCAACCAACGCGATTGAAATTGACAGCCAAACAACTCTGATTATTAAGAGGATAAGAGAACATAAGATTTCCTCTCCTAACTCAATTATTGAGATGGTTCTACAGGTTAAAAGGGGGTCTGCAAAGAGGGACTATTCGCACACGCTGCTTGAGGCAAGGATAGCCCAGCTTGAGCAAGCAAATAAGGCTGCTTCTGAGCGTAAGAAGCGTAAAAAGAAGCGGATCCAGGAAGGCGGGACTCTCACAGGCAGAGGCAGAGGAAATACTAAAGGAGAAAGACGCTGAGGCTGAGGCTGAGGGAGAGGGTGCGCAGGTAGGTAGCAGCAGTAAAGTTAAACAACGATGTACAACGTGCGGCAAGACAGGGCACAACAAGCGCACCTGTTAGCAAGATGTAATAGAGATAGAGGATTAATTTAAGCTATTGTACGTCTTAATTGCTTATTGTGGTGTTGAAGTATTAAGGTGCAAAGATAAATTTGCAACAAGGTGCGCCATTCCGGTGGGGTACGCTATCCGGTGGTGGTTTGCGTTATGTTCTTGAATAAAATTGTGTTAACGTGAGTGCATAGCGAGTGGACCGCCCCAACAAACTATTTGGCCTACCAACCTTTGAACCCTAATAGATCAACCAATGGACCTTAATTTACTCCCAAACGAAGACCGAATTCAGCTTACACTCCAAGCAATTAAAAAACTCCAAGAACTAAGCCTGCGACGCGCTGCTGTTGTCTATAAAGTGTCAAAAACAACGCTTCTCCGGCGACGCGCTGGAACGCGATCAACACGCGATACCCACCCCAAATCATCAAACCTTACAAAGGCAGAAGAGCAGACGCTGGTACAGTATATAAGGAGGCTTGACCAGCAAGGCCTTGCCCCAACGCTTTGTCGGGTTGAAGATATGGCTAATCAACTGCGCGCTGCACGCGATGCGGACCCTGTTGGCCCGCAATGGGCTTCAAACTTTGTTAAACGCGAGCCTGGACTTAAATCGCGTATAACTCGACAGAGGGATCGCCAGAGGGTCCTCTGCAGCGACCAAGGGGTTATTGGGCCCTGGTTTGACCTGGTGCGGAACGTTAAGGCCAAGTATGGCATTCTGGACAACGATACCTACAACTTTGACGAGACTGGCTTCACTATGGGCGTTGGAAATCAAGTCAAAGTAGTCACTGCATCAGAGAGGCGTACTGAGCCTATTGGGGTCCAGCAGGGAGACCGTGAGTGGGTGACTTTGATCGCTGCGATCAACGCGATGGGCTGGGCAATTACACCCTACCTTATCTTCAAAGCGAAGAACCATGACGCGTCTTGGTACCCTGATTTGAAGCCTCAATGGCGCATTGGGGTCAGCGACAACGGTTGGACTACCAACGATCTTGGTGTAGCCTGGCTAAGGCACTTTATTAAGCAGATTAAGGGCCGGAGGGTAGGTAGCTATGTGCTCCTAATTCTTGACGGCCACGAGAGCCACAAGTCGCTTTCTTTTCAGAATCTTTGCGAGGAGAACAAGATAATTACCCTCTGTATGCCTCCGCACTCATCACACATCCTCCAGCCACTTGACGTGGGTTATTTTGCTCCCCTAAAGCGGGCGTACAGCAAGGAGATTGGAGTCTTGGCATTAGACCACATTAGCAGAATTAACAAGAAGGCCTTTATCACAACCTTTGCAAAGGTATTTACGCAGGCGTTTTCAGAGGCAAACATTACAGCAAGCTTCAAGGCAACTAGATTAGTGCCTAATAACCCATTGGTGGTGCTATTGAAGCTTGATGTGAAGGTCCGCACGCCGACACCGCCGCTCCTAGGGGAGCTCCAATGGAACCCCAAGACACCCACCAACGCCAACGAGATCGAGGCTCAATCAACACTGCTTCGCGATCGTATTCAAAAGCACCAAGGATCGTCACCAACTCCAATGGTTGAGATCGTTGATCAGCTGCAGAGAGGCACAGCAATGCTGCTGCATGGGCAGACGTTGTTAGCAGCCCGAGTGCTGTAGCTTGAAACGTCAAATAAGGCTGCCTCTGAGCGCAAATCACGGAAAAGAAAGCGTATTCAGATGGGCGGAGACCTGTCAAAGGAAGAGGCAGAGGAGTTAATAGCCCAATACGACGTTGAGGCGCAGGTTGAAGGGGAGAGTCGTGAGGGTAGGGTTCGAACAGGTACAGGCAAGAGGGGCAAAGGGCACTGTAAGCGCTGTAGAGAGACTGGTCACAATTCGCGCACTCGTAAGAAAGATATAGTAGAGGTTAGCGATTAATATTCTGTACTGTAAGCTGCAGTACAACGTTGTAGTGTTAAGCAATTGCAGTTGGTAGGCCCAATAGTTTGTTGGGGCGGTCCACTCGCCTAGCCGGTCCACTCGCTATGCACTCACGTTACAACTATTTCGCATTGCACCTTCGCCTGTGACACAGGATCTGTATGACGGGGAAATGAACATCAACTGCTCCGAGCCCCTCTGACCCATCGTTCCTGGACTTGCGTGCCATCATTTATTCATCTACACGAGTCATCGTCCAATGGTGCGCTCTCCGACAGCTGCTTCACGCGTCCAGGTGCAAGATGCATCCCTTTGTTTGTTCGCGCTGGGCTTGTTTCGTGCTACCACGGGGAGCGCATCTGGCTGCGGCTGCTTGTGTCTCGGTCGTCCCATCTTAAAGACGTGGCCACAGCCCCAGCTTGATCTCTGGCACAGATAAAGTCCTGAGCGTCTAGTTTACGGATACACACTCTGGTGCCTGCTGCTGCCTGAAGACGAGGCTGCATTCGGCTCGATTGCCGCATCGAACCGCGTTTGCGCGCAGCCAAAAAGACACGCCAAACCAACGCGTGACGACACAACGCATCTTTATTACTGCAAGACAACAATCAACCCTCCCGAGACTTCGTCACCAAGCGCAGCGATCACTGGACATAGTGGCGAGAGGGAGAGTCTGTGGCTTGCAAAAGCAACCTAGTCTTTCACTTCTTTACCGTAACTGTGCACCACAGGTAAGGGCTTCCTGCCCGCGCTACCAGGTATCTCTACAACACCTCACGGTCGGCACTACACCCGAATACACTGCAGATCTCAACCACATTTTCCATACATTTCTACATACCTTCCAAGGCCTTCACCGCAGCCCGTCAACTAGCCAGCGTCCCAAAGTCGCGAAGCCGTTACCAGTCGCCACACCACCAGCCACACCTTTACGATGGTGCCAATGACTTCTGAGCCTGCTGACGCACGGCCTCGTCGACGTAAGTATACCAAGCCCAATGGTAAAGCCACATCCACTCAGTGCCACATTCAGAGGCCTTCATCGCCACATGCTCGCCCGACGAGCTGCTCGGCCAAGTCATACAGACACTCTGCCCAAGATACAACATCGATGCGCCTCATCTGCTGGCTCTGCGACAATTGCTCTCGACTGCTATTGTTATGCCAAGGAAACCACCGACACTGAAGCGCACTCGTCCTGACAAACGCATTGGTGAGATCGGCTCAATCTACGACACACCACGCCGCTCTCCATTCGGACCCAATGGCCCACCCATCTCTGCGAGCCAGAGTTTCTACTTCCACCACCACGATGCAGATTTTGAGAGACTGTTGCCACGGGTGGACCGCTCGCGTTATGTGTGGAGGGACGAACCGGACAGTCAGTCGGATTCTGACAGCGATAAGGTTTCAGACAGTCAGGAAAACTCGCAATCGCAAACGTCTACTCCCGAAACTCTCGTTACAGAGCGCGAGAAATCAACTCAATCAAAAACGTCTGTTGCACCTGCTCCTACCTCCAGCAACGAGCAGATTGCGGCAAAGGTCCACCCACAAGCGCAAGAGTCGTCGGCGCAGGGACCACCACGCTCGGGTTTGATACAGGAACCTGTCGCCAATGGAGACAAACTATCGTCTTCCGAGTCTGGCCCTGAGACGCCGCGCAAGAACACGTCCGCCGGGTCTCTGGCACCGCAACGCCCTTCTGTGCCTATGATCATTGTGACCACCCCCAGGTCTACAGACCGCATGATTATCAACGAGCTCGAGAACAAAGCACTCTCATCGCCGCTTCTCCCCACCACCAACGTTGCCATCGAGCTGCCAGATTCACAGGACATGAATAGCGTTCCTCCGCCGTCACACTCGGCTTCGCATTTCTACGTGCCTCGTTGCCCAGACACACAGGATACCGTCCATAGCACGCAGCAAAGCGAAGTTTTCAGTCCTCCAAATGACTTCGTGCAGTTCACACCGCCCTCGCAAGACGAGACACAGCAGGAGGATCTGTCACAAGCAGAGACGTCCCATTCATATCCGCACACAACAGCCGTCAGGCCGACCATGAATCCTTCCAAGCCGCCTCCTCGGCGTTCTCCCAGGATCTTAGCATCGAGTCCACCTATTGTCACGCCTTCGTTGAGTAAGCGCTCGCGCGAGAAATCTGAGTCCTCAGATGCTGCGCCCTCACTCAAGCGTTCAAAGACCAAGGAATAAACTTGGTCCTTACTGGAAAAGATTTTTTGGATGTTTTCAAGCGTTTGTAAGGACTCGATATGTCAAAGCGACGGTGTCACGCGTTGGGTCCCAATAAGCTAGTCCACAAAGGCTTATCCTCTGGGTCACAGTCTGGCTTTGGATGTCTTATATCTATTTGCTGATGTTTACTATCACTACAACTATGCGTTTATTCAATATCATATAATGCAGAATGTCCAAACCCCACATCTTGCACCACCCCTGCACGCCTAGGCTGACATGCATCCCCTTCGGCTCCCCTCTTCGCATACCTCACCACATAATAGCCCCTCAGCCTTGCACGCCTGTTTGCCTGCTCAGATCTCCACTTTACAACCAACATCAAGATACTTTGCAATGTCTACCGCTTCTGAAGCCGACATCATGGTCTCCTTAGCTGCCACGCCGTCCGGTCCAGTTACGAGAATCGCCACCTTCCGATTCCATCCACACGTAACCGCCGTCCAGAAGGCTGACCGTGCCCGCGCCTTTTTGGCGCTGTATGAACAGCTTCCAGAGCTTATTCTGGAGAAACCGAGGGGTGGCAGGCCGCTTGATACGCCGCTGGAGTTGACGGGGGTTAAGAGAGAGAAGGAGTGGGATTTGGGCTTCGTTGTTGTGTTTAAGGTATGCGTTCCATTGAGCTAGGATGTACGGTAGAGCTGACATTGGTAGGATGAGGCTTCGAGGAGAGCGTTCGATAGTGATCCGGGGCATGAGAGTTTGAAGGTAAGTGATGCCAGCTTGTGTAGGATTCTCTTGAGCTGATGAATTTGCAGAACGAGACGGATCCGTTGCTTGCCCAGGTTTTTGTGTATGACTTTGTTAACGAGAAGAATTTGGGGTGGTGAATCGTAAGGGTGTTGGGAAATTCATGATAGGGAACCTAGACATCGTGTACTGCTCGCGATCGTTCCTATGATGATCCTATCCAAGCACCACTTTTGCTATGGAATGATGTCAGTGACGGAAGGCGTCAGGTTATGCGAGGAGACACAAATACTGACCAATTCCTGCACTTCACCGTCGCTTTCTTCGCCTCCCTCATTTACATCATGAACCCCACGACTTCACAATTTCTCCGAGAGCCACGTTCTATTCTTGCAATTCGACAAGACGAATCATTGACTGGGGTTGTCTAATCCCCAATGGCCTTTCTCAGCGTTCATCTCATCTCAAGGCGCAAGTTGGAACTGGATCTCATGGCTGTAATATTGTTCACGAGACACGTTGAATGCGTGTTCTTCATCTTTACTTGCTATACACACAGAGTTTGAAATTTTAACTGCTACTACAATATCATCTATTCTTCACGCACAAAACCATGCGAAGGCTTTGCAACAGCGTACTGGATCAGGTCTGCTCAAGCCCCGCAGAACTTTACAAACACGTATAGC
Source organism: Didymella arachidicola (assembly GCA_016630955.3). Taxonomy (NCBI): domain Eukaryota; kingdom Fungi; phylum Ascomycota; class Dothideomycetes; order Pleosporales; family Didymellaceae; genus Didymella; species Didymella arachidicola. The sequence continues at coordinate 1,338,798 of CM049986.1, forward strand.
CATCGAAGACTTGCATTCTGTACTCGTCGTAATGGAAAACATTCCGACTGATGGATTGAGTCCGTGATTGGTCACCTAAAGTCGGCTCATTGCGTCCAGGATTAACACAATGGCATGAAAGATGCGAAGAATGTATTGGGCTGCCTTGTGAGGTACTTGAGCTTGGGGAATGGAAACTTCTCGACAGTGTTATTGGGTTTCTCCAGCTGTCCTCCCGACTAGTATTAGCAATTCGGCTGGAAGAACTACGCTTGAATGTGCAGGCCAATTGCACTAGTGGCGAAGAACAAATGTATATACAAAGAATAGGATGTCATATCAAATCATGTACACACGTAACACCGTCAATCTCACACCGACCTTGTCTTCTCCTCAAGCCTGTGCTCCTCGTCCTCGGGAACAGTCTCAAAACTAAATCTGCGAAACTCCTCCTCCGCCTCCACTGCCTCCCTCTGATCCGAACTCGTCGTCGTCGAGCTATAGATCGAGCTCGACACAGTGCCGACTTTGGAAGCCACGGTTGCATCCTTCGCGTTGACGGACCCCGTGGCTGAAGGCGGTACTGGCTGAAGTGGGCTCACAGGCTGAGACGTCTGCGGCTGGACTACATTTTTAAGCATCTGCTCATGGAGATCGGGTTTTCCACCTCGGAACGAGTTAGTGCGCGATGTGCACTCCGAGACACGGGTGCTCTCGTGCTTAGGCACGGTGCTAAGATCGAGAATGCGCGGGTTGCTATCGCCGCTTGTGCGGTTCTCCGAGAGGCGCTTGGTGAGCTTGATGATCTCGAGGCTGGACGAGCGTTTGTTTTCCAATGTTCGGGGCGGGTGCGAGGCCAGTGCGTCGGTGGGCTCGATCATAGATGAGGGGCCGTCCATGCCGCCTGACATCATGTGTGTGGGGACATACACCTCGGGGACGATGGGAGATTTGGGGGCGGTCAGCTCGAGGGGAAGCTTGTCGCTTGCGGAGTATAAGCGTGCTTTCCGCAGAACCTTGCGGCCGTCTTTCGTGATAATCATAGGGACAATGGAGCGTTCTTTGCGGTTTTTGCCCTTCTCATCTCTGTTGCCGCTACTTTGGGTGTCTAAGGAGCTTGGTCGTGAGAAGTGAATATACTTTTTATCGGTCGATGAGCGCCCAGCAGCGTTGATGGCCTCGATGTCACCGTACCCAGGGGGCGGTGATCTGGTTCTGGGAAGCTTGCCTTTGCTCCCATTCTTTCCCTCCAACTTAGCAAGTGCAGCCTGGACTGCATCCCCTACATCGTGGTCATTGAAGCCATGACCGTCGAGCTCATACTGCGCTTTGACGGGCGATCTAGAATTTCTTTTCGATGTCTTCTTTGATGTCCTCTTCGAAGTCATGGACGAAGGATTATTGTGTTCCAGCCTTGCCAAGGAGTCGTTCGGGTGTAGCGTCGAGTTCCTGAGAGGCCAACTCATTCGATTAGGGATTTCAGGTACAGGAGGGATGTCGGTGTCTTCCATCGTGTTCCTGTTCAGCCAAGTTGACGTGGAAGAACGATTACTTCCTGTTGTCAATGATGAGCCTGACGCGCGCCTGACCTTCCAAGCACCCGTCTTTCCATCGATCTCCAATGTTGTTGATGGGTATCGAAGAGAGTCAGCCAGCGTGCCGGAGTCTTCGAATAGAGAAGTCTGACATGAATGCAGAGTCTCTTTGGATCCATTGGAATGCATCGATACCACGCTGGGATGCAGAGCTTTCTCACTGACGTGGACGTTGATGCTGCTGCGACTGTAATCGCCCGCCCGCTTTGCGCCATCAGGTACATGGAAGCGCAGGTCGATACGCACCACAGCGTACATGACGAGTACGATCATTTCGGTGACGAAGTTGAATGCATAGAAGCAGGCCTTCTCGTAGTACCACGGTGGGTCTTGGAATTGACCTTGATCGTTCTGCAGTGGGAAAGGAGGTAGCCAAGCGATCACGCAACGGAAGATCTGTCCAGCCGAGATGACTGCGGCGGCAATCAAGAGGATTGTGATGTTTACCCTTAGACGGCCGGCTCCAAATTTGTCGACCTCGTGACGGGGTAGAACCAGTGAGATGAGAACAACGATGATCGGGGCGAAGGCGAAAACGGTAAAGTATGTCTGACCAGCCAACTGCATGTCGCGAAAGATGCGTAGAGCGGTGTTATTTAGCGTGAAGTACTGCCAGATCGATGTCACAATGATAATCAGTAAGCTGAGGATCAAGAGGACGAGTGCGCCTCGGTGGACAATTCGGTAAGGCATCGACCACCCGAGTTTGGTATGTTGCGCACGGACAACACGTTGCGTGAAGAACCAGTTGACCATATACAAGATGATCGTACCGACATATACGAAGACGTTTGCTGCCATAGCGAGGCCGACGTTGTGCTGATGGCATGCCCAACCTATTCTCAAGGACATTGTTATTATGCGAATCTTACACAGACCTAAACCTTGTTAGTCACTTTAGCATAGTCCATGGGCTTTGGCTTGCCTAAAAGGGCGCCATTGAAGATGAACTTATGCCCTCGGCCCTTGTTACTCTTGAGGATCTTGATGTGCACAACTCCAAAGACGAGGTAAAGAACCAGGAGGACCGCTGTGACGGGGATATCAGGTATGACATCTGGAAATCCACCAAGTCCCGCATATGAGGGCGAGTATGGAGGTTTCCCTCGGTCCTGTTGGCTCTGAGAAAGTGTCAGCTTCTGTCTACCACCCGTGATGATATTTGAACGTACTGTTGAGGGCTCGTTGGTATCTGAAACTGTCGACATATTGGGTCTGAGAATCACAAACAACTACGATGTGGACGAGAGAGCAAGGAACAAATTAAGAAGCCTGACAGGCGTGCGAGCAGTGGGAGCTCCATCTATATCACATCGGTAAACTTACGCATGGCTTAGGGCTAAGGTGCCCAGATCAACACCGTGGATGACGGCTCTACGACGACGATATCCAGGAAGAGGCGAGCAGTTCCCATTGGCAGGATACGTCTCGCTGCATGTGGAAGACAGTAGCTCAACGGCCCAGAGCCAGCCTAGTTAGGTGGACGGCATCGGTCTAACGGCATACGGGATCTATCAGTGAACACCGCATGCAAGCACACGTACCATAGCTGTGGCACATGCAGGATTTACAGGGTATGCCTTGCGTTCAGGCAATTTACCGAGCATTGTCAATCTTCAATTCGACCTCACCCATCTATTACTGTTGTCAGTCCAGCGTAGCTCGAGTCGATTGCTGAAAATAGATGTTCACAGCCATGCTGAGTATGACTTCATATGACACTGGGAGAGCCTGGTACCGTCAGCTGTCTTGCGGGGGCGGCCTGTATTGACGTTGTGATGGTTGTGCCGGCTCTCCTCAGTGCTGCCGGGAAAGCTGATGTTGATCGTCGGATCTTACTTTATCGGCATCTCGAACCGCCGACTCTCGCTTAATAAGCTTCATCTGGCATAAGTAGGTAGTGCATACCAGCATCAGATGTTGCATGCGTGTAGAACGCCCAAGCTATATGCGACAGGTTTTGAGTACAGCATGAAGTCGTGTAGCGTCAGCGAGCCGCAAAATAAACGTGTTCATCGGTAAGGTTGCCCAGACCATGTTGAGACTCGTTACCTGGAGCAAGGCATGCCAATTGGGACGTCTGATGGATTTACAGCAGGTGTACGCATCTTCCGGAGTGAAAAAGTTACAAATTGCTCGATAGAGTGGCACTGGGAGAAGACTGCAACAAAGTAAGGTGACAGCGTATATATGTGCTGGTTTGCAACGACTAGCCTCCTTGGTGACCATTCAGCAAGTACATCCCAGCCCTCACCTGGAGTGTTAGCCACGTCTTGGCCAGTATGCCTATTCTCAACTGGCCGAGGCTCTAATTATCATTGCGCGTCTTCGTCAGCGTTTCGAGTCGAAAAAGTCACATTCATGAGCACGTGTTTTCGCGTCCGATGCGGGCCGCCGCAGCGAACATCAACATCAACGTCATACCCTAATTAACCACCAGCAACCACGCAACATCCCAAAATGCCTCCAAAAGGGAAGCAGAAAGCCGCCAAACAGGCGACTAAATCAATCCCCCCACCCTTCTCCCCGGCGGATGCTTCTCTCGCGCCACTCCTCGAAACCTTCAACCCCTCAACCGTATACATAATCCACACCGACACGCACCCCGCGTGGTTCAAGAAGCGCATTTTCAGCGTACCCGTTGGGCTCAATCTGATCATCGCTGCTATACTTGCCTGGCGCGTCTATGCCATCGTCCCGTTCTACTACAGCATCCTCGCGTCACTCGGCGGGCACTCGAACCACACGACGATATACTACGCGGAGCAGACATCGGGCGGGCTGATATGGAAGATTATGCAGCGCATGGTCACGTTCTTTATTGACTATGTGCTGGTAACGGTCATTGCGCCGTGGCCGTTTGGATTCTTCCTCGAGGCGCCGGGCAACCCAGTGCGTTGGCGGTGGAGCGTAGGGTTTAGGGACGAGGAGGTGTATGTCAGACAGAGTAGGGGTTGGGGTGCAAAGGACCTACTTGGCGAGGCCGAGGGAAGTACAGGCAAGGCGGGCGAGGATTCACCGTTCTTCAAGACAAGGATCTTGCCTGCTGTTGATCCGCAAAGATTGAAGGAGAAGACAGGATATCTGTTGATGGATGGAGATTTTGATCTTGATTTCTATGGGATGATTGCTGTGACGCAGTTGCTGGACAGGAAGGACGTTGCCGCAGATCTGCTTAAGAAGTGCGTGCTTGTCTATGTTGGGGACAAGGAGAAGGGGGAGGGACAGTGGGCGGTCTGGAACTGCGGTATGCTTGATGTCAGTGAGCCAAGTGAGGCAGAGGCTAGAGATAAAGTGATTGCGATCAAAGACAAGCTCACAGAGATGGGCAAGGAAAGTCTCTTCTTTCGATGGGTCGAGCTCATTCAGTATGAGAGCAACGGTATGTCTTGTTCTGCATCTCACATCGCCTCAGCTAACACGTCTCCCAGCACCTGGTGGCTTCACGCAAGAAAGGCAGTTCGCTGCAGCAGAGAAGGTCAAGAAGATGTTCGAAGAGCAGGGCGTAGATTGGGACAAGTTCAGCCAGGAGATTGGAGGGCTCGAGGGAGTGCCAGGCTTGTAGCTGGCAGTTGTTGCATTGCATTGCGTTGCGGGTTTATTACCATGATACCCAAAAGTTTTACTATGGAACATTGCGCGTGTCCATAACCATCCTAATCATGACGATAGAAAGACAGATAGCCTGTCATCCCGTGTGTCTTCATCGTTGCCTCTTCCGCGCCGACACTTCCACATCACCTTGCGGCAGAACGAGATCTGCAAATGCCATGAAGCACTTCAGTTGAAGAGACCACTCACTTCGAATCTATCTTACATTGTGGGCGTGCCAGCCGATTAGTCGGCTCAATGAAACAAGCTAACGTGTCCTTCAGGTAAAGTGCTTTCCTCCGCTGCGCAGGTATTCTTCCCTGCAGAGTGCCTCCGAAGATCCGGTCGTGAAGTCGTGAAGTCGTCGCGGTACCACCAGGGCATTCGAATATGTAAAGTTTTGTCATTCAAAGAGATCGCCGCTCACACTTTTTGCCTCAGAAGCCGATGCAGTGACAACGACGAATCCTTACTCCTCCTCCTACCTGGACTGGCATGACGACTTGACGAAGACTTCGACGTGGCGGACTCCGGGGAGCTATCGCGGTGCGATCTCGATGACCGCCTAGACTCCGATGTTTTCGACGAGCTCTTCGACCGCAACGAGTATCGAGAGTCGGACGTGCTTGTCGAGTTGAGAGTATCACTTCGCTTGCGTAGCCGCCTTGTGGGAGTCTCGGAACGCTTCCTCTTCTCCTTCTCCTCGCTGACGAGTGTCTTCTCAGATGTCGGTGTGCGGTGCAACACTGTCCTCCGTGTCCGGCGTTCGGGTGTTTGCGGCGTCTGTACTTGCTCATTCAGAGCGGGAAACGCCTCCGATTCAGTTTCCAGTTCGTCTACAGATAATTTGCGGTCCTCGTCATGCTTCTTCTCTGTCTCTCGCCCTCGCGTGTAGGCATCGAGTAGCCGCTCGGCCTCCCTCTTGTTTGCATCGGTGCAGACCAACCTGACGACTTCCAGGACCAGAAAGAATGTAGCAACATATGAGACAAAGAAGCCAACTTTCGAGGCGAAGTCAATGATCCACATGTTGGATGAAGTATAGTTCCTTTCGTAATGAGTGGAAAAGGGATGGTCTAAGTCCTGCGGAAGCAGCGGAGTGTAAGGACCGAATGACACAGGGAAGCAGGAAGATATTGTGTGCGATCGCTCTTATGCGGAGTAATGTCGCGTGCAGCGTGCAGCTCAGCCCTGAAAAAGCAATTGGACGAGCTCGACGTCGATATCGGCTTGGTTGGAGTAGATAGTGTTACACGACACGCTGTAGCGCTGGTTGCGTCAACATAAAAAACGGACGATAAGAATAAGTGCAAGTCAAGAAGGTAAAGTCGCACAAACCCCTCTTCCTCCACGAACGCGTAATCCCGTTCATTTTGTATGCGATGGTTGGCGTTCGGTTTCCGTCCGAGCCGCGCGACTGACAGCCGAAAGCCTGAAACGCCAGGGGAGTTTGGTTTCGAGAGTGTCTGATGGATCCAACTCCGCGAAATGTGCTAGCCCGATGGAGCCTTATGCTGGCGCTGTGAAGAGAATGACAGGCTGTGATTGGACGCTTGGTCTGCGATAATCACAAGCCAAACCGCAGGGGTGCCCCTCGATCTCCAACGTCAGCGAGACATCTCACACGACGCGCTTGAAATGGGTGGAGATTGAATGCGAACGCCTCCAATGCGCGAACTTAAAAATACTAGTCATGCTCTTCAGCAGATGTTCTCGAACTTGGCACATGTGCCTGGCATGAAGCACACGGAACCGCTTTTCACATCGTCACAAACGTTCTTATCTCACAGATCGGTCGGCGTGAATCTGACGCCTTGTGCATATCAACAGCTTGACAATGCTCTGCAAAATCTCCAACGTGCCAGCCCTCACTTATATTGAGCCCGGCAGACTGAACAGCGAGATCCTTCAGCCCTCCGACATCTTAACGTTGCCTTCCTGCGCCTAAGACTGGATCCAGTACGATACATCTTGCCATTCTGCGCCTCCCCGGAGCTTCAGTGGTAGAGGATGACCCACCAGCTGGTTTCTCCCGTGCACTTTACCAAGCTTGACGCAGAGTCTCTTTCGAGAGATGCACCGGTCGCACGCATAACCTTTCCTGTGCTCTGACATGTAATACGTACAGCTGCGTTCTCGCTGCGCAGTTTGGATGCGCGTTTCCAGACACTGATAGTCGCCCAGGTACACATCTAGGTCAGCAACTATGCTGTAGTATCGGTCTTTGTACTCTTGCGTGGTGCACAAGTATGTGTGGAATTGACCACGCAGCGCTGAGAGCGGTCTGTTTGTCTGGAACCCTGCGATATGAAGTGGTGGGGTTGACGTTGGTGCCTGAGAAGGTGGATTTGCGTAGATATAATACGATGTTGGGGACTACTGCAAAAGGTGACGAAGCAACCGGGTTTGCTGTCGAATAATCAATCGCGTCCACGATCTTGTTGCCGCCAGAATCCGGAAGTGCTTGCCCGATTTCGCGGTCTGCTAACGCGGACGCAGGCACTGACGCAGGTTCAGAGTCAAGCTCGATTGGATATCTCTCGTCGCTCAGTGCAGGGAGATCGTGCTTAGGTGGCATACGTTCTATTTGAGTTGCAGTCGCGTCTTTCTTGGGGCATGACACTAGAGCCTTTGCTCTCTTTGCTTTGTGCCTGATACGGGTTGACTCAATGGGCTGGTATGGCGAAACATATCTGAGTGGAGGCATATTTTGAGCCGGAGCGGTTGTTCCAGGTGGTCCTCTCGTGGACATGGATGTAGGCGGCATACATTGCATCTGAGGATACGACGGCATCAGGGGCCCTGCACTGCTGACTACTCGGGTCGCCGAGCTGATCATGTTCAGTATGGGTACTTGTGAGGCGGGTCGCCAAGGTGGAGTCTGTGCTGTTTGCCGGTGTGTAAACGAGCTCATTCTGGTGCGCTGAGCAATTGTCGTATCGCGAACTCCAGCAGGCTGGGGACTGCTTAAGGTTACACGTTGTTGCGACTTTGCCGTATTGTCCAGCGCGATTTGAATGACCTCCTCTTGGTGGCAGCGAGGCAGCATCGTAGACACAACATGTAGCGCCACTGCCAAAACATCTTTGTCGTCGATCCCGCTGAGAAGGGCTTTCCGAGCGGCATTGAGGTCCGCATCGCCAGACAAGGCCTGCAGAGCGCGCAGGTAGCTCTCAGCTGCGCTTGCCATCGTGGAGGTGTGTCTTGTTGTTTGGATTTCAGGGAGTGCTGTTCGCTCGGCGCAATATTTCCACTTGGCAGCTCCGCACGGGCGCTCGGAGGTTGACGTGAGGTGAAGGACAGCTTACCATATGAATGTACGATTATGTCACTTAGGATGTCTACATGTATGCTGCTCGCGTGAGATTGCGGCCGGCTGGAGTAGTTGATGGAAATTGTGACCGCTTGGAAGGTCAAAGTTGACTTGTGGGCGCCCCTTCACCTCGCGCATGCGCCTAAGCCCATAGTCATGAGGCTCTCACGATCGGAATGACCGTCCGCTTTATCTTGCAACGATTGAGACTATTGTCTCTCCCGCCCATTCAACATGAATGCAGTCATCAAAGTGTTGACCCAACGCCTTTTCCAGTTCAGTTCGAGGTTGCCGAGCGTGTTGACCGCCCCTCCACGTCTCGAGGAGGTGTGATCGACCTTGGTCCAGGCCAAACGCCTGCAAATGATGATGATATCGAAGGGATTACCCTATGTGAAGAGCAGGGACGATTGATGCAGGAAACAAGAAAATGAAAATGGGACCGCAACGCGCCGAAAGCTTAAGCGCAACCTACACATGCTTTGACCGCGCTTACATCACAGGTCGAACAGCACAATCAGACATTTTCTATGCTCTTCATTTGCTCTTTACTTGTTTAGATAGATGCCCTGTTCGATGTTAGCGATGACCATTTCTTTCGCACGATGATACTGTACCGTCTTGGCGCCATGGTCCTTCTCAAGTCCTTCTCCTTCTCTGTCTCCTCCGTAATAGGCAGGACGCCCTGCTCCTTCAGCCCCGCAAGGAACTCTTTACCATACTTATACCCGACTTCATAGATCTCCTCAAACTTCGCAAAGTCCAGTGTGCCATAAGGATCGATTGGCGGCCGCATATACCTGCATCCCGGAGTTGTCTTTGCACGTTCCAGAGCGTCAATGCTGGATACATAGGCGAGTCGCGACTGAATTTCGCCAAGAGTCGGTGGGTTCGGGTATGCGGAAAAGGGGTTCCATCGATTAAAGGTGGCCCAGGAACCGGAGAGTGAATCACCAAAAGATTGCGGTGTGTCGTCGTCCAAACTGCCTACGTCGACGGCGAAGATAACGTCCGCACCGAGGCTCTTCATGTGTGCGACGGTAAGGTTGTCGATGTATCCGCCATCGAGTAGCATGCTGCCATTATCGCAGAGTGGCGGGACCAAGCCTGCGAGGGACATAGAGGCGCGCACGTAGCGCCAGACGTACCCTGAGGTATGAATCTCTGAGCGCGATTTGCTGATGTTGGTAGTGTTGCAGTAGAACTCGAGCCATGAGTCTTCCACTTGTGAGTTGCCGAAAGTCTTGAAGATGCCGCGATTGAACTCATGGCCGGTTGTGTAGGATGCAGAAGGGTATGTTAAGTCGAGCGCGAACCTCCACATGCTACCCATGCGGCCTGCGAACTTCTTCGCGCGACCGTACATGGGGACAACGTCGGCATCCCAGGCATACAGCGCACCGATGAAGGCGCCGATACTGGTACCACCAACGATGTCGATCGGGATGCCCGCCTCTTCAAGCGCCCTGATGATGCCAATCTGCGAGATGCCGCGAGCACCTCCTCCACCCAGCACAAGGCCGACCGACTTGCCACACAGGCGCCTTGCTAGTCGATGGAAGTCGCCCTTGAACGGTGTCTCTGCTGAATACAGTGGTGTTTGGCGTACCCGTCTCGATGTGTACTTCTGAATCTCGGCCTGGATAACCTGTACACGCTGCTTCAATGCGTTTCCGAAACGACGTCCTGCACGGTGGACTGGCTCTTGCGTAGCACGGAAGGACATTTGGATGTGGTGATGGCTGCCGTTGATCCATGGGCGGTTACGAAGCCACTTACGTGTCAGTCCAGGAGGGCAGTACCGCTCAGAGTGCAGCATGACGAGTTCCTTACGGGCGGTTGTCTTAGTTGTTAGTAGGAAGCGCTCGTATTCGCCGATGTTGGGCGAGAGCTCAGCAAGGCCGACTAACAGGATGCAGTCTGCTTGGCTGATACACGTCTGGGTCCATGGAGACTTGACTGGGGTGTCGGCTACGTACAGGATCATGCCGTACTTCTCCTCGAGATCTGCCAGATATTGAGATAGCTTCAATTTCCCCATACGATTGAATGCATGTCGTCCAAGGTGGTTGAGAATAGCCGCCTGATTCAATGAAACTACCCCCCGAGGAGTACCAATCTGAGTAAGAGCGTTCATGAGACGGCTTGCGAAGTCCACGACTGGTATGCCAGCAGTAACAGGCAGCACAGCGATTGTTCGCAGATTGACGGTGGAAGAGACGTTCGTTCGCGTAGCCTTTGTGCTTCGCTCTTTGGTCTGTTCGTGGAGAGGGTCATCCATGAGCGATCGCATACGCGACGCAATAATCTTCGAAATCTTGATTGTGATCCCGGGGTGCTCCAACGCTAGACTATTGAATAGCGTCTTCGGGAACTTGGCAAGCTCGGTATCACGAATAGCGTGCAACGAACCAGGGCGCGCTGACTCTGTGAGCACCTCGAGCTCACCAACACTGTCCCCTTGGCCATATTCTCCGATGACCTTCATAGTGCCGCTCTTCTCGGCATCTTGTATGGCTCTTAGACGGCCATTGAGCACGATGTAGATCGCATCGCTGTCCTCACCCTGGTTATAGATGACCTGGCCAGCATTCACTTGGACCCACTCCAATGCAAAGTCAATGTGTTGAATGAGACGGGGCAGGAGTGTAGTCAGGCGCTTGGCCATAGTTAGGAGAACGACTGGGTACCTCTCCACGATTCTCTCAATCGAAGCCCGCGGGAGGAAACCGACATAGACATCAGTCTTCGCAGTGACATCAACGAAAGACCTGTTAGAGGAGACGGTACCCAGGTAACCGGCCAAGCCACCCGGCTTGGTCATAAACAAGCTCTTGCGCGGCTTCCTCTTCTTATGCACGCTCTCAGCAAGGTTGCGTGTGGAGTTGTTCGTAGAGGTTTGCTTTAGCGGCGTGCCGAATAGTTCCTCCTGGCTCACAGATGCTCCCGTCGGAGATGTTCCAAGCACGTTAGTCTCTGAACTGTCCTCTTCAATTGCCACACTGACATCGAGGAAGCCGTCAACAACGTAGTATAGACCAGGGTTTCGCTCGCCTTGTTCGACTAGAACCGAGTCTTTTGGGAAGTAAACGATCTCGACATCATTCACAATCTCTTCCAGTAGATTTTGGTGATTGAGAATACTGATACCAGACAGGTTCGAGGCTGACGCCATCGATTCAGTATCACCGCCGTCATAGGGGTCCATGAGGCCAAAGGCATTAGTGAACACGGCCTTTTGACGCTTGTTATCAAACGACAGCATCCTAGGGGATTGCTCGACAGAACCAGCTGGTTTGGGCATCGGGTTCTCAAGATCTGTCAGGCCAATTGCCTTGAACATGCAGTCGAGCACAGATTGTCTGAAGATCGTGGCTTCGTCTATAGACTCTTGTCGTTGCAGGGTTGGTCGTGCCAATGGAGACGCAAACGGATTGAAGTTACCAGCATCAAGTGGGGTGCGAGCGTCTCGGCGAATGTCATGCTGGTATGGTTGGGAGAAGCTGTTGCCGCGGCCTGATCGACCAGTCCCACGGGCCATCTGGGTATTGGTCAAGAGGTCTCCAGCGCTGATGCGGTCATTACGGAGAGAGGGCTCCAAAGAAGCCTTCTTAGCCTCGATCTGGGTGTTCGCCTCCATAGAAGTTCCGCGCGCCGCAGCAAGACGAGCTTGTGCAGCAGTGCCACGCCTGAGTGAGGTGCTTGATCTGCGGCGACGTCCAGCGCCTGGATTGTGTAATGCGATGCCTTGCATGCCTTCATCAATGCCGAGACGCTCTGTCTCCTTCGCAAACTTCTCTTTCAGCCTCTCCAAGGGGGCATCACGAAGAAAGCCCGGGAGATCATATGTCGTGTACTTGTTCATAAGCTTTTCTGTGCGAAGGACTTCGTTTGTCAGACTGAGATATGCGTGACTCGTTGCTAAAGTAACTCGCTGGAGACGAGTGAGGATCACTTGAACGATATGTGCCGTTGCTTTGGGATAGACGCGAGTCAATCGATGGAACGCCGTAGCGGGAATGATGGCAATCGTAGTATCCACAACCGCTCGGGCTACGATATCTGGATGTGCAGACTTTGATTTTGCTGGCCGGGAGGGCGACCTTCGGTGCTTCGTATGTTTGACACGTTCGCCATACTCATCCAGATCGAGGGAAAGTGGCGGTACACTGGGTAATCTTCCCCCTGCTGTCGGACTTGCCAGAGTGGAAGACGCGCGTCGATGACTTGTACGTGTGCGGGGTAGATGCTGCGGCGTATGTGGTCTGGAATCTTCCGTGTTTGCAAAACTGCTATTGCGCGACATCGATGGTCTTGGCCTTCCAGTTTGTGGCGTGCCAGGCATGCTCGGCCCGGGCTCGTCTTCGTCATGACGAAGTTTGATGTCTTCCGTGAACAATGATAAGATCGAGAACAACGAGGACATGGGTGCACCGTTCTTGACTTCAGTCAGCAACTGGTAACCTTGGCTATGACCCTGCTGATGCGACTCATTTGAGGATGTCTCCTCATCAGAGTCGCCAGTCTCACGTTTGGACTTGACGAAGATCTGCACAAGGCCGTCCATGACTAGACAAAATCCCTTCTCTTCCTCCAGCAATATGGTCTCACCCGCGAATAGCCGTCGAGTCTGCATAGTGCGCGTCAACTCATGGAAGACCGGACGCTCTAGATAGCCAAAAACTTTGATAGCACTCAAGAATTCGTCCATGTAGTTTGAGAAGGCCCTTTTGTTGTCGCCTTCTTGGCTTTCGGGGAAGACCTCTACTAGGGGCTCTTCTCGTTGTGGTTCTGGCGGCAGTCTTGCGTACATTGTCAAATAACGATATCTAACGAAGTAGGTGACAGTCGAGACCACAAACACCAACACGATGACCCTGGTGTTTGTCAGTCATGGGGAATATGATCCAGCGGTGAATTGGCTTACAAAGAGCTGAAATTCATCGTGAATGTTAGAGTAGTAGAAAACAAGGCGAAGAGCCATGTGGGAAGCGTGTAAGATAGCCAGAATAAGATGCCGGGAAGCACGCCTAGAATCGACAAGATAACACTGCCCAGTAGACCAAAAGTGGATCCTGAAGCCACCTGTGAAGCTTCTGGAATAGCGCTTGGTGTTCGTAGAGCGCGTTCAGCGACTGCTGTGGAAGCGTCTACAAGAGACGTCACTGCCCCAGACGCTGCCATGATCACGTTCGGTGAGGGTGCGAGCCCAGTACGAGCAGAAATCACCGTATGCAGCTGCTTTCAGATCTACTGTAGTGGTGCAGGGTAGAAGCACCCATGTTGTCGCAGTGTCACGACACGTTCGCCGTTGCTCGAATGTCCTTGGTGGCTTGTGACAGCTCAAAGTGGGTCCGCTTAGTCATGCACCTGCCGAGCTTCGCGTTGCGCGCGCGAGGTGCCAGCGAGATCAACGCGCCGAAAGTCACACAGCCATTGGTTCAAGATGCCACCCTTCAAAGATGATCAGATAATAGTACGGCAGTCGCAATTCATGCGCTCGACTGCGCGCCTGCTGACAGTCTTCTTTAGGTCATTGCGCCGGGCTCAGAAATGACTCTGGCCCAGCTTGGCTTACCGGAATCGTTCACCCCAGCGCGTGTTCGCATACGATCGCGCATGTTTCCCGCGGAGAAGAAGGGAGAATTCGAGCCGTACAAGATTAGGAGAAAACAAGACAGACTAGCAGAGAGGCCGGCAAAGCAGAATGGCGAGGGGCAGGGAGAACAAAAGCCAGCCACCGATGGCGACGATGAGATCATTTGGGAAGAAGACCGAGTCTCAGAAGAAGGCGCAATTTGGCCCATTCAGGATGGAAAGATTACAGACTGGCCTTGTTTCTTCGCCCTCATCTCGCATGTTTACAACGCACTGAACCCGCCATTTCACACCGCGATCCTGCTCATCACACAACCCTCGTGGACACCACGAGAGCACGAAAAGCTTGCGCAGTTCTTCTTCGAGAAATTCAAGACCCCGGCGTTTGGTTTGATGGATGCCGCCCTTGCCACAACATGGGCTTACGGAGTACACACTGCGACGATTGTCGACGTTGGAAAGGGAAAGACCGATGTTACAGCTGTTAGCGAGTTCATCCCACATCTGCAGGGCCGCATCGTGTCTTTGCCGGGCAGTGGCGGTGAGGCCTTCACTGAGGCGCTACACGACAAGCTGAAGTCGAAAGGCTTCAACAGAGACATGTGCGAGCAACTCAAGAAATCTCCCATTTGCGAGATCCTGCCAGATGGTATACCACTCCCCGGGAGTGGGAAGGCCGAGGAAAACCTTGTCACAAACCCAGCGGCGGCAGCGTCGACTGGCGCCACAGCTTCAGGACCTGCCGCAGCAGCTGCCATTGGTAATGCGCCCCGCGGTCCCGGGCCTGACACCGAGGTTGGCGAAGAAGACGGACCCGAGAACGAAGGTGTACTCGACGTTGCCAGTATTGTGGCTGGTGGCAAGATGAATGAGTACCTTGCTAAGAAGGAAAAGGAAAAGCAAGATAAGTCGAACGCAAAGAAGAAGGGCGCACCAGTCCCTGAGGCAAATAAGCCTGTGAGGCTACCAAATTCCAAGCGAGAGAAGGCGACATTCCTGTACGAGGATCATGCTCTCCTAGACGCGCTCAAGAATACCAACCTGGACACGCAAGGTATGGCAGACGCCAAGGCTGCGTTAGATGAAGGACCCAGTAAGAGAGCACAAGAAGGCGAGAATGGAGATGGGGCTGAAGCCAACGGTAGCCGCGAAGCTACTTCTGCAACATCGAAAGGGGCCATCAGACGAGAGATGGAGGTCGGAACAGAACGATTTCTGGCTGGTAATAATGGTACGATGGAGAAGATCGCTGACGCAATTCACCGCGCCATTTCTTCGGTGGACGAAGTCAACAAGCGCAGCGAGCTCTGGGACTCCTTAATCATTTGCGGCAATGGATCGAGGCTACGAGGTTTGTGACACCGCCTTATCTCTTCGATACTTGCTAACGCGCCATAGGCTTCAAAGAGGCGCTGCTCCAGACCCTCAACTCGAAGTACCTTATTTCACCTTCGTCAGCCACCATCTTCACATCGGAAATTCCCTCGAACATCTCCACACCCGCTGGCACGGGTGCCAATACGCCACAACCGCAAATCGGCCTCCATGGTGGCTCGGGAGTCAACCCGCTACTATTTGCAGCTACGACCGCTCAGTCTCAAGGCATGATGCAGCACGGCGGGAACCCGCTTATGCCTAGCATGGGATCCAATGCGCACTCGTCTCACGGCCAGACGCCCACGTCAATCAAGATAGTCAAGCCCCCAGAGTACTTTCCCGAATGGAAGGATGTCGGTTTCGATGAGTCGGCATTCCTTGGTGCCCAGGTCGCCGCGAAGGTCATCTTCGTGGTCGATCAGGGTCAGAGTAAGGGCTACATGACCCGCCCTGACTACAATGACCAGGGTCCTCAAGGCATTCACGACTACAGTCTGTAAACCTGACTAGTAGCATGTGCTTTGGCTTCTCACAAACAGCGTAGTTGATCTTGTATACCTAGATTGGAGTTTGGAGGTCATGCAGACCTAGCGTGGGACGGAAAGGGATCATTATGGGCAGTCGCCGTCTTCACGGAAGAAGGAATGTTACGAATTCAGATACATCAAGAACATGTGCAGCTTGAGAGCCCGGCACATGCCCAATTAAGCAATGCTTGTTCACGTGCCGCTGTCATCTATTGCTTTCCTCCCGCACGTGGAGGTGGCCGACTCTTTCGGTGGTCTCCGAGCGGCGCAGGGCTTACTAGACTTAGCGAGGTACTAGCTATCTCTAGCTCCACCAACACGATCCCCACCATCCCCACGCCACGGCTGCACAGCAGCATTGATAAGAACTGCGTAACCCTCTGTATATTGATAGCTGTTTGGCTTTCCGTTACTTTTGTTGGGTCTTCATTGCTTATTGTCGTGCAATCAGCTGGACGTTTGCCACACGGGAGAGTTTCCACTTAAGTCCCCACTACCAGGACCCTGGATCTTGCGTGCATCATACTACAACATTGCTGCATCAGCCTCATCTGAACGCATCATCAACATGTCAGCTTCTACGCCCATCTCAAGGTCTATCTATGTTGGACCTTTCGTCCACAGCGCCTCCATCTCAGAACTCGAGATCGGCGAAACTGGCTTCATTGGAGTTGACGAGAACGGCATTATAGTCTTCATAGAGAAAGATTTGGATCTGGAGGCTGTGCAGGAGAAGCACTCCTGGCAAGATGCCACACCTGTCTACCTGAAAGGAAATGCATTCCTCTTCCCAGGCTTCATCGACACTCACACACACGCTCCACAACACCCTAACAATGGGCTTTTCGGGAAAACAACGCTCCTGGATTGGCTGCAAACATACACATTCCCCATGGAATCGTCCTTCAAGGATCTGAAGCGCGCTGAGACAGTATACCGCAATTTTGTATCCCGAACGCTCTCCCACGGCACAACAACGGTCGCCTACTACGCCACTATCCATGTCCCCTCGACAAACCTGCTCGCCGATATTTGTCTCGCAAGAGGTCAAAGGGCTCTAGTTGGGAGAGTGTGTATGAATTCCGATCTCTCCCCCGAGTATTACCGCGATGCCTCCGTCTCGCAAAGCGTTGCAGACTCAAAAGCGAGCATCGACTACATCCGGTCCATCGACCCGGAAGGCTCCATTGTGCGCCCAGTAGTAACACCTCGCTTTGCACCATCCTGCACAACTGAGTGTCTGACAGCAATCGGGAAGCTTGCAAAAGACGAGGACGCTTTCATCCAAACCCACATCTCTGAGAACAAGGGCGAGATCGCACTTGTGAAGGAGCTCTTTCCCAACAGCAAGTCCTACACGGACGTTTACGACACCCACAATCTGCTTACGCCCAATACCATCTTAGCACATGCCATTCATCTCAGCAGCGAAGAGCGCAAGACAATTCTCGCGCGTGGGTCCAGTCTTTCACACTGCCCCTGCAGCAACACAGCGATCACAAGCGGATGCGCGCCAATACGGGAGCTCCTGGACGAAGGCCATACCATCGGTCTTGGCACAGATGTCAGCGGTGGCTTCCACCCCAGCATCCTCGAGAACGTGCGTCACGCAATCTGGACGAGTCGACATCTCGCTCTTCAGTCCGAGCTGGGCGACAAAGTGAAACTCAGCACCGAGGAAGCTTTGTACCTTGCGACGCGCGGCGGTGCGGCGGTGGTGGGGCTCGCGGACAAGGTTGGTGGCTTCGATGTGGGTAAAGAATTCGATGCGCAGCTCATCGATCTTGGGAGTGTTGAGCCGGGGGGCAGTAACGATAGCCCGTTCGATGCTGGGCCGGTGGATTTGTTCGGCTGGGAGTCATGGCCGGAGAAAGTCGAGAAATGGGTGTATGCGGGCGATGATAGGAACACGACTGCAGTTTGGGTCAGAGGGCGATTGGTGCACAAGACCAGGCGATACGTAGGTGCTCAAGCCAATGGCGTCGCAACACCGTAGTTAATTAGAGTATGTAGGCAGGTTCTTAGAGGCGTTAGATAGACTCTAGACCATTCTTGGTAGAATCATCACCATCTGTCAAAAGACTCAGTGCTCCACGTGTGACCAAAGCGTGAGACAACCGCACTGCCCAGCCCGATACAGCCCCGGAAATCTCCCACCCTCCACTTCAAGCAACTCCCTTGGTCTACCCTCTTCAACAATACACCCCTTGTCCAGCACCACAACCTTGTCCACAAAATCGACCAACAACTCCAACCTGTGAGCCACAGCTACAATCGTATATGCCGCAAACTCCCTTCCAATGATCTCATGCATCAGAACCTCTGTATCATGATCGACAGAGCTACTAATCTCATCCAGCAATAACACTCCACCATCTCTGCCTGAAACCCGCATCCGTGCTCGCCGACGATAGATAGTCCGTCCAAGGCTGAAGAGCTGTTGCTGACCCGCACTCAATTGGTCGCCGGATATCGGTGCGTTAAGCCCGCCTTGTGCAGCAACAAAAGCAGAGAGCTGCACCATACCAAGGATGGCAACGCATTCAGGGTCCGAGATAGTGTCGGTCGGATCGACGTTCGATTTTATCGTGCTGCCGTCAGGGAGGAAGACGCACTCTTGCGGCACGGCGATTATCCGTGATCGTAGGGTTGTACGATCTACGGTGAGTATGTTGATATCATCAATTGTGAAAGTGAGACCGGGGGTTGGCGTGGGGTCGAGGAGGCGTAAGAGGAAGAGCATCAGGGAGGACTTCCCGCTTTTTTGAGTCAGTGACGGGCCGATGAACGTGCGGAAGTTGGGTTTATGTGTACCTCCCAGTTCGGCCGCAGACGGCGATCTTCTCGCCTGCGCCGATGGTGAGCGAGATGTCCTTCAGTGCTAACACTGCTCCCTCGCAACCGAGCGAAATTGTTGAACTGTAAGATGTTAGCATTTCCGACTACTGCATGCACGTAACACTTACTTGTGTGATGCGGATACATGTTTAAGCACCATGGAGCCATTTTTGGGCCAGTCTGCCGGAGGCTCGAAGTCTTCGCCAGGCTGATGCTCAGACGAAACCTTGTCGCTGAAAGTTTTCAGGCGGCTTACTGCGCCGATAGATGTCTCAAGAGCCGTGTAGCAGAAGATCAGAGCTGTAGCAATCTCGCTGAATGACATCAAAGAAACCAGGGAGGCGCCAGTGAATCCAGCACTAGTCTTCAGCTGCGTGGCCAGACTAAGTAAACCAACTGCCAGAAAGGCAACAAGAAGATTTAAAACCAGCATAAGACATTGCTGAATCATTGCTAAAAGGTACGCAGGCCGCTGCGAAGTGTCTAGTAGCTTAAGGTTGTGCATGCGTTCGGCATCGATCCAGCCAAAAGCACGGATGGTGGTAAGTCCCTTAATCGTATCGATGAAGTGAGTACTGCGCTTATTGTTAGTAAGGTCAACGTACTCGGATCTACGTGGTACTGACTACAGGGGACTCTTAGCCTCCAAGTCCAGTAATCGAAGTTGCCTTGAAGTTCGAAGGTAGAACATCTGAATGCAGTAACCGATGGCTATCAGGAAAGGATACGAAGCGGCAAGATAGGGTGATGCCAGTGCTATCACGAGCCCAGATCCAACGATGGTCGCTATATTAGCTAGTACATTCAATAAGTACATCGACAGCTCACTGTCAATGATCGTGGTGTCCTGGGAGAACAGGTTGGTAATAGTACCAGTGTCTGTCGCAGTGAACAACCGAAGCGGTGCATGCATAACAGTCCACAAAGCCCTGTGGTGCAGCTCGCGACCAACGTCAAGGGTCATAGGTACGAACGCTGTCCAAGCAATAATCGAAACTCCGATCACAATCATAGAGCTGACAGCTCCATAGATACCGAGGTAGAAGCTGTTCGATTGAGCCAGCGAGTCATTCGCCCACAGACCAACCCAGACAGTCGGAAGTTGCCCGCCCGTGGCATATACAACACAGCCTGCGATCAATGTCACCAACCAAATTTTGTTCATGCTGTTGATGTAATGCTTGTAGACTTTCCAGTCGCCGAGTTGCCGGGAGCGATCATCTAGCGCCTTGGAGATTGCATCTTCAGACTTGGGACGGACTGTTTTCACAGTGGAAGGTATGTTTTCAGTGGCATGGATTCCTAGGTCCAAATGCTCGGCTGAACTCTCAAGTATTGCCGCTTCAGCCTGATTTCGCTTCAAGATTGAAGGAGGTCCCTGCTCAACAATGGTACCTTGGGATCCGAGGATGATAATATGATCGGCGAAAGAAGCATGGCGAATAGAGTGTGTGCACACGAGTGCAGTCGTGCCCCGTCTACGCAGAAGACCTGTGGGACCGAGCGCGCGATCAAATATTCTGGCAGCCGTGATGTTGTCAAGACCAGAAAATATGTCATCTAGTACAAGAAACGAAGCCTTGTCGTATAGAGCTCTAGCCAGCGACACTCTTGCCTTCTGACCTCCGCTCAGAGAAGTTCCGTTGGTTCCGATGTTGGTGTCCTGGCCATCTGGCAAAGTGGCAATGTCCTCGGTCAACGCCGCAGTCCAAACCACCTCATTGAATCGAGCCTGATCGAATGCGAGATGTCCTATAACGTTTTGACGAAGTGTGCCACTAACAAGGAATGGCACCTGGTCACAGAACGCCACTGAAGATACTGACGGATGCAATCTGCAATCACCGGCAGCAATCGAAATTTCTCCAAGAATCGCTTTGCAGAGCGAGGATTTGCCACTGGCGACGGGGCCAAGAACAAAGGTGAGATGCGAAAACGGAAGGCTGATGTTGACATCCCTTAGGACGATTTGTCCAGTGTTCCACGCAAACATGCCGTTGTTGATGGAGAAGGCCGTTTCATGAGGCGAATCCTGAGAACGTGTCGCACCATTCTGCTGAAGCTCAAGTGCAGTGGCGGACTGCATTTGAGGAGGAAACGATGAGACTGAAGAAAATCGGCCTGTCCTTTGCTCGCTCCTAGCAAAGCGAAAATCTTGTCGAGGTTCGCTTTCAAGGTACTCTTGAATTCGCGCAAGGCAAGTGATTGCGGAAAGCACACCCGGAACTCCCTGGAAAAATGATGAGAGCGGAGCGGTAAGAAGTACTAGATATGCAAGAGACTCGTATGTCGCAGTTACGTCCAAGACGTTTCCTGCCAAGGCGAATGCGAGGACAGCGGACAAAGATTGCGGGACGAAGGAGACCATCGAAGTCAGGACTAGAATAACGCGGTATCTGTTGCCAACCCGAAGCTCCTCTACACGAAGCTCTTGAACCAGCTCCTCTATAGTCGGGGCGATGCCTGAGATCTTTACTTGCTTGACCTTTGTGATGACTTTAGAAGTCATCCCCACTCTAGACTGTATCTTCGCCATCCACAATGCCTGGGTCTTTGCGGAGGCACGGCCGAGCCATATCATAGTCAATCCGCAACACAGCACAGCGACGACAGGTGCAAGGAAGGCAGAGCCAAGTTTACGCTGAAGTAGCCAGCAGCCTAATCCCACCTGAAGCATGTCTGCCCAGAAGTCATGCATCTTCTCTATGCCTGATGTCACACGTTCGATGTCAGTGCTCATAAGGGTAATCGCGGCAGAGCTGTCTCCGGCAAGGCTCGGCAATTCAGTTGTCTTCGCATAGATGGTAGAGACTAGGCAGCCACGGGCCATGGCCACTACTCGTTGAGAGAAGTAGGCATAGAATGCTCGCGAGAGTGCAATGCCGGTGTAGATGATAGCTGAAGCGCCAATTAAGCCAAAACCATCTGCTGTTGCAGCGTCCTGTCCCTTGTGTACCAGTGTACTTAACACAGAGGCAATGAAGAACGGCTGACTAAACGTGAAGCCTAAGAGGACCAGTCGAGGCAGCACAGGTAAAAGAATTGGACCGAGGAGAGCGTTGCCGAGGGCCTTGGCTAGACGGAATCTAGAAGATGCAGTCTTGCGGAAACACGCACTTAGCTGATCGTGCATCTTTTCAGACAAGAGACTCTCATCTAGGCTATACAGGCTGTTCATCGATAGAACGGATGAATAGCCAGCCACAAAGAGCCGAGTCAACCAAGTGAACAGGCCGAGATCGAAAAAACCGCTACTCTCCTCCGGACTGTGTTTCTCTGAGTTCCGATGCAGCCATGCTGTCTTCTTCTTCGATTCGAAGAGCAATATCAGGACCTTGAATGCCACTGTCGCTGTGAACATCCTGGCATTCGTATCCGTAGCGTGAGAGGTGACCGAAAGCCATAAGGTCCTTGCATGGGCAGCATCGAGAAGCAGAGTCAGGAGCAAGTAGATAGACAACAGCATCGACGGTCTTCGTGTTCTACCATGTTCCAGATACGAGACGGGAACAGTCAGCGCTGAAGCCACGAAGCAGAGACTACTCGACGCCAGTAAGGTTCCATTATGAAATTGTCGTTGGAGGATCGCCAGAAAGATCAGTCGCGAGAACTGAAGCGCTGTGAAAGCAACAAGAACAACCTGCACATTCTTAGCTTCAAAAAAGGGCTTCTTATTTTCAACTAACAAGTTTCGCGATCAGAAAGAATCTCGCATCCAAAATTCGTTTCCGCTTGTAGAGCTGTAGGCACCTGAGGAAGGCGATAGTAACGAACAGTAAGCTGGGCACAAGCGAAAAGATGATGAGCTCGAATTTGAAGGTAAAATCGAAGTCGTTGCGGCAGCCTTTGACGACAGGGCCAAAGCCATCATCATTGAGGCAATCCGTGACTGCCATTTTATGCTAAGACATCTCTTGGCCTCAAATCTGATGCCAGTTATATAAATGTATGTGCATAATGCTGCTGCCTGAGCACCTCATCAGATCCATCATGCGCGTCAGATTTGGGGTTTAGCTTCCTGTGATGCAATTGGCAGGAGGTAACGGGCCAGCGCTTGTCAGAATGCCGATCAGACAGGGCGCACATGGAAGATGTTGCGCTGGCAGCATAAACTATTGCACTACTGTATATCATTGTCGGTTGCAGAAGAAACGCAAGTAGGGTTTGTGAAGACGGAGATGTGAGAGGAATCGCCGTGAGCTGAGGGACTGGTGACGCCCAAAAATGGGGCAAACGCGGTGGTCCGAGCACCCTGGGCCGCTGTCATCGAACGCGTCCACGGGTGCTCCTACGACCACGTCAGGAGCACTTCCGACGCTCCAACACACTGATGTGTGCTGAATTGGCTCGCGTGTAGTATAGAGTGAGATGTTTGGCTCACATCGCCTGCTACCCTTAATTAGGATAAGCATGCAAGGCACTAGCCTCGAGCTTAGGCGACTTCGTACTTTACAGTATTCTTTGAATATTGATCAGCCGACGACACCAACGCTCAGACAGCTCTCTTTCTATCATGTCCTGGGATCTTAATCTCTGTATGCAATACTGGGATATGGTTCTTGTCCCCTTCCATTACTTCGTCAGACTAAAGCCGCAACTTACCGCACGGGAAACAAGCCCGTGTTTTCCCTTCCTTCGCCTACCTGTCGATATCCAGCTCATTATTTACGAGTTCTGCGATGCGCCGACGCTGTTCCAATTGATGTGGACATGTTCGCGCACGCGCTGTCCACCAAAGAAGCTGTTCTGGAACGATGAATCTGAGGGCTATTGGTATCACTGTCGAGATAATCACCTATTCGAGTATTGCCCTAGTAGCTATACATTCTTACGGCACTGCCCAGACTTCGCGTACCGGATCACTAGGGTGGAGATTGAGCTGATCCGGCTTGAATTTCACTTTCGAGGGGACGATGAAGGTCGGAAGCTGGCGAACACAACCACAAAAGCAACAGACTTTTGGATCAAAGTCGAGAAGATTTTCCCGTCAGTCGAGAAAGTTGTGCTGACCGGCTGTGAACCACGAGAGACTGGCCCCCCACCCCCTGAAGAGATAGAAGAAGACTACACCATCATCGAGACTGTCGTGCAATGCGCACCCGCTCGCGTCGACGTTCTCATCGCTTTCGTGGCCTTTCCAAATCTCGAAAAAGGTAGACCACCGCGCCACACGCTATGGCGAGCCGGCAATCGTGCACAAGCGTGGGAAATACTCGACGCAGACTGGAAACCGACTCGTGTATTGCTTCCTGATCGCCAATGGACTGTGTCTCCGCTGGGAGATTTCATGAGGTTTACTCGAATGTACAATGCGGTGATTCTCGAGATGCGCGGCATAGTGTGGTTGATGGTCGAATCGTACGCACGATACGCGGTACAAGGCATCATACGCTGTCCGCGCTCGGATTGCTCCGAGGCATACACAGAGCGCGGCTCGTGGAAGCAGCATCTTTTTGAATCTGGGCATGGACACTTTGACATCAGGCGCCAGTGTGATGAAGAGCTCATGGCGCAGCTCTTTTGCTACAAACACACACCTAGTATCGAGAGGCTGGCTATCGAAGCACGTCAACGGCGCATGGACGCTCTGATTTTGGGGGCAGCAAAGATTCAGCGACGAGTCGGGCATGGGTGGGGACTTCCTGGAAGTGAGCAGAGAAAGCTGTTTGAGGAAGAGTTCAAGGCACAAATGAGAAACGAGAGTCTTTACGCCCCGGCTGAGCCAAGTCGCAACGAGTTGAGCCCAGCGGAGCAGTACATGCTTGACTTTTACATGTGGTTCGATCGGGGTCACGTTTATCATGGGTGTTCAGACACTGAAGATGAACATGTCTGCTATGGGAGCCCAACACTTTAAGGTACAAGTGTAGTTTCATAGAAAGACAGCCACGTCCAACCGGCGCCCGGCCTCCACCATCGATCGCACCCTCGACAGCACACCTGGCAAAGTGTCTGCATCATGTCATTCTGCCACTGCAACATGCCTTTGCCGATGCGCAACCATCATCAAAGGCATTTCACGCTGCAGTCGTGCGGTGTCAACACAGCAGATTAGATCTTTATTTGGGACCGGACTTGCAGCATGCTTGTCCGCCACATCACCCGTACGCTGAATGCCACAAAGAATTGAGGCTAAGCCACAGCAGCAGACATTAATAACGTCCTCCTCGATCAAACGATGCAGAGATATAGGCGGAATGTGGATCGGTGCCATCAAGTATTTGCCATAGCGCGACCAACCTCTAATCTGGTCTTCGCATCACGCCCGCTTTTCCGTCGCCCACTTCCTCCACTTTGCGAAAGCGTATTTTGCCAAAGCTACTTTTCGGGCTTGCTGTAAGTTCGTTGGAGCGGACTGCATACTCACCCAATCGATCGCACGTATGCCAACAAGTGTCTTCTTGCGAGCCAATTCTGCCAATCCTCTAGCAAGGGACTCAATCTGTTGCTCGTTGAGCTCCTCGTCTCGAAGGTTAAAGCTCAGAGTCAAACGTCCCTTATGCGGCTGTGCCTGAGCAGTGATACGGGGCATTTCCCTCAAGGGCGCGAGTATTATATGGCGCTCGTTATTTAGGAGATTCCACAGATACGGTTTATTTACCCTTCTGGCATCTAAGCGAATTCGCTGATTGAGCTGGAACGTGGACAGGGTTCGTGGTCCTGATTCTGATCCTGCGGTAAAATCTTTCAGATGGTCGATCAGGCTACGCGTGAACGACGAGTCACCTGGTGCCGGCGTAGTGTCATCGATTGCACATGCCGACAGCAGCTCGAAACGCTTCGACGTTCTTTCACCCAAACCTCGGCTCTTCGGCAGGTTACTTGTTGCATAGCAGGCGTCGAGGATTATCAAAACGTCACTTTCGACCTCCTCGGAGCGGAGAATACTCTCAGCCTTGTGCCAATTGGCACTTGCATCTTTCGCTAAGCCCCTCGCTCTGGCTGGATCTACGGTCGCTGACAGCTGCAGGTATCCGTAGAACTCCGAGTAAACAGCGTGGCCAGAGTAGAATACGACGAGCAAATTGTTCGGTCCGTCATTGTCCTCGATGAATTTTGTGATGCAGCCATTCAGCTGCAGCTGAGTTTTGGTGGCTACGGCAAGCTCGGTGATTTGGGTTTGGAAATGGAATTTGTCACGGAAGACAGCCTCAAGTTCCCTGACCTACGTATGGTCAGTAAAAAGGATCCCAATACCGTATATTCTGTGTTCCAGGGAAATTACTGTAGTCTTCACTCACCTCAGATCTAGTCTTCAGCTCATCCAAGTAGTCAGCCCATTTCAACAGCAGAACGGCGACATGGGAATATCCTTCAGGCATTTCTAAGTTCTTGGCAATAGCTTCATCCCACCAGTTTCGCATGTCTGCTGCTCTCGTAACTCTCTCCTCATTGTAGAGAGCCTCAGTCTCAGGCTCGATAAGGTACATCGGGTTCGATTGATTCTGCACTGTCCCTGGTGACTGGTCGATCGACTCATCTTGAAATTCATCAAGCTCTGCCGGGCTCATTGGGCGTTCCGAGCCCGTTGGACTGGATTGAATGGACAAATCAGCGACGGCTTGACGTTTCAGGTCTGGCGCATCAGTCGGACTCCCAGGTTGGCTGTCGAAAGCCTTGCTCGCTGTGCGCTTAGTGGATGCCTCTGGAAAATCCACAGACCGTGGAGGCTCACTTTCGACGATGAACTTCAGCGAGGTAGGCGATATAGTGGGTTTTGATCCTGCGCCGAGTGGCTCTTCATCGTCTTCCATGTCCACACGAACTTTGTGAAATCGCCTCAGAGCTCTTTTGTATCCTTCACCGTACAATAGTGGCATGCAGATATCGAACAAGCCTAATATGGAGTAGGCTTTGTCCTCATCGCGTGTTGTCTTTCTGTTCTCAGCCCAAGAGAGACGCTGTTGGACTGAGAATCTTTCAAGCGGCCATGGCGGGTTTTGGAGAGCTTCCAAGCGGATACGGGTAATCTCATGGATATCTTGCCGAAGCGTGGTTTTGTCCCCAAGTCGCACGCCGTTCTTGGAATAGAATTCGACAACTCTTGGAGCGAGTAACTCTTGAAGTGTCCAGCCTCGAGTAAACCATCTGCTTCGACGGAAAGCTGGTTTCCACGAAGGGATAAGGTATTGCTCGCCTGGCTCGGGCAAGACTTCAGGTGCATCTGTAGTGACGTCGGAAAGGTATACGTAGCACTTCCTCGACCCTTGGTACCAGCGAAACATGGAATTAATCGCTTCTTGCAGTTCCGCGCTGCTGCCTTTATCGATGCAGCAAGTATCCACCCAAAAGTGGCTGAGTCCATCTCGCGCAGCTGCTTGCGCACAGAAGCGAAGTTTGTCGTAGCCAGACTTGGTCTTGCCTCTACCCTTGGCTACATCTTTGAACGACACTTCTTCTCTGTGGTCCGCCATCCATGTGTGAGAAAGTATCGCGTAGGGGGGAATATCCTCCCCATACTTTTCGATATGGGTAAATTCACCATCTTGAGTAGATTGTAGGAGGTACATAGATACAATGACGCTAACAGCTACTTATCATGATTTTCACGAAACCAAGACAGACGCATCAACAGTGTAAGACGTAGAGCTGGCGTGATGACAGGTGAGTGAGAGAAGGAGGGGACGTGTGGTCTGTGCCAGCCCTGCAGTTGACTGGGGTATGCGTTACCGTGTCCGTGCACCGAACGCCCGGTGCAACAACATCTACACCAAATATCAACGCGTAATTGCTCAACCACCATGACATGTATTAAAGAAGCGCTTGCAGAAATTGAAAGCCTAAAGCCTGGCGAAAAACTTGTATATACAACAATTGCAGAAAAACACAGTGTTGATCGCTCAACGTTAGCGCGCAATCATCAAGGCGTGCAGACGCCCCGACGCGATGTGCCTGCTAATTGCCGGAAACTCACCCAACAACAAGAAGAAGATCTAGTCAAGTATATAGAGGAGCTGTCAACGCGTCGCTTACCACCTACAAGGCGTATGATACGAAATTTCGCTTCCTCTGTAGCCCAACAGCCCTGCTCCGATAGCTGGGTCACGCGCTTCCTGCACCGTTACCGCGATCAACTCACCTACCGATGGACCGCCGGTATGGACTCCAATCGCCACAACGCTGAGTCAGAATACAAGTACAACCTATACTTTGAGCTTCTACAGCAGAAAATCGCTCAGTACGAGCTAGAGCCTGAGCACACATACAATATGGATGAGAAGGGCTTCGCGATAGGAGTGCTAGGTAGAACAAAACGGGTGTTTGGCAGGCGTCAATTTGAGAAGAAGGAGGTTAGGCAGGCTCGTCAAGATGGCTCACGTGAGTGGGTGAGCCTCCTAGCTTGCATCTGCGCCGACAGTACTGCTATTCCTCCAGGCATCGTCTTTGCGTCGAAAAACTCCACCATCCAGAGCCGCTGGGTGGCAGAAATCCAGGCTGGAAAGCACCTTATCCACGTCACCTCTTCACCCTCAGGATGGACGAACAACGACATAGGATTAGCCTGGCTTGAGCAGGTGTTTGACCGTTACACCAAGCCTAAGGCGCGAAGAAAGTACCGCCTCTTAATTGTAGACGGCCACGGCAGTCATCTGACGCAGGAGTTTATCGAATACTGTCACCAGGAACGGATTATACTAGCAGTGTTACCCCTTCACAGTACCCAGACGCTGCAGCCGTTGGACGTAGTCTGCTTCAAACCTCTCGCTTCCAACTACTCCTGCGAACTTGATAACCACCTCCAGGCGTCCTAAGCTCTTTCCCCACTGTCAAAAGGCGACTTTTTTACCCTATTCTGGCCTGCTTGGGTTGCTACGTTCAGCAAAGATCTTATACTAAAGGCCTTCACAGCCACCGGTATATCCCCAGTTAACCCCGACGTTATCCTTGATAGATTCCGCCACTCAACCCCTGACAACTCAGGATCAGTCTCCTCTAGCTCTACAGCTTATTCTGCAGAGGATTGGCTTAAAGCTTGCACTACACTTCAAGCAGAGGTGAAGGATCACCGCAGTGCAGGTGCGCGGAAGCTAGGTCAAACTATCCACCATCTATCATCCCAAGTTGAGTTACTTCAAGCTGAAATTGATGGCCTGCGGCAGGAGCTATACCGAAAGCAGAAGCGTCAGAATCAACCCAACAGGCAATTAGATCTGCAACAGCACCATGAGTACCGTGGAGGTGCAATGATGTGGTCTCCTCGCGCCTTCCGGGAGGCGCGAGCTCGCATGGCTATTCAAGAACAAGAGAGGCGTGAGGAGGAGCTAAAGAAGGGGGAGATGAAGGAGTTAGCCGCTGCTGATAAGCTCTACAACGAAAAGATTGCTGAAGAAAAGCGTCAACAGCGGGCGAGGGAGAAGGCAGTGAGAGACCAGGCTAAGGCAGAGGAGCGAGCAGCTATAGAGGAACGCAAGGCTGAAAGAGCGCGTCAAAAGGCAGCTCGCGACGCTGCAAAAGCTGTTAAACTATCCCAAAGAGGTAATTGCACAACCTTAAAAGTAACTGCAGCTAAAACAAAGCCTGCGCGTCGTGCAGTAGGTGCTCGTAGTCATCCTAAGCCTGCGACGCCTCCTCTACCACGCGCCACTGTCACCACAAGAAGCGGCCGCACCGCCACAAAATATAAGTAACTTTGTATGAGAAAATTTGTTGTATAGGCCTGTAGAGTACTCCGCCAAAAGATCTCACGATAATAGCCATTGTACGTGGCTCTACAGCCTCAATTCTGCGGTTGCAGTGCAGGCCCGGAGCGGGCGTTCGGTGACTCCGGGCGTTCGGTGCACGGACACGGTACCGCCCCCAACTTGGTGGCCTAACCACGTAGTCAGGGCAATAGCCCGTTACACATGGAGCTGAGGGCCTGAGGCTGACAAAATACAGTATGGTACAGTGGCTTCCCATGAGGCTATATTCATGGTTGATAGTGTCATGTGTTTAGCACACTCTGCAGCGCGACTTGTTCAGTACATGACAGAAACCCTGGATGGGTCAATCCAGCTCTTCTGTTATCCGCTCCGTACGGTCCAGTGATGTGTCCAACATTTGTTGTTCGGTCCTTCCCTGGGTGTGCTGGTACACGCGCCTCATGCTGACTAGATATTTGAAGAACTACCCAGCTGGTCGAGCGCGGCACTGCAGGAGACTAGAGATATGAAAATGCAATGATGCAGATGATTAATTTGATCAGAACTCTGGCGTACAGACGTTAGCCATAAGATATGATCACTCATCTGGTAGAACTCAGACATGCAGGCCAAGGTCGTTAGTAAGCGACAACATATCCATCGCTTAGCTCGTTCCACGATGGTAAGGCACTGAAGCGAAAGGAGTAGGAGTAGAGGAATCCGTGGAAGCAAGCCAAGCAAGAGCAGTGCGATCCCAGATATAACTATCAGCGCCAGACCGCTCACGTACCAATGATCTGGAGTCTATGCAAACTTGGAAGAAGTAAAAGACTGTATCAGTGTACTAGAAAGACTTACTTTCTATAAGACCTTTATCGTCGTCGTCGACATCATGCTTCTTACCCCACCTGTCCATCGAGTCGAATTGCAGGATTGACGTAGCAGCAATTCCATCGGTGAGATGAATTAATCTCCCCATCGTATTTGCGGTGTACAGATGCGACGGCAACGCTGCAGTCAAGGAACAGAGCCGCGTCGAACAGCCCCAGCATCCAGCTCTGCTACGACCATCAGGACTCCAGTCCTGATTTAGACGAAATCGATGCCTGATCGAAAGTCTCGAGCATGGCAATAAAATTGATGTCTACGTTTAAGCCCACCTCTACATCTTGCCATGATATTTAGTGTCAGGACCAGTCAGATCGAAAATGGTTCCGAGCAAGGGCTTGTCCATATGCGCACATACGTAAGATCAGCCGAACGTGGACGACCGTAAATGCAAAACTAGTAATAATATTGTTCTAAAAAACATAGTCTAAGATGGGATCATGTCGCCTGTAGCGGCAGAAGCCATCATGCACACCGATACCGGCGTACGGTAGCGACGCACTAAGTGCGCAGTGGCATGTCTCTATAGCAGGACATTGATCATGACCGGGCGGTTACTTCTCACATCGTTGATATTCGGCGCCTGGTGCGCAGCGACTTTCTTCCTACCGATCGTTGCCCATGAGACGCAAGATTCTGCGAGGAGGATTTGGATGCATTCGCGTATGTGCTGCGCACCCACTCGTCGAGATCTTATCCCGAGCCTAATGTTGTCAAGGCGTTCCTGTGGTGCGGGTGACGTGCGACGTACAGTCTGTGTGCGGTGCTTCGAGCTGCATCGTGCCGGCAGATTGGGTGACCGCGATGTTTCGGCGGGCTTCGTTCCTGGCAATGTTCATGGCCCAGAGTGAAGCAAATATCCGGACCAGGTCCGACGGCTCCATAACGAGTACAACGTGCAAGCTGCGTTGCTTCAAGTCGTCGTGAGGCTGAGGATCCAGATCCAGAAGATACTCGAGGTGCTCGTGCAGATCATCTTCGGCCATATCGATCCAGACAAGTCTTTCTTCACGAGGAGCGTGAGACAAAGCTTGGGGTCTCAAACGGCGACCCAGCTACCACTCCATATCCCATCGGTCTTGCACCCGTCGCAAGTCGTGTGATCGCATCCAGTGGGCTTGGTGAAGTCGTACTCGTCCCACGTGATAGCCTCTTCTTCTTCATCTTCACCCATGACGACATCTTCATCCTTCTCAGTCTCAGCAGGCTGCTCCGGCGCAACATCCTCCGCCTGCACAACCACGGCTTCGGGAACAACATCCCCCTCTGGCTTCTGCTCCACCTTCTGCTCCACCTTCTGCTCCACCTTCTCCTCCTTCCCCACGCTCGTCCCCACCTTCTTAAACCCGCCCCCGATCTTCGTGAAGCCCTTGCCCAGTCCTCCTCCAGCACCGATCTTCGTAAACCCTTTGCCTGCAAGCGCGCCATTGCCGCTCCCAACGGCGCGGAGCTCGACGCCCTGCTTCGGTTTCTGGCCCTCGGCGTCGTTGGAGGCGGTCAACTTCTTCATGTCGGCGAGGCGCTGGCGGTGGTTGTGGTCGTAGCTGCGCAGGTGGTTTTCGTAGTCGAGTTGGCGCGGGTAGCCTTTGTCGCAGATGGAGCAGTTGAAGAGGCGCATTGCGGCGGGGAGGGGGTTGTTTCGAGGTGGCATGTTGACTGTTTAATTTGTGTTTGCTTTTGTGTGAGATGAATTGGGAAGAGTTTCGAATTGCAGGATTCGCTATGTTGGTGGAGGTATAGACACACAGTGTGAAGTTCGCACTGACGTGAGGCTCAACAGCCCTGCGTTCCAGTTGCTTGGTAGCCGAGGCAGGACCCACACCGCAGTCACCGCCATCAACCTATCAACATCGCCCGAATCAGCAACCTCACAGCACACGACATGGCGCCGCAACCTCCGCCGGCGCTGCCGACCCTCGACGACGAGGAAGCGGGCGTGATGGGGCTGACAGAAGTCGAGCCCAGCCCCGTGGAAGAGACGCCCACCGAATTCAAAGAAGGCTACTTTCCCACTGAAGCGAAGAGCGAAGGCCAGGAAGAGTTCAGTCTGCCGCGGAGAACGACAACGACATTGGGACTGGGTGGCAGTCACGGACCAGTGTGGTGGTGTAAGTCCCTCCCTCTCCTATGTTTGAAGAGAGCGAGCCTAACATCATCAGTAACGCGCATCCAAAAGTATTCCTCGTACGCCTTCGGCATCTTCACCACCTTCCACATCGCCAACACCTCTCTGATCCCGCTCGCCATCCGCTCCGTCCCCGAAGCAAACCGTTACCTCCTCCTCACCCGACCCTACTACCAATCCACCATCGCCGAGCCACTCGTCGTCGCGCTCCCGCTCCTCGCACACATCACCTCCGGCGTAGCGCTGCGCCTCTACCGGCGCCGCGTAGCTCTGCAGCGCTACGGCGCTGAGACACGAACAGACAAGCGCTCGATCCCGTGGCCGGTGTTGAGTGGCACAAGTGCACTGGGTTACATACTGCTTCCACTCGCGAGTTTCCACGTCTGGACGACGCGCATCCTGCCTGCGTACATGCACGGCGACAACAGCTTGATATCGCTTTCCTACGTCAGTCACGGCTTCGCGACGCACCCCTTTCTCTCGTTTGCCGGGTTCGCTGCGCTCGTCGGCGCGGGCGTGTGGCATTTTGTCTGGGGCGCAAGTCAGTGGTTGGGCTGGAAGCCCAGTCAGGTGAGCGCATACTCGGAGCACAAGGACCTGGAGAGGAAGAGGAGGTGGTATATTATCAATGGCGTGGCCGCGGCGATTACGGGGCTGTGGCTTGCGGGCGGGCTTGGTGTTGTGGGGAGAGCGGGGAAGACTGTGGGGTGGATTGGGAAGGAGTTTGATGAGTTGTATAGTAAGGTGCCGTTTATGCATAGTCTGTGAGTTCACATTATGGAGACGCGCGACGTGGGCGATGTGAACGAGACCAGAACTTGGAGAAAGTGTATGATTGGAGAGGATTGCATAAAAGGCAGACTATTGCCGGTTGTTTGGTAGTATACCCCACGAATGCTATGATAGACTCACACTGTGCCCAGTTTGCGCGCAACTCCTCGAAATCAGAGTCGGGGCAACAACCCACGTACGTACAGATACCAAGGGCCTACATCTCGAGCTTTTCGCAAGCTCATCACTCGGACCCCGTCGTCTCCTGAATCCAGCAACGGTCGCTTCCAAAAGATCGATTATTGCGCCGACGGCATACAACAAGCGGCAGGCGCACCTGCCAGCCTTGCTAACTGACGTTTGTGGCGCCTCACCCTCGGCCTTTACGTCGGTGAATCTGGCAGCGAGCTGCCGATCTACCAATCAACGTCTTCACCATCCGTCTCCGCTAGCCTTATGCGTATCTCCGACCTTGGACTTGTGCCGCGGATTTCATAAATTGAACTCACGATACGGGTTCGCGGTGTTCTAGATGGAGCGAGGTGCTATGGAGCTAGTGTTTATATGCGAGGGGTGTTGCTGTTCTGGGGCTACATAACACTGCGTCACCATCTTCGACAACGAGATAGACATTAGAATTCAGCCTCGCATTACAATCTACTGATCAATCTGGTCACACACTGAATCTTCTTGCAAGGTATGACTTCCATCAAGTCGACCGGGGCTTTTTCTAACATTTCCCAGATGAGCCAGAAGGCACCTTACCCGTCCAAGGTCTGGTCTCTAGGCGGCAAACCAGAGAAGTCGATAGACATCCCAGTCACTGCGATCTGCCTCTTTCTCTACATATGCTGCGCAGCAATGCACATGACAATCCTCCAACTGAACCAACGACGAGGTCACAAATTCCTCTTCAACGGCGCTCTCTTCGGTACATCCCCCCTCCCTCCCTCGCGCCAAACCATCTAACACCACCCAGGCTTCTGCATGTCCCGCATAGTAACCTGCTGTCTGCGCATCTCCTCCGTCCTCCACCCATACAACATCCGCCTCGCCATCGCCGCACAAATCTTCACCGTGGCCGGCGTCCTCATCGTCTTCGTCGTCAACATCCTCTGGACCCAGCGCCTCGTCCGCTCCCTGCACCCCCACTTCGGCTGGCACCGCGTCCCGTCCACACTCCTCAAGATCCTCTGGCCCATCATCGGACTCACCCTCGCCGCACTCATCACAGTCACAGTGCAGAGCTTCTACACCCTCCGCCCACGAACCCACTTTATCGACCGCGCCGTGCAACTCTACGGCTCCACCTTCCTAGCCGTAATCTCATTCCTGCCTCTCCCCGCTCTGGCTCTCGCGTTCGCGATCCCGCGGACACAGCGCCATGATAAGTTCGGCGCGGGGCGTTTGCGGATTAAAGTCGCGGTTCTGGTAACGGGCACGATGCTGGTGTGCTTTGGCGCGAGCTATCGCGCGGGGACGTCGTGGATGCCTCCTGTGCCGATGACGGAGCCTTTGCCAGGGTATTTCCACAAGGCGGCGTTTTATGTGGCGGATTTTGGTGTGGAGATTTTGACGGTGGCGTTGTATGCGCTTATGCGGGTTGACTTGAGGTTCCATGTGCCGGATGGTGCGAGGGGGCCAGGGGCATATTCGGGGAGTGAGGGGTTGGGGGAGAAGTTTGATGCGTGAGATGTGGTTTAGACGGAGGTGTGGAATGGTGGGTTGATACCAAATAGAATAGACGCATTTAGACTTGCATTCTCACCAAAATTACACAAGATCAGGTCAAACACGTCTCCGCATATGTGGATGATTAAGCAAAAGTAGGGATGTAGGAGTAGCGAAGGAGTGCATCGCGATCTTAGCGCAGAGCCGTCTGAGGAGGGGGAAGGTAACTGTGGCGGTCTGGGCGAAGACAGTGTTTGTTACGAGTAAAAACGCGGGGGACTCAAGGGAGGCTGATCCGGAGCCGGAGTGGAGTTTGAGGATGGTGAGGTGGTTGACGAGGCGAGCGGGCGTGAGCGAGTTAGGCGCGGGCGAGGACGGGGGGAGGAGTAGCAAGCTGGGGGTAAGAAGACTGAGGATGAGCAGGTCGAAGTAAGGATGAGGAGGATGTTATTGATACTTGGTTGAATTGACTTGTCCAGAAGATAGTGTGGAACACGGCATAGATGGGCCTGATGATGCTAGGACAACGCTCACTTAGTAGTCGATATATATCCTGCCCTCCAGTGGGCGCAAACTCTCCCCATCGACCTTTCCGTACGAGCTAACAAGCAGCGTCAGGCCCTTTGTCTCTTGCTTTGGTAGGGGCCGGTCATCCCTTGTGAAATTCAGGACAACCACGGCTGTCGTTTCCGCATAGCGCTTGCGATACACAAATGTGGCTTCCTCTTGCGGGTCGAGGAGTTCGAATGTACCGTACACGAACACGTCCTTGTGCTCTTTCCTCATCGCCAGCATTGTCTTGTAGAAGCTCAGCACACTCTCCGCATCCCCCTCTTGAGCCTCTGCGTTGATATTCGGATACTCATCGTGCACCCTCATCCATGGCGTTCCAGTTGAGAACCCAGCATTCAAGCTTGCATCCCACTGGAACGGCAGTCTTGCATGGTCACGGGCCATGAGCTGCAAGCCACGTTTGATTCTCTCCCTCCTGCCTCGATCCGTACCATCGTCATCGAGCCTCACAGCCTCGACCCAGTAGTTCTGGCTCTCGACATCTTTGTACTCAGTTTCGACGTCCCAATGCGATGGTGCGTTGATCATCCCGATTTCTTGCCCTTGATATAGGAAGAGCGTGCCGCTTTGTGCAGCTAGCCAAATGGCGAGCATCTTCGCGCTCTTCTCACGCCACTCGGGCGCGTCGCTGGCAAAGCGTGAGATGGAGCGGCCATTATCGTGGTTCTCGTTAAAGACGGTCGTCCATGCATCGGTGCCGTCGACGAATGTTTGCCACTTCTCTACGATGCGCTTCATCTCCGGGAGAGTCCAGGGTGCGAAGTCGTACTTGCTCGTTCCGCCAGGTGGACCCTGGCCGAGGTGAGTAATGTCAAATTGGAAGACCATATCGAGTTCCTTGTTGCGGGCCGACACGTAAGGTATTATATCCGAGGGATTAGGGCACAGCGAGAGTTCGCCCACTGAGCAAAGCGGCAGCCCGTCGTAGGTGCGACAATGATTTAACACCTTGGTGTTCATCTCCCTGATGAACTCGTGGATGCGTGGACCGTTGCACCATTTCTCCGGCGCGGATTGCGTGAATGATGTGGGGTCTGTAACGGGCGCATCGGCGAAAGGGAGGACTTTGGAGTACTTGTTCACGGTGTCGATGCGGAAACCGTCTATACCCTTGTTGAGCCAGAAACGCATCGCGGAGTCGTAGATGGCTTTCCGGCAATCCTCATTCTCCCAATTCAGGTCTGGCTGGGATTTGTCGTAGAGATGCAGATAGTACTCCTCAGTGGTCTCGTCCCATGTCCAAGTTCCGCCCGCGAAGTATGATCGATAGTTCGTCGGCGGCATTCGCCTTCCTTCATGATCGAATCGCGCCGGCTGCCAAAAGTACCAGTCTCGCTTGGGATTGTCTTTCGAGCTTCTGCTCTCTTTGAACCAGGCATGTTGGTCACTTGTGTGGTTGACGACAAGATCCAGGATCAGCTTCATGTCGTACTTGTGGCAAGCCGTGATCAGGTCTTCGACATCCTGCACGGTACCATACGGTGCGTAAACTTCTTCGTAGTTGGACACATCGTAGCCCATATCCACTTGCGGCGAGTCAAACATTGGCGATAGCCATACGACGTCGATGCCGAGCGAGGCAATATACTTGATCTTTTCCAACGCCCCGGGGATATCACCCCATCCATCTCCGTTGCTATCTTTGAAACTTGCGGGATAGATCTGGTAAAAAGTTGCCTCTTTCCACCAGACCCGCTTGTGATGGAGAGGATCAGCGTGAGGAGACATGTTACTACGCTGTTGATTCAAATCTTTCCCTGCCTAGCTTACATAAGATTCTCGAGCAGACGATGACCTTGACAGAGTAAAGCGTGGAGATGTTTCTGATGCATATGTATCCGATAAGAAAGCTCACGATAAGATTCTTTCAGTGGGGGCAAGTTTGAAGATAATGCGAGGAATCGTGAACCTGACGGAAAGACGCCACGGTCTAGCTGTGCATTGTTCGCCAGAAGTCAGACTGATTGACTGCTTAGGCAGTAAACCAACCCATGCAAAAAGCAAGTCTGATGGAGAAAGCGAAGTGTCAAAGAGGATAGTCAGATGAAAAATGCCTCGCTTCGAGCGTCGCCCTGGTCCGAGGACATTGTCATGGCCTATCACAAAGCTTCGCATGTCCGATGACTGCCATCGTCATATGCGGTTGGTGACTTTGGTCCGGTGGGATCAAACAAGGTGGGATCAAATAAGGTGGGATCTTAGTGGGCGCCCCGCACAGCATAGACTCCGACTTGGGTCCGACGTCCCGACTTGACTCCACGAACTTCCGGGCTTGCTTCCGGACAGGCCCACGGTCTTCAGTGCGCGCTGCAGTCCTAGACAAGTGTTAAGGCCACACAAAACCTCACTACGTAATTCTTGAAGCCGAGATTAGTATAGTGCAAGGGCCTTTGACAGCGATGAGTATATCATGGGGTACTGCAGGAAGAATTGTGGAGAGTTCGCTTGACCCCAGGTTTCCCGAACAAAAGGAGGACTCATCCCGGCAATGATCATCCCTGTCTGCATGGCCGGCATAAATATCACACGATGCCTTGATGGTAGAAAATCTGCACTCACCATAGCCTCCAAGAATTCAATAGATGCAACTTCTTGACATGACTGACAAGGAGACCCAGCCGCCCGTTGCGGCTCACCTCGTCGCTCCGAACGAAGAAGCGCAACATGCCGCCGACAATGAGAAGTCTATGGGCTTGGTCCAGGCAATTAGACTTTATCCAAAGGCTGTTGGATGGTCAGTCGTCCTCTCGAGCGCGTTAATCATGGAGGGCTATGACCTTGCGCTTCTTGGGTCGCTTTACGGAAGCCCCATGTTCAACCAAAAGTACGGCGTCCTCAACGAGAGGACCGGAAAGCGGGCAGTGCAACCGAGCTGGCAAAGTGCGTTGTATGTTGTACACTCAGTAATGAAGCTCTGCATATTCTGAAACTTGCGCATAGATCGAACGGCGCCCGAGCCGGTGAAGTCATCGGTCTACTCATCAACGGCTTCGTTAGCGAACGGTACGGCTACCGCAAGACCATGATCGGTGCTTTGATTGCGATGACCGGGTTCATTTTCATACTCTTCTTCGCACCCAATGTCCAAACGCTCGTTATTGGCGAAGTGTTTTGTGGAATTCCATGGGGCATGTAAGATGCGCTCACACTGACTGCCGGAGTCAACTACTGACGCGCAGTAGGTTCCAGACTCTCACGACCCAGTATGCTTCTGAAGTAGCACCGGTGCAACTGCGTCCTGTTTTGACCACGTTTGTGAACATGTGCTGGGTCATGGGCCAATTCATTGCCGCTGGCGTCAACCGGGGTTGCGTGCTGCGTGAGGACCAGTGGGCGTACAGAATTCCCTTCGCCATTCAATGGATGTGGCCGCTTCCGATTGCAATCGGAGTTGCTTTGGCCCCAGAGTCGCCCTGGTGGCATGTAAGTATGTCCTCAAAGAAGCATACGGAAAGCTAATCACCGTGATGTAGGTCCGTCGAGGGGATAAAGCAGGAGCTCGAGCGGCACTCCTCCGACTCACTTCGACTAAAAATAATCCCAACTTCAACCCAGACGAGACGATTGCTATGATCGAACATACTAATGAGATGGAGAAGAACATGAAAGAAGGCACAAGGTGGAGGGATCTATTCAAAGGAACCGATCTTCGCAGGACAGAGATTGTCTGCTTCGCATGGATCGCGCAGACCATCTGTGGTACCAACATCATGGGTTACTTGTAAGTTCTCCGCCTCAATGGAAGTTCCAGACTGAAGTTGGGCAGTGCGTACTTCATGCAGCAGGCAGGACTCCCAACCGTCCAGTCATTTAATATGTCGATGATCTCGCTTGCGCTTGGTCTGATTGGAACGGCGGGCTCGTGGTTTCTGATGCAGAAATTTGGCCGCCGTACGATACACTTCTCTGGTGCTTGCACGCTATTTGTGCTGCTGATCATTGTAGGTTCATGCTCTTTCGCGGGGAATGATACCTCGAATTGGGCGATCGGTGCTGTCCTGATAGTGTTTGTCTTTGTCTACGACTTCACGATCGGCCCTGTCACGTACTCCATCGTTGCCGAGATGCCGTCGACGCGTCTGAAGTCGAAGACTATCAACCTGGCCCGGGCATTGTACAACACGTCCAACATCGTTGTCAATGTGTTGACGAATTATCAACTCGGTAGCGGTGGCTGGGCTTGGGGGGCAAAGACGGCATATTTTTGGGCTGGCACCTGCGGCTGCGTGGTTGTGTGGGTGTACTTCAGGTTGCCGGAGCCCAAGGGCCGTACATACGCCGAACTTGACGCATTGTTTGAGGGCAAGGTCAGCGCAAGAAAGTTTGCTGGCACGCAAGTTGACCCATACGGCCGTGGAATCGGTCTGGAGAAGGTTGACGAGAAGGGAGTGGCGAAGCCTGAATGGCAGGAGTAGACAGCCGCTAGCGCACTTCCCTGCTACAGAGTAAACAAGACCAAATTGAAACGTTCAAGCAACACAATTAAAAGTCATTATGCAACACCGATCGCTCTTGTACTGTGAATGCTGCTTACGGACCCTTTCGCCTCGGAGCCGAGAGTAGTGTGTACATAACGTGTGCGTCGATTATGGCGGTTTTACAACACTGTTCCCCGCTCGGTCAACTTCGACGCGTCGCGTCTGCACCTTCCCACTCAATGCATCTGGCGCCTTGTTTCGGCACTCCCACTGACATCTGCGAGATGTATGCCCCTGATCGCTCGAAGCAAAGAACGAGATGGTATCCACAAGAAAGGTCATAGCCAAAGCCTGCGACGCCTGCCGGCGGCGCAAAGTCAAATGCGATGGGCAGCAGCCCTGCTCAGGCTGCATGTCGGCGAATCTACCGTGTGCCTACGATTCACCAAGAAAGCAAGGAGGCAACACAGGTGCTAGGGCGACGGTTCTCAATGAACTCAGGGCCGCTCAAACACAGTTTGCGGTGACACCCTCGCCGGCTTCAGCCTCTGGCGAGTCGGCACACTCTCCCATGGCGACGTCTTACCAACCAGAAACGACGTTCGTACAGGCTTGCATTGACACCTACATACGTCGCATACAAGACATTGTTCCCATTCTTTCACTGCACGCTTTGGAGGCAGAGGTGCAGCTTGCAAAGACCTCCGTTGTATCCCGCCAGTTCATCCTCGGTTTCTGCGCCTACGTTGCGAATTTTGGCAATGCCTTGAGTGAAGCGCAATCCGAGCAAACGATTGAACTTGGACGGCAGAGTTTGAACGACGCCCTCCAGGTGCGAAATTCCTTGCGCGTGACGAATCCCACCGCACGGTCAATGTTCATCTCGTTCTTCTTGTATGGCGCTTTTGCAGGACTCGGCGACTATCAACAAGGGTGGTTCTACCTCCGTGAATCCACCACAATTTTTACGATGCTTCAAAGACAAGGCGTCGATTGGTACGACGAAAGGACACACAGCTGCATGTTCTGGATTCTTCTGGTTTCGGAAAGGTACCTGACTGACTCATGCACAAGAGCTCAACTGACCTAAGTAGATCCCATGCAGTCAGGAGAGGCCGACCAATCACACTACAGGTCACAGCGGGAAGTCCACCTCTCAGTCTCACACAAGCTCCAGGCGTTCAGCTTCTCGCGTCTGTGTTCCAACCACTCGACGAGATATTCTTCGCAGTATGGAATGGATCGAGCAGAAGTTGCAGTAAGGAATGGCTACTGGACCTCGAGCGGGATGTTCGAACCGCTCTACCCTCCAACCTTGAGGTCTCGAACTCGGAGATCGCAAACCTGCGTGTGTCACAATTCTGGCTAGGCATCAAGCTCTGGGAACTATTCCCACGCTTTGGCTTCCTATCAACACAGTCTGTCTACGAGTGTTTGACATTCAGATATCCAATCTCAGTCGCGGCTGATCTGACTATTCTTGCGATGAAGCTCCCAATCACGAGCTTACAAGTTCATGGGGTGGGAATGGTAAGTCACAAACATCTCCCATGTCCACCAAGCTAACTTTGCAGACCGAGAAAGTGTTCGACATTGCCTGCGCCGTCGCAGATGTACTCCCATTCATAACCGTATATGCTCCTCAGATGGAGCTAGGTCCGGTTGACTACTTGACACAAGTCGTCTCTATCCTCGCAAAGCTGCCAGGTGGTACAAAAAAGTTCGTGCCGTTACTCATCGCCAAAGTCAACGAGCTACAACCTGAGTTGGTCAACACACTTTGTACTGCAACACAGTTACCTTTGGGTGCATTCAGTGACCCAATGAGTCCTGACACGCGCTTTGTCTACGAAGAAGAGGTTAGCAGGGGTTTGTACACTGATTTGAGAAGGGGAAGATGAAAGTCCTTGTTCCGGTCTCTCATGAATAGCGATGCAATTTGTGTGGTTGAAAAGCCTTAAACTGCCTGTTGGGTAGAAGGAAAGTGAAATTGCGAGGAGGCTTAGGACTGCGAGGTTGATTGCGAAGAGAGTGGATATGATTGAGAAGAGATTGGTGGAGAAAGACGTCCGACCAGGGATATACTGCGAGACCTAAGCACATTTTATTCCTTTCCATTTCGAGCCTATCGCTGTGTCACTACGCTGACACAAGCCTTGTTATTGTGTGTTGTTGCAGTAGATGCTACGTTGGCAGCTTCGTACGACGACGACGATCTCAACGTATTGTCCACATGTAGCTCCTTTGTGCGAATTTCTGCTCTGCTGACCCACGGTGGTAGGTCTCAATCTATCTTGTGCTCTTCATCCTTCGTCTTGTTCTGCCATGACGTCCAGAGTGCAGCCCCGCCGGCCACTGCTGCTGGGATGCACGCGCTCACGCCCATCACAGTAGTCAATCCGGCACCACCCATTCCCGCGCTGGTCAAGACAGCAAATGCTGAGCCAGCTGCGACGTTGCCGATGCCCGCCTGGATTCCCGCGGCGACGCTGCCTAGAGTTGTGTCAGCAGCATCTCAATAAACGTTGTCAGCGAGCACACGTACCTGCGACAACACCACCAGCGCCGAACCCGGCGGCCCCAACAATTGCAGGCGTGCAGGCGAACAGGAAGAATGCGAGGACGATTGAGACGGTGAGATAAGAGTGCTCTTTCACCCAAGCTGCGACTACCTTGGCCATCTGATTCAGCTGAAGACCGAGTTTTGCAAGCGAAGAAATGGCGTTGTTCAAGGCGTCTTTGTCCTGCATTTCGATTGCCTGCAAAGCTGCGTCAAGATTCATCTTAGCCGCAATAGTGTTGCCGGGATCGACTCCAGTGCCGTCGATAATATCAGAAGCTGTGGCTCACGGTCAGCCTGGAAATACAATATCAAGGGTCACATCTTTACTGTCATCTTCGCCAAGGCCCTCCTTTTTCGCCTCCTCATCCTCGCCGGTACCGTTGTTGCCGTTGACTGGCTCATCTCCCGGATTGTGCGTATCGCGGTGTTCTTTGCGCTTTTGATGAAGGTTGTCGTAGTATTTCTCGATGGAATCTGCCGTCAGGCCTGCCAATGCAGGATTGTCGGGGCAATGCGAGATCGAAGCACCCATGATGATTCGTTGCGAGGCGGTTTTTAGGTGATGCAGTGTTTGTGTTTGTCCTTGTAAGAGCAAGGGTCCAAGCTGAGGCGCCCGCACTGCCAACGCTAAGTAGTGTCGTTGCCCTTCACCGTGAATCGCCCCGTGCACCCATGGACAATCGTTCAGTCAGTCGATGCCATAGTAGGCAGGACAGCTCATTATATCACCAAAGCTGAAGAATTTTCGATATGGGGTTCTGGAGGTACTCAAGTATTTATTGGTGACCGGATTTTATCGCCAAATGACCGGCGTTTTGCTACCCAGAGACATTCGCATGCTTCACCGACGAGGTAAATTACCTTCCTCCTCCGCACTAAGGGCACTAACATGTTCGAAGATCGCTGCAGATACTCAGCATCCGGCGGCGTACATCTTTCTTGTCCTCAAGAACTCGCCTTCCTCCACCACCTGAGATCTACCCATCTCATTGGCAGAGGAAGTCAACCTTGGTTGGGCCTGATTCTGTGTTCTTTACTCTGCCTTCTTGATCATTCAGCCAACCTTTTGCACCAAATTTTTGTTACCAACGGAAGTTGAGCTTCACAACGCCCTCAGCGACGAGGCTTCTCTTCATTCTCTCGTTGCGCTGGTCTTGCTCCTCCTGCGCAACGACCAGTCAACCTGCAGTATGACTTGGCTGTGTTGCGCCTTTCCAGCCAATGGGGAGGAGTTCAAGCTTGTCCTATCGGTGGTATAGTCTGTCGACAGCTATTCAGTCTGCCGTGTCTTGCATCTGAGTAAGTGGTCCACGAGGAACCTCAACACGAGCTGCATGAGTTCCATCCGCTACGATTCAATGACGCACTGTTCAATTCGAGTAATCTCGATGCATTGGTTGGTCGTAACTCGTTCGGAATAGGTCGGTGCCGGATGGGCCTCCATCCAAGCTGGCAGACAGTGCGGCTAGAAAATTGCAATGCTATGCGCGGAGTCTGTCG
Source organism: Didymella arachidicola (assembly GCA_016630955.3). NCBI lineage: Eukaryota > Fungi > Ascomycota > Dothideomycetes > Pleosporales > Didymellaceae > Didymella > Didymella arachidicola. The sequence continues at coordinate 1,382,747 of CM049986.1, forward strand.
GCTCACGGACATCCATCAATCAGAAGACTGAGTCAGCTACGATGACATATTATAAGTCTTCGTTTTCGGTGCCACGTGTTCCGTCTAGCATGAGCGTACCTAGGTAGTATTCGGTGGTATGCACAGCTTGCAAGAAGCATCCACAGCGCAGATCAGATCATACCTAGGTATACACTTCACGCAACCTGACCTAAACTGTTTCTCCATTGAGCACTTGTGAGGACCTGACTTCTTCGGCATATATCTGTTTTTGTGTGCATACCTATGGTATGATTGTCAGCTACTCGTCAATCGCGAAATTGGAGAGGTGAAAGCGCGATCGGCGCTAGCGTAAAGTAGTAAAAGGTCGCTCGAGCTTGATCTTGCCAGCACCACAACGGTCGAATAGCCCACCATCGCTTTGAAGCAGAATGGCGCCGACGAAGCCAAGCAAAAGGTTGCTTAAGAGACTGAAACAATCGAATATCCGCGTTGAAAGGCCTTCTGGTGCCACAGACCACGTGCTACCAGTGAAGGAGCTGAAGGATCCCATCGAACGATATCTACCACCTGCGGGACACTACTACGACGAGAGCGCTCTTGAAAAAATCTCCAACGCGACTAACTTGGCGAACACTTGTGTGCTTTGCTGGAACACAAAGACTGAAGGACAAAAGTGCGAATGTTCAAAGAAATGCATGCTGTGTGGGACAAAGCAACACCGCGGCCGGGACTGCCCCAAAGCCTATGCCAGCTTCAAGTGGTGGAAAAGCCACGGACACCATCTGCGAAAGAAAGCTCAGCTCAGACCTAACCCGGCCGAACACGCTTACCTTGTTGTTGCTGGAGTATTCAAAGATTGGAAGCGACTGAGGGATCCGGTCGTGGTCAACCTGGAGCATCCACTCGTAAAGGCCTGTTACAAGGGCAGTGACGCACCATACGCTTTGACGGAGCTAACTGAAAATTCTCGACCGATACCAGTACAGATCATCGACTCACATACTGAACTTGAAACGAATGATATCAGCTCCACAGCTGGGCCTGGAGTCGCCGTTCGCAGTACAAACGCTCTGGCGTTCGAAGAGACCTCCACAAGGGACTTTGACCTTCATTCTGACCCTAACGCTAGTGTCATAAGCACCAACAAGACAAACGATGTCGGAGACAGACCCCAAGCTCTACCAGTCTCACCAAAAGAACATTCCAATTTTCTCGGTGATCTCTTGGAGGACACCTGGCAGCCATCGGCCTACCATGAAGGCACTCGATATGCTACAGTCACGCCGCTTAGTATACGACTAGCCCTAGTAACCGCACAAAATATGGGCACCCCCCAGCAGGCTACCGTATCCGCCAGCAATGACGTTCGTGCAGACCTAGACCCTCGTCTCAAAACTCGCACACCACGACAAGACAGACCAAGAAATTCTCAGTCATTTCCTGAGTGCGATACTGCCCATGATAACATCAACAGCACCCGTCAAGTTATTGGACCAAAAAAAAGATGCCAAGAGTGTCACGGCGAGCTCCAGAAGGCCCGAGAGGATATCAGGGCGAAGAGTCGACGCATACGTGAGTTGGAGCTTGCTTTGCACGAATCAGAAGGATGGACAGATGCAGTGACTTATCGAGGAGGACAGAAGAGATCGAGACTGTAGACTAGATCTGAAGAAGCATGCGATCTGTAGGATATCAAGGGGAGACAGGTACCTAGCCAGGCTACCTTGGTCAAGAGTTGTCGGCGCGCAGCGAGGAAGATGACCCCAAATTACGTAGCGCTTGTTGCTCCCTGTCCTTTTCTTGATTGTTGTATCTGGCCTCGTTCCATGGAGTAGCATCCTGCGCTGTCATCTCTTCATGCTGGCTTCACGCTGGTACGCGTAGCTACGCAAAAGCAGCTGGCATCTTCCGGACCCACCTTGCACCATCTTATGTATTTCAAGGTCAAAGTTGGCGATGATTCATCCAGCCAGCTCGTGAAAAGCGCGAGGCCGTACAGGGTTGAGTACATCCGCAGTCCAATGGCGACATCGTTGCGAAGGCATCGAGGGCCAAGAAAGGAAGAGACATGTTTCCTTTAAAACGGTCCGAAGACTCAACAAGGCTAATTGTGCGTTGCAACCCTAGAAGGTCCCCCTGCAATGCGTCTTCCCGCCTCTGTTAGATATGAGTTGTATGCGGGGTCTGGCGCGAGTAGTCTGCAGGGACATTTACGGCTTTGGCTCCAGATCTAGCCTTGTGACACAGTGCTGTGCCATAGGTGAGACCATCCATACATGGCAAGAGCGACTGGACCAGATAATAGCCCAAAGCCGTAGGCGCAACAGCTATACACGCACCCAAACGAGGCTGTTCAAGCGGTTCTTGACATCAGCTGCTTCTGGCGGGACAACGACTGCTTACTTCGCGACCAAGGTGGCCTCAGGGGGTCAGAACGACCTCAATTATAGGGCGACTGATGTTGAGCTTGGTCAAAGTAGATGGCGGATGGTGGCTATCGTTGGAGGAAATGTGATGACGATGAGCGTCGACGTATCCCGAGACTAGGCTCAACTGGTCATAGCGTGAGCAAGCTCCGCAGCGAAATCCGCAGCATTTTATCCTTTCCAGAACCGTGATGATCCCAGCACGACCAAACCCAAAAGTTGCGATCTTTCTGGACCTTTCTTTCGCATTCGCTACGCAATGCTGCTGCCGTTACAGACATTTCCACCCCAATTGTTCTTGCGATACGCGTCACGCACGCGTCGCGACGGGCACGAAAGAATGCATTCCATGCCACGACATTGGGCCAAATGAAATTAGCCTTAGTGTGTGATACTTGAAAACAGGTTCGAAGATGCTACACTCCTCTGAATGGTTCGTCGTTGGGTTCCGCTTGGTCAAATTTGGCAACCATGTAGCACAGCCCCCCTCTTGAAGTCCGAGACTCACAAATCATTCCAGGCGAGCCACCCGCCATGCGCTTACTTACAGTCCGATCGAGCTCCCTGGAAGTGCATCACATGCCAAGACCTACGCTTAGCTAGGGTCTGTCAAGTAGGGTCCGTCTCAGCCATGTCTGCGACCTGTGCACATCGGGCTCCGTTCTGTAACCGCCTTGGAGCTGAACAGTATATGATGCATCTCATGCTCTCAGAATAATCACTCCCCAAGCAAGACTTCAATACTTCCTAAGAGCCGGATCTCACGGGACAGCCACTCGTTTACATTCATTGCGCTTGCTCACTCACAGTCCCTACCTCGGCGTTCACTAGAACCACGTCATTTTATCCTAAGTCCTCTATCAACAACCCATCATGTCCAACTTCGACAACTTTGACCGCCTTGTCATGAGCGATGCACAGTTCCTCCGCATGGCCGAAGCTGAGTTTCAAGCTTCTCAACGCCCGCAGCTTCGACGCGGTCCTTCCTTCGCCGAGAAATACCTTTGGAAGTCTCCCTCTCTTGGCACATCCTCCATTCGCCGCGACTCAGCATCGCCTGGCACTTCTCCCTCGCTGTCTACAGCATCCCCCGTCGGCTTCCCCAAGATGTCCGGCGAAACCTATTTCGGCCCTTCGAGCGTCACCAGCCCCAGCATGGGCAACGGATGGGGTCTCGGCCTTGTGTTCAGAAAGAGGAGCGGTACCACGAGCACTACTAGCAGCCCAAGTATTGGAGGTCGCACACCGACGCTGGGTGCGGAGAGTCCGAAGTTGGGAAGCAGTAATGCGCAGGAGCACAAGAGAAGTGGAAGTGCGAGCTCTGAAGGGACCAGGGATGAGTTTGGGCTGGCGAAGGAGAAGCACATCAGCCAGCTCTTCTAGAGCCGATAGAAGTGATGCAAATGGTGGGCATGTGTAGATGTGCTTGGGAGTGCGTTAGTTCTGGCTCTGGTCTGTGCGTTTTGTTCGATATACCTCTCACGCTTCGGCGTCTAAATGTTGTCGCAATGTCATCCCTCTCTTTTCCTCTTAGGTCGATATTTATCTCATAACAACGTCTCTCTTGTTGACTTTATTGAATCCGAGTGAAAGAGATCGCGTCGACCATCTCTGACACCTTTCTTCTCCATCCACTCTCCTATCAGCTTCTTTAAATCTTCGCTGTTGTAGACATTTGAGGTGTCGATGAAATTCCCTCCGATCTTGTAGAAGGCATCGAGCAACTCAAAGGCGCCCTGACTCTTGCCAAAGAGCTCGCTCCAGGAATTACCGAAGCTAATACCTCCTATTGAAATTGGCGAGACCTTGATATTCGCTGTCGGTGAAAGATTGCGGTGCCAGCCAAATTGCGTTTTCGGCTTCGGTGGCGGTTCGAAGATCGACATGATGCGTAAGGATCAAGTGAGAGACGGAGTGCAACAGTGTCGCTAAGTCCGACTAGTCTGATGCCCTCTCTCAGTTGGAAGATTTTTAAAAGCGTTACGTCAGTGTCGTTGCAGGGGAGCTCAGGGCATGCAAGCTGCTGACGCTACCCGCTATACATCCGAGGTGCTCAGCCGTCTTAAGTAGCTCAGCCTCACCAATTCCCCTAGTTGCCGTGGCGTAAACGGAGCCTCTCCTCGCTTTACACGCCAATAATTTGTAGACAGAAGCACCTGACCGCAGCCGTTCAACAGCCATGCCCACTTGCGGAGAAACTGGTCTGTGACTTCCCAGTTGCTTGGATCTTCCGGCGAACCCCATACAACAAGCATAGTCTCTCTATTGTCGCTGAGGTCGCAGATATCGTGACATAGCTCGTCTTCGTCGCATAGATCGGGGTATTTGAATGCTCTGAGCAGATTATCCCGAAGCTGTGGACACGGAAAGCAATCGACCCAGGGGTGATGCTCCATCGATAGTTGCAAGACGGTCGGTCTTAGCGTCGCAGGCCAGTCTGAAAATCGGTTGTGGAAGGTCAAGCCAAGCAATGGGCCTTGTTGGTTCATGGGGGAGACACCATCCCATCTGTAGAATTCTTCAACAACACCCAAATGGGCGGCGTTTGTTGCTAGAGATGTCGCCACGTTGTATCTGACAAGGAGAGGTAGGTGCGCAAGAGCAGGCTCACCTTGCATGTAGCTATTGTAGGCGTGATCTGCGAAGCGGTTCATCAACGCTCGAACCTCAGGTACACTTGTCATGCATCCTTGCGGCTGCGGCCGTCTGTGGACCGGGACTGCAGAGCCGTTTGATCCACGGGATGGCGCAGAGCGCGCATTGTGACCCCCATCTACGGCTGAACTAGATCGATCGTGAGACACCAAACGTTCTGCGTCATAGGTAGTCGTGAAAGACTCGCGCGAGGTTCTCTTTCGAGCTCTCTCCCCTATCGAGAATCTACATCAGTACGGACTTCCCGCATTTAATCTCTACAGACTACTCACTTCGAGCTCTTTGGTTCAGTCGGTTCTGAAGCTTCCTCCTCTCGACTGGATTCGTGATTCCTGTCCAATCCTCTCTGCTGTCACGTAATACGAGACGCTGCGATGACCAACCGAGCTCAATGGGTCGCGGAGATCCCTCAATTGGCGAGTTTGATACGCTGTTTGCTGACATTGTGGCTCATGAGGGACTGTTGGCTCGAATGCGTGCGCACTTTGTAGGTATACGCAGATAGCTGACATGCCGCAAATTGGCATGCTAGACTTTTCTGAGACACGCAATGAGGTTGAGTTCCCCCGCAAAAGGAGCGATCGAGCAGGATTTGTTGCTATCGCCGTAGCTTTGAGGAGGAGTTAAGCTACCCGGGTACCTTTTCGTCTGCTCGATGATCTCTTGGCTGTCAGCAACCTGCGTTAAATCCTTCGATCTAACGACCACTAGCTCCAAGTGCCACGCTACAGCCCTGCTGCGGCCTAGCCGATGAACAGCGGTCCAATCAGCGCCCTGCAAATCCGGTTTGCGAGAGCGAATGCGGCCGCAGGTCCCACGATCTTTGGGACGTCGAGCGAAGTCTGCCGAGCATTCTCGGTCCAGCTGGACAATCGACGACGTGTTCTGCTCTCTTGCACTTCCTTTCAACATCATCGTCTTCGCAAGCTGGGGCTCATCAGGCATGTGGCACGCCACTCCCCGTCAGACATCTTACAAGGCTTTGAGCATCAGAAGAATGGACCCACAAGAAATATATAGAAGACACTGCCTTGTAAAGTTAGGGACCGTTACATCTGCCGCTTCCGGCACCGACTCAGCGTCTGCTCTTAAGTCGTCTGCAGTCATGCCGACTGTATGTCGCAGGTGTGCTGTGACAATTCGTATCTTGATCTGCAGGCCTGTCAAGAACCAGGCAAATTAAGCGAGCACCTGTACCTTGACTGCAATCCACAGGTTCCACGAAATGTCCAGGCTTGTGTGCTTGATTGCTTCAAAGACTCTTAATCAAGTTAGTTGATTTAGTCGTTAAAGCATTGTACCTTCTGCAGTACAGAAAGTTACACACTCCCAAGAATTTGAAACACTAATAACGATCTATAAATTTATTTAAGAGGCTCAAAATCCTCATATAGGAGTTTCGTAATGACCCAGAAGTGCTATACTTACCTTGATAGACTATTGACTCTTGATTTCTGCCGTCTGCGTATGTCAGTCCTAGAAAACTCGACGGGGAGGCTCTCTAGTACATTACTGTCGTAAGAAGCTGTTGATGATCAACCAATCTAGCTGTCTCTTTCTTTTCGCATTCGGGAAAGAGGATGTTTATCTCGGAAGGAACGCGTGAAGGTGGAATTCCAAGATTGCTAGAAATGCTGAGGTGTGGCATTTACAACATCGTACAAGCGCTCGCAAAGGCTGAGGCTAAACCAAAATGGGTGATAGACAGTGGCTCTAAACTGACAACCTCACGTTGATCCCTCATTCCCGAGTCAATGTATCTTCCCGTGACTTAGCCCATTCATCAAGTACACCTAACACCTTCGCATTACCCTGTATCCTTGCTACCCACCATGCATTACAAGCCCCGCCCCGCTTACCGTACTCAGGATCAGAACCACGAGCAAGCAGCCACCTCACTACTTCTGCGCCCTGCGGCTTCAATGCAGCATAACCCAAAGGCGTCCCCAGAAGACCGTCATCAATCGAATTGTCGGACTCGTCGTCTAGCATGTCGACATCCATCTTCAGTTCTTCGATGAGATACCTCAATATCTCAACTCGATCTTTCGTCCCCAGTTCTGAATCCTCCGATAGCGTTTTGGCCGGGGCTGCACCGCATGCTGCCGCGGCCTGGACTGCGCAGTGTAATGTTCTTCTGGAGAGTTCAGCGCCGTGATCTTGTAACAGTTTGAATGTTGCAAGCGAGCCTACACGGGCGCATAGGTCTAGGAGGGGCTCGGGCTCACTGTAGTCGTGATATCTTTTTGGCTTGCTTGTCGCAGCTGGTGTTTGACAGTAGTCTGCAGTTGAGTTGCCCAAAGTGTTTTCGTTTGAAGCGACTGGTTGGCAGAATAGTCCCTATGGAGCATATCTGCATGTCAGGGCTTATGCAGTAGTTAGATTATAAGCTCTGGTGGCTATTTGGATACACGGAAGCATTTTCACACAACAGCACTCGACTTCAGCTAACAGATAATGCGGTCATGGTATATCGATACAAAACCACACAACTACAACTTACTCACAAACCCACTCTTATCAATCTTAACCAAGTACTCAGGCCCAATGTCCTTAACACTCGTCACTCCAGCTAGTCCCATGCACAGCTTAAACTCATCTTTAATCAGCTTCAGCGCCAACTCAACACCCTCCTGGCCCTTATACGCGAGACCCCAAAGAATCGGCCTGCCAATCCACACAAAGTCCGCGCCCAGCGCCAGCGCCTTGAACACATCTGTGCCGTGTCGGATACCGCCATCGACGTGCACTGGGATCTTCTTCTCCTGACTCCTGACAGCAGCAACGACCTCAGGTAGTGCGTCAATGGTGGCTAAAGCTCCGTTGAGTTGCCGACCGCCATGATTCGAAACCACGATTCCATCAACACCGTGGTGGCACGCAAGCAGCGCGTCTTCACCAGTCTCAATGCCCTTGACCCAGACCTGCATCTCTGGGTGACACTGCTGCTTCAACCACTCGATATCCTTCTCCCACGTCAACGTGGGGTTCGCAGCGTGCGTGTGGAATCTAACCGGGCCCTTTGGCAGGACTCTCTTCTCGCCATCATGGTATCCCGCCTCGCTGACGGTATTACTCTTTCCCGAATCCTCATCATCGCGGTTCGCAAAATTCGCAATCTTTAAGTGTTTCGGCAACGTGAACTGGTTCCTGATTTCGAGATTCCGGCGTCCGAGCACGGGCGTGTCGACTGTGAGGAGCACGGCCTTGTAGCCGGCGGCTTTTGCGCGCTTGATGAGTTTGATGCTGTGGTCGCGCTCTTCGAAGAGGTAGAGTTGCAGCGCCGCTGGCGTGTTGCCGATTGCGTCCTTGACGTCCTCGAGGGTCTGCGTTGCGAAGCTGCTCAGCCCCATGACGGTGTTTTGCGCCTTGCAGGCCCGCGCTGTTGCGATTTCGCCGTCGGGGTGTGCGAGGCAGTGCATTGCGGTGCTGGCGGCGCCGATGGGGGAGCTGATTTTCTGGCCGAAGACATTCACGCTGGTGTCGATTACGGAGATGTCGCGGAGGACGCGCGGGCGGATGCGGTATTTCTGGTAGGCGGTGATGTTCTCGGCGAGCGTGCTGCCGCTGTCTGCGCCTTCGTTGTAGTAGTCGCGGGTTTGCTTGTCCATGCGCTGGGCTGCGAGGACACGGAGCTCTTCGATGGTCAGGCAGTGCAGGTCAGTGGTCTTATCGTACGACATGGTGACGGTGTTGGAGGCTCTAGCCGTGATCGTACGATTCGATGGGAAGGAGAGCGCGCGTAGCAATGGCTCCAAGTGGAGGCGCCATTGTCGCTTTATCAACCGCGAGAGGTGGTGTCGATGACGCCGACTCCGGGGTCGGCGGATTAGCTCCCGCTCATACGGTTGCCGAATTGGAGTAACCGGGATCGTCAATCTGATAACGTTTTGGTGGTCGCGATCGGATTGCTTCAATCTCGACTTGTCAACCACAATTTGCTTGCTTGCAATCCCCTTCCAGACCGCGCCGTCTTTACTCAAAGCCTCTCAAGCACGCTGGACGAAAATAATTGGGCGCATATGATTTGCGCTCACGCGCTGCCCGGACTTCGCCCCGACACCGCAGCGCGGAAATCTCAGGATACTGAAGCTTTGACATTTCGGTCGAGTTTGCCCCGATCTTGGCCGCTTATCAGATCTTCTCAGGGTTTAGATCCGCTCCGAATAAATTTTGTTGTCCTCGATATGGAGCATACTTCCCCCAAAACGTGCAGTCGGAACATCATACCACGAAGCGACTGAACATCGAAGACGCACTATGCTTCTTACCTGGAGATGCAGCATCTGCGACTTCGTTCATAATAAACAGTCAGGCCTATCGCCAGCCTCACGAGGATCTCTGCAGACTCACTCCAAAAAGCACTCGGTTAGGCATTGTCCGGGTCTTAAGCAAATCGCGAAGCCCTTGTTACCTACTGGCTCACTTGATGCATCGGGAGTCTCTTCAAGATGTACAGCTCCGTGCATGCGGACTCGCTCGTCCATATGCTCGAGACCACAAATGCAGACCTGACCGCAGTCACACAAGCATCGATCACACGTACGAACGACTCTCGGCGTACACGCACAAGCCCCTCCATAAAAACGGACTGAACATGTCTTAATGAGTTCTTGACAGGACCACAAACAATATTATAACCATGGAACTGCTGCATTCTTATATGAGCTTGCCCTGTAGACTTGCACATGGGTCGTAGTCCTTGCGGTGTTCAGACTGTTGCATGATAGACCAGCACAAATGGCAAAGAGATTACTGTATGAAACCGTCGTCAGTAAAGATTTCGAGTTGACTTTAAGATCGTGTCGATGCAACTCGTCTGCCATGTGATTGCAATCTGGAGTGAGCAACCTTAACGATAACACTGGTAGTTCTACTGCCGGACTTTGGTCCCAGGGCGTACATCTGAGCAACGCTACAAGTGAGTTATGTGGAGGAGGATGCTGCAACTGAGCGGAAGTTTAGGAAAGCAAAAGTCATACGGTGCTTCGACGTTCGCTGGGCTGAATGGTTAGGTTGATATGAGACGACGGCACTGCTGGCAAGCCGTCCGTCAAACAATGCAAGGCTGAGGTGCGAGAGAACTTTCAAAGGCATGGATCACGGTAGAAAGGGTACGCGGCAGTGTTGTTCGGTCGCCGCAAACGATTGGTTGCATCCCAGCGCTTACCTCGCAGCCGGGCCCTCAGCCTTGTTCTAAGCCCCCAGAGCGTTCACCGGTGAAAACGGACGAGGCCTCAGGAGTTGTTATAAATTACAACATTCCACTGAGTCTTTTCTCGAGTTGCTGTTTCGTAATAGCTAGAGATATGGCACACTCAAACACAGTTTCAGCTGGTGACAGCCCTCTCTCACAAACCAGCGCATTGTCTACCACCGACACCGACACCGAGCCCAACATTCGCAAGCGACGATCATCGCGAGTTGACGCCCTGAAACACTTAAGTTTGTCATAGTCACTGACATGAGATGACTGCTTAACTGATTACGAGGCCTAGCTGCGTTCTTCACACCTTGGTCTCAGCGGGAATCAACTCATCTACCTGAACTTGTATCCTACACCATCTGGCTCCACTTAATTGTCCTCAACATTGCCAATGCAACACCCAAGTACTTCAGAAACAGCCAGAGATATCCATACTTTGCCCACCGCATTGAGTCTTGCCTTGCTGAGGTTGAAATCCAACTTGCGAAAGAGCTTGGAGACTCCGTCTACGACTTGAAAACCAAAGATCGCATCTTGAGCGTTGCTAAGACGATGGATTCAGAGGAAGCTCTTCGGTATTTGTCAAATGACCGAGTCTGCAGGTTCTATAAACATGCAATTCACAACCAGAAATGCTTTGTGGAAGATCTGCAAGGGCTCTCCGATGTGGATTCCGCAGGTTCCAACCAAAATGTGCGGCACTTACAACTGACATGCTCCGTTTTACAATCTGAAGAAATTCCATGGAGGCTCGGTCGAACGTCCGCGCAAGTCTACGGTGACTACGCCACTCTGAGCGAGGACCGGCTCGTATTCCTCCTCGACATTCTTCGGACGCTACGAAACGCCATTGGAGCTGCAGCCGAATCCGCGACGCTTGACCAGAGTCTTCTCTCAACACTCAAGAAACAGCTCCAAGTATTTGACGACGACTCCATATATTCCTTGGCTTGCGCCCTGGTACAGTGGAGATCTCCGCGCGAGCCATGTCTTGTAGACCCTCGATCTACGAATTGGTGGTAAGTTGCGATCTCGAAGCAAAATTCGTTCCTACTAACAAAAGTAGGATTCCAATCACCGATGAAGATGATCAAGGAGCCCCTAAAGATGCCGCCAGAGCGTATCCAACTGGACGCAACATTCGCTCCACATTGACAACCATCGTCCCCGCCATTTTACTACTTTCTATCGTCCCTGCCGCAATGGCAGTCTATAACGACCACTCAGCACGAGGCCAGAGCAGCGACTCAAACTTCTGGCAAGCAGTCTCCAGCAGCATACTACAGGTTCTCAGCCTCGTCACGCTCGTCTGGCCGACACTCAATGATGCCCGGTTGTCGCGATTCACGTGGGTCTGGATCTGGATACTTGCTGGGTTCAGCGCTATCTGCGCGGCTGTCAGCGTGCCGGTGTACCTGGTGGGACCGACGATTTGGAGCTTTGTGATTACGTTTGCTGGGAGCCTTATGCAGGCTGTTGTGCAGTTGCAAGTGGTTGTTGCGATATAGCTTTGTAAGTGCTGGAGTGATGGCGAATGGACACTGTATGTGTGGAAGTCGAATACTGCCTTCCGTGAGAAGAGCCCAACATACATTGAACTTTGTGAAACGCTGTTCAAGATATGCACACTTCGTCAATACCTTGATCTCGTTGCTATTCAGTCTCGTTGCTATTGCTGCGAGACTAGAGTTGGGGCTTCAAGAACTCGAATTTACTGTTCAACCCCCATGCGATGTACCGCAATCTGACGATAATCTCCTTTGCGTGTTCAAGTTTACCCTGCATAGCAATCACGTCATTGGTCTACTTGAACTGGACCTACACGATCTACCATCGATAGAGGAAGCTCTACGCTAATCACCTGTGACATGGATTGCGCTGCGCCTACCTTATCCTTTCCTGATACAATCTCAATCGATAACATACATTCGACAGTAGCTATCTGCCCATCGCTTCGATTTGCGGTGGTCTGAACTGAGCATACCCTCACAGTTACGCAGCTCAACCTGACGCACCATGCAATCCCGGCTGTGGAGTACATTATATAGCACATGCACACATCACAAATGGGAATAGTTGACAATAATGGAGAATGGAATAGCGGTATAGAACTTGCATTGCTTTTTCAATGGTATCACGGTTCGTTGCCCGGCTTTGATCCACGTAATGGAACACCTTTGAGAGCAACAGGCTTCGCTCTTCTTGGAGGTGGTCCCTTCTTGGCACCGCCCCCTCCTTCAACAACCTTGCCTTGAGCAGGAGTATCGCTTTTGACTTTAGCTTGCGTCGTGACTTGTTTCGTAGGGATTTGTATTCCCTCGACTGTTTCTGATTGGTTCAGAGCCAGAGAATTTCGACACCGAGATGAAGGAACCGCTTCTTCAGATTCCAGTTGTTCTGCAGCCTTGCGAGGTGTTCGTTGAACGATGTCTTCTCCAGCTCGATATCCGTCCTGAGAACACCGAGTGCATTGGTGAGCCTCCATTCGGGGTTCTGCACCGTACCTACTATCTCGAAGCCATCGGTTCTCGATCTCCCACGATCATGGTAGATGCAGGCCAGCTTACCGTCACCAGGCCATCCTACTACCACGTCGCCTAGATGGACGTTCTCGAGAGACTCCGTCGAGACCGTTGCGCTTGGTATGCCACCCCCCATACCAACGAGGAGTGCCATTCGGATGTTGGGAAAGGTTTTGAACAGGGATCCAGACAGGCGGGCTGCGTTGACATTAGCAGTCTCGCCCGCGGGCAATGTGCCGATGACCACCGTATGGCCTTTGATGGAACCGCAGACATAGGTGTTGTCGTCGAAGTGTGTCGTATTGCGAGGTATCGTGCTCTTCGTCCAGCATCGGGCGGGCAGGCAGCAGCTCGAGGCCTGCGACGGGGCAGATCCACGCGACATGGTAGTCCTCACACTTCAGTTGCTTGGGCTTATCGGTCATGCTCGTGCAGAGTGAAATCTAGCAGCGAAGAAAGGCGTGATGCCTCACGAGGCATGTCGGAGACAGAGATGGCCTTTGAAAATCATCTCTGTCACAGCCTCGTCGCTTACAGCTGGGCATGCTGCATGGGACAGCGCATCAGCAGGCTGCGAATATGCCTTCTGGCGCGCCTTGGAGGCTCAGAACGAGGTCGAGCCGCATGGGGGCGGGACTTGATTGGCCACGGGCCGCTGCGCCCCTCATTTCGCGCCTCAGCTTCGAACGCTCCCTAGAATGTAACTTACTAGCCCTATTTAGACCTTTGCAACGTGATGGCACCCCAAACAAGTCCTACGAAGCCTAGTTCATGAGCAACGCTGATAACGACCTCACCCTTCATAATTTTGGCAAATTGAAGACGACTGATTTGCTGAAATGTCGTTGCTGAAGGATGTGACCGCCGGAGAACCATGTTTGCGCCCAGACTGGCTTCAATTGGGGTATCCGCCCACCTCCAATCAATTGCCCAGGGCTTGCATCTTGCAGGATCGTCTTCCATCCTTGCCAGGACCGAAGACAGACTCAGCGAAAAAGCCATGCAGACTGAGGGCTTTCCCGAAGGTATGTGCTAGATTCTGCATCCATGAACCTGCAGGTGTGTGTCGATCAGGCTCACGGCAGCCTGCCTATCAGACGAACCACTCATGGCCTCCAACAACATCATAGATCTGACTTCTGGCTTCGCAACGACGAGAAACAGTCTAGCCTATAAGATGGCCTGACTTCGTAGAAAACATAGCCAGCCTACTGCGACTCGACTCTACTCCAGTGCTCGAACACCAACAGACCCCTGCCGGCCTTGGCTCCACATGTATTTGCGTGCTTTCCGATGCTGGAGATTGTCGGGAAAATTACAGACTGACGCTGACGATTTCGCGTCGACGCTCAAAACGGATCGATGACCGTACCGGCGTGCCAGGTTTATCTCGAAGTCATCGGATGCATTGTATTCACAGCAGTGACAGCTGTCTTTCTCATCGCTCCACTTGTTGTCCTGTCGTATCAGTCCTCGAAGATTGTCCAGCTGCTGGTAGCATCGGCCTGCATCCTTATCTTCTCATTCCTTGTCTCGCTCTTCTTGGAAGTGCCGATCTCCTCGAAATTAGCTGTGGCCGCTGCGAATTCGTCGGTTTTGTCAGTGGTTGTTTGAAATGGACCAAGTATGCCTACATCGACTGAGACTGAGAGCCAGTCTTTAAAGCGTAGGACCCTGGAGAAGAGAAGATGAATTGGACTTGAATTCTCGGTACGATGATCAGTGTTTAGCCCACATTGCAAGTTCCTTCTGAGAACTTGCACTGACACAATCATTCTTAGATCCCTCAGGCTGACCCGACGAATGCGTTATGATCTGACCTTCGTCTCCCAGATCCCTCGTACTCTGCACAGCTACAGTCTTCTTGACCAGTATCGAGCCCTCCATATTGAAATACTGTCCCTTCGTCCCGTTGGCAGTGTCCAAATTCGCCCTTCGTGAATTGTACGAGCTCAAGAAAGCGTTGGGCCAGATCTTGATGCAGAGTGCGCGCAGTGTCGGAAGGGAAGCGCATAGAATGCCGACGTTGAGCTCGATGACCGACCAGATGGCGGCGCCTGGAATGTCCCATGTGATATCTTTCGTGTTGCTGAGGACGTACAGCGTGTGCAAGCGGCAGATAGACGCTATGGCTGCACTGGTAATAATCAGTGAAGGCCTTGTAAGAGATAGAGAGCACTGACATTCCGCCTAATCCCAGAATGATTATGAGAGTGATCTTCTCCTTTCGAGGCATGATGAGCGACCGAAGCATGAAGAACGGCAGCACTACCAGCGAAATATCTTGCATGATGCTGATAGCAGCATTTGTATAGTACAGTGCCGTCGTATTCATGCATTTGCCTGGAATTCGCGGATCCCAGAACTTTGCTACTGGCAAGCATTGAAGGAGACCAGCGACGAGCGCTTCGATGCTGACGGCGACCGTGAACCAGATAGAAACCCAACAGAACAAATAGATTGGTCTCTCTGTGGATATGCGCAGGTACTGGAACAAGATCGAGATCTTGATCAGTGTTATGCTGAAGTCGTAGAATATGAGGCTCGCGTATAGTGCCTGAGCTTGTCAGACCTTTTCCCCAGATTCTGCGTTTGGCTGACCTTGAGTGAGGCGACAATTTGCTCATACGTGACAGCTTCTACATGCCGGCCCACGCCATTGTTGACCTCTGCAAACTGATTGAGCAAACCTCCATCAACCAAGTATGTCTACTTACGGACGATTTGACACACTGAGTAGCTAATACTGAAGATCTGCCTTACGTTAATACATGGACGTCAGCAAGGTATCGTAAACCTTACGATTGCTAACACAATAGCGAAGTCCTCGTGCGATGGCTTCCTGACGATCCGGACTCGAGTATACAACCGCAACGCAACAACAAGCAACGCTAGCACTGGAAAGACAATACTGAAAACCAGTGTCTGTGGCCCCTTGTTGGCATCAAGGTACGCGGCGCTCCGTGGAGGGCCAACCGAGGGTGCGGACATTGTGTTCGGTCGGCGGCAAAGGCCGAATTGCGACAACTGATCTCCAGGCACGTGTTCGTTTGCGATGCGGACCGAGAGATGTTGTGCGTTGCAGATCAGACGGTTTTCTCGATGACAGGGAATGGAGGTTCTTTGAATTCAGGAAGGGACCTGAATCCCTATCAGGTCGCACTTCACAAAATCCGGGGTCGATAGCTAGCGCTACACCAGACGTGTGTCATCACGGGTGAACACCCTGGGAGCGTCTCCTTGAACCAAATTTGGTCAGCGACGGGAGCATGTTCCAAGCTGCAGATCCTGGTCCTTTGTTCGGTAGCCTAAGACGGTTTGGGTAGGCGAAGCCTAGAGGTCCGTATAGATATTCGCGCAGTGCGGTCCGCAGAGCACGCGCCATCCGGTGCTCATGGCATTGCCTCGAATTATCGGTACAGACGATGCTGATACCTGAATCGTGTTGTAGCAAGTGCTTGGGGATGATGCGTCTTGTTGGTCATTAATCGTAGCTAGCGCCACCATATCGGCATGCTGCACATCCGGAGCCAAACATTTGCCGAAATTGACAGTGCTGTTCGCTCATGGAAGGCGCAGAGAGGCAGACCTTGTACCCAAAATGAAACATCCAAGGATTGCAGGCAGTATTGATTCATTAACCTTCCTTGCCCGACCCAACAGGTTCACGACTCGTGGTTGCTGCACGGCTAGTTATAAATCCCTCGCATGACGAACAAGCCTCAACGTCAGCAACCAAGCTTGCAGCCCAAAACAACCAACAAGGCCACGCGAGGCGAGGGCAAGCGGTCCCGAGAGCCGAACCTGACAATCTATGTGGGGTGGCGTCCGGGAACGGTAAGCGGTCTGAGTGGCGCTCAATGGTTCCATGGCGTCCTTGGCTGCGAGCGGCAGTTCACGACGCACATGCTGATGCTTCAGACACGAAACGAAAGCTGTTTGGATTCTTGAGAGCGATCTTTAAGAATACGCGCGTTGCTGTACAAACCGCCAAGTCCAGTGCGCGTACAACTGCACACTTTCCCCTTCTCGGCTGATGAGCCGACCCAGTCCCAGCAAGTTGGACAGAGCTAGCTGACTCGAGCAGTAGCCGTGGAAAAGTTTATATACAGGACCGCCAGGCGGGTTTGGGCGTGAACTAAGAGGGTTGTTGGCCAAGGCAATGTCTTCTGTGAGTTGCCTATTGGCAATGCGCGGAGTCGAAGGATTTCAGCACAAGATTGCACGACGGGTTTGAGAAGCGGGAAGGATTCTATTGTTCCGAAAGCTTTGCCGAGGTCATGCTCTCTGCAATCAATCCTGCGGTCCAGTCTGTAGGATTCACAAACCACCCTGGAATTCCTTCCCAGTCCGTTTCACCTTTCTCGATAGCTTTTTCCAGGCTCGCGAGATGCTGTGGATGTTGCTTGATTGCTTCGAAGAAAGCCAGGCCGATATTGTAGTCATTAACGCGCAGCGAATGATGGTTTATCTTCAACTGCGTGGTTTCCAGAGTAATGGTACAGTCACCGATCTGGACGGTCTTTACCGGCGGGATGGGTGGACTGGGGGATCTTACCGTCAGTGGACTGGGGGGTCTGACTATCGGCGGGCTTAGGATGTTGCCTTTGGGGTCGTTCATGTACTCTTTGCACCTGAAAGAGCGCTCGGTGGGAACGAATCCAGCCGTGGAAGTCCTGGGCAAGACCCTGGTTGGTATGTTCACAGTTAGTATAGACACTGTTGAAAGCGAGCTCGAAGCCCGCGGTGCCGCCAGAGACGAACGAGAGGAAACTTGGTTTGACGAAATGCTGGTCGTAGTGCTAGACTTTGCTGTTGGTACCGCACCCCTCGACACAGGGTCAGAAGTGGATTCTGGCTGGTACCTCCGTGCACGTGAGCTATGGACAGATCCACTACCGGCCGCCGATGATGCCGAGTGGCGACTGCCAGGTCGACTGTGTAGATGTGCCGAGAGCAAAAGCTCACTGGCATATTGATCCAGAGTCTCAGTGATTTTAGCTAGCTGCTCCGTCGCAGGAATCGAATCTGCGATTTTGCTGTTTTCTCGATGTTTGGCAACCTTTTTCTCAGCGTTCTGCAGGACTTTTCTGGTTTCACGGTGAACTTCTTCAGTCTCGGTTCTTGCGGACATGATCAGCAGATGGCAAACAGTGTGCAGTCTCAGACTCACATCTCTTGACCAAGTTCTCGGATTCTAGTTTCCAACTTGCGCCGCTCATTCCCATTGTTCAAGGCTCTTCTGAGCTCATTGATCTGGTTTTGGACCTCCTTTATGTACATCAGATTCGTAAACCCGTTGATGCTTTCTCGTACAACGCTAAGGCTATCCCGTAGTGCTTTGACGGTACTCTTACTTCCAAACCACACGACATGAGCTATTGCCTTCTCTTCATATTTAGAGCGCGACTTGATTCTTGGTAAGAGTGCTTCGACTTTGTGCAGAAGCTGATCTAGGCTACCAGCTATTGTCTTGGCCCAGGTCATCAACGATTGTATCGCCACAAAGTCTACTCCATTCGCGTCCTGGTCGTCTTTGCAGGCGCGTAGAAATCTCCTGTAGATTCCCGCAAAGATGATGGTCTCACTGGCGAGCTTTTCGATGTCTTTTCGAGAGTTTTTGATGCCCTTGATGGCTTTCTGTATGTATCGGCCGAGTTTTATGAGATCGCCTACGATAGTTATGCCTGCCACGGCTGCACCAAATATATCCATGGTGAAGAATAACCTAAAAGGATGTGTATGAAAGTATTCGGGTCGTACTCTCAGACAAGGCCAGATGGTCAAAGATAAGATGTTGATTCAGAACCGGTGAAGAAAGGCTTTCGCGAGGCTGCATGACTGCAGCCAACCAATGATTTTCAGCCCTCACCACCACGATCGCAGGTGCATACGCGAGGGCGGCGGGGTAATGCAAAAGCAATCTTTCGAATGTGCAAGAACAGCTTGCATGCATGCTGTGTCGAATCTGCCTCGTAAAGCAGGTGCTGCGGTCAGACTGAATTGGTTCTTCCGTACGAGAACCATCCATATGGCTTTGATAGATGAGCTGCAGTGCAGTCGGGCAAAGCCATTGGGTCGATTGTAGATCAACTGATAAAAGCCGAGACTAACACCATGCTCACGGACCCGTAGCCTTCCCAAGCAGCGTATCAACCGCCGAGCGCTGGCTATGCGCATAGTCAAAAGCCTTCACAAGCCCCACCAAATGACTAGCAGCAGCCATCACGACCAAAACATGGAAGATCTGATGGCTACTACCCCAGATATCAAACCTCCCCGGGGCCCACTTTTCCGGAATCCGCGCTGCATACAAGCCTGCACCAGCGATATACAACACGCCTTGCAGCACGACCCAGTCGAGCCCAATACTCTTGCGAAGATGCTCGACGCCGTACAGCTTGACGCCGTGAAAGATCGGGAAAACAGCCGAGAGCCCCATGAGCACGAACATGAGCGCGCGAAAGGGGCGCAGGGCTGGAGTGCGGAATTGTGGGTGTACGCAAGCGACGGATGTACCTGCTGCGAGGGTGGTGATCTAGATCAGTCAGTCAACCACCTCAACCTCACAAATCAATCAGACATCGACTCACCATCATCCAATAACTCTTCCTCAGCCCCGGCTCCGCTGCAAACGCATAGTACAAAACTGGCACAAAACTCCCCCAGATCAATATAACAATCCCCAAATAATCCAACTTATTCCCCCAAACCGCGACCTCATGGCTATGATTCAGAATCGTATGGTACGTCCCGCTCATCCCCAAACACGCGACCGCCCCCCCGAAAAAACACGCAAAGACCCACACATCTTCTCTGTTGGCCGTCTCGTACCGCGGCTTCAGCTCGCCGTAGAGAACGTAGGAGGTGAGCAGGAAGAAGACGGCGCCGAGGAGGTGCGTGTAGATGTTTACGGATTCGTTGTGGATGTACAAGAGGGAGGCCCAGGATTTTGCGTAAGAGTTGGATTGGGGGCGGTAGCCCGAGATTATGTAGGCGTTGTCGCGTTGCCAGGGGGGGAGGTCGTTCCAGAGGTGGGTTAGTTTTTGTTCGAGATTCTTCTCGGCGTGGACGATCGTGTCGCTGAGGTCTTTTGCAATATGTGTCGCGGGTTGTTTGGTGTTGGCCATGGTGGGTTGTTGTGATGGGGGTGAGTTGGATTGCGAGGAGTTGGTTTTGTCGGTGCAAGAGATGGTCAGGTTATATGAATGTTCCTCGACACATGTCAATATCGTTGAATCGTTGATGATCTGGCGACCCCAGAAATTCCCGAAAGACATGCGATGCTCAATTTAAGCTAGCCGCATGTGGGGATTGTCGCGAGGTTGCAAGAAGAAACATCAACTCTCAATCATCCCATGTTATCTCTGAGGTATTGGATAACGATTTGTTTGCTTGTGACCCTGAGTGTCAAGCTGGGAAGTCGCACTCGAGTACCTATGACGTCATTCGGCTGCACCTGCCGCGCGGGTGCACTTGCCGTTGCTGCGCTCCCCACACCCCACCTGCCTCACGCTTCCCGTCAACAACGATGCATTGTACTTCCCGCCGCTGAGATGGGTTGACGACAACGAACTTGAGGCGGAAGATCAGCCTCACTGCAATCGATTCGAACACTTGCAATACACCAAACAGCGCAAATGAAGTCGTCTGATTCCATTCGGCCCAGCAGCCGCCGCGGCGCATCAGGCGCGTGGAACCGCCTCAAGCCAGTGCGAGAGGATGTGCTGGAATCCTACGGGCTGCCCAGTAAGGGCGAGACACGGTAAATACCCCTTCACCAGCAGCACACCTCACAAAAGCTAAAAGAAACCAGCCTCAACGACTTCCGCACCCAAGAAACCTTCCTAAACCGCATAACTGAACGCTACATGAAACTCTGCGCCCTCAACCGCACCGACCTCGAATCCCTCTTTCTATCCGCCAACCCCCCCACCCCAAGCACCCTCACCCCCTCCCTCTCCGCCCTCTCCCTCTCCATCCACGCCCCCAAACCACCCCCCCTCAGCGGCCTCAACTCCCCCGCGCTCCTCGCCGCAACCCAGCTCTCCGCAACCGAACTCGCCACCGTCCTCTCCGCGCTGCGCAAACTGCGCGAAGCCGTCACCGCCAGCGGCCGCAGCGACACGTTCGCGCACCGCGCATACTTCTTCACGATCCACGTTGCGATTCTGTGTCGGGATTGGGCGAGTTACGTCCCCGCGCTGCACACGCTGTTGTATTCGCTGCACCCCCGACGCCCGCTCAGCAGCAGCCAGTTGAGGGAATACGTCGGGTATCAGATTCTGGATCTTGCGTGCCGGCTTGGTGATTTCGCGGCGGCGAGGGAGACGAAGGTTAGGTTTGGGTATGTGGATCGGAGGGTGGAGACGATAATGGCGGCGCTGGTGAGTGATAATTGGGTGGGGTTTTGGAGGGCGAGGAGGGGGGTGGATGGGTATCAGAGGGCGGTTTGTGGGTTTGCGGAGGAAGGGGTCAGGGTGGGGGCGTTGAAGGTTATTGGAAGGAGTTATTTGGTGTGTGATAGGCGGTGGGTGGAGGAGGCGGCTGGGAAGGGGTGGGATGAGTTGAAGGGGGAGGGGGTGGGGTGGGAGTTGGAGGACGGGGGGAGGGTGGTTGTTAGGAGGGTTAAGGCGAAGGGGGCGGAGCAGAAGGGATGATGTCTTGACGGGTATCATTAGTCTAAATAAGATGCGAAACATTCCACTTTTCACTCTTCCATCTCGTCTGCTGCCCCCGCCCCGTCCTCGTCGTGCCACACATCGTCGTCCATGTCGTACTCGTCGTAATCCATCTCACTATCCTCCTCGCCCTCCACCTCATCCTCATGCCCTTCTCCCTCAGCCCCACCAGCCGCCGCCTTAGCAGCCTTCTTCTTCTCGACATTCTCCTTCTGAACGCGCCGCCTCTCCGCCTTAACAGCATTGCGCTGCGCCCACTTCTTCTCCATAGCTTGCTCCTCAGCCTTACTCTTAGTAATAAACTCATGCCACATCGTCTTCCCCGAGCACACATCCTCCTCGACCTTGGTCAGGCGGAGTTTCATACGCGGACCCAGCTCAACGAGCTTAACCGCGCGCTTCTCCACGCGAGGGCCCGAGGACGCAGTGCGCCGCGCGGACTCGTCGCCGGCGGCTAGGCGCTCTTTTGCTTTGCGGGAGAGCACGCGTTGTTTTACCGGGGCGCTGATTTCGACCTCGGCGTCCGTGTCGGCTTCGGTGTCGGAGGCGCTTGTGTAGCCGCCTGCGGAGGGGTCGAGCATGTAGTCTGCTACGTCTTGCAGCTTGCCGAGGTCGGGGAGCTTGCTCTTTTTCTCTTTGCCCGGGCGGCCGAGCAGCTTCTCTGCGGCGTGCAGACGGCGGAGTGCCTTGGGCAGGCCGGTGACTTTTGTGGTGATGGCGTAGTGGCGCAGGGAGATTGTTACGCTGCCTGTTTCTGGGTTGGGGGGCTCGCGGTGCAGCAGCAGGACGCGTTTTATTGTGTGCAGGGGGGTTGTGTGTGGCTGGATGGGGGGGAAGAGGCCTGAGAACATGTCGGTGACGAGCTTCTCGAGGTGCTTGGGCGGGGCGGCGTCGCCGAGGGAGTCGCGGGCGGTGTCGGAGGTGAGGAAGTTGTTCATGACGAGCAGCGGGGGTGTTTGGAAGGCGGTCAGGTCGGTGCGCGGGTGCTTGAGCGACTTGGCGATGTCCTTGCAGAGCGAGTACTTTTCGACGCGGAAGTGCAGTGTGGGGCCGTGGGGGGTGCGGGCGAGGCGCAGGTTGGTGTTGCCCGACTCGGAGCGCGAGAAGAGCAGCAGGTGGGTGACGCCGAGGGGGCCGCACATGGTCGTGTAGTCCTTGAGCTTGTTTGCGCGGCGTTCCTGGCCGAATTAATATGGGAGAAACTCAGGGTGCCGCATCTGCTCACCTTCAGCCGCACCGCCGTGTCTGGCTCCATGACATGGCGCACATCCTGCACCAGCTGGCTCACGGCGCCGCCGACTTCCTGCGCGCCAATGCGGATGACCATGCTCTTGGGCGCGCCGTCGTTCTTCGCCGCCATCTGCTTGTCCGCCGCCGACTGCTTCTTGCGCTGGCTGCTCCGTCCTGCTCGTGCCATGTTGCCGGTGTTGTGTGGGTTGGTGTCGAGTCTCGCAGCGACTGGCGCCGTGAGCGCGGAGGTCCGCAGACAAAAAAGTTACGACGCCAAGATTTCGCGCTGCCGTATCGATAAGAAATTTATCGAGTGGCAGCGTAGCGACCACCGAGGCTGCAGCACCGCTCACGCACACCAAAATGCCCGGCATGACGAAGAAGCGGAAGCTCAACGCGGCCGACGCCGTGGCGCCCTCCAAGACGAAGAGCGCAAGGGGCGAGCACCCCGCCAAGACGAAGCCGCCGAAGCCTGCACCGCCGCAGCCTGCACCGCCGCCAGCAGCGCCTGAGAGCAGCGAGGACGAGGAAGCGGAGGCGGAGGCGGAGGCGGAGGCCGTCGACGAGACGAGCGCAGACGCAGCCGACGACGATGCCACACAACAGGCCGCCAAGAAGACGTTCGCCGACCTGGGCGTGCGCGAGGAGCTGTGCGACGCCTGCGACGCCCTCAAGTTCACGCACCCGACGCCCATCCAGTCGCAGGCCATCCCCCTGGCGCTCGAGGGCCGCGACGTGATCGGGCTGGCAGAGACGGGCTCCGGAAAGACGGCGGCCTTTGTGCTGCCCATCCTGCAGGCGCTGCTGGACAAGCCCCAGAAGATGTTCGGCCTCATCCTGGCCCCGACCCGCGAGCTCGCCTACCAGATCTCGCAGCAGGTCGACGCCCTCGGCAGCATCATCAACGTCAAGTGCGCCACCCTCGTCGGCGGCATGGACATGGTGCCCCAGGCCATCGCCCTCTCCAAGGGCCCCCACATCGTCGTCGCCACCCCCGGACGGCTGCTCGACCACCTCGAGAACACAAAGGGCTTCTCGCTGCGCTACCTCAAGTACATGGTCCTCGACGAAGCCGACCGTCTGCTCGACCTCGACTTCGGCCCCGTCCTCGACAAGATCCTCAAGGTCCTGCCCCGCGACGGCCGCCACACCTACCTCTTCTCCGCCACCATGTCCTCCAAGGTCGAGTCCCTGCAGCGCGCCGCCCTGCAGAACCCCGTGCGCGTCTCCATCTCCAGCTCCAGCCACCAGGTCGTCTCGACCCTGCTCCAGCGCTACTTCTTCCTCCCCCACAAGCACAAAGATCTGTATCTGATCCACCTGCTCAACGAGAACATCGGCCACCCCACCATAATCTTCACCCGCACCGTCAACGAAACCCAGCGCATCGCCATCCTGCTCCGCACCCTCGGCTTCGGCGCCATCCCCCTGCACGGCCAACTCTCCCAATCCGCCCGCCTCGGCGCCCTCACAAAATTCAAAGCAAAATCCCGCGACATCCTCGTCGCCACCGACGTCGCCGCCCGCGGCCTCGACATCCCCTCCGTCGACCTCGTCGTCAACCTCGACCTCCCGTCCGACAGCCAAACCTACGTGCACCGCGTGGGCCGCACCGCGCGAGCGGGCAAGTCAGGCAAGGCCGTGAGCTTCGTTACGCAGTACGATGTCGAGATCTGGCTCAGGATTGAGAATGCGCTGGGGACCAAGGTCGAGGAGGAGGTTGTGCCCAAGGATGAGGCGCTTGTGTATGCGGAGCGGGTCGGTGAGGCGCAGAGGGTGGCGGTAAGGGAGATGAAGCTTATTCATGAGCAGCGTGGGAAGCGGGGTGGTGGGGGTGGAAGGGGAGGCGCGCGGATGAAGAGGGGGAGGGCGGATATGGATCGTGAGGAGGGTTAGTGGAGGAATGTTGGCCTTGTGGAGTGTGATATCCCTTTATCTGATCGATTCCAATAGTCAAACACTGTATGTTTATATGCATGTACGGCTCCCATTTACGCCTTGCTACATTCTCCTCTGGATATCACTCGTCCTACGAACAACTCCTTTTTATGTAGATTTACTAGCCGGAACACCGCAACACGCCTTCTGCTTGTGCTTCTACCCAAGACAACGCCATAAACTCATCAGAACCATGGAGAGACTGATGAGATACTTTTATCTTTCCATCTGTTGTTCTGTTAGATTTAAATAATCGTAATGTTACTACAGCGCATGCAACGTAGTAAGTTTAGTCAATGTTTAGGCTAGTGATGCCCTACAAAAAATCCGTCTTGTTTGTAGACTAGTACTACCATCCAACATACACACCATAGTACGAACACAAAGTCTCAGCCGTACACGTAGCTTCAGCAAGACTGCGTCTATGGATCGCGCCTTTTCATCCATGTTCGTCCTTGGTCGTACAGCCAGCCGCTCGAGTCATGAGAGATCGAGAGTCCCAACCTATCAGTCTCGCTTCGTTGAGCTATGAAGAGCTTGGTGGCGTTGAATACAGTGCGCTCAGGGTCCTGTTGAAGATCGTCGCTGGTGAGCCATTCATCGTCGCGAAGCTGACCCAGATGGTGAGCAACAATCGAGTGTGGTAAAGGATTTAGGATAATGGCAAACCAGAACCACACCTGCTCTACTAAGCTAGTCGACAAGATTGCATTCCAAGCAATGCCCAGGAAAATCAACAAAGCAATCACATTTCGCTCTGTGTACCATTCGATTGAATTAGACCATGGTGCTGATGAGCCAATCTAAATGCGAGACTTCCAAAATGTTCTTATATTTCTAGTTCATGGCCGGATAATTCCACGTCGATGTTCCAGCAACCTCTGAGCATTCCAGCACGCGGTTCTTGGCCGCGGAGATTTTGTCATTGGCCGACACCCACGTGGTAGGGCAACGCCTCTCATTAGGCGAGATCTTACACCTGCAAGGATCAGTGTTCGGTTACAATACAACATTCTAGAGATCGACATCACCATAGTGCAAAGACAGAAGGTGCAGGTATTGAATCACACCATCGACAGCTGCTTCCGTGGAACGTTGAGGAAGGCAGTGATGACCACATCCAGCTGCTGCCGGGCAGTGATGGTGATATAAATGAGGCCATGATCTCTGCTACCGCACAACGCTTCCACGCTTTCACAATAGCGATTACATCACCAACAAAAGATGCGCTTCTCATTCCTAACCGCGCTGTCAACCATGGCATACGCGGCAACCTCAGCCGTTCTCCCTTCACCCCCCTCGCCCCACGCAGCCCCACAAAACTTCCGCTCCATAACCTTCAACATCCGCTACGCCGCCGACGCATCAACATTCGAGCGTCCCTGGTCTGTCCGCGGTCCCCTTGTCGCCGCTCAGTTGAAGAACTCCACCGTTGCCGCCACAGCTTCACACTCCATCCCCATTATCGGCCTGCAAGAAGTCCTGCACCAGCAACTGCTCGACATGAAATCTGGTCTCGGTCCTTCGTGGGCACACCTCGGTACCGGCCGCGACGACGGCAAAGAAGCCGGTGAATACGTACCGCTGCTGTACCAGCCCTCCGTGCTCCGCCTCGTGAACAGCACCCAGAAATGGCTGAGTCCCACACCCGACGTGCCTTCATTCTGGCCGGGGGCGGGCAGTCGAAGATACGTCATCGTTGCGGTATTTGAGGTTATCAAAACGGGGAGGAGGATCGTGGCGGCGAACACGCACTTGGACAACGCGAGTGAGACCGCACGGGTGGAAGGTGTCAAGGTCGCGCTCAAGACTATCCGGGATGTGCGTGCGCAGTTTGGACCGGAGTTGCCGGTTATTCTGACGGGCGATTTCAACTCTGTGCCTGGGACCGACGATGCGTACGGGACTACGGTGGCTGATGGGCTGCTTAGTGATTTGCACGCGTTGGCTACGCCGGCGCAGAGGTTTGGGCAGGAGGGCACGTTTACTGGGTTTGAGCCGGGGAAGGAGCCAAATAATCGCATTGACTTCATTTGGCTGGGTCCGAATGCGACGGAGACCTGGGCGGTGAGGAGGTATGAGGTATTGGATAATGTTGTGGGAGGCGTGTATATCAGTGATCACCGGGGGGTGCGGGGTGATGTTACGCTTCTATGAAAGTCTGCTACAAGTTCCTTCATTCGTAGCAGTCTGGTAATTGAGTGCTCTATCCCGAGCCTCCACAAAACAAAAAGTATGGGGCGTAGCAGTTTCGAGCCAGTTCCTCCACATGACGCCACGCTGCGCAGTGATCTTCGATACTCCGCAGACAGACGAAAACTTTAAGATCTCCTACAAGTGAGAAATTTGTACGGGATTTGTCTCGTATCCTGAAAGCTATAGATCTGAACATCAAAGATAGCCAAGGAGTAAAAAATTCCGGTTAGCTATCTTTAATGAACAAAAGCGCATACGATATTTGCGAAGAAAAACGATTCAATCATCTCATAGCACTCCGCTGACATAACTAGATCTGCATGATTTAGAGTCTGAAGAGAAGAAAATTCGATAGTGGCGGATTCATGACATTTGAGACATCAGTGACCGAGCTTGCTGTAGCTCAATCCCCACACTTACGTCTCACTTAAGTCCCAAACCTACACTGTAATACTCCTCAAAGCCTTCGCATCGCTCTCCTCAAACGGATATTCCGCCTCCGCATCCCTAACCAACTGCGCATGCTTCTCGCTCCTGGGCACAACACTCGTCCTGTACGGAATCGGATGACTAACAACACCAGCCTCGAACTTGAGCTCAGGCTCCACGACCTCGCCGTTCTCTACAAGCTTCTCGATCTTGAACACGGAGAGCGTCTGCGCAATGGTGATGAATAGCGCATTGTCGGCGATGTACCGCCCAGGGCAGACGCGCCGACCGTAGCCAAAAGTCCACGTGCGAGGGTCTGGCTCTGGGGTCTCGCCGAGGAAGCGCTCGGGGCGGAAGGTCATGGGATCGGTGTAGACGGCGGGGTCGTGCGTGAACCACCTGCTTTGGATTATTGAACTGCTCAAGAAAGTCGGTCGATGAGGACTTACCAGTTGTTTGCCAGGAGCAAGGCTCCCTTGGGTATCCTGTAGCCGTTGATGACATCGTCTTGTGTAGCGGCGTGGGGTAGAGCAAGAGGCGCTACGGGATGCCAGCGGTGCGATTCCTTCATCACAGCTTCAATGTAAGGCAACTTGCCCTTGTCCGATGCGTTGGGCAGACGGTGACTCCCAACTACACGGTCAAGTTCCTCCTGGGCCTTTTTTTGCACGTCAGGAAACACAGTCATGGCCAGGAAGAAGGTCATCAGGGAGGAGACGGTTGTATCAGCGCCACCGAGGTACATGGACGACGCCGACCACTTGTGGATACGCTCCATGGCGGCATCTGAGCCGATGTTCTCGAGGGCCTGGGACAGGAAGGAGATTTTGTGCTTTTTTTCGCGCATTTGCTGCTTGACGAATTCGTATGGCTGCTCGGTGGTTTGCTCTAGTTGTTGCTTCATGGCGCGGGCGATTTGCTTGAATCCGGCGCCTGGGAACCAATCTGGGAGATATCTCACTGTGTCGTGTGAGTAAATAAGATAGGATATGATTAGAAAATGTACTTACGGAATGGCATGATGTCGACTGGCCACTTTCCAGCAATCGTGGCCTCAGAGAACTCGTGCATGGCTTTCCCGGCCATGTCGACAAGATGATCCTTGCCTTTTGGCTCCGCGTTGTAGCCATAGGTGATTTTCAGGATGACTGCACCGGCCTCTTTCTTGATGTGGTCGAAGAGGTTTTCTGGCGAGTCGAGGACATTCAAGAGGAAATGGACAGACTCCTCTTCCTGGGCGCGATCAAAAAGCTTAAGAGACGTATTACTGCCGGCGACGCTTGCAATGTTCTTGCGATGGATCTTGAAGTTGTCGGTGAAGCCGCTGAACGCCAACGTATTCTTCCATCCGATCCTATGGTACGTGTTAGCTCCGTGCTACTGTTGCTTATCCGGATATCTGCCTACATATCACTCGCAAAGACCAGGTGAGGGCGTGCTTGGTGTTGCGCCCGGCTGAGTAGCTCGAGGGCAATTTGGGCATCGTTGATGATTACAATCGTTTGTCCGAGAACCGTCACAGAGCTTATAGGGCCATATTCATCCTTGTGCTTCAACCAGTGGTGCGCTTCGAGTCCTGCGCCAGGTTTCGGAAGGTCATTGACATTGCCGAGCAGAGGTAGACCCTTGGGACCGGGTGGCAATGGGTGATCGTGTTTCTTGAGATTCACGAACTTCTTGATGAAATATGCAGCAATAACGCCAAGGAGAAGAATGAGGCTGGTCGACGACACGAAAGCCATGGCGACAGGTCTGCAAGGTGGCTCAAGGTAAGGATGGGAGAGAGGAAAGGAAAAGCATAGAGAGATAACAACCGCCCCTCTTCCATCGCATCATTACTCATCTTGGGCGAGGGCTAAGTTTCTACTGCGAAAGTCGTGGATAGCATGTTCGCTTCTCGGCCTGATACCATGTGAGGATGTGATGCCGCAGTCTACTGTCCTAGCGCCGCTACAGCGGGTTGAAGCGAGCGTCCGCCCCTGGGGCCGCTGCCTTCGCACAAGATCCCGCCTGTCAACCAGAGAATCAACTGAATAGAGTTTGATAACACTTGAAGCCGCATACGATGGAATCCTCTTTGGGGAAACTCGGGATATTTTCGATTTTCTCCCATGTTCCGTAGTACCCTGTTCGTGAGCATTCGCATTTTGAACTCGCAATGAAACTGTCTCCGGTCCCTGCATCACCGGTGGCCTAGTCTAATGTGACACCCTCTGCATCGGGAGATACAGGGGTCATTCGTGAATATCCTGTCTGTCTCTCAAGGTCGATCCGGAAAATTTTGGAAGGAACAACAGTAATCAGAGATTTTACCCAGAAAGGCAAGTCACTTTTTGCGCTTCCCAAAGACGGTGCTAGGGATATACTTTGAGAGTCGAGGTGCGCACGCATGCCGGAAATCCGTAATTTTCCGCATCTTCGTGGCTGAAATTGCAAGGATTCGACGCATAACGCACGTCTTCTTATTGGCTGTCACCCAATGTGGTCAAAGTCGCTTGTGCAAAGTTTCGCACTATGGATGTCCCGGCATCTGTGTGCCGATAGTATTGCTGGATGGATGTGTTTTGGAAAGGTATTCTGGACGCTTGCGACTCATCTACAGCTACTTCATGGGCCAAGTTGTGAGAGCGGCTGGATCCCAATGGTCTGCCCATATCTCGAGATACGAAGTGTGAATCCGAAAGAGGAGAGCGACGTGTTGAGCCGTCTGTGAACAGTGGGCCCAAAATATTCGGACCAAAACGTCGCGGCCCCGCCAGCGTGGTCCCCGACTCGCCGAGCCGCATGTGCTGTGCCACTTTTGACTGTACCCATGCCGATCAGGGTAGGCATTGAAGGGAGTGGCGGACAGCAGCAGACCTCTTTTGCTGCAGCAAGAGGATCTGGTGAGGCTATTACCTGCTCACCAGTTCGAAGGACTGTTGGAATTATCAAGAGAAATATAACTCCAGTGCCCAGAGATAGGAACAAACGTGGTGGACACTCCATTGATCGTTTTCCTGCGTGACATCTCAAGTGTTGATAGGTTCAGGTAGACTAAGGCGGCAGAGAAAGGACATCCATGAGAGACGGGTTGACAAACAAGGTGCAGAAGCTCTCGATTTGATAGGTCAAGCTACGTATGCTTGCGCGTGGAATTCTCCGGCCATGCTTCGGACATTGCTTCTTTCGGTTGCGTGTGTCCTAGACCTCCAGTGCACGAGATGACGGTCGACCTATGGTAGGAGCCTGCCGCAATGGTTTGCCAGTCGCGTCGGCTGGACAAAATATGGCTATCAATCCCTTTCCAGACCGGTAGAGTTGTATCAAGCATCGAGCTGATCCCTCCTGGGTAGACCCGCTTCTGACAGGCATTTTACATGAACTTTGCATATGAGTGTCCGCAGGAGCCACCGTCTGTTGTGGTCCACAGTCGAATCACTCCTTCACCGATCAGTACAATAAGATTTCGACTATCATCTTTGCTTTAGCACTCTGCTCTGGTTCAGTTCTTGCACAGCAGGAGTTTTTGAAGCAACTTCCGGAACGTGCGGTATGAAAAAACCCTTCTACCATTTCGAGGACTTCAATAGCGACTGATGTCATCTTAGGTTCGGTGCTTTGCGGCGAACATGCGGCGATCATGTTCGATGGACGGTTTCGGCTGATTTTGCGCGGACGCCAATTTCATGACAACCGTTGCTGCATGTAACGCTGGTAATTGTTCAGTCGTCTCGATGTTTCAAGCCACCAATGCGACATATACAGCATGTGGTATCCCCATACACGACAAGACAAAGACTTTGATGGGACCTGTGACATCCAGAGCGCCTGATGGTGTCGATGTGACTTATCGACCGGTTCGTCTCTGTGCAGGCGCAGCTCGGATGGAATGACTTGTTAATAGGGCTCTCAGGGGTGGGTATGCTAGCCATATCGAAGTTGCCATTTTGATGCACTGTAACTGACTCTATTTTTGCCAGGTTGTATCCATCGGCACTCTACAACGCTCCGCACGGCGATGCGTCGGCTTTGTCAACCACCCTCACCGATCCAACCGCATACTCATTCATATCGATCAGTTGCCTGGACTGGAGCCGCAAGGCATCGTCAACATTAGCAGACATTCTTGCCCAACAGACCACGGCAAGAGAATACGCGCCACTCACGCAAGGTGCGAGTCAGATGTGGCAGCTGCAACAGGTCTTCTTGGGTGGGCCGGCAAAGATCCAAAATCCGCCAAAGAAGCTGGATATCAAGACCAACAAAACGATCCTGTTGACTCAGGCACATCGCACCCTAGTACGGGGCTACCATGGGCTTTGGGTATCTTGGAAGAAATCAAGAATAAGGTACTAGTTGTAAGAAAAGGAGATGGTCACACTAGTCTACCACTGGGTGGAAAGACCGCAGAGACTATCGTGGAGTACCTAATCACTAGCAAGGCACCTAGTCCAGGGCTGTTGCTGGACTCGTGAATTTAGCAACCAGTGCAAAGTATGTCATTGGAAAGGCTTCACGTACATAGGCGTTTAAGTCTGTTAGCGGAACGGGCCGTCCGAGCTCGTCGGCCGCTCGACCGGATTCAGAGCAGCCATTCGATCAGTCTCAGTTGTACTAGTCTCAGAATACTGTTTCGACATGTTGGAGGAACCGAGTAATACAACCGAGTATCGATCATCTATGTATCTCATAATGTCTCTGCCTCTAGATAGCCACATTGGCGCAAGAGAAAGCAGGCTTGACAGCCCCGCTGTAGTCATCGATGATAGCCTCAACTGCAGCGTATAAGCCTGGCCCGAGGAGGAACAGACCGCACAGCATGACGAAGACGTGGAAGACGGTCTTCGCGCTTCGCCATGCGCCGCCAAACAAGTTTGCCCTGTGCATCTGCCAGTACGCGACTGCGAAGAAGATGAAACCGAAGAAGGAGTCAAATGCGGCGCCAAGCAAGCTAAGGAAGTCCTAGAACAGTCTTAGTGTATGTTCCAGTAAAGGTGAACAGTGAGACTTACGCCCATTGACGGGATGACTTCGGCAAACACAAAGCCAATGAACCAAATTGCGGCCATGACAACAATCCAAACACCCCAGCCGACAACAGTGTTGCTGTGTGCATGGCGACTCTTGCCCATGATGCGGCCGTATACGAATTTGGCGCTAACGTTTGCGTAGATGACTCCAATGACCAAGGTTGGCACAATAACAAAAGCGAACGACGCCTTCTTGTATACATCTGTCCCTAACGAACCGAAAGCCGGCGCTGTTGAGTACTGTCCACTGCGATGGTATTAGCACCGCTGGGCCTTTTGGAAACTCGTACAAGACTTACAGGTAGTGGTAGCCAATCGCAGGAGGTACGATGAAAAGGAACGCTGAAATACCAGCAAGTACATTAAGCGCCTTGGGAAAGTCTTGCGGTCTCTCCATCTCTGAGATAAAAGTAGGGAAAAGGATCTGTGGGACCCATAGGAAAGTTCTGTCATCGTTGATTAGCTTGTATGTCTTGGATAAGAAAGGAAGCAACGCTCACATGTTTAAAACCGCATTCATGGCCGCTACCCAGGTAGTGCCCTTCTCCGGAAATGCTAAGGTCTTCACTGCACCAGCCTTGGGGTATACGCCATTGTAGCCGTACAAAGGGTGATCCTCAATACCCGCAAAGACGAGGAAGAGTAGGATAGCGATTCCCATACAGGCGGCTGAGAACATCGACATGAAGGAGACGTGATTCAGAGTCCTTGGCAGCGACATGACAATACCCATCAGGGTGACGATGACCGAGAAGATGACGGTGCAGAGCGAGTGGTCTGATAGGGTGTTGATGACTTTCGCGCCGGTAAGGATGTGGAATCCGATCAACATAATGTTGTTTAGGAGAAGCATAATGGCGGTAAATTCGTAAGCAATCTTGCTCTTCCCGAAAGCGTAGTAGCCGAAGTCGCAGATGTCCTTTATCTGAGGATACTTCATGATGAACTTGTGCATGGTCAAAGAAGTGATGTAGAAGAGAATGCCTGCGACGAGCATCGTGATGATCCCAGGAACCCATCCGAGGACCCTTGGTCGCGTTAGCGAGGAAGTCTTCCTGACTGCTGCGCAAACTTACGAGAGCGACCATGACTGTGCCATGATGGCAAGGCAGACCTGATCACCGGCAAGCAGCCAGGCAGCACGCTGCCAAGTCATCGTCCGGAGCTTGATTTCATGTTCATGGTCTTCGTTGACGAGAGCGTTGATGACATAGGTTGTGCTGTCGTTGTCGGAAAATTGAGCTTCGGCATCGTGAACCTTTGACTGGGTCTTCGTAATGTCCTCGTTGTTGTCATCAGACATAGCGAAATTCGGAGGCTGAGCCGGGTAGTGCTAGTTGTCGAGGGGTGCAGCCGCAATCTTTGACCCACAGTCTTGGGGGTGTTGTCGCCTTATGTGTGTTGCAACCCACTGTTCCCAGCTTGTATCGCCCGTGGATCTGCAATCCCACACGGGTTTCCTGCAAGCTGAAGCAAATGGCGTGCTTATCGACCCGGCCGCGCCGAACGCCTGGAACTGGGGTTGCCATGGTGCGTCGAGCCTCCAGGCAATGTCATTGGCTCAAGTACATGTGCAATGCTTCATCGGTATTGGCGTGGCAGCTTATCAGCCGCCAAGCGAGGCTTGTTAACCAAAAGCGAACTGGGCATTGTTACACTAAAGCGAGGCCTAGAAGCAAGGTAGAGAGTTCTAAGGGCCTTTAGGCCGTTGCAACGGGAACTAAGACTGTACACTGCGTCGTGTATCGCGGATGTAGGGCCTTCTGAGAGATGTCGCAATCTGTAGGGCTGATTGCGTGGTTGAAAGAATCGGCGCGAACACCAAAGTTTGTCGGTTGTGGTTGACCAGGGAGAAAATTTGATGCGACTCAGCGACACCCTCACGCCTTCATGGTAGAAATGGGATGACCCAATCCGAGGATATCAGCTAGAATGCAGGGTACCTAGTGCTTAGCGCAACGTGCTATTGCATCAACCTGGCGGCGCGTGATGAGAATAAGAGTGTATGGCCTGCACGTGTACAATTGCTGTGCGATAACCTCCTCGGGGCACTTTGATTTACCAAGCTTCAAGGCGCGGTTTCCGGCTCTCTGATCTTGACTTAACGCGCACTTTAGCTGGTTTGTTGGACCAGTAGTTGTGTCTCCCACTCTTGTCCAGGGTCGACAAGCTCCAAGTGAAAATGCCTAAGCAGCTGCGGTATCACTTTGTACATTTTGCACAGAGAGATCTGCTTGCCGTCAGAGGCGTGGCTATATGCATTCTTCAGCGAACTTACATTCCTGCCAATGCAAGTCCTTGCGCCACCGCCAAACTATCGAGATGTAAGCTCTAGGTCACAGCTCGTACGCGAGGGGCTTGTACCTGAAACATGTACCTTTCTATCCTCGTGGCATCAGACCTGAACCATCTTTCCGGCACGATGGCGTCTGCGTCTTATCCGAAAATGGATTTGTCGCGTTGCGTGACTGCAGCACTCACACCAACTCTTGTGCCTTCAGGAAACCACTCCCCTGCGATAATTGCCCCGCGCGCTGGGACGTGACGAGGTAGGGTCATTCTGACACTTGGATGCAGACACATGCCTTCTTTACAGCAAGCACCTAAATAACTGAGTCCTACGGCTTGGTGATACTGAGTAATTGGGTCCAAGAACCCAGTCCTCGATGCCTCTTCTATCTCCGCTGTGAGCTTTGCATACGCCGAGGGCGTTCGCAATAGATGGTACAGGATAGCTGTGATCACTGCAGCTGTGGTGTCTGACCCAGCGATGCTGTCTTCATCAGCTCGATTTGTATAAAGAAGGAACGCACAGCCTCTTACAAAGCGCCATAAGCTTCCATGTTGACTTCTGTTAGTCCAAAACCAAGTTTGTCGCCCTTCTCTCGCATGATGTCAAAAAAAACTCCAACATGTCTCCGGGCTTGGCCTGATCGGGTTTCATCTGACCATGCAGCTGCTGTCTCTCTGCAATACAAGCGCCTGATGCGTTCTCAATACATTTGAGCGCTTTCAGGCCTTGAAGACCCGTGGTACCAACGCTCCACTGATAAGAAAGAAAGGGCGTAGGAGTGATGGCATTGTGCAAGCTATAGCGATCATGGGAACGAGTAGGTCGATGATGCAGATGTGTTCTCCTCTACACCACACCCTACCCCAACCATCACGATTTCGACCAAAGATGGCTTCTGGATCATACTCATCCCGGCATGACATTGACAAAGCAGTTACAACATTGCGTGCAACTTTCCGCTCAGGTCTCAGCAAGGATGTGAAATACCGCAAATGGCAGCTCAAGCAGCTATACTGGCTAGTGGACGAAAACCATCAGGCTTTCATCGACGCACTTCACAAGGACCTCGGTCGTCCCGAGTTTGAAACACGCCTTGGCCTTAAGGCGATGCAGGACGACATTGTCTACCATATCAAGCATGTTGAAAAGTGGGCGAAAGGAGAAACCCCAAAGAGCGGCTTTTTATTCACGAGCGTGGGTCGAACTCACCTCAGAGCTGAACCTCGCGGAGTCGTCTTCATCATCGGGCCATGGAACTTCCCCGACGCCCTTACCATATGTCCTCTTGCTGCAGCCATCTCTGCTGGATGCACCGCTCTCAT
The DNA here is from genome assembly GCA_016630955.3 of Didymella arachidicola. NCBI lineage: Eukaryota > Fungi > Ascomycota > Dothideomycetes > Pleosporales > Didymellaceae > Didymella > Didymella arachidicola. Next base: position 1,418,639 of record CM049986.1, read on the forward strand.
CAAGCCATCTGAACTTGCCAGTCACTTCACGGACCTGCTTGTACAATTGGCGCCTAAATACCTGGACTCCGAATCCTTCGCCGTAGTAATGGGCGCTGCATCAGAGACTCAGTATATGCTATCCCACAAATTCGACCATATCTTCTTCACGGGATCTACACCAGTAGCCAAACATGTCGCGGCGGCTGCGGCCAGGCATCTAACACCAACTGTTCTCGAGCTTGGCGGACAGTGTCCAGCAATTGTGACAAAGAGCGCCAATATCGACCTAGCAGCTAAGCGCATTGCTGCGGCAAAGTTCATGAACGCTGGCCAAATATGCTTATCCGTCAATCATGTCTTTATCGACCCGAGCGTCCATGCAAGATTCGTCGAGCGCCTTAAGCACTGGAACGAGAAGTTCACAACCAATGGAGAGAACGATGCTATGTGCACGATCATCAACGAGCGCAATTTCGGACGCCTCGAGAGCCTGTTGAACAACACCTCAGGCAAAATCGTGTACGGCAGCACAGGGCACGATCGCAATCTGCTGAAACTCAAGACTACCGTTGTCGACAACGTCTCACTCGAGGATTCGCTGCTCTCAGAAGAGCTGTTTGGTCCACTGCTGCCCATCGTTGAAGCCGATTACAAGCACGCTGTAGAGACCATCAACAAGCTCCCCCATGCCCTTGATCTCTACATATTCTCGCACGATCAGACCGAGATCGACCACGGTACGTGATTGAAGAAGCCCTGCCAAATTCCTACTCATCTCAAATAGTACTCGACAACACCCTTTCAGGAGGCGTGACCATCAACGACGCCCTCCTCCATGCAGGCGTTCCTGAAGTGCCCTTCGGTGGCGTAGGAGATTCGGGCATGGGCGCTTACCACGGCAAGTACGGCTTCGACACGTTCACACATAAACGCGCCGTCGTCCAGATGCAAGATTGGCTGGACAGGTTTATGGGGTTCCGATACCCGCCTTATGATCTAACGAAGAGCAACCCTATGACCACGTTCTCGGCACCGCCGTTCAAGCGCGGAGAGACTCTACAAGATCAAAAGAGCGAGGCTACGAGTGTTGCCTGGACATTGGGTACGGGAGCTCTTGTTGGTGGATTTGTTGCTGTTGTGTTTGCGTGGTCGCAGAGGCTCATCTGAGCAGGAGGCCCAGATGCCATGAACACTCATTACCGTGGCACCGACGACATGACGCTGGGGCCACCCCATTCACGTGCTGGATACCCCAGCGATCTTCACGCGTGCCGTGTAAATATACCATTCGACTCAGAACATGGTCTAAAACCTTACGATTGTCGGACTTTAGATACTGTGGTTGAAGTGGCCTCAGTGAACATGCGTATGATTTTGGTATCTTGGTTCTCGCAACGACAAAGGACAAATTCCAGCACTATTGTTTACTCATCCACATGCATAGCCGGTGCTTCAAGCTCCAGCTCCACCAGGCTCGTCTGCCTCAATCGTGTCTTGGTGTGCTCCTGCTCAAGACCAACCTCCTTCGTGCAGATCCACGTCGACGCGTACATGTTTACACTGGAATATGTTAGCGATGCCTCTGTGCAAGAACCTGCACGACTCACCGATCAATGCAACTACCTGGCACCCTCACAGCAACTCTCTTGCAGCTGAACCCGTTCTCGCCAAATACCTTCAAGTACCAAGGCTCCAGTCCTGCACTCCTCAACATCACCCTACCCTTGACCTTCAACGCCCGGTTCAATGCGCGGATCTGCTTCACGGCCTGTTGGCCTGTCGGTGGGAACCAGTCCATGCTGTCCATCACCACAACGATAGTTAGTGTTGACGGGCGCATACGCGCGATGACTTCGCTGATCTCGTCGGTGTGGATACGAAGTCCGTTGAATGCGTTAGGCTTGCTGAGCTTGACGTGGCTCTTTGGTGAGAGGTATGTGGGGTGCGAGGTCGGCGTGTAGTGGCCGAGCAGAGTAAGGAGGTAGTAATGGTTTTGTGTGCTGAGCAATGTTGTGTTGATGACTGGCTCGAATGTGTTGAGGACGTACTCGTAGATGGCGTTGCCGGAGGTCTGTTTCAGCGCCTCGTCCGAAGGTTCTTCGTGGAAAGCCATGTACTCCTCCCCGGCATCTTTCTTGGTCTTGGTCTCAGAGTAGTCGGCAGTCTTGATGAAGTCTGCTTCGATGACCGCACGCTGTGCGGGAGGTACTCCAAGGGCTTTCCATAGCCACTTCTCATTGCCGAGAATGCAGTATGTAAGGATCTTGGAGTGAAGAACCGTCTTGATGCTGCGCTGCCAGATCTCGCGCTGCTCATTGAGAGTCTGAGCTTGACAAAGCTTCTTGACATCTGAAGACATGCCAAGAAGGCGGAAGAGCCAGCCTCCCATTGCGAGCGCGTTGCCTGAACCTCCAGAGTAGTAGAGACCCTTTGAGGCATCGGAAAAGACCGATGGGCCATTGTGCAGCCAGAATTGGAACGCTTCACTGGAAAGGTGTGGGCTGAGCTTTTGGATAAGGATGTTCTTGAAATCACCGTGCTTTCCTTCACCGAAGAGCTTCCACACGTCCTGGTAGCCTAGTGCTGTGAAGGCCGCGACTTTCAGTTCCAGAAGATGGTTCTGCGAGGGGTTGAGGTCAACGGCGTGGACTCGGCGAGGGTTGGCGAGACAGAACGACAGGATATTGTCACCAGCCGATCCAATGGCAAGAATGACGTCGCTGGATGTAGGCCTCAGAATGCGGTGGTCCGCTACATCGTCTTCCCAAGTGAAAGCGTAGATGTACGAGTCATTGAAGCGGGTATGCTTGGGAAGTCCTGAGTCGTAGTGAATGCGCCAGTGATGGTTCTGATACCATGTGGCTGGGAGCGGAAGTGATGACTGCAAATTGACGATTGCGGATTCGTAAGCTTTGGAGCGGACCTCAACATCGTTCTGCGCACCTCCAGTGCGAAGGTCGAGAGCGGAGAGGTACGGTGATTCCGTGGCGGCAGCATCAATCTCAGCGAGCTTCTGTGTCGATGCGCCATTGTCCTTGGGGCAGCCGATCCAGATGTAGTAGGGAAGCTTGATACCAGTGCCGAAGAAATTGTTGCGGGCGTTGATGCTAAGAATGGTACCAAAGCGATACTCAAGGTAGTCCTTTCAATCATCAGTTATTGTGTCTTTCTCCCCAAACGCTCATACTGACTCTCCTAGCAGCCTCAAGATTGACGCGATCGATCTCGAACCACGTTCGCCAGAACACCCTGGATAGCCACATGCAGTGACGGTCAATCGCGCCACCAATGTAATTGCGACCTCTAAAGTCGATCTGGTTCTGCACATAGAAGTCCACAACACCTGCGACACCATGAGGGCTCAGGAGACTGTCGATCGAGTCGATCACGGGATAGAATTCCGGGATCATGGACAGAGCATAGCTCATGGTGACGAGCTCGGCTCCTCCTGCGTCTGCATTTTCATCCAGATCGCGCACTGTCTGCCCTTTTACTTTGTGTTCCTTGCGCTCGTACGCTTGTGGCTCATGTTCGTGGAGACGAAAGGTGCGCGCGTCTTGACAGATGACTCTGACGTTCTTCCAACCGAGACGGGTGAAGCGTTTGCGAGCCATTTCGCACAAGCTTGGAGACAGATCGACAATATCTAGCAATGTCAGTCAGACTAGAGACAACTCTTTGACCTGCTACGTACAAATTGCGCGGAAGAAATCCGGGACTGAGATGAAGTTGTTCATCTGCTCTACGTTCCAACCAGTACCGCCGCCAATCTGTGCAGGTTAGTCGCCGACAATCCCATTTAGCAGAATTGACTAACATCAACCCAGACCGGGCGTTGAGAAATAAGTCCAGCCTCGGCGCGGTGCTTTAGCTGTGCGGCAACCAAACCTAACATGTCCTCGCGACCTCGCAGGAGCTGCACTCGAGTGGCGTCATAGACGCTGGCCTGCGCTTTGTAGAAACTTTCCTATAATCTGTCAGAATCACGAAGTCCGCAAAGGCATGCCCACGTACAAGAGCGTCTTGCTGGCTTCCGGTGTTATCGCCTGTATGGGGCTTTAAGAAGCAGCTGTAAACAAACTTGAGGTACGCTTCTATACTATTCGGGGTGGTTTCTGATTCTTTCTTGCTACTGAGAGCAAAAAGAAAGATCGTTGCAAGGAACAGCCCAAGTACACATAGCGACAAAGTCAGCTGTGTGTACGGGTCCTGAGGGACATATGCCAGCAAATCCAGCATCGCTGTGGAACTAAAATCGAGACAGATAGTGAGAATGAATAGAAAGAACACAAAAAAACACGAAAGATATCATGAGGGGTTAAATGGAGGGGCTTCCCGAAGCACATTCCGACTTCGGTTCGTTGCAATCCAGGCCCACATGATGCTAAAGGGTGATACATACACAAGGCCTCGTGTATTTTCATTACAAGGATTACCAGCCAATAGAGCGAGACACATGGTAAGGTGATCTGAACGCGGCGTAGAGACCCTTGACCTGAAGCGACGACCAGGCGCGGTAGGTAAAGGTACGCTTGAAGACCGCTGCCAGCGCCTATGCAGGGTTAGATTGAACCGAGATATTCTCCAGATTCGTGGAGTTTGATATCGCTAGGCGACCTATGAGATCAGAGCTTGGTTGCTCGTGGACTGAGCATGCTCGGTATTGAGGTTCTGGAAATGGGATGCGTCATTGGGAGGTAGCCAATCAAAGCTCGCGTATCCGCACCGTGCTAGGTTTGCGCAAGATGCAGGGACGACGACCCTCGACGATCAGATACGTCAGGCGTGAGTCTTAGAAGGCTTCACAACGATGGGGCAAGCAAGGCGACCGAAGTCACAGCGGCCTGCCAGTCTCCTTGATGGCATCGGGTTGACTCGGCATGTACGCAGTGGCGAGGTCTGTTCTGAACTGGAAGCCTGCCACTTTGATAAAGAAATTGGTGATATTTATGAGTTGTCTGTCAGTCTAGGTAAGTCATGTCAAAAGGTGGTTCTTAACCAGCCTCGGTCGAATAAGGTAGCATGCAAATTGCCTCGAGGTTGATGCAGCCTGGCCATGAAGCCCGCATCTGTCTGCAAGCAGGCTTCGTTACCAGCAGCGCATGAGTGAAGATTGACATGCGATCTGTCACTGTGAGCGTCGCAGGGACAGCGTTCTTGCTTCCCGTCAAGAGGAGGTTGGCGATAGACGTAAGGAGACGCGACGCGTTGGAGCGAGGAAAGTGGGGCACACTTCTAGCTTCGGCAGTGGCAGCCGCGACTTCCCTTACGCATCACAACAAAGCAAAAAGCGGCACTTGCGAAATACCTGTATAACTGCAACTTCGTCTTACGATCATCAGCAATGATTTGGCTATATCTGGATGGCTACTGTCTCCTTAAAGGGCCTTCTAGCATTCGTCTATGTACACCTCTAGTAGCTTAGGCAGGTCCTTGAAGTCAACAACCGTGAGGTATGACTGAGCCCATGCTCGTCCACAAGCTTAACATCCCATCGGTCGGCAGCTTTGTGGTTACCATGCATAATGTACTCTGTGAGGATTGGATTGCTCAAATGAAAATCTTCCCGGCATCCTGTGTGAGAGAAGTCAGCGGCATCGACTCCCATAAGGAGATCATTGTCGCCGTTCGCTGATATTAGGACAGCTCACTTGTTTGGATCACATGGTACGCTCTGAGCCTTCTACTAGTTTCGCAAGTTCCTGAGTATCAACAGCGTCCTAGGAGCTTTTCTGAGCCTATCCTAGCAACTATCAAGTCATATTGAGCTAAGTAATTTTCTAGAATACAAAAGAGCGGAACCTAGGTTCGCAGTGATGCTAAAGTGTACCAGTTCACCCGTAGTATTACAATCGTTTTCTCGCAGCTGCTAACGTCGTGTATCGATTTACACCTTCAATTTATTTGTCCATGGATTCTTGAGAACATCAAGGTACTCCATTGCCATAAGCCGCAGCCATCACCATGACAGCCACAGAGACCTTTGGCCCGAAGGTCGGCAGAAAATGAAGGGTTTGCACAAACATCCCAGCGACCTTCCATGCGAGCCAAATTACCAGACCACCCCAAGTGAACGCCGGAAGAACGCACAGCAAAGTGAAAAAGCGGACCAGCAGAACGTTCCCCTCTCCACCCCTTGTCAACTTCACCGAATCGATGATCGTCCAAAGCACATAAATTCCCAACAACGCTTCCCAAGGCAGCAGAAGTGCCCATTGGAGAGAACTATTGAGCATTATTCAGATCATTAGCACTTCTCCTGCTACAGTTGTTGCAGTTCGGATCTTTCGGATTGGTTACAGCATCGTCTTGGACATAGGCGCAAGCTCATTTTGCAATACACGCAAGACTTTCCCGATGAACCAGGGTAAGACGAGATACCCATTCATCAGCCGTGGCATGATGAACATCAAGATGAACGGTAGAGTAAGAGGCTGGATGCTGAAAAGCCTGGTTTAAAGCCGCTCAAAGTCGAATGCTGTCCGCGCATTATTGTTGATAGGAGAATTCTGGCGATTGACAGCGAGGGTGATATGGGACATCGGTTTCTCGAGTGGCGTATTTTCTGGAGGTGTGAAAAAGCTCCCCTTTCCTTTTCGATTCCCTCTATCTGTTATTCTTCTTGTTGTTCTGTCGCCGATAGGAGTCTGGGAGGCAGACACACCATTGAGACCTCCGAGAGGCGGATTTGGGCTCGACCTGTAAAGTGCTTTACCTCGCCGTGCTTTTCGACGGTCTGTGTGCCCACATCATTGTAGATTGGAGATACACATGTCATCGTGCCAGCGGGGTCCTCGGCTCGATATTGATACATTCTATTTTTGCCATCGACACCCAGGATAGGTTCAGTGCGCAAGTCGTCATTGCTACGGTCTGCGGAGGAGTCAAACGAAATTTGTAGAGCGTACGACATCAGCTCGAGCTGCTTTTTAATTTCTGAGATGGTAGTTTGGCACTCTGCAAGCTGTTTGATTCGCATCTCATTCCTAGTGGTCGGCTCCTTCATTGTCGACGATGAGATGGTGGGTTTGAGCTTAGTCATGCTGAATGTATGCTTTTGAAGTCGCTGTCAAAGGTGTGAAATGTTGGGGAGGAGCCTGCCCCGAGAAAGGTCAGACTTTATTGCGCTCAAATAATTCTCAAATTCAGGGTTTCGGTACCGAATCTTCAACCTTGGTGAGACTTCTACACAACCCAGGTTCTCTGGTCCGAAGTTTGAATCATACTGTAGTAGATCGTCATCCGTACGAAATAGTCACAGCGGCGGCAGGTGCCTCACCAATACAGCACACCAATGATGGCCAGTGTGTTCGCGGCCTTAAATACACTTACTATCTGTCAGAATCCGCTGGCAAGACGATTTTGGATGCCTTGGCCATCACAGCCCTTATACTGCAAGCAGAAATCACGGAGAAGGTCTTGTGTGATATTGCCCCTCTATATTCATGTCGAGCATCAGAATCTGTTCGCATAGCTTGGGTTCCTTCCTCCGCAATCTCCCACCGACTACCTCCAAAATACTCCTATCGTGTAATATAAATGTTCATAAATAAACCACATAGAATATACAAATATGCAATAGTACCTATCAAGCACTCATCCTCCTCATCCTCAGCCCCCCACCACTCCCACCACTCTTCCGAATCACCCCTCCACCCACAACAGCCTAAAATCCTCGCACCCCTCTCCTCTCTGAAACGAAATCTTACATCCCATAGGATCGATATGACAAGTACACTTCCGCTCCACCGCGCACTTCCCCGGCCAAGCTGATTTCTGGCCATAGCCCAATTTGGCCATCGCCAGAGCACTGATCAATGAAACAGCAGTCATCGCCGCCAAAATGATGAGCCAGAACATTATTTGCACTAGGGTGATTGCAGTGACGCATATAGTACCCGTGTAGTACAGGAAATGAAGTGGGACGAGTCGAAGGTTGAGGTAGGGCTTGAGGTGGCGTTTGTTGCGCAGCAATGCGGGTATGACCCGAGCGCATAGATCTTGGAGAAGATATGAGGAGCGCATTCCAGCACTGTCTGGACTTGATATGGTTTCCGAGGATTGGGATGTCGAGGTGTGCTGGGTTTTCTGCTTTGGCTGGGTCCGCTATGTTCAAGCTAAGAAATTAGGTCTGAGGGATGCGGATGGGAAAGGCAAAAATATACAGGCCCGTTCTATTTTGTAGTAAAGGCGGAGTTTGCATTCTGTGGTTCGTCATGCTTAGTACCTAATTTCTTTACGAAGCAGTACAGGGGTCGAGACATTTCAAGAGGAGTTAAATGTTTAACAGAGCAGAGTCCTAATCTATCATCGTGGATTTCCGCTAAGTATGCTCGCTCCACCACAACCCAATAAAGGACAACCAGACACTAGAGATGATGTTGTGGCGAGCCGTTGCGTGGCTATATTCCTGTTCTTTGGTAGGTATACTCATCAGGAAAGAGTGCGCTCACATCAGACCGCTGACTTTGGATGGATGATATGAATTGATTCGTTGCACTTTAGCTGGCGATAATATCTAGGCTATTTTGTGGAATTTTGTGTCGTAGATGTCGGTATATCTGGGACTGTGACACTCACATGTGCCTTGCTCCTACTTTAATGTAGCCATATGCAAGCTACGAGTTTTGAGCGCCATCGACTTCCTCCATTACCTTGGTCTCTTTCACCTCCAGGTATTTGTCGAGGGGAGGGATGACGGTGACGTCAAAGCTGAATGTGTTCTTCGATGCAGCAATGTGGACAAGCAGCTGCATCTGTAAGTCGGCATGCTTGATGAAGGTCTTATGCCACTCTTTGTCAGACTCTATACGGATATAGTCGCCAAACGTGATAGGGTGGGCCAGGATATCGAGCAAGAACAACCTGAGCTTGGATCCTTCCTTTGTTGAGCTCCAGCAGTAGTCCACCTCAGCCGGGCTAAGCTCCATGAAGTCGAACCCGTCCAGGCAACTATTCAGCGAGTACGAAGCGTACAGCTCACTCATAACGCGCGTCTTGAGCTCCTCAGCCTGGAGATAGTCACTGAGAGTCCATAGCTGGAAGCTGTTCGAAATCGCATTGCCGGTCGATAAACGGCTTATATCGAACCTCTTGGGGATTGTATTGGTGTAGATCTATTGCACGAAGATCGCAAATATCGAAGCTGACCGGTCGGTGAATGTGAGCTTGCTCGCAGTCGGCGTCTCTTGTTTGACAGTGTCGCACAGTGTAGCGCGGAGAAACTCAGAGTGGTGGGTGAGGAGCGCAACGGGGAGAGTCCAGGGCCTCGTCTCGTCACCAGTCCCCACAATCACCTCTGCGGAGGGACCTTGGAGTCTTCAACATGCGTTAGTCAAAGCCTGCCGACTTGTTCGCGGTGAGTGAGCTTACAGTGGCAGCAACTCGGCATCGTGGTCGGCGCGCTTCCTCTTCTTGGTAATCCCTCGCGGCGAGAGCGTCAGCGATTGAGACTGGGCCGAAGGCTACAGAGACATCGCTTTGTAAAGGTGAGTTTCTTATCGATGGTGACCCGTGGAGGTGTACTCCGCACTCACCTTGCAGCTGGCTCTCACACGTCAGTGCGAGCTGGAATGCAAAAGAGTATGCTTGGAGACAGTTAGAGTCCTGCCTGAGGGGCGGAGGTGGAGATGGCGAATGCGCGTGTGAGATGAGTCCATGAGTTCTGACCAACTGCGAGAAGCAGCCACGCTAGCGCGGCAGTGACGGCAGGCGCAACTGCCTCTATTACCCCAGTTCACTAGGACTTGACAAACGGAAAGAGCACACGACAGGCTGCAAGTATTAGTGATCATAAATCTGAATATGTATTGAGTTTTGCAGCATATCAACAATAAGCGCTGCCTGTATGATACCTTATAACAGTAGCCCGGATAAGGCAAGGAAAACTCGCAAATCGAGGCATGCAAGAAGCGCACTGCCATGCATGCATGCAGAAATGTGTACAAAGGACTGTGTGACAAACGAAAAAGCCGGGATCAAAAAGTGTTGCAACGCCGAAGAATCTCAAGGTGCCGATTGAGTATCCAGATGCAAGTGGCCGTTAAGCAGAACCAATGCTGCGCGAAAGATGAAATGAGATCGTCCCTGTCGATAACGATGCTGACAAAATAGGAGCGCGACTGAGCTTAGCCAGGACGTCTGAAGGCTTCGACGCAGAGCGTCGGTGTCTCGACTTGTTTGTTCGTTGGTACGCCTTCGTTCTTTCTTCGGTCGAAGAAGTTCTGGCACTCGTGCGAGACAAACGTCCACTCTGCAAGGGCACGACCAGCGTAGCGGCTAGATGTCGCAGCTTTGCCTGTGGGTTTCGAACTAGTCACCGGTTCGTTGTGGATGCCCTTCTGCTGCAGCAGGACCTGCGCTGAAACAGGAAGACGCGGTGGCTGAAGACGCATGTTCTGATAAGTGCCGAAGCGCTTGTCAACCCATTCCAGGGAAAAGCGGAAGCTGTAGGTACGGTGCGAAGGAGGGGGGGAGGGTGTCGGTGTCGGAGCTGGCTTTTCGGCGGGTGTCTTCTCCAGTGATATCTTTGGCGGAGTTGTGCTGTTCATGTTCTCCTTGCCTTTAGCAGCTGCTTTCGATTTCGAAGGCTTCGATGAGCCACCCATAAAGCTCTTCAGCATACCCCATTTGCCCTTGGATGGTTCCTCATCCGGAAAGTCTGTGGCGTCTGCCGTCAAGGCTACAGCCTTCTGTACCATGGATTCTGGGACGGGTGTAGATGCGGACGGTTTCCGCTGGTGAGGATTTTGTACAACGCCGTCGAAAGTGAGGAAAGGACCATTGCTGGCGGCGATAGGATTATCATTACGTATAATAAGAAAACGCCGACCTGGAGCTGGGTTGCAAGCTTGTGTTGACGGAAAGGCGATCTGCGTTCGTTCGGCGTTTTCGGCGAGCCATAGGTAGTGGGACCATACGGAGCGGAGGCGCTCACTGAGCGCTGCCTTGATCTCTCTGTTGCCTCGTTAGCAGAAAGTACATGAAGCGGTTGATGATACTCACACTTCTACCTCAGAAGGCTCGCCATCGAACCGTGCAACACGCCAACAAATCAATCGCATGTAGTACGAGCGAACCATTGGACACCAATGGTTGAATCTGCTCTCAAAGAACGCAGGCTCCAATAGGAAATCGAGGCACAAGCTCTTCTTTCGGTGCTCGTCCAAAGTCAAGGTTGCCCAAATGCTGTAAAGGAAAGAGTACAGCTTAATTTCGGTTGCTGTGTTTTCGCTTGCTGTCATCGCTGTACAGACGTTCAGCCAGAATGGCCATTCCAGCACCTTATGGTGCTCGCTGTTGTGCTGCTCATATCTGACGAGAATGCCAAATGCCTCTTCTAAGAAATCGCACAATGTGTAACACGCGTTACTGTCGTAAACGGAGATTTTGCGCGCCTGCGCTTGCAATAAGCTCACGAAACTATCGGCAAACATACGACGAGCAACGTGGATATGCGAATTGCCCTCAGATAGGAAGTCTCGAATGAGCATGATCAATCGGTTCTCCTGCATTTGCCGTGTGGCATTCGCTGGTGGAATAGCGATCGTAGAAGCCGAGGCATCTGGGTCGCTCAATACATCGTCAAACGTGATAGGCTGTGGTCCGGTCTCCTCTTGTTGCTGTGGCATAGCGTGTCTGTTGATTGTCGCATCCATGTTGACGAGGACCTGCGCGTGAACCAAAAGCAGTCCCGGCGCGCAAATACGCTCCCGAGCAGTCGGCGCCTTCGGTAGAAATCCGGTGACCAAGATGTGGTAGTGCTTGACGAATACATAAAACAGATCGCTCTCGGCACCTGACCAGCGCTTTGTCCAAAGTCCATACCAGTCGAGATTGGCTATCTGCAATGGCGGTGTTGCAGCTGGAGGATTGCGCAGTGTACGAACCATCTTTGCCAATGATTGGAACTTGAGCGAGTAGAGATTTGGGGGGAACGCGGTTGAGATGCGCTCAGATACGGCGTCGATTTTGTCCACTCTGGATACGCCAGCTTCCTCCAGCACGCGCTTCATCATCTCCATGGAAGGGCTCCAAAGCCGTACCATGATATCCGCGACTCCGGGACAGAAGCAGAACGCGTACGCGCAAGTCTTTCCGCAAAATGTGACCAGACTTGCTGCTGCATTCCGCGGAGTCATCTTGTCAACAACGAATGCCATTTGGGACATCAAGTTCTGTTGGAACGTGTTTTTGACGTTGTGATACACGGATTCCGCCAGAAAATCAGAGGTACTGGAAGTCGCCGAAGCAGATGTCAGAGTCGAACCCGTCTCATCGCGGTCTGCGAGCGCACAGAACGGTGATGGTGCAAGTCTCCATTCCGGCCTCTCCATTATTCCAGCCAGACCTTCCAGGATTACTGGCCGGTCCGTTCCAGAAATCGACTGATTGTTGCGCCCCGCCACGAGCTCCAGCAGTCCAGTCCACCAGCCATTGAGAATATTTGTTCGCCGATCGAGATCCTCGGGCCTGAGCTTCTGGTCCGAGGGGTGATTCGCATATTTGTAGACGAAGTCTTGAAGCAGACTCGTTCGGACGATGTTCGCTTTCAGAGAGCTGGACTTGTGCTGGAATCTATGACTTGTAAGCATGATGAGACTGTGGGAAGAGCGCAACATACTTCCGCAGCTCGCCTTCTAGGGTTCTAAAAACGGTCCAGAGCTCATCCTTCTTGCGCGGCTCCGTCTTGATTTTATTGCCTAGCTTATCTGTCGAGATATTGCGCGGCAGCGGAGGGACCCGTTCGGAGGGACTTAGAGGGCTGTCTGAATGCGGGTACAGAGGAAGCTGCTCGGTGGAGAAGGATTTCGGTACGGAGGGAACAGCAGGTCCGCTGGCAGTCAGGAGCGCACTGAGACGCTTGTTCTTCTTACTGAGGGGTAGGGCTGCCGGTTGCTCGTCCACAGTGTCTCGTGCCTCGTCCCTTGCATCATTCTGGGCGGGAGGCTCCTCCGGAATGTCATCTGTGCTCGCCGGCGTCTTTCGTTTCGGTGCTTCGGTGGCTGCTGCTTTCTTTTGTACTTTCTCCTCCTTCTGTGCTGCCTTCTTCTTCTTCTCCTTCTTGCTCTCTTTTGTAGGCGACATCTGGGTGGGTAGTGGCGGCGGCGGTTGCTGCAGGGCCTGCTGCTGCTGCTGCTGTGAGACAACCCATGACTTTCGCCTCAGCTTTGTCAGGGATCTCGAGGGGGAGCCCCCTGGCGACTCGGTCTCCTTGACTGCTTCTTTACGATTGCGCTCGGGCTTAGGCTCAATTGAAGGTTCTCTGCTCTTGCTGGAAAAGGGGAGAAATCTCGAGGACCGACGTGTGGTTACGGCAGGCCTCAATGGGGGCATCTCGAGGGCCTGCGGGGCCTCCTCTGAGGACGGACTCGATCCGCCCGAGGAGCTGTCAGACGTGGCCTCGAGATCCTTGCCCTTCTGCAAATCCTCGTCCGAGGGCGCAACCTCGTCCAGGCTCTTGACGCGTGGAAAGTACGTGTACGAGGCCGCCTTGGGCAGTTGCGCCCTCCCAGGCTTCTTCTCGTCGTCCGTCGGGGGCGTGGGGCCGACCTCTGAGGCCGCCCTGCTTCTGCCGCGCGACTTGCTCGAAAAGACATCGTGCCCGCGCAGGGCGGAGGCCACGGCGATTGGCATGGTGGCGGCGGCGGCGGCGGTGCGGTGCGGTACAAAGCGAGTGTGGTGGTGGTCTGCGTTTCCCGTGCGGTGCTACTCCCCCATGAGCGACTCCAAAAGGTGCTGCAGCGCTATTTTTCACAGGCTCATGGCGCAGGAACAGGAATAGAGCGGCGTTGTTCTGTTAGGCGGGCACGGTGGGCCGCCCCGTGGCTGTGAAGGCAGTTGGAAGATCCACAGTACTAATACGTCACAGGCTTGTTGTATCAGTCGGAACGAGCGGGTGGCTGGAGAGAGGGCGAGGGGTGCTTGCAGACAGCGGCGAGGATTGCAGGCAGCCACTGGGTCTGTATACTGTGTACTCTGACACTCCTGTAGCGAACGAGGACGTGCTTGTATCAGAAAATGCGCTCAGGCTGACATTAGGTCGGCTCGATTCATGTCCAGGATTCTGACGCTTGCGCTGCACGCCGACAAGGACAACTGCAGCTAGCAGGGGCGTACCTCCCGCTTGTGCAGATCAGTATCGGAGGGATTTGCTAAAATTACGGTATCACCGGGGCCCAGCTGCCGACCTTCTGCCTGTCGCCTGTTGCGTGCTTGGTCAGTGGTGAGTGACGCCGGCCACGGGCGCTGGTCAGAGGTGCAGCGGTGGTAGTGCAACTCAACACAACAGCACGCCTCCTCGGGTTGTTGCATCGCTGGCGCCGGCCGTCTAAGATCCATAATCCATCGAACGTGGCTCGTGCCAGCTGCCAGTTCCAGTGTGGTTCCATTGCGGGCCCCTCAACCTCTGCTAGGTATGCACCAGATTGCGCGGACGAGCCTTGTTTTTTCGCGAACTTGTGAACACCGCAATCTCTCGTGCGGCGTCCCTGCACTTAATCAAACGGTTTATCGCTCGTTTCCAAGGCCATTGCAACTTGGCTAACGCGCGCGCTTACCGCCTAATTAACGAGACAGCCCATTCGTGCAAAGGAGTGTGCATTACTCTCTGATGCATGTTTCTTGGTGGATTCATAGGTAGTGTGATAGTCTACATCTCGGCACCTACGGACCAGTCGACCATCCGGCTCCGCTTGCCACCCAGCCTTGCAGCTGCCGCTCCTTAGATCCAACCGCCAGCCGTTTCAGGCATGCTGAGGCTGAGGTGAGCTTCCACCAGCCGAATCCGATGACGACTTCGCCGATGCAGACGCCTGCCCCGTATAGAAAGTAGTCTATCACGGCAGAAATGTCGACACAGCGTCTCTCTGTACCCGGACAATGCAAATACAGCAGTGGACGACCTCCTGTTTTTCAGAGGTCTGAATGTGTTCCCGGCCCTTCCTGGCGCGCAAAAGGCAGACAGCTCACAGGGTGAATATCCCAAGAAAGAGCCCGTGGCGCCTGGAATCGTGCTTGGCTCGCTGCAGGCCGCAGGTCGAGCATGTCCTTTGAGCTCGTCGCTTTGCCACCAATATTTGGGTGCAGGGAGCTGAGCGTGCTGTGCATGTCGTGCGTTGGGTTGTACTTGATCTAGTTCGTCTCCACATACACTGCAGCTAGGAGCTTCAGAGCAGCGACTTGGCAAAACGCAGGAGCAAGCGCAAGTACGCCTTATTCTCAAACCTACAAAGGCCTAGCAATTAAACTCTAGAAGGCAGTCGAGGTATGCACGGTCAGTTCGTATGTCCTTCTAGCTATAACAATGATGCCGTAAATGTAAATGTTGGTCTTGAATCAATCCTGTGACTTTTCCAACGAGATTCTCAGAAGCTCCTGGATACGGTAAATGCAAGAACGAAGTCGGCTTGAAAATCGCGGAGAGATTTTGCCGGTCAAGGTTTTAGCTCACTCTGACTAGATCCTGCACGCTGATATCCATCAATCAAGTACCCTTGTCTGCCTTGTTCACGATTGCTCAGCCTCACGGGAAGCCTTGCGTAGTACAGCAGTGTCATGTGTGTGCCTGTCAGCTTGCTAAAAGCCGCAGTGCTGGCAGTGCAGTCCTCCAAGCCTGTCACATCAGTACGTAAGACAAGAACTGCTTCCCCACGTTTCCTTAAATGGACTACGAAGGGCCGAGAGTCAACCAGTGTATATCACGTGATCGAAAGCGCGCAGTGCAGATGTTCAAGCTCGGTCTATTGCCCAATCCATATTGACACATTCGCTAGTATTTGGTACAGATGATCTCGACATCAAAGTGCAGCAAGCTTAGTGGGTAGCACCGGGGGTGGTAATCGACTCGTCCTCCTCAACGAACCAATCCTCCTCGGTGGGCAGGACCTGGCCGTCCTCTGCGGTGCCCTCAGGGCCAACATCGGGTTGCTGGGTCTCGTAGGCATTGAGCTCATTCGCAATGTCGGCCTCCTCGGGGGACTTGGGCGCGGCAGGGACGGTGAACTTCTGAACGTGGCCCTCGGCGTCGTTGGCCTTGACCTGGGGGACCTTGTAGTTCTTGAGCTCGCGAAGGTAGAGGTCCTGCACCAAATCGGCTGTACGAAATGTGTTAGTAGGGTCCGTGGGCGTGCGCTTATGATGATGTACCTGAGCGAACGGCCGAAGGGGTGATGAAGGTGCGGCGGGCGATGGTAGGCTGCTGGCGAGCAACGCGTGCGAGCGCCTGGCGCTATTGCGGGTCAGCAGGAATAGTCAATTGGGCGCCCAGAATGGCGTACCGAGGCCCTGATGGATTGCGCGAGCATGATGTTGGATGTGGAGGGGGTGGGAGCTGTCAATGGAGCTCCTGCTTGCACCGCGGGCCTCACCTTCGGTTTTTTGGCACGTGACTTACTAGCGCGGTCTGTGTGGATGACTAAGGCACAACGAGCGGCCGCAGCTTTGTTCCACTCCTTTGCCTCAGCTTCTCCAAGCAAGCACCCACACTCTCTCATCCCGCCCACATACGGTGTCAACCTCACCCGGAGCTTCCGAGAGCCAGCTAGAGCAGCTAGATAATCAAAACGTGACCTGCAACATGTCTTTCGCACCTAACGGTCGCATGCTCTCGCCGGGCGAGGTCTATGAGGAGGAGCGCAAGCCTGTCAAGGAGGAAGCCTGGTCTGAGGACCTGAATGTTACGCTGATGTGCCCCGACTGCCGCGAAATGCCCCCAAATCTCGTCGAAGAATTCAGCGCCGGAGACACCATCTGCGGCTCCTGTGGTCGCGTACTCTCTGAGCGCGGCATCGATACACGCTCCGAGTGGCGTACGTTCTCCAACGATGACCAGGGCAACGACGACCCATCTCGTATCGGTGACGCCGCCAACCCGCTCCTGCGTGGTTCTCAGCTGCAGACTGAGATCGGTTTCGGAGATGGTGGTCTGAAGGTGCGCGAACTGTCTCGTGCCCACAACAAGAGCAACCACGACAAGGGCAATAAATCGCTTCAGTCCGCCTTCGGTCAGATCACCACGCTCTGCGACTCGCAAAACATCAGCAAGACCACACAGGACACGGCCAAGATGCTGTTCCGCATGACCGACGATGAAAAGCTATTCAAGGGCAAGTCACAGGACGCCATCATCGCTGGCTGCATCTTCATAGCCTGCCGTCAGCACCAGCAGAACCGCAGCTTCCGTGAGATCTTCAAGATGACAAACGTATCGAAGAAGGAGGTGGGTCGCACATTCAAGACACTCGAAGCCCACATCCAAAGGTTGCAGAAGCAGCAAAATAAGGACAGTCAATCCGTCCTGGACACTTCCAACCTCACTACAAAGAATGCTACCAGCGCAGAGACACTCATGCCGCGTGCATGTGCCAAACTCGATCTTGAACGTTTCATTCAGCTCATCGCTGAAGAGTGCGCGCGTCTCGTCTCCGAACACGGCATTGCCGCTGGTCGTTCTCCTCTCTCTATTGCCGGCGCCTGCCTCTATTTCGTCTCTCACCTTATGGGTCATCCTCGGTCTCCTAAAGAAATCGGTGCAGCCGTAGAAGTCAGCGATGGTACCATTCGCACAGCCTACAAAGCCCTTTACAACGCACAGGACCAGATTATCAAGCCCGAGTGGCTCGAAGCTGGCAAGGGTGGTGACAAGTCCAGGCTCCCTGCGATATAGCATGTTCAGGACAGGTGTTAGAAATTCTTCTCGTGCGATTATCACTCTCTCGTCGGAAGAATCGATGTTTGTTTGTTGGTCGCGAAGAAATCGTCATCAGTGTTCAGCTATATAGTTCGTTGTTTCATGTTCTTGCTTTCTCGTTTTGCATTTGTAGCGAGCATGGGACGGCGTCATCATTGGGAAGTCGACACAAATTGGACGAGCTCGTGCTTACTTGTGTTTACAATACCCCATAGAAAGGATTGAAAATGGAAAATGGCGTTTGGGAACTCTTGTGAGCTGCGATATTTTGCTCGCCTCCTTGGTACACCTCGGGTCACACGAGGGCTTCTGTCCAGCTGTTACACTCGCAATTCGCTGTATCCCGTAATTCGCCAGGCCGAAGCCTTCTCCTACGACATTGCACCTCTTAAGCAGTATTTACGATGTACCGGTCTGGCTCGACCAGACCCTGTCGTCCACCATAAGCGACCCGTTCCAGTATACTAAGGGCTCGAATACCTCCACATGCATCCAATCTCGCACGGCGGACGCTGCTTTTTTGCCAGATTGGCACTCGAAGGAATAGTATATCGCGTAGACCTCCCTCGAAGATCATGGTTCTTTGAGTAGGTAAGATTTTTCAAGGTTCTATGCAGTGCATCATCAGTTGATCGCAAGACACAAGTGACCCAAAGAAAGAACTCTATTGCACGAACGGCGCGGTACTGTAGATCAAATTTTTGCCTCACTTTTGCCGTATGGTACAAAGGTGATCCCCTTTTGGTGCCAATATACTGACAATATTCCATCCAGCTATGCTTCTCTGGCTCTCCAACAGCCAGTAGCTTGAAGCTCCACCCAACAACTTATATTGGCTCTTTGCAGCAAGCGAGACTGATCCGAATTCAAGTGTACTCTTTTCTGCCACCTCTCTCTCCTTACATTTCCCGACCCTTTCTGTTTGATAACCCTCAGAGTCCCTTCAATCACCTACTCATAGCTCTTGCAGATCTGCATCACTCACGATGGGTACTCCCCTTTGGATAGTATGCCTTCTGGCTGCTATTATCTCCGCTATAGTCTCAGCAGAGAACAGCATCAAATATATCAATCACTGCCCCTACAGTGTTTACGCCTGGGCTGTCGGCCCAGCCAACTCTGGATGGGAAGGCAAAGACTACCAAGCCCTCACCATTCCTGCAAACACCGTCACCTACCAGGACATGGCAAACTGTGAGCTGACCAAAGGCGGCATCTCTGTAAAGCTTCGCGATCTGCCACACTACGAGGTTGCGCCTGCCGGAATCATTCAAGTGGAGTACAATCTCGTACCCAGCCAAAACCACCTCTGGTATGACCTCAGCGCTATTGACTGCGACCACAACGTCGGTCCCGAGCACCCTTCTTTCTGTCCCCTCATTGGAGGCGGTATGAAGGTGTATGTCGACAACGCCGACCAAGGCAGATGCCCTCCAACATGGTGTGATGCTGACGGAGAATGCCACAACACCTACAAGGAGCATGGCTCTTGGCAAGGCGAGCCCTCTTTCAGGTGCGACGCCGGCAAGGACATTTCCGTTGAATTCTGTACCGCACGTACTGGTCCAAGGACCTTCAACGGACATGACAAGCCTGGTTATCACGAACCTCAGCCGGACAAGAAGCCTGGAAACCCAACTACTAACGGTATCTGCGGCGCAAAGACCTCTGACGGAGCGACCTGTTATGGCTACATTCACGGCAACTGCTGCTCTCGTAAGTCTCTATGTTGTCTCACACTGCGCACGAGAATGTTTATGTTAACCATAGTCTAGAATACGGATGGTGCGGTTTCACTGACGGACACTGCGGTACCGGCTGTCAAACTGGCTTTGGTAATTGCACCAGCGATGTTAATGCAAAGCCTGCTTTACATCAGACCCCTGGATACAGTTCTCCGTACAGCTCTCCCGCCAAGACGAGTACTCTTCAGACAATCTACTCAAAGCCATCACCCGTATATTCGACGCCTACATCCGGTTACTCTAAGTCTACACCTAGCCACTATCCCCCGTCTCCCGGTTACTCCTCATCGGCTTTGAGCTACGAGAGGCCATCGTTCAGCTACATCCTGCCTAGCTCAAGCCAAGTTCCTCCCGTCAAGCCCAGCGGTAGTCCTACCTACAATTCTGCACCAAACAACGGCTATTCCACGCCGGTTTACAGCAACCCTAGCTCTAGCTATGGCACGCCAAGCCATAGCAGGTCGAAACCGGTGTACAGCAAGCCATACCCCAGCTACGCCACACCAGATCATAGTATCTTCACATCCACGTACTCAGCACCTGTTTACAGCAAATCAACAAGGAGTATCTATACACCTACCTACTCGCCACCACCTTACACAAAGTCTACACCAGCCAACGGCAGGTCGTCGAGAAGTATCTACACACCAACTTACCAGGCACCCTCGCACAGTACATCAACACCAACCTACAGTAAACCTAGCTCTAGCTACATCCCACCTACTTATACAGAGAGCAAGTACACACCCTTGTACACGCCACCATTCACTCCACCACCCTTCCGCACAATCTATGCCACCCGCACAATCACCGAAACTCTTCCTCACATCATCAAGACTGTCACAGTAAGCGTGAACAGCGAGTACCATGCGCCATCAACTCGAATTCCCAGCACTTGGTACAACAAGCCGACTGTCACCTCGGCCTCTGTCACACCGACACCATTCTCGCACCATCACGAGCCATCCGCCTCTGAGCACACTGCATCGCCTCCGATATATTCGCAGCCGTGGTACTATCCGCCCCTGCCGCCAATCGTAAAAATTTAATCACAAATCGCAAAAAAAACTCAGGAACATGGAGGAGAGACGGAATTCAAGGGATTTTAGGGTCCGGGCTGGGCAAAGGCAGACACGTTTGTAGCGTGTTTCTTTCGAGTTTCATATCAGGGAGCATATTCTGAGTGAGATATGGAAGGGTTCGCATTTGCGTCGCAGAGCGGAGGATCATGATGTGCGTAAGGTTTGTAGTGGAGGAAAGATAAAACCCAGGCGTCGTAGCATAGGGAAAAACAAACAAATAATTCAAAATCAGGTGTGCGGTTGTCAACAAGTGACAATATTCTCGGAAGGACATGGGCATTCACTCCCTCGTCATGCTTGGTCCTTCCGCACAATGTCGACGGACCGGTATTGCAATGGGCTCGTTTCTCAAAAGATATAGCAAGAAGCTTAATCCGCGTAAAATGAAGATTGAGGAGGTACTCGTCAACGAAAATACAGGAATCGATAAGAGATAGCAGAGTAGGACTAATGTATGTGAAGATGCATAGGCCAGAACCAGGCTTGTACTTACTGCAGGACTACGGCCCCGATACCAGTCACTGGTACTTTATTTGCGGCCGTAGACCGTAGGCATAAGAGGCCGTATTGGGGACGGTCGGTAACGCTAGCTCTTGCTTTCGCATGTTCAGACGGTCAGACAACGGCGTCGAGGCAGCCATTTGATACTGCGGCCAATGATTTTTTTACTGAAGATCGATTCAGATTTGTGGCACTATGAGATTCTGTCAACAACTATGTTCTCATCGGCAGGTAGGCTTATTCAATGTACCGAAGATAGATGCAGGAAGTCTATGTAAACAACCGACGCCTCACTGGAACGCGCAGAAACACCCAAACCTTCACACTCTCGTTACTCCCTGCCCAAACACAGATATCGTCACACGCCCGCAACTTCTTTCTCTTTCGGTCCTCTTGGAGGCAGTCTTCCATCACCATTCTCTACGACCCAATCATAGTGCCCCTAATCCACTCCTCAAACCCGCCCTCCTCGACGCTCTTACTAAGCGCGACCCAAAACTCCGCCTTCTCACTCTGCACCGGTGCACAATGCTCAACTAGCGCTTTGACACTAATGTTCCTTAGCCCTTGGACCTTCATGAGTTGCTCTGCCCATTCGAGGTCCACGCCGGTCGTGCTGACGCCCCACTGCTGCTTCATGCGCAGCAGGGTGGTGTAGTCGCTCGCTGTCGGGGCGCTGATGTGATCCCATCCGCCTCCGGGACGGCCACCTATAACATTAAGGTGGATGTGCTGAAGGTACATGCTCGGAGCTGCAGGGCCGTCTTGGGGATGTGTGTTTGACGAGGCGGTGTTTGGATTTGCGGGTGTCTGCTGTGAGGGAGGCGGTGCGCGGGATGCATCGGCCAGGTATGCACAAAGCGACTGCCATTCTGCGCGGTCGAACTCTTTGGTGTATGGTAGCGCCTTCTTTGTGATGCTGAGTTTCTTCACATGGCTACGTGAGAAAGGTGTCAGGTCGCTGAGAAACGGGACCGCAGCCTCGATGCTCGTGTGGAATGCGAATGTATACGTCGAATATAAGATCTTCGCTGCCTCGGCATGGATTTGGCGGTTGAGAGCGAGAAGACTGGGTACAGTGGAGCGGAGGTGCGCTGTGTAAGGGGATAAAAGGATACGATATGTTGTTGGGGTCGTCGATGTGAGAAAGGGCCCTTTTATCGCGGATGAGTATACGTTCGTGAATGATTGAGTGTAGTGAGCGAACGTACCGGTTCTGATATGGTACGTCGACCTCCGGCGCCAGGTACGGCTCGCTTGAGCACCTATCCAGGGGTCGATGGTTCGAACACTCAGTGTGTATGGGTTGTTGTTGGTGTCCGCGGAAAAGTAAGTGTGGAAGTCGGGAAATAGGTTGGCGACCGAGGTGCCACGAGTCGTGGATGGCTGCGTGGAGGGAAGCAGCATGTACTCGTAGATCATAAGGCGTACCTCCATCGGCAGGCGTAAAAGCGGTGAGGTTGGTACGTCTTCTGTCGGTGTGCTTGTTGTAGCCATACTGAGGGCAATCTGCGAAGCGGAATCCATGATGTTGCGTACTGTGGTATGACGGCCTGACTGTGTGCTTATCGAATGCCTGCGACTTTGGCTGTCTTCACGAAGGAGCTTTTATGCTCCTTCACGCGTCCCCTTACCTTGATTCGTGACAATGATGTCTCGAGTCTCGCTATGCTCACACCAATTACATACCAACGATCAAGACAACGAAAACATAGCACAGCACAAGTGGTCTGAACGAATTTTAGGCGAGAGTCAGCCGAGGGGTGGGTGCGACGCGACTTTTTGACGTGTGACCGCGGCGACAGACATGGTAGACCATCATGGTTCGCTTTATCAGCGCGTTCACGAAGTAATTCCGATGCCACGATGCGTTGCCGATGGCGCCAGACGCCGACAGGACAAGTAAACGAGGACGTAGACTTGAAGTAGCCTAGACCAAGTGCTCAGCTGCACTAGCGTGCAGATGTTCAATCTAAGTGGAGACGACGCTTTAAGGACATACTTGGACTCAACCTCCCTCGGGTGCGGAAGGAAAAGCGGTGTGGTGAAGGAATCGTGCCGATATGTCAGGAGGATCGCGTCTGTGGCAGGTTGAACGAAAGGGCAGCATCTTGGTAGTCAACCAGTTGAAGTGCGCGAAATTCGCTTGCGCAGCGAATCTGTGTGCATTGCGAGCGAGCCAGTATCAGCCAGCGGTAGCGAGCAATACCGCGAAGCAGCAATATGCGATTGATGGTGAGCGAGAACAGAGCCGTGGCCATACTCACGAATCTGGTCGTCTATAGCGTCATCTCGCCCAAGCCCGATGGTGTTGAGTTGAATGCTGATAACCTGAAGTCGCGCTGTTGGACGATGACATGCCGCGCGCTGCCGGTTGCACGGTCACGAGTCCTTGCCAACAAACTGCCAGACTCGCCGCTCTTCCACATGCAGCGTTGCGTGGAATCTCGGCCAATATCTCCTACGAACCAGCTTTCAGGTTGTTCTGTAGGGCTTCTCTCCGTCGAGCTTGCCTTGCTGCTCAAGGGACCAGTCTTGTGTGTCTCATTGTTGGGTCAGGTCAGGGCATGCATTTTCCATACTAGAAATTTGGAAAACTGGACCAATGGGATAGTCGCCGGCGATCGCGGAACCCAAGGAAGCCTTCTGCCGTTTCTCGGCCAGGGTTTGTACGTACCTGCGTCTCGTTGCGAGGTTCGGCGGGAGTTAGCGGTGACATTCTTGTCGCTGGATTGCTGACATGATTAGTGTCGTCGCAGTGTGTTTCTACTGTGGTTGCAGGCATATACCACAGTATTTTGTGAGTGGAGACGATAATAAGAGGTTTCGATCGTATTTTTCCGTCGTACTTTTCAGTCGTCTTAGGCATTGATCTGATGCGTTTTTAATACTTTTCTAGTCCTAGAGGCTGTAACTTGAGTAGATTGTAGGGGTAAGTAATGTATTAACGCTTTGTACGGCTGAATGGCGCACCCTACTGAAATGGCGCGCTTTGTCGCACATTCACCTTTGCACCTTAATATCTCAACACTACAACAAGCAATTCAGGCGTGCAATGGCTTAGATTAATCCTCTATCTCTGCTACATCTTTCTAGCAGGTGCGCTTGTTGTGCCCGGTCTTGCCGCACGTCTTACAGCGACGTTTATTTTTACTGCTGCTACCTACCTGCGCACCACCTTCTTGTGCCTCAGCCTTAGCGTCTATCTCCTTTAGTATTTCCTCTGCCTCTGCCTGCGAGAGAGTCCCGCCTTCCTGAATCCGCTTCTTTTTGCGCTTCTTACGCTCAGAAGCAGCCTCATTTACCTGCTCAAGCTTAGCTATCCTTGCCTCAAGCAGCGTGTGCGAATGGTCCCTCTTTACAGACCCCCTTTTGACCTGCAGAACCATCTCAATAATTGAGTCAGGAGAGGAACTCCTATGTTCCCTTATCCTCTTGATTATTAGCGTTGTCTGGCTGTCAATTTCAATCGCGTTGGTTGGTGTTTTAGGTTGCCAGTTAGTAGGCCCTGGTAGAGGCGGTGTTGGCGTGCGAGGCTTGACTTCAAGCCTTGACAGCACCACCTCTGGGTTAAGTGGAACCAAGCCAGTTGCTTTAAAGCTTGATATAATGTTGCTCTTTGATATAGCCTTGTCGTATACTGGTTGAAACGTTGCTAAGAAGGTCTTTTTGTCCACATGGGTGATGTGACTGTCTGCCAAGCTTTTGATTTCCTTCTTATACGCCTGCTTTAGCGGGGCAAAACACCCAACGTCAAGTGGCTGCAGGATGTGAGAGGCGTGCGGAGGCATGCAGAGAGCAATAATCTTGCTTTCCTCGCAGAGGTTTTGGAATTCGAGTGACTTATGGCTCTCGTGGCCATCAATAATCAGCAGCCAATGGCTACCTACAGTAGCAGCCTCTGTATGCTGGATAAAGTGCTTTAGCCAGGCAAGGCCAAGCTCATTCGAGGTCCAGCCATTCTTGCTAACCCCAATCCTCCAATCCTTTGGGTTGTTAACGTACCAGGCCTTGTCGTGGTGCTTTGCTTTGAGGATAAAGAAGGGTGGGATAGACCAGCCCATCGCGTTGATACAAGCGATCAGAGTTATCCACTCACGATCGCCAGGCTGGACGCTGAGTGGTGCAAGACGTCTCTCAGAAGCAGTTACTACCTTAACTGACCCTCCAACGCCTATCTGGAACCCAGTCTCGTCAAAGTTGTAGGTATCTTGGTCTAGGATGCCGTACTTGGCTTTGACATTGCGTACAAGGTCAAACCAGGGACTGATAATAGCTGGATCGCTGCACAGGACTCTCCGGTAATCCCTTAGTCTAGAAATCTGAGACTTAATCTCAGGTTTCCGTCTGATAAACCGGTAGACCCAGTGTTCTCCAACCTTGCCTGCACTGCGAGCAGCCAGCAGTTGATCAGCCATCTCTCGCACGTAGGCAAGCGTAGGGCCAAAGCCTCGCGCGTCAAGCTTCCTTATGTATTGAATAAGCACCTCCTCTTCTTGCCTTGTAAGCTTACACGCGTTAGGGTGGACAACGCGTTGAGAAGCTGGTTTGGCGCGTTGCCTTCGAAGGGTAGTTTCAGGCACGTTGTAGACAGCAGCAGCGCGTCGCTAGCTTAGATTCGCGTTTGATTTCATAGCTTTGATAGCAAGGTCAATTCTCTCTCCACGAGGAAGCAATTCAAGATTAATTTGTTGCGACATTGTTGGTGGTGGTTAAAAGTAGTGAGGTCTTGGCAAGGTGCGCCATTTCAGTGGGGTGCGCCATTCAGCCGTACAAAGCGTTATATCTAAAAGCAGTCAGGATCTGATGTAATCTAACGAGTAAGGTCATCCGGTTGTGCCAGACCCACTCACAATATATACGTCGGATACCTGTAGATCAATGATAGCTGCATAGGTATTCAACTGTCTATAAAGGTACAAGAATAGGGCTTTGGGCGCATTGATCAAGAATATCGTCAGTTTGTTTGTTTGATGAAGTCAGTTAGTGTCTCATGTGGAGTACAGAAGGCACGCATATGTAAAGCGCAGAAAAGTAGATGCGACTTGATCCATCACGTTCACTTCAAAAGCACAGCTGAGGCACTGACTGCTGATATGTCTCCCTCATAGTCAATGGTATTGATCCACACGCTTTTAGAAGCCTAACCTTACCCGCCTGTTCCTATATCAACCTGCCCTCCTTCCGACGTACCCATACCAATACTAAACAAAACACTAGAGCAAACATGTTTTTCGGAGTAGTTTGAGCCTCCCGTCGCTGTGAACTGATCTTAACGCCCTTTCGCAGTCAAAGATGCGAGACACCAGAAAGTGACCGGATGCAAGAGTAGAGAACAACCGAAGAGAGGAGAAAAAAGAGGAAAGTTTCATAATACAATGGTCATGTCTGCAATATCAAAAGCCTTGCTTTTCATGCCGGGTCTCAATTGGGGCAAGAAATGGATAAGGAAAGGATGATCCCCTCGCCGGACCAATAACCTCCTCTTGATACTGGTGTGACTTGGTATCCTTCTCGTATAAGCTCTTCCAGCTTTTTTTTTGAGTAAATGGCGTGGAGCCGGACTCAACGCCTTCCACTGGTTTTTGTGAAGTGCCAGTCTTCTCTTAGCCACTTATCCACAAGGAAAAGCTGGTCAGCCATGGTCAGGCTTGACGCTCAGTGCTGGCCGTAGTTGGTGCCCCAGCCACCGCGGCTATTGTAGTTGCCGCCACCGTAGCCGCCACCAAATCCGCCATAGTTGCCGTAACCACTCTGTTGGTTACCGCCCTGCTGGTGACCGAGCCCACCGAGTCCACCGTACTGACTGTTTCCGCCAAGGTGGCTGGGGTAGCCACCGAAGCCTTGCTGGTGGGACTGTTGCTGGTGAAGACCCTGTGCGCTCTGGCTAGGGGTTCCTTGGGTGGCTGATCCGGGACGGCCCTGTTGGGCTCCCAGAGCGGATTGGCCGGGCCCAGCGCTCTTAGAGTCGCCGAAGCCCTTCAGAGAATCGTCACCACCCTGCTGACCGCCTTGCTGCTGCCCATATGAGCTCTGACCTGTGTATCCAGGTCGGCTGAAGGTATCAGGAATGCCGCCAAATCCAGAACCAGACGTGGCGCTGTGGTTCTGACCCGCGCCAGAGGCCGAGCGGCCGTAATCGCCGAGACCTCCGAAGCCACTTCCGCGGTCGTTGGAAGCGCCGAAGCCACCTGCGTTAGCAGGGGAAGAGGAGTGCTGGTCGTAGGAAGCCTGGGGAGACATTCCGTAGTGATGAGGCTGGCCGTACATGCCCTTTCCAAAGCTGCCGTAACCCTGCTGCTGACCGTATCCTCCGAATTGGTTCATGTAGTTAGCATAGTACGGGCTGCCATAGTATGGGTGGTTGTATGGGTAGCCACCGTGCTGGCCCTGCGACTGCTGGCTGTGGCCCTGGCTGTGCTGACTCTGAGAAGCAGGTCCAGAAGGAAGCTGACTTCCAAGGCCAGGGTTAGGGGTGTTGTGGCCGCTGTTGTTGGCATCGCCGTAGCGGCTCTGCTGGCCCTGAGAGAAAGAGTCCTGGGGACCGGAACCGAAGCCGCTACCGGTGCGCTGCTGAGCAGAGCCAGCCTCTTGCTGACTAGGTGCCTGCTGGTTGTAGTTGTTGTAATATTGTTGGTATGCGTTGCGTTGTTGCTCGGAGGTGAGGTACTGCGAGGAGTAGTCGCTGGGGGCGGAGGAGAAAGGAGTGGGCTGGGCGTGGCTCTGCTGGCCTGGGTAGTCGTACTGGTTCGACGATGGAATCTGCTGGCCGAAAGGATCATAGGGCTTCTGAGATGGCGCTGCAGCGGTCTCAGCCTGCTGGCCGTAGCGGCCGAACTGGTTGTAGGGCTGGCTGTGCTGAGAGCCTTGGTTCTGCATCGCCTGCGATGCAAGGGGGTTAGATGGTGACTGCTGCGATAAAGGCTGCTGCTGCTGCTGCTGCTGCTGCTGCTGCTGCTGCTGGGGCGCCGGGGGAAGGCCTGGGGCCTGCTTGAGTGTGGGGTTCTGCTGTTCGGGCTCGGACTCTTCGACGTGAGGGGCCTGGCGAGGCGCAGGAGGCAGCGAAGCCCTTGGCTGCGCGACCGGCGAGTGCTGAGGGGGTTGAGTCCTAGTCTCTGCTTCCTCCCTGTCCTCATCAACATCTTCTTCACCGCCAAGACCCAAGCTACCAAATTGGACCGCTGCCCTGTCCACGGCGTGGTTTCCGGGCATGACGACTGCCTCCTGTTGCTCCAACAATCTCCTCTGGAAGCTAGCACTGCGACCGGGTGTTCCTGAAGTCGCCTTGAGAGCAGTTGTTGCGTATCCTCCAACAGCGGGGCGGCCAATTGGTGCCTGACCCGAAGTGCTCAAGGGGGTGGCTACGGCACTGCCAATATCCTTAGAGCTAGCAACGGTGCTGAATGCAGTCTCTGTGGGCGGCGGGTGCGACACATCAGGCAGGTGCTCGACGTTTTCCTTTGTGAGCTCATCCTTCGAGGGTATGAGGTCGAGCTCGGCGACGGGCTCTTCAACCTTCTCTGGGGTCTTATTGACATCATCGGCGATGATGGTGGGCTCGTCGACTTCGTCTGCGACAGGGGGAATAGGAAGCTCTTCAGCCTGGACAGCTGACTCCTGTACAATTTCGGCGGGCTTTTCGACGGGTGCAGGAGCGGGCTCCTTGGGAGGCTCTGCGGCCTTGGGTGCGCTCTTAGGTGGGGTGTGCTCAGCGGGCTTCGCAAACATGCTGGCCCAGGTCTTCTTCGCAGCGACGACGGGGTGCTTCGCTGCCCCCCTAGGATCGTGGAGGACCTCTGATACAGTGCCGGGTACTGCGTCCTCCTTCTTCTCTGCCTCGGTCTTGGTCGTGTCAGGCTTCGCGCCCCATGCGCCAGCGCTGGCTTCGGTCGCTGGCTTCGCGTCCCAAGCTCCAGGCTCAGCGGTGGACGTGGCCCAGGCATCGGATTCGGTCGTAGGCACTGAGGTCGACGCAGTGCGGTGTCCAGCTGCAGCGCCTCCACGTCCACCGCGCAATCCACCACGGCCTCGGTCGGTGCCGCGACCACGGCCGCCACGGCCGCTATCAAGACCGCGACGGGGGACATCGCCGCGTGCGCCGCGGGTGGTCGATGACTCTGTGGGAGCGAAGTTCTCCTTTGTTGCTTTGGAGCGCGATCGGTCCTTGGCCTTCTTAGGGACTTCGCTGAACTGAGAGACGGTGCCTGCAGCAATTAGTCAGGGCTCCTGCAATTACTGCAGCCTCAATGAGACGGTCAGGCGCGTGCTCACCCTCGCTGATCCGCTC
This sequence comes from Didymella arachidicola, assembly GCA_016630955.3. Lineage (NCBI taxonomy): Eukaryota > Fungi > Ascomycota > Dothideomycetes > Pleosporales > Didymellaceae > Didymella > Didymella arachidicola. The sequence continues at coordinate 1,447,925 of CM049986.1, forward strand.
AATGGTCCTCTCCAGGTCGCCGTCAGCCTCCTCGATGGCGAGCACGAGATCGGCGTCAGACCAGTCGGGGAACAGCTCCTTCAGTGTGGTCAATTGCGACGAGTAGCGCTTCTTCAGCTCGCCCAGCTCGCCCTGCTCTGCGGATGTGTCGATCTTGGACGACGCGCTGTCGCCATTCGTGGGTCGCGGCCCTCGAGAGCCATAGCCTCCTCCTCTGCCGCCGCGGGCGGTGGTCCTGCCGCGCGCAGGCCTGCTTTGTGCTTCAGACATGTGGACTGTATGTGTGGGGTGAAGCCGCTATGGACTCGGGCTTGTGGTGCGTGTGGGAGCTGGGGAGAGGACGTGTGTGGGGAGGAAATGATGTATTGGGCGAGGTAAAGTCGGCGCTGCGAGCTCGTTTAGCCAGCAACTCGGCCTTGGCAATTGGGCCAATGGCGTCAGAGAGAGCGCGGTTGTGTCGCGTCAACTGCACCGCGAGGGGCAAAGCGCCGTCAGTCAAGCAGAAGGCTGGGAATCTGAAAACAGAAAGGGCGCCTGCGAGCTCTCTGTCGCCGCTGCAATTCATCTACAGTTGCGCGCTGGAATCCAGGAATCAAGCGGGCAACATCTCACGTGGGGCGGCGCGCCCTCCACTTGCCACCACCACGACTGACCAGAGCATCTTCACCAACGCCTCGCCTGCAGAACCGCGTGCCCGTTCGCGGCACTCATACACTGGATATGCAGTCCACCGTGCGGCAAAGGGCGCTCAGCACTCTGGCGAGGAAACTACACCCGCAGCTGCCTCTAACGCCCCGGGAGAGCCAACAACTGCTCAATCTGCTGACTACCTCCTTCCGTAACCACCTTGACCGCGAGCACCCCGTAGACGCAAGCAACAAGGCTCACAAGTCAGTGGCTCATCCGAATGCTGGCTACCATGGCCCAAGCAATCCACACCACGCCACCTCCTCGGCCGCGCTGGCTTCGCGCCACATCGAGTCCGTCTTGTCCAACCCTCTCTTCGCTGTGAAGCCCTCTCGACGAGGTTCGGAATCTCCTGCTTCGAGAGTCTTGAACGACCCTGTAACCTGGTTTGTCAACGAGATTGCCACAGGCGAAGCTACACTATCAAAGGCTGCGTTGGTCCTCGATATCCTCGACAGACAACCAGCCGCTCAGACTTCGCACATGCATAAAGACAAGACAGTAGGCGCTGTGATCGGTGAATGGCTACATTCCAGTGGATTGTATAATTCGAACGAGTTCCTTGACATGTGCCTCGTTAAGCCGAGCGCCAAGCGACCGCAGACCTTCATCTCGCGTCTCGTGTCTGTCATGATGAGCGACGGTAAGGAACCGCTTCTCTGGAAATGGTTTTCGAATCGATTCAGCCATGAACATCGTTCGACACAGGCTGTTGCGTTCAGGAAACAACTGTTGAAACACATGGTAGCAGCCGCAGTTGCCCAGGACTTGCCTCGGAGCTTGGATCTATTCCATAAAGCCTACCAAATGGTCGACGAGCAGCCCGATAAACGATGGGAGGAGCTCAGGCCTGCTGGTCAATACCTCGTGCAGGCCATCATGTCAAAGTCGACTGCATTGGTCGACATGGATCTCTATGAGTCCTTCCGGCGCAACGCCCGATGCTGGGTTCCTAGCAAATGGGCGCAAGCCGTGAACTCGATGCTGTGCCTGCATCACCCCGACAGAGCATCCCCTCGACCAGGTCTTGAGTTCATAGAAGACCCGCTTGGAGCTGCTACATACGCCAAAGGCAAAGCTGTCCAACGCCGCTTCATCGTACAGCTTAGTCTAGCAGTCGCTCGACAGCTGCTTGAACAAGAACGCTATGACGAGGCCCAGTCTGTCATGGCTTTCACCAAACAGCACTTCCCCGACCTAGTCCTGGACAGTCTATCTGCTGAGAAGAGACGGACTGTTACTCATCAGGCCGGCAGGATCAACAAGGTGCAGACAGACGAAGAGAAGAACCTTGAGCTACTTGACGGTCTTGCCTTGATATGAGGCCAGTCCTTAGAAATGCAGATACCAAGCCCCTATAAGCCCAGGAAACTGTCTCGAGTGTATCCCTATTTTCTATACCTCGAGGCTAAGCGTCCAGTGCGGTCCTTCTTGGACGTTGCGCAATCAGTCGTTGCTGGTGCGACCCGATCGATAGCGGAGTTGTCACGCGATCATCCGCTGCATAATCGCGCGATGCTCCTAGACAGTGAAGAGCGGACTGTTGCATTGAAACAAGACATGCACAGAGAGAAGGTTGCAAAGACTTGAGAATTGGGGTTGGACCTTTTCGGTAGGGACGCGGGCAGGCACGCGCAGGATCAGCCGGTCCTGACGGGGAAGAGCCAGTCTGATAGATGCTCGGACGCTGACTGTCTCCATCGAGAATGTCAGGGGAGCGTCCTGTAATGGGGATTCACAGGCTGACGGACCGAACGTTGGGCCTTGTAGACTGCATACAAAGCAGAATGAGCCAGCTGACTATTCCTGCAGTCAAGGGACGCATCTTCACTTTAGTGTTTCATTTGAAGCGTTGGAGTGGGCAAGGTCTACTGTGAGGAAGCGTTGTCGGTGAAGATCGCGAAGCTGCCCCACGCGAGGTGAGGGGTAATATATTCACGACTTCACGACCACGACACGACAGCACAACAAGACGTATTAGCATGCACAAAACTGTTGTATCAAGCTGTAAATGCTTTGGTTGCTCTTTGAGCTGTCTCATCTATAAGTCAACAATAGACTTTTGGTATCGCTAAAATCAAAATCCGAACGCCTTTTTCTCAACGGCATTATCGTAAACCATCAAGACACTCTAAGCCCTGATCTCACCACCATCAGTCTCCTCCGGCCAGACATTGTAGCCAAAGGTGTCCTTCATGTTGACAAAGCGAGTGTGCCTGCCCTCAGCAACCTTCTGCACAGCATCAAAGTCCTCCTTGCTGAGCGTCGGAATCTGCCAGTTGCTCTCTATGCGGCTCGCGGTCGAGCTCTTGGGCAGCACAACGTATCCGCGCTGCAGGCCCCACGCGAGGAGCACCTGAGCGAGGTCGTGGCCGCTGCGCTGCGCCACCTCGTTGAGGGTCTTGTTCTGGCGGACGGTCTCGCCGGTGCTGGGGACCTGGTTCTGGGAGCCGAGGGGCGAGTAGGCGGCGGGCAGGATGTCGTTGGCGAGGCAGAACTGCACGAGCTCCTCGTTGGGGAGGAAGGGGTGGATTTCGATCTGGTTGACGTGCGGCTTGACCTCTGCGATCTTGAGAAGCTGCTTCAGACCGGAGACGGTCCAGTTGGAGACACCGATGGCGTGGGCCTTGCCAGACTTGTAGAGCTCTTCCATTGCGCGCCATGTTGGCTCGGGGTTCTCTGTGAGGTCGTGCTTGATGATGTACTTTCCGTCGCTGCCGAGCTTGGGCTTGTGCTGCTCGTCCGTCTCGGCGGCGATGGGCCAGTGGACAAGGTAGAGGTCAATGTAGTCCATCCTCAGCTTCTGGAGCGAGTTGTTGAACGACCATGCGACTTCCTCGGGCTCGTGGAGGTGGTTCCAGACCTTTGTGCAGATGAAGAGATCCTGGCGGGTGACGCTGGGGTTGGCCTTGAGGAAGTCGGCAACAGCATCGCCAACCTCACCCTCGTTCTGGTAGAACCATGCGCAGTCGAGATGGCGGTAGCCAACCTCGAGAGCCTTAGTGACGGCCTTGTATGTCTCGCCATGGGAGCCCTCGTTGGCAAAGGTGCCGAAACCCACAGCGGGGACCTCGACACCGTTGGAGAGCTTGTAGACCTTGTTGTTCTGGATACCCATAGTGTGTGGTGTTTCAAGATGTGTGGTGTGTTTTGATGTGTGGTGGGTGAGAGTTTGTTGGAAACGTGGTAATATGAACAACTGAGTTCCTGCTCGAGCTGTCGACGTGATGTTATGGTATAGATGAGGTCACGGCGCGGCTCACGGCCGGGTTGGTACATATACACAACCGCTCGTGGCCTTGATTGCCTCTAGCAAAACTCTGCATTCTTCGATGCTCAACCGCGGCTCCCAACCTCATCTCAGTAACCACCGAGCGATCCCGATCGCTTCTCGTACGGGATCGTAACATCCCCGTCGGTCGAGCACCAAGCTGCCACCAGGGCCCAAATTTTCCACAGTTGCCCCATCCAACAACATCCAACAGTTTCAAAAAGGTTCTCGCATTTCGTCGGCCGCCATCAGCATGACGTAGCAAGTGGGCTCAGGGTCCACTGCGCGGGCCGACCTTGGCAAGGCCCTGCGGTGCTTCGAGAAGTTTTGTTCGAAGCGTTGCAGCGACGTCTGTGCGGCTCTGCGCAGCCCTGCGAGACGCTCGGTCAGGCCGGCCGCATAGGGCGAAGCTCGACGAAGATCGCCCAAGCGCCACGCATCATTGGCTCGTTTGCGCTGGCCGCTGAACAAACCTCTCCATCTCGGCGAGCCGCGCTTACCTCATACGTCGAGACCCTCCCTCCGACGTCACTGCCAATGATAGGAGCGGGTGCCACTGCGGTTGGCTGCAGCAACTGCGAGCAGCATCACCGTACCAAGCATCACTTGCAGCAGCTCTCCACTGCTTATCAAAACGAGAGACAACGTGCAGCGCGACAGGCGCCCAATTCCAACGTGCTATCGTGCAAGAACAGCGGTGACGGCGGCCTGCGTCGGCAGCCTTGCCGGCCGCGCGCAGCTCATCCGGTGAAATGGGGCTCGTTGCGTCTCCCGCAGACGGGCATTTCTTCGGCGAAATTCTATACAGGCAGCATCTGGCTCGCGTTGAGTGTTGTGGCGACTCACAACCTCTCTTTGTTATCAGTCCCCAGTTTTTCTGCCAAACGATCCAAACTGCACCATGACGGTATCCAGTTTCTATTTTCTAGCAGTGAAGATTTCGCACTAGCGTCGCCCTGGACGGGCTCATCCGAGCCTCTGATGATGTCGCACTGTGGGTACAGAGATACTTGTTGGAGTTTCGTGCGGTGTACGACTCGGCGACGCTCGGAATGGTTGAGGAAAAGTGTGCAGGTTTGACATGTGTGTTTGGAGCGATGATGATGGCATCCGGGGAGCGTGAGGGGCTCTTTCCTCTGACATCCGAATGATATATATGGCTTCCCCAGGACCATGATCATACCTCATCATCTCATCATCATACACACTTTCCTTCAAATATCAGCGTACTTGGAGCTTCTGAGAAGCCCACTACTATCATCACATTGATAGTTATACCATACATTGCTACTTTTACGAATCGATACAACCACCATCATGTCTCAGATCAACAACAACGAGCTCGCTGAGGGCCTCAACAAGGTCGAGTCTCAGCCCCGCAAGGGCTCTCTCGCCATTCCTAGCGAGGCTGGATCTCAGCACCAGCAGGGCGGCGTTAACTCCATCGAGGTCCCTGCCACAAGGAGCGCCATGTCTGACGCTCAGAACTACATGCACAACCTTTCTCTCTCGCCCTCGATGAAGGACAGGAGGGGGTCGAGGAACTCTTTCGGAACATCGTTGCCCATTCCTCGCTCGAAGAGGCAGTCGAGGTTGAGCTCCGTCCACTACCCTGGCGGTGCCGCTCAGCGCCCTGGCATGCCCCCAATCCAGCCTTCTCGCGACATCATTGCTGCCCAGCTCCAGGATCTTGCTACCGAGAAGGTCTCCAAGGCTAAGGACATGGCCTTCGTTTTCGACATCGACGGTGTCCTTGTTCACGGTGACCGTCTGATCCCCGAGGGAAAGCGTACTCTTGAGATTCTCAACGGTGACAACGAGCTTGGTATCAAGATTCCCCACATCTTCTTGACCAACGGTTCCGGAAAGCTCGAGGGACCTCGCTGCGAGCAATTGTCTAAGATCCTCCACAACCCCATCTCTACCGACCAGTTCATCCAGTCGCACACACCCATGCGTGCTCTTGCCGACTACTACGAGACTGTCCTTGTCGTCGGTGGTGAGGGCTACAAGTGCCGCGAGGTTGCTCAGGAGTACGGCTTCAAGAACATTGTCGTTCCCAACGACATCATTGCCTGGGACCCCACTATTGCTCCCTACCGTGTCTTCACCGACGAAGAGCGTGCCACCTCCAACCCCCGTGATTTCTCCAAGATGAACATCGACGCCATCATGGTATTCTCCGACTCTCGCGACTACGCCACCGACATGCAGATCATCATGGACCTTCTGCAGTCTGAGAACGGTCGCTTCGGAACCCGCGCTAAGGACCCCGTTTCCCAGCGCATCCCCATCTACTTCTCCCAGGGTGATCTTCTGTGCCCCACTGAGCACCCCTTCCCCCGCATGTCCCAGGGTGCCTTCCGCATTGGTCTCGAGGCCATGTACAAGGCTCTGACCGGCGCTGACCTCGAGCGTGTTGTCTACGGCAAGCCCGAGTTGGCTACCTACAAGTATGCCGATGAGGTCATCGCTTCATGGATGGAGCAGATCCACAACGACGAGCGTCTGCCTTCCAACATCTACATGATCGGTGACAACCCGGCCTCCGACATCATCGGTGGTAACATGTACGGCTGGAACACCTGCCTTGTCCGCACCGGTGTGTTCCAGGGCGGTGACAACGACGAGAACAACCCCGCCTCTTTCGGCGTCTTCAAGAACGTGCTCGAGGCTATCCAGACCGCCATCAAGAAGGAGATTGGCGAGGACTTCAAGTTCGAGTTCAACGAGAGCATTAACCCTGTCACTGGCAACGCCGGCGTCTCTGCTATCGAGTAAATGCTTTGCCTTACTCGTCAGCATGATCAGGGTGGTTGGAGAATGATAGATTTGCATTACACGGCGTTTGGGTGATACATGAATCCGGTGGATATCCTGCATAGCGATTGCTTGCATACTAGATCAACGAATTTTCTTTTTCAATCAGATAGATTTGGATGAAATACCAAAAGCATTCTACTTTCGAACACCATTACTTGCGTCAGATTGCGATGTCTTGACTCGACGCTTTCTAATCTTTCACCATGTTACCAAAATGCTCCAGTTCTGGCAACTAGTCTATTCCGTGGATTGCAGTGCTTGCTCGTTGCCTCGATGCGGTTACGCCATGGTCGTGTCGCACAGGCCTAGTCTTCGCTATCAGTTTCGGTGCGTCTCGTACCTATTCCGCTAGTCTCGCTTTCCACTTCGAGACACGAGAAGTATACATCCAAACCGGGCAATGACTGCAAAAGACATACGTGGCAAGCCAAGCGAAACACATCCCCCACCAACGTTCTCCCTCCCGTCAGTCCGTGATGGATAAACACTCAACCCCACTACCCCGCGATCCTTGACCCCCATCCCCGCCAAGAACCCCAACACCACCACCACCGCAATCATGATAACAGGCCTCCACCACATCAACCTCGTCGTCCCGCCCCAAACCCTCCACCTCGCCACCGCCTTCTACGCTGACACTCTCGGCCTCACCCCGCGCCCCGTCCCCGCCCTCCAGCGCTCAACCCTCGCCTGGTTCGACATCGGCTCCTCCGGCCAACAAGTCCACATCGCGTTCGGCGCGCCCCACGATTTCCAGCAGCCGTCGAGTAGGCATCCGTGTTTCCGCGTCGGCAGCGCGGAGGACTTGCACAGGCTGAGACAGCGCGTGTGGGCGCATTTCGAGAGGGGTGGGGAGGGCGCGCCGAGGGCGGCGGATCGGCCGGGGGAGGAGGATAGTGGGGCGAAGGGGGTGGAGTATCCGACGAGGTTTTTTGCGAGGTGAGTGGTGTGTTGTGTTGTGGGGTTGGGTGGGATGGTGCTGATGGGGGGTTAGGGATTATGCGGGGAACAGATTGGAGTTTACGCTGTGAGGTGGGGTGAGGTGGTGTTGTGTTAGTGTTGGGCTGTGGGTGAGTTGGTGCGTAGACTGCTTTCTATATCTATGAATGGAGAGGGGGACTGGCTGATAGGGGCGAGGTCATGACCACCTTGTATCGAAGTCGACAACGACATGGCCTCATGACTGGATACAGATTTAGGGATACAACATATGCAGGGCAGCATGACAATGCTCTGTTTACTCGAGGAAGCTGATTGGGACGTGGAATTGGACTTGGACGAGTACTTTGCTGAAGTAGTTGATGCCTCGCTATGCAATTCCGCGCAAACGCTACATCCAGTTGGGTACACTCCTGTACATTGCAAAATTGTGCCTGACCCTAGACGTCGAAACCATATTCTTCTCACCCGCCTCAGTCCAGCTTGATATCAAAACTCGTCCCACACCCACAACTACTCGTCGCGCCCGGAATCCCCGTAACCTTGAACTGGCTGCCAATCAACTCCATCGTATAGTCCACCGTACTCCCATTCAGCAACTCCAAGCTGCTCTCATCCACAACAACCTTCTCCCCCTTGGGACCCTCGAACACTGTGTCGTCCTCGCCGGCGGGCTCCTTGGACAGATCCGTCAGAGACATCAGGTACTGGAAGCCGTGGCAGCCGCCGGACTCGATGCTGACGCGCAGTGCGGAGTTGGGGTTGTTGTCTTTCTGGGCGATGGAGGAGAGGCGGTGCGAGGCGCGCGGGGAAATGGACATAAGCATTGGGTTGCCGGCGTCGTCGGTGCGTGGGTTGAGGATTGCGCGCGCGGGGGTTGCGGCGGAGGGGTCGGGTGTGGTTGCGTAGGTGCGGCGAGGCGTTGGTGTCTTTTGTCGAGAGCGGGCGTGGTGTAGCAACGACGAGGGCCGCGGTGGTGTGACCCGTGACGCAGAGGGTAGGAGGAAGTCGAGGTACAGCGGCGTGGCGGCGTGGGTGTATGCGCGCGCTACGTTGCGTGTGACAGGCGTACGCTGGCTGGGCTGTACTACTCTCCGGCTCACTGTGTTTGCTGCCCGCAGGCACGATCTGCACATCGTCGACGGCGAGGCCATGGCTGGCTGGTGGTGGTGGTGGAGATGGAGATGGCGAGGTCTGAGGTCATGCTCAAGGTTCGCGGCATTACGGTGTCGACGTCTGTAATTCCCGACCCGCAGTGTCGGCAGCCAATCACAGCGCTGCGCCGCAGAGCTTCCAGACCGTTGAGTCGCCCCGCAGGTGCTCCGTTTCGACTGTTCTGAGCATTGCATCCGGCTGCACCGAGAGCTATAATAAGAGCAACGCCTCGTATACTCTACGACGGGGCAAGAGCAGCTCAAGCTTATCGCAAGCTTTTCCTCGTCGTGTCTCACCTGCCTGACGGCCATCTCTGTTCATCCAAGGGTCCATTGTTGAATCATTGACATGCCAGGGTCCAAGAATCCTTACCAGGCGATAGCAGACGCGGAGCTGTGCTCGGAGGCGTTTGCGAGAAAAGAGGACGAGAAGGATGCTCTGAGTAAGCTCAGGAATGAATTTATCATCCCCACCAAAGGCGATCTCAGAAACAAAAAGTACGGGTTCCAGCAGACAACCAACGCCTCGCACAGTGCACACGATGACAACGAGGAATCAATATACTTCTGCGGCAACTCACTCGGCCTCCAGCCGCGCAGAACCAGAGACTATGTGAACCGCTACCTGGATACGTGGGCGTCCAAGGGCGTCTTCGGCCACTTCACAGACTACGACGGCGGCTTGCCACCATGGCTGCACCTCGACGACGCGACCAAGGCGCAGTCCGCAAAGATTGTCGGCGCGCTCCCCAGCGAGGTCGTCATCATGGAGACGCTGACGGCGAACCTGCACCTGCTCATGTCGTCCTTCTACCGCCCGACCGCCGACCGCTGGAAGATCATCATCGAGGGCAAGGCCTTCCCCAGCGACCATGTATGTCCCCACCACTTTTGCATCACACCACACAGCTAACACAGCGCAGTACGCAGCCCTCTCCCAGATCGCCCACCACAACCTCCCCGCCTCGTCGCTCATCACTATTGCCCCGCCGAGCGACTCCTCGCCCTACCTCTCGACTGAACACATCCTGTCTGTCATTAGCCAACATGCCGCCACCACCGCGCTCGTGCTGCTTCCAGGCATCCAATTCTACTCAGGCCAGTTTCTTGACATCGAGCTCATCACACGCCACTGCCACTCCAACGGCATACCAATCGGCTGGGATCTAGCCCACGCTGTGGGGAATGTCGAGCTGAAGCTGCATGACTGGAATGTCGATTTCGCCGCGTGGTGCAACTACAAGTACATGAACGGCGGACCCGGCACGATTGGGGGTTTATTCGTGCACGAAACACATGGCACGGTCGAGGAAACCCCTTCTCACACTTCAGCGGCGACGACTTCGACAGCCAGTGGCAGCAGGACCGCGAACAGCACCACTCCCCCCGCAGACGTCTCACTCACCTACCGCCCCCGTCTGAGCGGCTGGTGGGGCAGCGACAAAACCAGCCGCTTCGCCATGGAAAACAAATTCGTCCCTATCCCAGGCGCCTCGGGCTTCCAGCTCAGCAACCCGTCAGCATTGGACATGACCTCTATCCTCGCCTCGCTCGACGTATTCAGCCTCACAACCATGTCCGCCCTGCGCGAGCGCAGCATACGCCTGACAGGCTACCTGGAAGCGCGCCTCCTCTCCTACACCCCTGACACCAAACACGGCAAGCAAACCCCACCATACAGCATCATCACGCCCGCGAACCCGTCGGAGCGCGGCGCCCAGCTCAGCGTCCTGCTCAACCCGGGCCTTTTGGACAGCGTGCAAGCGTACATCGAAGCGCGGGGCGTCGTCGTCGACGAGCGCAAGCCCGACGTCCTGAGGATCGCGCCTGCGCCGCTGTACAACAGTTTCCTCGACATCCACCGCTTCATCGCCGTGTTCCACGAGGCGTGTAGGATGGCTGTTGCTGGGCGGGGCGCGGAGAGGGCGCAGACGGGTGTGCCTGCCGGTATTGCTTCGACGTAGAGTCTGGATGTGTGAGCTGGCAGCGTGGAACTAGTGGTTGGTGATTTCTTTCGTTTGGTGAGTGTAATATCTTATACCCCTACACAAGTATTAGTTTTGTTCTGAGCGGACGGTTGGTGGTCAAGGATTGATGCACCGGTATAATAGTAATGTCAAGGATTTTATCACGAGAGTGCGGGACTCCTTGTGGCACGTCAAGTCGAGGCTTCGTTTGTGGTGAAGATCCCGTATAGAGCAAAGGCTCCCACCGTGTCTTCGTGAAATCAAGGGGCGTCCCACGGAAAAGTACAAAGGAAGAAGTCGATAAACAATCGCACATGTGCACTACCCATCCCACCCAGTGCGCCTTTCCAAACCGATCCATGACGCAACGCTCTTACTACCCAAACACAAGACCCACCACTACCAACCCATCTACCTCAGCGCAAAAGAAAATAGGCTATCCATCTGCACCCACTGCCTCCCGTTCCTCTCGAGCCAAGCATCCACAACACCCTTCAGCGTCCCACACCTCTCCCTATTTTCCTCAGCGAGAATCTTCATCTTATCCCTGCTCTCGCCCTCGACGCCCTCTGCCTTACTAACTCTGTCCGGATCAAACAAGCTCTGGAAGTAAAGCAACTGATTCCAGACATCCTTCTCGGAGACCACCCACTTCATCCTGCCGAGACAGTCCTTCGCGAGGCCCTTTGGACCCAGACAGCGAGACCCGTACACGGAGATGCTGCGCGACGTGTTTCCGCACGCGGGGTCATCGCACTGCACGGCGCCCTCGTAGTAGCGCGCGAGCAGCTGGCGGATCTGGCTCTGGAGCTGCGCGGCAACACTCAGGTTGGAGAGCGTTTGTCCGCAATCCTTGTTCGCGCACTTGATGCCCTCGTGGCCCAGATTGCGCGTCCTCGCGTCCGCGACGCCGAAGAACGGGGCGATTGACGCGCAGACGCGGCATCGGAGGAAGATGGTCGAGCATTTCTCGAACCGCACCGCGTCTGGGATCTGGGATTCGAGCGGCGAGATCTCGTGGTCCTGTTTGTTGCCCTCGGCCGCAGTGCTGACGCGGTACTTTGTTGTGTCGAGACCGAGACAGGCCGCGAGGAGCGTAATGTTTGTCCCGCTGATCGGGGCGCAGAGGCGCTCGACAGGCGGTAGGATCTGCTTGTGTAAGTAGTAGTCGACATCGGGCTTGAGGTCGCTGCCGGGTTTGAGGACTTCGTCAACAGGGAAGGCGTTTTTCGCTGCGTTCTCGGCGGAGCCAGATGAGTCGCCTGTGATGATGAAGGACATGACGTCCTTTGCTTTGACATGTTTGCCTTTAGCTTGCAGGCGGAGGGCGACTTGGACCGAGGGCATCGACGCGCCGTTGGGGTATTGGTCAGGATTCTTCCCCAGCTGGGTGTAGATTGTGTACTTTCGTGTGGGGACCGCATATTCCCGCATTTGTTTCGACAACTCGCGAAGATGGTTGTGGATCTTCTCGACGACGGTCTCGGGGTCTTCGCCGCTCAGGAGGAAGTTGAGAAGTTCGCTGTTCCAGTCAATATCATGCCGAGATCAGAAGAGGTTCCAACTTACGTTGAGGTGTCTTTAGAGAGGGCACAGTATTCACGACGCCTCATATCAAGACCCTTGACCTCAAGTTTCTCAATGTACTTGCCGTCAACCGGGACCATATTGATCGCAGCATACTTCTTCTTGGCATGCAGCAGGATTCTACGGAAGACGTTGTCGATATCGATCTCAAGTAGCCTGTAGCTGTCATTGACCTCTTTCTTGAACTCATTTCCGAGTTTCAGCGCATCTTGGATGTTGTCAACGTTAGTGTTTATCATAACGGAGTCGGTGTCACCGTAGATGACGCGCAACGCCTTCTCTTCGGCCATATCTTTTGTACGTCGCAGAATTTCACGACCCTTATATGTTGTGAGCATGGCCAATGGTCGCGCGTAGAAACGGGACTTGGTGTATCCCAAGCATCCGTACATGGAGTTTGCCGTCAGCTTCAACGCAAGCTGCTTGATGTCCCAGGTGGCGAGCTGGTCCGAGGTGGCAGTTTTGTCCTTCATAAGCTTCTTGACCTCGCGACGACGAGATACAAGTGTAGCAATGAGACGAGGAAGGATACCCTGCTCCTGGTTGGTTGGTACCTCCGGCACCTTATCCTCATCCTCAGCCAGGTCAGACCGTTCAACTGTCGTAAAGCAAATGTTGAACTCCTGAATGATACTGGGGTATAGTGAGTTGAAGTCCATGACCAAGATGAACTTGTCATAGAGTCCCTTCTCAGGCTCAAAGACAAGACCACCCTTGAATTTGTCCTTCTTTTTCGCATCGACACCCTCCTCTCCCTCGGCGTTCTCTTCTTCAGCCTTCACCTTGCCCTTGCCCCACTGCTTGTCGGGAACAATGTACTGGTTCTTGTGGAACTCATGGAGCAAAATGTACTCGTTTCGCTCAGCACGAGTACCGCTCAAGGTACGGGCCCAAGAATTACCAGCAAGGTTGGTCAGGACTTTGGTAAGTGGTAGCATCTGCACCTTCATCGAGATAGCCGCGATGAAATACGCGTCAGCTTGACAATGCTTGACGTAGTTCAACAACCCTTCTTTCGTGGTCGCCCAGCTCTTTAGCGCAGCCTCATTGTCGAGCTCTTCGCGTCTTTTGTTAAGGACCAGCTGGCACATTTCTTCCAGACTCCAGGATTGGCACTTGGTCATGAGCGACTTTCCAAGATCGTTCGCCAAATCACAAAGTAAGCGACCAGCAGCTAGCTGTTTTTCGGCAAAAAAGCTGCCTCCACCCTTGCCAAAGTTCTTCGGCCAGTCACTCCTCTTGAGACGACCCACGCGATGCCATCCTGGCGTCTTATTCTCTCGCAGACGGTTGAGCAGGATGCTATAGTCTACGTCATCGAGACGGTGGCCAATAAGCACATCTGGATCGTGGCGCTGGAACATAGCCATCAGCAGGCTGAGCAGCTCTTTCTCAGTCTTCATGAATGAGAGGTTGCCCTTCAGCTTGGAGGCTTCAGGCTGGAAGCCAACAGGGAACGAAGCGCCATTCGGTCGCATGATTGTAAAGCTCTTGCAGGGCATCTCGTCGATCGATGTCGTGTCTGTGAGGGAGAAATTATCGTAAACCATGGCGCTTGCCATGAGGATCTCTTGCTTGTTGTCCTTCGCGTTGAATGTTGTACGCAGGGACAAGCTCATAAGAGTCATTGGAGGGGCGTCGAGATTGTCTGAGTTGCTCAGGACCGTGACGTGGTTTGGCTTGGTGACTGCTACCTCAAGCTTGCACCACGAGGCTCCGTGGAGTGTACCACAATCTGCCTCAGCGATCTTCAACCAACACGGCCCCATTATGTTCTTGCCTAGCACAAACTGCTCGAAAAGCGAGGTGTTAGTGCCAAAGACTTTGGAGAAGGTCTCTCCGGACAAGTCAGCGGCAAGAGGCATCTTGTCATAACCATACAGAAGCTGCAAGTAGTCCGCCTCCTTCGGTACGTCCGAAAGCTCGAAGGCGTATTTTCTTGTGCAGGGCTTGATCTTGTGCATCGTGACTCTTTGCTTTGTCATGATGGAGTCGACTTCTTCGTACACATCGCTCATCTCAACCTCCTGGTCTGTGGCAACGCCTCTGACATGGCGGTGCTCACGCGGTAAGAAGTACAGCTCCCTGAAGATGTTGTCAATCTTGACAAAACAACTTGCATACCCGCCAGTTGTCTTGTCCTTGACCTTGCCGAACAGGCACAGGCTGCCGTGGATCTCTGTGTAATCGGTCCAGTACATATTCAGGCTTCCATCTTCCTCCAAGACTGCTTCTGTCTTCATCTTGCCCACGCCTGTTGTTTGTGGAGCCGGACTGCTCATGACGTTGAGTCTGCTCGTGACATCGCTCCACGAGGACGCATCGACCGAGGTCGCAGGTGGACCAACTGGCGATGAGCTGGCTGGTGTTGGGTAGTCTGCTTTCTTGATCTTGGCTATAGGCCGTCGTCCTGCCATGTTTACGCTCGCGACCGGCGCACCGTTGTGCCCAGTGGGCAGAGCAACCTCCATCAGATCCTCTTCTTCCTCCTCGAACTTCACAACAGGTTTCGACTTTCGCTCGACAGCTTTGGCGACGGGAGAGGACGGGAGGACTGCGTCACTCATTGGTACGTCGTCGTCATTGAATGTGGGGAGATCGTCGTCATCAGCATACGAGGTCGTTGCTGGTAGTGTATCGGGCATGTATGAATCTGAGTCGTTCGTGCGCCTTGCTTTCGCTGCAAGTCGGTTCTCTGATATCGGCGGGGACAAAACCCGAGTCTTCCTTCGCGCTTCGGTCCTCACAGGACGTGTTCGTAGCACCGAGCGGGCTGTGTTCGTGTCAATCTCGCCAAGAAGGTCGTCCATGAAGTCGGCGTCAGCGGCAGTGGCCACAGGCTGAGTGTATTAGTATCATGCAATTGCAACATCCCGACTCCGTAGATCCTCACTTTTGGCTTTGGCGCCTTCGCTGCTGTCTTTGCGCTGAAGTACTTGCTGATGCCATTGTTGATCTTCTCCTGTTTCTCTGCATCCTCTTCGCGTTTCCTCTTTGCTGCTACGCTTCAGTCATATTGTGTGGATTGAACACTAGCAATACGTACCGGCTTTGCCCTTAGGCCGCTCCTCCTCTTCTTCGCTGTCTGTAGCAGCATATTTGTAGCGACCCTGGCCGTCATCCCACTCTTCTCGACCGTCGTCGACATACCCCTCGCCATTGTCGTCCACGACGAAGTCATCCTGGTCGAGTCGTCCTCGCACAACTTTCTTGTAGCCCTCGTCGTCGACTGTATCGTACAAGTCTTCCTCTTCGGCAACTTCGTATGTGGACAGGCGCGTCTTGCCAGCAGCGCGCAATGCTCGCAATTCCGCAAGTTTCGCCGCACGAGACATGATATATTATGGGGTAAAGGTAACTCCAACAAGAAGGGAATAAACAGGAGGCTCGTGCAAGAGACTGGAGGGGTGTCGTGGGCGCGTCGAGGGCTGGAGCGTGTAAAGTGATGCGCGTTGTAAACGCACAGACGCGCACGCGACGCGCTTTCCCACTCAAATCACTTTAGCCCAAAGCGTGCTAGTGTATTATCATCCATACTTTGCTCATTCGTTGCGTCACGACCCTGGACAGCTGCATCAACACTCCAAAATCACGAAATGGCGTCAGTCTCGAAACAACCCCTGGTATGGATAGACTGCGAGGTATGCAACCACGCCATGGAGATGTTGGATGGCTGTGCTGAGAATCGCAGATGACTGGTTTGGATACCAGCAAGGACACCATCATGTCTCTTGCCGCATTTGTTACCGATGCAGACCTGAATGTTCTTGACGAGGAGGGCTATGAGGCTGTAATACACCACGAGAAAGAACAGCTTGACCAGATGGGCGAATGGTGCACACGACATCACGGCGATTCTGGCCTGACAAAAGCCTGTCTTGACTCGACTACGACAGCAGAGGAGGCTGCTGAGGGCTTGTTGCAATACATCAAGAGATTTGCGCCAGAACGTCGCACTGCGCTAATTGCTGGGAACTCCATTCACGCCGACAGAGGGTTTCTTGTGCTTCCGCCGTACAAGCCAGTGATTGATCATCTTCACTACAGAATCTTCGACGTCAGCAGTATTAAAGAAGCCGCGCGAAGGTGGGCGCCAAAAGAGACCCTGAAGAAGATTCCACGAAAGCAGATGCTCCACGAGGCTCGCGCGGATATCCTGGAGAGTATCGAAGAAGCCAGGTATTATCGCGAGGCATTTTTCATCAGAAAAGAAGCAGAGACAATAAAGTAAAAGCATTGCATAAGAATAGATTGAGAGCTGCCATGTCGCTTTCGCCTCGTCATGTCTCGCATGCTCGGAAGCCCCACGCACTGAACGGTAATCTGGTTGCATGTGTAGATCCAGGCGCCAACAAGGACATTGACATTCAAAGCGCCACGCTTGACCAGGGCCCAAGACATTCTCTCCTTATGTGTTGTGATGGCGGGCCGACTTTGGAAAAGACGAGCAATGGTCATTTTCCGTTCTGACTCGTCGAATATGCGTGGGACAGAGGGGTCGGCTGGGAAAAGCCACAGAGCTATGATACCAAAGCCGACTGTTGTTGTCCTTGTTTAGTCCGTGGATATACTATTTTCCTTTAAAGATTAAGGTCCAATACCTTTCGATCAAAAAGATCCCCCTCCAGGAGGTGACGCTCCCGACTCTGCCCAAACGGAGGAGACCCGATGCTAACAAACCTCCAAACCTACCAGCGAAGCCCGTAGCTCCGAGCATGAAGAACGCGATTGTGCTCGTCACCTCATGCCGACGGTAGTAGCGAGAGATGACGTAGCTGCAGCACGAGCAATTAGTTCTACAATTGTTCATGAGAAGAGAATGCAGGTGTATTATCTTAAGCCCGGAAACTGAAATGTCTCGGTCAGACCACCTGGGCAAGAAGAAGACGTATAGCGTAGAAGCCTCCAGAATTACGGATGAATGCTGTGCTGATAGTGACGATGCCAAAGGCAATGCAGCTGAGTGGAAGAACGACAAATCCATATTTTTTACGCACAGAGAAGCGGGTATGTCGGCGAAGAAGTAGATCGCGACGTACAAGCAAGCACCAATGTTGAATCCGTAGCTAGGTAAGTGCCTAAGGCGGATTTTGCAGGTCTTGAAGTAAAGTTGGTGACAGTTTGTCACCAGTTTACGTACTCTCAGACTGCACTTGACTCGAAATTGTCCATCTTGCGGTGTTTTGAAGCCTCCATGCGGCCAGCAATCTGGGATGTTCTGAAAGTTGGGAGATAAGCCAATGAATCTGGTACCGAGCTCTGGAACCTTGGAATGGTTGGTGTCTGCAGTCATCCAGCTTCACACACAGATTAAGCATTTCCAGGGTTCCTGGTCAGGAGCATAGAGTTTGCATATTCGTGTAAAACGTACGCCCAATCGCTGCGGTTGCGATGGGATGCTATTATCACCTGATATTACAAGAATATGGGGAAGGATAAGTGCGATGCGCTGCTGCCAGCAACTTAGATCGCAGGTAGTTTTTATAAGGCACAATCCTGGCAATAATTGAAGTAATGCTAATGTACGTAGGTACGTAAAGAAGCCAGTAGTAGGCGCCCGGTAATCCACACTCAGCCTGCGCCAGAAGTTCATCGCGATAGCTCATATGGTAAGCTTTCCGCAGGGTGACTGATTGATCTCAAACGATCGTGATCTAAAGACAGCCCTTGGTCACAGAGCGCTCCTATCAGAACCTTCCTGCAAGCCCGCATCGCCCTCAAAGCAGTGTCCAACCGCCGATTGCTCCGGACCGTATGGCAATACGTCCCCGAGCTCCATCTGCAGCTCATACAGCAGTCTCGAGAGTAGCACATTGCTTATGTCGCTGACCTGTGGTCCGTCGCTGAAGAGATCTCCATTCTTCAACCTCGCCTCACACAGAACAGTGCCTTTGCTATTCACAACGTCAATGGCGCCATTTTTGCCTGTCGTCGTGTGCGAAGGGGAGTAGCCGATGAGTAAAACGCGCTCGGAGTGACTCTCATGGCCTGATCTCATAAGGACTACGTCGTAGATTCTGTGCCGACCGAAGAAGAGGCGTGCATTCGACTGAATGAGGGGTAAGAGGTGAGAAGTTCCAACAGGGTAAGAGTAAATAGGGTTAGGCTGCTGATAGGCCATGTTGAGAAAGGTGGTATGGTATTGTGTTTAGACTCTGTAGCTATTAAGAGACGTCAAGTTTTCAGGCGGTAGGCGTTTGTTGGTAATTGTTGCAAGCAAACGTGCTATGCTTGCCACGACCGGTGTGTGGATGCGGTCAGTTCCAGAATAGTCTGGAGCGAATCGAAGGATTTGTCAGCCAACATAGAGACAATGGAGACCATTCGAGTTTTTGCTTTTAAGAAAGGATCGAGAGACCTCGCGTGACGATGAGAGCTGGCATCGTTGCGATTGATGCTGCTTTGAGTGACTTTGAGGTGAGACCAATGTCATTCATTTAGGGAAAAAAAGAACATGGGTCCTCGACCTGCGCTGGGGAGGATCTAGCACCATGTGTATCGAAGTCGGGGCCATATAAAGTTGCTGCCATCGCAAGTCTGGACCTGCACCGTGTAACAGCAAGAAATGTCTGGCCAAAATGAAAGTGCACCATGCACAAGCAGACACTACCCTTTTGGATCTCAAGATGACGCTGCAACCTGCGCAGTTTGAGCATCAGGGGATATAACTGAATATCAATGAGAAAAGAGAACAAGAACCAGCCATTGAAGCAATGCTGGTGTTTGCGACAGTTCGAAGCAAAGGCACTGCGGCGACTGAGCACTGAAGCATAGACAGCGTATCTCCTGACAGCAACATGAACGGTGGGCATCAGATCTTAAAGATGTGAGTACGTGGAGATGTATCTGAATACAGATAACGATGAAGTCGTCTTGTAATCCTTGAGCAATGACTATCTTCCTGCCATGCCTCGGACAGATGATGCACGTGAGTTGAAATAGGTTCCGGTTACCGAAACCGAAGGTACTCACCCATGCTCAACTGGATCAAGTCAACACAAGAAAGTCATTGAAGTTGTCGAAGGTGTCTGAGCCAGCCAAGTTATGTGATGCGTGCTTGACGTCGGACGATATGCGAGTGAGACCAGCTACTTCGGATGCTGTGTGAGAGGAGCTGGAGGAAATGCTTCCAAGGTTCTATGGGACTTCAATTGTAGAGCTGGCCGTCTGGAGCAATATAACAGTGCATATCTATGGTTGTTAACGTTGTTTCGATTTTATGCAAAATGTTATTGGAGACACCGCCTCGATGATGTGGCCTTCCTCATACGGTCCGCTGACCCCAATAATGTTACTCTGCGCAACGCGACCTCGCAAAATCATCAGACATTGTGATTGGCTTTTCTACTGTCCATTTGTTATCGACTGCACGAACACCTCCTGCATGAAGACCTCATGCACAATCGCACGGTTATTCGGCAGCCTTGCTCGATCGAAGTCTACTGTGCTAGGCAAGTACAGGATTGGATGCGGCACGCCGAAATAGGCCCTTTGATTCCCCGTGACCCACAAAACTCCTCATCAAGACGACGTACTGGCTTCGACCGCGTCAGCGCCTACTGTGGTACATGGCATAAGTAGTGTAGGTGGAGAACGGCGACAAGGGGTAAGGACTGAAGATGAGAGCAGGTTTACGGTGTGATCTGACCAATTAAACGGTGCTTTCCGCGATGACTCTTGCCATTTATCCAATAGAATGCTGTAAAGATTTCGCAGCGCATAGTAGTCTACTGTGATAGGGGGCATAAATATTGTAGGTGTGTCTTAGACAGGCTTGTGGACATTTTATCGTATTAAAACCTTTATAGCTTACACAGACGGCGTATAAGTCAGCTGTCTAAGCTAGTTTATTGGACAGAAGAATAAATAACAAGCTCTATATTTCGGCCCGCACCCCTAGAGGCAGTTCTCCACCCACAATATTTATGCCCTCTACCAAAGTAGAAACTCCGAGACCCACCTACACTACTTATGCCATATACTATAGTACACCTTCCACAACAAGATGCCAGACTGCGTTCAAAGTGTTACACATCTTGTTTGTCTTGATGTTTCCAGCCCAGGAAGTGTCGCATTCATCTGCCGAAATCGCTACTTCTACTGACGCCAAAAGTCGTTCCCGCATCGCCAAGCAAGAAGATCAAGCCCTGGGCCGCCACCCACGCTTCGCGACGAGTCAATCCATGCGAGCCAAGTAACTGCCCCGCAAAGTGCTCAGCCAAGCAGAACGCCGTTCCACGCTGGCGGCATCCGCTGCAGGTCTTGTATGGACTCGGTAAGCATCTGCATGGTGGAAGCCCCTGCTCAGACACAGTTCAATGCCGCGGAAGATGTGACTTTTGGAGCTAGTCGAAGGCCGAATTGATCCATTCTGCCTCAGAGCAACTGCCGAATCTTTCATCCAGTTTCTTTCGCCCGCAGTGATTGCGCTCAGCGTATCGTGAAGGCAGGCCGTAACGGATAGCGTTCTTATATGGACTGTGCTCTTCCCCAGATCATTTACCCCAGACAGACGGCTTGCAACACTGACTCACCACTGAACTGTGTGGGGCCGCAGCGACAGCGGAGAAGTTTTTAGAGATTTTGATCATCCGTTATCCATCTCAATCACCCAAAGACCTTCATCAAGATGGCGTCTTACGAAGAGAAGGGCCAGTCTGTCCTATGTACGTCCAACTTAACGACTGTTCTTGTATGACGCGCTAACATTGAAGCTCAAGACGAGGGCGGAGTCACCTCTCCCAGCGATCGTTCCACTGATGAGTTCACATGGACAGAAGAAGAGGAGACAGCAGTTCGACGCAAGCTTGACAGAGTCATCGTACCGCTGACAACCTTCCTCTACCTGCTATGCTTCCTCGATCGTACCAACGTTGGCAATGCGCGTATTCAAGGGATGGCCAAAGACCTGAAACTTGTCGGCTACCGCTTCAATTGGGTCACCTCCATCTTCTACATTATCTACATGTTTGTCGAGGTACCCAGCAACATTCTGTTGAAGAAGATCGGCCCAAAATACTACCTTCCGCTTCTCGTCGTTGGTTTCGGCTTTGTCTCGCTCTGCACAGCTTTCGTCCACAGCTTTGAGGGCCTCCTGGCTGCGCGCGCTATACTGGGTGCTTTCGAGGGTGGCGTCATGCCCGGTCTCGCGTTTTTCATCACTTGTTTCTATAAGCGCAACGAACTCCTGTTCCGTATTGGTATCTATGTCTCGGCTGCCAGCATGGCTGGCGCTTTCGGTGGTCTGTTGGCTACAGGGTAAGTCATAATTGTCCGATCTATTGAAACACTCTAACAGCCGCTTGTAGATTGGCCCGCATTCCTGAATGGGGTGTTTCTTCCATGAGGATTCATGAGTGGCGCAATATCTTCTTCTTTGAAGGTCTTTTCACCATGATCGTCGGTCTGGCCGCGCCCTTCCTGATGCCAACAAGCCCAAGGGATTGCTACTTCTTGAACGAACGCGAGAGGAGGATTGCGTATGAGCGTCTGATCTCGAAGACTGGCGCTGGTGAGCACCAGAAGATTCGATCCCGCCACATTAAGCGCGCAGTGTTCAATATCACCAACTACATCTGCGCCCTTGGATTCTTCTGTATCAACATCACCGTTCAGGGTATCTCTGTGTTCATGGTCAGTTCTCGCCGAGATATGCCGCCGCCATTACTAACTGTCTGCTAGCCAACTATCCTCAATGATCTTGGCTGGACTGCCACCAAAGCTCAACTCTACTCCGTCCCTCCGTACGTTTGCGCTTGTGCCGTTGCTGTTGCTATCGCCTTCATCAGCGACAAGACCAACCGACGCGGTATCTACCTCGCCATCTTCGCCCTCCCTGCGATTGCAGGGTTCTCCATCTTGCGATGGGTCTCTGATCCCAATGCCCGTTATGGCGGTATTTTCCTGATCACGATCGGCGCGTTTCCCGGAGGTCCTGGATTCCTCACGTGGGCGACCAACAATGCTGGCAACCCATCGATACGAGCTATCTCCACGGCATACGTTGTCACGCTCGGTACAGCTGGTGGTGTTCTCTCAACATGGACATATACTGCGAATGATGCGCCGAAATACCACACCGGTCACACAATCAATATGGTGGGCCAGATCTGTGTCTTGCTCTTGTCCGTCACTGGCATTGTCTACTCGAAGTGGGAGAACAAGCAGCGCGATATGGGAAAGCGCGACCACAGGCTCAACGGCTTGAACGAGGAAGAGATTCGAGATCTCGGCTACCGTCACCCGGAGTTCCGCTACATTCACTAGGCGATGCTATTGTATCGCAGGAAAGTATGGTTCTGAAATGGCCACTTTAAATTTTCAACAGCGTTTCCATTCACTCAACTCATGGACCGAATCAAATACATTCGACTCAAACTTGAAGATGCGTCGTGATGTGTGCTCGCCCAATGACGTGATGTGGAGCCCGGATGACACGCGAAGGCTTTAGCAGCAGAATGTCGTCAAATTGCTTATTGCAACCTCATTCTACCACTAAGCATCCTTAAAGGTCTCCGCTGGCTGAGATTCCGTCGTTTGTAAGCTCATCCGGAGCCCTCTTGGAGCTGGAATAGCGTAGTGTTTCCACCGGCCCCGCATTTCTTTGCTCCACTTTCCTATAACACGCGCCCTACATGTTGAGCTCCTCGACTCCTCGACTATAAAAGCGGCATACATCCACATAGAATACATTGCTACTGAAACTATCTCTCTAATCATCATGAGTTCTGAACCTTCGAAGAAAGTACTGATCTTTGGCGCAACTGGTGTGATCGGCAAATACCTCATCCAAGAGGTAGTTAATGCAAAGTCGTCATTCGACAAGATCGGTCTCTTCACCTCGCCCGACACTGTAAAGAACAAGGCAGACGAGATTAAGAGCTTGGAAGAAAAGGGCGTCAACATCCATGTCGGTGAAGTGAACTCCGAGGAGGACGTGAACAAGGCCTACGCAGGTACACCGGCCACCTCTCCAGGGCTCCCCTTCGCACTAACCTCCCTCCAGGCTACGACACCGTCATCTCAGCACTCGGCCGCAACGCAATCCTAACCCAAATCCCCCTGCTCAAACTCGCAGATGCATCGCCCTCTATCACATCCTTCTACCCCTCTGAATTCGGCACAGACATCGAATACGGCCCCTCTTCTCCCACCGAGAAACCGCACCAGCTCAAACTCCAGGTCCGCAAATTCATCCGCGAGAACGTGACGAAGCTCAACATCACCTACCTCGTCACGGGACCGTACTCAGACCTGTACCTCGCGCCAAACAAGGATCCGCGGATCGGCTCTTTCGACCCGCAGCGCAGAGCCGCGACGTTGCTCGGCACCGGGACGGAGCGCGTGAGTTTCACGGCGATGCGGGACGTGGGGCGGCTGCTCGTTGGCGCGCTGACGACGCCCACCGCGTCAGCGGAGCGCGTTTTGAGAGTCAATTCCTTTACGACCACAGGCAAAGACGCGGTTGCTGAGTTCGAGAGACAGACGGGCGCGACGTGGGATGTCTCGTACACCTCGCTGGATCGGCTGCGGGAGCTGGAGAAGCAGGCTTGGGAGGAGGACTGGCCGAGTAAGACGTCGTTTACGCTGCGCCGCATCTGGACTGAGGGCGGGACGTTGTATTTGAAGAGGGATAATGGGGTGATTGGGCTTGAGGAAGGGGTGGAGACACTGGCGGACCAGGTGCGGCATACGATTGCGAAGTACAAGTAGATATAGTAGGAGCACATGCATTAGGTTCAGTGATTGGAATGAATGCAAAGATTCGCCTATGTCTGGATTTTGGGAGGGTAGAGTTTCGCAGAACAGCTCGTGGCCGTGCGATACGGAGATTCTCTGTTCTCATTGTGCGGAGTGATCCGGCGTGATACGACCGGCTGTGTGTACATACGGTAGAGTTGGCGCCGCCCATATGATATGTTATATCACAACTCCTATTTCACCCCAGCATGTCATGGATTCAGGGATACTGGGGTCCGAGGAAGCGTTGGAGTAGCCCACCTCGCATGTTGACCTTTGCGAACGACATTATCAGGAAATTCTGTTTCTGAGACGCAACTACGGAGTATAGACGTTGCCGTGTTCGCGAAGATTACACAATGTCCTCTCTTCGTCTTGCGCTGCGTCACCCGTCTCACTCATCCAAGCCCCATCCCTCCCTAAGATCCGCAAGCCCATCCTTACTCTCCGTCCCGTCCTCAACCATTCCCCACATCATCTTCGCAATCTTCTCCCGTCGCTTCTCAACCCCCAACGCGAGCTTCCACTCCCGTTCCACCCCCATTCTCTCCTCAACAGTGACCTTCTGCGCACTCCCCTTCCTCAGACCCTCCAACCGGGCCGCAATCTCGGCTTTCTCATGCTCAAGCGAGGAGATTGAGGATAGAATGTCTGCGGTACTGAGCGAAGTGGACAGTGATTTGAGAGTGCTTTGGAGCGTTTTGGCGAGTGTGTTCAGCTCAGTGACTTGTGCGGTGAGAGAAGCAGTGCGGGAGTCGAGGTCAGTCAGCTGGTCGGGGGAGATGGCGTCGTCGGGGCTCTGGTCATGATCAGTATGAAGAACTATTGGCACTCGTACTGTGGATGGGTAGTTATGGGTGCCAGCGGTATGGTGTAGGGATGGAGCCTACCTGCAATGCATGATAGACGATCTGCTTGCCTGCATTGCGTTAATGACTGGCGGTGTGTGGACGGAACGTACGAACCTGAAGGACGACCTTCGATTAGTTTCTGCTCGTGCAAATCTTTGAGAAGTTTTGCTGCGGCGGCTGCATGGTGTCAGTCGCTCCTTCCACTGAGCAAAGCGAGGCGATTCACTGAGCAAAGCAAGGTGGTGAACTGAGCAAAGCAAGGTGGTGAACTGAGCAAAGCAAGGTGGTGAACTGAGCAAAGCAAGGTGGTGAACTGAGCAAAGCAAGGTGGTGAACTGAACAGTTGAGTCAATCAGAGCATCTTCGGCGGACTGACCTTTCGTAACCCTATTCCTCAAATTGGCCGAGACATCAATGGCAGAATACGGTCTGTTCTCCCGACCTTCGACGCGTCAGCTGGCCCACGTCTAGCAGTTTGAGGTCAGTGAGGCGAGACGACGCACGTAAATACTGCAGTATCATATCCGAGCCCTCAGCGCCCGTAGCCTTCTCCACCTTCTCCACCTTCTCTACCCTTTCCTCCTTTTCCGGTTTCTTGCGGGGTGCCATGGTGATGCTTTCGAGTGTCGAGGATTGCGAAGCGAGTCTTGAGGGTCAATATTGCGTTGAGACGCTAAGCACGGATCTGATGGTGAGTATTGGGGAAGGAGGAAGGAGCGCCCGTCACCACGGCAGGTGGGTTCAACCTCATGCTCGAGCAAAGCGATGCATTAGATCGGCGCACTGGTCTTGCTTCAGGGAAGAGCTGGTCTGAGTGACTACCTACCCACCGCGCTCTCCAAACTCCCTTGCCCAGTCCTCAAACTCCTGCAAGCCCTGTTTGCTGACCGAGGGCCTGATGGTGCGTAAACTGGCCTGGAAGTCTTTGAACTGTATTGGGCGAATTTCGTCCATGGTCATGGTGAGGAGGCTCTCGCCTAGGGAGCGTAAGGGTCCCATCGCGGCGTCTTTGGCAAGTGCAGTGATGTCGGAGCCAGAGAAACCTGTGTTCGTGTAAGTCAAATGGTCGCGTGACTCGTTTCACCGCATGACAAACTTACTGTCTGTGAGCGCGACCAAACGATCCAGGTCCCTCTCGCTCAAATCATGTTTCTGGTGGCTCAGCAGCGTCTTCACCTGCTGCTTCCTAACAAAGTCCTCGGGCAGCGGGATGTATTGTCTCCTGACGAAACGACGTCTTGCCGCTTCGTCAATAGCCCAAGGCAGATTCGTTGCCGCAAGAACGAGCACGCGAGTAGCATCCCCCGTTTCCTTCTCCTTCTCGCTCGTTTCTCTCCCAGCAGCAGCTTTCTGCAGATCTGACCACTGGATCAGGAATTCAGTCTTGATACGGCGAGTAGCCTCGTGTTCAGACGATCCTCCTCTTGAGGATAACAGCGAGTCGATTTCGTCGACAAAGATAATCGATGGCGCAAGTATTTTCGCCAGTGAGAACAAGGCGCGGACAAGCTTCTCTGATTCTCCGAGGAATTTGGACGTCAAGCTGCTTGCAGAGATGGCGAAGAAGGTCGACTTGGACTCGGTAGCCACAGCTCTCGCCAACATCGTCTTACCGGTTCCGGGTGGGCCAAAAAGCAGCATGCCTCGAGCAGGCTCTCGGAGTCCCATGAATAAATCCGGCCTGAGGAAAGGGTACACGACCGTTTCTTTTAGTGCAGATTTGGCGATTTCCAAGCCTGCCACGTCGTCCCAATGCACCTCATCGCCTTGTATGACGATCTCGTTGAGGATGTTCTGCGCTGATGCCTTGTCCACGCCTCGAGGAAGGTTCTTAAGTATTTCCTCTGTCTTCCGCCTCCACTCATCAGGTTCCTCGTGTGTCTCACCGCCTTCGCCAAATTCCGCCGTGGGGTTCGGAGGTAAGTCTGCTCGCATCGAATCCCCTCGTTTCCTCGTCTTCCGGTGCGGCGGTCGTTGAGGTTCGTCATCAAACCCATCCTCGGCCAGTGGAATAGACTCCGGAGACGGTTCTCTTTGTAGGTTTCGCGTCCGACTGGTATTGCTCGGCGTGGCGGGCGTAGCTGACGGTCTGCGCAACGCATCAACATCCTTATTGCTGTACTTCGTAGACCCGAGGTCACTGTATGATCGCGCCGCCGCCGACGCTGCGAGCAACCGAGGGTCCAGCTGCGCTGGTGGGTACTCCTTCCGGTACGATGGGAATGCAGGCAGTGGGGGTAGAGCTGTATTGGCTTGCGAGGATTGATTTCTAACCAGCTCGGCTGGCTTTGAAGGTACGGGAGGCGGGGCAGGCGCGGCCTTTCGAGGGATGCGGGCAGGTTTCGGTTTCTCTGTATCGCTGTTGTTCCTGGGTGCCGGCACAGCATAGTTACTTGACCCTGACCCTTCTCGTGTCTGGAAATAAAATGGTGCTGGTCTCAGCGAATTTTGTGACGAGGGCTGTACGAGGGGCGCCTCCTGCTGCGGTGTGGCGGCAGGCATCTCCATTGACGTGCGGGGAGAAACATTGACTGGAGGCGTGGCCACTTTCGGTACATTCAGAGCGGCTTTGCCTGAGCTCGACGCGGCGGCCCTCGAACCAAACGCCAGAGTTGCAGCTTTGGACGCATCAGGTCGTGATCTCATAGACATGGGCATCTTGCTTGCAGGCTTGCCATCCTTGTTTGGCCGAAGGGTCCTGAGCATCCTGCTGCCCTTCTTGTCTGGCGATGGCGTCCGCGACTTCTTATCTTCTGACAGTCCAGGAGTGAGTGAGGCATTGCTCATGGTCTGCGTCAGGCTGTTGAGACGGTGCTTGGACATGTTGCCAGAGCTCTTGCGTGGTGCCATCGGCGGCCGACTGGGCAGCGGCGGCGGTCTTGCCAGGTCGCTCTGGACGACAGGCGGTATCGAACCTCCCCCAAGCCAGTCTGACGAGCCAGACGTGCCACACGACTCCACGGGCTCACCATGCGGAGGCGGGGTTGGGGCTTGGGCATCGGTGCTCGAGAGACTCTCCTTCGATTCTTCCCTACTCTTCTTCAGTGCCTCCAGCAGGTCGACACGTTCCTTGCACTGTAGTTCCAGCTGCCGTAAGGACTCGACTAAGGCTCGCTCCGTCTCTGACGATGGGCGGTAGGTGCTGGGATTGCGACGGGCGTTGTGGGAGTAGATTTGATCGAGCGCAGTCTTCCATGAGCGCAGGGCTTCCTTCTCGTTGTGCTGATGTATCTTGTCAGCGTCCAGTCCTCCTGGTCTATTCATATACATAGAACACCCACCTGGCTCTCGAAGTACACCGCAGTGGAGCAGGATAGGAAAGCCTCATCGTAGGCCTTTTGGGCTGTGTTTGCGCGCATTGTGTTGGGCACGATCGGCGGGTGGTTCGTAGTCTATGGCATGTGGAAGGGGTATCGAAGGGGTATCACAGCGCAGTACCAAAATGTAGTGGTTTGAGGCTTGCGATGTTGCGCCCCGGCGCCAGAGGTCAAGCGCGGCCAGAGTGACGTAGCGTAGGGCTTTGGGCTGCGGGCATCGCACGGCGAACGGCTGCGGCGCACGCGACGCGTGTCTGCTTTAGGCTCTACTTTCGTCATCCGAGGTAGGCACCAAGTGCAAGCCACATGCCCCAGACACCAGATCTAGCTGACCGCAAATGTTTCAGGCCCATGTCACAGGCACAAAACGCAACGAGGATGGCAGGACAGGGCAAGTGCGGGTCGAGTTCAGATCTACACTAGGGCCACTTTCCCTATCGATTGCGATTGACGAACGACGCCGATGCTACATTTCCCATATGGTACAAACATGTCTGCGCTGACTGCATAACGCTCAAGAGAAAAAGCGTCAAAAATACTGTACGCCGCCATATGATCCTTCCAGATACCAAAGCCAGGAAAGCTTCTATGACTATACAACGAGATGCGGAGGCCTTCGCGTGTGCCTACGCAGCTCACACGGTGCGGCTGGGAAGCCAGCTCTATGCCGGAATTATCGAAATCCCTTCTGCTGCTGGGTCTATGTCGCATTATAGGATGCGCTGCACAGAAGGCATGGATTCGTAGTTTGTGGTCGTTATAAGACGGTCTTGGGGTTGGTGCTGCGGGCGATGAAGAAGGCTTTGGCCATCTCGTATGCGGACCTGTGTGCTGATCAGTCCTGTCTTGCGATTAGAAGTTTGACGTGCGCTTACCAGCAGATGGCGGTACTGGGCATTGTAGTGATGATCCTGGGCTTCAGCCCACGGAAGTAGCCCTTCCAGCCTTCCCTCTGGTGAATGATCCTGGCCGCCTGGAACAAGCCAGAGACGGTCCTCAGCTCAGCGTCGTGCGCGCTGCCTCGTGTTTGCAGTAGTGTTTTGATGACGTCCAAGGGCGTGGTAAGCGCCGCAGCAAAACCACCAGCCAGACCACCGGCAAAGCAGTGCGTGTACGGGTCGTAGCGGCCGGTGGGGTTCATGACCTTGGATATCGATTCGTACGACATGAACTGTAGAGCGGTGAAGGGCACAGTCATGCAAAGTGTGGTGGGGTACGAGACGTAGAACGCGCCAACGCCTTCTTTGCGGAAGACATCCCGGGCGCAGTGCCCGACCGACGTGTAGATGGAACCGTGCAATTGCATGCGCTGCTTGATAACTGCGACAATCTCAGCGTGCGTCGCCGTGACGAAAGTGGTACTACAAACCATCGAATGGATTCATCAGCGCATCGCTGGTGATGGTGGCTGCGGCTCCACTGGCAGCTGGGGCGGGTTAGCGATCGAATTGAACCACAACTTTCAGAGCATTGCGCACCTGCAGCAAGAGGATGGTGCTCATGATTCTCTCCCTCATTTCCGCCGAGCGCGTGTTTTGTGGCTTCGTACGAGGCAAAGTATACTGCGTGCGCCGGTCCTGCGTCACCATTAGTCTCGCGCGCCGTGAACCATATCAATGCCGGGAGCTTGTACCAGCGCCTAGCACGACACTTGGAAGTCCCCTCCATAGCGACCTGAAGCCCTCGACCCTCGATACTGTGACCAGGGCATTGGCGATGGAGTTCGTGTATGTCGCGGCGGGCCCAGGGTTGATGACCTGCATCCTGGTCTACCGATCGTCAGTTAGATGTTCCGCATTGCCATCAGTCCGAGTCGAGTCGCGTACCTTGAGCATGTCGACTGGGTACATCACCGAGTGTTCCTAATGAGGTTTTAGCTAATGTGGATCTGCCGCAGCGACTTCGGATGCGTACAGCGATACCTGCGAACGCGCCCGCGAGCATGTTCGCGCCGAGCGAAAAGTTTGGTGGGAGAGCCTCATAACTGAGAGAACTGGTCAGTGATGCAGGTCTCGAGGCCGCAGGCTCAATGGGAGCTGTACTCGTGCTCTGCTTCTTCAACGGGCACTGCTGGCCGGTCATGGCCACCCATGATCTGCCCAGGCGTAACGACGGTGGATGCCAGGTTTGCGATCGAAGCGTGGAGACGAGGATGACGAAATGCAGCTGGATTGATCGCACGGGATCAGGATTACTGGGGCGTGGTGGTGAGAGTGACCGCGTCGAGGGTTGATACTTTTGAGAGGCCGAGACGCAGAATGCTTAGACAGATTATTGGGAGGGCCGTGTTAGCGCCATCATCACTGAACTGTCAGGTAAACGACCTCGGCGCAGAACGAACACCGTCATCTCGATTGCCATATCACGACAATGTAAAATAAGGTGGATTTGTACGGAGTGAGATTAATGAGTGCCTTTCCCTACTTCATGCTCTGTGTATATATCCATTGCTTCGTGGGCGGGGAGGTGCGCGCACTGCGATGACAGCGACTAATTGGAATGTCGCCGCGGACATGCATCATACATCGCCAGCGTGTGCTTTCGGAGGAGCGACCGTCCGTGAGGGGAAGAATTCCTTCGATTGGACAAAGGGATCTGATAACTGGCTTATCAGATGCTTCTGCAACATCACCGCTTGTTGCGCACATCTCTGCGCAGAACGGTCTTGGATACATCCACATTCAGACTCGGCGATTTGGAGACCAGAGATGGCGGTCTTCTTTGTTTGCAGACTGCTCGCGCCTTCTACAGAGCAATCTTGCTGTCTGCCGGAATTTGGCGACGATCTGATAAAATTTGATATAAATCTGATTATTTGCCATAGACCCACAAATGGAATGCACAAGCGGACTTGGCCGCCGCTCTCCGAGCTAGCACAAGAGCCACTTTGCAATCTGCTTCGTACTGAGTACGGCAAGATGCTTCACGGTTGGTCAACAATGAATGCATGCTGAAATGCATAAATCTGCTATAGAACAGCTCGAGTAGTAAAATGCATGACCAGACCTCGATGGCAGTAACTGAAGCCGGTTGGATGCAGCCATTGATCTCGAAAGATGCGGCGGTCACAACAATTTTACAATGCTATGATCAAGGAGGCACTCATGTTGGTAGATTACTCGACTGGTGAAGGGACAGGTACACGAACTTCGTACTTACTGCAGCAAGCAAATTGCGGTGGCGCCACGAGCAGAGACGACGGGATCACATTCAGGCGATGCAAAGCTGCTAATGATTCCTGGTCTACTGTTGCGCATCACAGTCTCAATCAAGTTCAGTCGAATTTGGTCACTTAGCATGCGGCCAAGCGGCTCGTTAAAGCTTTCACCGCCTATCGTACACTATGTTACACGGAACAAACAACCTCATGCACACCAAGAAGCGCCTAGATCTAGAACATCATGCGTATCGTTCCAGGGTAGCGCAAGACGGGCCCTTGCAGCTCGCACGCAGGTACGCGATCAACAGTCGCACTTCTTGTAGTATCTCGGGAACGCGACCACATCCCTGATGTTCTGCACTCCAGAGAGGTAACAGATGAGGCGATCGAAGCCCAGACCGAATCCACCATGCGGTACACTGCCGTAACGTCTCAGATCCAGATACCACTGCAAGGAGCCGTCTGACGCTTCGGTACTGCTGTCAGCTGCTGTGCGGAGGCCGTGGTCCACCATTGACTGCTGGAGCTCAGGCAGCCTGTGTTCACGCATCGAGCCGCCTACCAATTCACAGATATCGGGCACGAGGAGGTCGAAACATGCGACTGTGTCAGAGCCGGATGGATCGGATGGGAGCATGTAGAACGGCTTCATCGAACGAGGGTAGTCGGTGACGAAGACCGGACCGCCCTTGCCAAAGTGGTCCGCCAGATAGCGCTCATGCTCAGTCTGCAGGCCATCTTTGTGTTCAGGTAAGAACTCGAATTTGGCCCTGCCTTGTGCAGTCGCGTCTTTCAGGTGTTGTATCGCCTCAACATACTTGATCCGCGGCCACGGCCCGTTGACAAGACCTTGCCATCGTCGTGCGAGTGTGTCGTGGGACACGGATGTGCCCTCTTCGCCGTGGTCGCGTGCTCGAGCGTCGAGTAGCTCTTGGCCTACACGTGAAGCCTGGAGTTCGGTTGCAACAGAGCGCAACATATTCTCGACCACGTCCATGACGTCCTTCAGGTCGTCGACAAAAGCTACCTCAGCCTCCAACATGTAAAATTCACTAAGGTGACGGGATGTGTCGCTCTTCTCGGCGCGGAATGTCGGTGACAAGGTCCACACTTTGTCAACAGATTGTGCCAACGCTTCTAGATGGAGCTGACTGGAAACTGTCAGGTACTTCGGGGAGCCGAAGAAAGGTTCAAACAGCTTCTTGGATTGCCCGGACTGACCGGGCACAGACGCTGGTGCTGTGTCAGACGCGGCAGGCTCGATGGTGAAAACTTCTCCAGCCCCCTCACAGTCAGAGGAGGTGATGATAGGCGGATGACATTGAACGAAGTCATTCTTAGCAAAGTAGCTTGTCACTTGCGCAGTGACGAGGGACCTCAGTCGCAGGAGCAGAGCATTCAGAGGTAGACGAGGCCGCAGGTGAGGAACAGTACGTAGGTATTCTGTTGATTGGTACTTTTTCTGGATGGGCGAGGTGGTGGCATCATTAGCTCCCAGCAAACGGATTTCCTCGACTTGAAGTTCGTGAGACTGCTTCCCACCGGGCGATGGTGTCCATTTCCCTGTCACGGTTACAGCAGCTCCGGTCGATAGGCTGGCAACCGCGCAGTCAGCACTCAATACTTGATGATGCGTTCATTGGACTAACTCTTCTGCTAGTTGAGGCGACAGCACAGCCTGTACAGTCGATAAAGTGGAGCCATCACCGATGACAGCAAAGGCAACGCGCTTCTGTTTCCTTACAGACCGGACATAACCATGGACCGTAAGTGTCTCACTCTCTGACGGGCGTGAAGGTGGAGTAGACGAAAGCGGGGAAGCTGGCCCTAGCAGCTCTGCTATATTAGTCGGACAAAAGGTTGACTTCTGCCGTGAACGCTGGAAGCACAAGGCATGTGCGTGGGCAATGAACGCGCGCCGAGGTGCAAGTTGCTGTGAACGGAGAGCACTCCTTCGAACCGGCGACAGCAGTCTCATTTACGCGTCGGCAGAAACAAGTCGACTAGTGAGCAGCGTTACCGTTGAGCGTGAAGGCGCAACACCCTCAGAGGTTGTCGGCGAGACTTCGAAAAGGGAAACGGCGCTTGTTTTCGGTAAGGCGGCATTGTGCGGCAGTACTTGTCGCGCGACCTTGGAACACAATCTGTGGGTTTCATTCTCCATTCCCTCTTAAGGATTAAGAGTCAAGACTTAGTGCGGCGACGTTAGACACGCTGTCATTCTTAACACCCAGGTTCTCATCTTTTTGAAACGTGCCATCCCGTTCCATTCCACGGGCCGCTTCATCTTCACCAACTTCGCCGTTGTTGCACTCTCAAGCACTCCCCAGCTGTGTGACCCAAGCCTCTCTGAAACACTCCCTAATCTCCACGGCCCTACTCGCGTTGCACAAGATCTCATGCCCTAGCACAACAGCCGATGGATTCAAGGGCGTCCGTCTTGGACAACCTTTGCGCTTTCATTGGCTACGGTAGCTACTAGCTACCCCATGCCCCACCAAAAAGCACCTCACAGAACGGGCGCCACAAG
Source organism: Didymella arachidicola (assembly GCA_016630955.3). Lineage (NCBI taxonomy): Eukaryota > Fungi > Ascomycota > Dothideomycetes > Pleosporales > Didymellaceae > Didymella > Didymella arachidicola. Next base: position 1,481,950 of record CM049986.1, read on the forward strand.
ATCTCGACCGCCGTTGTTGCAGATCGCCTCTATCTTGCACAAAAACGCCTGTCACAGCATGAGCCCTCTGTGATGGCGGCTTCGGTCAACATGCTCGCAGCCTAAAGTTGCTGTATCCGTGGGCTGGCGGTGAAGATGCCACACCAACGATACCCATCCGATCCTGCGTGCTAACGACAAGTGCATTTCTTGCTATGCCGTCGGAGTGCCGACGCTACTTCTGCGACGCTATCTCGTGCAGGATCTCTTTTGCAGCATCTGGGTCAGCACCTGTCATCGTCGGACAGCCGGACGCCGCCAGATCTCGTCTAAGCTCCACGCACCGATACGCAGATCTCGTCAAGGTCTGGCCGATCGATCCTGCTTGCATCCCTGCTCCAAAAATGTCTGTACGCCGACACGAGCGCCTTCAAGTTCCTGGCGGCGGAGCTGATTTGACAATCGTCTCCAAGGATCAGGAAACGAGTCACGTATTACAAGATGCGGTTGCTTCCGGATTGTAAGGTCTCAACGCCCCGCGCGGGCTGTGACTTCCCTAAATTGCTGATGGACACGACTCAAGCCTCTGCATGTACTTCCTCACCGGCGTGCAAACTACCGCCGCCAGATCTGACACCCCAGCTCGCACTAAGAGGGCAAAGCTTGATCCACGCAGAAGATTGCCTGATCCATCGTAGATGCGCTTGAACAGATCTAACAGACCCCTGCAAAATCGCGGCTCGATCTCAAGCTAATATTCAGTTGATCTCAATCACACGCCCTTGGGACAGGTGATATACTGCGCTTGTCCCCAGCTGGAGAGAGGCCCATTCTGCCTGTCTGCTTGCTCTCTCTGTATCCATCTTCTCAATCTCTCTGCCCCAACAGCCCATCGCTCCATGTATTGAGATTTCTGTAACCACATCATATAGCGACATACGTATGCAAGCTTATCCATACATTCGCTACGACTATTCCCCTGCCCAATATGTCACCATCAAAACCGAAGCCCTCGGAGATTGCTGCAGAAGCTAAACGAGTATGGATGCCGTACATCTGGAAGAACTACATCAAAGACTCGAAAACATCATACCTGTATCCCGACGCCTCACAAATAAGAGCCAGCTCAGAAGGCCGATCGACACAACGCACACGGGTGGCAGTCATGGAAGGCGACCCAGTAAACTACGCGTTGGGCTGGTACCAGAGCGCCGCGAACCCGAATTGCAAGAAAATCCCTGTTGTCAATGTTGCGAACGAGAAGCGCGCAGGCGGAGACTGGGAATCTGGGCTCATTGCGCCCGAGGAGTGCTTCGCACGGAGAAGTAACCTCGTACACGCACTCACCATGCCGTGGAATGCGCAATTAGGTCGCGAGGAGAATTTCTATCCCATTCCGCAGCGTGGTGGAATATACTCGCCTGAAGTTTGTACGTTGCGAAAGCGCTTGGAATTTCGAGTACTAACGATGACTTGTAGTTGTCTTCAGAGGTGGCTCCGACCAAGACTACGCCCCCTTCTCCGAAATCCAGTCCCTCCCCGTAATAACTGTCGCACCTGTGCGGCGCCCCAAGCTCGACGAGTCGGGCACAAAGTACTCATTCGCGGCGGAAAAGGAGCTCATGCGCGAGAAAATGCGCGCCGTGCTGCGCATCGCGAGCTACTGCGGGCACCGCAACCTGGTGCTCGGGGCGTTCGGGCTGGGCCCAATATTCAAGAATCCGGCGGCAGAGGTCGCGCGCATGTGGCGGAAGCTTCTGTTCGAGGATGAGGAGTTTTACGGCGTCTTCCAGGACGTGGTGTTTGCGATTGACGGCACAATGGTGGGGCCGCCAGCGAGAGGGCACATGAGCGACCTTGAGGTGTTCAGGAGGGAGTTCGACCCGAGCAGTATCTTCCCAGTGAAGTATCAGGCGCGAGTGTAGCGCGATAAGCCCTTGCAGTTGAGGCGAGGAAGGCGCGGATGGGTTTCACTTCGATCGCAGGCATTATGAGATGCGGTGCTGGCCACCGCCATTGTCACGAAGTCATGATAAAATATCGGTATGTAAGCAGTCACGAAGCACAATACACAGCTCCCAGTAGAGCGCAGCACATTGCGCAAGCAGCTCTTCGAGTCGCAATAATCGAGTAAACAAACACCACACGCGCGAATTAGTCCGCGGACCCCTCCCATTCGACAACAAAGTGATGATGTCATCCTACACTAGCGCCAGATCTCGGCTCCTGCACGGACTATGCCAGATAACCGAGACGAAACCTAATCTGCCGGCGGTCCTGCCGACCGATTCAACGCCTGTGAACGCCTGTGAACGCCGAACTTCCGCACCGCCTTGCATACTACTACTATCCTAGACACTGCTATCCCAGGCATCCGGAGCGAACGACAACTGACATGAAGCATGGACCGTCCGCATCCGCACCCCTGCAATACACATGAATAGCAGACAAGACAAGTGTAATCACGCTCCATTGCGGCAACGTTGCACCGTCGAAACCCACAGCGCCCGCCCGGTTTTTGCTTTTGAGCAAAAACGTCTTTCCTTTTTTTCGCTCTTATCCACTCGTTCCACGGAAACCCGTTTGAGCTAACGTCGAACGATTTATTTCTTTTTTTTCGGCGGGAGACAGGCAGGTGTGCATGGGTCGATGGGTAGGTCGTGGATACGAATATGGATATGGATGGAGGGATTGGGGGACGAGATGAGTGCTTACTTTTGATTTGTGTAAGGGGTTGGTGAGCATAATGCAGTCGCTGCCCGGGCGAGATCTGGGATTTATGTGCGAGGCATGTTGTACGAAGAATCCCGTTTCTTTTGAGGAATCATGTTCGGCGCCCGTGTACGCGGAGGTGATTCTTTAGAAAAAAACGGGATTCTTCGTATCTATGTAGATAGACGCAGCGAGATCTGGCTGGTGAGTAGATGAGGCCTGGAGCCGTGGACCGGGGATGTGAGAGACCTTGAGTACATGGTCAAGCTGATAATCTCAAGGTTCTACTCCTGGGCAGGGCATCTTTTAAACGTCGATGGATAAGCTGGCTGTGCAGGTCATGCTGCAGGACAGACAGCCTTGACAAGGCCTGACTAGAGAAGTGGTCATGTGACACATGTCTGCTTTCTGTGCAAGTGCTGTGAGTATGCGCAATGTGACGGAGCTATGGACACTGGAAACACTAGCGTGATGAGGTAGGTTCCCGCACGCCCGACTAGACTCGCTGCGACTCGTTGTCTACTTACAAGACTAGAATGAAGTCTTTCCTGCAGTCTTCTACGCTCGATGGGGCGACGTTGATTGGCTGCTCGCCGCAGACTCGAGGCTAAGTGACCTTGTGCACAGAATCCGGCATTGGATGTGCCTCGTGTGTATTCTACATATGGTACATATCATACAATCGTATCGCCGTTTCGTTCTCCCTACTTCCCCCCCGGAAGCGGCAGCTGCGGCGCCGTGATCTCGCCACCCTGCTGCTCCAGTCTCTTGATCGTCTGCTCCTTCTGGTAGTTGACGACGCGCTGTTTCTTGAAGTACTCGACCTGCCTCCATTAGCCCTCTCTCGTTATTACAAGAAACGCCACGCACCCAACTATGCGCGCAATTCGCTTCAAACTCGCGGTCGAACTGCGCACAGAATGTCTCTGCCTTTTCGCGGCCGGACTTTGTGTTGATGCTGTCGAGGATGTTGTTCTTGTCGAGGCACTCGAAGAAGGAGTCGCGGGCTTGGTAGCACTTTTTGCGGTTTGTGCGCGAGGGCGATTCGAAGGCACCGCCGGATGTTTTCTTGACGCCTGAGGAGGCGTCCGCGCTGGACGTGGACCAGGGGAGCCAGACCATGGCTGTGAGAGGCGAGGAAAGTGGTGCTGGGCGGGTCCTCCGGCGGGCGCGAGGCGGTGGTGGAGGCGGTGGTGAGGGCGGAGGTGCGTACTGCGGTGATGCACACTGGAGTGAGTATATGCGTGAGCAGCAGCTTTGTTCCAGGGCGCTGTGAGTATCGGTGTGGTGCGGTGCGCAGCATGCGCTGAAATCATCAAATCCCGAAGCTACCCCAGCATGACGCAGCGCACGGCCAGTGACAACCAGCAGCAACATCATCAGGCAACATCTCCCTGCTCCCTACTCACACGACTCATCACCCGGTACGACACACCACCCCGGGACCCCGACGCATGCCATAACCTCCGCTGCGCTTCGCGCACACACTTCATCATGGTCCGCCGCCGCCGTCCACCACGCCCCGGCGCCCTTGCCGACCTGTCGCCCACGCGCATCGCGACGCAGATTGTGCTGCTGCAGCTGGCCTACTATGCCTGCGCGGCCGTGCTGATCGTCTTCACTGCGCTGGTAGCGGGGAAGGAAATCAGCCTGGATCTGTTGCTAGATTGGCAAACGCTGAGGGGGGATACGACGGTAGGGTGGACGCTGGGGCTGGTTTGGATTCTGTGCGGCATGACAAGGTGAGTCTCCATCACTGTCTTGGGAATCATACTTCGTCCCGTGCCACATAGTTGTTTGGTGAAGATATGATGCTAACAACAACAGCGCCATCTTCATCCTCCTCCTCGTCGCCCGCAGCAAACTCGTCCTCGACTTCGCCCTCACCCTCCACGCCATCCACTTCCTCGTCACCTCCTTGTACACCCATGCCATCCCGTCGCACCTCTTCTGGTGGGCCCTGCAGACCGCCAGCGCGACCCTCATGACCAGCCTGGGCGTCTGGGCCTGCCAGTGGCGCGAGCTCCGGCCCATCAATTTTGGCGCAAAGAAGCAGACTGGCCGCGCTGACGATGCAGCGGGCGAAGTGCGCGGAGCGGGGGGAGGGAGAGGGAGGGACGGTCTGGGCGAATATGAGATGGCTAGCTTGAGGGACGAGGGTGACAACAATGTCTGAGGAGCGGTCAGCTTCACCAGCACTCGATCCTCCGCCCCGCACGGGAACAATTCGAGTCGTTTCTGTCCAGTATCACGATCCCGCCCGATGCTTCAAACGCTGGCCACATCGGCCATGCATCCAACTCACGCTCCACTGCCCGCGCAGCACGACCTTCCAGGCTGAAGACTAGTGTCATCCTGCACCGCGTCTGCGCCAGGTCTGACGATGAAGGGGCTGTGTAGGTGGCACCCCGCAGCGAGATAATTCCCATGCCCTGATCATCCTTTTGGAAGCCCTGAAGGGGTACGCGTGCAGCACAAGCCATCGAACGGCTTAGCGTGCTCGAAAGGTCGTGAAGGTGGAAACAATGAAACCGATCGCGCCGACAAACCTTTCACTATCTGGCCAAGCCTGACCTGCATGCTTTGCTCGTGCTCTTCGTTGTACCGTTTGCATGCGTGACTACAGCTGTGTGGTGGTATGCTCTAGCTTAGTCTGGTCTTGCGGTGCTAGTAAGGTGTCTGTGCAGGGGAGTTAATGGTAAAGAGACGCTGCGCATAGATAGTAAGCAGTTCTAATATACGGTGATATGTGTTTTGAAGTGCTGAAGAAACGAGTTTTAAACCACTCTGTTGGCTGTGCCTTTGTAACTGCGCGTGTGCAAAGTTGACTGCGATACTGTGCTATGTTGTGGGCTGAGTGTTTGGCACATTCGTTGTAAACAGTTGTCTCAACATCGAATTTCTGAACTGCAGGATATTGCGCTTGGTACTCATGACTGCAACATCATGCTTTCTGTGACTGACACAACCTCTTTTACCCGTCTTTAGATGTGTGACGCTGAACTGTCAGGGTCTCGCTAGCGCACCGTTGCACTAGAAGATCCTAGTCAGCTACAACACCGAACACCGGTCTTCCCACACGTGCATAAACATGATCGATCACTGATGCCAAAGTCCTTGCGACAGTCTCTGCAAAGTCTGCCGACGGTCGACAAGCTTGACCACCATGGCAGGTGGCTACCTGAATCAGCTATGGGATGACGAAGTATCACCAGAAAGGCCGCGATATCTGCCTTTAGCAGAGACGTTCTCCGACGAATTGCCAGACTCGTCAAGGCTCCAGTCACATGGATCGCCCTTCCCGGTTCTGTCTCACGACCAGCAATACGGCCATCCTGAACAACTTTTCCAGCAACCGGCCCCACTTATTCCGCTCAGCGCCGTCGAGGACCTGCACGAGCCGTACACCAGCTCAACATTCCAGGATCCGTTCAACAGAGCCTTCATCAGCAATCAGCCTGTTGTTCACGAAGGCTACATCCCTGCACCTGGCACTCGGGACGAGGATCTGTATCCCAACTTGCCGGATGGGTATCGCGACTCGCTGTTCCAGGATACCGATGACAGCTCGGACGAAAGCGACTTTGATCGTAGGCTCGCGGAAGCTGAGGAGCTGCGCGAGATAGAAGAGCAGGATGACTCGGAGGTCGATGCAAACTACTCCGAAGAAGACGCTGAACAAGATGAAGGCGATCCCAATGAGATGGAAATTGACGAAAGCTATGTCGAGGAGCGCGCTAAGCCAAAGCGTGGTAGAGGGAGTGCGAGAGGAACGAGGGGAGGAAGGCGGGGAAGACCGCCTGGGCGGGGCAAAGGCGGCTTTTACGGCCCTACGAGGAAGCAACTACGAGGAAAGAAGTCCCCCGGGCGTCCCAGTGGGAAGCGAGGGCCTCGTCCGATTGCTGACCCGGGGCCGGAGTTCAAGAACCTGCAGCGCGCTGCCAATGAGAGGTTCATCGCCCGTGACTACCGCACAGCTCTAGAGTACGGACAGAAGGCCGTGCAGCTGAATCCTGAGATCTTCGATGCGCACAACATCGTCGCCGAGTCGTACGCTGCCATGGGCGAGGAGCTCAAGTCGATTGAGTCCCTTATCATCGGTGCACCTACAAAGCGCGACACTGAGCTGTGGCACTTGATCATCGAGCGCATCAAGAGGCTTGATACAACGAACCACCCAACGTACACCGAGGAAGTTAAGACCGCCGTCGTCCTGCAGTGTTTGAAGTCCATCATCGCCCTCGATGTCACCAACTACGAAGCGCGCAGTCTGAAGCTCGAAATCGAAGCCCGCCTGGGACATGTCTCCAAGTGCGTGAATCTCGGTACCAAGATGCTGAAGACGCTCAGAGAGCACAAGCAAGATCCTGATACCGAGGTGCTGAAGATCATGGCCATGATGGGAACTTCGACGCCGAAACAGACGAAGCGTCATCTCGCCAAGATCATCGAAGAATTCGATCAGGCCATCGAGATCTATACGGGGCCGACGAGAGACCCGAAGGCGAGCGACCTTGACTGGGAGCTGATCAACATCTACCTGGATCTTCTGGACAGGAGCGGCAGGTACGACTATGCGCTGAAGCGTCTCAAGGATCTGTCGAGATGGAAGCAAGGCAGGCGGAATGAGACGTATTGGGACGAGCAGAAAGATGACCGTGAGTTCGACATTGAAGACACACCAAGGCGCGTCGAAGTGTTCGATTTCAAGCGCAAGTCAAAGTCAGCCAAGTATGGAGAAACGCTCCCGCTCGAAATCAGGGTCAAGATGGGACTATTCAGGCTACGTAAAAGTCCTGACGATTATGCGGAAGCCATGCACCATCTTGAGATGCTCGGCCCAGAAGACAAGAGTCCAGACGCCCTCATGTGGGACTATCTCGATCTGTTTCGAGTCATTGCTGATGCTCTGCACTCTACTGGCCACGATGCCGAGGCTTTGCGCTTCTATGAGCCCTTGCTAGAGAGCAATTCGAGTGAGATGAGCTTGATGAGCTATCTGGGCCTCTTCACTGTCTACACAAATCTCAACCAGCCTGAGAAAGCGCAGCAGATCATACCGATCTTGGTCGGATGGACCGCGGACACTGTTGATGATCTTGCGGTACTGGCCAAGTTCTTCGAAGTGCAAGGCATGCCCGATGAGGCGATGGAACGTGCAGATGCATGCTACCGAAATCGTGGTCTCGTCAAACTTCGCAGGATTGGCTTCTCGAGACTACGACAGATCAGAAGTCACTACGAGGATTGGCGAAGGAAGTCTCGTGGCAATCACGGTAAGAAGAAGAAGGCGCTGAAGAAGCAGCGGAAGCTGGTGAGGAAGGCAATTGCAGCTTCGGACGACGAGGACGACGAGAATGGAAATGCCGACAAGGAAAGGCCATCTCTTGGACCCCTGAACGAACGTCCTGCGCAAGGTCTGTTCCGCACAAGGAGAGTCGCGCCCAAGGCTCCAAAGACGCAGACGTTTCTGCCATTCGACGCACAACAAGGCACGGCAGCAAGCAGACCTCGTGCATCCGAGCCTAGCCACCTCGAAGGCACAGACGTGCCCATGGACGCTATCGACCACCGTCTCTTCCGCAAGAAGCTGCAGAAGCTCGCTGAGGACAACGCAGACGACGTCACAGCAGCACGCGCCCAGCACCGCGAGATTGTGGCGAGCTTCCGCACACTGGAAGATACGTACGACTCCGCCGAGGCCGGTAACGATGAAGCGATCCAAACCGTCTTCTCCATCACGCGTGAGCTGATCGAGGAATTCTCTTCATTCGACCTCTTCTACGCTGATAAGAAGGAGGACTTCAAGGGCTACTTCCGTCGCATCGGCGGTGGCGAAATTTGGAAAGACTCCGCCCTCATGGTCCTCGCCGTAGCTGCCAACGCCGTCGAAGACGGCGAGACAGCGCCCGAGCTGCGCGAGCGCCCCGACACCGCACCCACAGACTTCTGGTCCGTTCCGTTCTCTACCTGGTGCGACGCGTTCGCTCGATACTCCCTGCTGCAGGCCCGATCCGGCGACGACCGCGCCTTTGCGACCCTCGACATCGCACTATCATCCAACATCTTCAGCCGCTCCGCTTCCTTCCATCAGTTGCTCGAAACCACGCGTCTTGCTGCCGCCCTTGCGCTCGACGACAGCAACCAGGCCAGCGCCGCAATCCGCTGGTTCCTGCGCGAATTCCCCTTCGGCACAACCCTCTTCCGGCTCTACAGCGCAGTCAACCGCCTCGTCTCCCTCCCCGTGGGCTACGCAACGGGGCCCGCGCAAAAGGTGCTTATGCGCTACATCAAGACCATGGACTTTGCCCTGCTCTCCCCGCGAGAGCGCACATGGTACAACTTCCGCTCCAACGAGCGCGTGGGCTGGGGCCAGAACGGCGTCAACTCTTCCTCGCTGGACGCCGTCAAAGATCACGACCCAGCCCTCTTCGCGCTGTACGCCCACGTCCTCATCGCAGGCGGCAGCTACATGGCCGCTCTCAACTACTACTTCCGCGCCTTCGCCCTCACCCCAAACGACCCCATTCTCAACCTCAGCATCGGCACAAGCTACATCCAGCACGCCATGAAGCGCCTCAGCGAAAACAGACAGTTCCAGATCCAGCAGGGTCTGAGCTTCGTCTACCGGTACTACGATCTGCGGGTCAAGACGGGCCAGGCGCGGCTGAGGCAGGAGGCCGAGTTCAATGTCGGCAGGGTGTGGCATGGGCTGGGGCTTGTGAGCCTCGCGCTGCCAAGCTACGAGAGGTGTGTTGGGTTAAGCGAGGCGGTGAGGAGGGAAGCCGAGGCAGATGTGCGCGAGGGTGGGGAAAGCGAGTGGACGCATGAGGACTTTGCGACGGAAGCTGCATTTGCGATGCAGAGTATCTACGCGGTGAGCGGCAACTTTGAGGCGGCGAGGAGGGCTACGCGCGAGGTGCTTGTTATTGAGTAGAGTTGTTTTCGTAAGTGATATCCTGGGCGAATACAGCTATGGCATACTAAGTTGAGACACTCGTCTTAAACACTGTTGAGCGTCGAGCGTCGTGTGCTGCGGATCTGGCTGGCGTAGTGCACGCATTCCACTGTGTGCTCGTTTACACCGGTTTCTGCTTCCTATGCGTTGCATCTGGAAAGACCCGGAGGAGGGATGGCCGAGTACTGTGTTCAGCGACATGACATCGCAGCCGAGGGTCTTGTTGCTAGAGTGTCAGTTTACACATCCAAGTTTCGATGTACGCAGGCTCGTAAAGTAGGCTGGGATAGCCACTTAGTGCAATACATCGTTCATTATCTATAGCCTCTGGTACATATTTCACCTAAGACGTGCCCGTCCCATCATGCTTGCCTGCTTCTAAAGCCGTAACACTTGTATCATACAGAAGACACCTGCTCAAAGGCAGACCGAACCCGTCGCTGACGTACTCGTCAATCTAAACTGGGAATCACCAAATCAAAATGCTACCTGCACAATCGCAAACCATCTCCAATGCTATGCTGAACTTCACATCGCTCTTCGCTCAGTCGATCTCGATTATGTCGCTCTTGTTTTTTTGCTGTTGCCGTGCTGCCGCTTGAGCCTGTCGCAGCTGCTGCATGTGCTGTATCTGCTGCGGCGTCGGCCGTTGCCCGTTCTGCTGCGGTCTGCCACTCGCTTGCTGACCTTGAGGCTGTTTCCTTTGCATCTGCGGCGAGAACTGCTGGGGTCGTTGTTGTTGCTGAGCTTGTTGCTGCTGCTTGGCCTGCTGGATCTGCTGCTGGGAAGGTCGACGCTGAAGCTGCGATGTGTTGCCGTTCGCTTGCTGCTGCTGTTGGGGAAGCTCAAGTGGCGGCGGTGCCTTGTAGCCGCCTTCCATCTTGCAGCTGAGGACGACCTCATGCAGCTTGCGAAGAGCATCCGGGACGGCGTCTAATTCGGCGATTATGCCGTTGCGTGTGCCGAACCAGCCTTCTGCCTTCCCTCTGAATAGCTCTTTCAGCTTTTCCTGCAATGCCTCGAGCCGCCTGTGGAGTGGATTGCGTTCTGGGGTTGGGCGAATGTCGGGCGCGTGTTTGAGATTGTCTTCGATGAACCAGTACACCTTATCGTCCTTGGGCTGCAGGCGGATATCGAACGTGCACACCGGGTTCTCGTAAGTAATCCTATACTTAAAGACCGAGTGTACATGCATGGCCGGGTTACGGACGTTACCCGGAATAGCTGTGTCAATCTCACGGAGCACCGTGAGAAGTGACCGCGTGAGCACGAGCGTGGTGCAGAAGTGATCGAGACCGGTCGCGTCGCCGACGGAGAGAAGTGGTAATGAGGGGTTGCGATCATTCGCGATGGAAGATAGGAGTCGATGGATGCGGAAGTGTGGATTTGACGGGGGTATCTCGATTTCGACTTCATGCTCGGAGGCGAAGGAGACCGCTGCACTGTGAGGGTTGGGACCGTACTGGAACTGGACTCTTTGTAACGAGGAGGACGTAAGGCGCATCTGTCGTTTCTGCAGCGTTGTTGTGAAAGATCGCAGGCGGTTGACGTCACGTAGCCGTGCTCGAAGCTCACCAAGGATGTCGGCGCCAAACGGCGTCGATAGAAGTATCTTGAAGCAGCCATCGGCCGTAAACTTGAAGCTGCTCTGTGGTGAAGCAGCCATGAGCTTTTGCATGTCTGCAGCGGCAGACTTGACCATGCGACCAGATGCAATGTGCCAAACACTACGGCCATTGCCCTTGATCCCTTCACAGGCGATGGCAATGCTGGCTTCAAGCCATGGTTGCTCTCCAGATTTGAAAGTGAGCAGATCGGCTGTTTGCAAGTACAGGGCCCAGCCTTGTGCGATTGCACCTGACTCAACCAGCTTTGTGTTTACGCTGAACTCGTGGCGCAACGTGAAGAGCTTGTTCTCCTTCGCGAGCTGGCGGGCCGTGACACGGAACGAGAGCAGCTGAACAGCTACACGCTCCAAGCGCATCAGGGTCTCACGGTCGATTGCCAGGCTGCTATCATTGTGTCTGTGCATTGAGATCTGCTCGGCATAGTCGATCGACGTGCCGTTGGACCCCATCTCGAAAATCCACCATGATTCGCCAGACGCATCTATGACTGCAGCCAGCGTCCACGTCGCCGCCCAGTTACGAGGACTGTACATGGCGTATTCTGTAATGTTCTTGCCAACAGCACTTCGCACCGCATCCGGTCGTATGGCCTGCCTTACAATGGGCTGCCACCCAAGTTGCCGTGCGATTCGTTGGACCTTGTCCCGAAGATTTTGCGAGAGCATGGACGTCATAATGCCTGCAATCTGATGCGCTTCTCTACCTTGGTTCATAGCAAACTCTGCTCTGGCAGAAAGCGAGCTCGCAGGTTGTATGATGTGACAGCCGGTCACAGACTCTACCGACAAAGTGACGAAATTGAGCGGTGTTCCGAGAACGACGGTAAGACTGCAGTCGGCGGGTTCCAAACCGGACAGACTTGGCTGTATGGTGAGTCGAGGGTCAAAATGTTCGATTGTCGCCTGCAAGATCTGAGTGGTGTGTAGCGCGATAACGCGTTTGAGTATTCGCTCCATCGAGAGATCGTTCCAGTCGATATCAAGCTTGATGTCCAGCATTTCCTTTCCTTGGCGAAACCAGCGCGCTGTGAGGGATGGCAATGGTGGACCACGCCAGGGTGTTTTGCCGTTCTTCGGCTTATTGCTCGTGATGCCGAATTCGATCCAGCTCTTCTTCCCAGGTCTATCGGTCCAGTACTGAACCACAAGCTCTCGATGTACAGGCTCTACTCTCAGTGACCCTGCCCAACTTGAACGCGCAAGCCCTGTAGCCTGCGAGGTCAGCATTGATAGCTTGTGTGTAAGGACGAAGCTGTGTAGAAAGTCAAACAGGCCAGTGAGACCCTTCTCGTACAGTATGAGGTCGGCTTGGTCCCGAAGTGCCGTCCAGAAGGTACTACCAGTCTCGATGACTGGCGCGGAGCTGAACAACAAACGCAGGTCAAGGAAATACCACTGATTCGAAGCGTCCTCGACCATTGTCACCAAGTCAAACTCCATCTCATTTTCGAACACAAAGGTTGCACGACCCGACTCAATGCGCCAATTTCGAAGGTGACGCGGCAATGCTTCGTGTACATTCAGCCGTATCGAAAGGGTTGTGTTCAATTGACGTAGGAGTTTGAGGGCATTCTTAGATGAGATAGGCTCAAGCGGGATGTAGTCCAGCTGTTCTCTGTCAGTATGGTATGCTCTCTACATGTATGGGGCATGCGCACAGCTGGAATCCAGGACGCTTTCCCGGTTGACAGAATTTCCAAGGCTGTCCTGATGTCTGGATTATTCTCCCTCGCGCTACCGGAATGGACCTTGATATCTTCCATTTGCTTGTCAACATAGTCCATATGCATAACTTGTTCTCGCGCCCATGCGTATACGTCAATGACCTTGCCAATATCGATTGCCGATTTCTGGCCCCATTCGGTCAAGACCAGCAGCTTTATAAATTTGGCTCGGTTCTCTTGCGCAAACTTGAGCAGAAGCAGCTTCTTCTTCTTGTTGACATCGGGGCTGTCTTGCGAACCGGCTCCATTGGTCGTGGCGCCAGTGGGCTGCTGGCCTACGGACATGCGGGACATCTTGTGGAGAGTCTCCTCAAGCGCATTGTAGCATTCCTGCGCCACGCGCATCAGCAGCTTTGACAAGGGGTGGTACGACTCTGGGCCAATATGTGCGATCTCGGGCGGCAGCTCCGCATAGTGATCCACGGACGGCGCAGACACGGCCGTCGAGGCGCCGTTGGTGCTGGCCTTGCTCGTGTTCCCATTCATGCTGGGCACGTCCTTGCGCCCGTCGATGCCGTTCACGAGCTTGCCATCAGAGAAGCGCTTTTTGTTGTCCCCATCTCTTGCTGAGTCATTGGCGCTGTGATTCATCATGAGAATGCCGGGCATAGTCTGGGCGCCGTCATGCAGCTCGGCGGCGCGCTCGCCGCGTTTTTCCAGTGCGCAGTCGCAGCGGTGATACTATCGGTCGTGTGCGGTTCTGCCGTGCGGATCGAGAAAGCGTGCGGTGAGCAGTGGGCGGCGGGCGGCCTCCAAAGCGTGCGGCTGGTCGCAAGTGGGTGAATTCTATGGGCGTGGAAGCAGTGCGCAACTATCGATCGGTAGGAATGCACAGGTAAAGCGAGAAGCGCGAGTTGGGTGAAGGCGCCGGGGTATCGTGAAAGGGCTTTGATTGCCAGCAGAGTCAAAGCAGGAGCTAGGGAATTATCGGTTCGTCGGTGTCGCGGCACACGGGGTGAAGGCTGACGGCGCAGTGAAGCGGTCGCGCTCGTACGGCAAGGCGCAACGGGATCTGGCGGAGAGAAGTGAAGTCGCGGCGACACCTCTGGTGGTGTTTGCTGGCGATCACGGCAGTCACGAAGGCTGGTGGAGGAAGGCGCGCCCAAGCCTGACGTTCCTTCCTTGGCAGGCTCCACTCGTGAGCCCTGCACCCATGGTTCGCCGCAGACGTCGACCATCGAAGAACGCCAAAACTATGACAGATTGCAGAGTGCAGGCATCCTGGTCAATCTGGGTAGCTCTCCGCCTGGTGCAGTATCTGTATCCGGCACGTGTGCCTGAGTATGTATTTCCTGGAGCAATGTCACACCGCAAGATGCACTGAAGCCTTGATGACCCGCATTCAGCGGCGGCGAGGGCGGCGTGATCATGACATCTGAGCTTGCCTAGCCAAAAGGCGCCTTATCCGAGACTGATGGAGTGTGGCTCACTTACCATCTGCACGCGTTGCCATGGATCGGACCGGCCGCCCCAATGCATCACTGTGCCCCTCTGCTCTGCTTGATTTCTCCCCAATCTTGCTGCAAAATAGAAGTACTTTCACCTCGTACAACCGCCGCGATCCATCTGCTGAACCGCCTGCCCGGCTTTGTGTTCGTCATGTCTCAGAGGCGGTAACACGCTTCTGCCGCCAATCGACTCGAAGCTATGACGCCGCGCGCGCCTGAACAGCTCCCTGCCGAGTACCGACGACCACGCCCTCAACTTGAACGCAACGCGTCAACACAATCGAAACTCTCGCTGCCAACCTCATCGCAGTCTAACGAGGCTGACGATGAGCAAAGCTACTCTGACGGTAGCTACATGGAGTCCAACGCTACAGACCCGCAGTATGAGGGCGAAGACACGCGCCTAACTAGCAACAAGGAGCTATCAGGCTTCTACATGTACGGATGGGCTGCTGAGGTATGCTCGCTGTTCCCTAGCCCGACATTTGCTCCTTCTTACAGTGGGAAGCTTGACTTTATATATTTACCTCGACCCTGCTTTCATCATCATCACCACCACCAGCTGCCTAGCTAACCTACTTAGGTCTTTGTAGTATGTGGCATTGGCTCCTTCATTCCAGTCACCCTCGAACAGCTCGCTCGCGAGAACGGCGTCCTGCTCAGCGACCACAACACGCCATGCAAGGCTTCACTGCCTACCGTCACTCCGTCTGCCAGCTTCACGACTCTGCTCAGGCCTCAGCACCCCGAGAAGGGACAATGTGTGGTCAACATTCTTGGCTTTGAGGTCAACACAGCCAGCTTTGCCATGTATACCTTCAGCATCTCGGTGCTGATTCAGGCTCTGCTCATCATATCAATGTCTGGCGCCGCAGACCATGGACGTTTCAGGAAGACATTCCTGTTGTGGTTTGCCTTCATTGGCAGTACTGCGACAATGCTATTCCTGCCTATCGTGCCCAGTGTTTACCTCTTAGGCGCAGTGCTGGCCGTCATCGCCAACACTTGCTTTGGCGCAAGCTTCGTGCTGCTGAACAGTTTTCTTCCTTTGTTGGTCAGGTTTCATCCAACTGTGCGATATGCTGCGTCAAACAGTGACGACTCGACAGACTACGACGATGACATCGACAACCTTTCTGAAGAAGAACGCATTGCACAAGATGCACGCTATTCGAACCGACTTGCACATCACGACACCATCTTCGACGAAGTCGCAGATGCTAGTACCGCCCTGCTCCCGCCACAGCATTCTGCCCCGGACCTCACTATTCCACGCACGAAAGACCGCTCAGCGTCGTCACAGGAGCTTGCGCTTTCGACCAAGATCTCATCGTACGGCATCGCTATCGGATACATTGCCGCGCTGTTAGTGCAAACACTGTCCATCCTTGTCGTGATCGCATTCCAGTCGTCAAACTTCGGCCTGCGCCTTGTATTGTTCATGATCGGCGCCTGGTGGTTTGTATTCACTATCCCTAGCGCATTATGGCTGCGACCGCGTCCAGGGCCACCGCTGCACATTGGCGATGACACATCCAAGGCGCGCACAGCTATCGCGTACTTTACGTATTCCTGGAAGTCTTTGGGACGCACAGCCATGCATGCGCGACATCTCAAGGACGTGCTGCTTTTTCTGGCCGCTTGGTTCTTGCTCAGTGACAGCATTGCCACCGTTTCTGGGACTGCCGTGCTCTTCGCAAAGACTACGCTAGGCATGTCATATGCTATGCTTGCTCTGATCAATGTCATTGCGACGATATGTGGTGTACTTGGAGCTTTCACCTGGTCGAGGGTGGCACATTACTTGGATCTCACGCCAGTGCAAACGATTCTGGCGTGCATCGCCCTCTTCGAGGTCATCCCTATATACGGATTGCTGGGTTATCTGCCGCCAGTCCAAAGGTTGGGCTTTCTTGGCCTACAACAGCAATGGGAGATGTACGTATTGGGCGCCGTCTACGGGTTTGTGCTTGGCGGGCTAAGCTCCTATTGCCGTGCTCTCTTCGGCGAACTCATTCCTCCCGGCTTCGAGGCAGCATTCTACGCGCTGTATGCGATCACCGACAAGGGTAGCAGTGTCTTCGGCCCCGCCATTGTGGGCGCAATTACCGATGCATATGGAGAAATTCGACCAGTGAGTCCAGCCCTACGAATACTGATTCAGTGCGCAGCTGACACATTTGCCCAGGCCTTCTGGTTTCTTGCCATCCTCGTTGGATTACCTTTCCCCATCATGATGCTTGTCGACCTTGACCGCGGTCGCGCCGAAGGTATTGCGCTCGCTAGAACCCTCGACGCTCTCGATGCTGGTCACCGAGATGCTCTTGGTCCACGGCACCACTCAGAGGATGACCTTAACTGATCATCTCTGTTACGAATCACCCACGAAACCATTGCATTTCAGCGCTTTCGCATTCATCAGCATCAGAAGGGCGTTGCTGAGGAGCTGTAGGACTTCAATAGCGATTTTTAATACCCTGAATTCCACACTGTTACAACCCTCTCACTTTGTTTTTCCTTCTGTCGACCCTCGCCACAAGCCAAGATCTTTATTGGGGCATAGTTCTCCCTGCAAATCTGCAAAGCCACACATCAGGCTGGGGCCATGGGTGCTCTATTGAAATGGAAGTCACATGGATATCACATGACTCATTTCCACTGAAGTATAACTAGAGGAGTGCTTGTCCCATATCAATCTATCTATCGAATTCCTCCATATCACTTCACCCTATTCGACATGCTCCGCAAGTTGGGGTAAATTGCAGGGCATCAGTCAGCCAAAGCCACGATGTCGATCAAGACCCCTATTCTAGTCTTCCGCATAACCCACAAGGCCACATAAACGTACGAATGATCCTGACTGTAGCATAGTTTAGGTGGCTGAGAGGGTCCTAGCGCCTACATGCAGCCTCACACAAAGACATCCGGATGACCTGCGAAGGAACGCCTCTCAAGCCACCCTTACGACACTTCCTCATTGATTTATTAACGGCGTACGTCAATGGAAGTCATGTCAGCAACAATGACGTGTGTTCAAAGGACTTCTTGCACGAGTTAGTAATCAGACCTCTTTCTGAGCGTCAGGCCCCACGATGCAGGACTGCCTACATGGAGATTGGAGTAAGGAAGTTCTTGTCAACACACATACGAGCGCTGATACAATCAGGGCAACGAACGTTTGAACAGGGATAATGGAAAGACGCAGGAATTCAATGTAGAGAAAATGACACTTTTAAGACTGTCAGCTCGTGCTGCGCTCCTTCCCAACTACGCACCAGGTCGTGTCACAAGCGGGCTAGTGGAGCCTCACGCCTCTTTCTATTCTGACTCTCACCGCTTCACCTCGCCGGCTTCTCTCACTTCAATCACCTCCTGCACCTCATTTGTGCATTACGACAGTGAAGCTGGCATCGATCTCTGCGTTGCACAGCGTCTTTGCAACCTCACTTTTCTCACCCACGCACATTGCAAGCTACGTGTAGCACGACTGCCCAGATCGGTTGCACAAAGACTCACCCAAAGCTTTGAGGACGCCTGGGGTGCCAGCAGCTGCTATTACGTTTGACATAACTTCCGACGCACAGAGCGTGCCTGCAAGATGAATCCAACCCGATTTGCACCTCCTTCCGGAAGCTTCACAGGCAGAGGTCAGAAAATTAAACAAGAGGCCGAGGCCGTAGAAGAAGAGGCTAATTCTCAGGAGGCACGGGCCTGGCGCCAACATCCGTAACACCTGGTAGCCACAGTGGCAGCACCATGCATGCCGCTCCAGCTTTGCCAATCACTGGCAGCCTGCGCGCAGCCCCTTTGCCAAAACCGCCTATCACTAGGCTAGAGGGACTGAATCGGTCTCACCCAGCTATGTTCGTTGCGAAGGATCCGCGTGTGTTGCGAAAGATATTGAACGAGTGAGTGCCTGCCTTCGCATTGAGATCTTACATTGATAGTCACTGTTTCAGCTATACGGAGTTCGTCTAGGTTCACGTCAATCAAGGAGTTCACTTAGAAAAGTTCTCGGTTCACGAGTCTCTCATAACCATCCCTTCCGTGTTCTTCAAGGAAGCACTAGCCGGAGACTGGGTAGAGTCAAAGGAACGAATTGTCCGTCTGCCCGAAGACAAGCCCTCCGTCTTTCACATCTACGTTCATTTCCTCTATACCAACGACATCGCAGTTCTTGCAGACGCCCCTTCCGCCGACAAAACGAATGAAGCCCCTGATAATCTCAGATTCGCCGAGCTGTACGTGCTTGCGGAAAAGTTGCAGGACATTGAGACGAAAGATAGGGTTTTGCAGGCTGTAATCATCGCTTTTCAGCCTATTACTGCCCTAATTCTCACGACAAGACTCCCATCGCAGCAGTTTGTGCAGACTGTCTACAATGGCACACCATCGGGATCCTTGGCTCGGAAGCTGATGGTACACATGTACTCACGACGTGCCAGGAGCTACTGGTTGAACCTAGACAAGGAAAGTAACATAAAAGCATGGCCCTATGACTTCAAAGATGAGCTCTTGGTCGCTATCATGGATGATAGATACACGTTTGAAGGTGCCATCACTGCTGAAGAGGCAAAAGCGTACAAAGAACGGAAAGATTGACATCCAGATCACTCAGTGAAAGATGAGTGACGAGATGGATGCTATTTTGACCTTTGCGGAAAGACTCCCAAGCATGCAGCATGGAGCAAGATCGCAATGCAATGCAATGTCGACTAGGTGGGCAGGGAGTGAATTTCGGTATCGAGTAGTCAAAGAAATGAAACCTTGAATGATTCTTATCTGCAATGCTCGGGTCTCGTGCAAACAGACCTGCGCCTTCCCACATCTCTCTCAGTGAACTTCGGCTACCGCGCTAGAGCTGGGTGTGATTTGCAATGGAACTTCGTGCCCACCATTCCCAAACCACTAAAGGAGTTCGCCGTGAAGTGGCTATTACATAGCCTCCTCCACGTTATCCTCCTGATGCGCTTATCTCCTCGCCCACTCAGTATGATGAGTGCTCGCAGAAACACTGTGCTCGTACCAAGAAACACCGCTTAAGCTTTTATCTTCAGCACAATGATCTGAGAAGATTAGCACCGACTAAATCCGCATGTGTGACATGATTGACTTTGTCTAACCCGGTGTTGATGCTGCTCGCTGGATGCTTCTCATCCGTCTATATGCACCCTAAAACTTCCACTGATGACGATAAGAGGATTAAAGAGTCGTTCATAGTATCTAAGACAGTTCTCAGACCTTTTTCCGAGTTCGTCGCGGAACTGTATGCCGCCACAGAGAACTTCTTCAGACTTCCTAGCACGAGCTTTTGCGAGTTCGACTTCTATATGCTGCATCTCAACGCTATCGAATTCTCACTTTCTGAACTGTTAGCTCTACTTAAGATGACAGAGGTCAAGGCTACTGCCTTGAGCCTTTTGGGCGACTTCTTCACTGCTGCAGATGCATTCGAGATCTACAACTGTACGAGCGGAGGGCTTGCGGAGGACGTAGTTGTGGATATGTACCTGAGTATCTGTACAAAGTTGAGGAAGACCAGGTCATAATCTATGCTGACAGCCCAGATCTCCAAAGCAGTTCCTGGTGGACTTAGGAGCGATACGGTCGCAAGCTCTGGTCGAGGATGGAATGGAGCGAGTCTCCTTGACGACTTATTTGTTTGATATTGAGTATTGAGTGAACATCATTGATTGACTGATGGACTACAGAGCCGAACGAGGTGCTATATAAGAGAGGAGGCTGATGATCACATGACCCAGTTTTTCAACACGCTTTGACCAAGATTTGAAGCGGAGACGGTGAACTCCTGCTAGCCGACACGAGCTACCACTGAGATCTTCCTTTGGTGGAGGCACAGTGTTCTGTTACATTGGGGGAGCGAATCTGGCAATGTCAACAATGAATGCCTTTTGAGCAGTGTACATTTCAATTTTCGAGTGCAGAGCACTATTGGAAGAAAATCGTCCCCCATACTAGGCTGCCGCTGAATATACGTTAAGTGTTTCGATGTGCTTTGCCAACAGGCTTGTGAGATGCCTGAGCGCTAAGGCCCTCACTCTGATGGGGTGCTTGTCAGTACCTTTGGCGAGAATATGCACTCAGCTGATTGGTTGCGCGTTTCACATTCTATTGCCGAGAAATGGTGGCTTGTACAGCCGAGGTGGTGATTGTTTTCACTCGAGGGTTCGGTCCGAACCGCACGTCCGCTCCACCCTCCACATCAGATCCACTCTTTGTTACTACATCCGACGAGAGGAGCACCGAGAATCCAGAGTTGAAATAGGAGTTGATGCTCGTGGTGCCAGTTGGGAATGATGCCGGTCGCTGCATAACTGCAGTAGATTCCACCTGCCCATGGTGCTTCTCGCCATGATGTCCCACGTAGCTATGGTACCTGTTGACGCGTGACCTTGATCGGGCTGAATTCTGGTCGATTAGGCTCCTCTTTTGGATGAAATATGCAATGCATGATAAAGGTAAGCGCTATTAGAGGGCTATGTACGCCTTTCGGAGGATATCGAGGTCGATCATTGGTATTCGCCTACCCTTGCACACATGTGGCTTGGACGGCGGTAGCCATTTCGATAACCCACGTTGTCTCCAGAGAGACTACAAGTAGACGCTAGACTTCCTATCACCATTGTAAAATACAAGCAGATAAGGGCCACACTACGAATCTTTAGACTTACCAAGCATCACATCATGGGTTTCCTCGGTTTCCATCGCAAGCGACCAACCTATATCATCAATGAGTACCACAATACGTATCAGCAGGCTGTCAGTTCTTCTTTAGTCTTTAGAAGCCTACGTCTAGCGTTCCTAATGATCCGTAGACCGCAACTGCCATTGTCGCTGCACCACCTACTCCCGTCGCTCGGCCGCGCCTTCCTGATTGCCGCAGCTGCTACTCTGCGCAGCGCACGCAGCTTGCCGTAACGCAGAAAGAAGGTCCTACCAAAGGCAGGCGGTACTACGTCTGCATTGGATGTCCTGCAGAAGGAAGTCGGGGAAGGAGCTGGATCATGTGGGCAGACCAGCTGGTATCTTGAAGTTGATTTTCGATGACTGAGCAAAATGGCCGCCGAGGTACTAAGTCCCATATTGGCACATTTCATATCATCAGCTAGTCTTTCTGTCAAAGAAGCCCATGACACTCGTTGCGAAGTTGTATGCGTGTAATCGACCAAGTGAAAGACAGGTCATTTCGCGACCGTGCACACTTCTTGACTGCCTACAAAAGATCCAGCGACGCAGACTCGCATTACTGCAACGAACAACACCATACCATAGCCGTTGTAATGTCTCAATTCGGATTTGGTTCAACGCCTCCTCCGCGTACGGCGACTGGTTTCGGGAGCAGTCCTGCGAGATCACTTACAACACCCCAGCCAGGAGGGTTCGGCATGCCGCCTACAGGCACCGCATGGCCAGCTGCTGGTTTGTTTGGGGTTCAACCATGAGTTCAACCACACGTTGCACCACAAGTTCCACAGCCCACAACTCGTGACTACGTAAAGGCTGTGGCGCCGGACGCTCGGGTGGTAGCCGCGGAGTCTATCGCGTAAGTTCATCTGCTTGGTTGTAGCTGGTCGCTAACACCATGCAGATTCAGCGACGTGGTCATCAAGGTGATTGTCGGCAGCGGCGATCTGCGCAAAACCTTCGCCGTTCACGAGGCCGTCCTCTTCAGGCGTACCGGCAACAACACGGAGCATGTTCAAGCCGGCGTAAATAGCACCCTTGAGCTTCCAGAAGTCGAGCCCGAAGTTTTCAACCTCTGGCTTCAGCACCTCTACACCCAACGTTTGCCGAGCAAACCGGACGGCACAGACCAAGGCCTGAACGACCACGTCCATGAGATCGGCTTACTCTGCAAGTTCTTCGCACTTGCCAAGGCCATGCGAGACAGCACAGCTGCCCAGGAGGCCATCAACGCGATGTATGCGAAGGCGCACGAGCGTCCGGTGGAAGGATACCCACTTCTACCCAACAGCGTTGGTGTTGAAATCATCTACAAGGCCACAGACGTGTCATGCGGCGCAAGGAAGTTGATGGTGGATCTGCATGTGTGGAAGGCGGCTGGCGCGTGGGTGAAACAGCACATCGATAACGGCATGCCATATCCTATCGAGTTCGTCAACGACCTTGCTATTGTCCTACTCGCTCAGAAGCAGGATCTCTCGAAGACGGTCAAGTTGGAGAAGGAGGTTTCAGAGTACTACGATACTGTCTGAAGTCTCTTCACTTCGACACGGGTGGGGTTACGAACGTTTGTGCGGTGGCGACTAATGTTCACATGTTTCAGCTGCTGTTGATACAGCGTATCTGATATTTCGTTAGCAAAAGATGCATAAGTAACTGTATACCGAACTCTAAAACTCACATCGCATTGCTGTTATACGCAATCAACATGGGTGACACACCTCTAGACAAGACAAGAAGGTCACGGTGGGATGTGGTCTCGGCCGAGAAGACCGTTTGTCGCGCGCCTGCCATGATCCTCAAGACGTAAAGCAGCAGGCTGTCCTCGCTGACTCTACTTCCCCATGATTATTGGAACATACCATAATATCGCTCGAATTTCCTGCATGTTGATCGTTCGCAGAGGCGCCAGACTGAAAGCCCGCATCAGTCTAGATACGCCCCAAGTTCAGCTGACGAACGCGGAAGAGCTGTTCCTTCCCCCTCCGATGGGGACCTGAAAGCGGTGGATAGGCTGCCGACATGCGGGCCAGTAGCTGGTCTACTTGTGAGAGGCACCGCACAAGCTGCCAAGGCTGAGCTTGAGAATATCAAAACCACGTATTTTGGAAATTGCGAAGTCTGGGGTGCTGAGACCAAACTGGGGCAGCTTCTCCCGTAGGGAACGTAGACCACAAGGCTCAGATTGCAGACAGCCAGACGCAAGGAAGCTCGATGGGTCCAGCCACGAATGTGGACCTGCGTATAGTACCGTAGGGATGTGAGTGACTTTTTTTTGCTTCCCAATCCTTGGAAAGTATTCTGCCAACTGGCCGAGCAGGATAATATGCTTTCTCTCGGGGTTTCTTTTGGGTGTGGACTCAAAGACTTTCAGTGTTGGTCAAGCGGACTTCGCTGCGGAGTCACCGCACTTTGCCAATATGCTCTCCGGTGACACCAATTGCGAGGCTGTAAAGCTTTCCTACCTAAACTATTGCCACTTCAGCCTGTACTGCAATCTCTGCGATAATGATAGGATCGGCTCCACGATCCTGCATTGTCCAATCTCGCAGGGCACACACATCTCTGCAATTCCACCACAGACTTGGCGAAGATGTGACTCTCGAAAAAGTTTGAACCAAGTTCGAGTACGAGTCCCCCAATCTCGTTCGAAGGAGCAATCTGTGCTCGGGAAGCAAAAAAAAGTCCAAATACATACAACAGCGGGTATTCGCTAGTGGTCACCCACCTAACTACTAATCCGCCGGTACGTTGCTTAAATAGGGCTGAGCGAACGGGAAGCCTTGTTTTCAACGTCCTATGGTCGTATGTGAAGGGTAAGATCAAACGTGCAATTATATTCCAGAACTCGTCAACACCTCGCTTTCTTCCAACTTGATCGATCTCGCTGGTGAACATGATCTATCGACTTCGCCTAAGGGTTAAGGAGCCCAAGATCTGATGGTAGACAAGTATTGCAGCAGAGCAACCATGTGCACGTTGGACTGCCTGTTTGCTTCTGAGCTTTCCAAACCAGCTTCATTGAATGGCCTGCCGGCAGAAGCAACACATGTGCTGTGTCTGGGAGGGTCAGGAGCGAGGAGCGCCCCAGGTTGTCTCGAGGCGTGCCACGAGGAATATGACATTTCCCAGCCAAGTCCTTCCGAAGGTGAGTTGTTGTTGTAGATGTAATACGGATGTAGCCATTCTTATCACTGATCTTGAGAGTCTTCGTACTGTACTTCTTCATCCCAGTCTTTCAGCCTGGAGAACGGGCTCCTTAGCCAGGCATTGAGCTCGTGCAGAAAAAGTCTTGCGGACTCTCGCCCTAAAAACTCAGCTAGGAGGTTTTCAGCATGTCCGTTGCTAGCTTTTATGTCAACCATCTTGACAATCGAGACGACGTAGGAGACTAAGAACTCGGCGTTACTGCTTGTCGTTGCTGCTTGGACATCATATCCAGGTCGATCAGTGTAAAGGAAACTGAATACACGAAGTTCACGGCGTATGAAGGCACGAGCTCGTGACTGCAGATCTGAATCGCCAGTGATTATCTGAGGCGTGACGTCCCGGTAGCCGGAATGGGGATTGCTGCCAATATGTAGTGAATAAAGTCCCTTCTGATATATTTCGCGGCGTCGTCGCAATGCTGGATCATCATTTGGCGGAGTGAATGGACGTCGATTGCATCTTGGCCGACTGGGCAAGCCGTAGGGCGCGAATAGCGACGAATGACCGCGCTCATCGGCTGATTGTATACCTGGTGGTACATGTGTACGGGAAATGCTGTAACTTTTGAAATCATCCGGAGCTTGCCAGTTATATTGGACAACAGAAACTTCTGCCTTGCCTGCGACAATTTAGTGACTGGGCGACGGCATCAAGAGAATCAGCTTACATAATGGGCAAGTTGATCTTTCCTGAAGCCAGCTGACAAGACACACGAAATCGAATGTGAAGTGGTTACATGGGACAGTAACAGCCCGTTCCGTGACAGTGGAAAGACAAATCACGCATACGTCGTCAGCCTCGCCGCTATACTTTGCTGTCGTGCCCATGCGCCGATGTTGGTGTTGATTTTAGTGATAGAAGGACGGTCGGAAAGGTGACCTCATACGCGGCGTGCATGGGCCACAATCTAGCGCGAAAGTCACCGTCGCGACTTCCTCACGAACGCAGCTGTGTCAATCCACTGCTCCTGTCTCGCCTCAGTCAGCCACTCCTCACAGCTCCGGAGACTCGAATATCCCGTGCTCGCCTACGCACCCGACGATTATTGCAGCGGATGCTGCTCGCGGCCAAACGCATATCAATCTCGCCCATCCGCCGCTCGGCATTTTCTATGTTAGCAACGTCGACGAGGCCTGCTGTTGCAGGTCCAAATGGAAAGCCAATACACCACACAGTGACTGCGCTCAAGCGCTGGTCGTGTGACGACAAAGATCTGCCATCTGTTAGCGATATCAAGGCCATACATGTTTATGACTTTGACAACACATGTACGCTTCGTGTAGCCTATTTGGGTACTGTGGCTAATGAATATAGTGTTCGCAAGTCCTCTACCAAACAAACAATTATGGAACAGTGCCACAATAGGCCAGCTGGGCAGCCCAGACATGTTCTTGAGCGGTGGTTGGTGGCATGACGCCAGCATCCTGGGGGCGACTGGTGAAGGTGCAGACAAGGAAGAGAAGCGCGGCTGGGCTGGATGGTGGAATGAACACATTGTCACCCTGGTTGAGCAGTCGATGCAACAAAAGGATGCTTTGAACGTTCTCCTCACCGGCCGTGGTGAATCCAACTTTGGCGACCTCATCAAACGCATCGTAAAGAGCAGGCAGCTCGATTTCGACATGGTTTGTCTGAAGCCTGCGATTGGCCCTGCAGGGCAGAAATTCAGGAACACGATGGAGTTCAAGCAAGAGTTGCTGAAGGACATCGTCTACACTTATAAAGACGCCGAGGAACTCCGCATCTACGAAGACCGTGTCAAGCATACGAAAGGCTTCCGCGACTTCTTTTTTCAGTTCAACAAGGATCTCATGGCTGGCCAACTGAAAGGCAACCGAAAGCCCATCGCGGCAGAGGTCATACAGGTCGCTGAGAACGCGACGCAATTGGACCCTGTTGCTGAAATTGCTGAGATCCAGAAATTGATGAACGCGCACAACACGCAATTCAAGAGCGGTACCGCGCCACCAGGCACCGTGCCATACCAGATCAAGAAGACGGTCTTCTACACCGGCTACATGATCCCCGCGAACATGACAGAGAAGCTCACATCACTCGTGAAGCTTCCTCAGAGCACTCCAGACAACGATGTTAGGTTCCTCGCTAACAGTATCCTCATCACGCCGAAGCCGTGTCCGAAAAGTATCCTCGATAAGGTCGGTGGTATTGGAGCCAAGGTTAGGTGGAAGGTGACAGGCACTTCTTGCTTCGAGAACAAGCTATGGGCTGCACGAGTCGAGCCAGTGCCAAAGACAGCAAAGTATTACTCTGAGAACCCCACACCGACTGTGGTGCTAGCCATTCGCAAGAACGGACGACCGGCAGATGCAGCGCGAATCACCAACTGGCAGCCAGTGGCAGAAGACCAGGCATTCGAGTTCGACAGTGTTGTGGGCGAAAAGCAGATGCTGCGCATCGAGGAAGAAACCGCCAACGAAAGTGAGTGGGAAAGCTATTTCCCTAACAAGTCGTATCGCAAGCGCTCTGTTGAGCCCAATCATCACGGTGATCACCGAAACACGCGTGGCAAAGGCGACAACAATCACCCAGGGTACCGTGGTGGTAATCAGAATCGCGGCCGAGGGGGGCACAGGAACAATCAGTACAACAACAGGGGCAATCGAGGAGGCTACCGTGGCGATCGCGGCGGTGGTCGCGGTCGTGGTCGCGGTGGTGGTGGCCAGTCACAATACAGAAGCCTGGACGATGTCGGCGGCAACTACGGACAGTCCGGCCACGACAACAATCCAGACGCCTTCTACTGAGGGCCTATGGTCTTGCATGCCTGCCTGTTCTTGGTACACTGCCTTCTATTCGTCAGCATTGCGTTTCTGCATGGCAACCGGCGGCTGGTCCATTCAGCGCCTCTGTCTGAAGCTTTCACGCGGTTGTTCGCTGAGCGCCCTTCTCGTACTGTTCCACACTCAAAGCTAATTGTAAATCATACGTCTATCGTGCATTTTCGGGCGCAATTTTCAGAGAATGAGATACCCAGATTTTCCTTAGAAGTCAATTTCCATCAATTCAAACGAACACTGCAAGTCTTCGCAATACGTTGGATCCTTTATATCTTGCAAGCTCAATGTTCAGGACTCGTCATTTGATCTGTCTTGTCTATACTCTTCTTTCCAACATCACAGATCACCCGGCTCGTCATCCCCTAGTGTCGACCCTAAAGCCAGCTATACTCGTTCTCGACCAGATACTTCGGGCACCACGCCCTTTGTATATCAGCTATTAGCCGCAAAGAAAACCAGAAGAGAATAAACATATCTTTCCGTCACGATCTTGCCGGACATAGCTGTTGAGCCCAAGTCTGGACATTCAATGTCCGGGAGATTAGGCTGTTCCCCAGAATGTGGTAGTACGGTCCGGCAATAAAGCTTGTTCCTCCACATCAACGCCACAGTGTGGGGTAGATGGTCCAATCAGACCCCTCGGTCCGCGCAGCATTGCGGATGATCTGCATTTGACGACTTACGGAGATAGCAAGTCGGGTGAACCCCGACATCATCTACTCCAGTCACTGACAAGTCGGCCAGATGGCCGTCATGGACAATCATGAGCGAGTACCGTGAGCTATAAAAGCACTTGTACACATGTGCAACTTTACGGAGCCTCTGCTCTCCCTCTCTACTGCACGCAGTACCTCAGTTGTCATGCGTCCGGGCGTGTATCAGTTCCTCGTTGGCTGCTTTGCATCATTGGGCTCTTTCCTCTTTGGATACGACCTGGCTGTGATTGCAGAAGTAGTGGCATCCGACTCTTTCAAATCACTGTTCTTGCAACGAAATGCCAATTCTCGATCCGGTACCGTTGTGGCACTCTTCACCGCAGGATGCTTCTTTGGCGCCTTTGGAGCAGGGTTCACAGATAAGCTCGGTAGACGTGGCACCATTCTCATGGCTTCATGCATCTTCATCGTTGGCGGTATCATTCAGACCGCCGGAGTCGTTATCGGTATGCTTTACGCTGGTAGATTCATCGCCGGGTTTGGCGTAGGGTTCTTGACTATGATCATCCCGATCTACCAAGCAGAGATAACACATCGTCACATCCGTGGGAAGGTCACTAGTCTTCAGCAACTCTTCAATGCTGTGGGACAGATCTTTGCCAGCTGGATTGGGTACGGCTGCTATCAAGAGTGGGCTGGGACAGGTGACAGCCGGGAGTGGCGCATACCGCTCGCTGTGCAAATCATTCCGGCTCTCTTCTTGGGTAGCTTAATCTACATGTTCCCTGAGGTATGTTAATAATCAGTGACTCCCTTGATTCTGCAGAGACTGCGCTGATACTGCGGCAGAGTCCACGATGGCTATGTGACCACGATCGAGCTGATGAGGGTCTCCGCAATTTGGCTCTTCTCCACTCGCACGGCGACATCTTGGATCCGTATGTAGTGGCTGAGTTCGACCTCATCCAAGCCCAAATTCAAGCCGAACACATGGAGAAAAAGAAGACATACTTCGACCTCGTTCGCGATTGGCCAAACCTCAGGCGGACAATGCTTGCATGCTTCACTCAAGCTGAATGTCAGATGACGGGGGTAAGCATGCATTCAACAGAGGAGAAAAATTCCTACCTTTGAAGTTCCTTCTGACTTTATACAGGTCAGCGCAATCCAATACTTTTCCCCTCAGATTTACGCCCAGATGGGTATTGGCACTTCTCAAGCCTTGCTATTTAACGGAGTCAACGCCATCATCGCTTTTGCCGGCACATCTGTATGCATCTTTGCCATTGACCGAGTTGGACGGCGACCACTCGAAATCTACGGAGCAGGTCTTATGTGTGTAACATTCCTAATCAACGCCATCCTGATCAAACAGTTTCCGGCCTCGGCGCCCAGCACCGGGGCTCACTGGGCCTTTGTTGCTTTGACATGGGTGTTCAATTTCGTCTTTTTCGTTACATCGGGGCCCCTGTCTTGGGCAATTCCCGCGGAGCTCTTCGGCACAGCGCTTCGCATGAAGGGTGTAAGCGTTGGAGCAATGACGAGTTTCGCGTTCAACACGATGATAGGACAGGTCACACCTATCGCGGTCAGTGCCATTGGCTGGAGATATTACGTGGTCTTCATTGTCTGCAATTTTGTTAACGGGGTTGTCTTTTGGGCCTTCTTACCAGAGACCAAGGGACTTAGCCTGGAGGACATGGATACCCTTTTCTACGAAAGCCCGACCTTTGTCCCCGGAAGCAAATGGGTTCCGCCACACTCTTCACTTGACGAAGATGCACGTAGAGTAGAAGACACGAAAAACTACGTGGATGGAGTGGTTTCGGCGAAATACAGGGCCACTGGGGTGGAGCATATTGAGGGTGGCCCTTGAAAAGGAATTAAGAAGCATGCCACGTCTTAGCCCTTGGCTCTGTCGTTGGATGCAACCTAGTATCATCTGTGCGTGACACGAGCCTATGAATCCTACAAAGCAGGTAGTGCGAGCGCGTCAGCTTCTGCTGCTTTCACCGTAGCTGGTAGTGTTTGGACCGATTGCGGGTATAAGAACATTTCCCACTTGGGACAGATAGAGTCTTTAATTTCCTACAGCTTGATCTTCATCGTACTGTGTAATTCAGCATCTTTGTCTGAAGCTTTCAACACTAATCTCGGGCCCTAAGGATTAGGACCCGACGCTGTTGCAACCATTAGGTATGGTTTCTGGAGCGGGCCGGTCTGCACTGACACAGCCAACATTGAACAACAAGGGCCTGTGCGAGGGTTGATATATCACAGAAAGCAATGGTTACGTATCGCCCTATATCCAGGATTTCGATGGATTCAATCAAATCACGCCTACTTCCAGTGCGGGTCTTCGAATGAAAATTCTAATTGTTCACATTGTCTGATTGTCAGCCCGACTCGATTGAATATCCATGCTCTTCTCGATGGATTCTGTTTTGAAATCTGGTCCATCCTTGCCTAGAATGTACCCAAGGCGCCGTTGTTCGGATACAAGTGAAACCAGGTATATCTCTGAGCTCTGGACGTGCACAAATCGCTCGACCGCTCGAGCTTGGCGGTCAAATTGCGATTTGGCCTATACCTCAATTCTTTTGCGCTGGCCTAAGACCGCGGCAATGGCTCTTGGCGCACTCAATATGCCGGCAGGAGAAAGTTCCAAGACGGAGGTTTTACCCCAGACCAAGACTCCACCAATAGGCACCCCCATACCCACAATATAGTCAAACAGCCAAGAGACCCCAAGAGATAAACATGCACGCAATTGCGCATCAGTACTCGACGATGATCTTGTCAGGTCTCGTTTCGTTTCAACGACGCTGATGAGGATCGTCGTTCCACCAACGATACCGTTGGTAATAGATTAAAGGTTTTGAGCGATGGGGGGAGAGAGGTTGTGTGCGATGAAATTGTGCACTTCAAGTTTGGTGGGCTTAAGGTTGAGCAGTATAAGAAGCAGTATTGTTTACCTTCAATCTGACAGCACGCTCGCATCTCCATCCAATACTCCTTATCACCATCGAACATTCTTCGCTGTTCTTTTGTACACTTCAACATGCGTTTCTCAATTGCAGTCATCAGCGTCGCCACTGGCCTCGCGGCTGGTCAAACACTGAACATTCCCACTCGAGTTGGCTCGATTGTTTCGCTCGCAAGCCCCAGTGTCATCTCGGGCTCGAAGGACCTGGGCAACAAGGAGTACGACCGTGGCCGGGCTTGCGACACTGATGCGGACACTGGCAGTGACAGCGCGGTCTTCATCCTTGAGAACGGCGCGACCTTGAGCAACGTGATCATCGGCACAAACCAGCTGGAAGGAATTCACTGCAAGGGAGCTTGCACGCTCAAGAACGTGTGGTTCCGTGACGTCTGCGAGGGTAAGTACATTGCATCCATGCGCGCTCACAAGTTGCTAACTAATGACAGATGCCATCTCTGCGCTCGGAACCGGCGATGTGCTTATCGAGGGAGGAGGTGCACAGGAAGCAAAGGACAAGGTAGTCCAGCACAACGGCCGCGGCACAGTGACCATCAAGAACTTCACTGTCGTCAACGCCGGCAAGCTTTACCGCGGTTGCGGCGATTGCACAAACAACGGAGGCCCAAGGAACGTTGTGATCTCGGGCGTCAAGGCCAAGGGGGTATCTGAGCTTGTCGGCATCAACTCCAACTACGGAGACACCGCCAACATTCAGAGCTCTTGTGGTTCTGGCGTCAAGAAGGTCTGCCAGGAGTACAAGGGCGTGAACAAGGGCAGTGGCGAGAGCAGCAAAGTGTCTACCACCGCGAACTGCAAGGGTCAGACCAGCTTCTCGTCTTGCTAGACGAGGTGTAGGTTGTGATCCTCGGCTTTGGCTGTAACTTCGTCTTCGCAGATAGTGTATAGCACTTGATCCGTAGCTTTAGTACAATTGTTGCGTTGTATTTTGGCCTGTTCAGTCCAAGTAAGCCTATCACTGTTGCAAAGATGTGCGGAACGACCGGGCTCTTACAATGTTTATCTCTACGCTAGTTCATAAAATGCTTACACGCTCTGTACCTTCCGTAAGTGGCTAGATATGTCCAGTTAGCGTCTTTGAAAGAACGAACTAGATTCTGTCATTCAGACTCATTCTTAGTAGGATCTTCAGATGCCTTGTGCCTAGCTAGCTAATTCTCCTATAGGTCGGGTGGTTCCGCAAATTTTAGCAAGCACCGATATACTGAGGCAGCCTGCTCGTAGTAGGATACGCTCTAGACTGTCCTTCAGCTAGCTAGCCGTAGAACTACTGAGATTCTACTATCTACGACTATTACATACCCAACATTGCGCAAGAGATCGAATTGGTGTATGCAGCATCGTAAGACGGCATACCGGTCACAATAATTCCAATGACTACCCCGACGTACATGCCAAATAGACGCCACGAGCCGTTACCACTATCTTCTAAGCACTCTCAAGAAGCACCTCGTACGCCTTACGAGAAATCGTAAACGTCGGTCCATTCGGCATCGCACCAGGCACCCGCGGAAAAACCGACGCATCCACCACGCGAAGCCCATTCACACCCTGTACCCTAAACTTTGGGTCCACGCAGGACCCCCGATCCCCCACAGGGCCCATACGACAACTGCTAGCCGCATGGTGACTAAACGCCTCGTCCATGAGCGCCTGACGCAAATCGACCTCCGGGTTCGGCGCGACAACCGTATAAGCCAACCCCGTATCATCGTACGCGCTTATCAAGAGCTCGACGCCCTCAGCAAGAGCCTTGAGATCCGTCTCTGCGTTTTCCGCGAAGAAATTGAAATTGATGTCTGGGGCTTGCCGCGGGTCCTTGGAGCGGAGCCGCACGGTGCCAGATGGGTTCGCGGTCTGCATCTTCACGATTGAGGATCCCCACATCTCGGGGACTGGCTGTCGGCGGGAGAAGCCAGGGTAGAATCCCGAATCGCCCCAGCCGGCGGCGCTTAGGTAGAAGAGGTCGGCGTCGGTGTCCCAGCTGGCACTGCTGCGCCAGAGGAGGAAGAATGTGCCGAGGGATAGGGAGTAGGGGCCTGTTCCGTTGCGTTCCCACTGCAAGAAGCAGGGGTCTGATGCGTTGAAGGTCCGGGTGCAGGGTGTGTTCGTGGCGGCTTGCCATGGGGCTTCGGCGCGTACGTGGACGGGTGACTCGTAGTTGTCCTGCATGAAGTTTCCCTGGGAGATGTGAGCCGAGAAAAGACAAAACGCGACGTGTACGCGAGGCTTACCACCGCTGGAAGATCTACTACGACCGGTATGTCGAGTTCCTCTAGTTCTGCGCGAGGTCCGATTCCGCTCAGCTTCAGGATCTGCGGGGTGTTGAAAGTACCACCTGCCACAATCACTTCCTTCTTTGCGCGAACGACACGCAAGACTTCGGGTTGTTGTGATGCATTGTATCGCGTGTCTGCCGAGTAGAGTCCTTCTCCGACCATGTACTCGACACCGACCGCTTTCGGTCTTCCGTCGCATTCGTCGAAGAGAACTCTTGTTGCTAGCGAATGAAGGCTGAGTGTCAAAGGATGCCCAGCCTCCACCACTTTGTTGATATGCTTAGCAATGCTGCTCCGGCTACCGGTTGTGGGGGAGATGGCCAGTGGAAGTAAGGTAGACATGTTGCTGGCGTAGCGATCAGGATCAACACTGTTCATGTCACGGACGAGCAACTCGGCCAAATGATGGACGTCTGTGACCTCGATGCCCTCAGTCTCGCGGATGATCGACGACACAAAGCGACGAACGTTCTCTAACGTGATGCCAGCCGTTACCAACGGATCCATCAGGCTAGACTGCATATTTCACTGCGCGTTAGCAACAACATTCAAAGCGGGCGACACCGTTCTTACCTCAAGATACCCATCGAAGCCATGTCCAGGCGTACCTCGGGGAACGTACGTGCAATTCTCGAGCTCCGTTAGATAGCGTCGCATGTTTCCATGAGCCCAAGACTCATCCCCGGTGAGGTTAGCGATATAGTCCCACTCGTTATCGGGCGCCCAGGCGAAGTTCATGGCGTTCACTTGAGAACTGCCACCGAGAGTG
Source organism: Didymella arachidicola (assembly GCA_016630955.3). Lineage (NCBI taxonomy): Eukaryota > Fungi > Ascomycota > Dothideomycetes > Pleosporales > Didymellaceae > Didymella > Didymella arachidicola. The sequence continues at coordinate 1,515,819 of CM049986.1, forward strand.
GCACCCCGCGGATACAGTATGCCCCGACTATTCCCACAGTGTCAGCGATATATCAATTGGGCGATCAGCAAAGGTCGTGCACTTACGGCTGCGCGTCTTCTGGAGGTTCAAGGCCCACGTAGTACGAGCCATTACTCCTCACATATGCGTACTTTGGATCGCGGCGAGCTTGCGTTTCGTTCGCGAAGTGTTCAACGAAGAAGCTCCAAGAGTGAGGGGCGGTTTCGGCAGCAACGGAATTTCTTCACGATTGATCAGCATTAAATGATTGGAAGCTCATAGGGAAAACGCACAAGGAGGGGATCTCCTCGCGGAAGTCAGTCGAGTTGTCGCCGCCTGCTTCGAGGAGGAAGACCGAGTACCCGCTCGTTGCTAGATTGGCACTTCGCAGTCCGTTAGCACAGCGTATCCGTCGAATTGACTTACTAAAGTCAATGACTTACGCGAGGGATCCTCCGCCCGGCCCTGAACCTACAATCACATAGTCATACTCCGTGTCACCCGCCAGTGCACACACTGCCATCGCAGCAGCCATCAACAAAGTCGTGATCATCCTCACTTTGAGGACCCGAACTAGAAAGGCGAGATGCGATACAAGATAGTAAATCCAAGATAGAACAAAGTAATGCGAATAGCTTGTTTCGAAGAATCGTACCTTCCACCTCCACCCTACACACCCCCTTAAATACTCCCCGCCAACTCTCCCCTCTGACTATCCTCGTACACCACGCAGGCCAAGTGGCTCGATCCGCAACAACAGTCAGAGCCGCAGCCGAGCAGTGTCTCCACGCGCCGTCAGCGCGTACGAGCTATGAGCGCGGGACCGAAATACGTCTGACATGTATTATGGATCGCATCGACTCGACTCGACTGTTGTTGTTCGTGTAGAGGTGTCGCAGCATCAGATCCTGACGACGACTATGACAGGGCGTGAGATTCGTTTATTCTAAGTCGTGAGAGGCGGGAGAAGCGAGGCTTGGCGCTTATGTTTCAGCGTTGGGTATGGGGCTTACTTGCATTGCATTATGATACCAGACGTGCTCGTATGCGTTCGTCGAACGACTAGTATGCCAATCCACATGCTCCTCAGGACGATTATTAACACCAGCACGTATTGCACTCCGCGCACCATCATGCAAGAAAATCTTCGAATATACAACGCAAGGTATGTAATCAATTAACCAACAGCCTCTCCCCCCCCCCTCACTCCTCACATCATCATCCAAACCACGCAAGCTATGCAACCCCCCCCCCCCCTAATCTGCAACCAACAACTCCCCCGCCCCCCCAAATGCCCCAATTCTTCTCGGCAAAACCCTCGTACACTCCGTCAAATTATTAATATTCCTCACCCCCAGCAAACTCAACCTAATATAACTATACGCATAATCCTCGTTCCAATCCGCTTGTCCCTCCTTCCCAATGGAGAACTTCTTCCACTCAGCGCTTGTCCGGGGATCGCGCGCGAGGACGACGTCGCTGGGGAAGCGGAGCACGGATTTGGGGAGGGGCCCGAGACCCAGGGTTTGGTTGTAGAAGAGGGTATCCCAGACTGCGCATAGTTAGTATGTGGGAGGGTGTGAGATAGGGGGGGGGGGGGGCGTACCGCCTGGCGTGCCGTCCTGTGGTGCGGCGGGGCGGGACGGGTCGACGTTGAATTGTTGGCTTGTTGTGTGTGCGCCGAGGAGAGCGGTGAGTTCGTGGGGGCCGATGGTTTTGGCGGAGAAGAGGGAGATGAGGGTGTCTGCTGAGTCGTGGACGCTGGGGAGCAGGCCGTCCATGTTGGCGCGCGAGGAGTCTTTGCGGCCGACGAAGGTGCGGATGCGGGGGCCGAGGGGGCAGGCTGGGAGGGGGTTAGCGTGTGTTGTGGGGTTCTGTGGTGGTGTTGAGGGGATGGGGACGTACTGACGACTGCGTGTTTGGCGGCGAATTGGATGAGATCTGCCATGCCGACGCCGTACTGCTTGAATTGCTGCCTTTGCATGTCGCCCAGAATGCGCACAATGTCTTGCAGTCCTTTGTTGTCGGGGCGCGAGATTTCTTCTTTTGCGAGGATGATGCTTCCGTCTGCGCCGCCGTAATCGAGTCCCTCTTTCCACGTACCTGCGTCGTGGAAGCCGAGTCTGATTGCAGCGCGCGCATATTTGTTGCAGCGGCCAGACTGACCGCGGAAGAGGTTGGTGAGTTGCATCGACACGTAAGCCCAGACGCAGCATGTATCTGCTTTGCACTTCTGGCCTCCAAGTTGGCCGGGGATCTGGTAGCCGGCTCCGTCGCTCTGGCCACTCTCGAGCTCTGTGATGATGCGGGCGATGGTCTTGCCGACTGGAGTTGTACCGCCATCTTTGATATCGCCGATGAGGGGGGAGACGTCCGGTGCTTCGTCCGCGGGGTCTGCAGCTGTGTTTGGGTCTACGGCCTCGGTTGTCTGTCGTCGATTGGTTGATGGTAGTCTTCGAGATCCAGATGATTGCCGCCTGGTCTGTATTCTTTGCTTGATTTCTTGTACTGTGGCACCCATCCCAGGATAGGCATATGTGCACTCGAGGATAGCCAGGGCACCGAGCCCACCAACAACGATTCGCGACAACTTCATGTTGTGATGAGGTGTGTAAATGAATGACTTGGTGAGTTTTGATCAGATGGTGCAAATCCAAGATGGAGCTTTTCTGAGTCTGCGGACTCCATCTTGTAAGAACTCCTGTCCCTCGACACGAGCTCATAGGCTGCTCCAGCTCGCAACCTCGCCGTGTACACCGCTTGGCGAGCATCTAGGTACTCCAGAGTTTCACCTACGAAAGCCGTTAAGCGAGCAGCCCGCCGGGTCCCCAATGCTTCTTACGCAAGGCTGAGATCCCGGGCCTGTCTAGGATCCGAATCGGATAGGTAGAATCCGCGAAAGGGCAAGACCACGAGGCTTTCTTTGTCTGCAACGGCTAGCTAGACAACGTGGCTGGCGGCGCGAACCACGGAATGGGATCCACTAGCGAAAGACCAGATCATTGCTATTCCTGAATGCCATCTTGCCTGAACAGGACGGTGGGCCTGACGGACATGGCTTTTGTAGTCTGATGATGCTTCGTATAGGTAGTGAAGATCATGTGCCTGAGTGTTTTAGGTGATTGCTAGTAGCAATTGAACTCTTGCCGCAACATCTGCACCTCATCGCCGTGATGTATGAGGGGTTGGTCTTGTAGAGCGAGAGAGTCTAGAAGCGCAGCATACTGCTTGTGTGATTGTGCTAATTCTTTGCGCCTGCGCCTGGGACCTGACTGTCGAAATGCGGACGTCAAGTCGAGGGGAGGGGTGGATTAGAGCGACGGACAAAGAGAGCCGTTGTTCGTTGATAGGGTCCACCAAAGAGTCTAGATCCTAACTCCACGTGACGGCCGGAAATGGATCTACGAGAAGTGAAACCACCGCACCTGTTCAAAATAAGTCAACCATGTCACGCGAAGGTAAAGACTATACACATTTGTCGAATCAACAGCAGTCTAGACGATGATCCAAAGTCGATTTTGCGCGATTCTGCCATCAAAGACCCCATGCGCTTCCATACTGTGATACAACCTATGCAACTCCCATGACCCGTCTAGAGCCGTTTTGTAGTGGACCGCCGTACAATAGTAATACAAGAAGATGTCGACATGTCGATACGTGTACGCGCATGTCATATTACAATGAATTCCAAGCGCCGTGCAATGCAAGTCCGTGAGGTGTCGTTGTTCTTTACTCGTGGTAGTAGGTCTCGAATGTGTAGATGATGCCGAAGAGCAGGAAAGCAATTGCGCCGCCAAGTGTGACTGGGAATTGTTAGTATCACGTTCAGTAGGGTTGGGGAAGAATGCTCACCATTACGCATGCTGATCTTGCCAGCAATAGCGCGACCACCAATGACAGCGCCAGCTGTGCAGAGACCATGTCCGACCGTGGCACCAGCAGTGACCCACCAGTAGTCGGAGCCTGCGGCCATGGCGACGGTAGCAATCTGACTGCGGTCACCCCACTCGCCGAGGAACGTCATAACGAAGGTCTGCACCCATGCGGGGCTGAGGAGCAGAGAGAACAGGTTGTTGATGCCGCTGAGAGCACCAGCGAAGGAGGTGCCACGAGGCGAAGGAGATCGGCCGGGCGAAGTGGATGGGCTGCGGGCGGGTGCAGGCAGCCTGGAATTGGAGCGAGAGCGTCGTACGCGGCCAGACTCGAGGGCGTAGGGCGAGATGGACGAGCGGCGGCGACCCTTGGAGCGGGCCAGCTGCTCCTTCTCTTCCAGCTCCTCCTCAACCTCGCGCATCTCCTCGCCGACGCCGTCGTCAGGGCTCATAGCCAGGCCCTCGCGCAGCAATTTGACGCCAAAGACGAGGAAAAGGATGGCAGCAGCCAAGTGTGTGAAGCGCTCAGACAAGAACGCGGGCACAGCGTGGCCGAGCACTGCAGACAGCACGGTCATGACGGCCAGGGCAGAGAAGGCAGCAGAGAAGACGACAAGGCGGGGGTGACGCATGGCCATCAGGGCGGCCACGAGGAAGGTCTTGTCGCCAATCTCAGAGAAGATGATCATGGTGAAGGACAGGACAAACGAGTGGAAGGGCTGGATGACGCCGCCCGCCTCGCCGTTGGGCATGCTGGATGAGGGGCTCTTGGACGTGGTGTCGAGGGGGTCTTTGTTCGAGAGCGAGTCGGGGATCGGGTGGGGGACGTCGTCGTGGGGTGCGGTGGGCAGGTCGGTGGGTTTCTCGAGGCCGACTGCGCCAGCGAGACGGGTCGACGAGGTGGTGGTGGTCGTCGTCTCTCCCGCAGCAGCAGCCTCCTTCAGATGAGACTGCTCGCCGTGGGGCAGCGGCAGGGCTTCCTTGGGCGGCGTGGGCACCTGCTCCTTCTTGGAGCCCGTCTTGTCCTCGTGGGCCAGGCGCTCCTTGTCCTTGGCCGAGACGCCGCCCTCGACGCCCGTCTTGCCCGTGGCCAGCTTGCGGTCGGGGTCCTGCATGACGCTCTTGTCGCCGTCGAGCAGCTCCTTGTCCGCGCCGACGAGCGTCGAGTCCTTGTGGGAGCCTGGGCCCGTCTTCTTGCCGGTGCCCAGGTCCTCGACTACGGCGGGCGCCTTGTCGTGCCCCGTGGGTGTGTCGTCGATGTAGGGGCCGGCGTGGGGCTTGCCGTCGAAGCCGTCGACGGGCGCATCTTTTGTGCCCTTGGATGCGCCGGGCGTGACGGCCGCGGGCGACGGGTCGGGGATGGCATTGGTGTAGGCCGGGTCTGCTGCGCGCTTGACGAGCCTCTTGCCATCGACGTCGGCGACTGTGGAGCGGGCGAGCGCCTGGAGCACCGGCAGGAGAACGAGCGTGTGTCGCAGCCTCATGGTGCTGGCGTGGCGGCTGTAGGCACAGGATGTGGGGGCAGGGGTACGCTGTGGGCTATGAACGCCGGATGCAAGGCAGCACAAGAAATAAGAAATTGGGTGCAGAGTCTTCAAGAAGAGAAAGCGTGAAGAGAGCGGCGTCAGACAAAAGTGCTGGTCAGCACCCAGGGCGTGCTTAGCTGCGAGTTGGGGAAATGTGGCTGCTGCTGAACTTTAGGAGAGACCACTGCCACAGATGCACGCAAGGGATACGTGCAGAAGCCCACGTAACGTGTCCGCGACCTGCGTATTGCTGCAGAGCGCTAGATGGCAAAAGGGACAAAAGGAACGCTGTCAAAAGCAGCAGCAGATGAGCCTGTCCGACGCCGGCGCGCTGCAACTCCGCGCTGATCTCAAACACGCTCACGGGCATCCTGCTCAGCTCTTTCCTCCTGCACGTCGCCCCCTTCTCCTGGCTCGGACGTGAGCATCCGTGAGGGCTGAGCTAGTCTGGACGCAGCCAAGCGCCGAGATCACGTGAGAACGAGAGTCGAGCGCGGCAGAGCGGGTCACCGAGCCGGCGCGAACCTCCCCATGACAACAACGCGCACCAGCACCATCTGTCTTCAAGAGCCGGCAAGGCGCGCAATTAACGGGGACTCTGCAGAAGCCTGCTAGAGCCTCATGGCACGCGTCCGCGTTGACAACGGGCTCAAGGCACCCACTCCGCAACCGGAAAAGGTGCCTGCACGCGCGCGACGCCTGCGCAGCCAGAGTCGCGAGCTGGACTCATTTCCTGAGCCACAGAAACCAACACGACGAAGCACGCGCCAGGGGAGCGTTGCCAGTGTCGCGAGTGAAAGCGAAAATGATGGACTCAAAAAGCGCAAAAATCGCAAGCCTGCCAAACAGGTTGCACAAGGTTGGTGCTTACCCTAGAACCCTTACCCTAAAACGCCGTCATCGACCACTATTCAGCATCAACACCGCACCATCGACTTGCACTTGCTGATGCAAATACTCCAGAGCTCACAATCGTCGAGGAGAATGAGGTCGAAATCCCTCTCGAGGCTCCTGCTACGCCTCAGCGTGTCGACATTCCACTGCCTCCAGAACAGCAAACGTTTCGATCACCTGGTGCAGTGTCTGCCATGTCCGGAACTACCGCCATCTCGTCATTTTCCATGGTCGAAGCAGAGTACCTGGAGTCTAAGTACATCCAGAAGCATCTGCGCAAGCTGTGCGACTCAGCGCTCGAGTTCCTAGACCATCTCGCACCTGCGAGTGGCTCCATGCAGCATGACTTGCGCAATATCCAAGAGATGCAAAAACCCGGCTCAGAGTTTGCTAAAGAATACGGCGACTTCGATGATGAGTTCAGACTGCACCTGAAGCACTTCAAAGGCGACGAGAGCAATTACGTCAATCCACGAGCCATCCATCGTGCCCTGTTCGGTACGTACACCGACAGCGGTGCCATGGATTCTGGCATCAACCTTGTCATCTACCTGACCAACACCTTGATACTGGCGAAACAGATGATCCATTCCAGTCGCAGCGACAAGGATGTGTGGAGCCATCTCCGATTACTTGACACGTCGTTTCCAAGCCCTTTCATGCGCTCTCTGCTGTCGGACGGCTCACCGACAGCCGCTGGAGACAGTATCATGTTGGAAGAAACCTTCAAGCTGGCGCTGGAGCTGCGAGTCCAGTTGACCGTCCTAACGCTGGAGCGCTCCGCTGGCGATCCAGGCTTCAATCCTGATGATGCTCTCGACGGCGTCTTTCTGCAAGAAGGTGAAGTGCGTGGCTGGGATGTTGCAGCCCTTGGTGGTGAAGATGAGCGCCTTCCATACGACTTCACAAAGAGGATTGCGGACCACTACAACCAAATTCGCGCACTGTTCCCCGTTGACACACAGTCACTTGAGGACGGGCATGTCGTAGACCTGGACAGTCTGAGCGACAAGTACAAGTGGATAGCGACCATCCTTCTTCTACTTGACTGGGTCCGCGCAAGACGAGACGAACTCGGTGCCTCGATCGATGCAATCGGTGGTCCCGCAACTATACTGTCAAACGTCAAGCACGCCATTGCAACACCTCGACCCCTTGTCGAAGACACCACAGCCACGGCCGTGTCTAGAGATTCCCCACTTAAGAAGCGATCGTCGTTTGGACGCAATCGAAGACGTAGCAGTCGGAGATTCGACCCCAATGCACCCGTCGACCTCGGTGCGATTGATGCGCTAAAGGCAAGAGAACGAGATTCGGGTGTGCATTTCGATCCCAAGGATCCACAGCCAGGCGACGTGTTTGTCCAGGTCGCTCAGGAGGATGAGGTAACTGGTGAGCGAGATGATGATCAGCAGACGGTGGAAGTAGAAGTAGAAGTCGAAGCAGAAGCGGAAGCAGAAGCAACGCCCGAAGAAGTGGAAGTTGGGCGCAAATTGGGCGAGATGATCGAGACCATCGAGGAGGATGTGTGGAACCAGACCTTCCGTGAAGACGACCCACAAGCAGGAGAAGCAACATTGGTAGCAGGCGAGGAAGAGTCCGCAGACATCGACAAGATCTCAGGTCCGCCAAGGAGCACGCAAGAGATCCTGGCCGCTCTGAAGTCAGCCGTACCCTCTGGCAAGGAGAACCGCAAGGCTTCTCGATTCGTCGATCGACAAGCCACAGCCAAACGCGTCGACTTTGGAGACGGTTTTGACGACAGCCAGCCCACCCCCGGCCCTTCCACCAGGGTATTGGACAAAGGCAAGCAGCGCGCCGACCCACCACCCTTGGTGTCTAAGAAACGCCAGAGACAAGAGTCAGAAGATGACGACGACGACGGCGACGACGCTTTTGAAGGTGGTGATCGGACAGACCGCGTGCAAGCGCGTCGCCTGGAAGCCCACGCCTCGAAGAGATCCCGCATCGAACGCTCGCCACTCCCACACCAGCCCGCGCCGACCTCACACCAGCCCGAGCGCCCCTCCCAACGACCAACCTCTGAAGAGCTCCGCAGCCCGCCCCGTCGCCAACCCAACCATCAAGAAACCCCCTCCAACACCAACCCACCACAATCAACCCAATCACCCCCTCCCCACTCTAACCCACCCCCCGACCGCAAGCCCCCTCCCTCCCAATACACCGCCCAACACGCCCTCGCCCAGCAAAACAGCCGCATCGGCGGCGCCGGCACTGCGCGTCAACCGCGCCGCGAATGGACCGCGCGCCAAATCGACGCTTTTGTAGAATACATGGAGGTCCTGGGGCCATCTTGGGCCAACATCGTGAAGTACGATCAGAGCGGCGATGGGTACGATGTGTTGGGGGGGTTTACGCAGGTTAATCTTAAGGACAAGGCGAGGACTATGGCGGTGAATATGATCAAGTACGTTCCCTTGTGAGTAACGGTGGGGGAGGTGTGCTAATGAGTATTAGGTCTGGGACAGGATTGAGCCCGGGGTTTGAGAGGTTGGTGGGGGCGGAGACGAAGGAGGGGAGGAAGTTGGCTGAGGCGGGGTTTACGTGGTGAGGAGTGGTGGAGTGATGGCTTAATCTTTTGTCTTGACAAATCTCAAGAGGGATGCTCGCTACACCGTCATCTGACAGAAGAACGCCCGGCTTATTCTTTCATCTGGACCCATCACCAACACTCCCCAACCCTAAACCTTCTCCCTCCACCTCACACCCCACTCCCCCTTCGCGAAACTCGCCTCCACAAGCGCACCCTTCATAACAGCCTCACACTTCCTCCTCTCCCCCTTCTCCCCACCCCTCACACCCTCATCCCCATCCACCAAAAACCCAAACGCAACCCCGCGCCGCGCAGCCTTCCGCACCATCTCCCTCTCATCCGCACGCCGCTGCCCCTCGAGCCGCCTTGCCCTGGCCTCCTCCGTCTCATGCTGGCGCTCCGCCCACCCCTTCTCCCCGCCAACCGAGCCATTAATGTCGGACTGGTCCTGCGGAGGCCGGATCTTGCCGCCGCCGTAGCCGTATTCGACTGCATCGCCCAGGGTCTCGGCGGGCGCTGCGGTGCCGTCGAGCGCGATGCCGCCGTCTTCGGGCTCAGAGTCGGTCGAGTCGTCGGCTGACGAGGCGGTGTCTGGGGCTGCAGTTGCGGCGGAAGGGGGTGTGTCGACCATGTCGACGCTCTTCCAGTCCTCGGGTTTCTCGACGACGAAGCGCGCGCGGCGGTTTTTGCGCCGGCCGTAGGTTTTCTCGGGGTCTTTTTCGCGGTTGAAGAATAGTTCTTCGACGGTTGTACAGTCGATTGTGAGTCTGTGGTCGCCTTTGGGGGTGTTTTTGGTTTTGGAGGACTTTTTCTTGTGCGAGGGCTTGTTGTTTTTCTTGCCGAATTTGGAGGACTCGTCTTCGGACGCAGTGGTGTTGTTGTTGCCTTTTGTGGTATCTTTCTCCAAAGACTCGCGGGTCTTGTCTTTGCCCTCGGCCTTCTCGAGCTTGGCACGTTCTTGCTCTTCTTTTATTGATTCAGGCGTAGCACCTTCCAGCAGCTTGGCGAAGGTGGCTTCGATTTTGCGATCAATTGGTCCGGGTTTTTGGTGTCTGCACCGCGCGGAGCAGTATTTGACTTCTGTTGCGCCAGACGTCTTCTTCCGGTCGCCAATCACGCGGCCGCAGGAATGGCAGTAGGGTACTGAGTCGCCGATAGTGAGATAGAGCGGGGGAGGTGTAGCTTGTGACTTTGATGGACGTGACCAGGAGTCCATCCACGACATGTTGGCGGTCGATGTGGAAGAGGTCCTGCAAAGCGAGTGTTGCAACCTGGTCGTGTGTAGTAACCTGTTGAAAAAGTGGAAATCTGGTCTGGTTTGCGCAATTGCAGTTCGGTTTCTAGTCAAAATCTCTGAAAATTGAACAACGCGCTGTACCGCCTGGTTGGGAAAGGCAGTGTGATTTCTTTGAATGGTGTGTTTGTAGTGATTTGCAGGGCGAGGTCTGTAGGCACAAAGGGATTGACGAGCACACGACGTCATCGACAACGTCCAGACGCGCCTTACATCCAAAGCTCACCGTAGCTTGCTGCTGAGTGAAGCAACTGTTGACTGCAGTCGTTCAGCAACGTGTTTCGCAAAAGCGTTAGGTGGTCGTTTTTGGAGAAAACTCAATGACGTAGTGCAATAGCCAAAGAGGCAGCACTGCACGTGCACCCTCTCGAAGGAAGGGAAGGAGCATCGAGCATGCCGTCAACTGCTCATCGTCCATGAATTTCAACTTCCATCTTTCTCGAAAAGCTTTCTTGTCCAAACCTGCTGCTTCGGAACTCATCTTCAACGCGTCAATCTTCGGTTGATCTTATCTGATCAACCCCACAATCAGTCCCCATAGTCCTCGGCTCCTCCAGTTCACCATTGACCATGTTGCCGAGCTTAGCAGGACCGTGGATCTCGGGTAGCAGCTCATGCTGCAGCGTCCATTGCGCCGAAAAGTGATGATGATATATTTCCTGTTGCCGCTGCCGCCAGACAGCCAACAGGTTCCCATAATTTTTCGTTGACCTCCTTGGGCTGCATTCTGCGCAGCACACCACAGAACACCTATCCCGGGCCGCTCACACCAGTTACAAAACGGACAGATGGAAAGGTTATCGTTATCCACTCGGCCAACTTTTCCCTCGCTGACGAGTCAACAACCTCCACACCACTCCTCTTACCAGTTCACTGCGAAACGATCGCAAAGCGTGCGCCATCGAAGGAAGAGGGCAAGGCTGCAGCCAAGACTAGCTTCACCTGCACCCATGTCGCCAGCACAGGACCCCGCGACGGGAGAAACCGGCAGCGCCGCATCGCGTGCTCGCCATGCACCCTCGTTGTCAGGCACCATAACGACGCGGCCCAGGCGGACTACTACGCAGAGCGACATCCATGAGACCATACTGCACCCTGGAAATGTGAAGATCAACGTGCAGGGCGCGTTCATCGTCGATGAGGAACAGCCCGGAACCCCGCGCAGCGAAGATTACGAGCACGACCCAAAGGACATCAGACTGCCAAACCACACAGCAGTCGTGAGCCATATTGCAGTCGATGTGAGTGTATTTGGTGTCGCGTGCTCGAATCTACGGGGCACGCGACACGGCCCATGCAGCTCTGGGCACAGTGCTAATGCGTACGTGCACAGATCGGAGGCTCTCTTGCGAAGCTTGTCTACTTCTCCCGCGAACATGGCGAGGACTCACTCGGCGGCCGGCTGAACTTCCTCAAGTTCGAGACGGACCGGATAGAAACATGCATCGACTTCATGCGCAAGCTGGTCTCTGACCACCGCGACAACGGCACTGCACCGAGCGACATCTGTGTCATGGCGACGGGCGGCGGTGCATACAAGTACTACGACAAGATCACAGAAGCGCTAGGTGTTGAGGTGATTCGGGAGGACGAGATGGAGAGTCTGATCACTGGTAAGCAGTCGCAAATATGCCAACAAAAGATTTAGCTAACGATGACAGGTCTCGACTTCTTCATCAACGAGATTCCCAACGAAGTCTTTACGTACAGCGAGGACCAGCCCATGGAGTTCGTCGCGCACCCTCCCGACCCACCAAACATCTACCCCTATCTGCTCGTCAACATTGGCTCAGGTGTGTCTATGGTCAAGGTGTCGGGGCCTCAGAAGTTCGAGCGAATCGGCGGTACATCACTGGGAGGCGGAACATTGTGGGGACTGCTGTCCATGCTCACAGGTGCGCGAAGCTTCGAAGATATGTTGCGGTTGGCAGAAAAGGGCGATAATTCCACCGTCGACTTGCTTGTTGGCGACATCTACGGGCAAGCATACAACAAGATCGGGCTGAAGAGCACACACATCGCCTCCTCATTTGGCAAGGTGTACAAAAAGAAGCGCGCTGCAGAGCGAGATGCTGAGGACGGCTGCAACGGCGATTTCAAGCGTCGAGGGGAGGAAGAGCATGTTGAAGGCTCGTCAGAGATGCAGCACTCGCCAAGTGGCTTCGCACCCGAGGATATTTCAAGATCGCTGCTGTACGCTGTGTCGAACAACATCGGTCAGATTGCGTACCTGCATGCTGAGAAGCATGGCTTGGAGCGCATATACTTCGGTGGTTCGTTCATCGGTGGACACGCGCAGACTATGAACACACTATCATATGCCATCCGTTTTTGGTCCAGAAACAGCAAGCAAGCGTACTTCCTCAGACACGAAGGGTATCTTGGCGCTGTCGGTGCGTTCCTGAAGAGGCAGCCACGGAATTGGGGGAGGAGAGAGAGTTTCCAGGGCACGAGACCCATTGTTTGAAATCCCGTTGAAGCGCGCATATATATCTGGCGTTCCTGTAGGGGTATAATACATCTTATGATACTGCATGTGCGCGCTTCTGAGCCGCACCTTCCTCGAACAAGGCCTGGATCCGTCACTGGTTGAACTCACCCGACCCTACTTAAGGGTTCTGTTCCGCGTCTATCCTCTTGCGCCCAAGGAAAAGCCACCGATATCCGGGACCCTTTCCAGGTCACTTTCCAGGTCCTCACCTATGCCCACGCAACTCAATTGCTAATCTCTGCTTGTAGACCTTTTCCAGAGAGGTAGAAAGCAAAATGGCTTAGCTAGCAACACTACAGGGCTTGCAACGCATGCTGAAGGCCCCCTCCTGGGCGGAGTGTGGTTCCAGCCTCCGTTGGCAGAGCTTCTGAATACGAGGGCCGTCCCGGGGTCCTTCCTTGTCCGCGGTGGACCGGCGGCAGAGGGCATGCTGGCCGAGCCAAAGCCCTACGACCCGAGATCCGCTTCATCTCAACAACTTCGATCCCATCGGGCGCTACTGGTCGGGCTGGTCTATGCGCGTATTCGGTGGCGACGTATTACAAGAGAACTCATCTCAAACTACTCTTTAGTCTTCTGTCGATACCCGTGGACTGTAATGTTCGTAACAGGTCTACACGATTCCGAATTTTTCTGAGTGATCAGTGACTTTCTGGTAAAGGACGACTTGATTGCATAATTACAGCAGCCAAGTCCTCAGATCCCACTTAGGACCAGGGCTGTCCCAGCTCCGAAAGCCTCGTCCATCACACAGCAGTTGCCGCTTTGGGTTAGACTGCTCATTTTCTACCTCATGGTCACATAATCACACATCATGTTTGCGATGTTCAAACGCCATATCATCCTGTGCTCTTGGACAGATAAAATAGAGATATCTGCAAATCACTCTCCATATTTCAAGCATCAACGATGTCCGAGTCATTGGCCCTGTTCCGCCCCAACCAGAGCAAAGAATTGAGGCAACTAGCAGAAGAACATTTGCAACACGAGCACGTCAACCTCGATCCCCTTAGATCTCACATGGGCTCATATTACACAGTCTCGACCAGAAGGACCGGGATGTGTTGAAGAAAGCCAGCCGCAAGCTTTCGACGCATGTCGGAATTGGGTCCCTGATCGGCGTTGGTCTTGGTCTCTACGGCGCATACCGACTCCGTAATATGCGCCTAGCGTACTTCCAGGCTTTCAAAGCAATGGAGAAACCCACCGAGATCCGCTTCGCAGACGGTCGCACAGGTACGTAGCGTTCTTATCACGGCGACACGAGTGCAGCGTGGAGCAGTCTGACCAAAACGACCACAGAGAAGATTCCAGATCTCTCGGGAAAGCTCGCACCATCTCGTTGGGGTGATGCAGCGACGTTCGCCCTCTTCTCGCTGGGTGGTCTGTTTCTGGGTGGAGAGCTAGGACTGATCACTGGGTCTGCGTCGGCGACCCGAACGATGATGAAGGATCCGGGAAGCAGGGGCAAGATCGAAAGGGCGCTAAGGAACTACAGGATCGATGTGTTGCAACGCGAGATGCAAAGGTTGCGTGATGCAAAGTTGCCATCAATCATCTAGAACCTGTGGTGGCATTTAGTAAGGATGCTGTCTTTTGCTCTTGGTAACGTAGGTGGCAAGCGAGCTGCGCACCCCACCAAACTTGCCCACCTCTTTCATCTTAACGTACAATGGCTCAACGCAGTGCTACTCAGATAACCTCAAATGAAGCAGATATTCAGCTTGCTATCTTGTCTATTACTTCTGGTCAATTACACGCTAATCGACGCGCTGCTAATACCTACAACGTTGCTGAATCTACACTGCGCAGCCGACGCGCTGGTGTACCTGCCCGACGCGATTGCCAGCCTAACTCAAGGAAGCTCACTCAGGTAGAAGAGGAGGTGATTGTTACCCATATACTTGACCTTGACTTGCGTGGGTTTGCGCCCACGTACGCAGCTGTACGTGATATGGCTAATAGACTGCTGGCTGCGCGCAGCGCTGGTGAGGTTGGGCAGAAGTGGCCTGCCAACTTTGTTAAGCGTACAGACAGTCTTACGACGCGTTTTAATCGCGCATATGATAGGCAGAGAGCTCTGTGTGAAGATCCAGTCTTAATCAAGAAGTGGTTCGAGCTGGTAGAGCAGACAAATATCAAGTACTGCATCTGTGATGATGACGTCTGGAACTCTGACGAGGCAGGCTTTATGATGGGCAAGATCACGACGCAGCTTGTCGTGACAGGGTCAGAGAGAAGAGGCCGGCCAAAGGCTCTTCAGCCTGGCAATCGTGAGTGGGCAACGTTGATTGCTGGTATCAATGCTGCTGGCTGGTCTATCCCACCATTCATCATCTTGACTGGCCAGTACCACCTCTCTGCCTGGTATAAGGACGCAGCAATCCCACGCGACTGGGCGATCGCAGTCAGCGACAACGGCTGGACTACCAACGAGCTAGGATTAGAGTGGCTAGAGCATTTCAACGCTCATACAAAGGCTCGTACAGTAGGAGCACGTCGGCTGCTCATCCTTGATGGCCATGAGAGCCACCACTCTCTTAAGTTCCAGGAGATCTGCAAGGAGAACAATATCTACACGCTCTGCATGCCGCCTCACTCATCTCACCTTCTCCAGCCTCTTGACGTTGGCTGCTTCTCGCCATTGAAGCGCGCGTACAGCCGTGAGATTGAGAGCCTGATCCGCGACCATATCAACCACATCACCAAGCTTGAGTTCCTCCCAGCTATCAAGGCAGCGTACGATCGATCATTCACGTCTACCAATATCTGCTCTGCCTTCTCTGGCGCAGGGCTTGTCCCTCTCCATCCAGATGTTGTTCTATCAAAGCTTGACGTACAGCTGCGTACACCAACGCCACCAGCAGCCCTGATAGAGGCTCTGTGGGAGGCTCGTACACCAAGCAACGTACGTGAGCTTGAGGCTCAGTCAAGCCTAATACGTGAGCGCGTACGTAAGCATAAGAGCTCTTCGCCAGCGTCAATTATTGAAGCAATAGATCAGCTTAAGAATGGGGCAGAGGTGATAATGCTATCTGCTGAGCTAATGCGCGATCGGATCACCAACCTTGAGAAGGCAAATAAGGCAGCGTCTGCGCGTAGGCAGCGCAAGAGAAAGCGTATACAACACCAAGGAGTATTAACAATGGGAGCTGGAGAGGATATACTCGCTCAACGTGAGGCTGAGCAGCAGACTGCTCGTGAGAAGCGTCAGACAGGAGAGCAATCAGGCCTCAGCCGCCAGGCTCTGGCGCGCTGCAGCAAGTGTGGAGAGACTGGACACAACGCGCGTACGTACAAGAAAGACACTATAGCTACTGCTTAATCTACTGCTTTAATCTCTATATATTATACTGTTGCGTTGTTGAGATATAACGTAGTCTATCAGCGAGCTGATCACTTCTGCCAAGACCCCATCATTCTTCCCAACCACCAACAATGCTGCAACCAGATGATATTATTTTGCTTCCCCATGAAGATAGGATACTTCTAGCTATTGCAGCAATGAAATCTGACGCGTCATTATCCCAGAGGAGCGCTGCTGCTGTGTATGGAGTGCCCCAAAGTACACTCAGTACGCGATGCACGAACACGACTGCACGACGCGATACCCGCCCCAAATCATCAAAGCTTACCAAGAGCGAGGAGGACAGCCTTGTTAGACGTATCAAGGATCAATCTTTGCGAGGATTTGCCCCTACCTTCACCCAAGTACGCTGTATGGCAGACCAGCTGCTAGCAATACGCCATGGCAGAGCTGTCGGTGAGTGCTGGGTTCCACGCCTCATCACGCGCCGGCCAGAGATCAGATCTCAATTGACCCGACCGCGGGACTACCGGAGGATCCTGTGTAGCAACCCAGCAGTTATTAAGCCGTGGTTTGGCTTAGTAGCTAATGTGAAAGCTAAGTATGGGATCCTTGATGAGGATACCTACAACTTCGACGAGACTGGGTTCCAGATTGGTGTAGGGGGGTCTGTCAAGGTGGTCACGGCTTCAGAGATTCGAATCAACCCAATTGGCCGGCAGCCAGGTGATCGTGAGTGGATAACTCTGATCGCTGCTGTCAATGCTGTTGGCTGGCTCGTCCCCCCCTTCTTCATCTTCAAGGGGAAGAACCACAACCAAAGCTGGTATCACAACCATCCTAAAGAGTGGAGGATAGCTGTATCTGATAATGGCTGGACTACTAATGAAGTTGGTGTAGCTTGGCTGCAGCACTTCATTGAGCACACCACATCTCGTACAGTTTGGGGTTACCGACTACTCATCCTTGACGGCCATGAGTCCCACAACTCAATCAGATTTCAGGATATCTGCAAGGATAACAACATCATCACTCTCTGCATGCCTGCTCATGCCTCACATGTCCTTCAACCCTTAGATGTTGGGTGCTTTTCACCATTAAAGCGTGCGTACAAGAAGGAGGTAGGAGCTCTCGCGAACAGCCACATCAACCATATAGACAAGCTAGCATTCCTGGCAGTGTTTACAGCAGTGTACCAAGATGTTTTCTCGTCTGACAACATCAAAGCTGGGTTCCGTGCTACTGGCCTGGTGCCGCTGGACCCAGGGGTGGTGGTATCTAAGCTGGAAATCAAGCCTCGAACACCCTCACCACTCCTGCCTACTACCCCCTGGAACCCCAGGACCCCAAGCAACGCGCTTGAAATAGAAGCACAGTCTACAATGATCAAGAACCATATTCGAACCCACGCTGGGTCATCCCCTACAGCGCTTATTAATATGGTGCAGCAAATGCAGAAGGGGGCAGAGATGATGCTGCATAACGGGACCCTCTTGGCAGCTCAGCTGCTCCACCAAGAAGCTATCGCTACCAGCGCCACTAAGCGTAAATCCCGAAAACGGAAGCGTATACAGAAGGGAGGGACCCTTTCACAAGAGGAAGCTGATGATATAATAGCCCAGAGAGAGGCGTTGGCATTGGCAGCTGCAGAGAAGCGTGAAGAGAGACTTGTTGCTGGTGCAGCTCGGCAGTGTGTTCAGGTCTGCACTGCCTGCAGAAACCCTGGGCACAATAGACGCACCTGCACAATTAATACAACACAGTTAGGCGATTAATTCTATCTACTTTTTATCGCGATTACTTGGTGTTGTGTTGAGATATCCTTGTTAGAGATGTGGTGGGGTGCACGAAGTGATCAGCTCGCTGATAGATTACGTTATTCCAATGATAATCGCCCAGATCATAGCCGAACGTGCATCGGAGATGGCAGGGACGTCTCCGGTCCAATTGGAGGTGTGCAAGCTAGGATGTTCATCCCGGAAGCCTCGAGACGGTGGAAGCGAAGAGCCTCTGTCCCAATTTTTTTGGTAGCAAAGACCTCTAGCCTATCCGAAGCGACCTCAGTAGCATCATGGTGGAAGGAACTTTTGGCCGTAGGGCTGTAGGGTCGCGAATGCGCCACATGCTCGTGCTGATCGCAGTGGTCCTGCACAGTGACAAGTCAAGGTTTCGCTAGGAGATGAGTCCCCTTCATTCGCCTTACCATTCTTTTGTTTTTCGGTTACACAAACTAGCATTAAACCAGCATAACGATGGCATAGCTGAAGTGGGGCATTGTAGATGGATTACTGAGGCTAGCTAGCATACCTGCACCGTCCTGCACGTAAACAATGAGGTGCCGGAACCCCCGGATGATCCATTGAATTCACTACGAGATGTCTGCGGAACGGCCTAGGATCTTAAGGGATGTTTCCTGCTGTTGAATCTGGCGGTCTCGGTTTCGCAAATGGCGAGACCGAGGAGTGTCGCAACTCGCATTCCACATGGAATAGGTCAGGAACATGTCTTGTCTATGTTATGAAGTAATGTTGGTTTAGTTGAGGTACGTAGTTGTCTATGAATTTTGCTTGTTTTCTGTAACGCCATCGTAATCGAGGAACCAAAGATCATCATCAGTGCTGGAACCAATGGCTTGATCTACACTGTCCTGGCGCTGATGTGGGTCTGAGGCACATGCAGGACCCGCCTCGTCAGTTTCGATGGGCGCAAGAGCGGAAGGCGGGGTTTCCACCAAGTCGTTGGGTCGTGCCGACCCTGAGAGATCGCTTGCAATTCGCGCAACGTATCCGTCAATCATCCACGAACCGCATTTGGCATGTTGCAGAACCTCGTGCTTAAGCTCCAGCACTTGCTCGCGTAGCTCAGCCACGTGCGTCTTTAAGGTCTCATTCCTTGCAGACATACTTGCGTGCTGAGTCAGCAGCTTGGAAGTGTAGTCCTTTCTCTGACGTCGGCATTTGTCCGCAGCAATACGGTTCTTCTCAAGCTGTGTCATGCGAGCAGGTTGGTCGTGCCTTGATGTGGCAGCACCCTTCTGTGGGTTGAGATATGGCGGCTCTAGTCGGGGTCGTCCACGCTTTCGCTTCACTGGCTCGATGGGGACGATAGGGCTCAAAGGACTTTGAGCGGCTTCCTTAGTCTTGTGGGTGGCCTGAACGCTAGATCAGTAAGTTTCACGACAGCGGGTTAGTCTGTCAAACCGGAAAATTCATCCGAGACGCTTCCGGGCCGTTAGAACTCTGTCCAGACCAAAGGACTTCATTTCTGAGTTGGTGTACGGGAACTGAAGTTTCGCGAATGAATTCGGGAACGCTCGAAGGATTGCGCTGCTTTTCGGGACCGACAGGTCGCTTCACCAAGTGCTGAAGCGGGGGAGATGGGAGTACAATTGGCATGTAGTCCAATCCGCCACCGAGATCATGCCAGTCCTGAAATTGATGAATATGGGCCATGTGATTCGAGGCGAACAGAGCAGCAGTGTCACACCCGAATGGATGAGAGATGTTGATCGCCGCCATGATCAAGCAGAGATGGGGGAGGCTCGCAGTCAACACAGAGCAACGATGAGCTACTCCTAACGTGCTACTGCTCACGAGCTTAGCCAACGAGCTCTGTGTACGACGCTCTATTGCTGCAGTCGTGGGGCAGAAACTGACTGGCACGATGGAAACGTGTTTGAATGAAGGTTGAGAAGTCGGCTGCAAGAAAGCTGTAAATACCACACGGAAGTTGCTTCTGAGGTTGCGATGGGAAAGCTCGAGATGTAAGGTATGCAACAGTAGGCTCGACTGAAGTGGCTCAGGAAGATGATCTAAATATCTTTTCAACTGTCTTATAACACCTGATCCGAAGTACACTGGAAGCGACTCGTACGACGAGATGCCGCAGACCCCTACAAGCGATGCCTACGCCTACGTCTTCGCTAAAAGACTTTGACACGCTCCACGGAGGTATCAAGATGGACACAGGTCGCTGCGGGGAATTTCGCAATCCCCGACAGTGAACGACCAGACAGATGACATGAGCCCCTTTGTGGATTCAACACTGATTCGTTCACAAGATGTCCCCCCCGCAGGCTCCGAATAGCCACTAAACGTTACACGCGTTCCCGCTGTGGGTACAGGGTGCTCCATCCGTATCTGCTCTTCGATTAGAGGACCGTCATATTAGACGCACCGGTGTGGCTGTAGCAAATACGTGTACCAGCTAGGTCGAGCAGCGCTTCTGCCCCGAACAATATTACCTAATCGCGTTTGCGGGTGCCGATTCGTACGGCAGACGAGCAGTTGTCGGGCATGGTAAAAGATCTGGCATGTCTCTCCGGGCCTGTCATGGATGTCTTCGGTGCCTACCGTTTGGTCAAGCGAAAAATAATGGGGATCACAAGGCAGATGCGGCTTGGGATCGGCAGATCATAATGCCGACACATTAACTGTGGTAGTCTGGGTATATATTGTGAGTGGAGACGATGACAAGGGTTCTCGGTCGTAATTTCCAGCTGTCTTAGGCACTGATCTGATGCGTTTTTAATACTCTTCTTGTCCTGGAGGCTATGAATTAAGCAGATTGCAGCGGTAAGCACTGTATTTCATCCGAAATAGGCAGGATCTGGTGTAATTTAGTGGGTCAGGTCGTCCGGTTATGTCGGACCCACTCACAATATATACCCAGGCTACCACAGTAAGGCATGCAGATCTTGAGCAAGCATACCCTTGTTGCAAGAATTCAGCCACAAGTGGGGTTCATGCTTTATCTGAGATGATTGACGGGAATTCCGAAATCATGATTACTCGGAGGCTCCGCTAGTCTTAGTACCCGTTATCACGAATGAGTCTCATCTAGGTCTTAATGCTCCTTTGGGCACGTCGGCAAGCAGGCAGATCAACACGTCGGCAAGCCGCAAGCGAACGTATAATACATCGGTAGATAGGCAACTATTTGAGACGGTAAACCGTCAGTTCGGCAGCTATGACTTGGTGACGATACGAGCTTTGGGTTGCAATCATCATTGGACTTGACGGAAGGGTGAGAATTCCGTGAACGATCAGGATTGGCACTCTGCGTTTCAGTGCCAGGTTCAGCTTCATCACAATAGAGACTGTCTATTTTCTTCCACTCTATCATATCAATTTTTCTTGAACAGACCAAGAGCTCCTACAGTCACCACATCCATCGTAACGCCCAGTCGGATTATAAAGTCGCGCCAGTTTCCAGTGCCAAAGCTGGGCTGAACCCATACATCTACCAAGTTCTGGAGTACTGCGGCAGCAATGTAGTCGAATACTACATCTATGCCTCCTCGTGTGAACAGCAGCACACCAGATACAAGCAACTGCTCAGCGGGACGGTTCCGATCATTGACTACAACGGCGGCCATGCGACTCCTGAGAACCATAGAACTGAATGGGAACACACCGAAATGGAGAGGCACAACGAAAATCGTTCAGTTAGCTTTACCGAGGCCCGTACAACCAATGCTGCAAAAGTACTGAAAAGCGCACTGAGCAGAAGGGTACAAGAGGACCAATGGCGTCACTACCCATAATGCCGTTTGTGTCTTTGCATGTTTCGCCCAGCGAGACTGGATTGCACTCATGTTAGTCCCCCAAACGCGACCTGTCCGAGAATCCCCGATAGCGACAGGTACATGACCAATAACGCTGCCTTGCTAGGATCGACTCCAAGATCATTGGCGTAATTGCAAAGGTAGTTTGCCGGGAGATGGTTTGCAAGACCTTGAACAGCCAGACCAGAGTTAGGGATTCTTCAAGGGTTGAAGCGTGAGTTTTTCTTGTGCGTTACTTTCTAGCTGGACATTGTCTGCTTGCAATGTACGAATACATAAGATACCGGTGGAAAGAACTAGTGTACTGAACACCGTCTAACTGATAAGCGTCATGCGTGGCCCAAAATGCCGCAAAAGATGCGAGAATGTTGGTGAGAGAATTGCTGAGGCAATGTTCGAGAAATCTGCGCCCAGTGAAGAAGCCACGACCAACACCATGCCGGTCCAAATCATGTACATCCTGCAATGAGGATGATTTCCGATCAGGTGCAGCAAAAAAGGCGACAGTGATTGCAGGAAGCCCACGATGAGCAGCCCAATCGACGCCAAAAGTTGATTGCCTTTGAACGGATGATTCTTGAAGTAGTATTCCCGAAAGCCATCTTGCGTGGCATCCAAGCTTGTCGCGAGTCTTAATTTAGTAATCCAGCACAAGACAGCAGATGAAATCTCACCCCGTGTGGCCACAGATATCGCTGTTATGGCTGCCAGACAGGCCCACGCAGCTTTTCAGCAATCAAAAGGCGGAAAACTGCCTCTGTTGTCGGCCCCTGCCTCTGAGTGCGTGGTATCGAGTGCCGCGAGCAATGATGTGTTGACTTGCAAAGTCTTCTCAACCTGTGATCGATTTTTTCCAGCCATCTTGTGTTACGACGGTAGATGTAGACACTGCCTCTTTTGAGGAGGCAACAGTAAGGTTGTGTGATATCCGGGTTGTTTCATATCTCCCTTTCTACGAATGTAGCGGATACAAAATGATCAATTCGGTATCTCACGAGGTGCTTTGGATGAGTGACAATCGGGAAGGTCGTCGAAATATCGGAGAACTGCCGACATATACAACACCTCATTTCTTGAGCGAGCTATGTTGATGCCAATCGATTGCTCCTTCCGGATGCATTTTGCATCCAGTCAGAGGACTTGGCATGAGTAAAAAGTGTTACGCACGTTTAACAGCAAGTTGTTGCCATTTGACCGTCATCATTACCATAAAGATGCGTTCACGATACATGGCGCATATTGAAGTAATCTAAAAGCACTGGGTATATGTGTATGTGCACCCCACCCTTCTCCTCCAGGCCATCTATAACATCGGCCTCTCAGCAGCCGGATCCTGTCCCTTCCTAAACTTCGCTTCAATGCGCTGCTGTCCCTTCCTCATATACTGCAACGCCTCATCATCCGTCAACTTCGTCAACCCGCTCTCAACATCCACCGCACTCCTCTCCAACGTCTTTGCCTTAATGAACTCCCCATTCGTCTCGATACTCTCCCCACCCTCCACTGCCTGACGACAAAACTTCGCAAACTCGGCATGATGCACTGGCGCCCCTGGGTTGTTTTCAAGTAACATCGCAAAACAATGCGGCATAGCCTCGAACTCCCTCCATACAACTTTGACCCCCTGCCTCACCGCGCGCTGCGCAAGCACTGCGTCTTCATCTCGTAGCATCTCCTGCCCAAGACTGAAGAATAGCGGCGGCGCGCCTTCCCAGCTTGGTGCGGCGAGCGGCGACACGAGTGGGTGCAGTAGCGCGCTCCCTTCACAATACAGATCTGCCCGTGGCGGAGAGGCAGGCCACATGGGACAGGAGGGGAATTCGCGCGCCTCGGTTTGAGAGGGTGGGGGCAGGTAGTCGTACTGCAGGAGGCCCTCAATGGAGGGTAAGCCGCGCGTGATATCGAGCCAGGGTGAGGTCATTGCGAGGCCAGCTGGGAGGGGGACTTCAACGGATTTGCCATGGAAGTTGACAGTAGGAAGGGAATTGGGGTTGGGATTCGCGCGGTGGATTTGGAGGAGGAGTTGCAGGAGCGCGGTACAGCATGTTCCTCCTGCGCTGTCGCCGCCAAAAATGATCTCGTTTGCAGGCACAGCGTCATGAGGTGCGCCAGGTGGTGGATACAAGAGTGATAGGTATGCGGTGAAGCAGTCTAGCAGTGCAGCGGGGAATGGATTTGATGGCGCAAGGCGGTATCTGACGTTGAAGACTCGGCCTCCAGTCTCCTTTGCTATGCGCGAGGTTGTCGGGCGATACGTTGCAGGGTCCAAAAGATACATGGCGCCGCCGTGGAAGTAAAGAATGGTGACCTTTGACGTGACTTCTTTCATCAAGCCTGCATATTCGACCTTTTCATCTCGATGTACAGGCTGCGGTACCTTTGGGTCCAGAGCTTGTGCGCGGTAGCCGTTCCATTCTGCCTCCAGTGGCCGGCTTTCTGGCTTAGTCCACTGCTCTTCACCCGTTCCCATATCCTTAATGGCCTTGAACAGCAGCTGGCGCACATCGTCCTCCTCTGGGATGTCGAGCTTCACTTTGCTGACCCACACGTTCCCCTTGATACCGGGGTCCTTGGTTGTCAATCTTTGAATTTTGGAAATCGGCGATGGCTCCGAATTAGGGCCAACCATGTCCCGCAGAATGTTGATGGTGAGTGAAGTCCGCAGATCCCATTTAGAAGACGTCTCGGATTGGCCAATGGTGTGCAAGAGTGTTGTCTTAAGCATGAGAGGGACCTTGGGCGCAAGGAGCTTCAGGATTGCCGAAGGTGTGGCGTCCATCGTGGCGTTTATATGCAGCTAGCTCACCGTACAGACTTCTCGCTGTTTGCTAAGTTGACGCTATCGTGCTGTCGTAAAAGAGCCACAGTCACAGTCACACTCCTACAGAGGCTCAGAATTTAGCAATAAAGTACAGTCCGGACGTAATAAGAAAGGAGACACCCGGTGGCAGAGTAGCGGTGATGTTGACGTTGACTAGTCGCTGGCGCGCGAAGAGATGCCGAGGCCGTACGGTTGAAGAGGTTTCATTGGCTGATCAACACGGCGAATACGGCGATACTTATGTCCATGATCTTGCGTTCCCCATTGGGCAGTGAATAACGCTTAAGAATCTCTCAATACGCTGCAATTCTTGATTAGTCACTTCTTGCAGTTTAAACAAAAGGATATAGTCGTTTCGAGCAGACCTCGGAACCTTGAGTGTTCTCACAACGTACATGACCCCAAAAGAAATTCAATTCAGCAGACATCATCAAAGCCGACGGGTGACTCGGAACAGAGAAGCCGCCGCGCACAACCGTGTCGACATGAGTGGCTGACCGAAAGCAAAGCGTAATGACAGAGAGAAGAAAGAGATGCAGTATGCAAGTATCAATACTTGAGCAGTATCCCGAAGCCTTTGTGAGTAAGATGGAATCAGAGCGCCGGATACTAAAAAGGCGTGAGACTCTCTGACGTCACCGCCGTTGAGCGAGCAACTAAGCTAAGCTCTAGAATGCCACAACTTCGTTAGGCTGACTTTTGTAGCAAACCTGCCTAATTTCTGGATACTGTTTAATTGCTGCTACGCTCGGCAATGCGTGTGCTTCCATGTAGCCTGTGTACAAATCGTGCACAGAGGCGTTAGGATGCGGCGCAGTGCATCAAAGGCACTACGTAAGGGGCGCAGTACTGTCCTATAGGTCAGCTTGCATGAGACTTGGCTTTCACACGAGCGATTTACACCTGCTTGAAGCTGTAAAAGTCCACCTCCGTCTCTCCTGCTCTTCTACAGGGCTGCAAATCAGATCGCAAGCACCGTCAGCCGTCGAAGATATGGTAGAATCCGTCGGAACCACCCAGCTCAATGTCCAGACACCGACGATGATTCGGGCAGTCATGGACAAGATGCGACAAGAAGCTACAGCGCGGGGCCTTCGTAATCCTGTATGGCTGACTATCGCGATCGCGACAACAAACGCGACCGGCACTCCAAAGACCGTCGCAGCAGTCACGCACCACATAATCGCAATAGTCTCGCCGAGTGAAGTCGTCGAGGCAATCGAGTTCGTGCGCGAAGTAGGAATGAGCTGCTTGGTGATGAACGGCGTACAGTGGTCCCAACAGAAGACCAAGTTCTCAAAAGCTGACCATTGTTGCAGACCCCACGGACAGCAGTCATGCTAATGGCACTCCGCTCTTCCCTTCCGCCACAAATCAGATCCTCCCTCAGCACTGCGAAGCTGCGGCACATCGACTCTTCAAATGTCCATTCTATCGAAGCGCGCGGCGTCACGCTCTGGACCTCCATCCACGGCAAGTTTGCAGATGCAGTGAAGCTGAAGTTTGCCCAGGCGCACCCAGATCTGGGCGCCTTTACCATCGGCACGATGCACGGTAACGGTATCCGCAGCGGAAGGGTGACGGTTAGCGTAGCGGCGATTTCGACCTTGCATGCCCAGCCGGGATTAGAGCCTCTGGTTTCTGATCATGTATTCGGGCTGAAGAATGCGTGGAAAGATGGATCGTGGAGGTCTGAAGAGGGTTATGGAGAAGAGGAAGGCGTCAGGTGGCTTCTCAGCGATGAAGGGGCTGCATGGATCAAGGAGAAGGTAGATGAAATGGTGGACGCGATCACTCACGATGGCCGAGTTGATGTGGCAATAGAGAGTTCGAAGCTGTGACTCGAGCGAAGCCAAACCTCCCCTGACTGCCTAGAATCTCTCCTATCTTGTGCTGCATGTTGACGACGGTTTGCAGATATCAAAGTACGGCAGCAGCAGCTATCCGTGGTGTGACTGAGCCAAGCTACAACACAAATCTTATATGACGAGATTCGGACTGCAAGTACTTGGTTGGAAGAACATGAGTCCTCAAGACGGATCCATGTCTCTGAACGGAAGCAGTAATGACTCAATTGTCAATGTTCAATACTAGCTGTCGCTCGAAAGGGTATACGTTGTACATAATTCTTGCCAGACCTCATCAACGCAACAGCGACTATATCACCGCCTAGCACTTCGGCACAGCTGCGGCGTAATGTCAGATGTATCGTTATGAGACACTCACCAACTTCTATTCGTTACCGATCGCGGCCTTTTTCCTGACCCTGAAATTCGGTTAATGAGTGCCATCGAATGGACTTGCTGATTTGCATACCTCTTCTGAGGAGCCTTGGCCGCACCCTTGGCCGCGGCCTTGCCGCTCTTTGGCTTAGGAAGCTCTTCCTCCTCTTCCTCCTCATCTTCGACCGCATCATCTTCTTCTGGGTCATCTTCTGGCGCAACTTCGTCTTCGATGTCGGCGGTCTTCTTAGCTCTGCTCTTTTTCTTCCTCTTGGTAGGGGCCTCGTCTTCATCGTGTTCTTCTTCCTTATACTCGACTTTCTTGCCACGAGTAGCCCTGATCTTCTTTGGCGCCGGTGCCTCGTCTTCGTCTTCGTCTTGAGCTTCCCTCTTGACGGCACGGCTGCGCTTCTTGGGGGCGGGAGCTTCATCCTCTTCATCATCATCAATCTTGGTTTTCTTGCTGCGCTTCTTCTTCGGCTGCGCTTCACCATTGGCAGCGGCTTCAACCTTCTCCTTCTTTTTCAACTCAGTCTTGTTGAGACGCATGCCCTTGTGACCGTTACGGTTGGCCTCGAGATCCTGGGTAATCAGTATGTGCTCATGGCAGATCGGATTTGAATGGACCTACACCCTTCCAGTCTTCATCAGGCACGTGACCGTTCTTCAGCGCAAATTCAACCTTCTTCTGGTACTCTTCAGGGAGCTCATCGTAACCGTCAACCATCTCTGTATCGCCTCCAGAGGTCTCGATGAGGTTGTCGATCTGTGCAGGTGTGACGCAGCCCCTGGGGAGGTCAACACTGAACGTTCACCAGCCGAGACGATTTGCTTACCAGTGCTTGTACTGCCACGATTGATGCTCTTTGATGGTGACTTGGATGGCATAGCGGAACTCGTCCTTCATAATCTTGATGGCTTTGTCCTTGCATTCTTTGTTGATGCAACCAGCACCTGTGATCGAGTGTTAGGATATGTTTCTAGCAATTGACGTGTCTTATCGCGGCCTGGGCACTTACGATTGTTCGGTGACGCTTCGACGCGGTAGACACCCATCTTCGCGCGTAGCTGTGTATGCAACTACCCGAGTTGAGCGTGAAGCTGCTGATATGCGTTCGCTGTCGCTACGCAATTTGCAGATGAGTAGCAGAAATGAGATTGACGGTAACGGAAAGCTTTGAAAACGCGACCAGCGGCGCAGAATCACTTCATAGGAGAGAAACGATGCTGTTGCAGCTCGAATGTTTCCAGGCAGATATGTCCAGGGTCAGGCTGCAGGCGCGCTACTGACGTCCGAACGCGCTTACTACGGCGGGCGCTAAACGGCCAGTCGTCAGCGTCATGGAAAAAGTTACAACCAACGCCTCACGCGCATGCGTTTACTCTCACCATTTCGGCTGGTTCTCCATCAATGAGCACTGCGCACACATGCTTTCGCAGCGCCCTGACACAGGCATTCCGTCCGTCTAGCCGTGGCCCCGCTGCCTCCCATTCTGTCGCCGCTTTCCTTGTCCCTGCGCTATCTCGAAGCTCTAGACGCCCCTTCACTTCAGGGAAACGTCGATCCAGACCCCAGAGCGCCACACCTCAGACTTCGACCCAGGCACCAAGCGATCCGCTATTATACGTCTATCCTCCAAAACACACCTACACCCCTTTAGAGACTCGCATTCGCACACCGCCACGCAATGAACGGGGCGACATCAAGCTCTGGCTTGCGGCCATTGAGCCTTTTCTTCCAGAAGATGTCAGGGAGAAGAGATCGCCCACGATGCCAGACGTATCGGCGACAATCACTACGTTCGACCTGGCTATGTTCGTCAACAAGGCGCAGGATGCAGGACATGACATATTGAGCCATCTCGGTCTGGTCGAAGGACGGTGGCAGGCTGCGCTTTGGATAGCAAAGAAGCTTGCAGAGGGTGGGAAAAAGTCGACTGAACCCTCAACACGTTACGACCCTGCCGGAGATGTCACCTATGCTTTTCCTGAGGGCGAATCTTTGGAAGCCTTGACGAACGACTCCGTGCGCCTCGAACGCACACGGCCGAGACGAAACCTTGACGTCTCTCTGCGCGAGCTGACAGAAGCCCCCGACTCGATTAGTCAGCGCCATTTGATTGTGAAACGGGCTCTGGGCCAGTTGTGGAGGAGTTTGGGAGCCATGATCCTCGCTGCTCCTGAGCAGGACAAGGCCGGGCAGAGCCTCATCATGTCGCGTGTTTTGGAGGTAATAGCGTACCTACATCACATTGGCTTCATGCCCGACTCGGTCTACACCTTCCGCCCACATACCGATAAATACGCGTTACACCAGCCGCCCACGCTGCACATGCTATCCTCGAAGATCTTGACTGCGTTGTCAGATGCATCTTGGAAAGCACACGAAGCAGCCGTCAAGGCCGCGCAGAACGATGGCAAAGCTTCATACTTTCTAGGCCACGAAGTGCCCGGCTCGCGGTATAAAGTGGAGATTACTGAGATCGCACCAGAGCTGTGGTTGGAACTCGTGCTCTGGTCATGTCTACATGGCGGTTG
Source organism: Didymella arachidicola (assembly GCA_016630955.3). Lineage (NCBI taxonomy): Eukaryota > Fungi > Ascomycota > Dothideomycetes > Pleosporales > Didymellaceae > Didymella > Didymella arachidicola. The sequence goes on from CM049986.1 coordinate 1,544,904, forward strand.
GACGAGCGATGGGACCTTCATTCTTGAACAACTAGCTGCGAGACAGGGCGATCATTCTTGGGGCCTGATCAGTTGGCGTGGGATTCTTGAAGCAGAGCAACAGCGTGCGCCATCTGCTTCGGAAGGGTGGCGACTCTTCCCGATGCGTGGAGATGCTGCAGCAGGTGCCGAGGATCGTGCACGTACGCGGAGAACTGTGAGCAGCGAGGTCGTTACCGCCTTCATCGATGCACTCATTAATGAGATGCGCTTGGGGGTTGGAACGCGCGGGACAAACCCAGAGATCCTCATTGATCACATCAAGACCTTGAAGGACTTTCTCGAGGCCAACAACCTCAGTCTTGGGTCAGTAGCTTGGGATTCAGTCATTACACGATTACTAGAGTCAGGCGGTCTTGCTCCTCAGATACGGCCAGCACTACTGCTCCGCCTCTTCAATTTGGCCGCAGAGTTTGGCACAGAAGTGGGTTCGGCAAATGCCTCACCTGCAGCCGACGATGAAGTGCCGTATTTCTTCGAACCTACAACCGCTCCGCTCAGCCTGCTGCATCGGGCTATGAGAGCCTTTATCAGCACTGGAGACGCCCGAGGCACTATGGAGGCCTTCAACATGCTCCAGCAACACGCCGATAACAACAAGCAAAAGTCTTTGCAACAATTCTTCGAGACGTTGAAACGTGTCCCTTTACGCCAGGCTGAGCCTTTTACGAGTCGGACAGCAGCGATCGAGTTTCCGTCGTTTGAGACGAACCTTCCAGTACCTTTGCTTGCGAAGCTGTTGGATCTTTTGACTGATGCTGAGATGTACGAGCTTGGAAACTGGTTCGTCCACTCAAAGGATCTCGATGGTCCACTGATACACAAAGGCCTGTACGGCCATCGCAATATTGCTCCTTCCCTTGTTCGCTTTGGCACACTGGCGGGCGATAACAACATTGTCTTGAAGATAATCAAGAACTCGAGCGAGTTCGATCCCAAGCTGAATCAGCAACGTATGCCCAACGAGCTGTTGACGGCGCTGTTTCGCAGCCAAGTCAGACTCCATCGATGGAAAGCCGTTCGTAGTATGCAGCAGCATGCGCTTAGCTTGCGCACCTGGGCACCACGACCGAGCATTCTGACCAGCTTCGCCGCCGAGCTCCTGCGTGCATCTGGTGGCAGTGAGAACGAAGCTGCTGAGGCAAAAAATGCTTTCTCTGACATGCTATTTACCTGGGAGGACCTCATCTTGAGCAACATTCGCAATGAGCTAAACTGCACGCTCGCCATACTCTCTACGGTCGATGAAGCATGGAGGGCCTACTGCTCGCAGTTCCTGAACTCCTCCTCCCGACACAACATTCGGCTTTGTACCGACAATTTCAACCAGATACTTGGCGGCGTACTTGACCGCTATGGCAGCAGGAAAGGAAGAGCGCTCGTTGAGCAATGGTGCTATCCACCCGGCCAAGAATTCGAGCCGTTCAGAGCCCCAGGAGGAGTACCGACCATGTCTCAGTATCGTTACAGCAGAGCAGAGGAAGCCGAAGCCCTCCCTGAAAACATAGAGATCGACCAAGCCTCGGGTGCAAAGCTGGTCCTACAGGGTCGAATTCTCCCGAATCGACAGACGATCTGGGCCATCTTACGGAAGGTGCAAAGCGAAGTGGAGCAGTGGAGTCAGGAAGGAAAAGACACGCCAGCTTCTACGCGTGATCAAGCGCGCCACACGCTTCGATGGGCGGCTCGTCTTTTGTACTGTCTAGGCAGCGACTACGAGGACATCATCCGTGATCTGGGCAGCCTCGCAAAGCTCGCCGAGCTTGAGGCTCCGAACGTACGCCCTGCCATTCGCCAGAACGAAGCCGCAGAGCACGGTCTGTAACGGCATCTTGCACGTAGCGTACCAGACTTGAACATGGCAATTGCCTAACGCCCACCTGACGACACTTGACCACCTTCCTTCTTCAACGTTTTCCTGCTGCCGAGTGCACGTGGTGGGCTATTTGAGACGCTGCTCCGAAATGAATGCAATTGAAGTCCCTGATGGCGTTTACGCGCATGTTTCTCCACTGCCCTTCCCCACTTGTATCACGACACCTGTCACTTTCCCCAGACCACCGTGCTTGCGCGACATTGAATCCTTCGCTGTTGTTACTATTCCAGCATCATCGTGCAGAAAATTGCAGATTTCGTCGCGGCTAGTCTGCGGTCCTGCGCGTTAGATGCTTGACGACCAGCGAATGGGAACGCGTGCCCTAGATACGTAGGAAAACAGATCAACCAATGAGAAGAGCGAGGTATGCAGGTCGTGCGAAGATCAGGAGCGGACTCAGGAGAAAATCGAATCACGGTTGCAAGCACGACTTTTCAGAGGTCCACCAACGGCTGCATTCTGTGGCTTCAAAAGGGAAATACCTCGGTCTCATCGCTGCTTCGAGGGAATTCGGTGAAGGGGATTCTGCTCTACGTACGCACATGCTATGCAGTACTACAGACTCAGCAAGATGGCGCGAAGAAATAGCACCTAACATGCGTTCATCCGAGGATGTCGAACGCGAAGGATGTCGACCAATTGCCGGGTCTGGATTCTTTCGTCACACAACAGCAACGGCCCGCTACGTTTTGCATGGCTTCGTTTTCACTGCAGACCGCCATTTCACGCGGCGCCAACAGCCCAATGCGTATCGATCTGGCTGGGAGCGCTGGGCGGAGGGGCAGAATATCGACGTCAAGCGCATCTGGAGGGGTTGAGATTTAATGCTGTGCTTGCGCAACACGGGTAAATAGCTTGATCGTCGCCGTAGAGACATTGAAGATATTCAAATCCGACGAATACAGAGACGCTGACGGAGTGCATCGCGCAGCAGGCAATCTACGCGGGCTGCTGTTCGCGGCAAGGATGCTTGTCGCCAGCTTCGTGTACCTCCATTGACCAATGAGAGTCCGGCACTGATAGTCTTTTCTAGCCCCGTTGCCTCATCGCTGCGTGCTTTCTGCAGCTCAAGGTTTGGGTGCTGTGGGGCATTCCTGCGATGTGCACACGAGCTGCGCAGTGCCTCGTTCATTGTTCAATGGAGGCTGTGATGCTTGAGTCGATGACTGACACCTACGAGACGGCTGCCTACAGACCAGTCAATGCGCTGTCCTTATTCAAGCCCACTATGAGTCTTGCTGCGGCGTGATGCACAGGGGAGTCATCACATTTGGATCGGTCGCTCTTTCCCGACCAGAGTGTTGAACCCCCCGGTCGTTCCTCACCGCTAGCCGCTTGGCGCTGGCAGTCTCCGCCCAAAAAAGTCGTCTGCTTTTGCCTGCCCTTCTCTCCCCGCCTACACCCAAAGTCGTACAGGATAACTTCCAAAGACACCTTTTCAACACTACATCCATATCTATCTTCGTCGAGACAATGCCGCAGGCAATCGCTGAGTGCTAAATTTCTGGAGGGCTCGTGAAAGTTTGCGGGCCCTTCAGCCAGCTCAGGATACTTCAACCTCAACGAACGATACAACCCACGACTGCGTGAAGCACGAACTGCTCACAGCCGTCTCAATCCATTGCTATTCGTCCGGCCTGCACTGAACACATACTGCATTTGTCAGTTCTGCCGGCTCAGCCCTCGAACACCGACGAACCCGCAAAGACTCTACATAGTTGAAGAGCCTTGCAAACTGCTACAACATACTCGACGACGCCGCTATACGCTTTCCTCCCGGACCTCACCGTATTTATCTCTCCCACCTCATCCGATCCTTCCCTCGATCTTTGGACCCCTCCTTCATCTCCCTCGAACGATCTCTGCTGAAAGGATTCATATCTCACGATGGCACACATTGCGAAACCTCAAACCGTCTCGGGCGAGATTGGTGGGAAACACCTTCAAAATCATAAGCTTGTACCCGATTCTGCCGCTCAGCCCCGGTTCAGCACACAGCGAGCCTCCAGCTCAAACGCCACGCCGAACAGTCTTCATACAAGTGAAGGCCGCGGTGACGGGCAGGCCGTGACGGAAGAAGCCTCAGACGAAGATGAGGACGACGACAGTGCCACTCTTCAGGACGACGACAGTGCCACTCTTCAGGACGACGACGAGACCGATGATGATATACCACTCGCAGCGTACCGCGGTCGCGGCAAAGGAAAAGGCAAGGGCAAAGGCCCTGCAATCCGCATCGAGCCTGTCGACGACGACGAAACCGACAATGACGAGACATTCTCGAATGGCACTGGGCTCATTCCCAGCAAGCACCCGGTGAATCAGCTGTTGATGCAAAACAAGAAGCGTACTTTCAGCAATCTCTCAAGCACATCGGTCCTCTTCGGAGATGAACAAACCGATCAAGAAGTATTCCCCAGGCGTAAGATGGCAAAGAAGCTCAGCAGCGTGAGCCACAAGCCAATTCTAACCTACCAGAGTGACACAAATGAGCACGCTATTGATAGCGATGATGAAGACTACAGCGGAGTCAACTTGATTCCTGACGACGATGACCTCGATATTGAACAACAAGAGGAGAACTTCATCGCACACGAGCAGGAGCAACAGGCTACACTTCTACTCAATCAGTTTCGTGATGCTCGCCGGCCCAGCCTTGAGAGCTCTGCGAGCGATGACATCTTCAATGCACCTCTCAGCGGGTCGTTTATGACCGGCCTAGGCGACTATGGCTTTGCCCAGTTCTTTGAACCAGAGGCTGTACCTGCATCACCTGACCCAGCTGCGAAGAGAAAGTACTCAGACAGTTCCACAAAGCGTGTTCGCTTTGATGACGAGGTTCAAGTATCCGAAGATTCCGAGTCCGAGTCTTCAGAACTCGACAGCAGCATGTTTCCAGATCTGTTCCTTGAACAGGACAAATTGCCACCTATCGTGACGCAGCTGATGGAGGCTGAGAACGACGATGATGGCGACGACGTAGGCTCTCCCATGTCTGATGCTTCCTACTGGGACTTCAATCACGATGATGGCCGCATCATGCAGGCCGATGACTCCGATGATGAGTCGTCTGCCGGCTCTAGCGGCTATGAAAGTATGACATTGACCTGCATCAGATTTATCTCCGTCACTAACAAACCACCGCAGCCGACGAGGGCGACACTACTGACGAGGAAGACTTTGGTTCCGATGTTCCTCCGCAGACGCCGCTATCCAAGAAGTCTGTACTACAGCAGCCGCAGTCAGCGCCAGGATCTAGAGCCGGCACTCCCAAACCATTTGCACGGAGCAACCGACCGACAGGCCGCCAGATCCCTCCCATGCGAGGTGTCTTCGTACACAAGGAGTCGAACGCAGCGATTGCCATTACCAATAGAGCTACAAAGACTGTCACCTTCTACCGCCCCCGCGTTCAGCAGATCCCGTGGATCCCCATCAATGGTACCCACAGCAGCACGAGCAGTACCGCTAACAACAGCCCTCGAGCTTCGCTGGCCCAGTTTGCCAACGTCTCCGATAGCGAAGCCGAGGCTATGAACAACGCGCTCAGCACCACGGACATCATGCTCACTGGCATCTTTGGATCTGCTCCCGACAACGGTGACTTCTTCTTCAGCAACGACAACATTGGCCCGCCTGAGGCTTTCTATCCCTTCGTCAGCCTAGGCGGAGATGGCAACCTAGACGCGTATGATGACGAAGATTTCGACTCTGAAGATTACGAGGATGAGCTCAAGATTGACGACTTCATGGACTTTGGTGATGATACTGACAATAGCGACATGGAGGACGATGGCGAAGAGACCGATGCCCCAACGACACCTGGCGCCTCTCAGACCAACGGCGGACGATCCGTTGAGGCAAACCCCGTGGAGGAGACTCCTGGCAATCGCAAGAGGACCAAGTCAGATGTTCTGCTCGAGCACTTCGACCGCGGAGTCGTCACCGCGTTCCGCAACAACCAGAACCGGTACCGCGATGTCGCCTCGCTGCCTTCGGACCCAACGGCTCGCAACGCTGTCAATCGGCCTGTCCGGTCTGGCAAGTCTGCTGACGCTCTCATCACACCCCTTCGCAAGCGGTCGAAGTCCAACAGAATGGCAAAGTCTCCAATGGGTCGCATCCCGCAGAGCTCGCCACTGGTCAACAAGACGCAAGGCTCGATGGCGGCGCCCCGGCGCCGACACGGCCCGCCACCCAAGATGGGCACGTTTTCTTAGGTAACTAGACACGAGGCGTAATCTATTTCCTCATGACTTGGACGGTAGAGAAGGCGGAAGAGGACGGGGATTTACGGAGGATGTATGGGTGTCTCTCAGCAAAGGCCCAAACGACGTTACGATACCCACGACTGTTTCCTTGCTACTACTCGGGCTATGTGGCGATAACGGACCGATGCATTTGCATATGTACCAAAAGTACATGGGTACGGTCTAGTCCAGATGGACTGGATGAAAAGTTGGAAGAGGTCATTTGGTTGTTCAGCGAGCTTGTTCATTTCTCTCTTTTCTTGTTTGCAGCCTTTATTTTCAGGCGTCCATTCTCTAAAGTCGTTTTAGTTTCCGTACCTGTCTTGGTCGGCTCTCGAGTTCGAGATTGTTCTGGATGATACCACATGTTTTGGAGGATCTGAGGGGTTTTCTTCCACTGGCGTCAGGCAGGCTGGAGGATTAGAGGTCGAGGAACCACTTCCGGGTGTTAGGTTGCAGGTTGCTTGGGCTGTCTTTTTGAGGAGTTTAGGCGGGTGGAGGAGTGCTGTTTCCCGTGTAGGATGATCAGCTGATGAGAGCATCTCTCGGTAGCAATGAAACTGCGATTCGCACATTTGGCTTCCAGGGAATATGAAACAAGACTTGGATGATGACACAGGGCCACGCGGTCCCTGGTTGTCTCGGGGAGAAGTGATCGGCAAGCGCACAAGCCTCCTGTTCGTGTGCCTGCAGGTTGCGCAAGGCGCGGGTGTGCTGGGTGAAGAAGGCGCTTGCATTAGCGCGTGCACAGTGCTTCCGAGGTCGAACACCGACGTCACTCGCCGATGGATTTCATGTGATGAGCAACGTCCTGTCAACACGCCTCACGACATGGACGTGTCCACCATGGACGGCTCGCAGGAGGGACACGAAGAGCAGCAGTCGCTTGCACAGACTGCCGCGGTATGTAGTGCACGCCACTCGCGACGCTTGCAGACAGCACCGCGCGCACCAAAGCCTCAAGCACTGACGTCTCCAGGACACACTCCTCTTCCCTCTGCGCGTCGCAACCTCGCCCCCCCTGCTCCGAACCTACCTACGCACGCTCCTGCTCCTCACCACCTCGACTCTCCTCTTCGCCGCTGCCGTCATCGCATACACATCCTTCTACTACTCGTACATCCCCGTCCGCAGCCTCTCGGTGCCCGTATACCTGCAGTTCGACCACGGCGCCACGCAGGACCGTCAGCAATGGCCGCACGGCGTCGCTGACCTGCACGGGCTCGTCACGCGGCAAAAATACGACGTCCGCGTCGACATCCGCGTGCCTCGCAGCCGCGCGAACCTCGACGCGGGGAACTGGATGCTCGACCTGGAGCTGCGCGCGCCTGCGCCCAGCGGGGGCGGCGCGATCAAGAACATGCTCGGCTGGGACGAGAGTAGCAGCACGGCGACAAGCACCCCGAGCACGACCCTCGCGCACGCCCGCCGCCCCGCGCTCCTCACGTACCGCTCCTGGCCCACGGAGCACCTGCACCGCCTCCTCCGCCTCCCGCTCTACCTCACGGGCTTCGGCTCCGAGAGCGAGACCCTGCGCATCAGCATGCTGGAGGGCGTGTATTTCCCCGCCACAGCCCCGGCGTCGCTGCGCCTCCAACTGCGCAGCAAATGCCCGCTAGCCGTGTACACGGCGCGCGTGGAAATCGTCGCGCGGCTCGAGGGGCTGAGGCGGGTCATGTACACGTACCGCCTCGCCAGCGCGGTGGTATTCATAGTCCTGTTCTGGGCAACGGAGATGGGCGTCGTGGTGCTGACGTGGGGGGTGGTGAGTCTGGTCTTCAGCTCCACCGCGCCGCCAGAAGACGAGCGTGAACGCGTGGCTTCGCCCAGGAAAGTCAAGAGCGAGATTGATCCACCGAGCGATACGGAGCGCGATTTCCCTACGCTCTCGTCGCATGCGCCGCTGAGCTACACGGCGCCTGAAGTCAAGGTTAAGGAAGAGCAGACCCGTTTGGAGGATATTCCCCTCGCGGAGCCCGGGGTCGAAGCAGACGACGAGGAGGATGACTTTGTGCTCGAGACAAGCTTGCCGAGGGTGGATCACCCGGGTGGGTTCACGGATAGCGGGTTGGGGACGGGCATGGACAGCGAGCGGGAGTCGGTGCGGCGGAGGGCGCGTGGGAAAGATGGGCGGCGGTAGGTAGTGTGGGACGAGAGTCTGAACGGGAAGCTGGAGCAGCGAGGATACTCATGACATGACATGACATGGCTGGATTTATTTTATATCGGTACAAAACGCCTTCCCCGGGTGCTTTTTGGCTCCATTCCTCAAAGTCCACTTCACTTGACTCTGCGCGCAATCCGTGCCATATCGCCAGTTTAGACCCTCCATCGCCAACACTACTCCATCGAAACAAGCACGCTACGAGCTCCCCGCACCGCCCTCCACAGTCCCGCTCGCACTCGTGTCCTTGCCGCTGTCCTCGCTCTTCTTCGCCGCCGCCAGCTGCCACGCCGGAATCGCCGCGCGCCCCGGTGTGCCGCGCCAGGACTGGACGGGCTTGTCGGCGGCGCCTGCAGTTCCTGCGGTTCCTGCGGTTCCTGCGGTCCCGTTTGCAGCGCCGGGGCTCGCGCCGCCGGGCATGGCGGGGGTCTGTGTCTGCGTCTGTGTCGGGGCTGGGGCTGGGGCGGGCGTGCTGTTAGCCTGGTCTACAGGCGCAGGCGCAGGCGCGCTCGTCCCGTCGGTAGGCGCAGGTGTCTGGCTCTGTGCGTAGGGATAGCTAGGCGTGCTTGTGGGGCGCGGCGCAGGGGCGCTCATGCGGTTCCCAACGAGCGTCTTGAGACTCTTGAGCTCGGTGCTGAGTTCCTTGAGGCGCGTGTCGTTTGCCTCCTTTTGCGCGTCGAGCGCCTTGGGGATCAGGTCGCGCAGGCCGCGGACGTCGTCTTCGATGCGGCGGTTGTCGTCGCCTTGGCGCTTGCTGCTGGCTTTCAGCGACGAGAGCACGGATTCGACTTCGCCGAGGGCCGTGTCTAGGCGCGAGGTGCGGGCTTCCTCGCTTTCTTTGAGGGCTTGTGTGTCGGTGTTGAGCTGCTCGAGTAGGTCGAAGGCGCGCTTGAAGGACTCGTCGATGGAGGCCTTGTCCTGCTCGAGCTGCGGCGCCGTGGGAGGCGAGATGACGGGCAGGATGTAGCGCTTCGCTGTGAAGTAGAGGCCGTAGCCGACGCCGCCCATGACCGTCGCCATGATGAAGTAGTCGCGCCAGTCACGCTTCGGCGGTCTGCAGTGGTGTTAGTCTGGCGTCGGTTGTCTTGGTGTTGGACTGCTTACTCAGGCGGTGCCTGCTGCGGCCAGTACTGTGGAGGGTAGCCGCCGCCGTACGCCGGGGCTGCGGGTGGAGGGCGGTATGCATTGCTGGGCGGTGATGCGTACTGCGGTGCCGGCGAGGCTGGCTGGCCGGGGTCATCCGCTGCGGCACGGGCGAGCGAGACGTCAATCTCTTCTTGTGTGAGGTTCTTCGACTGGAGGAAGGCGATGCGCTTCTCAACCGGTGCGCTGGCTACGGACGGGTCCTGGAGAACTACGGCATATCAGCGTCGATTCAACGCGGTGGAGTGCTGCAACCCACAGGACACCGCCGACGTGATGAGGTCCTCGCGGACCATGCTGGCTACCTGTTGCGCTGCACCGCCGTCATGCGCAGCTGTGAAAGATAGAGGGACGGCCGGGAGTCGCGAGACGATGACCGAAGCTGGAGGCGTGCCTCGGCTCTTCCGCAGTTGGCATCGGTGCCATGCCTCACGTGTCGCGGAACCTATTTCCAACTTCGTCCCTGCTACGCGAGCACACAAGGCACACGATAGCAGCTTTGTTCGGGTTATAGACTCTCGCGATCCAGTCTGGATCCTCTCTACATCGTTCAAGATCCTTGTGGACAGCTCACAGGCTCTGCGCTGACTACACTAAACTCAGTAACCTGTGTCCTGGGAACAATTGCACAAAACGCATCCTACAATGTCGTCAGGACCACAAAGGCGACACACCGTTGACAAGCTCCACATAATGGATGGGTTGCAAGAGCTGGCACAGATAGGGACTCGACTGTGGTTCACACGCTGACCCGGGGCACCATAGCTGTGAACCAAGTAACAGCATTGGATGATGGCGAGCTACAGGCATAATCCAAAGGTCCGACTGCCGTCCATGGTTGTCGTTGCCGTTTGACACGGTTCGCCATCAAGACCCTGAGGCTTAGCCCCGTATACCCATAGACAGTCCAAGGTAAGGCTTCTCTTCACTTATGGTCCAGCTATTGTGCGAATTATTCGCGAATGTCAAAGTACGTGAGCAACACAATGTCTTTCTCCTGCTCAAACCTCTCTCGTTCCCCTTACACGCACTGCAACAATGTCGTCCCAAACAAGCACCCCCCGCTTCCAAACGCCCCTGCAGCCACGCGCTGTATGCTCCCATGCTCCCCTTTCTTCTTCTATCAGTCACCAAAATCGTAGCTTGGCGCCTACAAACCATCCCAGCGCATCGAAAAAGATGGCGCCTGCGTACTTTGAAGAGTACGGGCTGCATGCTCCGCTGAGAAAGTTTGGACAACAGCGCTTGCACGCGCGGTCAGCGAGCGAGCTCTCCGGGAAGAACAGACAGGCCCTCTTGGATATCGCCAAAGATATCACCAATGGCCAGATTTCGAAGGTGAAGAGTGCTTCTCGGGGCGGGCTTGCTCTGTTCATCGAGAGGGTGGAAACACTGGCCCTGGGTCCACATCCCAAGACAACACTGCCTTGTAAGTTCACTGTCCTGGATTTCGAGGAATGTTCTCACTGTAATCGAGTAACGAAGAAGGAAGACCTTATCGAGGCGCTGGGGCTCAAGATCAAAGCCCAGAAACCGAAAGCAAAGAAAGATGAGCCGCGGCAGAAGCCTGCTTCGAAGAAAGATTCACCACCTGTTGAAGGTAAGGGGGTCGCTCAATCGACTGAGTCCTTCTCGAAAAAGGAAGTCAAGTCTCGCCAGAATTCAGCACCTATTCGGCAAGCAACACCACCAGCATCTTCACCTGAGGTGCGCGCTGCGGTCAAGCCAGTCACAGCACAGAAGCAGATCTCGCACCACACTCCGGTCAAACCTGACCAAGCTTCGCCAAAGATCAACAAGCGCAAACATAACAGCGCAGATGGACCAGCGGACGAGCAAACCCCCGCTAAGAAAACGCGAATCGATTCGACCCCCTCTTCAAAAGCTTCTGGGTTGCACCAAGTGGGCGCAACGGTAGCCACTGAGGCACCACCTATTAAACCCGCTCCATGTGCTCGTCTTGCTATTGCAGAGCAAGAGGGCCAGCCTCGAAGCGCTACTCCTGCACCCGTTTCACCGGCACCATTACCAGCAACCAGCCCTCGAGTCCAGGGGAAGTCGAACAATAATAACCCCAGTCCAAAAAGCGACTGCGTCCCATCCAGCGTCACCCAAATCTCTGATCCAGGCATCGTCACCCCCCACACACAAAACCTCTCACCAACAACCCTCCCGCGCCCCTCCCCTCCCCACCGACCAACACCCCAAACTCGCCCACACCATCCTCACCCCCCAACCAATGCCCCCTCCCCTCCCCTCTCTCCGCCCCAAATCCCGCCCCCGCAGACCCGAACCACCCCTTCCTCAAACCCGGCACCCACGGCCGCGGCGGCGACTTCACCCACGACCCCGACCGCGCAACAGGCCGGGGCCACCAAGTCGAACCCCGGGATCTAGCGCGGAGGAGGGCGTACGATGCTCTGTACCGGGCGTGGAAGTGGAGAGGAAACACAGCTGAGAAAGCGGTGGAGAGATTCTGGACTGAAAAAGAGGAGGAGTTGAGGAGGGAGGAGGCGTGGATGCGGGGGTATAGGGAGAAGTATCCGGGGGAGTTTGTGGGGTTTCTTTGGGATTGTGGGTGTGAGGTGCAAGGGGAGGGGGAGGAGAGCGAGGAGGAGTGTGGTGTGTGCGCCGTGTTTTTTATGTGCGTTGTGTGACTGTGTAGCAGCAGCGTGATGAATGAAGGTTTTGGTGTTGATGCTCGATACATATTCCTGCCCCACGACGTTGATCTCGGCTTGGCAGCCAAGACAATTGCTGTTGCTATCGTCACCCCGCGCCCTTCCTTGCTCGGGCTTCCCAACAGCATGTCAAGCCTCCCACTCTTGCACCGCGTTGCGTCAACGCCCCGCCAATACTCGCCATCGCGGGTCCTTGGCAGTCTTGGTGCAAGGGAATAGTGTCGGACTATTCATTCGGATTGTTCATTATTAGCAGCCGAATTGCCCTCTGGCGAGCTGAACCATCGCCTCCTTCACCACCAAGACTGGCAGCAGCTTTAATTTGTGATGTTTCAATTGTGTAAAGCCGATACGGCGACCTTGTAAGTCAAAACTTGCCGACAAGCACTCAATCGCGGGCCAAGCTTCATAGCGGCTTCGCATGCACGATGATCCTGCGCTATCGGGGCATCTAAACCGATACACGACGCTACTGCCCAGCGTCCCCGGTCGTGCGGTTGTTACTCAATCAAGACTCCCACTGTGGACTATAAGAGCAAGTCGCTGTCCGTCGATACCATGTCCATCGACAATTCGAAAGACAATTCGCCTTGAACACCATGACGAGGCTTTCTTCCATCCTTGGGCTCCTCGCCGTTTCTGTGGCGTCTGCAGCACCACAAGGAGCAAGTTCTGCGCCAGTAGTTGCCAAGTCTTCTTCCGCCCCGGCTTCGACACCAACTCCTTCCTCGTCCCCTCTGACGTCCGAAGAGACGGATGCTCTGTACCAGCTCCATAAAGATCTCGTCAATATACCGTCTGTTTCCGGTGATGAGATTGCGTGTGCGGAATGGCTTGAGGAGTATCTGGGAGTGATTGGGTACTACGTTGAGAGAGTGCCTGTAAGCACGGGAGCTGAAGGCCGCTTCGACGTGTTTGCCTATCCTCAAGCTATCAGAGACAGCGGCAGCTGGCCAGAGGTCTTGGTCACCAGCCATATGGACACTGTGAGTCTGCTCTTAGCTTTGAAATTCTGCACATGCTGATAGCAGCAGGTCCCGCCCTTCATTCCGTTCGAGACGCGCGAGGAGAACGGCACTACTTATCATTTCGGTCGAGGCAGTGTGGACGCCAAAGGCCAAATTGCACCTATGATCATCGCAACCGAAAAGTTCCTTGCTTCTCGCGACGACAGTCCATCAGTCGGGCTTCTGTTTGTAGTCGGTGAAGAGGCAAGCGGGGACGGCATGACGGCCTTCGCAGAATATGCTTCCAATACGACCTTCCGTGCCGGGATCTTTGGCGAGCCAACCGAGGGCAAGCTTGCGACTGGACACAAGGGCGTACTTGGTCTGAAGCTGAATGTTACCGGTCGTTCTGCGCATTCGGCGTACCCACAGCTCGGCCTCAGTGCGATCCACTACCTGGCTCGGGCCATTGTACTCCTGACTACGCTTGAACCGGCATTGCCGTATAGCGATGTTCTCGGCCCTTCAACTCTAAACATTGGTACCATTCATGGCGGCCTTGCAAGCAATGTCATCGCACCGAATGCCACAGCCGATGTCTCGATCCGCATTGCTCGCAGCGAGAACGGATCGGTAGAGGCAGTCCGTGATCTGATCTCTGGTATCATCACACCTGTCGTCTCAGAATTTGCTGCCCAAAACGGCACGTTCGATGCCACTTTCAGCGAGAGTTTCTATCCTGCGCAGATCCTGGACACTGGTATACCCGGATTGGAAGAGGCGCCTGTGTATTATGGTACCGATATTCCGAATCTAAAAAACGTTGAGCACAGGTATTTGCTTGGTGCTGGTTCGATCCAGGTGGCGCATACGCCGAACGAGCAGGTATCGCAGGAAGACCTCGTCAAGGGCGCGGAGGCATACGGTCTGATTTTGAGGCATCTGTTTCCAGAGAACTGAGCAGTATGACATTGTTTCGTAGGCATCATCCCACATCCCACGCTAGAAGTAGTCATCGTATCAAATCATGACACCTACCCACACGTCGCCTCCTCCAACAGTCCCGCCCAGTCCACCATCTGCCTACCTCCAGCCTCCATCATCGGCACCTCCTCCACAAACCCACGCCCCTTCCTCGCCTCCTCCGTCAAGCAACCCCGCTCAACACCCACACCATCGCACACCTCCCCATGAATAGCACACGGCTCCACCCTCTCCACCTTCGCCGAAGCCAAATCACCCTTAGCCAGCTTATGGTCCCCCAGACCAGGAAGCCACAACGCCTCAGACGTCCTCGCCACACCCTCTTCTGCACGCGAATTAGCTTCACTCCACCCATCGTCGTCAAAAAAAAAATCCGGACCTCGAATCGCCCCAAGGCGCGCCAAACTTGCCACGGGGCGCAGCCCCAACGGCGACGCACTACGCGACCCAAGACGGCTCCCAGGCGCACTCGCAGCGAGCAGCCCCGCGCCAAACCGTGGCGTGAAGGCCGTCCGCCCGCCCGAGCGCAGCGCCGCGAGCGAAGATACGGACCCCGGGAGCTCCTCAGCGCGGCGACGCACAATGCTCTCTGCGCCGTCGATGGCCTCCAGTGCCTCATCCTCAGCACCTTTCTCCCCCCCCTGGCGCTCCACCTCCGCCCGCACACTACCCTCCAGCGCCCTAATCTCGGACTCCTCACGCAGTCCCCGCGCACCAGCATCGTAAGTGGGCGCTTCCGGGGCGAAAACACCACGGATTGCGATTCCTCTTCGCGTTGAGAAGGGGATGGGCTCGAGGAGCGTGCCCGCAGGCGCGGCATAGAGATAGTGGCCGCGGTAGTAGTACGCGACTCCTGTTTCGAGCGTGTGGACGCCTGTTAGGCCCGAGATGTAGACGGGTGTGAGGGCCTTTTGGCGGGCGAGGGCGGCGGTGGTGGTGGGTGAGGTTTTGTGGGAGGATGGCATTTTGTGATGAGGATGTTTGAAATGAGGTAGTGAGAGCTTGGATAGTAGAGTAGGAAAGTTTTGGATGGAAAGTTTGATGAGAATATGAGGTTGGAAGACAAGAGAGTTTGAGTTTTTGTATTGTGTGGTGCGGGTCTGGGGGTGAGGTGAAGACGTTTTTGTGTGGCGGCGTGAGTGCCTTTCACCTACACGACCTCATGGTCAAGGTGACCTAGGATTTCGCACATGGGATACGAGCCTGGAGTTTTGCTCATGAGTGCAGAGCCCGGACTTTTTGGGGACATAAGAAGATCTTGTGGATTGGCAGTGAACGAAGAGTGCGGTCGAGATGTTATGTGAAGTATGCAAACGACTTGTGCACGCGCCAGCCAACGAAGACAAATGGCTAAAAAAACACTGGCGAACCATGAGCGACAAGAGTGTGATAGAAGGAAGGTACGTGATCCAGATAACGGAAAGCCTGTGTATTTAAGCAAACAGAATACATGACATGGGGACGAGGTGGAATTTGGAAGAATTATTTCTTTGGACATTACGGAAGAGATATCATAAGAAAACGCTCAGAGCATAGCATATTATACCCAACTTCTACTGACGGCCGGCAGAAGTGCCGTCGTTGTCGTCAACGGCACGCTCAAGACCCTCATCATCACCGGGTTCAGCATAGGTGCCAGACTCCTTAGCAGCACCCCGGGTGCGCTCGTCCAGGATATTGCTCTCATCGATGGCATCGCGCTCGTCACGTTCTGTATTTATCAATATTTGTGCATGTCATGAAGAGAAAAGAAAGCCATACCGAGCTGCTGGTCGGAGTCGGCAACCTCGCGGTCGTTGTACTCGGTCCTCTCGACAGGGGCATCGTCCTTCAGGACACGGATCTCGCTCTGGCCAGTGCTGCTGAGTGTTAGTCGTATACTTTCAAGTTCGCAAAGTGTGACAAGGTGTGGAGCACAGCTAGGGAAAAATGGTGGGAGGATAGACGTACCGGCTCTCGTAACCCTTCTCCTGCTCGGAACCCATGTTGATTAATAGAGAGTCGGGTTGGTCGTTACTGGCGAATCGGTGAATATAGTTTTGATGAGTAGAAACTGTGGTTTGACTGTGGATAATTTTATGCAGAGCAACAGAAGCCGCAAGTCCAGGTTAAGTACTCCCAGCTCACAAAAATACGTCATGCGTCTCGACAGTGGTAACTACTATGCTGTCAGT
The DNA here is from genome assembly GCA_016630955.3 of Didymella arachidicola. Taxonomy (NCBI): domain Eukaryota; kingdom Fungi; phylum Ascomycota; class Dothideomycetes; order Pleosporales; family Didymellaceae; genus Didymella; species Didymella arachidicola. The sequence continues at coordinate 1,561,162 of CM049986.1, forward strand.
GCCTCAGACCTTCCTATCATGGTTCCCATGGAGATCCAGATCATGACAACATGATCTCTGGAGGGCCGGTGCACTACGCTGACCGTGCAGTGTCAGAAACTGCCGCAAGTGGGCAGACACATGGCGATCTAGCATATGTATCGTGAGCTAGAGCGGGAGCTATTCGGTAGGCAATTGTATTGTGTCTTTGTTTTGTGGAGGTTGGTGCTGCGTCATCGACAGCAGCGCTTTGGAGACAATGACAACTAGAGTCTTCTGGCGGTCATTCATCGTCCAAAACCTTTACCGCACTTCTCTGCATTTATGTTGGAAGAGTGTGACCCGTAGTTACCACCAGTTTTGCTTCAGGCTCATTCGAGCATCTTACATTCATTCCTGAGCTCGTTCGTTGCGCCGCTAGCGTGGTCGAATCGAAACATTTCTGGCAGACGTCAACACGCGACAAGGAAAGGTTAGCGTCAGGGACACTGTGGGGCATCAGGATGGGTATTCAGATTGCCGACCTTCGGAAGATCGAAATTGTCGATTGCATCGGAGGCCAGACCGGGAGCCGATGATGGCAGAGATGCTGAAAGTGTGGTAGGAGGCTGGGGTTGACGTTGGTGCGACGCGTAAACGCGGTCGCGCGTTGAGTCGTGACGTTGAGAATGCACTTAGACCTCCTCTTTGGGACAACTAGAAAGAGCGCCCTGCATCATATCGATCTACCCCCTGAACACTGCGCGAGCCTTCTGAGGTCGAGCAGATAGAAGAATCAGTTGTTGACAGCTGATATCCAAGCCTGCTACGTCGTTCTTCCATTGAACGCCCTTGGCACTCGTCCATAAGACAACACATGTCAGTGGTATGTTCAGGTTCTGGAACGCCTGAAAGTAGATATTATGATAGAACTTCTGCTCGGGTTTTCATGAAGATCCTCGCCTTCTCGGCGTCTGAAACTTTAGCTGAGCTGTAGACTGTCCTAGAGAGACTGCTTCGAGCGAGACTCCGCCAACGCAGCATCGAAGCTGAAGCAGCAAGATGGAGAACGTATAGTTAGCACAATTGCTAACGAATTTTCTGTTGGATTATTGTATGTGTTGCAATGTCTTCTCATATAGATGTTGATGTCGAATGAAGGGTGCAGAAATGCAGCTCGCGCAGCCTCGTCTTGGCGGCCGCTGTCCGATCGCCGCGGAAGAGAGCATTGACCACAGCACGTAAGGTCCATGCCTTCAACACCACAAAACGCTTCCCGCTCGCAACCGCATCTTCTAGCTACGTATCGCATTCGTACAGCCAGTGTATACGTACAGTCTAGGCCCTACGACTCGAGTGAACCACACACAAGCGCATTGTATAGGCTGTCAGCCGTTTCATCCGTTGCAAACCGCGTATTTGCGCCTCAAGAGTCTCGGTGATGGTATCAGCAGCAGGGACGCCCCAGGCAACACGACGTGAGCGCCCACGGCCACCACCACCGGCAGTTGTTGAAGCAGAGCAACAATGGATGTTCGAAGAAGAGGAGCTGGATCGCGCGCCCTCGATCCTGGATGGAATGCCGGTGGAAGAAGAGCGCATGCTTCGGCGGAAAGGCGTCAACTTCATCCTGCAGGTTGGGATGATGCTCAAATTGCCACAAACCACATTGAGCACAGCTGCTGTGTTTTTTAACCGGTACCTTATGCGGAATAGCCTGAAGCCGAAGCCTGGATACAAGCCCTTACATCACTATGTTAGTACATAAGAAAGCTCACAAGCTTGTTGAGATCCTGCTAACACGAACGCAGCAAGTCGCGGCCACCGCCCTTTTCCTCGCCACAAAAGTCGAAGAGAACTGTCGAAAGATGAAGGAGCTGGTTGTCGCATGCGTACGAGTTGCGCTCAAAGACCCCAACAAGCTGGTCGACGAGCAAACAAAGGATTTCTGGAAATGGCGCGATACGATACTTTACAGTGAAGATGTTCTGCTCGAAAGCTTATGCTTCGATCTGAACATCGAATCACCATACAAAACGATGTACGATATGATGAAGTACTATAGCGTTGAGCACAACAAGAAGCTGCGCAACTCCGCTTGGGCATTCTTGGCAGACTCAGCGCTCACCCAGATGTGCCTGTTGTTCGACTCGCGAACGATCGCTGCCGCGTCTCTGTACTGTGGCGCGCGTATGGCAGAAGTCGCTCTGGACGAGGACGACGGCAAGCCATGGTGGGAAATCCAGCACGTCAAGATTCGCGACATTCGGCGAGCCTGCAACCTCATGGCTGATATCTACGAGCGGACCCCAGACAAGGACGATGAGACGAACAAGTACTCTGGGCTTAGAAGTCCCGAAGATGGTCTCGACTTCGGCAACACACCAGGCAGCATGGAAGGCGTGCAGATGACAGGGCAGGATTCGAGTCAAAACCTGCCCACAAACGGCAATGTGACAGAGAGGGGTAGCGAAGAGGGCGAGCTGGACGGCTAGGGAGAGCCCACGAGCACCTCTGAGAGCACATCTGCTTCAGCCCCTGCCCCTCCTGAAGCAGCAGATTCAAGAATCTGCCCGGACTGTGCTGGTGTGATGTTGTGCCACTTCTGGTGCGCCTCCACTGACAGGCCGAAGCGCATCGCCCCTATCGTGGTGGTAGACCCCATCACTCTTCCTGTGCCCCCTGCACCGACTCGTTCTGAGGATTTCGGCGATGTTATTTATTTTGGTTTCGGCGGCTGGCGTTAGGCGAATGGGCACAGAGATACCCTTGGGCCGAGAGGGTTGGGCCATCCATATTGAATCATCCTTTCAATGCATGCGTGCATGCGCTACCATAACAGCTACACTCGCTCGTTAGCTATGTGATCATAGGAGCAACGCGACTTTTTCATGGCTGCAGCGTCACTTGCATCATTCATATGCTATGAGGTTGAAATAGTCATGGTGCCAGTCTACGTGCTCTTTCTCTGCTGTGGCTGGAGCATCTTGCTGCTCGTCCAGAACAGACGCACAACGATTTGACGTCTCCAACCGTCGTCTCTACACGGTCCCATGGAGCCCGACTCCACACAATGCGCCACGGGCTGTCTGCAAACTCTTGCATTGTCGCAGTGATAGCCGTGCATATGGTAAAGCCCCAAGCTTCTGCTGATTCTGGATCCGTCCACACTCGTAATTTTAAGTGAAGCGTGCCGGGATGCGCAAGTGTGCTCACTGTTAAGACACTATTGTTTTGGGTGCTTGGCTTATCACACCACGCTTGTAAATAGAGAAATTGAGTCTGTATGAAGTCTTTACACTTAGGTCTCTACCTAAGTAGACGCCAGCGCAGATGAATATATTAAGCATTGACTACGCTGCTACTTTTTTGTTCGTGCTGTATCCATTTCCTATCCAATACCCTAGATCACGGCAAAACGTCACTGACTGTCTCAAGTATTTGACCCACAAGGATCGCAGGTGTTGTCATGACGCTGTCAAACAGCGGTTGGCCAACAACCAGCTCAAATAGCTAGACGGGTCATTAGTCTTCCAGCAACACGTGTTGAGAACCTGTATCGCAGGAACTAAACTCACTAAACAACCCATGCTCCATAGATCTACGCGGTAATCCAGTTTATCTTTGAAAATGACCTCAGGGGCACGAACATGGAGCGGAGTGTGCAAGGTGCCACGACACTCATCGCGTAAGAAGGACTGACCAAAATCAACGATCTTAATCGATGTAAACGATGATTGGAGGTTTGTAGGACAGAAAGTAGGTCTGACGAGATATCGAGGTACGTCAGGCCCTAGTTGCTGAGCATCGGTTCTTTGAACAGTACCTGTCTCAAGCGATCCGAGTTTATGGAGGAAATCTTCTTGACGCAAGGTCTCCAACGAAGGGATCGCGAATGCCAGGTTGCGGGTATGCAGATCTAAGGATGGTCAGCACTGCTGATGCTACTGCTGACAATGTACTGTACCTGCATGAGCAATATTCTGTTCGTGCAGGAAGCACAACCCAAGCAAGGCTTATTTCGCAATGGTTCTCGCAAGCGTTCCGGGAAGCCTCTCGATGTTGGAATACACGTCAAGATAATCGGCTACGCTTGGCCCTAATAGCTCCAATACAAGGTATGCATGGGTTCCATTTGGCCCATTGATCTGGAAAGAATCTCTCATCGTCATGATGTATTGATAGTTAGGCTGATCTGAGCGTGCTGCCGCTATTGCACGCAAAACAGTAGTCTCTCGATGCTGCTTGGGTTCAGATACCGAAATTTTTAAAGCAACGTATGTTTGGTCTCTAGCAGAGAGTCAGCCAAAGCTTGTCAATGTATCGCAGAAAGCGAGACCTGAAATTGCGGGCAGCCCAAACAGTCGAGTATCCGCCCCAGCCTAGTTTGTGCAGAATCTTGTACCTGCCATTGCTGTAGCAGTCTCCGAGGTGAACAGGATGATAGCCACCCCGGTGGTAGCGATATAGAGGTTCAGCATCTGTCCTACAAATATGTGTAGACCCATTCATCGGTGGACCAAGCTGAGAAGGTTGTGCAGGTGTGGAGGAGAGGGAACATCGAAGCACGAACGCTGCCAAGCATGATTTGTTTGCCAGCCATCTATGGGCAGATACATTGCGAGGACGAATGCATACTCTAGAGACACCCATGTGTCCGCTGCGCGCATGAGTTGTCCATGTAATTATTTACCTCGCTGAACACTCGAGTGGACGCCTCTAACGGGTTAGTGCTGACGATGGAGAAGCTGCCGGAGGAGTTGCGGATGTCGGTTGTGGATCGAACTTTGTCGGTCGAGGATCTGGTTAATCTACGTTACGTGTCCAGTGCGTGGCGAGATAGCGTGGATAGGTCGTTCATCAGGAACTGGGTACAGCAACGCCTGGCAGGGAAGCAGTTCGCGGCGAGTTTATATGCGGGTTTGCATGTCGTACAACACCATGCGAATGGTACGGGCTCATCTGTACATACTTTCGACTCATATTTGTATCTTACCTGTGTTGGGCAGACTTCGTGAACGAGAGCATGTCAGTCGTATTGTGCGTAGCGAAGGATGGGGTAGCGACGTGGCTAACGCAGCGATTCGAGGGACGGCGTCCGGGGTGTGAGCGATGGAGCTGTGATACATGTGGGGGATATGCTTGCGAGGGATCCGCTTCGAGCAAGCCATACCTTCTGGTCCAGATAGATGGTGCAGATGGTCGGAATGCCTGGTATGTAGTGGAGCTGGACGTGGAGGCATTATTGAAAGTAGAAGGGTTGCCGCAAATCGCGCTACTCAGCGAATGCGCTGTAGCTAATGAGACAACCTTGGAACGTGTAGAGATTCTGTAGAATCAAGGTAGCACCTGAGGATAGACAAGAATACGATCATTTAAATAGGTCCTGAAGCCGTCCTCAAGGACTTACAGCGTTTCCGTCTATCAAGTAAGTTGGGGCCTAAGCAAGACCGCTCGAAGCCTCGATGAGTCGCAAAGTGCGCTGCTACCACAGGTGATTTCTGAGCTCATTTGTCCCGTGCGAATTAAGTTCTTCCAAAATACACCTATCTGGAAGGGACTAGATCGTGCCTACTTGAGCTGTACTATCAACGCCACTATTTTTAGGCGGTTACTCTGACTCGACAACAGAGCACACAAATAATGCGGCTTTCTCGAACCTAGGTCGAGGTAACCCAACTCGGGACCAAGAGGTATCTCTGCAGGTCAGCAGTTTGCATTATGATGCGATCGAAATTAACTTGAGATGTTGAAAATCACCACATATCTTTTGCAATGGACACAGCAGCTATTGCGTTGTCTAACATCAATTATTCTAGCGTACTTAGCAGCTTATCACGGAGTACCAAACATAGGACTTTCTTCCATGAATGAGCCATTCCATTGCTATATCGACTTCCATATTAGGAATCTTGCTGGGAAGATGGCTTTCGTTACAGGAGGTAAGTCTTTCTATGGTGGTGTCATCACTCCGAAAGCCCGAATACTAAGAGATTATAGGTGCCAGCAGTGGGCGAATCATACGTACGGGCCCTGATCAAAGCAAAGTAAGTCCTGGCTCCAGATTGTAGTTTGATTGTACGAATATAGAACACACAGATACCACAGGGTGCGTGTCTGTATTGCCGTTCTGAACGTTGATCTTGGGGAGAGCCTGGCTACCGAGCTTGTAAGTTGAGTTGTACGGATGAGCCTTGTTGAGGTTCACCATCTAATATGCTCTCTGGTGCAGGATAGAATTTTGCCGCTGCGATGTCACCGAATGAGGGGATCAAGCGCAATTGTTTCGCGAAGCAGCGTCTCGGTATCCTTCGGGTCGTATCGATCATGCCGTCGCAAACGCTGGCATATCGGTCAAAGATGGGGTCTGTACTTACGACGGTACCTTGCCCCGGTCAAAGCCTATTGGTGAAGCTGATTTGAATAAGCCAGATCGGAAGATCCTTGATGCCGATGTCACCTGTCATGTACACAGTAAAGCTCGCCTTCCACTACTTCGTCAAGCAGACCGATACTACACCTTCGCCTTCCCAGCAAGACACCTGTTTGGTGCTCATGGGCTCAGGTGCTGCATTCCTCGACGTGCCCAGAACACCACAATACTGCGCTGCCAAATCGGGCACGCGCGACACCATGCACTCACTGCGCCGCACTGCATTCTACCATAGGTACCATAGCAACCGCGTGAACATGACTGCGCCATGTTATCAAGACGATTATTCTGCCCGCAGAGACGTTCCAAAGGACTGAGGAGATAGGCGTTGACTTCGCCGCACTCGAGGATGCTCGACAGTGTCTCTTGCGTATCTTGAGCGATGGGTCGATCAATGGGCGTTTACTATCTCTTCCGCCGCGAAAATAAGCAAAGAAGGGCTATTTGGACCTTGACATCGACCCATATCCATACGAGGACCTCCTTGTGGAGACACAGAGCGAGCATTTCAGACCTGCCGCTGTCGTATTGGGCTTATTCATTGATGAAGAGGGCCGACAAGAAGTACTGCCCATGAATGTGGAGGCACAATCTGCGTATTGTATGTCCGCACAGATCAGACTCGAGGATTTCAAGCAAAAAAATACGAGGCTTTGGTCCTGGTGTAGGTCTTCAGCGCCGTACTTACGGTATCCACTCCAAAATTGACATGGCCCAGCCTCGAGCACGCGCTTCAAACCTTATTTAACATCACGTTTCCACTTCTATCCTTTCTTTTTCGTAAAGCCTCTTTAAGGTACTTGCTATCGCATCACCCTCATCTCAGCGTTGTCAGCCAATGGCACGTCGTCCACAACTTAACAGACCGCAGTTCTCAGCAGCACTCAGAATGCCCAGTGGATAGACAAGTGACAGGCACGCGCCACACCAAGACAGCCTGCGCCGAGCGCTCGAGCAGGCGAGACGGCACCGGAACGTTGCGCGACTTGACCTCTCACGTCGTTTTCCTTGCTTCTATATCCTCGGTATCCGTGTCGTCCCAAGAGAATCGCAAATGCGCAACATCTAGTCCCTTGAAGGCCCATGTCACTCGCAGTAGGATGTCGTTGGCGAAATGCGGGGGATGCGCGTTTGAAGACGAGTGAATGGGACGGCCGCTAGCGGCAGCCAATCAACCGAGCAGTGCATGCAGAGTGCCAATGTTTGGGGTCTGGGCAGATGCTGTGCGCTCGACGAATTGGTAAATGAGTATGTCTGATGTGTGCAGGGGCAAGTCGTGCAGCAGAAGTGTATAAGGTATGGAGGAAGGTGCGTAGGTGCCAGAAACTTTTCCAAAATACAGGCCTGGAAATATTATTTGTAGCAGTCCTGTACGCCCAACAACCTATCCTCGACATCTTTACACTTCGACCTAGTTTCTACTCTATCCGCCTTCGCCGGCAGAAGTCGGCTTCATGGCGCCGCTCACCAATACCGACAGCCTCCATAAGGATGCAGGAGCGATCGAAGTCGAGAAGGTTGCATCCCTCGAGGTAGGCAACGTGCCAAAAGACGTGGATATACTTCTTACGGACGAAGAGAAGAAGATCGTGAAACGAGCCACGTACGATCCAGCGTGCCCTCATGACAGCAAAAGCTTACCACATCCCAGCCGCAAGACCGACTGGCGTCTCATCCCGATCCTCGGTGCGTGCTACTCGATCAGTGCAATTGACCGTATCAATATCAGTGCTGCGCGAATTGCAGGCATGGACATCGAGCTGGGATTCCGCATTGGTGACCGCTACTCCATCGCGCTCCTAGTCTTTTTCATTACCTACTTCATCTTCGAGATCCCTAGCAATGTTGTACTGCGCAAGGTTGGTGCTGCGAACTGGCTCGCATTTCTGTGTATGTCGTGGGGCCTAGTGACGTTTGGGGCGGGCTTTGCGAAGAAGTGGACGGACATCGTTGTTTGCCGTCTTCTGCTCGGTTTGTTTGAGGCTGTAAGTCTTACTCTTGTCATGTTTCTGCAGCCGACTAACGGATCAAGGGCTTCTTCCCGGGATCAGTGTAGGTTGAACGCCGCTTTATGTTTTGGTCCCTATTCTAAGCAGAGCAGGTATCTTATCTCCTGCTGGTATACCAGGTTTCAAGTGCAGAAGCGGCTTGCCGCGTTCTACAGCGTCAATGTGATGGCCAATGGCTTCGGTTCAATCCTCGCATACGGCTGCATGCAACTTTCTGGCAGAAATGGATGGCTTGGATGGCGCTGGTTCGTACTCTTTTCAAGACATCGATACCTGCTCACAAACACAGGATCTTTATTATCAACGGCGCAATGACCATGTTCCTCGCAGTGCTTGGCCGTGTCCTTATCGTCGATTTCCCAGACAAAGTTCACAAGAGCCGCTTCCCATTTCTCCAGCCCGCCGAGGTTGCTTCCATTCAAGCCAAGCTCGAGCGCGATCGCCGCGATGCAGAGTACGATGCACTCACTATGAGCAAGTTCCTCTCCGCGTGCGCACGCTGGGAGCTCTGGGTATTCGCCCTCAAGTTCTTCGCAGTCACGACCATCGTGTATGCGCTTGCATTCTTCATCCCAATCATCCTGCAAGGCATGGGCTACAGTGTCGGCATGACGTTCTTGCTGTCTGCGCCGCCGGCCGTAGCTGCGGTGCCGTGGATCATGCTGTGCTCGTGGGCGGCTGACAAGTACCATCTCCGCTCGCCTTTCGTTATCCTGCAGTGTGTCCTAGGTATTGTCGGATTGATGATCGTCGCATACGCGAAGAACAATGGCGCGAGATACTTTGGTATCTTCATGGGTCTCGCTGGAGCAAATGCCAACATACCAACGGCTTTGGCGTGGCAGGCGAACAATATCCGCGGCCAATCTCTACGCATGGTGGCTTCTGGTCTCCAGGTTCGTCTTCCACTTCTTGTCTAATGAATGTCGTCTGATCTAAACAGGTCGGCTTCGGTGCCATCGGTGGCATTTACGCCTCAACCGTGTTTATGCAGAAGGAGGCTCCTACGTATAGAACAGGGCTATGGGCCGTCACTGGGGCCCAGCTCTACCTTGCTGTGTCGACACTCGGCATGACCTACCATTACTGGCGCCAGAACAAGAAGGCTGATCGCGGTGAAGTCGTGTTAGAGGGAATGGAGGATTTCAGGTACACCTACTGAGATTGTCCCGTCGTATCCATCTGTCAGGGACACTGTGTCAATGCCTATGTATTCAGTATATACCGAGCCAGCTTTCATATCCTCAATGAGAATGATAACTAGGTTCTCGAGAACTCGGTGCAAACGCCGAATAAGTCGAGTCTTGATACCGAGCCTCAACATCATCGTGACCGGAGATGCATCATCCTAGCTCCGTCAATCAGGGCGCAGAACCGGATTGCTCAGCATGCACCGTAATCTGCCAAAAGTCGGCAAAACACGCACGGTAAAAATGGCGCGACGTTGTTGAGTGGAGCGCACCACAGGCTACGTCGATGTGATGCGGCAGGAGCGATCTGAGCTTCTGACGCCGTGACGTCACGGTGGTGGGGGCAGCTTCTCAGTCAAAAGACGCGCGGGGCTCGACAACAAAACACCATCTCACTCACAATCCCTCCACTGCATCTCAAACTAAAGGCAAGTCTGAATTGAACCGTGTGTGACGTTGCAACGGCTAACATCCCCACAGAACCCACGACTCTCTCAACCTACCCTCAACGTACGCGTTCCCAACTCACCCATCACCCCAAAACCAAGCACCTCTCAACACACCCTCATCCTCAGCCGACATTCAAACAGCCCTAACACCCCAGCAGCCACATACCACAATGTCCGCACCCCAGCAAGGCCGCCAGTCCCCCGAGCCGGAGAACCAGTCCGACGCACAGAAGGGCCAGCAGGCGCAGCCCAACCAGCAAGGCGGCGAGACCGAGACCCAGAAGAAGAGCGATGACTCCAAGAACAACCTGCCTTCGAACCCGGAGCACGTGCTTGCCAAGCACGCTGAGGAGACGACGAGCAAGAAGGTCTGAGGTGGATGGACTGCCGGTGGTGAGTTGGAGACGGGGATGAAGACCTGAGGTGATGGAACGGCAAGAGCCGCGAGTATATACCATGGTGCTGAGTTGACATGGCGAATGTAATGGTTTGACGGCATGTCATGTACTGTTCAAGTTTGCACTGACCGTTGAGTAAGCGTAATGTAGAGGGTTTTGAAGTCGCGAGCAAGCTGTGTTGAGAGCTGTTGGGTCTTCTCATCGCTGCGGCTCATGCCTCGTTACCTGGGCAGTATCACTACGATGTCGACAGGCCCCTTCAGCTTATCGTTCGAAAGCACGTCTTAGCTAACCTCAGATTGTTCATCGCGCTTCCGACTCCCGAGCATTAGTGAGACAGGATGCACAAGCGACACCAACACGAATTGATACACAAGTATGTCACATACCATTCGCAAAGCTAGTATGCACATCAACTCCTCTTCCCCATTTCAACATCCCCCTGTCCCTCCTCATCCTCATCCCACTCACTCCCCTTGAGCCTCTTCCCAGCCCACAACCCAACCGCAGTCAGCGCACTCGCAGCCAAGAACCAGCCCTCAAACCACTTCTCCGTGAAACTCGGCTCCAGCGGCGCCCCCAAAGCGTCGCTAATCGCCGACTTCATCTCGACCGGCAGATTGCTGCGGAGCAGCAGCGCCGAGCTGATGACGTACGTAGCCGCGATCTGGCTAATCAGCAGCGCAAAGTTGGCTTGTGCGTGGTGCAGTATGCCCGGCGCGGCGCGGCTGAAGAGGTAGAAAGTCTGCAGGACGGCGTTGAAGGAGAGCAGGAGGATGACGCCAGAGAGCAGGAACGAGATGCTGCGGCTCCAGGCCAGGCGGTCGAGCGTGGGGTCCCAGTGCTTTGCCAGCAGCGCGAGGAAGTTGTTGATTGGGTCCGAGGAGGCGAAGGAAGGGGATGAGGAGCTGAAGCGGCGTAGTGTTGTTAGGCTTGTGGTGGCTATGCGGTACGCGCAGTAGAGCGCGAAGATGAAGGAGAAGGCGTTCAGCAGCCGGCCCCATGCGGTGTGCGAACGCAGCTGTGTCTGTCGCCGATTCTGCAGGATGGCTTGCGAGTTCTGGAGGGTGGCGCGCATTGTTTCCAGGCCTTTGATTTCGAGCTGCAGCATGTTGCGCTCTTGGAGATCTGGATTGCCGCGGAGGGTGCCTACGACGCGGCCCATGAGCCCTTCTTGGGGATGGTCGGTAAGTTTGCGCTCGACAGCGCGGAGACGAGACTCTTTGGTGAGTAGCATGTCGTTCGTGGCTTGGATACCGGCTTGTTTGCGGGCAATATCCGAGTCAGACACCTGCGTGGATCAGCAACGTCCTGTTGAGGGTAGGGGCGATGTGCTTACAGGACGATGTTTGACACCAAAGGTCTGCCACAGCGATGAGACTGCAGCGAAGCCCGTCAATGATGCCATCATGCTTATTCCAATAACACCAATTCTTTCCAAGCATCCTTCACTAAACGTGTGGTTGTGCACATACGATTTCTCGTGCAGATATGTGCCCAATAGCCCGCTACCGAGGTACCAGAATGCCGCGAGCCATGCTGCCAGCCCGCAAGCCTCCAGTAACCATGCTGCCTTTCGCCGACCTCCTTGCGTGCCTCCAGTTTTCAATCCAGCGCCAGATACGACCGAGTGTATCTCAAGCGCCGGTGTTGCAACGACGAGGAGGAACAGTAGTGAAGGAAGAGTGAGTTTGAGTGCCAGGGTGCGGGTCGCGCGGTTTCCGGTCCTGGTGATCTCGCAGAAGATGAGCTCAGCAAGGACAGCCGAGAGGCCCATGTTGATTGAGAAGATGATCGCCGACAGAGACCGTGCATTGAATCGCAGCTTCTTGAACAAGGAAGCCCGTTCGCGCGCTGTTGCTCCGGGTATTCGTGCATCGCTGTGGTGCGCTTTGCGGTCGGTGTGCCCGGAGAGAATGGGGAACAGCTTCTGGGAAACGCCGAGCGCTACCACCAGGAAGGTGAGGAGGAATGGAAGCGCAGAGATGATTGTCTTCATCGGCCCTCTCGTGACCATGTACTCCGGCACGCACTCATCGCAGTCATCTTTTAGCGAAAGCATCGGTACGGATATCGTTGGTTGCGGAGAGACGTTGGTGTTGCGAGGTTGCCGTGTCTCTTCGTCGTCGTGTTCGAAAATGTGGCTTGTACGTCCATAGGACTCGATCGATGTCTCAGTCGTTGGGATGCATGAATGTGAAGGGCGTGCCTCGTATAGTGAAGCGGTTGTCGAGCGTTAAGAATAGAGTACCTCGAAAGCAGTCGCAGCCAGGAACGCGTGTTCTCCGAAACGGAGCTAGAACCGCGTCATCTCGTTGATCAAGCGATCCACAGCGCTAGTGCGAGGATATCGATACGCAGCTCCCATAGCCTTGCTCTCGTCCGAACCTGAAAGCCGAAAATAAGAGCGGTTCTTTACAACACTACACGCAGCGATTTCTTTACATTATTTGATGCCGAGTGTACCAATTAATTCAGGATTATTAGTATTGCCTTTCTCTGCCTTTATATGTATCATAAATTGAATCGTAAATTGTGATAAGGCGGTGACAATACGCGTCCACAGTCTTCTTATTTTCGGCTATTTTGTTCGGACGAGAGCCTTGGCAAGCATGTAAGCCATTTATTTATTTATTGAGTCCTACTCGGTTTCAGCCGCGTACCGTAAGCCATTGGACGGCATACTTTAATGCTTCACTGGCAAACATCACTACACAAAAACCACGAATGTCCTCATTAACATCTTAGTGAGCTCAAATGCTGCATGATGGTATACTCGCTACATCGTGAGGCCTTCCCTTTTTCGAGCATTATAATCACTCACACCTCAAACGCCCTCCATGATTTTTTGCGCTGCTGACCTATGATCTACTTTCGGCTTCGGCTCCGGTGGCTTGTAAGCAGCCTCGCGCTCGTTAGCAGCAGCTCTACTTGCTGCCAATTCAGCTGCAGAAGCAGACTGGAAAGGCTGGAATTTTATAGGCTGATACGGCTGTGTGCTTGCTTGCCCGCTATTTGCGTCGGTCGCTGTCCCACCCACGACCTCTTCGGAGCTGAGATTTCTTGTTTGTGTTGGGACTCCACCCTCGCCATCTTCATCGTCACTGCTCGAGTCGCTGCTGATGTCGGGGCTGTCGAGGTTTCGGAGCTCTGGGCTCTTTAGCAGCGATCCGGGACTTCGCAAATCCTTCTCGAAGTTTTCGTCCTCATCCTCTTCGGCATGGTGTACCTGGGCCAGTGGTGATGGTTCGGCAGGCTGTGTGATCTGCGCATTCTGGATCTGCAGAGACGCCTTGACCGCAGCAGCCTGTTCGTCGCTCGCAACGAAGCTGCCGCGTCGACTTGGAGCAGCGCTTGTGGTGACGTCGATGAGGCTCTCGCTCTTCGCCAGCATCTCTTGATAGCCCAGTCTAGAAGGGTCATTCGCGCGTTTGCTGCGAGCCTTATCTCGCTTAGATGTAGGGCGCACAACGATGACAGGAACTGGCGAGTGCTGCAGGCAATACTTCGACACACTACCCGGAAGCAATCCCTGAAAACCGCCTAGACTCTTACCCCTAGTACCGACGACTAGTATTGCAGGTTCGTACAGATTGATCTGGAAAACGTCAGCGCAGAATCAACAGTAAACACGGATGAAGTGTACCATGTCGTCGATGACCTTGTTCACCTTGCCGACGGAGAACTCCAGAATCAGGTTAATGGCCTTGTTCTCATGGTTCCGGCTTTGTATGTCCTGCATTGTTGCATCCGCTTCCCTCTTGTATCTTCCGGTCTCCACACTACGGTCACCTGCTATTGTGTCTTCCTTCTCCACGACACGGAGGCATACTATCTCATCGCCGTCGTCCACAAGCTCGTTGATGAGCCATTGCAGCGCATATGTCGAGTATTCATTCTCGTCGAAACCGCACAGGAATGTTCTGGACCGCTTCGTGTACTCGTAATCCTTGTGCTTCGCTATCAGGGTAAATGAACTCTCTTCTATGAAATCCGCTGGTTTGTCGAAGGTATCGAATGAGACACGGGGCTGGAAGTTTCTGCAAAATGAAGTCAGCGCTGTCTTTGCTTGACCTAGTACATGACAAGAAAACTGGCGAGTTCAAGGCTTCGTATAGCCTCTGAGAGTAGTAGAGGCGGTGTGGAAGGCGATCAACTGCAGCATAGCAACCACAAGACAAAGGCGCCTATCGTGGCAGTGTACGAGGGCAGTCATATATAGCTGAATGTCTGGCATAACTTACGGAGGAGGTGGCGGTGATGACAGGCGCCGTCTCTGCTTCGGTTTTGGATTCCCTCTTGGTAACGACGAGTTCCTGTGCGCAAGGAACTGGATAGACGACCGGCGCGGCTCTTCTTGAGAGAGCGAGCCCGTACGAGTAGGTAGTAGCAGCGGGCTTACACCCTGGCGCGGGACTGGCGATGCATTGCGCGAAGAACGGTCCCTTGGAGATGCGCTCATGCTTGCAAGGAGGACCCGTGTGGTATGCCTGGTGCTGGACCGAATATGAGTGAGAACTCAGGACTGAGGGCAAGGCTTTTGCTAGCAGCGCGGGCGTTTACGGATACCGGGAGCTCTTGCGACTGCGATCGTGGGTTCAGCGCTTGGCGTGGCGGGGAAAGCAAGAGGAGGCGCAGATGGGCATACGATGGGCACGCGAGCGCAGCAATATCCCAGGTAGAAATGAGTGCAAATGATGTTGAGAAAGTGAGTGTCATGCGCCCGTGAGGCAGTGCCTGATCCGGTGGGCGCACTGCTTGGCTCGTCGCAGTCGCGCCTTGGTGATGACGCCGAACGCTGAGACCCTGACCCGCGGGGTCCAGTGGGTCAGTGTTAGCTTCACGTGAATATCCAGAATGCCATGTCGCGGGAAGCCATGAATTGATACAGTTGAGGCTGCTGCAATGCAAATGTCTACATGTTTATAGCAAAGTCGTGATCGTCAAGCGGTCAAATCCATCTAAGCCAGAGACTTCGATCCGAGGCCCAGGCGCTCATCCTCAGCCTTGAAAATCTCCTTGATCTTGCCAGCATCCTTCTCGTTGTTGAGCTTGCCAGCGAGAGTGGCCAGCTCGGTGTTATCAATCTTAGCAATGATAGCGTCAACGTCGTTGAGCGCGGCATCGACCTGGGAAGCAGGGGCATCGCCGGCACCGTGGAAGTAGTTGGCATCCTTGACGGCACCACGAACGACACGCTTGTTCTTCTTCGCAGCGTTCTTGGCGGCCTCCTTAGCCTTCTTGCTGTCGGCCTTCTGAGCCTTCTCGGCCTCCTCAGCCTCCTTAGCAAGCCTGGCCTCCTCTTCCTTGGCCTTAGCAGCCTCCTCAGCGAGACGCTTCTGCTCAGCCTCCTTGGCAAAGCGGCGCTTGTTCTTCTCGGCGTGCTCAGCCTGGCGGAAGAGCTTGATTCGCTCGTCGAGCGCGAGAGCGTCATCGACCAGGTGCCTGAGACGGGTAGTGTCCTCGGTCTTTCTCTTCTTGCGGGCAGCGTTGTTCTTGCGCTCGGTGTGGCGCTTCTGGTCACGGCTCTCACCGTCGTCAGGGACGTCCTCGTCGAGGTACTCGAAAGACCTCCAGCTGTCGAAGTTGTACCAGAAGTTGTAGAAGGCCTCGACCTCCTCCTTGGTGCTCTTCGCGTTTCCGAGCTTGGGCACGGGCTGCTTGGTGGAGAAGCGGCCCTCGGCCTCGAAGACTTTGCCCCAGAGCTTGTAGAAGTTGCCCTTCTGGGTGTCCTTCTTGGACGGCGGGTCGACCTCGGCAGCCTCGTCGACGGAATCGAACTGCCTCCTGCGGACGGGGTCGGACAGGACCTCGTGGGCCTTCTGGATGCACTTGAAGAACTGGTCGTCCTCGGTGCCGCCAGCGGCAGCCCTCTTGTCGGGGTGGTGCTTGAGGACCTTCCTGCGGTGGGCGCGCTTGATCTGCTCGGGGGTGGCCTTGTAGCGGTAGCGGGTTATGCCGAGGATGGCGTAGTGGTCCTGCGACTTCCAGTCCTTGGCCTCGCGCAGCAGCATCTGGGGGTCCTCGGGCTCGTCGATGTCATCGGGGTCCTCCTCCTCGACGCTCTTGACGTTGGCCTGGGCTTGGATGCGCTCATCCTCGGAGAAGGTGCGCTTGTGGCGGACCTAGTGGAGCCGTTAGTAAGCGTGAACGTGTGCTGCGTGTCTCTGGAGAGCGTACACGACGGGCGTAGGCCAGGAAGTGAGGGCCGACGGGCTCGATCTTGCGGTCGTTGGTCTTGCTGAGGGAGCCGACGGACTTGAAGTCCTTCTCGCCAGCCCAGCCCTCGGGCAGGACGGGCAGGGGCAGGTTGATCTCGACGTTGGCGCTCATCGTTGCGGTGCTGTCGGGGCTGTTGGCGGGGATGGAAATTTCGAAGGAACTCGTTCACTAGCGCCATCTGACGGATCGCTTGACCCTTGATCCTTGCACGACGTCGCCTTGCCGAAACTCCGGGGGCTTCGACCATCTTTCGCAACGTGGATGCGCAGTCGTGCAACGCCGCTACATTCGAGTTATGGAAGTTTGTTAACGTGTCTCTTTCTTATCTCTTCCAGGCGCATAGCACACCGCCACTATGTTCCAAGGCTTCCAGGTAAACTCGCCGTCAACATGCCTCTATTCGCAAGCTTACCAGGACCATGCAGCGCATCCGTGGTGCCATTGACGCACGCATAGCAGAGGAACAAGCAAAGCAGCGCGCCACACCGTCTGTCCCGCCACGGGGTGGCGCTGCACGACAACGATCGAGTTCGCGAAACCTCTCACCCTCGAAGAGGCCGACCAAGGGCAAGGATGGGGACAGCAAGGCTGCGCCGCCAACAGGGCGAGGGCCTGATCCCTCCGAGTTTGACCCCGAGTTCGTCGTGGGAGAGGGAGAGGAACCGCCGAGTCGCACAGGCACTCCAAAGCCAAAAGAGAAGGCAGCCGCTGGCGAGCCAACGACAACAGCTGAAGAGGGCAGCGACAAGAAGGACAGCGAAAAGCCCGCCAACACCGACGAGAAAGCAGACAAGACGCCAGAGATCCCGCCCGAAGTACAGACGCGCCTGCGCAGACTAGACAAACTCGAGCCCAAGTATGCAACTCTGCTGTCGTCCTACCGCATTGCGCATGCTCGCGTCGGCGCCATCGAGACCTTCGAAGCATCCCTCCGCGAATACACGCCCCTCGCCTCGATCAATGATGTCTCGGCTTTTGTCGAATATCTCGGTCAACTGAATGTCAAGAGCGACATGCTGATGGAGGAACTCAAGCGGGTATCAAAAGAGCGAGACGGCCTGAACAAGAAGCTCGAAGACGCCGAGAAGCGCGCAAACGATGCAGCTGAAGAAGTGCAAGCCCTCAAATCTCAGGCCGCAGAGAAGGCTGAAGCTACCAAGGACGACTCAACAGAGCAGAGCGAGTCCACTGCACCGTCGACTGCGTCAAAGGCATCCGAGCAGACTACAACTGATGCGACCGAGGAATTCTTCTCGTACGATAGTGAGCTTCCGCGACTGCAGGAGCAGCTGCAGGAGAGCGAAGGCAAGGTCGCGAAACTCGAGGAAGAGAATACGTCCTTGAAAAGCGAACTCTCTTCAGCCCAGGACTCCGCCAAGTCCTTCATGGAGAACCTCGAAACCACAACCAACGACCTGAACAACTTCAGAGAGACCTCGCAGCGTTTCCAAAAAGAGGCAGACGAGCGGGAGAAGAAACTTGACAGCGCCATCGAAGATCTGAAATCCAAGCTGGCGACGGCCGAACAGGATCTGTCGAAACATCGGGAGGGCCAGACTGAGAACGAAAAGACAATCGACGAGCTACGAGCAAAACTGGAAGCGACATCGAATGAGCTTGAAGAGCTACACGAGTCCCGTGGCGAAGATCTGGTCAACAACGAGGAGGCGGAGACATTGCGCACACAAGTGAAGAAGCTGGAGACTGATCTGGAGAACATGAGGTCGACGCATGCCAAGGGCGAGAAGCGTGGCGAGACCCTCAATGGTCTGCTGACAAACGTTCGCGAAAAGCTGAAGGAGACCGAAACCAAGCGAGATGAAGCTCTGGCCGAACTCGAGCAGGTTAAGAAGGACCTACAGTCAAAGACGGCAGCACAGAAAGAAGAGAATGTCAAGGTTGAGCCAACGCCACAACCTGCAGCTACACCTACCTCTGCTCCGGCAGCAGCTAAGGCCCTAGAGTCTGCATCGTCAAAGAAGAGGAACAAGAAAAAGAAGAAGGGCGGAAAAGGTGCAGACACGCTCAGCGTCGCGGCTGCGGAGGCAACGCCAAGCGAAGATGGCAGTGTCAGTGTGCAGCCTAGTGCACGCGAGCCTGAATTCTCACCAGCTCAGTGGGAGGAAGCACAGCAGTCGGTTGCACAGCTCAAGTCTGATCTTGAGGCTAAGATCGCAGTCATCGAGCGATTAGAGAGCGAACTCACCGAGAAGATCAACTCATTTGAGAACCTCAAGAAGAAACTCAAGGACCAAGACGACATGCAGGAAGAGATTGAGACACTGCGACAAGACCTGCTCGACTTTGGCTTGGAGCACACTGAAGCTAAAGACAAGGTCAAGGGGCTACAGGCAGAGAAGATCGCATTGCAAGACAACCTGGCGAAGCTTGAAAAAGAGATTGCTGATTTGAAGACTGGTCAAGCCGCCCGGGAAAGCTCCGAGGAGGACCGCAAGGCTCTCGCAGCGGAGTTCGAAAAGCTCAAGGCCAAGTCGGATTCGCTGCAGACCGACCTGTCTGTCGCGGAGCAGCTCGCTGCGACTCGTTTCAAGGATCTCACAGACATGCGGGAGATCTTGCAGAAGGCGCAGCCTGAGTTGACGTCCCTGCGCAAGGAGGTCGCTGAACTGCGGTCCACAAAAGACGAGCTGGCAACCAGCACGAAAGAAGTCCGGCGTCTAGAAGGTCGCGAGAAAGACCTGAAGTCGGAGATTGCGACGTACCGTGCACAACTGTCAGATAAGGAAGGCGATATCAAATCTCTGAACGAGAAGATCAGGCAGGAAACAAAGCAAAGGCTGGCTCTCGAAGAGACAAACAGCAAGATCCAGCGAGATCTGCAGAACTCTGAGAGCGAGCGACGAGAGGTCACGGACAACCGCGCTAAGTTGTCCAGTGACCTATCGAAGGCGCAAGACGATCTCAAGAAGTCACGTAACACCGTCCACGATTTAGAGGAAGAGGTCGCAAAGCTCAAACGGGAGACTGGCAGCTTGCGAGACGAGATTCAGCTCAAGACTGCGCAGTATACTAGCGCTCAAGACCTTATGAACAGCATGCAAGACCAGGCTCAGGAGATCAGCACGCAGATGAAGGAGATCAGAGCACGCAGTGAGAGCCTCGAGGAGGAGCTAGCTGATGCGCACCGTCTCCTGAGCGAGCGTGGACGCGAAGCAGAGACCATGAGACGGCTCCTGGCTGACGCTCAAGGAAGAGCTGATGCTCGGGTGCGCGAGATGCAGGAACGCCTTGACCTCGCCGTCGAAGAACGAGAGCGCGCCGAGGAGCAAGCAAGCACGTTCAGCCGTCGTCGCGCAAGAGAGCTGGAAGAGCTGAAGCAAAAGGTGCGCGATGCTGAGCGTGCTGTTACACGTGCACAAGAAGACAAGGAAGACATCATCGCCGCAGAGAAGGAGCTGCGCAGGCAAAAAGAAGAGCTCGAGAAGCGTGCTGCACAGGCGACAGAGGAAGCTTCGGAGGTCAGATCTGCTTTAGGCCAGCTTCGCGACACGCTCGACGAGACAGAGAAGCAGGCCCGCGACCTGGAGCGCGAGAAGACGGAGCTCCGGCGCGCGTTCGACGAGACACAGAGTCGGCTCGAGAAGCTGCAGAAATCGAGCAAGGTACGTGCATGCATGTATCGTCAAGGTATAGCGACTGACAAGCTACAGAGCATGTCTGACGAGCTTCGAACGCTGAAGACCAAGGGTGTCGACTCCAACCCCCACTCGTCGCGAGCCTCGATCGAGTCCTCACGGTCACGCATCACTTCTCCCGTGCCCAAAGCCAGCGGGTCGCCGGGTGACATCGACTACGTCTACCTCAAGAACGTACTGCTGCAGTTCCTCGAGCAGCGCGACAAGAAGTACCAACAGCAGCTCATCCCCGTTCTAGGCATGCTCCTGCATTTCGACAAGTACGTCCCCCTCCCCCCTTCGCCAGCCCCTGGGCTCCAGCTAACGAGATGGCAGGAAAGATGAGCAGAAGTGGATGGCGGCTGTTTCAGCGCGGTAGGTGGGTGGTTGGGGGTACTTTTGCATTCTCAGGCGTTGGCTGGTCCGGACTTGTTACATCGATGATTACTGTGGAGGGAGGATCGCTGGGCACAGGCGTCGAGGGGGCTTTGTATTGCCGGGTGGACGGCGGGCTGCATCTGTAGGTTTGGACAGCTGCGATGCATTTAGATGTGTACCAATGCTCTGGACTTGTACGACGCAATGCATCTAGACGTGTTCGGCAATGCACGTAGATGTGTACGGTAATGTCACGACAAATGTACAGCCGCAAGGCATTGCGTGCTATTGGGCAGTCAGGCATCAAGTTTGACCTTGCATAGCCTGAAGCAGAGGCGAATTACCACAACCAGCATTTTGGGCTCGAAACAGGAACCGCGGGACTGCTTTGGCCGTTGGGTGCTCCCGGAGCCACGGCGGCACAGACGTAGGCTATTTCGAGTGGCCGGCCACTGGTGATGCTTTCGGGAGCGATGAGCGATGACATCAGGGCTGCAAGTTTGGCTGGCGTGCCTCCCCAAGGCGTCGCTGCACACCAGCCGGCTCGCCGCAGCGCTCTTCACCCACTATCCATCACTGTGCTGTGCCCGCGTATTGTGCCCAGCGAGTGCAGCGTTTCCCTGCCCTCACCACCCCCGCCACCACACAGCTGCAGCCCCAGCCCCCCCCCCACCAATCAGGGCGCAGTGCCAGGATAGGCCCGAGAGACGAGCGCTAAGGCGAAGTCGCAGCAATTGAAGAAATCGCAGACGGCGCGCCAGCAGGCACAGGCAAAGCAGGCCTATCGCGACGCTCAGCTCGCAGTACCCGACTCGGACAGGACTCTCGCCCGCCCGCCGATGAGGTGTTTTGGGGTGCACGACTCGGCCTGAACGCACCCATCTCCCCACCCCTCCTCGAACCGTGGGCCAGCGCGTGGCGGGGAAGCCCAAGATGAATGGCGCCGACATCAAGAAGGCCGCCATCAACAAGGCGAAGGCGGTCGCGCAGGCGGCCAACGGCAACAGCGGCAAGGCTAAGCGGCGGAAGGGCCAGGACCTGAAGCCCATCATCACGACCGAGGGGCAGGGCGGCGCGCAGCACGGGTGAGTCTTCTACAGCACTACTTCCCAGCACCACTGCCTTCTAGTACCTTGCACCTTGCACCTTGCACCTTGCACCTACCTAGCACCCAGCACCCAGCACCCAGTCCTTGCCCTTCACGTCCCCCCACTTGGCGCGATCGCTTTTCAGAGCCCCCCCCCCCCAAGCATGTGCTAACGCCCGCACCCCAGCACCACGGCGTCGCCGCTGCAGCAGCACAAAATGCACGCCAACACCCTGAGCCACTCGCCCGACAGCGACAGCAGCTCCGTCGACGAGGCCGACAACACGGCCGACGAGGAGGACAGCGAGGACTACTGCAAGGGCGGGTACCACCCCGTCCAGGTCGGCGAGGAGTACAAGGACGGCAAGTACACCATTGTGCGCAAGCTGGGCTGGGGCCACTTCTCCACCGTCTGGCTGTCCCGCGACAACGCCACCGGCAAGCACGTCGCCCTCAAGGTCGTGCGCTCCGCCGCCCACTACACCGAGACGGCCCTCGACGAGATCAAGCTGCTGAAGAAGGTCGTCGACGCCAAGGAGAACCACCCGGGCCGCGCCCACGTCGTCAGCCTGCTCGACTCGTTCAACCACAAGGGCCCCAATGGCGTCCACGTCTGCATGGTCTTCGAGGTCCTCGGTGAGAACCTGCTCGGCCTGATCAAGCGCTGGAACCACCGCGGCATCCCCATGCCCCTCGTCAAGCAGATCACCAAGCAGGTCCTGCTGGGCCTCGACTACCTGCACCGCGAGTGCGGCATCATCCACACCGACCTGAAGCCCGAGAACGTCCTGATCGAGATTGGCGACGTCGAGCAGATCGTCAAGGCCTACGTCAAGGAGGAGCCCAAGGAGAAGGACTCGGCCGACAGCAGCGACCGCAACGGCAGGCGGAGAAGGCGCACGCTGATCACAGGCAGCCAGCCGCTGCCCAGCCCGCTGAACGCCAGCTTCAACCACGCAGAGCTGGGCAGCTTCCCGGGCAGCGCGCAGAGCCTCAACAAAGTCATGAACGAGAGCACAGGTAAAGAGTCCCCCACGACTATCCCGAGTCCATCATCTTCACAAGACAGTTTTGTAATGAGTGGTGCTCTAGGCACTTCGTCACAGTCTTCCGGCATGTCCATGGCAGAGCGCCTCGGCCTGAAACCCACCGCCAGCGAGGATGAGGTGCAGAAGCAGCGCGAGAAGACAGCGTAAGTTCAGGCCCACCCTATGTGACGATCGCCTCTAATATGCGGTAGCGACATCCTCACCAAAGAGGTATCCGGCATCAGTCTCGACAAGCAGTCCACCTCCTCGAAAGAAAAGTCCGCCGACAACACACCCGACCTCGCATTCGAAAAGATCTCCGTAAAAATCGCCGATCTAGGAAACGCGTGTTGGGTTGGCCACCACTTCACAAACGACATCCAGACGCGCCAGTACCGGTCGCCCGAAGTCATCCTAGGCAGCAAATGGGGCGCCAGCACCGACGTCTGGAGCATGGCAGCTATGGTACCGTTTTCCCCACATCTTCCTCCTCCCTCACACTCACACGCTGCAGACCTTCGAACTCATCACAGGCGACTACCTCTTCGACCCGCAATCAGGCACCAAGTACGGCAAAGACGACGACCACATCGCGCAGATCATCGAGCTCCTCGGCACATTCCCCAAATCGCTCTGCCTGAGCGGCAAATGGAGTCAGGAGATTTTCAACCGCAAAGGCGAGTTGCGTAATATTCACCGCCTGCGCCACTGGGCGCTACCGGACGTGCTGCATGAAAAATACCACTTTGGCAAAGAGGAGAGCAAGGAGATTGCTAGCTTCCTCCTCCCAATGCTGGAACTTCTGCCTGTGGACCGAGCGAACGCAGGAGGCATGGCGAGCCACGAGTGGCTGAAGGATACCAAGGGAATGGAGGGTGTGGATCTGGGAATTCCGTGCAAGAGCAAGGGTGAAGGGATCGAGGGGTGGGCGACGGAGATCAAGAAGACGAGGTAGGCGATCATCTCTACATATCGGTATGATTGCAGGGCTGCGTTACGACGTTATGAGGCGGAAGGACTGCTTTGGGCATGTGCATGTACGGTCGGTCATTGGCAAGGAGCAGGCGAAAGGGAGCGAATTGAGAGTTAGAGCACGCTGGAAGAGCAGGGTCAGACAATCGATCTTGGTTTCCCGGTCGATCAATTTCATTCTGGCAAGGGATATGATCGCGTTGAATTGTTAGAGTTGGGCTAGGCGTTGTTTCGAAATGGAGCATTCTTACCCTTGGCCTGTGGTCCAGCAGTGCACTCACCCTCTAAACAGCAACCGTCTTGCGAATACTGGCCATCTTAGGAGCCTCCAAGTCATTAGCCGCAATCGTGCGTCGTTCTATCAGCTCCCCATCTATGCAACCACGACTCTACCGTACCAGCATCATCAGCATGCCAAGCGCGACGTACTGCCATCCACCAACATCGAGCCTCAGCGCCGGACTATTAGACACCTGCACAAACGTCGCGCTCGCGCTCGCACTCGCCGTCGACCCCGTCCCCGTCCCCGTCCCCGTCGAATTCGCCGTCCCCGTCCCCGTCGAATTCGCCGACGCCACACCCGTCGTCGACGACGCATTCGCCGCGCTCCCTCCCGCCCCCGTAATCCCCTCCGACCCCGACAACGCCGACGAACTCGAATTCGCATCATCCTTATCGCTAACCTCGATACTCTTATAATCCCCCGTCAGATCCCCGTACGCATAACTCGCACCCGGATTCTCATTCACAACCTCCACCTTCTCCAACACCATCGTAAACGGCCCGGCGGCGTAGTCGGTCGAGCCGCCCGCCCACTCAATCGTACCTTCGTCGTTGCTGCTGTCGCCCCCGGCCCAGATGCCGATGCGGATGTTCATGGGGGTTTGCGGGTAGTTTTTCCCCGCGACGGCGTCGGCGTAGTTTAGCGTGCGGATCGCGACGTTGTCGATGAGCCAGGTGGTTGCGGATGCAGTCCAGGTGACGGTGTAGTTGTGCGACTTTGTCTGTGTGTCTGCGACGGTATGCCAGGCGGCGCGGTCGTAGGATGTCGTGTTTCCTTTTCCTGGGAGCGGGGTTAGCATTGGGATGGTGGCGAGCTGTGTGCGAGGAGGAGGGAGGATGGATGGTTTATGAAAGAGAAGGGGCGCTTACCGAAGTAGTTCGTTTGCACTTTCGACGCGTAGTCGGTGCCGCCGAGCCACTCCCAGTCCAACTCATCCAGATCATCGCTCTGTAGGATCGCGCTCGATACTATGCCCGTCCCCGGCGCGGCTTTGAGGAAGAACGACACGCGACCGAAGAATATGTACCATTTCGATTGGATGGTCGGGTAGTCGCCAGACTTTGCAATGGTGAACTCCGCACCGGAAGACGTGTACTTTATGCTGCCGGCGGTGATGTTCCAGGCGTCGTTATCGGCCCCGGACGTAGTGAAGTCGTGCGTGTAGGTGCTGGCGGCGAGGCCGGTGTCGGCTGGGCATGCTGGGTGGGGATCAGTTTCTTATCACGGCAGTGTGTGTGTGAGGCGCTGACTCTTCTCAGTGGGGTTGCATGATGTGGTTGTTTGGGCGAATGCGCTGGATGCCGCGACGAGAAGGGTAACCCAGGTTGTACGTTTAGGAAGCATCATGATAACCACGAAGTAAGGCGATATCCGAGTGCTGACTGCTTGTCCAACACTCTGCAACAAACAAAAAGATGAGGAAATTCTATACAAGAAACAAGCCCAGCATCACCGGAAACAAAGCCTCCTTAAACCCCCCAAACACCAGCCACACCCCTACTGTGTACGTACCACTCGTATACACCGGCGTCCCCCCTCGCAGAAACACCGAATCCCATACCCAAGCCACCCCAAGCCCACCCACGGACGCAGGAGCTAACAAAAGAAACGAAAAGTGCCGATGCAGGCACACCGTTGTTGCGAATGGACGTCAAATTATGCTTTGGACGCGCGCGGCGTGACGACGCCGCCCCACCCGCCCAGTCGACACTAATTTCTGGGAGCTGGACGTGCCATGAGAGTCGGGATATCCGTCTGGACCGGGGAGTACGAAATGCGCTCGTTTTCTTTTACGAGGAATCATTCACAGGAACACCACGTTAGGCCTCCTACTTGTGCGTGTAGGCATCAACACTACAACGCATTTATCTAGTCAGACCTATGTGATAACGTAGAGGGAGAAATTCTCCATCTACCTAGATACTTGTTTTACTGATTTATGCAAAGCTGTTGTTGCTATAGCGTGTGTAATAGAGAGAGTTTGGTTGATGTCCGGCTAGTGATTGAGGTCCTCATTAAAAACGAGCTCCTTCGAATTGCTCCTTTGTTGTTCAGAGGCGGCGGATGGGGAAAGGGGTGGTTGTAGTTTCTGTGTAATTGGGAGTGTGCGAGGCTCCATGCGGCGGCGCTTTGCGATCAGACTGGTTTCTGCGCTGTGTCGAGGAGATTAGATACGATGCGTTGTTGGATGATGTGTTGTGCAGGTGTTGTGCGCGGAGTCGCGCGGAAGGACTGCGGACGCGGACATCAGCTGGAGAAGTGGCGTTGGGTCGATGTGCGCCACGTGGGAAATAGATTGTTCATGGCAGGCCGAGTGCGATGTTCGTTGCCCAGCCACTTCTCTATGCAACACCGTTGCATCTCGTGGCCGTGAGTACGCGTTGCATAGCGACAAGGTATGGGCGCTGCGCGATGCTGCGAATGTGGTGGTGCGTCGATTCCCGAGGCCAGAAATAGAATGCGCGCGCTATCGACCGTTGGTACCGGATAGACATAACGGCTTTCGCTGCGCCTCAGGAGGATCTTCGATGTTCTCTCGATAATTTTATGGTTGGGTTGTGCTGTCGGCCGAGAGATATGGCATTGTCGGCGCTGTTTGGTGCGCAGGGAGTAGGACTCTTCTGCTTCTATAATCTACTTGAAGAAAAAGTCTCTTTGTTAAGACTGTAACAATCTTTAATCTGCTATGCTAGCTATCAAATACTGTTTGGGATGTGTAGAAATGTCGACGGGTAAATAAGCATATATGAGGTGAAGTAAATCATACAGACGGTGATGTACGTCTATGTGAGACAAATCACCTTTGCAAACTCCAGACATTTCCTCTTATGTTGCTAGTTGAATATTCGGAAAGCAGCCTAGGCTCGCACTGTTGTTCGTCCTCCTGTACGCGCACTATCGATGGTACTGGTAGTGATTCGGGAGTTTCTCCCAAAGCATGCTCTTCACCTCCTTCAAGCACTCCTCTTTCCTATGCATTTGCAAATCCGGCCACCCATGCTTCCTGTACATAGGTTGAGGCAATTCCGGAACACCACGTGGAATCGGATGGCCGTCCTCATGCGTGGTAGTCCAACCATCAATAACCTGATGGCTGTTTTTGGGCACGAAGTTCAGGTTACGAAGTTGATTCTTCAGCGTCTCGAAAAAATCACTCACGGGTCAGCAAGGGCCCCAGTCAAGCTTGTCATCAGACTCTGCGTTTGAGTCGGCATTCGAGTCTGTGTTGCTCTCGGTATCACTGGCATCTACTCCTCCTCCTCCTCCTCCTCCTCCTCCTCCTCCTCATCCTCATCCTCCTCTTGTTCTTCTTCGTTGTCGTCGCCAAACGACGGTCCTGGCGAGGCAGAGGCCAGGATCTCCTCCGGACACGCCTGCCAATGCACAATCCCGTACTTGGTGTCTAGCAAGAGCATATTATTCAGGCAAGACTTCCACGTCAGCCCCAGATAGCGCGACGGTATGCGGCCACCAAACAGATCATCGTCGCCCTGCGACATCAACAGCAGGCCTTCAGGGTATGAGTCGACCGGCACGGCGGTCCAATCCATCGCGTAACACCCAGGCAGCACTTGAGGATGATTTGAGTAAGGCTTGTCTGCGACATAAGGCAGATTCCGCATCAGCTCAAGCACTGCGTTGGTTTTTCGCAAGCTGTACAAGTGTGGCGGCTTGAGAGAAGATCACCCGTTTGGAGGAGGGGTAACGATGAAGGATGGGTCCATGAACATCGCTGCGAGGGACTCATAGTAGTCGCGGATTGCGTCGACACATTCTGCTTGCGAGTATATGGGTTGCATCTTTTGGCTTGAAGCGAAGGCTGGCAAGTTGTCGTGGGAGGGGAGGGTTGCTGAAGTGGAGTGATTCTGGTTCTCTTTAATTGCTGGATACTAAGCCTACGCAGTGGCTAACTGCATATGGAAACAGATTAAGATCATTGACTTGGCTTCCATAGCAGGTTCAACAAGGATAGGATTACGGAAATCACTGGTATAAGGAATAAGTCAACTTGCGATCCGCTCTCCATTGCTTTCATCTCGACATGCAACAGCGTACAAACTTCAACCAAAGGACTTGGTATCAAGATCCTTCTGACTTCCCTATCGAAAACTGGCTACTGGTCGGTAGCAATACAGTAAGCATATCCAGGCCACAGTCCCGTACAGTGTGACCGGAGCGCCGGATTGATCTCATACAGTCTCTCAAGTGCAATAGCCGCCGTTTTGATCATTTCAAAGCAGTAAAAAATTCCATGTCTCTGCGAAACCTAGTTGATAGTCCAATGACCATTCTGCGTCGCCCAGATCCCTCCCTGGCTGCTATTCACTTCCGGGTTATTCGAACTCATATTACATCCCAGACGGTCCCTTCAGGCCTAAGAAACGTCCATAAATGCTGAGGGTTCAACTTAAAGCAGAATCAGGGAGCTTGCATTACTTAGCATGTCAAGTGCTTTCCACACAGGTAATCTAGCGTTCAACAGTTGCGTAAAGTTGTCCATGATGATACTGCCATTAACAATTATAACCAGCGGCATGCCGTCACAAGCAATAATTGCAAAACAGTAACCCGTCGCTTGCGCGTCAGTGTTGCACTTACTGAGTGCGGCGGTTCACGAACGAGACCAATCTAGGCTGCTCTCATTCACCTGGGCCGATTCCGCGCACATCTTGTGCTCTCGAATGTGCCTCATGTTCCACATTGCACACATCTGCACGGGAGACATCCCAGGCAGAAGCTGCTCAACTCGGACTCCATTGTAACAAAGTAGCTTATCACCGACTGCCCAACGTTGTCTGTCCCCCTCTTGCGTGAGCTAATTGTACGATATTGCACAACCTGAGCTTGTGGTAAGCGAGTACGTCCGTCAGCGCAAGAGCTGCGACTCTCCTTCAGATAGCGACAAAGGGGCCGGGTCGTGACGATGGCCAGCTGTGCGTCGAATTATGAAATAGTGAAGTAGATCTATTCAGCTGTGACAAGTAAACATCAGAGTGTGGAAGAGGCCGTGCCAGAGTGGTTGTGTTACTATTCTAATGATTGTAGTATTGTGCTACTAGCAAGCAGTGATATGTACAAGAAGGTGCGCAGTCGCTTATGCCAAATAAAGTCCATATATTCCATTCGTCCCAGATTTATATATCTTCGTACCAAGCCAATTGAGCTGACGTCTCAGAGGACTGATCAGCCAAACGGCTTACTCAAGCTTGACGGGGGATTGCACAAGCGTGATGTAAGCAGGTGAGGTGCCCTGGCAAACGTAGTCGTCGGGTCCAGCACCACCGGCACGGCAGTAGTTTGAAATAGAGGTAGTAGCGACATACTGGACGCTATCGGAGACATCCTGCCTCAGGAGAAGCCCGGAGCGGTCGTCCTGGTAGGAGAAGTAGATAAAGGAGTTATCGCCACACTTGTAGAACTTGCCGGCCTCAACAGTGCTGTTAGATGCGCAGTTGAAGTCGAGGGAGGCCCCGTTGGTGGCCGTGATGTCAAAGCTGAGCGAGCTGATGGCCTTCCCGTCGAGCTTGCGAGCGAAGAAGTTGTCGATCTTCCAGACGTAGTCACCCTCCTGAACGACGGGGCAGGTCTCGTTGCGGGTCTCGAGAGGAGCCGCCATGGAGAAGCCGGCGGAGGCGAGGAGAGAGGCGGCAATAACCTTGAACTGCATTTTGAAGATGATGTTTATTTGACATTGACGATGACGTTCGAAGTTGGTATTGGCTGTGGAAATGTAGTTGCTTGTTTGGAGACGATTGATTGATTGATTGTTTGATCATGTTCCTCCTAGTGACATTCTATAGACTTATATACCTTTCTTTGATACTTCTTCTGTGGACCGAGCGCGCATCCGATCTGCCTGACGTCAATCAACACTGCATCCCTACATGGCACACGGAGAGGAGACACGTGGGTATTAGTTGCCAAATACGAACAGGGAATGTAACTGCAAAATAAGCGACGCCAAAATTGGAATACTTCTATACCCCATGCGGCTACCGCGCACCCTATGCGGCGATTGTGGTGCAAATCCGCCGACAGTAATGGTTGGCCCATGGAACGTGGGCGCAGCGGAGAATTCGGCAGAATTCGTGCAGTGCTGCTGCCCGTAAACGCTCAAGCCACCATGCCGAGCCATACGACGATTGACGTGTGTGTCCCCATCGCCCTCCAACGACGTTCCATCGCTTCCTACGCTGAAGAGAACACGCTAACAGTACACGTCTGCCAAGCAGGGCAGCAGATGGTTGGGGTTGCCTCCGTTTCTTCCGGTGTCACTTCCCCACGATGTGATGGTGCATGGAAGTTATTTTTGGATCTTGGACATCGCCACGATGGCAGGTTTCAAGGTGGTATTCCAAGCGACCGACTTGCTCGCGGCAAACATTGAGTACATATAAGAGGTATCTATGCGCGAACAAAGTTTACGGTGACCTGACTGGACTCAGAATCGTGTAGAAACGCATTGACAGAGCCAGATCAAGTTTCTCATTGAGAAGATTCACGTATTGACGCCTGTGTAGCGTACTCATGGGATGTTCTTCGGTTGCACCCACACCGACTTTGAAGCTTGGCTTTGAACCATGAAACCGACTGCAACGATTGCGGCAATTTTTGATGCCTAACAGGCCGATCGCAAGACCACCGTGATACTGCGGTACAAGGGGGTGCTTGAACGGGCTGGAAATACGAGGTGTCCTACAGACGTTTCTCGAGGTTTCTGAATGGCCAGTACGTATATTGAACGGCTCTTATTGGTTGTTCTGCGATCGACACCGACCCTCGTTTTCCAGTCCCTTCATGCCCCCCTTTGTAGGGGGCATAAGTATTGTGGGCGGGGAACGGCGTCCAGGGTTGCGGACCGAAACACTGGGATTGTTATCTATACTTTCATCAAATTAAATAGTCATAATCGCTGACTTATACGCTATCCGGCGACTTACAAATAATAAAACTTTTGATACACGTGGATTACGCGTCTGAGTCCACGAGCCCCTTAAAGACCCATCCACCCCTACCACAGTAATATTAGACCGAAGCGGAGAGCTGCGGTGGATGAAGTTGGGTGGTGGAATCATGACATCATGGGCGGCGCTCGGGTGAGGCTGATGATCTTGCCCCACATGCGCCAGTGCGCCAGGTCTGTGCCGCACCCTGTGACCTCACGTCTTCGTATCACACGCCACCAGCTGTCGCTCAAATCTCATTTCACGTTGGGCGCGAAATTGTTCGTGTTCTTCTGAGGAAAATTGCAGGCCCGAATGGATAACAACGTTTGGTCGATCTAACGATGTACGGTTGATGCTCACGAAGAGATCCACTCCAGGGCTTGAATCACGACCGTGTCTACAGACTGTAGCTCATACCACAGATTGCTTTGTTTCCTTATTTGTGCTTGCGCTATTCCAGCGTTCAACTCGCAAATAGAAATATCCTAAGAATTGGTACCAGGCATGTGAGATCCTCAGACGAGGCTCCAGCCGTTAACATTCTGCGCTGTTCACGGTTGGGTTACCAAAGATAACTCCGCCTCGATGACGCTCTCCACAGCCCTCGGATGCCTCGATATACTGTTGATACTGAATCCAGCCTCTTTCAACAGATTAGTCCAGTGCTGTTCGGTTCTCTCCAGCCCACTAACACAATTCATCAGTTGCAGATCTAAGGTGGTCATGAGACTCGTTGCTCCCTTCGCTGGCAACACGACCTCATAGATCAACAACTTGGAGTATCCTTGCTTCATAGCACCCTTCATATTCGCAAGCATTCGGAGAACGTCTGCATCTGGCCAGTCGTGCGGGACGGCGTGGAAGAAATATGCACGAGCATTAACGAGCGGTTGAGGGGTGAAGAAGTCGTACGCCATCTTCTTTACCCGCGAGTCCAGTTCTTCAGGGGTCATAGCCACTACCTCAGGTGTGTCCTGCACAAACAGAACATCGGAGGGTAGGTCTGGATGTCTTGCCAGCAGACGCTCTGTATCGAGTCCGTGCGCGCCCCCGATGTCGACAAACAAAGGTGTGCCGTTCTTTAAATCCGCACCCAAGACCAGCTCAGTAGTGTCGTACACATCCGTCCAGGGCATCTTGTGATTGCGTAGGGCGGTCATGAGACCGATGAAAGAGCTGCCAAGTCGATCTGGATCGTTCGCGCAGGTCGCGAAGAAGTCTGGTCCGCCCGTCATGTCGGCGTAGTTGTCAAGCTTTGACTTGTCCAGTGGGTCCTGGTAGTTGTACTTTCTAAGAAACTTCGCAAGATTCACACCACTTGGGATGGTATGATCAAGACTGCTAAAGTCAACACATGCAATTCGAAACGAACCATGGTTGAATGTCTGTGCTTACCCACACTGGATGATCTGGTCGGCGTGGGTTGATGCGTCGCCCATCGCTCGAGTATACGGTGTGAGCTTCCACTCATCCACGTCCGTCTCCTCAAGCACATAAAGGGCACTGAGATGTTTCAAAAACCGTCCTGTCGACTGTCAAAGCCCGCTGTAACGAAGATCTTTTTGACTCACGCAACAAAGTTGGCTCAGCTTTTGCTTCACACCAGTCGAGGATGGTCTCAAGCTGCACTGGCCTTCCTACGCTCTGCTTTTCAGCTTCCGCCCATTTTCTCCAGATGCCAAGATCCGAGCCTATCTGCAGTCCAGCAACTAGAACAGGAGTTTCAAAGGCCAGACTCCAGCCGCGTTCGAATGGCGTCTCAAGTCTCGCTAAGAGGCGACGTGCTGCCTCTTTTCCGGCATAGCGGTCAGCATCTGACTGGAAAGACGATTTGTCGATCGAGTCGAGGACGCGAATGGTCTCCTGATGATCAGCTGTGGAAGTCATGACCGCTTTGGTAGACCTGGTTTTCTGGATTCACGACATCTCTGCGCATGGCTATCATCCTTATACAAGCCTACTGACTCGTCAAGCTACTCCATCTGTACATGAAACAGGTACGTCCGACTCGTTGTTCCTCGGGCTATGATGATGGAAGAGACATCCATCGAACCAAGTTTGACCCCACGCTGCTGTGCCGCGATAAAGTGGGTCTTGAGGCACTTTATGAGGCGTGGCATGATCTCAGCGGGTTGTTGAACCTTCTGGAGCAGCGCAGGATTCGTACCTTGAGGATTTTTCAAAGATTATGTGGCCAACAAAGCGGATGCGCAGATCCAAATGGCAATTGATATGTGGACAGAGGTGCGACCGGGTTATTTTTATGATGCCACAAATGCCCACAAATCTCTAAGCCTGTCGCTTTATTTCCATAGAAATCTATGTACGGCTGTTATGTACAAGCGCATTATACTGAAGGTTACTATTGCTTGCATCGAACGCTGGCTGTCCAAGAAGTGGCTGAGGTCTCTGGGTTTAGTCCTCTGACCAGTCCCGAAGTGCTATTCTTGCTTTGTGTCTCGACATCGATCATCTCGAAGTCAACGTCTTTTGCTCGCCGCCGCTTCGATCGCCTAGCTGAGTCTTCTTGTTGCACTGAGTGGATGTGGCAGGTGCGTGACGAGTGAGCGCACTTGCACGAGGCGTCTATCGATGTCCATGTGTCGACTTTGAAAAGCCCATTGATGACTGGTGCGTTGACAGCGAAGATCGATACAATCTACGCACTTTAGCGGTGTCCGGCTGGACTGGAGATATTGCAGAAGACTCACTGCTTCTCGCTGAGCCCAGACGGACGCCAAAGCGACCTGAACTGAGGAGCCGATTGAGAGTATGCATCTGGCTATTGCCATACCCATGACAAAAACACCGAGCGAGAGAAGGAACCCGATCTTGATCTTCCTAATATGAACATTAGCTATTGTCCGAGTTGACCATTCGGTCTTGCTAACCTTCGCATAGCTGTCTGCACATCTTTTAGTATCGATATCGGGACGACCAGTAACAAAGCATCAGTACTATCCGCATTGTCAGATCTGAGACTGGCGAAGGCTGTAACAACTCACAGGACATTCCCAACGGCGATGATGATGTTGATGACCACGCCAGCTGAACACTCCTCTGTAGCGCATTAAGAAGAGCAGCGAAAAGTATTTGAACATTGTAAAACTCACTGCCAGGGTCGGGTAGGATCTGCCAGTTGTGATGTAGTGGCAGGCAATGTGTGAACTGTGTGATGATTGCAGCGATGCACGACACAACCGACACAGCTGCGACTACTAGCACGTAATTGTGCAGTCGCGTATTTTTCCTGGTATCTGTCAGCTATAGAGGCCGTTCCGAGCGCAGAATAGCATACGTCAATCGAAGGAAGATCATGATGAGACAGCCCTTCAGGCTCCAGACCATCATGATCAAGAAGAAAAAAGATGCAAACATCGCCTTGGCCCCCTCTCGCATCGACTTCTTCAGCGAATCTGGGAGCGCTTCACGCTGTGCCTGTGTAAACGCTATTGGTGCTCCTACGAATGCTGTGCGCGTTAAATCCAGCAATCTGTCAATGAGTAGGTCATCCACACATACCAAGAAACTCCACCATAGCGTATATCAAGGTAAAGAAAGTCCACGCAGAGAAAGCGAACAACTCGTCCAAAATGTAGCCTTTGAACCCGGTCATTTTCCATCGGGCAAACCATCGCATGGCGAAGATCACAGTACCTATGGCATACTCCGCTCGACATTCGATGACAGTCTCGGTCGCCATTGTGCGAATCGCCTGTTAGTTCACATACAACGCAATAGAGAAGCATTGGAGGTATAATAGGTCTCCTGGAACTGCGAGGTCAAGCAAATGTAAACTTGTGCTTTAATTTCAGGGTCGTTAGATCTACAGATATTGTTACTGGTTTGAAGGCATGGGACTCCCTGGCTGCCGTGTGCTTTTGGCGTCCAACCAAATCAGTATACTGATGACCTTCCATCGGCCCACAATCGCGACGTGGGGTGATTGAGGCACAGTCTCACATGGAGGACGTTCGCAGTTGTTACAAACCTCCCGCCTGCACAGACTAAGGTCTCCACAATTTCACGGCTTGCTTGGACAACGGGTTCCAACCTGGCAGATCTATCGCTGTAAAGACATCTGAGGATACGTGAGCCTTATTGTGGCAGCCGAAATCGCGCACGCCTGCCCGACAGTACAAACGCATATATATCGGCTTCTTCAGAAGGGTATGATCTAAAGCGGTGATTAAAAACCTCAACAATCTCACTTAGTATGTCCTTTTGCATACACAGTATGACGACGGGGCGATCAATATGACCGATGATATATGCGCGTGCGTTGCGCAAAGGAAGAGGATGCAGCTAGCCAAGTCGTGGACAGAAAGGACGGCCTGAGAGGAGGCGGAAGGATTGTTCCGGCCCCTGACTTCGGCCCCAATTCAACCCGCTCAGCAGGAATACGTGCTTGCATACCGCGTCTTATCCCGGATATGTAATCTATCCCTGTTGTTACACATCATCTTAGACGCTCCCTGCGTAGGTGAAGTTGGTGATCTGGTAATGATCGTCTGATAAGCCTTGAGACGTTTCATAACGAATCTGCTTCGTGGATTAGACTTCATCACTTCAACGTATTTGGATCCTACCTCTACTCGAACACAGTCCAGACTGACGTCTTAGCTTCTGTAAATGGCCTTTTCAATCGTCTTTCTTACGAGCGATGCTGTTGCTGCCAGACGCATCAGGGCGCACCTAGAATTGATCATGTTAAGACACTGCTTTGTGACGTGCTACTCGTTCGATCCTCCTTACTACGACATCTTTAGCAAATGGTATTGCTGCTTCTTTTCAGGAGCTCTTGGTCTCGACTCACATACGGCCCACGCCTTAGCAGAGCTCATGATTGTAAGATTTCAAGTCTTTCATGGTGAAAGCCCGTTTTATAATCGCATCGCGCTGGATCAGATGAAGCAGTTCCGACTCGAAATGCAACTATGGCGACAGAAACCTGGGATGAATCTGCGTTGGCAGCACCCGGCAAAGATCACGCTGTCAAGTACATTTCCATCTCTTGGAATCAATATTTGATGGCCTCTTACGCGTATCGAATTTAGGATTGATTCCCCTGATGCAGCGTCCGCAAGTACAACTGGTCAGAAAGAATGAACGGAAGAAACGAAGAAAAGGGGGGATTCATGTCTAGGAGGCAAGATGCTGTATGCAATATATGCATTACTGACTAATGTCTGAACTGTGTAAAAGCCGGTCTAGCCAGCGTATATGCGCGCCGTGTAAATGCTAAACAAAACTCCATTGCAATGCGATGTAAATGCTTCACGCCTTGATGCTTTTCAGCTGGCCGGCAGCCGGGTATATTATCGTAACTCATCCACCTCTTCCAATCATTAGATCATCAAACCATAAACAGTCGTGTCGAAACCATTCATCCTTGTATCGCTCAACCAACGCTCTTGCCGCGACGGCCCTTGCCGCACTCGCGCTTGCTCAGCGGCTCGTCAGGGAACACCCATCCGCGCACGCGCTTTGCCTCGCGCTTCTCACCGAGCTGGGGCTTGGGAATCCAAGCATCCTTCTCGAGGTGGTTTTGCCTGGTCAGCGCCGCGGGGCCGCCGACCTCCATGCGCCAGGTACCCATGCCCTCGAAGGGGTTCTCCTTGGCGAGCATGTGGAGGTACCACAGAGCAAGGGAGGCAGTGAGCTGCATATCGCCGTTGGCAGACATGCCGGATGTGGACAGCGAGATGGGTGCCGAGAGCTCGAGGTACCCGAAGATCGGCATGCCAGTCGCAGCGTTGAAGGTGGTGGGGTCAGGAGTCGACGAGTCGCCGCCTGCGCGAACGCAGAGGAGCTCGATCTCAGTCATGATGAAGCCGTAGCGGCAGCCGTGCTCGCGCATGACGCGCTGCAGGTGAGCGAGACCCTGGAGGTACAAGACCTGCTTGGGTGCGGACTCGCTGCGCATGCCAGTG
This sequence comes from Didymella arachidicola, assembly GCA_016630955.3. Lineage (NCBI taxonomy): Eukaryota > Fungi > Ascomycota > Dothideomycetes > Pleosporales > Didymellaceae > Didymella > Didymella arachidicola. The sequence goes on from CM049986.1 coordinate 1,598,084, forward strand.
TTCCAGTTGTCGTAGCACTTGACGAGACCGACGACGCGACCGCGAGAGTCACCAAAGAGAGTCTTCTCAAAGTCGGAGGGATAGCTGGAGACAAACTGGGGCTGGTCGCGGGCACCAGCAGCAGGCTTGATGGCGCGCATCTGCATGTGGCTGTTGCCCTGGGCGATCTTGAGGGCAGCATTGACCTTGTTGGCGTAGTAGTTGGTGCAGATGTCGTGAAGAGCGTTCTCGTTCTCGGGCTGCATGTTCTGACGGATGGGCTGAGGAAGGTAGGACTGGGAGACAGGGACCTCAAGGAGGGGAATGACAGAAGGAATCTCCTTGATGGCAGCAATGTTGAACTCTTCCCAGCTGCGAAGGTTGCGGATGTCCCACCAGAAGTGGTTGTGAATACCGCGGGGAGCAGCAGTGACGCGACGGACCAGAGCTGGGGAAGGGTTGGGGCCGCTGAGATACTCAAGCAGAGATGATGTGGCGACGGGCTGGTAGGCATCGAAGCTAGGCTGCTCAGTGTAGGCAGGGTACTGGACAGCAGGTGCAGGCTCGAAGTCAAGCAGAGGGAAATCGAGTGCTGTGGCAGTGAAGCTAGGGGGCTGTTGTACCTGAGAGTAGTCGACGGGGCTTGTGGTGAAGTTCGACTGAGGAGGGCTCGGGCCAGTCACATAGTTGGGAATGTTGCGGTATGTAGGGAAACCATAGCGGCTGATGGTGGACTCGTCAATGCTCTGGACAGAGGTAGCCCTCACGTGACGAGAAGCGTTGAGAGAGCTGGAGCGGGAGTGGGAGTGGGAAGGAGGAGCGTATGACGACGCTCGGCGGCCCTCAGAAGGTGTGAATGTGATGGGGGAGTTGAGCATGGATAGCCCGTTGAAGTCGCAGGAGCCGTTGGAGACAGGCGAGATCAAGTCGTTGTTGGTGTATGGGCTTGACGCACGGTAGGACTGCGAGACTGGTCGTGCGTAGGGGCTGTAGCCATAGCTTACGTTGGAGGCAGCAGATGTCGTCCTGCGGTGTCTGATGGGTCCAGCGGTAGGCTCGGCTACCTGGTCTTGAGTGCGGACCTTGGGGAGGAGAGTAGGTCCAAGCTGGCGCACAGGCGATCGTGGAGGTGTCGGGGCCACATTCGGTGCGGGTGATGACTCTTGCGAGTAGTATGTGACATCTGATCCAACGCTTCCGCAGGCATAGCTGTACTGCGTAGCAGGCGGTGTTGAGTGGCGGCTGTACATTTTGATGATGTGAATAGCTTCCGGAGCTATTGGATGTTTGGACAGGAAGAGACAATTATCGAGTAACGATTAATGGGGAGAACCAGCTCCAGAATGTCTAAGACAAGAAAGAAAGAGGGGAGGGGAGGTGTCTCGAGCCGATGGGCAGTGCTCTCGATTCTTCGCTATGATGCCTGATGTGATGGTCGTGGTTGTGCGGCGGAGCACCTTGTACTTATTCCTTTCCAGAACAGAGACCTACGAACCAGTGCTCACGGCGCAAGAGCACATCTGAAACATGATCCACCAGCCCCAGGATCCTGGTCTGCGATCTCGACAAGCGGTCTGGCGGCAGTTTTGCTCAGAAGATTTTACAGCATGGAGCCTTGCAAGGCCAACATGAAACATGGCTTTCGAACTGGGCGAGCACGTCTAGCGAACGTCTTAGTGCTATTCTCGCTGCGTTGTTCGCTCCATTGAGTTTAGTTTCGTGTAGTTTTCAGCGGTGTGCTGACTCTGAGTGGCTCTCAGCGGTGTGGTTGCAGTAAGGGTTTTACCAGAGCGGTAAGCGGGAAAGCGACGCGCTTGCAGAGCGGTTGGCAAGATGAAACCGGATCGCTCGGCGGGCCGCAGTAGAACGTCGCCTAGAGGTGGATTACAGTGTGCTCTCGGTAGAACAGTACTGCAGGCGCGTACTCTGTGTACTGTCACTACTGTGTACCTTTCTACGCGCTTTCATCGTTGGTAAACCTCAGAGCGAGCGCATTCATGCGAGCAATCTCGCACTCCACCGCTCATCCCCTACCTTCCCTTTCCATCCTTCAACACTATGCTAGACTGTACACTTGGCAAGGCTGGACTCCACCGCGGCACTTGAGGCGTGGAGCGGTGACGGGACGAATAAAGAGTCGAGGTGTTGTTGTTCTAGCGCCCTGCGGGAGGGCCTGTGCGGTGCGTGGGGCGGGAAGCAGTCGGTGAAGAGTCATCACGGTTCAGTCTTTCTATTGGACCACGACACTAAGAAGTTTCGTTTCATCGCTCAAGGTGCATGTCTTCCGCAGAACTTCCGCACACCGACCTGCGGCATTATGCACCAGATCGTGACTCACCGTGGGCGAGAGCATCGCATTCGCGACTATAACACGACCAAGACCGCGCTGCTGCACGACGCGTGAACGCGTTGTTGTCAATCTGTTGTCAAAGCACTGGTTCTGGGTCTCCGGCGTCGCCCGCCTCTGTGCTGTCACTTTTCATGACGGGAACGACATTGCCCGACTGTCACGCTACGCTGCACTGCCCCGACGTCGTCTGTCGTTCGTTTCTGCAAAAGTTGACATCTGCGAATTCATTCGCTCTGCATATCCAAGCGCCCAATTCTGCCGTCAGATGTCGCATGGACTGCCGCATCGTGGGGAAATGGGGCTGTCAAGCTCAGAGCCTCATTAAGCGCTGCGGCCGCCGTGTTAGGAAATTATGAGCACCAAATATAACCCGAAGCAGGCGCGTATATCTCGAACCGGAAGCCAGAATGACCGTTAATTGCATGACTTCGGAGATTAACTGTCAAACCTTACTGAGGCTCTCCCCACACATTTCGAGGTTCAGAAGAGCCTCTCAGCCACGCCGCCACGACTCGGGGTTGCCACGGGCGCGTACAGCTTGGGCTTCGGAAACAGACGTCAGCGAGGGCAATGAGACTCTAAGGCATGGATGGATCGGGGTCTGTTCGCAGAGTAGCTCAGCCTCATCTACGCGCTCGGAACGCTGGGATGACGGCGGCATCGTGGCCAGAAATGAAGCTTGTCGCACGTGAGTCGTATGTTCAAAGCTCGATGTAAGACAACCGTCAGGGGTGTACCCTTGAAGTGAAGCGCTCTGTAATGGGCATTGCCGTTCGTCAATATTTGGTAGAAGTAGGAAACCGAGAGAAGCACTGGGCTCACTACAATTGGCTCTCAACATGCTCCTTCCACCAGGCTGTCATGTCAATCACCTGCTTGTTCGTTCTGGCTTCCTCTGCTGCAAAGACGACAGCGTGGCTTAGGAACGCCTCATCGAGGTCGCAGCCTAAGTACGTCCTCTGCGCTTCGTGCGTGCTCATCCTCTCCTGCTCAACAGCGTCAACGGCCATAAGGAATTGTCTCACTAGCCCCGCGTCACCACCTCCGTGCCCACCACCGGCCGCATGAGGAACGTGCTGCGTAGTCTTTCCAGTCGCAAAGTCGTGAACACTAATCGTTGTGCTGTCGTACTCGATCTCTCCCTTTGTACCGTAGATCCTGCCTCTCCTCTCGCACTGTTTTTCGGTGTGCGCAATCATGTGGAACAGCGCTGTCTTCGCACCTCTGCCGGACCCATCGTCTTTATCGTCCCATGTGAGCGTGACGGTCTGATCGTCGCAGACATCGTTGTCACATTCCCAGACGCAGCGACCGAAGTAATTCCTCTTTTTCCTGACTTCAAGTGCAGTAGTGTGATCGTAGTCCTCGGCCAGATTAGTAAGGAGCTGGGTTGAAGCTGCTTCGAGACCCTTGGTCTCGTATATGTCTTCGATCTCGGGATTTACAATTTTCACAGGCCAGTCTGCGTTGCCTTGCGCTAGCTGCCTCTCAAGATAGATCTTTTTGGCACTGTAAGAGCATGATGGCTCATAAGCGCATGAAAGGCAGTTGGTTGCGCTGCCCGCTTCGACCGGCTTACGTGACTTGCGGAAATACTTCAACGACCCGGCGGAAGTGACGGTTGAAGGGAGATGAGGTGAAGACGTAGTTGAACTTGGCGTACACAGCATCCACATCAAAAAGTCAATATCATGGCATGACTTAGTGAGCAGGGAAGGGGCAGATGTCGATTCTTTGCGCCAGTTGCCGCTGTATTGCACGTCAGTCCAATCGACTCGCCGGACCAGCTGACAACCTACCGGACATAGCTGTGGGAGAAGTGCCACCAGCCCTGCAACAAAATCAGTGACTAGAGTAAATACTGCGTCACATTATATACATACCACAGGCTCGCAATGCTCGATGCTGAGGACGTCTCCAATGATATTCATGTCGCGTACCAGATGTCGTAGAAGCATATTGTGAGGGGAGTATCGGAGAACGTGACATATTCCAAATACTGGCTCTTTCCCTGCGACCCTGTGTCGCTCAGAATCGTTCAGTGACTTGTACATCCTGATGCAGCTATCCAATCGCGTGCTCATGGGCTTTTCGCAGCAGATGTGCAATCCGAGATGCGCGATGCCACGCACGACTTCTTCGTGCATCTCATCGAGGACACAGACGAACGCCACGTCAATTGCGTCTAACTTTCGGTTCTTGATATCTCCATCGCAGTACTCATCGATCCACTTGACCCACTGCTGCCAGCCGAAGAATATCCCGCTGGGCTGTGCGGGTATCTGAGGCAAAGAAAGATCAAGTTCAGACCGACTCATAAACCTCTTGCGAAAAGCCTCACGCTTCGAAGATACCGGATCACACACCCCCGCGATGACGGCGTTGGTGCCATGCAGAGCTGCCTCGGCGTAGGCTGTTCCACGGCTACCTGCACCAATAACCATGATGCGAGGTGGGTTTTCAAATTTCTGGAAGTCGGCAGCTCTCATGAATGTTGTATCGATAGGGACCGCCATGTTGTCTGAATGGGACTGAGGTAGTATTTGGAACGGCGGGATTGCTTAGTTAGTCTTCACTTGTGCGAGCAAGATCGTGCGGTATGGTAACGGAGTTGGTGAGGCTGCCTCAACCCAATGTTCAAGAGAAGGTAGGCTTAAGATGGCGCTATATCGGACACTAGGGTGGTCTTATCATCGGATTGAGGATCGTTACCGATATTTAAGTGATGAGGGAAGGTGTGCGGGGTTGACTTTCAGTCTGCGGAAGCGATAGATTTGGTATGGTTGAGAAGTCGTATGTCAGTGTTGCACTGCAGGTCTGAGGTTGCAATTACAATTGGAGATCACCTCTGGCAGTCAGTTGAGTATCAGTGTGAGCGTGTAGAGATTGTATGCGTGGTCCTCGACCAATGAGATCGCTGATGATTAATGGTACCTGCCCCTCCATGGCTGCAGCTTTACCACTGTAAGCCGTTGGCATGAAGCATTACGGTTATCCCGCTTATCGCTTGATGGAGTGAAAGTAATCTAGTCTAGTGTCTAGATGTAGATAAATGTCCAGGGAAAATGCCCACTGCTCGTATGCTTCTAAGTAGAAACGCCCAGAGCCCCTCACATTCACCGGTCAAGCTCGTAGAATAAGAGATAGACCTCCTTTTGCATGCCGAGCACTTCGCTTGTTTTACTCTCCTTAATCTTGTCATCGCTGATGTGCCACCAGCGGTTGACTGTGCGTCTAGACTTGCGTTTAAGCGGATTGCTATCCACCATTGCCTGCGCCTTCTCTGACGCCTTGTCTTTGAGCGATCGCAAGCTTTGTGTTCGCGACAGCCTGGATGTCGTTTCGCCTGATGGTGGTGATGGCTGTAGTGGTTCGCCATCCGTCCGGGGTGCAGAGGTCGGCGCGGGCCCTCGCGGTCCTAATGTGCCTTGTGATGAATTTGATGACAGCGACTGGAGCGAGGACGAGTCCAGCGTCAGATGTGACGGGATTGGCGATGCAAGATCGCTCGAGCCATCGAGGTATGTGGATGAAAGCCGAGGACTCTGCATAGCTGAAGCAGCCGCTGATGGCATCGGGCTCGCCTGGCGGCTGTACGCGCCTTCGAGACCAAAGGAGTGTGGAGTTGAGAAAGGTATGGGCTGTACTTGTCGCCGGAATGACTCGTAGTGCCCGCTGTTGTGACTGCCCTTATGTGTCACCATTCCGAGCAACCTATAGTTCTTTCGGTGCAGCAAGCCACCGAGAGGTAATGTTTCTGGGAATGAGACCTTGGCCAGATTCTTGGTCGAGACCGTGCCGACAGCGAACATTGACCGTGACAGGTGCACAGCCAACACTTTGGGGAAAAGGGATATATACATATATCGCGCGATTCGGCGCTTCGGTACCAGCTTTGAGTCTGGAAATTCGACGTCCTCGGGTGGATTTTCTGGATCATCTTCGAGCGCCTGCTTGATCTTGGATATGTCTAATTGCAGACGTTCTTTGCTGTCAGGATCATTAGCTTTTTCGAGCTCTGCCTCCTTTGCTCTCAAGGCGTGGTCAAGGCGACACCACTCGCACTTGAAGTCATCGATATGCTCGACCTTGAGCATGCCATCGAAGCATGCATTAAGCGTCGTCGATGAGACCTGTGGCACGCTGAGTGTCAACGTCACGAACGCCGAAGATGATGGCTTTGGCTTGAAATGGCATGTCAAGCACTCGATCTGAGACTCAATCTTGCCTTCAAAAGGAAACCCCTCCTCATCTGGCAGAGGTTCGTCTTCTTCCTCTTCTTCCCCCTTGAGATCATCGTGCGTTGGCTGAACGCTGAGCTGCTCCTCAATTTCTTGCCGGCCAGGCGCATTGCCAACGTTCTCTATTGTGATGCCATTACGAGATGCGTGGCGTCTAGCTTTTGTACCAGCGTGGTACTCATCGCACAGACGCTCAGTGACAATTTGCAAGAACTCTTGCGCGTCTTGCTGTTGCCGGCTGATGCGTGTACCAAACGCATGTTCGAGTGACCGTATGAAAGATTGCGGCGAGATCGTCTTTTTGTATATGGGTCGTTCGTTCAACTTGTCGAGGATGTCCTTCAGCCCGTATGTGAGCAGACCCTTTTGCAGACCCTCGAGCTTTCCCGGCCGGGTAGTCGCATTCTCCGCATTCTCCTTCTCTGGATCCACATGATAGACTTCCGGTCCGTCAAGCTTCCTCCTATGTGTCTCTCTGATCAGGTATATGCGCAAGTCTGGCAAGCCGGCCAAGGCCTGCAGCACAGAGTTGATGAAGCAGTCGTTCGCTGCATTGCTCAGCCCTACTACGCCCTTCTTTTTGGTGCTGGAGCTCGTCGCCTCGTCGTCCAGAAAGAAGGTTGGTCCAAAGACGTAGACTAGGGTGATCGCAGCGAGAGACGCGCCTGCCGCATAGGTTGCGATGGTGGTTGCCTTCTCTGGCATTTTGCGGCGCAGGCTCGTTACCGCGGTTCGGGGATTGGTTGACGGGGGTGGTGCAGAAGACCGCAGGATTGTGACAGGTCTCTATAAGTGCGCTCGGTCGAATGCAGGACAGGAGGAATGTACAAGTGAGACGTCTCTATCCTCCATTGCTGTCTGACGACTACCCTGTCATGCTGGCAGTCATCTCTCGTTTGCTCGTCGAGCCAGCAGCCCGCAAAGTTGCCAAGCACAGAGTCTCCGCGCTTGTCCGCCCGAGCGCGATCGCAAGGATCTCCAGATTTGAAGTTGGGACGACTTGCAACTTTTATTGGCAAGACCGTACAACGCCCATACAGCCACCCATGGCCTCTCTCAGCCGGTCAGCGCTGCTGCCTCAGTGCACGTCATGTATACGAAGAGTCGCGCGGCAGAGTTTGGATGGACGGGCGCCGCAGCAGCAGCAGATACGCAGCATCTCGAAGGCGGCCAAGGAGGCCGAGCGCAACATCGTTGTCAAGCTGCTAAAGGATGTGCCACGATATGGACGTGCCGGTACGGCAGAGAATGTCAGAATTGGACAGAGAACCTGGCTAACATTGACAAGGTACATATGTACCTCTCAATCCGGCCACGATGCGCAATCGGTGGTTCCCAGCCCGCGTCGCTGACTACGTACCGTTTAAGCAATTGAAGCTGCTGAAGGCTCAGGAGGTGGACATGCAAAGGGACGTAACTTTTGGCGTACGAGTGGCTCTGGAGGAAGTTGACGAAGAGGAGGAGTTTTTACCACGGAAGCCATACGTACGACCGATCGAGATTGAAGTGCTCAGCGTAGGTTTTGCTGTCATGAAAGGAACGAGCATCACTGACATGCATAGCCTGAGCGATCTATGGAACTCCTCGACACATTCGTACCTCCCACAATCGACTTCTCGCGCCAGCGCATTGAAGCTCAAGAGAACAAGCCACGATATGGCGCGTCTGGCGCAGCTGATGTTCTCACTGCAGCTGCTATGGGCGCCAACATAGAACGCTCCTCTAACGCGATCTACGGCTCAGTATCGACAGCAGACATTGCTGCAACTCTCAAAGCGGCGCTGGCGCACAACGACGAGGCAGCCCGGGTCATCCTGAACGAGGCTGACGTTCGATTCGTGACAAACACAGAAGAGGGAGATGCGCAGCGTGTGAAGGAGTTGGGGGTGTATAAGATTGAGATCCAGCTGCCTGGCAGCGCAGAGCCATTAGTGAGGAACGTCCGGGTCAAGGCAAAGGACATGGATGCGTGAAGCTGCAACGCCGCTACGCCGTCCGTGATAACAATTCAGACCCCGCGATTCTTCCGTTCGCTGTAAGGATATACTTGTATAAAACATGTAGACACTGTTTGGGGAAGGTTTCGGAAGAATAGGATCTCACGAAGTATGAAGCTCAAGCCATAGCCGCGAGCTTTCATGAGCTGATTCTATGAGCATCTTTGATTGGTGGGACTCTGATTTCGATACTGTGTTGCAACAAACCCAGTCGGCAATTCAAGGCCTTACTCTGCGTTCTGGCACGTTCTACGGCGAGACTCGGACAGAGCTGTCGACGGTGCAAGTCCACTGTGCCGAGCAAGCGGCCCCGCGATGCTTCAGAGCGCGGCCGTGAGCACCAGCCCTACCGGTGAGCATCATGTTAAATCTCAGGTGCCTCCCACATGCCTTGCCGAAGCACATCGGTCAATTGATACAAACAGGTACGTATCTTCAGCCTCACCGATAGCGGCATGCTGTAGTGCCCATGTGAGTTGCAATTGTAGCACATGGTTGGGTGATGGCCGCAGCTGAACTGCTGAAGCTTGCTCGTTGCGTCATGGGGTGCCGCCAAAGACCCCGCTCAAGACCCCACCACTGGTGGGCTTTTGCATCATTCAGAGTTTCTCTTTTACTACTGCGCTCAACAACTCTCAAAACACCTTCATAAACACTTCAGCTCCCAATTGACTGATCACTTATTCACCAGAATACTCTACACATCACATACATAATGGTTTCCGCACAGTCTGTAAGTTGAGCCCAGGAAGACGATTCCTCCAGAATAAGGTCTAACCACCATGCTCACCAGGTCCTCTCCCGCAAGTCCGGTGTCATCACTGGCGATGATGTCCTCAAGCTCTTCCAGCACGCTAAGGATGAGGGCTATGCCATTCCCGCAATCAACGTAGGTTTCTCAGAGAAGGTTCTCGAGAGCTCAGCTAATAAGCTCAGGTGACCTCTTCCTCCACAGTTGTGGCCTCCCTTGAGGCTGCTCGCGACGCCAAGTCGCCTATCATCCTCCAGACATCGCAGGGTAAGTCATTTTGAGTCCTAAGTCGGCATTTGAATCGAGCAGTAAGCTAACAGGTCCCAGGTGGTGCCGCATACTTCGCCGGTAAGGGTGTCGACAACAAGAACCAGGAGGCTTCCATCGCTGGTGCCGTCGCTGCCGCCCACTACATCCGTGCTGTTGCACCCATTTACGGCATCCCCGTCGTCCTCCATACCGACCACTGCGCCAAGAAGCTTCTGCCATGGTTGGACGGCATGCTCGACGCCGACGAGGCCTACTTCAAGGAGCACAACGAGCCCCTTTTCTCTTCTCACATGATCGACTTGTCTGAGGAGGAGGTTGAGTGGAACATCCAGACCACCAAGAAGTACCTCCAGCGCGCTGCTCCCATGAAGCAGTGGCTCGAGATGGAGATCGGTATCACCGGTGGTGAGGAGGACGGTGTCAACAACGAGGACGTTGACAACAACTCTCTCTACACCCAGCCCGAGGACATCCTGCACATCTACAAGGAGCTCTCCGAGGTTTCCCCTTACTTCTCCATTGCCGCTGGTTTTGGTAACGTTCACGGTGTCTACAAGCCCGGCAACGTCAAGCTCCAGCCTGGTCTCCTCAAGAAGCACCAGCAGCACGTCAAGGAGGCCATCGGTGCCAAGGAGGACAAGCCTGTCTTTCTTGTATTCCACGGCGGATCTGGATCCAGCGTCGACGACTTCAGGGAAGCCATCTCCTACGGTGTCGTCAAGGTCAACCTCGACACTGACATGCAGTACGCCTACCTCACTGGTATCCGCGACTACGTTCAGAACAAGTCTGGCTACCTCCAGAGTCAGGTCGGTAACCCCGACGGTGATGACAAGCCCAACAAGAAGTACTACGACCCCCGTGTCTGGGTTCGTGAGGGTGAGAAGACCATGTCCAAGCGTATCGCTGTCGCGCTTGACGACTTCTACGCTGCTGGCAAGGTCTAAATCTTCCAGAGCGATGCCGATTTCTGTCGAGGCGTTTTGTTAGATTGGACTGCATGAATAGTGTTAACGGTCCTGGGTGTTGAGGTTGATGATTCGAACGATGACATGAACCAAATGTACGGAGTCCAAAGAAGGCTCCTTTTATATACCAATAGCGAAACATTTCATCCAGCATGCTATGGTTAGCTCATTCCTACTTGTCAATTTCTTTCAGATTCCAACGTTGTTCAACACTGGTTGCATGAGATTGACCAGATTTCATTTCATGCCTCGTTTACGGCTCGAGAACCACCTTCACCAAACAGCGAAGCACATTCGGACCGCGTCATCAGCAGATTTCTTAGTTGTCATTCAGGTCCGCACAAATTAGGATGTGGGTGTCTCTCACCACAAGCGGGTCACCAAACCTGGCTAGTGCGTAGATACTCGTGGTTGCCGCGATGACATCACGCAATGCTCTTTCCAGACCTCAGAAGATCAGCACCAAAACATGGCAAGTAGCATCATCACTGTGGGTGTGCGTGATTGTCATCAGTCGTCAGCGCTTTGTATTTATAACAGAACATTTCCCATCTCTACACCGTCTTCACAAAATTCCGGCGACCTCTTCGCTAACCTATCATCAGCAACCCACTTTTACCATTTGACAGCTCACTAGCTCCTCCACTCTACAATTCTTACGATGTCTGGTAGTCACTCTAGCAGCGGAATCGGCGATGCCATCAAGAAGGGTGTCGGCATGGTCCATGTAAGTGCTTCAGATTCACATTCTCACTTGTGATAGCCGACTGACTTGATGTCAGGGTACTGGCGAAGCCATTCGCGGAAACTTCAATGCTGCAATAGATCAGGCCAGCGGCGACCGCGTAGACGTCGACAAGAATGCGGCTATTGCTACCAAGGGTGCCGATGAGATCGAACACGGGTACCACCGTACTGGTCACGGCGCTGGCGTTACGCCAGTCGATGCTGATCGTGAGCGCCTGAACAGAACCCAAGCCACATCCACCAACTACGGCTCACACAGCACCAACACTGCCAACAAGCTCGATCCACGCTTTGATTCAGACATGGACCACCGCGGCACCGCAACAGGTTCCACCAATGTCGGTCACCACTCCAACAACGTTGCGAACAAACTTGACCCTCGCATTGACTCAGACGCCGACCACCGCGCAAACCCCAGTAGTACGATCAGATAGATGAGCTCACCACCTTCACGATACCCTTATAATACCAATATGACTATATCCGTCCACTGTTACATTCTTTCCTCGTCTTCACAAATACTGACTCATCAGGCTGTTGCGCGCAGACTTCCTACTCACAGACTGATGGTTCTGACAACCCCGCGGCGCCCTTCGGAAGCACATGGCAACCTACCAACACTCCCGGCCAGGACCACGAGCACGACGAGCCAACAGCGCAGTGTCATTGCCACGCTCAGCACATCCATCGAGGTTCGATAAGTGGTGGTGCAAAACTGGAAGCAGCGCAGAAGCTGGACCCCGTGCTTGGCAACGAGGATGATGCGACGAACAACAGCCCGCACAGCACCAATATCGCCCAGGAATTGGATCGTCGAGTCGACCCTGACGCAGACCGCCACGGAAATATTAAAATTACCGAGCCGGACGGATTTGAAGCCGCTCGGCGCTTCGAAACCAACAGCCAAACCAGAGCTGGCACCTTTACACGTCGTGTTACGGAACCCGCTTTACCCATCGAGTCTCGATGCGCTCCTCGGTCATGTTCGGATGATGATGTCCATCACGATACCTCGTCGAAAGGCTCTACCGCATCTCTCGAAGAACCTCCAGCAACGACGAATACGTGCAAAAACGATTTCTTGAATTTGCTGGATCCGGGGGTCAATCGCGGGAGCTCGAAGCAGATGCGGTCGAGCGGTTCGTGACTGCACTCACAACTCGATGATCAGCTGATAGAATAGCTGCGTAACCCCTAGATACCATTCGACAATCAATCTCTCTTTACTTACTACTTGGTAATCTTAAATTGAAGTAACCATGAGTTCGGACTTGACATGACACCGGCGCGAACCGAATACACTATGCTACACCACGCTATTTAGGAATCCGGGTCGGGAAGACCGGTGCTACCCTCGGTGCGAGATGTGAGATAAGTCCAATGGACACAAGCTATCAGCCGCGGGTCGGCCGTTCCATGTTCTGGAAACCCCAGATCCACTCGCCCTTCGTAGGATCAGAGACGGTCCGGGTTCTGACGTTGAGGTGGATGTCAAGACGCACATGGTCAGGATTCCTCCCCAAGGAAATACTGATTCTGTGTTCAAAATACTCCACGTTAATTGTAAGCGCAAGAGTGCGGCTGAACAGCTCCAGACCATATGTACCCCAGTTGACAGGTAGTGTGCGGAATAACGTGGCTAATGACCTGTATGAAAAGAACTTTTAGCGAGATAATCGTCGTCCACCGTGAGCACACCGTATCCGCTATCATCTGGCTAACAATCGAGATTCACGTGTTTTATCTTGAGTATGGCGTGAAGGTAGAGCTGCCCAGGCTGATGTCATGATTATCATCAACTTCATCTTATTCAACGGCTGGGCCATGCAATGCATAGAACTTATCGCGGGACTTGGTGCGCATGTGTCTGTGGAATGTCCACACTTAGCTTATAGATGAATGAGGGTGTCTTCGCTAGAAAGCTTTAGTCGGCAGGATAGTGGTAGCCGGTGTTTGCGGAAATGCGAATAATTGCCGATTCTGAGGCAAATGGTAGTCCAATATGGTAACCTGAGCATCAAAAAAGAGTTATTTGAAGGCATCCTATGTCACCTGCTTGGAGCTGTAATATGTAATGGCATCGTTGGAAAGGACGGTTTCCTGTACGATCCACATACGATGCCATTATGTCAGACGGCATAAGCCGCAGTGCCGCGACGTCTTCTTCATTTCAAAAGACTCAACCTGGGAGATCAGGATCTCTGACAAAAGTGGTGTCCTATCTGTGATGGAACTCATTGCTTTGTTGAACAACGAGCAACTAGCCCTGCTCGCGTTCGCCGAGCCAGATAGATCGGTCTTGACGGCAGTGTAGATGAGCTGCATGATCTGCACCTCGTGGTTACGCTTCTTGACATCAGTCTTGGTAATGCACAGTAAACCTATCCAGAAAGGACCGCATTGGCACCGAAGACGCATTAGGCGAAGGTACAACTACAGGCTGGGTGGGAAAGCCGAATGTTGTAATACAAAGTAATCAAGTCGAAAATTGCGGTACTACACGTGTGAACGCACGGTAGAATCCAGGCCGTCCGACTCCAGTATATGCGACCGTAGGCGGTATCTGATAGAATCCACGCCGGGACTTGGCAGCAGTTCGATGAGGTGGATGTTTTCACGTTCAAGACCTAGCGGTGCCTGACTATATGGGTCGTACCTCTGAGCGGAGGAGATGCTGTCGACGATCGAGCCAATTAAAAGCTGCGTCAGTCTCTGAGCTCGGCTTTGAGTAGACCGAGCATGGGGTCGTTGAGTGGTTGTCTGGTCGTTGCCTCTTGGCTCTTAGGTCGCATCGTCGTCCAGATGCTGGCCGATACTAGCCCGCTCCCATATTTGACTCATTTGGGATATAAAGGAGCTATTTTGAAGTCGTCGAAGAGGTGGTTGTCAGCCGTGTGCTCGACATCGAAGGACTGAGGCTGGGCATCGCGTATCACAGCTGCCCTCACCCCAGCTGCACTTCCCCGCGTGACGTCAGCCCACCTGCACGTCTCCCCGGAACAAACCGATTTCCAGTGCGACCTGCATATAAAACTCTTGCGAATCTCAGACTGCCCGTGCGTAAGACCATCCATCGACCTCGCACGCTCGCTCGCGTGCGCTCCACGCCAGAGATGACGCTATCTCCTGACTGCCGTCTCGCACATGACACTCCCGCGGTAATCGTGCGGCTGAACCCATTATCTGGCGTCAAGGACCTCTGTTCTCATTGCAAGTCATCTTCGGCTCAGTAGTCCGAGGCGTGCTGTCACTGTGATCAAGCTCGATGTAGGTGGAGCCTACTCATTCGCTGCGTAGACTGCATCCCGGCTAGCGCAACGCTTCCTAAGGCTCGCGCTCCGCATAGCGCGCTTGCGCAGGCATGTGACTTGTACTTCACCCTTGTAAACGTGTCATTGTGCCCGTGTATGCGGTTCTCTAGCGATCCATGCGGTCCTCGGGCAAGGTGTGCCCAAAATGCACATGTCGTTGTTCGAGTGTCTTTAAGACTTGGGCCGCTGTGCAGACTACGTAGATCTTGCTGTCCAAATTAGCTCCTTGGGTTTTGGGTTGCGCTCGCCTTCCTCAACTTCCTGTGAATACCTGACATTCAATGTACTACTAACTGTTACCCGGCATGTCCTTCAAGATCACAGTCCTCAGCAATATCGAGGTGTGAACCTCCAGCTAACAGGCTGCGCTTTCACTTCTCGACTCCGCGATCGGCGCTTTGCTCGGACCCTGATCTCGCAAGCTCTACTTTCATCTTCTACTGTCCCGCTCACAGATCGCTGCACAATGTTGGTCTCTCAGCAGCCTCAGAGCTGCATTCGACCGATTCCAGTCGTTCCACCAACAACCAACTACAACGCCACTAAGCTATTTAACGCGCTCTTATCGCCTCCACGAATCACCATGTCGTGGATGTCACCGGACCCCTTCGATCTGGAACCCTCGTCACCGGAACTGCCAGCGTCGACGGTTCGACGAGCACCGCAGAAATCGATAGTAGATCCAGCCCCCTCCAATGGATTGCAGACACTCCGGCGTGCAGACCAACAACTACGGGATGAACACAAATACACTTCCGCACGGTGGGACGAAGATGACGATCTGGATGCTCAATCGACAGTGCGAAGGAAGCCAAACACAGCAAGGACGCAGGCTCGAAGCCCGGATACCGAGGTTGACGTCTTCGAGTTGCAGTACGAGTCGACTTCGAATGCAAACGGCCGGGACCTTGACGAAGGCAGTGTACCAAACAATATCGCGTCACAGGCTTTCTCTTCGGCAAACAAAGGTGGTGGAGCCAGAACTCGCCCGCTCATCTCTCCTCTGCAGTCCCCTGATCGCGATCCCCGCTCCCTGTTTGGGTCCCCGTCGCAAGAAACACATCTACCGTGGGTACGGAAACTAAGCAATGGGCAGTTCTCTATGACAGTCTCGCCAAAACTACTGCCCAGAGATGCGCCGCCACCGAGGAGTGTATGGGACGCCGAAGAAGAGGAGTTTGATCGATGGCCAACAGTGGTAGAAGCACGCGCAGAACTTGATACGGTTCGAGTGAACGCAACAACAAAACGCAGCACGTTTGTAAGGCCTGAAGAACCAGAACTGAGCGTTGCAGAGCAGATCGCCGAGGCTGTAGAGACACCTCTCGGCGCGACCATCCGCACCGAAGACGAAGAGAAGCAAGCAATCCTCGAGCTCGAAGACATGGACTGCGGCAACCCCCGGGGTCTGGACCTGCACGACAGGATCATCGCGCCGTTGCGCGAGGAGGTCTTCAAGACCGCGCCGGCGCGACACATGCACGTTCTCGACGCCAAAGCATACACATCCAGCACCGACCCCGTCATGAAAGCTGCTCGACCGCGCTTGTGCGATGCCGTGGCTACAGTCCTAGCCTACACGCATGAAGAGTGTCTGCAAGACTTCCTCAACCCTGAGATCGAAGTCTTTGAGTGGCGACGCAACAACAATTGCGTGCTGATCCGTCGTGAAGGCAAGCAAGTCATGGTTGGAAATTACTACAACTTCGGCACCATGTATCAGTGGGGATTCCTCGTTCGGTCGACTATCGGCACCGATGGCGCGTGGTTTGAAACGTGGGCTTCGGTGTCGCAGGGCACGACTCCGCTTGGGCAACAGGGCGTGCTGTACGATCAGTTCCAGGCCGACGGATCGGGCTGGGATGTGCAGCCTGATGACGAGGATTTTGCGCTGTATGTCGGACGCGATCTTGCGCATTTCTTGCTGAGATGGGAGGTCTGGAACTATCACAAATGGTGGCGGTATCAGATTGAGTGGGAGACTGATGGGAAGGTGACACGTGCGAGGGATAAAAGTCGGTTTCCGGCGGGCCTGACGTTTGATTGAGTGTGAGTTTGCGTTTGGAGACGCCTGGGTCTGGCTTAGACAGCTAGAATCCACCTTTTAGATATGGTGTTAGTAGATGGAGTGCAAAGCTAGATGAAGAAGATACCCACCTGGAATTTGAACTGCTTCAACAACACATATTTGTTCGGCTCCCTACTTCTTTACCTTTTGTTAAGGCTTGGCTCTTCCTCAACTTCTGTGACAACGAAGCTGGTGCAGTAACCGGCTGCAATCTTCGTGATCTTGCCAGGTATATCGATCTCATTCCAGAACCCACTTATCATATCATTCTTGATCTCTCGTTGCAAGTTGGATAGGTCGCCACAGTTGCCGTGCTTGGCCCAGCCCCAAGAGATGAGCTTCCCTTCTTTGGTCAATGCCAGAACATGATCAGTACCAACAGCGATGTTTTCCAAGAGCGGCAGATCTGGAGGAAGAAGCTTCCACTGGTTCTCCTTCCCCCAGGCAGTCAGTCTGCCATCCTCAAAGAGAACAAATACAGCGTACCATGTTGTTCCGATGTCCTTGTAGCCTTTTACGTCTGGCGGCATGGCTGAAATGACGTTGAACTTATCTTTGCCCAAAATTTTGTGCTCACCCGTAGTTGCATCGCCCACCAGATAAGTGAAATCCTTGCCGCACATTACTCTCAGTGGCTTGAATGGTATACGTTCGATCAGTATTGGGACATTGACTTTGTTGGACAAGGCTTCACCCAGCTGCCCAAGACGTGCTTTGCCCCAGCCATATGAAGAGCCGTCGTCCTGGACAGCAACGTAGTGCCATACGCCGGCGGCGAAGTCAATTGTGGTTCCGGGGAGGCTTGGCCTCAAGCAGTGATGTTCGAGATGCTTGTACTCGGACATGTCACTCTCACCTCCGCGTCCCAGCTCGCCCCATTGGCCGCGTCCTTTGGTGAGGACAGCACTTGGGGAACCCGTCAGACAATGGATGACAGCAGATGATTCGGATGCAGCTGCACAGAACGACACGTTGTCGTGCAATTTCTCAAATCTTGTGAGCCTTGGTGGTCTTTCGCAGCCTGGGAGCATCTGGCCAACGTTGTTTTGGCCGACTCCAGAGAGGGAATTATCTGCGAAGAGAATGAGGGTGTGGTTGTCCCCACATTTTATATCTTTGATGTCCCGGAAGACAGGTTTCCGTGGCAGCTTTGTTGGCTTGCTGACTATCTCTGCAACAGGGACGCCTTCGCCTAGCTGTCCTTCGCCGTTGCTGCCGAAGACGTAGAGGTCGTGGGGCATTGCGATCAAAAAAGAGAGACGAAGTATGTCGTAAGCAGACTACAGACCTCAGATCATACTTGCTGATCAGCCTAGGCTTCTGACATTAACACGGCATAACAAGTATCTGACGATGGTCACAATGTGCAGCGACTGTGGATGTTCGTCTGGAGAAAGTGGCGCTACACGCGAAGTAGCCACAGACTAAGCCACCTGCGGCACTAGCGCCCACGGCACCATTTTCGACTCGCTCGCCAACATCGCAAAACCTCAAGCACGACTTCGCCCGCTCATCCTACGACCTCACACGTACTAACCCCAGTCGTTCAAAATGGCCTCCCAATCCGTTCAGTGCTTCGGCAAGAAGAGGACCGCGACCGCCGTCGCCCACTGCAAGGTACGTCCGCACCGCCGCGAGCGCGCGCACTCGAAACTCCATAGACAGCATACTTACGAAACTTCGCGCAGTCCGGTAAGGGCCTCATCAAGGTCAACGGAAAGCCTCTTTCCCTTGTCCAGCCCGAGATCCTCCGCTTCAAGGTCTACGAGCCCGTCCTGATCCTCGGCCTCGACAAGTTCGGTACGCAGCCCTCACGACCGCATCGCGAGACAATCGCACACATGCAACAAGCAGCACGCAGACAAAAACTAACAACGCACAGCTGACGTCGACATCCGCGTCCGCGTCTCCGGTGGTGGTCACACCTCGCAGATCTACGCCATCCGCCAGGCCATCGCCAAGTCCATCGTCGCCTACTACCAGAAGTACGTCGACGAGCACTCTAAGAACCAGCTCAAGCAGGCCCTCGTCCAGTACGACCGCACACTCCTCGTCGCCGACAACAGGCGGTGCGAGCCCAAGAAGTTCGGCGGTCCCGGTGCCCGCGCCCGCTACCAGAAGTCTTACCGTTAAGCTACTCTCCCTCGGCGGAGATTGCTTGGCGGCCTATCAAAAGTTCGACTGCGGAATTCGAGTCGGGTGTATGGATCTGGTATCGAGGAGCATGCAGTGGTGTTCATTGGCTTTCAGCATGGTTGCGCCCGCGCACGCGTGTGCGTATGCGTACGGGCTGGGCAGGTTGTCAGAAGGCGTGTGAGCGGACCTCAGTCCTGACGATAAAACGAATCAAACGGTTGCAAAACACGCTGCGGATGATGGACAGCACGTGTGCAAAATATACCCATTTCACCGCGTCCACCGGTGCCTGCTAACAGGTCCTGCAGAAGTGCTGTGGTTTTGATTCTTCCTGAACACTGGTGACGACGATGCTAATGTGATTTGCAACTGACAGCCTGAGTGAAACTCAAGGACGCAGTGACTAGACGTTCGTCTCGACATGTTCTGCGATCCACAAGACAGGCGGATAATAAACCAATCGCACTCCCATCACTCGTCTGCGTTGCTTCGGCAACTTGGTGATGACCACGGAGAACTAGTTGCCTTTGTCCTTCTAATTACCAGACGAAGGCTGTTCACCTCCGCACATGACCATGTCACCAAGAACATCGCTGCCGTTTAGCATCTCCACGAATTGTCAGCATAGCTCGAAGATAGTACTTAGAGCAGAGCGACAAGAACACAAAAATCAGAGTTCCGTCACATCAGTGCCATTGATTCTTCCTCTCAGCATTTGACTTCCATCTAATATAGCAAGCACCCGCTATCAATGCATCAAACGAGCACACATGTCTCCCTCACGGTCCATCAGGGTCTCACGCGTATCCGGTCAGAACCTCCGTCACCTGTCCCTCATCAACCGCACCGAGCAGCGCCTCTCAAGCTCCTAGCCATCGCTGCCACTGCTCCTAAATGCCGCACACAGGGCAGCGTACTGATGTGTGAGATCGAGGACGTGCTGGGGTAAGCTTGTGCCCTGAATGATACTCCTAATCTTAACTGCGCCTTCTTCTTCGATGAGTTTGCGGATGGTGTAGAGGAGGGCGGGGGAGAACTATCATACCAGTCAGCTCCGCTTCCACTTCAAGTTGAGAGAAATCGAGATGGAGCAAGGAATGAGCTTACCTCGGAGTACCAGCGATACTGCCACGTGACCAGCCTGATGAGCGCCGCGCATACATCCCTCGTATTTCTCTTGTCCTCGCCCAGCTTTAGCACGCCCTTCATCGCTTTGGGCGAGAACTTGATCTGTAGGCAGTTCTCGTACGCCTCGACGGCCTCGTCCGTGTGGTGCAGGCGCTCTGCCAGCTCGCCGAGGATCTCCCATTCCTCTGCGCTCTTCTTGTACAGCAGCTGTTGTTGTCTGTACTGCGCCATTTCCGTGCGCCAGATGGTGTATACGCGCAGGTCTTCGTAGAGAACCATGAAGAGGTTGTCGAGCCAGCGCTCGCACAAGCGCTTGTTCTGGAATTGTGTGTAGTTGGGTTGGGAGGGGCTGCCGTTGGTCTCAGTTGGGTGGGGGTCTTCGCTGCCAGCTTTCACGACTTCGGCGGCGACGGTGTGGCCGGGCTCTTGTAATGAATCCTGAACAGCCGCTTCTGCAGATGACTCTCCATTCTCACCTGTCTCTTCGCTGTTGGAGTTGCCGTTGCCGTTGACTTCGGGATTCGGCGATGCTTGTGCAGATGGGGTAGGGGAGCGGAGTGCGGTGGTGCTCGCACTGCGTGAGTGTGATTGCGGGACGTTCTGCTTTTCGTGGCGGTACTCTTCTTCCATAACGAAGACCTGCGACCGTATCTTTAGCAACTGGTCCCAGCCAATCTTTTTCGTGATTTCCGTTAAGATGATGTACGCTTTCAAGAATGTGCCCTTGAAACCGGCTGCGTGGAGCTTGCGCAATGTGGGGTGGACCATTTCCATGTCGTCGAGGTTGCTGTCTTCGATCTCGTCGCACATGGCCTCTGGCATGATCGGCAGGAATACTCTCTGAGGCTCTGGCATGCGTGGTGCATCCTTGTCCTGGTATGTGAACATGGGACACGAGTTTAGTGTAAGCAAAGCCAGATCCCACTGCTCCAGGCTCACATAGATATCTGCTAGCCTGGCCCATGTACCAAATTCGCTGGGCGCAGACACAACACTTCTCTTTGCAATCTCGAGAGCAAGGTCACCACGCCCTTTGCCGTTGCAGAAGTCGGCCTGGCAGTCGAGCAGAGAGTAGTCCATAGGCAGCTCCTGGATGGCCTCATGGAGCAGCTGCACTGCCTTGACCTCCTCGTCTGCTTGTATGTAGACGCGCGCAAGGAGGGACGAGATCTCGGGGTCGCGGGTGCGCAGCTTCTCGAAGAGGTTGATGCCGGACGCATATCTGCCCGTTGTGTGGATGTAGCTGAGGAGACCGGTCGTGAGGTGGTTTGAGACGAGGTTGGGGACCTGGATCTCAGGATCGGATCCCAGTTGCCAGCCTGTACGAGGTCAGCCAGTTGGCGCGCCGGTCATCTAATGCCATGCCCACCACTGAAAAACAAGCGCTCTGCTGCGTCCAGGAACTTGTGCTCGCTCTCTGTGCTGGTGACGGGGTTGAAGCGCCGTACGCCGATAATCTTCTTGATGGTGTCGCCAGAGCCGTCGTCGGCGTACGAGTATGCGCGCAGGACGCTGCAGAGGTACGTCTCCAGCCAGAGCTCGTCGGTGGCTACGCGCTTGTCGCCGCGCTCGTCGATGCAGTAGCTCTCTACGGTGCCGGGGATGTACACCTGCACACGCATGTCCAGGCGCGAGAAGGCATTGTAGCAGCTGTCTTGGTGTCAGCGAATGCCGTGCGCCGCGTCTCGAGTGTCCGCACCAGTAGAGCCCCGACACGACCTTGTTCTGCTTGTCGTGCGGCGAGTAGGTGAGCGTGTTGATGTATGCCGCCAGGCTGGCCGAGGACGAGGCGTCGACGCCGCTGACATGGTGGTACACGCCGATCTGCTTGGTCGTCGACTTGATGGGCTGCTTGATGAGGTGGACCAGGTCGGGCGGGCCTAGTTCGCGCAGCGTCTGGAGGGACTCGGAGCGCGCCTCGATGGCCGAGTGCAGCTCATCCTCGTAGATTCTGTGGTCCGGGTCAGTCCGCAGGTCGCTCGCAGGCCAGACGTTTGCGCATACTCAGGCACCGCCGGGGATGCGACCATGGCTCAATTGGCGCCGCGCAGACAGAATAACAGACAGACCGCAAGGATGCAGCGCTTTGGTGACAGGAGGTCCGGAGGGGGCGGAGGGGGCAGCGGGGTGCGAGGCTGCGCGGAGGGGGAGAAGGCCCGGGCTGCGTGTGAATGATGCGTGTCAGGGTTCCGTGTTCACTACTCGACGTGCCTTGGTGGAGAGCTGGGGTCGCAGCTTCCGCGTAGGGCTGGCCGCCAAGCGAACATTCACTGCCGCGACGCGCTCCACGTCACTGCAACTCCCACGCGCCGCATCGTGCATGAAGTGTCGCGAGGGCTGACTACAGCTGTGTAAGGCGTCTGACTGCAGCTTGCGCCCTCAATGTCCCCTCTGACTGGCCATCGTCGCCCAGGACTGCCCTGAAGCCAACCAACATGGTATGCGAGCATGTGCAAGGCTGCGAGTATACACGCAGAGAAGCATACTGACGACTTGCAGTCCAAAGCACCCAAAGCATCGAAAGCCTCCGCCTGGCACGCCCTCAATGTCGAGTCGGACCACGAGGACGAAGACGAGGTCGACGACACGCAGGAGATCCAGATTGAAGAGGCTCTCAAGCTCTACCAGACAGCCCTCAAGTACCACTCAGAGGGCCCGCGCTCCTTCCTGAAGACCGCCGCCGCCTACAAGGAGCTCTTCGACTCGGAAATCTTCAAGTACAACGAGTCCCTCTCCGAATACAAGCGCCATGAGGTCTTTGGCGAGAGCTTGGTGTTCGACTCCATCCTCGAGGATGACTTCGAGGCTGGACCCACGCAATCGACAGGTGCCGCTGATAGCGCACCGAACACGCTCCCGCAGATTCTGCATCTATCGTACAAGAACCATGGCCAGTTCCTGCTCGAGTCAATGCAGCACTGGGTCTCTCAGCATGGCCCCATCGCAGGTGTCGAGGGCTGGAACAACGTGAAAGGTGCGCTCAACTACTTCGCCGAAGCGCTGGACAAGGAGGACACGGATCTCGACCTGTGGCTTCGCGCAGCTTCTGTAGCAGCCATGCTTGGCAGCAAACGCCTGGCCCGTTACTGTCTGGAAGCAATCATGGACGGCAACGACGAGCTATGGGAAAGCTTGCTGCGTTTGCCAGGTCTTGAAGAAGGGCTTGCCGGTCAGCAACTGCGCGAGTTGGTCGGCAAGCTCGAGGACAACGTATCGCTGATGCAAGCACCTCTGTCCACTATGAAAAGAAAGAAGCTGTCCGAGACTCTCAAGAAGCGACTGAACCCCTACCCATTTGCGCCGCTACCCGCGGATGTGGCCGAGACCAACATTCGGCGTGCTATCGAGCCAGTACCCGACTCCATCGCTCTTGCGCCGCCAAAATGGGATTGGTCGACTGTAGGAGAGTCGGCACTTCAACATTTCTTAGCTGAGCGAGGAGGCCTTATCTCAAATGTCGCTCCTGGTTGTCGTGTGCGATTGGTCATTCCTGACGAGAGTGAGCCACGAGAGCGCATCGACGCTACACTTGCACCTGTCGCAGCTGCAGAAGAAACCATAGACGCCCAGCCGTCGCCGCCTCAAGTTATAGGACCGCCGTCTCCAGTCGCCGATGCGGAATCATCTGCGAAAGAAGGAGGAAACAATGCAAGCGCTCAAGAAGACATCGCTCAAGAGGCCGATGCTTCGGCAGGCACCGAGGTCCCTCCAGCTCCTTCGCGCAAACGATCGACAGACTCAGCTGGCCTACCAGAGACTACAGAAGTAGGCCGTGCAAAACGTGTGCGTACCCGCAACACAGTGACCGGGCCAGCTGCCGAGACCATTGTTCATGACGCAAGCACTCTGCTCGAAGGACAACTGGAGTCTTTCGCGCATGCGGACCATTGCTTGTACGAGATCGTCAATGACATCTATACTCGGCTTGGTGTCAAGGGTCTTGGGCAGCCCGAGGAACTACGGACCCTTTTGCTCGCACTTCCTGGGTCCACTGCTTCCAAGCTAGATGATAAGGCTGCCTGCGACGTGTACACGGCTCTTCAAAATGGTAACAGTAAAGCTGCGCAGGTTTTACTGAGCATTGAATCATTCGACCTGGTCGGGGTAACACGCGAAGCTGGCCTCAATGCCTTCCTTGGCTACGCGAAGTCTGGTGCTGGCCAGTCGTCACCTAAACCAGTGCTGCAGGACCAGGGCTTGAGTGTATTTGCGCGCAGCGTCAACGAAAGCTGGTTCTCTATCAAGGAAATTGTGTTTGCTTGGGTCGAGGTACTATTGTCTCGAGGGTCCTTTGCAGGCCAAGACCGATCGGTCGACACCTATACAGGCTTCAAGTGGGCCGAAGACCTGAAGCGAAACGTTGTCCAAGCTATCGTTCATGTCGACGAATACATCTTTGAGTGCATGCAAGAACGCATTCGTAATCTGGATGATCGTATACTCAAGACACGCTCCGAATCACAAGATCTCAAACTGTCCGACTTCGACTTGTCTCAGATCGAGATCGTTCAGACGCTGTTCGAGCTCCATCTCGACATCTACTCCCTCATCAAGCACCCTCACAGCCAAGTTGATGGGTCGACCAAGACGCTGCAGAGCGACCGACTTGAGCGTTGGTCTACCCTGGCACGAGAGGCAATACAGCTCCGATCTAGCTGCCGCTCAGACGTTGGCATGGACGATCTGTCTCTCCGACATATATGGGCTTCGGTGTTCCAGATGAGTGTCAAAGACGACATAGCGCCTGAGCATGTACTGTCGGCCATTGCAGAGTTAAAGGCTATCTTCGTCGCGCTCGACAATCGCACAATCCACCTGCAAAACAATGCCGTCATGCCAGAGCTATCTGTAGCTGCTCTTGATCGCGAACTTGTACGCATTAGCATGAAGGACTTCTTCTTGAAGGTCTTCGACCACGACGAGAAGGATCCCGTCACGGTTATTGAGAGTCTGGAGCCAATTCTGGAGCAAAGTGAGGTAGTGAGAGCAACAGACGAGACTTCAATAAGCCCACAAATGGTCTTGGAACGCTCCTTGTCGCCGGATGTCTCAGACCACGCCTCCCACTCGGGATCGCAAGCAGATGTCGAAGCGGATCGGCCGTCTCCCATCGTTGAGATGCGCAAATTCCTTGACTCGGCCAACGTCAACGTTCGTCTTTCACTCTGGCAAAGGCTTCGCGAGGCATACGATGCCATTGAATACCCTCCGAAGGTGCTCTCCTGCTACCTAAGAAGCATCGAGGCTTTTGTCGATGATTTTGAGAGCAGTAATTTCCAGGAATTGTCGTTGGCTGAGCGCCAGGTGAAACTGCTGACTCGCTTCCGGGTCATCGACGAGATGGTAGTCAAAGTTCTGCAGATCATGCGTGGAGAAGCGACGGCATTCGACTGTCTGTCCTACGAGCACGTTCAGTCATCCATGTCAGCGGTTGCGAAACTGCTCCATATCCTCTCCGCTGCCAACATGTTCAGAGATTTGATCCGCATTGGTAGGACTCCGATTCCCAGGATCGAGGGATTACCTGCTCCAGCGTTCGTGAACATGTCTACCAGGCTTGACGACATTCAATTGCGACTCTGGACCTTACAATATTACTTATTGAGAGAAGGAATGTCGCAAGATCCTGCACAATTTCCGATACCATCTGAGGATCTGTTCGAATTCTTAAGGCATGTTCACCATGCTGCTGGTGTTCGTGGCTTCTGTCATCAGTCTGCGCGCCAGTTCCTGCGATTGGCAAAGGACGAGATCCTGCGCTTAGACGATGTAGTCGATGCCAACAGTCGTGATCTTGAGTTCTGCCAAGTACTAAATGATCTCTACGGTCTAAAGTTGTTCATTGAACCTCTCGACTGCCACGACTTCTCATCGGTCCCCGATACCCTCGACAAGAAGGCTGCGTTCAACCTCCTCCCATTCGTCATGTCACAAGCTGCAAAGGTAGACCTGAAGGACCTACCGAAGACCAAGCAGGAGCTGAGAGCTTCTATTGAGAAAGTTCACGCAGCTTTGGGACGGCCTAAGCAGCATGATGATGTCGCGTTCAATCGCAAAGCCATCTCGACCTACTTCAAATCGCCGATACACCCCACCGCATTATTCAATTGCCTCAAAGGTGTTGGCTCGCTCATTACACGAAGCATCCCTGATGAGGAAGCAGTCGCTGCCTCTAAGGGCTGGTTCTTCATGATGGGTAACATCGCTCTCAGCAAGTTCCGGTCCCAGAAGCGAATGACACAAGGACCTACAGAAGACCTCAACTATGCGCAAGCCTTCTACCTACAAGACTTGGAGTATTCCACAGAACGCTGGGAAACTTGGTATCGCATCGCCCAGGTGTATGACACACAGCTTGAAGAAGCTGTGTCTTGGAACGCGGACAAAATGAATAGCAGTACAATCGAGCTGTCGAACCTTCAACGCGGTGCGATCAACTGCTACACCATGGCAGTTGCGTGCTCTATGCGCGAGGGTAGTGCTTCGTCCCGAGAACAAGCTCAGATTGCGCAGATGTACACTGAGTTCGGCGACCGCATCTACGCCTCATCTCGGGAGCCATTCTGCATGGAAGCGTTCCAAACTCGGGACAGCGAAAGGCGCTTTGTGAATGTGCCAGGCCTCTCAGGCGCACAACGCGATGTACCCTTCGTCGCCCTGCAGCCGTACAGTGCATGGAAGTTTGCCAGCACATTATACAAGCGAGCCATTCAGAACAACCCAGACAAGTGGTGGAACCACTACATGCTCGCAAAGAGCCTATGGAAAATGTGGGCTGCGAATCACAATGCTGCCATTCAAGCATTGTCTTCTGGTCTTGCGCCGCCCGAAAAACGCGGGCCAAGTTGGGAAGATGTCATCAAGCCTGCTGTCGGCGCTATCGAAAGGCTACCAGACAAGAAGGGCAAGAGTGGCGAACCCATACTTGAACCACACTACAAACTGGTCTCAATCGTGCACAAGCTTGTTAAGCGCAGAGCTATCAACCCAACCAAAGGCGCAGGGCTCTTGTCGAACACCTTCTACTCGAAGAATACGGGCATCCCGGAAACTTTTGATGAATGGGAAGGCTTCATTCTCGCTGTCATCAAGGCGCTGCGTCAGGCGGACAAGTCGTCTTGGCATCACCGCATCATAGCACGATCGGCCTATATCCTTTACGACGGCGGCAAGGACCTCATTCAGGCCCACGCAGCGAAACATGAATTGACACAAACGATCTTTACGAAGACCATGGCAGTACAGGTATGGAAGCCGGAGTACGAGCGGCCCGGTCGTCACTTCGTTTACACACTGCGATACACAAAGTTCTTCATCGATCTGCTGGATTTCACCGCTGACAAGGTCAACTTCGAGGCACTAGCCAAGCGCGTGCGTCGCAAACAGACAGACTTCTTTCAGCACAGCGAGCTGTGGAAAGACCTGTGTACGCGCTACCTGAGAATGCTACGCCGCTTGGGTAATGTCAGCGAGGGACAAGAGGATTCAGCGTTCAAGTCCGTCAATCAGGAGGACTTCAGCGCTCTAGCCACGCGGATAGAGGCGTGGTGTCAGAATCAGTCAACACAGCACCCTGTCTTGGACGTGCTCCGCGACGCTATTGAGCTCAAACGCCTCAACAATGGCCTCATGAAGTCAGCAATGATCGATGACCTGATAGGTGACAGTTACGCCATGCTCTATACTACAGTCGGACCCACACTACCACCTTTGCCGTCAGAACAGCAGCAACAGACACCACAGCCCGGCCCTTCGGGCACTGTAACACCACAGCCGGCAACGAAATCTTTGTCCGTTGCTTCATTGATGACGGTCCAAGTCGATGGCACCGCTGACGGCCACAACACACCCTTCGCAATATACCATCCCAGCCAATTGCAGCAGCAGGCCCCATCGCTACCGCAAGCACCCACTATACCTGAGCAAGCGCCCAGGCCAAGAGCCAAGGCTGTGGGCAAACGCGAAATCCAGCGACGCGCCGAAGCATGCGTGCAGAAGGCCACTGTGGCCAGCACACCGCAGCCGTCTACATTGATGCCCATCCGCTCTCCTTCTGTAGCCAATGTCACCATCCCGTCGCTCTTCCAGCGCCAATCAACAGACAGACCAGATCAGCCTGCCTCGCTCACACCCGGAGCCGGTCTAGGTACCGCCCTCCTCGCTGCATCCGCATCCTTCGACAGCGCGCCCGGCACGGCAACAGCAAGTATAAACAACGACCATGCTCACGACACAGACAACGAACACGACAATGACGCGGATCAGGACAACGACGAGCATGAGGGCGAAGGCGAAGGCGAAGGCGACACTGAACACGCTGCAGCCGACGACAACGGCGACGACGCAGACGACGAGTCTGAGCTCAGCGAGCTGGATGAGAGCGAGGTCCAGGAAATTGCCCAAGAGGTCAGGGAGCACGAGAGGCGGAGCGCAAGCTTTGCGACCGTAAAGCCAATGTTTCCGGGCTTGTTCGCTGGGAGAGCGAGTGCAGATCGGGGCAACGTAGGTGTGGGTGCGCCGCCGCCGTTTGGGCTGCCTGCTGGGGCTGCTTTGGCGGCGGTTGCGAGGGGTGAGGAGGCGGAGAGGATGGATGTGGATAAGAGAGAGGGCGAGTAGGAGTAATCAGAGTCGACGTTCGGATGCCTTCAGAAGTGGGTATTTGGGTTTGGCGCAGGGGCATTGCATGGATCAGGATAACGGCGTCGGTCAATATAGATACCCTTTGGGTCTGCATAGTAGAAATCCGCAATTGGACCACTCGCGTATTGAGGTCTTCTCTGCTTCGCAACTCATACGCTGTGCGCATATCGTGACGCGAGTTGTTCGTCGTATACAAATCTCTTTAGTGCATCGTCGCTACTGCCATCCGAAGAAGAGTGCTTGGTGGAAAAAGTAGGAGGCTCCCAACGCATTGCAAGACTGGCTATCCTTTCTGCGCATTCCAACGTGCAGTATTGGACGAGCACTCGACGCTTCTGCAGTCCACATCAAGCTGAGCAACCAGAACACATTTTCTAGTCCCAGAGTATCCCATACCACTCCACCCAGTACCCCAACCCAAGCAATACCCAAGCACAGTAACCCCTCTCCCCATCATACAAATCTCCTCACCACGATCCCCCAACCCCATCACCCCATTTCCCGAAACCCACCCCCAACATCCCACCCAGCGCAGCGCACCCCCTCACTCCCCAACCTCCGGCATATCCCTCCACCTCACCTCCTCGCCCCCATCCGCCCTCCTTACCATCCAATTCACCGACTCCCACGTCCGCCCATCATACACCCCAAACCGCTCATTCGTACGGCGAAAAAACCAAGTCGTCGCAAGATCGTGGCGTTGAAACCTCGGCGTCGTCACCGGGTTATCGATGATGTAGGTTCGCTGCGCGGAGAGGTCGAAGTGAGGGTCGCGCTGCGAGCGGGAGATCATGTTGAAAATTGATGGGCCCCAGGTTGCGATGGAGGGGTGGTCGCCGTCGCCTGAGGGTGGGATGATGTGGTGTGTGGGTCTGGTGGTTGGGGGGGCGGTTTGGGGTGTGTCGTGGCGTGTGGTGTTGGGTGTGGCGGTGGTGCTGGTTGGGTGGGTGGTTTGCGGCTGGGTGGATGCAGAGGTGTTGTTGTGTACGGGTGTGGTGACGGTGTTGGTACCTTCGGGTACGGCGGGTGCGGTTGGTGCGGTGGTTGCGGGTTGGTGTGAGGCATCGAAGCCGCTGGTAGTATCGAGCGGCTGACTTGGCTGCGACATGGCGGTGTCGGGTTGAATGATATTGGATGATCGATTGAGGGGAGACGTTGATGGGTTCAAGGTTGATTTGGTCTTGCTTTTGCAGGTGCGTTTGCTAGTCTGCAGGAGCGATATGTGTAGATTTCGAGGTGAGAGAAAGTGCGGGCTGGATCAATTGCCTCCACAGGATCAGTGCAGGTAGGTTTCATCATGTAGTCACTTCTGTGGCTTAAATTACACGGTAACAATTTCCAGGACTGTTCTTGTATCCTTCCTAAGCTCGACCCATCCATCCTTCTCAACCCTCACTATCTTCCCGTCCACACAGATACGTCGCCAACGCCCTTCATCTTCTCGGCCCTCGAACTCAATGCGAAGTCCGTCGATCGCTTCGTATCGGATGGCTGGATCCTCAATATGCTTGCCGCCCTGGTACGCAAGACCCATCAGGCGCATAGCCTCATCGCCGCTGGTAGGCCCAAAGTGCACGAGATGCATACTTCCATCCAGTGGCTTCGAGTGAGGGGAGATGCAGAACGGCTGCTCGAGGTTCGACACCATGGTCGCAAGGGTATACATGTGTTCCTCATCCTTCAGTGGCGCCCACTCTTCGGCTTTCAGCACAGATACCTTGGCTTTGTATGCGTGCGGTGCTGAACCATCGGCCGGGTATAAGGCCTCCTTCGCAGCCATCTTGAAGCGCTCGACGCCGAATTTGCGGTATTCTGCTGTGTCACTGTCGGCAACAAGGGAGGCGTGCATGCCCCAGCTACACACGACAGCGCCATGAAGGGTTGGTCGACCTGTTGAAGAATCTTTTGAGAGTTCCTCTTCGCTGCGTGCTTCGTCGACGAGGAGCCGAGCGCCGGACGAGAAGGAAGCGGTGAAGATAGGCAGAGGCTGAGACTGTGACGAAGCTAGGGCATTAAGACCCCACGTGTTCGTCTTACCAATGTTGATGGAGTGGTAAAGCGCGTTGGCGGTTCCCAATGGTAGCAGGACAATTTGTGGGGCGACGTAAGATGACGAGGTTGAGTGTGAAGATAGTCCGTTCACCATATCAATGACACCACCGTCACCTGAGAGGACAATGACTCGCAGCGCCGTACCTGCATTTGCCTTCGCAAATATCACATTGTTCGTAAGCTCGAGTACACTGGTCGCCGAAGTTGTTGTGTGCACCTGGAACTTCTGGCGGTCGTTTGGATATATGGAAGCAAGGATGGGGCCAACAACTTCGTCGTAGAAAACGACTGCTTGCTGATGTCCAGAACCGACTGACAGAATGACATGTGTCTCGCGAATGTCTGCGGTCGTACCAGTAGCTTTTTCAGCTGCATGTTGAGCTATCTTTGCTAGACGTGGATGCTTCGCGGTATCTGGATCCAATGCCAGGAATGCGTCGATTGTAGACGCTCCGTCGGCGCTAGGGAGCGACATAGTCAATTGCTTCGTGGCATCTACGTTCGCATCCTCGCTCTTACTGATGCCGCTCTCGTTGTTTGCCTGCTCAGTCATACTGGCTTCAATCGCCACCAGTCAGCCACTTGTTGACTGCTTATGCAGCTTGAGACGTGTGGGCATACCAACGTAGTCGAAAAAGTGTCACAGAATGCGGGGTTGAGGTCGGTCTTTGAAGGCAACTGTCACGTTAACTTTCAAAGCCTGGCTGAGGGGCGACTTTGATGGGTGTAAGACTATGGTCGCCATGGTGAGTCGCGATAACTGAATGTCGTGACTGCAGGAGCGACCGGGACCCGCTTGCTTCACCCGCATCTGTTGGCTCCGCATGTTCGCTGCGCTAACCTGGTACGTCATGTTCGAGAAGAGAACCATTGTGGAGCCAGACAGGAACCAAGACCTGTAGCAGAGATGGTGAACATGGCAACCTCCAAGCTCAGTTGCGACGCATAGCGCGCTTGATACAGACGACTTGCAGCTCGGAGGTATTGCGGATTCAAGCAGGCGCTGTCAGCTATTGTTAGGCTTGGTTACGTCATCCGCCTACCCTTGGCAGCATGCACTCTCCAGACGCAGCCGCTCACCAGCAACGCACAATTTCGGCGTCGTCCTTTTTTGCAGTGTTGCAGACTCTCACATTGAACGTCTGCTGCCTAGCATTTATTCCGTCCGCATCCGCGCCGAGCGTAGCACCGACAACCGTATCAGGCTCGCCCATCCGTGCCTCACAGGCAGCCTCGCGCATGCGCACGCCCAACCTCTTCCACAATCCCACTCTCGCAATACCGACACGATGAACGGCGGCTGGGTTTTCCTTATCATTTTGCTTCTGCTCGTCTCAGGCGCCTACTTCGGCTGGTACTTTTACGCGCAATGGTCCGCCAAAAAGAATGGCCTGCCTCCGCCGTCTATGAACCCCATCGCTGCCTTCAAGGCCTCTCGCGGCGAGGAATCAAACTATCCCGGCCCTGCGCCCGCCGGCATCAAAGGCTGGATCGACACACAAGTCCGCAAATTCAAGAACAGGAACAACCGCTCGGCTGCTGGTGCGTACGAGGGGGACTACACGGCGACCGGCGACGCGCAGCGAGGCCGCGGTGCTGGCAGCAGGCTCGATCCAGATGAGGCGTGGTCAGCCAGGGTCGGCGACGAGGCCTACTACGAGGAGCAGGAGCTTGGTCTGCAGGAGCCACCACGCGGCGCGAACCCTTACGCATCGACAAATTACGCGCCTCAGCCCCATGAAGACCGCGGTCGCAGCCGTACACGCGACAGCTACGATGAGCACCTTGATGCGAGAAGCGCACGCAATGATCCTTTTGGCGACGACAACGCAGCCAGTCTGCGCGGTGTGAGCCCCAGGCCGCTGACTTACGGCGAGGACACTAGCTACCATGGTGGTGCGACAGCGCAGATGCCCCAAGTACCGCAGATCAAGACACACAAGAAGGGAGGGAGTGTCAACAGCGCTGAGAACAGCCCGACAGAGAGCAGGAGGAGTGTGTTCAGAGAGGCGATATGAGAGGCTGATGTTGATGGGCAGAAAAGCCGTAGGATAGCAGGATCGTGTGATCATGGCACCTTCACGTACGACCGGTGTTTCGTGGGGTTCACGAGGAGTATATACCTTTTTGTTTTGCTGTTAAAATCTTCCGGTTCCTTTCTCAATACTTCAAAGGTGGTTATCCACCGCTGCCTTGACCTTTCTTGACTGGTACCCAATGAGTCAAGATTTCGCAACGAGTAGCTTTAGCGCCTTGCAGCCTAGTGGCCGACTTCGCAGGTGATTGCCTTAAGTACGGTTCTCCAAGCCATGGTTCATCCCACCTGACAGTACAAAAGGTCGTGAGAGCCTAAGGTCGTGAGAGCCTAAGGTCGTGAGAGCCTCCGGCCACGGCCGCCACATCGAAACATCCCACCAAACAATAACAGATCAATGAACGAGTATCACTGTATTGGCCGTGGCGGTTGTGGCTCCGTCTGGGCTTTGCCTATCACCTCCACGCCCACACCCACGCCCTCAACAGACACAGACTCACGAGATGTCCCACTTGCGCACATTTTCCAGCGTCCCCACGTTCTCAATCGCGCAGACGGCGACACAGAGCGCTCGGTCGCCAACGATATAGCCATGCACCGGCAATTTCTCACCTCCACCCAATCCACTCGCCTATCATTCCTGGTCCCCCACTCATAGCAGATGCTGCAAGCGCATGATCCAGATTATCCCAGCAATCTCCCCGCCGGCAGAGAGCCATGCGAGACATATATCCAAGAGCGTATCCCTCCTCTGCCTCTCAGCATCCGCTCCACACTGATCAATCTTTACGGCCCTCCGAGCAAGCGGGACAGCGTACGTAACAGCAAGAAAGACGAGGATTGTCTTGTACGTCTGTATTCTGGCAAGTGCCGCAGCGCGTACGATCAAAACCGCCACAAATCGTTTTTCACACTGCGCAACTGTGGGCTCTACATCGACCATATGGAACATGTAGGTATCAATATCGACCGCGCAGTCACAGTTCTAGCGAACTCTCTAGCCAATTGCTACTGGGTCGCGCATATCGATGCTAATGACTCGGAGTGAGTATTCGGGCTACCACGCTCTTCACCTGCAGTCACCAACCTATCTCCGTCAACGCCAGCGGAGGAAACCAGAGCTGGAAACGAAGAAGTGGTACTTAACACGCAGAGCGAAGACAGGGAAGTATTCACCATGCGAATCGACAACGGCAGCAATAGTGAGAATATGGCTGTGTGGATGCTCGACTTTGACTGCGTGCGTCCGATGAGTATGGACGCAGCGGGTGTCCAGCAGGCAGTTGACGCGTTCTACCGGAATGATCCGTACTTTCCTCGCCCATGGGCGAAATATATACACAGACGAGGATAACAGAGTGTGGGGCGTCTTTCGCAGGGAGTTTCTCAAGGCAAGTGATGAGATTCTGAAAACCGACGAGACGATCGTGGCAGCCCGGAGGATTGACCAAGTAAGTGAGGGTGACTTGGCCTGGTCGTGGGTAGTGGGGATTGAGCGAGGAGGAAGGAGGCGTATGGAAGAGCAAGCGGAGAAAGATGAGAGGGAGAACTCGAGAAGATTAGTGGCCGAGATAGATGCCGTGTTAGAGGCGAACCCAGAGCAGGTGACTAGATAGGGACTAGTAATGGGACTCCATGATCGTGACAAGCATTTATCACACCGTATATAAGTGACTAATGGTTGTAGGAGCACGATAAAGGTATTGTTTATGATACCTAGAAGTAGCTCCGATTCTGAAGTTTTGATTTCGTTGGAACGACGCGGACAACCTCTTTCTCCCCTTTCTCTGCGCCCTCCATTATCTCCAGCCAGGACACACCCTCTGATGAGAACACCACCCCAGACGTGATTCCCAGTCTCTCAACATCCACTCGAAGCCATACAACATAAATGCTGCGAGGAGCCCGCCAAGATCACAGCCGTTAGTTTGACCAACACCGACGGATGCACGACTACTGCCCTGGTACTCGAGAATGAAGCTACACATAACTTGTCTCTTACAAACTTCAATGTGCCTAAGGCCAGTTTGAAAACATTCCAGTCAATCCTGAGATTTTAATTAAATCACCCTAATCAAGCGAAAGCTAGGCTTCTTGTAAGAAGAAGGCGGAAAAGGCTGCTTTGTAAGCACTGTAGTGGGGTATTCGAGAATGTGGAGGCTTTGCACAGTGATTTTCATCTGGATCGAGAGTTGGTAGTAAACTGATTTCTGTTTCGGTTGAGCTTTTAGATGATCCATTCGGAACGAATATATGGACCGAGGAAATGGAGGCATGTATGAAGCTTGGCACTCATGCCTCCAAATCTCAGCCTTATCCGATGGAGTGACGTGTCTGTAGGCGTAGGCGCCATGGCGCACACTGTGCGGGGCGCCGACGCTCCAGCACGAATTAACAGCATACAGCACTCAATCTGCACGTTGAGCCCGATTCAGTGTCGCGAATGACTTTCAGACTTCGCTTCTGCTTTACCTGGTTGTTGACAAGAGCCAAGTATCTGTTTTAACGCACACTACAAACACTGAATATGCATAACGCATCATAGGGTTGGGATTGTGAAGAAAGACGTATCAAATGGTTCTGTAGTCACTAGCCATGATCCGAAGGAAGCCACGCCACGTGACTTGAGTCCTGCGCGGTCGGAAATGCGTAGGCAATGCCTTTATTTGGTGCCGACGCAAACACGAAAAGACTTCTTGAAAAGAAAAACCCACTGGAACATGTTCGGGAATACATGTTCTGTACGACAAAAGAATCAACCGCGCGACCCAAAGGAAATACCCTTAAACAAAAAATGCAAAATATTAAGAAACCGCTCCAGACTGTTCGTGCTTCTTCTGATGCTTGAGAAGGTTATCTCGTCTCGTGAAGGTCTTATTGCAACCGCAAGCCAAGCAGATATGGCGTCTCCGTGTGGCTGGGACTTCGTGAGTTGCAAGGTGACGAGTGAGATCCGCGCGAAGATGGAAACTTTTGGAGCAATCAGGAATCGTGCAGGGATACCGGCGTCGGTGTCGCCGATGGATGTGAGAGCTGTAGGAGGCGTCAGTACTGAGACCCTTCTGGTCTGGGCTGGTGCACTTACTTCAGATCACACTTTCTTGGGAAAGTCCGAGTGCAAAATCCACAAGCGTACGCCTGTGGAGACGAATGATCTGAACTGGAAGTATTGGAAATGGTGGCAGAAGAAGTTTCCGGAGTTGATGCAATGCTTTCGGTGCGCCTAACTGCTGAAGCGAGAAGATTTGGGGCGTGAGCGAAGTGACGCTCAGTACCGTCGTCAAAGGGACTGACAAGAGTATCGTAGTGCTCGGAAAAGGAAACGTATTGACTGCAAAGATTCGAGAGAGAAATTAGATCGCCGGACGGCGAGAGCTAAGTCGCCGTCCACAAAAACGGACAGATTTGTGTTGACCAGGTAGCGGAGAGACCCCAACACAAGCGCCTGGTCTGCGCGGTGATGGGGTGTCAAGAAGTCCCAGGGAGACTTCCCAACGGTGGAAGGGTTGTTGCTTTCAGCAGCAGACGGTGATCGGATGCTTTGTGTGCGATGCTGTCTTGCTGTGGGAGGGTGCTAGCTACTTATGCTTGAGCGAAATGGAGGCAGACAACTTGCGGCACGGGCTGTGCATAATCGACTGCATTAACCGTGCAGTAGCGCTGCATGGGACTTCAGCTGGACACGCCCGTATTCCTGGTGCCGTGGCCGTAAGGCTGTGGCGTTGTATGCCTCCGGCCTGACTTCGGATGATTGAAGATGTGTTGCTGTTGGTTAGCGCAGACATGTAAGACACTCACAGGCGAATGATCGAGGACCTCGGAGACGGAACAGTTTGGTGTCTTACTATTACAAGCCATCCAATCCTATACAGCTGATCAGGGTTGTTATGCCTTCTCGCCCACATATCTTGAAGAAAGTCGACCAAAGACAAAACCTTCGCTATGCACCTAACGCCTCATATGCCTGATGAATGCCCAGTAGGCGCAGCAACGTAGATCCTATAATAAATGGGAACATGCAGTCTGATGTAACGAAACGCTTTTCGTGCCTACTCCTTCTTGGCCGCCAACACCGAGTACTGGCCACCGCAGCCAGCCCATGTGAGCTTCGTCTCCCGTACCGCGGTGTTATCGATGAGCGTAGCCTCTTCGATATCGTCGTCAGTGCCCTGGCCAGTCTGGTAGTTTGCCGAGAAGCCCCATGAGTACGCCTTGCCGTTCTTGTCGATGACAATGGTGTGGTCGGGGCCGCAGGCGCCAGTGACTACGTCCTTGATGTTGGGAAGAGGCCTGGGCTCGATGAGAATCTTGGCCTTGCCGTGGTTCTTAAGGACCTTCTCCTCATCATCTTCAGCCTCCAATGTTGCCATGGGCAGACCGGTCTGTGCGCCGTCGCAACGGCCCCAGACAAAACACTGTCCGTCCTTGGTGATGGCGATGTTGTGATGCGAACCGCCGGCGATTGAAATGACGTTCTTGCCCTCGAGACTATGGACGACGCGGGGAGTGAGGACACTGGCATCATCGGCGCCGGCGTTTTCGGGTACACCTGTTTCGCAGTAGTTGTTGACGCCCCATGACCAGACGTGGCCATCCTCAGCGAGCGCAAAGCCATGGTAGTCACCGCAGGCGATTCCTGTGATCTTCTGGCTAGGGCGCTTGACGGAGCTGTCGTGGAAACCAACGCGGTTCGGTTGCAGGGACTCGATGAGCGTGCGCTCAGTGACACGGCGACCAAGCTGGTTCTGCTGGCCGTTGCCCCAGGCATAGACGTGCTGTGTCTTGTCGAGGGCCAGGACGTGGTTGGTTCCGCAGGCGATGTGCGTGACCTTGGTGACACCATCGATGTATACAGGGAAGCGCGCCGTGTGGTTGCCCTTCTCGAAGCCGAGAATGCCCTCGTTCTTGCGGAATGTGCCCCAGCCATAGATGGCGCCCTCAGTGGTGAGCGCAAACGAGCAGCTGTCACCGGCCGCAACGTCGACAAAGACTGTGTCTTCGGGGAAGTACTCTGCGGAGACAGCGGTGGGTGTGGCCTCGAGGTCGTTCAGTCCGCCAGTCTCGTCCTCGGAATCTGAGTCCTCATCGGCGTCCATGTCGCGCAACTTGACGTCGGCGTTCGATGTGTCGCGCCCGAGCGCGCCGTTGTCGTTGACGCCCCATGTCAGGATCTTGTTGTCCTTGGTCAGCGCAATGACGTGCATGCCACCCGCGGCGACGCGAACGACGTTCTGGTTGCTCAACGACTCGTTGTAGCGCGGGCGCTTGACATCGATAGCTTTCCTCGTCGCGCCGAAGCCGAGCTCACCGGAGCTGCCCTCGCCAAAGACGAAGACCTTTAGCGGCTCGGTGTAGCGGATCGCATTGATCTCGATCTTCTTGCCGCGCACTCGTCGCGGGCCACGGGGGACAGGCTTCGAGGGGTCGACGACAGGCTTTGCGGACTTGGGCGCAGCTTTCGGGGCGTCGACCTTGGGCTTCTTCGCCTCGGGCTCAGCGACCTCCTCCTCGATGTCGCTCTCCTCATCCTTCTTGCGCTTGGTCATCTTCTTTGCAGGCGCTGTTGCGGGCGCTGGTGCGGGCGCTGGTGTGGCTGTCTTCGATGCGCGGGCGCGTCCAGCAGCTGGGAGCTTGTTAGCACGGGATGCTTTTGTTGGGACGCGTCCCGAGGTACGTTTTGCGGGAGCTTCTGTGGCTGTGCCGTTCACAGCAGCGCCGTTTGTGGCCGGCGCAGGCTCTGTTGTCTTTGCGCGACTGGGCCGGCTTCCTGAGCAACGAGTTAGCGAGGAATGCGACAGCTGTTGGGCGATGATGTAACACGTACCGGCAGTGCCATTGACCTTGTTCTCTTTATTTTCTGAAGCCACGACGGGCTTTGCGCTTGCAGCGCGGGTCGATGCAGCACGCGCCATTATGTGTGAATTCAATCCGATGGGTGGTGTGGGTGGACTGAAGTGAAATGGTCAGAGAAGTGCTGGTGGTTGTGTGTTGTGGGTCTGAACTTTTGCGAGAGAGAGGCTGGTTACATCACGCTATGCTTTATATGACAGGGGTCACGTTGTGAGCACGAGCGTCGCCCATTCACTCCGACAATCAGAACGTCGACAGTGATCTTCGCTCCTGTCTGCTGCATTTCCACCGATTCGAGCCCTCTAGACTGCAGGTTCTGGCTGCACATTGTTCAGTGTAGGTGTATTGAGGCTGCGCTAGGTTGCACCGAAAGCAGCATCCAAGCATCGTTTCAGCACCTGGATGGTCACCTGGACGCACCTCGAGCATCAGCCGCATCGTCCATCCCATCGTACCTAGATTTGTCGTTGCACAAAACTCGTCCAGCATGTTCAAGAGCACAGCGTTCCTTCTTGCGTTCTTTAAAGCTGCATCATGCGCCCAGCCGGAAGCTCAAGAGCCAATAGCTGCGCCTCTGCGCGAGCTACCCTGGGCACAGCTCAACTTCCTGCATACAACTGATGTACATGGCTGGTGGGGTGGTCACCTACAAGAGTAAACACTTCGACCCTTGTCACATGCTTACTTAATCTGACATCCTGCAGAGCCTCGTTCTCAGCGGACTGGGGTGACTATGTTTCATTTGCCAAGCACCTGCGCGACAAGGCTGACGCAGATGGCGTCGATCTGTTAGTGGTTGACACAGGAGACAGAGTAGAGGGGAATGCGATCTACGACTCCTCGAAACCTCGGGGAAAGTTCACCTACGAGATTGCAAAAGAGCAGCACATCGACCTAATCAGCTCTGGTAACCATGAGCTCTACAAGGCAGACACTGCTGAAGGCGAGTATTACCATACAGTACGCGACTTCCAGGGCAGCTATCTGGCCTCGAACCTGGACATCTATGACCCGAAGACTGGCTATTTGGAACCACTCGCTCCGCGATACAAGAAGTTCACAACCAAGAACCAAGGGATTCGTATCCTGGCCTTTGGCTTCATCTTCGACTTCACAGGCAATGCGAACAACACCGTAGTGACCCGTGTCGAAGACACCGTGGAAGAAGACTGGTTCAAGGCAGCTTTGAAAGACAATGATCTCGACCTGATTGTCGTCTTCGGTCATGTTGATATCCGCTCTCCTGAGTACGCCATCCTCTTTTCCACAATCCGCGCAGCACACCCACACCTACCCATACAATTCTTCGGCGGCCACTCACATATCCGGGACTACAAGATCTTCGACTCGAAATCTGTCGCGCTGGAGAGCGGACGCTACATGGAGACACTGGGCTTCATGTCCATCTCTGGGCTGAGCACGCCAACATTGCCCCAGAAATCCAAAATCACCTTCTCCCGCCGCTACATCGACAACAACCTCTTCTCGCTCCACCACCACAGCGGCAAAGACGCAGACACATTCCCCACCAAGCACGGCCTCAACGTATCCCGCGCCATCAGCGACGCCCGAACCTCCCTCGGCCTGACCAAAAAGTACGGCTGCGCACCCACAGACCTCTGGATAAGCCGCCGGCCCTACCCGCATCCTGGATCCATCCTCTCCTGGCTCTCCGACCTCGTCCTCCCAGATTCGATCGGCAGCTCTCCGCGCATCAAGTCCGGCAAGAAGGCTCTCGTGATCCAGAACACTGGCGCAATCCGCTTCGACATCTTCAAAGGAGCGTACACAAAGGACACAAAATTCCTCGTTTCGCCCTTCACCTCGCCGCTGCGCATGATACGAGACGTACCATACAAGACGGCGAGCCAAGTGATCAAGCTGCTGAACGCCGGGGGCCCGATCGTGCTGCAGATGATGGCGGAGAATGCGTTTCTGGCGCCGCCGGAGGTGAGCGCGGCGCGGTTCAGGCCGGGACTCTTGTCTTCGGTAGGGGAATTCGAAGAGGATAGTCTGGGTGCCCACCGTTCCACGCCAGAGAACCAGAGACCTCTGCTCAGCACCTCGCCAGCTCTGATCCCAGGCTACACGACGCACGACGATGTTGGCACCGATGGAGACGACACCATTCACTCCGCAATCCGCTTCTACAACGTGCCGAATTGTATCCAAGCCAGTGTTGGCTTTTCTGCAGCTGACAGCGAGCCGGAGCCGCAGACTGTGGACTTGATGTACAATGAGTTCATCCAGAAGTGGATCTTGATGGCATTGGAGTACATGGGCAAAGCATACACGAGTGATGACACTGAGGTGTATGCAGACGGGAAGAGTTTTACGGATATCATGACGGATTGGGTGAGTGAGCACTGGGCGCATGAGGGTGAGTGTCCCAAGTAAGGCATGCAGCGTGAGCATGATGAGTGTATGTGTATCTACTTGTGATACTTGGCCCAATGCCTTGAAGGTCTCGACAAGCATGTTGTCTTAACATACATGATGCTTGCTGTGAAGCAAAATGTGGAAATCTATGGTTCTGGTTGATGCTGGGTATCTCTG
This sequence comes from Didymella arachidicola, assembly GCA_016630955.3. Lineage (NCBI taxonomy): Eukaryota > Fungi > Ascomycota > Dothideomycetes > Pleosporales > Didymellaceae > Didymella > Didymella arachidicola. The sequence continues at coordinate 1,639,163 of CM049986.1, forward strand.
TCCGTGCTTCCTTGCTCCTCATGCACATTCACTTCAAACAGCTTTTGTGATTGAATGTCAATTTGTCTTGCTTCGTCACCCCATCGATTCATGTGTACGTAAAGACAAGTCGTAGTAAACCTCTCAAGGAACAGCGGTGGCAGGAAAGCTGCCCGCAGGGGCAGCTGCACCTGTAGGGGTAAGGCCTGGGATATACGGGACAGCGACACGCGGCGATGGGTTTGCTGGCTTCGACGACAGTACCGGCGTCGCAAGGGCTGGCGATGGTGTCGACTTGGGGGCGTGAATATCCATGGGAAGAATCTCGGTCTTGAGCTCCCTGGTCTTCTTCTGCTTTGGCTCTGGCGCTTTCTCGTTCTCCTGGACGTAAAACTTTCTGAGCAGCATGATGGCTTCCTCGCGGAAGATTCCTCCGGTCACGGGATAGGGCTTGTCGACGCTGGGGCTGGGGATTGTTAGCCATTGGACGAATGGAGTAGATCGGGTGGCTCACTCTGAGTGCATGTTGAGCACACCACCAGTGCCGCCGAATCGCTCGTTCCAGCAGCCAAAGTAGACTGCTCGGATGCCGTACTGGCGGAGCATGGAGGCACACATGACGCATGGCTCGACGGTGACATAGAGGTCGGTCTTGTTGAGGATGCTGATGGGGTTCTTGGACAGGATGCCGGCAATGGCAACAAACTCGGCGTGTCTGGTGCCATTAAGGGTGCGGTTGGTCTCGTTCATTCCACGTCCAATGATCTCGCCGTCCTTCACGAAGACACAACCCACAGGCGTCTCGTCACTGGTCAGTGCAAGCTCGGCCTATGGCACGTGATTGGTCAGTTTGGTGTTGCGGAACGGTGCAGCAGAAGTGCAGCAGAAGCGCGCGGTGGCTCACCATGCCAATGGCTTCTCGCATGAAGCGCTCATGATATGCGCGGTCCTCTGCGCTCATGTCGTCTGCCACGAAATCCGTTGTCGAGGTTTCGCTGGGTTCTTCGCTCTCAGGTTGCGGTTTGGCAATATTTGCAGGCGATGGGCGTCGTGCACTCAGGTAATAGAGCGCAAGGCCCAGAGCGCCAGAGGCAACCACAACAGCGACCCATGGCTCCTGCCTCACTCTGGTGAACATGAAGAACGGCGTCCCAAACTGTCTTCCCAAAAGGTGAGGTGCCGGCGGTGAATCGACAGGCAGCTCCGACTTTCCGACACGACCGTTTCGGCAAGGGTCGCTACCGCTACTGACGTGGAACTTCTGGAGAAGCCCGGCGCTCACTACCATCGATCAATAGCACCGCCACAACGCTCGCAATTGCGCTGGACAACGAACAACGCCCGCTTGTGCCTGCATAGCCCGACCCTTACGCAACACCAGTCGTACGCTTTTGTTTCTGCCTGCACCCGGGCATCCGCATTCCCGACAGCCAAGTCGCCTGACAGCCTGCTAGCCCGAGAGCTGTCCTCAGCTTGCGCAGTAAACAAAGCTACCAGCAACAAGCTGCGAACCTCCACCACCACACCTGCGCGCGCACCATTACTAGTCACAGAGCTGCTTCGGGTATCGAATCGTAAATATGACGCTTGCTGAGGAGTTCAAGTCGAGGAATTTCAGTAGGTTGCATTGTTGGACGAGGGCTTTTGGACGCTGCTGACGGTTTGCTTCTAGGTATCTACGGTCAATGGTCAGTTACCTCCACGACACGCTGATTTCCTACAATCCGAACGAGTCCCTGTTCACGACCATGCCATGTTCCCCTCTCGTCATGAACGCTCTCTCCTCTCTGCGGCACAACATCGGACGAGGGCTATAAATAGGCTGCAAGCTGGGAAATACCTCAGACACGTTGCTGACTTATGATCAGGACCGGAGTGCTGTGCATCATCCTCTGCTTCGCGCTCGGAATCGCGAACATCTTCCACGCGACTTTTGTTATCGCGTTTAGCATTGTGTGCTTGTGAGTCACCCTATCACCGCTGCGCCTCAAACCCTATTGACCAAGTCTACAGAGTGTCTGCCTTCCTCATCATCTTCATCGAGATTCCTCTGCTCCTTCGTATTTGCCCGACGTCCGCCAAGTTCGACACCTTCATCCGCAAGGTCGAGACGAATTACATGCGCGCTGGATTCTACGCCGTGTTGGGCGCTGTACAGTGGATCAGCATCTGGCCTCAAGCGACCAGTTTGATCGTCTGCGCCATCTTCCTTACCCTCGCCGCCGTCTTCTACGCGCTTGCTGGTTTCAAGGGCCAGGCATTCCAGGGCAGCAAGACTCTGGGTGGACAGGGTGTAGCCCAGATGATTATCTAAAAGATTCACATGCCAGAGGACGATGTCGTCTTAGTATCAGAGCATCGTAAAGGGCGCGAAGGCCCCTGCAGTTGTCGTGCCGACAAAGACCAAGTAGGCTGGAAACGATATGGCGAAAGAAAGCCAATCAAGAGCATGGTGAAGCATGATAGTAGGTTGGGGAGAATGTTGTGTACTACCACTCGATACCAGGGCGTTATTGTGGGTTGAACTTTTGATGTAACGAGTTTACTACGAATGAATTGATGCTGTTCAACATCTACAGGAACCCTCGACCCGTTGTGTTGCACACTGTTGGGGCATCGACGTAATGTTCTGGCTTGCTGGAGGTCCACATGACGGCATAGCAACGGTGTTAGCCCTCACTAACCACGCCGGATCGATCTCGAGACTTGAGCTGATCTGTCAATTATGCTTTGGGGACCCCCCATTGAAAGCTTCATGGTCAATGGGATTGCCCTGCATCCAATATCCAACAACATTGGAGTCTTGTAAGAGTTGCTTCGAAACTCCAGAGTGATCTGCCAGGCACGACGCCCGCTGATCGAATCGCGGGGAAAGCTATCTCGTTATCAGCCTAGTCGAATGAGGCGTACCCTGCAGCATCTAAGAATCTGCGCTCCGCTGTCGACGTGATGAAAAGTGAAGACGGTCGTGACGCCCGTTTCGTCGCGATACTTCTGACAAGCTCGCTTACCTTGTACAAGGATTGCAACGTGCTGGTGATCCAAGCAACGTGCTTGTGACAGTCAAACCCTTGCGTGGTCGAGCACTTACGCTAGCGCGGCACAGATACACCTCACAAGAGGACTTCACGTTGAATCTGTGATAATGCAACAGATATAGCATTAGTGTTAGGTATCTCAAGCTCATGTAGAGCATCTCGAACTTTCTGGATACCATTTACGAGCTTGTGATCTGCAGAGACCGGGTAAAGATGAGGCGACTGGGATCCAGGTTTGCTGCATGCAAGTGACGCCGGGGTACGCCATCCAGGTGCGGGCCCAGCTCTCGACGACGATAGGTACATAAACGCACCGCCCCGACTTTGCCTGTCTGAGCCATTTGCGCTTTGTTCGACCCAGTTCTCAAGCAACTTTTTCCTTGCCTTCACACAATTCACTACGCAGATAGCGAGCTTTGGTGAGTGCATTGCCCAGATGCTGCTGTTCTACCCACTCGGCTGCCCGCCAGCTCCGATTACGGCTGTGCTCATTAGCCTGCGTCCGCAATCAATTGGCGCATGGCAGCTGTTGGTTAGCTCTTGCAGCTGTTGAGTGCAATTTGCGGTGTCTACCCTCAATGCTTTGTTGCTGGCCGAGTGCAGCAGACAGCTTATCTCACGCATAGCGTTTCGAGCGTTTGACAGTCAGAGTGCGTCACTAACATCGGCTCAGTCGTCAGCTGCTACACCCAACATCACACATCACCCAACAGCAAGATACACAATGAGCAATCCTCCATCGATACCCCCCCGCCCGGCCCGGGCTCAAAATAGCCCTGGCCCCGCGGCATCAAGCTCCCTCACGCCTCAAATCCCTCCACGTCCAAAGGGCCGCATCGAGCGCTCGCAATCCCCTCACCGATTCGATCGCTCTCCACTCAATGACCCGTCGTATGCACACGGAGGTCCTCCCAAGGACAATCGCCGCCTCAGCGCCGAGGTCCCCGCTCGCCCGCCGAGTGTCTCACTTCCCTCAATCGGCCAGGAGGGCAACGAGTATGCTAGCTTTGAGGATTTGTCAAAGACACTCTCGCATGAGAGTCGTGACTCCGTTCAGCAGTCATCCATAGCGACCGATCTGCCTTTGCACGCACCCACAGCCTCCGTTCCTGGCTCGACTGCGAAGCGCAATATCCAAGCCGTGACCCGCACCGACTCGAACCAGGCGGCCGCAGCGGGCTTCGGCAAGCTGGCACCAGAAGACAATGCGTCTTCAGGCACAAAGTCTGGCCGCTCTGGTAGCTCCATCGGCTCGCGACCTGCATCGCTTTACAATGACAAGGAGCACCAAGGTATTCCCGAAATCGGTGTCCAGGTGCCCATGTTCCGCAATGCCGGAGACGTCCAGGCGCCAACACCAAATCCGTACGAGCAGCAGGGCGCATCGACGGGCGTTGGTTTCCATAACAAGCCCAGTGGCCGCCACCACGGACGCACAAAGAGTGGCCGCGAGATCTTCCACGGACCCCCTGGCAGCTACGGTATGCATGGACATGGCAAGATCTCTAATGACGATTTTGAAAAGAAGTGGTATGAAAAGCATCCGGATGATTTGAAGCGGGAGAAGGCTGGAGAGTACGGACCGCACATCCAGGAGAACAGGAAGGACTACCACTGGCGCGCCGACGATCTCAACAAAGTCGTTCACGGACCCAGCGATATTGGATTTGGTATGTTGGGATGGCGATTCTACTATCCTGAACGAGACTGACTTGTGCACAGGCACTTCGCGCGAGGGTGTCAGTACACCGGACGAACAGATTGGCTACAGGGCCACCGAAGAGTACGCGATGAGGATGGCATCGCCCAGACCTTCACCTTCTGCTAGCCGACCTACAAGCCGGGCTGTAAATCAGGAATCATCGCTGCGCCACGAAACCTCCGCAACAGAGTTAAATGATGACGGCGACGTTATTCACATTGATCCGCCTGCTCACCGTACCAGCAAGGTTACCGGTGGTGGCTACGACCCACCGACAGCAGACCTTGGCCCTGAAGGTGGAAATACCGATGAGCAGGGCGGTTACATCACTGAGCGCGGTTATGGCATTCCCATCCTCGCTTCTGATGAGGTACAGAAGCATGCCAACGCTGAGTGGAGACAGCCGGCCGTCTCGCCGGAGCTGGAGCGTGGCCACGACGGCGAGTACACCATCAATGAAGATGGCACACCTGCGTACATCACAAAAGTACGAACTCATAGCAGGAGCTCGAGCCGCAACAACAACCGCCAGCATCGTGCTATTCTTAGTCCTGCGAACTTCGCGGACAGGAGCGGTACCCCTCTCGAATCACACAAGGAGTACGAACCGCTCTTCCCGGAGGACGAGGAGGACGGTAAAAAGCCGAAGACACTTGCCGACAAGGTCAAGCGACCTAATCTGGCTCGTCACCATTTTCCCAGTCAGGACGTCTGGGAAGATACACCAGGCAGTCTGCAGCTTGAAACCACTGTTGACACCCCTCAAGCCCCTGAAGAGCCGGACACTCCTGCCGGTGGTGATATTGGTGATGTTAGTGCTGCCAAGGTTTTCGAGCCGCCGGAGCAAGAGGAGAAGCGCAAGGATACTATCACCAAGGAAGACCAACAGAGTTTCCTGTCTGAGCACACTAAGCAGTTTGCCGCTGAGAATAAGCACCTTCGCGGTGTCCGCCCGACCTCGCAAAGGTTCCCCAGTCAGGATGTGTGGGAAGATGCACCAGAGCATGGTCATCTCGAGACAACGGTCAGCGGACCGCAAACACCAGCCACAGACGAGTATGCTCCCGAGTCGCCAATTGTGGAGAAGTCAGCGCCGACTATCCCAGCTCGTCCAAGTGTGCCTGCTCGTCCACAGAAGGCACAACAGGAGAGCTCGCCGGTCGACAAGAAGGCTCCTGTCATTCCCGACCGCCCTAAGCCGCAGGTGCCAGTGCGTCCCAGCAAGCCATCGCAACCTTCATCGGAGAATGTCCCTTCGGCCGAGCGAGCTCTTGAGAACGAGGCACCTCAGCCAAAGGCAAAGCCACCGGTGCCCGCTCGCCCAGCCGGCTCCAAGATCGCTGCGCTTCAGGCCGGCTTCTTGCAGGATCTCAACAGCAAGCTGGGTCTCGGCCCTCAAGCACCGAAGGTCAAGGAGCCGGAGGAGGAAAAGGAGGTTGAGCCTGCTCAGCCGTTGTCGGATGCTCGGAAAGGAAGGGCTAAGGGTCCTCAGAGGCGCAAGCCTGCTGCCTCGCCAGCTCCTGCAGCAACTGTCACTGCCGAGGTCGCTGTCCCAAGGGTCAAGTTGGAGATCGCGCCAGTCACTGCTATCTGGAGCTTTGGCGAGGACGGTGCTCTCGATGTACCTGCTGCTAAGGCAGCTGCTCAGATCCAGCATGCTTTGGATTCGCGCAAGCCTGCATCAAGCGAGGCGGAGGCTGAGAAGGAAGTCGAAGCTTCCGGGGGCTCTACTAAGATTATCCCTGAGGTTCTTGACGCCCCTAAGACCAGTGAGGCGCCTGTCGCTGACACCCTGAGGAATGTCGCTGCGCCTGTGGTCGAAGCTGCGAAGTCCGTTGCACCCGCGGCAACCAGCTCGCAATCTGATGCACCAGCCAAGGAAGAGCCCAGCTTACTCGCCAAGATTGCCGACGCTCTTCCTTCCTTGACGACGCAGGAAGAATCCATCAAGACTGCTCCTGGATCCTCGGAGGCACCTGGTGGTTTCCCTGATCTTGACTCGAAGGGTGAGGCGGAGCTGGAGACCAAGTCCAGCGAGCCGCAAGAGCGGGAAGCTCCGCCTTTGACAGAGACGGAGTCGTTGTCTTCTTCGAAAACAGCGGATCTGCCTTCAACGCACTCGCAGGGTGCCACTGAAGAGGCACCCACAGCCCTGAGGGAGTCCAACGCTGATGCATAGATCTTGTAGTTGAACAAGAGGGCCAAGTTTGATAGAAGTTGAGTGACCTTGCGATGGTCATCCATGTTGTTGTGCATGCAATAAATCCATCTCTATTCCGCTGCTTCAGGGCACTTGCCATTACTGTCAACGTAGCATTTTTGGACCATTGCTAACACAAGTTTCTACCAACAAGTGTTTGGACTACACTGCTACCACTATTCACATCACCATCAATGAAGTTTGTGACGGACGGGATCTTCGCCACGAGGATCTCGCTGGCCCACTTTGTGGATCGCTGACTTGAGCAGTGACCCACAGTGACATACCCTCGCAGTCAGAGATCTTCAAGAAAGGGTCAGAAGAAAATTATGAGTGACAAAAGCCCTCCAACATCGGCCTGATGAAGAATTCTGACTTCAAAGATGGTGTTGATGGGCGATGTTCACCACGTCATTTTCGGAAGGTCCAGACCGAACGCGCTTGCTACAATTAGCGTTAGTTCCCGCATAAGGCTGAGCCGCCGAGCCGCACCACGCAGGAACGTTCCGCAATGAACGACCTGGCATCACTCTATCTCTCGACCCTGAACATGACAGCCGCCACGGCGAGTGTGACTCCACGCTCAGCAAAAGCCTGTAAGCCGATTTACGGATGATCTGAGCGGTTCAGGCGCCGTGCCAAGTCAATGCATCCCGGACCAAGAAGTTTTCTCGAAGTTTTTACGTGATTATGTGGAGCGCAAAGTCACTCCTGCCTCGCATCGGCCAACGATTAGCAATGTCGACCCACTGCATTCATCAAACGACCAGCCCTCCGGCAACGAGAAGCTTCAACGCGTCGCTGTGTTCACTCTGATGAGCCGTAAGTACCCTTATCCGATCCTATGGCGGTCCAATCCCCGCATCCTTCGGATGCACTCCGCGTTATTGGTAGCACTAGGAGCGCTTCAGGCGTAAAGATGGCCGACGGACAAAACCGAGGTGATTTGAGACGCATTGACAATGAGGAGAGGCGATTTTGCCAGGATGCATTCGGAGACTAGTGGAGGTTACGCGGTTGGGGTAGAGCAGATGGCCGATCTTAGGAGCACTGCATGTTTAAAAGATCAAAGCTCGCCGCACTCGGCCAACCTGTACTACCGTTTGCCATTGAACCCTTATTGTCTTCGTTTAGGCCGACCAGACGTATCATGGGCCTCAAGAACCCCTTTCAAAAGAAGGAGCAGGGGTCGCCGGCCCCGAGCGACGCTCCCCCGTATGCTGGATCTGAGAAGTCGACGTACGATGAGGAGTATGGACAGAACACAAACATCACGACTGGGTGGACGGGCGATGGCTTTGCTGGCGCGAACGAGTACCCACGGCGACCAGAGGGCTTGGGTGATGAGTACAGGACGCTGGGGCGCTGGCGAGCATGCGTGATTCTGATCACCATCGAAGTCGGTATCGGTGTTCTCAGCTTGCCTTCTGCTCTCCAGACGCTCGGATTGATTCCTGGCATCATTGCCATTCTTGGCTTTGGATTTCTCACAACGTGAGTCTGACTGTGATCCTGCTGTCGCATTCAATTGAGTCTGACGATCAAATAGATACTGTGGTTACATCATGGTACAGTTCTACAGGAGATATCCGATGGTCACCAACTTGGTTGATTGCGCGCTCTACATCGGCGGAAAGAACTTCGAACGCTTCTTAGGTGTGGGCTTCATCCTCAACCTGGTCCTGATCTGCGCCTCAGCAAACATCACCATGTCGGTCGCACTCAATACGCTCTCGTCCCATGCTATTTGCACGGTAGCATTCATGGCCATCCCACACGTCCTCTGCTGGCTGCTTTGCCTACCGCGCAAGCTCACCTTCGCCGCGGCCATGAGCTGGATCTGCACCATCTCAATCGTGGCCTCAGTCCTCATCGTCATGATCTCACTGGGGGTGGCCGGTCCTAAAGCGCCGCCAGGCTTCGATGTCAAGATTGTTCTCTTTGGCAAACCCACTTTCGTCGAGACAGTCAACTCGCTCCTTAACATCGCCTTCGCATTCGCCGGAAATCAGTCCTTCATGAGCGTCATGGCCGAGATGCGCAACCCCCAGAAAGAGTTCCCGCCCGCGCTATTCATGCAGAAGTCCTTTGAGGTCGTCATCTACATCATTGTCGCATGTGTCATCTACGGCCTCGCCGGCGACGCCGTTACCAGTCCCGCGCTCGGCTCCGCGCCCACCATCCCCGCCAAGATCGCATACGGCATCCTGATCCCGTCGGTTCTCGGCACAGGTCTTGTCATCGGAATCACAGCTATCAAGTACATGTACATCGCTATCATGCGCAAAGTGCGCCCCGAGCAGGTCAATGTGCACAATGCGTTCACCTGGACGCTGTGGATTGGCATTGGCACGCTGTTCTGGATCGTGTCGTTTATCATATCCAACGCGATTCCGATCTTTAGCTCCATTCTCAACATCAGCTCCGCCATCTTCATCTCGTGGTTCACCTTTGGACTCACGAGCGTCATGTGGCTGCATCTGAATTGGACGACGCAGTTCAGCTCGTCGCGCAAGATTGCGCTGGCGTGTGTCAATTATGCGGTTCTTTGCATGACGTTGTTCTTGAATGTTGGAGGGCTGTATACGAGTCTCAAAGCGCTGATTGATATCTTCAATGATCCGAATAGCGCGTTGCAAGGACCGTTCACATGTGCAGATAATAGTATCTTTTAGATGCCTATGGGCGGCAATCGGAATTTTACATCGTTCATACAAGGCTCGTTTGCATCAGTTTTGTCTGTGATTCGCTCTTGCATCGTATAAATCCCGAACAGAAGCGATCCTTCTGCGTCCGTCCATCTGCACAATATTATTAAAGACTGCACTTCGAAACGATAGCAACAATAAGCTATATTTCCCACCGCATTTCAAAAAGGCACGATCCCCATTTTCATGTTGTCCTGCGCGGAACAAATGAAAACGAGTGTATAGTCCACGCGTGCTCCTGTTCGAAGAAGGCCACTGCTCGACACGCCATGAAGCCTTCCCTTAACATGCGATTACTCTCCTCAGCCTCCGTAAACTTGACTAATATCCAATCCCGAATTGACTCAAAAACAATAGAGGCAACGCACATGTGTGCCGGATATCAAAAGTGGGCAACTGTCACCGTGATGATCTCCTCGTGGTTGTCTTCTGCTTGATAAAGCAGCTTCCTCCTGCGCCCTCTACGTGTACTACTTTTGCCTGTTCCTGGAAAGTCTTCATCGAAACAATGCTCTTGCGCACGCATGAAAAGCACTCCGTTTTCTCTTTTTCAAAGTACATCTTCCAAATTCTATGAGTACTGGACCAAGCTCGAACCCACTTCAAAAGCCCGCGTTCGTTGAGATAGCACATTCTATACAGCGACACTATTTCCTCTACCCAAAGGCTAATCAAATATTGCCATGAGTCCCGTTGGCCTATGACAGGCTCTTGAAATGTTCGTGTCTCAAAAGCTATGTTTCGAAAAGCATTCGTCTTGGACCTAGATCGGGCGTTCTCTAAGTCTGCGTAGTATTCTCTGGGCAGCCGATCATACGAAGTCGCAACTGCATTCCTGCCTGTCTGATTACACTAAACTATCACTACAAGTCTGAACCTACCACTCTGCCTGAATGTTGCTTCAAACACTTTTCGCCTTTACATGTCAAAAATGTACTGAAAAGCTGTGATGTTTTAGCCCTTTCCGCAGCTGTGGAGGCGCTTTTTGAACCGTTATATGTCTGTTTTGTCACTTCGAAATATCCACGCAAGCACCACATGGCTAGGGGTTGCTGTTGCGTACACAAGCGAATTTGGAAAACTGTACTCTTATGATTATTTTCGAAATGTTGGACGGGTCCGCACAGCGTGCGAGCCTGCGGCGGTTGTCGTGTGTGTGTTGAGGGGGGGGGCTGCTTATGGAAGCCAGTAGCATCGTCCTGGTGCTGGTCGCCAACAGGTTGCAGGGCTCGCGACCCGCCCGAGGAGGCCACCTGTGCAGTGTGCAGGGCAGCGAGGACAGCTTACAGCAGCGGTACCCGGATCTCTACAGGTCCGGAGCTGCACTGGCATCAGCGCCCAAGCCAACAGCCTAGAGGCGTGGCCTGTAGGGGTTGTGTCACCGAGGCCGACGACGAAGGCTTGTTGGTGCGAAGACTGACTGACTGTGCGAAAACATCGAGGAGCGCCATCTCACACCCGACTGGTCCGTCGTGTCGCTCACTGCCAGCGAGAGGGTTGGGCCGGGGCACGTTGATTGTGTTACATTCCCAGAGGTAGATGCTGCACAGCGAAGTGCATGCAGGCACAAAGGACACTTCGATGCGGTGCGGCCGCTCGAGAGATCAAACGAGACAGTCATGCGCACAGAGCAGCCGTGGAATCGCGAGGCCATCCCGCCCAACTCAAGCGAGCCTATGGCTTGGAGGAACAGAGCACCGCTTTCAGGCGAGAGACGCATGCCACAGCTTGTTACAGGTCACGTTCACAATTAACAAGTAGCAGATACGCGTAGGACAACAGTACCATCACGGCCAGACACAGACACAGAGCTGAGAATGGCTTGCACGAACCTACATTAGCGGTTCACCAAGTGCGGAGACGTCCAGCGTGTAGTAACCTAGCTGGCATGCAACGAATTCAGGGTGAGCGCCAAGTAACTTAGGACCGGTCGGCGATAGGATGAGAGTCAGCTGCAACGATGCTGGTTGGTTGGCCTCGAGAAGACGGTGGCGATGCTGTTCTAGGTGTGCGAGTGTAGGCACTTTCGCTCTAACAGCATACGATACCCGCTTCACGCACACAATGCATGCAACGTTTGCTTCGCACATACAAATTCTGCCTTTTGGTTAAGCATCTGCTTTGTAGATTGGCAATTATAGGTGTGTGGAGTCAAGACGTTGCAGACGGCGCAGTGGACCGGACGCTCTTTCGAGGGCTTGTCTAGAGCGACTGGCTCGACGTCGTATCCAGGCTTGTCGTATTACGCGTCACAGACAGACAGAAGCCCAGTCTCCCACATCGTATCCGGGATGCAACGCTCAGATCCATTCACTGTCCCCGTTAACGGCAGTTCGCGCTGTGCCGACGGCTTGCTGTAGCTTCACTCCCAGATTGAATCACGCGCAGGCTGAACTCATATCTGTAGTTTATCATGTCGATACGGGCGCGCGCTCTGGTGCGGCCTCTTCGCAGACGCGGTCCTCACTGCAGACGTGCGCCACGCGCTGCGCACATGCAGTTTTGACGTAGTCTATCAGACGCAGTCGTACCGCAGGTTTAGTGACGGCCCGTTCGTTATCCCACATCCACGATAGGTCGGGTAGCCTTCGGAATATCCTACGGTTTGAAATGGGACCCGGGATAGATACAGTCTTAGCATGGTTCTATAGTAGGTCCATTGGCTTAGTATGCCTTATACAGCCAATTGCTAAGGGTCTCCTATACTAAGACGGCTTATGTGAGCCATCCTGAATACACGAGATATATCCATATCCGAGATATCGATACAAAATCGTTCATGTTCGAGATATTGCCCATCGCTACGCAGGCTGGTGATATCCGAAACTCTTCGCTAGCGCTGCATCCAGAACAAGTGCAATGAATATCAGCAGAGGCGTGGCTAATAGCTGGAATCGCCGAATTAACTACCGCCCTCTCTACTTTTAACGTTTATATCAATGCTGCATTCCGCAGAGTTGGTCCTACTGATTCTTCATATCTACCTTCCGTTCCACAGCAAGCAAGTTCATTTGAATTGCAGAAACAACCCAACTCACGACCTAGCAATGAGGAGTTTCGCCCGGTTTGGCTTATTGCTTCAACCTATATCAGCACTCAGGTTTGATGCAAGGTATTCAGATTTCGACCTCAATCAGAATGAGAGTGCTTCAGACCCCATGGACTATTGGGGAACGTAGTTACACCACAATTATCAGCCATTACCAAAAAAAAATTGGCGATTTCCATTCTACTCCCTGACCCTTGACCGATTCGCCAACGGTGACGCCTCTAACGACGACGCCAATGGCACTGTCTACGAAACGGACGTCACGAGCACAACCATGCGTTTTGGAGGAGATTTTAGGCCTATTTGACAGCTTGGACTACATCCATGGCATGGGAATTAGAAGAATATACATCGTCGGATCTATTTTCATCAATTTTCCATGGATGGCGGATTCATACTCACCTCTAGACCTCACGCTTCTCGACCTTCATTTTGGAACACTTGCCGACTGGATGCGCGCCATCGAAGAGATACACAAGAGAGGAATGTACGTCATTCTTGACAACACTTTCAATACGTAAGACACCTTCCGTATGTTGCAATCCCGCACTAAGATACGATCATGTAGATTGGAAGATTTGCTCGAGTTTCCAGAAACCGTAAACACGAATACCCCCTTCAACCCCTCAGAGTGGCCGACTCGATATAAAAGTGATCGCCATTATCACGATTTCGAAGTCTCAAACGAGTATCTTGCGAATTGTGCATGGCCCTTACCTAGGTTCTGGGACGAGGACGGATTTCCTTTTCCCAGTGACCGTTTACACGTAGGCAAATGATGCTACAATGGTGAGTTCGACCAATTTGGAAACACGGATGCATTCGACACTGAAGTAAAGATATATGAGCAACAACTCTCGAAGTTTTCATCCGCCCAAGACCGACTACGAGAGTGGAATCCCAGTGTGTTGCAAAAGATTGAGCACGTCTCCTGCCTGGCTATCAGAACGTTCGATCTGAGGCTTGCGTACTCTACGAGCAAGGTTAGCATTCGAAAGGAAAGAGAGAGATTACATGTTCCTTGCTTCCACAGGCAACCCATGACGTCATGCCGATTGTAGCACTACTTTCGGTTATTGCTAGTCTTGAGGAACCGGACATAAGAAGACAGCAGGCCGACGACCGTGAGGTTGCATGTTTCCGCCAACATAACTCAAAAACTCCGACAACGCGCAAGATGCACTCGCCGGTGACTCGCATTAGCCACCATAGACTCGGCACGTACAATGACGTGTGCTCGATTTATCTCCGTCATGAGACGCGAGCCCGAGGATAATTTGCAGAGCAAAGCCCATGTGGTACAAAAAGTCTTTGAAAGCCTGACTACACGGGTTGCGTTAAGAGAACATAGCTACTCTTCGACAGACTTTACCCCGGAGTCATGGCAGTCGCACGCGCATCCTCAGGCGTGTTCGACAACTCCGATCCTGCTGCACCAGGCTACTACGCACCTTCTCAGACTGCGCTCCTGCTGCTTGACTTCCATCAGACGTTTGTTGAGAAAGCCAGCGGCTCAAAGGCACCAGATACAGTCCAGACTGCAGCAGACCTCCGTTCCTGGGCCAAAATACAAGATATTCACGTGGTTCACGGCTTAAACGACGTTCATAGCCCACCCTATCCAACCTGCAAAGGGGTTGCTCGACTAAGCGGTATAGTCGATGAGATGACCAAAGCTGGGAGTGATGAACCCACGGAGCTCACCGAAAATTGCGACAATGAGGATCTTTCGTTCAGGAGACGACCCGGCCATGTGTCTGCGCTCAAATCGCCGGGTTTGGATGATTACATGCAGTCACAAGGGATCCGGAGTCTGATTCTGGCGGGTCTGAGTACATCAGGATGCGTTCTGAGAACTGCTCTCGCAGCCTCTGATGCCGAGTACGTTGTAACGGTCGTGTCAGATGGATGTGTGGACGGTGGAGAAGGGCTGCACGATCTGGCGTTGAAGGTGGTCTAGAGTCGGGGTTACGTTACGACCGCTGCTGAGTTCCAAAAGATCCACAAGAAGCGCAAAGAGAGCACCACCTACTGACCCTATGTGCGAGACAACATTTAGTGCACTTCTACATGATATCTCAATCGATGGTGTTGGGATATTCCATATTTTGGTCGACCCTTTGATCTCAAGATCAGGACAAACTTCAACAAACTGCATATCACAGTATCTATAAAGTTATTCATGCGCGTTCCAATCCCACTGCTCGTCATATCGACCCCCTTGCACTCAAATCTGCCTTGCTTATATGCAAATCGACATTCTTGCAAACGCAAATCACCAATCAAAGGAACCACTATGTCTTCATCTGCATACCTAACTTCTAATGAGGATGAACACGCTCCTGGGCAAAGTGATGCTACAGAGACCGAAGAAAGCTTGCCTGAAAGCGCACGTGGGACCGAGAAGTCAAGGCGAACGGCCGTGCATAGCAAACAGCTGCAAGAAATACTTGATAGTACACAGTCCGACAGGGACGGAGGAAGGGCAGCGCTAGCCGCCGCGATGAGGGAGATGAGGGAAAGGAGAAAGAAGGAGAAAGGTGTGAAGACTTTGAAGGACTCTCAGACAGCGAAGGCTGATAGCAAGGATAGTGGCTTCAAGCAGGCCTTCTATGATTGATCTGAGCAGAAGCACACTTCGATAGAAACATCCCGATCAACCCATATAGCCTGTGTGCGGGCAGAGGCCAGGCGTAGAAAAGAGGGACTAGGTTGTTTTCTATCTAATGAGGGGAAGAGGGAATATACACCCTACAGATGATTATGTAACAGAGCACGTGATGCTGGCTAACACACCCCCCCAGCTTGAGTGAATAGCAAGAAACGAAAGCTGTAAATGAGCGTCTTGCGTCTCCAAAGCTAGACGTCTTACTCTGTAGGACCCTCTGTTTACAGACCTGAATCTGATCTGTCTCGCAGTTTGGATGATAGATCGCTTAGTCCTAGCTGGCGTACAAAGTTGGCGTGTCTCTGACGACTAAGGATCTTCGTAAGGCCATCAGCTGGCATCTCTGCAGTAGCCTTCCAATCTACCTGCAGTCTGCCCTCTGCTACCTCCTGGCGTACCCATTGATGGTGTACGTCTACATGCTTCAGCTTCGTCTGAAGCTTGTCAGCTGTCTTTGTTGCGATTAAGACAGTTTGCTGGTTATCACACCACAGTGCTGGTGTCAACTCTGGGTCAAACTGGATCGCTTTAAAGAAGCGCTGCCACCACTCCATCTCTGATCCGGCTGTTGATAGAGAGAGTAGCTCGGCCTCTGTAGTCGATTTCGTGACTGATCGTTGGACTGTCGCCTTCCAATCAACAGGCAGTCCATACAGCTTGAAGATATAGCCTTGAGAGCTGCGTCGCGTCTCTGGCTCGTCGGCAAAAGCAGCATCTGATGCACCATAGAAGAGAGGCTCATGCTCGTGCTCTTGCTGGGATAGCATTGTGATGCTCGTTATGCCTTGCTGCTTATCTGCGGACGCTCGAATAGCCAAGTGTTTCGTGCCTATCAGGTACCTCCATACATGGCAAGCTGCGTACATATGCTTCTGCCCGGGATTCTGCAGATGACGTGCAAGTACTGAGTGTGCTCTCGCGACGTCTGGTCGTGTCGAAGTCGAAATGTAAGCCAGTGAGCCGACTAGCCGCTGGTACCTTTGAGTTCGCGCAGCACTTGGTTCCTCTGTTGATGGCAAAAGGGCATTGTCCCTTAGGGGAACATCTGGACATCTTACGCTTGACTTCAGGTCAAACTTTGCTGCAATCTTATTGATGAATGAGTCTTGAGTCAGGTAGATAGAGCGACTGAGCTCCTCGCGGATTACGCGGATACCAAGGAACCACTTCAGCTCGCCTAATTCACGGATCTCGTACGTTGTAAGCAGCTGCTGCTTGAACGTCTGGTAATAGCCCCTGTTGAGCGGGTGAACAAGAACGACAATATCGTCCACGTAGAAAAATACGATCAAGTGATCATTCGTGTATAAGCATGGCACTCCTGGCACTGGCTCTAGGCTAAGCTTCTTCAAGGTCGATGATAGCTCCTGGTACCAGAGCAATGGAGCTTCTTTGAGGCCATAGAGAGCGCGCTGTAGTTCAAGTAGCTCTCCAAGCTCGTCTGTAAATCCTTCTGGCGTACGGCAGTACATTTTGCGTGGCAATCTCGCGTTGAGAAAAGCATTCATGGCGTCAAACTGAAACATCTGTAGGTCGAATGCTGCTGCTAACGCGATGAGGGCTCGAAAGACTTTAATTGCTAGCGTTGCCGCGTAGGTGTCTCCCCAAGCCTCTTGCATGTCTCCTCGTACGCATATACGCGCTTTGAACTTGTATAGGTATCCATCTTCGTCAAATTTGTACGTGAATACCCACATCAAGGGTAGAACCTCAGCATCTGCTGTCGCTGCAGTTGCCTCTGTCTGATTGAAGCAGTCTTTTGCCCAGCAGCTATCAAGCTCAGCTCGTGCTGCCTGTGCAAACTCAGCGCCAAATGGATGATTGTTCAGATCCTTCCATCGCTTTGGTGGATCCGGCAATTGGTCGCGATGTAATCGTAGCTTTGGCATTTCTCCTGTGAGCTTTGATGGGGCTGTCGGGTTCATTGCTACTGCAAATGCTCTATAGTACGTAGCTAGAGCATGATCTGGTGGCTTCCTGGTTCTTTTACCCGTAATGATGTTGCTGCTCACGATTGATGGGTCTGCCATCTTTGGAGCGTTGTTCTGTCGACGATCTGGTACGTAGTCCTCGGTATTGCTCCATCCTTTTGCCCATGTTGATGGCTGCTTTCGTGGACGGTCTCGCTTGCTCGTCACAGCTGGCCGTAGTGGTCCGTCTCCGCTGCTTTTGGCTGTAGATCTATCATCTTCGTGATGCGTCTGCGGCTCATCAAGCAGTTGATCTTGAATCTGTTCCCCAGTGTCTTGATCTTCAGCGCCTTGCTGATCTTCCACACTGATCTGTTCTGCCGGCTCGGAAGCTCGGTCTAGATCTCTGTCATTGCCTGTCCACTCCTGAGGTGGTACAGTACCGCGATCTGACGGTTCTGGTGTGGGCAGAAAGCTCTGATCCTTAGAAAGCTGCTGACGTTGTTGTAGCTCAGTTACTACTTCCTGATCTGCCTCTGCCTCCGCTGTATGCAGTATATTGAGGATCTCAATCTCTTCTTGCATAATATCTTCTTTCTCAGCCTTCTCATGGTCGTTGTAGAGGCTGCTTCTCTGGAATATCACATCTCTCACACGTATCACCTGGTTCTTTTTCGGCAGCCAGATGCGAAAGATGTTTGATGAGTCATACCCTACAAGGTATCCAACGAATGTACGAGACTCTAGCTTATCTGCCTTCTTCAGCTTTTTGTTAAGCGTGTACGCTTTGCACCCAATCTGGGAGAAGTGCGCGACTGAAGGCTGCTTGCCGTGAACGAGTTCGTACGGCGTCTTCCAATCAATAGATCTCGTAGGCGTTACATTCGTGATCTTTGTCGCCGTGATCGCTAGCTCATTTGATAGAGACTTCGGTAGACCTGCCTTAATGCGGAGCGATCTTGCTTTCGTAATGATGATGTTTCCGGCTTGTTCTGCAGCTCCAAGCTGCTCAGGCGTGTCAGGAGCACGCAGCTCAATCTTGAGGCCTGCTTGCCTCGCGATTCTGTAGAGTTCGAGGCCATAGCCACGATCCCCATCGACTTTGAGCACAATGACTGTGTACCCGTATTGTCGCTCAATCTTGTGTAGCAGCGCCTTGAGAGCTGCTATCACTACTGGTAGTGACTTGTTCGCAAGAGTCACTGCTTCGTGCCACTTTGAGTACTCGCATACTGCATGCAGCAGGTAGCGATCTCCATTGTAGCATGTTTCTCCAGTCGGTATGAGCTGTACAAGATCAACGACTATTCGATAGAAAGGCCTTGTCGCATGATCATCTGACGCGCGTCTGCTGACCTGAGCTGCCGATTTTGATTGTATACAGGTCTCACACTCGTGCATCCTTGGAGCTCTGGCGTCTTTGTCAAGAGTTATACCCTGTACATTCCTACTCAGATGGTCAATCACGTCCTTGCCAGCGTGTGCAAACATCTCATGAGCTTCGACATGGGATGTGTGAATTGGACGTCGATCTTCTCGCGATGGCTTGTACGCTCGCCGTACTGTCGCCGCGAAGCTGCTCAGAGCTAGGCGATCATTTTCTTCAGCGTCGACAATCCAATGCCCATTTGCGTATTTAAGCGAACAGATGACGTTTGATGGATGCTTCTGATACATTGCATCTCTCCCTGAGTCGAACTGCACGTCTATCTCTCGGCATCGTGAGAGGCTTACAACGTTTGTAAGGAAGCCTTCTACAAGTGCGACGTTAGACAATTGAATCTTGCCTATACCGTTCGGCCGGTTAACGCTGAACGTCACCTCTCCCCAGGCCTGTATCGCCAAGGTTGAGTCTCCTGCTAAGACCATCTCATGAGGTCTTGCCTTCCGTGTCTCTTGCCAGCCAAATCTCGTCGAGTTGCATACGTGAATATTCGAGCCTGGGTCGAGTATCCATCGATTACGTATCGCTGGCAAAGCCTTCTGCTGTACCTGTGCGACAGAGAAGCTGTTGTAGGTGACAAAGCTTGCGCTGCTCTTCCCACCATCAAGTGTGAGCGTCTCATCTGTGCCTTTTACTCTCTTGCCGTGCCGAGCTAGGAGCTTATTGATTCTCTTAACTTGCTCTGGATCCTTCAAGGCTGCTGCTACTCGGTCTTGCACAGCTTTAGCCGGTTGAAAGTCCTCGGGTCTCTTCGGATGATCTGGAAACAGGTACCAGCACTCTCTATACCAGTGCTTGCTCCCGCAGATACATTCTGGCTTGTATGGAGCTGATCTCGATGATCTCTGCTCCTTCTGATGCTGTTCTGACTTGGCTGATACACCTAATGACGCAAACGTACCAAGTGATGCCGCAGTAGGTCCGATTCTTCGGTAATAGATTCTGAACTGAGCGATGTAGTCTGCCACCGGTTGAACTTCATTCGTCTTGCCTGCTGTCTCTTTCATGATTAAATCATGATGCGATGATCCTGCCCATTCTGGCGCGATCGTCCTGATAGCTGACAGGAAATCCTCCTGAGCTCGACAGCCCGTTGTTTCAGGAAGGTCTACTTCCCTGCACTGATTCGTAATGTGAATCCAGTCGTCGAGCCACTGCTCGAGATCGCGACTCTGAGGGCCTTCCTGCAGAGATCGATACTTGACGATTAGCTCTCTGGTTCGTGTAGCAGTTGTCGGCGCGAACTGCTTCTTGAGAGCGATCAGTCGATCGTACACCTCATCTTTTCCGTTGATGAGGTAAAGGTGACGAGCAGCAATCGTACGGCTGATATCCAAAAGAAGTTCGCCTTCCTTCTGCTTTTTCTTCGCGTACTCTGCTCTTTCATATCTCCAGTCGTGGAGGAGATCACTGTACACTGCCTGCTGGCCTGCGTCCAGCTGGGCAATCGCTGTCGCTCCAGCTCTGACATCGCTGGGCAGTGGTTTGATAGGTTCTTCGAGCTTCGGTAGCTCGCTCTGTGGTTTCGAGATGTCATGGTACTTCCAAATAGCATCTACGACGGCTTTCTCTCGTCGTAGCTGGAACCATGACTCCCAATCGACTGGTTTATCCAGTATAACGGTCACTCGTGTGACTCCAGCGTCGTTGTACGACATCGTGATCTTCGTGATTAATCACCAAACTGATCTCTGTACAGAGCAGCAGTTCTGGTCCGTTAGCGACACCACCTGATGGCTGTCGACTAGAAAGGTCTTTGACGCTGATCAGCTGTCAGTAGACAAAACGAGGTAGAAGTGAACGTAGTCGTTGTCAGTTACACGTCTAGAGCTGTTTTAGTGCTGAGTAGCGCAGTCTAAGAGGTGCAAACCGGGCTCATAACTGTGTGCGGGCAGAGGCCAGGCGTAGAAAAGAGGGACTAGGTTGTTTTCTATCTAATGAGGGGAAGAGGGAATATACACCCTACAGATGATTATGTAACAGAGCACGTGATGCTGGCTAACATAGCCAATCCAGTCTTCCTTATTGAGTCTGTAAAAGCATGTGCTCTTCTGAAGTTGTTTGAATATTTTCTGTACCTGATAGATTCGTACCTGGTATTTGGTAATTACAATATCATCGTATGACCGGCGAAACTGCTGATGACCTTTGAGAGCCCACAACATCTTGATTGTGTATCTGATCGCTAGCATTTGTCCCGCTAGTATTGCCTGTGGGCGCTTCCCAGCCTCTCCAACCACTTTCAAGCTCGGCTGGATCAGACCCTGCAGCGACATGCCTATATGTCTCTTGCTTCGATGGGTTTTGGTATTCCTGCGGTGAACTGTAGAACTCTTGTGGCGGACTGTGATATTCCTGCGGTGGACTTTGATATGCTGGTGACGGGCTTGGGTATCCTTGCACACTTGTCATCTCGCTGTGTCTTTTACCGTCGTTGAGTGTTCCAGCCTGCTGGATTTCAGGTATCACATCCTGTTGAGAGCCCTGAGGGACATCGCGCTTTTTCCTGCGGCGCCGTAAGACCAGAAAGACGATGGTTGCGATTGCGAGTAACCCCGCCGCAGCAGCTCCGACACCAATACCAGCTTTCGCGCCAGTGGAAAGTCCAGCAGGCGCTGAAGCGGCCGAGGGTGTAACCGAGGGCGTAGAGATAGATGAAGTCGGTGTCGATGTAACGGGACCGCCCGCCCACCGGGCTAGATCGGTCTTTTGCCATGCGATCTGAATGGTTGGCGCGTAGAGCTCGTCTGCCCAAAATCTGTAGATGCTGCTTCCCTGAAGGTATGTAACGCTTGACTCAGCAGCTTTCCAACATTCAGCTGCACCCGTGTAATCGAAGTCATAAGTGGCATAGTTGCTTTCGAGTTGTCAGTAGTGCTCAGTGAAAACGAGTCCTTGCGAGCAAGGCTGACTTACACTGGACAGCAGATTGCGCGAGTTATGTCAGTATTTGTCTTGTCAATCGAACTACTTGCTGTTATGTAGCTCTCCGGGCATCGACCAGGTGAATAGACGTAGCTTTGTTCCGAGACACTGTACCCTGTAGTCGACGCGATGACAGCTTCATAAAAGCAGGTCGTTGTTGGGAAGCTTCGCGGAAAACACGAAGGGTCGCGACCTTTGACTACATAATTGGACACATATGTCGTCGTGTAAGTGACATATCCCTGTGACCCACTGACACTGAACACAGAGCTGTCGGTGTACTTGTCTATAGTATCAAAGCCGTATGGAGACTGTTTGTAAGTGGCATCCAGACATGACGCTGGCGGAGAGAAGATGGTGTCGGCAAGGTCTGAAAGAGTTCGAGTTGTAGTAGCCGCAGGCGGGCACAAGGAAGAGGTCGAGAAGGGCCTTGTGCTCATCGTTAGCGACCTCGGGATCCGAGGGTGAAAATGTTCTGAGACCTCAGTGAGCAGCCTGATCAGCTCGACGGCTCATCTTAAAGGCACCTCAGGGAAGTAGGCCCTCCGCCAGTTGTTCATAGTGGGTGGTCGTGCATGATGGGCTGACGCCACTTGGAATTGTGCCCAATAGCACACACCCTTGAGCAAAGATACACATTATTGACAGCCACTCAACCTAAAAGCAGGGGCCGCGCAGACTCAGCTCGTCAATCGCATCTCTATTCCCGCGCCGTCGCTACGATAATGTAATGCGGAGGTCTGTTGTCAGTAGACTTCACCCACAGAAGAGACTGTAGGAAAGATTGCCTGTAGCGCTGTACAAGTCAGGACTATGGATGATAAAACTCGCACGGGCGGGTTGCGAGATCGATCATAGATGAGATTGTAAAGTCTGGGCTACAGTTTTGGCCCCCACACCTTTTGGGCGATCGGCGAAGGCTATCGCGTGTCCGGTTGACGCATGTCAGCCTCGTGCGCCACAACGAATACGAAAAGCACCAATTCACGATTCCGAAAAAGCTATCGACGATGCGGGGAAGCTATCAAAGGAGAGTCTTCTGCGTAGGCCACGGGACCTCTCCCGCTGGTCATTGCATCGCTGAGGGCAAAAAAACCGCCCATTCTCCCTACAGACCTCTGTCAAGCCTTGTCAGGGAAGGTCAGGCACAGCAATCGCTCTAAATCGCATCTAGTGTACATTGTTTATTCTTTGGCAACAGCTGACTTCTGCATTTACCCTATCCACTGAACGTCAATGCCTGGCAATCATACCGGTAAGTGTCTACTGCATGCTGCCCCTGCATTCATGCCTCGATATTATTCCTCCAGCATTTGCATATTCTCTGCCAAGTAGGTCAAATGCTTCTCAGCCAGTCCAGCCACAGTCAACTTGGGCACGTGGGCGCTGCTGAGTAACTTCTTTCGGTCGCTCTCGCACTTATCGTTCAAGTAGGTGTCCTTCGTCATGAAGTTTTTTTGACTTCATGCCTTCGCTCGGCAGCTCGATCTTATTCACTGGCGTACCGCCGTCTTGGCGGAGTATGTTTCACCTCGATTTCTTCGCCAGAATAGGGAGTGATACAAACGTACTTCGGATACGATCCACCTATCACCCCTCGATGACACTTGATAAGGGGGTTTATGCTGTACGTTTCTGAAAGATCTACACGGACTTTGTATGTACGGTATCAGGCTGTTTTTTCCGCTCGTGATCAGTCGTCTGCTGCAAGACTCTATCGGCTATTGTCTCGACATGGGGACCTGCACTTTCACCGGAAGCGATGGCGTGACGAACAGGAGGGCAAATTTCCTGCAGCTGACAGCTGTCGATGGAGAAAGCGTAAATTTAGTAGCGATGGTCTTTGACTTTGCGATCATCCTAGAACCTTTCATTACTTGCTCCGTATCGTAGAATTTACAACATGCCACGATCACGCTGCTCTTCTCTCTCTTGCCATACTGTCTTGCCTGAGCAAGAGCATACCGTCTTATCGTCTGTCAAGCAAGTCAATACAAGCCATCTCGAACCCAGTTCAAGGTTACTCACTGTCCCATACGCCGGCACTACGCGCAATGACGCCGACTAAAGTGTCTGGGTCGTTCTTGTCGAACTGAAGTATTGTTAGCATTTTCCCACAGGTCGGACATGACTTCTGTTTACCTTGCCATCTTGTTGCCTTGCAACGACAATGCTTCTCCCGATCATTTCCCAGATCTGGATGGGCCTATCTAGGAAGACAGAGCCGACGCCACCCTTCCCCACCTCGACGGTACCGAAGACGCCTCGGCACGGCTTGCCCTCCTTTTTGGCCTTCAGGGCTTCCCATATACCGCCAGTCGATTCGGGCCCCTCTGAAATATCACCAGCTTCACGAACAGTGGCATGGTATGTTCCGGGGGAAAGTCCACGAATGCTCAAGTCGACAATGGTCATGCTAGGCGCGACCTCGACCATGCGGACAAGCCCGCGTACCTTGTTCTCAACATGAGAAGCATGCGACTCTAGAATACAAACTGCGGCACCTGGATCTGATTAAAAAACGATGCACTACTCACCGGGATGTGCTCTTACTGTTTGACTTTCCAGACCCACGGAGAATAGCATCTCGCCCGCTCGCTTGCAGCGCATCAACAATTGCCGATGGCGCTGCAGTACCCTCGATTGAGACAAGTTGTTCCTTGAGATTGGCGGTGATCTTATTGATACCTGCGTCAAGTCAGGCGAATGACGTGCAGTGGTCTTGACCGTGCGCTCGTACCACTCAAGCTACTGAGAGACCCTTCGATGTCTTTGATGCAAGCCTCGCAGGTCATAGGCACTGCAAATGTGGTTTCAAACGCCGGTACAGTCATCGTGAATGTTCCCTTCTGTGATGTTGGAGGAATACTCAACTTGCGTGATCGATGCGTTTCCGTCTCCACGTTCGCTTTGAAATGCAAGGCGTCTTCGGCCCGCACCATCTGGAACGTCCGACCTGCGTGATCTGATAACAGGATACGCTAACCGAAACGGGATCTTGAACTTTTGATGCCAAGCATCGCAGTAGATCGAACTTCACGAATACCCCGGCAAACAGCATCGCCCGCATCCACTCCTTCAGCGCCAATTGACTGTGAAAGGGGCAGCTACTCGCTTGTAAATCCGCCCAAAGAAAGGATCGCTCGGTCGCAGGCCTTCAAAAACATGTCTCAAGTAGTGGGCAAGGTACGTCCAATTCAGCGGACATCCGCACCAGTACAGGGCATGCGGAAGGCCCTGCTCTGCGACTCCTGCATATGTGATGTTGTAGTACTAAGCCGATGCATAGACGCGCCTTGCGTATGCCCGCTCATGGCACCTCGTCGATATCGGCTCCGACCCACGAGCTCTTGGGCGCGTCGCCTCCTCAATCGCTTTGACACTGATGGGCAAGCACAAGCCAATCTTCGACCCTTCGACCGACTGCGGCGACTACGTAGTAGCCATTGATTGCACAAACCTCCACACAACCGGCAAGAAGCGCTTCCAGAAACTCTACCGCACACACACATCACGTCCCGGCTCGCTGAAGGAGATCAACATGGACCGCATGATGGCGAAGTGGGGAGGCGGCGAGGTTTTAAGGAAGGCGGTCAGTGGTATGCTGCCGAAGAACAGGCTTAGGAAAGAAAGGCTGGCGAGATTGAAGACGTTCGAGGGGACGGCGCACCCATACGGGCAGAACTTGCTGAAGGTGGGAAATGGCGGAGGACAGAGCATCGCAGAGCTGCCGGAGATCAAGAAGGCATTTGAGGGTGCAACACAGGCGACGCAGGCACCTGCGTCGTAAAGAATTGAACGGTTGGGTGTAAGATGATAGTCACGGACGTGGTTCGTCTGTAAGATCTGTGTATACCAGGAGCAGCATCCCTGTACACGGCGTTGGCTGTTGGTTGGATTTATTGTAGCATATACCAAGACATGTTTTCCAACGATGTGCTGGCTTGATAGTGAGGGATTTGCTCTCGGGCAGGTCCTGCCCTCTCCACCTCCCAAAGACTCAATGTGGCGCTGGTGACCTTGCAGGTCGATCTGTAGGCGGATTGCACCTGCATGTCTTAATTCATGATCCCATAATTTCCTGGACTTGGTAGTATGGAACGGGATGTTATCTATTCGATCTTCTACTCGGACAACTAGTAATCGTAGAAGCCCTTTCCGCTCTTTTTACCCAGCCACCCTGCATCGACCATCTTCTTGAGCAAAACAGCAGGCCTGTACTTCGAATCTCCAGTGTCATTGTACAGCACCTGCATGATTGCAAGACATGTATCGATACCAATGAAGTCAGCTAGCTGCAATGGACCCATCGGTACATTAGTGCCGTTCTTCATGATGCTGTCGATATCTTCCTTCTTTCCTACGCCAGTTTCCAAGCAGATGATAGCCTCGTTGATGTACGGCATAAGGATGCGGTTGGCAAGGAAGCCAGGGGAGTCGGCCGATTGCGACGCAATCTTGCCCATCTTTTCGCAGAAGGCAATCGCGGTATCGATGGTGTCCTGCGAAGTCTGGAGACCTGTGATGATCTCAACGCCCTTTTGAATAGGTACAGGGTTCATGAAATGAGTGCTGATGACACGAGACGAAGCTGACAAGTCGGTGGGATCCTTGCTTGTGCTTGCGGCAATCTTGGTGATCGAGATAGAGGATGTGTTGGTAGCGAGGATCGCGTGGGATGGGCAGACTTCGGCCAGCTGTGCGAAGATTCTCGCCTTGAGGTCTGGGATTTCCTGTCACAGTTTAGATTCTGAATACGTCCGCCTGAATACTTTACGTACAGGAACGGCTTCGATAACAAAGTCGACGTCTGAAAGGTCTTCGATCTTTGTGCTGGTAGTCAGCCGCCCTCGAGCAGCATCTGCATCTTCTTGCGACAGCCTTCCTTTCCCAACATCTTTCGCCAGGAGCTTCTCAGCAAACTTCAGGCCTTTGTCGATCGAAGCTTGGGAACTGTCAATCAGATTGACTGGCACTTTAGCCTTTTGTGCTGCTACAAGAGCTATTCCAAGACCCTGCAAATGTCAACTGGATTCATCGACAGCTCATATCACACCTACCATCTGACCAGCTCCAATGACACCGAGCTTCTTGACCTCAGCGGCAGCACCAACGGGAGGTGTGGAGCTGAAGGCACGGCATTGCTGCCTTGTTGCCACGCGAGCTGCCTGTCTCGAAGCTGCAGAGAACATTCTGTTTACCTAGAAAATCTGTAATGAATGCACGAGTGCAAGTTGAACACATGTGAACCGCTACGATTCCACGCCTGCGTTTCGGCTTAAGCGGCTTACCGAGGCTTATGACCTCAGCGGACCTCCGCATCTCAGCCACGCGTTGGTGGATCAACGCCACACTTTAAGCTTAGCGACGCGTGCGCGAGACGCGTCGAGATCGCGGGACAGCGGACTGCTGGACGACAAACACCACAATGGCCCAAACCACGCTGGATGACTGGGCAAAAGATCCCGTGGATCCCGAGATCCGTGCTCATGTCTACAGTCTCATCACTGCCGTGAGTTACGGCGGAGTTCAGGGCCTGTGTTCGAAACCTGCTAACGCGTACGCAGCTCGGTGGTATCGGTGATGATGGCACAT
This sequence comes from Didymella arachidicola, assembly GCA_016630955.3. Lineage (NCBI taxonomy): Eukaryota > Fungi > Ascomycota > Dothideomycetes > Pleosporales > Didymellaceae > Didymella > Didymella arachidicola. The sequence goes on from CM049986.1 coordinate 1,666,381, forward strand.
ATGCCCTTGGAGACGACGCTCTTGTCTGTCTGAAAGACTTGCGAAAATGGCTTAAGTTCGCCGACGGGCAGCTGAACCGTCGTGATGTGGCACGATGCATGGCGGAGGCGAACCTGGTGAAGGGAGACCTGCTAGAAATTCTAGCAAAGGTGTCGCCCAGGGTACTCGAGCAGCCGCTGAAGCACAAGTTAGCGGTTGCCACTCGTAAGTCCGGTACCTACATATGGAAGCTCATACTAATATGAACAGTCGAATTGCTCGTACCTTTAACTTGGCCATTCGAGATCGACCCCGTCGAAGCGACCGTGAACCATCACCGCCATGGCCCGTACGTACAACTCGCCCAGATCGGCTACAAGCGCGCAATTCTACAGTTTGACCGAGATCGCACCCTCCAGACCGCCATCAAGGTCGCCCTTCCGTCTATGGCAATATCTCTACGCGAGAGATCACCACGCGACGAAGGCATTATACGCATCGCTTTGTACTTCATACGCAATATTGCTATGCTTTCGCCGCCGAGTAGCGTACCTATGGACATCGATGAGGCGGAAGTGTCTCGATCGACGACAGTCGACACTTTCCATGAACAGGACATCTTCCAGGTTCTCCTGAGTATGTCTTCGAGCATAGGAGAAGATTTCGTCGCTCAAGACGTAGTGCTGCTGGAGATCCTGTTCTTTTTGCTGAAAGGCATCGACGCCGAGAAGCTGTTTCTCGAAGACAAGAAATTGAGCAGCCGAAACGCGAACGAGCTCAAGGAATTGATGCAGAAAGAGAAAGCAATGCTGGCAGGATACGTACGCAATGCACCTACACGTCACAACCGCTTTGGGACGATGATCTGGCTGAAACAGGAAGATGAGAAAGTCACCACTATCTCGGGCCAAGACGTGCTCGGAAAATCTCAGGCTGCTCTGGATAAGATGGATCAAACGAAGAAGTGGAATAAGCCAAGGGCGGCAAGGCGCAAGACAGACCTGGAACAGGAGCGAGAGGAGTTCGATTTGCCGGTTGCACTATCTACGTCTGCACGAGGGCACATCAAGGCTTTCGTCGAAGAATTCTTGGATTCATCCTTCAATCCGCTGTTTCAACATCTTAGGAAGGCCATCGAGCGCGAGACCGAACGTGTGGAAACGCGCCATTCACGACAGTTCTTTTACCTCGTGTCTTGGTTCTTACGCGCGGAATGTGTGAGACGCCGAACCATCAAGGAGAAAGCCGCAAACCACAAGAGTCTCGCGGTCCTCACGGCAGAAGATGAAAGCTACGGCTTGATTGCAGAAGTTATGAACCAAGAGACGTTCATTCTATTGAACAGATACATGCAAAGGAGTCAAGATGAAAAGGCGTGGCAGGACCTCAATGCCGGTATGAAGTGCTTCACACAAATTCTTCTGACTGTACACGAAATGTCCGAGTCGGGATTGGAGGATGATCAGGAGATCGCCGAGAACATTCAGAACCGCATCTTCTACGAAGAGTCCACCCATGACCGCGTTGTAATGATCCTACGATCGTACAAAGATCAGGGCTTTGGTTACCTCGATGCTGTCACAGAGCTGTCCCATGTGTTCTTACGCATGCTGGAACGGTACGCTAAGCAGAATGTGGATATGCAAATCAAGTCGAAGCGACGTGCGCGCAAGATCCAGAAGAAGAGGGCACAGGCAGACGGCGCGGACGGTGACGACGAAGGGCACGTCTCTGAGAACGAAGACCTACAGCAAGCCCAAAAGACGGTCACAGAGCGCAAGTTTGATTTCAACCGCTTCGCGGCTAAGTTCGTGAACCAAAGCAGTGTCAACACCTTCGTCGCCTTCACTCGATTCTTCAACGACCTTGATCCTGAGCAGCTGAAGCGTGCACATCGCTTCTTCCATCGTGTCGCATACAAGATGGAGCTCGGGGTCCTTCTCTGTCGAGTCGACATTATTCATCTCTTCAATAAGATGATGAGGGGCCCGCGCGCCCTAGATCCAGAATCCCCAGCCTACAAAGAGTGGGATGATCTCGTCCGGCACTTCTTCAGGCAAGTCGTCAAACGAGTGCAAGAGCGGCCAGAATTGATCGTCGAAATGCTGTTTAGCAAGATCCCGCAGACACTCTACTTCCTTGAGCATGGTCATGATAGAGAGGTCTTCAAGCGTGCACCACGCGCGCCTGCTGAGCTAGAAGTCAAACCTGGAATGGAGAAACCCGACCAGGTCGGTGTTGCTGTTGGTGTACTGGTCAATCAGCAGAAGTCAGATGCTCTGCGTTGGGTTCGGGAGGTGCTCGTATCGGCTGTTGAGGAGCGCAAAGCGTGGGAAGCCGCAGAGCAAGCCCGCAAAGAGCTGGCAGCTACGGAGAACTTTGATGGCGAAGCAATACCTGAAAGCGCCGATGCCGAAGCACCTTCCCCTCTTTCGATCCGTAAGTCTACAGCACTTTGTTCTAATGCTTTACTGACGAAAACTAGTTGTTAAGCATGACACTGAAGAGCGCAAGGTCGCTATGTTCAAAGACAATAAGCTCCGCCTCCTTCTGACCCTTGTGGGCTTCTTGAGGCTAGGCGCTGATGATGACCCTGACGCTTCGTGGGTGATTCCATCGTCAGCAACGTCAGCTGAGCTGCAGGAAGCTCTTGATCTCATCCGCAAATTTGAGTTTGATCCGCCTATCTATGAAAACGGTAAAGGACCAGAAGACTTCCTGCGAAGCGCAGCTGTGGCTCGTCGGTCCAGACGTGCTGAGTTCGACGACGACTCTGATGGCGTCGATCATGATTCCGAGCGAGATCTCGGGGAGTACGCTGTAGACGAGGCTACAACAAGAAAGGCTGATGGCGAAAGGAAAAAGCTCAAGCGTCGCAGGCGAGCTCGCACGCCTGTTGAGCTGGACGACGAGGAGCGCGATGCCAGAGCAGAAGCGCGTCGCAAGAAGGAGATTGAGAAACAGGCAAAGACGAAGAGCACCATGTTTGTGCATGACTCGGACGACGAAGAGTGGGATGCGGATAAAAATGCAGCCTTCTTCGCGCGCGAGCAGGCCTTGCGTGAAGAAACCATGAACCAGTTCAAGAAGTCACTTGTCCTGGGCACTGTAGAGCCGGCGGTGTCGACGAAAGAGACGACGAAAAAGAGGAAGGCTGAGGACTCAACGAAGAAGAGCAAGCGACGGAAGTCTCCACCGAAGCGTAAAGCAGGCCCCTTTGATGACAGCGAAGAAGACGAGAATATGGACGATGCTGTCAGCGTTAGCAGTCGCGCCCTATCTGAAGAAGCTGTCGATGAGAGCGAGGATGAGGCCACAGACACGCCGCTTTCTTCACAGCACGCCGGTAGCAAGGATGACACTCCCAAAGCACCGGCTGCAGCGTCTTCGATCAAGCTTCAGGATACTATCATGGTGGACGACAATGATGATGAAGACGATGCACCCGTCGTTCGCAGACCTGTAGCACGGAACACACGTGCCGGCTTTCTCATCGATAGCGACTCGGAATGAGATGATGACGAGCATTTGTGCATACTAGGACGGAGCATAGCATGGCGTTTCAGGTTTGTTGCCTTGACTTTTGTATACCCGCGCTCGTAGTAGCTTCTCAAGTCAATGTTCGTTTTCAGTTCGCTGCGATTATTCTGTTGCACATCTGCAACTAAGTGCTTGTTCATGGTTGCAGACTTGTCTATGCTTGAACTCTTTTCAAGGCGTTGTGCATCGTTTTTGCGGTCTCGGACGGGCTCTAGATCTAGAAGTACGTTGTGACGTCGTGCCTTCTGCTTGGGTGACTGCTCGCTCCTTCCTCGTCCAACTCCTCATTCTCCACAACAACGAAGCAACACCTGCTCAATGTAAGTACCTTTCCCCGCGCGCCTTGCACCACGTTACCGCCATGCTAAACTTCTCAGACCGACAACAAAAATTTGAGCAACTACGTGCTCAGTGGGAGGCCGCTGACACTGGTGAGAGCATAAGAATGGTGGGCAGGAGGGCGAAGCCAGTACCTCAAGTTTGCGTCCGTGATGACCTTCAGCAGAACACAGGAAGCAGATTTCGTAGGAAGCTCAGTGAAGGCCTCGCGCTCATCTCACTCACGCAACGCAAGACCGTGTCTGGCCGACAACCTTCGAGCAACGCATCACTGGCTGTAAGCGTGCCTAGCACGAACGACAGCTCTACTGCAATCTTGGATCACGATGTTTCTCTTTCACTTCAATGTGACAACATGTCAACGACCATCTCCAGCGACGTACCTTCACAGGAAGGTGCACAAGCAAATGAGGATCTCCAGACACCTCGCGCACTATCTCGATCGCGGACCCTTAGCTTCATACCGCGACCTGTTCAACTCGATGCCGAATTATCACCCGCGGCCGAACGTGACGGGCTATTTGATACATCTCGAAATGCCGTCATGACAGATTCGATAACTGCACTACCAACTCGCATACCGACTCCAAGTTTGGCACCACAGACAAAGCGTCGAGTATCGAGTCCACGTCAATACGCGTCTGGCAACCTCCAACCACTCCAATCAAAGATTGCAAGAAATCGCCAGTCCTCCACGGCGGTTGCTCCCGGCTCTCCCTCCAAGACAGCAGTTCGCTCACGGACAACTCCAAATCTGCTGAATAGAAGTACGCCACAGTCAGCAAGCTTTATGGCACCAAGAAACCCAGGACCGAAGCGGCTTTTTGCTTCTTCCACACCCCAAAAGCCCGTGTTGGCAGAGAATGTACCAGCAAGCAAACGCATGGCGCAACGACAGTCACAAATACAGGAGAGACTTACGAAGCGGGAGAGCATGGCAGTGCCATCTGCAGCTGCTAACAGAAGATCATTCGGGCCTGGCTCTTGGGCAATCCAGAACGAACATGCAAGCTTGGCTCCGTCTGAGAGCGCCAAACGCTTGAGTGCACAGCTTCTGCAAACGCCTGTGACAGCTAAACGTGTCTCGAAACGAGCGCCACAAAGCTTGCACAAAACACCCTCATCTTGCCCTTCAGAGGAGACACCTCTTGCGAACGTTCCAGACTTGGCTTCAGCAAATTCATCAACGCCGACACTTTCCACCGTTGACCTTCTGGACCTGCCTCTCGCACCACCGCCGAAGATAAGAACCGATATCAACAATGATGCTCAGAGAAGGACTTTGGGAACACCAAACGGGCTGGGTGGTGTTTGGAGATCTTCTAAGTTATTTGCTGCAGCAAACCATCAGGTGAGAAGACTTCCACGCTCCTCGACTTTCCATCATTTTGGAAGACGTTTGGAAGCTGCTCCACCAGTGCCTGCGATCCCAGACCACTACAAGTTGCCCACATTCTCCAATATCGTACCGCAAATTGTGAGGCAAGATCCTGCGGCAGAAAGGCGAAGTTCACGGCATCGCTTGCCCATGGCCTTGGGCAAATGGGGTTCCTCTGGTAGATCCCTATCCTCTAATATAGTCTCTACTCAAACGTCGACAGAGGCTACATCCACCAAGTCACTGTCTACTTCTGTGTCGACAACGATATCTGAAGTGCTAGAAGATGCGGATGAGGCGAATCTTACCGATCAGGCGAAGACGCAGTACCAATTCGAAGGTGAAGATGCCGGCAGAAGCATAGAGCTCAACGACGTTCGGCCTGGATCCCCATCAATACTACCTAGCGATACGACTGCGTTACTTCTGCTACACATGAGACCGGACCTCAACACCGCCACGAGATCGACATCTCTATTACTTGCGGACAAGCTCAACCGGGATCTATCAAAGCATCGACGCTGGTCCATCTCCCAACGATTCTTTCCAGACAGTGCTGACAAGGATACTTCTGTGCAGGTGAAAGACTACATGCCACCGCTATACTGGGCCGGCCGGTTCCAATCGAGGTTCGATCGATGGCGCACAGAAGCCATGACAGCACAACTGAACCCTGGACTCGAGTCAGAGGACGACGGTCCATTGGGGCAATGCACTTTAGAAGATGAGAATAGAGCCATTGTTTTGATCTTTATGCAGCTCAGAGATCTCTGCGCCTCTGCACAGGCTGCAGACAGCCTCCATGTAAGCGTGCCCTCCGTCGTTAGAGACAAACGAACGACAGCTGACAGTTCATCAGGAGTTCGAATATAAATATCGAAAAGACCACAAGCTGCTCGATACTAAACTCGATTTGCCTCCATCACTTCGTAAGCCCGACGAGTCGACTGCCAAAGGACCCATTGGCCGCGCTGTACGCAAACTAACGCCCCGGAAGGCTAGCTTTGCCAACCTGTTCAAAGGCAAAGGCTGGAATAGGTTTGATGACACGAAGACCGGAGAAGTGTCTGGACAACTCCGTGAGCTCCAGGATATTTCCTTTACCTCTAGTGGGCGGGAGACGGAAGACTCCGATGGCTATGACTCCACTGTGCAGCTGCACTCTCGTTGAGACTGCCTCGGGTCGATGACAGTGCAAGCGAATGCACTGAGCAATTGGATTGCTACAAAATGCTCCTTTATGCTGGATGTACCACAGCGGTCGGACTTTGTGCGACATGTCCTACGTCTGTATCAAAGATATTCAGAAATCAAAAGCAACGTTTTCGTACTCAACAGGATGATGTTGACGTGATATGTGTACGTGCCCTTGGGATATTGGCCTTCTGGCGGTTCCATGAGCACAGTCCTGGAAGCACCACAGCCTTACTGCCGCATGGATTCGAATCAATGTCATTAGAATTGTGATGTCGTGATGAATTCTATCTTGTAGTACAAGCGCCACTAACAGCGTGCACGAACTCCCAGCCGTTTAAGCATAGAAGTTGACAGTATCCTTCTTCTTCGCCTGCACCTCAGCAATAGCATCGACATAGTGCTCGTGGCTGATCTTCTGCTGTCCGGATCGCAGCGCAATCATACCGGCCTCAACACAGACAGCCTTCAGCTGTGCGCCACCGAACTCATCGGTACTGCGGGCCAACTCCTGCCAGTTGACACCCTCATCGACGGTCATCTTTCGCGAGTGGATGCGCATAATCTGGGCGCGGGCCTCCTCGTTCGGCAGCGGGAACTCGATCTTCCTGTCCAAACGACCGGAACGGAGAAGGGCGGGGTCCAGAACATCGACGCGGTTGGTGGCGGCGAGGACCTTGACGCGGTCGTCAGACGCGAAACCGTCGAGCTGGTTGAGAAGCTCCAACATGGTTCGCTGGACTTCACGGTCACCGGACTTCTCGGAATCGAAACGCTTTGTGCCCACGGCATCGAGCTCGTCGATGAAGATGATTGAGGGCGCCTTCTCCTTGGCCAGGGCGAAGCAGTCGCGAACCAGCTTGGCACCATCTCCGATGAACATCTGCACCAGCTGCGGGCCTGCGAGCTTGAGGAATGTGGCGTCGGTCTGCGCTGCGCAGGCTCGGGCGAGGAGGGTCTTGCCGGTACCAGGAGGACCGTACATCAGTGCGCCTGTATTTGTGAATATGAGGTCGTGCGGAGGTTGTCAGCATAACATACCCTTTGGCGCCTTGATGCCGATCTTCTTGAATCTCTCAGCTTCCTTCATAGGCCAGACAACAGCCTCGACCAGCTCTTCGATCTGCTTGTCCAGTCCACCGACATCTGTGTACTTCTCGGTCGGCTTCTCGTCTACCTCCATGGCCTTCACCCGGCTGTCGTACTCGGCGGGAAGTGTGTCGAGGACCAGGTACGAATCCTTATTCACACCGATCAAGTCACCGGGCTTGAGCTTCTCGTGGTCGACCAGGCCAATTAGGGGCAGAAAGATGGTTTGTCTTGTGGATGTCTTGATGACCGCAGACTTGCCTACGCGAGTGGCGTCCAGGTCAATGTTTGCGCCCTCCTCCTGAGCCTCTGCCTCGACGTCCAGGTCTAGGATCTCGACGACGTTCCCGACCAGGTATGGTAGTTGCCTGCATATGTTAGCTTATCTCAGCCACCTTCACCGGGGTTGTCCGCGACTCCGGAATGTAAAGTGTACCTGTTGTTCTCGATTTTGTCCAGGTTGTCCTTGATCTTCTCATTCATTGCCGCCTTCTCATGCGTGAGCCTTTGGAACTCGCTCTTCATGATGCGCATATCGTTCTCCAGTAACCGTTTCCGCGCGACGATGTCTCGTGTGCTTGAGTTCAGGATCTCCTCGTCAAGAGGCTCCTCTTCTGGCTCGGCGTCCTCCATTTCTGCGTCGCCATCGGCCTTCTTACCATCTTTGCCGGCATCGTTGTCCTTCTTCTTGTCCTCGTCCTTCTTCTCTTCCTTCTCGTGGCGCTCAAGGTCGTCGAGATCCTCAAGTGTGGACATGGTGGCGGTGTTTCGCTGTGTTGATGTTGCGGGACTTGAGGCAGGGAGACACTCCAAGTGAGTGACGCGACGTGGGAGCGACTGGTAAAAGTGCCACTGGCGAAGAAATCGAGTTGGTGGGGTGTTGATGTGAAGCTGTTTGGGAGGCAGCTTAGGTGACGAACGTGAAGCTCTCCCGCGATTACTCCGGTCTTGGCGCGTGGAAGCTTCCCGATTGAGGCGTACTTTCACACCTATCAAACTACTACCACTCCTATACTGATAAACGGATGCTCCCATTTGGACGCGAACCCCCGATATTGGGGCTGACAATCTGTCACTACATAACAAGCTGTTGCAAGTCACTTGATACGGCTACCTAGATAGTTCCAAGCCGTGTATACCTAGGTATCATCGCTATAGGGCGCTATTTGAGAGTGTCCGCTGCGATCTCGCGAAATTCGATATCCCGGAGACTAACAACCACTGCCCAGTGCCCACACGTGTCTCGCTAGTGACTCATATATTTGGATGTTTCCATATTCTGCTGCATTGGCCTCATCTCTACAAAGCTAGATGCATGTTAATAATCAAGAACTCAACACGGAAGCTACAAGCCCGGAGCTGTCACATCAACTCAGCGGGTGCTCAGTGATTGTTGACAAGCATCTTGCAGACATATGGAGAACTACAGCTGGAAAAAAGCCGACTTCTCGTCAGATCGTAAAAGCTCGAAAATGTTGCGCTTGTCATCAAAAGCAGCCGAAGACTGGAAATATTTACGAACCCTTTTGGGCTGGTTGTACCTTTCTTGACTTTCTCGGTTAGCAACACAACAGCATTGAGCCCCTCAATGCTACGATACTTGGCTGAAGAGACTAGGAGCACGAATCTTCAGCTAAGAACAGAACCAGTTCAAATCGGAGCGTTTGCAGCACCTCAGCTTGCGGATTGGCGACTGCTTTGTTGGTCTGTCTCTAAGGTGGGGTTTCTGACTCAGCATCCGCTGTCTGAGACTCGTCCATGTCAAGCATCGAGAATACGAACTCATTTCCTGTTGAGATCTCGTTCATACAACAATGACAATATATATTATATTTCTTCGAAATTTTCAACAAATCAGGCACCATGGCCTAATGGTAAGGCGTTGCTTTCCGGTGGCAAAGACTATGGGTTCGAGTCCCATTGGTGTCGACACTGTTTTGCATTTCTTTTGCACTTTCTTTGCTAGTTGTGATCGCCTCTTTTTCGTGCATTGTCCTCCATAACGCAGGGCGAAACAATGAACGACGCCGAAACAGCGCCATAGCACGGCACAAAAGCGATTACAGGTCATGGTGCGTATCGATTAAATGGGAGGCTTCGTCGATTACAAGACTTCCATATCTACTGCTACGTCGCCTCTCGTACGTAATCCATATTGTCCGGCCCGCCATCGGAGCATACAAACTCAGCCATCCGTGAATTTCGACAGTACTATAGCTCTACAAGGAGAGCTTTCCCCGGCTGCCAGCTGAGACCAACAACAGTGTTCTACTAAATAGCAGCGCCCGTGTGCAGTTTAAAGGATGGACCTTGCATACGTCGAACTGAGTTGCATCATAAATCTTCATGCTCAGTCCTTGGGTGACTTTGTAGCTAGCTGGTGGTTCAACGCGTTGCTTTATCTATTCTCAGCCCCCTCGGGAGACCTTCGCGTTCCTGTGTCGTCCGAGGTCCGCTCGCCAACTCCAACTGTGTTTCCTCTCCAGACATCTGCACCTGTAATTCTGCTGCTCAGAAGTCGGTCATCCAAATCTGTGCTTAAATCCGGCATTGTGAATTCATCAATCGCCGGTAGTGGATGATGTCTGCAACGCAATTTCTCCGATGCTCGCAGGGCGCTCGACATGTCACGAGACATGCTCAGGTACGTCCCCTCGAATCACGATGAAGCACCGTTTGACGGCAATTGTAGCTCTTGTCGCAAAGGCACGCTCGTTTCCAATCCACAGGGACAGCGCATCACGAGACGGTGCCTGAGCAAGCCGCCACCAAAGCCGGAAAGAAATCGTCGTCAAAGTCCTTTCCAAAGCGTCCATTACCGCAGCTGGACCAAATCTCAGGCAAAAAACATGGATCAAGCCCCAGTGAGGTCCTGCAAGATCTTAAAGGTCTGCAAAAGGAGGTTCACCGAATGTATGAAACCCATCGCAAACTGGCATCTACGCTGGGCGGTCCCATGCACGTCCAAAAAGAATATGGACTCACACATGATCCGAAGCCGTTCAGCGCCCATATTGAGATCAAGGACAACAAAGTCACTCTTCTTGGGAAGACGATACCGAATATCTGGCTCAGAGACAATTGTCAGTGCAGCAGCTGCATGCACGAGACGACGAAGCAGAGATTGCAGGACACATTTGCGATTCCAAAGGACTTGTCTATCCAATCCGCGTCATGCACCAAGGACGTTTCAGCAAGCAAGACCAAACTCTCGATCGAATGGAGCGACGGCCACAAGAGCACATACGCTCAGCCCTTGCTGGCGAATGCCGTCGTAAACTTCGAGACCAGAGCCAGTATACGCCAGGGCCTCGTCAGTCCAGAACTCTGGGGTTCAGATATCTCGCGCCAGCGGGCCACAATCAGCTACTCAGAAGCCATCCGTGAGAACATGGGCCCCGTCCTACACAATATCGTACGCCACTCCCCCTCGCACCAAAAAACACCACACACCCACTAACACCCCCCAGCGCAAATTCGGCTTCTGCTTCATCGACAAAACCCCGCACGACACCCCCGCCCCCACAGAAGACCTCCTCCGCCGCATCGCTTTCATCCGCGAAACGCACTACGGCGCCTTCTACGACTTCACCGCCGACCTCGCCAGCGCAGACACGGCATACACCAACATCCCCCTCGAAGCCCACACCGACAACACCTACTTCTCCGACCCGGCGGGGCTGCAAGCATTCCACCTACTCTCGCACACGGACGGCACGGGGGGCGCCTCGCTCCTCGTCGACGGCTTCGCAGTCGCCGACGAACTCCTCCGCACGGATCGACAAGCGTACGCGGTCCTGTCGCAGACTAATGTGCACGCCCACGCCTCGGGCAACGAGGGCATAAGCATCCAACCGTACCGCGGATTCCCCGTTCTGGAGCACGATCCCGCGACGGGGGATCTGCTGCGCGTGCGCTGGAACACGGCGGACCGGGCGAGTGTGGAGCTGCCGATTGATGAGGTGGAGAGGTGGTATGATGCTGCGCGGGTGTTTGATGGGCTGCTCAAAAAGAAGGGGAATGAGTATTGGGAGCAGCTGGTGCCGGGGAGGGTGCTGGTTTTTGATAATTGGAGGGTGTTGCATGGGCGGAGCGGGTTTACGGGGAGGAGGAGGGTTTGTGGGGGGTATGTGAATAGGGATGATTGGATGAGTCGGTTTAAGATGGAGAGGTTTGGGCAGGAGAAGGTTTTGGGGGCGTTGGCGGGGTCGTAGGGGTGTGTGGAGAGTGTCGATGGAGTTCATGAATGGAGTTGCATGGAGTTCATGAATAGAGTCGCATGTAGACCATGAATAGAGTTGCATGTAGACCATGAATGGAGTTGCATGTAGACCATGAACAGAATTGCATATGTAGATGGTCAATGGACAAAGAAACATGTTGATACATCCTGTGTTGGTCTTGGAGGCTATGTACAGCAGTGTGGTGCAAAGAGAGGGCCTGATATTTTTCTGTTTTCTTTTTCTAAAATCCACCTCTAACGGCCCTTCTCCTGCTCCAGCTCCAGCTCGGCCTGGCGGTAGTACTTGGCGGTGTCGACGCCGTGGTAGGGGTGGTTGACGAGGTTGGGCCAGGGCAGGACGTGGGCGAATGTGGCTGCGTAGCGCGAGTTCCTGTGGGCGACGCCCTGCATGTACTCGGTCATCTCGGTGGCGCCGTACAGCGGCTCGCCGCGCTTGACCTTGTCGACCATCTCGCGCATGTCCTTTTCGACCTCGCGGCGGTTCTCGCGGGCGCCGTAGAAGCGGGCTGTGTGGTGTCAGTGCCGTGCTATGGCCAATCACGGGCGGTCCCATTGCAGATGTCATGCACGTACAGGCGGACCTCGAGTATGCGAAGAGGAAGCACCCAGTGACACCGACGGCGCCGCTCAGGCGCATGACGGGCGCAAAGCCGCCCTTGCCCACGAACGAGGGCGAGATGCGCTCCCAGTACAGCATCAGACCGGGGCTGAGGGCACCGACGGCGGCGCCGGCGAGCCAGTCCGAGGGGCGGGCATAGCGGACGACGCGCGAGATGTGGCTTCGGGTCTTGTCAGCAGGTGCGGGAGGCGTGCGGAGGGGTGTGAGGCCTACGGGTCGTTGTCGATGAGCTGCCAGCGAGTTAGCCAAGTGCACCCATTGCGCCCGCGGTGCGGCAGCAGTCGCTTACTGGGTACTCTCCCGTGGGGACCTTGTCCGGCACGATGGCCTGGTGCCTGACGGCGGCGTCCTGCGAAGACATTGTCGGTGCGGGTGTGCGAAGTGCGCCGGTCTGCGCCTTTGCTGAGGTTGGCGGTTGGCGGTTGGCGGTTGACGATGCGGAGGGGCCCGAGCGCCGCCCGCCGGGGCCAGCTGCAGAGACATGACGGGCGGCGCTGCGAAAGATTCGCGCTAGGAAAGCCTCCGACATGTGCAACGCGACCGCCGCGCCCAGCAATGCTTGCGCGCCCTGCGACTGGTGCCCCCCGACTCCCCCGACTCCCCCGACTCCCCCGATAACCGCAGCCCGACCGCCGCACACAAGAGACATGGACGGCATCGAGGGCCCCTCGCCCGGCGCGGCGAGCGAGACCGCCCTGGTCCACGCCCGCCCGACCGTCGCAGACCTGCACGGCGAGAACCACTTTGCCCAGGTCGCCCGCAAGCACTGGCTGGCCGCGAAGAAGACGCCCCGCGTGCGCCCAGACGTCGTCAAGAAGGAGCTGTGGGACGAGCTCGAGAGCGCCGACTTTGCCTACTCGTCGCTGCTGGTGCTCGAGAACCTGCAGCTGCTCGAGCGGTACCTGTGGCCCGGCTTCACCGAGGATGCCTCCGACTACCACCACCTGCTGCTGGCGCTGATGGTCAACGTCAAGAGGCGGGAGAACCTGCCGTCGTGGGGTACGTCGTTGTGCAGTCCTGCGTCTTCACTGCCACCACTAACATGTCCCCAGAACACTTCACCAGCAAGCCCGCCGAGTTCTCTGCCTTCTTCCGCCGCATCCTCTCCATGACCGTCGATCCCTCGCAGCCCATGAAGAACCGCACCCAGCTGGTCTCCTTCGTCATTGGCGCCTTCCAGTCGCTGGACAGCGGTCTCGTGCGCAAAGAGTGTGCGCCGCTCGTCGGCATCTCGATATGGCACAACCTCTACTCGGACACTGCGCGCGACCAGCACTTCGAGGAACACCAGATGTTGCGCAAGGCATGGCGTGCGTCAGAGAGGCGCTTCGACGCCGCAGACCAGACACTGCAGGCCAGGCTGCGCTTCGAGCGCTCGTGGCTGTACACCCTCGTCCTGGACTTCATCGATCGCCTGTACAACAGCAGCACGAAGCAGGACATGGCAGATAACCTCGTGTACTGCGAGCGCTTCGTGGAGCTCCTGACCGACCTGCAGAGTCAGCTGCCGACCAGGAGATATGTCAACACGCTGCTGAAGGATGTGAACCTGCTCCCCGCCATCAGACTATCGCCCATGTATGCAGACGAGGACAACGGCTTGTTCCGTGATCTCTACAGTCTGCTCAATCACTTCACAAATTTCGCCATCGAAGACCAGACCGGCAAGCAACTGTCCAAGCTCGAGTACGACCAACAACACTACGACACCCTTGCTCGGCTGCAGCGTGTGGGTTACGCTGCGTTTGAGGAAAAGCTGCAGTTGATGGCACTGGCAAACTTTGGCAGCATTGGCAACCGGGCAGAGCTGGATGGCCACCTGCGCACATTGAGCGACGACGAGCTCAAGGAGCTTTGCTCACTCATGGGTCTCCGGACAGAGTACCCTAGCACGACATTCCTGGTTCGCGACCGAACGTTCCACATGGAGACCCTCGTCTCGCTAGTCGAGCAGAGACCCATCTTCAAGGACACTATACGCGACATGCCGGTGCTTCCAACAGAAAAGATCTTATACGAGACCACATTCCTCCGCAACGAGTCATACAACGGATCCAGACCCCTCGCAATCCCAAAGCTGAACCTACAGTACCTGACTATGGGCGACTTCTTGTGGAGGTCGTACATTCTCTACCGCGCTGAATCCTTCTACGGTATCCGAAAGGACATCGAGGACGTGATCAAACGCGTGCAGCCGCGAGGCAAGGGTGCCAATACCAAGTTTGGTGGCTTTTCTAGAATGTCGATCCCCATCACTGCGCCGGGTATCGTCGATGTAGCTCCTTCGAAGGTCGGAGACGAGCACCCTGCCTATGTGCGTGCAGAGATTGTTTTGGATGTCAGCCGTCTTCAGGTGCCTGTGCGCAGGGAGTGGGAATCACTGAGGCCGGATGATGTGGTGTTCCTCCTGACTGTAGAGGGCAAGGACGATGCACCTACGAGCAACGGTCACAGCGACGTGAACACAGGCGAACAGGTTGGCCTGCAGAGGCTGAGATGTGCCCAGGTTGTCCAAGTGCTGGACGACAATGGCCGGCCTTTGCGTGACCAGACACAAAATGGCGATTACGCCCCTCGTGCGCGATCACGACGACTCGTGGTCAACATTGACGCAAAGCAGTATCAAACGGACATGGACCGTGTTGCAGAAGGTCGACCCAACATCTACGAAAACATCAACATGATCGCTCGCCGTAGAGGGCGTGAGAACAACTTCCTGCCTATCCTCGAATCGATCAAACGTCTGACTTTGTCGGATATCCCAGCACCGTCGTGGCTACAGGAGGTCTTCCTGGGCTATGGCGATCCATCCTCTGCCACTTACACACGCCTGCCCAACCGCTTGCACTCGATCGACTTTCGCGATACGTTCCTAGACTGGCAGCATCTAGTCGAGTCCTTGCCAGGGAAGACAATAGAGCCCGCAGACGACACACAAGGAGCGTTCGGACCACCATACGTCGTCAAGTACCCTGCGCCCGTCGAGGCAGCCGTTGCACCTGCCAAATCCTCCAAAAAGCGGCGCCGCGACCAAGTTGAGGTTGCGCAGCCTGCGCATGAGTCTTTGCACGTCTCGACATACAAGCCTCCGAACATGGGTCCATACCCTGCAGACGCCCTAAAGCAGAACGCCGTCAGGTTCACTCCTGCACAGGTCGAGGCCATCACTTCTGGCACACAGCCTGGTCTTACGGTTGTACTTGGCCCTCCAGGTACCGGAAAGACGGATGTTGCAACTCAGATCATATCCAACATATACCACAACTTCCCGGATCAACGCACACTTCTTATTGCGCATAGCAATCAGGCGTTGAATCAGCTATTCCAAAAGATCGTCGCGCTCGACATCGATGAGCGGCATTTGCTACGTCTCGGTCATGGAGAGGAGGATCTTGATACTGAGGCAAGCTACAGCAAGCACGGGAGAGTCGAGTCCTTCCTCGAGAGGGGCAAATACTACTTAGCAGAAGTAGACCGCCTTGCGAAGAACTTTGGAGCGCCTGGAGCGCACGGCCAGTCATGCGAGACAGCGGACTACTTCAACCTGGTTTATGTGAAGCCAGCCTGGACTCAGTACTGGGACAGCATCACATCAGAAGAAGCCAGCGTTGAGCAGATTGTCGCCGAGTTTCCTCTCAAAGACTACTTCTCAAATGCACCACAGCCCTTGTTCCCGCCTGAAGCAAATCGCGAGCAGATCCTCGATGTCGTCCAAGGTTGCTACCGTCACGTTGAGAAGATCTTCACAGAACTCGAGGATATTCGTCCATTCGAGATTTTGCGCAATCCTCGCGACAAGGCCAACTACCTCCTCGTGAAGGAAGCCCGCATTATCGCCATGACCTCCACGCACGCTGCGATGCGGAGACAAGAAATCGCATCTCTAGGTTTTCATTACGACAACGTGATCATGGAGGAAGCCGCTCAGATCACTGAGATCGAGAACTTCATCCCTCTCGCCCTCCAGAACCCGCAGAACGGCGAGCTGCCCCTCCAGCGCATCGTACTGTGTGGTGACCACCTCCAGAACTCGCCCATCATCCAGAACCTCGCTTTCAGACAATACGCGAACCTCGAACAATCTCTCTTCCAGCGCCTCGTCCGCCTCGGAGTCCCTACTATCCTTCTCGACCAGCAAGGCCGCGCCCGCCCCTCGATCGCAGAACTCTACAAATGGCGCTACCCAGCGCTCAGCAACCTGCCGTCTGTGCTCAGCACGCCAGCATTCCAAGTCGCCAACGCAGGGTTCAAGCACGAATACCAATTCATCAACGTGCCCGACTACAAAGGCAAGGGCGAAGCAGAGCCGACACCGCACTGGCTCGTCAATCTGGGCGAGGCCGAGTACGCAGTTGCGCTGTTCATGTACATGCGGCTGCTCAACTACCCGGCACACAAGATCTCCATTCTCACCACGTACGCCGGACAGAAGGGCCTGATCAACGACATCCTCAATGCAAAGTGCAGAGACCACCCGTTCTTCGGCCGCCCCAAGATCGTCGCCACCGTCGACAAGTACCAGGGCGAGCAGAACGACTGTAAGTCTTCCAACCCCACTCAGACCTACATCACCAAAGCACCATACTGACTCCCGCAGATGTCATCCTCTCCCTGGTCCGCACAAAAACAATCGGCTACCTCCGCGACATCCGCCGCCTGACCGTCGCACTCTCCCGCGCCCGCCTGGGTTTGTACATCCTCGGGCGCCGCACCGTCTTCGAGTCCGTCTTCGAGCTCAAACCCGCCTTCGACATCCTGCTCTCCCGCCCGGACGACCTGGCCCTCGTCACCGGCGAAATGCACGGCGAGACGAGCAGACCCGTGCAAGCTGGTGATGTGGACGGCCAAGCCGTCATGACCGGGTACGAGCATTTGGAGGAGTATGTGCGCGGGATTACGGCGGCGAAGATTGAGGCGCTGAAGGCGGGCGGTGGGCAGTTGCCGACGAGGGAGGTGAGGATGGTGGATGAGGGGGATGAGGATGTGGATCGCGAGGAGATGGTGCTTGTCCCTGAGGAGCAGGTTCAGGATTTTGGGAATGAGGACGATGAGGAAGGAGTCTAGGGGGTACGGGGGTGCAAAAGTCGATCAAAACTGGCATTTGGAGGCGTTGGTACAGCATGACGCTGAGCGGTTGTACGTTTTATATAAAGATACCAAGTCATAAGAGCATCGCCGATGCTTTTCATCTGCACACACACCCGCCCTCTAGCCCTGTCGGTACAGCGCTATTCACCCCCGTCCATTGCTCCACACGCCATCCTCCACGCATGATACTCCAACCCCCACCCGACCTCCCTCTCCAGCGCCTCGTCAAGCGGAAAATCCTACCTCCCCGCCTTCCTCCCCTTCAAATACGCACTAACCTGCTCCACGTGGCTTATAAAAAACATCCTCTTCTCATCGCTACTCCACTTCAACACCCCACACTCCTCCGCATACTTCCTCACATCCCTATACTCGGCCGCGGACCCAAACTCGCGCATCAAATACCCGTTCTCCGTCTCGACGCGCTCGCCCTCGTACTCCCACAGCCGGATCTGGTCCATGACGGTGGGCGGGATGAAGGTCTTGTTTTTCTGCATCTGCGGGTGTGCGTGCGTGGTCAGGTAGGAGATTATCTGCGCGGAGGTGATGCCTTGGGAGACGGCGCGGTGGACGGATTCCTTTGTGAGTTTGCCCGAGATGAGGTTGGGGAAACGGTGCTGGAGTTTGCAGAAGAGGGAGATGATGGCGATTTGGATGAGGGAGTTGGTGTAGGCGTAGAGGCGGTAGTTTGTTTCGATGATGATGAAGCCTTGGGTTGCGGGGGAGCTTTGGGGGGAGGTGCTGGGGCTGGAGGTGAGGCCGCCGCCGGATTCGGAGGTTAGGGTTGTGGCGAGGCGGGTTGGGTAGAAGAGTTTTGCGTCCTTGGTGGAGCGGAAGACGATGCCCATTGCGGAGAGGTCGTCGAGCATTTGTAGTTGGGTTGCGGTGAGGGTGGAGGTTGAGTATGCTTGGCCGAGTTCTAGGGAACCGAGCATGAAGAGGAAGGAGAGGACGTCGGTCTCGTTCATCCCGAGCTGCGTGGGGTCAGCGGTGATAAAGTCAAGCGTTGTAGATGCACGTACATCGTTTCCCATTTTCAAGTACACAATCAGCAGGTTCCACACCTGCGCATTCGTCTCTTGCAAAACAAACGTGAAGCCCTCCTTTGTAATACGGGGTTGTCCATGGTACGTCCTGACAAGATCTCCGGCATGCAGCAGCCTCTTGGTTCCCGCGCCAATCTCCGACTTGACGTCTACGCCTGCAGCACCTCCAACCATGTAGAACAGGATCGTCTCCCACTGTGCCTTCGCATACTCGTCCAGGTATTCAAAGCTGACCCTTCGTTCCCCTTTGCTCTCTTCTGCGGTGGCAGAAACACCAAAGGAGCCGTCCCTCCCCGATCCTTCAAGAGCATGCCGCAGGCTGCGCTTGAAGCCGGGAGAAAGCGAGTGCGTACGCTTGCCGTCATCTTCCTTTGTGGTGTCGAGGATATGGAGTTGAGCGAGGACGAACAAGGCGTGCGACTTCTCGCGTGTGGCGCCGGGCTTGAACCAGGCATTAAGCTGCGATTCGGGGAACGAAGTGGGCATGTAGAGCATTGACATGACCAGTGTCTTCGCTATGAATCTCTGTCAGTGTCGATACTTCTAATACGAGCGGTTTTTGCTTACCCAGATGTGGCAGCATGCAGCGGAAGACCGCCAGCACCGTCGCAGGAGCCTCATAGAGTTTCCTGTGCGTCTGTAGAGGCAGGCCCTGAAGGTATTCGAGCGCCTGGGAGGATGACGGCGCCGACATTCTTGCGGTGTGAGGTTATACTTCGACGTACTACCGTACTATCATCGTCTTGACGCAGGACGGCGGACCAGACGCGTCAGTTGCGCGGTGAAGAGAGCGAAAGGTAAAGTCCAGTGGTATTGAGGACAATCGATGACGCGCCAAGTGCACGCGGAGCCCCACATGAAACTCCGCTCCACCCCCGGCTTAGCTCCCGCTCGTCATCCTCAATACACATAGCAATCGCCGACGTCGCTCTTCGATCATATAAGTCTCAAGTCGCAACGATGCCTGCACTCAAGTTTGTCAGATCGGTGAGAATACGCGTTTTATTTGATAGTTTCGTTCCGCATATTGATCATTCCATCAGGTTTGGGAGTCGTTCCGTGCCAACTCGGGGCTGGAGCCAAGGTACGTCCAACACTGAACCTCAACGCTGATCGTTACTGAAACAATGGCTTTCCAGGCTGCTAGATGGAGTAGGTGATACCACAGGTCCTGTTGTACGGGACAATGGGATGTGATCTGACCTTGGTCTCTCCAGCTTCGCGTAACCTCGGCAACTCCTGGCCGAGTCAAGTTCGAGCTCGATATCCAAAAAGAGCACACTGTAAGAACGACTAAGCCGCCTATCTACCCAAATACTAAAGCTTGCTCAGAATAGATTGAACATCCTTCATGGAGGCACAATAGCCAGCATGGTTGACCTCGGCGGTTCCCTCGCAGTAGCTTCACGAGGTCTCTTTGCTACTGGCGTCTCGACCGACTTGAACGTCACCTATCTGTCCTCGGGTGGTAAAATCGGCGATTTGATCACAGCTGAGGTGACTTGCGACAAGTGTATGCGCCACATATACGACGTTGGAGTTCAATGCTGATACCTTCCAGTTGGCAAGACGCTGGCGTATACATCGATCAACTTCAGTAACAGCAAGGGCGAGGTGTTCGCGCGCGGCAGTCACACAAAATACGTAGCTTTGGCGTGGAAGGACCCTAATAATATCGTAGAGAAGTTATCGCCAAAGAAGCCTGAGAAGACGGAGTAGAGTACATGTCTCAAGTGGAGAATGCTCTGCATGATGCTATAATCTAGTGTTAGAGACCGACAATTGCCTCGTGTGTATCTTTTATTTCCAGTCGTAGACATTCGATGGCTCGGAAACGTCATTCGTGATGCGAGTGGGTGTAAACGCTCACCGCTACTGTCTCATCTTCTCGAATTACAAAGGAAGATTGCAAATCAAAGGAGCACCTTCAACAACCCAATGCGTGGCTTCTGCGTTCAACATGATCTGGTGGGCTGGGGAAAGATAAGAAGATGGACGGCGGTCATGCAGCCCGATTTGAAAAGTGTCACACAACGTTGAGAAACCAGCCGTATGGGCACCGTGCCAATCTGCCTTCCTGCGCTTGGGTGTCATCAGAATAGTCTGATCTGACGCGACCTTGGCCCCGACTTTGGAGCAGCTGACGGCTCAAGGTCCTTGGAGCCAATCTTCTCTGCGGTTGCAATAACAGCGAGATGTTTAGTTCTAGGCAAGAAGTTGTTGTCGTCCAGGATGCTCTGAATCTGTGGTGTCGTGCTCTGTGGAATGAGCGGCTTTGTAGGAACGATCGATCTTGCGTTTGGCCATGGCACGATAGACTGTAATCGCGGTCAAAGAATTAAGAGTGACAGAAAGGTGGAACACGTACCGATGGAGGAGGGCATAAATACGAGGCCACTTCACTGCTTCTGGTTTAATTATGTTGACGACACGGTGAAGGTGGTAAGGTGGAGATGTAGGAACGAGTCGGGCGGAAATGTATCTGATCTGCAGGGAGGGTCCTCCTTGTACTCAGAGGTATTGTGCCGGGTCTGGAAGAGGCGGTCTTGTTGTTCACAGTGAACAACAGCCCCAGGAGTCGCGATGATATTCGCTGCCCTTCACTGGATTGTCAGAGCATCAGGCAAAAAAACACATCCACACAATATTCTTGGCAGCTCCTGATAACTGTGCTCTGATTGGGTTGGCCACCATGGTAAGAGTGTAAGGTAATGCGGGCGAATACATCTTCAGGGTGCACACTGCATAGAGGCAGCGGGCGTCAAGGTAGAAGGAATGTACCGTTGCGCAACCAAATCCATTCGCCCAGCTCCTGATGCAGCAAACTGCGTGTATACTCATAGCTGGGAACTACTGTACATGCCAAGCGTGAACCATTAATCTGCGAAAAAGCATGAGCCCATGATGCACCCAAGCCAACAACTTTTAGGTGCGAGTAGACCACGACAGGACACACTTTGAAAGAGTCCGCAGAAGACTGTTCAAGCTCCTGAAGTTATACAGCCAGCCGAGCGGCAACCGCCCAAGGGTCCAGAAGAAATACATGAGGGATCCAACAAAGCCAATCAAACGTCCATCCGAGATTTAGGGGGAAAAATAGCAGTTGTCTCATCCTAGCGTCTTGTACGCGCTGATCCCAGCTCGATCAGTCGTAATGGAGTTTCGTCCGAATATGATCGGGATCTGGTGATTTAAGCGCTGTTCGAGGCGGTGACGTTGTCGCACAAGAGAATCATACCGCTAGTAGCGTCCACGGGGCGGGTAATCACCAGCCGGCGGGGCATCGTAAGGTGGGCGACCTCCCGGGCTACGGGGACGGCCTGCGCCACGAGGAGAAGGTGGACGGCCTCCTTCGTAAGGACGAGCGCCGCCACCGTTCATGTATGGGTCATCGTAGCGACGAGGAGGTGGGCCGGCCCTAGCATCGTAAGGATCGTCAGGGTAGCGCGCACGCGGTGGGCCGTACTCATCAGGCGCCATGCGGCCACGAGGCGGCGAGCGACCATATCCTCCATCACGTCTATCGTAGAATTCGCGCGGTGGGGTGCGGCGACGGTAGTCATCCCGGCGGGGGCTGTAACCACGAGGAGGACCGCGGCGATCGTAGTAATCATCATACGGAGCGGGAGGGTAGCCGCCACCACGGCGACCCATGGGCGAGCGAGATCGATACCTATCACGGGCCCTGTCATCAGGACCACCAGGGCCTCCGTAAGGAGCCCTTGGCTTGAAAGGAGGGGGTGGAGGCGGGTCGGAGATGTCCTGAGTGCAGGTGACTTCCTGGCCCTTGAACTCACGGCGGTCCAGCTTCTCAACGGCAGTCTTCAAGTCGGCAGCCGTCTCATATTCAACGAAACTGAAGATCTATTAATAAGGCTGCAACCAAGCATGGTGCACGCACATACCCAGTGCCATCGCGCTCGCGACCAACCTCGGAGTAGACGACGTCCAGTCCAGATTGGCGTGCAAAGTCCTTGAGATCCTATACATCGATATTAGGCCGAGTCCAATCCAGTATTGTGGGGTACATGAAGCACGCAAACTATAGCCATAGGCGGTTCAGGATCTCGTGTGCGTGGCCTAACAGGGGACAGGGCAATTCCAAGAGTGAGGGTTTCTAACCTGCCAGCTGGTCTCCACCGGAAGGTTTGTTATTCTCATCCGGTAAGGAGTACGACGAGGACGCGGAGGAACGCGCTCGTGGGGAGTGAAATTCTCGTTGCGGCGGGATCCGCGTGCAAATTGAACGATCAGGCGCTCGCCCATGAAGTCAGAGCCATCTACAATAGTCAGGTATGTGTTAGGGAAGCGCCCTAGATGGTGTGTACATACGGAAGGCTGCGATGATTGTCAGGGCAAGTCACTAAGTAGAGGGTGCATTAAAGCTTACCAGGAACGACGTCACGCGCGTCCATGGCGTCCTTGTATTCAATGAAGCCAAAGCCGTTCATGAGCTTGATCTCAGTGATCTCGCCAGTGCCATGGGTCTGGAAGTGGGTCTCGACTTCTGCCTTGGTGGCATTGCGGGGAAGATTGCCCAAGTAAAGGCGCGTAGACGATACCTCGGTCATGGTGATGGTTGCTGTATAGCTTTATCCTGCGGAGAACCTAGCCTGGTGAGGAGAGTGAGCGCATGTCGACGAAAGTAAGAACAACCGGTCAGGAGTCTGAATCTGGCATGCCATTGCGAATGAAGCGGACAGGAAGCGGACAGGAAGCGGACAGGAAGCATGCGACAGTAAAACCAGCGGCCCAAGGCTGCGCGCGACAGGAACCAGTGAAGCGCGTTGATATACGGCCAGCGGGCACAAGACAGTAGGCGACTTGTCGTACCTTTGGGAAGCTGAGAGGTGGCGCAGGGAGTCCTACTGTTAAGTTCGAGAGGCGGCCTTCACAGGGAACCTGATAAGTCGAAGACCTGGAAGCGACGCGCGACGGTAAGGTGCAGTCGTGCGCGTGGAGTCCGGTAATCAAGCACTACGCGCAGGTATTGCGGCAGCGAAAATGGGATAGAGATGGGCGGGCGGCTGGACTTGATATTGCGGCCCCGGAAACGGTGGATGAGTGGTGCTGGAATGAAGTGAGGCGCACGCTCATCACTCGCGCGAAAGAGCCAAGCCGCAAGCGTCACGTCACGTGCACAGTCAATGCAGTCTTCGCGCGCAACCTTCACAAGCAGCATAGACCTCTACACGAACTCTGCTGTTGAACACAATATCAGGTGTAGAGTAGTTCCACTCGAATTGATGCTGTATCAATCATAAACTTGTGTTGTGGGCAGACTGACCACAAGCTGCTGGGCCGATTCGGCGTGGTCGTTGGGCGGCAACGGTTGCAGGGAAATGGGTATATAAAATTGTGTGCTGCCTAATATACACATACGATGAAGCGACAATATACGCCCAAATGATACAGCGTGTGTGCTCACCAAGTCATGTGAGGTCTAGGTAAGGACATACTTGGGCCCTTCGCCACCTTGAGGAGTCTGCCAATTGATATCCTGCGCAGGTACCTTAATATCGCAGGTCTTACAGTGGACGCAACTATGCAAACGTTAGCTGTATGGCCGTGAAAGTATTCGGGACATTGTAACTTACTTTTGGGCGTTGATCTGGAATCTGACGCCCAAATCCTTGCTGTCGTCCTCAATGTACTCGTACACGCCTGCAGGGCAAAATCGGTTCTCGACACCCTTGTATTGAGGATACTGCTTCTTTGCATGCGCATCCCAATCCTTGACCTGCAAATGGCATGGCTGATCCTCTTCGTGGTTGGTGCCACTGCGGCTGACGCTGGTCAAGATATCGAAGCTGATCTTGCCATCAGGCTTAGGATACTCGATCTTCTCGTACTGATCTGCAGTCTTAGTGGCAGCGTGATCAGGAGAGCCATGATTCAGAGTCCAGGGCATCTTTCCACGAAAGAGGTAAGCTTCTAGACCGGAGTACAGCACGCCACCGTACAGACCTAGCCTGGTGTGGAATGAAGGACGCATGTTGCGGACCTGCTTGAGCTCCTCCCAAACGGAAGACTTTCTCATCTTATCTTCGTAGTCGAAGAGGAACACAGTGCCACCATCCGTATTACCTTGCAGCGCATCCCATGTTGCCTCTGCAGCCATCATACCGGAGCGCATCGCTGTATGTGTACCCTTGATCTTGGGTACATTGACAAACCCTGCAGAGTCTCCGAGGAGGGCCCCGCCAGGGAAAGCAAGCTTTGGGATCGATTGGAAGCCACCTTCAATCAGGGTCCTGGCGCCGTACGAGATGCACTTGCCGCCCTCGAGAACGTCCTTGTAAATGGGGTGGTGCTTCATCTTCTGAAACTCGCCGTACGGAGCAAGCCACGGGTTGGGGTAGTCGAGACCGACCACAAGACCGATACTGACCAGGTTGTCACCGAAGTGATACATCCAGCCACCACCGTAGGTGTCCTTTGGTAGAGGGTAGCCCATTGTGTGAGTGACCTGGCCAGACTTGAACTTCTCAGGCTGGACTTCCCACACTTCTTTGATACCGAGACCATATGTTTGATGCTGGCTGTCTCGTCGCAGGTCATACTTCTTGATGACCTGCTTTGACAAACTACCGTGGCAGCCTTCGCCAAGTAGAGTTACGCGAGCATGGAACTCCATACCGCGCTCGAAAGAGTCCTTTGCTTTGCCTTCACGTGATACCCCAAGGTCATTAGTCGCCACGCCCTTGACTACACCCTCGTGGTTGTAGAGAATCTCCGAACCGGCGAAGCCTGGGTACACCTCGACACCGACTTCCTCGGCACGTTCACCCAGCCACTTGACCATTTGGTTGAGACTGATGATGTAGTTGCCGTGGTTGTTCATCTGCGGTGGCTTGGGTAGAGGAATCGAACCGGTTTTGGTAAGGAAGCGCATACGGTCCTCCTTCGCAGGTGTAATATCGGCGAAACGATTCAAATTATCCTCAGACTTCCAGTCCGGAAGAAGCTCATCAAGGGCAGAAGGTTCAATGACGTTCCCAGACACAATGTGGTCGCCCAGCTCCCCTGACTTTTCAAGCAGCAGCACACGGAAGTCCTCATTACCTGCCGCATTGGCAATTTGCTTCAGCTTGATAGCGGCAGATAGACCAGCAGGACCCCCGCCAACGATGAGGACATCGACCTCATCTACCTCACGCTCGACGGACTTGGGGTCGAAGGAGTCATCTTCGGTGGCCAATCGCACCCGTGGCGTCGAAGAAAATGCCCTTCTTTGTCCAGCAACGCGAGTGGCAGTGTGGTGCGATACGATCAGAGTTCGTGTCTGCGGGGCGGCGCATGTGAAGGATCGAATGGGCAATCGTCTGGCGCGTGATGCTGCAAGCATTCGCCGTGTCACCGTCGCGGGTACCGTTCTGGAGGCCATTGTGTTGTGAGGTGTGAGAAGGCAAAATCGGCGAAAGGTACGAAGCTATTCGAGATCGACAACAACGCCAGGGCAGCCTAAATTCCAGACCTGCCACTCAATGAAAAGCTCGCCTCAATGCCGTGTATTTGCGATGGTAACTACAAAGGCGTGCTATGTACCCCGATTCTTGAAGCCAGAGCTCAATGACGAAGTTCAACCTTCTCACGGCCTCGGCTACTTGGCGGGCCAATAAGGACGCTGCTGATTCTCTCTTTCACCCTAGGTGTTCCGGCCGTAAAGCCGAGCAACAAGTCTCGGCATAGAATTTACACCTCACACCCGAACGTTGTCGAAGGTCTGTGGCGCTGAGAAGGATTAAAGTCAATGAGACCATCGTTCCCGCTGCTGCAGTTGCCCGAGACAGGGCAGTTTTCAGGCTCTATGTCTTTCGCCATGCCAAGACGTCACCACCGAGGTAGCATTGCATCGGCTGCAATGACCATCGAGAACCCCAGGTTACACACCAGTTACCCCATGGGACGATCTGAGTGCCTGGACAAGCAGTCAACTCCACACGATGCGATCAGATCCTGTTGCTGCCCTGCTGCGAGTAGTCTATTTATGATACCTGCCTGCCTCGGAATTTAGGCTGCCATCCCACAGGCGTGAGATGAAACCTATACAGAAAACGGTGCTACCATTCACACCATCACGATGAGAGATACTGTGGAGTATTAACAGAAGATCTTCTCGAATCCTGTTGTTGAAAATCGCACGTCAGAGTACCTGAAACCGGCCAAGCTTCATGCCTGCAGGCCACAGTCGCACACCAGACTCATGCGTTTGGGGGATCTCTTGTGGACAGCCCACGCTCTGGCCCGTCTGTAACATGCTCTCCGACAACATACGTTCGACGAGGTCCGGAGACTGCTCGCTAACGAATATTATCAGGACCATCGTCATGGAACTTGATTCTCAATGCGTTTGATCGTTTGCCTGTTCCTGACGGAGACCGCTAGCTCACATGGCCAGATTGTTTTTCTCGATAGTTTTGCGGTAGCTATCTGGTGGCTGTCAAAGCGAAATAAGCATCGTCGTCCGATGTGACACATTGCGCCCCTGTCGATATCAGCCCTTAGCAGCCCCAAAGACTACATGGATGCTCCAACAGCGCGTGTGTTGAATTGACGGGATCTTCGCGAACGCATCGAATCGCCCGGGCCTTTTTGCCTTGGAGCATGCCTCAGCCGAGACTATCTACAGCACCAAACACAACACCAGGAAGTGTATATATGCAGCGTCCTCAGAAGGATTCAATGGCACGCCCAAGTCCTATTCTCTTCATTGATCTCTTGTGCAGGGCACTCGCTATTTGCATACCTTGTTTTCTTGTGAGAGCTGAGCTCACTTTTACTATCCTTTACAGTTGATCTGATAACCTCTTTACTATCCTTTCAATAATCCACCGTTCGAGCAGATCGCAATCATGAAGATCGAATACTCCCTCCTTACTCTGCTGTCAGCATCGATGGTAGCTGCAGCTCCACATCCGTTCGTCGTCCCAGACGCAGCTCTAGCAGCTGCCGAAGATGGCGCTGTACCCGTCCCCGCCCTCGACAAGCGCCAGCAGGTATCTGTGTATGGCTTCCGCAAGCGAACCATCGAGCTTCGCAACGCTCTTGTGGCCGCTCGTGGAGGTCAGCGTGTGAACGAGATTCTTGGTACCGAAGGTCTTCAAGAGCAGGCCGCTCCTGCTCCCTCGGACCCGGAGGGCAAGGGCAAGGGTAAAGGAGCCGCCGATAATGCTGATCAAGAGTTCCAGCTACTTGGAGACCAGGCGGCCGAGCAACAGCAGCAGCAAGCCAACCAGACCGTAGCTGCAGACCCAGCGGCAGATCAGGCTGCTCAGGACCAAGCTGCTGCCGATCAGAAGGCCGCGGACGACAAGGCTGCTGCTGATAAGGAGGCTGCCGACAAGCAAGCTCAAGAAGAGGCCAAGCAACAAGCCGAGCAGCAAAAGAAGCAGCAAGAAGCCGACCAGAAGGCCGCCGATAAGCAGCAAAAGGCCGTCGAACAAGCAGCTAAACAACAGGAGCAGCAGGCTAAGCAACTTCAGAACCAGGCCCAGCAGGACGCAAATCAAGCTCAGAAAAACGCCGACAAGGCAGCCAAGGATCAGGCAAAGGCCACTGAAGAGCAGAAAAAGGCCCAAGCCGAACTCGACAAAGCCAATGCAGCGCTTGAGCAGGCCAAGGCAGGTCAACAAGCTGCTGCCGGCAATGCTACACAACTCGTCGGCGGCGGCGCGGCTGCAAACCAGACCGCTGGGATCGATCAGAACGCTGCTGCAGGCAATGGCACCCAAGCGGGTCAGGGCAAAGGAAATGGCAAGGGCAAAGGAAAGGGAAAAAAGGGCAAGAGCAAGGGCAAGGGAAAGGGCCAAAACAACAACAACGACAACAACAACAACAACAACAACAACAACAACAACAACAACAACAACCAGAACCAAGCCAGCGAACAGCAACAAGGCAAAGGGAAGGGCAACAACAGCAACAACCAGAACCAAGCTGCTGGTAATGGTACAGCAGCCGGCGAACAGCAACAAGGAAAAGGAAAGGGCAAGAACCAGAACGAGGCTGAGCAGGCGCTTCAGGCAGGTGGCCAGCAGCAACAGCAAGCCGCCGGTGGCCTTGACGACATCCTGAGCGGACTTCTTAGCGGTGGAGCGGCTGCAGGTGCTGGTGCTGATGCCGGTGCTGAAGGGAGTGCCGGTGCTGGTGGCCTTGCTGACTTACTTGCCTCGCTGGGCGGCGGTGCTGCGGGCGGCCAGGGCAAGGGTCAAGATCAAGCTCAGACTGGCGGTGCCGGAGATCTCACCAGCCTTCTTGGAGGCCTGACTGGTTAGACGTAACCAGGCATACCCCTAGGCGTACGACACATAGCATGACCTCAGATCGATTCAGGAATCGGTGTGAGAGCGACAGTTAGAGATGTAAGAATTACAAAGTAGGTCATTAATGGATTGTGCTACGAAGTGCGAATTCAAACTCTCTAAAGAGGCTGCGCGTAGTTTACTACAGGATATCAAAAGTCTAAGCAAACGTCCGTTCAAACGCCTAAATCATGATCTCTGAATCCTTCTATGCGGAGGCGGTCGCCTCCTCCTTCTCCTCATACTTCTCCCAGTTGGCAAGAATGTTGCCAATTTTGGGCGAGTTTGTGAGCTTGTACACATCCTCGAAGTACTCTTTGGTCAACGCGAATGGCTTTGCTGTCACGTTGGGAATATACTTGCCGACCAGCTTAGAGGGGTCGATGGAGGTCTTGTGGATCTTCTTAAGCAAGAAGCTTCTGAAAGGCTTGACACCAGAGCGCAAGAAAGTGCTGTGGAAGGGCACATCGATTCCCTTAAGTGGGATGGTAGCGAAGCCACGCTGGAGGTCGAGAGGCTTGGGCTTGGCCTCGGTCTGCTCAGCACAACCTTTAATGATCTCGACCAAGTGAGCCTTGACGTCCTCCATTGATAAGCTCTGCATCAGGGACTGGATGTCAATCTTCTGTTGCTTCAGGTAGTTGGTGACACCAGTGAGAGTGTCGAGAGCGCGGAGGTCACCAGCAGCGACGTACTGCATATTGGCGATGTTGTAGTTGACGATCTCAAGGAGCCAACCGGTGGTCTCAGCAATGTTCTCAACAACATACTGGAGAGCCTGCTCATTGAAAGTCTTAGAGATCCTGCTAGGGTTGACGGCGCACATGGAGTAGTTGGAGCGGCCAGTCTCATCGCGCTCGACAGCGACTTGCATGGTGAGACCACGGTAGAACACAACCGACACCAAGCTCTCGATGGGCATGACCTCGGCAAGCGCAGCAAGAGCACTGTACTCTCCGAGGGAGTGACCAGCGAAAGTGCTGTCACGCTGGACGAGACCCTTGGAGCGCATGTCCTCGAACGAGGCCTTCTCCATAAGGGTAAGGGCGGGCTGGGTGAACTGTGTTGCCGACAGCAAACCGGTGGGGGAGCGGTACGTGTAAGACGTGGTGTTCTCGTCAATATCTTTGAAAATCTTCTCGGACTTGATTGATCCGTCCGCAGCGACAGTCTCGAAGGTCATCGAGATGTAGTTTTGGCGGATAGCCTTACCACGGGGACCACCAAAGTGAATGGTGAGCTCCTTGGGATTGTTCTTCACGATGTTCGTAATAGCGAAGCCTACTGTTTGTTAGCAGAAGTTTCAGACGAAGCGAGCGAACAATTTACCATAGTTGTCCATGAAGTGCTTGTCGGCACGATCCCAGACCTCCTTAGCGACGGGGCTGCTGTTGTACAGCTCCATACCCATACCCTGCTCCTGAGAACCTTGGCCTGTGAAGACGTAGGATGTAGTGGGCTGCTCAACCTCGGCCTCACCGAGAAGAACCTTGTCCTCGGTCTCCTGGTTGCTGACCTCGATCTTGATGATTTTGCGACCAGAAACCATACCGACATGCTGAAGCTTGACGTCGAGCATGTCATCGGGGAGAACCATGCCAACAAGGTTCACGTGGTAGCTTCTGACGCGGCCAACGTTGTTCTCAGCCGCCCAGGTCTCAACCAGACTCCTCACAGCAGCACTGGAGTACATGCCGTGAGTGATAGTGCCAGGCAGGTTCGCGTAGCTGGCGAAAACACGCGACACGTGGATGGGGTTGTAGTCGCCAGAAACACGAGCGTAGTTCTCGTTAGACGCCGGTGCCCTCAAGGTCAAAGGAGCCTTGCCGTGCAGAGGGATGGGGTTCTCGAAATGGACAGGCTGGTCAATGGTGGTTCCGTTGCGCTGCAAGTAGTCGATGACAGGGTTACCGTGAGCAGTACCAGACAGGTAGCTGACGGATGCAATCTGGATGATCTCCTTGGTCGGGAGCTCCAGCAGGACCTCTCCAAGAGTCTCGATCTCTGAGAAGATGGTCTTGTTCTTGTACTTCTGCAGGGTCTCAAGCTTGAAGACGAGGGTCTTGCCAAGAAGGTCAACATCAGGCTCCTCGAAGTTGAACCACTCCTTCGAGCGAAGGATGGCAACGTCCTTGCTAGTAGCAAGCAGCAGCTGCATTGGCTTCTCAGTCTTCCTCTGGAAAGTGTTCTCGAAGTCGGTATAGACACCACGGTACAAGAACTGGCTGGTGACCTCCATGACGGGCTGGCCACCGCGAGTGATGGTTCCGCAGACCTCGACCATCTTACCAGACTCTTGGTTGATGACAGCGTTGATCTGTGCGGTGGTGTCAAGCACGTCTCCCTTCTTCAGAGGCTCCGCACCAGGAATCATGCGGAAGCCGTTGGACAAGTGGACAAGCTTCAGAAGATCACCGTCGATGGCACGAGGGAAGATGGGCTTGGTGATGGCCTTCCAGCCGACGACGATAGCAAAGTCCATAGGCGCGAAGACCTCCTTGCCAGGACGGTCGACAAATGCCTCGCCAGTGATGCCAACAGCGTGGACGAAGTCGTTGATGGCCTCGCTGGTGACAGTAGCACGGCCACCATCGAATTGAGAAGTGACTGAAGCATCGAAGGGGCAGGCCTCATCACCGAACCAGATCTTGTAGTAGAAGTCCTTGATGCGGTCGTTACGGGCATCCATGACCTCGTGAATGGGTGCGTAACCGACGTCAGGACGGTAGGTGAAGCGGAAGGGAAGGGCAACGGCAGATCCGAGAGCAGTGCGCTCCTCGTACATGTTCAGCAGAATCTCGTTGTCCTTCACGCTGACGTCGACTGTCTTAACGTACTTCGCACCGTGATGCAATTCCTTGACAGTGATCGTAGTCTTGCTAGGATCGTTGGGGTTGCCAATCTCCACGGTCATACCCGGAATAGGGGCAAAGATCCTGGACGTCGGGTTGGTCTGGAAACGCTGACCCTGGACGAACACATCGGTCGTGAAGAAAGCGTGCCTCCAAGAGTAGGTGTTGCCAGCGAGAAGCTGCAGCCACGAAGGAACATCGGGCATAGTAGCGTTCGGCGCCGGCGATAGGCGATAGATGGTCTTGTTCTCGAGCTGAGACACGGTGAGGCCATCAACTTCTACGCTCTCAGTGGCTGCAAGAAGCGTATTGCCGAAGTATTCGACGACGGGTACCTTGGACTCATCGTCACCGTAGACATCGCGCAGCAAGTACTTGATGTGGCCCTCGTGAACTCCGTCAAGGATCTCTTTGATCGGCTCATCAACCTTGGTAGAGTACTTGACGGCCACAGGACCCTGCAAGATACAAGTCCTGCCAACATCCTGGCCTACAACGGCCTCGATATCCTCAGATTGCCAGAGGGAATCCTTCTTGAAGAAGAACTCGAAGGTGTCATCAAGGCAGGGAACGAACGGAACAGGCTTCTGTCCACGGCGTTGGCAGAGAAGCAAGAAGTGCTGAGCATCTTGAGCGTTGATCAACTGCTCATCGGCCTCGGGATACGCCTTGAAGACTTGCTCGATTGTCTGGAATGGGTCGTTGAGCTCCTCGTAGCTCTGAATGATCGACTCGCCGCCAGACTTGCTGAAACGCTCCTCCACTCGGCGTATGAAGTCACCAGTTAGGCGCTTCAAGCTTTGGTCAATCCAGCGGGACTGGTGCTTGACGTACATGAGATCGACCATGCGCTGGATGACCTCCGAGTATGTCATGTCCTCGAGGTCAACAGACTCGCCCTTCTTGTTCCTGCCGAACCAGACCTTTTGAAAGTCCTCATTGAGCTTCTTGATGATGTAATCACGCATCTTCTTTAGCTCAGGGATACGCTTAGCCTTGTCGAGGGCAAAAATCTTCTGATCCATCTCGAACCAAAAGATGACACCACGAGTCGCGAGCTGATGGATCGGCTCACCCATCTCGGAGCGAACAGTAATGACACCACCGGCAGGACCCTTGTAAGTCTTGTCCCAGTCGGCGTCGTCGAGACCAGGGGCATCGACGATAGCTTGCTTGGCTGAGGGCGATGTGTGAGCCTCCTTAGCGGTCATGACACGGCTACCAAACAAACACCCATCGAACGGCATGGGGGGATATCCAAACTTGGTCGACCAGCTGCCAGTCAGGTAGGGGTACGTGTCCTCGGCACCACCGAAACCGGAACCGGCAACGAGAATGAGGTTCTCGCACTTACGGAGACGGCCGTACATCTGAAGGATAGGCTGGTGGAAATCTTCGAAGGAGTGATGACCACCACCACGACCTCCGGTCCACTGAAGGACTACTGGGAAAGTCGGGTTTGCCTTGGCGATATTGATAGTCGCCTGGATGGCCTCGACAGACCCGGGCTTGAAGGCAATGTGCTTGATACCCAGAGTCTGGATATACTCGTTGGCAATTTCGATGGAGGGTATACCAGCACCAATAGTCAGACCCTCAATGGGGACGCCGTCAGCCCTGAGCTTAGCGAGAAGAGGAATCTGCCAGCCCATGGCGCGAGGATTGATGTAAATCAAATTGATACTGATACCGCGCCCAGCTGGGATGTTCTTCTCGATTTTGGTTAGGGCCTCGGTCAATGACTTCTCGTTGTAGTAGCCTCCACTTGCAAGCTCAATCTCGTAGCCAGCGTTCATGGTCGCAGCAACAAAGTCCCATGGGACAGTGCAGGGTGTCATACCGGCGACCATGACAGGAGGGAGACCGAGCATACGACTCATCTTGGTGTCGACGTAGGTCTGGCCGGTCGATGTCTTGATGAGCTTGGGGCCATGCTCCTTGACCCAATCGACGGCGTACGTGACAGCGTGCTCGAAGTCACGGTCGAAGAGTTCGGGCTTGTAGCCGACTTCAACATTTTGACCGTCAATAGCACCAGCAAGGATGACGCGGACACCGGTGCCCTCCTTATTGCGGTTCGTGAGCACACCAAGACCAGAGATGCCACCAGGACCAAAGTCGAGGATGTGTGTAGCCTTGGGGAACACCGTCGCTTTTTCCCATTCGACCGAGTCGCTGGTGATCATCCGTATAAGTGCAGGGACAACATTGTCAGATCCATCCTCACGAATGTCCTTGCCCGTGTGTGTATCGAACAATGGCACACCAAGGTCGCTCGCGGCAATTTTGATGTCCTTGAGATCATCCTCGAGCTGTTTTGTAGCTTCGGCAAGGTATGGGCTGTGGAACGGCGCGGTGATCGGGAGGAAGCGGTTGACGAAGCGGACCTTACGGTCAGGGTAGGGAATTCTGGTCTGGTCCAGACCGGTAGGGGCCTTGACCTTACGCAGACGAAGGTTGAGACCGTACAGAGAGATTGGAGGACCAGTAACGACAAAGTTACGGGCACTGTTGATCAGTGATATGGCAATGTGCCTATCCTGGGGCAGATGTGCATTTGTCGCGTCAATGTGATCCTGAACAGCCTTGCGAGACAAATCGCGAATCGACAACATGGGTGTCGGGGTACCCTCGCTATTGTCGATCGAGTCTCGTAGGACGTTGGGTGCAAGCGATGTCCTGGGGAACGCCTGCTGACTGCGTGTACCGATCCAGAAGAGGATCTCAATCGCCTTCTTGGCAGACTTCTCGAAAGTCTCCCAGTTCTTCGATTCGGCAATTGCAGTGGCTGTGACAACACCCTGAGAGTGACCAGTGACACCAGAGAGGCGGCTACGTATGTGGCCAGGGTGGCTGCCAAGGACTCTGCATGTCACAACGTAGTGTGCAAGCTGTGTAAGACCGATCAAGGGAAAGCTAACCGGCGCGGAGACGAGGTAGTCGACGTCAGGCTGAGCCTCGCGGTTGTTCAACCATCGCATGACATCCAGGCCCTTCGAGTAGAGCTTCTCTGCACGCGGGTCGCGCGACAGAGTGAGCAAATGCTGTGCCTCGGCCGCAATGAAATCCTCAACGAACGAAGGGTATGTGTTGTAGATCTCACGGAGTTCATCGAAGTACTCCTCAATGTTACCCTGGCCACCCAGAACAGCGTAGATGAAGGCATTCTCGTCTGAAGCCTCGCGGAAGAGGGCAGACTCGTGGTGCTTGATCGGCCTCTCGACAGCGGCGCGAGCGGCGTAGTATGATCGCACTGTCTCCAGTTTCTTCTCGGTAATGCCGGGAAGAGTGGCGGCCAGCGCATGCACCTCATTGCCCCGCAAGAAAGCGCGCTCGAACTCAGTGAGAACAAGCTTGAGGACCTCCTCGAAAGAGTCGGGGTCCTCACCCTCCTCTACCTCCTTGGCAATGAAGCCGAGGTAGCGTGCAACCAGTTCGACAACCGATGATGGCTCGTCATCCTGTGCGAGTTCGTCTGTAGGCTCAGGCAATGTCTGCTTGAAGGTATCCCTCAATTGCTGGGCATTGAAGTGCAGGGCGGTCGGGATGAGGAGGGTGTACTCGAGTGAGCCGTGGGTGAGGATCAGCGGGCGCAGATTTGCTGCAGAGCGCGGCGTGGAAATGCCGGTCTGCTGTCCTGATCCATACATGCTGAGCGATTTGACGCCTGAAAAGCTGTAACGAGCTCGAATTAGCTTCGTCGTCTTGGATTTGGCTTGCGGAGGGGTTCGCTGGTGCGGCCAACTCGGTGACATCAAAGAGCATAGAAATGAAATTGGTGCATACCTCCAAAAGACAGGTCTGGTCTAAATTACAAGTATATGGAAGGAATGGGATGCACGGGAAGGTGCGTCTGCGGCGCCGTGAGCGTTCATTCGATTTTGGTGATGCACTGAAGCTTTGGGGAAGAGCTATCAAAGATCACCACGATCATGACACATCTCCCGCCGTGCTGCTCGTCGCCACAGGGACCCAATACATACCTGTTTGCGCGGGTAAAAACTAATCAACCTGGAATGCTCGGGATTTCGTCCTGACTGCTAGTGCTCGCAGCTCCCTTGCGGTGTGTGCTAAGTGCTGTGTCGGTGCAAGACGTCCACCGCGACAGGCAGCAGAGTTGCAGAGGGTATATGAGGAGTAATCAGAGGAGAGGGGAGGGTCAATTGGGCGAGTAGAGATGTAGGAAAATGCCGGGCAGCGCAGAATGGCGTGTCTATTATCCGCGGCGAGCTGTTGACTTCGAAAAAGTCGGGCCACCCAAGGTCGGTTTGGACCCGCGCTAGCGGAGCAGGGGTAGGCCCACTTGCATGGTGTGTGCATGGGTGTGCCTTCTGCGGCCAAAGCGTTGGGGAAGGAAGGACCCCTCAAAACATGGCTCCGGCAGCTGCACTGGGCGAACCAGCATACCAACAATGCCTAATTCGTGTGCCTGACAGGCGCAAACGGTGCTCTGATAAGAGCTCCCCGCATCGTTGAACGCCTGCAGCTTGTTGAGCACAGTGTTGGAGGCGGGTGTGGGCCGACGTGGTGTGTTCCCTGGGCCCGCACTGGACTCGCGACACCCACCGCCTTTGGTGGCTATCTCTCGCAAGACTGGCGAAATTTGTGTTGAGAGCCAGAGCATGGACCGGCTAGGCCGCAGGGGTGCGTGACTTTTAGAGCGGTGCACGAATCCTCAACGGCCAGAGGACACGTCCAGTAAAGTCTCTGCCATTCGAACGAGATAAACAGTCAATGCGTTGGATGCTGTGTTCCTGCTGCACCCGTCCGCTCTCCCACTTCTCCCAATAATTTGCCTTTGGGGAGTTACCTTGCCCGTCCCCAGCATCCACCCATCTAATTCCAGCACGCTCTCACCAGCGTCGTTGTTCCTTCTTTAGACACACTATACCCCTCCTTTCGCCCTGTACTAGACCAGAGATACCCATTGAGCTCCGGCGAGCTTTGGCAGCTTCTCTAAACTCCCCATTCGACTCGACTACCCATCCGCACCACACGCATCCTCAGCATCATGCGTCCCGAGGTCGAGCAAGAGCTCTCGCACACGCTGCTCATCGAGCTGCTTGCATATCAGTTTGCCTCGCCCGTGAGGTGGATTGAGACGCAGGATGTGGTTCTCGGCGAAAACACCACAGAGCGCATTGTCGAAATTGGCCCTGCAGACACACTCGGTGTGATGGCCAAGCGCACATTGGCCTCCAAATACGAAGCTCACGATGCGGCGCTATCTGTCCAGCGTCAAATTCTATGCTACAACAAGGACGCCAAAGACATCTACTACGATGTAGACCCTGTTGAGGATGAGCCCGAGGCCGCTCCAGCTGCCAGCGGAGGCGCCCCAGCAGCGGCAGCATCATCAGCGCCCGCAGTAGCGGCTCCTGTGGCAGCCGCCCCTGCTCCTGGCGCTGGCCCTGCTGCTCAGGTGCCAGATGCACCAGTTACAGCGACCGACATCCTGCGGGCATTGGTCGCTCAGAAGCTAAAGAAGCCTCTCATGGACATTCCTCTCAGCAAAGCCATCAAGGACCTGGTTGGAGGTAAGCAATGAGGACCGTTCGAAGGGATTCGATCTAACAAAATCCAGGAAAATCCACTCTCCAGAACGAGATCCTCGGAGATCTGGGTAAAGAATTCGGCTCCACCCCCGAGAAGCCTGAAGACACACCCCTCGACGAACTCGGTGCGTCGATGCAGGCTACCTTCAATGGTCAGCTTGGAAAGCAGTCCGCCTCCCTCATTGCCCGCATGGTCTCCTCGAAAATGCCTGGTGGCTTCAACATCACAGCTGTGCGCAAGCACTTGGAGACAAGATGGGGTCTGGCCCAAGGGCGACAGGACGGTGTACTGTTGCTCGCCATAACAAATGAGCCGGCAGCACGTCTCGGTTCCGAGACCGATGGAAAGGCGTTCTTGGACGAGCAGGCCAATAAATACGCACCAATTGCTGGCATCAGTCTTTCTGCCCCTACAGCTGGGGGCGACGGCGGCGCCGCTGGCGGCGGTATGATGATGGACCCTGCGGCCATTGACGCTCTCACAAAGGATCAGCGCGCTCTTTTCAAGCAGCAGCTGGAGCTGTTCGCTAGATATCTCAAGATCGACCTGCGCGCTGGCGACAAATCGTTCGTTGACGCGACAAAGGCACAGTCTGCGCTTCAAGCGCAATTGGACCTGTGGACAACGGAGCATGGTGACTTCTACGCTTCAGGAATTGAGCCTCAATTCACTCCCTTGAAAGCGCGTGTCTACGACTCTTCCTGGAACTGGGCGCGTCAGGATGCGCTCACCATGTACTACGACATCATCTTCGGCAAGCTCAAGGCTGTTGATCGCGAGATTGTCAGCCGTTGCATTGCCATTATGAACCGCTCAAACCCGCTCCTGCTTGACTTCATGCAATACCACATGGACCACTGCCCGACTGAACGCGGCGAGACCTATGAGCTCGCGAAAGAGCTTGGCCAGCAGCTCATCGACAACTGCCGAGACGTTCTCAACGAGCCCCCTGTCTACAAGGATGTCGCTGTGCCCACAGCTCCGCAC
Organism: Didymella arachidicola; assembly: GCA_016630955.3. Taxonomy (NCBI): domain Eukaryota; kingdom Fungi; phylum Ascomycota; class Dothideomycetes; order Pleosporales; family Didymellaceae; genus Didymella; species Didymella arachidicola. The sequence continues at coordinate 1,704,595 of CM049986.1, forward strand.
CTTGAGATTGATGCTCGCGGCAACATGAATTACGAGGAGGCTCCTCGCGCAAGCGTCCGTAAGCTGGAGCATTACGTCCGTGAGATGGCCGAGGGCGGCAAGCTCTCCGAGTACGGCAATCGCACAAAGGTCCAGAACGACCTGCAGCGCATCTACAAGCTCATCAAACAGCAACACAAGCTCTCCAAGTCTTCTCAGTTGCAGATCAAAAGTCTGTACAGCAACGTCATTCGCTCTCTATCGATGAACGAGGGACAGATCATTCCCAACGAGAACGGCAAGAAGGGCAAGAGTGGCCGCAACGGTCGTGCCAACGGCTCTGCGAAGCAGGGCAAGGTCGAGACTATTCCGTTCCTCCACCTGAAGAGGAAGGATGACCACGGGTGGGAGTACAGCAAGAAACTGACCGGTGTCTACCTTGACTGCCTTGAGAACGCTGCCAGCAACGGTGTCACTTTCCAGGGCAAATACGCTTTGATGACGGGTGCTGGCGCCGGCTCCATTGGTGCCCAAGTTTTGCAGGGTCTGATTAGCGGTGGTGCAAAGGTCGTTGTTACTACATCAAGGTTCTCCCGCGAAGTCACCGAGTACTACCAGTCCATGTACACTCGCTATGGGGCTCGTGGCTCTCAGCTCATCGTTGTTCCTTTCAATCAGGGAAGCAACCAGGACGTTGAGGCCCTCGTCGACTACATCTATGATCCCAAGAAGGGTCTCGGCTGGGACCTTGATCTCATCGTTCCTTTCGCTGCCATCCCCGAGAACGGCCGTGAGATCGACAGCATCGACTCCAAGTCTGAACTTGCTCACCGTATCATGTTAACAAACCTGCTCCGTATGCTTGGCGCTGTCAAGAAGCAGAAGCAGACTTTCGGTTACGAGACTCGCCCTGCGCAGGTCATTCTGCCCCTCTCCCCCAACCACGGTACCTTCGGTAACGACGGTCTCTACTCTGAGTCCAAGATGTCTCTTGAGACTCTTTTCTCCAGATGGCACTCGGAAAGCTGGGGCAACTACCTCACAATCTGCGGTGCTGTCATTGGCTGGACCCGTGGAACGGGTCTTATGGGCGCGAACAACATCGTCGCTGAGGGTATTGAGAAGTACGGTGTGCGCACCTTCTCTCAGCAAGAGATGGCCTTCAACTTGCTCGGTCTGATGGCCCCCGCGATTGTTAACCTCTGCCAGGTCGAGCCTGTTTGGGCTGACTTGAACGGTGGCTTCCAGTACATCCCCAACCTCAAGGATCTTATGACCGATCTCCGCAAGGAGCTCACTGAGACTAGCGATGTACGCAGGGCCGTTATCAAGGAGAACGCTATTGAGAACAAGGTTGTCAACGGCGAGGCCAGCGAGGCTCTGTACAAGAAGGCCAAGATCGAGCCGAGAGCCAACTTGAAGTTCGACTTCCCCAAGCTCCCCGACTGGGACGCTGAAGTCAAGCCTCTCAACGAGGATCTGAAGGGCATGGTCGATCTTGAGAAGGTCGTTGTGGTCACCGGTTTCGCCGAAGTTGGTCCTTGGGGTAACTCCAGGACCCGCTGGGAGATGGAGGCTTACGGCGAATTCTCGCTCGAGGGCTCCGTTGAGATGGCCTGGATCATGGGTCTTATCAAGAACCACAATGGTCCTCTCAAGGGCAAGAGCTATTCTGGCTGGGTTGATGCTAAGACCAATGAGCCTGTTGATGATAAGGACGTCAAGCCTAAGTACGAGAAGTACATTCTCGAGCACAGCGGTATCCGTCTCATCGAGCCTGAGCTCTTCAACGGTTACGACCCCAAGAAGAAGCAGCTCATGCAGGAGATCCAAATCGAGGAGGACCTCGATCCCTTCGAGGCATCAAAGGAGACTGCTGAAGAGTTCAAGCGCCAGCATGGCGACAAGGTCGAGATCTTCGCCATCGAGGACTCTGGGGAGTACACTGTTCGCATGAAGAAGGGCGCCACTCTCATCATCCCCAAGGCTCTTCGCTTCGACCGTCTTGTTGCTGGTCAAATCCCCACCGGGTGGGATGCCAAGAAGTACGGTGTTCCTGAGGACATCATCTCCCAGGTCGACCCCGTCACTCTCTTCGTCCTTGTATCCACAGCAGAGTGTCTGCTTTCCAGCGGTATCACTGACCCTTACGAATTCTACAAGTACGTCCACTTGTCGGAGGTCGGTAACTGCGTCGGTTCCGGTATTGGTGGTACCACTGCTTTGAGGGGAATGTACAAGGACCGCTTCCTTGACAAGCCCGTCCAAAAGGATATCCTCCAGGAGTCTTTCATCAACACCATGAGCGCCTGGGTCAACATGTTGCTCATGTCATCCACAGGTCCCATCAAGACCCCTGTCGGTGCTTGCGCTACTGCGGTCGAGTCAATTGATATTGGTTACGATACCATTGTTGAGGGCAAGGCTCGTGTCTGCTTCGTTGGTGGTTTCGATGATTTCCAGGAGGAAGGCTCTTACGAGTTTGCCAACATGAAGGCTACCAGCAACGCTGAGGATGAGTTTGCCCATGGTCGTACACCCAAGGAAATGTCTCGTCCCACCACAACGACCCGTAACGGTTTTATGGAGTCGCAAGGTTGCGGTATGCAAGTCATCATGGATGCCAAATTGGCTCTCGATATGGGACTTCCTATTTACGGTGTTCTTGGCTTCACTGCCACTGCCACTGATAAGATTGGTCGCTCCGTCCCTGCTCCTGGTAAGGGTGTCTTGACCACTGCTCGTGAGCAGGCCTCCAGGTTCCCCTCGCCTTTGCTCGACATCAAGTACAGAAAGCGCCAGATGGACCTCCGCCGCAAACAGATCAAGCAATGGCAGGAGTCGGAGCTTCTGTACCTCCAGGAGGAACTTGCTGCGATCAATGACTCTGCCGGTGAGGACTTTAGCGAGGCCGAGTACCTCCAGGAGCGCGCCAACCACATTGAGCTTGAGGCTCAGCGTCAAGAGAAGGACGCGCTCAACAGCCTTGGCAATAATTTCTGGAAAAAGGATCCCCGCATTGCCCCTCTCCGTGGCGCCCTCGCCACCTGGGGTCTCACCATTGACGACCTCGACGTTGCTTCTTTCCACGGCACATCGACTGTTGCCAACGACAAGAACGAGTCAAGCGTTATTTGCGAGCAGATGCGCCACCTTGGCCGTAAGAAGGGCAACGCACTGCTCGGTATCTTCCAGAAGTACCTCACTGGTCATCCTAAGGGTGCCGCTGGTGCCTGGATGTTCAACGGCTGTCTGCAGGTCCTCAACTCCGGTCTTGTTCCCGGTAACCGCAATGCAGACAACGTCGACAAGATCATGGAGCAGTTCGATTACATTGTATATCCTTCGCAGTCGATCCAGACCGACGGTATCAAGGCCTTCTCGGTCACTTCGTTTGGTTTCGGTCAGAAGGGCGCCCAGGCCATCGGTATCCATCCCAAGTACCTGTATGCCGCTCTCGAGCACCACCAATTCGCTGCCTATAAGCAGAAGGTTGAGGCTCGCCAGAAGAAGGCTTACCGCTACTTCCACGATGGTCTCATCAACAACACCATGTTCCGCGCCAAGGACAAAGCTCCTTACGAGGACGACAAGATGCAGGAGGTCTTCCTTAACCCTCGCGCGCGTGTCACTCTTGATAAGAAGACTGCTACCTACGGTTTCCCCAAAAACGCCGCTGCGGAGCCCAAGAAGGACAAGAAGGCTGAAGAGACACAGAAGATGGTCGAGTCGCTGACAAAGGCCACAGCTTCGGCGAACACCAAAGTTGGTGTTGATGTTGAGAGCGTTAGCGCCATCAACATCGAGAATGAGACCTTCATTGAGCGTAACTTCACGGCGAAGGAGATTGCTTACTGCCAGAAGGCCGCCAACCCCCAGGCCAGCTTCACTGGTAAGTGGTCGGCAAAGGAGGCTGTTTTCAAGTCCTTGGGTGTTCAGGGCAAGGGCGCTGGTGCTCCCTTGAAGGACATTGAGATCGGTAACGACGAGACCGGTGCACCGGTTGTCGAGGTAAGCCTGCAAAACAATGTATATTCTTTGCGCGGATGCTAACATCCTGCCAGCTTACGGGACACGCCCAAGAAGAGGCTAAGCGTGTTGGCGTCAAGAGCATCAACATCAGTATCAGTCACTCGGATGAGCAGGCCGTTTCTGTCGCCATCGCACAGTTCTAGGGTGACTGTGTCTGTACGCGCTGCCTGTAATGTTACACATAGAGGATGGTTTAAAATCGCGGAGGCGAATGTATTTGTTAGTCCGGAACGGGGTGTTAGGGAGCATCGTTCGTTGCTTAGACTCGCCATACCACCCTGTTACACGTTGTAATGCAATTCAAAACAATTCAAAATTTAAAAGCTACGTTTCTGCTGTGATGAAAAGCACAACTGCTACATTAGAATGCGCGGGTAACGTACTGTAGCGAGTTAAAAATAACCGCCTGCGTGCCTTCGCCCCTCACGTCCCACTAATCCCGCATTGTCGTCGAGATAAGCTCAACACATGCACACCCCCAGAACCCGAACCCATGGCCCTTGGCTACAGCTCGCTTCCCAAGCGAACGGAAACTACGGTACGGGAATCAGTGCTCAAGCTCTAAAGTCGGGATGGCCCTTCGGTGACAGTCTCAATTTGGGACGTGCAAATCGCGATGGCTGCCCGTGCGCTTTCACATGCTGGCAAATCTCTTGCATGTGACAGCCAGATTTGCGGGTACCTGACGTCCTTGCGCTGCCCTGCGCAGCGGAGCCCCTTCACAGCGATGGTTTTAGCCGCTTACAGTCCCGCGCTGGTTTTAACTGCAACAGGATGGGTGTCTCAGGGCTTTTGGCACCCCACAGGTCGCAGGATCACTTGGCAAGGGTCGTTGGGAGGGCTAACGCTGACGTGCAGGAATGAGGCGATTCGTAGGCGAACCTGTGGGACGTACAGATGTTGGGGAGCTTGGGGATTTTGTTGAGAACATTAGCTTCGGAGCGCATCGGAATGACGACTTGGGCGTGGCTATGCGGGATGTTGGGATTGGGATGAAGAGATGTTGAGGTGGCACAGATATCTAAGGTATGTATGGTACGTGGAAGAGACCTTCCTGGCTGCGTGCTTGCGCAACTGTGAATGCCGTTATCTGCAAGGCAGGCTGCATTCCATCGTAGCCCTGTCATTGGCTCCATCGATGGCAGGGCTTACAGATGATTGCAAGGAGTCCATTCTTGCAACCAGTCGCGCATCGACTGGCCGTATTTCAATTGGCTTATCAGATCCACAGTGTCTTTCTTAAGACAAGCGGTGCGTCGCCTTCGTAAAGACATCTGATCAACCAACACCATCACCGAGATGTCTCAAAGACAAAGACCCACAAAGGCGGCTCTCGATTGTGATTGACAAGAGACTGACTATCCTCAAGCGGTTCCTTACACAGATGACCTTTGAACCCTTTAGTGATTCAAGTCCAAGACGATATCGTGCTGAAGTTGAATACAACCTGTACTTCAACCATTTCTTATCAGGGTTGGTCCAACATAACAGCGGGTGAATCTACGAACACCTCCAGACAGTCGCTCTTGTACCCGTCCAATGATTCGTACATCATGCTCTCGTGCTCGAATTCTTCACAGGTCCGAGATACCCAAGCTGCATCTCAAGGCTTTGGCTCGTTTCACAATCAACTCGTCTTGCTCTCCCCTTGGAACATTGCTGAAGTCCTGGATCTACTGCACCAACCTTTTCCGCGACTCGGTGGTCTCAAAGGACTTGTTCCCAATCAACTTTTTGTGGCAATGTGTGCGGGAGAGTAGAGTAGCACATATCGATGCTGATCCCACTTTCCAGTACTCGTGCATGCATGTCGCTGCGTAGGTGGTGAGAGGTGAATGGACTGGCATCAGATGGCAAGAATTTCAGGGCGATACCCATCTTTTCAAAGCTGACCATTGTTGCTACCAGTCCTGACTTAGTATTCAAGGTTGCAATAAGATCAACAATCTCGTGTATCTAGTGTAGGCCAATCTCCCGAGATGGTGTGAAGTTGTGGGACAGAATAGCGATGTGACAGTGCGATTACTGAGAGATGTATATGTTTTTGTGGGATCAGATAGAGATCCTCGCCGAAAGTTTGTCTGCATGGCTCGTATCATATCAAGGATAGTTTGGGGAGGCCTCGCCCAGGCGCCACAGCAGTCCATCTCTCTAGAGTTGGTGTTGTCTTTGTCATCAGGATTTTGGCCGCTCTGAAGTCTCTTTCGACGAGCAAGATATTGAAAAGAGCTTCATCTGGAGTGATAGGATTCATATTCGTATTGGAGAATAGCTCAATTTGTTCAGCTCTCCAGATAACCATATAGGTCTTTTACGGTTTTTTGGATACGTCTCTAGTGCTTTTCAGCTTTTTGACTTAACTTTAGACACCTGGAATTACTAACGGGTCACCATGACACTCAATATCATCGAGAAGCTCTCGTTCCCAGTTGCGACGCCAGGGCAGCCCTGCAGCCCGTGGACGGAAAGTGAACTTGGGCATCGTTGCTGATGGTGAACCCAATCGTTGCTCCATGCTCTCCGGTTGAAAAGGGTGTGGTATTGCGTATAGCTATGCTCACCACTAAAATGGATAACGCAGCGCAACGCGATAGGGTGCTTTGGGCCAGCAGGTACGGCAAGCGAACACAGATTCGAGGTCCCAGGCACATTTGACAACATGTAAGCCGAACAAACTCCCCGGACTGAAGCACTGTCAGTGCTCAGCGGCTATGCATTTGCATGGTAGTGAGGGTAAACCCTTGTTGTGATTGGGTCGTGAGAAAGAGTGCGGAGGTGCCATTGAACGCGTCAAGTAGGTGGTCTGGCCAATGCAGCCCCATGGGGCGGAATGCTCGGTCTCTTGCTTTATTTTGGTTTCTAGGCTAATTGTCAGTGCAAATACGGCGCTCATGGGGAAGGAGGTAGAGTCTTCTTGACGCGGTGCGTCTGGCAGCTAGCTTGGAAGAGGGGCGTCTAGTCATGCGGAAAGGGATGCCAGTACGCAGCTAAGGCTCACTTGCGCACCGATTGAACAAGGATACAACGTTGCCTGCTCTTGCCCTTTTAAGCCCGTTACAAACAACGTCGATAGCACACGCGAACTTGACATACTATCTAGGTAAGGAACAGCGCAGCCATATTTTAGGGAAATGTGCATTGTGAGAACCTTATATAACCTCTAATCCGAGCTCATAACATCGTCGCTCATGCAGTTCCTGTGTCCTAACCCTAAACGCCATACTCAATCGAGATCAGAAATGCTTCCTTATAGCCTCGCCTGCTTCTTGAACTCCTCGCTGAACGGATAGTCGGTATATCCTTTCTCGCTTTTAGGGATGTAGAAAGTGTCGCGATCGTAGGGATTGAAGTCGATACCCTTCTCCAGTCTGAAGACAAGATCAGGCGTGGAGATGAAGTAGCGACCGAAGACGACAACGACGTCGCGGTCCTTGAGTTCCTCGTCAACAAGCTTGCGGGCAGAATCAGCCTTGAAGCCGCCTGCGACAAGTAGAGGGCTGGAGGTGTAAAGTGGGTACAAGGGCTTCAAGGAGTCGTAGCCCTCAACGTCAGCATTACCGGAGATGCGAGACTCGACCATGTGCAAGTAGGCGAGGTTCAAGTTGTTGAGCTTTTTGATGATGTCCGAGAACTGAGGAATGGGGTTCTTCATCTTCATGCCCTGGAATTCTGAGAAGGGGGAAAGACGAATACCGGTCTTGTCCGCGCCAATTGCGTCAACGACGGCTTGTGTGACTTCAATGGCGAAGCGACTACGGTTCTCAACCGAGCCACCGTAGCTGTCAGTGCGCTTGTTGCAAGTGTCTTGGAGGAACTGGTCGATAAGGTAGCCATTGGCTGCATGGATTTCGACACCATCAAAGCCAGCCTCGATGGCGTTCTGAGCAGCTTGAGCATAAGCGCCAATAGTCTCCTTGATCTCCTCAACGGTCATCTCCTTGGGAACAGCGTAATCGTCGGCAAGCTGGGTGGCGCTGGACGATTTGACCGTGATACCCTGGCTCTGAGCGAAGTCCTTGTTGGCTACACGGCCAAGAGCCCAAAGCTGAAGAAAAACGAAGCTTCCCTTCTCGTGAACAGCGGCAGTAACCTTCTTCCAAGCATCAATCTGCTCCTGTGTCTCGATAGCAGGAACATTGGGGTAGCCTCCGTGCTGGCCGGTGATGAGAGTCGCCTCGGTGATCAAGAGTGTGCCGGGGACGGAAGCACGCTGACCGTAGTATTCAGCGGCGAAAGGTAGAATGGCATGGCTGTCGCTGGCGCGGAACCGTGTCAATGGTGCCATAGCAACACGGTTCTTAAGCTCGATGGAGCCAACCTTGAGGGGCTTGAAAAGACGTGAGTCGGACATATTGGCGCTGAGATGTGGTTTCGTTGAGATCTAGGGGTATACCGCAGAAAGTACACGGCTTAACAATACTATTGCGTAGATTTATACCTGAGGCTCACTCTACATACAATCCCATAGTTTCTAATCGACCGGCGGTCAAACTCGGCACGTTGGCATGGAATTTTCCTAGGACTTCTAACGTTCATTGCACGTAGCGGTCTGCGCCGAGACTAGCGATCAAAAGAGGAATGACGTTATCAGTGAACATTTGTCAGCGGCAAAGTTCGGCTTAACGCCGGATCGCAATTCGTAATGCGAGCAGCAGTTTGAACGGCCACTGCAAGCTACAGTCTGCATAAGCCTCAGAGAAGGAATGGCTTAAAGAAATTTCTTGGCTGAGCTGAGCTGCAAGTCGAGGTCCTCATGCCAGAGCCACTTGTATGATGTTTCCATCATCTGCTTAAGCACTACCGTGTCTTCAGCAATCTCCGGCAGGAGAAAATCCATTGCTATCGCTGCATTGCGGCTTCTTTCGATACAACCTTGTGTACGAGGTCGTCTGACAGCGTCATACGCTCGGAACGCATTTTCGACCTGTGTAACGTGGCCAACCGAAGCGATTAGACTGCTGAGTATATATGCGTCTTCCATAGCCATCCCAGCACCTGCGCCGAGATGTGGTGTTGTTGCGTGGGCACTGTCGCCGAGTAAGCAGATGTTTCCTTTGAAATACGGCGCATTATGCTGCAAGTCGAACAAAGCCCATTTGTCCGGCAAACTGTGTTCACAGATGATGTCGATGAGCGGTTTGTACCATCCTTGGAAGCGCTGACGAATCTCATCGGCGGTTGCTGGCACTGTCCACTCGTCCTGGCTCCAAGACCATGTCTCGCCGTGATCGTGCGGTATTGCGACCATGTTGACGAAGTTATAATTCTCGACGGGATATGTCACAACGTAACCGCCGTATCCACAGTATATTGTACCATTGAGCGCCAGGTCAGCTCCGAGCGCTCTCTCAGCATCGGCCCTGGGTACCATAGCACGGTAGGCTACCTCCCCAGCATAGGTTGCAGGTATATCTGGACCGCACACAATCTGCCGCACCTTGCTCTTGATCCCATCGCAGCCTATCAGTGCGCTCGCCATGGCTGTAGTACCATCTGCAAAGCGCAACACAAGTGATCCATCGCCCCGTTCTTCAACGCCTACGAATGTCTTCTTGAAACTTGTGACGCCCGTAGGCAGCAGCGCCACAAGCTCGTCCAGGAGTCGTGCCCTGTGGATGCAACTTCTTGTCTTGACACCCAGAGCTTGTGCACGCTCGGGTTGCCATATGTCGTTGAGGTTCCACATCATGTCTCCCGCTTGATGTTTATGTTTCCTCCCATCCATTCCCCATCGGTAAGACATGAACGTGCTGGCGCGGTCCGGGTCGACGTTGAAGGTGGCATACTTCTTATAGCCTTCGAGTAGCTTTGGGTCGATCTTGTGGAGGGCTGTAATCGAATTGATACCAAAGGCGACTCCAGCACCGATCTCGGAGAAAGCCTTGGTGGACTCGTAGATGTGAACGTGTATTCCGTGCTTGATCAGACCAATGGCTAGAGCAAGGCCGCCTAGACCACCGCCCACGATTGCAACCGGGTGCTCTCTGTGGTTCTCGAAGACGTTTCCGTCCATATTGAAGTGACCAGTCACAGTGGGTTAGTGTCAAGTTCTTTGTCGAAGCGATCCCCCTTTTCCCTCATCGTATATCCACAATCGTGCGTGATCTCCTAGACTGATAAGCTTACATGCAGCTTCGATTGGCCGAGTTGAGGATAGTGGAGGCAAGTGTTGAATCGACAATTGACATGAATTCATTACCATCTGGCATAGGATTACTACATGATGCACGCGAGCAGAACACAGCGTATTGTGTGAGAATGCGTATGGGATGAAGGCGCAATGGGACAGACGCGAAAGTGACGCGCAAAGAGAGGTGGGTCAGGCGACTTCAATTCCATTCGTTGGTGGCGCCAGGCCCCACAAACTCCTGAAATTGGTCCACGTCTCCACGATTGTAGCCTTCCAAGCTCATCTGGAGGACACGGATTCTCATTAATGTTCTGTTCTGTATTTCTTACCACTAACCACATGGCGCTACCACCTTTTCCTTTGCATATGGTCTGTTTTGCATTGCAGGAAGAGACAGCGTTTGAGCGAGATGGCTTGTCACCTAGCTTTGAGTCTTTAGGCGGTTGAGCTTTACGGTTCTAGAGGAGCCGGATTGGAGAGCAACCCGACATAAGTATGGCTGCACGCCTTATCGTACGCCAGATCCATATTAGTCGTTGTGTCGCTTCTTGTCGTGTACGCCAAAGGTCGAGTGATTCCTTACTCGCTCTCGTCGTGTCTCGGCTTCAGTACGAAAAATACGCTTTCTACAATGCAACGCCTCCGTTGTTGCCTGGCCTCAAGGCCCGTGTAGTCCTTAGCTCCTTCTTTGCGGCACTCCGGGCTATCACTATGGCTGTTGATCTGGAAGTCGATCTCTGGGCATCGTGCACCAGCGATGTTGTTTTAGAATTACGGACTGGCAGAATGAAGAAGATGGAGGGACTAGAAGTAGAGTCCGGTATTGACAAGACTGTCCACGAGGGACCGGTATTCCTGTCATTCATGGGCCTAGAAGCCGATGAACACGATCCAACATTTCATGGAGGCGTCGACAAAGCAGTCAATGGATGTACAGCCCCCACCCCTCGCGTTCGCATCTTGCTAATCTAATTCCTCGTAGACTGCACTTCTCACTATACATCATGGAGATCCGAGTTCCCTACAGCGGCCGAAAAGTTCACATCTGGTGGTTTGGGGGAAAACTTTGTCTTCGAGCACATGAACGAGAGGAACGTCTGCATCGGCGATGTCTTCGCTATTGGAGATGGAAGGGCTGTGCTGCAGGTCATCCTTCCACGCCAGCCATGCTACAAGCTCAACCACCGTTTCCAGCTCAAAAATTTCGCGCCCAACACATACAAACTCAGTCGGACTTAGTGGTACTAACGCTGCTTGTTAGAGGGCTACGTGCAGGCAGGCGATCGGGTTGTGCTGAAAGAGCGCAAATGGCCAAAATGGACCATCGAAAGAGCGCAGGAGTATCTGCATAGAAACCTAAACAATCATGCCATGAACGAGGAGCTAGCCGGGATCGAAAAACTCGGTGAGGAAAGCCGGAACAATTTTCAAAAGCGGGTAAAGAAGCACAAGGCACAAATGAAAGGCAGTGTGCAGCAAGCAAAGTGGCGGAAGTTCACTTTTACGGGAAAGGAGCGTCAGACTCCACGATCTTCGTTCACGCTCACCGCTGCCAACGAAATTACAGATGGAGAGAAGTTGGACCCAGGGACCCACGCTACAATTAGGCTCCCAACTGGCCTCGTGCGATCATACTCAATTATCTCTGGCAGTCAAAACGAATTTCAGCTTGGCATCGCTCTTGAGGAACAAAGCCGCGGTGGCTCTCGATACCTGCATGAGTCGACTTCAATTGGAGATGTCATCGAAGTTGGTGCCTTTTCAGAACCAATTCCTATTGCTAGTGCCTCCAGCAACCACTTATTCATCATTGGTGGCATTGGTATAACGGCCTTTCTACCACTCTTCGAGCTCTACCGCGACGTACACTACAATTATGAGGTTCACTATGCCGTGCGTTCAGCAGACGAAATACCATTCCGCAAGCGACTGGACCCCTTGAATAACTACATCCACTATTACGATTGATCTCTGGGCGACGGAATGGACACCAAAAACATCATCAGCACCCTGTCTTAGAACACACACGTCTATGTGTGTGGTCCAAGCCGTATGAACCTAGCCGCCAAGGCCGCCGCGACTTTGGCAGGTCTGGAGGAGGGCGACGTACACTACGAGGCTTTCTGATCCGTTCGAGGCGGAAGTCCTGAACCGAGATGGCAAAATCGTGCAAGTCAAGGGGGAAGGGTCGCTGCTGGAAGCATTTAGAAGCGTGTTCGGCGACGTAGAGAGTAGTTGTGAGGTCGGCAACTGCGGTACATGCAAAGTTGGTCTCCTGGGAGGAAGAGTCGAGCACATAGGTAGCGGGCTGTCGAGCCAGGAAAAAGCTACAGCAATGCTGAGCTGTGTGAGTCGTGGCATTGGCTGAATCTCTATTGAGATATAGTAGTAGCTCCAGCTGAGTTGAGCCTGCCCACGCGCTGTCGGTCAGTGTGCACCGCAATTGCCTAAAAGCGTCTGGCAGTAAGAACCAAGATCACGGCCATCCTGGATTTCCTACCATACGCAGCAACACTCAAAACCTATCATTCGACATCTTATGAGTGATCTTTGGTGGAAGCCTTGCAATCTTTGTGCGGCTAAGTAGTTCAGTGTTGGGGGATCATCTACAGAACTTCAGCTGTCACTCCTGACAGGTTGCAGTTAGATGAAACCTGGTCGACTTCCACAAGAGAGCTACAAAATATTTTGAGGAATAATCAGGCTGCAGTTTTTGTGGCAAGACATTCAACTACACGCTTGTAAATTGCCAATTACTCGAACATATACTATAAGATGACAAGCTCACAGCCTCTGTTCATCGCTGCATTATGCGAGACGAACTCCGAGGACGCATTCATGGGATGTCGACTGGAATGTGGAAATTGCAAGAAAGCTTCGTATACGTCGAACATAGTTCAGATTATCTTGACTGCTGCATCGATCAAGACCCAAGATCCTCCAATTCGACACGTTCGGGTAAACGACGGGTCGCAACAACCTGTGGGTCATCTGGTACATGCCCCAAGTTCGAATGAGTGCCAATGCTGCCATCTCTACGCTCTGGATACCTTTGTGAGGGCGTTGTGGCTTGTCACCAGCGCCTGGCTTCAAAGAGGCACTTCATGGCACGAGACACTTAAATACAGAAACAATTGAAAACGACATGGACGCTATGCAGGCTCGAGATGAAATGTGGTCAAGCTCTATGGGAAGCACTGTAAATGAACTGTGTCGCAAACGTAATCCGCAAGCTGCTAGGAACACAATTTAGATCGCTCCAACTTGGATAAGGTAGCCGACCAGTGGAATACTAGGGACTCTGTCCGTGGATAAGCCATAGATCGTCAATAAATGGCTTCCTGTGTTCTAGGGCACGCCGCGAAGAAATTGCTCCACTTCACCCACATCGCCACTACCTCTGAAGGTGTGTCTGTCGAGGATGAAATTCAATACAACCGACGCAGGTCGCAGGCATCTGTAAAATTCGGAGAAGGTGGACTTGTTGAAGACTGAGAGAGAGCAAGCAAACAATGCAAACCTGGCGCATATGCAGCACCGGTTTCAGAGGGACAGCTGGGCACACCCTCAATGCATGATGTTGTTTACGGCTCGACGCAGCTTGAGGTCCGTATTGACCTGTCACCATTCTGTTTGGAGCGTGCTAGAACGAATATATAATATGTCGAAGGTGAAGGGTTCACCTACAGGCACCGCTTCTGGTGAAATACCAGTCTGTTTTCAAGGGAGGTCTAGAATTTGAATCTCTTTTGACAGGTAAGATCACAGGTTTCGGCTGTCTACTGGCCAGGTGAACATTCGATGACGAGACGTTATATTGCACACAGCAAACGACAGCGAAACGAACGGTTTTTTGGTGCCTAAGCAAAGATATGAATTTCAGGAGTTGAATTTTATCGCCTGTGGTATCAAGATCTCCTTGGGCAGTAGCGCTGTAGTGGGAAACTCTATCTTGGTTGATATCCACGGTACCTAGCTTGGCATTTGGCTGCTCCCGTCTCGGTTACCCGGTCACTGCCATGAGATCTCACGTTCTCCGACACCATACATTTCTTCTGGGGCCCTTCAATTATCCTAGATATGATTCATTCACTTGACTTCCTTGAACTTTAGTGAAGTCCAGGTTTTGACAGTAGTGTGAGAGACGCTGACTTTCACCACGAACTGGCAGAGGCCCGGAAGCATACATAGGTACACGTACTGCACCTCTTCTGTCTCGAGAAGCTCCATCACAAAGAACCACCTGCAGCCTCCACTCATGGCTATTGATGCAGACTCCACCTTATTTCAAGCCAGTTTAATACTGAAACAAGACTTCTCACTCTACGTCAAATGGCAACTGAAGCGCGTTCCAATGTCCAGGATTGGACTGATACAGGATGCGCTCGAATACCATCGCTTCATCCAGCATCGTGAGACGCTCATCGACCGCAGTTCGTCGTCTCCATCGACGTCCCAGCTCCCATCGCCGCCTGTATCGCCACTGCCCTGGAAGTCTCATATAGCCACTGAGTGCGCACATGCCTACCATCCATCCGATCCGATTATAGTCGAATTATGACCAGTTTGTGAAGTCACTGCTCATCTTTCGTTCCTCAACGTGATCACCATAGCGTGGGACAAGGCCGGCGGACCAAGACTTCGACCAGGACCACATCGCCGAGGAAAGTTCTACAACGACATACGTGCCGGCTGGCATATGGCGCGACTACAACTACAGCACTTCTTGGCTCTTCTTGAGATTGGATACGAGTACCAGCAAGCATGGGAACGCAAGCACCCGCTGGCTGCTGCGGAAGCGCGGCGAACAAACTGCGCTTCTGCAGCTCTCAAATTGGCGATGGAAAATTCGCGATATCCAGCATGATTGATCTCGTTACCGATGTCGCCAAAGTTTGGTGAGCTCATCCCGAAAAGCAAGGAAGTCACCTTCACGTCAGAGTTGCAGATCAAACACAACATCAGCATCGTCACGTCCACCATCAAAGACGTTCGCGATCGTACCCGAGACACGTACCTCCGGTCGAGCAAGGTTTACGAGCCAGGCGATCATGCACTTTCACCAGACTCCGAGTTCCTAGATACATCTGGCAGGAAGACCGAGCCTGGAGACATCAACAACCTCAAGCTCGTCGTCACGAATGACCGATATGCATTTTACAGTCTGCAAATCAACGAAGGCTGTCTCAAGGGCTCGTGTGGCAACTATCAGGGCCTTGTGGGAATGAATACTCTCAGGAGAGATATTTTTGTCCACATTGTCGATTTTATGATCGACACCTACGGTGCTGCATGGACAAAGACCAATCTGGAGGGTTTGGTCATTGAGGCGGATCGGATGACTGTGCTGATCGACGAGGTTGCGGGGCAGCTGATAGACATCTACTTATTTGATGAGAGCGATGAGCACGAAGAAGATGTTATGTTGAAGAGGAAAGGCAAGGCAGTGGCAAGCGAAGACTGGACATGTTTGAGGGAGTGCTTGTCATTCCCACTCCTGCTCGACTGAGGCGACCGAGATAACCGTAAGGCAGATTTGCGCTACTGTCCGTCAGTAGTAGTAATAAACATTGTGTTTGATATATTGTAAGCTGCGTAAATGCATGGTACGCTGACCCAAGATGTCCCGATCCCAAACTCCTTTCAAGCTACGTGACAAAGCACGACAGCGACGATGATTCGTTATATGCGTAGTATGTCCAATCCAACTCGTGCGATTGTAATGCTATTTGCATTTCTTCATTCCTTAGAGTAGTATCGGCGTGGCGTGGGCCGAGCCTGCCGCTTCTCGATCGGCTCCTTTTCTATCCGCACCATCTCACGCACCTTGCCGTCGAAAGTAACAATGATGTGATCAGGTATCGGAGGGAAAGGAAAGGCACTGAACGCTTGCGATGTGGGCGATGTGGGCGTCAAGGTAGGAGACGAGGCCGCAGAGGACGTCGTGGAGCTCATTGCTGTGAATATGGATTGTTGATTCTGCCCGGGAGATAGCGGATGGTGTAGTTCCAGAAATTCGGAAAGACTGGCACCGATGTTAGGTTTACTTACGGTCGTTGTATGTCTCGGCCGTACCTCGTATAGATGGTTCCACAGTACTGAACCGGTGATCGATCTCTTGGACAGCTCGGGTTTTCGTCTTGGAGGAAACCTGTCAGGGTCCAGTGGGCTTTCCCTGCTCTTAAACTTTCTTCCTCCGCATGTTTCGTTTCATGAATTGCGGACCCAATCCACGTACGTGGTCCGCGTCATCTGTCCGGTCGCTCGTGCTCGATCTCAGGCCGCCCGGATCCGCGGGCTGCGCCTTGCCGCCTAACCGTTGAGCTACAGTACGGCTTCATTGGTCCCCCTACTTATACTATGTTTAGAAACTGTTCTCTACTACTTCGCATGTCTGCGTGCCTGTTTGTACGTTTTAACGACGCAGGGTGTGAGAGTCGCCGCCCAGAGAAGTCGCAAAAGCAGGGGCAGGGGGTTCGCCACTAGCGAGCTGGATTCGGCAATTGTTGGATGCGCCCGCGCTTTTGAGACCTTCGTACGATGCGATGAGGCTCACTCTGCTGGTCAGTGTCACTAATACTCCGCGGCAGAGCTTTTCTCAGGCAGTATATTGTCTACCAAAGATTACTTTGTCAATTCAAAAAGCCGCGATCCTGACTCGCTTGCTAGCACACTCCTAGGGTATCGATCCACTCCCAAAACTTCAACCGAGTATTCCTTACCGACTTCTTGCTTCACTACTTCTACCGTCTGTACTGCTTCTTTGCTCTTCGCTGCGCCTCGAGTCTAAACTTTGCTTGCTTGCATCTTCTGTCTCGCGCGCGTTCTGTCTTGCTTTCTTTGCATCAGGGTCCTGCCGCCCTGCATGTTCGGGAAAATCGCTCTTGGAGCTTCGTGGGTGTAGCAATCTATTGAGTCTCCGCGGCTTGTACTTCACGACGGGACTGTTTGTATCTGTGCGCCAAAAGTAAGCTTCAAATCGACAAGGTCGGCAGCCCAAAATATGGAGACATTCAGCTGAGGTCGAACTGGCGGACTCCTACCTTGTGCGCAGATGCTCATATGGTCCATCATCTTCGTGCTTGTTGACGCCATGATTTTGGGTCGCTATTGAACTTGGTAAACGCGCTGTTGACGGGTGTCGTGTACGTAGTGCAAGCGTGCAACTGCTTCCAAGTAAGGCTTGTGTATCAAAACCAAGGATGCTGACTGCGAAAACGGGTGACGTCTAAGAAGAGATGGGTGTAAATTTGGTGTTCACAGGGCGCTGTCAGAGTGGTGTGCGTCAGCGGCTGTCTCGATGAGTTTGCGAACGCGCCTTGTCTGATGCGGCTTACGTGGCGATCATTAATGGGCCGCGTCCTCAAACCTGGTATCAAGTGAGAGAGCAAAAGAGAGAGAGAGTTAAACGCAAAGAAAGAGTTTGTGGAGTGTAGGAATGTTCATTTCGGGAGACAGTGATCATCCCAGCCGTCAAGGCGCAAACCGGATAGTACCAGTCCTTTGCGCCTAACTATAACGCCATGCTTCGCTCAAATGCTAACATCGGACAGGACCAGCCTGCCCATCGAATGTATCTTGTTCGACGCGTCCGTCGTCATGGCTACTAAAATCCAAGCTCATTTATCGTCCTCATCGTCCGTCTTGAGACCGCGCACAAGCTGGCGGCCCATCATTCTACTCAGCTCCTTTGCATAGTCGTGCGTACGCATGCTGAGTTGTTGCTCCTCGGTCTTATCTGCGTATTGTTCTTCAGAGTATGGGGGCGGCGCGTCTGTATATCGGGCGAATTCAGCCTTCAGCTTCTGCGCCGTCTGTTCGTCGGTGTGAATCGAGTCTTTCCGGTCTTGTTGTTCTTGTTGCTCGAATTGTTGCTCATTCGCGACTGATGTCTGGGAATCTGAGGATGTGTATTGTTGTGTAGATGTGCCCGAAAGAGCGGTATTGGAAGACATGTTGTGTGATGATAGTCGACTTGGAACAAGTGAGGGAGGTGAGTGGAAATTAGCAGCTTTAGCAATTGAAGATCCAGAGTCGTGGCGAGAGGCACTTGTGGGATGTTCTTGCACCTCGACGTTAACTTCAGGGTAATGATCCATGATGATGATGTGGCTCCACTCTGAGGTCACAGGCTCGAAAAGAACGGGTTTCAAGGCAGGACCGCGGAGAGGGTGTCGTGATAAACCGATAGATCCTGGGGGACTCTGTTTCTGCGACGTAGGCTTTATGGGTTGGCGGAATTGGCCAGGGTGAATACCATGTCACAGCAAAACAGCATCATCGCTTTTAAACGGTTGCCTGTACCTGAGCACATCGACGGGAAGCCGTTCGAGACATGTGTTATCTTCGAACGTCATCGCCGTTGTTCAGAGTGTGCCGTGCTTGGAGAATCAGTCCGCATTAGGCAATGATGCGTTGCTCTTGCCGCATTGTGGTCAGGGTCTGACGAGGCCGTGAATTACGGTGGGCTGATTGTTGCCTCCAACGGTCACAAAGGCAAGATGAAACGAACGCGTGCGGAACGTTGCTTGTACGCGAGGTTGTTTGCGGGGAGAATTGGCGGAGTCGCGGGTGGTCCGAAAGAAGGCTGGGAAGGGTGACATCATATCGACGACGCCCAGGATTCAGCATCGCGATTTTGCCTTGGAACGTGGTACAAGATGGAAAACAAGCTACTTTATGGTTGGTTTGAGACATTCAAAATTAAGATTTGCAGCGAAGGTATCCAACGAAGTAAAGGAAGAGCGCACACGGATTGGTAGCTGTCCAAGGAACTGTCAAGGAGGGGACCTCTTCACTAATCTTCTCATCCTTCCTCTGAAACCCCTTGGGCTATTGGTATTGTTGTGTCGTGCTACTTCTACACATGTTGGTGCGTTGAAGTTTCCACTGACGTGTCTGACCTCTGGCCGAAGCCTTCTCTGTGTGTTTGGCAACGTTGACGTCGTGGTGGAGAGTGGGTCCTTCTCAAAGCTGCGTTCGCCTGCAGGTGATCAGCCACTCTCCCTCGTTGTCAAGCGTCACGCCTACCTTGCTGCAGACTTTGCAGTGCAGCCTGTTCGCCTTCCAATCGCCTCTTCTCCAAATCAACCTTCGTCGGCTCAGAATTAATTTTTTGCAACTCTTCCACGTTCATTCTATGAGGAAATGGGGCCGAATTCGGCAGTCCAATGTTCGTGTTCATGATGCCTGATACTGACGAGGCTGTGAACTGCTGTTTAGACTGCCTGTAGATGTACACTTCTACAGTACTTATTCTACAGGCCGAACGCCGATTGCAGCTAATTAGTTCACGCCATAAGTCTCTGCTTCTACTAGGGATATCTATAATATAACCGCTTATCCGTCTAAGCCTCCCACAGCTGGTAATTTTGTTATCATAGCTCGCCTGATGTTCACTTAGACTTGCTTTGTGAGGTTGACCGGCTCAACAAGCCCCCGCGGCAACAGGTTCGTGGGATACTGCAGGGACCTCGTTAGTGCGATCAGCACGAGGCTGTGATGTAAGATCTGCGATCCGTGATGTGTGACATGTCAGATGATGTGAGCTTGTGCGGAACTTTGGAACGACCAACACAGTGAGGGCTTTGCTGTCAATTTTTCACTGAAGTATGTCAGCTGCAAACTGCGCCAACTTCAGGCAGCCCACTGGCCTACTCAGCCTCGCTCACAGTTTCGAGGAAGGCGCAACCAACGCCATCTACGCGAAGTCTTCGCCGTCTTCTTCACACCCAAGCACTGTCCCATTGTCTCTGATGCTGACGCAATGTCTTAGAAGATGTGACCTACTCTCCCAAGGGTCTCCTTCGCTCATCCTTCTGCTGGCTCGCAGTTGTGTTATGTCGCCACTCTGGTCAGTACTTCCCTCGCCACTTACCCTGGCCAATATCTTGCGCTCTGGAATCTGTGCTTTACCTATGTGTGAGACCATAGTTAAGGGGGAGGAAGAGGTAGCAATCTTCGCACCGTTGTATCCTTTCTGCGTTGCGGGAACAGTTGCGATCCATCCAGGTGCTGCCACCTGTCGAAGGGAGCATTCCCGAGCTTGTTGGCGCGGAGCACCGGCGACGTAGAGGTCGGCGAGATTTCGACTCTGTCTCGAGGTAATTGGTACTCTCGAACTGTGTCCGACGCTTCTGAACTATTGTTGAAATGTGGCCGTCGGTTTCTCGCAAGAATATGTACAGAAATCTATAGATGTGACTTGTTCAGCTCTTTGATTTTGTCAGCCTCCGATTCCTCATGTGATCGACGTACTTGAGACCATTTCATTTGAAAGTGGAAATGCAGCGACCGTTTGCCGGTTTCTTTCACGAGACTGAATTGCCTATCAGTGGAATAATGGTGAACAGATGATACCCAAAGGCGCAGCGCGATACCAATATTGAAAGTGAGTTGGATTATTTCACCACAAAGACGCCCAACCATATAGGGAGCAAGTCTCCTCAGGCTACTCTGTACGAACTAGATAATAGATGAAAGGGTATATTTGACCAGCGCCGAAAATGCCTTCGATAAAACGCCGAACCTAATTGCTGGATATATGTTGGGACTCCTCATTCGTATGTGTTCTCATATGGATCTGCATCGTCGATGTCATCGTCTTCGCCATTATCGAAGTACTGCTCCGCGTTGTAGTCATCGTCTGATTCCTCGGAGTCGCTCGAAGCAGCAGAAAAGTTATCCTCCTCGTCAATAGCGTCTGGCTTGTCGTCATCTTGCTCGGCTTCTTCGTCCTCGTCCTCGTCGTCCTCTTCCTCGGCGTGAGCCTCTGCCTCATTGGTTCGGCCTTCCTCGAATTTGATCATACGGTCGATTTGTGACACAGCGTTGACTTTGGTAACCCCAAGGGTCCTCCGCTTAGTCGACACATTGCCGTCTCCCCTTTTCCCATCTAGCGTAGGTCGCAGTTCTGCAGGGAACAATTCCGCGACTAGAGGTCTTCATGAGCACAGATTCCCATACACCCAGCCATGCCCTGACTTACCATATGGCCGCTCGTCGAGCTTTGGTAATCTCCTACGGACCTTCAGATATTTCGCTGAATATGTCTGGTTGTCTGTGAATGGGTTGAAAAGTGACGCCTCGGTTGGCGCTGGTTCGCTGGCCTTCCTCTTGAGACCGTTCTTCATCCCATCGTTCAAAATGGTGTAGAATGGACCCTCGTGTATATGATCGCGCACTTGCAAGAAATGCTGTACTATTCTAGCTTCGTCGGCGGTCGCTGGAGGCGCTTGAGGTGGAGGGGCTTCCTGTCGTAATCTTAGTCCTGGTCAATGTTATTCAGGCGCATTGCGATAGATGCAACTTTGTGATTGCGCGCGATGTATCGGATATGCTTACAGGAAAGCGCTCAGCAGGCCCTTTCTGAATCTCAAGGCCTGATAGATCCCAGTTCAGTTCGGTGCCGCCAATTGTGACAGTGCCTGATCGCGGATTGAAGCCTCCGCGCCCGCCGCCGCGCCCGCCTCTACCGCCTCGTCCTGACATTATGCTCTTCACGTAAGCGCCGAAATACTGTCGCTGTTATCGTTATTGTAGTTGTTCGGCAGTCATCTATAGTAAGGGAGCGCGTTCTAGTAGTAAGCGTGGTGTCGTGGTGATAATCAAGCCCAGTCAGAAATTGTTTGAAGCAGCTGCAGCCGACAGCTGCTCAGTGGGGCACCACAGCCGATCGCCCCTCCCCGCCTTCGAGCTGGCCACCGACCCTTGCACTCGACGACAACCAGATCGCGGTATATGTCCCGTCTCCTGAAATCACAAGGTTCAATGCAATCTTGAGCATCCACTAGGCGAAGTTGCAGCCGCTCAGCAGATATTGCGAGACTCGCGCCACGCGCAAGACGCCGCTGTATATTCGGAGCGCTACATCGTTACAAGGGACCTTCAGGTGGACTACAATTCACTCGAAAGCTCGTTTAACGCGTCTTCCAGGCGTTGATGCGCAGTCACCTGAGCTCAGCTAGAACGTTCTGCAGCTTGAGGATCTCTGTCAGCCTCACCCCGCCACATTACACAACTTCAAAGCACATCTGCGTTTTTATCTATCGAGTCCTGCTCACCCCAAGCTCGTCATGGCTGCAGCTTCGGCCGTATTGTCCGACCTCTCCGCGCACCTGCAAAACGTAAAGAACGATCCAACGACTCAGCTCAATACAGAGTTACTGGAGCAGTGCGAGCTCTTCACAAGTACATCTGAGTACAGGAACCAAGTTTGGAGGGAGACACAGCCGTTGTTCCTGCAGATTGCAGCTCTGTTACCGCAGCTTCAGCAAGAGCCGTCGCCTCTCGTCCAATTCACCATCAAGCTTGCCACCCCCTACCGGTTCGAAGATATCAAGGATGTTGACTTCGAAATCGCTTTAGATTTGCAGGCAACGCCTTTTCACGGGCTAATCCTTTCCTTGCTGGACAAAGCAACTGCAAGCAGCGCTGACACACAGGTACTAGCGAACCGGCCTGCTGTAGTAGCTGCTATCGTCCGTTTGTGGCTCTGTACCCAGGACACCGGAGTAGCCACGCAGGCGGAAGACCTGCTCTTCTCACTACTGAGAGCCTCAAGGAGCGAGCCTTTATCTATCACTGGGGAGAGTGCAGGCCATACTTACGGGACTGGCCCAATGTGGCGGCGTCTGTTCAACGACCAAGACGTCCGTTCGCTGTACTACTATCACACATCTCTGAAGAAACTTTCGTCGCCTCCTCTTCCGATCTTGAGCAAACGCGACAAGACTATAGCACAGGCGAGATTGCTGTCATGGCTGCCCCGAGTGGGCACGCTGCACTGGGACACACTTGTTGCGCCTCACACTTTGGACGTGGAACAGGAGATCGGCTTGAGTCAGAAGCAAGGTCTGCTTCATTACGCCACACTGAAGATGGTGGATACCAAAGAGGACATGCTTATGTACATGACGCTCATCAACTTCTTCAGTGAACTAATCACTACCATCAAAACCTCTCCACATCTTACGTATGTCGTTCTTGGATATGCATACGAATCAGAACTGACGAATTGCACAGACATTACGACTCGAGCTTCTCGCTAGACTTCCTCCAAGAGCAAGGAATACACAAGCAGCTTATTGACTTCCACACTACCGACAGCCCTGGCATTGAGCATTCTTTCCTGAGCAGTCGGACGGCAAAGTACATCAGCGACTATGCATACAATTATCCAGAAAACTTTGAGAAAAGCCCAGAACTGTCAAAGGTACGAGACTATGTTCATCGCAACATACGCAAGTGTGAAGGCAGCGACCTCAACATTATTGCCTCTATGCCAAGATCAACACTCGTTCCGCGTCGCGGCTCAAGCATTGCTTGGGATGACTTTATCATACTCGACATGCCTATCACAAGGACAAACCAGGATGCGTTAAAGACGCTGGCGACTGTATTCCACGGGCCGATGAAGGTACGTGTCAAGGCCTGGTTTCACGCATGAGTGCTGACAAATCTGCAGGAGGAACTCACATTTCCCCAAGTCGAGACATTAGGATCGAATGTGAAGCGCATATCAATCGAGGCTGCATATGCGCGCCTGCTCACCGCGCTCTTCATCAGCAAAAAGCCAAACATGTTCTCCGACGTCATCCGTCATACAGACACCGTCGCCCTGAAGGAGAACGCTCTCGCAGCGTTTGCACTTCTCCGCGCCCTTATCACTGCATCGTGGTCGAGCGAACCCATTCCGGACGTACCCGTGAACGACACCACCTACGCTCGACTGAGTAACTTCCCCAAGACAGGCCTCGACCTGATACTCGATCCCAGCATCAGCGGTGGCGTGCTCCCTGCGCTGCTGAAACCGGCAACGTCATTCTCAAACTTGGTCGGCGGACGAGGTGACGCGGAGAATGCCGCCTACCAGGTTGCCATGGCAAAATTCGATGTGCTGAAGGCACTCGGCCGGGAACTTGAGCAAAGTGGCGGACGAGAGGACATACTGTCCATAGTGAAGAGGAGGGTAAATGAGGGACCCTGGGGTGTTGGCGGCAGTGCTGGAAGTCGGATCGGCACGTTGGAACTTTAGAGACCTACTGGTGAAGCTTCGCTACTCGGTCCAAACACTACAAAACGTGATGCATTCATACCATGCATCCAAAGCCTCGAGGCCGGCTTAGCACTGCGAATATGTGGGTCGATGCATTCGACCATGGAGCCTTCATCAAAAACTCAAGCTTTGTGTACTTCCTCGAGAGGACGCACGTAAACTTCCTCTTTCTTTGGCGCCAAAATATTGTCTTGGAAAGACATCAATGGCAAGACCACAACGGAGGCGTCGTGAATTCACTCCTGTGCTGGACTGGATCTCTGAGATCTGGCTTAGCAGAGGAGAAGCCATGTTGGTGCGCCTTACGATCTGTAAAGTGCAGATACGATATGCCGAAGGTATAGTTCTTGAAACGGCTCAACTTTTGATATTCACAGCACAATCAGATTTTACTCGGCGACATTAAGTACTGTGCGTATCTTAAGACCGTACATCGTTTCACAACTGTTGCGAGTATGTTGACGGAGCCAAGGGTCGGAGGCCTGACCAAGGTCTCTCCATCTTTACCGGTCCTTCGCCTCAACTTTCCCGCGAAGTCGCTCATTCAAACTCCACTGCTTTCCTCAGCGCCGCCTCTCGTAGGCATGGTGTTTGCGCTCAGCGTAGCGTACGTCACGATGAAGACGCGGAGACATGGTATCGCGATTGCATGATGTGCTAGCTTGTGTATCCTCGGTTACGCGATATGACTGGGCTCGCGAAATCCCTCTGCGAGGTTTGCGACCATGTTTTTTAACACTATGTGAGGTTATGACTTTGGCGTACTAATCATCGGTTGGACATTGTCGAACGCGGCGCCTGATACAGTGAAGAGCGTAGCCAACGCTGCTGTGTCGGAGATTGCGAACATAGATATGCGGTCTCTTATATCACGTGCTGCACTGCCCTATACTTCCTGAAACTGACTGCAGTACAAATCTGCTTGCCAACACGGCGTGAAGGGTCGATAGCGGCAACCTGGAGCTACATCAGCAGTGACGCAAAGAACGTATACAAAATTGGTAACTCACTGAATGCAGCGACGGCGATCTCAGTCGTGATTGCGAGTACTGCGCTTATGCGGTACCAAACCCGGGAGAATAGAAGACGTGCGGTTGGTGGAAGAGATTACCGGCTGAACGAGACGCAGATGAAGTCGCGAGGCTAGGGCATCTGCATCCTGAGTTCCGATATATCCACTAGGAAGCTGTAAATGCTTGGTAAAAAACGCCTCTGTGGCAAGGCTATCACATAACTGGAGTGTTTGGTTGTAATAAGCATTCAAAGCAGAGAGTGGGTTGAGAAAATCCTGATCGGGGGGACGCACAGTGCTGAAAACAAACCTGATTCGGTATTGCAAAATAGGATCCTCGGGAAGATAGTTGAACACAAGGAAGGCATCACTGCTGATTGGGATCAGGTCTCTGGAGTAGTAGCGTCTCAGTTCATTGCATGTCGTCTACCGGAGTGGTTATAGATATCAGTGTATCACCCAACATACTTCAACTCCAGCCATCTCGCAAGCGGATACACAATCATTATCAATCCACAAGCGACCAGCAATCCTAAATCCGCACCATTGCCTACAAGTGCCGCACCAGCCCAGCCAATCACGAAAGCCAACAGTGCAGCAAAGCCGTGCGGAAGCAAGTCTTTGCGATTCCAGATCTCCCTGTCAAATTCACCTTTGAGGAAGATGAACTCATCCTAGAGTGTTATTGTTATCTAGATAATTGTCTAACAGCCGATCAGACTTAGCTAATTGATGAAGATGTCGAACAGCGAGTCGCGACCAGCGATCGCAACGACGGTAAAGATGATGCAAGTGAACGTGCTCCAAATTGGCCGAGGAATTTTCGCTCATGGCGCACCAAGCTGTTGCCAATTAAGTGCTGCGGCAAAGGTTCCCGGTATATTGTTTGCTGCTATGCATAAAGCGAGGATGATGTAGCAGAGCTTACTGAAGGCGTTGAGTGGACTGAAGGCCTCGACGATGAGCGCACCGATACCGTGATTTTCGAATACTTGCTCCCAGATCGGATTGAGGAGCAGCCCAGAGCCGAGACCGAGGCCGAGGAACTCAACGAGAAGCTTGCCACTGGTAATGCCAAATGTCGTTGCCGCGAATGTGCCCTATCGCTTAGTTGTCTTTGGGTAGTATATGACATAATCAGCGGATGCAGATGACCAACTGAGTGGCCGCAATGCGACGAGGAAGAAGTAGGAGCGGCGGTTGTCATGGAACACTGTGCCAGTACCCTTCGAAGCTGTGTTGGTGTCAAAGTACGGGCCAGCCACGCCAATCAGCACGAAGAGGACAAGAACGGTAGGCGCCCACACGAACTACTCGAACTTGTAGAACCTCTTAAAGCTTATCAGCAGGGTTGTGGAACTGGCCGTCGGCGACTCACTTGATACCGAAGGTCACTACGACTTACGTGATGAGTGCAACAATAATAATGCCAACGATGACAGACATACCACCGCCATTGACAGCAGATAGTAGTAGGTCACCGGCAAGGTAGTCATAGAGTCCATATCCAATCTCGATGGCCAGGTTGAGAACGACACAAAACTTAGACGGCCACCATCCCATCGTATACTTGGCAACATTGAGTGTGCAAGGACCAGAGCGAGGGCCAAAAGGAAAAGATGTAACCGGTACAAACTGAGCCGAAGATTGTGCCAAACATGCATATGAGGCTCGAGTCGGTCAAGCCTAGGCCAAAGCTGACAGGGCCGAGCACTCCAGAGTCAGCTGGTTGGCCGTACAGTTCATCGAGAACCAGCTGCCACGCTGTCAGTGTGTGACATGTATGGATATTCGAACCACTTACATAGAACGCATGTGGATGTAGTATTTCAGCGACATATCTCTCTTGTGTGTCTCCTCAGGAACACGTTCGATACCTCTTGCCTCAACACCACATACTGCATCGAGCTTGTTGCAGAAGCGCTGCAGAGCATTAACTGGCTCATTGATGCCGAGTTCTACGGTAGATGGCGATCGATATG
Organism: Didymella arachidicola; assembly: GCA_016630955.3. NCBI lineage: Eukaryota > Fungi > Ascomycota > Dothideomycetes > Pleosporales > Didymellaceae > Didymella > Didymella arachidicola. The sequence continues at coordinate 1,731,786 of CM049986.1, forward strand.
TAGACAAATCCGCTTTCTCGAGGTCGTTCATCTTTCCTGACATGGTGAAGTCGGGGTTTTTTCTCCTCTCGTGGACCTCCAACCACGATGCTTGTCGTTGCCGATGCTTGAGGTGAAACACAATGTCACGAGAGGTTCGGCATCCGCTACTGAATGGACACCTGAGGATGAAAGATTCGAATCCACGCGGTCAAGGAAGATGCTGAGTGCTGGGCTATATGTCAGGCTCGCACTGTGTCCAAACCCGTGCACGTATCAATACCTATGTCTACTGGCCTATTAGATTGTGGCTCTGATTGAGCCTACTCTCTAAGTCAACAGTCCCACTTTCGACTATGACATGGATCAGGAGCCAAAGCGAGACTTCAAATTGTCTACATATGCTCTGAGGTGTTAGAGTTCGGTCCGTAACTCAACTGTAATCGTCACAGCTTCTGTTGGCTTACAGATACACCTCATAAGCCTCTGCTGGAGGTCTCCCCCAATCGCAAGCATTTAAGGATTAAGGAGCGTTTGCCTGGATTGTGCCTTTGTGTGTCAGCGATTGTACTGACCTCAACTTCAACTCAGCCTTAGACAATGTATCAGGGTAAAAAGATGTCGAGGTGCCGCCGACTGAAGAAAACATCCATGACACTCGCATTGACTACCATACAAGGACACTCTTAATAACGCACCCTTCCTCCATCTTCTGCCCGTTCTTCTGCAACGCCTCCATACACTGTCCCAATACCGCAACACTCGGACTCGTATCCAGAATATGACTGCACCCCAGTCCGCCCGGCGTCAACTTCTTAATCGCCACACTCATATCCTCGCCCTTCAACCCCTCCTTCGTGCTCAACAGCCCCACCGTCGCGCCGTGCTGCATCGCCAAATCGATCCTCGACTGCAGTAAGTCAACCGCAACGACATTCCTCACACCTCTCTGCTTCGCCGCACACACGCCCGCAAGCCCAACACCGCCTAGCCCCACGACTACCACCACATCATCAGGTTCGCATTTCCCCACATGCGTAATCGCGCCCGCGCCCGTCATAATCCCGCAGCCCAGCGGCGCATACGCGCGCAGCTCATCCGCGTCTTTGATGAGTTTTGTCACGTTCGCGGCGCAGGACACTTTGACCGGGACCGGAGACGCAAAAGAGGATTGGCCGAAGTAGCCGCCGCCGATGACCTTGGAGGGGTCGGATTCGAGCACGAAGTTGGGCTCGTTGGATGCTAGAGTGAGGGCCGAGTGGTCGATGCAGTATGCGGGGTGGCCCGTGGTGCAGTACTTGCATGAGAGACAGGCGGCGGCTGAGAGGATGACAAGGTCGCCGACGGAGTACGACGAGGACTGGGACTGGGAGCCTAGGCGGAGGATGCGGCCGGCGCCTATTGAGGTAGTGTTAGAGTTGGATATGTTCGCAGGTGGGAGGGATGAGGAAAGGGGTTGGCAGAGATTGGGGAGTTGGCTTTAAGGAAAGTACCTTCGTGGCCCAGCACGCGGGGGTAGATGCCCCCGTAGCCTGAGATGTCGGTGCGGCATACGCCCGTTGCTATCATCTCGACGAGAAACTCGTCCGCGTTTGGCTCGCGCGTGAGCATGTCTTCCCATTTCCAGTCGTGTTGCGAGTACGCTACTATGCCCTTACATGGCACTGTGTATTCAATCATTCTTCTCTTTGTATGTTGAGCAATTCAGTAGAGCTGTATGTGCAATCTGCTGCATGCAGTGTACAGCTGCTATCAGTGTTACATGGCTGCCGAGGTTTGTGGTCTGGTTTTACTGCAGCGCGGCTACTTATGCAGGCTGTCGTGTAGCCGATTGAAGGACAGTTGCTTTCGTCATAGTCGAGGCGGGCATGCGGGGTACTGTGAAGTCTGGAGTGCAGATGACGGAGCGCGGTCCGGAGGAAGCTGGATTTTTATACCTCAATATCTAAGGCTTGAACCGTCAGAGCCATCACATACGACCATAGGACGTTGAAAACAAGGCTTCCCGTTCGCTCAGCCCTATTTAAGCAACGTACCGGCGGATTAGTAGTTAGGTGGGTGACCACTAGCGAATACCCGCTGTTGTATGTTTTTCTTTTTGCCATTTTAGTAGTCCTCAACGTTTTCCTGCTGTTTCATCACCTGGTTGATAACTCGAGCGAGGCCCTGGCCTGACACCAGAGGAGGCTGGACCCTCAGCGTGCATAAGATTTACTGGTAGCTGAGCAGCCTCATCGAGGGAACCGGACATGAGCAGGTTGACGACGATTTGAAGACTAGTGATAGCAAGAAAGGTTCTTTGCGAGCGGACTGTTGAAAGTTGAGAAGCGAATGAACAAAAGGGTAAGGAGAAGCCTGACATATGAAAGATATGAACAGGATGGAGACTGCGGAAGTGTGGAAGTTGATTCGTTGTGTCATGGTCCTCTCCTCTGCGGCCTTGGAATCGAGCTTCTCTATCAAGCGGCTTTCCTCTCTTCATGTTCGTGAGAGTGTGCTTAGCCTTCAAAAAGACCCCAATCTTTGATTTCGAAAGTCTCCAATATCCTGTCCTTGATCTTCTCGCTGTCCTTCATCAATTGCGTAGCCTCGCCCTCCTTGGGTTTCTCGTACTCGCCAGGGTAGTGCGGGATGTTCACAGAGATCATGAGGTCTGTCTCTTGCTCTTTCAGACGCAACAACATGAGGTGAATGTACACGTAATCCGGCACCTTGCGGTTGGGTTTGGTGTTTGGTGGCGGTGTTTGAATGAAGCGCAGTGTGTAGACTGGCTTGTCGCTGCAAGGTTGTTAGTCGCTGGCTGTGCACCGAGATAGTTGCAGGTGAGCGTGCGCAGCTTGTGCATGTCGTCTGTGAAATGCTTACCTCAGCTTCGCCATCACTGCACGGCCCTGTTCGAGGATGTTGGTGCTATCCTCCTCATCAATGAGATCACCGAAATGGTACTGCAATGCCTCTTCATCGCTGCCCTTTTCTTGATACTCGAGAATTTCGATGACTATTGAAGAATATCCATTGCTGTCTAGGTACACTTCTTGATGATCGGGTACTTCTCGGATTTGGCTGCATTGACATATTAGCTGGCGTATGCGCTGATGTGCGGGATGTGGAGGAAGCTGGATGGTGCTGACGAAATTCGAGGACGGACCTTGTGTCGGCAAAGTTGGAAGGCAGGTCGACTGTGATTGCGCCGCCGTAGAGGGGAGTGTCTGTGAACGACATGATGGTGAATGGGGAGATTGTGGATTTTGATGTTCGAGCGATTCGTGATGCTAGCCGCTCTTTGCACGTTCTGGTGTTCTTAGGTTGGCGGTTGAGCTCTTTTGACGTTTCTGTCACGCAGGCTGCGATCAGGCAGAGTTAGGCATCACAGAAATGGGTACCTGATGTTTGGAAAATGTACAGAATTCGATTGTACATTATAAGCAATTTGAATCTGGTTGGGTATCGTTTGACTGTTGTCCTCTATGATGCATATATTCCCATTCTGAACGCCGTGCAATGCAAGTGCAGCCTCTAAACCAGGCAGCGGGTGCTGCGCTCTTGAGCGAGACCTTCCGCTGGCAATGGATTGCCACACTATTCCATAGTCCTCCACAGCAGCTCCACTGCAAAACTTTTGTAGGCATTCGTTCGTCGTCGCTGCCTCCACCACGCGCTAAAAGATCGCCAGCATGCACAGAGTATGCTCGAAGAGCTGGATGGTTTGGCCGTTCCTGCAACAGCCTCACGGGGCATTGTCGACGTCCATGGGTGCAGGCGCAGTGGTGGTGCGCTTGCCGTTGTCTGTGGTGAAGCCCATTCCTGCCTCTGCTTCTTTGATTGAATACGGTTCCTCCTTCAGTGCCTTTACTCTGCACATTATTAGCATGTGTTCGTACATACCGCAGGCTTGACTTTTTAAAGAACTTACCTCCGCTTGTGCACCTTGCCCTTCTTGTGCGCCAACATGTTGGCCTCGCTCTCAAAGAACTTTGCGCACTCGAGGCAGTAGTTCTGCCCCAGGCCAGGCAGGTCTTCTATAGGCTTTGCATCCTTGAACTCTGCGAGGTGCTTCTCGTCGCGCAGGTCGGCGTGGACCTGGTCGAGGTCGCGCGTGTGCCTGCGCGTCTTCTTCTTACTGTCTTGTCCGCGAATGGCAGGCATGGTGATGTGTTGGGCTGTATCCGCGGCCGTCGGCTGTTGTGGTGCTGGCTGGAGGATTCGGCTATGGGCCGCTGGCTCGTGCGGCTGTTCAGAGACCTGCAGACGCTGAAGAAATTTCGCGGAATGCGCTCTAGGCCTTGGCAACAGGGCCAAACTGCAGGGCTGCGCGGAGACTAGTGATGCAGCTGGTCTGGAGACGTCCAAAAAGTGACGTTGCTGCTGACTTTTCCGAAAGACACTGTTGCAGCTGCGGCGCACACCTCGCTGCGCGCTGCACGCATGCCAGTCGCTGCGAATCAAGCTTCTGGGAGATCCCCAGCGCGCGGGGTCGCAGATGGACGCCGTGTGACGCCATCCGGATATGCCCAGCTTCTTCACAACAACCAATGCATTCAAATAGTTGCGGAGGTGTTTCGCATGGAGTGAATCTTGCAGCAACACGAAACACCCAACACCACACCGGCACGTGAATTACTCCCACAGCGGCCCAGCGGGTGAAACCTACCGTAGTATTCGTTTGCGGAAGACCTCGGCTTGCCGCAACAAGCACTGCACGCCGCCGCGCACGGGCTGTGGAGTCGCCTCAGCAGCCAATCACGCGCAGACTGATAATCGACAGCTCGAGGCAGCTTCTGACGTTCTTTTACGCCGTGTCCTCCATCACTCCTCATCTCCACTCCACCCATCCTCACCCCATCCAAGATGCAGAGGTTCTCGAGGCTTGGCCGTATCGGTCAGAGCTTCGCTTCGCGCAGGTCATTGGCCACCGTCAGCGATGCACCGCTCTCCCGCAAGGTCGAAATGACCAACTGGGAGAAGGGCAACTACATCAACTACCAGAAGATGTCGGAGAACCTCAAGATTGTGCGCGGCCGCCTCAACCGCCCGCTCGCTCTCGCTGAGAAGATTCTCTACTCCCACTTGGACGACCCCCACAACCAGGACATCGAGCGCGGCACCAGCTACCTGAAGCTCCGCCCCGACCGTGTTGCGTGCCAGGATGCTACTGCCCAGATGGCCATTCTTCAGTTCATGTCCGCTGGCATGCCCTCCGTCGCGACCCCTTCCACTGTTCACTGCGACCACTTGATCGAGGCCCAGGTCGGCAACGAGAAGGATCTGGCTCGCGCCATTGACATCAACAAGGAGGTCTACGACTTCCTGTCCACATCTTGCGCTAAGTACAACATTGGTTTCTGGAAGCCCGGCTCTGGTATCATTCACCAGATCGTTCTCGAGAACTACGCTTTCCCTGGTGCTCTCCTCATCGGTACCGACTCTCACACTCCCAACGCCGGTGGTCTCGGTATGGCCGCCATTGGTGTCGGTGGTAAGTACCCGCATTTTCGCTGCAACCTCAATAAATTGGCTAACAAATATGATCAGGTGCCGATGCCGTCGATGTCATGGCTGGCCTCCCCTGGGAGCTGAAGGCCCCCAAGGTTATCGGTGTCAAGCTCACCGGTAAGCTCAATGGCTGGACCTCGCCCAAGGACATCATCCTCAAGGTCGCCGGTATTCTCACCGTCAAGGGTGGAACTGGTGCCATCGTTGAGTACCACGGACCTGGTGTCGAGTCCCTGTCTTGCACTGGTATGGCCACCATTTGCAACATGGGTGCTGAGATCGGTGCCACTACCTCCGTCTTCCCCTTCAACGACCGCATGTACGACTACCTCAAGGCCACCAAGCGTCAACACATTGGTGACTTCGCCCGCGAGTACGCTGCTGAGCTCCGCGAGGATGAGGGTACCGAGTACGACCAGCTCATCGAGATCAACCTCGACGAGCTTGAACCCCACATCAATGGTCCTTTCACTCCCGATCTGGCCACTCCCATCTCCAAGTTCAAGGAGGCTGTCAAGGCCAACAACTGGCCCGAGGAGATGAAGGTTGGTCTGATCGGTTCTTGCACCAACTCCTCCTACGAGGACATGACCCGTGCCGCCTCCATCGCTGAGGACGCCATGGCTCACGGCCTGAAGGCCAAGTCTCTGTTCACCGTCACCCCTGGCAGTGAGCAGATTCGCGCTACCATCGAGCGTGACGGTCAGCTCAAGACCTTCGAGGAGTTCGGCGGTATGGTTCTCGCCAACGCCTGTGGTCCTTGCATCGGGTATGTAGCCAACACAGCATTTTTGGATTTCAACTGACACTCCAAAAGACAGTGGGACCGCCGCGATGTCAAGAAGGGCACCGCCAACTCGATTGTCTCTTCCTACAACCGTAACTTCACTGGCCGTAACGATGCCAACCCTGCAAGTTCGTTTTTTGCATTCCTTACCTCGGAACTCCTCGCTAATACCTTACAGCTCACAGCTTCGTTACCTCCCCCGATCTCGTTGTCGCTCTCTCTATTGCTGGAACCCTTAACTTCAACCCCTTGGTCAGTTTGAATGAAAGCAAAAACGAAAAAAAAAGACGACTGCTAACATGTTACAGACCGATACCCTCAAGGATGCTAACGGCAAGGAGTTCAAGCTCAAGGAGCCCTCCGGTGCCGGTCTCCCCGCCAACGGCTACGACCCAGGAAACGACACCTACCAGGCTCCTCCCGCCGACCGTGCCTCCGTCCAGGTCGCCGTCTCCCCCACCTCCGACCGTCTGCAGCTCCTGTCTCCCTTCAACGCTTGGGATGGCAAGGATGCCACCGACCTGCCTATCCTCATCAAGTGCAAGGGCAAGACCACCACTGATCACATCTCCATGGCTGGTCCCTGGTTGAAGTACCGTGGTCACTTGGACAACATCTCTAACAACATGTTGATCGGTGCCATCAACGAGGAGAATGGCGAGGCCAACAAGGTCAAGAACAACCTCACCGGCGAGTACGGTGCCGTCCCTGACGTTGCCCGTGACTACAAGAAGAACGGCATCAGGTGGGTCGTTATCGGTGACTGGAACTACGGCGAGGGTTCTTCCCGTGAACACGCTGCCCTCGAGCCCAGGCACTTGGGCGGTCTTGCCATCATCACCCGCTCCTTCGCTCGTATCCACGAGACCAACCTGAAGAAGCAGGGTATGCTTCCCTTGACCTTCTCCGAGCCTGCCGACTACGAGAAGATTGGCCCCAACGACAAGGTCGATATCAAGGCCACTGAGCTCGCTGTCGGCAAGCCCATCACTCTCGTTGTCCACCCCGCCAACGGCGATAAGGCCTTCGACATTAAGCTCTCCCACACCTTCAACGAGGGCCAGATCGAGTGGTTCAAGAACGGCTCTGCCCTCAACACCATGGCCAAGGCGCGCAAGTAAACGTACTGCCACTGAGTTGAGCCAAGAATAACCGCCACTGGGGATGTAGATATAAAGAGGATACCCTGTGTACGAGGACGAACATGAACAGAAAGCCCTACGTGGGTGGAGAACCCACAACATGAGGTCTGGCAGCCCTTGGTTGGGTTTTGTCGAGCAGAAGTTTTCATTAAAGCTCTAATTCGGGCTCAATAGGGTTGGGTTCGGCTTGTATTTGTGACGGTGTTAGCATGCAATGTATGATTTCTATTTATTAGCAACCACAAATGTCCATAAGATCTTCAAACACATGCAAAGCCTCCATCATTTACGATCCGTGTCACCCATGCAACTTTAACCATAACCGCAGCTGTAGGTACTTGCGCAGCATGTGATGGCCTTTGCGAAGGTGCATCAGATACCTCCACGCCAGTCTTGGAATGCTCCATGCACAATCGGCCCGACGTCTGCACGTCACACTTGCGGCTCCATGTTCATGTTCACAAGGGTGCGGGAGAATCACATTCGCACGTGACGAATCTGATCCCCATGACAACGCTACATAACAAACATCGGGCCTAACCTCATAGCCGTTGGACTTATCCTTGCACATCTTCTAACTGTGCTAACTGTGCACAACCGAGCATTCTTTGGAGCGCATTCCTATTTGTTGCATAGACCTATTCTATCTACTTTATTGCTCTGGCCATTCGCTGAAATGGCTCGTCTTCGCAAGCCCAGTCCATTGGAAGCCCCCATCTCACTACATCAACCAAACGATGCACGACCGCGCCGCTCAAGCCCCAGAAAGGCCGTCCGCGACGTGAGCTATATCATCTCTTCAGATGAAGACGAAGAGAATGTACCCCTGCGACCGAAAGCTTCGAAGCGCGACCTGGGCGATGCGTCCTCCATCTTCCAAGACGACACCTTCTACACTTCAAAATCGCACGCGACTCCATCCATGATGGTGCTCACGCCGCGTAGGCAGCGCATTCTCAGACCCGTCGAGAGCAACAGCCGGCTGCTGAGGAAGCTGAGCGACGAGAGTTTGGCGAGCCCAGAGAAGAGACCGGGGTCTGAGAGGCGCGCGAGGAGGGAGAAGTGTGCGGCGGAGGACGATGAGGGCGATTTAGTTGGCCGGAAACGAAGTCTCATGTTTGCGAAGAACTTGGCGAGGAGTATGGCGGGGAGAGACTCGAAGAAGAGAGAGAGGATCGATGTCCTTGGCGACTCGGTTTTTGGTCATCCGGTCCTCGGCAACTCAGAGCTCAGCTTGGTAGGCAGGGGGAGAGAAATCAAGAAAGAGGAGGTGGTAGAGGTCCAAGAGGTCGAGGCTGAGCCGGAGCAGACGAGCTTACTCTGTGGCGGTGAGGAGCACATTACGAGAGAAGTAGAGGAGCACCAAGTGGAGACAGACGACGGTGGTGCTGCGCCTGCGGAGCATGAAGACGAGGACGAGGATGAGATTGTCCTGCCGGTCAGATCTAGGCAGAGGCGACCGCAACGACTGATCGAGTCTGACTCTGAATCCGAGTACGCGGATGCTGATGTCGTAGAAGAAAAGGAACAGACGGAAGAACGTCCGGAGCAGCTACCTCTGATGTCTATGCGACCACCTCACCGGAAAGGACATAGCACTATCTCGAATTGGGCACAGGAAGTCATTGATCTGACCGAGTCACCTCCCAAAGGACCAGAGTCGTTCAGCCTTCCAGACTCAACACGTGCTCGCTCGTCATCGTTCGCAGTGTCGCGTCCAGAAACATCGGCTTCAGACAGCGTGCAGCCATTCCTCACGTAGTACGTTATTTGAGAATCTCTGGGACGGGTAGCACATACTGACCTGGTGGTAGCTCTCCAACACCGACCAAGAAGCGCTCACCGTGCAAAGCACCTCCAGTCACACGTCCAACGACACCTCCACTAGCTCCTCCTAGCCCAATCAAGCTCGTGTCGCCATCCAAAAAGAAACCATTGATTCCAAAAGCCCCAGAGCTGCGGCCCAGCCTCGACGCATTCTGGAACCCAGAGGTCGTCAATGACTGGAACGACCACCACTCGCCGGCTAAGAAGCTTGTTTCGCCGAAGAAGCAGCAATGGCGAGAAGATATGACCAAGTTGATGAGTGGCATGGACATCGAAGATAACAACAGCAGTGACTCAGCGTACAGCAGTCCCGTCGCGAGCACGAAGAAGAAAGCTCCCAAGCCGCAGCCCACGAAGAAAGCACCGAACGCAACAGATCCAACAATCCAACAGGTTCGCGCCCAACGCAAAGCCTTCGCCGACCGCAAGCACGACATCGCCGCTGCTTTTCTCGCAGAGCTCGACTCCACCATCGCCGCCGGTCAAATCGCCGCGCTCTCCGCCTCAACCGGCGGCATCCACCTTATCTGGAGCAAGACCCTCAAGACGACCGCTGGTCGCGCAAATTGGCGCCGCGAGGTTATCCGCATCAAGACGACTCCCGCTGGCGCCGCACCAGCTTTCCGAACAGAGACCCGGCACCACTGCTCGATCGAACTCGCGGCTAAAGTCATCGATGACGAGTCACGCTTGTACAACGTGCTGGCGCACGAATTCTGCCATCTGCTCACCTTCATGATCTCAGAGGTACGCAACAACCCGCATGGCGCCGAGTTCAAAAGCTGGGGGGCGCGCGTCTCGGCTGCTTTCGCGGACAAAGGCGTCGAGGTCACGACTAAGCATAGCTATGCGATCGAATACAAGTTTGTCTGGGAGTGTGTCGAGTGTGGGTATGAGTTTAAGCGCCACTCGAGGAGCGTGGATACGAGTAGGCATAGCTGTGGCAAGTGCAAGGGCAGGTTGGTGCAGACTAAACCCGCGCCCAGGGGCAAGGCGGGTGGGGTGGAGAAGAAAGTGTCTGAGTATCAGGCGTTTGTGAAGCAGAATTTCAAGAGGGTGAAGAGCGAGATGGCGAACCAGGGGCTGGATACGCAGATGGGCAAGGTTATGGAGGTTGTGGCGAGAGAGTACAGGGAGAAGAAAGCGGAAGAGAAAAAGGGGGACGAGGAGGAAGTTGAGGGGCTTGATGAGGCGCTCGAGGGGCTAAAGATTTGAGGGTTGAATAATTCTGTTGTGTTACGATCTGTACGAAGTTGATGGTGCTTTTTCAAACTGAGCTGTTTTCGCCTCATGTTCAAGCAAGCATTGATAAAAGAGTTGTTCTATTCACCTCTTGCCACACGCCAATCGAACCCGTAGCAGTGAGGGTACTGGAATTGCGTATTTACCGAGGTGATCCAATCTTTTCATGTCCTATGGCCTCAGACCCGACCCCATTCCGTCCGTCTTTCCTCAAACTGTAACTTTCCATGTCTTCCACCATCACTGTGGAAGACTGTACTCAGCCGCGGGACTCTCCAAAGCCACCAACGGTCCGCGAAAAAGAACAGGTGGCATGACGCCCAGATGGCGTGTCGTGCGGAACGCGCATCCGCGGAGACGGAAGCGGAGGCAGCAGTGGACACCCTAACGTCTCGAAACCGTAAACACTTGACAACTCCTTCTACACAACTCACGTTAGTATAGCCGGTAGGTGTTTGCAGCTTGGTTTGAGTGCGTTGCTGTTCAGTCCCTCGTGTCTATCAACGAGCAATGGCATTGCAGGCTTCCTAGCTTCGTTCTGAGGTCGATACTCGAGGTAGGGAAAAAGCTCAGAACAACCCGCCAATGAAAATGCAATTCCTGGTAATGATTGACTATTTACAATAGCCTGTCTTTGGTCGCTTTTCCAATGTAGTTAGGACCGCGAAGGACCAGATCCAACTACGCTCTGTACTCCCTGCTAAACACTCAGTGAGCTTTGACCTGATAGCTTACTTTGTCAATGCATTTGTTTGCCAAGACGATCTTGGGAGAGTCGACGAGGACTTTGTATTCTTGTTGCTGAATCCAGTCCAATTACCCCGAGCAGTCTTGGATCAACCCTACTTTGCCAGTAAGACGTTCTAGAGGTGTATAGACTCAACGCTGTAATAAAGGAATTTCCTCTCGCACGGTCAACGCCTATGTTTCGCACATCGAATTCCTGGCAGCGCACTGAAGAGCTGCTCACAATCCATCCACAAGCTCGTAGATGGCAGGCTCATTGGGCAGTCTCTCTGTTATCCTCGCCAAGATGAACTCCGCTGCCCCCTTCAGAAACCAGCATCCGTTCTCTTCAACCCTTCTGACAAGCGACCCAGCCCAGTGCGCCAGCACGATGAGAGCAGATGGGTTGTTGTGAGCAAGCAACTCTTGAAACTCGTCAGCTGCCCCAGACAACCATATCGTCATCGCCAAGAAAGCGATCTCGTCGGTCTCGAAGCCTACCATGCAGCTGTTGATGAGCTTTGCTATGGCTGAGAGGGCTATCATGGCAGCCTGGAGGTCTTCAGGGCCCTGAGGGCGACCGAGCGATTCTACCATCCGCGTAGGCAGGGAACTGATGCGGCTGAGAAGCATAGTCAAGGATGGGTCGCGGTCCATCTCGTTCATCTCCGTCAGCTCAGCCGCGCGACCGAAGGCATCATGTTTGCTGATGTCATTCTTTGCAGCCAAACCTTTTATGGGTGCAGTGAGTGCGTCCAGGGACCCCCATTGAGTCGTTTTCTGCGAGAACAGCACGTGCGCACATCTGATGATGCTATCGAGTTGGTCCAGAACTTCCTTGCGAGGAGTAGGCTTACCGCGCTCATTCGTCAGGTATGATGGCATGAGGGCCTCCAGGCTGTGACCTGCCGTTCGTGTCTCCATATACGAAATACGCCCCTGGACGAAGACTTTGTAGAGATGCACAGACCTCGTGTGATGAGCTGTAGCAGTGGACGTTGCATGTGAAATCGTGGCTTTATGAGACGCAGAAGCAGACAGTAAACCTGCCATCAACCACTCTTGCTGCAGAGCTTGAGCGACGAACTCATGATGCCAATAGAGGGCTTCAGTGTTCTTTGAATCCGCTGCCGGCAGTGTGAGGCTAGTATCCGACAAGAAGTGGTGAAGATAGCCCAGATGGTGAAGATCAACGACTAGTACAAGAGCTGTTGCCGCCGCTGCCGTGTCAGAGGTCCGGGGTGATTGTACAACCTCGACTGAGTTGACTTCCTCCGCGCTTGGTGGCGGATCTAGTGCGTCGCTCGTTGTAGGACCTTCGACCTCGAAGTATCTGATCTTGGTACCGCGAAAGAACGTTTGAAGGCTGACTGGACGCACCATGGGATTTGCTCCATCGATCTCGGATTCTGCCAAGGCGTGAGATTCCAGTTGATGTCGTCTCATTCGCTTCGCACTTGCATACAGGCTCTCGCAGTCTCCAACAAGGCAGCGAAAACCAGAGATGACTGGTAAAGCCTCAATTGGCTTGTTGGTGGGTGGTGGCAGGCGCACATCCTCCGGCTCCACAACTTCGAGTCGAGAGATGAAGCTCAACAAGCTGTATCTTTCATGACGAAAAATCTTATGTCGAAGAAGGTGGCTTCGTAGAGCGCTTTTCTGGATGGCGTACTGGCATTTGCGGCAAATGATCACGCCGTGGGTAGCATCGTACTCCAGTAAGTCTTTGGGACCAAGACGCACCGGCGGCATGCTTGAGCTCTGAGACCCGCAGCCATCTTGGGACACGATGATGTATAAAGGTTGCGTTGATTTCGTCCCGGGATATGCTGGGTAGATCAGGTGGGGACGCGTTTGACCGCGGTAGAGGCGGTGCGCATGGACCAAGAGAACAGCACATGGCGTTCCTTCGCCCAAAGTCACGCCTGCCGTACTCCAGTAGTGCCCTGCTTGGTTACTATGTCTCGTCTCCGTCCTACTTCATGGGTATCGCGGGGCGCGGATCGAACATATCTCGTCGCAATGACGAAGCCTCGGTCTTTCTTACCGCATCCGCAGTGGTTCCTGCCACGCTTGCTCAGGCTTTTGCCCAAACGCCATTCCGCCTTGCCCAAGGCAGGTACCACACATGGGATGCTGCAAGATGAAGCACTCGCGATTGTGTAAGCTGTCAAGAACTGCACCTTCTATTCTCGAGTCTCGCGCCACCATTCCGCGTCTTGTCCGTTCTGCTTTGTGATGTTTCCATCTGTCTTTGCCTGAGCATGTAAGCCCAGCGCATGTTCATCGCTATTTTCATTATCTTCATCAATCAATCATTTGAGACAATCTCCAAGCGCAAGCACGACGACCGGTCGCACAGCAATAATGGGCTCCATGCCGCTGAACAAGGCCGCTTACCTCGACAAGCGTGGCGCACCATTAGTCGTACGAGATGCTCCTTTTCCCAAGGCTGGACCTGGCGAGATCGTAGTCCGCAATGCTGCCATTGCCATCAATCCTGTTGACTGGCACATGACCGACAACGGCATGTTCATTAAGCAGTGGCCTGCCGTGGTCGGCTGCGATGTTGCTGGAGAAGTGTACGAGACCGGCCCTGGGGTTGATCTCTTTAAGATGGGCGATCGTGTCATTGGGTAAGCTCGTCAGTTCAGCAGCTGAAAGTTTTTACTAAATGCTGCTCATCTGACAGTCACGCTGTCACCCTCTGGAGTGGCCGCCCTCAAGACGGCGCTTACCAGCTGTTTACTGCCCTTTCAGTTGACAAAGCGGCTCAGCTTCCTTCATCTATTCCGTACACAGATGGCGCCGTACTTCCGATGGCACTTAAGACGGCCATGTGTGCCCTGTTCTTTGACCGCCGCAATCCGCTTCCCGACTTCTTACCCGGCATCTTCACTGCAGCGCTCGCCTTGCCCTATCCTTCGTTGAAGGACGCAGTTAAATCCTCCGCAGGAAATACTATCGTTGTATACGGTGGGTCTTCTTCTGTTGGCTCTGCAACCACTCAGCTCGCTGCGGCTTCTGGACTACACGTTATTTCCATCGTTGGCGCAAGGAACTTCGCTTTGGCGACAGAGAGCGGAGCAGTTGAGTGCATCGATCATAAAGACCTAGCTCTGGTCAGCAGAGTCGTTCAAGCTGTGCGTAACTCAGGCGGCGAGTTCGTAGGTATCGTCGATGCCATCTCGATCCCCGACACAATCAGACTCGATCTACAGATACTCGAACAACTCGATGGCGGCCACCTCGCACTTACCTATCCTCATATGGGTGAAGAGGTGGTTCCGGACAACGTGGAGATTGGTATGGTTTGGTCTGGCGGTGTCAATGAGATTACGGGTCCCATGTGGCGCGCCTACATCGGAGCTGCGTTGAAGTTTGGCAAACTGAAGTGCTTGCCGCCCGCTTATATCGTCGGTAAGGGCTTGGAGCACGTTCAAAAGGCACTGAATCTATCAAGGGAGGGTCTGGTCAGTGGCAAGAAGCTTGTGACTGAGTTAGAGTGAACCAATTGCTCTTGCGCCGCAAAGAAAGTTAGTCATAACGGCAAGATATTGTAGCCAACACGGGTCCTATCTGCGCTCATACAACGCGTGAATATTCCTTGGCTGCCTCGCCTTTTATCATTACTTTATCTGAGCTTCTTTTTACATTTTACTACGGTGCAAGCGGGCTGAATGGCTCTTAGATCACTGACTGAAGGCTAGTCTTTATTCTATCGTTCGGCTTCGATTTGCGATGCTAGGGTGCACGCATTGTTACATCAGATCATCCATCAACCAGTAAGCGCCACAGCGGACGTTCTTCCAGTGTTTCCCTGCACATGATCTCAATCGTTCTTGTAGGCGAGATCAACGCATTGGTAGCGTGATGGAGACGGTCGAGCACATCGGGTACGGCGATCCTGACCAGGACATTCTGAAGCTGCCCAGCCAGTGTAGATTTGGGCTAGTTAATGGACTTTCTAACTCAGCGGGCCTCGATCCAAGGTTAATTTCATAACCTGTAGCTCTTCTCTGGCATTGGTTACGAACCGACATAGACGCGGCTGAGAAAGACCAAGTATCCGATTCGTTCCGGTTTCCACTCATAGCGCGCCTGGAGTGCTCCAATCTTGCTCTGTGTAAGGACTCGTAGACTATAAAATCTTTTGCCTTAGAGTTCTGCGTGCTCTTGCTGTCTTGACCATACCTGTGTCTTGGTCAGAAGATATCCAGCACACCGCAAACCGAGTCACTTGATCCAGGGCGTTGGCCTGTGGAGCACGCATTGAACCGTCTAGAGGTAGTACCATGATGAGAGGTGTGCAATTGAAGTGTCAACGCAATATAGGCAGCTCTCACTGAGATGGGCTCGTCTCAGGGCAGGACACCTGGGTGAGCAAACCAAGTGAAGGACGGTAGTGGTCCTCATGGTGACCGGAGTGATTGGCAGGTCCGTACCTTCACCGTACGCGTCCGGTTTCGGCAACTGCAAACTGTCTCGTACCTTCCTCCACGAAAATTTTCTCTCCTCCCTCTTCCTCCTCTTCCACGCACCAAACGAACACTCTCAATTTGCTGCAACAACAACAATCCAACGACTACGAGCTAGCACGATGTTCCTTCCTCATATCACCAAGCTTCTTCCTCTTATCTCCCGCGCAGTGACAGTCACGGCCGCTCCAGCGCCTGCCTTGGCCATCGTCAACGCTGCCGTCAGGGACTGCGAGTCTGACTACGCGCGCTGCCTGCGCTTGCGCATGGACCTTGAGTACTGCCATCAGACTGTATGCAACACTTACAACAACAAGGTACAACTGCTCTCACCTTCCAATGGATCGAACAAGGCCGCTAACAAAAGCTCAGTGCAAGCCATGCCAGGACAACGCGCTCCCCACCATCTATGACCGCGCTGTCACTCACCCCACCAGTGATGGAACAGTCACTGAGGTGCAAGTCTTGAACAGCCGCGTGGTTGTACCGCCCCCAGGGAACTACTGCATCGTCATCTGCACGCACGCCCACTGCGCCCTCCTCTGCACCAACCCCGGCCACCCTTCCTCTGGAACGGTTGAGGAGATCGAGGTTGCCGCTGACACTAACACTGCAGACCTCTTGGACCTCACCAACGCGCAGCCAGACCAGCTCGGCATCCCTCTTGAGGATGGCGTGACCACCATGATCGCCAACATCGACGCGGACGGTAAGCTCGAGGGCAACTGCATGTGGCTCTGCAGCGGCAAGATGACCTGCCACCTTGTGTGCTGCGACTCGGCCGCCACCGAAGCGCAGTCCAAAGCCCAGTGCTCGCTCATCGAGGACGGCGGTGCCCTGCCGGAGGGCAACGCCATTGAGGGCGCGGGCAAATGCGAGATCGTCAAGAAGAACAATGTCGCCGAGATCATGGTCTGCCAGCTTCCTGAGTCTGCTGGCGAAGATGCGCTCACCGCTGGACTCGGAGACTCTGCGGGCGTGCACTGCGTTGTCTACTGGATTGGCCTTATGCAGAGGATCGTCTGCCGCAATGCTTACTAGGTCGTGTCGCAAGATGTGACTTATGCGGTTCTTCAACGAAAGGCCAGGGACACGAATATGGGTGACAGGCGTCTGGCGTACAGGTCTCAAATCTGTTCGAACACCATGGGCATGACGGTCCGTTGTGGGGGTTTCTAGGTATCACTTCGAAACTGCCACCAAGTCGACGGTACGCTGATGCAGCAAGATGGCCACATACTGGCTATGTTGCGCTCATATCAGCGAAAAGCAAGATAATAATGATAATTTCCACTTGGATCAGATTGTGCCAATCCCTGGGTATGTGTGATGTTCGTATTCGGCGCCGGCTTAGCCAGATGCGCTGTTGATGCGGTGCCAAATCTAGCTCTTGTACATATAATACAGCAATGCTTCGTCTCGTCTCTGGATCACAGTCCTGACCACCACCAACTCTGCAAGGACGCTGAATGCGCTCGTTCCCAATGATCGTCCTCATTCCACTCTAAAACCCCCTCCCCCTCAAGAACGCCTCGACCTTCTCCTTGTGATGCCCCTTGACGATGACGTGCTGCGTCAGGGGATTGATCTTCACATCCTCTTCCTTCTTCGCCAGCCACGACCTCAACTCGTCCCGCAGCGCCTGCAGGTCTCCTGTGATCTTGCGCACGGTGGTGAGGTGCAGATTGCCGCCGCGCTTGTAGTCTGTGTAGACGGGCAGGTTCTTGTTCGCAGAGCGCGACACGTGGTAGGCGGGCGGCGAGGAGGGCATCGAAGGTTCTGTAGCGGGTGTGAAGGGGACCGTCTTCCGTGCTTTTGCGGCGTCTTTGAGGATCTTTGATTTCGAGGGGGGGTTGCCGTGGGCTGGGCGCAGAGGGTCGGGGGCGCCTGGCTGGGCGCTGTCGGACTCGGTGACGGCTTCGACGGCGGCCAGGTCGGCGGCGCGCGCGCTGGAGGCTGTGGAGGAGGGAGATGCGGTGCTGTAGCGCAAGGCACAGCGGTAGGTGGCGGGCCTCGGGGCAGTGAAGGCACGCAGGAGTGACATGGAGGGCTGTATCCGGGACATGGCGGCGCAGTGGTTGTGTGGGCGCGGCAATGGCGTCTCCTCGTCTTGTGGTGTTGCTCGCCTTCCACACCAAAAGATGAAGTTGGAGCGTGTCCGTGCACTCTCACTGCAGCCGCTACGCACAGTCAATAATTTCCTCCGCGACCCCACCACCACCGCCGCCCACAAAGACCGCCAGTCGTCGCCCGGAAGGTCAACGTCCACCGATATCACCATGGCAGACTCCGCGCCCGCGAGTGGCTCCGTCGCCGAGCAGTACAGCCTGCTGCCGAAGCTGATGCCCAACCTCGACCGCCATCTGCTGTTCCCGCTGCTCAACTTCAACAGCGACGAGGACGCCGAGCAGACGCCCGAGCAGAAGAAGCTGCTGCTGGCGCTGCTGAGCCCGACCAACATGACCGACTTCGTGGGCCAGCTGTACCAGGACGTCCACAACCTCGACGACATCCCCGCCGAGTTCACCACCAAGCGCGAGCAGGTCCTGAGCAAGCGCGACGAGCTCGAGGCTGCGACCGCCAAGATCTCCGAGCTGCTGGACGACGAGAATGTCGTCACCAACCTGCGCTCCGACAAGGCCCAGAATCTGCAGTACCTGAAGGACAGCCACGGCGTCACCCTCGACGACGTGAACCGCCTGTACGAGTTCGGCCAGTTTCAGTACAGCAGCGGTGCCTACCCCCACGCTGCTGAGCTGCTGTACCGCTTCCGCGTCTTGGTGCGTAGCCTCTGCGACAAGAATATGTTCCTGTTGTGCTAACCACGGCAGACCACCGACAACGACAAGGAGCGCGAGGCCACCTGGGGCAAGCTGGCCTGCGAGATCCTGTCGGTCAACTGGGAGGCTGCCATCGAGGAGATCAACAAGATCAAGGACCTGATCGACACACGTCTGTTCAACAACCCGCTGGCGCAACTGCAGCACCGCACCTGGCTGATCCACTGGTCGCTGTTCCCTCTGTTCAACGACGACAGCGCCCGCGAGTCGCTGACCGACATGTTCTTCTCCCCCTCCTACATCAACACCATCCAGACCAACTGCCCGTGGATTCTGCGCTACCTGGCCGCCGCCGTCATCACCGGCCGCAACCGCGCCCGCAACTCGAACCAGTACCAGCGCCAGCTCAAGGACCTGATCCGCATCGTGCGCCAGGAGGGCTACGAGTACACCGACCCGGTCACCGACTTCATCAAGGCGCTGTACATCGACTTTGACTTTGAGGAGGCCCAGAAGAAGCTGAGTGAAACCGAGGAGATTCTCAAGGACGACTTCTTCTTGCTTGGCGCCGCGGATACGTTTGTCGATGCCGCGAGGCATTTGATTTCGGAGAGCTACTGCAAGATCCACCAGAGGATTGATATCAAGTGAGTCCACCGGTGCGAGCGAGCGAGCAAGTGAAGCGAGTAGCTAAGAGCCGGCTTCTCGGAGGCTCTCGCGAGCACATGAGCTCGCTCGTATTCTTAGAATGACGTGCACAGTGTACTAACAGCTTCCAGGGACCTCTCAACACGCCTAGGCTTGTCGCAAGACGAGGGCGAGAAGTGGATCGTCAACCTGATCCGCGACACACGCGTCGATGCCAAGATCGACTACCAGGCCGGCACAGTCGTTATGAACCACCCGCCGCAGAGCGTCTATCAGCAGGTCATCGAGCGGACAAAGGGTGGCTTCTTCAGGACGCAGGTCCTGAGCGCTGCGGTTGCGAAGTAAGCGAGCTAATGAAGTGAGCTTGGGACACAAGGGATGATAGAACATTGCCTGGATGAGGACGACTAGGCCGCGTCCTGCGGATCACGCCGGAGCGAAGAAGATGGATGCAAAAGTCAGGCGTTGGGGCTGCTTCCAGATCATGACGACATGTGAGCAATGGGAAAAGTTCACATACTGCATGGCATGGCCAATGGCGTCTGCGCGTGAGCCTCGCGGCTCTTTCTTTCTGGAGCGCTGCGTGCAGCAAGAGCTGTACTATAGATGGAATGAACGAATGAACAATACCAGCCAGCCAGACTACCGTGTCGCAGGACGCCGTGGAACATCACTAATACTGCCACACCAAGAGCTGGCGACGCGTTCCAGGGAAATTGCGATCTCGTTAATGGACCCTTTGCTGATATGTAGAGACGATGACTAGCAGCATCGCCGTGCGCCTGACTGTACCGCTAATGTGGCGTTGATGAAAACCACATCACTAACAGTAGTACGAGACCAGTTCACAGGGAAGACAACAACGAGCCATCCTCAATATTCATTACACAACTATCCGACGAAACCCCCAAGCCACGCACTAAACCCCTAAGCCAACACAGCTCCCACCATCGAAGCGAAAACCACAAAAAGTAGAAAGACCAGCACAGCCATCTAAAGGAAAGTAGAGAAGGTAAACACACCCTCACACCCAATATCCGCACTACCACAACCGCCCCAAACTACCCAACCCTCACACCCTGCGCTCCGCCATGCAGTCACATAAACCACATATCCAGCACCTGCCTCATCAGTGCCCGCCCTTGGTATCACACTCAGATGTGGGACTTACAGGATTCTTCTTGCGCGGCAACTCATTGCCGCCGGCAACAGCCTCGTCGCCCGCGATACCAAGCTCGTTTCTCGTATTGCGCTCGCTCACGCTCCCAGAGCGCATCCAACTCACACCGTCTTCGCTCGGGGGTTGGAAATCCGCGCTACCGCGCTGCCTCTTCGCTCGGCCTGTCCATGCGTGCGCAGCAGTCGGCGCAGGAGGACTGTAGTATGCATCCGATTTGCTGACCAGCGTGCTGAGCGTCGATAGCGTGGGCGAGTCGGTTGCCCAGGAGCTGAATGTTGCGTCTGTGAATGTGCGCGCGGATGATGTTGCGCTTGAGACTGGCACGGGGGTGTATGGCGGGTACACCGCTGAGCTGGGCGATGGAGTAGAGGCCCAAGACGAGAACGTGGCGTCTGTGAATGTGGATCTGCTGGTTGGGAGGGAAGGGATGGCGTAGCCGGACTTGCTTGTGCTGGAGGCGAAGGATGTGGGGATTGAGTCGGAGAGGGTGGTTGTTTTGATGGGGGTTGAGGTTGGGGTTGGGAAGGGGGGTGTGGAGGTTGATGAGGAGGAGGGGGGAGGGGGGAGGAAGGTGATGCTTGACTTCGATGTGGAAGTTGAGGGGGTGGGCGAGGGTGTGGAGGAGGGGGGCCAGGGGGGGAAGGTGGGGGACGAGAAGCTGGATGAGGATGAGTGGGTTGAGGATGAGCGCACTGACGATGAGCGTGTTGAAGATGCAGTCAGCGTGATCCTAGAGGCTGATCTTGTGGACCTCGTCCTGGATGAGGCTGTAGGGATGCTGAAGCTGAAGCTCGAGGGGAACTCGAAAGTTATGGATGACGGGATGTCAGGGACAGATGTGGAGTACGACGGGTAGTAGATAGGTGTTGAGGTCGGGGTCGGGGTCGTCACTCCGCTGGAGCTCTCCGAGGGGGTGTACGATGATGAAGAGGAAGAGGGCCAGATGTAAGTCCAGCTTGTGCTCGATGGCGTGGGAGTCGACTCGGTCTTGGTGTCGGTTGGCAGAGTGAATGTGTCAGTAGGAGTAGAGCTTGTTGTGTTCCAGCCAGGAGTCCTTGATGGTACCGGAGGACCATAGTGTCCGCCCGTGCTTGTCGTGTTAGAGGGAGACGTGAACGTGTACGAGGCAGGCGGTGCAGTGCCGGTGCTCCAAGTTGGAGTCGAGCTAGTAGCATTACCGTACGGTGGCGTAGTAGATGGCAAGTACGAAGATGAAGCTCTAGTAGACAGTGACACTTTCGTAGACAGCGAGACGCTAGTGGAGAAGCTGATCGGAGGTCCGAACCTAGAAGTCGAAGTATCGACGGGGAAGCTTACTGAAGTGGCGTCCGTGAAGGTACCGGTGGTTGGTGTGCTGGAAGGCGAGAGGTTAGTACACCAGATAAGACCCTCGTTGGTGAGCTTGCAGGAAGTGGCAGTCACTAACTTTGTGTTCGTAACAACAGGTACAGAGGATGAAGGCGTGACCGTGATCACGACTTGGCTGGTGACGACAACAGTGCTGCGAATGGTCGTCGAGTTCCACAGACCTGAGGACACTAGAGCAGTTGAGCTGGCGGGCCTACTTGACGATGGAAAGCCTGTTGAAGATGGGATTCCAGTCGGTGGGAAGGACGACGTTGGGAGCGGGAAGTCATCGCTGAAGGTACTGCTGGCAACTGGCCGAGAGTAGGGAGGAGGCGTATAGTATTGGCGAGGGTGAACATGCGGGAAGCGCACTTTAGAGTCAGATTAGCGACTGATGCGAAAAGTAGGTTTGGTCGATGCCAGCATTGGTATCAACCTACATGGCACACGATCAGCGGTGGCAGCCACAAAGGCAGTCGCCAGGCCAACGGAAGAGATCAGCTTCATGTTGAACAGTGCTTGATCTTGGCTGGAGAGGGCACGAAACGAGCGTAGAAAACGAGAGAAAGTGTCGGCAGACACACCAGGAGCTGTGGGCTTGACAATCTCTTCCCCTCGAAGCCGCCCTTATATACAACCATTGATCGGGCACTGTAGTGACCTAGTCGAGATCCTGATCGATGGTTTCGCACTGTGTGCAGTTGTCCGTTGGGTTCGTACACCAGGTCACAATGCGGGATCATGCTTTGGACCCTCGTACACAATCTGTCCTGATCTATGGACCTTTTGGCTTTGATACTGGAGAAGCTTCGTCTAGCCCCTCCCAGCGGTCAGATTTCGACATTGTACGCATGTGATGGAGTAGCTTTGTTGATGCCCCTTAGTGTCTAGTGCTCAGAGGTATCGAAAAACAGAGTCTGCTTGGATGATCAAAAAGTAGCGCGATGAATGCTCAGAGTTTTGGAAGGCAACTGCAGAGTAGCAGTGCAACGCGCACGGATGTCAACAGATGTCGCACGGCAGTACCGGTTGCGCCACCCGTCGTGCATGTGTATGCAGAGAGGAAAGGCTTGACGAAAGTGAAAGATAGATTGGACTCAAGTAACGGTACCTACCATTGTTGAGGGTGACGATGATCGCAGGTGTCACGTTCTGGACAAAGTGCACTCCCGTCGCCGCGAGCTGATATTGGACATAGTCGATGAAGCCTACTGCATCGTCGTTGCAAACTCCTCGAGTTCATCTCCAAGGTCTGACGAGCACGTGACAAGAGGCCTGACAAGTAGGATGGCAGATGCCCATTTGAGGCCTTAATGCCGCAAGGCAGGCAGCATGCGTCCGTCTTGCATACATTGCTACGCAAGATCGGGGTCCAGCTCTTTCGTCGGTGAGGCCAAAATTGCCTGTCAAGACCTCGTCACAGGACTCAGTTTACAGGAAAGGTCTCACCACCTGGACAAAAAATATCGGACACCTTTGGCCGCTGACCTTATCAAAAGTGTCCGACTTTTTTTTGTCTAGGTGGTGGTCTGAAGGTCGGGCAAAATTGGCCGCACAAGGCTCGTGCGGACGCAACGTGCTGGGCTGTGAGGTTGTGGTTTTCGATAGCGTGCTGACAACTGGTTCTCTCACGCTAAGGCTACACTCATCGACGCACGTTGTCCAATGCTTTAGCGTTCGATGGTCGCCGTCTAGATCATGAAGGGAAGTCGGTTCTATCGTCTCGTAGGTGCAGGCAGGGCACGATGGTTGCGGCCGCACGGATGCAGGTACGAGAGACCGAGCCTTTCGGGGCGACTCAGCTGATCGCACGATAGGATTGATAGGCACCTTGCAGCACCAAGGCGACCAGGCTATGGAGCTCGAAGTCGCGACATGCAATAGCTTCATGTAGATTGGCTTCGATGCACCATGCCGAGGGTCTGCGCTGACGCCATTGGTGTTGCCTTGTGCACACTGTTTTGATTCGGGTGTGATGCGGAAAGGGCGAAGAACGGCAGGAGTCCACCACAGCGCGCTCATCACGTGCATATCGATTCAAGCACTCGAGGTATCGGTAGTCCTGGAACAGGCTTCATTTGGTTTGTGTGACCCTGTACGATGTCGCTTTTGTGAGTTACTTGTCTCCACACGGTGTAACACCCAAATACGGTACTCAGCGGTCCGTACGGCAGTAACCGCGGTCTGCAATGCTTAGCATAATAGTCACATGTCCACAGCTGCTGGTACTTCTGTTGCTTTCTTGGCCGCTGTCGAGGCAGCGCCAGACGCACTAACCCTGCTTACCTAGGTAGCTTCTGCTCAAGCCTGGGTCTGAATGAGGCCATCTGTATCGCCCAGACTTTGCTTGCAGAGTACAACTTTGATGGGGCGCCCCACTCAGCAGTGGTCGTGGATGATGGTCATGGACCGGTGGTTCCTTCCGCTGCCAAGCATGCATGGAGCGGTATTCCATAGGTATGCACCGCGTTCGCAGCAGTGGGCAACCCAAAGGTTCCGAAGCCGGAAGAAGGTTCACCAACCCAGTGAGTTTGGGACGGAACGTTGGTCCGCCGTGCTTCTTCAAGAGCGCCGCGACAATAGATGCGAAGAGTAAACAAATGCAAGGGTGAGGCTAGCAGGGACACAAAATAGGTGCGACCTATTGGTTGCTAAGGATATCATTATGTAGCTAAACACCTCATATCATAGCTGGGAGAGGAGAGATGCCACTTCAAGGCGGCCTGATAGCGCCAATGTAGCAGACTGCGGTGTATCATTTTTGTCAATCGCGCCTGAACACCAGTGAAGCATTCATAGCCTTCGTTACTGTAAGAAAACAAAAAGGGTATCGCCCAAGTCCATCTGGAAAATGTATGTGAACGGTAACGACACCCGATGCGTACCAAAAAGCGTGATATACAAGAACAGCAATCAGCGAGGATTGCATACGAACGCATTCAACAAAGGTCGAGAACAGAATGACTACTGGGTGTCCCAGTTGACGAAGCTGGAACCGTCAACGAGCTGCTCGTTGATGGTATTTTGCTCCTCTGCAGATGGGCCGAAGTCGGTAGACCCAAAGTCGAAGAAAGCTGCGTAGGAGTCATTGCCTGGTGTGAGGAACGACTCATTGGCGAACATGCCGACGGAGCTAGGCATAGTGTAATCAGATGTGCTCTCCGACTTGATGCCAGAGTTTGGCATGCTCAGAGTCATATTGCTGCCGGACTTCAGGGCCTTGGGCGAGTAGTTGGGGTTGTAGGTGTATGACGGGGCGAAGGGTTGCGGAATGTGCTCGCTACCACTCATAAACATGGCAGTGCGAGGGTCGTTGGGATCCAGGACCGACCCAAGAAACTGTTGCGACTCTGCAGGCAATGCCATTGACAGAGGAGTAGGGCCGCCCAGCATCTGCTGGCCCATTGGGAAGCTCATTGGGCTGAAATTCGAGACGGGTGTTTCACTGTCTGCCTGTAACTGTGGCGTTCGCTGTCCTGATCCGGACATGGGGGATGCTCCGTCGGTAAAAGGCGAGGTTGGTTGCTGCTGTGCGAACGATGGTCCACGAGATAATGCAGGTCGGGACTGTTCATCGACAGCGGACGCTGGCAGTGACATCCTTCGCGCATCCTGAGGTGTCATAGTACCCTGCTGCGCTGAAGCATCGTAAGATGGCCTAGCGATAGACGCTGAACGTTGATGCGGTCGCTGAGGAATGTGGTATGGCGATGTGCGAGCTCCTGCTTGCTGCGACCCCTGTGCTTGCTGCTGAGCGAATGACTGCGGTGTCTGTTGGTTGAATTGTTGCGGAGGCATCATGGTGGGGTTAAGCCAATTGTTCGTCTGAGGGAATGCGCCGTTATTCTGCTGCGGCGCGAATTGACCTTGGCCTGCGTACCGGGGAGGAAACTGCGGATTCTGGTACTGCGACATAAACATGTTGCGAACTCCGTGCTGTGTTGCGATGTAGTCGTGCAGTTTCTTATTGAACATAAGAGAGGTGGTATGCAAGTGAGCATTCAGCCTTTGATACTGTGTTGGCAGGTCATCATCCTCCTCTTCATACATCTCTTCGTTAATGACATCTTGTTCAGTAACACGCAGAGCACGACCAGTGCGCTTCTTGTGAATCTCAGATGCCCGTCGCGCAGACTCAATACGAGCCTCTAAGCTACGGTCGCTGCGTCTGGAGGCAGCAATGTAGGCACTGATCTGAATCAGCGACGAAGGTTGAGGACCAGAAATAGCAACATACCGTTCTTGGTTTTCTTCGTGAGTACGCTCCGTCTTGACCGGTCTGCTGGTCGACGCGACAGATCTTCGTTCAGCAGGCATCGCGATGGAATGTGGCCGAATAATTATATCGATAAGTTCGTGGGTTGATAGACCACAGTTTGATTAAGGGATCACGAAAACAACAATGACCGACAAGGCTCAAGAGACGGCGACACCTTCAAGGACGACAGGCGGCAGGAACCTCAAAGGCAGCCAGTCAAGGGTAGAGGGAGGGGAAGTGGCGAATATACTGGCCAGACGCGGAAAGACCGGGCACGATGGAGCTCAATTGGGCCGATTGGTCGGAGGCGATGGAGCTGGTATCCTGCGTATCAGAACGCAAGGCGGTAAGCACGAATCCTAAACAGGTTCCACGATCGAATGCCAACGAAAAGCAATTAAGCGATACCCAAAGGGGCTGGAGGCTGTTGAAGTGGCAGTGGTTCCTGGAGCTGGTGATCGGGCAACGTGCGCGGGGCGCGATGGTCGCGATTCTCGATATTCACGGATAAGCCGAGCCGATCAGATCGAGTCTTCGAATCCTTGCCCCCCAAAAAAAACTGGTCTGAAGAGACTAATCCTGGATAAATGTCTGCTCCGGAAGACTGGTCGTGTGTGTACCTGGCAGTACCGCAGACGATTGCTTCCAACGACGAAATGGTCGACCAAGATGTGCTGAGCACGTGGGAGGGAGGGACAAGCGAGAGCTAGCGTTGCCGCTCGCGCTGACTTGTCTGTCGTGAAGAAAGGGTGTTAAGCAACAGCTGCTCGAGGATCTCAAGCGGCGTGGAAGGTGACAAAGTGACAGTGGCCAAAATTTATCCCTTCAAACTGGAGGGAGAGGGGACTGATAAAGAGCTCTGCCGCTGTGATGTAGGCTGAGCCAACCAGCGGCGGCGCGAGTGTTTCCGGCGCCAATCCGCCGCCTAGACAGCTTAGGGGTGCAGACCGGCGGCGAAAGTGGAGAAGGGCAGGTGGCTGCTGCACGCCTCGGCACCCATGCCAGCAACAGGACAGACATGGATCAGATAGCTCACCACGCACTCGCGGGCTAAAACGACGATCGGAATACGCTAGGATCTCGTAGCACCTTCCCCACGATAAACGAGGACGGCAGTGAAAGAGAGCTTTCGGCGACTGACGTCAGGCGAATTTCATTGCGAACAGTGGGATAGAACGTTCCGCCACTACTGGGCTTATGAAAGCGACAGCTCTGGAGCGCTGATCGCCATTCCACAGCCTCAATCACGTTACCAAGAGATAATCATCCTGAGTGTTCTTCATGCTGGAAGATTTCGATTTGGTCAATCCGCCGAGCGCTTCAGGAGAGAAAAAGCAGCGCCGACTCGCACAACCGATCTCTATCGGAAAGATGCGAAATCCATCCCCACGCACGTAATGTGGACCTGAAATTACACGGAATGCGGTCCAGAGGCCCATCGTTCACTCTTAGCGCAAGCTCTTCCGAAACTGGTCGGACAACTCCGGGTAGCGAACGGAACTTAACCTGTTCACAGGGCAGTGCGGGGTAAGATGAGGCTGTTTTGACCGAACTTTGTTGTATACAGATGCTGGGAAGTAATTCAAAACCTAGGTCAGAATTGCAAGCCTGCAGTGCCGCGAGAGTTGAGAAAGTTGCCAATGCTATGTAGCAAAGTCAACCGACCCGCCCTCTAGTTTGGTTGAAAGGCAGGGGAGTCCCATCAAGAGATCGATTGCAGATAGGCGAGCTCAGCATGAGGTTAGCTCCGATCCGATCGAAGGCCCTCCTTCAAATCATCCCACAGGCTTGCAGGCTTTTCAGCGATTCGACGCAAAGATCTTGCAATCACACACGCAATTGGATGGAACGCGCCTTCCGTCTCCTCAGAGCCTTGCGCTCAAAGCCTCCTCCGCTCATGTTCCACAGAACGGCAAATCTGAAGCTGCACAAGAACTTCAGGAGCATCTTCGAGTACACCGTTTCGCTGCCATGGCTACATTAGATCTTTACGCTAGAACAACACATTGCCACTGTTCAACCAAACTTTGACGTTGCAGGCGCTGCGGGTGAACACCTTTCTCCTCAGCTCTAAGCTTTATTGATGAGGGTATACGTCACACAGAGAAGGTTTGGCTGAGTCGTCTGTGCGCCTGTCCCGCATAGCGACTTGCCAGATCGCTGGGACCCAAAGCACCACAATCGCAGGGTTTAAACACGAAACGGAGCTAAGACGGAGCTAAGACCTAGGACCACGTCAGATTCATCCATCCCGCTGTGGAGCACGACACGGGGCCTTTTTAACCGGCAGTAAGGATGACAATTCTGAGCTTTTCGGTGCAAAAGGTTTGCGGTGATTTGCTCCATTGTCACAGAACTGGTCAGTAATCAGCTCCGACCGCTACGTCACAGCAGCAATTTAACAGAGCGTTGCAGGTTTAGCTCCAGGAGAATGCGATCTGCCCGGTGAGCTCCTCGTGGTTGCCAGGGGCTCCTTTGCTCTTTCCCCAACAATCCCAAGCACACTGTCAGCCTCGTCCAACACCTGCAACAGGTACTTTGTGCTTCGAAAGTGCAGCTCAGCAGCTGACTGGTCTTCCGATACACATCATATTCATTGTGCATGGCTTGGACGATACAGAATGAGCTCAGTCGCAGAATCGATCTACACATATGTCTACTCATCCCTGCCAAACTACTCACTGAACATCGCACCGCAGGTGCGTCTGTTTACATCATGTTTAGAGACGAGGCTGACGCTGAACTATTGGTTTACGAACCGGACTCTTTGTGGACAGCTGAACCTGATCAGGGAAAGGCTAAGACAAACACTTTAGCTCCGATCTTAGCTGCAGGATCGCGCAGATGCCCTCACTCCTTCAGAATCGATCTCGGCGCAGACCCCCTCTCTGGGTAAGAGTCCCCCAGAAGGCGTCGATTGCCACTTCACCAGTATATAAAGAGCAGGTGTCCAGTATCGGGAACGTCACAGGTGCGTGGTGCGTCAATCAACTCAGTGCGGTGCCGGGTGCCGTTTCAAATCACAAACTTAAACACTTAAACATCAGAGTGCTGTTTGGGCCCTTCTTGTTGCTCAGTGTGGGAGGCCCAACTACCAAGTGCTTCTTAGAGAAGTACCACCTCCACACCACCTTCACGGCTCCGCGGATCATGCCCGCTTATCCCAGGGCTGCTAGCTCAAAGGCCAGGTCGCGGGGCTGTTATCCGCCAATCGCTTTGTAGCTACTCGGGCACAGTTGAAGGCCAATCCCTAAACCTCCCATATGCAGCCCATTTGTCACTGCCATGCTTGCTCATGCAAGTAGAAATGATCTGATTAAACTGTCTAGAGATGGTTCCCTTGCGTTGTTGGGCGAGTCGCACAGTCTCCTGGCCGCACCAAAGCAGCCTGATCGACACACGAGGCATATCAAGGGCGACTGTCAGCCGTTCAGGCGGCAAAACGACCCGCTTTATGCATAACGTTTACACTTCGGAGGATATGGTAACGCTCTCTCCACTTCCGACGCAGCCACCCGTCCATTCAGCTGTCACAAATCCCCATGAGTGCCTTATCAGCTTTTTCTATTGGCGATCCACTTCATGGATTCCTAGCTGACAGCAGAAACTCGAGATTTCGTCCAATCGTTCGCAATGCACCTTCACATGCAGACTTGCGATTCCCTCCGAGAGGCTGATTCGAAGCAACGATGAAGCTTGCGTGATTCGGCCAAGCTACACCTAACGGCCCGCGATACTTTGAGCACTCAAGAACTGAGACTGTACTTTCAAGTCTCATCAGAAGTGTTTATTTCTTCTCGAGCAGCTTCTAATCAATTGACAACTGCAGTGCTCGTATTGCGAACGCGACTATCTGATACAGGCTGATGATACCTTGCTTATGTTTGCATGGTGTAGTAATGGTATGCGTTTGCTTGTTGTCTACTACCTATGGTAGCTGTATCATAGGGATTACCGTTTCATCTGCAATCACATGACCCCAAACAGGAAATTTCCCTAAGGTGCAATAGCTTGCTGGCAATCATGACTTGCTGGACATTTATTACTATACCTCAAGGTTGAAGCGTAAAGTCCCAAGAGGGTTTAGACTTCGCTTGTCATCGGTGGATTGCTGCGAAGCGATCTGGTGCTTCGGCACAGAACGTCAATATCCCACCTCAGCGGCAGAACACCGTTGGCTATTCAGGCGGCAGGTTTTGGTTTGACAGTGCGAGATTTGTGTAATCGCGTTGAGGTGAACACTGCTTTCGCAAGCTCGTTTCCCCGGAAGGCTTGCATCCACTCTTCTTGTACGACTGGAAAGCCCAGCTTGTTTTGAAGAGTAGTCCACGATACAACGTTGCTTCAAGCACCAAAAAAGTAAGGACAGGTACCATGCAATAGCCTCGTGCTTGCTTTCTCTAAAGCATTGCTCTAGACTAGACCTCTTATTTGCCCTGCCTTCGATCCGTTCTCAGCTCACTTTCCCTACTTCCAGCCTCATACTAGCCCCCGAACTTCTCCCCAGCAAACCTCCTAATTACATCCACAACTACTTCCGGCATGCTTAACATCGGTACGTGGTCCCCTGCAATAATCTCGACCTCAAACTTTGCGCCCTCTTGGTCAAGGTATACACTGTTATCGTATTCGCCAACGACATATAGCGTTCTGAATGATCCATCGTACGGAATGTATGTACCTGTAGCGTTCAATGCTTTGAAGCTTGACGGCAGGAGTTGAGAAGTCCAGTAGTCTGCGGTGGGTGTATCGAGTAGGTTGTAGAACGTAAGTTGCGGTGGATAGCTCACTAGGTCGAGATCCTAAGTCACTGTCGTTGGAGTGCCGTCTACAGCCAGGTGATAGTTGAAAAAGGGTGCACCGATCTTGCGAATGTCGAGACGGGGAGGGTCGTGGTTGACCTCGGCGATGGTAGGGATGTAGCCCGAGAGCTATACGTTGTCAGTATCCTGCCCTCAGAGGTAAGTGTGCTAGGTACTAACCATTATCAGCCCCAAGATTTGTCCGTCTCCTTCAGTCGACTTTCCTTCAGAGACTGCGCGGCGGACCCCGAACTCCTTCACAGCCTCCATAATAACGGTTGCGCCATAGCTGTTGCCAACAAGGATGACGTCTTCACCATTGCCGATTCTGGCCTCAAGCAAGCCTACCACGATGCGGGTGTCTGCTGTCCTTTCGACGTCTGCAACATCGTCACCTACAGAGGGAAGGTCGACAGCAATGATATGTTCGTAGCCGACACCACTGAGCTGGGCCTTGACTTCGTTGTAGACGCTAGCTCGATGGAAGGCTCCCGGTACCAGAATTGAAGCTGGCTTAGCTGTCGCTGCAAGTGAGCTGCTCATCGTAGAGCAAAGAGCAATGACTCGGACAAGAGAACGCAATGAAGCCATAGTAAGTGTTTGTTGAGAAGTCCAGAATGAGAGCGACGTGAGTGTATATACCCCGCCATTGTGTAAGCCAATATCACTGATGCCAGATTCTGCGACTAAGTGAAAGCAGTCGGAGTCGTCAACATGGTGTTCACCGCCGTTCTGAGAGCCCAAACAGGCAATAATCGAAAGGGCGCCCTGCATGAAGTGACTCGATCAGAATGCTCCAATCCGCTAAGAAGGCCTATGCCATGCGTTTTGCTTTCTCCACCACTTGGTAGCTTGCATGTTAGACAGGCCCTCTTGCAATGCCTATCCTTGCGAGCCCACGAGATATCTACGTGGCGTGGTGCGGGAGCGGAGCTGGGTGACCATTGAAGCGTGCTTGCCTCGGAACGTGCGTCTACTCAAGACCCAAATTAGTTACTCTGGCAAGATGAAGTAATTCGATACCTTTATCTAGGAACGGGACCGTTCGAGCGCGCGGACCGCGTCTCGCGATGCGAAGGTGAGCACCACATGCAGCACTTCTTCAGTCCCTTCGCTGATTCTTTGAACCTTCGTTTTGGTTCTGAATGGTGATCGATTTGTTGTCAGGGCATAAAAGGCCATGCCGGACCTAAATCAACACCTAAAAACGCTTTCGGTGCGGTGCCTGCTCTGCAGACTTTGGAAACAATCATGACTGCCACCCGTTCCTTATCCCTCTCTTTCCTTGACATTGATCTACATATGTCTTTTGGTTGAAAGCTTTACTATGGTATCTGGCGAAAGTAGTGTAGGTGGAGAACGGCGGCAAGGGGTAAAGACCGAAAACAAGACCACCTGTATCCTTTGATCTGGTCAATCAAATCTCATCCATGCTAATGCCCTGCGCTGTCTGCCCAACAGGGGGCTACACAGTATAACGATTACTTCGCGGAATTAACGAGGAATACCTACTCTGAGGCCATCTACACCACTTTCGCCGGGTACCACAGTAGACACATGCGCGTCGATCGAATGCTGTGAGGCCGACCTCTTGTCTGGGCATGGCTGATCCACATTAAGCGCCCGGCTCAGATCCACCTCCACGCACTGAGGGTAAACTTTGCAAGGCCGTGGACAGCTCCGCGACATCGTGTTTGATCTCTGTAAGACCCACTTCAAGAAGGTAAGGTGTTGGTCTCTGCTCGTTAGTCGTCATGATTAGCGATTTACCTATGGTAGGCTCGTTGTAGTGACCGCCGTCTTTTTGGGGATGGGTGGTATAGCGTAGGAGGGAAACGCAGGCAACGTCCAGGACGGGACTCAAGGAGGTTTCTTGCAGAGTGTGTTCGGGCTTCGTACGAGCTTATTGATTTTGGATTAACGTTTGTCCTTTGCGCACGTCCGATTTGAGTAATGTCAATCCAAGCGAGCCGGGACACCCGGTGTAACGGGACGGGTTCGCACTCCGGAGCTTCGCTGTCTCTTGCTCACAAAGATACAGATCTTTTGTTAGGGTATTAATGTTTTGTAGCTTGATCCCTACATTTACACCAAGGTCTGGTGCCAGCTGCTGTGGTGTTGACCTTGCTGTCGATCGTTTCGTCAGCGCTGTCAGTCGACTCTCCCTCAATACCCCCCTGTTGATTGGCGACCTGGAAGATCTCTTGCGGAATCAGAGGGTCAGATTAAAAGGCCGATTAAGGAAGAACATGTTGCTGAGCCTTAAAAGCTGCTTAGAGTTGTACATTGTGGAGTCCAGCAGTTTCGCCGTTCGAGAGCGACGATCGCAAGCGGCGACCCAGGCGGTCGGGACGCGAGTACTACTGAAAATCCTCAGTCCTTTGGCGACAAGAAACAGAGTCAGGAAGGCGCAAGAGGTGTTCAAATGGTACAATGAGCGCGACGCAATTGGCGGGCCTCACTGATGCAGACTTCACATGGCTTATATCTCGCTATTTCAATCGTCACTGTCCAACGCATAATACCCTAGGCTAGATCAGACTATGGGTTGTTTTCGAAATGATGAACCCACCCCGTAACATACTAGAAAGAGGCTATGTATGCCTATACATCGCATAGAGACATGAGGGCTTATAAATAGCCCTAGGTAAGGTATAGAATACTATATATATCCTAATGATTAAGAGCATATAAGTCCATCTACTATGTAGCTGTGTGTAATAGGGGTATACAGAAGAGAGCTTTGATGTTCGTGTGTTCTTAGTATACAGACTATAATATACGGACGTAGTATAGGATATACGCCTAGAAACCCTGGATTTCGGCTCTCACGTGGTGGGTTCAACATTTCGAAGATCATAATAACGCTTTGTACGGCTGAATGGCGCACCCCACTGAAATGGCGCACCTTGCCAAGACCTCACTACTTTTAACCACCACCAACAATGTCGCAACAAATTAATCTTGAATTGCTTCCTCGTGGAGAGTGAATTGACCTTGCTATCAAAGCTATGAAATCAAACGCGAATCTAAGCCAGCGACGCGCTGCTGCTGTCTACAACGTGCCTGAAACTACCCTTCGAAGGCAACGCGCCAAACCAGCTTCTCAACGCGTTGTCCACCCTAACGCGTGTAAGCTTACAAGGCAAGAAGAGGAGGTGCTTATTCAATACATAAGGAAGCTTGACGCGCGAGGCTTTGGCCCTACGCTTGCCTACGTGCGAGAGATGGCTGATCAACTGCTGGCTGCTCGCAGTGCAGGCAAGGTTGGAGAACACTGGGTCTACCGGTTTATCAGACGGAAACCTGAGATCAAGTCTCAGATTTCTAGACTAAGGGATTACCGGAGAGTCCTGTGCAGCGATCCAGCTATTATCAGTCCCTGGTTTGACCTTGTACGCAATGTCAAAGCCAAGTACGGCATCCTAGACCAAGATACCTACAACTTTGACGAGACTGGGTTCCAGATAGGCGTTGGAGGGTCAGTTAAGGTAGTAACTGCTTCTGAGAGATGTCTTGCACCACTCAGCGTCCAGCCTGGCGATCGTGAGTGGATAACTCTGATCGCTTGTATCAACGCGATGGGCTGGTCTATCCCACCCTTCTTTATCCTTGAAGCAAAGCACCACGACAAGGCCTGGTACGTTAACAACCCAAAGGATTGGAGGATTGGGGTTAGCAAGAATGGCAGGACCTCGAATGAGCTTGGCCTTGCCTGGCTAAAGCACTTTATCCAGCATACAGAGGCTGCTACTGTAGGTAGCCATCGGCTGCTGATTATTGATGGCCACGAGAGCCATAAGTCACTCGAATTCCAAAACCTCTGCGAGGAAAGCAAGATTATTGCTCTCTGCATGCCTCCGCACGCCTCTCACATCCTGCAGCCACTTGACGTTGGGTGTTTTGCCCCGCTAAAGCAGGCGTATAAGAAGGAAATTAAAAGCTTGGCAGACAGTCACATCACCCATGTGGACAAAAAGACCTTCTTAGCAACGTTTCAACCAGTATACGACAAGGCTATATCAAAGAGCAACATTATATCAAGCTTTAAAGCAACTGGCTTGGTTCCACTTAACCTAGAGGTGGTGCTGTCAAGGCTTGAAGTCAAGCCTCGCACGCCAACACCGCCTCTACCAGGGCCTACTAACTGGCAACCTAAAACACCAACCAACGCGATTGAAATTGACAGCCAGACAACGCTAATAATCAAGAGGATAAGGGAACATAAGAGTTCCTCTCCTGACTCAATTATTGAGATGGTTCTGCAGGTCAAAAGGGGGTCTGTAAAGAGGGACCATTCGCACACGCTGCTTGAGGCAAGGATAGCTAAGCTTGAGCAGGTAAATGAGGCTGCTTCTGAGCGTAAGAAGCGCAAAAAGAAGCGGATTCAGGAAGGCGGGACTCTCTCGCAGGCAGAGGCAGAGGAAATACTAAAGGAGATAGACGCTAAGGCTGAGGCACAAGAAGGTGGTGCGCAGGTAGGTAGCAGCAGTAAGAATAAACGTCGCTGTAAGACGTGCGGCAAGACCGGGCACAACAAGCGCACCTGCTAGAAAGATGTAGCAGAGATAGAGGATTAATCTAAGCCATCGCACGCCTGAATTGCTTGTTGTAGTGTTGAGATATTAAGGTGCAAAGGTGAATGTGCGACAAAGCGCGCCATTTCAGTAGGGTGCGCCATTCAGCCGTACAAAGCGTTAATCATTTAATATCAAAGGCTTTATCAATCTCCGATTCTTTGCCTGCACTCCACAAAAGTCCCCTTTTGACCCATCCACTAAACCACTTGTCCTCCCACGCTTCATCAAAATGGCCCAAAGCAATATATGCACTTCTTCCACCTTCAAACTTTTGATACCACGCCAGCGGATGGTACAGCCCATGCCTCCCACCCTTGAAGGTACTTGTCGCTCCCGCCAATAGGAACTGCAGATTGCTGTTCTCAGCTGGATGAGATGTAAAGTTATACCACTCGTCCTTCCAATATGTTGGGGGACTGCCTGGTTCGGCTGCGAAGTTGATCGGGTGCGATCCATTTACAATTGTGAAAGATCCCACTTCGGGGTCGGGGTGCATGTCGAAGCGCGCTCCAATCAGTCTCCTGTACCAATCTGACGATGGCATACCGGCTGCTGCACAATGAATGCCAAATACACCACCTCCTGAGCGTACGAATCCTTGCAGTGCAGAAAGCTGCTCATCTGTAAGGAAGTTGCCTGAGTTGTGCAGGAGGCAAATAACACTGTATGTTGAGAGTGTCGCCGGTGTGAAGAAGTATGCATCCTCGCTAGCTGTGATATTGAAGTCCGCACACTCGGTTGTCAGTCGCTTGAGCGCTGCAATGCCGGCTGCAATGGAGTCGTGTCTATAGCCCGCAGTCTTGCTGAAGACCAACAGGTTGTCGGTCGGTCGGGAAGCCATAATCGTGTTTGGGCGCCAGGGCTACGCTGCAGGCGTAGGCACTGAATGGAATGCAGCGCCTCCTCAAGTGGAAAGTCGCACACAATTCCAGGAGTATGCTCTTCCTTTATGTTTAGTATCTTCTCTAATTAGGCTAAATGCTCTGACGTTATGTCAGAGTGCGAAGAGCCGTCCGCAGGCCTTAGCACCATACACAGATGCTACAACATCATTTTCCGCTGTAAGCTTCTTGGTAAAGTCAACTACTATAACGTGTAACGAGACCACTCGCAGCTCTAGAGCTACTGCATAAATGTCCTCCTCCTCGGGTCCCGCCTCGAGTTTGAGAGTATTTCCCTTGAGTGGATGATATAGAGTTAATTTAGCACCGCCCCTGTTCTTTAGTCACGTAGATTCACGAAGATTGATTTTTCCCCGTAGCTCTGTATGACCTCCATGACCTTCTCCTAGTGTCCTTTGGCTTGCTGAAGCCTCGCACGCATAGCTGCATCCCGATATCCAGTGGTTACAACTTTGAGGACAATAGTGCGACCTCTGGACGTGCCTAAGTCTTAGGGTATGTAGCGGTAATAAGCTCCCACAGTGGTACCCTCAAAGAGCTCTGCTTGGCCGTCGGCGTCAACGTCAGTTTGACCATACGTAAAATCCTTGTCAGAAGAGACGGAGGCGAACTCGGAGATAAGACTCCCAGCAAATGTTGATATCATAATTCGCTGCAGTGGTGTCGACCTGACGTCCAGTGTTCATATATGTGTTGACGGCCATTTTGGTATGGATATGATGTCCATATATTAGAAATCTCCAGCAGGAGCTCGTTAGATAGACGTATCACATGATCTTCGGATTGATCGACTGTTGGCTGCGCTTTGACGTGAGTGTTACACGAAGTAGACGTCGAGCACTGTACTTACCTTATAGTGGTATGTCGATGCAGGCGTTGCTTCCAGCCGCACAGGCGACGCCATCTCGGGGAAGCTTACTTTCTGACAGGCGATCATGTAAGGTATTATATACATCGTTGAATATCGTATGCTGAGGATGGAAATATATACGAGCAGCGCACACATAATAAGAGGGAGATGTTTGCAAGAGTAGTGACTCTCTTCACTTTGAGAATGCGTACGAC
Source organism: Didymella arachidicola (assembly GCA_016630955.3). NCBI lineage: Eukaryota > Fungi > Ascomycota > Dothideomycetes > Pleosporales > Didymellaceae > Didymella > Didymella arachidicola. The sequence goes on from CM049986.1 coordinate 1,769,022, forward strand.
GTAGCCCTTCCATCTAATTACCAGCTGGCTGACACCTTCGAAAGCTACGTGGTTTCAGGAGAAGCCGTAGTGTACTACGACCTCCACGTCTTCAACAATGCATCGCCAGCCTGGCCACTGCAAGTGCGTCAGTTTTGTATCAAGGTTTCCGGATGAACATGGGCAAACCTTTGCTCTTGCCCATATGAGGAGCCGATCTCCATTCTTCAGCTCGTCCAAGAACCCATCTCCCATACCAGCGCCTTCGTTGCCCTCATAAGCGTAGTGTGTCCAGGTGATGTCGTATGCTTCCGCGTGACCTTGCGTCGCAACACGATTGCCCTGCAAGTACCAAGCCAGATCACCCTCTCCGCCCTGAGGTCCTTGCTCAGCGAAGTCAGGGCGCCGAGCGAGCTGCCATCCCCGCGGAGTGATGTGCTGCTGAAATGAGCGTGGTGACTCAAAGACGCTTTCGAGCCAGCACGAGGGAGGTAGCCTGATTCTGTGATCCTCAAGGCCACGTAAGATGGAGGCTTCGAGCCAGGAGGACGTGCTGAATGTGCCTCGAGTTGGCTCTGAGGTCCAACCTTGATCGCGACTCCGGATGTGAAAGTTTATGGCTTTAATTCTGATCTTCTCGCCGCCCTTGCGAAGTCCGTCTACTCTTGGGTCGTTGAATACGTCGGCATCGAAGCACAAGCCGGCTGCGCTCGAACGGAACATCGTTGCAGCCACGTTGACCGATTTGCCTTCTTGCATAGAGAACCTACATGTCGGCCAGTACTCGGCATCCTCGAGGATCTTAAGCGCCAGCTCCATAGGCAGGCCGCACGCCTTCAATAAGACTCTCGCCTTGAGAACGTCTTCGTAGTCCAGCCGCCATGGCGGAGGGTCTCGTTGCGGCAGCCAGCTCTTCACCCAGGGCAATAAATGATGCTTGTAAATCCCATAGGCTCCAAAAAGGATGCAGATGAACGTCCCTAGGGTTTTAGCCGTGAGAAAATTTCCGAACATATGTTCGCGATGTTATCCGCTCGACGTCGTTGACAAGTTGGAGGTGAGCCTCGGGAGAACGAAGTTGGCGTGTTCGAATCAGGAGGCCAGGGATGGCCCCGCTAGGTACGGGTGACGCACCCTCCAACACCTCCGTTTGTCGTGTCATCAAATGACTGTGCATCTTGACATCAGAAGAGAATCTAGACTGCACTACGGAAACCCCTGTCCTCCTTTCCGGAACTCACTTGCGTCTTGACATCGGTGCTCAAAGCAGTCGGCGATGCACGAAGGATGCCTGTACGGAGACCTTTGATGCTGATCCACACAGATCTTACTGACCGCACAAGCGTATTAGCGAAGGTAAGCGCTCTGTAGAGCAAGAAAAACTTATAGAAACCATTGTGGCAACCCTCGCAAGTCTTTCGTAGCATCCTGTCGGCAGTTGCTCTCCGGAACCTTCGACTGAAGATGCCTTTGTGTTTTATGAGTGACCAGCCAAACACTAGTAGATACCATCGAACACCAGTGCGTGCATCGCTCAGAAGCACACAAACAGGACCAGAAGCTCTCGCTTGTAGAATAGAGATGCTGCATACAGTAGGAACTAGTACCTTTTGCGGCATCCAAAAGTAGCGGCACTACGGATCCAATAATGCAAACAGTGGGAATGTTCCCTTGTGTATGGATTCTAAGTAGTAAGGACTCATCGTAAGCATACCATCATCCAGGTCAAAAGCGCCTTTGTCAGTATTTTAATAAAGTATTATTTGCACAGAAATGGTAAGGCTAGCCAAGAGGAAGCAGCAGTCTTGAGCATCAACGTCTGCAGGATTCAGTGTGACATGCGCATTAGCATACTGTTTTTGTGCGCTACAGCGAGAAGTGAAAGAGCGGCATCGACACAGCCGCGTCGCATACATATAGCCTCTGGTCCTTCTCAAGACCTCCTACCCAACCGTACCGGCACAAATGGCTCAACCACGCATGAACGCGCCAACTTGCGCGAAAGACATGCGTGTCGTTCATGACCAAACGTTCAGGTAAGTCTCAAAGCTTCACCTTGGGCAGTTGCATTGCTAATTCACTAACCTTAGCTATGTGGACTCGCCTTCGATTCGCGTCACGGTCGGCGAGGGAACGGTAGCGAGAGACTTCTTCATTCACCAGGGTCTAGTTTGCCCTCGCAGCGACTTCTTCAACAGGTCCATGCATGGTAATTGGAAGGAGGCAGATGATCTGGCAGTTCCGTTTCCTGAGGATGATCCGGAGGTCTTCTCGATATATGCGAAGCTTCTTTATGTAAGTCGCCTTGGACTTGTTCTTCTAACTTCGCTAATGTTCGGTAGACTGGCAAGCTGCCTATCAAGGAGGCAATCTCGACTGATGACGCCACGAAGGTGGATGAATACTTATCGCTGAGCAAGCTATATGTGCAGGCTGAAAAGCTGGCGGGTCAAATCACAAAGGGCATTGTTCTCGCGACCATCTCTGCTCGCGCCGAAGAGGCGTCCCCCGATAAGTCACTGTTTCCCGGAAATCGACTCTATTCAGGTCATATACGAAGGCACGATTGAGGGCAGTCCAGCTCGTCATCTGCTTACACAGCTATACACCGATTTCGGTGACTTTACATTTTTGACTGCTGATGCAGATGTCGTGCCAAAAGACTTTCTCTACGACCTCTGGCTGAGCATGCTGCGAAGCCGCCCCCTTCTACGAGACTACGAGAAGTTGCGCGTGCAACACAAGAGTCTGGAAACCAATAATTTTAGGCCTGAGGGCGAGCTTAGAGCAGCGCGATCCGTCGGGGAAGCTCCAAGTACCCGCCCTTCGTCTTCACCGACACCAAGCTTTCCCTTCGGCTCACGACGACAATGACCGGCGACTTTGCACTACAACTAGTCGCAACCCTTTCAACGCGACCTTTTCCCAGAACTCTCGAATATCGGGGGAAACGTCGCCCTCAGCTGGGCAACTGCAACTGTATGTGCCAGACTAGTTGCGTGTTGAAGCTCAGTTATCGATTGAGAGCATCTCAATGTCTCGAGGGGCCTTGGTTACTTTTGCCTGCCCTGTTTTGATGGTGTGATCTTGATTAGGGCCTGGACTAGAAGTTTCAATGACTGATATGACAAGATTGAATGCGGAGTATGCTCTTACAGCGCCAAATGGAACGATCCTTGCATCAAAAACGTCACTGACACGCAATATGATGCAGAGCTGAGAGAAGGAAGTGCAGTATTAAGTGATCACCAAATAGATCTTCCTTACTGGTAGTTCTCATGCAAGTGAAGGTGAAGCAGAACCGAGCTTGTAGTGCGAAGATGACTGATTCCTCCGCCCCGCCCATCCAGCACATCGACACCACACAACATGTCCACCACCATCATAGGCAGAGAGCGCCGCGTGCCATTTGATGTGATATATGAGTGAGTTCTGATAGACTAAGGCAAATACACATTCTAACCATTACATCCAGTTTCATCGACTCACCGCATATACGCGTCATCGTTGGCAATGGCGAGCAAACCAAGCACTTCGTGTTTCATGAGGCCCTGATCACAAGAGTCAGCAGCTTCTTCGTGAAAGCCAAGACTGGGCACTGGAAAGAGTCTGAGCAACGCACCGTCTCACTCCCAGAGGATGACCCTGAGATTTTTTCACTGTATCTCAAGTTTCTCTATGTACGTAATTTTACATCGTTTTCGAACGCTTTACTGATATAGTCCAGACAGGAGCACTCCCTGTGAAAAGTGTGACCGATGATGACGACGACATTCGCCATCAGTATATCTGCCTCAGCAAACTCTACGTCCTCTCCGAGAAACTTCTTGATGACACCACGAAGAGCACTGTCCTCGACGCACTCTCTTCATGCGCACAAGAGACGAACTATGCTACGCTACCGGATCACGAATCTGTCTGTACGCTTTACGGCGGCTCAGCTGAGTTCAGTCCCGTCCGAGTATGGCTCATCTACATATACACGATGCACGGCAGACCGAACAGTCTGGGATCAATGACTAGCAGCTACCCTGGCGAGTTCCTAGCTGATCTTGCTGTCAATATACTGTCCGAGCGCGTCAATCCCACCTGGGCAGTGTACGTTTAGCTGTGTGGACTAAGCATGCACAGGCGGAAAAGCATCCTCTACGGTGGACAAGATTCGGGATCTCGAACTGGCAAAATATGAGCGCAACCGTCTCTGGCTTGACTGTGTGAGAAAGAAAGAGACGATTTACAACATGACTCTTGCAGCGGAAGAGTTTGAACAGAAGCTGGAACATGCAAAGCTTCAGTTAATGTTCCGAACGAAGTGATGATCTGACCAGTCACCACCATTCTTCAAGAACAATCGCTGCTTCGGTTTATACAAAGAGACTACTGATTTCGAGACTCGAAGTAAGTGCAAAAGGAGCTGTCAGGGTGATAAGTTTGGGACATATGCATCTGATGTCCTCACCAGTCTAGCTATCTAGACTAGTCCACTCTTGCTATAACGAAATCAGAAGAAGATTCAAACAACGTGCGCCGCACCAGTGTCACCACTTCACCACTTAACCAGTGACATGTCAACTAAAGCAGCTAGTGACCACCAAGTTACCCCTCCTCGCCTCACATTCGCCCTGTCGTAATCGATACCAACACAGCTCATTCTGAGTGATTCGTGGACCAATCCCTACCAGTACCTCAAAAAATGACGTTGATCCGCGGGCCATACTAACATCCTCACTCTCAATGAAATTGAAAAGCGGCTAACGTGAATATGTCACAAGAGCTCATTTGTGTCTCTGCTTCCGACGGTGACGTTGCCTCGAGACAATCATCGACTTTCTCTGCACAGACGTAGCCACAGCAAGCTCAGAATTTCGTTGCCGTCGAGTCTTTAAGGTTTTGTGGATCTCAAGGAGCTCGGTCTGGGCAGCTCATCCTATTTAGCGAATTCGTATGCGTATAGCAAACCTTTTTCCTCGTATCAACTGGCTCCAGCAACTCAACTTATGGCGCGTTTGCCGACACTTGCGTAGACCTTTCGTTCATTATTCCCAATGATATTGAATATCTGTTCAAGAACCCAGGAGGCAGCTGCGGTAATGGCATGTCGTGCGCAGGTAAGGTTGTAGTCTCGGGCTGCGGAATAGACGAGGTGGGTAGTCAGAGGTGGGCGATGAGGGAACGAGAACGGAAACGAGACCATAAATAGTAGAAGAGCACTGGGAGGTTTTATTATCATCCTTGCAGGTTATTCATTGGTGAGGGCAACGTATGTGGTATGTCAAGCGGCGTCCACACCTTAATGCGCTTTTCGCCCACCTTCACCCCAAGCCATACCATAGCTCTTGACCCGGCTCCAATAGAACGGCCTGTCGTTCTTCAGCCCAAATTCACCCCAATCGTCAGTTAGGCGGTTGTAGCTCCAGTAGCCCCGCCAAGTAAGTTTATTGTTCTTAGTCTGGCGCCCAGCCGTGCTCAGGTTCAAGATCATCTTGTTGAAGTACTTGGGCGTCGCGCCTGCCGTCTCAATGATCAGCGTGCCTTCCTTCTCGCCATCTGCGACGCCCGGCACTTCAGGTCCGGTGAGACGCCAACGGCCCAGAAGTGCGTCTTTCATCGGTGCCGAGGGCAGGTTACCGTGGTTCTTGTGCATATGCTCGATGTAGAGGTAGGGTACGACATCGGCGGGTTCGGATGTTGTGAGGAGTGAGATGCAGGTGCCGTCGCGCAGGAAGCGGAGATAGCGGTAGTAGGTAACGATGTGAATCGGTGAACCCCATGTCAAACTCATTGTGCTGGCGGCACCAGCGCGCTGGTAGTTGACTGTGCTGATGTAGCAACCATTGAAACGTATGCGGGGCCGGCGATGGAATAGAGTACGGTAGGTGGGATAAGGTGATGGGACGAGCATCTGAGTGATCTCCACAGAGGAAGGAGGGCTCGTAGTGACGGTATCGTCACTGTCAGAGCCATCGCCTAAGATGAAGCCACCTTCGTCGTCTCCGAATGGCTTGCCGTCAATCTGACAGGTGTAAGAGTAGTGCATAGCCGCAAAACCATACTCGTTGCCTAGAGATAATCGCTTCCAGACTTGGTCTTCGGTGTTGACAAGATATGCCAGGCGTTTGCAGACCTGAGCGAGACGGACAAACGCCGCCAGATCTTGGACAGCAAGATGCTCCAGTATCTGCACGATGATCTCTTCAGGGACGTTGGCTATAGGACATGGCGGACAAGGAGACAGATCTGTTGGTGGTGCCTCTCCTGTAATGGACAGGCTGGAGAAGTCGGCGAGCAGTGCCTGTAGCGAGGGCGAGAGATCGTGTAGGGAGTGGTGGGCGGTGTTCGGTACCGTTGCTGATGCATTCGAGGGATTCGGACCTTGTGGATTTGTTGACGCTGTCGAACCTGCAGCTGCAGCTGCAGCTGCGGTGGTGTGCTCCTGTGGTTGAGGCTTGGGTCTGTTTTTGAAGAATGAAGGCGGAAAGTGCTTGGCCTTGTACTTTTCATGCACACCGTCGTCGAGCTACAGGTTGTCAGATCTCCTTCGTCCAGGTCGTGCGTGTTAATCCTACCTTGAAAGCTTTTCTGTACAATGCTACACTGTCACCGAGGTTTCCTTGCGTTTCACGTTCAACAGCTTTCTCGTAGTGGTCTAGTGCAGTCTTGGGCTCATTGTTCGCAGAGGTAACAGCAGTTTGGGCGCTGGTTTCGTCCAGTCTTCGACCATGCTGCTTTTCGCCCAGATCTTGATGAACATATGGAGTAACTTCGTCTGTCTCTTCTACACTCCGTCGATGAGCATGGGAATGGGATGCTGCGTCCGGCGCAGGTCCCTTGGGTGCGTGAGGCTTGCTGGCTGATGAACCTGCAGCCTTCGCTGGTGCTGTAGCCGGTGCAGGCACCTTGCCCTTAGCTCTAGCCAAGACTTCTTCCCTCCATCTCCGGCGGAACGATTCAAGTTCTGCCTCAGTGTTCGTAGTCTCGTTCTTGGTGTCCATGGTTGCAATGTCCAGATGTGGCGTGCCGCTTCTAAGCGCACAATATTCCGATGTCGCTGGTCCCGCGTGCGGAAGAGTGGATATATACAATGCGGGGCTTCAAAGGGTCTAATGGGAAAACATATCTACAGAACGTGTTGTTGTGCGTCTACGCGGCGCTATGCGGTGAATCACTAATGCACTGAGGTTGACGGTCACGGCGATGACGAAGGCGAGCAGGCGCGCCACAGACGCGTCTCGATGCAGGCCTTTGATAAGCCCACGCCCGCCTGCCCCACTTTAGCTAGTCCGAAATGCAGTCCGATCGCAGTGACAGCCATTTTTTGAGCCGATGATGCTTCTAGCTCCACGGCCCATCGCCGCCCTTCTGCGCATCCGTCACCACTTACTTATTACTGCCTGCGGAGAATGAACACGCCCGCCTTTGTGCGCCCTTGCGATCCTCACAGCACCCCTCGAATTGACTCGAGGTAACCCGGCCTTCCAGCAGACAGCTGCGACGATGGCAACGGCCACCCAGCGGGCCGAGGATGTGGACGTCATCCAGGGCGCCGACGAGGTGTCGCTCTCACAAAAGATGCTCTCGGCCGTATCTGGGAGCATCTTGACATCGCTGCTTGGTAAGTGATTACCCTGTCTGCTCTCTGTCAGTTGCGCAGCGTCCTGCTGTGTCCAACACGGTGTTCGCCGCTGCCTGTCATGGACCCTTACTGACGTAGAACAGTCACGCCTCTCGATGTCGTCCGTGTCCGCCTGCAATCACAAGAAACACCAACAAAAACATCGTCATATACACCGCGCGGCTTCAACGGCTCCGTGCTCACACAATTCCGCGACGTTCCCCCAAATATTGGCATATCAGCATGCTGCAGGGAGGTGTTCTGGATGAACAACAAGGCACCTTTCTGTGTCGCCGGGCCGACAATGGCTTCAATAAACCCTGCAGATCTGAACTGCGCCGTGGAAGAGGTGGAGCGGAGGACCATCAATAGTACTTGGGACGGCCTGCGGAAGATCGCCCAGAACGAAGGCCCGAGAACACTGTGGCGAGGATTGTCACCCACTCTGGCCATGGCAGTACCGGCGAACGTCATCTATTTTGCAGGCTACGACTGGCTGCGCACAGCAGAAGCCTCGCCCTTCCGCAAGATCGTGTCAGATGCATATATTCCCTTGGTAGCAGGCGCAACCGCACGCACGCTGGCCGCCATCACCGTAAGCCCAATCGAGATGTTCAGGACCAGGATGCAGGCTGCAAGCCACACGGCGACCGCCGCAGGACACTTCCGCGAAACAATGGACGGCCTAAAAGAGATGGTGGGCTCACAAGGAATCTTGAGCCTCTGGCGCGGCCTCACGCTGACCTTGTGGCGTGACGTACCCTTCTCTGCTATCTACTGGTGGGGTTACGAGGTCACGCGTAATTCTCTCACCGATGCACGAGGACGAGCGGAAGCAAGACATGACGGATTCGAGTTCCGCATGGGCCACGGCGAGGAGAAGATCCGGCGTCGCAGTCGCTCGAGGAGCCGCGAGAACCCAAGAGACACCATCATCGACAGCTTCCTTGCTGGCGCTGCCTCAGGCGGAGTTGCAGCTTTCGTCACCACCCCTTTCGACGTCGGCAAGACACGACAGCAGGTTGCACGAACCGCGGGCAAAGCCGCCAAAGATGCCGCCGAGACCATTCGCCCAGAGGACCAGTCAATGCCACGCTTCCTTATGCACATCTACAAGGAGCAGGGAATGTCCGGACTGTTCAGGGGATGGGCAGCCAGATCACTGAAGATTGCGCCCGCGTGTGCGATCATGATCAGCTGCTACGAGCTGGGCAAGAAGGTCTTCAACGATGCGAACGAACGCAAGCATCTCGAACGAACTCTGAATCGATAGGAGGACTTGTAAGGATCCCTTTGCACATATCTTAGACTCGGCACATACTCCCTTTGGAGTACGGAGGTTGACTCAACTCATCTCGCGTTGCAAAAGCATGGTTCACGGCGTTATTGGCGAGTTGGGGCAATGAGCGGCCTACGACGAAAATGTATTGATACCAGCGCTTGTATATTCCGCGCATGTATTATAGCGACGAAAAGTTTCGCACATAATTGATGCCAAAAATGATGTCTGAATTAGTTTTCTATGTTCTTACTTGAAACAGACACTTGATTATCATCTCACCTTGATTTTTAATTGAACTTGTGCTAGCGAGCAGATGTGCTGACCCGCAGAGCTTCACTGAATGTATTCCGCGCTAGTGAGTCGTCATTGGGGCGCGTCAACGCGTTGCGCCGACCAAGCTACCACACCCTCTGGGCCCCGACCTCAATCAGTTACCATGCTTGACGTTGAAGACTTTGACGCTGTCTTCCAGGGCTTCAACTACACCGATGGCCTGGTACAGCAAATCCAAGAGTACCAGCACGCGCTCGGCGGCCAAACTTTCTTTGAACGCCTGCTAGACCTTCTGAAGATCAAGGGTAGGCACTCGTACAGCTCTGAAGCCACTTTCACAAAACTCACCAACAGCAACAGGCCGCAAAGCCTACCCCCCCAAGACACCCCAACAGCTCCACGACCTCCACCAGGTCATCGTCTCGGCGGAAACCACCCTACACAACAAGCACTGCCTAATCTTCTACCTCCTCAAAGACCTCTCCCCGCAACAGCACGAAGACGACGAGCTCGCCACCACATTCGCGCGCAGCGTGCACCTCGAAAAGCGCTTCTGGACCTTCATCGAGGGGCTCTGGGCCCTCGACCGCCTCCAGCTCGCCACCGCTGTCGAAAGCCTCACGCACCCGAGCATCATCCCCACGTTCCCCGACGAGATTCTCAGAACGCTGCTCGAGGGGCGCGCGAGGCTTAACACGGTCAAGGTGCAGAGCGGGGAGCAGGATGAGGTGCTGCCGCTTGCGTATTACAATTGCGTCAAGCCGCCGCTGGAAAGCGAGCGGGTGCGGACGGAGTTTGCAAAGTATCTCGCGCGGCGGAATGTCGTGGAGGCGTATTATTGGATCCACACGCGTCCCGCACACGAGCAGAAGCCCCTCCTCGAGATTCTGGTAGAGCAGGCGCTGGACGGTCAAGATGGCAGCGACGCTGTGTACGCCCGCCAGGACAAGGCGATGGAGCTAGTCAGCCTCCCGTTCCTCGACGACGAAGAGGCTTTTGTCGAGGATTTCCTGACGAGGGGGAGGGGGAGGATGTTCCGCAATGCAGCGGATACGGTGTTGATGCGGAGGATTGCTACGGGGAGGCTTGGGGATGTGGGGAGGGAGAGGGATGCGGGGGAGGGTGGGGAGTGGGATGTGTTGAAGAAGGGGATTGAGAGGGGTGTTGGGCCGAGGGGGGAGGAGGGGAGGGTTGCGATTTGAGGGTTTGTGTGGTGGAGAGCATGGCACGGGTTGGTTTTGCATAGCGAGGGCGTTTTAAACTGAGGGATTTGATCTGCATGCCAGTGTGTCTTCTGTTTGACTCTTGCGGAGAGAGTGATGAGAGAGAGAGGAGGGGATGCTAATAGTGCGGACAGTGATGTGGATGGAAGAGAAGAGATGATTCTGAGTACGAAGGCTAGATGTGGATCTAGATGAGATGGGAGATGGACACGGCGGGTGTGGGTTTGCGTGGGGGAGATGTGGGTTGTGAGACAGCGGTAGATGGGGGACGGCGTGGTGCGGGGATCTGAGATGATGTGGTGTGAGGAGGGATGGGAAGGAGATACATGTCAATGTTTACAATTTACATTCTTTGTACATGCGGAACTGGAGCGGGAAAAAATCCGAATGCTAGCTCTTGTCGAGCACTGTATTTCTACACAAAAACGGCACTCACTACACCCTCCTACGCCCCCCTAATCCCCCACCTCCCCACCTCCCGCATCGCCTCGGCATCCCCCCTCGCAAGCCGCGGATCGCCCAACACGCCCGCAAGACACTGCCACCCGTCCCTCCCGCCACCCCACCTAAGCAGCTCGTTCTTATACAGCTCGCCGTTGTCGCGGTCCAGGCTCCCCCGTGGCCCTTGTTTCTGAAACACGTCGGCCCAGATCTTAGCCGCGATGGCGCGGTCAAACAGATACGAGTAGTAGGTTGCGCCGTAGCCGAACAAATGGCCGAAGAAGCCCTGCCATGCGGTGTCGGCGGGCTCGGGGACGGAGGCGTATTTGTTGTAGATGTCGTGGTAGAGGGATGTGGAGTTGAAGCCAGGATCACGGGGGAGCGCGGAGTGGTAGGCTTGGTCGAGGAAGCAGAGCAGGATCTGAGACTCGAGTTCGGTGGAGGCGTTGCGGTTGTCGATGGCGAGGCGGTGGGCGAGGGCGTGGGCGGGGAGCGGGGCGTCTGTGTCCCAGTGGCGGGCGTACAGGGCGAGGACTTCTGGGCAAAAGGCAAAGTGCTCCATGAGGACGGACGGCAGCTCTGCGATGTCGGTTGCGCAGCGGGTGCCGGAGACGTTTTGGAGGGCGGTGCGGCCGAGGATGGAGTGCAGGGCGTGACCCATTTCGTGGAAGAGGGTGCGGACGTCGTGGATGTTGAGGCAGGCGGGGCGGGCGGTGGAGGTGGGCTTGTGGAAGTCGCAGATGAGGGCGATGGTGGGGAGCTGGAAGTAGGTGTGGCGCTGGGCGTTGTAGGAGACGGCCATGCCGTCTGTGGCGGCTTCGATGGGGGAGTCGAAGCGGTGGGCCATGTGGGACATTTCTGCAATCTCCGAGGGCAGGATCTCGCGACTGCAGCGGAGGGTGAAGTGTGCGGGGTTGGGTGTCTTGCCCGGCCGGGAGAAGAGGTCGCAGTACAGGACGGCGATGTGGCCTTCGGTGTCTGATATGACGTCCAGCCTCCTCACGCCGTCGTCCCACACCTCGCCAGGCTGCGTTTCGCGCGGGACAAAGCGGACGCCATATAGACGGTCGAAGAGGCGCGATATGCCCTGCAGGACGGTGCCGACGGAAAAGTACGAGGAGAGCGTGTCTGGCGTGCGCTGGCGGTAAGCGCCCTCCATGGCGCCCAGCATCTTCTGGGTGTAGTAGAACTTGTCCCAGGGGTTGATGCGGTCGGGGAAGTTGTCTCGACGTGCGTCGCTCTGCTTGAGGGCGACCAGCTCGTCGAGGTCGGCCATGACGGCGGGGAGGTTGTCCTGGTGCAGTGCGTTGAGGAATTCATTCACTGCCTCTGGCGTCTTGGCCATCTTGTTCTCCAGCGTCATGTGTGCGAACGTCTCGTAGCCGGAGAGGGCGGCCAGCTCTGCGCGCAGCTTCAGCATCTTCTCGAGACGGGCTATGCTGGAGCGGCTGGCGGTGCGGACGGCCGAGTACGTGTCGCGGCGCACGTCGGGGTCCTCTACGAAGCGGAGGACTGCCTGCGACTCGTGGTGCATGGTCGAGATGGCCGTCTCGCCCCATCTGGTCAGCTGCTTGGCCAGGTTTGGATCCAGGCCCTTCATCTTGCGGGCGTTGAACTTGAGCGCCAGCGTCTCCGGGGCCATGTGCTCGACGAACTGCGAGCCGACCTCGGCGATCTCGCCGCTCATGTCGACGAGCTTCTTGCGAGTGGCGTCGTCGAGGCCAATGCCGAAGCGCGCAAAGTCCTCCATGAGGATGCGGGCGACGATGCGCTCCTCCTCGGACCAGCTGGCGTAGACGTCGGGGATCTCCGAGGCTTTCTTCAGCTGGTTGTACAGCACCGGGGTGGTGTTGAGCTGGTTCATGTACTGGAAGACGGTGGTGTAGGCCTTGACGGCCATGTTCTGGAAGGCGCGGTCCGGGTGGGTGCCGCGCACGAAGTCGGCCAGGTCGATGACGCGGCATAGCAGGTCGCTGAGCTTGTCGAGCTCGCGGACGAGGGCCTTGAAGGCGGGCAGCGAGTCGGCGGCGGCGACGGTCTGGATGATGGCGTTGCAGCGGTGGATGGTGACGGAGACGAAGTCGATGAAGCCGTCGGGGTGGGTGAGGTACTTGTTGCCGATGATGCCCGCGGGCTTGGTCTTGGTGGTCGTCGTCGTCGTCGAGGCGCGGCGGAAGGCGTCCCAGAAGGCGGCATTGTCGAAGACGCTGCGCAGGGCGTCGTCGTCGGGCCTGCTGCTGGCAGACAGGCCGCAGAGGGCGGCGGCGGCGGCGGCGGCGGCGGCGGGCGGCGGGCGGGCAGCGCTGGGGCCGCGTGCTCTGGCGAGGGCGCTGTTGAAGCGACGTCGACTGGCCGTCGTCTTCAGGCACTGTGGGCAGACCCAGGGCGACGCGGCGCCGCGAGCTGGTGGGCGCGCAACAAGCCGCTGGAGCATGGTTGCGGTGGCATTGCACGTCACAGGCCGACGACGCTAGCAGTCCAGTCGTGGGCCGCCGACACCTCCGTCCTGCGCCGAGCGTCTCGATCGCGCGACCTCAGAAGCCTCACGCCCTCCCATTGCGCCCGTCCCCCCCGCACAACATGGCCTTCCGACCGCTGTTACGGCAGGTGAGTAGCTGCACGCAGGCCCGGAGCAGCCAATTGACACCCGCTGACACGCCCCAGCGCGCCGTCGTCCCTGCGATGGCCGCCGCCCTTACCACGGGCGCAGTCTTCGCACCGCGCCCCGTCGACGCTGAGGAGCAGCCCGCCGATGCCACGGCCACTGCCACTGCCATTGTACGTCCCGCAGCCCCCCTCTGTTAGTATTCGCCGCATGCTCACCCCGCCAGAACCGCAAGCCCATCTACGACGACCTGCCCATCGACGTCACAGCGCCCACCGCGCCCGCCCTGACGCAGCCCGCCAACGACCTCACCCCCGAGGCCGCCTACCGCCCGACGCCCACCGACCGCCTCGCCCAGCAGATCGGCGTCGCCCGCATGGCCCTGTACCGCCAGGCCGTCCGCAGCGAGCACGCCGTCGACAGCGCCCTCACCGAGACGCTACGCCTCGAGCACTCGTTCACGAGCACCCTCCGCTCCCTGGCCCCGCCCAAGGAGTCTGGCGAGCGCATCTTCCCCGGCGCCCTCTACGTCCTCGTTGCCGCCATGGCCGGCTCCATCGTCACCCGCAACCGCAACGTCCTGCTGCGCGCCTCCGTCCCTGCCGCCGTCGGCATCACCGCCGCCTACGCCGTGCTGCCCATCACCATGAACAACGTCGGCAACCTGGCCTGGTCCTACGAGGAAAAGTACCCCGTCCTTGCAGACACCCACGTCCGCACAAAAGCGAGAATCACCGACTTCATCGAGACCGGCAAGGCCCACGCCGGCATGACGGTCGGCATGGTCCAGGACAAAGTCCACGACGTGCGCGACAGCATGGAGGGCTGGGTCAAGAAGGGCAGGTGAGCATGGAGGAGCGCGTGGAAGAGTTGGACGAGCCCTGTACATCACCAGCATAGAGGACCCGCAATGAACCATTTCATTTGTACTGCTCATTTCATTCAACACTAAATGTATGTGCTAGTTATGACTGCTAATTTGTACCTGTCCTTCAAAGATTGATCATCTTCTTGTCAGTCACCTCTCTAGCCCCGCTGACGTTGGCGTGCACGGGGTCAAGAAGGCAGCATAGCATGGACTGAGGCACGCCTCGAATCACGTACGCTCTCTACACAGACCCACTAAACAGCACCATCTATTTCGGTTCCGCGTCCCGGTCCCGATACAACATCGACCACCACTATATCCGGATAAACACAGGCCTGGTCTATACCACCACGCGACAAGCTGGTATTCGCCCAACACCCATCATGAAACAAACCACTATCACTGGATACCTCCCAAGCTCTCTGGCAACAGCAATCCGTCGAATCTGGGGTGCATAGCAGCGGTCGTCATATACCCCAACCGACGGGACGACATTGCGCCCAGCATTTGAATATGAGGGAAGGATCATCGACGCAATTCACCTCAAGCCGGCTCCTCTCCACAGAGGCATAAAAGGTGTAAGACTGGTGGTCCACCTACTGCAGCCACCTCCAGCACCAGCTCCACAGCACACACCACCCACAGCACACCACCCACAGCACACCACCCACCAGCTCCACCATGAAGCTCTCCCTCCTCCTCACCTCCCTCCTCCCCCTCCTGACCACCGCCCACACCATCGCCCAACGCGTCCGGTACTCCCCCCCCCCCCCCCCTTCAACCCCCCCCCCCCCCCCCCCCAGCTAACCCCCCAGCGTCAACAACGCCGACAATGGCGAAGCAATCGGCATCCGCACCGCGCTCAGCAACAACCCGCTGCAAAACGTAAACGACGCCTCCCTCGCCTGCAACTCCAACTTCAAACAGCCCGTCTCCAGCACCGTCATCAGCGCCAGGACCGGGGATAGGGTGGGTGTCCAATGGGGCCATGTAATCGGCGGCCCGCAGTTTGCGAATGATCCCGATCATCCGATTGCGAGGAGTCACAAGGGGCCTGTGTTGTTTTATTTGTTCGTCCTCCCTTCCCTTTTCCCCCCTTATTCCTCGATAGTAGATGGTTAATGGGAGTAGAGCCAAAGTCGACAACGCAGCCACCGCCTCCCCCGCCGGTCAGAAATGGATCAAAGTATACGAAGATGGCCTCGATGGCTCGGGCCAATGGGGTGTAGACAGGATGATTTCCAACAACGGATGGGTCGACTTTACCCTCCCCAGTTGTCTGGCTAGCGGCGACTATCTCCTGCGCGCCGAGATTATCGCGCTGCATTCTGCGAGCACGCAGGGCCAGGCGCAGTTTTATGTGTATGTCCCCCTTCTCTCTTCCTTCCTTCCCTCCCTCCCTGTCTATTCGAGCATGTACATGTAGGTGCTAATAAGGGCAGTGGATGTGCGCAGCTCCGCATCTCCGGCGCCGCCGCAACGGGCCAAGCGCAGACGGTCAGCTTCCCTGGCGCGTACAAAGCAACCGATCCGGGGATTTTGGTCAGCATATACAACAACCAGGGTCAGCCTGTGGGGAACGGGCAGAAGTATCAGATTCCGGGGCCGGCGGTGTTGAAGTGCTAGGCGAGTGCTTGAGGGCGGGCTGCGTTGGAGCACGATGAGAGGGTGATGGGGGTCTTCAGATCTTCTTTTCGTTGTCGATGCTAGAATGGGTTAGTTGTTCGTTAGCGTACAGGTCTATAAGTGAACGCTTGCTGCTATTGAGCGCTCAGACGAGTACGTTCATGGCAATGGATGAATTCATTTGTTCAGCACTTAGAATTGTTCTACAATGCTCATCGTACCAGCGCAATTGCAAGAGCTTTTGTCCTAAAGGGAAGCGAATCGTCTTCACAGAAGTTCGTGTTGCCAACCTCGGTATCCAGCGGCGCGTGACGGGGGTGGCTTGAATTCCACGGAGGTGGCTACAATGTCGGTCGACCAAACAGTAGCGCAACTCTAACTACCTCCAGCACCAGGCAATCAGGCGCGCAAAGGGCGGTGCTTCGTGTTGTGAAAAGGGTCGAACTGTGACTCCACGCGATGACTCCAGAAGAACGCCAAGAGCGCTCGAGCGGATCTGCCCGCTGCCGCCACTTCACGCAACTCCACTACTCCACTACATCACCGCATTACCCATCATTCTTTTGCAGCAAGCAACAACAACAACATCATTCGGATACAATCGAAACACAGGCAATGTCTTTCACCAGCTAGTGATTGCCGAGAGGCAGCCAGTCACAACTCTACCCGAGTTGTCCACCACTTTCATCCGCAAAGTCTCACATAGCACAACCATCACCAAGATGCTTCCACTATTATCAAAACTTTTCCGGACGCACTACTCACATACAAACTCAAGATCGAAACTGGCTTGACGTGACATATGAGAGCGACAGTACATGTACAGAACATCAACATCACAAACAACAATCCACATCAGCGACCGCTGTGCTAAACAACGATCAGCGACATGGCCTCAATATTTACTTTCGACCCTGATCCGCCACGCGTGTCATCGCCATGGGCCACGCCTCCGACCGGAACCGGGACGAACACCCCGGCTCGCCAGCAAGCAGCCAGACCCATTCCTTCGCGACTTGGCCTCGACCATGATCAGCATTCGCTGACAGGCATTGAGATTCCTATCATTGACAACACAACTATCACTCGCCTCGAGGCCGAGCCGCAGGAAGGACCAACAGAGTACAAGCTGCACCTTCTACTGAAACGACGGAGATCATTCACACGCTTCACCACTGGACTTCGCGCTTCTGGGTCGCTCCGGCGCGGCGATGGCACCAGCTCTATCGCCGTGAATCGCGCTGTATCCGAGTCGGGTGCTTTGGGTAACACCCCTCCACCTTTGACCTCGCTCCAGTCCAGACAGCATAGGCTGGAGCAGTTGACCACTCAGCTTCTATGGCGCCTGCAGCAATCATGTCCCTACCACATTTCTTCATCCACAGCGCCCCTTCTTCCGCACCTCCCGGATGATGCTAAGCTCACAACTCCTGAGATGCCGCAAAGACTCCTGCCAGGCTTGGAAGAGAGCAAGGGCGCACTGTATGAGATCGGAGTTGCTGACGACGGGTCTATTGTTGGCCTGGCAGAGGACGAGATGGAGGAGAGCCTGAACAACCTCCGTGCCATGGCCGCAAGTCTCGGATGTCGAGTCGAGGTGCAACGTATGCTGTGTGTCGGCGAGTGCGAGTGGGTGGAGCACAATGGTACCAAAGAGCGCAAGGTGCGCAAGTCAAAGCTCCTTGCTGCCGAAGCTCTGGTCAGTCCAGATCAACATCTAGTAGACAGCTCCAAAGACGACAAGGATGCCACCAAGGCTGCCCCGGCGCATGACTCTACCGCCGGTACAGCTGCAGTGGCTGGACATGGCGAGACTCAGTCTAGCGTTGAGCAACTGCGAGTGTCTCTCACTGGCGCAACCATGTCTGGGAAATCTAGTCTACTGGGCACATTGTCCACAGCAACGCTCGACAACGGACGCGGAAGTAGCCGTTTGAGTCTGTTGAAGCATCGGCACGAGATTGCCTCTGGCATGACTAGCTCCGTCACTCAGGAGCTCATCGGCTATCGCGATGTCGTTGAAAGCGATGGTGCAGTCTCGACTCAAGTTATCAGCTATGGGTCTGGGGACGTAGATGCGTGGGTTGACATTCACGCGGCCGTAGAGGCTGCGCAGGAGGGCCGCCTAGTCGTCTTGTCGGACTCTGCTGGGCATCCACGCTTTCGGCGTACCACCGTTCGAGGTATTGTTGGCTGGTAAGTATCTCCAAGACATGCTCGACGAATCCCGAGTCGAATGCATACGTTAATGTAACCGCGACTGAGAATTCAACAGGCAACCACACTGGACTCTAGTATGTGTCCCGGCAGACAACACGGACGAGTCTTCCGGCAAGATCGGGGCATCACCTAGCTCACAAGACATCTTGGGGCCTGCAGCTGCGGATCTTGACCTGTTCCAAGCTCATCTCGAGCTTTGTCTGACTCTTCAGCTGCCTCTAGTCATCGTCATTACCAAATACGATCTTGCTACGAAAGCTGGTCTGCGACAAACTTTATCAAACCTACTGTCAGCGCTCAAAGAGGCTGGTCGCAAACCATGCATCATCTCTGATCAGTCGACACCAACCCCAGATATTGATATCCAGCATATCTCCTCCGACGACCTCTACGATGCAGAGAAGATAACGCAGCAGCTGGCCTCGTCTCCTCTTTCACTTGTGCCTATAGTACTGACGAGCGCCGTCAAGGGCAACGGCATCGCAAAGCTGCACGCTTTCTTGCGGCAACTGCCTCTGCCGGCCGAAACACCTCTTCCAGACAAGTCGCCATCTCATCTTTTCTATATTGAAGATGTCTATAGCGTCCGCGCTAATGCTTCCTCTGACAAATCCGCTATCGTTGGAGGATATCTTCAACACGGAAGACTTACGGTCGGCGAAGAGCTGCTGCTCGGACCGTACCCCATCGACACTGTTTCAGATGACAGCGACAGCGGAAGCGGGAGACCACCGCGTCAATCGCCGCTGACAACCTCAAGGTCCTACCCAGGCGCTTTGAACAAGAGGAACACCCCAACTCGTGATCGGCACATTGAGTGGCGGAGAGTGCGCATCACGTCGCTACGCAATCTACGTCTGCCTGTGCGAGCGCTGTACGCGGACCAGCTTGGTACGGTAGCAGTGGAGCCCGTCGACACCGCCATCATCACCCCATCGATCAATCGCATCAGGAAAGGCATGGTTCTGGCTGACAGACAGCCCTTGGCGTCTAGACTAGTAACAGTCTACTTTGAGGATTCTCAGGCTGGTGGTGCTGCCAATCTTACAGTCGGTAGTGCAGTTGTCGTTTACATCGCCAGTGTCCGCGCCTCGTCAAAGGTCATTTCGGTCTCCGCTGAACATGGTCCTTTTCCTCAGGCACCGATTGTGGACGACGATGACGATGCGTTTGGCTTTGGCGGATTCGATGACGAGTCTAGCGAGCAACCTGTTGCCGCGCCACCATCGGCAGTGACCGTCACTTTCCAGTTCATCGCGTCCAAGGAGTTCATTGAGCACGGTGCCAAGGTCCTCGTCATGCCAGGCGGCGGCCCAGTGCCAGCCAACGGCAGTGAGAAGAGCGCAAAAGGAGTGACTGGTCTCGAGGGGTTCGTTGGCTACGCCGTCGAGCAACACTGAGTGTGGATTGCTTATTTCTGATTTGATCTGTTGTTTCTACGTGGAGTTTTGCATTGCTCTTCCTGCGTCTCGAGCTTGCTTGAAATTGTTCGTTGTGTCGGCGCTTCCCATGAATCACATGCACGCATTTGATGGACATAAATGGAGTTTTGCATTAACGTACGTGTACAACGAGCCCTTGACCACGCTACATCATCGACGCGCCGGACGACCTTCACGCGTTGATACCATGGCCAACTCACAGAATCTAACTAGCGCTGAGGAGCAGGTGATTGTTATGCGCATACTTGAGCTGGTCACGCGAGGAGAGTCCCCCCGGCTTGAAGTTGTGGCTGATATGGCCAATTCTCTGCGGAAAGAGCGCGGTTTGGCCCCTTTTGGCCCCTGTTGGCCCAAGGTGGGCCAGCAGGTTTGTTTCGCGTCAGGAGGAGCTTAAAACAGTCTTCAACCGCAAGTACGACTACAAGCGAGCCCTCTGTGAGGATCCCGAGGTTATACAGGGCTGGTTTAACCTTGTAGCCAATACCAAAGCCAAGTATGGCATCCAGGACAACGACACGTACAACTTCGACGAGACAGGCTTCATGATGGGCCAGATATCCACTGGAGTTGTTGTCACAGATGCAGAGAAGCCAGGACGAGCAAAGCAGGTCCAGCCAGGCAACCGGGAGTGGGTGACGGTCATTGAGGGCATCAATGCCACAGGATGGGCTATTCCGCCCTACATCATCTTCAAAGCCCGCCAACACCAGTCCAGCTGGTACAAGGACGACGATTTGCCCCAAGATTGGACTATTGCTATCTCTGAGAACGGCTGGACTACCAATGAGCTTGATTTTGACTGGTTGAAGCACTTTGACAGGCATACAAAGACGCGTACTGTTAGTACCTCCCGCATGCTGATTATTGATGGTCACGGGAGCCACAGCTCTGCAGAATGCACGCAATACTGCAAGGATCAGAAGATTGTGACCCTATGCATGCCTGCGCACTCGTCGCACCTCCTGCAGCCACTTGACGTGGGTTGTTTTGGCCCTCTGAAGAAGGCGTATGGGGATGAGGTCAATGAGCTCATGCGCAACCGGATCAACCACATCACAAAGCAGGAGTTCCTGCCATGCTTTAAAGCAGCTCACAAGAAAGCTATTACCCCTAGCAACATCCAGGGAGGGTTCCGAGGCGCAGGACTGGTCCCTTTTGACCCAGAACGGGTCATATCAACCCTTGATGTGAAGCTGCACACTCCATCACCACCACTCCCTACAAACAACGAGCCCTGGCAGTCGCAAACCCCAAGCAATACCCTGGAATTCGGGTCGCAATCAACTTTAATTCGAGAGAAGTATAAGAAGCAGCAGGGCAGCTCACCAAACTCTGTGCTAAGCGCGCTTGAGCACTACGCAAAGGGGGCAGCAATTGTTGCGCACAAGCTGGTTTTAGCACAACAAGAGAACGCTGAGCTTCGAGCAGCCAAAAATCGCACAAAAGAAAGCGTATTCAAGCCAAGGGAAGCCTTGCAGTTGAAGAAGGCCAGCGGTTGACTGCTCTACAGGAGTTTGGCGCGCGTGGTGATGGTAAGAAGGCAAAGAAGCAGGTGCGCGCTGAAGGAGGTGAACCATCCCAACGACGCTGTGGACGGTGCGGAGAGAGTGGGCACAACGCGCGAACGTGCAAGAATGCTGTAGAAGAGGTCTCTAAGTAATATTACAGCTTGTTTCACCCTATGCAGGGCTAAAGTGTGGTGTTTTGGGCCATAATAGGGTGAGTTTTGGTGTGGTCTTGGCAAAAGTGTCCCGCTCGTTGACTGTCCCGCTCGTTGTACACGTACGCTATCACGAAACGAATATCATCCAGATTCAAAATGGCAAGGCGCGCACATATCACTAATCACAAATGCCCAGCGCCCTGCCGAGTGCAGAGCTCGGCATGCCGACGTCCACGGTCATGGCCGACTCACGTACGCCAATGCCAGCAGCGAGCTGAGCGGTGTTGACGTGCATACGGACCGTCTCGTGTGATTCGGCAGCGGTTACCTTTTCCGCGACATTGCACCAATCAGTCTCTGCGCATGCAGGGCCATTTCACACATGCCTGCGCCTAATTATGATGCCAGCGTTCCAGGACAGGCCCCGTCGGTGTCTGCAGCGTTGAGCTCGCCTTCAGGCCCTGGTCTCAGGCGCGCTGGAGGACCCACATTAGCCGGTGCATTCTGGCTATGTCGCAGAAAGCGCACCTCGACACAGTCAGCCTTGCGGGTACGTGCAGCCGCGTTGAGGGGCCGACGCAGATGGAGCTGCGAATATCCATGGGCTATTTATTGATAGTATTTACCCATGTTTAGGCCTGTCTGTTTTACAACCCCCTTCGATGCGCGCGTCACCCCTCGCCGCCGCGAGACGGCCAGAAGTAGCTCCTTCGAGTAACGAGGTCGCGGTTGGGGGCTCGCTGCAAAGGCACGAGGGCGGTAGGATCGAGTGGGATTGGGGACCGTTCTGATGTGCAGCTCGCTCCTTCCGCTTCCCTCAGGCGCGATGCGGTCCTCCGCCAACGTGCCTGCATGCACCCCACTGTTTGGACTGCAACTGTCCGCGGAGCAGCTGCCACATGAAGGATGCATGGGAAAGCCATTTCGGGGGATCGTGGCGTCAGATCCCAAAACGACTGTTTTCCTATTCACGTTAGGCGTATCGTACTACACGCACCCTGCGGTGGGTACGTCTCATCTACTCGCATGCGAGTATGAGTTCGCTCTCGCGTTGGTTTCCCGTAACATGATTCAGGTTGGCCGGTACGAGGGGTGTACGGGGTCATTGACATCGCCAAGGTCCGCAACGTACGATTCAGGTCATTTTCGGGCACTGGTCGTTCGGTCCAGGGGCCGCCGTTCTTGCAGAACGTGCTGCCGCCCGTAGGCGAGATTGGATTCGGCTGTCCTGCCGGGCCTGAGGTCCAACCAACTCAAAAGTCAATACTCGTGCCGCAGCTTGTACTATTGCGACAATTTCGCATGAGGCTTTTGTGGACAAACACAACTCAAATACAAACTTTGTCCCGTGTCCCGCGTGCCCAGTCGTCGGTACCGTAGCACAACATGTGTTTCCACGTGCAAGTTGCAGGTTCATCCTCGTTCTGCGAATGCCCCATTGTCACAGCTTTTCGGAATGTTGTTCTTTTATCACATTGTCACGTGGAAAAAGAGTGCACCAGTCCACTTGCTCGCCGTGGAGTCTCCAGATCAAGTCACAGCCCATCCTTCCCGCCTGGCGCTCCCCGCTGCGCACGCGGTAGGAACCCATGTAAGAGCGCAGCCCCCCGATCCACATACCAGCCATCTGAACCAAGTCAAGCCTGTGTTGTGCGGGAAGGAGGAGACCCTTCACGTCATTCTCGTTCAACCGTTAAACTTGGCACAGTCCGTGTCATTGAGCATAATGTGGCTAATCTGCACGTCTTCCAAGACACCGGTGAGGTATGCAACCTGGTTTTCATAATCTCGTGGTGGATTAAATTCCAGCGCCGTGGGTCGGACAATAGTTCAAATGCAGGGCCTTGAAATTGAGACGCTGTCAGCATCGTGTCTGCGTCATGGTTCGAAACCTGGACTGGAGATTTTCCGTCGCCTGATGCCTACCATCGCGGGTTCGTTACCGGATCGAATCATCCGATGCTTAGTCTGCCCACATCGTGCGCGTAGTCGTGAAGTGGAGCCGGTATTGAACAATCGCAACCAAAGTCTTGGCAGGCCATCGAACGCCTTCTTGACGTCCTGGGGAACGCGTTGATTCCAAGTACCTTCCGTATGAAGTAATTCATTGGCCAAGACTAAGATAATCACGTTCTGTAAGACCCCACACGTGCGCCAATCTGCGAGGGTCTGAACGTGATAACCCATGTCCTTGAACGGAAGGTTCCATGGCAAGGCGTCCAAGGCACGTGCAGTAGCCAACTCTGCCGCTGCCCGGTGATGGCAGGGGAAAGCGATAGCGCTCCTGATTCCCGGTATTATGGTTGCCCAGCTGTCAGTCTTACTGTAGGGCCGGCATTCTGTATGATTCCCGTGATCGGGTTGTGTGTGTGTGCATGAGGTACGCCAGAGGGATAGCTTAGTCGTTCTGATCTTTGACTCTCTGCGAGGAGCATATGATGACGGTGTGCTGAACGACATGTTGTAAGACTGACAGTAACAGGGCCCAGCGGACGGCCCGCTATCTAGGTTGGACCTAGTGCACAGAAGCCTCGTACAGTGACCTTGCGAACCAGACACGTCTATCCCCTTGGCGGCATGAAAGACGCAAGCGTATTAGGCGACAAGCGGCGGACGTCCATGACTTGGATAGTGCTTAAGGAGTGATGTGAGGGCAATGCTTTTGGAACACTCCACGAGGGTCTCTGACGTGATTATTGCAGGAAACGACAAGTGTCAACATGAACCGCAGAAAGACAGTGTCTACCATTATAGGAAGGACAGGAGCGGAGGAGCATTGAAACTTGAGCATGTGCCGTTGATGCTCGCTTGACTAGCAGAACGAAAAGCACCATTGAGAGGTAAGACGAGTACCCAGGGTATTGTTTCGCCGATACCTCGTTCCTCCATATCCTCCCGCAATAATCCTGCCGAAAGTACAACGATTTGAACGACGTTTAGTGGAAACCGTGCTCCAATACGTTCTGAGCACCAACTCCCGTGCTGGAAACGAGAGAAGCGACTGCGGCCGCTCCGGTGGCATAAAAAGACGTGGTATGCGCGCGGAACAAAACTCCAAACGAAAGGATGATGGTATCCAGTTTCGAAACGCCATGCTATGCAGGTGATGTAGAGGCACACAACCTCGAGAAGAACGCTATATACACCAGGTTTTGGTAAGATGGGCGGACAGGTCGAGCGCCATCATCTCGACATGTTCGATGCTTCCGAGGGTCTGCGAGCCTTACATTTGTCATGCTGCATATGGCCTTTCATTG
Source organism: Didymella arachidicola (assembly GCA_016630955.3). Lineage (NCBI taxonomy): Eukaryota > Fungi > Ascomycota > Dothideomycetes > Pleosporales > Didymellaceae > Didymella > Didymella arachidicola. The sequence goes on from CM049986.1 coordinate 1,793,513, forward strand.
CAGTAGTGCGTGTGAACTCAGCATGACATTTCGGACATTGGCTTTTCATTGCGGTCCCCGATTTCTCGCGCTGGTGGCGCAAGAGATTGCTGAACGTCGAGAATTGCCGGCCGTTGCATCCGTGTTCAAAACATTGCGGCTTTGGTCGTGAGTTCAGAACACGCGGCATAACAGAGCTGTTCTGCGCATTTGGAGACGAGGAGAGTGCAGGAATGCTGCTGTTCGGAAGGGGTGGAATAGCCCGCGGGGGCTCGTACGTAGAATATGCGGCAGGCTTCGTTGATGAAGCCGGGTACATAGTAGGAAGAGACACGCGGTAATCGTTCAGGCCGTATGTGGTTGGAGGGTACAGGGCCGGTCTGAGACAAATTTAGCCTTTGCGTGAAATCGAAGCTATCGATTGCGCTTACGGTGGATAGGTCGAAAGATTGCTCTCCATGTTTTGGCTCGGCAGATTACTATGAGGTGCAGGGTATGAATAGCCACCAGCACTAGAACTCGACCGGATGGACTCCAATGGTTGCTGTTGCTGTTGCTGATAGCTACTATGGGAGTAAGAAGGGTGCTGCGGCTGATATGGCGGTAGCAAACTTTGCTCTTCCTTTATCCTTTGCTGCTCGTACTGATGTCCTGGACTAGAGGCATATGACGAAGTATAGCCACCAGTTGTGGATGATCTGGAGTCCGCGTAGCCCTGTTGGCTTGCTGGTGGGTAGCCTGACGAGTAGGATGATTGTGATGAACCGTAATGGTTCATACCGTACTGAGAATGCGGCATACTGTATCCTAGTGTGCTTCGCTTGTAAGCTAATTGTCTACACCCGGCGGCTATAGGCGAGCATACCTCATCCCTTGAACTTCAGGCAACTATTTGCACAACTGCTCAATATGAATGGTGGGTCCTGGAATCAGGTTATGGTACTTTGCGGTCGCGTGGCAGGCCTGTACGTTGTTATGAGGACGTTGTAAACGCTTGAGCTCGCAGCGAAGAAGTTGTGCGTCAGCCTCTTGAATGGTACTCGCAGGCGATGGGATGCTAATAGGTGAAATCAATGGGATGTAGGATTGAGAATCCTGACGATCAGTCGGCAATGGATTGTTCTTCCGCTTAAAAGTCTTGAGGTTCTTGTGGACTATGCCCTGTCGGGGGAGGCTGATGGAGTCCCAGGTTGTGATAGCCCGCAAATCTTCGGTGGGGCACAAGCAAAGGTGTGGCACGGTGCGGATGGTCACCCCTCGATCGAGAGATTCCGATGGATAGTAGGCAAGGTCTCGTTCGCTACGGTTCCTAGAGTCTTGTGAGATGGGCCTCGGGTCGTCAAGACTGAAAAGACGGATGGGTCACCACCGAGATGATAGCAACATATGTAACGGGACTGCTGAGTGGGGCCAACGTACGTTTCCTGACTGGGCGTGGGCGGCCTTGAGCTGCTTATACAGCCTGGTGAGTGAGAAATATGAGGCTGACTTGTACCCTTGGATCTGATATCTGAGCGCGGTTTGCACCCTGCATGGGGAATACCAATATTTACGGGTACGGAACATCTGAGCTTCGAAGAGTCGCAGTTCGACAGAATTGCACTTTTCCCGGGTCTGCGGCTGGGGACTGGTCAGAGCCTCGTGGGATTCACACCCCAGCCAGACCATTGCCAAGAGTCCCCGACCGTTTTCTTAGAACGTACCCATGTCTGCGTGCCTTGGACCGACACCCTGACCTCAGGGAAGTAACGGGCGCTTGTGGTTGACGACAAGCTCGGTCACATCGTCCACAGCGAGCGCTGTTAACTTAATGTGAACGCGGATGTTACCGCGTGCATAGCAAGTAAAACCAACGAGTTGCCGGCCGGCGACCAAGGCTGACCCCAGTTACGGCGCTGACAAGCCGCAAAGGTGGCCGTTGATAGTCCTGGCAGGTGCATCTCCCTCCATACAAGCGTTGGTGGCGGCAAAGGGCTGCCGCGCATCGAGGAAGGGCTATGCCGGCTTCGGCTTGGTATATGAACGGGCCTGTCAGGCATTGATGCGTTGAACCTGGATAGTATCCGACGAAAGAGGACATGGGGCCTAGTGAGTGGAGGTGATGATTCGGAACAGGTGTGGCGCGTGCACTGTCAATCTCCATCTGTTTAGAGCCTCGTCGGGGAACGTTGGCACCACAACCCGGGAGCCGCCCAAGGACTGGCTCTGGATTCGATACAGAACAGGAAAATAGCGTAATGTACTGTGGTACTTGTGCATAGCTCCCTCGGCTCACCCGCCGAGACATCTCACGTCAAAGAAGCCCCACGAAGCACGTGTTGTCGAGCAGACACGGGCCGGAAGCATTGCTTTCAGCGGTCAGCGCCGCGCGGCAGCTTCTGGAAATCGCATCGAACTTGCGAAGTGGCTGTCGCGGGTGTTCCACCGGAGCTGTCGTCAGTCAAGTGTGTGAGGTGATTGTGATCCAGGATGCATGAGCAGAGAGGGGCTGCCAACACGGCTAATCTCCGCCGCCCCTACAAGAATGGTGGACCTCTCGACATCGCTGTGGGGACGGATGGGTTTCGATGTCCGGATTCGTAGTCAAAGCTAGGAAGACCTGTCTGCCAGCAGTCGCTGTATTGCGCTGAGTTGCAATTGCCACTCGGCTTTCCTTCGACTGACTCAGTTGCGGATGCCTCCTCCCTTTTACGGAGCTGTCTACAAGAGTGGTAGGCACCAAGCACAGTCCTTATCTCAACGTGCACTGCCATCACCGCGCCGCAGAACGCCGCAGAACGCCGCAGCTCGTACAGATGACACAAGCGAACGAATTGAGGTGTTGATTGGCTGCATTAGCCGCGAGATTCACGGAGGAATGGCGGATGGGCTCGCGAAACCTACCATCCGGCCGGCAACGTCCGTCGTCCATCGACACCAAGATCGTGGCAAGCCCACAGTAACACCACAAATCACTCCGAAATGCTACAGATTTTCGAAAATCTTGTCAAATGAGGGCTTCTGTGCATCAGCCACAGCGTCACGCCATGCTGGCCAGCTGTCAGCTGCCTGTCGATCTTATGTCCAGCAAAATTCAAGGCCAGAACCCACGTCTCCACTCCTGTCAGACATTGTAACCTTGCGCTCACGATAGCACCTTTGGTCCCAATTCCGACTTGCGATTTCGCCCGGAATCAGTGGGGAGGTAGCCCACGAGAAGCGATGCGGCGCGGCCTCCAGCCGAAGCAATGGCCATTTCGGGGAGATTGATTCAATGAACAGTCGACCTGGGCATCGAGGCCTGATTGGGAGGCCTCATAGCATGCAGCTGTTTGAGAAGGAACGTTCAACGACATCCAGTGAGCAAGGTCAGGATCAGGGTAGCTGATGTGAGCAAGGGTAGTGCCTGCCACGACCGAGAATGTCAACAGCCGCAAACGGGTCGTTGTCGCAGGGAGCACCAGGCGAGTGCATTGGCTCCAGATGAGCTACTCCACCGCCTACGAAGGTTTGCCCTGGACCGCCACAGCTACCATGTACTGTGCCGCGGCCCACCTACACTACTTACGCCTGACACCTCAGTAGTACTCGGTATTCGGCAACTATTTCTGTCAAGCTTCCCATGGACTCAATCATCGCTTCGATTTTCCCGATATTGCAATATGTTGCCCTAACGATGATATTTCTGGCAAGGCCCAACCTCGCAAACTTCCTAGTACATCCGAGCCCAGCCATCATGACAGACATTGCATGGCGAAAGGCGGGGTGCGCTCGGGCTACCGCACTCCCGTCCGCCTGGTAAGCATAACTTGCGACATCTTTCAGAGGCATACGGATGCGCGGTTTGACATGCAAAAACGGCAAACTGCAGCGCGTGCTCAAATATGCTTAGGCAGAGGCACGATTATAACAGCCTTGCAGCAGTAATTCTCACGACCCAAAGCCAGGTCATCCTGAGCTTCTGCTTATGTGACGTATCACAATGGTGTGACTGTATGCGGTTCCCAATATTCCAGTACCAGAAGAACGACCTGCGCCGCACACAACTCAATCTTCCTTGACTCAAATTACTCAGCCGACGCCCCCATCCCTGCAGACTCGCCTGTCCTCCAAGTCAGTTCTGCACAGATTGTCTTCGCAGCACAACACGTATGCGAATTACGACCCACATGGGCGAAGCTTGATGCGCTTCTGCCATAGGATCATAATAAGCCACAATATGAGATATCGGCTGGCGCATCGGAAAGGCTCATGACCCCAGGGGTAATCTTGGCGCAGGAGCGAAGGATGCATTGACGAGTGTGCCAATTTTAACTCTTGACCTCGACACGATCGTATGTTTGAGGCAGAAATCAAGCTGATCTCGAGCCTGAGCACCGCTGCGGACTCTACAGTCACTTTCGGGATATGGGCGCGTAACGCCGTGACGATAATATGCGGTAAATGACAAACGCTATCAGCTTCTTCGGCGGAAGTGGCCCATTCACGACCTTGCTACTATCCAATAGATGGCCTATAAATTGCACTCCGACAATTGGTCAGAGAGTTGACATGGTCCATTCTGGATATTGTTTTCAGTCGGCCGTCTCTACAAGCGCTACGACTGTTCCACCTTGTCCATTGCATCCAGCGCCCTCTTGAACGTATCGATCAGCTTGCCCGTCTCCTCAAGTCCAACGCTGAATCGAATCAGATCAGCTTCAACACCCCACTTCGCTGCCTAAGCAAAGATTAGCACTCATTCAACCGGTCTGACAAAGAACAAGAACTTACCCAATCCAACTCGCCATAATGCGCCAGAATAACGTACGGACTACTCAACGTGAAGTTGGTGCCCAAACTCGGTCCTTTAACGGTATCAAGATTGTCAAAGAATGCAATAGCGTCCGCCTTGGTGTAAAATGTCGCAGATAGCAGCCCACCATATCCGCCCTTGGGGTTCCTGCACTTCTCATAGAATTCCCTCGTCGGACTCGTCTTGGGATAGTTGACCTGCTTGACGCGTGGATGCGCACTGAGCACATCGCAAATGGCCTCTGCGTTGGTACCAATGCGCTCGATTCTGCTCACAAAGTCGCGGCTGTTGCGCTCGAGGAAAATCGAGTCTTCGCACCAGTGGTTGTCCTCGTAGTCTTCTGTCCAGCGCTGCTTGAGTAAATCGTAGTTCGCCGCTTTCGGATTCAGCACCAGACCACCACCCATGACGTTGCTATCGCCGCTGAAGACTTTGGTCAGACTGCTGACGACCACGTCGGCATAGGGGAGCACGTTGACGTTGATGAAGTTGCCGATTGTCTCATCGACGACAACGCAGAAATCGTATTTGTCGGCCAGTCTGCGTATGCGCTCGAGATCGGGGCTGCGGAGGAGCGGGTTGCCAGGAAACTCCGTGAAGAGGGCAAGGTATTTTTCGCCGTTTTGGAGACGAGTTTCCAAATCATCAAGCTCTTCGCTGGATCCGTGGCCGTAGAAGAGGGAGCCAGGCCCAAATTTCTCTGTGATCTTCAGGGTGTCGATATACGGGAAGCCGTAGACGATGGCCTTTCGTTCTCCCTTGGCAGCAAGCAGGTTTCTGTGGGTGTTGAAGATAGCACTCATACCGGTTGGGTATAGGTACACGTCGTCCTCGGAGAAATCATGCCCGCGTGTCCGCTCGGAGTCAGCATCCAGGGTCAGGGCATCAGCCAGTGCGATATCTGCGGTGAGTGAGCCAGCGATGCGCCGTCGTACAGCGAGCTTAGCGTTCTTGGTCATAGACAGATCAAGGTTGCGGCCAAATCTTTGCTCGACGAACTGTGTCAGTGTCTCAGCATCCTGTTGAACGGCCGGCGCATCGAGGTCTACCGAGACCTTCTTGTTTTGGTAGCGTCGAGGGCCTTTGCACATGCGTGCTGGTGACTCATCCAGCTTTGCAGCATCGACCAAAAGGCCCTTCTCGAAAAGGTGATGGCAGTACTCTGCTCTTCTACTTGATACACCATCTCCCGAGTGCTGCCAGAACTGCTTCGCCACCTTGAAAAGCTCATTTGGATACAGTACCGAAGATATCTTAGGAGATATGGCATTCATCTGCTCAGAACGCTGTGATTCGGCTGCTGGTACCAAGTCGACAATCCTCACTTGCGAAGTGTCTTGATCGGCCGCGATTCTGATGATGAAATCCAGGCATCTCGACGCTGTGCAATTCGTTGGAAACAGCATTGCACTCTCTCCTTCTCTGCCATATCGCTGTACTATGTCTCTTGCGAAGCTCTGGATCTCTAAATGTATGAAGAATCTTTGATAGTCAGTCGAGTTTCGTTAATGTCTTCACCACGACATACCGGGGATATCCAGTCTTCATCTTGCTGATCACCCATTCTTCACCTTCTTCATAGCCTACGTTCGCTCTCCACGTAGGCAATGAGACACTGACAGCCTGGCGTATTCAGCATGTGTCCATCCGCATGAAGAGTCGTTGGTTGACTCACGTGCTCAGTCATAGGAGGCAGACTCTCCCCCACCTCGACATCGTTCTCATTCTCCATCATCATAGGGGCCATGCCGGTAAAAATAATATATACGTTCTAAGGTTATGGTAACAGATACAGAAGAGAGGGCCTCGTGTGTGCAATAGTGGAGGCAATGACTGGCTCGACAGCAATGACACTTCATGTTCCAGATACCTTACCCCAAGTGACGCTAGCTCCGACGTCGGCAGTTGCGACATCGACAAAATTTAGAGTTATCGATAAAGGCAGGCGCCAAGGCACCAGGGTCTCGAACGGGTCCCGCTTTCAGAAGACAACAAACACCAGTAACATCACTCTGTGGGGATGGACAACCTTACGCCTTCTGACCTCTTTTCGCCCTCGAAAGCTCGGCAGCAACGTGCGAGAGCTCAGGACTGGGCCCATATCGACTCATGGCTGTCGTACAAGTATGCCGGGCGCACTGTGCCCACCTTTGAGCGCAACGAAGAGACGCTGAAGGTGTTGCGCGAGCTGTCAATGGCGAATGAAAGAGCAGATGAAGAGCGCGCAGTGCTTGAGAGAGTAGAGCGAGAAGCCTTGAAGGAGCTTGATGAGGTATGACGTCTGCACAACGCCACTGCAGCGTAGCATCGACTTACCAGGTAGGTCACGGCCAATCTTAGTGATGCTCACATTCTCTCTACGCTCCACGCACATCTTACACAGGAGGGCTCAGAAGCGCTCACGGCGCTCGCTTCAACTACGATTGCCCTCTCGACACCATCACCAGACCCGCAGACCCTCGCCCACGCCCTCATCTCGCACACCACCACCACGCAGAGCCTCACAAACCAGCTTATGCACATCCAAAATCTGCAACAGTACTTGTCGAAGCAGCACGCCTTGCTGCGCGCGCAACTTCACGAGTTGCAAACCGATCCCTCTTTCTCGGTGCCAGCCTCGCTCCAGCGCCAGACGATTGAACAAACACGGCAGACTAAGCATTTGCGCTCCAAGATCCGGGAAGCAGAGTCTCAACTCTCCTCGCTACAGTCTAGCCACGCTCGTGCAATGACGCCAGCTTCGAAAAACATAGCGTCTGCGGAGGCGATAACGGAGATGCTGGAGCAACAGCGCGCGCTAGAAGAGCTGAGGGAGCGAGTCGAGACCTTGGAAAGCGAGGTCGAGGAGTTCGGCGGCCTGCCGGCGGATCTGGCTGCGGCAAGGAAGGAAGTGGGACGCTGGGAGGTCAAGTGCGACGAGGTCAGGAGGAGGAGAGACGAGCTTTTCGAAGGGCTAGTGGGATAATGAAGAATGAGGAAGAATCAGTGCAAGGCCATGTACAACTTCATTCGACTCGGTCTGCCGCGCCCATGGACTACGCTATGTGTCGTAGGTTCCATCGAAGCCGCTTTCAGCTGCTTGCTCGCAGCCACCAAATCTCCAAACCAAGGGTGCTTGTACTGATCTTATTGAAGCCAAGTATCGTTGTGGAAGAGCCTTGAACACTACCGCGGGTTGAACGTGAAGCGCAGCCCGTGCTGCAACCCAACAACATATTTCGGACTACTCTTTATCAGTGGTACCAATACTGCTGCTGCTACTCAAGGTTCCAAGCTGAAGACCAAGTTGACTCGATGGCGTATTTGTGGTTCAATTACTCAAACCGCACTTAGACTATGTAGCTCACAGCCGTGCCGTGTGTGATTCGGAGTGGTCACATCATAATACCTATGTCTGCGCTCAAAGAGCAGGGGCGCAAATAGCAAAAGTGTCTCTTGAATCCATCATTACGCTATGAGTATATCTAGAGTACGATGCTGCACTCTCATACTTCGCTTGCTACGCTCCACGGGCAGATGACTCTTTGGATAGAGTGTGGCAACCGAGGTCTCTCGCAAAAACTGCTCGTCAAGCACAGACTTAGAAGTCAATTATTGGATGACTCATTACTTCCCTCCATTCAGATTGTAGCATAGACGACTTCCAGTCGTGACATTTCTATCATACAGTGTTTGTTGTACAGCTCCAAGATGTGGACCTGACCACGTGTGGCTCTTGCGAGTTTTACCAGCCATTCCTCGTTCCATTCGTTGCTTTTCACCAAACATCCCCGTTCGAGGTTCAGGAATCTTGCGCGTTGCTCCCATTCGTATCCTTAAAAGTAGCTGGCGTACATTCGCAAGTAACTCATACGGAGCTTAGTGTGTGCATTTTGTCTAGTCGACTTGGGCTCCGCTTGTCGGTCGACAAACTGCCTCGCTCCTCACGACGAGATCTTCTTTAATTCCGTGACGTCGAATTTGTACGTGTTCATGAGGAATTTAGCAATGGCTAGATTCTCCTCGTCCGTACCGTTGCCGTAGTGGTTTTTGAGAGCCTTGGCTAGGAGCATATCGAGGACCTTACTTTCGGCGATAGAGTTCGAATAATCATTGTCATGTGTGGTGATCAAACTGGATTCGCTGAGACCCATGGCGGCAAGGATATCTTTGTGGTTCCAGGAGGTAGCGCGCAGAGGGTGTCTCTGCACAAATGCAGAAATGCGGGCGTTGAGATCGTCCCACCCTACAGTACGGGCGAAGAAGTGTTCTAGCCACTGGTCGACTTGACGTTTCATTGGCGCGCCATTATTCGATAAACTTCTGATTTTGGCCATGACAAAGTTGGTGTTAATGCCGGTGACACGTGGATCAACCTCGATGTCGCGCAGTATGTCTGCCTCTCTGAGTCTGTGTCTGTAGGTTTGGAACGTTCTTCTTGCGCGGTAGTTTAGCATCATATGCTCGCTCAGGCGACGTATGACCACAAGGCCTTCCTCGGGGCTGACATCGCCCGTGATATCGAAGTGCGCATCAAGGTCGTCCGGGTCAACAGTGAATATCCGAGTGCGAGCGAAGTGGAACATCACCGCGGTAGGGACGCCGGCCTTATCCGCGATATCACGAAGTGATTGTCCTCGCTGAGGGCCGCGTCTCCATGTCCGCGCTTTCTGGTGAAGAAGAAGCTCAACCTGCTCCATAAACAAAACGTTTGCATCAACCATGTCCGCTGGTGACAGATTTGCAGACGGTTCAAAAGGAGGTACAAGACCTTCTGCTCGGACGATCTTGAGCAGATCACTGGGCAGAACATCAGTGCTGCCAGCCATCACATCTAAGTAGTTCAGCAGATCTTGGTAGGGTACTTCGAGAAATCGCTTGTCAGCCTTGACAAGCTGATACATGCGCTCTGCCAATGCCGCCATCTTGGTTGCTGAAAGTCTCCAGTAGAATTCAGGTAGGATTTGAGCAGCACTGGTCCTGCCTTGGCATTCTTGAATAAGCGCAATAATATTGACGCCGAGTTGTGCGGCGACCTCTTCAAGATGTAAGCTGAGCCGCTTCTTTACCATCGCTTGATTTACAAAGCGGAGGCCCCGCAATCCTTTTAGATACGATCTCACTCGCTCCGCAAAGTCGCCTCGCTGCTCCTCTCCAGGAATGCCGGGCCAATCGAACGCTATCGCGAACTCTTTTTGAAAGTCGACGGGTAAAGTTGAGCCTGTCATATCGTGCTCTGAGCCACCATATCGGACAACTACTGCAGGCCGTTCCGAATCTTGCTCACTCTTGTGTCGCTGGATGAGCCCTATTCCTTCAAGTCTTCGGTACGAGCCGTCTACATAGGCTATGGTCGGAGCCCGGACATCGCGTGTTCTGACTTTCTTGATCTGGGCAGCGAGGATGATATGATCGGCTACAGGGAGCTCGTGAGTGAGGGCGCATTCAAATTCAGCGCTCACGCCGCTACCCATGATTTGTGGCGCTGGAGCTGTGGTCGCCGGACCATCGTCAGCTTGATGAACCCGGACTTGAAGGTTTCTCAGACGCTCCTCGTAAGCAGCGGGGTGGTTGCCTTTGCAGAAGTGCTCGATGATCTGGAGACCTTCATGGTCACTGGCAAGCAAGTGCACACGGAAGGAGCCGCCAGCATCTCGGATGGCACTCAAGGTTTTCGAAGGTTGCTTGATGTTGAAAGACACTGTCGGTGGATCGAGAGTAACGGTACTGAACGACGAGACAGCTATACCTAAGGGCACGCTCTTTTTGGTCTCCGGATCGATGTGCGCTGCCGTGATGACGACGACCGGGGCAGGAACCTTTCGCATGATGCTGCGGACATCCTCTCTCAATTGTGTAGATTGATCGAGAGATGACAGAGATTTCTCTGTAGGGGGACTGTCGCCTTCACTAGTAGATGACAGTCTCTCCAGCCCTTGCGCAAGATCGTGAGTGGACTGGGCTGTCTTCAGCAGCCGATGTGTAGCATGGTAGGGTCGTTGATTGGCGGCGACCGTAGGCTGCCTTGACAGGCGAAGACATTTCGAGGAAGGCGCACATGGGTTCGGCCGTTCTGCTGAACGTCAGCAGCTGTGGTGGAAGACAGAGTGGACAGTGTGAGCAGACGCACGTGCATGGCAGCTCCATCGATAGAAGGCTGCGAAGAAGCGCGACGCTGGGCGCTGAGTGAGCGCCATTCTGTCCATGTCTCAACGAGGCATTGGCAGCAGCTCCCGACTTCTCACAGCGCACAGTAAGCGCGAAAGAGACGTTTGGTAGCTGGAGAAGCTGGTGATGACGCTCTGGGTTGCTCCTTCCTCGCGACCCTCTCAAAAAAAGGCGCGCTAAGGACTCCCGAACTCCGCATGCTCGCACCTCCAGTCCTCGACACAGCACTCATCACGTCTACGCACACAATGGCCGCCCCAATACCTTCTCCCAGCGCTCTGCGCGCTCTCCGCGCCTCGATTGCACCATACACGCGCCACTCCCAGCAGGTGCGCCACGCGACGCTCTTGCGCCGCCCGAAGCGGCCCTACACCTTCACACAGCTCATCCAGCTCTCCGACGGCTCCGCCTTCACACTGCGCACCACGAACCCGCAGCCGGTGCTCAAGAGCGCAAAGGACATCAGGAACAATCCGCTGTGGCACCCAAGCAGCCAGGGCCTGCGCAACGTAGAGGAGGACGAGGCCGGCAGATTAGCGGCTTTCAGAGCGAAGTTTGGCACAGTATGGGATAGTGAGAGCGAGAAGGTGCGTCTGGTCGAAGCAAAGTTGCACAATTAAGAATTGAAATTGACTCGTACCAGGGCAAGAAGGGTGACAGCCTCCTCGACATTATCGGCGGCGCCGCAAAACAGACAGATGCGCCGAAAGCACCATCCAAGGCTGCGGCCGCTGCACCATCGCCATCAGCAAAGCCTGGACCGAAGAAGAAGTAGGCGCATGGAAAATGGCGAATGGCGAATGGTGAACAGTTTGATGAGCGCTGAACGCGCACGAGGACAGCATGTTAGACTATTGTACACTATGGAATAGACATGCACGATTACCCCACAACGCGGTCCGTGTACCGATTGTGGACGAAGAATACTATGCTTCTCATCATTAAGCATCAGCTGTTCTGTCGTGCTTCGAGATGCTAGGTCCATCGTCCTCCTTTCCAGGCGGCAGGTCGACCCAGCGACTCCCAAGTCATGCACCAGCAATCTGTGTCCCCATCAGTATGCTGACAGCGCCACCAGAACCCCGTTGGCTCACTCACATCTTCATAAGCTGCATCCTGACTCTCTAGAACCGCCTCATCGACGATATCTTGTGTCCTGTTAAGACTCCTCGAGTCGGGAGCTTTCGCGTTACTGGTCCTCCTCGACCTTGGCTCATCATGTACAGGACCGCCTAGTCTCTCCACTTCCGTCTGTCTCTTCTTTGGCTTTTTCGCGCTCTTTCCTGTCTTCTTCTTCCCCTCTTTCCCAACCCTGCTTTTGATTTGCTCCCCAACTTCTGACGCTCTGACTGTCTCTGATGGTTTGACTGTCTCTTTGTAGACTTCCACAGTAGACATATCACCGCCCGGCGTGGATAAGATAACGTTCAGCTTATTCTGTTTCCTTGCTTTTGTCAGCTCGATCTCCTCCTCCTCCTCCTCCTCCTCCTCCTTTTCTTCTTCTTCTTCTTCTTCTTCTTCTTCTTCTTCCTCTTCCTCTTCGCTATCTAGGACCTCCGCCTCGCCATGTTCATTGAAAACCACCCTCGGACTCCTCGGTGCCGGAGGGTTCTCAAAGCGCTCCCTCAAAGCATCGACCACAGCGCGTACCATTTGCTCTTGCGCGTCTGCGATCTTCCGTTTGGTGCTAGAGGGCTTGGTAGACGAACAGGCGCGCGTGAACTCCATCAATGGGTCTATGAGGTCTAGACAGGGCAGCATGGCGCTGTACACTGCGGCGGTGATGGCCGCCTCGTTCTCTTTAAGCTTTCGCTGCTTCTTTGAAGGTGGCGATGTGGTTTCGACGGTTGTGATCTTGGACTGGGACTTGGTGTCGGCGTCTTCTTCGGCGTCAGATGGGGTGTTGCGCTTCTTCGGTAGTGAAGCGTAGGTGGCGCCACTGGTACCCTTGGAGCCTTTCGTGGTCTTCTTCATGATCGAAGGTAGATGGACTGTATCGTAGATGTATCGGGAATCTGATGAGTGTGGCCTAGTTATGTACTCATCGATGGCTCACCAGGGTTGTGTGAAAGACTGCTTGTGTTATTTGCGAATACAACAGAAGCAGTTTCTATCCCCCATTCGTCTTTGTTTGCATACATAGGGTGTGACCAGGCAAAGTTTGCTGTACATGGCCGGCGCCACTGCATTGAGACAAAGACTGAATGAGAATGAAACTGAAGCCAAACTTCCTTTCTCGACTCAAGAGCTGATTGGTATACCGCAGAGACCCGCAAGGACCGAAGACATGTGCAATTTCTCAATGCATAGACGCAACGGTTGAGTGACATACTGTAGGTAGCCGCCGCAGATATCGAGGGTTAAGAGGGACCATGATTGCACTTTGGTGACGATTCGTCTGGAGCTCGCAGGTTGATCTGTATACAGGGCATGCGCAATGATTTTGCTTCGTTCGACTTCAAGCCTTGCAATATCATGTAATTAGACCTGCACTTGCTGTCATCCTCCTCAGAGGGCAACGTCAATTGATTTGCGTTCACTGACTGTTTGGAGGGAAGATGGATTAGAGTCGTTGTTCTCTTGTATTTAAAGATGTCTTACTGTAAACATCAGGACCTCGATCCGATGTTGAATGAAGCTATATACGGCCATCGTTCTATCTCTTCCAAGACAATCAGAAATGCTTCTTCACGAGTTTCCGCGCGAAGTTCTTCGACATATCCTCGCAGACCTGATTCTCACTGAGCGAGCACGTTACGCTCAAGTACCCGGAGGCCTGCAGTAAGTCGTTACGGTCGGAACTCTCGAGCTGGGTACGAATGTTCTTTTCAAAAGTGAGGCAGCAGTTCATATATTGCGCTTTCTGCTCTCTACCTGCGAGCACTCCCAAAACGGGGCATGCTTCTAAAGCTTCTTGGGCGGACCGGAGCTCCATGAAGCGTTGCGAATTCTGTGAGAACACGGACTGCCGAAGCTCTGCGAACGCCGCCATCATGGAGTCCTCTCCTACCTGCTGTTGTAGCAGAGCTGTTGCTGAAACGGCGGCGCCGGAGGTCTGCAAGCGGAGCAGGACGTCCAGACTGTACATTCTTCCGGTCAATATTGCGGCCACTGCGTTCTCCTTCCTCCAATTGATTTAGAGACGTCCTGCCGTGCACAAAACTCGAGGCTGACAGAGGGAGGTTCTCAAGTTCGCCTTCATTTGCAGACACTAAGCGCACCATCTCATCCTTTTCTTCGTCACTATGGCACTTGATGTACATCGCATTGATTTCCTTGTAGCTCTTGATCTTCTCGCCAGACCGTGCCTTCTCCAGACAATGATCAGCAAGCTTCTGGACGAAAGCCCCTGGCCATTTCCTACCCTCAGTCTTGAACCAGTCATGGGAAACTCGTGTCAAGAAGATATCCATGACGAAGTCGCGCATGGCATCATTGCCTTTGCCTTGAACGAACGCATAGTCGATGCTCTTAGCCCAGAAGTGCGCTCCAGCCTCGTTGAAGAACTCCTCAATCACTGCGTCGTAAAAGGCTTCGTCCTCCATTGCGTTGGAGACCTCCCAGCATTGAATGAGCACGACATTGAAGTCGTCATTCGTGCGAGACACCGAAGTGTCGATGTGGACGGTACCGGAGTATAGCCAGTCGAAGTAAGCCTGCACGGCCTGACTGTCAAGCTGCTGTTGAATACTGAAGCGCTCTATATCTTCCCGACTCCTGCGTATCCATTCTCCTCGGCACATAGGGCAGGTTATCGGTTGAAATGCTCCAAGTTGCACTGCCAGCCATCTCCCAATGCAAGCATCGTGGAAATTTTGGCCACATTTGTCACAGAAGACGATCTCTTCCATTACCGGGTCAAGGTCATTGAAGCACGCGGAGCAGCTGCTGGTAATGTCCTTGCGCTGTAGCTGGAAGCGAGTTTTGAACACTGTGGAAGAGCGGCAGATGACATCCTCATGAATGGTGAAGCAACGAGTGAGGTTTGGTATATCGAAGCGGACGATCTTGCTGCCGGTACTTGGAGGCGTTAGTTACTGTCAAACATGGAGAGGATAGAGTATGCGCTTCGACGCATCGTACCTGATCGGCCCAAGCCTTCTGGTAGCATCCCGGTTTTTCGTCACTGTCATTGTGTGGTAGTTGGAGTTACTTGCAAGCTGGTAGTTGTGATTGGAGATGACAAGCCGACTGTCGGTAGCTTCGCAAGTGAGAGAGCTGGCTCTCTTCGTAGACCCTATTGTCAGTTGCAAAAACCAAGGTGAGAGAAAGCAGGCACTCTGTCTATCACGTAAATGATACGGTCTAAAATACTGGCAAGTCCATCAAGCCCCAGTAGCTACAAAGCCATGTCGCTTGTCTGCTTTCTCCGACAAAGACATTCGTTGTGAAAATTGCGCGGGGACTCTTGATTCCGATGGCCACCCTCAGCTCAAGGTATACCTCGTAGAGCCAATGTGTAGCAAACCAACGAAAGACTCAAGGAGTCAGCATGATATTACGAGCTTCACGAGAAAGACACAATGGCTCCACACCTCTGACATCGTCAAACACTTGCGTGAGTGTAGCACGAAGCATTCCGAGGTCGGTTTCTGATGGTCATTTCGCCACTCACTTCGGGTTGAAGTTGTGCCTGCCTGGAACAACGAATACAGACAGAGGGAGCATGATCTTGTATGCGAGCTGGCATTCTCTGACAGTACTTGCCACATGACGATCGAAGCCTGCTTTGATGAGGGGTCACTGCTGGAAAATGACCACTTGACGGATGCTGGGGAAGCATGATCAAGAAAGAGCTTGTGATCACGATACCAGAAAGCAGTGATATATGCTTGAAAACTTTGAGAGAATGTCTGGAAATTCGTGAAGATGTTGCTCTTGTCTTGCCCTGAGGGCTGCAATAGATGTGAGGGGGAGACCGCGTGTCCCAGCGGAGAGTCCACTCTCGTGTCATGAGTACCTCCTTTGCTGATATCAAAGCCGCACGCGTATTGCTTCAAGCTGTATAGAAGGGGGATCTTGTCCAGAAAGTAATGTTCGTAGTAACATCTCGGTGGTGTAGCGCACTCTCTGCGGTCATCTGTGGAGTGTGTGCAGAGCATCGAGCTGAGTGAAGTTACCCCACCTCCTCAATCGAAACCGATGGCGGGCGCTCGAACGCCGCTTCCATGACCATTGCCCCTCATTTGCGGCCGTCTTCTACGGAAATTGACATTCCTTCCAGATCAAGCAAGTCAATCGCGGGGTCATGTTGTTGTGACCTCGCACCGAAGCTTTCGAGCATCGTTGATGTCAGCACGCGAAACGCGCAGATGCCATACTGCAGCAGTCGCATCGTAGAAGATCTGTAGCTTTATTTTGACTGTACGGCTTCAGGAAGAGACCAAAATTATTGCGGACGTCAATCCTGGTGTTCGCGATTGTTGCGGCGAGGTTAGCATGCAGCCCCGCCGAGCCTCAACACAGTGCGCACACATCATGCAAAAAAAAAACACCCTGATCATCTACACATGTTCGCGTCCGCAGAGCAGTGGATGGAAGGGAAAAAAAATTGCTCCCTGCCAGATTCGAACTGGCGGCCTTCGGATTTCTGTTCTTGGAACAGTCATACTCGACGAGATATGAGACCGACGTGATAACCCTGGGTTGATGTTAGATTTTATTTATGGTGCGGGATCCAGATTCAACTTACGACTACACCAAGGAAGCTACTCGCTTTGATGGTATGGCGTTCGAAAAATGCACTTATATATTGGGTCATTCAAAAACGCCTTTGGACTAATCGGCCTTCTTGAAGTTTGGTGTCCAACCCAAACATTCCGGCCGAGGCTCCCCGGGCTGACTGGTCAAAGCAGCCACAACTCAACCACACACAATGTCGCTGGAGATACCCTCACATGCGCTCCCACATACAGTTTACCGCTCCTAACTTCAGCCAGCTAGTAACCTCGGTCAACAAAGCTGTTAATAATCTAATACCAATATATAGACACTGCATAAGCAGAAAAGTAGCTCCTCACACAGCGGAAAAGAATGAGCCTCAAAGTGCCTTCCGGCAAGAGGGGTCTTGAGGTTCACTTTTCCACGAGCAAATTTGCAGCACCATCTGGCTATGAAAGGACCTTGCCAAGAAGGGCTTTCAGTGGCTCTTCAAGATGTACACTAATGGTTATTACTGCTACGAGAATCAAGATGCTCGCGTTGAACTTGTTCAGGCAGCGGTTAGCGCAGAGATAACGAAGCTCTCATGTTGCAAGAGAAATCAGACAAGACTAAGCAACGTTTTATAGCCTCTAGAAGATTCATCGACGTTCATAAAGCATTTGATCTGGCACTGATACTTCTGAATATTGCAATGGTTATATCCAAGGTGGATGATGTTTGAGACTCCACGTCTTGATATCGTCGTACATATATCGTACACCGAGTCTAATATCTGCATCTAAATCCCTGCAATACCAATGCACACACTATGAGGCTCATGAACACCATTATATGCACCTATTAAATGACTCATCCGTACACGCTGATAACTTACAACGTCCTTTTCTGCTGCGTCTCCTCGTAGCACTGGATCTTATCGCCGATCTTGAAGTCCTCCCAATTTTTGAAAGAGATACCGCACTCAGTATCCTTACGCATGGACTCGACGTCCTTCTTCTGGTTCTTGATGTTGTCGATAAGCCCTGACGCACGTTAGCCCACAGTACAACACAGATCAGAGGATCGATCGACTTACCGTCGTGGATAATCGTGTCGCCGCGAAGGACACGAGCCTTGCTACCGCGCTCAACAACACCATTGCGCACCTTGGAACCGGCAACCTTCATCTTCTTCTTGCCGCCAAGCCCGATCTCGAACACAGCTGCAATCTCAATCTCACCAGTCACCTTCTGAATGATGCTGGGTGGCAATTTCTCGCTCAATAAGTCCCTTACCATCTCCACTGTGCGGTAAATAATGTTGCTGTCGTAAATCTTAACGCCCTTCTCCTCTGCCAGCTTGCTTACGTGCGCTGGGATGGCAGTGTTGAAGTTGATGATATGGCCTTCCGCGTCAGCAGCGTGCTGGACATCGAACTCCGAGGGCGAGCCGACGCCGTGGCGCAGAATACGGGTGCTGACCTCTGCATTGCCCAAGGCGGATACGGAGTCAATGACTGCCTCGACGGAGCCAGAGACGTCGCCCTTGATGATGAAGGATACGACTTGAGGGCCTTTGTCTTTGACTGCAGTATTTGAGACGGGCTTGCCAGATTCCTCGGCGGCTTCCCTTGCAGCCTCAGCCTCTCGTCGCTCAGACTCTTCGCGACGCGCAATGTTGATTGCTTCCATGTCCTTAGCCATCTGCTGGCGCTCGACCTTCTCGGTACGCAGCTCGGAGACCGCGTTTGCTTGTTGTTCGTCAGCAGCCTGGAGGACTTCGTCGCCGGCAATGGGTTGGTAGCGCCAGCCGTCTACTTCGACAGCGATGCCCGGACCGGCTTCTTCAACCACGACGCCGGCCTCGTTGCGCAGAGTACGGACGCGAGTCCACGTTGTACCCGCCACGAGTGCTGTGCCTTGGCGAAGTGTACCACTACGGACAAGAACGGTGGCCACGCGACCATTCTTCTTTGTTGAGCCCTCCAGGACAGTTCCTTCAACGTTGGCTAGAGGGTCCGCGCGGTGGTCGAGAAGCTCTGACAGCGTCGAAATCGCCTCTTCGAGATCCGGGATGCCTTGGCCGGTCTTACCGCTGACAGGAATGGCTTGAACATCTCCGCCGAAGTCTTCAACTTCAATTCCGTGGCGGCCAAGATCAAGCTTGACAGCGTCAGGATCGGCTTGCTGCTTGTCCATCTTGTTGATCGCAACGATTAGTGGAACTCTTGCTGCCTGAGCGTGTTTGATGGCTTCTACAGTCTGTGGCATGACTGAGTCGTCCGCGGCTACAACCAAAACTACAATATCTGTCACGTTGGCACCGCGGGCACGCATAGTCTCAAAAGCCGAGTGACCCGGTGTATCGAGAAAGGTGATTTTCTTGCCATTGGCAAGGGGAACGCTGAATGCACCAATGTGCTGCGTGATACCACCGAATTCGCCAGCTGCGACACTGGTCGAGCGCATGTAATCGAGAATAGTGGTCTTTCCATGATCGACGTGGCCCATGATAGTGACAACAGGTGGCCTAGCAGGGAGCTCAGCGTACTCTTCCTCTGAAATCTCAGGAGCGGCATAGAGATCGCCATCCTCTTGCTCTCTTTCAAATGTGGGCTCGAAGTTGTACTCTTGAGCAATCAGCCCTGCGTGCTCAGCGTTGAGGACCTGAGTAGCCTGCACATCCTCAAAACCAAGCTCTTCCAACTTTGATACGAAATCTTCCACTCTCAACCTCAGCATTGTAGCCAGGTTTGCCACACTGATGTACTCCGGTAGAGTGATGGGTGTTGGTTCGGCCTTTTGCAGTTGGGCTGCTTTCTTCGCCTCCTTGCGCAGACGCTTTTGTTCTTTCTTGTTGACGTTTCGCTCCTCGGGTTCATCTTCCTCGTCGTCTCGCATTACACGTCTGTTCTGTCGACCACCGGCTTTGCGACGCTCAGGCTCCTCGTAGCGATTGCGCACCTCTGAAGTACCTTCTTCATCCATCTCGAAACGTCTCCGTCTCCGTTCCTTCTCAATTTCGCGGCGCTTGTTATCCCATTCTTCTTCAGCTCGGTAGTGTTGAGGATCGACCTCTAACTTCGAGCCCCGCTTGGTCACCCACTCGTTCGCAGCATCTGCCAGTGATTCTTGTGTGGCGCCTGGTGGGTTCCATGTCGTCATCCGACTGGGCTGCGGCGGTGTATACGTGGTAGTCGCGCGAGGCGCGGAGGCTTGGGTATTTGGTCGTTCGCGAAATGTGGGCTTGTTCGGACAAGCAGAGCTCGAGTGGTCTGTCGAACCACAGTTGAAGCACTTTCGCTGCGCATTCGAATTCCTTGCAAGTGGCTGGAAGGGTCTTGAAGGCCGATTTGAGGTGTTTCCTAGAAGCGCATCCAGCTCGCTCTGATCCAGCTTCCCTCTACTCGGTGTCGGACGCGGGATCGGCCGACTCTGCTCTTGCTGGACTTCCGCAAAGTCATTCCTCGTTTCATTTTTCCTCCGCAAATGCCCCGAACCGAAGGCTGGAGAGTCGAATTTAGGTTTTGCATCCATGTTCACCCTGAAGCGATCTCTTTGTGGTGCTCTTGAGTCAAAACGTCCTTCATTGGCCATTCGTCGAACAGGTGCAGACCTCTGGCCCTGCCCTGTACCGCTGGACAAGCCATTCCGGTTCGGCGCACGTCTGTCCTGCTGGGTGACTTGTGGTTGCGCAGGCGGAGGCGGCGGCGCGGCTGCGGCCAATGCCCTGCGCATCCTCTCCGCCTGTGTAAGCGGTCGTGGAGCGGGTTCATCTTCGCTCTTGTATAATTGTGCGTCGGCATCGAGGGCTCTACTTGATGAGTTTAAGTATCGCCGTTGTGTCGAGGGGGCCTTCGAAGTTGCAAGCTGACGGGTGGCGCAGAAGATGCAGATGTCGCGAGTCGCAGAGACCTGTTACATTAGTCATATTCAATTGAATATTGAAGTCTATAAAGCCTTACTCTCAGACCCTGTGCGCGGCGCATGGTAGGGGTGTCGAAGTCAAAGGTGGCTGTTGTCGTGAGCTGTTGTCGTGAGCTGTTGTCGTAAGCTGTTGTCCAAAGTTTTGCTAAACTCCCATGATGACCTCGCAAATCGACAGGGGTCCTGGAGTATCCATTCCCACTAGCGCGACTTACACCACCACTCATACGCAAGGTGATGGACAACAGCATGTACCCTCACGCGCTTGTGAGAAATCATATTCGCCCTCAATGCCTGTAGCATGACGCCAATGCTGCTAACATGGATCTCGGCATCTTTGAGAGCGAATACGGTCTGGTCAGAAGCATGCTCGACATTGTCGACAATTCCGATTACCACTACGACCAATGGCCAACATCAATTGATTGATCATTACCCGGACCTGCGTGGCAATGACTCGCCGCGAAGATGTTCAGAGATGAGAGTGTAATTCACTGCCTCGAACCCTGTGTTTGGTGCGACAGTCATTGAAAGCGCTGATGCCCAGTTCGGCAGCTGGCCGTCGCCTCGATCCATGCAACGCGTTCGAGTCATCAGAGGAAAAAGAGGCCCGTCAGGGTTAGTAAGATAGATACGTGAACATGCTTGCGTGCAAGCCAACATGACCCCGAAGGTTTCTCCAATGTTGTTTAGGCCCTGAAAACTTGCAACTACTGCCAGCGAAACATTAGGTGGTCACAAACAACGTACACGCAACCTACGGAAGATAGTAGTTGATCCATAGGCTGCAATGATCCCGGTGTATGGCCCGCTTTGATTGTGCAAGATTGTAGTCGTGAAGTTGCGCAATCACGATCATGCAGGCGGAAACGAGTCGTCACAGTCAAACAGCCGGCCTATGGTGTGGCGCAAGAGCTAAGCACCGGCAGAGAAACTGAACAGCCGAACGCCAGTTCACCTCGAGGACTGCATCTGACGTATGATAAGTCGATCAACATGTTCGGCCACCGTTCCAATACGAGATCAAACTCTATCTCGCAAACTAAAGAAGTGCAATCTCGAGTGGCATTCCAATTGTGTGAGAATGCGAAGGAAGGTACTAGCGCGAACTGTCGACATGTCTTCTTGCAGCAGCCAGGGTTCGGAGAGCGGATATTGGACGCCTTGCTGGTGGGTTGGGTGTTTCGTGTCACTGCAACGCTTCCTGACGGCGTACTCGCGGAGTATTCATCGTGGCCAATGAGTAGGACGCGCGAGGACTGATCACTGCGCCAGAGCGGATGATCACATGAACTACGGTTCGCGTCAAAGCTGGTTCTGTTCTTCGCGTCGACGTATCACAGGCGCGTTGTCGAGTGTTCATCTCTTCGAGCTGGCAGTTCCTCGCCAGGAACGCTGCAGGTGGACCCAATATTCCGACGCGTTTTCTGCCAGATTCGTCGAAGTGCGTCCGGTCCGCCGTGACAGCAACAGGGATGGGAGGGGCCCCTGATAGACGCGAGCGAGTAAGCGAAAGGACTAACTTGTGCCTGATTCGCCATGTTTAATGTGTTTCAAGAGGGTGTGCAGCAGGTGGTCGAACAGAAACGTGGGTGCTTTCATGCTTCTTTGGGAGGCCCAGACGCAGGAGCGGTTATTAGTGGCACCTACAGCTCAAGATTGAGTTCTGCGCTGCTTCCAAGATGGATTGACTCGCAGGACCACCTTAACACAAGTCAATGACGGTCAGGGATGCTCCCAGAGCTAACGGAGAGCAACTGCACGTCGTCCTGAAAAAGTCATATAACAGACGGCCTAATTGTCCGCCAGCATCTCAGCTTCACCCATTGCCAATATCGCACGCTGGATGCCTCGGCGCCGCACTCCATCTCATCTCTCCATGTGTTCTTGCTTGCGCTATTCATTGTAGGTATCGGCGCCGAAATTTGGCACTGCAGCGACAAGCATAAGTGCAGCATTAGCCTCTAAGCGCGGCTCTTTTTGCTTGGAGTTCCAACCTTACTACGCCGACTGTTACAAAGAACCCCTGAGCTCTCGAAGGACTCCCTGGCCCGCGTCCCCGCATCGACCAGCGCGCGGGTCACGTAGTCCGCTGTTTGTCTCGCATCATGCGAGCAGACTATCCTGCATTTTGGCACCGAAGACATCCTGCCGCTGCGGGCGACAAGTAACGACCAACGGGTGACGGCGCAAGCTTCCAGCGCGACCTCCCGCGATTGAAGCTACACCACCCACTGCACTTGTGCATGTCACCCTCTGCCACGCGATTCAGCGACAATTGCCGCGTCTCTGCCGTTCTGGTGCTGCTTGCGGGTGCGGAGAGAGCTCCAGCGCCTGGCTCTGGGAGACAGATCGACGCAGACATTCCATCCTTGAACAGCGCCCAAGATGCCATCCCACCCACTCGACGACGAACGGCCGAGTACACCGGCCGGTCCGAGTAGGATGCACCGAGGGAACGGTACCATGCGCGCTCTCAATACAAGCACGCCGAGACAAGAAACCTTCTTCGACGACGCAACACCGGTGGACAATGCCAGGGACTCGAGGGCCGAATCAGAGCCGGACCACCAGTTGCGCGACTCCCACGACCTCTCTTTCGCGGAGGGAGCTACTGCGCGGGACTCGGTGGTCGACAATATGCTGCTATCTTTAGACCAATTTTCCGCAGGAGACATGTTTGGCGCCTCGTCCAGCAGCAGACGGGAAGACGAGCCCTTCTTCATCAGAGACAACTCCTACAGGCCGCCCGGGACTCGCAATCGCGGACACACATACACTACTTCGGGATCATCTGACTACAGCCTGCATGCCGACGACACGACCCCTCAATACCCGTCCCACTCGCGCGCGCGACGAAGCAACAGCAGCAACAACGTTGCCTCGCCCTCAGCCAGGAGCGGCAGCGCACGAGATCCCTACACACGACGACAAGCAAATGGCACATACGGACAGTACCAGCAGACAGCGCACATGCGGGGAGGCGGTAATAAGGGTAGCAAGAGTAGCGGCGGCTCGTCGAGCATGGACTACGGGCAGACGGGCATGCTGGGCACACACCGATTGGGTTTTGGAAAGCGCTCTGCCAGCTTTGATCACAGCGCCAGATCTGGTTTGCCATTCATGAACAATGGCTCCGTGTTAGAGAGAGGACGGACCGCTTACATGAACTACGACCAGGACTACGATGCTGCGCCTGAGCCTACAATCCCTGCAGGCCCCAGGAGAGTGCAACCATCCCCACAGTCTGTTGCTGCCCAGCCTCTCACATCACCAACAGTGGCGCCTTCGATGCCCGCACCTCGTCGCAGGGGCAGTGTGCACTCGAATACCAGCTACAAGACCTTGAGGAAAGGCAAGAGCCATCTGGAGCCGAGTATGAGAGCTCAGGCGCAGGAATTCGTCAATGCCGCAAGCGCACTGCGTGATTTGCCGACGATACCAGTGTACCAGGAAGCAACAGCCCCGGCTCCGCCCGTGGGAACACGGAAATCGTTATTTGGAACTCAAGATGCTGCGCCTGCACCCAAGGAGAGACCGGGCTTCTTCAGGCGAGTGTTTGGTGGTGGCTCTTCAAAGGCACCGACACAGCCAGCGGTCACCTCTTATCCTTCAAGCATGACCTCTGCGGAGCTTCTAACGTCATCTCAGTCGCGGCCCGCTGAGGTCGATTCCATATACTCTAACAACCGTCCGCGAACAACTCCTAGCTATAACGCGCACATCGCTAGTCAGCAAAAATCCTTACCCAAGGTGCCACAGTCCTCTGCAGGGCATCCAAGCGAGATGCAGCCACCTGCGCCACCTGCCTTGGCCAAGAAGCCCTCGTCCTTCTTCAGAAGACGCAAGAAGTCCATTTCGGAAACCGCAAAACCCCCCGTCATGTCACTTGACTTTGCGCCTCCTCCAAAACCGTTCATCCCTGCACAATCGAGCCCAAGTGTTAGCAGTCTGCGTCAGGTTATGAACCCTTACCTCGCGGAGTCTCCAGTTGCAGGCGAAAAGTTTTATGAGAGCCGAGAGCATCAACGCACTGGAGGAGAGCAGAATGGTGAGCGTCCCCAAGGCTTCTCGCCTGGCTACAAACCTCATAAAGATGCTATAGTGCGCACCGTAGTGCCAGACTCACAAGAAACTTCATCTCCTCCCTCGTCACGCAGCGAGCAGTTGAAGGGCGATCTGCAGAGCGCAAGCGGCTCCAAGCTAAAGCTCAAGGTAAAGCACGGGAAGCCAGCGCCTGCTGTGGTAACACCGCAGGAAGACACATTCCTTGCGGACAGTAGCAGCTGCAATGAGGACCACAGTGGTCGCGCGTCCCCTGTACACGAACCCAGTGGCGCGGTTGAGGCGCGGAAGCCCAGTCCTGGCCCCACATCTTCGTCACTCAATCAGACTGTAAGAGAAGGAACGAGCGAACACAAAGCACGCGGAGATTCCCAGCCTGGGCTACTGACACCCACTGCGAGGTTGACGTCTGATAGCAGGTCCGCTTCGCAACGATCATCAGCAGCAGATGAAGACGGCTGGGTCGTCACGGCACCAACAACGGACGAAAAGAACGTGAGAGGACGCAGCCCAAGTTCAAGACGCGTTTGGCTCGACACTACTGCCGCTGAACAATCGCCTGTTGAGATTACTGATAGCTTGCAGCTGCCTTTGGAAGGTGCACAGTCATCCACACAACCTCAAGAACAGCCGTCAGTACCTGTCACGCCAGACGTCGCCTCACCTGCGGACGATGTATTCCATTCTGCCACAAGCTTGCCTATAGTCCACGTCGAAACTCGTGATTCAGATAAGACCATGCCCTCGGTCGCAGAAGACCGCTCAACACACCCTGAGCCCACCGACGCCGACAGGGAGCGCGCAATGAAGATCTTCAATGGCAACGAGTCCGCTTTGGAGAAGTCACAGTCCGCCACTATGCTCGGAGATGTGACCCTTAGCGCCGCGCGTACTCGAAAGGCTTTCATGGACCTGTTCGACTGGGCCAATTTCACCATTCTTGCTGCGATGCGAGATATGTGCGGCAAGCTCGTACTGAAAGCCGAGACTCAGCAAGTCGATCGTATCTTGATGAGCTTATCGGAGCGTTGGTGCGAGTGCAATCCCAACCACGGTTTCAAGGAAGTTGGCAAGTCATTCGCACCGTCTAAGATCTTCATCACGCTAACAATATGCTAGACGTCGTCCATACCATCTGCTACTCGATTCTGTTGCTCAACACAGATTTGCACGTGGCTGATATCGAGACCAGGATGACCCGCAGCCAATTTGTGAAAAATACTCTCCCGACTGTGACTCGCGTCTGCCAGGATGCCATGAAGGTCGACGAGACACTGAGGCCCAAGTCGCATCATTTCCGCCGCGGGTCCCTTCCGTGGAACGAGAAGTCGGAGCCTACAACGCCCAACGCTGAGCAAACAACGTTCCCCACTCAGGCGGCTGAAGAGGTAACTGAAGGCAGGCGAGCCCGAAGCAGATTGTCAGTCAGACCGCCAATCAGAAGTGGCTCGGAAGGTATTCTGTCTTTCGACTCGGCAGCCTCGGAGTCTAATACCCTCATAAATACGCCGTATAATGGCCCAATGAAAGACTGGGAGCTACAGATTGAGACAGTCCTCAAGGACTTCTACGAGTCGATTCGCAAACAAAGACTGCCTCTCCACGGAGTATCGAATTTGCACCACCAGCCTTCAAACAACAACCTCTCAGTCGCTGGCATGTTACGCCGCACACCCAGTGTCCTGAGTAAAGCACCTTCGGACACAACCAGCTACCGCGGGCGACCACAAGCTGACTTCCGCAGCGTTGGAGCTCGTTGGGCTTCCAAAAACCGTTCCAAACAGAGGTTTTATCCTGCATCCACGGTCGCATCCAGCCGTACTAGTCTGGACGACACATCGGTCTGGAGCCCTGCAGGGTCAAGCACCTGGAGCCGCTACTCGTATGGCAAGACAGGCACTTCGATGTCTATCGACTCACTCGGCTCGCACTTCGCTCCTGGTGACTATCAACAGGCTATTGGTTTTGCAAACGCTCTGAGTCAAGCCATCATTCGCGAAGAGGGTATGACGATTGCCAGCGACGAAGACTTTGCTCGCGCAGCCCCTCTTTTGGAAGACGAGTCGCTAGAGCTTGTCGGCGCACCTTGGGCTAAGGAAGGTATCTTGAAGCACAAGCATCACCTCGAGACCGTGGACAAGAAGGCGAAGGACAGAAATTGGACCGAGAATTTTGCTGTCATTGAGAAGGGGTACATGCGTCTGTTCTCATTCAGTATGAACTCCAAGTCTGCGCGCATGAAGAGCAAGGCGAATAAGCCGGCTGCCGGTGGCATTGTCGGTGGTGGCAATTGGATGGACAACGCAGAGGCTCTTGAAGTCTTCCCGTTGCGGCAAACTATTGCAAGCGCACTGCCACCGCCGGGCTATTCTAAGACAAGGCCTCATGTGTGGGCATTGTCGCTGCCAACTGGTGCAGTCCATCTCTTCCAAGTCGGAACACCCGACATCGTCCGCGAGTTTGTGACGACTGCCAACTACTGGTCTGCAAGGCTGTCGAAGGAGCCTCTCACTGGTGGTGTCAGTAGTATGGAGTATGGCTGGGGTGAAAACGTCATCAATCCTGCCCTCATTCAACAAGATAGTGCCCCCTCGGTTCAGGGCCATATGCCTCGTCCTAGTGTGGCGAGCTCACTCCGCAGTTCGATGGACCATGCAACAGGCACACCAAGGGCTAGGCTCCCAGGTGACAAGGTCGTGTTGTCTGATTGGAGCCCGCCTACCGCAAGCATGATGGCTAGCAATCTCATGGAAGTCGATCAGCTGAGAGCTCTTACCGACTACGTTAAGAACATCGAGGCTGAGCTGGCGCATCACAACGAATTGAGAGCACCTCTGCTCATCACTGTAGGTATCAACCACTCGAATTGGACCCCCACATACTGATTCATCACCAGTTTTCTCCACGCCATCCCAACGCTGCAAGGGCGATGGCCAATTGGGAGCGCAAGTCACAATACCTGCTCAAAGAGATTGTCAAGTTCCGCACTTACATTGACACATTGGCTCTTGCTCAGACACAGAAAGAAAAGATCTACGCGGAGCGCGAAGCCAACGGAGAGTCGCGTCCCTGCACTAAGGATGGTGCAGCCGGGCGCTCACATTCAGACGAAGTTGATGGTGCGAAAGAAGCCCCAAAAGCTTCCGAGTCCGTCAACGCTTAATTTTTTTACATTTATCTGCATTTCTTGTTTTACATATACTGACGATTTCCTCATGTACTGTTCAGGCCTTACACCTCTTCGACGAACAATGCGACGTTTACGATTGCTTCATTCATCCCGAGTCACGTTAAAGGAGCGTCCACTCTCAATAGCTTGATGCTCTATACCCCTGTAATATCCTTTCTCTCATTTCAGTATTGGCATACGCGCGACAGTATTTGCTGTGTCGTTAAGGAAAAGTCACGAAGCATCATGTACATATATTTCTTGGAGCGGCTGGGACTACAGTCCCGTACATGGCCGAAGCATTTGGTAGACTCGGCGACAGCATAGAGCCGGACATCATATACCCTAGCTTAGTCTATTCACCGTTTCACCCCAGATGTCTTGCTTGATATCTTCAGCTTGACATGTCTTGACGTCAGTTCAGCCTCTATTTCGAGCCGCATGGCTGGGGTTCAGCTACTATCGCCCTACGCGCCAGTGATCGTAATACACGCCTGTTGATGAGGCGGAGCAGTCTTGTGCAGCACAGAATCGAAGATGCGCTACAACGTTGGGTCAACGGCCCATCCACTCGCGTGGGTGAACGCTTGACCACTGCTCACGAGTCGTGCTCAGCTCGAATGCAACCCGAGCCTCGCGAAGACTCAAAACCAACGCTGCACCAAAGACAGTCTATGCGCTGATGCTAATGTAACACGCCAGAATGCTCGCAACGCTCTGCATGCCTGCCCACTCACTGACCGCTGCCACCGTAGGGCTACGCAATGCGATTGTACAAGTCCATGACGCCTTACAGCAGCCAACCGAGTCTTTTACCGATGCTCAACTGTTGCCAAGCTCTGCTGCATCCCAATCGATTTCAGCTGTCTGTGTGCAAGGCGCTGGTGCATGCTCAAAAGGTAGGCATGGAAGAGACACGAATGCCGTGAGTGGTCCGCTCGCACCCAATGACAGTCAGAGGCTTGACAGCCAGAGGCTCGGTGAGACCGTTAAACCCATGTAGCATAGCGCATTAAATGCGTCTCTAGCTCGCACGATGCCCAGCTATGCTGGCGCTACGCTCCCTACGCAAGCCATAGCCTCGCGTGGTACCCAAGAACACGGTCTGGATTGCTCTAGTGTCGTCCGCCAAACTTCAGCTCGTTCGAATTCGTGACCCCTGCGCAGGTCGTCGTGCAGAAACACACCACGAGGAGCAGCAGTCTAGATGAATGTGGCAGCGACAGCGATTGGGATGGATGGATTGGGTTGCCGAAGCTGCAGCAAGACGGATTGAAGTGCTGCTTTGATTGATGCAGCGGCATGACCGTATACTATTGACCTTGATGTGCGACCGACGTCGGGAGTGATCGCCATTAGCCGCAAAAAATACTCAAACAAGACGACACATACGGATGCAAGCTTCCCAGCAATCCAGGTTATGAGCTTCGGGCCGTGGGGGAACGGGGTTGGACGGAGTGAGGACCGTGAGCACGGCACAAAAGGAAATGTCCAAGTCTCGAATATTTACTGGATCACAACGAAGTCGAGAGATTAGGTTTGCGATGCTTTCTCCGTAGGAACCAGCATGTACCGCACTCTTTACCGCAACTTCAGTCCGAATATGTCGGGTTTTTGCTAGACATGACGGATTTGAGCCACGCGGTGCTGCGTCCGGATGCGGTGATCAGGATGAAGAACCTTGGGCTCAGGCTACGCACAAGACTTCGCGCAGGGCTACGCGAGCGGACAGCCCGAGCCTGTGTACGTGCATGCAGCGTTGGCATGCTGCCGCGCTTCCACAGCCACGCGAGGCTTGAACATGAACAAATTTGGCACCGCAATCTTCTTGCAGCTTGACGCATCAGGGCTGACGAATGGAGACGAAGGAGGGGTGAGCGTGAGGGCACTGTGACACCGCCATGCATGGGCAGAGTTGTGAAAGACACGTAGGTTTGGTGGAGATGACGAGACTGCAGATCTGTGAGTCTGGAGAGAATGCGAGGGTCTAGAGACGGGAGAGAGATGTTTCGAGGCAAGAGCGTTTGAGAAACAGCAGCAACGACGACCTGTGCTTGTCGCGGACGTGGCCCGGCTTGACATGGGTAGCGATTTGGGTGCGTCTGGATGAGTGAAGAATTGCTCGGTTATCTCCACGAGACACTCCCGTACGGGACGCGCCTTTTGCGCTAGTCAGTGTGAGATGCACAGCAGTGGGTTCATGGCGTTCTTAAGCAGTTGCTTATTACCCCGAACGCGCACGTCGACTGCCCCTGAGACCTAAAGCCGCTCGCAAGCATCTTTTCTATATACTGGGCCCAGGTACGCTGGTGATCGACAGTGAATCTTTCCTACTGCGTGCAAGAGCTCCACGGGCCCAAAGCATAGCCTAGCGTCATTCCTCAGCCCTACTCAGCATCCGTCTTACCCAGCGGGGTCGCGCAACTTCCAGGCTCTCGACACATCGTCACACTTAGCCGCAAGCCCGGCTAGCACATACGACTCGAAAGTTTTGCATACATCGTCCCCGGAGCTGCGTCGCGCAATTCCTTTCTAGGACCTCTGAGAAAGCTCGACCTCAGTCCTCACTAGCTGACGGAGAACTGCCTCGGTCTTCACTCCGGCCCACGCGCCCAACCGCCAACCTCTCCTACGCGCACACACACATCATCCACCATGTCTGGATTCCCGGGACAGCAGTACCACAACAACTACGGCCCGCCGCCTCAGCAGCAGTACTATGGCGGGCCGCCACAGCAAGGATACGGAGCGCCCCAGCAGGGCTACGGAGCACCGTGAGTGTGGAGGGTCTGGCGGGGACCGAGGATGGAAAGCTGACGGATCGCAGGCCACCACAGCAGGGTTACGGACAGCCACAGTACAACGGCGGCTACCAGTCAACACCTCCTCCACAGCAGTATGGGTACCAACAGGTTAGTCTTCAATGTGGAAGTATGCTTGGCGGCAAGCTGACCTGGAACAGCCACCTCAGCAAGGTTACGGCCAATACGGCCAGCAAGTTCCACAGCAAGGACCTCCCTCACACCAGCAGCGTCCTGGCATGATGCCCACAGCGACGAGCAACCAGTGGACACAGAACCACCAAGGACCACCGCCTCCACCTTCTGGCGCACAAAATTTCGGCCACGGGGCGCCCAATGGCTACTCCTTCCAGTACTCTGCGTGTAACGGGCGACGGAAAGCGCTGCTGATTGGTATCAACTACTTTGGCCAGCGAGGGCAGCTTCGTGGCTGCATCAACGATGTCAAGAATATGAGCACATACCTGAACGAGTTCTTTGGGTATAAGCGCGAGGACATGGTCACACTCACGGACGACCAGCAGAATCCCATGAGCCAGCCGACAAAAGCGAACATTCTGCGCGCAATGCACTGGCTCGTCAAGGATGCGAGGCCAAATGACTCGCTGTTCTTCCATTACTCGGGTAGGTTTCTTCCGTCATCACTCTCAGAAAACAGAGAGACAAGACATGACCCAATGCTGACGAAGCTCAGGCCACGGCGGCCAAACGAAGGATCTAGATGGCGACGAAGACGACGGCTACGATGAAGTGATCTACCCTGTTGACTTCCGGACCGCCGGCCACATCGTCGACGACGAAATGCACCGCATCATGGTGTCACCCTTACAGCCTGGCGTCCGCCTGACCGCCATCTTCGACTCGTGCCACTCCGGCTCCGCCCTCGACCTGCCCTACATCTACAGCACACAGGGTGTGCTCAAGGAGCCCAACCTCGCCAAGGAAGCCGGCCAAGGCCTGCTTGGCATCGTCTCGTCATACGCACGCAACGACATCGGCGGGATGCTCTCAACGGCGTCGTCGTTATTCAAGAAAGTCACGCAAGGGGACGATGTGTACAAGAAGAACCTGCGGACCAAGACCTCGCCCGCCGACGTCATCATGTGGTCTGGCTCCAAGGATCAGCAGACGAGCGCCGACGCATCCATTGGCGGCGAGGCCACCGGCGCAATGAGCTGGGCCTTCATCACTGCACTGCGCAAGAACCCCAATCAGAGCTACGTCCAGCTGTTGAACAGCATCCGCGATGAGCTCGAGGGAAAGTACCAGCAGAAACCACAGTTGAGCTGCAGTCACCCCCTGAGTAAGTATCCCCCTGCGCCACCAAATTTGTTACCGCCGAATCCTTGTACGTCCAGTTTGCTGATATAAGGCAGACACGGATCTTTTGTATGTGATGTAAGGAAAAAGTCCTGCTATTGGGTGGTGTTGCTTGGCGCATGCTTTGATCGGCTTCTTTTAGATACCTTTGGGTAGGATGTGGCAACGCAATGGCGTTCCTGAATTGGCCTGGGTCACACGGGAGAGGACTGGATAAGCACCAGAGTAAGAACAAGAGCAAAATGTTACCATCATTATCACCAAGCTGATGACTGTTGGGATCTATGTGTGAATGCCTAGTAGGACTTATGCGCCAATCGCTATAACGCCTGATAATCAACCTCAGTATGCCCTGATCTGCTGGTTCCAGAACTCAAGCCAAACGCGACTCAATGATAAGGAAACTGACAAAACCGCTCTAACTGGAGCTGCTGATCGTGTCGTCCTTACAGGATCCCGGAGGATGTCAAGCTTTCAAGAGTGTTGCGATGGCCCTAAGCAGGTCTCCCACGGGAAGCACCGATTCCTTGGACGTTTGCAGTCCTGTCTCTCTCGCTGACACTGCTTCGCCGCCCCGAGGTACCAGCAATACCCGATATACTTTCGCTCCTTGAGCTGTCCATGCTCGTTCGCATGCTGCTCGAACTGCTCCGCCTCCTGGCACGACGTGCCTCGTCGGGATCATGAGGGTGCAGCCCGCTTGCACGTGCAAATACGTTGAGAATATCTGTCAAGCTTATCACCCCGCTGAGTCGACCAGAGAGGCTTGCACTAGGAATCGCGCTTGCGGAGATAGCAGGAGCCACCGCACCCGTGCCTACTAGATGTGTCGGTGCTGTTGTAGTCACAGAGGTAGGGCCAGACAGCGATACTGGGAGAGGTGTGATCGGCGAGGGAGGAACCAGTACAGCAGGCTGTACCGCGGGAGTGGAGGCACCTGAAGAAGCGGGCGAGGGCGTATCGACTACCCACATGCGGTGCGATCGCGTGGCAACGAGTTTGGCTACAGTGTGGGCGAGAGTGCTGAAGGGGTTGACGTGGAAAACCGGGAACGAGTCCTTGCCATCATTCACGCCACGCTCAGAGAGAATGACAGAAATAAAGTGGATACACGATGAACGAAGAAGCGGAAGAGAGGTCGACTTCGTGAGCAACTGCGATACATGGTTAGTGACTCGGGGTACAGAGTAGAGAATTCGTGCTTACTCGAACATCAACATGGGAGATGTTGCCAATAACGTTATTTTGCGCATCAAGCACGGGGATGGACGATACACCCTCGTTGTGCATCAATTCCAGAGCCGTAGCAAGTGGCTTGTCGCCGCTATTTGTTGTCAGCCATCTCGCTCCAGTCTAGCGTACGAGTACCTACTTGATAGCCAAGACTTGCTTCTGTCCAATGTTCAGATCCTTGAGAAGCTGTGGGTACAGCTGGTCTACCGCAGGGAAGCTAGCCCGATTCTCCCAGAAGAACGAGACCAGCCTCAGCTGTGTCAACACACCAATGACATCTGATGTGCCTTCTTTCGCGACGAGCACTCTATGCACGCCACTGCCAAAGACCTCCATAGCCTTTGTCAGGTCCGCAGTGTGAGGCAGTGTGATCAACGGCTCCTTCTTGCCCAGATCCTTCACGTCCTTCAGCGGGATAGGCTTGCCCTCTCGTCCCTTCTTAGCCAACTCATCAAACGATGCTACATCTTGCTCTTCCGGGTGTGCAAGACCAACTACAAGAAGGAGGTATGCGTTCAGATCGCTATAGTCGAAGGTGCCGATCGCGTGACGGGTGTTTGCATTTTCGCGAAGCAAGACAACGTTGGGCGCACCAGACTTGACCAGTAGCTGCAACTGTGAGCGCGTTTCATGTCCGGACCCGAGATGGGAGCCTTACGCTTGTAGCATCCTCCACAGTGGTATCGTACTCCACGAACCGTACCAGCGCCGGGTCGACGATTTCTCCCAGTCGAACGCTCTTCCAGTCGCGTCCATGGAATTTAGGATCCCCGGCCTTAGTCGGTGGATTGTTGATCAGATCCTGAAAGGCTTGCTGTGAAAGTGAAGGCTGTCGTGAGGCACGAGGTGAGCCAGGGCCTCCGCGCATCTGCTCTGCGAAGCTCCCACGGTGAGTGTGGGGGCTGGGACTAGTTGCCATGAGACCTGCTGGGGGCGAGCGACCCAACGAGGCTGTTGAGTTGCTGAGAGACTGTAGAGGAGAGGGGACGTGGCCGTCCTTCTTCTTGTTGGGCGTCTCCGCCATTGCGACGGAAGGCGCGATGCTGAGTGCGGGGTGGAATGCGTGCTGCTTGCAAGGTGTAGAGCCAGTTCGATACTGCCTGCGACAGTCTTTGTGGACAGCAGGTGTATGTCAAGCTAGGAAATGTGCAGTCAAATGGACAAAATGCCTCCTTGTGCGCGTCAAGAGGTGTGCTGTTCAATGGTGTGGGGAGCTTGCGCATGCAGCTGCCCAGAAAGTCACCTCCACCTTGGGCGCAAGCTGCAGCCTTGCCTTCATGTGATTCGTTGCATGTGGTGACCGAATTTTGACGATCTGCGGCACGGGAACTCAGTTTGCTTATCGCAGGTCCCCAGAAGCACAGCCTCGTGGGGAGTTTGGGGAAATGGCGATCGTGACGCGCTGGCCCTTATTCAATGCGTTTGATGTCATCGCCGTTGGCTGTTCAGAACATCCCAAGGCACATGAGCCAATCGCTTAGTGAACCCTGTGAGGTTAGTGCAGTGACGGCTGTCATGTGAATGTTCCCCAGATTGTCGACCAGCTTTTTCCGCCGTAACCCTGAATATCTACTGTGTAAACGAATCATGCCCTGAAGGGCCCTCGAGACGCTGCCTTGCACGTCTTCCGTCTTTGTTTCCCTGCTACCTGCATGAACGTGTCCCATCCTGACTTTGCTATGTACTCACACCAGAGCCTAGCGCGACTCACGCATATTCGTACCTCAAGGACTGGGCGGCTATGCGTAAGGTCTTGTACGGTATTGATACCTGAGCTCTTATACGGTTTCAAAGTCTTCTCCTAAGACTCGGACCCCATTCTCAAACTCCGTGAGTAGGGCCATCTGCTCCTCGATCGTCACACAGTCTCGCCGCGTATTAGCTCATCAGCAATCCCTTTCGGCGGTGCAACACCCCCAAGATATCTTTGCTTTCGGCTTGAGGATCAATTCTACGGATGATTCGATCCCATCCACTGACTCCTCACTTGCAGTCATCCGCGGCGGTCTCCTAAAGGCGGAAGGCTCAGGCAATATCGGCAGCTTGAGGAGAAGTTACAACACTACGCCTTCGATAAAGGATAGTAGAGAGTTGATTCTCTATTCGTGATGACCCTGGCCAGTGATCCGGCGTCATGCAATCCATATGCTAGGTATTTCGAAAAGTTGCAGGACGAGAGACTCGAACAAACCAGCCGTGATGCGAGTTCGGGGCTATGAGCGTCCAAGCTCTTCCCGCGACACGAAGAAATTTCCTATGAAAGCTGGGAAGCTGAACCATCACTGGTTTTAATGACCGTACAGCCGGCATACAATCCAACAGCCATCTTCTTGAGCCACTGGACCTGCTTCCTGACACTTCCTCTTGTACTGTATAATATTCGGAGAGAAGCCAAGTGCACGAATTCAGTCCACCAAGCTCTAGCAGTCCAGAAACCCGCCCTACTGCACCTCTTCCAAGGCCTAATGTCTCGCCCAAAAGGTCGAGATGTGATAATAGCCGTGTTCAGGGGCTTCGAGAAGGAAGCACGGTTCTACCAGGATCCACAAGATTGGGCAAAACCGTTAGTTGACAAGACGGTCTAGCCGAAGTCTCGACTCAATACGGAAGTCAGCATTGCAACAGTCGCAAAGGACACCCAGCCACCAAGTTCCATCGTCATGACATAGTCATCAGCCTGTCAGCAGTGGGCCGTCCTGGGTTTCCTTATCATCTCCGGCCACACTCGCCATCGCCAGTCAGGCGGCTCCAACCAGATCGTTTTGTGAGGTACTGACCGCACGAATTAAGCCGCATACGTCGCACGCAGCACAGGACCTGCCGATCGACAGAGCCACAAGGCTTCGCTCAGATCTGCATTGTCGTCCTCGTGGCTAGAATGATCTATATGTGGCAAGACAATGTCCGGAATGATGCTCGACGCGTGCTCCTGGCCCACTGAAGCGATGAGGAATGACAACCGGGGGCATCAAGGGAGCGAAGTGGACGACAATTGCGCGGCCAAGGGAGGGAACGGCAGCGGGGTATGAAAGGTTCAAAATTTCCAGCTTAAATTAATAAGAATATCGCGCGTGTAGTTGAGTTGATCTGGGCACTGGTTTATGTTGAAGATGTCGGTGGGTAGCAGCATATGAGAGATGTTTCAAAAGCGTATTGCTGACTAGACGCATCTTCAGCGCGCACGATCATTACAGTGGTTTTCTTTCACCGCCATCCTTCTTTTCGCAACTGCATTCGCTGAAAGTTCGAAATCAAAAAATGAGTGCAATTGGTACTGCTGGGTGGAGGCGAGGCTTGATGCGTTAGAGGCTCAGGTCGTCAAACTGACCAAATTGCTTGTAGGTGCAACTCAAACCGCTCTAAGCAAATTACTCCTATACATAGTAGAGAATCTGGGAAAGCGTCTTTGATGCTTTTACTGACAGACATCAGTATCCTGACGGATCGAACAACGGCAATAGTCCTGTATACTCGCAGCAGCCTTCGCAACACGCTACAAGCCCCACTAAGCAATATCCAAATACCTTCGGGACGCCATATGTAAGCCACGCAGGCTGGGAAAGTGAAGGCAAACAATGCTAAATTTAACTCAGGTCACCACTACCACGCGAAATGGCTATGCAGGCAATCCTATTGCCACGTCGACTAAGAACATCATGACACCCCCCTCAACGGCCCAGGATACGTATCCAACCAATTTTGGATCTCAGGATGGCTACAGAGCAATCGGATACTATGGGAACTGGGACATTTACAATCGAAAGTTTTTCCCCCAGGACATCCCCGCTGACAAGCTCACTCACGTATTGTACGCATTTGGTGACAACAAAGAGGATGGCACTGTCTTCCTCACAGATGCGTACGCAGATACCGACATTCACTATACTGGCGACTCCTGGTCGGAAAGTGGGACCAATGTACACGGCGCCGTAAGGCAACTCCAGCTTTTAAAGGAGAAAAATCGCAACTTGAAGGTGATACTTAGCATTGGAGGTTGGACCTACACAAATACCAACAAACACATGGATACACCTTTATCTACGGCCGATGGTCGCAAGCAGTTTTCAGACAGCTGTGTTGACATGATCCGCAACTTCGGCTTCGACGGTATTGATATCGATTGGGTAAGTCCTTTGACGTGAGGTTTCAAAATAGACTGACTTCAAGCAGGAATACCCCCAAAATACACAACAAGGCGGCCAGATGCTCAGCCTTCTTCAAGCAGTCCGTAGTGCGATGGACGACCACGCCAAAACTCTCGTTTACGACAATGGCCACGGCAGTTTTGAGCAGCCGCATTTCGACCTCTCGATTGCTGCACCTGCTGGCGAATCAAACTACAAGAACATGCCCCTCCGCGAGATTAGCCAGGTCGTTGACTTCATCAACCTCATGGCGTACGATTATACTGGATCCTGGGAGAAGGCAGCAGGCCACGCACAGAACCTGTACAAGTCGCGCTCGAATCCTGCCTCTACGCCACACAACACGTACGATGTCGTACAGGCATACTTCAATGCTGGCGTTGCTCCTTCAAAGATCAATCTCGGTATGCCGGTGTACGGCCGCGCGTTCAACAATACGGCAGGTCTTGGACAACCGTACAACGGCAATGGTAAGGGTACATGGGAGGCAGGTATATACGACTGGAAGGATCTGCCTTTACCAGGAGCACAGGTGTACTATGACCAAGAAGCTGGTGGTACATATAGCTACGATAACATCACGGGCATGTTGATCAGCTTTGACACCGTCGACATGGCTCTTAAGAAGACAGACTGGCTGAAGAGAACCGGCTTAGGGGGTGCGATGTGGTGGGAACTTAGTGGCGACCGCTATGATGGGCTGGGAGGACTTATTGATAACGTCGTGAAGGCTCTTGGAGGTAAAAGTGGGCTGGAACAGAAGAGTAACTGGCTTCGATACCCAGACTCAGAGTTCGACAACATCAAAGCTTTAGGCAAATGAGCAAGGTGGGATATTTGGCGGCATCTTGTATCATTGGCGTTCTTGCATTGGCATACGTAGTTGGCTTAGGTGGTGTGGGACAGTTCATAGCATATAGCGTAAGATAGGTAGTCTGAACCTCCGTGCATCTGGCAGTCTGTTTCAAGTCCTCAATTGAAATGCGGATGGTGGTCACTCAGGTCAGGTCATCTGTGTCCGATTCCTCTAACCTCCATGCCCTATCACCTTGGTCTCTTTTCTCACCCTCGATCTTGACCAGAAAATAGATAGCCGTGCAAGCATCACCGCAAACGCACATGATGCCCAGACGTACCCCGTGCCAAGTCGGGTACTGTGAGATTTCACTTACAAAGAACACAATGATGCCACGATTCCGCCGAGATTGTTCAGGATGAGCCCCGCGAGGCATAGACGATAAGACCAGCCACTGACAATTCCGGAGATGAGGGCATAGCCGTCCCGAGCTGTTGATGGCATTTTGCTCAGGACTAAACGTTAAACGCAAAGATACGGTAGTCATTAATGTAAGAGCCCGATGAAATGTAAGCGTGAGCGACCGTAGATCATACGATATCCTTCTGGGAGACGCGTTGCCAGCAGTCCGGATGAGCAGCTTACGGCAATGGCTCATCTCTCGTAGAGAGCATCCAGACCCAACATAGTTTCACAGTACAATTCCTAGCCTATGTAAGGCTACGATAGGTATATACCTGTTTGTTCAGGGAAGGACGCGCTGTGACGCTTCAAGGTCATAATGAAGGGGTGACGTGAGGCCCTTGGTGCTCAATCGGCACGAGGGCTTGGAGATTGTAACAAGAGATTCATTTTATCAAGGAAGAAACAGGTTGCGACAATAGTGTTTTAACGATCAGATCATGTAGCTGGAGATTGGTGAGACAACCTTGGAACAAGTGAAAGAAAATGCACGTGATGCGCACAGACCAGACCGGCTGCCTCGAACTTTTGGATCCAGGAAGCTTCAATGTCCGCACCGGCCAACCTCACGAGATAGTCGCAACACAATCGCATACAATTCACGCCTACAGCCAAACAGTACCATCGCATTCGGTTCTTGATCCGAAAAAAGCTCGTCATCATGAAGCTCGTCAGGTGCGAAGACACGTACACAACGCGCAAACCCACAACTAATGTACGCCAGGTTCCTCATGAAATGCCAGAACGAGACTGTCACAGTCGAGCTCAAAAATGGCACCATCGTCAATGGCACCATCACCTCCGTTTCGCCACTTATGAACGTTGCGCTACGAGCTGTCAAATACACACAAAAGAACCGAGACACCGTAACCCTCGACACAATGACCGTGCGCGGTTCAACAGTCCGTTACATCATCCTCCCAGACTCGCTGCCTCTCGATACATTGTTGATTGACGACGCGCCGAAGCCTAAGAACAAGGCCAGGAAAGAGGCGGAACGGGGCGGCCGCGGTGGTGACAGAGGGCGCGGTGGACGGGGTCGTGGCGGACGTGGTGGAGGCCGTGGTCGTGGTCGTGGCCGAGGATTCTAAGTGGCAAGAGAAGGATAGGGCAAATATCGACAAGGCACGCGTCAAAACGATGGAACGACTGAAGAGAAGGCAGAAGTCGCGTGCGACGACAGAATGGGGGCGTACGACAGCAGCTCCGCATACCGCTGGCGATACTCATGGATGAGGCGTCCGAGACTTACTTCGAACTGTCCTTTCGTGCGGAAGATCCGCAGCAAGCACGGCGTTCGGCATTTCTGGGCACATGTATAGGTAACGTGCGTGTATGCACAAATGAAGCTTGATACCACTTGGATTCAATCGGCATCGATGTCACATTTTGATTTGGTATCTGATCACTGAGGTCTGGAAATCTATGGGTGGAGCACTCGTCTTAGCGCCGCGATCTACTCTGCATCGTAGGGTGCCACTGGTGGTGTGTCATCAACCTGGATACCACCCCTCTTCTTATCCTTGCTGTCATGGAAAGGCAGCTTCCAGCCACCCTCATCCTCGGGTGTGCTCAGCCATAGCCTCATGAGATGCCTACGGGGCGCTGGCGGAGGAAAGTCCTTGTATGCTGTTCTGGCGTGCAGAACGTGGTTGTTCGACAGGAATTGGATGTCCCCAATGTCCAAGATCATGTGGAGCGCTAGGCGCAGGCAGGTCTCGTCGAGGATGGACGCGGCACGAATCTGCTCGGGCGAAAGAGCCGGAATAAGGCCCTTGTCACTGAACCGTGTCAAGGACTTGACATAGTACGGATCCCATCTGGCGTATATCAGTATTTTGGCTAACTCTAGCATTGGGTCAACTTACTTCGAGTACACACGCGGGTTCTCACCAGTCTCCAGGTAGAATATCTGTGTTCGGATCCACTCCTGCTGGCCCTTGCTCGTCTCGCCCTTGCGGTCGAAATACCATATAGGCTCGGTCAAGAGCTTCGCAACATCGGGATGCTCCTTCTGCAGCACGTTCCACACCTCATGGCTGCTCACCAAGTCGCTCTCGCCACCCTCGAGCGACTTCGCAATGCACAGCAGACCAACGAGATCTGCGTCATCTGCGTGGAAGAACTGTCGCGCGTTGGTGCGGTAAATGCGCACCTTGTCGATTTGTGTGGCGTCTTCACCGAGGTCCTTGACGTGTCCGAGAACATGCCCACGCGAGTTCTGGCTCACAAAGTAGCCGAGATATGTTCCAAGACCCATGTACGCGACGGCAGACTTTTGGTTGCCCCAGGCCTGGACCGGTAGGCCCTTGAAGAGGATGAAGCCTTTGCCATCGATGAGCTCCTTACGGAGGGGCTCGAGAAACTTGCTGAACTCGGGAAGCTGGAATTTCTCCTTTGTGATGCCGGTTAATGGCTCGCCGGAAGAGATGAACTTGTCTGCGGCGTCTGAGATCTCGGCAACTTCTGACTCAGAAAATACGTGTGTCCAGCGCTCGGGGTTGTTTTGGTAGTCTGCTTTCGACCAGGCAGTGGGGCCTGTGATTGTTTTCGGGAAGTCTTCGTAGGAGTGAAGCAGGTCAAAGAGAGGCTCGTGTTGTCCTGAGGTACGAATGCCATCAGGGAAGATGCTCTTGTCTACCTTGTTATTGGCAAGCCCTTTCGAGAGCTCATGAGGGGCTACGGGCGCCGCGGAGGTCAAGGCAGGTGCCATTGTATGTTTATTCTCCGGATAGACCGAATCGATTTGGAAGAACAGAGATAAGGTGCTCGAGTTTGGTATAGCAGGCAAGCTCGAACGTATGGACGTATCCAAGTAAATGGTACAGAGTGCGAATTGAGCCTCGAGTGCGCTATCGTAAATCTTTATATTTGCCCCTCCTCATACCGGCCCAAGACAATCGTCTCCTCAAGATGGGTCAATTCATGGAGCTTCCTGTTGTGATCTTTAGTCGGAATTGCGTGCTCGCATACCATTTGATTCCGCGATCAGCGACCCCACCATTGCTAAGGTAACTGACGTAGGTCAACCTCGGTTGCTTGCTTGCGTATCTTTATCAACCCCTTTCCTGCACGCTGCTTCTTTGAATTTATTGTTATGATGCCAGTACTATGTTTGCTCGAATGAGCATGCTCATACCGTTGCGGAGAAGTGGGTCGAGGTAGGCGACGTTCGCTCAAGCAAAAGACGGACGGCAGGAGCAGCCCACACTGTGCCCCACTCACGCCCTAGACGCGTCCAAGACGCGATGCTTCGAATGTCCTGAACAAGAAACACCGACAGAGAATACCGAATTTTCTGACCCCTCGGACAGCAGCGGAACATGACGCCGGAGCATTCGCATGTCGTTCCCATTGGTAAATTGACCATAAGAGTTATTGCTCTGACATTTGCCGTAGAGGCTGCGTATGCGATTGCTACGAACATGCGCATAACGATGAACAGCAATACAAAAATATACATTAATTCATCGGACAGCTTTGCCATACAAGTGATTCTCGCACAAGATATGTCTACTCTTCTCTAAGTCGTACGACCTGCGTATGGGTCCATATTGGTCCTGAGAGCATAAAGTGCTCCAAGCAAACTCCGAACGCGTCTCACAATGTATACTCGCCGCAAGAAAATTAAACCATCTTCTCCGCACTAACACTTCGGCCTATCGTCCACGCATCTTCGGCACTCTTTTTCCTCGCCTCGCTCTTGAATCCCCTCTCACTCCCACTCTCCCGGTTATTATTGCTGTCAATGCATATCTCCCGCTGCACATGAATTTTGTGCAATTCCACCTCGTCACCGCAGTCGCTACTATTGTCGTTGCGAATCTTATGCAGGCGAACATTCCTGCTCTTACTCCGCGTCGTCGCGCGGTGCACATGACTGCTTCGAATCTCGGTCGTCACGGAGCCGGGGAGTTTAGCGGCGACGGGGGATTTAGGCAAAGCCGTGAGGTTCTCATAGGGCCAGATACCCGGGTCGTTCTGCGTTTCTATAGTTTGCGAGGTGATGTCATTCTTTGCATCCTGTCCATGAAAGGACAGCTTCTCAGGCGCAGTGACCCTGCTATGGCGCTGAGACGGGCCGTGTTTGCCTTGTGAGCCTTCGAGTGTCCCAGCGCGACTTGCGTGGGTTGAGGCGTACGAAGATGGCTTGTCCTTCGAAGTTACCCAGTGCAGGACAAGCACACAGAACAAGATGTCTGCGTTGCAGCACATCAAGCATATCCAGCCCGGTTCGCCGCGCAGCACCATGAGCACGGTGAGGTTGGCGACGGAGGTCGTGAGAGTGGCAAGTGAGCCAACGAGGGAGCGGGAGGCCATGCGGTTGAGCTTTGGGTTGGTGGCGTTGCGGTACGAGTACAATTCTGGTTTTCTTAGCAATGATTCACAGACCTTGCCGCTCCGAAAGCGACGATGCGACCGGACCATTTCATGGTTGAAGATCTACAGCTAAGGGGCATTGGTATACTCACTGCGTAGCGGCAGGATGAAGAGTAAAGTGAGATAGACGTTGACGATGACTTCAAATGTAATCAATGGCAGCATGGCGATCTTCTGCATGCCAATTATGCAAATGCCCTTGTCGTTGATGTACGTGATCCGCCAGACAAAGTTCATGATGACAAAGATTGTGTATGGCAGCATCATGAACAGACAGTTGAACAGCCACAGCTTCGTCTGGAGCCGTGGTTTGAGACTACCTCGCACAATGTATGCGCGCTCGACGAGGAAGTAGTAGATCAGGATCTTTGTTGTCATGTAACACACGAGACACAGTAGGATGCCGCCTTCACAAACGGCGCGGGAGGAGTTGATGCCGAGACCATGGACGATAATGGAGGTTGCGAGGACGAAGAGGGTGGAGTCGACGTAGATAATGAGGATGAGCCATATAGCCAATGGAAGGGTCCGCCAGTTCTTTATCCATGCTGTTCGTCTTGCTGTTCGGGTCAGATTTCAGCACTCATGATGATGTTTATTTCCAAGGCTTACTGAAGCATATACATAGCACTCCAAAAGTAGTCATCTGGAGAACAACACTAACAACCTGCCCTGGCGCCGGCACCACAGCCGGGGTATAGTCATCTGCCATCTCGACTATGCGAACGTCCCAAATGTTTAGCCGTATCAGATCGTGTGTGACAGATCGGATGACCTCGTCTTCCCTGGTACTCTTCCGGCTTCGGTAGTCCAATGGAATGGGTGGGAGGGAAAGAAGTCGTACGATGATTCAGGAACGCAGCCCCGGCGTCCTTCTTCAAGCAGTTCCGCCATGCAAATCATCCTTCCCATCCTGCACCCTTTTTTCCGATAATGCGCCTCTTCACACTCCAAACATTGGCGTATCGTACCTATCAAATGATCGTCACAGGGTGTCGACACCCGCCATGGCGAAATTCGCATGCACGTGAATTTTGGTTCACTGTATCTCTCACGGAGATGGCGCCTGTGGATATGACAGGTGGATTTGAGCAGCAGAACGCACTACTGAAGGGTAAGTTTGGGATGACGGGAACTGGAGGAACACCATGCGAGTCCGCGAACGCCAAGCACCTGATCGATCACGCTTGATTGGCGCGGATCGAGAGCCACGCGCAACTGGGAGCCGTGCTTCCGTAGGAGAGTTCGTCAACGCGTGCTGGTCGGCGAGCCAGAGCATCCAGCCTCTTCTAGTGTTACTCTCAAACAATCGCTGTTCTCTAGGGATTGTAGTCAACATGCTGACTATATTGAGAAGCATGAGGAGCTCCAGTCGAGATAAAAGGGCAGTGGGCAATCTTCTGCCCGTGTTGACGCGTGCCCAAAAGTTACTTCCTCAGGGTTGATGGTGATTGTCGGAAAGGATGAGCGAGGATCCCACGTGGCTTCGCGCGGATCGTTGATCATCGTTCCTGGCAGCTGGCTCTCATGATAAGACAGAAACCGGATGTAAGCCTGAGACTTGGCGCGCATCAACACCACGAATATTATGAACCAATATACTTCCCACGCACGTGATTTCACACAAGGCAAAGCAACGAATTTTCAGCACGTTGCAGCTTGAAATTTGGTCTAGAATACGCCTCTACAGCTTACTATACTATGATGAAGCCTTAGTGTTGATGGTTGCCACGCTCGGGCTTGCATCCGGTTTCTGCCTTGTCATGAAAGGCTGGGTGAGGCTGGGCTGAGGCGATGGCGTCTTCCACGTTTCGGCTTGGGAGGTGTGCCGAACACGAAACCACAGATCTGTGCTGTTGGAAGTCAAATCACCCGGGTCTCAATTTCCCGAACTTCGATTGACGCGATGAAGTAAAATACGGATGCGTCAATGCAGATATCGTGGTCCGAATGCGAGTGCGGATCTTTCCGGTTG
The DNA here is from genome assembly GCA_016630955.3 of Didymella arachidicola. NCBI lineage: Eukaryota > Fungi > Ascomycota > Dothideomycetes > Pleosporales > Didymellaceae > Didymella > Didymella arachidicola. The sequence continues at coordinate 1,838,328 of CM049986.1, forward strand.
ATGCGGAATCAGGTTGTAGCGTGCTCGAGAGTACCGCATCAATCATTATTACGAGTCTTTCTAATTGGAGTTGCAGCCTTGTCCTCGATAACCATTTCGCCCTAGGTAGCCTTCTAGTATCGATCGCCGGATTGTCCGCATTCAACATACCGGTTCCGTCTTGTGGCTTCTTTGCATCAGCTCGTGACGGCTGCGCGGTGTATGTCTACTCCCTGCCAAGGTTCGGAGAGACTACAAGCGTGGCATCTGCAAACGACCTCACCAGCAGGTCCTAACCTAATCTACAGTGTCTCTACGAAGGGAATGTCTGCCTGACGACGTGCGCTCGAGGATTCGACGAGGTATGAGATGCTTCAATATTTTATCGAGAATTGAGGGGATTAAGAAGTCCCAGACTTCGCCAGAGAACAAGAATGGTAACGTCGCTGGGGCTTGACTCTCCAGGATTGGTGGCGTTGGGGGCGCGTTGATCGATCAAACGAATCCAGGCTGTTGGGTGCTGTCGAGTCAAGCACGAAGTGATACGAACATATCTGTGTCACTGACATTTTGGCGCAGATGGTAAGATCGAAGCAGCCACCCATCATGGACTTATCCACGTTTTGAATTTCTTGTCAGCGACCTCTAAGGTATACATCCAACACTAGTACCCCTGCCGACTGGGAGCATTGACGTTGCCACTCGAAAAGGTAGCTGTCTGCTTGTCTAGTGCCTTCTGCCTTTGCTTGCCTGTGATCCCAGTCCTGTTTGTTGTGGGTTGAGCGTTCATGAAGGCATCGAATTCTTCGTCATCCGCGCCATCATCATTCGAGGCATCGCTCTTAACCTCCTCCTCCTCCTCGTGCTTTGGCGCAGGCTCGGTACGAGGTATGCGCTCGGGGGCTTTCTTGGTGTCTTCTTCGTCCTCATCCTCATTTTTGGACGGGTTGGCGAACGGCTTAGATGCTAGGACACGTCGACGTAGCTCCGCCATTTCCTCTTCATCATCAGACGGCGGGAGATCGTAGGGGTTCCGTGGATCGATCTCGTCCTGTTCCTCATCCTCTTCGGACTCATCCTCGTCAGACTCATCGATGACTCGCCTGTTCTGATTTCCTCCAGCCCAGACATCGTCTTCAACACCATCTTCCTTGTCGGCCCTGGCTTGCTCGAACTCTTGCTCAATTTTCGCGAGCCAGACTTCTTCTGCTTTTTTCACTTGTTCCTCATTCTCGCACGCTTCGTAGCGCTTGAGCAGTGCAGCGTTGATATCCAAGAACGCCCGGCCGTATGAAAATGTCGACAGGATGTCCTCGGCCCAATCCGGGTGACCGCAAATATAGAAACACGCGGCAAGTGCCTCGACGCAGTTCAGTCTCCAAGGCTTTCCATAGTTGGTGGGGTTCGCCGCAACGAGGTATGGCAACAAGCGCTCGCACTTGCCACCAATTCTGCCAAATGGCACCTCGTCGATTCTCTTCCAGCTTGCCTCCACTACTGCCGCGCCATATTGATCCAATAGCTCCTTATCCTCGCGCGACACAATCTTCTTGCCCTTGGGACTGACGACCACGCCCGCAAACTTCTGGCCCACATGCAGCTCGCGCATCATACCCAGGCGCATAAGCCTCTTGCCCGAGCACCTTTTTGCGTCGCAGTGTCCCAGATCCCAGCATGCCGCTTTGAACTCTGGCTTCTTGGGGCGCGGGTTTTCGGCGTCGCTTTCTTCGTTTTCAGATTCCGAGTCACGGCGGGGACGTGGCGGCCCTGCGCCTACGGGCCTTCCTCCTCTCCCTCTTCCTCCTCGCGCGGAGTACTTGTTGTTGGGCTTGAAATCTTTCTTGTGGCGAACCATGCTGAGCGATTGTGAGTTTGTCGCGTCGAAGTGGGATCTGGCGGCGGTGGTAAGGTATGGAGGGGCAAACGATGATTGACTTCACGATTTGTCGATGCGCTAAAAAGTTCAGGGTCCAGGCAATGACGTTCTCACAAGACCTTCGGCGGGTCAATCTTTCATTGAACATCACCACGCAATGCTGTCTATCGAGAGCTTTCAATATATAGCCTCACAATAGCATACCGATGTGTATAATTTGGGCGTCCGTAGTCCCGTCGAAGCTGCTCCATCGATTCTGCATCATAATGTCGTCTTTTGGTAGCTCTGATTAAAGTCTACTCCAATTAGTCATAACAGATCAGATATCCATCTTGAAGCTGATCGACATTTTCGCAACTTTTTCCTTCATCGCTCACTTCATATACCAATCCTGCTTCCTCATTGGGTTATCGCTCGCCTTCCCTTCTCCAACACTACTTGTACCCTTGCTTCCAGAGCCTTGTACCTCATCATCCGCATCTTGCGGTAAGTGAATACCCATAGCCTTCAACATATTTCCTGCTGGTCCAGCAGCACCGGCCTGGCCCTTGAAAGCAGCAAGCATATTCTGCACAAGATTGTAGTCCTCATCCAGAAGCTCCTCGTTCTCCTCGTCACTCCCTTGGCGCTCGATCTCTTCGACCTTGTCTTCGGGCTGAGCGAATGATACCTTGGCTTTACCCTTCCCTTTGTCGGCTTTTTCCGGTCTCTCAGCGCTTTTGAGGATCTTCGAGGTCTTGTCCGCAGTAGGATTGAAGTTGAGTACCCCGTGCCCGAATAGCTCGGCTTCCATAGCTTCTGTCAACTTCCGGATCTCTTCGTCTTCTTCGTTCTCCGCGTCTTGTGCGCGTGCTAACTCGCGCGCATCCTCGGTGAGCATGGCCTTTTCATGCGGAGGGAGCATCATGTACTTCTCGAAATACTTTTCGTATTCGGCGTACTCTGCGTCGATCGTGGCTTGGTCTTCTTCGTCGGACCCGCTTTCTGAGTCGTCATCTTCGTCGTCGGCTCGCGCAATCTTTGACTTGGTGTGCGGTTTGGGTTGAGGTACAGGCTTTGTGCTTTGTGTAGACGCAGATGTGCCAGTCTGCTCGTCTCCGTCCTCGTCTGAACTGTCCTCGGGATCCTCCCATCCGCGCCCTGGGTCCGAATCGTTGTCCTCGTCCATTGGATCCCGCTCGTCCACATTTGCGCCCTCGTGTCCGGCCTCATCGTCTGCAAGAAACGTGTTGAATCGCTCTACCATCTTCTTGAGGTTGTCTTGAGCGCTCCTGTCACCGAAGCCCTTGTCGCCACCCTTGCCCTGGAGTTCTTTCTCGAACTCAGAGAAGTCGATGTCCAGCCAGCTTTCATCGTCTTCGCGCTTCGGCCATGCGGCGATCTCAGCATCCGTGGGTAGAGTGTCATCGCCTGATTCCAGGTCCTCCTGAAGGAGATGGATCTCACGCACAGCTTTCTTGTCAGAAAAAAGGCTGTGAGATACAAGCATCTGCATGCCAGCGCTGAGTTTAATTGCCACCTCGCTCTTGTCCTGGGGGTGACCAGACTTAACCAGTGACTCGATGGGGGACTCGTACTGAGGCGGAGGGTTCCAGTGCTGGCCTAAGAGCTGAGCATACAGAACTTTCGTGAAACGTACGCTAGCAGAGACGAAGTCCTCAGGCGGAAACGTGAGCGCTGTCTTAGACTTCTCAGGTTGCAGGAGGCGCAGGGAGATAGGATCGCGGAGATAGAAGGCTTCGACTACTGAAGAGATGTAAGACGGGTTCGCATACAGAATGTGCGCTATTTTCCGCGGTAGAGGAAGGGTAGCATAGTGTTGGTTTTCCGAGATGGCATTTGGGTACTTGCTGAGGCGATGAAAGGCCTCCTTCTCGACTTTCAAGTATTGTTGTGGTCGACCTGGTGTGTCACTGATGATTGCATGTGCATCAGACAGCTTAAGTGGCGCCGGTTCCTCCTCTTTACCTAAAGGTACGATGAGCAATCGATGGGCATTGATCCAGACTCGGTGTTCTGCTACCTCCGGAGTGAGCCAGTTTGGCAGCGCATTTGCAGCTTCGATAAGCAGAAACTCCCCGTCCGTGTCATAGATACGTATCCACGCATCCTTAAATTCCTTGCTTAGCTCGCGCAGGAAGTATACGATTAGCCACTCGTCAGCAACACTGTCGCCGTAGTTGGTCTGTCCCTTCAATAGCCAACGGTCATTCTCCCGTACGAGGTCGAGTTTGATCTCATCTCGTTGCCAAATGTACTCTTTCAAAAATTTCTTCTTCAAGTCCTGCAGCGCACGTTGGAAGGCCTGCAGACGCTCTCTCGTCTGTATGTCTGACAGTCTAGTGTCGATGATGAAGATGATATATTCTACAACGTCGTCTGGCAGCTTTTTCGGAAAGCCGTCGAAGCCTTCGCCAAGCCACTTCAGACCGTCGCCCGAGTCCATGTTGAGTGGTGGGCATCGCAGGCCTGCGGTTACAAAAAGTTATGCTGGAGCGGCGAACCTGTGACGTGACTTGCCGAAGGCAGCACCCGCTTTTTCGGTCCTTCCACTTTCGGGCGCTAGTCTGAATACAGCCAAACAACAAACAATCCACTCCACCTTGGGCCGACTTAATAACACGCCTACATGCACTCCCTCTGCTGATTGAGGTGTGCGCACGCCGACGACTGATACCCCTCCCACTCATGCCCATACTCTAGCAGACAACATCGATATGGCGAACTTTCTCCCGCAGACTCCAGGCACCGAGGCGGGCGACGTGACGCGCTTCACTCAACACGACCTGTCTTTCAGCAGGGAAGAGTCATTCCAGGCGCCGGCCGGCCGTGATGAGCTCTTTAAGAAGATGAGTGGTGCACGAACTCCCCGTAATCCACTTGCCGCGCTGCGCAACACCAATGCAAAGAATGAGTTCACGCCTATGCTCAAAAGTGCAACCGCCAACCGCACCCGCCAAGTTTCTGGCCTACTTCCCGGCAAGATGACGACTCCAGCCGCGCTGAAGAACGGCTTCAGGGTCAGCGATTCACCACTGCCGGAAGCAAGTGCTCTCGACATGCAGTCCAGCTCCTTCGACCACTCTATCGACGGTCGCACACAGCTACCCGATCCCAGCTCAAGCGCGATGAGCACACCCATAGCACTGCCGCGACGCGCCGAGGGCGAACTCGACATGGGCAACGGCAACGGAAATGTCCTCACATTACGCGAGCAGGAGGCTCGATTGGAGCAGATCGACAAGGAGAACTTTGGCCTCAAGCTGAAGATTCACTTTCTAGAAGAGAACCTTAAGAAGATGGGACCCGAGTTCAACGTCAGGACTATGGAAGAGAACGTCAATCTCAAGTCGGAGAAGGTCACAATGTCGCGCGACATCAAGCAGTACTCGAAAGACTTAAAGAACGCCGAGAAGGAGCTTGACAGCTACAAGCAGCAACTGCGCGATTACGCGGAGAAGGTCAAGAAGCGACACGCTGATGCAGGCATGCGCGAGGAAATGGATGAGCTGCGCAGGCTCGCCGAGGAACGCGCTGCGGAGATTGAGCGCTTGGAAGATAAGCTGGAGGAGGCTCGCAGCGCAGAAGATGAACTGGAGAAGGTCAGCGCAGAGCTGGAGGGCGCACAAGCTGAAGTCGCGCGTCGCGATCAACTGCTCGACGAACACGAAGATCAAATCGAAGAGTTGGAAAACAAATTGAAGAATGCGGCAGGCTCAAAGTCGACGGATCTCGAAGAGAAGGACCGCCAAATCAGGGAGCAAGCCGATCGTATCGCAGCCCTCGAACAGAGCGCACGAGAGCTACAACAGCGAACCGAACGCATCGACGAGCTGGAGCAGAATAACCGTGGACTGCAAGAGCAGGTTGTGCGAGTTGCGGAGTTAGAGGAACAAAATCGCCAGCTCCAAAGGGAAGCACAACGGGTGATCGAGCTCGAGTCACAGCTCCACTCAGCCTCGCAAACGAAAGATCGAGATGCTGCCGACGTGGAGCGACAGCTACAGGCAAAGAGCGATCAGATTGAAGAGCAAAACGAGAAGATCGAGGATCTCGAAGATCAGCTGCGATCACTCGAGCGCACCAAGGAGGCTGAAATCGAGAAACTTCAAGACAGGCTCGATACTGCTGCAAATGGCAACGATCAGGAGATCCGTGAGCTCGAACAGCAGCTGGATGAAGCTGAACGTGAGCTCGAGGCAGTGGAGGTGCAGAAACGACACGAGATCTCACTCGTTGAAGACCGCTTGCGAACACTCGAACGCGAAAAGGACGCAGACATCAAGGAGCTCCAACGACGGATGAACACAATCCAGAGCGAAAAGGACGCCGAGCTTGATGCCCTCCACGAGCGAGTACAACTGGCCGAATCTAAGGGCGACAACCAAGTCCAGCTCGCAAGACAGTCTGCACACGATGCCCAACAGAAGGTGGTCGATCTGACACGCGAGAAGGGTGTCGAGATCGAGCTTCTCCAATCAAGGGTAGATGCTGCTGAGTCCAGAGCGGATGAATTAGAGGACTATCGTCGACAGTTCCAGGATTCCATGCAACAAATTGCCCGTCTTGAGCGCGATGCTTCCGAGTACGAGAAGCAGCTACAGCAGCTACGACAAACGCTTACACAGAAAGATCGCGACCTTGGGGACTTCAACCAGCTTCGCCGTGAGCGCGACGATGCCACGCAAGAGATCCAAGGCCTTCGCTCAACACTCACAAGCAAGAGCGCGCAAGCCGATGCTCTAAACAAAGCTCTTCTAGAACGTGACACAATGTCTCGTGAACTGTCAGATCTTCGGCGCGAGCGAGACGCCCTCACAGCGAAGATAGTGGATAAGGATGCGCAAGTCGACAGACTCAACCGCGGGAACAGTGACCGTGACACTCTTGTTGCCACTCTCCGTCAGGAACGCGACAACATAGAACGACAGATGCGCACCTTGCGCTCGACCGTTTCAGGCAAGGATACACAGATAGAAGCTCTGCAGAGGATCACCCGCGAGAGAGATATGTTGTCTCGTGACCTTTCGAATCTCCAGTCGACGATGCAGTCGCGAGAGCGCGACGTCGCGGCACTCCAGAAGAAGATCGACTCGCAAGAGGCTGCGCTTGACGAGCTTAAGGGGCTGAGGAGTGATCTCAACGATCGAACCCGGGAGCTGGAGAACGTTCGCAAGACGGTCGCGGAGCGTGATGCAGAGCTTGACGCCATGCGCAACCACGCCGACGAGCCTGACACGCAGATCGATGTTATGCAAGACTTGGTTCGTAAGCGCGACGACGAGCTCGAGAACTTGCGTGAAGAGATTAACGCACAGAGACGCCAAGTCGACTCAATTCAGCAGCTGGCAGAGAAGCGTCTGGAGGCTCTTGAAGAGCTGAGGGACAGCGCGAACCGACAGAAGCAGGAATACGAGGACGAGCTTGAGGTACTTCAAGAGGATGCTGATGAGGTGCTCGAGGAAAAGGCCTCTTTGGAAGAGAAGATCACCATCTTAGAGTCGATGCTTCGTGAGAAGGAGGGTCAGGTTGTTTCCACTCAGTCTGAGACGCGCGCTGCGCAGCGCGAAGAGAAGGCAGCCTTGGAAAACAAATTGTACGATCTCGAGACCCGTCTGCGAGAGAGGGACTTGCAGCACCGCAAGATCCAGAACGAGGCCAAGGCTGTGCAGCGTGAAGAGAAAATATCCATGGAGCGTGGGCTGCGAGATCTCGAGTCTCGTCTGCGCGAGAAGGAGTCGCAGCTTCGCCTGCTGCAGGCGTCTGCCAAGGCTGTGCAGCAGAAAGCGCAACACGAGGCATATGACCTCAACGCGCAATCGCAAGCTCTCGAGATACGTCATATCAAGGAGATTAATGGCCTCGCAAAACAGATCCAGTTCTTGCGTGCCCGCTGCTCGCGCGCCGAGTCATTCCGTGAAGCGCTCGGCTATCAAAAACGATTCTTCCTGATGCAGATTCAGACCTACAATGAATGGTAAGTGATCATTCTCATCACAGTATAGATCGGGACTAACGATACTGCAGCAATCAGGAAGACCTCAATCTTATTTCGCAGATGGGTATCACGCCTGACATCACTATCCAGGAGCGCCGTCCTACGCTCAAATCAGCCGCACTGGCTGTCATTGCAGCATTGAGAATGCAGAAGCTGAGTGAGGGATGGGCAGAGAACCGCAAAATTCATGAGCAATTGAAGCAGAAGCTCGCGAGTATGCGGAGACAGAGCGGGAGGAAGTCTGGTGTAGGCCTGAAGACCGCGAGATAGAAACTCGTACTTGATTAAATATCAAGGGTTTGGTCTGGCGTTGGGTATTATTATGCATGTGCGGTGTTCATTCAGTCCATTGTTGACGTCCTTGTTGTTAGTTTACGGGTCAGGGAGAATTCTCGAGTCTGGTTTGGCTTCGGTTAACCTTCATCTTTGTTTTGCTTCAATTTCATAAACACAGTCGAAGTTAGAAGGCAGCACAATTATCCCAATCAATTTGCAAGTCTATAATCTTACATCCTTCGCATAAAGCAGCATAAAGATGACTCCACGAGTACCCCCTGCCGAAGCCAAAACCTGGTGACGAGAATTCGGCAGGCTCAATCGACCACGTCGTAGCCATCATCGACATTTGTGACTAAACCTTAACACACAAAGACTAATAGAAGGAGCTCAGATTTACCCTGCCTACCTTCCGGACGAGACAGTCCAGCAAATCCCTAATGTCAGGAAGGAGCGAGAGCATAGTCCTCCCAAATCGGACTGGCCTAGCCTCGTCGCCGCTCATTGGCTAGAGCTGGAGTTTGTTCAGGGTCCAGCCCAGCGTCAGAGCTCACGAGCCTCCCGAGCGGAGAAGCTGGGAGCTCTCGTAACATCACGTCACTCACAAACAGGCAGCACACGACATTGAATCCATTCACACCGCCTCACGCATACTCTAAACTTCACAATCGATACTGCAAGCACGCGGACACAACACAATGGCATCCCGCATCCTCCGTCCAGCGTTCCGAGCGCTCAACAACACAAGCCGCGGTTTCCAGACCAGCGCCGCGCTGAGACAAGAGAAGCCGCTTGTTGCGCCTGTGAGGAGGCCTGTTGGCGCTTTTCGTGGAGGGTAAGTTGAATGTCTCGCATTACCGTGTGCCCCGCGGCATCAGGCCACACTTGTAGCAGAAGCAAGCGCGACACACTCACCGCAGCTCTACGTGTCTGTCATGCACGCTGCGCCTCTCCGCTATGGCCTCCTATGTCCTTGTTGCTCTCGTATTTGTCGACGGAGGAGACTTGCACATCGCGTTCATAGTACAGATTGGGAGACAGAGACGCTGACGTTGCACACAGACTGTTTGGCTTCCTGCTCGGTACAGCGACCGCAGGCGCCGGCATGTATTACTACGTTATCGACGAGTACCGCGTCAGCAACCAGCTGCTCACCGAGGACATCTACGCGCTGCAGAGCGCAGTGCAGAGGATAGAGGGCTATGTTAGGACGCTTGAGGAGAAGGTCGGGGAGAAGAGGCGTTGAGCCAGATGCGCTCCGAAGAGGAGTTGCACGTCACGACCAGGCAACGGGCGCACGTGGGATTACGGGTGAAGATGCCGCTATACGGATAGCGTGGAGGGTATTCGAAGTGGATGTGAGAATAGGGCGAGGACGTCTGCGAGGGAGTTTGTTATACCAATCGATCTGACTTTGACACCAACTTTGCGCTTTCGACAGCGATGTGAGCGTGTTGGAGACGATGCTTGCGAGAGCAGCATTACACTTCAATAATCACACTTCTAACGCCAAAGCCACCATCACGATCCCGGCTCATTGCCGTCACATGGACTCTGCGTCATTGGTCAAAAGGCATGGCTTAGCAGCAAGATTGAGCAGGTAACGTCAGTGAATTTCAACAATCCGTATCAGCGGTCTCGAGTGAGTCGTGTCGAACGCATGCATTGCTAATGCCCAATACACCAAGAACACCAAACCCTACCGTCTGCCGTGTAATCCCCAAGCGCCACGCTATGCTCTCAATATATCTTTAAAAAAAAATGTAAACATCGCATCGCCCTAGAACCCCTCCAGACACTCCTCCACAACCCCCTCAACCATCTTCAGCCCATAAAAGCCAGCCACACGTCCATACACGCCCATCTTCCGCCTCACCTCACCCCGGTCCTTCGTACTAACCCACTCGCCCGCACACGCACAGTGCTCCATGAACTCGTTGCTGCGGAGGCGCTTGCACTTTCCGCACTTGAGGTCCTGGCTCGCCCACTCGAGCACCAGGCGCTGCAGCTCCGACACCAGGCGCTCTTCGATGGCGAGTTTATCGTACGGAGCGAGGCAGAGCGGGTTATCGCACTTCCACTTTGGCAGCACGGCGGGGGCATCGCCGGCAGCGGGGAGCGCTGGGAGGAGCGCTGCGTCGCGGCACAAGTCCAGGTCTCGCGCGGAAGTGCACTCGTCGCAGACGACGGGCACGACGAGGGAGGCGCTGGGGTTGGCGAAGGCGGCGTCGGCGCTGAATTCGCGGATTTCGAAGAGGTGCAGGAGTTCTTTTCTCAGGAGGCGTGCTTCTAGGCTGATTGCGCGGTCGAGGCTGAGGACTTGGCAGAGCGATTTGACGAGTTGCAGAACGGGGTTGGACAGGTTGAGGTGCGATCCGGGGAGCGAGGGGAATGCGTAGTCGTCGGCGAGCTCGGGGTGCAGGATCTCTGCGTGCTGGCGGCGCAGTAGCGCGGAGATGTGCTTGTAGAGACCCTTTGTGAAGGTCTTGGGTAGGATCTGCGTCTTGTCGTCTGGATCGATGGTCAGGGGCCGCAGGGGAATCTGCGTGGCGCGTGGTGTGCTGCCGTCGGGGCCTGGGGCAGGGCGTTTGCGGGCATGCATGAGTTCGATGAATTCAAGGACCCATTGCTCGAACACGGGCTGCAGCGTTGGGGGCAGGAAGGAGGCAAGCTGCCAGCACATGATGTCGTCGAGGGTCTGGGCGGATTCTTCGACAACGGTAGCAGTGCCGCGGCCGCCGTAGTTGAAGGCATCGTACCAGACGAGGTAGTCCCAATATTCCTTGATCTCGAGGTCCATGAATTGGAAGAGCGGCTTCGCTTTGATCGTCTTGATGATGTACTGGCTGTACGCGTATGCATTGCCGACCTCAGCTTTCGTTGTTTGCAGCAGCAGGCGGGTAGGCGAAGCAAAGACGATATGGCTGCCCACGCGCTTGAAGTCGCTCATGAGCTGCTGCAGTGTCTTCTTGCTCATCATTTGCACGTAGTAGTGCAGGCTGCGGTCATAGAGGAACGACCCTGGTGAACTGACCCATCGCACGAGGTGCGAGACCATGACGTCTGCCATTGATTCTCCGTTTCCTGCACTGACGGCCTCGGCCTCGAACCGCCATGCTTTCACCATTTCACGCAGCACAGTGATACCAGCTGATGCAAACGCGTTGTCAGAGTAGATAGTGTTCGTACCGTCGTTTGCGGCGTCATATGATGGCGCTGCAGGGTTGAAAGAAACACTGTCTGCGCCCTCTAGATCATTGATCAGAGACGAAGAGAGAATGGTGTTGATAGCAAGGTGGCGCAGATTCAAATCAATGCACACCGAAGAGTAGGTGCCGGGGTTGTTGATGGACGGCATATCGACAGTCTCCAGTGGACCAAGGATGTCGTCCTTCTCATAGCCAGCATGATCTGGCTTAGCCTGACCAGACCACCAGAGGATGACGCGGTCTTTCTGAAGACGTCTGGCGTAGGCAATATCGATGAGGAAGCGCGGATCATTGCTCTCCAGGTTGCACAGCGGGATGTCGCCATACCGTGCGAGCTCCATGAGATGAGATGCCCATGACCCTAGATCAAGGTAATGACCGACAAGGCGCTTGGCGATGAAAGACTGCCAGCCCAGCGGCGGCAGTTGCTTGTCTGACTCATCTGGGTGCAGCGACAGGATAGGCAGATCCTTCAGCATTGGGATGTCGTGCGACAACAGAGCCTGGTTTGGGGACTGCATGACAACAACAATAGGCTTGCCTTCGTCCGTCTTCATCTTCTTGATCACGTCGCCGAGCTCCAGCAGCGCTTTGCGCCTGGTTGTGACCATCGTAGTCCTGAAGCGTATGTTTTCTTGATACTCGATGGCCGCCTGCCACGGTTCGCCTTGGCTATTTTCCATCCGGCGTTGCAGTGCATCGAGATAGATCCTGTCGACATTTGGCATGCCTTGGGAGTCCTTCGACCGATTCTGAACGACGATATGGGCATCGCTCTTGCTCGTCGAGAAGACAGCATAAACGTTGCGGTCTCCGCTGCTGACGTGGTACACATAGAGGTAGGTGAACGAAGCGTCAGCAAGATACAGGCTCTTCGAGGGGATCTTGCGCAACGACGACAAATCGAACCCCTGTTCCAGTCCCTTGCCCAGAACACCCTTCTGCGACTCGTCAAAAGTGCAGGTGCTGCCCAGTTCCAATATGGCGCGAATGTTGAGCGGTACTTGTTTTTCGTAGACACCCTCGACACTGGGGTGGTTGAACAGGGCAGAGATGCTGTTCGCTTCTTGTACATACGTCTGCTCCGACATCTGTAGCTTGAACAGGTGTATCGATGGATGTCCGTTAGGCAGAGTGTAATTGACGACTTTCTCCACGGAACACCCGCTAATCGACACGTCCGGCAGATCTTCGCTTCGAAGATTGAGATACAGCTGGCGCGGTACCACAACTTTCAGCGTGTGAATCTTCTTGTCAATCAGCACGAAGGCTTTGACTTCACCCGGGACCTCTGTTGGGCGGAGTTGGATGAGTTGCCACGTGCTGATGAATAACATCTCAGCCTGGTTCCTGAACAGCGTTCCAATAGCGTCTGAGGTGTCCACTGGCTTCTCTCCGAAAAGCTGTCGTCTACGCCGTCGCGCTTGCCGCTGGATCTTCCATTTCTGCTTTTGGTACATGAGCCACCCGGAGTAGTCTTTGTTGATGTCAGGCATGATCTTGGGCAACGCAGCATATGGATCCGTCTGCACTGGAATCGCAGGCTCAGGCTCCTTTCGTTTGGACACCATCTTGGTTGCAATTCCTCTCTTCATCTGAGACAGCTTCGGAGCTCCAAAGTCTTCGAAGTCGCCGGACAGTTTGTTGTTAGCAATGTTAGCATCACCGTTGGTCAACGCTTTCTTGCTTTTGGTGAACATGTCCGTCATCTTTGTCTGTTGGAACTTGTCTTCTTTCTGACGGATTCTCTTCGCGAGCCAGTCGGGGTGGGCAACGCGAGGGACTGGATTCTTGACTTTCTGGAGCGCTGCAGGGATGGTGATGAGCTTCTGAATGACGGACGCCAGACGCTCGCGGTAGTAGTCCCAGTCCAGGATACTTCTAATATCCATCTCGCCAGGGTCCTCCCGCATCCATTTACGCAGAAAGTAGCGCTTGACCGAGTCTTCGGCCGAGAAAATCGACATCGGGATGGCGCGTTCGGTGACAGGGGCGTTGCGAGGCCGCGAGGAGATGATGTACTTGCAGTTGAGGCCCTTGTCCTTGACCATCTGCTCACCCAGGAACTCAGCTAGTCGTTTCGCGGTGGTGATGGCAGTAGACTTCTGCGCTCCATACTCCTCAAGTGTCTTAGTCATGCTCTTGTTCTCGACAATAAGATCAACGAGCTCCTCGTCTGCCAGTGTCGCACCTCTCGTGTCAAGAATGTCCAGCCAGCGGTTGGCAACGTTCGCGACAGCACCGTAAGTCTCCTCCAGCGTCGTGCCCTCCAGGAAAAACTTGAAAATCTGCGATTGGAAGTTCTTGATGAGCTTCAGCTCACCACGTCGCTTGACCTCGAAGCCCTTCAACTCGGCGAGACTGCCATCATGATTGAACACAGCATAACGCTTCTTCAAGTTCTTGTCCTCCTCTTTTGACGTCGGCAAGATCATAGCCTTGTACGGCCCATCGACCTCGAAGAAGATGGTATTATCGCTGTGCTTCTCATACTTGAAAGTGTTCGGATCGACAAGTGTTTCGTACTGGTGATTGGTGTACTGTTCGTGGACCAGATGATTCAACATGGTACAAGGGTACGAGATAGTCAATTTCTTGCCGTTACTCATCTTGAACGCAAAGTTCTCGGGAAACGTCGCGGGAAGGATAGCCCAAATACCGTCCGTATCCAGCTCCAGGGGTCGCCCAATGCGCTCCACCAGCGATCGAGCAAGCTGGATGATTCGCGCACCGGTCAGACACGTAACACCAGCCATCTCGAGCGAGTACCACCGCGAACCTTTGCGCATGACGTAGCCGTAGAAGGAGTTCAGAATGACTTTGTGCGCCAATTGCATGGAGTCGAACAACACCACCATCTTCTTTGCATCCTCGACTTGTGCGGCTGGCGCGCCGGCCTTCTTCAGCTCCTCTGTCTTGCCCTTCCAGACCTTCTGTTTTCCCTTGAAGTCATATCGACGATCACGAAAGTTAACGACCGTATCGACGTAAAAGGGATTCTCGCGCTGGCAGATGATGGCCTCGCGTTCTATAGTTGTCTGGTCGTGGATCTTGTGGTAGATCTTCTTCGAGTAGTCCGTTAAGCGCTTCTTGACTAGCGTAGCTTGTTCGTCCACAGGTAGCTCTTGAAACGTCCTGGTCATGGAGTTGGCGTACTTTCCGGGGAAGCGTTCGTTTTCCAGCGCGTTCCGCACCATGTTGTACTCGTCGCGTTTGGCGGGGAGGTACTCGCCTCTCCACGCCCAGGGCATACGCCGATCGCACGTCTTGCCGGGTCGGTTAAAGTCGCAAGCAGCGCAATTCGACTCCTGGATCATGGAGTCGGGTTGCAGTCGATTTGTCGTCATGATGTTCGGGTACATAGAAGCGACGTCCAAGTGGTAGATGAGTGGTCGTTCACTCCGATTTGGTGTATTCTTGAGCTGCATCAGCTTCTCGATAATCTGGCTCTTGATCTCGTCATAATTGGTGATGTCCTCCAGCTTTTTCTTCTCCTCAACCTCGATGCTGAATTTCAGCGCGGCATCGAGATCTCGGACAAGCTCGTCAATAGCCGTCGGATCTACTGCGAAGTCGTACGGGATGTCACTGCGAAAGACACCGGCTTCGATACTCTCAACGTGACCACCTACGTACGTTTCTGACTCCAGAAGATGGCCTTCCCAGAAGGCTTCTTTGGGAGCTTGATGTTTGTTTGGAAGAACAATGCCCTTCTGATAGGCTTGCACCATCAACAACATCTCGCACAGGGTACCAGTACCCTTTCGAAGTGTATCATCCGGACCCAGCGGAATGATCTTGCACAGCGCGAAGATGAAGGGATGCACATATTTCATATACAGATAGTAGGTAGCAACAGCGTCGGAAACGGAGTACTCCGCTAATGTCTGCGGTCGCTCAGAAGCGTAGGGTGTCATAAGCTCCGGATCGAGCTCGTCAGGATCGTAGCCTAGCTTGGCCATCGTGACGGCCTTCAGACCACGAGATCCTTGCGGCAGGTAACTGTCTCGACTAACCCAGGCGAAAGCGTCCATGTGCGCGCAGTAGTCTGATTGGTAGATGTCTTCGCTGTTCTTCCGGAAGCCAATCTCCTGGTACATGTCGATGCCCAGCACACTGGCTCTTGCTTCGACAAACGGCCAATCGAAGAAGTCTCCGTTGTACGTGACCATGACGGTCGGCCGCGCCTCCTTGATGTGCTCGAAGAAGCGCTCAATCACTGCCTTCTCGTCTGGCTCGTTGAAGATCATAAACTGACCCGGATATTCTGGTTTGGGGGTGTATTCGAAGTCCTGGATATCCTCGGAGACAATCTCGCGGTTTGTAATGAGAAAACCTTGGCCGTCAATCATGTACGAAATCATCATGATCTGATCGATGACAGCATCTGGAAACTTGAGCGGCAGCTTTGTAGTCTCGATATCGTATGCCATGACCACGGGGTCCGCAGGCGTCAGACGTTCCTCTAGACATGTCATGGTGACAACGCCGTGCTTCGCCTCCACTGTGTACCAGTTTCCAATCCTGACATCCTTGTCGATGGCCACTCGGACGTGGTAGGGAACATCGTATTCGCGGATATCCAAAATAAAGTCGCTCGAATCGACGACAGCCGTGAATCGTTTCTCGTGTTCGTAATCGTCATTGTCGTAAAAGTCCATGTCCACATTCCCTGTCGCCACCTCGGCGTAGGTGTCCATGGCATTGACGTTCTTCTTGTTCTTCTCGACGATGGGGTTGACCGCTTTGCGGACGGCGAGCAGGTCGTTCACGTTGGCGAAGCTGAGCTGCAGGAACGTTCTCCTGTAGCCTGTGAGATGGTTCGGCATGGACAGATCCTCCTTGTCGACCCGCTTGAACGTCTTGACCAGCCCTTCAAAGGCCCGTCGACACCACTCTTCCACCTCTTGTTCCTTGCCCTTCTTCACTGCGAGCAGGAAGTACGGGTCGTACTCGAGCGTCGCCTTGAATGTGTCGCCGTCCTCGCCGATGAAGTAGAAGTCGACGCCCGCTCTCCCGCCCGGCACGTGTTCGTCTTCCATGGCGGTCGAGTGCATGTTGACGAGCCAGCCGACCTTCTTCTTGCCGGAGTCGAAGCGCGGGAAGCCCATGGCCTCGTCGATGCGGTCGGCCAGGCGTGTCGACTCGAGGCGCTCATTCTGTGATGTCTGCTCGGTGCTGCGTAGTGTCCCGGCGTCGACCGTCTTGCGTTTGTTGTGCCCGTAGTTGGACTGTCCGCCTTTGCCCACCCGGCGGAAGGGCTGGCCTGCCCGTCGCGGCGCGCCCATTGTGTGTATTGTAGTGAAGAAGAAGAAGAATTAAGAGGTGCAAGTGCTAAGCTATGCAATTCGGGGTATCATTTGGGCAGCCGAAGTGGGCGGGACGCGCGGGATCGAGGACTGGCAGGGTGCATGTGTAATGCGAGAGCAGCGAGGGACACTGCGGCATCAGTGTTGGAAAACACGGTCCACGCGAGGCGCGTTCCCACCGCGTCGCGTTTGGAGCTAACCGCATCTGCTAAAGTGGAAAATGGGCGCGGGCCAGGGCTTGCAGGTGATACTGTATGATGCATCATCAACATTTCTCTCGGACCTTTCCGCACCACCGCCGAGCTCACCCATCCCATCCATCGAACCGCCACAGCACAGGCCACGGCCCTCAATCCGCAAGCCCACGCCTACCGCTACGCTTCCAACTCGACATCGCGCCGCAAGTGCTCTCACAGCCCGCCATGGCAGACGACACACGGCCAGAGTCCGGCGTGCAGACGGTGCAAATCGACAACCTCGCGCCACGCCCACGCGCACCAGCAAACAGCATGCCCGGCGGCACCGCACACACCGCCGGCGGCGAAAAAGTAGACGGCGAGGGCCCCTCCTACATCGACGCCGTGCGCTCGCTGGGGCCCGAGTACTACCTGAACTTCCACAAGCGGCCATGTGTGCGAGACTCGCAGCTCCAGGGGCTGGCCGCTGGCTTTGCGGGCGGCGCGCTGGCGGGGATAATAGGGAGTGCGTGAAATTCGTTCGAAGCTGACTGCAGGCTTCAGTGTTGACCTGATTGCAGAACCTGTCCTCGTGGCGTCTAACTGGGCCGTTGCGACCTGGTGCGGCGTGTCCGTCGTCTCGTACCAAGTGTGCCAATACTACCGATCGAAAGAAAAGGCCGGAATCAAGCAGGCGCAGGATCTGATGGCGCAGAAGCGGGCCAATATCGAGGCCAAGAAGGAGGCGCGGCGGCGGCAGAAGGAAGAGTACGAGCGGCAGGAGGCGATTCGGCGGCAGGAAGAGGAGAGGCGCAAGAGCTGGGGGTATTGGTACGAGAAGAATGTCAAATTTTGGTAGGCATCATATGAGAACAGGATAGCAGAGGCATCATGTGATGAAGTTGAAAAGTTGGAGTAAGATTAAGTGGAGTATGTACAGAACTTGTGCTGTACAAATCTGTAATATCTGTATGATATGGGTCTGCATGCAACGGGTTGAGCCTGGACCGAACCAAAGGAAAGAAGAAAGAAAAAAGAGAGTGCGCCTGTCGCCATACGCCGTGACCGTGAGTCCTAGTAACCCCAAACCAAATGTTGCTCGTTATGTTGCTGTCGTGAAGTCGTCGTACAAAGCCTCGCCCACTTTGTCGTTTCTAGAGCTCCTCATTACATCAAGTCCTTTCGCCTTTGCCGTCAATGTCACACAGAGAACTGCACCTTTCGTCTCGGCACCTCCAGAGGTTGAAGTGGCGCCTCTCTCTCGATTATCGACTCTCTAGAAGCGTGTGGCCGGGCACTGACCCCGCGGTTCCTCCTCTGGCTGCGCTTGGCCCGCGCCTCGCGAGTTTCCCTGGCTTTCCACTCTTGCAGCTGCTGCTTCCTCCTCTGCGCGCGTTGATAGGCGATCGCAGGCGTCGGCTTGAACCCGATACCATTCAGCCCGGTGCCGTCGTCGTCTGGATCGTTTGCTGGGCCGGTCAGGTGACCCGTGATCTCGTCGTCCCGCCACGTGAGGGCTGAAGGTGGGGGTGTCGAAGACCGAGGATGTGACTTGGACGGTGGCTGATGTGTCGATGTTGATGTTTCGCTGGGCTGGCTGCTGAATGATGCTCCTGGCGAGTCATTACTGTCAAATGACGATACGAAGGCGGTGGGTTGTGCAAAAGCGGCAATGTCTGTCACGATGCGGGGTCGCGGCGCTTGAGGTGTCTCCGGAATCTCTCGAGCAGCGTCTAATGTGCGTTCGAGTGCAGAAGTGTCCAGGATGTTGATCTCTGTACGGGGCTTTGTGGTTTTCGGTGCTGGCTGCGTGTTGGCACCGTCGAGGTCGTCCAGGTCCATGGCGCCTAGCTTCGGCTTCTTGCGTACCACATGGTCGGTGGGCGTGAGCGGCGACATGGGAATGGCTGCCGTGGCAATGAGGGTCATCCCTCTGAGCTGGTCTGCGACGGCATTCCTGGGGCTGTCGGGCCCCGTCGACGGTGCGGGACTGTGTCGTCGTGGTGGGGTTTGGGCGGGTCGGATGGCCAGGGCCGTGTTGAGCAGCGGAATCTGCTGGGGCTGGTCGCGCTTGCGCTTCGGCGAGGGGTGAGCAAGCTGCATTGGTGGCATCTCGCCGGCGATGGCCTTTACATGAGGGCGAGGGGCAGGGCAGGCGCTGTCGCCGCGGGTTTGCTGAGCGTCTGGTTGTTGACTGAACTGGGGACACTCGTAAGCATCCTGCCTACCGTCGTCCTAGCGAGGTGGGGCACGCCTCCCGACCCTGGACGGCCTTCGTAGGGCTGAGAATCCCTGCAGCTCCATGCGCGCCACTGGACGACTTGCGGAGAACGGCCGCCTGTCAGTGGTGGGCCACCTGCGGCAGTCGCTTCACCACCGCCGCCTGTCAGTGGCCCTGCATATGCTACTGCCCCGACTATGGACAGTCGTACTGGGAGCCGTCACCTACATGGCCGTCTCGTTGCCCTGCTTGTTGCCTGATCGTAGAGTCGACTGACTCGTCAGCACCCCATACTCGGATACCTTCCTTGACTACAACACCTTTTCCATCTGACCCTGACTGTCGCGTGTATGCTGTAGCATCGTAGCATTAGCTACAGCGGTCTCTTCTATTGAGATCACGTCCGGTCGTCCAACATGCAGCAAAGTTCCATCACCGGATTCTTTAAGAAAGCGTCTGGTTCGAATGGCTCTAGAAGAGATGGGCAACGGGCAAGCAACGACCGGCAAGAGCAACGACCTGGCCCATATCGACCTCGCGGAAGCAGCTCTTCACTCAGCACGCGTGGCCAGCACCGAGGCGGCAAATCATCGCGCAACATGGAGCTCAAAAAGGTAGCACAGGAGACCAAAACCGTCCTGCCAGCCATACTGAAATCCCTGCCTGGCTTTGGAGTCGACGTGTCTGCCGTCTATGACTTGAGCAATCTCACACCACTGGATCGCGCAGACTGCCCCGGATATACCCTTCCCAGTGGTGATGAGGATGCAGGCAAAGTAGGAGCCAGGATACGCGTCTTGGATAAGGACTCTTTTGACGCTGCGATCGAGCTTCAGCCAGACTACAAAGCCAAAGCACATCTAAGCAACCTTGCTCCAGCGACACTCAGCGCAGACGACAGCGAATTAGAGACCTCGCCAACAACAGAGGACGCCAACGAAGACGAAGAGATGGACCTGGACGGCCTACCAGTCACTCGGCCTCTACCTCCACCTCCGTCCCAACCTTCTTCTTGGGACCTGTCCGCGCGACCACCTTTCAAAACCCCACCTGCAAAACCACTCCAAAGAGACCAGCCTTCCCAACCCACCCCTTACATCAAAACATACACCATCCCCCCCTTCTCCCGCCTCACTCCCTCCCCAGTCCTCGTCTTCAACCTCGCCTCGGAGCGCCACGCAGGCGGCGGCTGGCAAAACGGCGCCATGGCCCAGGAAGAATCACTCTGCTACCGCTCCTCTCTCTACCGCTCTCTCCGGCACCGTTTCTACCCGCTGCCCTCTCTGAGCGTCATATACACGCCCTCCGTCGTGATCCTGCGCGCCGCCACCAGCGACGCACACACGCTGTATACGGCGCCGGCGCCCGACCTGCCCGTCGCGTCGGTGCTGAGCGTCGCAGCGCTGCGACATCCAGTCCTCGCTGTCGATTCTACGGGCGTCGAAACGTTCGGCGACGCGGGCCAGCGCGCGGAAACGAAGCGCAAGATAAGAGTTTGTCTCCGCGTCGCGGTGCGCCAGGGGCACGGGAAGCTTGTCCTCGGCGCGCTGGGCTGCGGCGTGTTTGGGAACCCGGTGGAGGATGTGGCGGCTTGTTTTCTGGAGGTTCTGCGCGAGGGTGAGTTTCAGGGCGGGTGGTGGCAAGAGGTTGTGTTTGCGGTGCTGGACAATAAGACGGGTGGTGAGGGAGGGAAGGATGGGAGTGGGAATTTTGGGCGGTTTTATCGCGTGTTGCACGGCAAGATTGTGTGAGTGAGCAGGATGGCATGGAAAGCTATGTATTGACGTATAGCCCTCGGCGAGGATCAAGCAGGCTGAGACTGTCGGGCTGGTTGTCGTAATGGAGACTATCAGCAGTCGTGGACCGGAGAACGGCAAGATGAAACGGAGCTGCCTCTGCAATAGCTGGCACTTCTCGCTACTCGGGGGAGACGGGCATGTCATAAGCTTTTGCAAACACTCCCCAGACGGAGCTTCAGCGACTCGGTGGACGATTTTCTCACAACCCCACCTACACCAGTGTACCGTAGCAGGATAACGTTCAGAAGCCACTAAATCAACGTGACAGAGAATGCGTGTGAATCCTCTACATCAGCCGTGTTGACTGCAGGTATCAATGCGCTAACAATTAAGCTCAACGTCTGCTCAGCCCCGCTACGAGACGCCCAGGCTCGCAATCTCGCCCTGCTCGCTCTTCTGCTGTCCGCCAAGCGAGTACGATGCCTTCCACCGCATCTTGATGCTGCCGCCGTTCCCTCTTTGTACGTTGTTGACTCTGATGGTCTGTGTAATGCCGTGTTTCTGGTTGGGCGCAAGATTGACGCCGGACTGGGGTTCGAGTTGCAGTTGCGCGCCCTAAAACACATCAGTAATATACAATACGTCTACGTCGGGGTATGTACCTTTGAGGCTGCGACCTGCAATGTCAGGCCGGATATGGGAAGGGGTGTGTTATTGGATACTCGAGAGTTGATCAACAGGTTTGTGTCGGTCTCGCGCGAGACGTTGAAGAGAACGTTGATGCTGGAGTTGACCACTGTGAGCTCTTTTGATGTGTCCGGCACAGAAGACGCAAAAGTCCACTCGTCATCATCGTTCGCTGCGCTCGTACTGCTTTGCGCCAGGCTCGATGTAGGCCCAGAGATATCGCCACCCAGCAGATCGACTGCTGCAGATGCTGGTGCCGGTGGTTTGACCGACTGTTGGTACTGAAAGGGTGACCCTCCACGCGGTGTCGATGTGAGGGCGGCGAAAGGGTCTGGCGTGCGTGATGGCTGAGCCGGGGCGTGTGAGAATGTGGCAGAGGGGGGTGGCGACGAGATCTGTTGTGGAGATGGTGTGGATCGCGGTCCTGATGCAAAGAGATCGGTGATTGCCTGATTCGAGGCTTTCTGTTGTTGAGGTACTGGCACTCCTGATAGACCCAGGACTGATCCATTCGAGACTCCGAGCGCTATGCTGCCCGACTGACCGTAGCTGCCACCAGCCAAAGACAATCCAAGCAAATCGTCCTCCAGCGCGTTGCCCTTAGCTGCCGGCTGTCCTGAGGCCGCGCCGGACGATTCTGCTGCTGCAGGAGCCGGTGCGGGTTCGGGTTCGCCAAAGTCAATCAAGTTCAATTCGTTGTTGGCGCCCTTCGACACTCCAGCGCCACTGCGCCCTAATGTGCCTTGTGGGATTTTGTTCGCACCCTCAATGTCGCCCTCCTTGATCAACTTGTACCTCTGTATTGTGCGGTGTATGCTGTCGTTGATTTGGAAAAGTTTGGCGACCGCCTCTGTGTCTTCCGAGTCCTCCTCGCACATCTTCTGGATCTTTGGCTGCGCGCTCTGTAGGGAACTCGCGAGTTCCTCGAACACGTCGCCCTCCTTGAGCTGGTCGCCGGGCTTGTAGCCGCTCAGCATTTCCTCAAGCAGCCTGGCCTTCTGCTGAATCTTGCCGACTTCTTCGGCCGCCTTTGCACGCCAGTCTGTCTTGTTCCGCTGGTCATAACCGGCCATGACTTTCATGAGCTTGTTCGCTTCTTGCAGGTCCTGCGGTCCGCCGCGGCGAATGAGCTCCTGTAGCTTCGCGGACTGGGCCTCTCGTTCTTCTGCCTCCATTTCCTCGGGCGAGCGTAGGTTCTGCCTGACGTCAGCATGCTGTCTGTATCCTACCCACGCGTCCAACATACGTCACTGGGATTCAGCACTGCGGCGTCTTCCTTGCGTACTTCGGGGAAAATGTAGCCCTTGTAGCTTAGGAGACGGTGCATGTCTCTGATGAAGCCCAGGTCGTCCTTGTACCGCGATGTCTGGCATATTGTCTGCCGCCATTCTTCAATCAGCTCGAGGATGCGGTTCTGGACGCGCGACGAATGCACAGGCGGGCGCTCGGGGAAGCGGCGCACGAGCTCGTTGAGGAACTCCTTGGTGCTGATCTGGAGGTGGAACGGGTAGCCGCAGTTCTTGACGCAGATGTCGAGGAGCTGTGTGACTGTGAGCGAGGGACGTTATGAGCGGGCATGGCGGGGCAGCTGTTGCGTACACTGAGGGCAAGTAGGGCAACGTTCTGGTTGCGGTGGTTGACGTAGTGCACAATCGATACTGCTGCCTCGCGGGGTCTGTCTCGGTAAGTGCTTGTCCGGTGCTCAGTACATGGGAGTGTGCGTACGCGGAGCCCTTCTTCTGGTTGATCAGGTCGGTGATTTCGAGATTCAGCGCGAGGTTCGGCTCGAAGTTCTGCGGATCGCATGCCTGCACTGTCGCACCGTCAGTCCCCCGTACGGCGTGCCTGTCCCCGCCAATTGCCGTGTTCGTACATATAAAGCGCTGCAGCGGACTCGTGGGCGCCTCGCCAAACGCGCCGTAGCGGTCGCGGGCGGCCATGCGCGCAGATGCTGCCTCCATTGCCGCCGCCGATGGAGATCTGCTGGAGTAGTTGGGAAACACGGTTGCGCACGGTGACCGCAACTGGGCGAGGGACAGATAGACGTATGACGAAGCACCCTATGCCTAAACGAGCCGGCAGCAGAGGTGCAGATTGAAGCGTGGTAGTTGGGGTAGAGGGCGGGTATACAGCCAATAATTGGGGCAGGCAGAGCTGGGTTCCGGCGACTTGGCGCACTCGGCGCAACTTGACCAACACCATGCTTGCTCACCATCTGAAATAGATACAATGCACGAACAAGAGTCCTGCAAAGTTGGCTGTCAAAGTCAGTTGTATGCTAGAGGACCTACTGTCTTGCAACGCCTTCAAAGGCTATGATTGCTCATCAACAGCACACCTACAGTCCCACGAACTACGAAGAAGCTCGTTTTTTTTTTGAACGATTACTTGCAGGAACACCACAACTCAGCTTCTGCTTGTGTTTGCATCTATGCTTCGTACGGAGACCGGAAAACTTGCCTCTCGCCACGGAACGTTCAAAATACGGAATGTTCAAACTACCCGCTGCTGGTCTTGCGAGTGCGAGTGCGCCCTAAAGAAGTCGGGACTCCACTATCCTGCGGCGATCAACCTCAGAAACAAGCCTTCATCTTATTCAGCCCCGTGTTTCCATGCATGACCAAACGAAACATCTGGATCGTATGATCAGAGTACACAGACTTGGCATTCGCACGCATCCTTCCGGTGGACAGCTCCCGACGTCACTGCACGCACCGTCCCGAGGTCTACTGCGCATCTGTTGCCCAAATGTCCGACATGAAACATCAGACTAACATCTAGCCTCACCGTTTCACGGGGCATCATGCCTACTTTGACAGCAACTGACAAGCTTGGCTCCACTCCGCAACGGCACAACATCCCTCAACTCCCTTGTGAATTTGCTTGGCCATCTGATAGTTCCGTTGGTTTGCACTATGCTCAATATGAATTCATATCCGACGTCGTGGAGTACCGTATTAGTATAGGAGTACAGTATTAGTATACCAGTAAGTTCTTCCCTCAAGCATTTCCATCCATATCTTCGTTTGTCTCTCTTTGAACATTACATTCTTTTCAGTCACTCGTTCTACATTTCATCATGGTCAAGTTTGAGCTCCTGGCTGCTTCGGCCCTCGCTATGGGTGCGCTGGCGCACCCAACCATCAAGCACATTGGCAGCGAGAAGCGCTTCTGCGCCAACGAGGCTCCTGAGGCTCTCTTCGCCCGCGACCTGACCTCGCGCGCCGCCATTCCCAAAGCCACAAGCTGGAGCCCTCCTGCGTCCTTAGTCACTGCTCTCGACCAGGTCTGGACGCAGACTCTCAAGGAGAACCCCGACGGCCTCAAGGACAAGAACTGGATCACCGACCAGCTCATAGCAAACAAGGGTAACATCAACTACTGCGTGCGCTGGAACACGGCCGCGCACAAGAGCACCGCCGCCGACCGTACCAAGATCACCGCTGCGCTGCAGCGCTCGATGCAGAAGTGGTTCGACGTGCTCGTGGGCTTTGAAGGGTTCCCACTCACCAAGCTGACTGTAAAGACCGTCGGCTATGCAGTCAAGGATAAGAGCTTGATCCAGGGCTCCACTTCTGGCCTCGACATCTACACCACCACCGACGCTGATGGTGTCCCTGAGTGCGATGCTCGCTGCTACCGCGGCGCGCACCTCGACGACCCCAATGGCATCAGCTCGTGCCCTGGCGGTGAGAAAAGCCGCTGGGATATCTCGCTGTGGCTGGATGACAGTCTTGAGGGCCAGATGGGCGGATACGGATACAACTGGTAAGTCCCCCTATCTTGCTCACCTAATCAGTAGCGCACACCATCCATCTCGACTGCTATTACCATCTGGAAACGCAAATTTTACCTTACTAACACTTCAATCTTCAGGGGTCAAGAACTCGGTCCCGATTACGTCCTCAACAACCTCGACTCGGACAACATCCACATCCTGCTCCACGAGATGGGCCACGGCTTCGGCCTGCTCGATTTCTACACTTGGGTTCCCAAGGACCAGACTAGCTTCGTCATGATGGCTGGCAGCGCCATGGAGATCACTGAGTTTGACGCCTGGATGCTGAGGGACTGGTACCGTAGGCTCAAGCAGGTCCGCGGCTGGTAGATGGTGATATGCAACGTATGCTATTCTCGCCGTCGGCAATACTGGTAGTCACAATGGTGGTAGAAGGCGCGCGTACGGAAGCAGTGACGCACGGTGGTTTTTGTACATATATTCTTCTTACACACACGCGGTCAAATATTTAAGTGTTTTCACTCCCTCCTTCGCTTGAACCTGGTCCGCCAACCTATACTCTATTTTTTGCAGCGCCTGTATCAGTCTATGCAGCGATCTGCAAGAAGTCCTTTACAAGGTACGCTGTATATCCGGCCAGAGCCACAAGGACGCCCTGCGTGCCGTAGTAACCCAGAATGCGCCCGGGGCCCATAGAGTCCTTGATCATAAGTCCAAGTTCGGCGTGACCAATGCGCAGCGCAAAGAGTGTGCCGAGCGCGTAATTGATGTACGTTCTGTTTGCGCCGTTGAGCTCAGCGAGCAGCGCAATGGCGAGCGCAAGAGGTACGTTTTCGGCGAAGTTAAGCTGCGCTCGCGTTGCGACATAGAGCGGGTCCTTTGTACCGGCTGACGCGTCGGTTGTGTCGCCCATAAAGCTGTGTTTGTTAGTTCGTGGCTCGACGCAAGTGTAGTATGGTTGGTCAATATTGCGATTGGCGCAAACGACAAAGGTTTAGAGGAGATAATCATGTGTGGAAAGGCCATAGTAGTGGTTGTAGTACGTACGTCTTTGAGTTCAGGCGGTGGTAGACGATCCGGTTCTGCAGGAAGACATAGTATGCGGCGAAGGGAGCGGCCCAAGTTGCTGTTGCAGGGGCCAGGAGAGGCATTGGGACGCCGAGACCGACTTTGGTAGCCATTATGTATGTGTATGGGTTACTTTGTTTATGAGCTTTGAAGGTGTTGGAGACGATGAGTTGTAGAATCGTTTGGAGACCTGTGGAGCTTGAGCTTAGATGTTTTGACGGAGCTACTCCGGTCGTGACGTCGTTCAGGGATCTAGCTTCGAATATAGCGTGCTGCTAGATGTGGATCACCCGGTCCAGGAGCCTAAAGGTGAAATGGACATCATGGGTTGCGAAGACTTCGATATGTAGCTTTGTGAATAACGGAGGAGGTTACAGCGAAACCCTGTGAAAAGAGAAATCAATGTTGTGTACGTTCTTATGGTAAAATGTAGAATATGGAAGGTCATTGATCAGTAGGACATCAATTGACCGATCGAGGAAAGTATACAGGACTGATGATTGTATATGCAAGGGTATCGTACAGTTATGTCGTGCTTCAGCTTCGAATCAAAGCTTTTGTGATGTGTAATGTACAATTGTGAGCTACAGGATGTACGGTGGTATGTTACCGACCCTATACATACATGAGTACGCGACATGGTTCGGCAGGGGGATGGACTAACAGGCTTCATGTGCTCGGCATCATTCTCTTTGTTGTCTTGTCGAACTTCGGCCAGCATCTTGTCGATACCTCGTTCTGACAGTGCTTTCTATGGCAAAAGTTGGTCGGATTCCAGCTTCACGGAGCGAATAAGCTTACTGAAAGACATTTCTCATATGCATCAAACATGGGCTTGCATTCATCGTTTGTCGAGGTGCCTCTGAGGAACTCTGTCAATGTTAGTGAGGTTCAATGAAGAAACATGATTCCACACACTCTCGCTATACCACTTCAAGAAGCAATTGTCATACTTCCTGTCAATGTCAACTCTGCTCTCCCTCTAGCTCTGCGTTTGCATACTCTTTCACTTCGTTACACTCTGGAGCTAAGGATGCAGACATGATGATGGATGTGGACGGAGAAAGACCCACCGAGGCGGATGAAGGTCGCTCCTGCCTGCAGCTCTTATCGATTGCCGCGCCAAGACCTCGAATTTCTGCGCCTTCTACGAAGGTTGCGATACGGCTCTGCGCTCAGACAACGCCCGCGTCAACAAAGACGCTGTGCCTTATTTCGCCACCGGATATACATTGAAGCATGCCCAGCGAGTGAACAACGTCATGGAATCCTTCAAGTCGCTCCAGGACGAAATTTCCAAGGCTCTAGTTTCGACGACGCGCTCCGCGACACGCATTGCTGGCACAGACATTGCGTTCCAGCGGTCGCTTAACCCTGATGTCGGTGCAGCGCTCGATGCGCAGAATGGGCGCCTTCTCGCTCTTGCGCAACGCCTTCTCGAGAACGCCGCCGCGAGCTCAGACGCCGTAGGTCCCAAGCTACCCGACGTCGAGTCCATAGACGGCAATTGGAGGGCGGTCGTTGATGTCATCGACAGCTTGCTTGAGAAGGCCGACACCAGCCTTGACGAGTACACGGGGGTGGTGAAGCGCTTGAGTCCCAGCGCGGATCCGGTAGGGAAACTGCATACATGTTGGATTGGTATATGCTGACAGACACAGGGTGCCGTGAAGGCGCGCCCCAACATCGCCGAAAAGAAACATCTCCCTAAGCCTCAGCTCACCTTCGACAATGTCCCCACCAACGATGAAACCGGACCCTTCCGCCCACTGCTCGTCACCAAGCCGCACGCGAAGATCCCATTGGAGGAATGCTTGAAGACGTTCAAGGACAGCCGTGGCCGAAAGCAATACCCCCACCCCTACCAGACAGAAATCGAAAATTACGAGTTTCCCAAGATCGTATACGAATACACCGAACCACAACAATATTTGCCTTTTGAGGAGACTACAGCTACCTTTGTTGATACTCCCGAGGCAGTTGAGGAGATGCTGGCTGAGCTGAAGACTGTGAAAGAGCTGGCTATCGATCTGGAGCACCACGATAACCGCTCGTACATCGGCATGGTTTCTCTGATGCAAATCAGTACACGTGAGAAGGATTGGATAGTTGACACACTCAAGCCTTGGCGTCGGAAGCTGGAGTGTTTGAACGAGATCTTCGCTGACCCTGGCATCTTGAAAGTCCTGCATGGTTCATTCATGGATGTCATCTGGTTGCAGCGCGATCTTGGACTATACCTTGTGGGCTTATTCGATACCTACCACGCGGCTCGATCTCTAGGCTACCCTGGTGCCAGTCTCGCATACCTGCTCGAAAGACACGTCAACTTCAAGGCACAGAAACAGTATCAGATGGCCGATTGGCGGACTCGACCGCTGAGTCAAGAGCTTTTCGATTACGCTCGTGCTGATACCCATTTCCTGCTCTACGTCTACGACAAGATGCGGAACGAGCTGGTGGAGAAGTCAGATTTCTCCGACCCTGACAAGAACAAGGTCCACGATGTTCAGGAAAAGTCAAAAGAGTACGCGCTTCAGCGGTACGAGCATCCTATCTACGATCGCGAGCTCGGTCTTGGAGGAAACGGATGGTACAAGGTCATCTCAAAATCACCCGTTACATTCACACCGCAACAATTTGCCGTATTTAAGGCCGTGCATGAATGGCGCGATACTTTGAGCCGAAAGGAGGACGAGAGCACCTTCTTCGTTATGCCGAACCATGCCTTGTTCAGCATCGCACGTGCGATGCCTCTAAGTAAAGCAGATCTTTACACTGCCATACAGCATGTCTCCCATGTTGTCCGATCCCATGCGGACGAGCTCGTAGCTGTCATTGCCCGTGCGAAGGAGGACGGCGTCAATGGCCCCGAACTCGCCACCGTTCTCACACAAGTTTCAAATATACTAGAAGCGGAGAAGGTGGCTAAGTACGCGAAGGAAACTCCAAAGATAGCTGCACCGGCGCCAGTCGTCGAGTCTGCCGCATCCGCACCGCTCGAAAGCGGCGTTGCCGAGCCAGCAACCCGATTAACATCGTCGTCCTTCTGGGGTCCGTTATGGGCACCACATCAGAGTTTCGAGCGACAACGCACTATTGACGTCGCTCTTGCTGTTCCTTTGCCACCGCTCACTGCCGAGATTTTCGATGGCAAATCTGAGGCACCCACACCAAAGACCGAGAAACCACAATTCGTTCGCAAGGAGGACCGACCGCAAGAGGATCAGAGAACCGACATGTTCGTGGTGAAACAGCTTGGCGGTAAGAAGAGGAAGCGCGCAGAAGCCTCGGAAGCAGGAACGCCTGCGCAGCCTGCGCTTGATCCAATGACGAACGATGAGATTATGCTCGACGGCGCAGACGAACAAACCGACGAGGAATCCGCACGAGCAGCGCGCAAGGCTGCCCGCAAGGCCGAGAAGAAGCAGAAGAAGCTGGACGCACAGGCTGCAGCGCTCGAAGCATCCCGCGAACCTGCATTCGACTATGCCAACGCACCGACGGTGCTGCACGCCGCCGATGAGCAAGCCAAGCAGGAAGCCAGGGACAGGAAGAAAGATAAGAAAGATAAGAAGAAGAAGGGCTTCCAAGGCTTCGCTGGTCTTACGGATGCGCCTAAGGGGCTACCGAGGGTCCAAAAAGAAGTCGCAGGAAGGAGTAAAACATTCACGCGATGAACGTGATTCATTAGCATTAGTGGGCGTTCAGAGGCGCATCATCAGCCTGCATTGTTTGTACATAGTTTTGCATCACGATACCTCGCTAGCGGTGTCAATGGACTACTCAGCCTCATGTGGCAGTCATCGACTTGATTTCTGTGCTGCACTTCACTCTTGTGTTACAATCCGCCACTGGGGTTCTGGGATCCACAAAGCCTCGCGCTGAGGGTTGCTTGCTGAATAGCTCCTCGGGGAAGAAGCAAGTGCCATGCGGCGAGCGACTCCCAGGCTACTGGAACAGCTAGCTTGTCTTGGTGCTTCAGCTTTTACGAGCGTATTGAATGTGGTATTGTGGCTATCTCATTGCAGTGGTGAACGCTATCAAATGTGTAGTCACTCTTGGCTCTTATAGAGGTGAAAGCGAAGGAGTGCACTTACTAGCTGCTAAAACTAACCAACAGCCCCCCTCCTTTCGCCAGCATTTACCTCAATGACACTGAACGCAGCGCTGACAACGACTAATAACACACCATGGCACATCCACAGCCAGACTCGATCGTCTCCAAGGCGAAGCGCATGAAGTAAGACTGCGTCCGGGTCGTAATGTACAGACGCCTAACAACCCGCATAGGTTCGACGATTTGGTCAAGATCGAAGTCGGTCCTTAGGGTAACCTCAAGACTTACACTATCCATAGCGAAGCCTTTCGATCGCGATCTATCTTTTTTCGGAATGCATTATCCGGTCCATGGAGGGCGGCAGACGAGCGAATTGTGTGCATACCAGATGACGATATCGACACCTTTGAGCTTTATCTGCACTTCGCCTATCACAAAGAGCTTGCATGCACACCAGACCCGCCGAGTGATACAGAAGATGGAGAGGAAGTGCGACTGGACCTCGCCAGACTTTACGTCCTTTGTGAGAAGCTGCAGGATATCCGTGGCAAGAACACCGTGATCAAAGCTCTTATGAGAAGCATTTACAAAGCCAGCCAGGGCACAGAGTGGCTGACTCCTTCTACGACTACGGTCGATATCATATAAAAGGGTACAATGAAGGGGGTCTCCGGCGCGCCAGCGTCTAGTTTACGTCTCCACCTACAGTATCCAGAGTGAACGGCTGACCGGCTCCACCATGAGCGATTATTTGGCCGTAAGCGTCATGGATAAGCGTTCGCGACAAGGTTTAAGGCACGAGGC
Organism: Didymella arachidicola; assembly: GCA_016630955.3. NCBI lineage: Eukaryota > Fungi > Ascomycota > Dothideomycetes > Pleosporales > Didymellaceae > Didymella > Didymella arachidicola. The sequence continues at coordinate 1,869,469 of CM049986.1, forward strand.
AATGTACGATGGAGGCATGGAGTATATGCAGCAGGAGTAAGCGGAAAATGACATTTGAACTACAACAGCCTTGCTAAAGGGTACTGGAGAAATAGAGGATCACTCATTCTCGCCCGGTCAGCTGTCACAAATGCAGCAAGCGAAAGCAGAGTTCAGCTTGCAGGACAGGTATATTGAAATGCTCGCACCTGGCTGTCAGCAGCATAGACACGACTCAACAGCACAAACAACGAAGCTATCAAAAATGAAATGGAAAAATGGATGAAGTTTATTACAAGACAGTGTAACGATGTCAATGGAACTGAAAAAGTGAGGTACAATAGCCGCGATGCTGATGAGGTTTCAATGGCGTTCCGAATGCGCCCGCTTATTGGCGGGGCAATACCGAGGGTCCGATGAGCTCATCACCCTTCCTTAAGTCTGCACCCTCTTCAGTATTTCGAGACCCCAATAATCCCTTTTGAGACTCCGAAACCATGGCGAAAATAGAAGGAGCACCAGCACATGGAAAGGTCGCGCATCTGCTGCCGCTGACGTACAAGCGATACGTGTCGGAATGGCTCGAGGAGGACACCCCGAGCTTCGACTACGGAGGTTTTGTCGTTGGAGAGGAGCAATCAGAGGCGAAACTCTTTGGCAAGAGCGAGGTGAGAGAAATTAATTCAAGGCAAGATGGCGACGCTGACACGTTCAGGGCATCGTTGCTGGCGTTCCATTTTTCGACGAGGTGTTCAAGCAGTTGGAGTGCACGTGAGTAACCCAAACACAGATGGATGTCGACTTCTGATGCCTATGACTAGAGTTGAGTGGCATGTCAAGGAAGGCGATTCAGTCGGTCAGAACGGCGATAAGACTCATTGTGCAACTGTCCGCGGCCCTGTCCGCAACCTCCTTCTCGGCGAGCGCGTTGCCCTCAACACCCTCGCCCGTTGCTCCGGCGTTGCAACAAAATCGAATCGCCTCCTCACCTTGCTGCGAAAAGCAGGCTACGAGAACATCCTCGCTGGAACACGTAAAACTACACCTGGCTTCCGACTAGTAGAGAAATACGGTATGCTTGTTGGTGGCGTTGACGCTCACCGAGTCGACCTGTCACACATGACGATGCTGAAAGACAACCATATTGTTGCCGCAGGTAGCATCACTAACGCCGTACGAGCCGCAAAGTCGGCAGGTGGCTTCGCCACGAAGGTCGAGGTAGAATGTCAGAGCTTTGAAGAGGCAGACGAGGCGATCGCTGCCGGCGCTGACATTGTCATGTTAGACAACTTCACGCCCGATGGTGTCAAGGTCGCAGCCGCACAACTGAAAGAGAAGTGGGGCAGGGGGGTAGAGGACAGAAAGACATTTTTGGTGGAGGTCAGTGGAGGCCTTACCGAGCACAACGTCGAGAAGTATGTATGTGGCGATATCGACATTGTCAGCACGAGCAGCATACACCAAGGCGTGCCCCACGTCGATTTTTCTCTGAAGATCGTGCCCAAGACGAAGACGGATGGCGGTGAAAGTTTGGAGGTATAATATGGGACCCTGCAAGTTGGGTCCAGCACTTTGGTAAGAATTAAAAAAAGTTCTAGTTAAGGTCATGTGGGAATGTATTCCATATATGGTTGGAGCTTGTGCCCAAAGCCAATACACAGAAGGACGGCGGTGACCTTGACAACATGGTAGTGGGACACCCCAAGAAAAGCCCGGAGCATTGGGAAGGATCAAAAACAGTTCCAATCAAGGCATGAACCTGCAGGGTATGTCGTGGGTGCGGTGAATACCTGAAGTGTAGTAAAGAGACATTGTAAGCCAGGATCCAGCGGCTTGGTAAGGGTCAAAGCTCTACAAAGAATACCTCCAATCAAAGTCAAGAGTTTGCGGATTGATGCAAGTCATCAATGGTGGGGAACGTTTCGACCTGCAGCGACCTGCCTTTTGCACCTGGCTAAATTTCCAGACTTGACCGCCTTCGGCTCATCCTTCCCACGCAACTCCGACACAGCCCCGCAAGGCGTTCCGTCTGCGCCTTACCTGACTATGCAGTTATCTTAAGCTCATCGTTCCTCAGGACGACCCAACCGACGTTTATATTGACTGATCTGATCGACGTTCATGTGTTTCCATCCTTGGCTCAACTATGTATCCAGCCTTGCTCAGCCCTATCGACTCCTTCGAGCGCCACAATCAACGATCTTAGTCCTCTGATAAGCACGACATCTAACGTCTGGCCGTCAACATGGAGATAAAGTCAGATGCGAGACGAATCGAGCGCGTCATGCTCGCATGCATTCAATGCCGAAACAGGCACGTCAAATGCGATTCGAATCAGCCTATTTGCAACAGATGTCGGCGTGAGGGGAAAGAGTGCAACTATCAGAAGTCGAGAAGAGGCGGGCTGAACAAGGAAGCTCTTGCACGAAGAAGACTGAGATTGCAGCAAGAAGCAGACCAAGCCAAACATAGTCCGAAGGAATCGGCTTCCAACGACGATGCCAGTGCACAAGCCACACCAGTGTCATCTTCACAAGGCGAGGAGAACATGTATAGTGGAGCTTCTGACATGCCATCACTGACAGATCTACACATTCGGGGCCCTGAAACTGCGTTCTCAAAGACTTTATCGTTCCAAGTCAGTGATGACCGCTTGACTGATTTGTTCTACGAGTACTTTTGGCCCGCATTCCCAATTGTCCTTCCACAGCATTTCTTTCAGCTACGGAACACACTTGAAGGCCATGGATTGGAAGAGTTGTCTCTGGTCATCCAATGGATAGGGTCGCTCTACACCTCCTATTGCCCCTCAGAAACGTACTACCAAGCCGCATTCGAAGCCATCAGCTCACCTCTACTACCTCGAACACCGTTCAATGTGCAAGCTGCCATGTTATTGGCCATAGCGCAGCGCCATGGGCATCAGGACATACGTTCGCACTCTCGAAAAACTCTTGACCTTGCCATCTTGCTTGCACTGGAGCTAGACATGCATGCGCGAGATTTTGCACGCTTGTGGGGTGAGGGCAACCCGGTGCTGGAAGAGTCTTGGAGGAGAACCTGGTATATACTGTCCGTCGCGGATCAACATTTTGCGATGGTCATGAACACACCGATATACCAACTGGCCGACTTGCCAAGCGATGTCGAATTGCCTTGTGACGACGAGTTCTATATCACGGGTGTAAGTTCATGTCATAATATCCGCATGCCCTTTGTTGACGATGCAGCGCATACCAACACCTGCCACGTATGAAGAGATGGAAAATCGAGAATTTTCCGATATTGAGGTGGTATATTCTTCGATCGCGTATATGCATGATATATGCAAAACTGTTGCTTACGGTAGGTATAACCACAATCCTTCAACGTCTATCTGACGGGCCACAGTAATGCGGACATTTGCTACGTCTGCACAGTTCGGCAGAGAGCTTGTCGATATTATGGACGCCAAGATAGCCATCTGGCACTCGCTGCTTCCATCCACCAAAAGGGATCCATTGCGAAAAGATGGGACAGTCGATGAAGTCATGTTCCAAGCCCACATGATCGGTGCAATGTAAGTTTTGTAGTTCTCCCAGATCTACAAGTACAGTAACTAATCTCAGGAGCGTTTTGATGACAATGCACCGGCCATTTTCCTCGTTGGTATATAATGACACGGAGCTCTCGACCACACCATTTTCGTCGCCTGCAACTACAGCTGGACGGAGTGTACACACAGCACGTGCACTTAAAGTAGCAGAGATTCAAACTAAGCTCTTAGCCATACCGTGTACTATCGAGAAGCACAGCGTTTTCAGCTTGGCGATTAGCGCTCAGATTGCCACCGCACAGGTCTCAGCTTGCAATCTACTCGAGGATCACGCCTTGTCCATCGCACGCGATCGTGTAAGACTCAGCATTGGTTTCTTAAATGCTATGGGATCCGTATGGGCGCTTGGTAAAGCTATGGCAAAGGATGTGCGTGCCGTTGCTCGGTCTGTTCTTTCCGTCCCGACGAGCATGCCCTCAGTACAATCAGCACAATCAGCACAACAAGAGTCCGCGGAAGAGACCGAGATACAGCGCGATGAGTTGATCTGGCCGGTCGATCCGTCCGCACACGTGGATATCTACAGTGGTCTTGTGCTGCCGATGGATTGGGCGCAGGTCACTGTAGGTAATTCGGGATATGCATCTTCGGCACTTGTCCCTGCGGCGACGTTTCAGACTTCAGCTCCTGTTGATTATGGTTTGTAGTTCTTTAGAGATGAGCTCGTCTTCCGTTCGAAATCTGTTGACTATGCAGCCAACGGCACCATGTAGCCAACTAAGCTTGGAGGGTTCTGCATACACCGTCTCCTGCGAGATTAGATGGAGAAGCAGTATGAGACAGATCACGTAGCACTTGATGAGTAGGCCTCAATGTACCTCAAGGCTGAATCCAAATGAGGTTGCGAGGCATTGTGACTAACTATAGGTTTAAGATCGGCAGAGTAAGGGTCACCCTAATTGATTATTGTGGGAGACGTTACTCGAGGCTCAATCACCTGCAGACCACTTTTGGGTATCACGGCGACCTCGGTATACAAGTTTGCCTGTTCGCCTCGACGTGGAGTGGCTTTGCATGCTGAGGCAGCCAGCAGCTGTTACTGTGGGATAAAGCTCGGTTCGGAATCACAGGAGAGGGCAGCAGTGATGCGAGAGAAACCTATCGTACGTTCCTTTTAAATCTTATACAGATACCGTGCGGGATTGCTAGGTCGTCTGAGAAACCGCCGGTTAATGCAATGTTATAGAACTCCACTCTGAATAAACGCGGATGCACCTGTCGAGCTATCAGGCTGCCCAGCGACTCTGTGAGACACCCCCATCTTTTGGGGTCAAGTTCCCCCCAACCTTGAAGTATTGGCAACACTTTGCTCCTCTTGGCGTCAGCATACTCATATCAGCAATCATCGGTGGTTATCGCTACTGTCGTGCGTGCGTATCAGCAGAGACAGAGGCGTCATACCAAAGCCGGCTAGCACGCTCCCTTGTTGGCACAGCCCCGCCTGGATCTACCGTTCTCCAGGTGGGTCAAACTTTAAGTCCGTGAAAGATTTAAGTGCAATGTCTGCTCGTGGCAAGGGAGGATATCTGGCCATGATGGCTCCTACGTTCGGTTTCAAGATGCGCTTCTGAGTGAGGGATAACGACTGTCTCTAGCCTGCAAAATTTTGCCGTTCTCAAGCCGCTCAGCGACAGTGCAAGCGCACGCGACCCACCAACTTGACGCGGACTCATCTGTCAACCGATCATCGGCAATTGAAAGCCTCGCCGCCAAAATGAGCGACATTGAGAAGCAGCCTGAGGGCGCAGATCCTCACCCAGCTTCAATGAAGAGCGATGAGATTGACAGGCAACTGGGAGAAGTCGACCCTGTCTATGAGACAAAGCTGGTCCGCAAACTCGATGCCTTCATTATTCCTGTCGTCATGCTTTTGTATCTCCTCAGCTTCCTCGACCGGTAAGGACCTTTTCGATTCTAAACTCTGATTCTATTCGATTCGAATTGTAAGGCTTACCACGTTGGATCCAAGCGTTAAGCTCAATCACTCTCACAAAACAAAACTCCCAGCAACGCGCGCTAATCACGATTCTCACTGACATGACTCCAGAGTGAACATCGGCAACGCACGCCTGTATGGCCTCGAGGAAGATCTCAGTATGGATTCCACACAATTCCAAACCGCCGTATCTATTCTCTTCGTGACCTACATCCTCTCCGAGGTGCCTTCTAATCTGGTACTACGCTCCTTTCAAGGGCCGAGAACTCACAGCTGACGCAAGCAGGTCCTTAAGAAACTCCGCCCTTCGCGTTGGATTGCTTTCATCACCGTTTCCTGGGGTATCATCGCAACACTGACCGGTATTGTGCAATCCTACGGCGGCCTCCTCGCATGCCGTCTCCTCCTCGGCGCTGTAGAAGGTGGTCTATTCCCCGGAATGGCCGTATATCTCACTTTCTTCTACACGAAGCGTGAACTCGCGCTGCGTATCGGCTACCTATTTGTCTCTGCCGCGCTGGCAGGCGCATGCGGCGGTCTCCTCGCCTACGCAATTGGGCACATGGACGGGATCGCCGGGCAGAGAGGCTGGCGGTGGATTATGATCCTGGAAGGGATTCCGACCTTCCTTCTCGGCATCGCAACATGGTGGATCCTGCCCGACTCGCCTGAAACTGCATACTTCCTCAGTGCAGACGAGAAAGCGTACGCCGCAGCGCGCCTCAAGCGGCAGACAGGATACACCAAGCGCGCTGCCGAGTTCCACTGGGAAGACGTTCGCAAGTGCTTCAAGGACTGGAAGGTATGGCTTTTTTGCTTTGCCCAATTTGGCAGCGATACCATGCTTTACGGCTTCTCGACTTTCCTGCCGACTATCATTCGCGCGATCATGCCCAAGGCGAGCAGCGCCATGGTCCAGGTCCTTACCATCCCGTGCTACGCGCTTGGCGCGATTACATACCTGGTTGTTGCGCATTTCTCGGATAAGCAGCAGAAGCGTGCATTTTACAGTATCCTCATGGGCGTGGTGAGTATCGTCGGGTATGCGATGCTGATTAGCTCAAGCAGCTCAGCGACTCATTACGCGGGATGTTTTCTGGTGGCGATGGGGTTGTATGTATGTGTTGGCATTCCGTTGGCTTGGTTGCCTACCAACCTGCCACGTTATGGAAAGAGGACAAGCGCGACGGGTTTGCAGCTGTCAATAGGGAACTGTGCAGGTATCATGTCGTCGTTTGTGAGTGGCTCCTTCTTCTTTCCAAGATGCACCGTACTGACTTTTACAGCTGTACCCTGCTAAGGAAGGCCCTCGATTCATCAAGGGGCACGCAGTCACGATGACCATGGTCGCGTTTGCGATTGCCTGCTATGCCGTCTTGTGGGCATACCTCGGCATGTTGAACTCCAAGCGCGACAAGGGCGAAGAGGATCACCTGATGGCGGGCAAAAGCGAAGAAGATATTGCAGAAATGGGTGACGAGAGTCCACGGTTCAGATACACGATCTGAGGACGAATAGAAGGCATAGAAGTCGACGAAGTACCATTAGGGCTTATCTACATCACATGTTCACTCTTAAAAGAACCGTGTGCTATTCTGTAATTCTGGCTAGAATTACTGCAGTTTCTTATCTTTTAGAGAGGCACGTGCGTTATGATCTTTTTCTAAATACTCGGCTTCTGTTGAGTGGCTACTCAACCATCTGTTGTCATGTTCGCCTTCACCGGCAACCTCCATGTGTACTGCTAGAGGAGATTGTGTTACTTCCGCTCTTCACTATCACGAGTATCGCTCATGGTCAACATACTAGTGGAAGCGCCGCAGTATCATGGAATCGTACTTTGTCGGGATATCCTGGGTTCATTTCTTCTTCGATCCTTGAGCTTACTGCAGATTGATTTGTGGTACCGTTCAGCCTGTTACAGCGATTGTACCTCTTGTCCCGATCTGATCATGTATGCTATGCGCTGGCGACGCCAGCTGAAGTGCGTTTGCACCCCAGTCATCCCCTCAGTATCAAGAACAACTGAACCTAGACGTTGCACAATCCATGCTGGGACTTGCATTGATCCAGCGTGCCGCTCCACGCCTTCGACTTCGATCCCCACGCATGAGCGAATGATATTTCGAATACAGCGCACGTAACCACAGCTAGCTACTACTTCTACCATATCATCAACACTTCAGTTTACCAACGACCCCGCTTCAGTCAGCCGCAACGTCCTTTCACCATTTCGGATTGGCTCACATCATGCCTTCTGTAGCAACAAGGGTTCAACGCAATAGCTCATATCCAAGCCCAAATCTTGATAGTCTATGTTTTCTGGGTAACAATAATCTAGCCATATGGGCGAAACTTTTGGTCTGCCAAACTGGGCCAGGTAATACTCATGTGTCCGGTAGCGCTCACAGTCTGCAAGAAGACCCAATGCTTGTTCTATCCGCAACATTGCTCAGAAGCACTCAACATCTCTCAGCTGTCAAGACCCTGCAGAAGCGCGGTTATTAGCAGAGATGGCTTAATGCGACACAATGTGCAGTCGGCGCGACCACCATCAAGCGTAGAACGCGTTTCAACCAAGCATGCATCGCTCACATGCAGACTATCCTCTGGTCTAGTGAGAGTGCTATCAGCTGAGACGACGATCCCGTCTTGTTTCCTCAGCTGAAGTTTGCCTACAGCGAACCGAGAGCTTAACTATAAGAGTGTGGACAGTATATGTCCTGGTTACAATCTAACTTACCATATTCTCCCATAACCATAGGGCGAGCTACTAACACCATGTCTGCACCTCCGACAGACCTAGTCGCGGTGTTCGGTCTCACACACAAGCGTTGGTGCTTGTACTATGTTGAAGACGGCGGAATTGAATGGTTCCAAGGCCCAAAAGACGAAGAACTCGAAGACGCCGCAAACCCGCTAAACTACGAGGATGGTGGGCTAGACTTCAGCAAAGTTGAAGGCTCGCCTCCAAAGCCGAAAAAAGGCAATTCCCAGCTGGGAGTTCTTGAATGGGTGGACTCAAAGGGCAATCCACAGGTATATCGAGCTTACAGTATTCCACTGCAGAGATCGCTAACGGACTTCAGACTCGTGTATACTATCTCGATGATAAGAATAACCTGGTGGAGGTGTGTTGGAGCGGCGGCAGAAAATCTCCAAATGCCTGGTACAACGGTTCACTTACCACCGCCAGGTTCAAAGCGAGCGATCACTCGCCTATAACGACTGCTATCACAAATGATCAGCATAAGGTGTACTACAGGGCTGAGGACGATGACGGCTGCGGCCAGCTGTGGGTTGCCTATAAAGCCATCGGTCAGGACGGCTGGTTGCATCGTTCTGTTATGGACTTTTAATGGCATATTGTGAAGGAAGTTCGACAGCTCACAGCTCTGGCCTGAGACATGCTTCCACATATTTGCAATTAACCTTTTTGTCTTTAGGCTAATTGTCTTACTTTCTTTGCTTGCTTAACCTAGTCTGGTACCCAACTTGAATCATGACTCGTCCACCTCCGACTGGAAATGTCTCAGATATAAGCGACTGCCTCGCAGAGCTTGTGGCTATTCCTTGTAAACGGCATCTCTAGTAAGTGTTGTGGCCTTTCAGATCCGAGAGGCTCTGGACGGCAAATGCCGCCTTCTGTGGCGCTTCGGTTCTGTCACGATCGACTGTAGCATCTGCTTTTCAGCAGAGCATAGCCCTTTATTGCTATGGTGCTCACTCGTACAGCCTCTAGTTGCTCTGAGAGATGCTCCCAAGTAAGAATGCTAGAATACAGCTGGCGAGGCCCGGAAGCTATAAGTAATTGTCTGAAAAACGCCGGTCATACTTCTGAACGCCAGCATAAACTTACAAATTATTGGACTGTTTGACTTGGTCTTGCCGGGCCGCGAGATTAGTTGATTGGGCTGATGACACAAAGATAGGGAGTACGATCAGAGGGCTTACAGACCAGCGCTGACTTACCTCTATCACTCTTGCGACAGGCATCGTAGGCATCTTCACGCTGATCGATTGTGTAGTAGGCGCTGTCGGATTGTGCAAAAGTGCACCAAATTTTGGTCATCAAGAATATCATGGCGGTAGGCAGGGTCATGCTCGACGGCACGCTTGATGTTCCAGCAACATGGACGGCGAGTGGCGGGTCATAAAGATGTTCTATCAGATCGCAGCTGACGCTTGAACGCCTGGTGATATTGAGTTCATTCCATAGTCGCACATGCGGGCGGAGAGTTCCCGCTCGATATTTTACAAGGCAAAAGATGACTTAGCCAAATTTCCTCCAGAAGTTGAGATTACAAGTGATACAGAGTAGGGTTTTGCGGCGCTTATGCGACGAAGTTCTTGACGTTGTTCAACCACCGGATGTACTCCTTCTGCTCCTTGTGGTCGATGTAGTCAGGGATGAAAAGAGCAAGGCGTGTGTTGATGCCGCGCTCCTCGAGGTACTTCTCAAGCAGAATCTGGAGGTCCTCGTCCAAGTTATTGAAGGGAGGGCCGGTGTAGAGCGTCCTCCTGGCCCAGTCCTTCTCGGCAGTCTGGGGGTCTGCCAGCTCGGCATCGGGGAAGTAGTACAGGTCCTCGATAATAAAGTCGCCGTCCTGGGCAGTGGCCTCGATGGCGAGCGCACCCTTGCCTGCGCGCTCGATGCGGATGCTGGCGTGGGCAGGGAAGCCCTGCTCACCTTCACCATCAACCTCATAGTCATCCTCAAGCTCCTCGCGATCAGCAGGGGCAACGCGGTCCTCGGGGGCGACGCGGATGTTGCCATCCTTGGTGTTGCCTTGGTTGATGGCGCCCTTGGTGTTGGCACCGCCGGACTGCACGTCCATGTCGGCATCGTCGTACATGGCTTGGTCCTCGAGGGCGTCCTCGGGGTTGACATTGTTATTCAGGTCGGCGGTGGTGAAGGTGATGCGAATCTTCTCATCGCCGAATGTGCGGGTCAGGACGACTTCCTGGCTGCCGTCCTTGTCCTCGAGCTGCAAACATCAGTAATTTCTTTTGGAAGAGGAAGAGATTCATGTGGTACACACCTCAAAGGGGCTGTTCTCAAGGTACTCCTTGATGTTGGCGGAGAGGTCTTCGTCCTCCTTCATGTCCTCCTCCATGGAAATCTCGCTTTGGAGCTTTGCGACGAGCTCCTCATTTGCTGGAGTGTTGTCAGCAAGACATTCGAATCAAGTCCCTTGAAAGGTACAAACCACCGCTTTCTTGCCTCCTGATCGCGGAGATGTGGAAGGAAGCTGTGAGCCTGGGGGCGGCCTGGGCCCATGCTGGCTGGAATGCGACTGTCTGGCGGAACAGCGATGACTGCGGGCGGACAGCCTTTGTGAAGCGGGCAGCACGGGGTGCCGTGCGGGCAATGTTGCGTAGAGACAGCATTTTGTGTGATGTGTGAAGGGTGTCGTGATGCAATGTCAAATGCGGTGAGCTGTAATGGTAACTTTTCGAAAAGCTGCCCCGAGCTTCTCATTTGACATCAGTGCTTGGCGGGTCGTGAATGACCGCGGCCAAATTATTGCGCGCCGCTATCGGCTTGTGACTGCTCCAGTCTCTCTTCCACCCTGTAGACGACGCGCAATTATTGTGCGTTCGGCGTGTCTCTTGCCTTGTTGATTTGAGTCTTGGTCTGCTACCATTGGTATTTCTCGTAGTGCACGTCATAGCTACAAGTCACCGCGGCACTTTCAAGTCAAGCACACGACTCCAGCACCGTAACATCTGCAAATTTCAGGTGCACTAACTCCGAGATGGCGGCTGCACCAACAGAAAAGAAAAAAGTAAAGGTACTTGAAGAAGTTTAGAGGTTTCGCATACTGACAATGCCAGCCAAGTGCTATGCGCTCGATTCTTGCTGGAGCGACCGCTGGAGCCGTAGAGATCTGTAAGTTACCAGAGGATTTGAAGGTCTATTGGCCATACTGAACTGACATTGAACAGCCATCACATACCCTGCTGAATGTATGCAAACTTCTTGAATGATCCAAGGCCAGCATCTGATACCTCACAGTCGCGAAGACACGCTCCCAGCTCAACCGACGATTAGCAGACGGCCAGAAGCTACCATGGCCGCCATTTGGCAAGCAGTGGTACGCTGGATGTACAACACTGATTATTGGCAATTCGTTGAAGGCAGGCATAAGATTTGTTGCCTTTGACGCGTACAAGAACATGTTGGCAGATACTGAGGGCAAGATCTCTGGGCCGGCGACCGTCATTGCTGGCTTTGGCGCAGGAGCGACCGAGTCGCTGCTTGCTGTCACCCCTTTTGAGAGCATCAAAACGCAGCTGTAAGACTCTGTTTCCTCCAATGTCGAGCTCCTACTAACGCGGACTGTAGAATCGACGATCGTAAATCAGCGAATCCCCGTATGCGCGGCTTCCTGCACGGCTCACGACTTATCGCACAAGAGCAGGGTATTCGCGGCTTCTTCAAAGGCTTCCTTCCCACTACCGCTCGACAAGCCGCTAACTCCGCCGTCCGATTCTCGAGTTACACATCGCTCAAGCAGCTGGCGCAGTCATACGTCGCCCCGGGCGAGAAGCTCGGAGCTGTCAGCACATTCGGTCTCGGAGGTCTCGCTGGCATTATCACCGTCTACACAACTATGCCCATCGACACGGTAAAAACACGAATGCAGTCGATAGAATCACGGACTGCATACAAGAACAGCTTAGACTGCGTAGTCAAGATCTTCAAGAATGAGGGCATCTTTACATTCTGGTCTGGTGCACTTCCCAGACTAGGACGTTTGATCTTGAGTGGTGGCATTGTATTCACTATGTAAGCGCTTTCATGGTTCTGGAGGAGGTTAGGTTCTAATCAAGCAACAGGTACGAGAAATCGATGGAGTTCATGGATAGGCTAGACCCCGAGGGACGATACATTTAGATGGTTGGTACCAGCATCAACGCAACAATATACCCAGACATCGAAACTTAAGAATAGCTACGCAAAGATTTTCGCCTAAGAGATGGACTAATTAATCATGTGTTTGCTAACGAATTCAGTGTCTACAGACCCAAACTCCAATGCTATGCAGCAAGACCCGACCCATCCACCACGTACAATTACCGCCCCATGAAGATATCCCCGCACCGTTCCGTCTCATCATGCTCATGATAAAGCGCACACCTCGCGCCCCTCCACGGCTTACACGCCTCCCACTTCCTGCCTTTCCTCTTCTCCGCACTGCTGTCATCCTTGCTCCTCCCATCATCCCATCCAGCCATTGCAACACCACCCTCAACACAGCCAGTGCAGAAGCTCAAACAGCAGTCATCGCACGCAACAGCGCCATGACCAGGCTTGATCAAAGCGCGACAATTCTCGCAACTCCTTGTCCCATGCCAGCTATCCGGGCACCACATCCTAAGTCTATGTCGCTGAAGCGCCTGCGCACACGGGCGCTTCAGCAGGACGCACAAGTCTCGTAGGAAGTGCGCATGCCACGCATCAACATGGCCTTCGACCAGGCGATCCGTCTTTTTGAAAGCAAAAAGATCAAGCACCAGCTCCCTCAGGGGCGCTGAATCCCTAATCCCCTCATACAAAACTCGCGTATCGCTCGGTGTGAGCACGCTATTCGTCTGGTCCGCAAGATCGGCAATCAAATCGACCACGCTGTTGCGCAGACCCTCCATGCACAGCCGATCCGCGAGTGCGTACACGTGCAGGAGCGTGTAGTACGCGGGTTTTCCGTCCTTGAACGGCGCAGGGATAGCGCTAGTGTACAGCCAGGCGACGAGGAGGGAGAAATGGTCCGGGTTCACGTCGTCAAGGGTAACAGACTTGGACTTGCTTTCGACGAAAGCGCCAGTGAGGGCGGCGCGAAAATAGGGCGATTGCGAGACGAGCAGCGAGGTATGGATGCTGAAGGGCGTGAGTTTGGGGCCGACAAGGAGCGTCGTTGTCGAGGTGAAGTCTTGTGGGTTGGCGCTGCGCATGTTAGTCGCGAGTGAGCATGGGGAGGAGATGCAAGGGCATGGACGGTACGTACCGAAGCTCGCCGGCACGCGCACCCGTCCACGTGTATGGCGGCGGTAAGTTGTTGAAAATGCGGGTCTGTGGCAGCTCGGTGCTGTAGGCGACGCCTATGCTCCGAGTGCTTATGTTCGATTCTTGTATGCTGTGCATCCTGTGGCCTTCTCTCCAGAACTGGCAAAGCAAAGTCAAACACTGATTCGAATCGTACGACGGACACACTCTCTCGACATGCGCAGCTGGCTGCACCAGGCGTTTTGACGAGGCTCTCCTATGCCGCAAGCGGATGATTCACGGATCCGTCTGTAAGGCTCGAGGAATGTGAGTCTCGGAATGTGTCTATCTATATCTGCGCAAGCAGCAACAAACGTCCGTGCTGCTGCAACATCTCATTCACAACCATGTCCTGAATGCGAACGGCTTGTCTCGCGGCTTTGTTCGTTGCTGACCCCTGCACGAATGGACAAACGTCGAGAACGAGGCGTGCAGGTAAGACAGCGTTGCTTAGGACAGCCACACTAGAACAATGAGAGACACCGTATTGTGTGACCCAGAAAGAGATATGATGAAATTTTGATATTGAAACAAGCTTTTGCTAAATAGACGCTGCAGATGATGGCTGCTGTGTGTACACACGACCGATGAAAACCATCGAGACACAGGCGACTGCCGCTCCTTAACAAACGCAGCCGCAACCCGACGTTTTTTAGACGTGCTCGTGTGTGCATGTCACGCACACTCTGTATACGTGTATACGTACCTGAAAGAAAAAACACATCGTGATTCAGAACGCCAAGGTGGGTATGCATTTAGATTGATCATGAGTAGCCGTAGCTGACACATCTGCGAGGACTTCGCGCGTGCGCAGCGGCTTCAGAAAGCAACGTAGGTACCTAGATACGGTGCTTCTCCGATTCTGTTGCTGAGCGTCAGTTTAAGGTTTTGAGGTTTTCAGGGGGGAGACTGACCGAGTCGCGAGTACAGCATGTAGAGCGCCATCTGGTTGCACTCTTGTGTTCCTGTAATTGTAACCAAACGCTCGTTGCTGTTGTCTGTCGGCTCGTTGATTTTGATGACACTGCCACTAAGCTGACGAATCTCATTGATCTTTGCGCCACCCTTGCCGATGATGGCACCAACCATGTCATTCGGGATGAAGATCTGCTGTGTGAGGGGCTGTCCTGGCATCTGGACTGGCGGCTGGTTGGGTGCACCACCGTGTGCAACGGGTGCTGCTCCATGATGACCACCGTAGGGGGTGGGCTGCGCTGGTCCGCCATAATGAGCGCGACCAGGCGAGCCAGCACCGTAGGGCATGTTCTGGTGCCCGTACGGTGCCTGCTGGGGCGGCTGGCTGTGCATGTGAGGAGCGCCGTAGCCATGCTGAGGAGTGCGCTGGGGCTCTGGGCGACGGAAGTTGTTTGGGTGAGGTTGCGAGTACTGTCCTCCTGCAGGCTGAGGGACGTAGGGTTGGACAGACATGCCTCCGGGAACGACGTTGGCTGCCATACCACTGCGAGTCGCGTACTGGGAAGCGGCAGGGCCACCGAATCGCTCAGTCAGCTGCTCCACCAAAGTTTGCGCAACATAGTACACAGCAATATGCACAGCGTCCGCAACACCAAGAACGACTAACGATCGCTCGCCAGAATTGGGCAAGAGTGTATCAGAAGCGTTAAGCTTTGCATTGGAGGCCTCCTGAATTTCACGAATGCGAACACCGGCCTTACCGATGATGGAGCCAATGAGGATGTGGGGGATGAGCAAGCGCATAGGATAGGCTTTCGAGGTGGAGGTGGAAGGGTTCTCGAGATCTTCCTGGTTCAGAGTGCGCACAATCAAGCCAAAGGCTTTGGAGACCGCGTCCACCTGACCACTCACAGTTAGGATGCGCTCGACAGCGCCTCGCGAGTAATCGCTGACTGTGCACTTTGCACCAGAGAGACGGCGGATCTGAGTTACGTTCTCTCCGCCTTTGCCAATGATAGTTGCAGCCTCACTGGTGCCGATACAGGCTCGTAGGTGGAGCCAGTTCGACTCGTCAACCTGCTGGTTACCGTTGCTGGGACGGCCGTTGACACCAGATGTGGATTGGATGGGCTGTGTCTCCAGGATAGCGGGAGCATCAGGGACGACGGTGTCTGTCTGCGCACACCCGTCGCCGTTTTGAGTAACGACCTCAGAAGTCCCAGCTGCTGGCTTTGCGTCTTCGGCTTCGTCGCCCTTGGTCTCTTCTGTAGCCGCGCCTTCTACCTTAACGGGCTGTGCTGTTTCGACCTCATCGGTATTGGTGTCTTCCTTCACCAGCTTGTCGAGGGCAGGACGCTTGGCGTCAGGCTGATCGTTCGGACCAGCAGGGGAAGAAGGCTCCTCAAGTGGGCGCTTGGTGGAGGCGGCGATGGTCGGTGACGCAGACATGGTTCCTAGCTGTGGGGGGATTTTGGAGTTGGGTGATAAGCTCTTTCACAGTCCACGCAATTGCTCAAGCTGATGCTGGAACTGTTCAATTGTATTCGTTCTTATGTACAGCGGGGGCTGTAAGGAAAGCGTGTTGGTGCTGGCGGCTGGAAAGGAATTGCGACAGTGCGGTTGGAAAGTGCGTGCGTAGTCGGTCGGAGTTGGACTGGGCTGGAAGCGTGCAGATGGTGTCGGAATGGTTATGCCTTTGATGTCTAAAAGACCGCAAGAGCGTGTGCAGATGATGCGAGTGAGTCGGAGAGGGTGAGTGCTGGCTTGGGGCGAGGTGAGGTCGAGCAGAGGAAGAAACGGCCCAAGTATGAAAAGCTCGCTCGTCAAACCTTCTCACAAAGCAGAGCCTGCGACTTCCACGAACGCAAATGGAGATTTAAGGGTAGGAACGGATTAGCGCGCAGAAGGGGCTTTGGGGGCAGAAGGTGGAGCTGGAGTGGGTGATGGGGAAAGGACGTTGCAGTCGTTGCTAGAGAAGAAGTAAAGATCGGCAGTCTTGGCGGCTTCGAGTCACGTGTGCAACCTTACTTGCTACCTTTCAAGGCGCAGTGCTCACACAAAGGTACTCTAGACACTGTGCCCTGTTTGATGGGTTGCTCAGAACACACTGGTGTGATATGAGAGAAGTGGCGTTGCTTAGTCCGCCATTCGCTTGGGACACGGCAAGTGCGCTTCAACACCGACGCAGGGCAGCCGGAACGACCGCACGATATGGCGCAACAACAGGACGAGGTCATTGACAGAATACGAGCGTACTCGAAGGATGCAAATAACCTACGCGATGATCCGATGGAGCTCGACGCGTCCGGCACCGAGACGCGCCTGGCCCAAACAGTGAGAGAATTGCAAGCACGCGTTGAGGAACAACAAGCAGCGTTGGAAACGGTATGGCATCGCTCGCACAATCGGGAACGTTTTTTAACGCCATAGACAGCTTCGAGCCCAGTCTAGTGTCAGCATTGAATCTGCAGCGTACTCTTCTTCAGATCCACGTGAGAAGCTGCGACAGCTTCTTGCTGTCAAAGACGCGTACAAACGCCTCTTGCCCACTGCATCGTTCTTTCCAGAGCAAAGCTCAGTGCTCCCTTCACTGCTGACAGCGCGCACCCTCCAGCAGAACGTCCAAGGCACTAAGGCGGCCATTGCCGGTACGTTAGGCAACATCTCCAAGACGAATGCGATCCTGCGCCGCGAGGAAGCAAATCTAATTGATGCGCAACTTCTCGCGCAAGCCATGGAAATTCGAACTGAGAGACTGCGCGTACAACAGGAAGACCGCTCTCAAAAAACGCCTGCGCAACTTGCTCGAGAGCTCATCGCAGCCAAACGTGCACAGAAGGACGGCTACGACGCAGCAACACAGACACTTGGAGAAGCCATGAACAATTTTATCAATGATTACTTGGCAGCGATGATAGCGGCCGAGGAGCTGGGAGGACCTGTCGTCGGTGATATGCTTGACGTTGAGGAGAACACTCTTGCTGCGGGTTTCACGAAACAGGGTAAAGCAAAGTCAACCCAGAAGCCTGTATCAGACAAAACTCGCCAACGCAGAATCGACCACATCTGGGGAACCAATTCCGCTGTTGTGGGCGAGCAGGGACCACCAACAGAAGCCGAAGCAGCTGATGCGGAATTGCGGCAATTGATCGAGAATCTGTTCGCAACTCTTGTCGGGCCTGGTGCAGGAAAGGCGTACTACCAGCTCGATCGGGACTCAGCAGCAACACGATTCTTAATCCGCGCAAAGATCGCGCAGTTTCACCCCAAGGACGCAAGGAAATTGAGGTTGATCGATTTCGGAAGGGAGCTGGATGATTGAACTACTACCCGCGGGACGGAAACGAGACGGCATTGACGGGAGTCAAACCGATTTCACCCAGGCAATCCTTCAAAAGAACTACGGCAGACCCTTGTGGCGAATATCGTCGACCCGGCAATATGTGAGTCTGGCGGGGCGACGTTCCCCTGGGCAATCGAACGGTGCAGCCTCCCAGTGCAGCCATGCCGGTGGACTTTGCATTGCATGTAACATTGCATACGTTGAGTCGTATGCTTCATTGGGTTTAAGTGTGCCAGGGATCCAGCATTTCGACGCACAATACAAGATTTTTCTCCCGATCGGGTATCACCTCTGTCGGGGAACTGCGAAGAGAAGCTGAGAGGCTATCCAAGATGATAAGAATTTTCGATAAGCAGAGGGGATGTGTGGAGGACTATCCGATTTACTAGTGAATTTTTTTGGGGGTGCGTGACAAGGTTCGACTACGCATTTGGCGAACACAATGCCACGGCGCCCGTACACCTTCGTACTTTGGTCGTAACCAAGTCAAAATCCACAGTTGTTATTTCCAGTGCAACGAGAGATTGCATCTTAGAACTACCGTCGCTCGTTCAGAAACGTGCCTTGCAACGCGGGGGCGATACTGCACATCATGAGCCTTTGCATTGCCGATAACCAAGACCATCACGCAGACTTTTGAGACAATCTGAGCTCGTCATGAATTCAAGGTGTGTCGCATCTTACTTGACCACAGCTGCAAAAGCATCATGAGAATTTCGCAGTTCTTAGACACGCTTGCGCTGCTAAAGACATCACCTTCCCTGCGCTTGAAACTACCCAGGGAGGAATTGTACATGTTCATGAATTGCTGATTGTAAATGGGGATATGTTCGCCGCATGAAGGCCAACAGACCATTTTCAAACGATTTGTAGAAGCACTTCAATTTCGGGCGTTGTCTCTTACACTGCCAAATGCAACTGAGTTCTAGTTGCGTTGCCACACTGCTATAGTCTCGTCACATGTCCTGTGATCTAGATGCGCCGACGGTCTTAAGCCATCAGTTGACCAGTGTTGGGTCCCCGCTCAGAAAGACCCTTAGAGCTTTCGAGCTATTCGCCAGATTCCGGGTCGTGCCTTTCAAAAGTACATATCACCAATTGTAGCTGGGCCGTACTACACTTACTGTTCATATCTACTCCAGAGTCTGTTTATTCACAGATGTGAAAAGTTCAATGAGCGATTCGTCTCCGGACGAAGCACTTCCGTCTACACTATAAATCCGGTAATAAATTCGCTCTTCCAATGGTTTGACATATCATGAAGTAAAGTCTATGCAGGTGTGGGCTTGAACTCAAAGGTTGGAGGCCTTAAGACAACTTCTGTAACGCGCCAATGTAGAATAACATAGCACCTATCGAATAGGTCACGGCCACTTCTTCGAAGGTGGTAGGAGCACGTTACACGCTTGATAGCTACACTAGGCAGACCATCAACAATTCATCCGCAAAGCGTAGACTACGATTTGATGCTTTGTTCGTATGTGTTTTTGAGAAACTGGGTCTATGGTGGCCATTTGAACTTTTCCCCACGAATGCAGCGCGATGACAGCAGTGTAGTTACAATAGAGAGAAGAGCATCTTCTTTTTGTATGTAGCCGCACTGCACATCTCAATTAGTACCTGATCAAAACGCTAGGCTTGTGCTATCAAAGACTGACGGAACACTGCAATCTGAGCACGTCATATTTGAGGTGACGTACTACACAGCAGGGGAGTCGGAATTACGTCGTTTCCATTATACAGCCGCAAGGAGGTACGGAGATGACGGGTAAACACTACCAAGTGGCGTAAACATATATGATCCATATAGTCATTCCGTAGCCTTTTTAGACCAGTATGCCAAGTATCCACTCTCATTACTATGTAGCATGGCCTGAGTTCTGACAGAGGTCGTCAGAATGAACAGAGCTGTGATATGTCCGCGACATCAATACCAAGGTGTTACTTGCGAGCAAACGCTAGAACTGCAGTGGACATAATTGCCAGCAAGCGACACAAGTTTTGCCTCAATCTCTGATGACCAAGCGCAAGTTGGGACGGGACTTCCCTCGCTGTGCGCATCTTTGTTGTGAGTACCGCCACTTATGCGACGGTGGAGATGAAGAGCATGTATGTAATCTTAAGAAGCAATATCGAACGAGATTGACAGGGCACCTTCCGCAGGCACAAAAAGCAAGACGAGGTTGCAGCAACACACAAATGTTCCTTCGCCTGAGCTCCTCGCAATCTCTCTGCTGTTCCGTTGTGTCCAGTGCATCACCCAAGATGAGATGAATCCTGCAATGTCTCCTACTGTTCTTCCTTTCCACCATGAATCAAGACTGCTATCGCGTTAAACTGCAAATTGTACCAAGACACAATATGGCAAGCCTACCACTTGCCTTGCAGACGGGCACATTGCTTCTAATCCGTCCGTCTCCACACTCACCCTTGCTTAGCCTCCCATGCCCGCGATCGCAGCTTTACGACATCGAACCCAGATACCGTACGATACTTCCCTTTCGGGGAAGGCTGCACCGAGCACGGCGCACCGTGCCGCTTAGCATCCTGGCCGCTGGGCTCGGGGGCGCGGAAGCGTTTCCTTCCTTGCGTACGATCTGATTCCAGACGTTCCAGGCCACAGATGTTGCTTCACGCGCGTAAAATTTAGATGTGACATTGCGATCGGGGCTCTGGGTGAGCGAGCGCGCTCAACATGGGATTAAAGTGTGAAAGCGCAAGAATGATGTGTCGACGGTCTAGGAACAACCCTGCTTTGGCACAGGAAGGATGCAGCGCGTCAACGTGGCTCCTGTAAGGAACCCTTTGACGCGCGCCCAACCGGCAGTCTTCCATGAAAGCGTCAGCGGCGTGCGCTCACGAACCCATGCTACGATCTTTCATTTGCTGCGCAGCGTATGCAAGGATGAGAGGCAAAATGGCATACTGCCCGAACAAGAAGAACAGGATAGCATGTAAGAAAGAGGGCCGACGGAAAGAACCGGTGAGTACCTAAGGACAGGCATGTCGGTTGTCAAATATACATTTCTGATGAGTTGTCTTCTCCTTTGGGACCCAATGGAGACGAAAGGTCCTCGCACGTGTTCAGCTGAAACTCTTTTGCTGATCAGGGGCTCCACATCGCACCTTTGTCGATCGTGAAGTCACGTAGGATCATGTAGGATTTGACAGATTCCATATTGGGGATCGCGGTATCATTGGGACTGAAGTCCACTGTGTACTTGTCTTACTGCGCAAAGAGCGGTCAAACCGCGTTGCTTCGCTTGACGCGCTTGCGAGATGAGAGCACGATCTGCGTAACTCTGTAAACGCCCTCGCGATACAACGTGACAGTGTAATAGCGTTGGAAAAGGTCAGAGACGCAGGGTATTCGACTCGAGGACGGATTAATGATACCGACCAATTCGACCATCCATCCTGCCTGAAGGATTTAGACGAATATCAACAATGTATTGATCAATACTCCCCGCATTATCGACTTCAGGGAGCGGATATCGACAGATCTCTAAATTCAACCTAATATCCGAATTGCATCAATGCGGCCCGAACAGGTTGCTTATCCAGCCCTGACAAGCCAAATGCCTTCGCTTGTGCACTGGAGACCTTGCCGCAAAGCCACAAGCGCAGCGCGGAAAGTCTCTGATGTTGCAGCCTCAGGATCACGGGCTTGGACGACAGTGACCCTGTCCAACCTTGCCCAAAAAACCAGGATGATTGAAAGAAAAAGCACTATCGTCGGTACGCTCCGCGTAGATTCACTCGTCGTCTCAAGGATCAGCCACATCATCTCCACAACTTGCACGTGCTCTATGAATGCCGGCTTGCACTCCATATTCGGGGCGCTCGACGCTTCTCTAATATCTCATCTCATCGCCGCCTGTGGGCTACCACAACGGAACGGAGATGTGGCCGATAAGGGAAACAGCTAGCATGACCGGGTGGACGTTGAAAAAACGTTGCAGTCCTCGTTCGTATCGCAGATCGACAGAGATGGCTTGCGATATTTTTCGGTCTCGATCAAGCTCCGCGTCTATTGTGTTAGTCGCACTGATATTGCTTTAGCGGTAGCCCTCGTTGAACCACGGTCACGGGATCTAGTCTTAGGTAATGGTCAGATGGTTTCGTTTCTGGTCTCGTGGCGATGACGTTTTCGAACTAGGATACACAGTGCTTGTGGCTGTGCTACTAGCTTCTCTCGGCTTTTAACATGTGCTTCTGAACGCCACACCTGTGGCAATGGCTACTATTCGTACGGTACGCTTGTCACCTTGATTTTTTGGTACCGGTGGTGTTCAAACTAGCTCTGCATGGTGATCATCTCCGTAGAGAGAACGGTTTGATGATGAGAGTAAGAGATTGCACGATCGGGAGCAATCAATTATATTGACCGAGCAGGAGTTCACCGAGCCGTGTACTGTGGCGATATCAACGAGTCGCATGCTGTGGCGATATCGACAAGCCACACATGCACTCGCCACAAGCTTGTGAGCGTGAAACGTTACGAGGAAGTCCTTTGCAGTGCTTGAACGGGCGATCTCCGTGGATCAGTGCTTGGTGATTTGGGTCGGTCCTATGCTGTGGCAGTTACTCCGCATCTTGGCTGCACATGGCTTTACTAAGTATAGAGCACCATGAGCAGCCCCCAACACTGTTTGCACCGAATAGGCTGTCGGTAGACAATAACGTATTACGCGTCGTCTGCAGGTCGAATATCTTGGCAAGCAAGAGGATGCAATGCACTGCAGCATATGCAGGGTCACAGGGTCTCGGTGTCCACGAAGTGTGGCGAGTGATCTTTTTGTGCAAGGGGAATATCGAAGCGCTCTCTGCAAGCGTATCGAAGCGTGATGCAGTCGTTGTTTGCTTGAGATGATGACTCGTTTCACATCCATCTTACACCAATGAAGAGTCTTGCAACTGTGGACTCCTTTTGGCGCCCGATTTGCCATCATCGTGTCATGTATGTGATGATTGCGACTTGATCTTCTGACGTTTTCTTGCCAAGACTAGCGAGTCGTTTTCGTAGTGGTTTACTGAATTGGCAAGGACGTATGCATGTTTCGAATCCGGACAGGCAGACTGCAGGGACGACGACTGGCATCTCCAGCACGAGGATAGAGCCCCTCACTTGAAACACAGGTCCGCCTGATTCCTATTCGTAGACAACCGGATATGCCAGCGCACCTTTGTTGATTTTGTTCGGCATCTTGGTGTAGCGTGGTTGTGATTGGCGGGTACTGCAGCGCGCTGTGACATCAAGCCTCGGACACCACCCAGCGCTCGGTAAGGTGCGCGATCGGCAATCGGCTAGACCTGCTCACCAGCCACCATCATTTCGCTTGTCAAGGGATCCTTTGCAGGCTAGTGATAGCGATCAACGCCAACTGTTCAGGTGCGGAAAGTGGTGTCAAACTATACGCTATGGTAGAGGAACCAAATGAACTGGCCGCTGCTTGGTAGATCATTATGTCAATGAATATCTCAGCGCTACAATCAAAAGTCTACTCACCACCAGTGACCTATCTCAGCCAATAGGAGAGCAGGAGTGACTTGACTTAGCAAAAGAGTTTGTAGAAGTGGTAGAGCCGGAGGAAGCTGGGCGTCTTGGCCCGACTCCAGAGCTGAAAGGATGAGCACATTTGGAGCTGAATAGCGAGGCTGTCAAGCGGTAGCGACTTTGCCTTTGCTTCAATCGGAGAAACTATCCTTTTAGGATTTGGAAGACAGTCGCTATGGGAGCCCATCAAGTAAAGCGGTAAGGTCTGTGTGGTGATTAGTGAACAGCTGGCTTCGCCGATGATCGAGCTTTGTCGGTCCTTTTGACCGAAGAATGTAACATAGAGTGTAATGACTTGTATTCGCCTGATAGAGAGAATCGCGGTGACCTCGCCAGAATGCAAGACATCCCTCTCTGTTTGTAGCTCGAGACAATTACTGCAGCACCGCAGCGCCACCTGGCGCGCGTGTATGTACCATCTTCGCATCCTGCAATCCTCCGCACCCAATTGTTGCTGTGCAATCTGAAGTCGCTGAAAGGTGAAATGGTATATGGGTATCGTTGTCGAACCGAAAGAAGTAGAAAAGGCAGGGTAAGGTATATCAACACAAAGAAAAGGATTCCGTTCCCAAGGAACAAGGAACGGATGGTATCTCCAGAACTTCTCAACGCCAGCAAGCATGATGTTATGTCAAATGACACAAATCAACACAATTAGCCGCCTATAGGACGGCTGTACCGCCAATGTACGAGCAGTACAGATCATAAGGGTGAATGGGTCGTGGGTCTAATGATCGAGAAAGTAATGGACATCTCGGACTGCTGGTAGAGCGTCTAGAAGAGAAGTCGGAGCTCGTAGCCAGTCGAATGCACAGCTTCGACTACTGATATGTCGCCATCCACCTGGATGTCTGTGGGACCGGCATCCCACTCTCGCTTCGTGGGCTGGGCGGGAGGCGTACCAATTTCGTGAAATTCAGCGGCCATGTCTTGCTGCTCAGGTATAGCGTTGATAGCATCGTCATCCATTAAGATGCGCAGCCCTTTTTGGTTGATCCGGAGGGTGCGTGTAACCTTGGTTGGCTCGATGTTGATCTTCATGGCGATACTGCTTACAAGCGCTTTGACTGAGCGCTCCATTACGTAGACAGCACGAAAATAGTTATCGTCTGGCTGTTTGCCAGCGACCCTTGGCTGAACGAAAAAGCAAGCGACTGGCTTGAGCATGGGCTCAGGTGGGGGCTGGTAAGTCTGGTCCACCCCCAGAGCCTCAATCCAGCCAGAAAGAGCGTGATCATCTGAGTATGGTCTCTGAACTTTGGTCGGTACGTCTGAGCCACCGTGCATGGCAACCATGCCTTTTAGATCGCCTGTGGCAGTTTGCGGGAGACTTCTCCATTCACCCGAGGTCATGCGCGCTGGTGGTCCGAAAGGGCCTGGGCGCTGGAACGAAGAGCTCCTACGGTTCTCGGAATGCAGAGACTGCGAACTGGGTGTTGGTGATACCATAGAGGAGTTGCCCGTGTGTGAACTGGGTCCTTCCCACATCTGGGAGTCAACATTCGTGTCGATTTTGGAAAGTTCTTGGGGGGTGGAAGAAAGCTGGACTGGGTGCACATCCGGATCGTCTTGCTCTTCGCCCTTCAGGTAAAGAACGCTAACGGGCCTTGTGGAGCTGAACATGTCCTGAAGGGATGCCAACTTAATGTGCAGGTCTTCTTCCGCGGCTGGGCGAGCTCCCTGGTTGTCGCTGGCAGAGGACATTGACCAGGTCCTTTTGTGCTTTTGCAGCTTGCCAGGCCTGGAGCTGCCGCTCTTGTCGTCGCCACTGCGTTTGCGCTTTCCAAAGTCCTTCATGCCAGACTCAACCTGCGCAATTTGTTGTTTCAACTTGTCGATGGTCTTCTTGACGTGCGCAACGTCATTTGAAAGCTTGCGCTCGGCGCCGTGGTCTCGGAAAAGCTTCACTTTGCAGTAGCAAAGCTCACCAGCCGACTTGTCTGACGGTGATGCAGTGACTTCTGACAGCAGTTCGGTCTTGGCGCAAAGGCGGACTGGTATGCCTTTAACACCTTTAGAGTGGCTGAAGTCGGTAGAGAGGAAATTAAAGCGAACTGCCAAGGAACACTCGGGCGCAGCGTTGGGCGCGGGTGTCCACGTCACAGCGAAGCCATCGAAGGACGACGATTCGAGTTCAACTCTTGGACGTCCTTGGACTTCACCGCCACCTACTTGGGTTGGATCCACATACTCGACTGCCTGGAGACGGCCACCACGCTGATGTGCCTCATTAGTGCCGCGGCCTTCTTTCCAAAGCTGCCAGCAGGCGGCAGGGCGTTGCCGCTGCTGCTCGTCCTCGAAGGAGATCCGAATGAAGGTTCGGTACTTGAGTGTTGCTGGTGGTGCCTGGCCAGGCGCTGTGTCAACCAGCGAGATCGAGTATGCTTGACCCTTGTTCAGGTAGGTCACAGGGACTTCGTCCGACTGCTTGACCATTGCAGTTGGCGCATTCAGAGTAACGTGGTAACGGAAGTTCTGGTTTGGGTGAAGAGGTTGGGCCTGGACCTGGCCGACCGCGCCCACTAGATTATTCTCATATTGCTGGGGAGCAAAGCCAATGAGCGGAGACTGCATCTCGACCTCTGGGATGACATTCTCCAAGGGAGAATCCTCGTGCGCCTGAGGAAGCGGTGCATGGTCGAATGCAGATGGCTGGTGCGTGAACTGATGCGGTGCAAAGGACTGAGGGTGTTGCGGCTGAAGACCAAACGGGTTGGTATTCTGGAAGTGGTGGGTGCCCAAGGCATGAGGATTGAAGCCTTGGAGGTGAGGATTGGGCGCAGCCTGGCCAGCGTGGATGGCGCCCTCAGACGTGGGAAGAGAGAGGGGTGTGCCTAGGCCAAAGCTGAAGCCGGGTGTATGCAGGTCGCCGGCCTGGCTGTGGTACAGCGTGTTGGTGCCGCCGGGCGTAGGTGTGTAGTAGCCAGGCGGCTGGTTTGCAAAAGATGTGAATGCAAAGCTATTAGGGTCTAGGAGCGAGGGCGTGAATCGCCATGGCTCGTTGTTTCCCCTTGGTGTAGGATCCTGGTCCTTGATGTCGTCGGCGTCGCCAGGTCTGTTAGATAATTTGTTAGTAACGTGGTTCGTGAGGGGCTGTTGAAAACATGGCACCGCGTGGACGCAAGACAAAGGACATGGCGCGCTACCACCGCCGGCGCATTGTGGGCGTGCGGTACGCAGGGCTGCGACAGAGGAGGCCTACCTGTGGGGATGCGCTACATCGAGCGCATCAGTGAGTGAATGGCCGGGCGGGCCTGCAATCGAGTGCGATCGCTGCGCAAGGTGAGGGAAGCTTGCTTTGAAGTTCTCCAGCAGCTCGTCGTTCGGCTTTGCTTGTGAGGATCTGACCGCTGGTTAGCTGCGAGCTTTCCCGGTTCCCGAACGCGACGCG
The DNA here is from genome assembly GCA_016630955.3 of Didymella arachidicola. Lineage (NCBI taxonomy): Eukaryota > Fungi > Ascomycota > Dothideomycetes > Pleosporales > Didymellaceae > Didymella > Didymella arachidicola. Next base: position 1,896,232 of record CM049986.1, read on the forward strand.
CGAACATCACAGCACGCTGACCAGGACTAACATCAACAACAAAGAAGGGGGCATACCGGTTGCGAAACATCGCTGAAAGCTCAAGGCAGACACTGCTGGTCGTTCGTGAGCATCGAGAGGTGAAGTTGAGTTGGAGGTTGGGGAGCCCTGATGTGGACCTTGGGTCGATGAAACGGAGCAGCTCCCACAGCAGTCAAGGCTAGTGTCAACTGTGGCTCGAGTTGGCGCATGCAACGACAGGTCAGGCGTCTTTTATCAGGTTAGCGACCGAGCTGCCTGAAGGAATCGCTGTGAGGGCCGCGCGTGGCATTTGAGAACGTCAGTGCAAGCGGCTGCGGTGGGGTGAGAGTCTAGAGTCTGGCTAGGCTGGCCTGCTGGCTATCCTTGCTCCTCCAGTGTGCAATTTGGCGCATCCTCTCCAGCGGCCTGCTCCCTGTGGCTCGCACTGCGCGGCCGTCTCGCGACTGATCTCCCGGCAGCCGTCTTGCACAGCCACTGCCCTACGGCTCCCGCGAGCGTCCAGAAGTCCTGCGAAGCCCAAAGGGGAGCGATTGTCGCTGCACCTGTCGCCATCCCGCATTGCAACCGCAAATCTGCCCAAGGATCTCTGGTCCCAGCCCGTTGTTTCTCGAATCCACTCCAACTGCCACACCAGCGTTCGTGCGAGGCTTGTGTGGCTCGTCCAACACTGACACGTCCCGCTTGCCTGTCCGTAATTTACCCTCCTCGTTGAGTCCATCCCCACTCGCACTAGGCCTTTTTGGTCATTGAAAACCACCACAGCGCCTACGGTATGAGCTGGCGCTGTTATGCGCGATGACATCTGCCGATCCGATGCTGGAAATTTGCGTCCCGAAAGGGCCTGCTGCTCTTGGCATCTGCAGTCTCCACGCGGCAGAGCTCTCTACCGCCGCCCCATAGAGCTGCACCCTAGCTCTCCGACCTTGTTTCCATTTCCTCGGGGCTTTTCCCCCTGCGTATGAGCATCGGAGGTCGACCTAACACGCCCCAGCCTGAGTCTGCTTGCAATGTGAGCATCTCGGACCAATCCTACAAGCAGCCGTTGTGCCGTATAGCCTTGAGCTTTGCGACTCGCCTGTTACCCGCTTAGTCTGCGTTATATGTCATTTCTGGTACCTGTCAAGCCGAGATTAAGGAGTTGTTAGCGGGCGCTTTCCCGAAATGAGTAACCACTGGTTTGCATTGAGCCTTCGACACCGATCGAAGATCCTCGTCATTGTCACCAAGTTCGTGCGTCGGTGATGAAAGATCAGAAACCGACTGTGACACCACTACTGGTCTGTACCAACTTCAGTTACACCGGCCGTCTGCCTGGAATGTAGCATGTTTTGCGGGGTTCAGTGCGTGCCCAATCGCAAGGCTGATGCAATAGACATCCGGCGACCACGGCTTGCAGAACTGGGCTATGTACAAGTGTGGCGACAGAACAGAGACCAAGGCGAGATCGAGCAACGTCGAGTGGCACCCGACAACCGTTGCACATCATTGTGCGAGTTCAACCGCTCAGGACGGTTATGATTGACAGCGCATTCAGGGTCTGTGCAATAACGGCCCAGCACAGCCACAATGTGGCGAGTGGGTGGCGCAGAACCGAACAATGAGTACATCTACTCGTGCATGATTTGCTGCCCCATAAAAGGGGACGCGTACTCCTGCAGTAGGTTCTGCTGGATGTAAACGAGTGGAATTTGCCGTTGTAACCTGGACTGTGTGTATGAGTTCATCGAGTTGCAAGGGTACTGTGTTCACTGAGTCGCAGTAGCGTAGCTCGTGGTGATTCTGCAGCACGCATTAGCCTGAACAAGACATTGATATGATGCCCCGTGTCACTCTTCTCAGAGCATTCGTCTCATGAATGCCGCCCAGGTATCATAGATGTTCATAAGTGGTGGTGGCGTGGTAATCACTGCTGGCGGAGTCGCCATTACGCCTTAGACCGTTTGTTGAAACTGCATGTAAAGGGCGAATGGATTTTTGTTAGGGCGCGGACTTGACTGCAACTTGGGCCAAAACAATTAAATGTGAGTGTGAGCGTCTGTCGCTTCCGACAGCCAGGTCCTGGCCAATTATGAATTACCCTGGCAATAGCCGCAGGGTATAATGATATGATTTTGTGTAGACTGTGCACAGATCAGAGTAGGCGGACTGTGGGGAAGTAGTCCAAGAAAGATGATGGCATACCAGTCCCAATTTTACCAATCAATTCAGAGAACACATGCTGGCGATCTATGCAGTACATGCCGACTAGCGACTCTCGACCTCCACAGTGATCAGGCGCAGGGCGTGATCCTGACCTCGAATGAAGTCCAACCAAAGGAAAAGGATGTTAGGATCGCAAATGTCTCTATGCGATCCAATGGCAGGATGCATAGCAATACATCTCACGCCCAATCAGGAAGGTTCGCCTGGATTCGGCGTTACTCAACACTCTTCTTACCAGCATTGCTGTGGGGTCCAGGATTGGTGTTTTCGGTCCTTTGCGGCCCTGCGGTGCGTCTCTTACGAAAGGATGATGTAGCTGTGGATAGTCGCGTGTCATGCCTGGAGGAATCGCTGCTCCGAGCTTCAGCAGCCCGTGCAGCAGCCAGCGCGACGTTATTTTGTCGGTTTGTGAGACCGTTGAGTCGCTCCTTCGAAGACAGTGGAGATTCAGCAGCGGGCACATTCTGACTCGAGGTACTCCTGCTTTTCGACATCATCGATGCACTAGCACTCCCTCCTTCTCGAAATGCTGTCTGGATACTGGTGCGAGAATTGTGACGGTCATCTTGAATATTCTTGACAAACACAGACTGTAAGCTTGACGTGGAGTTTTCCCGACGAACACGACCCATCGTCTGCACTGGACTTGGAATCATCGTGGGTTTGGGTATTTCGCCACTTCTCGAGGCGAAAAGATCCATTGTATTGTCGTTGTCAGTCTCCAAGCCATCATCGAAGAGACGGAAAGCCGATGAGGCTGAGAAACCGGAGTCAGTTGAGTCAGCCTGCGACAATGCATCGTACCGACCAAGGCTGTTATATAGCTCTCGCATATGATCGTCCCCGGACTCGAAAGAAAAATGGCGACGACGCGCATGGTCATGCTCCGGGTGTGGCAGAGACCGAGGTGTTCGTGAGTGTGGCCTAGGTGTCACGTCGTCAGCTGGATAGCCGCTTCTACCTGTAATTATGAGTTCGTCCACTTGATCATGATGAGTCAGAGGGCCAATTGTATCCTGGTCTGAGTCTACACAAGCGAGCAGAGTCATCAGTCCATGAACAAAATGGGATACGTTGAGGCCTTTGCGGCGAGCGACAAGGATACCGAGTTCTTTTAGAGCAGCCAATGCTTCAGAATCAAGCTGATCACTTGCTAGATGTCCAACCTGCGAAGGATCCTGGACCTCAAGATCAGGTGTGCTCGCCAACTGAAGCTTGATCTCGTCTGAAGTAGCAATTGAAGTGTTCGTATGGCGCAGGTTCGTGAGATCATGTTCGCTCTTGACCTTTCGTGGAAGTACTGGCTCTTCAGTAAGACTATGATGCACTGTCGAGGTATCCGGCATCTCGACACAGGTGATTTGTCGAGACAAAGCAGTCATTCTCTCCGATGGTGATGAAGGTCGATGCAACAGGACTGGAATGCTGTCAGTTCTGTTCCAAAGCTAGTGTCGCATACAAACCTTGTTGACTCTTTGACTTGATCCCATCATCCCGTTCAACCGAGGACATGTACTTGTCTTGAGAAGAGACGCGATCAGTCGATATCGTTTTTTGATGGGGGCGTTTACGGTCCACCACCGTTCCACGGCGTGCTTCCATGAGTCTGTGCCCGGTCAGTCATAGGCAATGTTATCCACAAGCAGTCAATTACATATCCATGCCATTCGTACTACCTGCGATCAGTAGTTCGAGACGACGAATCTCAGCCTCATAGAGAATTTCAGACTGATGCCATTGTGCGGTCACCTTGCGCGAATGGACGAGAGCCCTTTGTTCGCGCACCTCGAGATGTTCCTTGTGCTCTCGAAGCTTGCGGTAGTCTTCGAATACTCGAAAAAGGCCGCTATTGTACTCGAGAGGGACTGGCACCATGTAGTTCCTGCACATGTGCGAATGAATTGACTCCATGGTGACTATGGGATCAACATACAACCAGGCATGTGCTTGTGTTAGTGGGTCATCAAGGGTCCAAGGTTCCGAGAAGGTCGAATCAATGGGATCTTTGTGATTAGTGAAGATTGATGTGTAACGAGTAGCTTTAGGTCTCGGGTCTCGGCGAGGATTGGAAGCTCCCGATCTCTCACTTTGAGGATCTTCTGCATCGTCTAAGGTAGGTGTAGCTAGAGCTGTGGTCAAGGGAACTGACGGACGATCGACTGCGATCGTCTTTCGCCAGCCATGGCTGCGCTTGTCGATTGTATCGACGGTACTCAGCCCATCTATTGGCGGCGTTGCTGTAGTAGCATCGAGATCAGTCTTAGTTGATGGTAACTCCTTTGGTCTGCCTGCAATCTTCTTTCGCCAGCCTTTGTTGTCAACCATTGCCCTGCGCGTCGTCTCCCTTGAGACAGTGCTGGGCTTGACCTTTGTGCTTGCCTTCTCCTTGAGTCTTGGTCTAGCTTCCGCCTGTTTTGGTTGTCGTGGACTATGCAAGTCAGTGGTAGGGGAGTAAAGGTGGCCAATGTCCATTGTGCAGAGTGACGTGGTATTGTGGTTGCCAGATGCGAAAAGGTACACTTTCCTTCGCAAACGAGGCAGCATGAGGTCGCCAAACAAGCCGTTTGCACCTTCCGCTTTCACTTTCATGGTACCTGATCACCAAGGACGTGGTTAGCAGGTGAACTTGACCACGCGAAAATCGGTTCTGATCGTCATGCTTGTAGGTTTCTGTAGCAAAAGGTTGCTTTCGGGCGATTTCTGCCGTGTCGAGGAGCGCAGTACTCCTGATTAACGAGTATATAGGCTTGAACCCTTGCAAGTTCTTGCAGAATGTGTTTTCTTGACATAGAAGCAGGTCTTACTGACATTGAGCGCGAGCAGCTGGTTTTGAGGACAAACATTGTGCACTTGATGTCACTTCGTGATCTTCGGTACGAGATGGGTTTGTAGAGACGTGACGAACGGCTGTAGACCAGAGCTCATGGTCATTGCTTCAGAGCACCGTCGTGACATCTCATGGCTACAGTGTAGCACTATAGTAATCTGAGAACCGGTACAGTCGACTTGACGTTGTCAAAAAGCTCTGCAACTGCAACGGGTGTGTTGAGCCAGCTGGGGCGCTAGGCCCAGAGTCCTCAGACGTTCCGGACTACACTTGATATGGAATCTTCTTCTTGACAACAACACAACACCCTACCGGCGTCCAACAAGCAGCTACGTACTTTCTGAATACTTTGGACACGGCTCCAAAGGTCTATATCAATGTTGCCAATGTCACGTGTGCTGAGGTCGACTGTGCCCTTGTTTGAGCTCGGTTTCAGGACAGCTGCTCGACCGCGAACCTCGGAACTCCACATCAAGACCGCAGCCACGATGCAACCTGTAGGACTAGAAAGACCACAATCTGCGAGACGATTTTTTCAGAGGGATAGGTGTCTCTGCTGACGAGTGCGCAGCTCGTGACCGGCTTCACTCAGGTGTATTAGTAGTCAATCAACTTTCATTCAACTTCCAAGACCAACAACATTGAGCAGCCGCGCGTCTTGATCCTTCTACAGCACATCTGTAACACAGCACACTGTTCTGACACGACTCCACACAGCAGGTCTCGGCCTCTTACCCCAGTGTGCACCAATCTATATTTCGCCTGGCAGAAGGATTAACGTGCCTAGCGCCAGATCGATGCCTGCGTTCCTCATGCGGTAGAGAGATCCTCAGGATTGATGTGCATCCGGTTTCAGGCCAACATCGACTTCGGTGCTGAGCAAAGACAAGATGGCCTTGGGCTCTTGTGCGCCATGCCGTGTGGGCGAGGTATAAGAGTCTGGCTCCTTGGACAGGCGGTTCAGCACACCAACACCTTCTCTGTTTATACTATTTAATAGCAAAGTTTCGCACTGCAACGCTCCTTCAAGCTCGACCACTTCAAGACTTTCTTTCTCAGATTCAACAAATACACTATAATCAACAACATCAAGATGAAGCTCACCGCTGTCTTCGCCGCTGTCCTTTCCATGGCCACTTTTGCCGTTGCAGCACCCGTCGCCGCTCCAGCCAAGGGTACGTCACCTCTGATCGAAACCACCTTCCGAGTCTACAGCTAATAGAATGACAGAGGTCGTACGCGCAGACCACGGTGCCTGCGTCAAGAGCGAGGGTGGAGGTGTGATGGAGGCAGTCAACTGCTAGACGCGTAGCAGCAAGGAAAGATATCCAAAAGTAAAGACGATATACCCAGGCGACGTCTGCGACGCGACACAATGAAATACACTCTAGGCGACAAGATCGTTCAGATACATTCTCATCACTCAGATCTCCAATGTGCCCCTCCGTTTGTCTTCTCAACCCTTATCATCGCCTCCGGCTTTTCCAGTCTCAGAGTCGTGCATCTAGCACGCACTGTGAGCTGAACTTCTGGAAGAGGCGCTTCAGAATATGATGTGCTGTCCTGTCCTTAGAGGAGCAGTCCTGCACCGCCGCCTGCATGAGCCCTAACAAACACGCAAAATCACGTACCGTTCATCCTCCCCGTTACCGTCCTCCAGCCACAAAATTCCTGCTCTCTGCTCCCCGTCAACCTCCCCCAGCGCAGGCCACCCACACCACCAACTTGCCCTACGGACCTCGACGACCGCCTTCAGCATCAGAATATTCCTCGAAATTCAACGCTGCCACACATATCCCTGCACCCTAACCTTCTTCTTAATCCTCGACATGCACTTCCGCCGGCAAGAAGGATGGAGAGCGAAAACTGGGGAGCTATCGTCCGTTATCAGCGCTGTGCTCAATGTGCGTTAGAACGTGTTTTCAGTCGCAGTGAACTCGTTGTAGACTGGCAGAAGGCAGAGAGGCAAGAGGTCTGGACATCCGAGGCAAAGCAAGATTGTAGCAACTTTTAGGCAGAACAATGGGATTTCCAAGGCGTCCTGCAGAAGTGAATATTAGAGAGGAAGGAATATGACGCAAAATCTAGCCTTGAGAGAATTGGTGGTATTCAACGTTTATCTATGCTCCGTGTAAGTGCGAATAGACTCTATGTTGGCGATTTGGTTTTTGCTGTTTCCCCATTCTAAGCATGCGCGGGAGCAGGCGTAGTTCCGTCAGCGCCAGCGACAGGTGCGCCGGTGGTAGGAACGTCAGCACCTGTAGTGGGGGGAGGCAGCGCAGTGTTGTCAATGGCATCATCGCTCTTCTTCGCCCACTTGGGCTCAGTAACCCACTGAGGATCCTGCCAAGGGCCGGCATCGCTCAGTGCGCAACCACCAGGGCAATCGCATGTGCCACCGAAAGCCTTGGGGAGGTTCTCAGCTGGAACTTGTGCCAGCAACTCAGTCTTGTATCCGGAGCCCAGGACGTGGATCTTGGCGCTCGTGACAGGGTCGAGGAACTTCTTGACGACGCTGAAGACGCCAGAGAAGCCCCAGGGCGCGTTGATGATATACATCTTTCCGAGGCGCTCAGGGTAGTAGTTCTGCGAGATGGCGGAAACAGCCCCCAGGTAACCGTAGACGGAGGTGGCCTTGGCGATACCGACGCCCTTCAAGTCAAGAATGGAGCACGAAGTCTCGAGGAGGTGACCAGTCTTGCGCGAGCAGGCGGGCAGACGGGGATCAGCCATCTTTTCGTATTCGCAGACGAGGTTCTGCACCATGCGCTCCTGGCTGGTGATTTTGCCGAGAGCAGTGAGGTCGACGTTGCCAAGCTGCTCGATGTAGACCGGGCGGCCATCCTGTAGACTTCTTAGCATCGTTCTTTAGACTGTCTGGGCTACGATAGCGTACCTTGTCAGTCTTGTGATAGTACTGAGGGTAGTACTTGAAGACCTCTGGCTTCTCCTTGTAGTCGAAGGTGCGGACGAGCTCCTCAACGCCTACGCCAGCATATGTTGCCCTCCACTTTTCGCTGTCGATGAACCTGCCCATGTCAGTACCCTCAGTCATCGATGCGATTTATATCTGTTTACATCTGCTTCGAGAGCTCGACATTGAACTTGCGTGCACGGAGAAATCGCAGCTGCAAATAAATCAGCCAACGCCCAGCGCTTCAACACCCCCACACTCGTACTGATTTGTGCATACCAGTGTCAATGTGTCAAGGTTCTTGGTATAGCCTGCCGCCTCGAGCATGCTCCGCAGCTGGTGGACCTGCGCATCTTGCTCAGGCGTTGTGTGGCCGGGATGCCCGTTCTGCGCAACTGGGGCAACGGTGGGGTAGTCGTAGTGGTCGTACTTTGGGTCGAGCTTGAGCTCGTGGGCAGGTGCGGCAGCCATTGTGAGGGTGACTGCAGTGTAGATATTTCAAAGAGGGCTATGGAAAAAGTCCAAGCAAGAGGAGTCGCAGAGTACGTGTCGAGTCGGTGTGGAGTTGGAGCGCGCGGACTAGTCCTTATGACGGAAGTAGCCCTACACGTGCTAGCGTCATTGGACCCTCGACACAGGCTCAAGATCATCCAGACGCACACTTGGCGTTGGATATGATCCAGACAGCGATGACGGATAGTTGACCGATGTCCGAGGCGTGAGCTCGCATATCGCAGGACGTCATCTGAACAGCGGAGCCTTTGTCGACCCAACCTAGCGGAGGGAGACTGGCCTTTTAGAAGCTATATAGATGATACATGGCAAGAAGAAAAGCACTGTAGAAGATACCAAAAACAACGGCTGCCACTCAGTGCAGTTCCTGCTCGCCCACTCGCCACAGACCGTCCACGCTATACAGTAAAGAGCGAATCGACACCAGTATGCTGCCAAAGAATGAATACCAGCTTGATTTGACAAGGCAGAACAACAGACATGATGTGAGATTCGTGTACTAACCCGCCCTGCACCTCATCCTCCCAATGCAGATGAAAGGAGCGCACTCCTGTCTACCAAGTCGAACCCTTACACCGCCAACCAACTGCACTGGACTCAAATAAACAACCCTGAACTTCCATCACAGACCCATGAAGATTTGACAGCGAGAAGAGCAACCCGAACACCGAGCAAACGGACGCCTTGAAAACAACACACGACTCCGCATGCGCGCCCACGGAGAATTACAATCGAGGCGCACCAGCGGCATGCGGGGTTGGGACCATCGTGAGCCTAGCTCAGTTTCTCCGGTCTCGGTTCGAGCTTGGCCCGAAATCGACTTCAGATACTTTCTTCGCCTGCTTCTGGCCCTTGACAATGTACTGTGCGTACAGAGCAATGTGGTCACTGGGGAAGTGGTAATTGGGGAACCCAGGTACTCGCTGCAGATAGTTCTTGTCGATGTCGCCGAGGAGTCCCACGACCTGCAGTGTGTTTGTCGAATACCAAATGTAATCCAGGACACCAACGAACGAAGGTGTGTAATTAGTGAAAGAAAGCTCTCCGATTGACGAGTAGCTAGACTTGAGGCTGAAAGGGTGAGAGATACCGTCCCTGGTGAAGTTACCGTACTTGCGACTGCCCAGATCGTCGTGAACATTTGACATGCTACCAGTTGTAATCAGATCGTAAATACCGGATGTAGGCAGAGAGTTAAAATCACCACACAGAATGAGTGGAATCTGTGTTCCATCCGAGTACTCCTTTGACGGTCCTGGCTCCTGTGTAGGGTCGGGCTCCTTTCCGTCTTCGGTATCACCGTTCGTGAAGCGGTATACGACCTTGTCTTTGCATGCAGGAAGCTTCGCCCATCGATTTGCAAAGGCTTTGATCCCTTCCAGCAAAATGGCGACTTGGACAAGCTTGACATCAGTAAAAGCTGGGTTCCAGAAGACGTGCACGTTTCCAACAATGAATCTTGAGCCTGTTGCGCGGTTCTCCAGGAAAGCAACGACCGCAATGTCGTCACGAGGCATGACACGGTTGAAGATGTCGTGCTCTCCCTTCATGTCTGGTCGGTTAATGGCAGTGTTGGCGAAGTCGATGAGCTGCTTGTCCAACAAGATGTACCTAGTCACGTTAGCACATGTGAATCAGGTATGAGCAACCACAACTTACTTGCTGTTCTTGTAGAAGATAGCACAGCCATCGACAAGCTTGGCCTCTCTGTCTGCCATCGTTCGCGCTCGAGATTTGGGCCAGAATACACCCTTGTAGTCGTTGTGGGCGAGGCCCTCGCGGAAGTACTCATTGAAGCTGTCCTGGTCTATCTCCTGCAGACAAACTATGTCCGCATTGCGTTCTCGCAGCTCTCCCAAAATCGTCTCCCTTCGATTCTCCCACGAAAGCGCAGCAGTGGGGGTGTATCCATATTGAGCTTGTGTGCAGTACTTGTCGCAGAGGATGTTGTAGCTCAACGCTGTGACAGTCTCCTGATCTGGATCCTGAATCTCGTCGAGCACAATCCAGTCTCGCTCATTTGGTGCTTCTGGTCCCTGCGAGTTCTCCCGAAAGTGCTTGATCAACTCTGCTGTTCCTTGCTCCATGATGATTTGCTTCAGATCGTCCGGCAGCGGATTGCCTTCGATGCCAAGAATTTCCAGTTGGAACAGGGAGCCGAGTTCGTAGGGAAGGTTATCGAGATGATTGTCGAAAAGGAGGAGCTGTTTCAAGTTTACAAGCATGCCGATCTCCGGGGGTAAATACTGCAGATTGTTGAGGGATAGATCCAGATGCGTCAGGCTCCGTAGCTGTCCAATGCTCTGAGGAATATACGAGAGCTTGTTGCAGTTGATGTAGAGCTTCGTGAGGAAGGTGTAGTTGAAAAGCGAAGGTGTGATGACCTTTAGGTTCTGGCCTCCAAAGTCCAAGATAGTCCAGATGTGGTCGCCCTTTCCATCAGCCGCTGCTCCAACTGCAGGTCTATTGCGCTCTTCTTTGTCTGGCTCCTTGGACAAGCCGTTGCCCGTTCCAGCAACGACGCTCTTGCTGACGCTTGGATGAATCCTAGCGTGCGAGTGCGACTGTGTCATTTCCCGTGCCGTCTGCGCCAGGCGCAGCTGCTCCGCCCAGTGCTCGTTGGGTGGCTTGCTAAGTCCGCTGTGAACGCTATTCGGTGTGCCGTTCTGCATATGCGCCTGGCCAAAGTGGGGCTGCGCGTTCGACATGTTGCCGCTCGAGAGGTTGTGCTGGTGGTTGTACTGTCCGCCATGGGCACCGCCAGTGTGGTCTTGATGCTGCTGGTGGTGCTGGCCATGGTGCTGGTGGTTCTGGTTGTGCGGGAAAGTCTTGCCGGCCAGGTTCATCTGCATGGCGTAGTTCTGGTGGGTATTGCGTCCGTTCATCATCACATGCTGGGCCTGGTGACCGTGCTGCTGGTTGAACATGCCGAACTGCTGGGGAGACTGCTGGCGTCCGGGCGATCGAGAGGGCGAGGGGGTGTCGGGGTTACTGAAAGGGATGCGGGCGGCGGTGGTGGGCGACCGTACGCGGCTGGGGAGGTTTCGAATGTTTGTTGCGTGTTGCGGATAGAATGTTTGACCGGCTCCCCTTTGGTAGACCGAATAATCGGCCATCTAAGGCAATCGCGGCGTCGTAGAGAGGGGGGCCTGGGGGTCGCAGCGCAGGCTTGTAGGTGGTGGGGCTCGTATACGTTGCTTTCTTCGTTGTAACATGGGCGCCCCTATGGATCCTCGTCATAGGCTTCTACTGCTCGGCCCTGCACGCGTGCATGTAGTGTTTGTCCTGCGGCTTGCGGCGCTGACTGCAGCGGGGGCGCGGTCGGGAGTGCGTTTGATGTGTTTGGCGATGGCGCCGGTGGACGTGGGTCGCGTGCGGGCGCGGGCGTGAAGAGAGCAAACAGCTCGGGGGGTTAATTGAATATCACAGCTGCTGGCCTGGGCGGAGTCAGTAGCTGATGTGGGGAGGAGAGCAAAGGCCGGGGATGGAAGCGGGTAGAAGGTGCGCACATACAGCAGCGGGGAGAGTCAAAGGGCGCGCAGGCTCTGCAGGCAGTCTCAATTGTGCCAGACGGTGCGAAAACAGGGTCCAACGGCAGCGCTGGGGAAGAATAGAGAGTGAAGATGATGCTATGGAGGGCCGACGTCGAGCCCGCACCAGCAGCAATGCACGGCCAAGCTGGAGGAAGCTATGGAGGTCACGTGCAGTTTGAACCACCCTGTCCTGTCCTCTCTCTGCTGCTCAGTACTAGTTGCCCGCTGTGAACGTCGTGTGACCTGCCAGGCGAGACAAAGCGCACATGGCCAGATGCAAGCTGCCGTTGTCATAAGGTGCATTACGATGCAGCTGGCGTTATGCACAGTGCAGCGAGGTGTGCAGCGCATCCAGATTCCAGACTGCAAGGTCTAGGGCAGGCACGCAGGTACAGGCACAGTCTGTCTGGGCGGCACATTCCGCGCTGCCTGTTCCTGAATCTCATCTCCGTGTCCGAGGCGGCAACACCTGCCCAGTCGTTACTCACGGTACGATGCGAAATCTGGGGGAGCGACGCGGCCGCTGTGTGATTGGAGATGCTCCCACACTGCGCTCGGCAGCGCGACCGGATGGGGTCAGTTCGACACGACTCCCCGCGCCGCGAGCCAGACGAGTCGTCCGAGATGGGAGGGCAATAATAAGACCGCCAGCCATGCTGACGTCGGCCTCTGCCCGTCCTCTCTGCTGCCGTGCGCTGCATGCAACGATCCCACCGCGCTGTGCTGCCGTCACGCCTCCCCGTGCTGCTCGACTCTCAAGTGCATACTGTGCTAGACACGTGCTTATCATACAACAAGGGACCAGTATCGAGCCGCACGCTAGCAGGCCGGGTGGGTCAGGGAGATGATGAACTCAGAATGGCTGCTGGTCCGCACCTCCTGGGACTCTCTTGCGTCTGAAATGTGTCGTTCTGATTGTACTGCAGTACAGATACCACGTCCCAGTCTACCCACCGCGACCTAGGGCAGCGAGCGCAGACGTCAAGCAATGCAACCGCGAAGCCGCAGATCCCCTCGCTAGAACCTTTTCTGGCTCCTCGACTGCGTCCAGATCTTCCGCCATGGATGCGACGCGGGGCTCGGTGAGCAGCAGCACCTCGACGCAGGCCACCCGGGATGAGTCTGCAGAGCCCTTCGTTCTGCGCCACGGCCGCCGCTACCTGAGAGGCGCACAGCACTACCCGCTGCCCTGCGACCTGCCTGAGCTCCAGCGCCAGAATCTCCACACTCTGCTCGCGACCTCGGTCATTGGGCGAGCTCTTGGCCATACGCCATCGCCGCAGAACCCGCCGAAGAAGGTCCTTGAGCTTGCGTGTGGCAGCGGTTACTGGACCGCCGTGTGTCACGACTTCCTGAGCGGACTAGGCTATGAAGATGTCTCGTACACGGGGCTAGACATTGCGCCTCTAGCAGGCGACCTACGGCGCCAGGGAATTGACTGGAAGTTCGTGCAGCATGACCTGCGCAAGCCGCCGCTCCCCTTCGACGACGATGAGTTCGATATTGTGGTGATGAAAGACATGTCCCTTGTCGTGCCTCTCGGCGCCCTCTCGCAGAAGATACTCGACGAAGCCACCCGCGTCCTGAAATCCGGTGGCACCCTCGAAGTCTGGGAAACCGACCACATCATCCGCTCCATCCTGCCTCACCCACCCCCCGTCCCCGGCAAATCCGCCCAAGAACGCGCCTGCGCCGACACCACAGGCACCTTTCTGATCTCGCCCATCACGCCCTTCACCGAGGTCCAGAACAAATACCTTCAGGACTCAAACACCTGGATCCAAGAAGCCCTTGACCGTCGCAAACTGTCACCAACACCCTGCGCCCGCATCAGCCAGATGCTGCTGCAAGAGACCGAAACGCTGCACTCGGTCGGCGACCGCCGCATCGCCATTCCGCTCGGCGAACTGCGCTGGGAGCGCGAACTTGCAGCCTCAACGCCCGACGCAGACAGACCCAGATCCAAGCGCCGTGAGCCTGAGAGCCAGCGCCCAAACGCCGCGGCGAAGAAAGCGAGCGTTGTGCTTGACACAGGCACGCTGACGGACGAGCAGGCTGCCCTCAGGTACACGGCGCTGCTGGTCGTGGTGCAGATGATCGAGAGCCTGGAGCCGTTGCTCAAAGAGGTCAGCGGGAAAAATCAGGAGGAGTGGCAGCGGTGGTGGGCTGGACTGATGGGCAATCTGCTCGACCAAAAGGGCGTGAGTAGTGGGGAGTGCTTGGAGGTGGGCATGTGGTCCTGCAAAAAGGTGTGAGCGAACCTATTCAGCCGCGGGTCCTCCATGACGAAGAGACACGTACGGGAGGAGTTTGGCGTTGGTGGTCACATACCAGTCTTATTAGCGATTCTATGATATCCCGGCCTTACGGCCATGTCAAATGTACGCCGATGTACATAGCTCTCGCTGGCCCATTTATTTGATGGGATCGTATCTTTCCCGCAGAGCTCTGTAGCGCTTGAGATAGTACAGCGCTTCAATTTCTACACCAATATCAGCATCACCTTAAAGATGGTGGTGGTAGTCTGCAAATACCTTTCTTTACGAATTCGGCGCGCTTGATGCCACTCCTGATGGCGTCCTCATCTTGCAGGTGCGCCTGCGAAGAAAACGCTTTGTGCAGCCGTGACCGCGCCCACTCGGAGCCTTGAGGGTAGTCCCGGGATAGATACAAGAGCTCTGCAATCAATGTAAACACAGCGCGTATCAAGTGGGTTCGTTGCTGTACCTTTGTAGATGCGGATCACTTGGTGACGCAGTGGGAGATTTGGGGTCGACATGTTGAGAGCTTGGGAGGTGCAACGCAGATCGATCAAACAACAAGGTTCCAAAATAGTCAATGATGTTATTGGTGATGTCCGTGTGCAGTCAGGCAGTTTGCTGGCTTGAGATATGGTGGTCGTGGTGCTAAGTTCATATCGTGGGTCTGACGTATGCATGGTTGCTCTTTGCTTTCCCTCGGCTTAACTCCGTCGGCCCAGTATCGCGCAATACTCCACCAGAGCTGCGACTGCGGGTCGTGCTACACAGACGTCTTCGCGTTCGCTTTGCCTGACTCAGTTACAGTTTCTATATCCATGAGACCCCTCACAACACGCGCAGCGCTGTTGCGCCCCTCGAATTCCGCACCAAGATTACCCACACCATGCGCGAACGAACCAGTATCGAGTCGAGTACCCCGACCGCCGCAATGCCGCTTCTCCAGCACGCGAGCTCCTGCGACCGAGAAAATGTCTCCCAGGTGGTTGTCTGATGTCCGCGCACGTATCGGCAAGTGCATAATGTTTGGCATCAACGATGCGCAGGCGAGCGAGGCAGGGTCAATACTACAAGAAGTCTCGAGAGATTGGCGAGAGCTGCTTGCCGGGAGCGAAGGGTTTCTGACAGGGCAGGAGTACAGGGGACTGTATAGACAGGAGGTGGTCTGGGGCGAGATGGTAGGTTGTGTCAATGTGGAAGAGCATGATGAGGGTTGAAGCTGATACACTGGCGGAATTGCAGGACAGTATGGTGAGCGCTTGATCACGGCTGTATCTGGGAGAGCGTCGTGCTGATGCTGTTTAGGGACATGTTAACAATGTCGTGTACAACCGGTACGCGGAGTCTGCGCGTGTCAATTGGACGCTCAACTTTGCCGCAATGGATCCAAGGCACAAGAAGGAATGGCTGGAGCTCATGTCGCCGAAGAGCATCGGTCTGATACTGAGGAGTATCAAGACAGATTACAAATTTGTGAGTATCACGGCGCCCAGTAGGAAGTCTGCGGCAGGAAGTCTGCGGATAGGCTCTCGCGTGCCTCTCGTGAGTTTAGGATGACTTGGCTGACTTGCTCGATCATCAAGCCTATGAAGTGGCCTGACAGGTAGACGGACCTCACGGTAGTTGATGGACCTCGACTAATGAAGCCAGAATAACCGTATTGCACAAGCTCAGGAATAAGCCGGAGCAAGGTACCGATCACTTCATCCTGGACGTGCTGATCTTGTCAGAAGCGCAGCGCCGTGCAGCAGCACGCTGCGTCGAAGACATTGTTGTCTACGACTACAGGACAGCAAAGAAGTCTCCGTTACCGCCATTCATGACCGACAAATTCAAGCAGACGTTCGAGCTGCAAGAGGCAGCGAAGGAGAGAAACAGCGCTAGGGTAAGGACGCTACTAGACCGCGTTCGCGAGCTCGAGAAGAGCAGCTGGGACAGAGCGGATGCTGTTGAAGACTTGGGCAGTGCGGGAAAGCCGTAAGCAGCAAGCCGCAAACAAAGCCTCACACCGTTCATCCCCTCAAGCTGCGTGGCGTGATCTGTTCCGTGACGATCGACCTGCTGAGTTTGCGTTTCACGATGAGCTTTTCCAGTGATCTGCGCGGCCGTTGGGCGCATGACCGTGGCAGCTTCCTCATTTGCTGGCCGCACGGCATGCTGATTGGCGTCGTTGCGTTAAGCTTCGAGGCCGGCCAGATGCCGTCTCCGCCGTGTGTGATGGAGGGGCGGAATGAGGTTTAGACAGACTGGTGGAAACGCTCCGATCAAATTGAAAAAGCCACGCCGCGGCAACATGTGTTCAGCGGAGCCTGTGGTTTTGAGTGGGGGCAACGGTGGCAGCGACGGTAGCAGCGACGGTTGCAGCTACGATGACAGCAAAGAGGGATCCAGGGCCTGCTCCGCAGCGCAACCTGGTGGAAGTTAGACGAGCAGATAAGCGCTCACAGCAATCATCATGGCGGGGTGTGCAGGGCAGGCAGCGAATCGACGACATGGGCTTGGCGTCGATGCAAGCGTGCGGGTGCGGTGTGAGCAGGGCAAAGGCTTGCCGTCTCTATTCGTTGTTGCCATGCAGAAAGCCATCATAGTCAGGGGGGGCCATGGAGAGCTTCATTTGCGAGCACAGGCTAGACAGGCGGCCGGGGCAAGGCAATTGGCGCAGCGCGTGCAGGGCAGGCAGAGCAAGCTGCTGTCGTGTGCACTGTGGTGTGCGCCGTGGTGTGGGCTGCTGGCGGCGAGTTTGCAGGGCATCACTCCAGCGTGCTGTGTGGGCGTGGCCGAAGACGGGCAGGCTCGACGAGGGGCTTTGCTTGCATCGGCCAAGCGTGGTGAGGTGAGGCTTCTGCCGCGCTTTTCTGGCTAGAGCGCACACTTTTCGAGAGCATTGACGTCGATCATGGCAGCTCGGACGGTCCTCGGCGTGTGCAGATCAGCCTGAGGAGGAGCGAGAGGAGTCTGCTGGCAGTGTGCCCGGCGCTGCAGCAGCGGGAGGCTGCAGACGACACACCACCAGAGCCAGTGCCTTTGCAGCGTCGCCAGCTCGCGTGTCATTCTTTGTTATTGCCCCAAGACCGTCTGCCTGTCTGCCTGTCTGCGCACGTGAACGAGCACGTCCTGGTTGACGTTCTGTCACGCCAAGCAGCACAGACGTCCGGCGACGCTTCGACATTCGATTCGCTCCTCGACGGCAGCCTCTCTTGCGCTCCCACGACACTCGCACACCCGCACACGACCCGACGCCTATTATTCCCACCCCCCGCCAGCGGCGCCCCTCTTCCAAACTGGCTCGTCCTGTGCAGCAGTCGAGTCGACCTGGGGAGACCGCCCGCTTGCCCGCGCACCGCCTTCTATGGTAGCAAAGGGGAGGAAGAGCGCGGCATCCCAGCATGACAGACGCAACGAGAGTGGCCTGGCAGCACCCGGCAAGCGCGTTCACCGCCAGAAGAGCAATCCGACGCTCGCCCCGGGCCAGCCCAGCACCAGCGCCAGCGCCAGCAGCCCCGACGCCGCGCCCGCGCTCCCCGCCGACGCAGTAGACAAGCAGCAGCAGCAGCAGCAGGCGCAGGCGCAGGCCCAGACGCAGACGCAGTCCACGCAGCAGCCGGCGCACACGCTCTCGCAGACGCACCCGGCCACAGCGACAACACCCCGGGCCCCCAGCAGCAGCAGTGCGCCCGACACGGCTCCCAGCACGAGCGCCTCAGACAATGCCCCCGACTGCCCGCCCGTTGAGCGACTCCACAGCGCCTCAGACGCGTCCCTCGACCACGCCAACGCCGCCGCCGCCGCCTGCCGCCACGCTGCCTCCTCTGCTGCCGCCCGCGTCAATGGCCACAGCAAGCCCGCGTCGGTCTCTATGGCCAGCCTGTTCGCCGTGCCCGCCACCATTCTCACCTCCTGTCCTCTGCGGGACGTCCTCGCCATCCTTATAATTCTCCTCCAGCTCCCACCCACCGTTCTCACCGTCGTCCAGTTTCTCTTTGCCACCCTCACCTTCGTGCCTCCCCAAGCCGGAACCCCTCTCTCTGCGCTCTCCGCCTTCCCTTCTTTCACCGACATCTTCCAGGGCTCCGGCGGCACACCTTCCTTGTTCACCACGATTGCGGCCGACGCCTCCATCCTGCTCGTGTGGCTCGTCCTATGGGTCCCGGTGCAGAATTTCTTCCTGGATCTCGCACAGGCTGTCATTGCCATTGCCCTTGGAGGCGCCGCAGCCGGAAAAGCTGGGACGACCAACGGCATTTTCATTTGTGTCGTCATCATTGCTTCCAACCATTTGCTCAAGTTCAGGCCTCTCCGGCAACACATTGTCCACTTACTGTGGTCTGGGCTCGCCCGGGGAGGCCTGGAATTCTTGACGAGCCCGCCAACTTCACCAACTTACCTCGAAAGCTTCTCATCGCCCCATGGATGGCCCCGCAGCCTCCTGGGTATTCACATTTTGGCCCAAGGTGTCGTTCGCATCATTCGCCGCTCTCTATCTCGACGAGATGTAGCTCAACAATTACCCACTGGCAAGAAAACGGACCCTGAAGTCGGCAGCCTCCAGCGTGCTAACTCGACCTCGCTCCACCCGCCTGCCGATGTGCCCAATGTCTCGAGCACCGATGGCCGCCCACCGGGGCCGTCGCCCGCATTGCACAAGGACAAAGCGAGCAGCTCGCGCCGCAAGAGGAAGCAAGCTACACACGTCCGTTCTCAGCAGCCTTTCTGGGCTGCACTTGCCAGTACAAAAGTTACAGTTTTAAAAGAAATGGAAAGCAGCCGGGCAGCAAACGAT
The DNA here is from genome assembly GCA_016630955.3 of Didymella arachidicola. Lineage (NCBI taxonomy): Eukaryota > Fungi > Ascomycota > Dothideomycetes > Pleosporales > Didymellaceae > Didymella > Didymella arachidicola. The sequence continues at coordinate 1,915,280 of CM049986.1, forward strand.
GCCGACGAGGCTAACGCAAAAGACGCAAATCATATTGGAAACGCTGTATGGAGATCGGAAGACGATCGTGTATGGATTTCAGAAGTCGGCTACTCCGACATTTCCTTTCGTGTCAGCCTGTTCAACAGTGCAGACGTTCAAGACGAGGAAGACCCAAGTGTTGGATCTGGGATTGACAAGTCGAAGCCATTCTACATCCGTGTCAACGGCGCAGATTGGAGCTCGACCCGGATCCGTCAGAGCACACCTTTAGGATATCAGGGTCAGGAGGGAACAGGCTTTTGGGTGGGAGAGATTTTCGGTCTGACGGCCCTATCGAACTACTATTGCGAGTTTGTCAGGACCAGTGATGACGAAGTCTTCTATTCCACCAGCCTTATTACCTCAGCAGGCCCAGTTGCCGAACTAGGTAGGCAGACTCATTTTCGATTGCACGCCAGACTAACACGCCCTCAGCCTCGATCGCCTCGCCGCCAGCTCATCAGACCCTTCGTCCATCCTCGCCCACGACGACCCTCAAGAATTCGATCGCCGCGGCCGACCAGCAGTTGCAGGAGCAGCGCAACCGCCTGAAGAGAAATAAGAAAGACCACAAGACTGCCATCTCTGCCATCAGAAAAGAGGTCGATACTCTAAGCAACCGCTTGGCAAACTCTGGTGGTAGTGATGAGCGTCAACGACAACGTGTCCTTCAGTTTACGCAAAACATCAAACAGGCGGACGATGCTGCTGCTGATTTTGCTGCGCAGGCCGAGAAGCTAGGCAGTATTCCGGAAGAGGAGACCAACGAGGCTGCAGCGAAGAAAGCGGAGTGGAAGAAGGGGCGTGACAATAAGAATGCTGCTGCTCGTGACTTCGATGCAGTCAAGGCTGATGTTGAGGCCCAAATCAGTAGCGTGGAGAACGACATCTCGACTGCCCTGCAGAAGCGAGAACGTCTCCAGCAGCGTCAAGTCCGACTCAACGAGCAGCATGACCGTCTTGTCACCGCTAACCAGGAAGGTTTCACAGCCAAGCAGCGAAGGGAGCAGGAGCGCCATGCTTTGAGGCAGCAGCGTGCTGATGTTGAGCATCAGTATCGCAACACGATCAACGACTACGAGGCCCGAGCTGAAGAGCGAAACATCGCCACTTCCCAAGTCCTGCAGACTGCGTCGCACTATGAAGCCCTTCTCATGCAAGGTCCTCATCACGAGTCGATCCCTACCACGCCCGAAGGACCTCTTCCCGGCACGACCATGTCTCCTCACGCCAATGCTTTCACTAGCTTCACCTTCCCGCAGCTGCACCACGTAGGTAGCACGCCCGGTTCCCTTCGCGGGGGCCGCGGCCGCTCCTCGTCCATGCTCTCTGACGTGTCTGGCTTTACGGATGGCTTCGACGAGCACATCTCTCCTGTGTATGCTCTTGACAACCCCTTCAACGCTTCTGGATTCGTCAACGGCCTCAGCAACGGTCTCAGCAATGGCCTCAAGAACGGCAGCCACGGTAGTGGCAGCCTCAGCTCCGGAACTTCCAGTGAGAGCTCTAGCCACCGCGATCCCTTGAGCCCCGTGCAGAGCGTCAAGCCTATGATGGTTCGCACTCCAACTAGCGGTAGTGGAGGTCTGATGAGTCCGATCGGCAGCGGTAGAAAACTATAACAGTCTGGTCTAAAGGTCTTCATGTAGCTTTCCAATGTGACTTTGTTCTTTTGATGGGTGAACATTATGTATTCCTGATATCGTGATGTGGCTGTGGCTCAGGCGCGGCTCCGCTCCTTCTCATCAAGACTTAGCACGGCCGTATCACATCACTGCTCGCTCCCGCTGCACATACTCCTCCCCCTCGGATATATATCCCAGCGGCTGTCCCCAGCGCTCCTCGCCAAGCCCGTTGCTATGCCCTCCATCCCCATGCGCATGCCCATCGTCGTCCCCCTGCTGCTCCCCAATCGCCAAATCCGGGACAGTCCTATGCCTCACCGCCCAGTCCCTGCGCTTCACCAGCCCACCTACACACGTCAACAACCACTCCCAATCAATCCCAGTGGAAAATCAAGCAAAGAACCGAACTAATCACTCAGGACAGACTTACTTATCACATCCCCAACCCCCCTCTGCATATCCTCCAACAACTGCTGCGCCCCGGCATTCACACTACCATGGTTATCCGCATAGCTGATCATCTCCCAGCTCACGTGCGGCGAGCCCGCAGGCCCCGTGTAGTAGATCAGCGCTGCGCCGTGGGTAAGCGACGACTTGAGAGGCGTGCCGTTGGGCGTGAGCCGCGGCGTGCTGAAGGGGAGCACGTCGAAGGTGCGGTCCGGGGTGCTGGTTGTTCCGTAGAGCGCTGTGGCGAGGGATATGATTTGCGATTTGAGTGTTGTGAAGGGGGTGGAGGACATTTCGCGTGGGGGAACTGGTTTGGATTTGGGTTTGGGTTGACTGGCGTGGTGGACTGGGTCTGTGGAGTATGCATGGAAGTTTGGATTCGGATCCTTGGGGTTGTGCGCATGCGATTGTGGAATGGTGTTTTGGTGTGGAGTTGTGTATCTGTGGCTGGTGAGGCGGAAGGAAGTGTGGAGTCGTGTGAGCATGGGCGATGGGGTTCCAGAACTTCTAGGGGTAAGTGTGACGCTTTGGGATTGCGAGGACGTGTAAGGGACCTGTATGCGGTGTTTGCACTTCCCAATCAGGTAGTGCGTGAAGCGCCTTCCCTGGGGGCGCAGCCCCACCTTTGTACATGGCAGACGTTCTGATCGTTTAGATCTTGGTGTTAGCGGTGTGAGCTATGAGCGTAAACTTGCTTTGTCGCAAATGACAAATAGTATGTGATCGGTACCCTTAGACCTTTACCGTGGTACGGAGCAAGTCCGCATCATGAAAACCCCGGATCTGTGTCGCGTACTTGAACTAACACAAACCTGATTGCAACATCTCGGTGGGCGGAAACTTGCACTCTAAACTGGTGCGCTGTCTTATTCACGCACCGGGGATGTAGTCCGATCAATGAAAGGTGTTGCGATTTACGGACTACGTCTTTTGAGTCCCATCTTGATGCGTTGCTGCCAAAATGAGCATTTCACAGTCCATGAAGTCACTCCGCACTAGCCGTTCCCCAGGAAGCTTAGCCGCCGCCATCCATAAGGGTACGGTAAGGTTGACAATTTTCGAGGCGACTCTCGACTGTCAAACAACGAAACACAAAAGGTCACGATGCATCATCGCAGATTGCTGAAGAACGTAGCGAAGCTTCACGGGAGTCATATAAGCCTCTCCGTCTAGTAGACGCCTTACAACGAACTCTTGACGTCAATACATATCGTAGACCTGGCTAAAAGCAACCAAAATGAATGCCTGAATGCTCTCCGCCCTTCAACCCTCGAGCAATTGGTAGTTTCATCAAAATGGCTCACATCACGCTCAATCACGCCAGACTAGGTGCCATCAAGGGTCTTCGAGACGCCAATACTTCCTTGATCGAAATACTCGGCCTCCCGTACGGCACAATCCCGCACCGCTTTGGACGAGCAGAACTTTCGGAAGGTCTGTCAAACAACCCAAGGTTCCAGAATAATGTCTTCGACGCGACGAAGCCGGGGGCTTCAAGTGTTCAGCCCTGGGCTAGCGTGACGATGGATGCCTCCAACATTCCGCTTCCTACAGACAACCTTCCAGATGATGAAGAGCAATCCGAAGACTGCCTCAATCTATCCATCCGGCTCCCTCCTGTCTGTATCAATCGCAATGGTACCCTTCGAACCGACGCGAAGCTGCCTGTTCTGGTCTTTATCCATGGTGGTGCCTTCTTCCTGGGCTCTGGGAACAGGCCTTACTATGACCCCACAAACCTAGTCCTACATGGCATTAATCGCGGCACACCCTTCATCATGGTTTCGATGAACTACCGTCTCGGGATCCTAGGCTTCATGCACAGTCCATGTACATCCGGGCTGATTCTGGAGAACAACGGCCTCTACGATCAGGACTTAGCCCTTTCCTTCATCAAAGATAACATCTATGGATTCGGTGGCGATGCGGACAATATCACAATAATTGGGCAAAGCGCAGGTGGCGAAAGTGTCTCCGTCAAGACCATCCGCTCACCAGTCTTCAAGCGCGCAATCGCATTTTCCGGCACACCCGTTACCATGCCCTCTCTCACACCCTCTGAGCATCACGAAAACTTCCTGTCGCAAGCCTCTTCGCTCGGTATCACCACCAAAGACGCCAACGGCAACGAAAGAAGCGCCAAAGACATTGCGAACGACTTCATCAAAGCCGACGTCCGCAAGATCCGCGAGCTCGCCTGGGTCGGACTCCCCTGCGCCAACAGCGAATTCTTCCCTGTCTCAAAACCCAGCATGGAGCTCACCGCAGCCGGAAAAATGGCCCCCTCAGACTGGCGCTCGCGCTTCACGCCCGTGGAAGCGCAGATCGTTGGCACAACAACGTACGACGGCGGCATCTCATACAACATGATGTCGAAAGACTCGAGTCGCGCGGACCACGCCAAAGCATTCTTACATATCGCGCGCGACGTGCTTGGAGACGGCGACGGGGCGGCGTTGTGCGACATCTACGGAATCAAAGAAGACATGTCTGATCCCGACGCGCTACAGGCAGTGTGTCTTTTCGAGAGCGACATTGGCTTCTTCGCTGCGGCGCTGGCGACCTGCGAAGCAGATCTCATCCCCAAGACATACTTCCATGTCTTCGACCTGCCAAATCCGTTTGAGGGTCCGATCAGGAAGCAGGGCGAGTTTGCAACTCATACGTTCGATATTGTGACGTTACTGGGTGGTGTGAGTGAGGACCGACTCCCAGAGAGTTATAAGCCGGTGGTTAGCAGGTGGAGAGATACAGTTTTGGAATTCGTTGTCAGTGGTAAAGCACCGTGCGAGGAGTATATAGGCAAGGGCAGGAAAAGGAGGCGAGGTTTGATGGTCAATAAGGAGGGGGTCAGGGATGTTGGGGAGGAAGAGTGGCTTGAGAATGATCAGGGGCGGAGGAGAAGGCTTCTTGAGCTGGCGCAGAAGGTTGAAGGCGAAGCAGGATGCGATGTGTTGTGGATGGATGTTGGGAGAAGGTTCTTGATGGAAGGCAAATGAATACTGTCATTCAATTATAACCGCTAGAGAGTCATGTTCGCTTTTTGCACCTACTGTGCCACTTCATTAGCCACTACAGCTGTTGCAACCTCCACCGCGATCTTCGCTGTGTCTGCCGCTGTCGCCTCGGTGGTCTTCTCTTGTACAGCATCGCTCATGTCCTGGTCGGCCTGCTCTTCGGTCTCGTTGCTTTCTGTAGCCGGTGTGCCTTCTTGGCTTGTCTCGCTCCTCAACTTTGCGCCCTTTCTCTCCGGCAACACAGCCATGAACGCCTTGCCCCAGTCTCCGAACTCAAGCCATTTGAGCATGATCTCCAGTACATGATTCGTAACGAGGACCTGCCTGCTCCTCATCTCGAGAAACTCGCCGATCGGTAGCTTGGCCGTCTTGATTCCCCTTTCAACAGCGCGCTTATGACACACGCCCTTGTGTCTGTTTTTGTCGACGAGTCCGCCGATGATGTATGTGCTGTTCGGTTTGAGCTCCGTGAGGGTGTTGTCAGATTCCGAAGAGAGATAGATGATCTCGCCCTCCTCTTCTGTGCGTTCATGCTCCGACTCGAGTTTCTTTTCGGCATCTCCTGTCTCGTCTTCAGCGACGAAATCCGGCTTTAGCGCACCGGCCACAACGCCGCCACGAGGAGCGATCATCCACTCGCGACTTTTGTTGCTGATTTCCACAAAATCCTCTTCCAAAAATTTGAACCCCTTCCAGCTCGTGTGCTGGTTACCCAGAATCCCCTCAAAGCGCTCCTTCATCTTGCCACCCCAGTTACTGACGGCCAAGTGCGTCCTGTACTTCGCCTTACGGTTGTCAGAGTAGCCTCTCGTGATCTGCAGGCCCAGACTTTTTAGCTCAGCGTCGAACATCAGATCCTCCCAGCTGCAATCAAAGACAACAGTAATGGGAACCTGAATTCCAGCGCCCGCAGTATTGCGACTCGGCCTGGTCGACGGCAAGTTAGGTATGTTGCCGTTCTCATCAGGCTGCTGGGCGGCAGCCCATTCCTCACGGCGACGTTCCTTCTTCTCTTTCGTCTTTTCCTTGCGCTTCAATTTCCGGTCTTCACGACCGGACTCCCAGCGCTCATGACGTCGCTGCTTCTTCAGCTGGTTCTTTGAGATCTTGGGCTCGGACTCTGCGATGGTGGTGCCGCTTGCTTCGTCTGCAGCGATGGCGGCTTCGTTGTTAGATGTAGTCACGGGACCTGGGGAATCGACAGGCGTCGTGTAGGAGGGTGTGACACCAACACTGGCTGCATCTTCTTCCTGAAGATGAGCAAGCTTGCGAAGTTTTGCTGGCCTCGCGTCATGAGCTTCACTGTCCTCGGTTGGGGCTGGCGAGTCCACTGGAGATGTGTATGAAGGTGTGACGCCTACACTTGCTGCTGCGTCTTCCAGAACCAGGTGACGGTTTCTCAACTTTGAGGCTCCGGCATCAAAGTCCATGGTATCAGCATCCTGCGCGGCCAATGGAGCTGGTGAATCAATTGGTGTCGTATATGCCGGTGTTACGCCCACGCTGGCCGCCGGATCCTCCTCTTCCATCAAATGACCCAACTTCCTCATCTTATTTGGTCTCTCATCATCAGTCATGCTTGCATTGATCACTTCGCACTTCTTGGTTGATCGAAAAGTGGTGTTTCAAGTCGCTTTGGTGATGCTCAACCACTCACCATCGTCAAAAATACGCTCACATCGTTAGCGCAGTTCCGCGCCAAGAAGCCGCTCCGCACCCTGGTCAAGGGCAAGCCCGTTACGCACCTCACGACGACGCATCGCCTACGGCACCCTTCAGCACCCATTGAGTCTCCGCACCACACCGCCCACAATGCCGCAGGATATGCCCCCCGTGGGCGGGTACAACCCCGTCCAATACAAGCGCAACCTCCCGATTCGCGGCTTCCGACCCGCCGTATACCTCATTGGAAGCGGCGTTCTTATGACATACGGATTCTGGAGAGTTGGACAGGGCATCAGGGAGCACAAGTATGTGCAGTTGTAGCTGCTGCTGCTGCAAGCTCTAAGTGAGCTGTGCTGGCTGTGCTTGCTGCAGAAGGACTGGACTGGGAACAAGGGCAGAGCTGACGTTTTGCAGCGAACTCGCGCGCGAGAAGATGTGGGCGCGGATACACCTGATCCCTGCGCTGCAGGCCGAGGAAGACCGTGATCAGGTGCGCAGGTACCTCGCCGACAAGGCCAGGGAGAAGGAGTTGCTCGGCACAGAGACGAGGGTGTACCACAGCGACAGGTGCGTACTCGTGCCATTGCGTTTTCCGCCGAAGATAACCAACATGTTGATAGGTTCGTACGCCCTACATTCGCCATCACACCCGAGAAAGAGACCAAATAGATGGCGGCGCGACGATGTGAGAGATAGTGTGGGGTGCAATTGTACATATACGAGCAAGACGAAGTTGAGAGTGGAAGTGGCGACCTTGATGGCTGTACCGCATAAGAAAATGCATGACAAACAAATCTATATTTCTCTGGTTTCACACTGGGCTGCCGGTTAGCATTAGGTGACTGGTGTCGGCCTTTTCCTCCAACACTGAAACTTGGACAGGGACTGAGGAATGCAGTGATTGAGCTGAAGTAGCTGATTGTATATTTGCGGAGACGCTGCACTCTTAAGGCGGGCTATTGCGACAAGCATAAGCTGGGGGTTTGATAGGTCTGATAATCAAGATGAATAAAGAAGGAGCTCAAGACATGGGAGTTGGTCGTTAGCTGACACGATTCCAGGAGTAGTTGTCGGCAGGAGCGATGTATACACAGTTCCTAAAACAGTAACTCGCTATCTCACCTCACCTTACCTCATCTCATGTCACCCAGCAGGCAAACTTCGTGACCTTTTCAACGCCATCACAATGAAGACGGAAGATCTGCCGGACACTTCGAACCCAGCGTGCTGCGACAGTCTTGAGTGAGTGCACCACCTGCAATAACAGTCTCTCGCCTCAGCTTAGCTAATATGCCCAAAGCTATGACTCGCCTCCGGTGCATATCATCGCAGGCAGTCGAAGTACCGCCTACGCCGAGTTATTCGTGCACCAGTCTCTAATCGATCCTCGAAGCGCGCCTATCTCGAGGTCCTAGAGAGACCTGCCATAGAGCCTAAAGACCGCAAGATCATACTTCCAGATTGCGAGCCTGAGGTTGTCTCTCAATATATCAACCTACTTTACGTATGCATCCCTTGTGCTCAGGCTTGTCTCAGATCTGACGAGGTACAGACCGATAAGTTGCCACACAAAGACTCGGGCACAGTGGTCAGCACGGCGCTAGACGGTTACCTTACCCTCTGCAAGCTGTATATTCTCGCAGAGACACTCGTAGACCAGTCCACAAAAACCATGGTCCTTGACAAACTCTACGTACGCTCCCACAAGCAAGATGGCAATGGCATGCACGATCAGCCGAGCTTGGTCACGATATGGGCGATCTACGCCGGCACCAAGGACGACAGTCGGGTTAGAGAGTGGCTTGTGGACTTGTACACTAACAGCATCGGCAACGAAACGCCGCTGGATTTGTTCCCAACTGCAAAAGACTTTCCACAACCGTTCCTGGCCGACTTATTCATCCGGACCATCACCTTTTACCCACTACCCACACAAGTGAAGACCTTGAAGCACGAAGTCGTAGAGGCCAGGGCACAGGCGCAAGCACACCTGAATGCTAAGCTACAGCTGGGAAGCCATTTTGCGAAGAAAGAAGTTCAGCTGAAAGAAAAGCTTGCGAAAATCGAAGAACAATACAAGGGCGCATGCATAGGCATCTCCAATATGCAAAACACCCGCGATCAAGCTCAACGGGCAAAGATTGCTTTGGAGCAAAACTTGAAGAAGGTAAGGGATGACAAGGCGACTTTGGTAGAGGAGTTGAGGACGGCAAAAGCAGAAGTGGACATGCTGAAGCGTCGTTCTCAAAGCACAGGCACGACGTCCAGCTGGGACCGACCAGCGCCAGATATGTACCGGAACCACTGAGCCTCCAAACGACGTCAAGGCACGGCTCACGGTACAAACATGTAGCACCGGCCGGCATACCGTCTCGACAATCACTTATCAAGGGCGCACTCAATATCATAAGAACACAACCAGAAAATACAGAGTATGAACGTTTCGAACCGGAACTCCATTGAGCTATTTAGCTACCCGTGATATCCCAACCGAACCCATAGAACAATAGGTACTTGCACATGAACCATGTAAATCGTTACAAGCTTTTATCCATGCCCGTCTCGTGCAAGAAAGACGTCGTAGAGGATATCAAACCAAGATCAATCGCTAAAAGGACAAATGACGAAAGAGGACCGAGTCATCTACAACTCGTCGTGAATCTCGTCATCCTCGCCCAGGACAACATCGGCAGCGGCCTTGACAGCCTCAGCGGCTCCAGACGCAGCCGACTTGACCGCAGACGCAGCACCGGAGGATGCGCTGGAGGCAGACTTGGTGGCCTCAGATGCGCCTGACGAAGCGGACTTGGAGGCCTCGGAGGCACCGGATGTGGCAGACTTAGAAGCCTCGGACGCGCCAGACTTGACGGACTTGGTAGCCTCCTCAGCACCAGACTTGCCAGACTCAGTGGCAGCCTTGGCCTGCTCAGCAAGCTCCTCCGCCTCCCCCTTGACGGCATCGGCGGTCTCAGCGAAGACGCCGGCAGCCTTGTGAGATCCGTTCTCCTTGATGAACTGAGCAAGGTCCTCAACAGTGCGGGAGCCAGAGTAGTCGATGGGGGAGTCCTTCTTGCCAGCAGCGAAGAGCTTGATGGTAGGGAAGCCCTGGATCTCATCAGGGACGTCGTTGGCTGTAGCGTCAACCTTGGCAATGGTCACGAGCTTGGAGAGCTCAGAAGAACCGTAGGCAGCACCGAGCTCCTCGTACTTGGGAGCAAGAGCCTTGCAATGACCGCACCAAGGAGCGTAGAACTCAACGAGAACATCCTTATCGTTGTCGATGACGATGTCCTTGTAGTTCTTGGCGACAATGACGGTGACAGGGCCGTCGTTGGACTCAGGGATGGGCTCAGACTTGATCGAGGGGTCGACTTTGCCAGCAAGGAAGTCCTCGACGAATGTGCCGATATCCTTCTCGTTGATCTTAAGGTCCTGGTCGTACGGGAACTTCTCGTTCTTATCAGTGCGCTGGATAGCAAAAGCGGGCCATGTGCCGGGCTTGAGGTTGAGGTTGCCAGCATGTTGGCCGAAAGCAGCGGCGTCGATGGTCGCAAAGTTGATGGCACCCTTGTGCTTGATGGCAAGGGGCTTCAGGTCCTTGGCGAGCTGTTCACGCTCCTCGGGTGTCTCAGCGAAGATATAGGCCAAGGGAATACCGGCGGCCATGTAATTGGCGTATGTCTCGGGGCCAACCTCGCCGATGAGAGGAGTCGCAGCGACCGAAGCGAAGGACTTGATGGCCTCAGCCTCGAACTTCTCTGTGAAGACATCCTTGCCGTCATCGAAAGACTTGTACAGGACCAAGCCGGGCTGCTTGACACCCTCAGCCTTGGCGAGATCAGCGTCGTTGGTAGCACCGAAGAGGTAGTTGTCACGAAGGCCGTTGGCGACCGAGTTGAAAGTCTCGTTGGAGGCCTTGTCATCGGCGGCAAAGTAAGCGACGAGGACGACCTTGTCGGCGGTCTTGAACTCCTCAAGCGTGTCCTTAGTGACCTCAGAGACGGAGGGCAAAGCCTGCTTGGTCATGTAGGAGATGAGAGAGTCGGCCTTGCGCTGTCCACCATATGGGGAGATGTTGTCAAGGCCACGGAAGACCTTCAGGGTGGGGTAACCCTCGACACCGTACTCCTGGCAAAGATCCTGCTCCTCTGTGCAGTCAATCTTGACAAGCTTGATGTCCTTCTCCTTGAGTGTTGTCGCAGCAGTCTCGTACTCGGGGGCAAGGGCCTTGCAGTGGCCACACCATGGTGCGAAGACTGTAGTAGTATTAGTAAACATTCGCAGATAAAACTTGTTTCGAAATGGGGATTGTTTCGATGGGGCCAACTGACACTCTGCGAGGACAAGGTCGTTCTCCTGGACAAACTCTTTAAATGTGTCGGTCTTCAGCTGAACGACATCTGAAGAAGCCGCGACGACGGCGGCGAAGAAAGCGGCGCAGATGGTAGAGCACTTCATTGTGGCGGTTGTGAAGTTGCGATTGGGTATGTGGGTATAGAGAGGTGTGGAGTTAAGACCTCTGCAGCAGTGGGGAGAAAGGGAAGAGTTGAGGCGGTGGGCAGTGAGTTTATAACTAGAGTGGAGCTCGTGGCGGCTGCGGAGCTCTGTGAAAGACAACAGGTGTCTACTCGGAGCCCTGGTCGCATTCCCGAGGGCGCTAGTCTAATGAGCGCAGCCAGCCTCACCACACCACCGTATTGGACACAGTGGATGTTCCTGCGCCTGATCGCTGCCAATTATATACTTGTGACAAGTCTTTTCTGGGGTGCGTTGCCGTTCATTCCTCTGCTGCTTCCACGGCTCACCAGCGCTCGTCGTGTGGTGCCTCTATCATCTGTCCCAATCAGGCTAGAGCTACCGCCTCAGCTTCCCGAAAGCGCATTGTTAATATACAGAGAGTGCAATCGCTCTCACTTACGGCGGACGCGGAAATGATGTTCACAAGGCCAGGTGTTCTTTCGCTGTACTGCGCGCGCAACTCAGGATCCTGCCTTTGCTGCTGTGGATCCAATACTTGGGGGGCGAATTCTAGGGTCGAACAAGCACCGCATTGAGGCCCTTGTTTCGGTAATGCACAATGTCGAGCATTGAACGCACTTGTGCATGGCGCTGCATCGATGCACGACAAAGTTTGGTCAGCGCGATGATCGAGCTTTTTGAAAATCCATGGTGTGGCCTGGTGCTCACAAGCAAACCACACGAGCAGCCACAAGTCCCTTCTGTCAGCACTGCTGCGTTCTGACATGACACAATGTTACAGACGGCTCAGCGAAAGCGCACGAACCCTTGCGTATCGCGCATCGTTGACTCTAACAGGGTTCCTCGTAGTTCTACCCCCTTCTTTCTTCGCTATCCTTAACAGCTGCTTCTTCAAGCATGATCATGGAGCTTTTGCAACAACGATATCGACATCTACATCCAAGCATACTTCTTCTTCCCTAGCGCCTTGTTCAATGCATGAGGCAACGGTCGGTTCTCCTCCAACCCTATCAGACGCCTATACAGCGGTCCCTTTTCTCTGTACAGGTGCTTGAACCGCTGCCGAACATCGCATTGGTACTTGCCCTCAAAGTGCAGACTGTGCGCGATATCATCCTCGCCCTTACCGTCGACCCAGGCCTGCAGAATTATTTCGTCTTCTTTCTCATTCCACTCTACTTCCACCTTCTTCTTCCAAACGGCCAAAACATCCCCTGGTACCTTCTTCTGCTGCTGCAACTCATACCAACGGCCCTGCACAGCTTCAGCGGGGATTCCCATCCCATGAGCAATCTCTTTGGAGTTCCATCCCTCGCCGCGACACTCAATGATATACTCGTCCATATCAGCGTCCCAATCTTTGAACGAGGCGCCTTGGGCGATCTTAAGCTGGTGGTAGTAGCCCTGCACGGCTTGGGTTGTGCGGCCTAGAGCCGCTGCTACCGCCGGCCACGGGAGTCTTTCGATAAATCGGAGGTGATGTAGGCGAGCGCTGTCGGCTGGTGTCCAGTGGCGTGAAGTCTGTGGTAGTGATGTTTGCTGATGCATTTCGACGTAGGGTGGATGTAACTCAGTGTGACGTCGGTGTGAGTGATTGAACTTGCGAATGAATTAGGTGTGTGCATGACGGCGGTCTTGTACATCTGAGGAAGGAGCATGTCGACGGTGTTGGTGAAAGTCGATTGTGCAGCACTGAGGGTACACAGTGATCTGCCTCTCTGCCCTTGAAATGTTCGGAGACGTGCCCATGAGTCTGCTCGCCCTGTAAGAGAATGACTTTCATTTTTACCTCCAGGGTTTTTTGTCAAAAGTGCGTACTTGCCAAGCGACCATTTCTTGGTGTTACGCTCTCCGCGGCCATTTACTCCATCGTCAGCTGTATCGACAAGCTCAGTTTTACGGGTACCGGAGAGACGATGTGCACGCGCAACACGGCCGGCCAGAATGCCCATGAAGCCGTATTTGTTAACCAAATAGCTTCAATGTCTGCAAAAGATCTTGACAGACTGATACAGGAAAGCCAGGTGTAGGGACGTTCCACCGACAAGTTCATTGCCAGGGCCTCAGCTCAGCATAAGATTAATGGGATCGCGATGGTCATCCACAAACGTGTATATTGATAGTCCCCAAGGAGCTGCTCATCGACACATCCCTATTCTTCGTGAGGGCACTGAAGAACCCGGACGAGAGTTCTCCGAGCTCGAACGACAGCAAGGCCGCCGCTTGAATGCAATGGACAAACTGAAGGGTACAGCCACCTGAAGTAACCCAGAGCTATTCGATAGCTACCAACCGCTGCTTTACAGCGATAAGACTCTCGCCTTCTTTGACCTTGAGTGCACAATTGGTGGGGAAGATCAGCCCGTTGCTACAGACCAGTCAAGACAACAATACGGCGATTATATCGACATCTGTAGCCGCCTATACGTCTTCTGCGAGAAGATTCATGACACCGATTCGAATCGATCTCTTCTCACACCCACGTTCGAACGTCTATTGGAAAGGATTCCCAGGTCGCTTGATCCCTGGCAAAAGCTAAATACAAAGCCAAGTCCTAACCACAGTGCTTGTCTGGGTGAGCAGGTAGGGAACACATCTTGGTAGCGATACCGACCGTGAGGCTTGCTCAGATTAGTGAAGGTAACGTCTTTTTGCCGTTTCGAACGCCTGGGTAGACTGCGCCTTTGGAGAGCCGTTCGGTTCACGCACGGACGCAGAGCCGCAGACTTCACACGCAGTAAGTGCCCGCAGCGCGACTCAGTGTCGTACACTGATAAACGCCAGAGATGGATTGGCATGCGATTACAATGAAGAGAAAGGCTATTGATAGTGGTAGAGGCTGAACGTCGTGTTGAGGGGTTGCTGATCCTGCCGAGACCACTCCCTAGCTCACTTCGGCTGATCTATCCACCGTCACGATCCATAAATACGAATAGACAGTCACTATGAGCGACTCTTGGCACAATATATATGATACTTGCAAGGTCACTGCTTAACATTGTAAATTGGTCACCAGTATGATTGCAGCAGTGTACCAGATGATACTCAGAGACACCGATTTCGTTCAAGAACCCGAAGTCCATTCTTCTTTAGATATATACAGTTGAATCGAAGGGGTGGCTAAGTATGTAGCCTTCAGACACTACCAAGCACTTTTGCCTATCTACCCGTAGACCTAAACGCCGAATCATGCTTCCAGCATCTTACAAGCACTGGCTGTAGTAGTCGTTCTGCTTGGTGCAGGTAGCGCCGGAAACGCATGCAGTAGCACCGGTGTAGCCCTGACCACCGCACTGAGCCCACTTGGCAGCAGAGCCAGCAGCCGAGCCAGCGGCCTTAGTAGGCTCAGGCTTGACGGCAGTAGCCAGAGTGGTGGGCTTGGCAGTGGCAGCGGAAGTGGGCTTAGCAGCGGCCCAGGTGGCAGCCGCCTTGGTGGTGGTGGCAGGGGGAGCAGGGGAAGAGCCGGAAGAGGCACCGTTCCAGACCTTGGGGCCAGGAATAGGGTAGCTGGAGAAGCCGGAGTAGATGTCGAATAGAATACCGGCATCGGTGGCCTTGTAGGCGCCGGGGAAAGAGACACCGGCGGGCAGGGTGGCGGTGCCAGAGCCCTCGACCTTGACGTGGACGCACTCCATGTAGAGCTGAGCACCGCCCTGGCGGTTGCCCTCGTGAAGAGCGACGATCTCGGGACGGAGGACGTAGTCGCCGGGAGCGAGATTGGGGAGGGTCAGGTCGTGCTGACCAGCCTTGCCAGTGTAGGATCCAGCATTGAGCTTGTCGACGGCCCACTTGCCGTTGCTGTAGCCATCCTCCCAGATCTTGGTCCAAGAGTATGAAGAGCCAGCCTTCGAGGCGTAGACCAAGATGGGACCCTTGTGGGAAGAGGCGATGATGTCGTCAGAGGCCTGGTTGGTGTCGTGGTGCCACTGGAAAGCGATCTTGTCGCCGCCCTTGACGGTGATGGATTTGGAAGCCTTAATGTTGGCGACGTTGCACTCGACGGTCTTGGAGGTCACATCGGTGACGGGGCTGTTATTGGGGGGAGAGTCGATGTAGCCACCCTGGACGTTACCAACGCCAGCATCCTTTCCGTTGACGAGGATGTTCCAGACGGTGGTGTGGGCAGAGGCGAGCTGGCTGGCAGCCGCAACAGCGAGGACCTGAGAAAACTTCATTGTGAAAGGTGTCTGTAAAGAGTGACGGTCAAAAAGAATGAAGAAAAGGGAGAGTTCGAGAAGAAAGAGTGTATGAGGAACGAGTGAATGAGCGTCAAGCGTGTCTTTCTCGAGATGGGCGCCAGATGCCTCTTATAATCGCCCGCATGTGGCTACGAGATACCCCCATTTCGGTTACCGGTGATCTTGTGTATGGGGCGCATACCGAGTCTGTGAGCCACCGGGTGTATAGCCCTGTCGGTCACGCAGTGCGATGGTCTATTGTGGGGTCTGGCGTCAGGAACAAGTTAGAGACACCGTTCGATATTCGAGAGCCGTCGGGTACGATCCAGAATTAAACCAGCATGTATCGATCTATGCCCAAAGCGGGGACATGTAGAACAAGCCTAGAATGCATGATCCTGACAATGATCGATGCCACTACAGCGAATGGCAGGCCAGCAAAGAGTAACATGAAATTGAAGGATTCAAACATCAACTCGCGGGAAAGGATCAGGATTCAGGATTGAGGTGGCCATCCGGGGAGGCCCAGATCGCCAGGCAAAGGACTTCATGCAGTGCCTTGTAGTCATGCAGAGGTATCCTCTCGTGATCTCGAATCCTGCTGTACCAAACGACTCGCTTTCATATAACTTCAGTAGGTGTCTGTATGGCAGTTGCTGTCGTCAGAACCGTTGTCAGCGTAGACCATCCCCACACATACAACTCAGGCCACCAGTAGGCGCAGATGTTGAGGGCGACCAGAAACACGGTGACGCTTGCACTCTGTTTGTCGAAAAGCACTTTTCTTGGTATAGGGAAGGCGGAGCGACAAGAGGATACGAGATTTGACAGCGGGCTGAAGCCTACTTTTCCCGCCTACACCCGTCATGCTGCAGTCACGGCGCAGTCTTGGCAAGGCTTTTGTGGGAGAACGAAATTGGCGGCTGCATTTTGTATGTTTCAGCCAGGCGGCAACTGTCTCTCCAATGCAAGCGAAGCCGTCTGCAGCGCGGCTAAGCATGTTTGTTGAATCGAAGGTCGAAGGCTTGTGTTTGTATAAGCCCAGTATCAGAGTTCGAAGCAGTGGGCTGCAGGAATGATGTTTGCATGGGCTCTGGAATCTGGTTGTTGATTCCCTGGTGGTTCACGGCGCACATCCGCGGACTTGGATCCGGACAAGGCGGCCGACCTGCCCGACCACAAGTCAGCGCCACCTGCTGCCGTTCACCGAGGGCAGGGCGGCAAGTCGAGGTACCTGCAGGGCTAGACCACGCGCTGCGGTCTCACGACTCCTGTGACAGCTGTCATGCTCATCGTGTTTCTCCTGAAAATCATGTCGTGGCACCTCGGTAGCAGCGTATCTGACGGCGCCGCGCCAATATTAGCCTATGGAACAAAAGTGCGTCGCTTCGACCTCATTCTGAGGGCATGAATCGTATGACGGCAGCGTTGAGACATGGTGGCATTGCCCCGCGATGCGGACGAAAACGACAGTAAGAGTTTGATTGCTCTTAGCCATGGTAAGACCGCCTGAGTCCAAGCAGGCATCGGGTGCATCGGGCAATGACAGTAATCAACAGCGAAGGAGGACAGACGGGGCGCTAGAAGAGAAGTCAGCATTTTCTACAGACGAGGCACTCGCCATCCACCTGGCCATGGAGCAGAGTAGGATGTATGGTGGGTGGTGACCGAATTGAATGAACTGAACGGGCAAATCGCCAACCTATATGCAATGGGTACTTCACAGGAATCCTTTTGAGCACATTTGAGCCGTCTGAACCAAGCTTGCTCAAACTCAAAACAACAGCATAGTCACCATCACAGCCGCCGCGCCACTTCCCCACTGGCCAATATCCCTACCAGCCGCACGTCCCACCGAGGCACCGTTCCTGTTCGCAGTCGACCGCTGCGTCGACCCGACACCTTTGCCCGTCGCAATCGTCCCATCGCCCGCCCTTTTCTGCCCGCCAGCACTGACAGCAGTCGGATTGCCCGTACTGCCCGCGACACACATACTCGTCCCGTTCTTGAACATGCGGTCCGCAACACCCTTCCACAACGCCGTCACATCAGTGACCATGGCCGCGGTGAAGAACATACGGCAATCCGCTGCCTCGTACATGAACTCCAGCGGAATTCCCGAAGCGTCATTTTGCCTCAGGTTATCCTTGAGATTCACACCTCCGGCAATCGTGCCGCCCTGATACGCGGAGCGCTTGAAGAGCTGCGTCGCGGTCGCAGTCTTGCCAAGATCCATCTTGTCCCACTGGGCTTGCTGTTCGGGGCTGCCGAGGAAATAGGTCGCCTGCATGCGCAGCTGGATGTCGTCCCATGAGAAGACCTGCGCGCCCTTAGTGCCTCCGACACCTTGCATGGGGCCGTCTTGGGGGCGGCCGCCGACGGCAATGGTGCGGACTGCACCTTGGTTTTTGAGCAGCTCGGACGCGATGGCGCAGGTTGAGGAGCACATGCCGTCGTGCAGCATGACCATGTCTTCGGCTTTGAAGGGCTGTGGAGTGCTGGTCTCGTTCTTGTTCTGATCGAAGCCGATTATTGAGAAACCCTGGTAAGATGTCGAGATAGGGTCGCTGAAGTTGTACCGGATGGTTGTGGTAAACTGATCGCCATTAGCAGTCTGTGGTCCGAATGCAGCGTCCGAGGTGGCGATAGCCTTGTTATTGACGTCAAGCTGATGCTGAAAGTTGAAGCTGGCGGTGATGCCCAGAATATCGTTTGTGGTAGTTCCCCGTCCGAAGGCCTCGACGAAAGCCGTCTGATTACTTTGCACGAACGTCTTGTTGTTGATAAAGTCACCAGTCAATTGATATGCAGCCTTGATGGCATCGTTAGCGCGGAAACGAGTCCCGCCGAAAGGCTCCTGGTCTGCCTGCGGATAGACCTGTTTGAAAGTATCGTAGCCAAGGATTGCGTTGCCTGTACAAAACATCAGCTCTATCTCTGTGATCGGAGGTTCCTTGCCATATCGACTTACCTCCGCCGTTCCCGCGCATATCGAATATCATCTTCGTCTTGCCTTGCGTCTTGCACATGCGGATGAAGTCACGCATTACGTTCTGGAAGACCTGGACATCACCAGCTTCATATGAAGGGATACTCAAAACAGCAACGTCCTACGGTGTGTTAGTGGCAGTAAGCATACATGGGGTCGATCCTTACATCGTATCCAGTATCGTTGATGTAGTAGCCGCCAACAGATAGGTTCGGATTTAGTATGACTGCCTTGGGGTATCCAATCTGCGAGGGCGTCGGCGTTGCAGTGGGCGTTGCACTCGTGCGACTAGCAGACGCACTCGGTGTCGGCTGCTGGATCTCAGTCACAGGCTTAGGGCCTGTGCAGAATTGCTTGAAGAACGTCTGACCGCTATTGACACCAGTGAAGTTGCCAAAGACGACCGCAACGTTCATCTGGTTGTAGGTGGTTCCGTTGGCGAACTCCATGGTAGTATTGGGTCCTTGGTACTGGCCCGTTCTGAAAGATCCCAGAAACACAGTGCCAGAAGCAATCAGAGCCTGCGAAGGGAAGAGAGCATTCCAGCGTGTATCCGCATCGTGGAAGTCGGACTGTGTAGAGGCATCCTCCAAGAAGGTCTTGACATCCATTCCGTTGATCTTCTTGACTGCTGAGGGCTTGTATGAAGAATCGGTGTTGGCTTTGCGCACATCCTGGTAGAGAAAGACCTCAGGCATAGCTTTGCCATCGGATGAGACCGACACTAGTTCTGTGCCTGGGGGCCTCTGAAATTGCATTGCAGACGCAAGGATGTCGGGCTGGTACGCAAAGTGATTGTCGTACGCTCTGTTGAACAGCATCATCATTTCCATCTGAAAGTCATATTCAGTCTTGAAGGTACCATTCGCCAATCCCTTCTGCATCAAATCTAGCTGGCCCATCACATCGACGGGCTTCTCTGTGTAGTTTGACGGAGGATTCTTAAGATAGGCGACGTTCGACTGCCACTTGACGAATAGCTTCATATCATCTATGAGCTTGACATTGCCTTCCTGATCCAGTGGGACTGAAGTGAGACACCTCATGCCCAATTCGGCAGGCACGACCTTCCGAGCACCACGCGGCGCTGCGGCTATAGCGCTGCTGATCGCGGCACATGGCTCTCCACTGGCAGAGGCGGTCGAGTTCGACGGCAGCGATGCACTCGGAGACATGCTGGTAGTATTACTCGCGGCCTCGGAGGCCTCGGAAAGTATTTCGACGCCTGCTTGTGTCATGACTTCTTCCATGTCCAGGTCTGGGAAGTCTGGCACGCCGTACATCCATGGATGGGGGTTTGCAGCTACGAGACCACAGTATGTGCCGAGAAGCACAGTCGAGAGATGCATCTTGGCTTATGTTGCAATCGACGACGCGACTGACTGAGTGGAATCCGAGCTATCTTCGAGCGTTTCCAGAACGATTAAAGTATTAATATAAGGCGATCCAGCGCGGGAGAAGCGAAGCAGATACAAAAGAAGTAATCACGGAGATAACGCAGCCATAACAAAGCTCACAGAGCTAAAGAGGAAGAGAGAGAACAGAAGAGGGCTCACGAGAAAGCAGTGGGGTAGCTCACGTATCCTGGAACGCATACCGCGACCAAGCGTTCGCCAACAGTGGAGGCGGCGAGTATCATGGGAGAGGGGCGGTGCTAGGAGAGGTAAACCTAACTTGTAGCACGGCTGCGGCATTATAGAAACGTCGACCGCCGGCTAAGCAACCAAGTGTGGCATGCGAAACATACAGTGTGTCCATTGAGAATCCTGTGATTGTCAAGGAAACACTTCGGAAAGCTACGGTGCACAGAGGGCAGATATTCTTCCGATATAGTCCGCAGCCCAGGACTGTACTGATATTCTTGTGGATCGGAATGACGGCCATTTTGCTGGCACAGCTGGTACAAGATGGACAAGGTGTTGGTGTTGAGCGCGAAACTGACACGAAACGATGTGGTCAGACTAGAACGGAGCGAGCCTAGTCCGCACTCGCCACGAGAGAACAACTCAGACGGCATAGAAAGGAACACAAGTAAATGCTCTTGAGTTCATGTTACGCGTTCTTATTTGCTTGTAGATAAGGATTCGTCTTGCCTGCTGACAGAGCGCGAGGCTGTGTCGAGTTGAGACGGTTAGTGAGTCCAATTTGGTGTAATTGTCGTTCCTTCCGACTTCCGCTAGTCGTTACACCCTCAAGAGAAGATGAATACTTTTGCGTCAATCTTGCCACTGCAAGACATGCTTCTGTCATGGTGAAAGCGGGAGTCGTCGATAGAAGGATGATTACATTCGGAGTCAGCAGCAGGAGCAGTGCAAGGTCAACCCTAAAGCGGCTGCAGGGTTTTAGTGCCATGGCTCAGCCCAACGAGCTGAGCCCCTCGCCACCACGCACTCCTACTTACCCACCGCCAGCCCACTCGACAAGCTCCTCTCTCCACTCGCAGCTCACAGAACACCCACGTCACATCAGCAGTGCGCCTCGTTCAGTCTTATGTCCACAGACATCCAGAATCTCAGGTCCTTCGATCCGTTCGCGGAAGCCGAAGACGCAGGTGGAGAAGTCAATAGGGCTGGCAATCAGCAGAACTACATTCACATTCGCATTCAGCGTACGTACAGCTTTGTATATAACCTCACACTACAGTCGCATACAAGCGCAGCCCCAGCGCGCCACACTGCTCCCATACTACGTCCACCCAAGACACAAGGCTGACAAACATTAGAGCGCAATGGTCGCAAGACCCTGACCACGGTCCAAGGCTTGCCCAAGAAGTTCGACCAGAAGAAGATCCTCAAAGTGATCAAGAAGCAATTTGCCTGCAATGGCACCGTCGTCGCCGACACCGAGATGGGAGAAGTGATCCAGCTCCAGGGCGACCAGCGCAAAGACGTCCAGGATTTCCTGACCAACAAGAAGGACGGCCTCGGTCTTGATGTCAAGACCATAAAGGTCCACGGTTTCTAAGCTGAAATATGCGAGAAGCCGCTGCCTCCGCCGCGTGCGTTTATCGCGACACCGGTGTGAGAGCACGATCACATGCAACCGGGCTTGTGGGGGAAGAGCAATGAGGCTGAGAATGCGGCATGCATAATTCGCGAATATTGCGGTATGGACGAGTGTGATCATCTCCTATCCTCGCTCTTTTGGAAGAAGAGGGCGCGCACCATCCGGTGGCCCGTGGACGTAGTCAGAGTGCTATGGTCCTGGCGAAGGATGTTACTTTCTAAGACGTCTAGTCGAAGAATGGATATTGAGTTGTTCAGGAAGAATGGTTGCTCTTTCTATGATGGAGGCGCGTGTAAGTCCTCTGGATCAGTTGCTAGAGGAGTTCCGAACGAGTCAAGCAGTGTTCCCATATCGCAGTGTTTCGTCTTCCTAATCTTGCGCATCTTCGAACCTCGATCGCTGCTGTTGAGGTCGTCTGGGACATCAAGAGGTCGCTTTAGCGGCTGCTCAGGCGCATAGTGTCTTCGGACAAACCAAGTCGCCGTGCCAGCATCGCGTGTAGTCCGGCAGGCGTAACAGGACAGTGTGAGAAGAATCGGTGGTTCAATCATTGGCGTGCCATGTGTATCATCTATCCGGAGCTTCGAGACTTTGCACGCATGTTTGTAAAGTGCTTTTGCCTTCTCAGCGATCGTCGTTTGTGTATCGTGCATCGTCTGGCTAAGCTTCTGCTCGCGTTCTGC
The DNA here is from genome assembly GCA_016630955.3 of Didymella arachidicola. Taxonomy (NCBI): domain Eukaryota; kingdom Fungi; phylum Ascomycota; class Dothideomycetes; order Pleosporales; family Didymellaceae; genus Didymella; species Didymella arachidicola. The sequence goes on from CM049986.1 coordinate 1,937,390, forward strand.
GGTTGATCGTTGCCATTGGCCACATGACCCTGAGACGTCGATCATAGGAGAGGAAGCTGCCCGCTCAATGCCTACCAGAGCGAGCGCAGGGAAGCTGGACAGGTGGCCCAGCAGGCTGCTGTCGGGCGGCCAGTTATCAAGAATCGAGCTCAAGTACAGCAGCTTCAGCTTTGGAGATGCGTTCTTCTCTGCTACTGCACGGCACCAGTCGCGTATAGCGATCCCTGTCAATGGGTGTGTCTGCCTTTGAGACGGGTTGGCGTGGATCAGGGCTGTCAACGCAGGTACTGCTGTGAGAGAAATGAGCTTCGCGAGATCCAAGGTGAGACCATTGGCGCAGAAGTGCGTGAGCACATTGGTGTCGAGCGTACTGAGATTCTTGACAAGGGGAGACCAGCTCGTGATAATGTCATGCATCTCTAGTCGAAAATGATGACGGAGCTCTACACTACTGTCAGCTTCTGGACACTTGTCGTAGTAGAGAATGAGACTCCCGCAATACTGACCTGGCTGGTCGGGAAATGCCTCCTGGAACAGCCTCCAGGCTTCGAAGCTCAGCGCATCTCTAGATTTGAGCTCCCGGTATATCTTTTTGGTAAACTCCCATCCCGGGTAAGCAAGTGCTTCCGGCATGAACAGACTAATACTCCAGCAGCACATTCGCATAGCCATAGCCTGCAAGGAGCTTGCGCCTTTCCCATGTCTGGCGGCACGTGGATCAATGACTCTTCCTGTCGTCCGCTTCTTCCATGCTGATGGGATCATTGACCCTGCGCTACTCGAAATACTTTCCGTGTACACTTGGCCATTCTTTGGGTTGAAGGCCCTCATGATGGGCTTGGACGAATGGCCGCGTTAGGGCCTTGACGAGAAAGTTCAAGGCAAATTAAAAATGGATGCAAGCAATGGGAATAAGACGGGCATTGTGAAACGGCGGAATCACGGTACCCAAGCAGAGGGGTTCCAAGGTTGATGGAGCAAACAAACGCGGTACAGCGCACAGACAAAACACAGTCGCACGTGCTCACGTGCGTGAAAAAATAGCTGTGACACGGTACGAACAATAGGTGTGCAGCACGTTTTGGAGGACTTCACTGTTTACTTTCCAGCAGTAATTTGGATGCAAGAATCAAGTGGGTATTGCTTTTTGCGACCTCAAAGTGCTAATTTCCGTCTAGCAATGGAAAGCCCTCACTCCGCTTTTCCAAGCGTAGCCGCCTCAGTAACGCCATGTTACTCCAAATCAGATGACAATGTAGACTAGGACGACAGTGGCGACTAAGCGCGCTGTGTCGGAAGATATGCACCTCCTGCTAGCACCAAATTCATCCTTGTGAAATGGACTTTGTAGACCGGTGAGTCTTTTGTGGGAAAAGCGCTGATCTGATCTGCCGAAACGCCTGTCTCTTTTGTCGCCTTCTTCGTTGTGACCGTGGTGCCGCTTGCACCTTTCGTAGTGAGTGCACCGTCTGTCTTCGCAGCACCATCAGTGCCCTTGCCGCCGCTCTCTGTGGTCTCTTGCAAGACATCCCAGACACGAACAGTCTTATCTGCACCGGCCGACACAAGAACACTCGACTCGACACTCCACGACAACGACCAGATGCCGCCCTTGCCGTGACCACGCATGCGCTTCCGTCGACGTCCGGTCTCAAGGTTCCAGAGTACGATGTTGCCTGCATCGTCTGCAGAGGCGAGGGTTTTGCCGTCTGGTGAGCAGGCAATTGCTGTGACATTGCCGGTATGGCCGGTGAACAGACGGAGGCAGTTGCCTCCCGAAATGTGCCACATCCGCACCGTTCGATCGCACGAGCCTGTGAAGACGTAGAGGTTGTTAGGATGGAATGCGACACAGTCGACGTCGTTGTCATGCCCAACATAGATACGAAGTGGCTCGATGTGATCAGTGGACCAGAGACGCGCAGTGCGGTCGTTCGAGCCTGTGAGGAAGTAGTGGCCGTACGGGCCCCACTGAAGATCCCAGATAGGGTTGTCGTGCCCGCGGTAAGCAACCAAACATGTCCATGTATCGAGAGACCAAAGGCGAATTGTCTTGTCCTCGGAACATGACAGTAGGAACTGAGAGCTTGTAGGGGGGCCGCCCTCCACGCGATTAGCGGTAGATGGTGAGAAGGAGACGGCGTAAACTGGGCCGGCGTGACCCACGAGACGCCGTGACGATGACGGTTGTGTGCTGGCCTCAGGCAGCGTGGATGTAAGGGGGGTGCCGTCCATAGACCAGACGCGAATGTAGGATTCGGCCATGCCGGCTGCGACAAGCTGGTTATCGCCCGAGAACTCGATACAGTTGATGCTGTCGTAGGTGTTGTGAAAGGTGTACATGGTGACGCTAACAGCTGGACCAACACCGCCGGTACGACCCTCCATCTTGTAGCGATCGCGATACTCCATGATCTTCGCTACTTCCATGGAAACATCGCGTGCCAAAGATGGCGGCAACGGTACAGTATCGCGCGAAGGCCCGTCTTCTGTTGGTTCGCGCTTGATGCGCTGCTCGTACTCATCCAACAAGGATGACTGCCCTGGCTTGGGCGCGCTCTTAGCGTCTTCGTCTTGTAGTGTCGCTCGGACATCATCCTGCAGGTCTTGGTCTTGCGGGTATGGACCGAGCTGCAGACGGATACGTGCAGCATCAGCTTCTGGATCATGGCGGCTTGTCAGAGGATGGCCTGGGTTGTGGCCTGGGATGCCTTCGTCCTCTGCAGGAAGCTCGTCCTCTCCCTGCCCGCCCGCCAAGATTGCTGCAATGCTCTTCTCTGCAGTCGCTGTACGCTCGACCGTGACGATGTTCATGTGATCGCGAATGATGTCCAAGAGTGCTTGCCCACCGTCCATCTGTTTCGACTCGATGAATTGGATCAGGTTGTAGAAAGGCATCGTTGTCAGAGTCACGCGGTACTTGTTCTCACTGTAGAGCTTTGCAATGTTGCTTTCTGTAAGGTGAGAGGGCAACCGGACTGCCCGTAGAGTCTTGATCTCGTCGCCATGGTCGCGCTCGAACTGGGCTGAGTAGGTTGCGAAGAATGTTTCGGCGTCCTTCATAAAGTAATCGCGCACCAGATTCATGAACGAGTATACGAAAACAGGCCACAGAAGTTTTCGAAGCTCCGGCTTGTATAAGTCCAGATTGTCCTCTGTGTACTTCCGCAATAGCTCGAAGGACTTTATGAACTTTGCACCGCCTGTGTCTGTACTGCCGCTGACGAGGGGTTGGCCGTTCGCTTGAGGCTCGGACTCCTTGCGGAGCATCGCTTCGGTGCGTACATAGCCTTTCTTGGAGAGGTATTCAAGCACCTTTACATGTTAGCAGGTTGAACGAGTGGCAGTAAGAAACTAAACAACGGCATCGAAGCCTTAGAGCCCACGGAGGGCCAGTACTCGTGCCGTTTCACCGATCTGGCCCTCTGTCAAGGGTCCTTGTAAGCCTGTCATGTTAAGAAATCCAAAAATATAGCACTAACAGCACTGACGATCCCGATATCTCTGCTCTGCTGAGACTGTGTTGTGTGGTGCCGCGGTTGGGCTTGGGAAGTCTGGTGTGCCGGCTGCCCTTGCCCATTTGCGCCGGTGCGAGGGACTTGCATTGCGTGCGATCGTTGGGACATAGTGGAAGATGCGCAGCAGGTGGTCGATGAAGAAAACCACAACACTCGTAACGGTGGTCTACGATCACATAGGGCTTGTGTGCTCGTCCTTCGAGACCTCGGTCACCAGCAGGCAGCTTTCACTCAAAGCCTTCACCTGCAGTTGACTGCGCGCAAAGGTCCGGCTCGGCCCGCTCAAGGCACAACAAACTGAGTGAAGGAGATTTTGCACCTACTATTTGATTCAGATTTTGTTGCGACTGGGGACCTGACGTGCTGGGCGGCGGTGGGCCAGCGTTTTGTTGTGGAGGCATGTTGCCGTGTGGTGGAAGACCAGCGCTTGGGGGGCCATTGGTGCCTACACTCATCGCCCGCGGCCCTGGGCCTGACATGTTGGCTGCGTTCCTTCTCTTTTACCCGTTTGCGCTGGGTCGCTTCCTCAGCTTACTTTGGAAGGAGCACGAGCGAGGCGCGTGAGCGATCTGCGGGCTGGCGGACGGCGATTATGCGCAAGTGAGGGTCGGTCGGCGGGTGCGCAGTAAGAGACGCGTAGAGGGCACGCGATCGAGATAGCAAGGTTGTGGAGTCGTCACCGAGGCTGGTCGCATTGCGGAGTGAACGATGAGCTCGATATCTCGCGGCTTGTGGCTGGTGACCCTGCAGCCACACTGTGGGGCTGATCATAGCTCCCCATCCACCTTCCTGACTCTCACGTCTGTCGCAAAGACCTCGAAAATCTACCAATCCGATCGCGAACGCATAGCGCAGATATGTCGACTGATACAAAAGACGTAGACGCCATGGATACCGATGCACCGACCTCCACACAGCCTCAGGATACAGCTACACCACCAGCATCGCAGCAGACGTACCGCCAAATCGCCGCCTCGCACATCGAAGGCCTCAACAAGCTGAACAGCAATTTGCCAGACATCCTCGCTCTCATTGCCGCATCGCTATCTCAACTGACCAACAAACCCATTCAATCTGGAGAACAAGAGGACTCGCCAGCAGCACGCGAGAGGGACCTAGTTGGGTTCAGCCAAGCTGTAAAGGGCATCATGGCTGGCCTTCGAGAAGCTCTTATTGAGGAGATAAATGATTTGGAGCGCTACAAGGTCATTCCCGCGACGTTGCCCAAGTTTACGGCTCTGCCCAGTTCGATACCGAGCATGGGGCAGCAACAACAACAACAACAACAACAACAACAACAACAACAACAACAGGCCCCGGTGAAGCAGGATCCTGATGCTGGAGTTCAAAATGGAGGCTACGGCAGTTTTGATGTTGGCGTGCTCAACTCAAAGGTCAAGTCTGGGCAGGTCGGGGGCGACGATACACTGGACAGGATCAAGGCTGTTCTGGATGAGCTGCTGGATAGGAGCGGGCAGAAGAGCAATCGTGACGAGATGGCTGTCGACGGGTGAAGATACGGGGGAGCGCCTCGACAAACACACACACACACACACACACACACACACACACACACACACACACACACACACACACACACACACACACACACACACACACACACACACACCACGCACAAACGCTCTACGTGGAAAGAGTCAATGGGCTCAATACAGTCGACTGCCGGTAGTCTGCAGGATCCCACCGCGCGCAGCGATGAGCGCTGTTTCCACTCGAGCAACAAGCTTGGGTACAGTGTCGCGGTACGGAGCTGCCGCTGATACTGGTAGCCGTGGCTTAAATAGAGCCTGGACAAGGCAGGCCGCAGAAGCCAGATGCGTAGCGCCAGCTTCCGCCATGCTTGTCATGCATGCAGGATGACAGCTGCAAGATAGACCAACGAACCCTCTACCCTCTCATCGCTTTGGCTGCAGCACATCCCTCATAACCGTGATGTCCGCTGGTGTAGTCCTACAACACCCACCAACGAGCACCGCCCCCGCATCAGCCCACTGCCTCGTCTTCGCTGCCAACAACCCGCCCTCCGTCCTCTTCCCCTCCCACTCCCGCGCCGCAGCATTCCACTGCTCGCCCGAGTTAGGATAAACAATCATCTTCCACCTCCTGCCCTCCTGCAACGGCTTCAGCGCCCTCAGCGCCTCCAGCCCAACATCATCAGGTGTACAATTGAACCCTACAGCAACAACCTGCTCTGCGCCATCGAACAAGCCTGCGATTCGCTCCAGTGGGGTACCATCGCTGATGTGCTGCCCATCCTTGAGCGTGAACGTAAACCACGCCTCCTTGTTCTCGAACTCCTGCTGTAGCAGCTCGAGCAGCGCCTCGGTCTCTCTGAGGCTAGGAATAGTTTCGCACGCCAGCACGTCCACGCCTGCGTCGACGAGGGCCTGTATGCGGCCGCGGTGGAAGGCCCTCATGGCGTCTTTCTCAAGCACGTAGTCGCCACGGTATTCGCTGCCGTCGGCAAGGAATGCGCCGTAGGGGCCGACGGAGCCTGCAATCCAAAGTTGGGCCTTTTCTTGCCCCGTCTCTTGGAGGTATTCGTCGCGCGCTTCTTGCGCTAATTGCACGCTCTTTTTGACTACATCTTTGCCCTGATCGTCGTTGAGCTTGAGATGTTTGCTTAGTCCGGCAAGAGAAGCCTGGTATGAAGCTGTGATAGCGACTTGCGCGCCGGCACGGTAGTAATCCAAATGTGTTTGTTTGATCAGAGAGGGGTTCTGGAGAAGTATGTTGGCCGACCAGAGGGCTCCCGAGATATCTGCACCAAGCGTCTCCAAATAGGTCGCCAGTGCGCCATCTAAGATAACTGGAGACCTGAGGTGCGCTGATAATTTGTTAGAATCTGTCATTTTTAATTTTCAATACTCCTGGTCGCGGAAGATGGAGCTGGCGATAGATTTGTGTCACGAGATCTACTTCCTAGATTGCGAAATGCAGCGTGAATCTGGTGGCCGATAATCGGGTGGAAAATCCGGGGAACGGCCCGAAACCCTAAGAATCCAAGACCTTCGGCCAACAACACCTCTACCTCCACCACTGATCGATGAATACCACAGCATCTTCGCGTTCGGTGGCTCGGTACAACGATATTACGCTGTCGTGATATGAGATTTTGTTTAGCAGTAAATAGGTGAGTCAGCCCGTCAGACATGCGACAGCTTCCCGCCAGCGCTTTTGGATCTCGTAAGCACATCCTCTCAAGCAACAGAAAAAGGCCCCTGTAAGATACTAAACCTTACAATTTAAGACTCAGTTATTAGATAATTTACGCCCTTTTGCAGCTTGACGATGCTCATAGTAACTCTACCCAATCTATTGTCCACGAATTATAGTCGACTTCCCACCATCTTTTAAGGAGACCTCGACTTCACGATGCAGCATTGAACAGATCTTCGGCCGCAGGAAATCTTGTTGTATATTACATGCTAAAGTGTGATCGGCCGCCATACTTGGTAACATATCGAAACAAAACCTGTCTAACTAAGGAGCTTCCTTGAAAACCGCACACCAACCACACCCATGGCGCATACGAATACGCAACCGATGCTCGCTTCGATAAGGGATATTACCTGATGCGAGACTGTGAAAACATGCTTGCCGAGTAAAACTCAAGAGGACGCCGTGGGGATAGTATTAGGCGAAGAGCGCAAACGCGAAGGCGACGACGATGGCTACGATAGGACCCTGACCTGCCACAATGATCTGACCAATGTTGACTGGGATTTCGATGTACGATGGGGTAGGCGCAACGATGGTGCCGTTGGCGCCGCTCGAGGGGTAGGGTAAGCTGTACAAGTGTCAGTTGATCCCAATGGTTGGAGACATTCAGAATACGTACCCGGAACCAGAAGGAAGATATCCAGTGGCGCCGCTAGTGGGGACGGCATCTGTTTCAGTATCGACCGGCAGTGGCGCAGTGACGTAGCTTGTGGAGGTAAAGGTCACACGGCTCGTAATCCTAGTGGTGCCATCGATGATTGTCGTGACAGCGGGAGCAGTAGGCACGGGGTAAACCAAACCCGAGCTGGCAGCCGGGATGGATGGAGTTACTGGAACCGATCCAGATGAAAGCACAGTGCTCAGGGTGCTAGACGGAGTAGCTGGCAAGGACGTGAGAATGGCATCGGTATCGGTGGATGCAGGCAAGGCACTCGAGCCAGGATAGCTGGAAGTGGGAACGGCATCAGTGCCCGTGGAGACCGTCAAAGCACTCGAGCCAGGATAGCCGGAAGTGGGAGCGGCATTAGTACCCGTTGGGGTATTCACGACACTCGAGCCCGGGTAGCCAGATGTAGGCACGGCATCAGTGCCCGTGGAGACCGTCAAAGCACTCGAGCCTGGGTAAATGGATGTAGGCACGGCGTCAGTGCCTGTGGAGACTGTCAGAGCACTGGAGCCTGGAGAACCTGAGGTAGGAACGGCATCAGTGTTGCTCGAAGGCCTCGAAGAGCCTGGATAGCCAGAAGTGGGAATCGCATCAATCGCTGTGTTGCTTGGTGCTGAAGGCTGATCATAGACCCCGGAGGTGGTCACTCCTGAAGTTGGGACAGCATCGGTGTGAGTGCCTGCAGAGCTAAAGGGCTGCGAAGGAGTGTAGTCGACCGTTGAAGCAGTCAGACTGATAGGGAAAGAGGTGGGAACAGAGTCAGTGAGGCTGCCAACGACCGTGGAGGTAGTCAGACTAATAGGGAAAGAGGTAGGAACAGAGTCAGTGAGGCTGCCAGGCAACAAAGTGGGTCCACTTGGGGTCAGTCGATCGGAGCCAACTGAACCTGTAGGCAGTGCGGTGGTCTGAGCAGGAAGGCTGAAGGTACCCGACACAATGTCGGAGACACCTGGGATAGAGGGGTTCGGTGAGATCAGACTGACTGAGATGTGGCCTGAATAATCCGGACGATACGAGGTGGAGACCGAGTCAGAGAGGGTGGCCGTGTTGGTTGGTGTAAGACCTCCAGCAGTTGATGTGACTGGACAGATGGTCGTCGTCACGCTCATAACGGTGGTCGACGTGAATAACTCCGTGGCGCTAGCAGCAGGACAGTTGGTGACACTCGCAGCACACTTAGTGATGGTGTATGTTGACGTAACGTAGACTACAGAGGTAGTGGTGCCGTCTGCGCAATGTTAGTGACAGAAAGCAGGAGCTTTGAGGGGCACTCACCAGCTCGACCAACGAGAGGCTGAATGGCAGAAACGGCACCTCCGAAGAGGGCGGCGAGATGGAAGACCTTCATGGTGAGGCAGTGCTGGCGGTGAGGCGAGAGAACGAAGGAGTGAATATGACTTGAGCAGCAATGGGCTAGCGTTCGGTTACCGCGGGTTGGGAAAAGAGTGTAGGTAGTCGGTGGGAAGAAGAACTGATCAAGGGGCGGTCAATGTTATGAAGCAGGCGAGCGCCAAGATCTAGCGTCGTGTGGGTTGGAAGGTGCTGTGGATCCAAACAAACAGGGACAGGACGAAAGCGCGTCCGATGAACCTACAAAGGCAATCGGAGACTGCTACAGTCACCATACTACGTCATGAGCATATTGGTGGCCTCCAGGAGCAGCTTCACCGATGAGGCGGGCAAGTGCGTAGCAGGCACGTGATAGCACCTTCACTGCTCGTCGTCGTCCGGCAAGGTCTTGTCCCACAGTCAAGTTAGCTCGCGGGCACTGAGCACACGTCACAGGATATACGCGAAGATAATTGGAACGGTAGACTACCGCCCAGAGAGGCAAGTTAGGCTGCCTGCATTTGCACTACCGCAGTCACCCGTTGTGTGGACAAGGTGGTGACACTTTGGGAAACACAGCACGGACGCCGCTGCTGCCCCCGCCTCGTCGCATGCCTGTTGGCCTCTCTTTCACTTCCGCTCTGGAGTGCCTTCCTGCCCTCGCGCCACCCTTGCACGCCGGGAAAAATCTGCAGCAAACGCGTCTTCGCCTAGGCCCAGCTCCCATATTAAGCTCACATCCCCCATCCACTTCCAACCTCTTCCACGACACGCCCTCAACTCCACTGCTCAAGCATTCGTCAACGCTGCAGCAATATCCAACATACTTCCAGCTCTACCGCATCACCAATCCATCTAACACCATCACCATGGTTGCCTTCAGGGTTCTCGTCGCTGCCGCGCTCGCCTGCGTTGTTGTCGCTCACGATCATCCAACTGACAGTAAGTGCACCAGTGTGTCACTCTAGCTATACTCAGCCTTGCAAAACCCGAGCTAACATGCTCACAGCCGCTTGTGTCGCCCCAGTCACTGTGACTGTCACCGAGACCGTGTGCGGCACGCCTGGTGTGCCTGTCCACACTCCTCCTGCGACACCCTCCTACGAGGCGCCTCCTCCACCACCCGCTCCTTGGGTCACATCGGTTGAGTCTACGGCGACTGCTCCGGTGAGTGGCCCTCCCGTCAACACCGGCACCATGGTTCCACCGGCTCCTCCAGCAGACACTGGTGTGCCTCCTGTTGGCCCACCACCTGTTCCCACCACCATTGTGGTTCCTTCGACTGGTGCGGCTCCATCTTCTGGCGTCAAGACCTCCGTCACGTCGGCTCCTGTCACATCCTCGGTTAGGACTTCGGCCCACTCCTCCACGGGTGCCAACACTGCGACCGCCTCGACCTCTACTGGTATTTCGGAGGTCTCAACCGCTGGTGCCGTCCTGGCCATGCCCACTGCCTATCTGGGCATTGGCTCGCTGTTCGCCGCTGGTGCTGCAGCAATGGCCGTCATCGCTTAAATGCCAACCACTCTACATCTCATCGTGCTCAGGTCGGCGTTGAAGTAGATCATGGTGTCATTAGTGCACACATAAATAGTTTGCGGCACCGATTGATCTACATCTCACGATACGATCGTTGTATTTGGCGGAATCTTGGTAGGGCTTCATTCATCGGCGAACAACTATACATGGCTAGCACGTCTATAGCTTTCTTCTCGATGATCAATGGTACAATGTGGCTTGGTCACTCTTGAAGAGATTCTTCGTTTGTCTATGTGAGGCTCTCGTACTGTTTAGATGGTATCTCGTGAAGTCTCTTCTGAGGTTGAGGGCACTGCCTTCGCGGCTTTTCTCGTTCACGCTTGTGTCACTCTTTCCTGAAAGCCCACTCCACAACTTGCTTTGCAATCATCTATAGTTGAAAGGCTGTAATATCCACAGCCAACTCATTATCTGTATCAAGTGCGTATATCACTTGTTGCTTGTGTCTTCGAGCGGAGTCTGTCGAGGTTTATCCGCTTCGTCATACCGCTCCGTCTGCATTCTGGCCCACGTCTATCCCCTTCGAGAGTGGAGACGAACATTCGATGCAGCATTCGAGCTACGTTACTAGATCCTGCGGTCATCACAAGATCTCAATCGATGCTTAATTAAAAATCTACATTTAGCCCCGTAAAGCAACGAGAAAAGGGCAGCAACCTGACCAGTATGGATTATCACATAGTCCTTACACTTCAAAATCTCTACTGCTGGTTCAGGCTGGCGCTAGCACCTCGCTTTGTGTGCTTTCTGAAGAATTTGATCCAGAGCGCAAGTAAAGCTTGCAAAGGAACGGAAAACCTGTCGCGAAGGATTGCAGTTCCGAAGGAGTCGCTAAAGGCAGCGAGAGATACAGGAGCAGGAGCTCCTTTAAGGCCACAGTGTTGGAGGCCGATTTTGCACGTCTGAGACTTCAGCTGCAGTCGCGCGAGTCTGGACTGGAGCAGAAGAGAAGATCAAGGCTGACAAGCAATAAAAGCTCTCGAGATCTACAGACACAACACTAGGACGATATGGCCTTGACAAAATGGATAGGATGCAAGAATGAACGAAGAAAACAGGTCGCTTCGACAGCACAACAGGAGGCGATGGGGATCCGGACCAGATGTACGGCTCAGGGAATTTGAAATCATCATCCGAGGAGGCAACTCCTCCATTACCTCCTTTGATCGAACAACCCCAAAGGCTCTCTGTCATCGACTCACCTAGGAAGCCACCGGAATCGGAACCAGAGCCTTTGATACCGGTACCGCTGCTGACGCTAGAGCTGCTCCGAGAATTGCGTGAGACTATTCGACTGCGATACGCACTCGACATATAGATTTGGAGCAGCGAGATGCAAAATTCTACGTCCGCGAGAGCAAGAGAACATGAGGAGAGCCAAGGCTGCATTAGAAAGAATCATTGAAAAGTTGGAGAAATGGGATCGTGCAGGGTCCTTCACAAACTCCGAACAACATCAAAGGTTCCATAAGATGAAACGCCGCTTGACGAACGGAAAGGGGAGAAAGCGGACTGGATGCGGACGCCGCCGTAGGAATACGTGATCTATGCTGGCAATCTGTACAAAGAGCCTTATGCAGCCTCGCAATTCAACAGAACGTCTTTCGAATCAGACTCGAGCTCAAACGACCAAATATCAAGGCCAGGGGCGCACCGCAAAGACCTTGTGAGGGACTCATCAGACCAACAAGTAGATCCCAAGGGTATACGAATAGCTCTTAGAGAACCATGCCAAGTGCAACGAGCCCTGACGACGTCGCTCGGAGACTTTACCACTGAGACCTGCAGGGACGCCTGCACAAATCGCATCTTCACAAGAAGGACCACCGTACGAGGTACCCACGTCCGGTGCGTCCAGACACATTACACCACAGCACGCAACCCCAGATCCTCCAGCAGCGGACAACGGCTTCTGTTGATGATCAGGCGCGTGGTCGTGCGGACAAATCTCCCAAGCATCACTGGAAGATAGCGCGCATGCCACAACGCCTACCTCCCCCTCCCCCTCCGACGGAGAGGATACGTTCGCTGCCCTTTCATGCCCCAAACTCTTCGATGGAAATGCAGCTTCTGCACCGAGCTCTCCGGAACCTGATATTGGATCTGAACTAGACGCCGAGTATGAGCATAGCGTCCACTTGAGGTACTAGTTGATGTGCGTGTGATGCTCGTTTTGTAGATGCATGGATGTCCTTTAGAAGAGGGTTATTGCTGGTTCGCGCCGTTTCTTGTGGGTAGTACTGTTGCCGGCTCTGTGGTCTGTCACTGGATCGGTGCTGTTCCTAGAATACTGTTGAAAGAGTTCTGCATGAAGAAGGGCATTGCGGTACTTCTTAACACTAATGTGCGAATGAATGTTCGTGTTGCTGATGCTCCCTCGGTCGCGCGTCGTCCCTGAGTAAGGCTGTCGGGTGCCTTTACCTGACCACGATACTTGCAAGCGCCTAGCGTCTGGCTTGGGTATATTACCTACCCAATTCTCAATCAACTCTCTTTCCTCAACTCACTACTGCGATAGCCTCGAGCAACGCAAGCCGGCGAACCCCATCATGAACAACGCCAACGACCTAATGGTCCACGCAGCAGACCTCGGCGTAGCCAGCCTCGCAGGCTTCGACGCCGGAACGAGCCTCTCTCGCGACAGCTGGCTGAGCAGCCAAACCAAGGTCTGCCCGTTTACCCATTTCCTCGACCATGCTAACTCCCCGCACAGCTCGAACAACTCCACTCCCTCCGCACCCTAGCGCTCGGCAACGCAAAGCTCCTCTACGGCTCCGAGAAATTCAAGTTCTACGGTGCGTCGTACAAATGGAAGCGTAAGTGCGTGCTGACACCCACAGACGTGATCGTCGCGTACAGCACGCCCGACGCCATGTTCGCCGCGGTGCTGGTCTGCAGCTTCAACGAGGCGACCAAGATCCTGCGCAAGGAAGTCGCGGGTTGTCCGCTGGCTGCGGCGCGGAGTATCGTGCATGGACTGCATGTCGACAGCGGACTATTACTGAGTAAGCGCACCCTCCCTTTTCCCCTGCTACAATGCTGAAGGGTTTAGCAAAGTACCATGTCGGAGACCAGATCTTCGGCCAGCAGGGCGGGACTCCACGGGGGGGTGATTTCGGGCTGTATGAGTGGAAGCGCGCGGTCAATGATCCGGGCCAGGATCAAGATGATGTGGCGAGTCTTGTTCGGGGCGGGTTCAAGGCTCCGACGGCGCCTCGAGGGGCGTATAAGCGGTCTCGTAGGGATGTTGAGCGCGGTGGTGACTATTGGTATCGCGATTCGGACTCAAGGGAGTCGGAGGGTGTGCTCAGGTATGAGGATTGAAGGCGAATAAGCGAGGGGAGATGGATGGGTTTATGGTGAGACGGGGGACCAGAATGGAGGGTAGGTGGCATCTCGAGGCACTGATTATCTCGCTATATGTCGTCGAGTGGGAAGGTTTTCAAGATGGACAACACGGGTCGCACTCAAGCATGCGATTCGAGGACGGCATGAATGCTTCGAGGACGGCATGAATACTTCGAGGCGTCTGGAGGCAGTGCAATTTCTCCGTAGCGACCATGTAATCCATCGTCGACAATCAGCGATGCACATGTCAGACTACACCACGTGACACCGCGACGCGACGCGGCCCTAGCTTCAACTACATCACCGCGCCGCATCTAACTCATCACCTCCCTCACCACCTTCACGCCTTCTGCCCAACTATGAACAGCCCCTCAAAGCGCCGCAAGAAGAACGATGGATCGAGCAAGCCCGTGCGCAAGCTAGACTTTTTCTTCGCCAGACAGAGCGCCAAAGCCGCGCCGACGAACGAGGACACGACTGCGTCGAGGGCGGTGGACCCGACGGATCTCACGGACGAGGAGTATGCGAGGAGGTTGCAGGAAGAGTGGGACAGGGAGGCAAGAGGGGGGGTGAAAGATGAGATATCGTGGAAGGATGATCTTGAGCTGTATAGGGATCCTAGTCCACCTCCGAAAGACGCGGTGAAGGAGGGTCGCAGTGGCAGTAACGAAGAAACAGACAGGATCGGATTGGTAACCGAACACGCCGCGCCAACGGCAAAGTCAAATACGCTGTCGTTACAATCCACCACAACCGAAGAAGACACCATAACCGCAAACATCCCGTTTGACCAAAGCCCACTCGCCTTCGACCCCTCACAATACGTACCAGACCTGCAAAAAAACTGGGCAGCCGAGGAGGGACGAGCGACATACGCGCTGCTGACGCGATGTTTCATCCTGGTCAACAGCACAACCAGCCGCATCAAGATCGTAGACACACTGGTCAACCTCCTCCGCACCATTATACAAAGCGACCCGGACAGCCTCCTGCCCGCAGTCTGGCTAGCGACCAACTCGATTTCGCCACCGTACATCGACCTCGAGCTCGGGCTCGGCGGGTCCGCGATATCCAAGGCGCTGAAGAAGGTGTGCGGGCTGGACAACGCGGGGTTGCGGACGCTGAACAACAAGTACGGGGATGCGGGGGATGTAGCGTTTGAAGCGAAGAAGCGGCAGTCGTTTACGCTGCGCAAGCCGAAGCCGCTCACGATCAGGGGCGTGTTCGATGCGCTGGTCAAGATTGCGAATAGCAAGGGTAATGGGAGTGTGGAGGCCAAGCAGCGCATCGTCGAGAGGCTGATCCAAGACGCGCGCGGCGCGGAGGAAAGTCGCTATGTTGTCCGAACGCTGGTGCAGCATCTGCGGATCGGAGCCGTGAAGACAACCATGCTGATAGCGCTCTCACGCGCGTTTCTGCTGTCGAAACCCCCCGGCGCGGAATTCGACACTTTCAGCCCGAAAGAGCTGGCGAAGATGAAAAAAGACGACTTGGCCGAGATATACAGCCGCAGCGAGGAGACAGTCAAAGCGTGCTTCGCCCGGCGACCAAACTACAACGACATCATCCCCGCGCTGCTGCAGATGGGCGTGGGCGACGAATTGCTGTTGCGGTGCGGGCTGGCGCTGCATATCCCGCTGCGGCCCATGCTGGGCAGCATCACGCGGGATCTGGGGGAGATGGTGACGAAGCTGCAAGGCCGCGATTTCAGCTGCGAGTACAAGTACGACGGTCAGAGGGCACAGGTGCACTGCGACGCGCAGGGCAAAGTGACGATATTCTCGCGCCACTTGGAGGTTATGACGGATAAGTACCCGGATCTGGTTGCGCTGGTGCCGAAGATAAGGGGGGAGGGTGTGTCGAGTTTCATTTTGGAGGGCGAGGTGGTGGCAGTGGATCGCGCGTCGGGCGAGCTCAAGACGTTCCAGACGCTTGCGAATCGCGCGCGGAAAGACGTTGTGATTGGCGCTGTCACAATCGACGTCTGCCTGTTTGCGTTTGATCTGATGTACCTCAACGGGGAGGAGCTGCTCGACCGCCCCTTCCGCGAGCGGCGCGACATGCTGCGCAGTCTGTTTGTTGAGATACCACACACGTTCACGTGGGTCAAGAGCCTGGACGCGACATCAGCCGACACGGAAATCGTCTCGGACTTTTTCAAGAGCGCGCTGGAGGTGAAATGCGAGGGGATCATGGTGAAGGTGCTGGACAACCTGCCCAATCCTGATCTTGTCGACGAGCTCAACACCCCCTCACTCCCGCCGACCCCCAAGAAGAAGAACAAGAAGAAGCCCAGCAAATCCCACCCCGACGCCGCAGAGGCTGCTGAACCCAAAAAGCCCACGCGCCGCAAACCGCTCCCCGCCACCTACTCGCCCGACAAACGGCTCGAATCCTGGCTCAAAGTGAAAAAAGACTACGCCACCACGTCAGAAACGCTCGACCTAATCCCCATCGCGGCCTTCCACGGCAGCGGGCGAAAAGCATCCTGGTGGTCCCCCATCCTGCTCGCCATCCGCACCGACTCGACGGGAACCCTAACGGCCATCACAAAATGCATGTCGGGCTTCACCGACGCCTTCTACGCCGCAAACCGTGCATTATACAACCCCGACGACCCGGAGAATACCAATACGGTGCGCGAGAAACCGAGTTATGTAGAGTACAACGGGGGCGCGGGGGAGCCGGCGGTGTGGTTCCGGCCGCATGAGGTGTGGGAGGTTGGGTATGCGGATTTGACGCTGAGTCCGACGTATACGGCGGGGATTGGGCTGGTGAGTGGGGAGAGGGGGCTGAGTACGCGGTTTCCGAGGTTTCTGAGGGTGAGGGAGGATAAGGGGGTTGAGGAGGCGACGGAGGCGGAGGAGTTGGCCGGGTTGTGGTGGAAGCAGGAGGAGAGGCCGAGGGGGGTGGATAAGGGGGGTGAGGTGGTGGAGGGTGGGGAGGGGGACGAGGACGTCATGTGATGGAGAGAGAATCGACAAGCAATGCGGTGAGAATGTCATGGTCCTGGCTGGGCTACATAGGCCTGCAACTGCATGAGCAGCAATTCCACAGGCACATTGTGCCGCGCGCGCTTCAACACAACACAGGCGTCGTCTGCGTACTTGCTCTTCGGCCCCTCGATCAGCAGCCGCGCCTTCTCCTCGCCCAGCAAATCCACCAGACTGTACACAGGCACTCTGCGTCCCCGCCAGAGTGTAGTAGGAAACGCCAGCGCGGGGAACTGCAGGCGCGGCTGCAGGTGCGGGAGCAGCGGGGCCTGGTACCAGTAGGGAGGCTTGTGGGTGACGCCCTCTTTGGCATGGGGGTCGAAGTGGGCGCCAAAGCTCTGGCCAAAGTAGTGGGCCCACTTCTCGAGCTCGGCGGTGATGGCGTCGCAGCGCTCCTGGGCGTCGGTGGCGCGAGAGCGCAGGGTGCCGAAGCACAAAAGGCAGCTCACGTCGTCGACGGGCGCGGTGTGGTCCGGGTGCGGAGAGCGGACGGGCGTCAAGCGTCCACGGAAGGAGAAGCTCCAGGACAGGGCCGAGACGAGGCGGTCGCGGAGCAGGTGCAGCAGGAAGGCGGGCATGTCCTCGCGCCAGACGAGGCTCTTGGCCTCGGCGGGCGAGAGGCGGTCGAGGATGCGCGGGTACAGGGCCCTGGCCCAGGCCTTGTTCTTGCCGAGCTGCGTCGCGACGAGCTGGCGGGTGAGGAAGCGGACGGGCAGGCCGAGCTGGGGCGCGCGCGTCGTCAGGCTCACGGGGAGCAGCCAGGGCGCCGCCGTGGCGGGGTGCGGGCGGACGTGCAGCGCCGTGAGCAGCGCCAAGGGCTGGAAGGTGCCCGTGTAGCGACACTCGCGGACGGGCGAGGCGAGGGCGTGGGCTGGAGGCGTGAGCACAAGCACAGGGACGCTGGGGGCGAGCGTGAGACGGGCGCACCGAAGGGGCTTTCGCTGAGCCGGCGCTGGAAGGGCGTCAGGTCGGCGCGGCGCGGCTTCTCTTTCTTGCCTTCGTGCTGCGAGCGCTGCACGAGGACCGCCGGGTCGAGCAGCGGCGGCAGCGGGAGGTCCTTTTTTCCATCGCGTCGGCGGATCACGGTGCGGTGCGCTGTGGGAGCCGTCGGGCCCAGCTCGCTGCCCGTCCACGGGGCGACGTGTTTGACAAGCCTGACGTTCTTCGGGCGGCTCGTCGCGAGGGCTCTAGCCTGGCTCCGTTGGCCGGGCATCAGTGGGAGACGAGTCGCGTGCGAGGTCGAGTGACGAAGAACTCTCCGCCGCCCTGCAGCGCCTCGGGACGGGAACTAGTCGCTAGCTCTGTTGCACCGAGCTCGGGCGGCGCTCTGGCTGCACCCATGGAGAGCTTCCCCAGACACGCACCCACACTCGCCATGGCCACTCTGTTACGGAGAGCAGCCCGGCCGAGTGCCTTCACGGGCATGTCGAGGACTGCCTCGCGCGCCATATCCACCCAATTCGGCTTCCCCACACGCTATGCGCCCCAGCAGCAACACCACGCACCGCGCGCCGCTGCCCTGCCCATTCCCTACGTCACCGAGACCGTCGTACGTCCTCTCCGCCTCCCTCCCCCACACTGACCTGACCGCGCAGGGCGGAGGCTGGAAAACCTCCGACATCTTCTCGCGCCTGCTCCAAGAGCGCATCATCTGCCTCAACGGCGAAGTCGAAGAGTCCATGTCCGCCATGATCGTCGCCCAGCTGCTCTTCCTCGAAGCAGACAACCCAGAGAAGCCCATCTCGCTGTACATCAACTCGCCCGGCGGCAGCGTCAGCGCCGGGCTCGCCATCTACGACACCATGAACTACATCCGCAGCCCCGTCAGCACCATCTGCATGGGCCAGGCTGCCTCCATGGGCAGTCTGCTGCTGTGCGGCGGGAGAGCTGGGCAGCGGTATATCCTGCCCCACGCGCGCGTCATGATTCACCAGCCGAGCGGTGGCTATTCGGGCAAGGCGAGCGATATTGCAGACCATGCCAAGGAGATCCTGAGGGTAAGGGAGAGGCTGAATAAGATATATCAGAATCATTTGACTAAAAAGAGGAGTCTGGATGAGATTGAAAAGTTCATGGTCGGTGACTACTTTATGGATGCACAAGAGGCGGTTGATTTTGGTATTGTTGACAAGATTCTGGAGAGGAGAGAGGATGTAGGGAAGGACTAGGAGATGATCCGCAAGAGAAACATGGCAAAATGACCTCAATGGTACAGTACTGACCACCGCGATTGCGACTACCTAATGAACAGGACATAGTGTAGCACTGCATACACCCATCGTTGAATTATCAACCAACGCTGCTGACAAGCCAGCTACAGTCTACAGTGACATCTTTGCAGGCTCAAAACCTACATCTTCGTGGAGTACAGCTAGAACACTGTACACCTGCAGCTCCAAGTCCTTCCCTTCACCACCAGACTGCGCCGCTTAACCCCGCAGCACCCTTGCTAGCGCCATGCACCTAGTCCTGGCATGCAGCCTGCTGCGCTGATAGCAAACACCTCCTTCACTTCAACTCGCGCTTCCCCTCTGTACATTTTCGCTCCCCACCATTGCATCTTGGATCTGCTCGACTAGGCCTCGCTTCAGCCATCAGGATGGACATCTTCATCCAAGATGTACGTACTATCCCGGAGTCCATGGAAGAGCACTAATCACTTATCCAAGGTACCCAGAGACATCAACCATGTGCAGCTCCGCCTCTTCCTCAAGCCGCGGCTGGAACAGTTCGACATACTTGCCTTTGACATGTTCAAGAAGCACGGCAATCCATGGGCACTAATCACCGTTGCCAGAGAAGCGAACGGCAACCAGTTCATCAACTACTTCCAAGTCCGCGAACGTCTCCTATGTCAAGATCACCACCTGCGATGCAGAAAGAGCAACAAAAAGGCCGAGGCCCTTAAAATCATGTCACTCCTAGACAGGGAGGATGAATTGAGGAAGAAAGCAGTCACCTCTTCTCTTCCCACGGCCAAACTATCTCAGCCCCACTTCAACTTCACCACCATGATGACTGGCATGTGGGATTACGACAACCTCGGCAAGCTCTGCTTCGACCAAAAGTACAAAGATCCTCGCTCGGGCACCGTCATCTTCGGCAAGACAGCACTCGTCATCTATCTCCAGAGTCGGAAAGGTGCCGCAACACAGGCAGACTCCAACTGTAGAATCGACATACCCTACGGCATTCTCGAGCACACGATTCCAGCAAACGAAAACGCGGGACAAGGGTCGCTGACGTTGACACTGAAGTCTCCCCCAAAGATCTTCAAGATTAATGCTACCGACAGCCTGCATCTTTACACTGGCGCAGGCACCGGTTCCATGGCGCAGATGACGGATTTGGCACTCAATGGACTGACCTTGACGGCAGGCCTTTCGTCCGAACGACAGCGCCCATTACATCGACTTTGCGCGTTGCAGAACCACTACCCCAACACGACTGCTTTATGCATGGTATACAAGCTACAGTTTGCGAGCGTAAAGACCATGCGCTATGCCTGGAACTTTGTTCGAGATTTTGCAGTTCCCGATGTGGACCTTTGGAAGACGCCAGTCGGTCATGTCCAAACGGTCAAAATCGAGAAAGACTACGCAGACTTGGAGCTTGTTCTCACTGGTTTTGTCCCGCAATACATCGACTTTGATGTCGCCTATCAGGTGATGGCGCTCGTGCTTGAAGGCACAGTGCCACCCAAAAACATGACGCAACTGCTTCCGGGCATCTACAACCTTGTCAAGCGCTACGGGTCGACAAAGACTGCCGCTGGTGTCCGAGGTCTGGCGCAGCAGATTCCTACGCCTGTGCCGGACATTGACGGAGCAAGCTACCGCACAGACGCAATCCTCAAAATGGTCGATGCAAACATCAACGAGCCTTTGACTGCAGCAAATGAGCTGTCACGTACCTCGAAGCAAAGGAAGCATGATCATCTTGCCTTGACCTACAAGGCTACCGTCACGCCTACTGGTCTTGTCCTGCGCGGCCCTGAATGGGGCCTGTCGAACCGAGTCCTTCGCAGATACTCCAAGCACACCGAATGCTTCATGAGACTCTTCTTCACAGACGAGGATGGCCTCTCCGTGTTTCACGACCCACGAGCTTCGCAAGACGACGTCTATGACCGATTTCGAACTGTGCTTCGTAACGGCATCTCGATTGCCGGTCGTACTTTTGAGTTTCTGGGTTTCTCTCATGCCTCCCTGCGCTACCATGCCGCCTGGTTCATGGCACCGTTCGAAGAGAACGGCGTCCTCGTCCGCGCCAAGGATGTCATCTCAGCTCTGGGGGACTTTAGCAACATCCGTTGCAGTGCCAAATGCGCGGCTCGAATTGGGCAGGCATTCAGCGACACTGTCCACTCGATCCACGTTCCACTCGACGCATACGTAGTAGAGACAAGGGACGACGTCATCAGGAACCGTCGCACATTCTCGGATGGCTGTGGCACCATATCCGAAGCCCTTCTGCAGAGAGTCTGGCGATCGCTGCCGCCCGACCGCAGGAGCAAGAGGCCGACTGTTCTGCAGATCCGATACCGCGGCGCAAAGGGAGTTGTCTCACTCGACAATGCCCTACTTGGGGAGCAGCTTCACATTCGCAAGAGCATGACCAAATACGTCGCTCGCGAAGGCTGGCGGGATCTTGAACTTTGCGGCGCTGCGTATAGACCTTTGACCATGTACCTCAACCACCAGTTTATCAAGATCCTTGAGGATCTTAACGTGCCTCTACGGAGCTTCTTCGCAGTGCAGGACGAAGCCCTCAAGACGCTTGAAATGATGGTCCACCACCCTCTCAACGCGGCTGCCTTTTTACGTGAGTATACACCGAGCATATGACCGCTGGTCAGGCTGACAGCAACTGCAGAGATTGCCAATACGGGTGTCTACGCCAAGGTCCCCCGGCTCATAACGCTCATGCATTACATTGGCCTCTCTTTCCAGGCGGACCGCTTCCTCACTGATGTCGTAGAAATCGCGGCCATGTCAAGCCTTCGAGATCTAAAGTACCGTGCGCGTATTCCCATCGACAAGGGCTGCCTGCTCTACGGCATCATGGACGAGACAAACACTCTGCAGGAAGGGGAAGTGTATATTGCAACGCAGCTGCCAGATGAGTACGGCGAGTGGAAGCATCGCGTCATCACACATGAACGACTCGTTGTGACTCGAGCGCCTGCACTGGTATGTCTTTTCGAGTGATTGTCAGAGTATGTATTGACTTCCCCAGCATCCGGGCGATGTGCAGACCGTCAAGGCCGTACACGTTGAGAAGGGCAATCCTCTGGAGGCGCTGCGCAACTGCATTGTCTTTTCCCAGAGGGGCAATCGAGACCTACCGTCGCAGCTCAGCGGTGGCGATCTTGACGGAGATCTCTTCCATATCATCTGGGACGAACGACTCATTCCCCCTGGCACCGTCACTCCGGCCGACTACCCGCCAACCCCAGCTCGCGACCTGGGCAGACCTGTTGAAGTCAACGACATTGTCGACTTCTTTATTCAGTTCATGAACATGGATCGTTTGGGCGTCATCTCGAACAAGCACAAGGTCAGAGCTGACCGCAAGCCTATGGGAACCCTCGATCCCGAATGTCTGATGCTTGCGCAACTTGCATCTGATGCTGTTGATTTTAGCAAGTCAGGCAATCCTGTAAGTGTCTTTAATCAGTCCGACGACGACTGCTAATCAAAACATCAGGCCGACATGTCAAAGGTAACATCCAACTCACCATCTACACCATTTCCCTAGCACTGACCCAAACTCCCAGATCCCCCCAGGCACAGACAGCATCCGCCCCGACTTCATGGCCCCAGGCCGGATCCTCGTCATCAACTCCCTCGGCGCCGCAGAACTCGACGACCTCAGCGACGACGACACCGACAACCCGGACAGCATCAGCATCCTCGACCCCGAAAAAGCCAGGTACGTCTCCTTCTCCACACCCCCCATCTTACATGAACTCACCCCACCCCCCTTTTAGAATCCGATACTACCAATCCCACAAAGCCCTCGGCGCCCTCTACCGGCGCATCGACGAACCAAAATTCTTCACCCAAATCCGGCACACATTCCACACCACGCAATCCCTCTCCACAGAGCCCCTCATGGATAAACTATCCCGCTACATCGACCGCGAAACACTCGGCATACAATGGACGCACCACCGCGCCTTCGCCGTCGCGCTGCGGGAAGAGTTTGTTCCCCCCCTACTTCACCCCCAGGAACAAACTAACACAAAGCAGATACGAATCCAACATGATCGACATAATGTACTCGCTGCGCCCGCACCGCGGCGCGCCCCTGACCGAACTCGAAGTCTTCTCCGGCAGCATCCTCGGGAAAAAAGACCGCTCGTCGACGCGCGCGATCCGCGAAGCGAACAAAGAGGTCCAGGAGCGGTTTGATCGGGATGTAAGCTCCCTAACGGGGCGGATTGTGCGGGACGACGAGGGGCATGGAAAGGATGGGGAGGCCCTGCCGCGCGCGGTGGCGTGTTTTAAGGTGGCGATTGAGACGGAGGGGTGGGAGAATGAGGTTGTGTTGAGGAGCTGGGGCTATGTTGCTGCGGGGGTGTGTTTGGACGAGTTGAATGTGTATAGGTTGGGGCGGCTGCGGGGGGTGTGAGATGACGCGAGGGAGGATGCAGGCAGGTGTGGAAGAATTGGTTTTGTTGAAAACCCCGCCGAGCGTGGTTTATCGACGCTGAGCGACAAGTACATACACTACATGATACCCAATCCCCTTTCTTATCAATGCAAAACCTCCTGTCACTCGCCAGCTCAAGCGCAATACTACCCCGCTTGTCTGTACCTGCTCCTCAACTCATCGATCTCGCGCTGGAATTTATCCATATCCTCCAAAATACTACTCGAATCCTTCCTGGTCTCCATCCCCACACCCAGCGAATCCTCCGCCTCCTCCCTTGGCGAATACAGCGCGTACTCGCTCACACCTCTATCTTCTGCGGGCGCATGCTCATGCCGCAGGGAGAGCTCGCTCGCACCGCTGGCGCGCCTGTTCTTATCGAGGCTCGTGCGCCGGAGATCCGCGCTGGTTCGCCTGTGCTCTGTGCTTGTCCTGCGGCTTTCTGTCGGCGACGAAGAGGGGATCAACGGGCGTTGCTGGTCCAGGCTCGAGCGGCCGGAGCCTGGTCTTCGGCGGGGTGGCGGGGGTGGCGGGGCCATGCCGTTGCTGGTTTCGCTGGGTGCGAGGCGTAGGCTGTTGCGCTTCGATGCGGTGGAGGCGGTGCGGGAGAGTGGCGCTTCTGGCTCGCCTTCCAGTGTGCTTCTTCGAGAAGATGGGCCGCGTGATGAGCCTGTTGTCCGGACCGAGGTTTTTCGCTGAGGCGGTTCGGTCGAGGATGAGTTGGCGCTTGATGAGGCAATGTCGGACAGACGTGCTCCGTGTCTTGACGGCGGAGGCGGCGGCGGTGCTTTCGAGCTTGGTGTTGTCGTGGCGTTGCTTGCAACTTCGCCAGGAGTGGGCATTGCCGAAACATCAAGGGAATGTTGTGATGACAAAGTCAACGATGAGCTGCTCCTCGATCGATTCTCAGCCGATGACTGTCGGAGCTGACTCTGTCTGCGAGCCAGAGGAACAGGTGGAGGCGCTCTCTTTTGCTGCAGCGAGTTCGATCTGCTCAGCGATTCGTCAGACCTCTCGAACGGCGGCGATGTGTTGCTTCGCGGCTTATCTGGTGTATCGATGGAAAGTGGTGGCGGTGACAGAAGAGGTGTTGGCGGGAGTGGCTTGCTCGTGTCTGAGGTGTTTCGTGGGCGAGTCGCTGGTGAAGGCGCTGCTTCTGACACCGTGAAGCTCTCGAATGGCACCGTCTGCGGCTGTCGCGGCGACACAAGCTTGCCATGGCGATGTGCTGGGGCAGGCGGTGGTTTCTTCTTCGATTTTACCCGCTCAGGCACCAGTGCAGCCACATCGTCCTCGTCCGAGCGGCCCATCTCATATGAAGTCCTCGGAGACTCTGCAGGTGCCTCGTGTGCAGGCTCGAGCAGAGATTGCCGCGATATTGATGACGCGTCTGTGCTGCTCCCGCTCTCGACTACAGCTGCATTGGCCGAGCTCGGTGCAGGAGGCTGCGGAGCTTGCTTGGTCTGTCGCGGATACGGCCTGCCCGTGAGCAGCATGTTCTTGAAGCTCTCCACATCAAGGGAAGCTCTGTTGTTGCCTGGGGTCGCGCCTTCCGCAGATGCCCGGTCCTCCCCACCTGCCCTCTGAGGCTCCATGCTGGCGAGCGTCTTCGCAAAAGGGTTCGCCGGCGCTGCTGAGGGCGACAGAGCGGGGTAGCCTGTTCCAGAGGCCGAGTTCAAGCGTGCCATGACGTCCGGTCCTGCCAGACCATAGCTTCGTCCTGGTTCGCGCGTGTATGCGCCGGGAGACTGCGTGTTCGCGTAGGCGGCAAAACTCGCAGGGGACGCTGCGCCTACATGCTGGGCTGAGGCTGGCGGTGGCGCAAAAGACGCGGCGGGCGAGTCGTCTGGGCTGTCGAGGGCCGGTTGCGGTGGGATGGAGATGGCGGTGGATTCTATGCGCACATGCTTCTTTGTCCGGGGCGGCGGGGCGGCGGCGGGGGCAGGCACTGTGTCACCATTACTCTACTGCTGCCAGGCAGTCTGAAACGCAACGCAGCGGCATACCGTCGTCATGCTGGGTGCCGGCCTCGAGCCTGCGTGTCCTGGGCGCGGTGAAGGAAGTCCGCGGAAGAGGCGACGAGGGAGCTTGGGAGGGTGCGAGGGAGGTGCGGAACGGGTTGCCAGACGACATGGTGCAGTCAGGGACAATGCATTGCTCTATGTACGGGGACGAGCTCGTGAGGAGCGGTGAGGGTAATTAGTGCTGGACGTGAACGCTGCTGCAGCTGCTGATGCTCGGATGGCCTGGCCCATCATCCGCCGACGTGCTTCGGCGCGCATATCGAGGGACAGCGAGCATGCCCCGCCATGTCATCACTGCATCTTGACCTGTACGCCCCAATATTACACCGTACCTGGCGAGTAACGTTGCTGTGCGCCTGCTCGATACTCTGATTCGTCTCTGCTGTCTTCCCATCCAGCTCGCGGCTATGGTGCTATAGTGCCATGAGGGCGCACACAACTCGGCCACGGCCACGCCCCACGGCTCATCCCTGCTCCCGGTGCTTCCTCAGTCCATGTACACATGCCAGCCCGCCTCACTCCCAAAGTACTTCTGGGCCAGCTTCCCTCCACTGTCTGTTGGCTGGCTGAACGCAGTGAGGTGCTTGCCGACAGTCAAGCCGTACATGAAGTCACTCCTCGTACAATCCAGCAGCCTCCGCGCAAGCCCCTGTTTCCGGAACTGGCTCGACACCCAAATCCTCGAGATGCCGAGAATGGCCCTGTCTGCTGTCGTGCTGATACAGATAGATGAGCTCTGGGACTCGCCAAGTGTCTGCGCTGGCTCCTCAGATGTCCTGCTCTGCCCCAGCACCGTGAAGGCTTCCTGTATCCTCTCCGCCAGACATGCTCCCACGCACTTCTGCCCTTGAACATGGAGGTATATCTTGTATTTGTCGCACTTCTCGGGAATTGCTGTTTCTACCTCAACATCTTCCGCACTTGCAGACAGTGTTGTTTGACTCCAGAGCTCCTCATCCGTTATGGGCACCGCGGCAAGCTCCGTATTGACGACTTTCAGCACATCGCTCGCCTTGTTGCGCAGGGCAAGGACATCCTTGCGGCCAACGACGGCTATGAAGCTCCCGTCTCCTCCACTCCAGATCTGTTTGTGCCGCAGACGCTCAACCATAGGTTTCGTACAATCAACACCGCCAAAATTCATTGCGTGGAACTTTTTATGCAACGCCACGTCCTCGGCGTTCGATGGTATGTATTCCATGCCGCAAGTCTTGCAGGCTTTGCGATGCTGGCCGACCAGGTCAAGTTGCATCTGCACCATGCGCTTCTTCTTGGGTGGCAGCGGCTTCGGCGGACTTTGCGCATTGT
Organism: Didymella arachidicola; assembly: GCA_016630955.3. Taxonomy (NCBI): domain Eukaryota; kingdom Fungi; phylum Ascomycota; class Dothideomycetes; order Pleosporales; family Didymellaceae; genus Didymella; species Didymella arachidicola. The sequence continues at coordinate 1,964,016 of CM049986.1, forward strand.
GACTGCGTTCAGACAGAACCTCGGGGGCAGAAACACTGTGCTTCAGTTTTCTCTTAAACAGCGAGAACACAGGTCGTCTCCGTACCTCTGGCGGCGGAGAGCTCTCCAGCACTGGTGATGAGGGCGGTGATGATCGCGAGGGTGCATCTGAGACACTCGGTGGTGATAGCTGCGGACTAGAGCTCGGGGGCGCAGAATTTATGCGCGTAGGTGACGGAGAGCATGCTCTTGTTGATTTCAAAGAAAGCGTTGCTGGAGGTGTAGGCTCGGTATCGGCATCCTCGACGCGTCTGCGCTTAGCGGGTGGTTCTGCATGGAAAAGCGGTCGTTTTGTCTGTCGCGAGTAGGTCCTGACGACTTTTCTGACAAACAATCAGCTACAGCGCAATAACAGATATGCACTGCACGTACTTTGTAGACGAAGGAAACATTGTTGCGGGAATGAATAGAAATGAGATGCTCGTACATGGTCGCGTGTTGCTCCACGACGCGTCGCGCGTGCAAAACGGCGCTAAGAGTCACCGCTCGTCTAGAACCTCAGACGTCATGCATGCTGCCAACATCAACCACCTCTCTGTCCTTGAGGCTGGAAAATATAACATGTATTGCTGAGATCCCATATGCCATGTGGATCGTACGACAGTGAAAAGAGTCGCCGCGCTATGCAAATGAGGAAGGTGCTTAGCGCAAGTGCTTACCAGATACCCACCAAGAAACAAATCGCACAATTGACTCAATGTCATTCCGTATGACAGATTCAATACGTGACTCAAAACACTTCCTCACATATATGTCGTGATCTTAGCGTGTACGAGATATTCTGAACGACTCTGCATCACTCGCTGCAGCAGCCAGCCAAGTCGAACCTGCACAGCTCCAACACACCACCCAGGATATCAAGATCCAACCACCACAAAGACAATCCACCACCATGGCAGCCCAACCAACTCCCGCCCACCCCATCACCATGGAATCCCAGGTCTCTACCCAGGTCTCCACCCCCTCCATCCCCACCCCAATCTTCACCACCCCTCGCCTCATCGTCCGCCCTCTGCACCCCCAAGACGCCCCCTCAATGTCCCACGCCGCCAACAACCCCAAAATCACAAAATACATGTCCCTCGGCTTTCCGTCCCCCTACACACTCGACACCGCCCACGGCTGGATATCCATGAACCTCACCGCGCCGATTCTAAACTGGGCCATCTGCCTAGCATCGGACCCGCACACCGTGGTCGGCGGGTGCGGACTCAAGCCCGGTGTCGACGTGCAGACGCACTGCGCGGAGGTGGGGTATTGGATTGGCGAGGAGCATTGGGGGAAGGGGTTTATTACGGAGATGTTGGGGGGGTTGACTGAGTGGGTTTTCACGAGCGAGGAGCGTAGGTTGGCCGGGAAGGAGGGGCGGAGGTGGACGAGGTTGTGGGGAGGGATTTTTGAGGGGAATGGCGCAAGTATGAGGTGTTTTGAGAAGTGTGGGTATGTTAGGGAGGGCGTGTTGAGGGGTGCGGTGGAGAAGCATGGCGAGAAGTGTGGGCTGGTGGTGTATGGGTTGCTGAAAGAGGAGTGGGAGGGGAGGCGGACATGAGGATTGTAGGTGAAGACGTGGGGAAGCGATATAGCAGGTCGGAGTGGAGGTGGATCGGGCGAAAGAGATGGGCCGTTTTGTTGAGGTGATCCTCCTGACCTGATGATCCAGGCTCTTGTTATTGTTCAGGCGCACTCTTGCCGATTCGTAAACATCGGGGAACCAGCTTCAATCCCTAGATTGCCATGCATCCAATTGATATATTGCAGGGCAGACAATGCTACGATTCCACCTCTTGGACTACCCGTTCGCTTTCCGGCAAGATGCTCCAGTTGGGACTTTGCTCAGCTTTCAGCCACTTGAAGTCATCAATCTGATCCCACTGATTCTGCACCGTCTTCATTTCCTCACTGATCATACTTTCCGGTAATGGCGCAAACCGGACGCCTTCACAATCCTCGATAATCGGCCGCGACGCGCAGTGTAGGTATACGTCCACATTTTTCGCGCCGTGCATCCGGAATTGCCGCGTCGCGACATACAACTTCGTGTTCGCTACGTCGGTGATGTGTGTTGCACCCGCCACGCGCCCAGTGACGACGGTGCTAGATAGTATATTCTTGAGATACAGTGCTGCGAAAGGGGATACAGCAGCCGGCACGCTGAGGTCGACAGTACAGTTTATGAGATTTGTGATCGTTCCGGAGCTCGTTGCGTGCGATGCTGAGCCTGGTGCGATGATGCTGAGAGCGTTGTGGTTGCTGATGTGTATGCTTGTCACGGAAGAGAAAGACGGTCGCCGTACGCCGCCGTTTGTGTCAGAGATACCGTCGCTTGTTATCGCAGTACCAGTGTGAAGTAAGAGCGCAGCTTCCTGTTCTTTTCGCTCGCCGGGAGAGAGCCTGTCAAGTGGTGTTGGTGCGAAGGAGGAGTTTATGTTGGACGTGTCTGAGGTGACGATTGGGGCGCGGAGGCGCTGTGAGGCGGCGAGTTCAGCAGCGTCTGAGATAGAGATCGCAGATGCGTTTTTGCGCGTTTTGAAGGCGAACTTCTTTGGTGGGTTGAAGGTTTGACGGATATTCTGTAGCTTCTCGGAGAGTGCTTTGATGGCCTGGGTGTGTCAGTTGTGTTGTCCGAGATGAAGTCGGCAGAGAGTACCTCGCTGTAGGTTCGCTGATCGTATGCTGGGATGTAACCCGAGGCATCTTTGACCTCGAGAGACAGTCGATCTATGCCGGCCAGGCAGTGGTCTACAGCATCGTTGCGTTCACCTCCTCCGCCTGCAGTCGCGAGGTTTTTCAGACGCTCCATCTGCTCTTGAAGTGCTGGAAAAGTCAGTTAAAGAATCATTGATACAGGCTACACAATGTACCGGTCACTTCATGGCGAAAGTAGCGAAAGAACCGGTCTTTCGAGTCGACCTCGGATTGTGTCTGTGAAGCCGCCTGCATGGCGTCGTCTAGGGTCAAAAAACAACAAATGAGCTCGAGAGGCCAGCAACTCAATCTATATGGCAATTCCGGTCAATTTTGTAGATTACGAATCGCAAAGCGCGTGGTCGCGCGAGATATATCGGTGTAGTGGGGCACATCTGGGCGAGGAAAGCGCGACCAGCGCGTCGCAGCTCCACGGGAAGATCGAGTGCATCATCATTCAGAGTGCCATGGCAATAATCGCCCTGAGACGATCCGTTCCAGGTAAGAAGATTAGTGAAAGGCTCACGCGCCGGGCACCATTTCACACATTAAAGCCAATCGGTGGTGGTGTCTAGGATCGACTACCCCGCAAAACGTCACCAGTCTGGCATTCCTGGATGCGGGTGCACGTGCATGACTTATAGCTTTGGCTAGGCATGCGAATTCGGTATTGCTTCAAATTAAAACGACTCTACTGTCTTTCGTGTATCGTGATCACAATCCTTCCTACTGTCAAATTACCAGTCTTTTGCTGTCGAACGGCCCAAAAGCCAACTGATCGATTGCTTAGATTGACTCAGCTTGTAGATAACTTACTCACGAAATGCGAGCAAGCACTGGCAACTCTGTTGGCTCGACTACTTGACCCAGGGTAAGAAGGCTGGCATGCGTAGTCGGGTCGGGAGGGGCTGCACCATGCTCCCCATGAGTCGTAGGCAAAAACTGTGGGCAGATAATTGCATAATTGCAGATAGTGTTTTCAATGAACCCATGCGTGTCTCAAGGAAATATGCCCACCGCGTGCCTGCAGACTGGGGCTACTCTCAGCTTAGCTGTAGAGTATGCGTTGCATCGAAGCGCAGCGACTGCGGAATGTCCGTTCAAACTTGACGATGTTGTCATTTCAACCTTGTGAAACAAGAGGTATGTACAAGTGTTATGAAGTGCTCGATTCTTGTGAGTCGATGTCTGCTTCTGGTGTAAACTCCAAGGAAAATGCGTGTTGCGTCTAGGCCTCCGCCGCCTTCACATCTATGCCGTACTTCGCCTGGATCCTCTGTCGCCTTCTCTCCTCGTACCCGGGGCCGTAGATACCTGAAATTGTCAACAACGGATCTTGGTTTGTGACATCAAGCTCCACTTACCACGTCCCTCGCCCAGCTGCTCGAGCGTTTCCGACAATGGTCGTCGGCGGAGCTTCTTCATGGCCTCCCTACGCTCAATCTCCTCCTCGTCTAGCTCACCGGATGCTGTGCCGCGCAGACCAGCTGTGTACCTGAAAGCCGCCATGCCAGTTCCAAAGACCGCACCAGCACCGAGCATGAACGGCAGGCTGCGCTCTAAGCATTGTTAGCCCTATTCACGCCATCAGCTCCCTCGCACATACTCATGATTCCAGCGACTGCACCAGCAGCAAATCCGGCGTAGAATTCGTTGTAGCAGTCGTCCTTCTGTTGCAGATTGGCAGTCGCGTCGAGTGTGAACTGGTATGCAGCTCCAGCACCGGCTACCACTCAATTAGCTTTCCAGAGCCTTAAGAGCTACCAATTGAGTGTTTGCGCACCGAAAAGAGCAATCACACCTCCCGACCGTGTGAGGATGCCCATGGCTCCGACATTCTGCTTGCGGAGCGTGTTCTGGACACCAGCGATGACGGCACCGGCGGCAGTCGTCTGCAGCGCGGCCCTGCCAGTGTTATGGAGAGCATCCCGAGGGTGGTAGGTAGGCTGTTCTTCGGCCATGGCGGGCTGACTGGCTGTGGCTATCTCGTCTTGGGAGCTCTCGACATCGACATGCATGTGGTTGAAGTTGGCTCGGACTTGGCGCGCTAACGCTCGATTGGGTCGCGCGCAGTCGGCGGGCACTGCATCATCGCCGCCATGCGTCTTGAATGGTCGCAAGGCGGAGAGCCTGGGGAGCTGCATGTGCTTCCACTGTTTAGTTGTTTGACGCTTGACGCGCAGCGCATGTCTTGCATTTCTTGACACAATCACACTGTGTTCGTATCGTACAATGATTACCAGAAGACCATAGCACCCGCTACCTGCCTGCCGCCTATGCCATGCGCCTGCACCGTTAGACACTTGCAGTCGCGCGCTGTCCGTTTGACGCTTTACTTCTCACCGCCCCCATCGTGCCCACATCTTATACATCCCCTCATAGCTAGCTCCCATTCCTGCATCTGTCACACATAACGACTGTCGACACCGCATTCATAGCTGTCACAGTCATGGCGCCTGGTACAGTACTCTGAAGCAAGGTGGTCGCAGCAGCTAACGAACTGTCACCACAGGCAAGACAGCGCCACGGCTGCTCCAGGACCTTCTCACATATGATCCCCGCCGCGAAGAACGCGCAGGCCGCAACCTTCTCACCAGCGCCCCGCCCGAACATACCCCCAGTCGAAACGGCATCCCCGCGGTTCCTAGAGGCAACTGCAGACATGCGCTCGTAAGAAAAGAAGAACAGTCTATCCTGCCAGCCCCTACCAATAACGACAGTCTGCTACACAAAGTCGCATCCTACTGCACCCAATGTCGCTGGCACATCGACGTCATCGTCTCTGTCAAAGAGCAGGGAGGCTGGCAGCGGCTATGTGGACGGCAGAACGTAGAATACCCGCTTCACCACTTCGTATTCGATGGCGATGATAAGGGACAGAGTAAAGGAGTGGGCAGTCAGCAAGGTCCCAGATCGTTCAGCTTTCATTGCACATCGCCAGATTGCTCAACCTCGGTGCAGATGGAACTCAAGCCGCCACGCTTTACAGAGCACGACCAGCAACTATTGATGAACAAGGCAGGGTTGAGAAAGAGGTTCCAAGATGCCCAGGGGCTTATAGGGGAGCGCGAGGGTGAGACCATGTCTCGACCTGTCGATGGGCCTGACTTTCTGGATACGTTCCTGAAAGACTCTCTCAACCCTGTTCCAGGCAAGACGCGAGTGCCTCTTATGAACAGGAAATTTGCAAAAACCTTTTGGAGAGATTGCGACTCGATCTTGAAGAAACTAGGCTTTCAATACGTCCTTGAGGAGAGCGAGAAAGAGGAGGAAGACGCAGTTGAGGCATGGTATCTCCCTAAGCCTGAAGCGCCTCAGAATCTTCACGACTCGAGCTTGCGTATAATCATTGAGGATGCTCGTTACGAGCTGAACAGTATGATACAAGCCGTGCCCGAGCCAGAACGCCAAAACATCAGGCAACAGCCGATGTACCCTGTGCCTTCACAGGGTGATATTGAGAGGATACTGGCGTGTCATGATTGTGAGTATACCCTGGCTCAGGGTCTGTTCAACTGCTGACGAAGATCAAAGACGAAAAGGTCGCTGGTCGAACGCGCAGCACGAGCTCTGCTGAAGAGGATCATCCGTATGTGAGCTGAGACGATACTAAGATGACAACTGACACAGTGGTAGCAATTACGCCGCTCTTGGTGCACTTGGAGACTTTGTAGACTCCCTTATAAGTTTTGCTTACAAACGGCAAAGTGCCGTCGACAAGCCTAACGCACCTTACTACCTCGAATGTTTCCAGGATATCGCCATCGGTCGCGACAGCGATACCTTACAGATGGATGTCGCTATGCTCGCTTCGCAAGATGTCCCCAATCGACGCGAGTTGGAGAATGCGTATCGATCCATTGGCCTAGATCCGGCTCACGGAAGCACACTTAGTGACCAGTTCATCGTCGACCAGACTAGGTCTCGCCTACCCGACATCTCCCCGCCGCAACGTCAAGAGTTGCGCAGGCATTTGCGGATCATCGGCAATGCGCGTGGCAGCGAAATGATCCAAAGAGAAGCTAGCGAATCCATCGACACGTACGACGAAGCGCTATCCTGGCTCGACCTTGATCAGTCGCAACCTGATGATTTCATTCGGACCATGTTCACCATCAAAGTGGGTACAGCGTTACCAAGCTTTCGATAAATTGTTTACTGACGCGGCCAAGACAACGGACAATCCTTCATGTATCGAGTCTGCGCGAAAAGCAGTCTCTGTCATCGCCGAACATCGAAACAGCGACCGACTTCGACAATTCCTGCACGAAGGAACGATGCCTGAGCAAGAGATGGATCTGAGCGAGGCATATGCATTGTTTGACATCTCAGCGATGGGCGACAGGAAGAATGTCGACCTCTCTGTCTTGCAGAGCATGATGGTCGTCGCTGCACCCAGCGATGTCGCCAAGCTTGAGAAAGCGTTCGCCTTGGTTCAAAACGACCAAGCACATAATTACAACAACAAAGACGAACAGTCCACGAAGCCAGACTCAAGAGTGAACGACTTTCCCTTGGATACTTGGCCTGTAGGCTGCCGCAATAACGGCAACACATGCTACCTAAACAGCGTCCTCCAGTTCTTATTCACCATCACTCCTCTGCGACAATTGATTCTGAATTTTGAAGAATACGAACAGGATCCTTCGCCAGAAGCGCTAAAGAACAAGAAGGTGGGTCGCGCTGTCGTCACGCCCGAAAGAGTGGTGACGGCTCAGAAGTTCGTGCGCGAGCTACAAAGTCTGTTCCAGTTGATGATCCGGGCACCCACTGATAACGTTCTACCAACGAAGTACCTTGCCGAACTAGCTCTGTGCAAGACAGATGCCCCGGAGGTCGAAGACAAGGCGCCTGATGCTGAGAGCTTAGCCAAGAACGAGATATCGAACGGCACCGAGCCTGTCTCAACCGAAGAGAGCAAAGCAGTGAACGCTGTGTCCGATGCAGTCATGAGCGGAGATAACGACGTCCAGGATAGCGGGCCAGATGGCGGGCACTTCACACAAGGAGCAGGCAGACTGCCTGAAGCGAGCGACAAGCCTTCGCCTCCTGCTCGACCACCGCCTATCCCACCCCGACCAAAAGTACAGGAGCAGCAGAAGTCCAAGGATGAACATATCGCCGAGAGTGCTAAACAACAAGATGCTGCCGAAGTCATGGGAAATATCATGGACTTGATCTCATGCGCAATCAAGCCAGATTCCATCATGCGTGACGGCGAGCAGGCAGACCTCATCAAAGACCTCTTCTTCAGCGACGTGACAATTGTGCGGAACACAAAAGATAAGGTCGAGAAGACGAATGAGCTCAGGAATCACCACTTGATCTCAGCGGGAGGGCGCGACCGTCACCTCTACGCGGCTCTCGACGACGACTTTGGGCTGAGCGATCTTGAGGGTGGCGAGACCAAATACGAGTACATTGAGCATCCTGCTCCTATCCAGATTGTCAATGTGCGCCGACTGCAATTCAACAAAGAGAAGCAGCAACAGGTCCGCGATACAGCCCAACTCAAACTGGATGACATTCTTTATCTAGACAGATACCTAGAGGCGACTAAGAGTTTGACCGGAAGTGAGCTTCTTAAGCTTCGTCAATCACAATGGTCAAAGCAGCAAGAGTTGAAGCGCCTGGATGCAAGATGCAAAGAGTTGCAAGTCACTGAGATCCCGGACGTCGATCTTGCCGATGCAGTGGAGGAGACAGCAGCTTTCACGCAGAGTTTCTTCCGAGCAGTGGAGGAGCAGATGTTTGATCAGTTGCCAACGCCACCACCTGAGCAACTTCCAAGCGACCTCCATGAGCGTGCAAGAATCCTGAAGTCGGAGCTTGAAGAGATCAAGACATCCATGAGTCAACTCGAGTCAGATATCGATACCGTCTTCAGAGAGTATCGCGATCACGGCTACCGCCTGCATGCAATTTTCGTCCATCGAGGCGGTACTGGCTCAGGGCATTATCTGATCTACATCAAAGACTTCCAAAACAATACCTGGCGCGAGTACAACGACGAGACGGTCAAATCGTACTCTGAGGAGGACATCTTCAAGATTGGCCCCGGCGCCCTGGCGGCTGGCAGCACAGGAATTGTATTTGTCAGAGAGGATCATGCCAACAGCATGACTCAAGCTGTTGTTCGAGAGCCAGATGTTGCAATGGCGGAGACTGATACGACTGAGGATCCTAACCCTGATCCTAGTCAGGCTGAGCAGAAGGATATGGAGATGACTGATCTGCCCGAGCAAAAGGTCGAATACGACAGCCTGGAGATCATCGAGGGAGTGGAGAAGTCGTGAGCTTGTCCCCCCCATAGGGGTCATGCCAAGTCTCAATTGTCCTGCTGACATAGATGTGGCAGAGCTGAGACAGCTGATAGGATAGCACAAGGATCGCCACTTGCGGTTGAGTACCAACTGGCCATCGCAGAGAACATGCGTGGCAGGAGCTCGAAACGAAGCTGCTCTCGCACCGAGTCTCCACCGAAGCGGGAGAAATTAAAAAATTCCTCCACAGATCCTTTGTCGAGTGAACGTGGGAATAGGAGTGAGGAGTAAAGGCATTTTGCGGCGTTCAGAGAGCGGTTTCCCGAGGCATACCGAGTAGCATCCACTGTATGAAGCACGATACGCTATCCTTTGGCTTATGACACCATAGACCTCTTCCAATCAACTCCATCTTCAGAAGATCGATGTTGCCCCATAGCAGGCACCTTTTCATTGTCCCATGTATGCGTGACAGTTGTTAGTGACACGCAACACACGTGCCTGATGGCGCCTTCTTTAGCGTCTGACCCTGCATGCGGGGCGTTGGTTTCCGAGCCCGGCCTCGGAACTGAGGCTCAGAAGTCTACGGCGAGTGACCCGGCACTTCACACCTCAACACTTCGCTCACAATGCCTCTCTCACCTATACAAGCTCCCAGCAGACACGACCCATGAGACTGCTGCACCTTATACGGCCACCATGATACGCACATCTGGCGCCTGGACTCGCGCGGGCTCCCGGCGCACAACACAAAACGCACGCGCTTATTCTCGGAACCCTAACAACGCTGTCAGGAATACCACACATTTCGATCTTTTCGCACAGCGAGCGTCTCCTACACATGTGGTACGCCGGCACAATACAACGAAGCCTTCAGTAGACCAAAAGCCTCCTGCGAGCGCCACGACAATACCTGGACCCAGTTGGCTTTGGCTAGAACCTGTCATTGAGCCTTTTCGCGCATACGGACGTGTGCAGCAAAGGAAACCTTATATCACACAGCTTGTCAGCTCGCTGGTAATCTACTTCGTTGGCGATCTGGTCGCGCAGAGTATCGCTGCGCCAGATGTGGAGAAGGTCGTGAAAGAAGAAGAGGAAGAGGAGCGCGGCTGGGTCCAACAATGGAGCGAGGATCGTGACTGGGCACGCACAGGCAGAGCGTTGGTAATCGGAGGTATCAGCAGTATACCGAGCTACAAGTGGTTTTTGTGGCTTAGCATGAACTTTAACTATTCCTCCAAGATTCTGAGTTTGACAACTAAGGTACGTTGCCTGCCATGCACCATTCCTGCGAGTTGAGATGGATGCTAACGTTCTGAAAGGTCGCCGTGAACCAAATCTTCTTCACGCCAATCTTCAACTCGTACTTCTTCGGCATGCAGACCCTCCTCGCCGGCGCTTCGTTCGACGAAATCGTAGAGCGAATCAAAAACACCGTACCCACGAGCTGGATCAACAGCTGCAAGGTCTGGCCCGCAGTCACCGCGTTCAGCTTCACATATATCCCGATCCAATACAGAAGCATCTTCGGTGGCGTCATTGCGATCGGCTGGCAGACATATTTGAGTTTATTGAACCAGAGAGCGGCTGCGCAGGAGAATATTGAGCATGATGGCATCGAGAAGCATATCCCGGCGACAGTCGCTGCTCACGAGCGCGAGGACAGGGTCAGTGGAAAGGAGAAGTGCGCAGCGTGAGCGCTCTGCGCAGAGGAAAAGTAACCACAGGCTTCGACGGCCATTGTTTCTTGTTACTTCATAGCCCGCAGGAAGGCTGGACGCATTGCGGGGTGATTCGAGGTAGCATCGCGGCGCGTTCACATCACTCACAGGTCCAATGCATATTGGTATCAGTATCCACTGGTCCCACCTATATCGAACGGTCATATTCACGTTGATGGCCAAATTGCGGTCAAATGCGGCAATCGCATGCGTGTCTTGCTCGTATGGGTATTGTTACAAGATGCCTCTGCACATCTGCCGACGATGAGATCTATTTACGCTTGACAGCATACGACAACAGCCGCTGCGTTGAGTAGCCTACCTATCCTATATCCGACCCACAGCCCCACGATCGTCGCAACGTTCTCGGTCCGTGGACCGGACATCTCGCGACTTCCCTTGCTCCGAACGTCATTGCGACGGAACACAAGCAAAAACTTCTTGGAGAGTGGATGAGCATCCACTACTACGTTAGCCTTGCAGGCAGCGGCAACCACGACAGGCGCACTTCAACAAGCCCTCCATCAAGTGATGTCATCATGTCGAGCCTGTCCTGCAGCCTCAAAATCCGGGCGTAACCCGCCTATAACTCTAGTCCACCTATCTATTGTCTCGTTACCTTCATCGTGCGTTCAAGCGTTCATCAGCATAGCCTCTGTTTTCTTAAAGATATCCTCATTACACTATGGTTTCTTCGGCGCAACAGCACGTCAGTGAGAAAGCGCATAGCTCGCGACAGCAGCGGTCGGAGCTTAAGAAGATGTTCGACCTGCCCTCCAAGCTTGAGGAAGAGTTGGATCTTTTGGCTGAACAATTTTGGATCCCTGGCAACAAGTTGAAACGGATAGTCCAACGCTTTCGCGAAGAGTTGGACGAAGGTCTCGCTAAGCATCACCAAAATATTGCGATGCACCAAACCTGGGTACACCATCTTCCTTCAGGAAACGAAAGAGGCACTTTCCTTACCTTAGACCTTGGCGGAACCAATCTGAGGGTCTGCGAGATAACACTCTATGGACGCGAGGAAAAAGGCGAGGAGAAGACTCAGCTCAATCAAAAGCAGTACAAGCTGCCCGAAGAGCTCAAAAAAGGCAATGCAGATGCGCTATGGAACTTCATCGCAGGACAGCTGGAAGACTTTGTCAAGCAAAAGGGCCTGATAAATAACTTCTCAAAACAGCACCCAATGCCGCTCGGTTTCACCTTCTCTTACCCAGCAACACAAGCACGCATCGATCACGCGATACTGAAGACCTGGACCAAAGGCTTCGATATCAGCGGCGTAGAAGACCACGACGTTGCAGAACAACTGCGCTCCAAGATTGAAGAACGCAACCTGCCCATCGAGCTAATCTGCGTTATCAACGACACCGTCGGCGCAATGATAGCATCCGCCTACAACGACCCCAAGACCATCGTCGGCGCTATCTTCGGCACCGGCTGCAACGCAGCCTACATGGCCGACCTCTCCAGCATCGGCAAGATGAAGGACTCTGACCATAAATATTGCAGCCAAATCAGCAACCAAATGGCAATCAACTGCGAGTACGGTGCATTCGATAACGCGCACCGCGTCCTCCCTTGGACGAAGTTCGACCAGCAAATCGACGCTGACTCGCCACGGCCAGGCGAGCAGGCATTTGAGAAACTCTCCGCAGGCTTGTATCTCGGCGAGATATACCGGTTGATCGTGCTAGATATCGCTGAGCGCGGGCTCGTGTTCAAAGATCAGGATACGAACAAGTTGAAGGAACCGTATTCGATCGACACAGGCTTCCTCAGCCAGATCGAAGACGACGAATCACCCGCTTTCTCCAAGTCACGCGAGCTTTTCTCTTCGCTACTTGATTTAAGTCCTTCGGATGTCGAAATCGAGCTTTCCCGCCACATCGCGGAAATGATTGCTGTTCGTGGCGCAAGGCTGTGTGCGTGCGGCGTCGCTGCTATTTGTCTCAAGGAGGGCATTGAGAAGGGGCATGTTGCCGCCGATGGGAGTGTTGCGAACAAGCATCCCAAGTTCAAGCGCAGGTGGGCGAATGCGCTGGGCGAGGTCTTGGGCTGGAGCGAGGAGGATAAGAGGGAGAGTGAAGGGCCGATCAAGATCACGAGTGCGGAAGATGGAAGTGGGATTGGATGTGCGATTATTGCGGCGATGGAGCTGGAGAATAGACAGAAAGCATAGATTGAGCTAGGCGAATGACCCATTCTACGCTAGCTTGTGGACTATTTCGATTGGTTCGCCCAAATGTTGTGTGATTGTAACCTTATCTTAATGCGAGATACTTTCGTGAGGCAATGTGCATCTGCGGCTAACATCTGATCTTCCAGACCGTAAGAATTGATTAAAGGCACGGTGCGTGCTTCCTATTTCCCAGACTTCTGGCTAAATGGACAAGGTCTGGAGTATTCCTCATATCAGGCTCAGTGAACGTCGACCAGAACACGCGAGGTCCTCGCGTACGTTCCACCAGGTCTGGCATGGATCACATCACTTGTGACAGTCGTCATCATCCATGTTTGGGAGGCATGCTGTACTAAGCCCAGACCCGATGAGAATTCGCGTTCATCAGTGCTGTACATTACTCATATTGCTTCCACGTATCTCTTTTTGGAGGCCGGATTAGTCATGATCGTTAGCGGGATCTTGTCAATCAACGCTGTTGACAGTGATCATAATCCCCGTCGAGTACGATCCCGATATTGACGAGTTTGGTGATCGTTAGAAACATATTAAAGCTCGGCCTATCGTCGAGCCTGCCTTGCGTTGGACTAGCGAACCTTTTGCGCGTTGATGTTTAGCAGATGACTCGAGGCGACGTCAACGCAGCTCATGCTTCTCGACTTCATCGTCCTGACCTCGTCGCTAAGGCCGGACTAAGGTAAGACGCTCGACAGCGTGCAATAATGGCTGCCACGTGTGAACCGAGTAAGCGCTGTGCTACAAGTACCAAAAGCTAATTTGGCATGTGCTCTGACACAGAAACTTGGTTCCTGGGATCGTGAAGTTGGTTCCGTGGCCAACCTCGAGTGCCAGCCTCTTCACCCAGCCTTCCAAACAACGCCATTGGCAGCGCACTAGATGACCGAGCCTGCATGAACGCAGGGTAATTGCACGTCCACGTTTCTTGTGTTCCGTTCCTTCCATCCCACAATTTCGATCATCTATCGACTTCATCCTTCCTTCCCCGATTGTGTCAATCAGACATCCAAAGTAAACAGTCGACATCTCCGCGACGCTCCGTAACTACTGCCCCGCAACGCATCGACCCACAAACAACGTCACTCGCTCGCGCGCCCTACCAGCAGCAACAACGCAACGCGCCTCGACTTGGGCGCTGCAGTGAGCAGCCTAAGAGATCGAAGTCTGCGTGTAGCAAAGCAGGGAACGCACGGTAGAGGCTAGCTACGGCTATACGGCTGCGTGCCAAGTTCGTACCGCCATCAAGCGCATCCCGCGCGCTCAATTTCCGGCGTCTTGACCACTGCTTGACATCAATTCGTGTTTGGGCAGAGAAATTCCACCACCGTACACACAATGGCACGCGCTGGTCACTCAGGGACAGTAGTCGGCTCGGCCGTCTTGGTACGAGAGAAGTACTACTGGCCGGACCTGCAGCTCAACATCTGGACCATTGTTATGCTGGCAACAGCAGGCACAATACTAGGCGTGAATGCGCAATTCATGCAAATACAAGATCGCATGGGGTTAGGCACACCATGGTACGTCTGCCAGAATCGCCTCCCAGATCCCCACCAAAGACTCCAGAGCAAAACGATGCTAACAGGCCACAGGATCATGCCGTATGGAGTCACAGTCGGCGCGCTCGCCATTATTTTCATCATCATCGAAATCGTCTTCATCGCGCAACGCAAGCTTCTCCCAAGCACTATGATACTGCTCTCTTTCATCCTGCTTGTGCTCTTCATCGCTGGCATCATTGGAACAGCGATACAGCTCTTCGCCGGGCCGAACATCAACAATCAGTGCAACACATATGTCTTCAACGACAACGTGAGAGGGCCGAACACAGACACGCTTGCATTCCTGCAGCAGAGGAATATCTGTATGTACCCGGAAGTCTGGCTGCAAAGCGCCGGCGTTTGAGCGACCAAAGCTAATGATGTTTAGGCCAATGCTGGCAAGCGGAATTCGCATTCTGGATCATTGGATCTGTGTTCCTGGTCTGGATGATGATCATGGCGAGCCAGGTCAACTCGAATCAGTACCGCGACTAAGCGCTTATCGATACCGTTTCACTTCAGCACTTTTATATTTTGGCATATACGGACAGGCAGGCTGGGAAAGACCATGTGCATAGGATGATGATAGGGAGACGAATGGATTATGTGATACCACTGCTTAGCGGCGACGGCGTTTGGGGTCCAGCTGGTTATCGTATGGAATACAAAGCGTAGCATAGAATGAAACCACGTTCAAATAATCACCCATAGTCACCAAAGTCGATGCTTGCTTTAGCATGTATTGACAGTCAATCGTCATCCTATTATGCATTACAAAGCGTGTGTCTAAGCGACCAAGATTGTACAGAGAAGAAGTGCAGCGCCGGCAACCAACATGCTCGCTATGATGGAAAGAAAACCTCGCCATGTCCCAAGCCTGGCATCAATCATACACGTAAAAAAGCAAAACACCTACTTTCTCCTCGAAATGATCTTGGTGATGGCATGCCTGATGATGACACCCGCCTTCTCGGTCTCTTTCTTCGTCAGTCCGCTGGTGACGCAGACCTTGAGAGCGGGGACGGGTGCCCATCCGGCATCGCGAGGGTTGACGCCGAGACCGAGCGGGAAGGCTTTCAGTCGTGTGATGAGGACACCGTTCGCGAGACACTGGGTTAATGTTAGCTTTCTGCTACCGAGCGTTCACAGTGGACGGATATGAAGCTTACCTCGTCCACAACGTCGCGCAGGATCTGGTTCTGGTCATCCAGGCTGAAGTTCTTTGCTGCAACCACCTCGTCTTTTAGGACCAGCAGCATCATGGGGTTGTCCACTGAGCTAGAGACTCTGACCCAGTCGCTCCTGGGATCAAGTTGCGCGCGCATAGCCTCTATTCGTTCTCTCAAGCCTGTTAGGATCTCTGGTTGCTCTTGTAGAAGTGAGATAGTCTCGCTTGCCGTTGTCGAGAGCAGCGCAGGAAGAGCCGCAGAGTATGTGTAAGAAGCAGAAGAAATACGCTGGTGCTCCACGACCTCTTCGTTGCCAGCGCAAAAGCCTCCTGCGGCGCAAAGAGGCCCTGATAACGAGCCAACGATCATGTCCACTTCTGTGGCATCGACGTTTTGCGCTTCGGTGACACCGCGACCGGTCCTGCCCAGAACGCCGTAGGACCAGCTCTCGTCTAAGATCAGGCGGAATTTGTACTTGAGCTTCAGCTCGATCAGCTTCGGCAGGTTGACAACGTCGCCGATATTCTCGAACAAGCCCTCGGTGATAATGAAGCGTCTGGTGAGAGGCTTGCCGGCCTGCTCCTTGATGACTCTCTGCAGCACTCTCTCCAGATCCTCCATATCGTTGTGTTCGTACCAGCGCACTGTACTCCTGGAGATCTGGATGCCTTTGCGAACGGGAAAGTTGACGGCCTTGTCTGCGACGATGATATCTCCGCGCTTGCAGAACGAGGGAATGACGCTCGAGATGGTGGAAAAGGCTTGCGCATAGATGATGCAGGCCGGTACGCCCAGGTGTGCAGCAACGTCTTGCTCCGTCTTCATGTGTACATCTTGTGTGCCGTAGAATCCGGGAGGACCGCAGGGGCCGACGCCGTAAGTGCGGAGGGTCTGGATAGCTTTTTCTTTGAGAGTCTCGTTCGCGACAAAGTTGTAGAAATTGAGAGAGGCGAGGTTCGTGACGGTGCGGCCGTTGGAGAGCTTCGACTTCGGTCCTGTGGGTCTGCGTATGTGTTAGCTCTGCAACGCGCCAGCAGCTGGAGAACCAACTCACCCCACAATGACGGGCCTCTTCTCGTTGTCGAGTTCTTCAGAGGGTGTAGGTGCGGCCACAAGCGGCTCGGGTGTCCAGTCCTCCACAAGTTCATCTATCTCCTATTCCCCAGTCAGTGAAATTGCCCTCGCGCTCCTGTCTCGTGCGCACAACATACCGCGTCTGTGAGGTGCACTTTCTTCTGTGTACTATACTTGGGCGCAAGCAGGTACCTCACGGCGAAAAGAAACAGGAACAGCTCCACAGCGCTCCTGACCGGGTCGTTCTGGTAACTCGATCTGATGTAGCGCACCGCAATGGACGAACCGGGTATCCTCTCCAAGTAGGCATTGGCGTCGTTAAAGAACCGAACCGTTGCGTTCTGTACTTCTTGGAGATCCATCTTGGCAACCGTTGTCGTGAGTTATCTGGCGATGCCGACTGCTTTGCTTTGGGAGAGCTCGAGGTTCGGGGGTTGCGGCGGTATGCGGAGAAGACTAACGACCAGGAACGTCAACCGCCAGCGCGACGACCTAATTTCATTCACGTGTTTTGCAGCATGGTACGCTACATATCCTAAGTAAAGGTCACATAGAAGACCGCAATTATTTGCTCACTCGAAGAACCATGTGCATTGGAACTGAAGTCTTCGTGTATTTAAAATGCAGTGCAATCTCTTCTAACATATTCGCCAGCCCATGAAACAAAACGATCCCATCGTAGTATATGTGCAAAGTCCGCGCTTCAAACGGAGTGGTTGTCCAAATGAGTGTTGCAGTGCATCTAGCTCCACTCAACACCCCAAAACAAAAAATGCTAAGTCGAATATTACAATCGTGATGGGACCGACCAGGTCTCCACGCTATGCTTCCGCCCATGTTTTACAAATGCAAATTTTCAAAGCTGCTGACTTCTACCGAGCAGCTCGTCGTCAGGACTTTTAATACGCCATGTAACGACGGAAGCGACGAGCCGCCGCAGTCGATGTAGCCTCAGCCGTCGAGTCAGCCGTCGAGTCACCTGTAGTGTCACCGCCCTGGTACGGTGGGCAATTGGCTTGGATGCATGAGCCGGTGACTTCGGCTGTTGTGTCGTTGTTGCTGTAGCCGGTGGGCTGGAGGAGCTCCATGGGCAGCTTGATGTTGAGCTTGATCTGCTTGCCAGCAACGATAGGGCCGACGATCAGGGCAAGGAAGACGACAAGCAGTACAAAGTACAGGATGGCGTAACGGATTACTCTGCGCTTGCGAAGCTTGGTTTGCTTGAGCGAGTAGATAGGAGGACGGATTTGACGACTGATCTTTGTTAGCGGTCGAAATTCAGTAGCGGAAAGTAAATGCATACCTTGGTCGCAGCCAGAACAGCATGACGGAATGAAATTTGTCGGCGTAGGGGATCAACAAGATCGGAAGCATGAAGAACAAGAGAACATGTCCCAGGATGAAATCCGCAGCGAAGTAACCAAGCTCGGTGATCTTGCAAAGGAATTCACGGCCGGGCTGGGACAGTGTGTGCCATCCCATAGTGTACCATTTACCAGTCCACCAAGCGATGTTGGAAGTATCAGCCTTGAACTCACGAGTGAGAGCCACGGTGATGATGAGCTTGAAGAAGAAACGCTGGATGGCGACCACAGCAATCATACCGGAGAGAGCCCTGGGGAAGCTGAAGCCTTCCAAGAACATCATGACGACGAAGAAGATGAGAAGGCATATGACAGCGATGGCGTGAGCGATGGCAGCGAGGACAGCACCGAACTTCTTGCAGCACATGCCAAGAAGAGGGCCTGCGCAACAAGCCAGAGCGAAAAAGCCACCCAGAACACCAGCGTTCACAGCAACGGGACCGAAGGCCACAATGGCAACACGGACCAAAGCACCGGCAGCCTTGGGAGTCCCCGTCCCTTCACTGAGGGTTTTGGAGTCATACTCGGTGTTGCGCTTAGGCACACCAGTCTGAGCGTTGATGAACAGGTAAGGGACTACTGTGACCGCAACCAAGACCAGAGGGCCAAGAACCTCAGCCATGAAGATGTTGGAGAAGCTCGCACGAGGAACGTCACCGGACAGCTTGGATGACGGATCTCCAAGAGCCTTGCGCTTGTAGCCAGTGATACGGGTACGGGACAGACGGCAGTAACCGATCCAAGAGGCGCTGTGAGAACGGGTGTTTCCACGAGACAACCAGCGGAGGTACTCTCTGTAGTCAATGAAGAAGTCGTCCCAAGAGAACTGGTGGGGGTTGAACAGATAAGGCGCAAGGCAAAGGGACAACAGGGACGCCCAGAAGTAGATCAGCCAGGCACCCCAAACGGTAATCGTGGCAAAAATCAGCATCATCAGAGCACGGGCGCCCAGGTAGATGGATGGTCCAGCGAAACGAGAGTAAAGAATACCGAAAGGAATACGCGCAGTGGCGAAACCACGACCGGTACCAATGTAACGGGCACCGCCGAAGGACAAGTTAGTCTGAAGCGCGTTGGCGTAGATCTGGGTGACGAAAACTTCGAAGAAAGGCGATCCAGACGAGAAGTGCTTGGCCAGACGAGTAGCAGCGCGCCAGAAACCACGCTCAGTGAGCTCCTGAACGACAAGAGGTACGAACGCAATGAAGAAGACAATGAAGATGGACATGATACAACGCGAAACCCAGTCGAAGACAGGAACCAAGTTGGCGCAGCCGTTAGGCCATTGCGGATCGGTGATCGGGAGGTTTTTGTCGAACTGGCAGAGGATGGTCTCGTGGTTGAGAGCGCCCAGGTGGAGAAGGACGAACATGAAGCACTGCACCGACAACATAATGAACATGTTGTTGATGTGGAAACCAGGATGGGCATAGTAGAAGGACAGGAAACGGTCGAGAGGGAGCTGGGTACCCATGTAGTAGTACTCGCGAGACAGCATCTGCTCACCCATACCAGTACCGATCTTGGTGGTGAAGTTGAGGACGGAGCCGAAACCCAAATCACGACCTTTACCACACTGGTAGTATTCGCAGTGCTTTATACGACCACCACGGAGGAGTGCGTTCATACCAGCGTAGATATCTTCGTTAAGATGCAGACCCTTTTGAGCTTTGGAAACACCACCACGGGTCGTCATGAAAATACCGTTCAGGAAATCCGGATGACCATAGTGGAGCTTACCACCAATCTGGGCCAGAGTACGGGCAAACATAGTACCGAACGTCTGTTCCTTTCCAGCAGCGATGTCACCGAGGATACCAATATTCTCAGAGAAAATGTATTCACGGGCTCCGAGAATGGCGACGGGGTTGAATTTGGTGTTGGGCAGACCAGGAGTGTAGGGCGAAACGTTGTCGGTAGTCATCTCTTCGAACTCGGCGAGAACACTGCGAATCTTCAAGCACTCCTCGAGGTAGTTGTCCTGGTTGGCGTCGATAAGCTGGATGTACTCTCCACGGTAGAAGATAATAGCATGGTTCTGGTTGTCAGACTTGCCGTCACCGAGAATGGGGTTACCGGAGAGCTGGACACGGAACTTAGGGCGGCGGAGACCGTTGTCCATAATCTCAGAATGGCCATCGATCAAAGCAGAGTAGATACGGGGCTCCGCACCCTCTTCGAGAGGCGGCTCCTCATCCAGGTAGGCGATTTGCAGGTCAGGGTAGGCGCGGAGAAGGAACTCGGTGTTCTCCATTTCTTCCTTAGAGAATTTGGCGTAACGCTGCATGGAAACGCAGATCTTGTACTTGCGCCTGGCCATGCGCTCAAGCTCGCGTTCAAGCTTGTCAGAGTTGCCACCGAACATCTGCACGACCTCGGGGTTCTCAACACGGTAAAGAAGCTTGATTGCACGACTGTAGTTCATGAAACCAGAGATAGTGCGGTACAAAGTTTGAGAACGGAGCGAAGCCCAGATACGAGTTCGGAGCGTGTACTCGGGAGCGGCGGACTTGAAACCGATGCAGTAGAAGGGGAGATCGTCGATCTTGCTCTTAGCGGTATCCTTCTCATTTTTCTCATCGTCACCGTTGAACTGAGAAGTCTCATCGGCGAGAATCTTGGTATCCTTGACGAAGCAGTCCCACTCATGAGGGTGGAGCTGCTTGAGGTACTCAAGAAGTGTGACACGGGAATAAGGCTCATCCTCACGAATGATTTCACGAAGGGAAAGAAGAATCTTCTCTCCGTAGTGAGGGATCATGACCGTGAAAGTAGGCATGTTGTCGACAGGCAGAGGCTCGGGGATAGGCGTTGACAGAGACTGGGCGAAGAAAGAGATACGACGCTCGGCCTCACTCTGGGCAGGGAAGAATTCGGTCTTGAAGGAATGATCTTCCTGGGAGACGAAGAAGGTAGGGGCGCGAAGAGTGCGCTTGCCCTCCTGCTCAGATGGAACCTGATGGTACAGAAGCTTCTGGACGTGGTCGATGGCAAGGAGATGCTCGCGGTACATCGAGATGACCACAGCGTTCCAGATCTGTGAAATGAGGACCTTGGGCTTGTACTTGATCTCCATGTCCGTTGTGGCGAGGATTTTAGAGTAGATGCGTTTGGGCAGCCGAGAGAAAATGTTCCTCCAGGGTGTCCAGATCGACACACCAAGGTAGAAAGAGCGAGAGACGGAGAACAACATGTTGGCGATGATGTACCATAGATAAGAATCCAAGAAGAAGAGGATCAGATCCATGAAGTACATGAGACCAAGCAAGATTCTAGGCTGGTACTGACAAAGAATATTGCCAAAGAGGTAGTCACCCAAGCAGTCAGGCTTCTTCATGTGCGACAATATACGGATAGGATCCTTGATCGACAATGTCAAGAAGAAGTAGGACTCAGCGAGCTTGGCGGCGAAGACGAGAACCCAGAGACCGTAAGACATCCACATGTCGTTGCCCTTGAGACGGGGGTAGCTGGCAGTGAAGGTTTGACTAGCGACGTACTTGCGCGAATTGCGAGTAAGGTAGCTGCCAAAGAGACCGCCGAGCGGCATGACTGAGAAGAAGATGTAGGTAATGAAAGCAATGGTCAGCTGAACACCGCCCAGAACGTTGGCAATGGTGCCTTCCTGACTAATAGCGAAGATGTAGACACTAGGTGCGACGTTCAATGCGAATACCGCGAGCAGGAACAGAAGACGTTTGGTCAGATGCTGAGCACCAGCCCACCTGCGAGGGACATAAGACCACTCGAGGCAGGTTGCGACGATTTGAACCAAAGCGGCAATAGCTCCACCAAGCGCGATAGCGGACAAAGTTGCGGCCTTTTTCGGTCGGTTGTCCTTCTGTTGCTGGTAATTCTTAGTGTAGACGGGTTGGGAGTTGTAGACGGTGTAGAACCAAAAGGCTGACAAGTGGATGACCCAGATACGGTTGAAGTTGACGATCATGTGGAACCACGAGCGTCGCTCGTAGTATGTCTTGAAGAAGACCTTCTTCCACACTACATCCTTCAACTTCGCAAAGCGATCAGCAGGGGGAAGATCGACCATGCGAGACTTGTCTTCGAACACAATGCGTTCAAGACCCTCGGGGTACCAGAAGAGCTGGTTCATGTCGTCGTAACCGATAATCGAAGCGTGATCGCGCTCACGACGGATGTACTTGCCATCCTGGATCTCGTAACCCTGGTCGCGGCAGTATTGGTACAGCGGCGTGACGATATCGTTCAGATATGTGAACTCTGGAGTAGGCTCAGTCTGAGCCTGTCCAGCGGGCGAGTTGAGGTAGTCATCTGCGCACTTGAAAATGAAGCAGAGCAACTCCGGCATGAAGCGAACTTGGTTGGCCTCACCCCAGCAGAGAAGGTAGAGGGCAACCTGGCGAACGCGGTCGTGCTGCGACATGCGGTTCATTCTTGTCTTCCAGCGGTACTCGGCAGCCTCGAGACTGTTGTCGCCCTCATACGCCTCGAGGGTCTCAGCCTCGTTGCCAGGGTTCTCGCCGGCCTTCTTCTTCGCCGCCTTGCGAGCCTTGCGCGTCCTACGGCTGGCCTTTCCCAGGTTCATGTTGGCGAAACCAACGGCATCGTCGAGATCAAGGTGGGCGGCAAAGTACCACCTGCGGTAGTTGGCATTCTCTCCACCGATGTAATCGGCGTGCAGAGACAAAAGAGCCTGGTTGGGCGACATGCGAGAGGCACGAGAATCGAGGAGAGTCATGAAGTGGTCATACATGTTCCTCATGCTGTCACGCTGGAATCCAAACTTGGCAGTGAGGTCCATAAAGATGTCCTCAATCTCCTCCTTTGTGCAGGGGATCTGGGCCTCGGTAGTCCAAGCTGGGTAGGGCTCACGCGAACGCTGACCGGCAGGAAGGGCGTTCGAGTAGTCCATGCCATAGATCGGTGTAGACGCACCAGATGAGCGGTTGCCACCGTACGAGACCTGTGAGGAAGGAGGGCGGTAGCCGCGCTGGCCATCACCGCCATTATAGCTGTTGTACCTTTCGTCGCCACGACCGTAGTAGTCCATATCGGTCGCGCGGGCCATGTCAGACCTCATTGTGAAGTCACTGAAGGTTTCAGAGTCCTCCTCGGAGTCGTGCTGGCGGCGTCTGGGTTGACCACCCTGGGCATTCTGTGCGTAGCCATCTTGGGCGCCACCCTGATCGTAGTACTGATCGTTGTAGTATTCATCCTGGTAACCTTGTTGCTGGCCGTGGTGGTCATCGTAGTAGCCACCGCCGTTCTGTTGGTACTGGCCACCCTGATGGCCGCCCTGTTGGCCGTCATAATAAGCTCTGCGGTCATGTTAGCCTGTGTCGTAATTGCAAGTGAGAGTGGTAAAACGCACTGCTCGTCATAGTAGGCATCGTTGCCGTTCTGCTGGTAGTGGCCCTGCTGGCCACGGGCATCGTCGTGGTACTGGCTGTACTGCTGGTCGTCGTGATAGTACGAGTCCTGGCCGTGAGGCTGGGCCTGGCCCTGATGGCCGTAGCCATCGTCATACTGGCCTCCCTGCGGATGTCCGGACATCGTGCGGGAAGATTAGAGTTGAGATGTAGAAACTGTGTGGAGCTGTCAACAAAGTGTCGTCGCGCGGACCGCGGGGCTCCGTCTGAAACACGGTGTGTCGCAGGCGAGACCAAGGGGCGTGCGTACCTCAAACAATGGGCATTAGAGGCGGCAACGTCGAATTGATCGTATTAAAATTGCAGCCGCGTAGGTCGATGGCTAAATGCTGCGACAATGCGCGAGCGTGGTGCGGTCAGCGAGTGTTGGCGCCGGAGCGAGGGATGGTGGTGAGCGAGGGTGGGTCGGAGCTTGATTGCCCTAAGAACGGAATCGAGAAGGTGCACAGCCTGCGCTGACAACCTGTTTGCTGGGAAAGAGGCCGGGGGGCGTTGTTGTGGTTCTAACGAAAGTGAAGGCGCTGATGCAGCTGCAGTCCGCTGTCGTTGCCAGAGGAGACGCGCGGCGAATCGGCGCTTGCTTCTACTGCGGGGATTAGGTGGGTGGTAGCGGCTCCCCTCAAAAAACTGGGAAGAAGTTCCGCGGGACTATCAAACAACCCCAACGCAGAACGAGAGGCAGTGTGACAGGGCCTGAAGGGAAAAAGAGCAGCACCGCAAGAGTCTGAGAGGGAGCGAGCGAGCGTGAGGAATGCGAGAGCGCCGGTAAAAGCCCTTTTGAGGAGCTTCCCCTGAAAATGAGAGGCCCGCGCCAAGCTACTACTGGTGTGCTAACGCCGTGAAAGGACTATGCATGGGTACCCTCGCAGCTCTTCACGCCTAGCAATTGCAGTAAATGCCGTTGCCACTTGGTATGATGAGGCCTCACACCGCGTGTACGACGGTGATATATCTACTACGTACGGTCTTGCACAAGCGACGCTGGTTTTGCTGCTCTTCTTCCCTTCGTGTCTAGCACTGCCCATGATCCATTCATCCATCCACCCACAGCAATGAGCGTGGCGGGAATGCTGGGGAAAACAGGTTCTAAAAAACAGTCGTGTTGGGATCCCCGATCGGCCGCAGTGCAAATCGTCTATCGACATACCCGAGCAAAACTCCATGTGGTTAACAGCTGCAGTTCAGACTGTCTCGCCAAACAACCCGGCATCCTCGTGGACGTTGATTCTCAGAGAACGCAGCATTGTTTTGCTGTGCTGGGGGGTGACTCTGAGCACTCCCTCGCCTTCTGTCTGGACATCATCATTCCACAGTCTGCACCGCCTGCCATGTACCCGCAACCACTGGCCGTCCACGTCACGACGCTGCAGCACTGCAGCAACCGTGCTCACGGCAAATGGGTCCGCTCGTTGATCAAACCGAGACCAGCACGACCAGCACTGGGATTGATCCTGCCAACCTGCCTGTTGCACCAGCGCGATAACGATAGGAGGGATCCTCCTATCTCCCTTGGCCAATGGCGCGTGGCGTTGTTCCCGCACGATCCCGGCTAACGGTGTGTCGCGGCACTAGAAGCAGGGAGGGGGGCCTGCCAGCCTGCACGATTCAGCGAACTGTTGAGGCTGCCAGCCTGCCGCCGGTTGAATACCAGACGCTGCATGCCCGCCCCCTTCCGCTGCACTTGCACGCTTGACAGGCTTGATTCGTGTTTGTCCTTGTTGATGCCGCTGTCACCCTGAAAAGTGCAAGATTGCCTCCCCTGAGAGCTGCATGACGGTTGATTGAAGGTACCTCAAACGGTTTGCATGATGACGAAATTGCCAACGGCAGCGTGTACAATTCGGGAATGGGCCTGGGCCTCAGAGCTATATTAGACATGCTCCTGTTCCCACATGTCAAATTTGTGGTCCACGGCTGCGTTGCAAAGCGGACAGCTCGGGACACAAGCCTAATCTCGTCACCGGGACGGCTAGACGCGATCATGATTGCGTTGACAGAGCAATCTCATGCTTCGTCCGCCTCTGGTAGGCTCCTGGTGCAAAGCTAGCAGGAGTAGTACGTACAGCTGTACGTGGAGCTTCACAGTCGATTCTGTATAAAGAAGCAGGCGACATATTGTTGTCGAGCTATCCTTGTTGCCGCGCACCAGCGTCATCTGGTAGAACCGCAACGACCCATCAAATCGCCACCTCTAGGAGCATACTCGCTCAAAGTCGCCTTTCACAAGCACCATGTGGGCACACAGTATGCAGCCGGGCTGGTTGTGCTCCTCCGCAACCATCGTCGTCCAGTAATGCCGTGCATAGGGTCCTACGCTGTTGCAAGGCGAGAAGAGCTGGCTCAGTGTCGACCAGCACAAAGCGGCGCATGATTGGCTGCCTTATTGCTTCGCCACGCCCGTTTCAGCTCCATGCGTGCAGGTACCGGTGTATCCATGTGGTCTCAACCTCAGGCACTCCTCCGGCCGCCGTGTATCACTGCAACGAGACCGACTATAGCACGCATCCGTCGAAAACATCACGCGCATGCCGAACGTGGCGTCGTTGGCATTGTCGTTTGTGTCGTTGCTGACAGCACGTGAGGATGCAGCCTCGAGTCAAAATTAGCATCATCGATCTGCAAAGTGCTGCAGTGGGGCACGGCGGCTGCGAGTGGAGATGCAGACGCGTATGCGTAATTTTCGCTGTACCTGCGTCTCAAGCGTCGTGCGCTCGTTGGCTGGCGTTTATTCTCATTGCATTTCCCACACAGTCCGTATGGACAAACTGCGTGCGCAGCGAAATGCCAGAACAGCATCAGGGCGCTTCTAGAATTCCGAGACACGCTTGACAGCGATCGCGGTGGAGTGCAGCGGAACTCGGGCCATGAGAGTCCAAAATTATGAAACTGGCCTAGCCTCAGGGGTCACCTTCGCCCTCGCTGATCGGGCTTGGGGAAGCTTGGTGACCTCTCACTTATTCACTCAGGCTGCTTCAGTGCTGTTTCCATTGCGAATTTCTGTTTTACCAGTCACTCTTTACATCACATTTTTAAAGCTATTCTTGCATCCAGCTTCTTCGCTGCTGCGTCACGCTCATTCACCTAATTGCGCGCCTTCCAAACACCTTCTAGACGTGCCGTGATCTCAAGACCTCGGCGCCCCAACACAAGCTCTGCCAACACCTACGACATTTCTTGGATATTTCTTCGGTCATATAGATCAACAGTATGCGGGGCCTCATTGCTGCGACCGCGCTGCTTGCCGGTGTGCAGGCCGCCGTTGACCCCATTGTCATCAAGGTACGCCGTTCCACGACAGCGACAGGCGTTACGCAGGGTCCTAACCGTAGCGCAGGGCTCAAAGTTCTTCTACAAGAACAATGGCACCCAGTTCTTCATGAAGGGTGTTGCTTACCAGCAGGAAGTCAACTCGAATACCACATCCACCAACTCTGATGACATCAACATCACCGACCCGCTCGCCGACAGCACGGCTTGCAAGCGCGACATCGAGTACCTCAAGAAGCTCAAGACCAATACCATCCGTGTCTACGCTATCGACCCCAAGAAGGACCACAAGGACTGCATGACTGCGCTCGCGGATGCTGGTATCTACGTTGTTGCCGACCTGTCTGAGCCCGGCCTCTCTATCAATCGTGACGATGCCGAATGGACCACCACCCTTTACGAGCGCTACACCAGCGTTATTGACGACCTGATGCAGTATGACAATACTCTTGGTTTCTTTGCCGGTAACGAGGTTTCCAATCAACCTAACAACACTCTGGCTTCTGCGTTCGTCAAGGCTGCTGTCCGTGACAGCAAGGCATACATCAAGAGCAAGAACTACCGCGCTGTCGGTGTCGGCTACGCCACCAACGACGACGCTGACATCCGTGAGAACCTGGCCAACTACTTCGACTGCGGAAACGCCGAAGATGCCATCGACTTCTGGGGCTACAACATCTACTCGTGGTGCGGTGACTCCTCCTTCAAGGAGTCTGGCTTCGATGTTCGCACCAAGGAGTTCGAGAAGTACAACGTTCCCGTCTTCTTTGCCGAATACGGTTGCAACACTCCCCGTCCCCGTCTCTTCACTGAGGTCGGCGCTCTTTACGGTGACGAGATGACTGGTGTCTGGTCTGGTGGCATTGTCTACATGTACTTTGAGGAGGCCAACGAGTTCGGTCTCGCCACTGTCAGCAACGGCAAGGTCACCACCAACAAGGACTTCGACAACCTCTCCAAGGAGATTGCCAAGGCTACTCCCAGCGGTGTTAAGATGGCCGACTACACCCCCACCAACACTGCCGCTGCTTCTTGCCCTAGCGTTAAGTCGGGCAAGTGGGAGGCTGAGTCTGACCCTCTCCCTCCTGTCGCCAACGCCCAGCTCTGCTCGTGCATGATGGACACTCTCAGCTGCACTGTCGCCGACAAGGCCACCGAGGATGACTTCGGTGACATGTTTGGCTACATCTGCGGTCAGAAGGACGGCAAGTACTGCACTGGTATCAACCGCAACGTCACCGCTGGCGCCTACGGTTCATACGGCATGTGCTCTGCCAAGGAGCAGCTCGCCTTCGCTCTCAACGCCTACGTCAAGGACGTTCCCAACGGCTGCGCCTTTAAGGGCAAGGCTACCTCCAAGCAGGCTACCGCTACCCCCACCGCTTCTGGCTGCTCTAACCTCCTCAAGGAGGCTGGTGCCTCCGGCACTGGCTCCGTCACCTCTGCCCCCAAGGCCTCTGGCTCTGGTTCCTCTGGCTCCTCTGGCTCTTCCAACTCCACCGGCGCTGCTTCTGGCCTCAACGTCCCTGCCCTCGGCATGGGCCTGAGTGCCTACATCTTCGGCGCTGTCGCCTCTGGCATGGCCATGATCCTCTTGTAAGCGGCATAGCTCGGTGTTGAAAACATGTTATTGCATTTGCGTGATCTGTGATAGAGTAAGCTGAACGGCGATATTCCCCTTTGTTTGTCAGCCCGGTGGAGACGTGGCTCCGAGTCGGGTGTAATTTTTCTTCCAATGCATACAGAAATGAAAACAAAACATTGCAAAACCTTGCGTTGCGTCACACTGCCAATCGTGCATATGCCTGCCAGGTGTACCCGGTGCTTGCCCCTTCCGTGTTTGAGGCCTCCACCAGAGCATCCTTTCCCCGTCTTACACGCAGACTCCTGCGCGTCTCTCAGGCCACCAGATCCCTCGCGAGATGCTCATCTAAACCTCGTTCGGCTGCCGCGTACATCTCAGGCCTCCACACCCCCTCGCGGTGATGTTCGCGCCGCGCATAGAACGAGGCTGTGCACTTGGCGCGCACACGAGTACTATCGAGCACTATCGAATGCCGGCCCGAATGGTCGGCGGCCATAAATAGATTCACGTTGACTGAGAGCCTTTGCGTGTTAATCGTGAACGTGGAGAACGGAGACACGAGGGTGGAGATGATGGACACGATGGACGCAGGTGTGAGTGAAGAGTACGCGGCCTGAGGCTAATTTTGAGAAGCTCTGCGGTTGGGTAGGATAGCGGAACCTGGAAACTCTCCTTCGGGGGTTTGGGGGATGTTGCGTGCGTTGTAGAGTATCTAGGTTTTTTCTGGCAAGATAGGCGTGGAGACTGTCTGGAAAATCGTAACGAAAGCATGCTGGAACATAAAGACTGTAGATGGACTGCGGTGAGTCCGAAAGTAAGTCAAGATCCGACATACACTACCTGTATAGCACAGTATAGCTAGCTTCATCAAAGCACAACGTTGTACATGAACATACACGCAAACGCAATCAGTACCGCTCAATCAACCACTCTCTCCTCTCTACCTCGCTCATCTTGTTCAACATATCCTGCTCATAGTCCTTCATCGTCAGATAGCCTCTAACCACCTCTGAGCCCAGGGCTTCCTTCAGCTCGCCATCTGCCTTGAGCCTGGCAAACGCCTCGTCGAAAGACCTCGAGATCCCGTACTTTGCTCTTCCCTCGTCGTCAAGAGTAGAAGGATTCACAGGCAAGTCCAGCTCCCTGTATGCTTGCTCAACCTCAGGAGCAGGTTGCTGTGGTCTTTTACCTCCCTCCACGAGCCCCACGCTTCCATGCTCCGTCGCGCCGGCACCGGCCTGATCGTATGTCTGTGCAGGTGGCGCGGTAGCAGGAGCAGCAGAAAGGCCCAACATACCCGCGGCGATGATTCCAGACATGACGACATACATGTTCGCCAGTCCATCAAGACATCTAACTTCCCATCGCCCGTCTTCTACACGTCGCAACGGGCACTCGCGGTTCTGCGTGCCCCAGCTAACCCACGTACCGCCTGTCCACTGATTGTCGACGACTCGGCCGTAGCTCTGCGCGTCGGGCATCGTGAACGCGCACAAGGCGGGGATATGCTTCAAAACACCGCCGACGAAGAAGTCATGATCGCGGTTGGGCGGTTGCATTGAGACATGTGCGTGGGCTGCGCTGCCTGCACCCTTTTCGCCGAAGGGTTTGGGATACAGTGTTGCTCGCAGGCCGTGAAGGGCTGCGATCTGCGCAATGACTTGTCTTGTTTGGATGAGCGTGTCGATGGCGAGGAGCGGAGGAGCTGGCGGGAGGATGAATTCATATTGGCCGGGTCCGGATTCGGCATGGAATTGCTGCAGGTCGATTCCCATATCTGAAAGGGATGTGGCTATCTCAGCGAGCATAGGTGTTTGAAGCCATTGGGTCGGTGTCAGAGTGGACCATGCGTGGACCGTTGTGACTCCCTCGTAGGTTGGTTGCCAGGGCTGAGAATTGAAAGGATTAAGTGGTTTGTCATGAGTGAGGAAAGTAACTTCGATCTCAAACCCGATCTGTAGGGTGGTATTGTACTTGTATTGGAGCTCTGTGATGAGTGTTTCGAGGTTGTTGCGCAGACAAGCGGGCAGTGGGTGGCCGTCTTCGGAGCGCCAGTAGCTGAGAACTGTTGCAGCTTTGAGGGGATCCTTGCTGTGGGCTCGACGCAGCGAACGCAGGTCTGGTTGGATGTAAATTTGCCCTTTAGTATTGACGACGGGTGTCAACGTGTCGTTCTGCAATGTTCCCGTGTTGCCTTGGGATATTCCAATGCGTTCTCCTTCATAGATGATGCGTGTGAACTCCTTAATCGGCAGTATACGGACGCGAATCGTTGCCATATAATCTAGCCATTGGATGTAGACAAACTTGAGGTCAGGGTTCTGTTGCATGAAGTCATTGAAGCGAGCTACATCGTAGAGTTGCGAAGTGACCCCTGACGGCGGTGGGATTGGAGGCGCGTCGTAGACACCGACGGATCGATTGCCAGGTGATGTCTGTGAACGAGAGCGCAGGTCGACGCTCCTGTGTGGTGGCGAAGGCATTGGTATGGGTACTAGCGGAGGCTGCGATTGTGACCGTGACTGTGGCGCCGAAGCACTCTTCGGGTTATACGTCAGCTGCTTGGGCGCTTCCCGTGGTATCTCGCTGAAAATTGGCTCGTAGCGTAATTTGTATAGTGTGTTTGAGTTGTTGAACAGGATATCCTTTGTCATACCGACCGCTTGGCGAACCGTAAGGTCTGTCTTCTCGACATATTCGGTTAGGAGCTGTGCTTGTTAGTCAGGCCAATTGGGTCCATGTTCCATTTCATAACATACGTCAAGCCAGACCTCTCGGAACTGCTTGTTGGCAAGCCAGAAGGTCTCCGGAAACCAGTGTCCATCGCTCGAGTAGAGAAGCTTACTGCCTGGCACTAATTCCAATGCCTGACGCAAGATAGCTCTTTGCCCATCTCGACTGACCATCGGAAACACCTCACCAATATCGAGGTAAACGTGCTTGTAGACTGTTGCCAAGTATCCAGCCTCACGCGTATATGGATAGGCGGAATGGAGGATGACAAATGGAACGTTGGGGTAATTCTCAATGAGCGGCTGGAGAAATGCAGGATTCGACAGGCTGAGATCGATGTCGTTGTCGCCCAGCCCAGTGTGCAACTGTAAAATCTTCGAGAAGTCGTCAGAACGCGCAAGGCCTTCAGATAGGATCTCAAGAGTCCTTAGCACCAAGTAATCATTGAGTGCCTTCCTCTCAATCCTGAAGCTGCGCTTACGAACGCAGCTCTTAACATAGCGCTCGAAAGGGTAGCCAACTGCTTTCGCCGCGCGCTCGTAGTCTTCTTCTATATCGAGTCCTGTCCTGTAGCAAATGACAGTCTTGAAACCGACGACATCCGAGTCGTCGATGGCCTCTTGAATCTTGCGCTCGAAATCATCCATGAAGGTTGTCCAGGTCTCAGTATAGAAGTGCGCTCGCCCAAGGTCATCTTCGTCTGCATCCTTCACGATGACTTCCATCAGACGTTCAGCGACAGTCTCGATACGCACGATGCGCTTGCTTGGCGCGTCTGTGTACCGGTCATGCCAGTCATACGGATGGACCTTCCCAGGTCCTGCGAGGCCGTCATCGATTAGCAGGGCTGTGACACCTTCGAAGCAGCGCTGATTGAGGCGATCCGCATCAGATTGAAGCCACTCTTCTCGTTGTTCAAGGATATCACTCCAGTTGGCATCGTCATCAAGCTGATAGAGCTCGCGCAACTGCCGCGCGGCTCTGAGGTGAGCAAGAGACTTGAAGGTGTCTCGCAGAGCTCGGCCCTGCGCCTCTGAGGTAATAGTCTCGAACGGGATTGTATCCGCATGTGTCGGCAGGATGAGGTTGTGGGCATGGTTGTCGATTATGGGGAAGTTGAGTGCGACATGGTGCAACTGCTCGATGGATTCCAGTTGGGACGTAGGATGCTCCATCTCTGTCCTGATTCGTCACTCCTGAACGGATCTTTGGTCTTGTGCAGGTTCTTTTGACAACTCGCTCGAGCTTCGCAGTGTCCACGTCGATTGACTATCGTGGCTCACTAGCAGCTCTTACGAGGCGGCATGCATACAAAGCAGGTCCCTAGACTGATGACGTCGCTACCGCGGAAGGCCGGATGTCCTCTGTAGTCCTTGTCCTGCGGCAGAACTGTTTGCGCCCTTCTGGTTGCAAGATAATTCACTGTGATCTGAGTTCCACCGGTCGAAGAGTGGCTGAGATAAAGGGGCCATCCAATGATGTTTGGGCTGAGGTGGGGAACTGTAATGGAAGGCTAGCCATTTTAGTCAGCTGCTTCAACGTACAACTAGAAACAAGCGATAGACGTTTAGACAGAAAGCAAGCACATTGTAATTTACAATATCTCTGAGCACGGTACCGGCTATGGTGATCTCTGCAGCTGATTGCGACTTTCATCTCAATGCGAAGGGCCTTTCATGAACTAGCAACACGTGCATCGTATCATTTCGATCGTTTCTATATTAAGGGTATCTTGGTGCGTCGACTTTTCCAGTTTGCCGTAGAGATCCTCTGTGTTCGCAATCATAATTTTCCATGCTCAGATCATCCCTAACCTTTTCATGTGACCGATGTGTGCCTTGTGGTATTTCCTTCCGCCAACGCCGATGTAAGCATTCTTAGCACGGCGGATGATCTCACCTCGCTGCCTGTAGAACTCCGCTTCCACATGTGCAGCACTTGCATCACCTTGCACCCTTGCCACAAGGTGACACACCCAAATCAGGCGTCTAGCGCTGACGAATCGATTCTCCAGCAAAGGGCGAGTAATTGACACATGAGCGACGGACTTGGTAAAAAGAGGCCCGAGTGGGAGCGAGTTTGACTCGAGATATTGGTACAAAAAGTAGATCTGTCGCCAAGCTTCGCGTTGTGTAAGAGTCGTATCCGTGGAGTAGTGGTGAGCAAGTTGGTGCACCAGAGCGATGCGCTCTACCAAAGGCATGTCGACAGCGGTGTCGCGGCGATCGATAGGGAGGGCATGGTTGATTCTTGCATTTTCAAGAACGTTGCTGAATTGACGGACCTCCGTTGTCGTCCCTGGTAACGTGTGGCCGGCTTGCCTCAATATTTTGATCAGCCTCTTGCAAGCCTGTAGATTGCGGGTCTTCTCCTGTGCCTGTCCAGATGAGAGGCTCGCAGTCGGAACTTTAAACTCAGCAAGCTCATGCACGATGACTGACGCGAGATCCGTCTGTGTTGGTAGTGACAGGCCCTTCTCTTCCATCATACGTAGGCATCGCAGAAATACAACGGGCCCTGCATGCCGAGCAACGAGCGGCAATGCCGCTTCAAGAAAAGCAGTGTATGCCTTTGGCTGTGTCTGCAACTGACATATAGCAACGGCTAGAACATTCTGGATTCGAGGCAAAGTTTCTGCAGAATATCGTACCTGCAGATC
Organism: Didymella arachidicola; assembly: GCA_016630955.3. NCBI lineage: Eukaryota > Fungi > Ascomycota > Dothideomycetes > Pleosporales > Didymellaceae > Didymella > Didymella arachidicola. The sequence continues at coordinate 1,997,724 of CM049986.1, forward strand.
GATGCCTTGACGGAGAAGCATGGTCTCGACAAAGTATCTGGGAGCATCCGGCAGAGGCGGGCACTTCTTGTTATTACGAGCGCCTAGACTCTCTGCGAGAGCACCAAGGGCCGCATCCAGCAGCTTATCATCAATCTGGTGAATCAGACCTAGCCATGTCTTCATGCTGTGATGACCGACGACCAGACGTTCCTCCAGTGTAGAGCCTGGGGCCCTTTGTGCAAGACGTAGTGTGGTAGCGGAGACTACGCTAAGCAAACGCTGGCGTGGCATGTATGACATTAGACGTACCGCATCTGCAAAGCTAAGCGTTGACGCCTCATTGTTGCGAACTGCCCAGCGACGAAGAGCCGATACAATGGCTTCCTGGGCCAAATTGGTCTCGTCGAAAAGCGCCAACAACAACTTGTTTTCCGTGCTCTCACTAAGATTCGCTGCAAGCCCGTGTAGTGTCTTCAGTTCCGTATGAGGTACTCGGTGGGCCATCCGTTCAATCAGGCGCAATAGGAGTTGGTCCTCAGCTTCCGTCGTTGACTTTTCGGCCTCTGTTGCCAATTGCGCCATGACTTTGAGGACACGATGGACGAAGGGTTTCCTTCTTCTTCCCTGGTCGTTCTCCCACACTAGGTCGAGACTGTCCAGAAATGCCGTGCAGTCCCTTAAGCTGTGTAGTCCATTCAGAACACGGAGAAATCGTCCATTTTCTTCGAGCAGCACTCGCAACACAGGCACAGGGCTACCCTGGACTGAGTCCAAGTGTCGAAGCACTGCAGCACAGTACTGCCATAAATAAGGCGTAGATGGCAGGTGCTGCTGGAAGAGCTGTTTGAAATATCCTTCTATTCGTTGGGTTGAATTGGCGCTTTGCGCGGCTGCAAAGCCAACCTTGAAGTTCTCCAAACTTTGCTCGAGTTCAGTGCGGAGAGGAAGAGCGTGCTCGGTCGCAAACTGGCCTGATGGCGGTCCATCAATATCATTATGACTGCCATGTTGATCTACAGGTTGCTGGGCGACTGCTTGCGAGAGGTTGCAGTCGGCGGATGTGGGGTCAATGGTTGAGACTTGAGAATGCGCGGCTGCGGACGGCGCATCACACCAGGTAGGTGAGCCTGTGGTATATCAGCCAGTGTCCATTGTATTTACAGGACACTTTTGCGCCACATACATGAGCCCAACGTCGGCGTATTCCTGGGCAATGATGGCGGCTCATATCTCCACGAAGTCTGCGGGTCCGAGCGATGCCCAAATAGTGCTCCCAGGCTGAACGAGGTCGGGAAGCTGTCCTGCGGGTAGTATCCAGCCGAGGCTGTCATGCGACGCTTTGCAGCTCTCTTCCTGGCCTCCAATGGCCCAGGCACATTGCTGCCATGGCGCTTCTGTTGCGGACAGGTGCTGTGGAAAAACCGATGTACCGCCAACGACAGGACCTCGTCAGGGACCCAGATGTGCTGCGGCGCGGGAGCCTGGAGCGATTGTACTGCTCGCCGGCAGGCAATTGGCGGACGTCGCATCAAGCAGAGTGCTGGTCATGAGAGCGCTGCCATGCCAGCTGCAGAGCGCCAGTCGCGTGGAAGCTCTCCAGTCGCGCGCTAGTGTCTATATCACGTGTATATAATATGATTGGCTCAATAGGGAGCTGTTCATCGAGTATCCTCAGACGAACACCACTCAGGCACATCGAATCACGCAAAGTAGCTTTGCTATTGTCAGGAACCTTGCCAATGCACTCTCGTGTATGATGAGCATCGCTGGTGTGCAGTCTCCAGCTGATGCTCCCAACACAGCAACGTTCTGTCTAGTGACACAGCTCAAAGTTAAGCATCTCAGTGACACCTGCCACGGTTCCCAGAACCGAGTGGAATCAGTGCATCATGCACGCTGTACGAGCGGCAAGCTGGTGTCAACGGCTACAGTGATGCGGTGATACACGATTGCAGCAGGGCTGAGGAACTGCTTCAGGAGGTGTTCGACCCGTCTTCAGGAGCAGTTCGGACGAAGTCATCTTCACAAGCCGAGTATTTATGGCTGCCGACCCACAGGTCACTGGTCGATGTGGTTCACTTGCGCAATTTATCGATTCTGCCGGCTCTGTGTGGAAGTCGTCGCGTTCATCGCAGGGGCTCGGTCTATCCCCACAGTGGCTCCTTGACGAGCCAAAGCAGCAGTCGTCTCCATCTGGAGAACATTCTCGACCGTGGACTATCCCTTGAAGGAGCGTTGATATACGCTGAAGACTCTGGCCGCGGGCAACGTCAGCAACAGCGGCCACCAAGAACAAGCGCTCGCACTGGGCAGAGGGCCGCGCGGTTGGCCGAACGCTCACCATCCCGGGCTTGGAAGTGGATGTGGCTTGAGGTTGAAACGAATTGGCAAAACGGCGGTACACTGGCTTTCACCAATGCAGGGGAAGCAACCAATAGGCGCGAGCGGGCTCCTGATTGAGCCAGGGATCGTAGCAATGTGGATCGCTTGCGTCGCCCTCTCATGCGCACAACACCGAGAACACCGGGCAGCCGTCAACAAAGGTGCTCTTTGTATGTACAATGAGGAGACGCAGGAGCGGGTCACCGAAGCGATCAAAGAGGGCACCGCGGCAGGCTGCACTGTTGTACCTAGTATTGGCCAGGCACAATGCAATTAACGCGCCCTGGCCAGAGGCCCAACAAAGATTGGCCGGACACAGGAATCCGTCGCGTTGGCAGGCTATCACTTACGCTAGGCCGCGTCGGGCATGCTCTCCCCTTCACGGCCCACTTCATCGCGCGCCCATACCTCCTCGCTCCTCACACCCACCCAAGTCAGTCCCTGTGTTCGCTGCTCGCCATCACACTCGTTTCTGCTTCGTTGCTTGTCCATCAAAGCTACCTCTACTAACACCCAGCGAGCAGCTCCATTCCTTCCTTTTGCAGCTCCTCGAAATCAAGGGGTAAATCCGAAACTTCATTCCGGGCCTCATTATCCGCGGCCCCAACGCGCTGCGTTTCGAATCTAACAGTCGAGGGCATCGTTGAGCGAGTCCATCGCATCGTAGTTGTCAACTGGGCCTATCTTCCTTGCAACTCCACGACGTTGGACCGAAGACACAAACAACCCACTCTACCCCATACTCGCTACCAGCACCTGATCGTTCACCCGCACCCAGCCGCCTACTCGCCCATTCACTGCCACCATTCGGACGGCGCCGCTGCTGAGTGAAGCCCATCGAACGGCCTCACCCTCCTGCGACCTGCCCCAGACCGACCTCGCTGCCTGCGACCTCGCGGCCCGTCGTTGACCCAGACCGCAGTCTATACGAGTCGCTCGTATAGTGCAACGTACGGCAGAATCCTCACATCACCGACACCCTGTCGACACATCCCACAATGGTCTCCTTCAAGTTCACATCCGCCCTCGTCGCGGCCGCGATGATGATGATGGCCTCCGCCCAGGAGTCTGATGACTTCTGGAGCACCGTCACAACACCCTCGGCCATTGCGTCACCGACCACCACCCTCCCTGCCAGCGCCATGTCGACGATCGGCTGCTTCGAGACCGGCACACCACTATCCAACTACGGCTTCTACGAGTTCCAGAGTCCCGGTAACTGCCAGCTCGTATGCATTGAGAATGGAAAGAACGTTCTTGGTCTCGCAAACGGTGTCGACTGCTGGTGTGGAGACAAGATTCCAGCACAAGACTGGCAGGTCCCGAACAGTACATGCGGCACAACTTGCGGAGGAACAGATAAGGAACTTTGTATGTCGATAGCTGGACGCGGCTCTGAGGGACCTCTGCTAACTCTTGATAGGCGGTGGAGCTAACCACCTCTGGGTCATGCTCACTGGAAACACACGCAACCAAGTCCCCTACTACGAGATTCCTGCCGAATCCTCATCGTCGTCAAAGAAGTCGTCCGCAGCAGCGAGTTCAACAGCCGCCACTTCTGCCACCCCCACCCCGTCAAAGACTGCTGCCAGTGAGCCTGATAGCAAGCCCAACACAGCTGGCATCGCTGCAGGCGTCGTAGTCGGCGTCGTTGGAATGGCTGCTATTATTGGAGGAGTGTGGTTCTTCCTGCGACGCAGACGCCAGAAGCAGGCTGAGGAGGACTACCGCCGCAACGCAGCCGGCGTGAACGACTTCATTAACGGTGGCAAGACAACCGCCTCTTCCGTGAACGACTCGCGCATCGACCCCAGCTTCATGGACCGAAGGCAAAGCAACGGCAGCATTGCGGATAACGAGGACTACTCGAGGAGGATATTGAAGGTACGTCATGATGTCGATGGCGCAAAAAAAGGGTCCGTACTAACGCACGCTTAGGTCACCAACGTATGAGCGCAATGACGATGGCATCTGGCAACTTCGTCCCATCAACATACCGCCAGCACGTTCTCCTTTCACGACTGAATTGGAGTTTACTTTGATGACTATTCAATACCCCGATACTACCTCGCTAATCCTCACTACCTTCTCTTATGTCTCGCATTTGCAGTGCGCGACCACGCTTGACGACGAGAGTAAGAAAACAATCCTGCGTTTGTGCCCGCGTGATGGGCGTTGACTGTTTCCTTGATCAACGGAATACCCAACGTTGTCTAGGGCTTTTCCTCTGTTATATATCTCCGAGCTTTTCAAACCACATCTGGCGTCTTGGGTGTTAGATTGTTGACAATCAAATGGGCGATACAGTATTTTAGCGGCATCACGATTCGTATTTTCCTTTTACATCTCGGATAGTAGTTTTGTCCACGCCACTCTCTCACGTGCCCTGCCTGCACCTTGTCAGTCCGAAGATTCTCTCCCAACTTATCTACTCCATCTTAGTCTCTTGTCACGTTGCTCCTACCTCCTTCGCTTACTTCCACCTAGCACCTCAAAAGTCATGTTTCCGTAGCGTTGTAGCGTCAATGAAGTGTCCATCGACCACGGATTTCACAATCTCAAAATCCATCTTCCAATTGGCAGGCTGCATCCCGGCTTCCGTGACATCAAAGCTTACCAATTCTTCATTCCGGAACAAATCCTTTCATCCCCGCTGCTGCGCCTCCTCGCCAGCCCAGTCATGCAAATCCTCATTTCGGAGCCACCGAGTCCGCCCGCACCAGCCACACCACGGCGCTGCAAGCGGCCCTCGACGATCTTCGCCACGAAACACCGGCCCCGTTTCTACAACCTCCTTCCAAAAGCCAATATTCAGGCTAATTCACACACTCGGCTTGTGAGGTCAGCGCCTCGGTAACAACTCTGGAATCCTGCGAGAACAGGAAAGAGAGCTGTCGGTGTGTGTGGTGTCTGCCACGAGGCGTTTGACATATGTCGTGGATGCTGGCGATCGTACACAGTGCCTCCATGTCTGTGCTGATCGCTATGACAGCCACGTGGATCGTAGTGTGAGAGGTCGGTCGGGTTCGGCTTGGGCAGGAGCGCTCAGGACGAGGAGTGCGGGGCCGGCATGCTCGCGTGCGTGCATTTGGTGAGGGTGCTGTGGGTTGGACTCGGATATGCTCAAGAGCGCGCTTGGGCGAGTGGTGAGTTGCAGGATGCTTAGATTATTCAGATATGCATTCTTGCAGGACTGCTCTGCATAAGCAGCCGTCCAGCCGCAGTCCCAGCTCTCCCTGGACATGTGCTACACAGCATGCCTCTTGCGACCACCGCCTCTCCTCCAGTTCCACAGCGCCTCCTGCGCAAAAGTCTTCGCCGTCAGATGCCCTCTCTCCTTATTCGCCTCCTCCGTCATCGTCTCGATCACCCTCCCGTCCTCAATACACTTCCACAGCCCAGCAGCCATGTAATGCCCCACATCATCATCATCCTCGACCTCGCTATCCACTTCCTCCGGGTTCGTGGCCAATCGCACAGGGCCATCGGTCTCCTGCTTCGGCTTCTCTTGCCCGAATTCGCCCTGACCAAGTCTGTAGAGTATCCGACCCAGCGTCTGGTAAGCCATACAACGTTGCGCTGGCACAGCGCTCCTTGCAGTCACTGCGAGCTCGGGGATGGTGTAGCCGGCGGCTTCAGGGGCGTCGGCGTGGTGGTGCAGACCTTTGTTTGTGGGTATTTCACGCGCAATGCTGGGTGCCAGTAGTGTGCCTTTGAAGTCGAAGCGAAGTTCTGTTGCGTTGAGAGCGGTTTGCGAGGGGTGGTACGGCGAGGATTTGTCTGTAGGATCGACGGGTTTCATCCACTCGACAGTTGAGGGATTGTAGGGGAGCGAGGGGAAGTATTTCGCGTGCATGGTCTCAAGGAAGTTGGGATCGTTTGGGTCGAGGTCAGGTGGTTGCGGTATGGGTGGGAAGTGCAACGAGCCGGTGGCTTCTTCGGTGTGTGTATGTGAGGGTGCTGTAATGTTCTCTGTTGTTTGTGGTGTTGTGACCTCCTCCTCGTCTTCTTCTGCGGCGAAAGAGACCTTTTTCGAGCCCGCCGCCTTTACAGGCTCTGTTCTGGACTCCTGCACTGGCATCACAGGCTCTTGGGTCTCCCCCATGTCCTCCGGCCACTGCTGCTGCTCGTTGCTTCCGTCGTCTATGTTCGACTCGAACAGCCGCCGTGTGAGCTTGATTTCGGGCTCGGTCTGTGGTATCTCTGTGGCTTTCTTTGATTCCTCAGTTGTCTCGTACTGCTGCTGGCTGCCCCCAGCTTCCACATTATGTCGATTCAGAAGCCTCTGAATTAAAGCAGGGTCGAGGTTTGCCATGAGCTCTCTTCTCTCCTCCTCAATCTCCTCTTCAGACATCATGTCTAGCCTACGCTGATTCTCCTCGTCTATTGCCCTCCTCTCGTCGTCGGGTTCGAACTTTGCACGCGGTGGCGGCGCACTGTGCAGTGCAGAGGCATCTTGTGCTTTTGGTGGCGGCGCAGCTTGTTGTTCGTTCGCTACGCGTCGTTGCTTGAAGGCTGAGACTCGTGGGGAACGTTTCTTGTGCGCTGGAAAGCCGGTTGTGTTTGGTTTGAAGGAAGGCGCGACTGGCGGGGCGGCTGTAGCTGGGTCGCGCTCGAGAATGTCGCCAACAAAATCGAAGGCGGGGATCACGGGGAGTTCGGGCTCAGGTTCGTGGTTCTGGTCTGTCTTCTCGACCCCACCAGTCTCGAAGTTCAAGAAAACGCGTTCGCCTTTGTTGAAATCCATGTTCGAAGCTGAGTGTTTTGAGAAAGGTATGACGTGAATCTTAAGAAAGTCGAGCTTTGGGATCTGCAGGGCAGCACTAGCGCCGGCAAGAGCTTCCGTGTTCATCTGGAGGGGTGCCTCGAACGTTCGAGAGCAAATGAATAGTAGATACTCGTTTACAAACTTGAGAGAATGGATGATGGATGCTCAGACCTAAGTAGCATGCGCTCACGATATCCATGTCAGCTCAGCAAGACTCGCGTCTGTTTAAATGCTGGACAGTCTGTAGGTTTGCGGTTGGCAAACATTTGCAACCTCAGAGCTTCGGCACATGTGAGCTGTCGGTATCTTGAGCTGGTGAAGTAGACAGCCTTGCACATCGAGTGGTAATCAAGCTCTGTTATTCCATACCCTTGTTCGTCTCATCTAATGCATACCCGTAACGCCGTATCAATCTATGCACTCACATCTCTTTTTGGATGTAACGATGCGGTCATTCCAAGTCGTCCCGCCTATGCCTCTAGGACAGAAACGTCCACCTCGCCCTTCTTTGCCTCCTTACTCAGCGTCTTCTCCAACTGCTTGTGCTCTATCTCCTCCACCGGGCTCTTGACAAGATGCTTCGCGACCTGAGCGATCTTGCCCATGGAGCTCTGGCGATCCATCGTCGGCGGTTTTGATGATGCTGAGGGATTCTTGGCGTCTACGGCCCCGATGGCTTTGACGGTGGTGTCGTCTGTGTTGGACGAGGGGTGCAGCACGTCTGAGACCTGTGGGTGCGAGGACGGCTCTGTGGGGCTGTGTTAGTCGGTCTGGAGAACACATGTTCTGTCCCAAATGTGGCAGTATGAAGGTGATGTGCGACAGGGAATTGCACATCCGTGCAGTGTGGTGTGATTTGCTCTTCCCGCGCACCACCTTAGTGTAGGATTGATGCAATAATGTGTAAAGCCAGGCTAATATAGCTCCGGCTATGATGTACACTATATCACCGATTCTATGGCGTAGTCTGCCTCAAACAGGCAGCCATGCAGAACCGCCAGTGCGCTAATCGGCGAACCCAGTAATCTGAAGAGCGACGAACCTCTGAACTGGGATGAGCTATCTGAAGCCATTGTTTGATTTGCTGTCACCGCTGTGCTAGATCCGGGCCGGTGGGTTGCTGTTGCAAATCGTGCAGTACTGTATTTGGAAGTTGGTGTAATGATGTCGTGTTAAAAAGCCCCGCATGCCGTCTTGTTGTATACAGCAGCTTGTGTCACTGCCAACTACGTCAGCGGCGGAAATGGGGCTGTGTGTGCTTGTCGATTGCGGAGTGGGGAAAAATGTGACGGTGATCGAGCTTGAACTTCGAACACCGAACATGATGCTGGGCCTTGCAAGTCCCGACCCAGACGTAAATGGTTTTCGGCTATGAGGACAGCAAAGAGACTGGCCTCGTGTCCATAGTACGTGGGCAAGTTGCAACCATCTCTAGATTGTTTGCAACATGGCAACATACTCCAAAAACTATACATTGCGGATTTTGTGCCGACCATCCTCGCACCGAAGACACGGAAGCTTTGTTCAGTCCCTTGGTCATGGCCATCGTACAGGACAGCCGGTTCTTAGCCATAGCAGCGTCCCAGCCCAACGTGTGAGGAGAGGTCGAGGCGACCGCTAGACCACCCGGAAGAGAAGCAAGGGATTTGTATACCGCCACTCGGCCATGCTCGGTCTGAGACTGTCGTGATGAGCAGCAAACATTGTAGCAAAAAGCAAAAGTTTTTGTACGGTGACCAGAGGATGATAACAGCATCTACAAGGTCTCGAACAGAAATTGCATGGGGAGCATAGCCATGATGGGAAGGTCATACGACACGCGTGAACGAGCATAACGTTACTATCTTTTTGCTCAAGGCACGGGGAGAGTTCACAGTCTGGAAAATATATTACATCTATCCAAGCGTCTGAGCAAACACCGCAAATCGTCCGCTTAAGAAAAAGACCCGGAGGATTACCCAGAAGAACACACAGAATAACGTTATTCAAAGCAATGCATTCGAAGATACTAACGTACAATCTAACACTGATCTAGCTTTCCAAAACACAACGGCGCAATTACTCAAGAATACTACCTGTCGGGATCTGAATCAGTACTTACCGGACTCAATTCAGTCCCAAAAACGTCGACATCCTCCTTGTTCTTACCCTTCTTCTCCAGCTGCTTAACAAGGCTCTTCACAGCCGTCTTGTTCATGTTCGCCTTTTCCTCGTCTCTGCTCTTGAGCTTAGCACAAGTCTGCGCGAACTCCATGAACGGCTCGAGGATGTCGAGGTAGGGCTTGATAGCCGAGTCGACCGCGGCGGTGACATGCTCGGTGATCTGGTTGTAGTCGAGTGGAGTAGGTGCTACGGGTACGGGTGTATTGGCGAGGTTTTCGATGTACTGAGCGACATTGCTAGTGACACCATCGATGATGCGGTCGTAGTCGATCTCAACAGGTGCAGGTGTGGCAGCAGACTTTTTTGTCTTGTTCTTCTTGGCCACGGGCTGCTCGGGCAGATCCTCAATCTCTGTTTCGTCTTCGAGCTCCGGTTCTGGTGACTTGGGCTTGGGCTTGGGCTTGGGCTTGGAAGGTGTGGTCTTTGGAGTGGAGCTCTTACTCATGCCGTTGTTGGCCTTGGTACCAGCTGCCTCCTTCTTCTTCGCAGCAGCAGTATCGGCGGCTTCGTCTTCTGCCTTTTTCAGGGCTGCTGCGTTTTCGACCTCCTTCTTCTGCGCGAGTGCCTCAGCGCGGGAGGGACGGCGCCCGGAAGAGGAGCTGTTGGAACTCATTGTGTCGAATAATCCAAACAAATATGAGGTTATGGCGTTTGTGGGTAACTATGTCTGCGCTGCTGGAGATACATTTGTGCCGTCGACAGGTGCTCTTAAGTATGCCAGGCCGCACGCTTGCGGTCAAAGGGGATCATGCATCGTAGTCAAACAATAAACAAAGGGACTAAGACACCACGGCTGCTGCAACATCCTGTAGGCTCTCGGCAAGGATGGGACTGTGCTGAACAAAGACCAAATGCTCTCACGGACCAGCGAGCATGATGTACAAACAAGTGCAACAATGGGAACTGACGCCCTAGCAGCGAAGGATCTTTCATGCATCTGGTACTGGCTTGCTAAGCTTCAGACGAGGTTTCTAAGCGGCTTTTACCTGATGGTCAAGCCCCTGCCAGTGGTGCCTGTGCGCATTGTGCCGGTCCTTCCAGAAACGGCGCCCATGCTGTCTGCATCGCTGTGGTCGCCGTTTCCATAGTATTCATTCTCGTCATCAACAATGCCGAGAGACAATGTGCCGACTCTGAATGTATTCGTGCACCATTCACTGAATACGTCAGGATCCCAAACACCATCTTCCCTGCCCTTGCCCTTCCCGCTCCTCCCAGTACCGTTGGTGCCGTTCAGAGAAGGCGTGTAGGATGTGTCAAACCAGTCCTCGTATGACTGCGTGACAGACTCCATGACAGCTGCTACCAGCATCTCGCGCGTGCGCGCATCTGTGACGTAGTCCTCAAGCTTGCTGCGCAGGAAGTGTGTGTCCTGCTCAATGTTCTGCCGTATCTTTGCTGTACGCGCCGGTGCCTCAGCAAGCGGGACCTTCTTATTGTTCTTCGTGTCAATAGGTGCAACCATGCGTGCAACGAATTGGCTGGTGAAATCATTGATCGCTTGTCGCAGTCGCGCGTCCACTTCTGCCTTGGCATCCAGCATGTTATCGACAACCTTGGGTATGAGTAGGCCTACGAGGTTGCGTGGGTTGAACAAGCCACCTCGTTCGCGCAGCTCCCAGAACGTATTAGTGACACTCCAAATATCGTACTTGATGTCTGTCTCCGGTGTCACGAATTCGATATCGAAAGCCACGATCTGTTGCTTGAGTAGCAGGAGGTGTGAGATGAGGAAAAGCGCTGCGTCTGTCGGTGATGCTGACTTGGAGATCAACGCGCTCGCCTGCGCCAATGAAATCGTCGTGCTGTGAACAACGTGGTGCGCGAGATCATCGAAAACGGACGACTGTAATAGTGATCAGGGTGATGAAGATTTCGTGACAAGGATTTGACTTACGTGGACTAAGCGGTAGATTTTGCTGAGCAACCATATGGCTTTCCTTAATGTAGGATACCAGTCTTTGAAGGCAGCTTCTGTGCTGAAGTTCCAACGGGATTCAGTCTCGTCTTCCTCCACTACCATTGGTGTCTTTGGCACTGTCGGCGTAGGCGGAATCTCCGACTTCTTCTGCCTTTTGCCGGATAGAGCAGGCTGATTCGACTTTGCACCTTGACCAACCAGCTCCTTGTTCTTTGCAGGGTAGTCCAGATCTTCAGGCTTCGGCTTGTAACGCTCGATGTCGTCCCGCAGAATCGCAAGTGACAAGAAGACAAGTCGGTTCTGCGCGTCCTGCAGAGCAGGATGGACAAGGATGGAGAAGTCGAGCTTGTTGGCTTCGATCGGTGATTTGTCGTCTTCGTCATCATCCATATACCGAGTCTGCAGAAGGGTGCACAGTTCGCAGAGCTTCAGGATCTCGGTCTCATGAATTGTTCGCGGTCGGAGGTGATCATAGAGCGGCTCGCACATTGCTTCGAGGAAATCGTACATGCCGCCGTCGCCGTCAAACCATTCCCGCCACAAGTCGTGCTCGTCTATGCAGATTCCGCGAATGTAGCTGATGCTGCTACGAGCAAATGCCACCAGATCTTTCGACGTGCTCGGCGCCTGTGCAATCTCGTTGACTTTTTTCGCAACGATAGGTAATATCAACCTTCCACGGGTGGCGGAGTAGCTCTGGTATAGCTCGTTCATCAAACTCTGGTACTCTGCTTCTGCTCCTGGCGCTGCGCCTGCCGGCAACACTGCTCGCTTTTGGATCTCCAGCCCCAATGTCTTCAATTCTGGCGCACCGACACGAAATTTCGCGTACAAAAGCGCTGACATTGTCGTGTCGTTCAGCTGGCGGTCGGCGATCCTCTTCGCAACGTCTGCGGCGATCTCGCGAAGTGCTTCGGTAAAGTGGACTCGGATGAGCGTAAGGGCGCGCGTAAGCTGTAGCTTATATTTCGACCGGTACGTCTCGGCTTCGCGGTGTTTCGTGTGGACCTGCATGTACTCGAGACAGCTGTCGAGGTTGGCCAGCATGTCCGTAAACTCCTTTCCTCGCACGATCTTGGTCGCTCCCGGTGCATTGAGACGCTTTGTGGTGGGCTCCAGATAGGTGTAGTAGCGCAAATTCTGCTCCATGTCTTCTGCAAGCTTCGTGATGCACTTCTGGTCGCTGATCAAACCCTCGCATTGCTCGCGGAAAGCGGTCGTTTGCGCCTCGACCGTCTGGAAGGAGTCGGAGAGGGACGAAAGGGTGGCGAGGGTCAAATTTGTGTCGGCAATGATGTTGCCCAGGTGGCTGCGCGTCAGGTGTAGCTGGGTCTGGTAGGCTTTGTATTCGTCGTGGCTAGCCTCCAACAGCTCCTCGTTGACCCCGTCATACCACGCAGCAAAGTCGAGCTCATTGCTGATGTTCTCCTGCGACTTCCTCTTCACCAATGCCTTTTCCTTCTTGATATGTGCCCGCACGACCGAGTAGAAGTCGCTGTATGACTTGGCGCGTCTGGCCACGGTGGCCGGTGGGGGTCCATTGAGTTTCGCAGGCGCTTCCTCTACGGTCTCGGGGATGCCTTCTGCGCGCTCGACGTCAGCGTTACTCTCCTACAGCAGACTCATCAATATCGCTCTGACGTACCCATGCGGCAGGTGGTGGGCTTACGTTGGGCTGTCGCAGCAGGCTCTCGCGGCGGCGGTGCACTTTGGGCGGCTCCTCCTTCTTGACCACACGAGGTACGAAGGAATTGTACCACGACTCTCCCTCCATGGCGGGCGGCGGTGTGGCTTCAACCTGGGCTGGCAGACATCAAGTGTCCCTTGCGTTTGCTGGCCAACACCGCGCGTTGCTATCAGATCCAAGGGTCGGCGGCCCCAAACTCCGACCAAACCTGTGGGGAAGCGCTGTCTACCAATCACAGATGTGTAAATAATCTGATCCACTAGCATCGGAATCTGATAAGCTACAAATCATACGAAGGTAATGACGTTCTAGATTCCGATCTCGCCGCAGACGACCGCGCAACAGTTATCGAACCGTGGTCTGACTAACGTCGAGTGATCGAGCGACCCTGAAAGTATCCATGTCAGGATCCTGTACTCTGTAGACCTCGGATCCTCCTCGATCGCTCCTTCCGCACTCCTTACACCACACAATGCTCAACACCAAATGCCTTTCACGCGCCACTATTCGAGCTCCGCATGCCCTGCGAACATGTAGGAACATCGCAACAAGACCTCAAGGCCCACGAGTACGGACGGCGACACATCCATATGCTCAGCGACGACAGCAACACTTTGTCCGCTCAGTAGTCACTGTCACTGCACTATGGGCCACGGCCTCAGCATACCAGTATGTCAACGGCAACATGGTCGGCGAGGTGCACGCCGAAGAGCAGGCCGACGAAGAGGAGGTCATGAAGTTCGAAGCACCTAGACGGAAGGCAAGGTCGACCGACGATAACAGAAACATCATCAGCTCCCAGCACCTGCAAGTGCAGAGGAGCTGGGAGAACCCTGGAGTCTACGCCTGGGGCTCGAACACGGGACGGACGGTCGCGCCTGACTCGGACGAGCGATACGTCAAGACACCGCGGCGCATAAAGTTCTTCGACGGCAAGCTGCTGCGAGACATCAAGCTCGACAGGAACTTTGGCGCCGCCATCGACGAGAAGGGCGACCTGTTGCAGTGGGGAACCGGCTTCTCGACAGAATCCAGGGAGCCTACGCCAACGCTGCGCGGCAAGAACCTCAAGTCGTTAGCTATCTCCCGCGACCGCATCATCGCCCTCGCCTCTAATGGCTCCGTATACTCGATACCCGTCTCGCAGAAAGACCAGCAGGAGGGCCCCAAGCCCGCGTCTACATCGTGGATCCCTTTTTGGGGCGGTTCAAACGACATCTCGTACCGCACACGCACACCTGAGAATCTGGCATGGAGCGAGAAGGTTGTGGATGTCAAGTCTGGCCTTGAGCACGCGCTTCTCCTTACAAACACTGGACGGGTCTTCTCGTTGGCTTCTGGAACACAGGACTTTCCTAGCAAGGGCCAGCTTGGTATTCCAGGTCTCACATTTGCATCCAGACCGAAGGGTCCAATGGACATGCCCCACGAGATCACAACGCTGAAGGGGTTCCCCATCTCCAAGATCGCGGCTGGGGACAACCATAGCCTTGTCTGTGATACGACAGGCCGTGCCTTCTCCTTCGGTGATAACACCTCTGGGCAGCTCGGCATGCCTTACAACGCTGAAGCGCCCTACGTCGACGCACCTATTCTCCTCCCAACACAAAAGCTCTACGCCGGAACAGCACAGCAAGGCAAGATCACAAACGTCTTCGCCGGCGGCAACACGTCCTACCTGACCGTCGAAGCCAGCAAGCCCAACGAGTCGCGCATCACAGCCGACACTTTTGCTTTTGGCCACGGCTTGACAGGTCAACTCGGCACCGGTCGCTGGGTCCACACTGCACCTGATCCCACCAAGATCCCTACCTTCTCCGGGCTCTTCGAGTGGGACGAAGATAACAACACCGTGATCCCCATTCGCCTGCACAACATCTCCGTCGGCGCGACACACGCCGCAGCCGTCATGGACAATGTCGCCTCGGTCGTGACAGCCGCAAAGCCGCGCAAGCTGACCGAGAATGACACAAACTGGGGCCGCGACATCTTATTCTGGGGCAACAATGAATACTACCAGATCGGCTCAGGCAAGCGCAACAATGTGGCTACCCCGACATATATCCAGCCGCTCGATCAACAGGCGGAGAACGAGCGTGCGGCGAGTGTAACGGCAGTGGGCAAGATGAGGGAGAAGGGGATGCATAGGTTCCAGATCAGTCCGCGGGCAAAGGTCAAGGTCAATGGACGAAACGTGGAGATCGAGCAGAAGGTCGAGTGTGGACGGGGCGTGACTGCTGTCTATTCTGCTGTGTAGAGGATGCAGGCACGACGCATGAAGTCTAGATTACCGCTTCATGGTGTTCGCTCACTTCTTGTATATCGTACCCTCTGTTGGCGAACGGAGGATTTGCTGTCTAGCTATTGTACGACCATTGGCGTTTAGCGTCTCTCCAATATCAACACCTCAACAACAAGCCCTCGTGCGTTCTTGTCATTTCTATTCTTTCTGCGCCTCAGCTGCTCTCACACTGGATACGAGACCCCATGTGCGAGGTTGTACGGCTGTTGGTCTTGAAGATACCCACTGCTCTTGCTTGCATTCGTGGAAACTGCGAATGCTGAATACATCGAGCCAGCCAATGCGAGAGACCCAGATTCAGGCTGCACTATGTCCCACCGCTTTATTGCCTCGGTGCAGCCCAAGCCCAAATCAATGCCTGCCTCATGTTACCCTAGGAACCGCCTCAGTCAACCCTTGAGTCAATGCCTTGTGCCGCATCGCCACCCTTGTGACAAATGTTCGAAATATCCCAGGATGCTTGGCAGAGGGGAAGGTTTGGTACTGAGACGCAACGTGAGGAAAGTGCGTCGCAGCGGCCGAGGACCCGAGGATTTTGGAAAGAGCCTCACGAGCTGAGGCGCGCACGAGAGTCAAGCTTTGGGGCAACAGAACGAGGACAGCGATCTCCCGTGGCAGTGGACGTGTACGTAGTACTGATGCAAGAAGATGAATTATCAACAACACATTCTGTTACTATTGCCTAGCTGGGTACCGTCCTCCTCTTTCTGTAGCGAAGACACAGTCTCCAGCCACATTTTATTCTTGCCGTTCATTCATCATTACCCGTAACCCATCTAAACAGTGATACCAGTAAGACCAGCCGCCGTAGTCGCACTCGTGCCGTTCTTGGGGGTCTCCAGACCCTTGCCCGTCTGACTCTTCACATAGTCGTTCATCATCTGGGTGATGGGCGCCTGGCCACCCCAGGTAACCATGGCAGCCATATCGTCGATCTGCTTCATGCTCATGATGACCGCACCGAGCGGCGGCTCAGGGTTACCGTACTTGTCGGTCTTCTCCTGGCGGCGCTCGGGCTTCGCTGCGGGAGACGCTTCGGGCTTCGCGGCTGGAGACGCTTCGGGCTTCGCGGCTGGAGACGCTCCGGGCTTGGATGCCTCTGGCTTTGCGCTGGACTCGGTCTTTGCGGCTTCAGCGGCAGGCGCAGCTTCAGCGGGACGAGATGCCTCAGCGGGACGAGGTGCCTCACCCGCCGGGGCAGCACCAGCAGGCTCAGCGGGACGAGTGGGGCGAGCAGTGGGCTCTGCAGCGGGAGCAGCACCGGCGGGCGCGGCGGCAGGAGCGGCAGCGGGTTGAGCAGCAGCGGGCTGAGCGCCGGCCTGGGCACCCATCATCCGCATGACGAGGATGTACTCTCCATCGACCTGGCGGACAGGAACAGCGATACGCATGTTAGCCTGGTCGAGGACAGCGTTGGCCTGGATGGGGGTGAATGTAGGTGCGAGGAGAAGCTGTGTTGCGACGGGGTTGTTGTTGCCAGTAGGCGTGCCACCAGTGTTGCCCTGGTTGTTGGTTCGGCCATTGGTCTGACCGTTGGTTTGGCCGTTGGTTTGGCCGTTGGTTTGGCCGTTGGTTTGGCTATTGATCTGGCGGGCAGCGACCTCCTTGCGGAAGTTGTCACGGGAGAGGCCACGCGGGGTGGGAGCGCCAACGCCTTGAAGTTGGCCGGAAGCACCGCCGGGGTTCTGGAGGACGCTACGTTGAGCGACACTGATAGCGACCTGACCAGTAGGGGGAACGCCCATAGCCTTCATCATCTTCTGAATACGGACAGCGTTGACTGCAGAGTTGTTAGCAAGATTGTTGAGTGAGCGTGTTCTGAGTACGTACTGGGCATCTGGACGACAGTGACCTGCTGGTTGAGGTCGGGCTGAACAGCAGCAAGGTTGCTGATCACAGAGTAACGGTAGCCGTTGACTGAAGTCTGACCCTGAAGAGCAGCCAGCATACCAGAGTCGACACCATTTTTGACGTCGACATTCATAAGCATAGGCTGGGTAGCACGAGTGGACATCCTGAAGCCGTCCTGGAACTCGTTCTCCTGGAGACCAGTGCCTTGGATCGCAACTTGGGTGTTACCACTGCTACCGAAGGGTGTGACAAGAGTGTTGGTCTCGACAGTCTGACGACCGACGACCATGTACTCGCCGTCGAGTTGGTTGCGCTTGACCATGCGAACGGTCATGTCGGTGGTGTTCACACTCCTCATTGTCTCCTGAATCATCCAACTTTGCCTGTCGGGTGAGAGCATAGCGACGTATGTGTTGTCAGGCTGAACGGCAGCCGCCTGCAGGTTCTGTATGGTCATAGCCATCTCGACCTGGCCACCGACCAAGTCTGTAGCGCCATTGGTGCTGATGGTCATGGACTGAGTGGTGATAGCAACAAAGGGCTGTCCAGTTGAGCCAGTGACCTGGTTGGCAGGGATAGCGGGTTGTTGCTGATTAACAATTATTTGCTGCTGCTTCTGCGAGAATGTCTCCACCTTGGAGCGATCGGGGAAGATGAAGGAGTTGAGGTTCATCTCTTATCGTTAGCATGTATCGGGGACCTGAGCTTCTGGTGACTTACATCGCCATTGACATTAAGTACTTGGTTGAACTGGACCTGCTGCTGGGCGAAGGCCGAGCTGCTCAACAGCAGCAGCACGATAGAGGAGACAGTACCAGACGTCATTTTGGGTTAGTAATAAGGCCACCTGGGCTTCGGACAAATATTAAGTAAAGAATAGGATCAAACAAAAGATTAACGGGAACGTAGAAAGAACGACGAAGCCACTGACCAGTCTTGCTGCGCTGAGAGGTAGCACAAGACTTCTCGTGGCGGGCAAGTCTATAAGAGGAGTCTTGGTGCTCGTGCATAACTTCGGGACTGGCGCCGGCGAGAGCATTCCCGTTGATAGAGTTTCAGAGTCACGCTGCAGAGATGTATGGCAAACATCTCCAACCTCGAGTCGTGCCAGTGAAGAAAACATCCGGCACCCCTTCACACGTGAGCGTTCGCGCTAGATGCAGTGACAGTCGTGATTCTTGGCTCTCCAAGACATCGAAACTCGCATCTTGCAATATTGGTATCGGCCAAGTGTGGTTCCGATGCGGCGGTTCGGAGTTTCTGTGCATGTTCTGTTTCAGAGTCCAGATGCAGCGTTTGGTTTGGTGAAGTCGCGACAAAAAGCTTAGCTCTATACCCAGATGAGCCATCAATCCGACTGTGACAATCCATAAAAGTGTCTCTTACCGTCAAAGCCGTAGTTATGATTCGTTCGCTCGTCAAGCTCAGTGGATGATGGGTCTTCGCGGAGAAACTTTGCCACAGTAGCATTGTGAAGCATATCGCAAAGCTTAGCACACTCGTTCAGTGTGCGGCCATAGCTGTACCCGAGAGGTATCCTACAGCTGTAAAGATGTCGCTGCTTTGACCGGTCATGAAAAGCTGCACCTAGTGAGGTTGAAGGAGTGATGCTACAGCCCCATGCGCAGCGATGAGGTTCACGCAGGTGGCGTATGCGTCATCTGTTCGTAAGCCTAGAGCAACATCAGCTTACCTGTCTGTCTATCCCTTGTTGTAGGCTGAAGATGTGGCGCGATGAGATGGTCAGACGATTATGTTTGGAGTTGTGTCAGGCCGTGAAGGGGAGGGCACGCCTGATACGGCTAGCGCGTTGTTAGCCACACAAGGTTTGGGCGGGCGACCAATTGCGCGTGATGCGATCGACGAATCTTGCAACCGTTGACACACCGTCGTGACGACCCGTCTACATTATCCTTTTGGGTGGACGCTCAATTCTTGTCACCAGAGCTCCAACCGCAATGGGACGAAGTGAGGCCAACTGTGGAAATACAGATGAGCCTCATCGAGGGAAAGACATCCCCAGTGTCATGTCGAGATGCAATTTGGTCAAGTGCCCATTAACACCGCTCCTTCGTTATGAGGGAATGTCGCTAGATTAGCCTTCTACGGACCTGATGCGCAATGCGCCTGATGGCGAGTGGAGACGTCCTGACGGGCAAGGTATCACCATTGCAAATGATCATGCTTACGAAGAATCCCGTTTCTTTTGAGGAATCATGTTCGGCGCCCGTGCACGCGGAGGTGATTCCTCAGAAAAAATGGGATTCTTCGTACGTTATGGAACAAGCGACTGTGGCTTTGATGTCTACCATTCGCATCAGGTGTGGTTATGTCACACAACAAATTTAGCAGACTTTTAGGGCTCAGTGATATCATTATTCTTCTTCTCTTCTAGGAAGAAAACGCCATATCATGCCGGGGCGGAGTTCGTAGCAAAAAACTAAAGAGAAAATTTACGCTCATAGACAATCGCTTACATGCAAGCAGCACCGTCAATACCGATGACCTTTCCGTTGACCCAGTCACCATCCTGCGATGCCAGGAAGCAGACGACACGGGCAATGTCGATGGGTTGACCGACACGGTTGTGGGGAGACCATGTGCAGGCGTACTCGTCGACCTGGTCGTCGCTGAGCTTTTCGCCTCCAGGAATGTACTCGCGGCACACAGCGTGGTACATGTCGGTCTTGATGCCACCGGGAGCAACGCAGTTGACTGTGACCTTCTTCTCACCGGCATCTGTTGCTCGTCAGTACATGTCTTTGAAGAGATCGCAAGTCCGCTTACCGATAGCCATGCACCTGGTGAAGGTCTCGATGGCACCCTTAGAGCCGGAGTAGATAGCGTGCTTGGGCACACCCTTGGCCTGACCAGTGATGGAGCCCATGAGAATGATGCGGCCACCAACTTCCATCCTCTTGTACGCCTCCTTGGCGACGAAGAACTGACCGCGGGTGTTGATGTTGAAGACACGATCGAACTCCTCAGGCTCGACATCAGCAAAGTGACCGAAAGAGACGACACCGGAGTTGGAGCAGCAGATATCGAGGCGGCCGAAGTGGGCGACAACATCGTCCATCAACTTGGAGGTCTCCTCGACATTGCCAACGTTGGCCTTGAAGGCGTGGGCATCAGCACCGTTGCCGAGAGCCTTGATCTCCTTGACGACTGCCTCGGCGCCCTCGACCGCATTGGCGTAGTTGACAGCAACCTTAGCACCGCGCTTGCCGAGTTCAATGGCCATCGCCTTTCCGATACCACGGCCTGTAAGATGTTAGACAGTGGGTTTGGCGGCTCGTTCGCCTTTCAAGAACATACCAGAGCCGGTGACAACGGCGACTTTGCCCTCGAGGGACCAGCTAGCGGGAGCAGCAGACATTTTGTGTGTGGTGTTTGGGGACTGTTGGTTGGAGGGCGATAGTGGAAACCTTGAAGGTTGTTGTGAAAGTGCTGTAGTAGAGGAGTGCTGGAAGCTGATGATGAGCTACTTCGAGTGTGAAGAGCATGGCATATATACTGCTTCTTGAGTCGGAACTCCAGCGGCAATCAGAGTGTACTTGTCGTGACATTTGGCACCCGTCGGCCTCTGCGCTCCAACGTACAGCTCGTCCATGGTCTCCGTGTCGGAGATGAACTCATGTCCGAGGGTTGAGCGACGTGGGCTGAAACAGCGCGTAGCCGCACTGCTCGTCAATCCGTAGAGTAGCCTCAGCAAAGACGTATTGCCTATGCTGATGGTCAGGATCTGTAGGCGGAAGGAGGGGCCGAGGCGTTTAGGAGCCTGTCCCATTGGCCGATTCGCAAACAAGCGAAGAGCAACACCATGCTTCGTGACGCGACTATCCGTTTCATGAACGGAAACATCTTTTTTTATCGACTGTGAGCAGAAGAGAGTTTTCAGTATGCTATTCTCAAAGAAGTCGCGGCGTCAGCCTTGCGCATTGTCAGAGATCGAGGCGGCCATGAAGTGATAGCTGCCGGCGTCGCGGACACAGTGAGTGCGACCTCCAGTGTTTGTCGGATACAGTAATTCGTCTTCCACTATTCCAGAAATAGCATCAGCTCAACGATGAAGTGAATTTGCAAGCGGCCTCTTGACGATGACGACGAGACTCTTGATGTGCTGATCCGGAGCTGCTGTCTCTGCAGAAGTGCTTTGTCAGAGTCGGTCTAGCGCTGAAGTCTCCAGATCACAGCTACGGCCCAGTTGTACGTTCCGTCTCTTCGCTCACCACACGGCGCATCTACCAACAGCAGGATCCCCAGTATACCTCCTGGCTTCCGTTTCCAGCCTCCACTCAGAATGCCGTCGAGTCCGAGATGGATCGGCAAAGGCGCGTTTCACACCCGAGATCTACTGACACACGAGGGGAGCCGGAAGCACGGGCCATCTTCAAACCTCACCTCAACACCATATCGTCATGGCCATTGTATAGATGCCCTGAAGAATGGAGAAAACAGCATCTTTGAATTGCTGAGAGATCCCGTGGATTCCTTTCTGTGTTGTGGCTCTGCTGCGTGTTGTGCTTGACAGGTCGCCAATGGCTCCCAGAACAGCCTCTTAGAGAACACTTGGTCGTTCAAACCATCGGAAGACCCTGTAATGAAGAGGTCTAGGTCTGTCTCCTTAGCGTCGACTGATAAAAGCCTTTGATGCTGGGCCAGGTCAGCATTACGACGAAGATCGAGCACAGTGCATCGTTGGATAAGAAATCACAACTTTACCAAGTCATATCGGATTGCAAGCACAGCGCAAGGGTTGCCATTCCCCTGCAAAGGAAGTCAAAACATCAGTCCGCTTGCTGAAGAGGAGCATCGGAATGCTGAAGGTCTACTGGCAATGTTGCACGTGAGCTGATCACCGAATTGAACAAGGTTGTCATCGTGCATGACAGCGAAGAAAGCAAGGAGATTTGTCAAGCTGGGATGTGCTTCAACGGCCGGCAAACTTTATGGCGTGGGTAGCCTGGCAACTGGTCCCAATCGAGATCCAAGCCGAGAGGTGCAAAGAGTGCAAGCAAGAATTGACGAGCGCCTCTAGACGGTGCTATCTAACTAAATCTATGCATTCTCTAAAATCGGCAGACTCCTAGCGATGGAAGTTTCTTGTCCAGTCCACTGCAGGGGAGATCCGGTACACTGCATGAAATCATGATTCTGCAGTGGGCTTGCACATCCTTTCATAGTCACTAATCGCTTGGAGGTAATCAGAATAAGGCGTGCCAGAATTGCTTACCCCAGCTTGACTCAAACTCGAGACCGAAGGACATACAGCTAGTAAATCTGTGTTGTCCTGTAGTATGTAGCACCGGTCATGCATCCATACGTCGTGTACGGCTTGGGGAGTGGAGCTTCACCGCTACTACAAAGCCGGGGTGCATCTGTGCTATCAATTCTCAGTTATGTTTGAGATATACGTCAGTGCCACAAATAGTTTCGTTGCAGTGAACGGCAGAACTAGGTTCGGAGATGGTGACAGGGCCACAAGCAGTTCTCCGGACAATTCCTCCAGATCAGCAAAATAAACGTGGGCGGGGACTTGTGAACCACCTCGCTCTGGTTGCCGCTTGAGTTTGGGAGAGATGACTCGAACAGCCAGAGCTCACCATCTTGCGAACGTTCGTCCTGATCAAGGTAGGCTTGATTGAAGTGGTGGTGATCATCACACTAAAGATCTGCAGTGTGCATGAGTACGAGCAGCTGCACTGAGACGGCACAGCCAGCATTTCACTACACTTCTTTCAACGCGGGGTGCATACGTCGGTGAACTCATCTGCCGATTCACCGGCCAATACTTGGTGGCTGAGTAGTATGTTTATGAGTTTTGCTGTCCGGATGCCATGTCAGCGTTGAAATCCGACCGCACGGCCCGTACAAGTATAGCTTACGGCTTTGATGCGGGCAATCATTGGCCCAATAGGTCTCGTGTAAGGTATCAAGTGTGGAGAAGGACCGCAGTTTAACTCAGATCTAACTTATTCTATGTTGAACTTGTGGTAGAGGATCGCGATTTGGTGTAATCTTACTCGAATATGCGGCCTATGAATTCTACCTGAGCCATTCTGAAGCCACTAATCTCATAAGAGATCAACCAAGGCTTTTCACTGGGTGCCCTTTTCCGAACGCGTCACCCTGTCAAACAACGCTTATGCAGATGGACGCCTTGGTAACGGTATCCGTCATCGTACTACGGAGCTACATTGCGTGGAACACCTTGGATTGCGTAGTGCGGCGTGCCTGGTCATTGTAGAGTAAATGACTATGGCAAGCCCTTCCCGGTTGTGTCGCTGAAGGTAAGTAGACGGCCAATTGCATTTACATCGGAGGGTTGTTACTAAGGGCGCGAGCTATAACGACGGTTTGGGGCTACTAGAGACTACCAGAGATGATCGAAACACGATGTGGCTCGAAGGAGCTCTGCACGCCTATGATCTTACGGGTTATGAACGGCATTGCTCGGAGAAGGAGGAGATGCGAAGTGTAGAAGAGACCTCGGGAGGAGCATACTGAGGCATGTGTCTCTCTCATCACCAAGAGATCTGAT
Organism: Didymella arachidicola; assembly: GCA_016630955.3. Taxonomy (NCBI): domain Eukaryota; kingdom Fungi; phylum Ascomycota; class Dothideomycetes; order Pleosporales; family Didymellaceae; genus Didymella; species Didymella arachidicola. Next base: position 2,021,324 of record CM049986.1, read on the forward strand.
TAATGCACCCTGTCCCACTACATACCTGTGTAGTGGCTACGGTTTGAGCTCTTCACCAATCCATCGGTCCTCCTCCGTACAGCTCACGCGTGCCGACATCCCATCCAGGTCTCGCCGTGTTTAAAGAGGTCAACGACCGAGCACATCTCGATCTTGTAGGCGATCTCCCAAGACTCGCCTGCATCCACCCGCAGCTGTCTGAACGCCCTACTATGGACGTGCCGTCCCATACAGACCGCACAAAGGGTCTCTCCAACGCCTCCATCAGCCATCCGTGTCTAGAGAGACCAATCAACATATCTTTCTGGACACACGCAGGGCCTGGACAGGGCTTCTGAGACACCATTACGGGAACGAAAAAGAAAAACACGGTCGTTGACCACGGAGACGATGCATCGATGCAGCAAGCACACATATACACAGTCCCTCTGTCACCACGACGCACCTCTGCAGACCTCCTCGCCGGTCGCTGACCTCTAGCATGAAATTTAACAGAAAGATACCACACTAGTAGGAAGGTCACGGTGGGGGGTCAAGCGTCAGCGTCCAGTCCTCATTGGTAGGCATATAGCAGAAGGCACCGACCCCGCTTACGACCCCTTTTCGCACCCCATGACCCACAACTCCATTTCACATCGTCATCGCTTTGATAAGGTATGTAATCATATTCTGTCGTTTTATCAGCGACAACTCTTTGTTGCCGCTACATACTATAAATTACTGACACTGATGCAGTCGACCAGAAGTCGACGGCCGCGACCGTCAAAACAAACGCCGCTGCTGTGTTTGCTCACAAACGCCCTACGCGAAGAACACTTGGAGATACAGCATGATACCCTAGAGCAACTGTTGTGGTCGTTACTGATGGGTATCTTCGAATAATAGATGAAGGGCGATCAAAGAAAGATGGATAGCAGATGCAACATGCCTGCTAGTGCGCCACAAGTACCCACAGAGGGCTGAACGAAAGAAACAAGAACCGGAAGGCACGACAACTACCCTCGTGCAAGCTTCTCTAGCTTACTGCGGATGCCATCTGAGAATCTGGTCGCTACGCCCTCATCAATGACGTCGATGCAGTGCGAAAGAACCGAGAAGCCGTTGTCGAGTGGCACCGGTGTACCGTCCAACTTTGTCAATGTGGGAATACCATCTCGACGAGACAGGTACCTAAGTATTTTCGGATGGTCTGCTGGTAGACGGTCGACGGTGAAGGCAGCACCTTGTTGCCGAGGACCGGCGGAGTCGTTGTGTGTCAGTGCATCCGTCCACAGGACAAGCGAGGCCCGATAGATGGCACCAGGCCACCATGGTGGTCGAATGCCTCGAGGCATCTCCCTGATGAGACGAAGTACTTGCCCAGAATGGGTGATGGCTTCTTGTACATCCGAGATGCACTTCTTGTGGAGCCAGAGCATCTGCTGGTACGTACCGTCAACGCCCTCACGCCGTGCCAGCTTCTCGATCTCAGGAAAGCTCGTTACGGCGTTCATGCTGATGAGATGGAACATGACCAAGTTTGCCTGCATCAGAGGACACATTGTGTTGGCTTTGAGATACCTCTGCGCGAGATCGAACCATCGGCCGAGGAGAGCCTGCACTTCCTCGAGACGAACCCGAGTCGAAGCCGCCGTGAGCGCCCTGTTGCGGGATCTCGAGGCCACGCTATCGGAGAAGCAGCTTAACAGCTGACAGTACTGGTTCACGAGCGTCTGCAATGGGTGGAGCAGAAGTCGTAGGTGCATTGGGGTGAGGTGAATCTCTTGCACATCCTGGACTATGATTTCGTCGTCCAAGAATTGACGGAAGAGCTCCTTCAGACTCGCTGGTCTGGCTCCCGAGCCTACAGAAGAAAAACCGTTGGAGAATTCGTGTACTTGATTGAAGATCAGCGACCATTCAGCCGCGTTTTCGGCATGCCAGAGGCTGTCCGAGTCAGGCATTGGCGCACCACACTCTGTCACAGAGAAGAGGGGAGCTGAGTCATGGAAGAGCGACAAATCCTGATCGACCATGATCCATGAGTAGATGAGGCTAAAAGGTGTTAGTGAGCAGCTCACGTGATGGGTCGTACCGAAGGCACACAAGGATTTCGCAACTTACCGACTTCTAGCCTCCTGCTGCAGCCACTCGCGCCACAACACTTCCGTCGATATGCCACCGTTTACTTGAGGAGTGGAAACGGGACGAGCATCCAAGATACCTGAGTGTCGCAGCATCGAAAAATACATCCCTCGCTGGCCCATGGCGATGTCCATCTGCCACTTGTCGCCACTCCAAGCAGCCTGACAGGTGAAGAGCAGTGCCGCGCGAAGGACGATAGGGTCACCCGCCATGATGATGTTTTTTTCTATCAGATCGAACAACGATATGCGACACGCTTCGGTGATACCACCTGTCAACCACCTCGCCTCCATCGATGGGATAGCCATTGCGCCCTGAGCGATCATCATCAGAATCAGTAGACTCGACGCTTTGTCGTTGTAATTTTGCATCAGCTCGTTGGTATCGAGTAGCCCACGAGACGAAGTAGGAAAGTAGCGTTCGAAAGAGTTGGCATAGGATTTGAGGAAGTACTCTAGGACCCGCGCGGGCGGTAGGATGATGAAGTTGGAGAGAGATGAGCTGGATCCCGGCGATTCACCACTGCTTGAGGATGTACTCATGGCATCCTTGTGGATTTCAAGAGCCTTATGCAGGAAGGTCTGGGTGATGGCGAGAAGCTTATCCCTGGTGTTCTCCTGGAGTTTTGCCACCATAATTCGGCCTTCTTGTTGGAAATCCGATTCATCCCAGGCCGGCGACCAGTTGCTCCAGCCTTCGTGATTCTTCAGACTCAGCTCGAGGCGTTCGAGATTCAGCCGCGCGGTACGTGGACATGAGCTCGATGGGATAGGAGACGTGCAGCGGAAAACAGTCCACCCATCCTGTGCTGCAACAATAGCTCCAAGATCTGGAATACCAACATCTGCGATTGACGAGTGCCGATTCGAGGAGTAGAACATGGATGCTGAACTGCCAATCTGCAGGTCTGAGAACGTCTCATCCATCCGTGGTGTCTGGAGGGGAGTCTGGACTGGTCCGAATGTTTGACTCGGCGACAGCTCTGGAATCATGCCCAGGATGCCATCCAGAGGAGGGCCCATACTGATATCCATGTTCATGGACATCATCAGCGAGGGATCTATCCGCATAGTATCGAACTCGGTACCCAAAGGCATGCCGCTCCAAGGGTCCATCATGTACGGGCTTGTCTCTGGGTCCGATTGGCCACCAGATCGGACAAAATCGTCGTAGCCAGACATAGGCGTAGAGGTCATGAACCCATTCACCATGTGCCCGGGAGTCGGCAGCGGTGAGAGTAGCGTCGAAGGCTGTGTCATCGTGTTCGGCGGAGACTGGTCGAAGAACGGGGGAGTGGGGTTTGAGAGTGGCAGCTGAAGATGCTTCTCTTCTGGTGTTGGGACGGGGGGTGGCTGAACAGGATGAGATATCGACGAGTGTCTCGACTGCGGTGCAGATGGCGACTGTGACTGTCTTAGCGGTGCTACATTGACCACCTGCGGAGGTGGTTGCTGTAGCAGCACTGGCGACGGTTGCCCGTTGACTTGTGGGGGCTGCACTTCGCGGGCAGGAGAGTTGCCCGCCGACGCATTCTGAGTCTCTGCACTGTTTCCATTCTCGCTCGACCCGCTCGATACACCCTCAGGTGGTACGCCAACCCTGTTGACATTCTTGGACGCCCTTCGAGTTGGTCGTAGTGTACATTTGAGGTTTCTCTGTGCACATCGACTGCAAGGGAACTTCTTGTCACACTTTGTCTTTGTCTTCGCACAATTGCTGCAGGCAATTGGAGTTCGGCCTGCGGACTTGGGTATTATACCCTGGATAGGAAGGCCCTCTTCGTTGTTCTGGTTGCGTCCGTGGACTGTATAATGGCGTTGCAGGAGATCTCTACAAGATTATCAGCCAACACACTCCAGCGACTTTCGAAAGAGCAGATGAAGGGATCCGTACCGTCTAGCAAAACTCATATGACAAGTAAAGCACTTGAAGGGCTTGACGTTGGTGTCTGTTTGGGAATGGTCAGCTACAGTGTCGAGCTCAAAAAGGCAGGAGACTCACGAGTCAGGATATGCCGTTCCAGATGTTCGTCTCTGGTAAAGGACTGTCCACAGTAGGTACAAAAAACCATTTTGGTGGTTGAAGGTCAAGAGGTGCCGTCGATCGGAAATGGAATCGAAGTGGTGGAAGCAGCCTTGAAATCAGTTGTAGATAAGGTGAAAGGAAGGATTATTGCAGCACTGATGTCTTAGCGTGGAGCCAATACGAACGACATCAAGGTGGGGAAGAAGTGATGAGGACAGTGGCGACGGCGGGGAGTATGTCGCTGTGGCTTGCGGTGACCACGGATACTTGTTGGCCCAGGCGGCAGAGAGGTATTCCGTTATAAGTGGCCGACGTGGGCTTCCGCTTTCCTGCGTGTTTCCTAGGCTAGGACGGCTTGCAATACCGGTATGGGGCTAATGGTAGAAATAGCTAACGTCAGGTCGAATCCCAGATTTAGTATGCTGAGAGATCTGACTGGGAACGTGGATAGGGCTATGGAGCTGACAGCAGGGTTCCTCGACTGGCTATGTTTGGGATCGATTTGGGAAAAGAAGGTTCGAATTGCAGCTGCCCAGCGAGCAAATGTAAAGCAGCAGCAATGGGAAGTACAGAACGGTAGAGTATAAGCGGCTTAGGGTGGAATCTGAATTGCGGACCGCTCAACGTCAGTGCGAGTGGATTCAACGCCCGTGCCTTTCCCAACGAGGGATGTAGGAAATGCATTTGCAAAGCGATGAATTCATCAACTGAGCGCGAGAGCCATAAGCTAGTGCCTCGCAGTTACATGCATCGGCGCCAGGTGCTTGGGTGGGTCAAGGCCCAACCCGGTTAGTGCTGAATCTGCTTTGGGCGACCAGGGGGTGCTGCACGGCGTTGATAAGACTCAGCTCACGCAGGGATTGTCCTGGGGCAGTGGCTATGAGCTAGGTTGGTGCTGGAGGAGGGTTCGTGGTGTTACGGGTGATGGCGCGCCGAGCCCGCGTCAGCCACCTAGTCTAGTTAACAGAACCATCAAGCGCGCCCGCGTCCCGAACAAGCAGGCCGTATAGGTGTAATGTATTCTGCAATACGACAGCATCATTACTGGTACAGTCCGGCTACTGCTGTCCAACGCAACGAATGGGCATGAGCGGAAAGACAGAACTAGCAGGCGGAACGCGAGGTACTCCAGGCTTCTCTTCGCGATTGCGATACGACTGCGGCCACACTGCTGACCTTGGCCTTGAGCTGTGAAGCGACCGATACGAACCCATGTTTCGCTCACATTTGCTGCCACAGGCAGTGATAAGCGTAAAACGCTCAGCCAGACTGTCAGCACGCGTAGCTGAGTCGAGGTTGACAACAATCGAGCCTGATTCTCGAAGTAGCAGCGCATCAGACCCGCTTGGCCGACTACTCGCCCGTTTCAAGCAGAACCCTACTGTTTCCTGGATCAGAACCCTGACGTGGCAGCCGGAAAGTACGGCCTGACGCACAAGAGTGAGTACCACTGTGGGACCGTGAGCGTACCTAGACTTCAAGCAAAGTTCGCGCCTTCCAATCGCCTACCAGCAATTTTCCGAATGATATTGCGACCCAGAGACCAGTCCCCGCTCGCACCTTCCCAGCTACTCACGCGGTCAAGAAGTCTCGTTCTCTCGAATAGACTTCGTTTCGTCGTGCGTCACTGGCGCTGAGCCGACTCGTCTATAATTATCATAAGCGAAAGACCATCTCCAGTCAAGCTTTCACTAGTGCTGACACCAGATCACGTGGGACGAAACACGTGCTTGGTCTCCGTTATCGTCTATTACCGCTTCATTGCCAGCGCACGCAAGAAGGCATATGAGCATTGAGTCGACGGAATTCATCTTTCCACCTGCTTTCTGCGCATCGGCCTCCAATCCCAAGACGCACTTTGTGGCTATTGCGCACAGATAGCGTCGATCAACTTCAGTCGGCGACGCTGTGTGCAGCGTGCTTTTGGGCGTCATGGAATTTTACATTCCTCGCGGAAACTGTCACCACCAGGCTAGCAGTCGACTTGTGGACGAGGCCGTTGCAAAACTGTGCTGGGATGCCGGGAAACCGAGGATACAGCGCGCGTCCGGTGTACAATCTGCACGACAGTTTCCCGATCCACTATGATTCAACAACACTCGGTACATGCTATGATGTCTGGCGTCAGATCGCGAAACTGCGGCGCCCTGAAGAGTGTGATAAGCTGTCGTGATCGGCATATCAACCAGCAAATATGCTGACCCAACCCCAATTGAGAGCGCGCAAGTGTCACTGGCTGGGCTGGGATTACCGATCTGGTTTTCTCCACGCTCGCAGCCAGCCCTAAACGTCGATATTCCGCCAAATGGGCATGCACTGAGTGACCAATCCGCCCATCAGGGAACACTTCGGCAATGCTTTCTAACGATGGCTTCGCGGTCTGTGCCAGATTGGAGAGCGCGGAAATCCGGATGATCTCAACCTTGGAAGCCAGGTGGGCACACGTTGTATCACCGTCCCATCAGCGACAAACAGTACTGCACTATAACGTGAAATTATTACTTGTGGGCAATCTAGGATGGGTATTGAAACAATACCATTTGTTTCTTCAACTAGTGCTGCGCGGGTCGGACTCGCGAACTCTGCATCCCAGCAAGGGCAATCTATCGTTTCACGTTCCTGGCATCTGAGTCGACGACCCGGCAGACGTTGTCTTGACGTCCAGCAGGCACATCAGCCTGAACGACACGCCAGGGCGACTCTCACTTCGATTGCACATCTGCTACTTATCTCTTCCCGTCTTCAGCCATGGCGTCAAGCTTCAGCGGGTCCGACCAAGGGACCTCTTAGATCTTTCGTGCAGCTAGTGCGAGGTTGGTCGGTCTGTGCAAGCCGTATCGGCGGCTTCGAAAGAAGAGCGACAAGCTCGGCCACTTAACGCGCTTCATCGATCCACTCAACGCTTCTCCAGGTTTCTTGTCCCGACGTCTAATCGCTAAATGGCATTCTGTCTATTAGAGTTTCTAAAGTGATCAGGCTCATCAACGGCCGATAGCGGCTCCCACGACAAGACCTTGCATATTTGATGACGCCTGCAATGGCTGGCGCATATATCGTAGCGCCACATTTACGCTGGCGAGGGACCCTGCTTCTTGAATGTAAGGATAATAAGGCTTCACAGTTGCCAGCTGGGACGACCAGGAGCTCAATTGAGGCAATGACGACTCTTGCAGCAGCGGAGATGCCTCTTTGGCTAGTCCCCGACGCAGATCCGAGTCCTCATGGCTCCACGATGCTTGAGGGCAACTGAAGCGCAAGAACTGTCTTGGGATCTCTTCGAGGCGTCCGATAAGAACTGCGTGGAGGCTTTAGTGGGCTGACGCCGAGGAGGGGTCTCTAGAATGCGAAAGCTTCAATTGGATCGTATTTGCTGGGCGCCTGTCATCTCATACCGTTCACAAGAAAACCTCAAAGCGCTGGCGAGATCAACCTGAGCCTTTCCGCTGACAGTCATCCTGCCGACACACTGTGATCGTCACCGCGCATGGAGATTAAACCTCCGCATTGATACGATTGGGCGGGGCGGGGGTGGAGATGCTACTCGGCCTGCCGAGAGATCCCGCTGCGGAGATTTCGACGCTGCACCTGTCAGACGCGGAGAGAACACCTGAAAGCATGATCTCACGACACCGGGCCCCCTCCGGAGGAAGTCTTGCTGACTCGCGAGTCGACATTCTCGCTCCCTTCACCGATTGGAAGCCTCTTGTTGAAAAGAGGTAACAGCTTCCGCTGATGAAGCCTCACACAAGAAGAGCTGACAGCGTCTCTGCAGAGCACCTTTGCTGCCATTTGTTGTGGCAGTCATGCAGGGCTACTGTAGGACAGTATTGGTGGCTGTATGTCTAAGGCTGATGTGAGGGTCTAGGCTCGTATTAGGTATGGTCTTCACAACGTTGCGCCGCTCAACTCCAACTTCTACATCATTACGCATACCGAGTTGGCATGCCAAACTAGGTCTCTGTTCTGAATCATCGACTCTTTGCTGCGCTGTTCATGATGACTTCAAGTCACTGCACGCAAAACGATGTACTGCCCAGCTAAACCGGAAAACATGGGGTTGACGTGCAGCCGTCGTCCAAACAGGCAGAGGACCCGTTCGGGCCTTTCGACTCCACGCAACATTCCTCAGCTCGTACGGCATGTGCTTTCCTTTGTTGCTCACAAGAACACAGCGTACGTACCGATTACTTGCAGCTGCGTGGTTTCTCGCAGTACATCGCAATTACCCCAGCAATGACAAATATGATTATCACTAAGACGTTTGGCTAGAGTGTAATTTTTGGTGCAACATATGGTTTCGGGGTGCGTTTTGGTACCGCGATTCCCCAAATGGCCAATTTCGTCTGACTGCGCATATGTAGCTGGATTCGGGACGTATGATTTAGCTGGTCCAGATCTAACAATGCCTGCTAGTGGCACCATAGGACTTCGAACACGCGTGGCAAGCGAATCCAAACAGCAAACCTTGTCAAGCCATTCTTTTTCAAGGTGTAGCTTCCATCGGCTCACATTGCTTGCAACTCTGCCCATCACACTGTGGTCATGGAAGCTTCCGTCCCAACCGCCGCTAACACCCTTGACAGCGGACGCTTAGCTGACCTGTGGCGTTCTGGGCAAATTTGCAAGCTTGAATCGAACACAAAACATGGCAAGCTTGAAATCGAACACAAAGCACGGCAAGCACGTTTCTCTATAGAGACGTATCCGTACATTAAAGCTGCGTGCAGAAGAGGTTGCTAGACCCGGGGCGTAAATGCAACACCCAAACATTCCAAAAACACTGATCAGCACAGCCTTCAGGCAGGCCTATCACAGCCGCACTTCAACCGGTGAGAACGAGCCTCACGACGATATCCTGGTCCTTCACCTGCGCTGCGCTCTCCTTACATCGACAAATGCATGCCTGAAGTGGAACCCCTTATTGAAGAGCCCGTCACGGTATGCTCAGTCAGCCTAAAATCAGCCCTGATACCTCTGATCTCATGTGAAGTATGACTGCAAGCAGCTCATCCGTTCTGCTTGTAGTGCCACCATGAGCTGCATCAGGGTCCTCCCCGTGAAGCTGGATGCGATCCTGTCATCTGGTTGAATCCTTCTTGTACACTCTCCTCCAGAGGTACAACGATCAATGTCTCGGTACTTTCCACTCGATGGGGGTCAACGACAGGGACGTAAGCCGTTTATGGTATATTACAACATCTAATATTAATGAGCTTACGTCGTTTGAACAACACGAATACTCCACCTTTGCCATTCACAATCCAAGTGATCAAGCGGCCTGTCACAGATCCACAAGAGCACCTAAGAGCAAGGTCAATTACAGTCTGAGGGTCAACGTCGCCAATCGACTATGCGGTGCGACCCACGAGCTGTAACCGTACCAGAACCACGGCTGCTAGCTGCAAATACTTCCCAGCAATTGCCCGATACACTTGGTCATGGTGTCATTTGTATATCCTCCTCTCATTGTGACACCCTATTGAGAGACGGTCTTAAAGAACCTGCAACTAATTTCGGCTAAGCTGGTATTCCTGTGAGCCGGGATTATCTGCTCTTGGGCCGCTCCCGAGAGATCAAAGATACCCGAGCCGCCAATATCCCGGATAACCCGTCCAATCTGGCTGACACTTCGTAGGAGTTGGCAAGCACGTGGCAAGGTAGTGAAACTCGAACAAGAGCAGAAAGTAAACGTCGGATCGACAGACCGTGGTTATCAATGCAGAACCAAGGTTACGAACCACGCAAAAAGCAAAGACCCTGCATGCGAGTCAACCGATCCTTGAAGACACCAACCTTCGGATGAGCCAAAGACGCGAGAATCCGCTGTCAAAGTTGATCCTGCCGCTCGTGCGACTACCGCACTGAGGCAGTGTAACGAGCTCGAGTATGCACAACGAAATCTGCTGCGTCAATCAACGTGGCTTCAGGAAGTCTCGGCGTGGCTCCGTGTCGTACCATAAGCTCACATGCTGCACCTTACTGAGGCGCAACAAACCTAAACGAGTGGTTGGAAGCGTAGCTTCATACCGCAACCAACATATGCACCACGTTTACTGTGGCACAAGATCGTGTGGCGCCTCACTAGATTCAAGCTGGCTACCCTGCGATAATGACTGAGAACTCGAGACATGTCTTCTGACTGCAACAGGAAAGCGAGGTGTTACAATTTCCATGCATTCAGCCATCTGGACATTATCGAAGGAGATGCGGTGTACGTGCTTTCGTGTCGTCATCGAACACAATTAGAGGAGAAAGCTCGCGACAGTGCTCTAACGGAAGCAATCTGGACCTCTTGTTCATGTCGACATTGTATCTTCGTGACATTATTAAGCTGGATAGTCCTGCATCAATGCGTTACGGACGAAGAGCGCGTCCAATTACTTCCGCTCAAAGTCAAGAGCGACCTTAGGACAACACCACTGAAGATTGTGATGATTCAAACCGGCTGCGAGCTTGAACTGACCCTGCGATTCGCATTCTGTTTCGAAGATGGTTTGCGAAGCACATGAGTAAGTCTGACACTTTTAAGATTACGGCAAAAGTACTTGTCCATTTATGACTTTATTCTATCTATCTAGACCGGCGATGTCAAAAAGCTTAGTATCATTCGAACTTATTTAAGTAACGAAGTCGTCAACCACGATATCCACATGTGGTGAACCCGCGCGGCTTGTTCTGTCCGAACGTCTAGATTGAGATGCCATCCCTAATTATCTAGCAGGAGGCTCTGTGCGACGGCACATTGTTCTTTTCGTCATTATCCGGGACACCTCCAGACTCCGGAGAACCCGCATTGCGATGTTGTCACTGCCAAACGCAATTGAGCGTCGCGGAATCGCCCGACGACCATTGCGTTGTTCACACTTGCAGTGACTTTGACAGCTCGATACTAAAGTGGCGGCTGCATGATATCCGTCCCTTCGTTCCTGAGGCATACCGGCGGGTATCCCAACTAGAACTGTAATGCCGTCATAGATCGGTGCCTCAAAAGGTGATTTATCACCCGCGGAGCTCACAGGAAACATGGCGCTACGACAGCTGCGCCAATTACTCGTAGACTTGACACCTTGGACCCTTAATCAAACTTGAGCCAACGACGAGGCCCAACCTTGCAAGTGCTCCAGAAATACGCTCTGACTTTGACTATTTGTTCTTCGCGAAAGCCAGGGAGATTTGTTTCAAACGTCAAATCCCCCTGGGAGCCTCAATTAGGCCTGAAACCAAACAATAGCCGCGCGTGGGGTTTCGCAAGCGCGGGTTCATCAAACAATGGCCTTGCACACGGGCCGGGGCGATCGCGGTATGAATAGCCGCCCGCGCCGGCAGCGATTGCACGCTAACCAAATTTGATCCCAACAGTGTTAAGACGATCATTTCGGATTACCAGCTATTAGAATTTGGACAGAGGCGCACCTGGGGCATACTGGACATGTGAACAACAATTATGTTCTCCTTGGCTAGCTCGTGGATTGGAGAAAGTCAAGATCCAGATCGCGATCCTAGCGGCGATTGACCATGCTGTCCGACATGACCCTGGTCGGATTGGACGTGTCATTATACGAAAACGACGAGAGCAAGGCCCCCCTTACTGCATGCTGTTCAGCCCACATGTGCGCGCCGCGTACCGAGCCAAGACAGAGCAAACTTCTTCGTTCAAAAATCAGAATTAAGCAGGACGCTCCATCGGCTTAATTAGGAGCTAAATCGACTGTCTGAAGCTGTCAGAATGTGTCAATGACTATTGTGGCAGCCTGTAGAGTCGAAGGAGACAATTGAGCCTCCTGGAAGGTTACCCGGGTTCTCTTACTCAACGGTGCGAACAATGCGCTCCACAATGTTGACAGCCTTGTAGCCAATTGACACTGACATCACCATAGAAGAAGCCCATGGCGCAACAGAGCAATTGTTTCGACATCGTCTACAGGAAATTGTGCGCTTGTGCGTGGACAAGCTCCGAGACCAACTTCCAAGCCCACTACGACTGCACGATAACGGGCCCCCCGTCAAGATCTTGCTTTCGAGAGCCGCTGAGTGTATCTAGCGGGAGTGCCACTAGGTGCGGGACAGTGGCATCAGCGTCTCCCAGTAACAAGCCATTGAGCTGGAGGGTTTGCCCGAGCCGTGTCGGATCTCCAGGTACATAGTGTGAGAAGGCCGATGCAGCAGTCGGCGTGATTACGATCGTAGCGTGAAGCTTCTGCAACCCCATGTCTTGAACTATTGGATGTCGCTGACGTATTCTGCACAGAGGAAGGCTCCCCTCGGAGGATCTGGAGTGTTTGAAATCCGTGTATGCGGGATGGAGTTGCACGTTGGAGTCACACGCGAGTTGCTCTGTGTATGCGGGGCCGATACTGGGGACGGCGCGGTGGGCTTCATTCCTGACTTACTTTGCTCGAAGCCTCAACTGCTACGAGTCTGTCTTAGCAGACCGCATATGAGAGCGGATGCTAGACGGGGCCACAAGTCGCGGTCACATGTATACAGAGCACTCGACTGGTGATTTGATTTGATGGAAGGCATGTCCAGACTGCAGAATGGACCCTGAGTAGCTGATCAGCCCTGGACGACATGCGTTCCGGCTATATCGCTCGTGTTTCAATACAGTACGCTCACAACGGTACTCTGGACTATGCAACACTTCACATGCCCAGGTAGTCAACGGACGCAACAGACTCGAATCGGCCTGACACCCACTCGATTGAAACAACCACCGAATTCATGGCAACGGGAACAACAGCTAAAAGTAGATGAAACCGTGATTCGAATGAACCATTGCAGCCGCTCTGTTTCCTTGGTGCAAGTTTCGAGCTGTTTTTGTAGTCCCAAACGTGCACCCGATACGCGACTCGTGGCGCCATCGCCGAGCATAGCAGAAGCAGACTGCCTGGCAGGAGTTGCCGTTGGTGTAGGAGATGAACTTTCGCTTCGGGCAGGCAGGGGCTTCAGGCCACACGGAGCGGAACATCGTGTCACCCGCGTGGTGATGATTAGTCATCAAGTTGAAGTTGGAATCTCGGCTTGGGGAGCCGCAAAACCCACTGACGTGAACGACCCTCACAACGCATGCCTAATCAACCAACGCCATCGCGAATATGTCGATCAGCATCATCTCTGCGTCCTGGTGAGCTGATTTCAGAGTGCATCTGCAATCAGGTCGGACAGAAGCATCTAACGCTAGCTGGCGTTGGAATTTGTCCAAGCTCGCAAACGGTTCGTTTGAGCGCTGATTCAAGCCTTGGAGTGGAGCTCGACACCAACAACTAAGACAATGTTGTAGGTCTAAGCGGGGCGATATATGCCTACCGAAGTCAGAGTCACGGAGAGATGAATGCCGCCCTTATATGCGAATCTCTACGTGAGCTTGTATTTTCGGACGTTGGGGGAATCCCGTAAACGCTGATCACCGCCACGAAGGGAAGATCTTCAGCCACCGATACCAACATGGTCGACGAAGATACCTGAACTGTGGTATTGGATGACTGTTTGCTGTCTCTGGGGTTGAAGATCCCGTAACGGCACTCCATTGGTGCCCGTAGAGTAATATACCAATGCTCAAGCGAGAAACCAGTCGCCCAAACTCGCCTTCGCACTCTCTGACGATGATCCACCAAGCCAAAGCTACTAATCCAGATCGTACTCGAAACCGTCGAGGATAGTCTGCGGTTCTCAGCTTTTCCGGGACGCGGGCTGTGCAACCTGCATCGTGCAGGCTCTCATCAGCAGTGAAGCACTCTGACAACCCTGACTCCGGGCTGGGTCTCCAAAAGCTTGATACTGCGCCATCAAGCAGGTGGCGCTTCGCTTCCTCCTTCTGCAGAGGGCAATGCTTACTGAGATCATGAACGGTGGTGATCTGTCATGGTAGTCTCAGATGCTTGGCACACGGGTCTCTGCGAAGGATTATGCACCCACTACGAAAGCGCAGCCGGACAGCTGGGCTCCCCGTACCAGAGATGAGCTCAGTGCCTTGGGCTCGAGCATCAGGAATTTGCAGGTGCTGGGATGCGTTCGTTGCCATGTCCTTGGAGCTCGCCTGTACGACCTGTTCGACGCATGGCACCATGCATCAAACAGTCAATTACGGATTTCCGACTCACCGTTATCCATAGAAGTGGTTCTCCCAGGTCCAAGTTTCTTGATGCCTAGCTAATGCTGTAATTGACAGCAGAAACACGCGGGCTCCATGTCCACCCCGGCTTACATGAGGGGATCCGGCAGACTTAGCCCCGACTTTGAGACAGCGCGTTGCTATCCAGGTCTCCACGTCTCACCTTTGCTATCTTCTGTGACGCATGGGCTCGATACATCAGCGGCTGGTCTACATGCCTAGCATGCGCCAGCTATCAATAGGCATGAAGCTTACTCGGAGGTATACCCGGTCACTGCACGCCATTACACCTCGGGATTCTGGCAGCACCATCCGAAAGCGGGCATGCTCTGCGCTTCAGTCCTGTCTTCGCGTCAATATGCTGCTGCAGTACATCGTTCCGCAGTACATGGCCCCGTATCTGTGCTGTCACAGACCCGGTGCCGGCAGTGCTTGTCATCGTGCGATCCAAGCATGGACCACCATACGGAATTCTCATACCATACACACAGGATGATTATCACATATAAGGTGTACCGCTAATCCCCCAAGATTCACTTGCACCTTATCTTCCCCATCCAGTCCCTCCGGCCTTTTCATATACGACCACTCCTGCTTATTGCAAGAGAGGACTCATCACCACATCTCTTCCTCAATTCTTCGTTGATATACGGTACTGACCCCACCGTTCGAAGGTTGACCATTGTTCTTATCCAATCACTACCCAAGTATCCTCACTTCGAAAGGCATTGACCCCGCCTTCTTCCCCTATTAATAGTTTCGATTCCCTGACCCAAGAATACCGCCATCATGAACGTCCTCATCTTCGGAGATCAGACAGCTGATCAGTTTCCCCTACTGAAGAAGGTGGCTACATGGAGGAACAATGCCACTTTGACAACATTCCTCGATCGTGCGAGCGTTGTTCTCCGCGACGAAGTTCAGAAGCTACCCAAGACACAAAGGGACCAGATACCTGATTTCCTCACTTCGTGGGACCTTGTCAACACCTACTACACCGAAGGCAAGAAGATCCCTCAGCTTGAGAGCTGCATGGTCACTCTTGCGCAGCTTGCTCACTACATCGGGTATTATGGCGAGAACCCAACAGACCTGCCCAACCCTGCCAACACACGACTTGTCGGCCTCTGCACTGGTTCCATCGCTGCCTCCGTAGTCGCATCCGCGCGATCAATTAGCGAGTTGCTGCCCTTGGCAACAGAGGCTGTTCGTGTCGCTTTTCGCGCTGGTACCTGCGTTGGTGCGGCCAAGGATGCGCTGGAGCACCCCTCGGAAGCGCAAGAAAGCTGGTCGACTATCGTCACAGGTGTTTCTGAGAGCGCTGCGAAGAAGCTGTTGTTGGCGTTTCACGGCGAGTGCCGCATACCAGCCTCGGCACGCGCTTACATTAGCGCCGTTAGCACCATGGCCCTAACCATCAGCGGCCCACCATCCACAACGAAACGCCTATTTCAGGAGATCGACGCCTTCAGAAACAACACCCGCGTTTCAATCCCTGTGTACGCTCCTTACCATGCGGCGCACATCCACGCGCAAGCCGATATCGACCGCATTCTGGACAGCGAGGCCA
Organism: Didymella arachidicola; assembly: GCA_016630955.3. NCBI lineage: Eukaryota > Fungi > Ascomycota > Dothideomycetes > Pleosporales > Didymellaceae > Didymella > Didymella arachidicola. The sequence goes on from CM049986.1 coordinate 2,037,154, forward strand.
CCAGGCATTTCCAGCAGTTCCGGCCCCTGGCGCTGATCCATGCCGCTTCAAGTGGCAAGTGCTCGACCGCAACCTCCACTTTGGAGTTGATGCGCAATGCGCTCAACGACATGCTCCTGGAGCCTGTGCGTTGGGACAGCCTGCTCGGTGAGGTTGTTTCGCAGGTGACTGCCACCGGCAGCGCAGACTGCTCTGTCTCTGCCATTGGTGTGACCAATGTTGCCAACAGCCTCGCGTCTGCCCTCAAGGCGGGCGGCCAGTCTCAGACTGCTGTTCGTGACCACACCTCCTGGGTGCAGACTGAGCATGCTACTCGCGGCCGCACTCAGAGTGACAAGATTGCCATTGTTGGCATGTCAGGTCGCTTCCCCGGAGCTGCCACTCCTGAGGCTCTCTGGGAGCTCCTCGAGAAGGGTCTTGATGTTCACCGCGAAGTTCCTGCCGACCGTTTTGACGCTCAAGCTCACTGCGATCCCTCTGGCAAGGGCAAGAACAAGTCCCACACCCCCTTCGGTTGTTTCATCGACGAGCCTGGTCTATTCGACCCCCGCTTCTTCAACATGTCTCCTCGTGAAGCCGCCCAGACTGACCCCATGGGCCGCCTCGCCTTGACCACCGCTTTCGAGGCTCTGGAGATGTCCGGCTACGTTCCCAACCGCACTCCCTCGACCAAGCTGAACCGCATCGGTACCTTCTACGGCCAGACCTCGGATGACTGGCGTGAGATCAACGCCGCCGAGAACATTGACACCTACTTCATCACCGGTGGTGTACGTGCATTCGCTCCAGGGCGAATTAATTATTACTTCAAGTTCTCTGGTCCATCCTACAGCATTGACACCGCTTGCTCGTCTTCTCTTGCTGCTATCCAACTCGCCTGCACCTCGCTTTGGGCTGGTGACTGCGACACTGCCTGCGCCGGTGGTCTTAACGTCCTGACCAACCCCGATATTTTCTCCGGTCTCAGTAAGGGACAGTTCTTGTCCAAGACTGGTAGCTGCAAGACCTACGACAACGATGCTGACGGTTACTGTCGTGGCGACGGCTGTGGCTCGGTCGTGCTCAAGCGCTACGAGGACGCCATTGCCGACAAGGACAACATCCTTGGCTGCATTCTCGGCGCCGCCACCAACCACAGCGCTGAGGCTGTCTCCATTACTCACCCTCACGCCGGTGCCCAAGAGTACCTCTACAGCAAGGTTCTGGCCAACGCTGGCGTTGATGCTCACGACATTAGTTATGTTGAGATGCACGGAACTGGTACTCAGGCTGGTGATGGTATCGAGATGACTTCGGTCACCAATGTCTTTGCTCCTCGTCACCGCCAGCGTCGACCTGAGCAGACTCTCCACCTTGGTGCCATCAAGGCGAACATCGGTCACGGAGAGGCCGCCTCTGGTATCAACTCCCTCGTCAAGGTCCTCTTGATGATGCAGAAGAATGCCATTCCCGCCAATGTTGGTATCAAGGGCGTCATGAACAAGACATTCCCAAAAGATCTCGCACAGCGCAACGTACACATCTCTACCACTCAGGTCGCCCTCCCCCGCAAGGGCGCTGAGAAGCGAAAGATTTTCCTGAACAACTTCTCAGCAGCTGGCGGCAACACTGCTATCCTGCTCGAGGACGGTCCTTTGCGCGAGGCTCCCAAGGGTGTTGACCCTCGTACCATGCACACTGTCACAGTGACTGCCAGGTCCATCGCCTCGTTGAAGAGGAACATCAACAACATCATTGAGTACCTGGACAAGAACCCAGAGACGACTCTTCCCAGCTTGGCCTACACCACCACCGCTCGTCGCATTCAGCACAACTACCGCGTGGCCATCTGCGTCGACGACATCTCCAAGGTCAAGGACGCTCTTCAGGCGCAGATTAAGGACTCGTACAACCCTCTTCCAATGGTCCCGACCAAAACTGCCTTCACTTTCACTGGACAAGGCTCGCAGTACACAGGCCTTGGTCAGAAGCTGTACGAGGACCTTGAGCCCTTCAAGGTAGACATTAACCAGCTCGACAACATTGCTCGCCTCCACGGTCTCCCATCGTTCTTGCCCCTGCTCACTGGAACTGATGTGGCTATTTTGTCGCCTGTGGTGGTTCAGCTCGGTATGGCATGCATTCAGGTCGCCCTTGCCCGCATGTGGGAGTCTTGGGGTATCAAGCCTATCGCTGTCGTTGGCCACAGTCTTGGAGAGTACGCAGCCCTTCACGTGGCTGGTGTCATCTCTGCCAGCGACATGGTCCTTTTGGTCGGTCGCCGGGCTGAGATACTTGAGCAGGAGTGCACCGCTGGTACGCACGGTATGTTGGCTGTCAAGGGCAGTGCTGCGTCTATCAAGGCCACTCTCGGCGACAAGATGACCGAGGTTGCGTGCATGAACGGTCCTGAGGAAACTGTTCTTTGTGGCACCGTTGAGGTTGTTGAGTCCACCAATCAGCTTCTCGCGGGGCAGGGCTTCAAGTCTACCAAGCTCAACGTGCCCTTCGCGTTTCACTCTGCTCAGGTCGAGCCGATCCTGGCCAAATTCCAGGAGGCTGCATCTGCTATCACCTTCTGCAAGCCTCAGGTGCCAGTCATGTCTCCTCTTACTGGCGAGGTCATTCGCGAGGCTGGTGTCATCAACGCAGCCTACCTTTGCCGACATGCACGCGAGACTGTCAACTTCTGGACTGCGCTGTCCACTGGCAAGGCCGAGAAGCTCTTCGACGAGAAGACCACTTGGCTCGAGGTTGGCGCTCATCCCGTCACCAGCGGGATGGTCAAGTCCACTCTGGGTGCCGCTACGACTGCCGGCTCCCTTCGTCGCAACGAGGATCCCTGGAAGACGCTCTCCAACACCATTGCGACTCTGCACCTCGCTGGCGTCGCTTTCGACTTCAACGAGTACCACAGGCAGTTCAAGAACGCTTACGAGCTTTTGACACTCCCTACCTACAGCTTCGACAGCAAGAAGTACTGGCTCGACTACCACAACAACTGGACCTTGACCAAGGGCGAGAAGGCCCACCCTGCCGAGGCGAAGGCGGTCGAGGCTCCAGTTGAGATCTCCTCGAAGCTGAAGACCACTTCCTGCCACAAGGTCGTCCGTGAGGAGCTCCACGCCAACTCCGGCACCGTGGTCATCCAGTCCGATCTGTCTGACCCTAAGCTCAAGGCTATCATCAGCGGTCACCAGGTTAATGGAACACCTCTGTGCCCATCTTCCTTGTATGCCGATCAGGCAATGACCGTCGCAGACTATCTCTACCAGCAGCTGCGCCCCAACATGGCCACACCCGGCCTCAACGTCCACGCAATGGAAGTTCCCAAGACCCTCATTCCGCAGTGGCCCGCCCCAGCTGGTGGCCAGCATCTGCAGGTTGAGGCTACTGCCGACCTTGAGATCAATCAGGTTGATGTCAAATTCCGCACTGTTACCGCCGATGGCTCCAAGGTCCTTGCTGAACACGCCTTCGGTGTCATCAAGTACGAAGACGTCAAGGTCTGGAAGGAGGAGTGGAGCCGCATCCAGTACATGGTACAGTCTCAGGTCGACATTCTTCAGCAGAAGCTCCAGACTGGTGCTGCCCACAAGGTCCTTCGCGGCATGGCTTACAAGCTGTTCAAGGCCCTGGTAACCTACGCCGACAACTACCGCGGTATGGAGGAGGTCATTCTGGATGGCAAGACGACCGAAGCCACCGCTTCAGTCAAGTTCCAGACCACTCCTGCCGATGGTGACTTCTTCTGCTCTCCTTACTGGATCGACAGCTTGGCCCATCTCTCCGGCTTCATCGTCAACGCTTCTGATCACCTCGACTCCGAGAACTCGGTCTACATTTCTCACGGCTGGGAATCCATCAAGATTGCAAAGCAACTTTCTCCCGAGAAGACCTATCGCTCCTATGTGCGTATGCAGCCTGCTCCAGGCAACATCTCAGTCGGTGATGTCTACATCTTCGAGGGTGGGGAGATTATCGGTGTGGTCTACGGCCTCAAATTCCAAAACATTCCTCGTCGCGCACTCAACATCATGATGCCTCCTTCTGGCGTCAAGTTTGGACCCACCGCCAAGTCGGTTGCTAAGCCTGCTGCCAGGCCCATTGCTGCCGCGCCTGTCAAGGCTGTACCCGCTCCCATCAAGATATCTAAGCCTGCGGCCAAGGCTGTTAAGGCCAAGGCCGTCAAGCAAGCGAGCGCTGGTGTCACAGCCAAGGTCATGAAGATCATTGCTGAAGAGACTGATGTCGACATTTCGGAGCTCGTTGACGACGCTGCCTTTGAGAATCTCGGTGTCGACTCCCTGCTCTCCCTGACCATTTCGGCCAGGTTCCGCGAGGAGCTTGACATGGAGATTCCCTCCACTCTCTTCACAGATTGCGCCAGTGTTGGTGAATTGAAGAGGCATTTCTCTCAGTATGACGGCGTTGCTGCTGTCATCGAGGACGATGCCTCCGACACTACTGACGAGCCTTCTGACGCCTCCACCCCCTACGAGCGTGAGGCCGGAAGCACCCCACCCAGTTCTGCGCCCAGCGTCGACGGTAACGATGTCGACGTGAAGATCTCCGAGACTGTGATTGATGGCGAGGCTAGCCTCGCCCGTAGGCTCGTCGCTGAAGAGATGGGTGTCGATGTCTCCGAGATTACGGACAATCTCGACCTCACCGACATTGGGATGGACTCATTGATGAGCTTGACCATTCTCGGCTCTATGCGCGAGCAAACTGGACGCGATCTCCCTGCAGACTTCCTCACTGTGAACGTCACCATCAAGGACATCGAGACTGCACTGGGCATGCGCCCGTCCCCCAAGGCGGTAAAGACCACTGCGAAGGTCACCACCAAGAAGTCCCAGCTCGAAGCTCCCCAGCTTGCTGAAGTCAACAAGAAGCTTGCTCAGGCTATCGATATCTCGCAGCTGCCTCCCTCCAATTCTGTCTTGTTGCAGGGCAACCCCAAGGTCGCTTCCAAGAAGTTCTTTTTGGTCCCCGATGGCTCCGGCAGTGCTACCTCGTATATTTCCATCCCCAACATCTCCCCCGACATGGCTGTCTACGGATTGAACTGCCCGTTCATGAAGTGCCCCGAGAAGTGGGAGTGCGGTGTCGAGGGTGTCTCTCAGATTTACCTCAAGGAGATCAAACGTCGTCAGCCTGAGGGCCCATATATCATCGGTGGTTGGTCCGCTGGTGGTGTCATGGCCTACGAAGTCGCCAAGCAGCTCGTTGATGCTGGCGAGAAAGTGGAGAGCCTTGTGCTCATCGACGCTCCCTGCCCTGTCGCTCTTGACCCTCTTCCCGCTCGTCTTCACATCTTTTTCGACCAGATCGGTCTCCTCGGCACCGGCAAGCCCGGAGGTACGCCCTCATGGCTCCTGCCTCACTTTGCCTCAGCCATCCAGAACTTGAAGAACTACGATCCTGTCCCCATGGATCCTAAGATCGCACCACCCGTCCTCGCCATCTGGTGCACTGACGGTGTGTGCCCGAACCCCGAGGATCCTCGCCCACCACCTGGTGAGGGAGAGGACCCGGCTCCCATGAAGTGGCTCCTCAATAACCGCACCGACTTTGACGATAACGGCTGGGCACAGCTCCTGCCCAAAGAGAAGTTCGAATATGCTGTCATGGGCGGTAACCATTTCACAATGATGAAGGGTGATCATGTAAGTCAAACCACACATTACCATGCAGCAGATTTCTAACAACATTTCAGGGTGCCACATTGGGCAAGCTCATTCAGAAGGGTCTCAAGCTGTAGGTTTTGAGACAGTGTTGTAGATTGTACAGACAGCATACATCTCCTTTGTTCAAGTGTTGAACCTGGGGCTGTGGGCGTTCGGATGGGGTTACGGGCATATACTTTGCTATTGGCGTTGGAGGCGCTCGAGCACATGCTTGCGCTGATTCACTGGTCATGGTCAACGCACTGCATTTTGCTTTGATTTTGTCACGATAGTTACGACGTTAAGTTCTCATGTACTTTCATCTATTAATTTCACGGGTCATCACTCCTTCCTTATCCCCGCCCACGAGGTCGACCTTGCTAGCACAGCAGCTCGCTCCGCGTCGAGCGCACTCTCCATCAATGTCAGAACCTTCTCACCTATACATAGTCCAAGTCAATCGCTTCGCCAGAAACCTTGTCAACAAGGTGATATGGCCCAGTGTGGAGCACTCCAATCGGATGGCTCACCTAGCGAGTCCAAGAATGGCTTATCAGCCTCAGCCACCAACATGCAAGAATTGCGACATTCGGTAGCGATCAGACCACGAACGTCGCGTCTCAACCAGACTGCTGTCCCCATCGGTGTCGTGCAGCCAGCCATGGGAGATCGACCTCTGATATATTAGGGCAGAGAAGGATTCAAAGTCACATCGTATCTTTTGCAGAAAAACAAGCTATACTGCAGCTTCGATGTCCTGCAGTCCCTGCGCGACTTGCAGGCAGCGCTGCAACTGCACGCTAAGTTGATATGTGAGTACGAACATCACACCAAAGACACGAGCGCATGCATGTGCTTGCCGGCTCACCGATCCTACGAAAGAAGGAGTCCTCCACCATTTCGGGAATATTCGCAACGCTATGGTAGCGTAGTGACCATCACTGGCTTTGAGTCTTGCCGATTTCCTCAAGTGAAGAAGTTCGGCTCACCAACACACATGGCAAACATGAGGAATGCTAGCAGTGGTGTACGTCATGCGGCTTACTCCTAGCGATAGCGGATGCTGAAATACTACATGAATGCGAGTCTGACTAAGTTCAACCAATTCCTAGAGGTCAGAATGGGCAGACTTGGAGCGGTGACCGAATCAGGACACGATTATGACCTGACAATCCCAGCTTCACTCGTACCATGAGCGTTGGCACATGCAAGTACAGCCCGCCTTGTCAGCCTCCATTCAGGCTTATATGGGGTCGGCGACTTGTGCTCGGGGCACGCTGCGGAGATCCGGGCTCAGCGGCTATGCGCCCAGGACAGGGGATAGGTAGCGCGGATCCATGTAAATGCGGGAGATAGTCGATCGTGTATTGAAACACGGGATGCTTAATCATTCTGCCTCGAGTCGGATACGCTGGCGTGCAGGGAGTGGTGTTCATATTTGGTTGACTTGGAACCGCTATTGATCAGTAATGCTGCGGCATTTCGAGATCACCTCTGCACCAGCGATGATCCTCGATAGCGTGGAGTTAGGGCATTGCAGAAGCCTTGCCCGCCGTTGAGTAAGCGGTTGCTTGTTTGCAGCCTTCTGGCGAATACGAGCTCCTCCGTCAGCCACGCCGCAGACAAGCAACCCCGGACATCCAGCGGATCTGCGTCCGGCACTTCTCCAGAATCTCCACGATAACGGAACACCCTGGTCCGTGTTGCCAGTCTGAACGTAGATTCCGCTGGTGGCTGCCCGATGGGTTTGGGCTTCAGCTGAGACGACGTTATTGCCGTTCGGCTGGAGCAGGTACCGCCGGTATTGAGAGGCTAACCAGCATGCCCAAGTGATGGAGTCATGCTGACAAGCGAGTCTAGTGTTAGTTGCAACTCGGTACACCGAGTCCGGCCGTCCGCTCGGAAGGTCGAGATACATGAGCGGAGCGGAGAGCCAAGAGATGGCGGAGCGGGACCGCGGGGCACCCTCCTGCGGCAAACACCACAAACATCGATATCGCTATCGCGAGGAACCACTTTTGCGCGACGCTTATCCGCCATCCGCGTCAGAGCACTCAATTCCCTGCTGATTGTTCGTGTACAGTCTTTCAGCGATCGCTCTGCCCTCAACGCACCGCAATGCCGGACGTAGTCAAGCTGGCGCAGTAAGAAGCTTCACTTCTCAAACAACAACCACTAACGTGTCCAAGGGAAGCGGAGACGAACCCGCGGGGTATTCCTAAAGCTCCGTTCGTCGATCGCGTCGAAGACTATGTTACCGACCGCTCGGAGGTGGAGAGCACCATCAACAGCTTCAAGGAGATGATATCGTACGCATCCACGCCCAACGAACCCACGACCCAACCTCACAATGGCTAGAAAATACCAGTTCATGCAGGCGAACACACAGCGGCGAGCAGCAGGGTTAAAGGACAAGATCCCAGACATCCAGAAGACACTGGAGACCGTCAAGTTCCTGAAGACAAGAGGAGAGGACGCAGACCCCATCGAGACCACGTTCGAGCTGAACGACACACTGTTCGCAAAGGCAGAGGTGCCGCCGACAGACGAGGTGTACCTGTGGCTGGGTGCAAACGTCATGCTGGCATACCCCATACCCGAGGCGGTGGAGCTGCTCTCGTCGAAGCTGTCGACTGCCAAGGCGAGTCTGGCGACGTGCGAGGAGGACTTGGACTTCCTGAGGGAGCAGATCACGGTATGTAGGCTGTAGTTTGGGGAGGAGAAGCTGACATGTGGCAGACACTGGAGGTCGCGTTCGCACGGGTGTACAACTGGGATGTCGCGCAGAGGCGGAAAGACCGCGAGGCAGGCGAGGCAGACGACAGGGGCAAGGGCAAAAAATGAGCGCTGGACGGTCGACGAAGAGGACATTCGAGCATTTGCGGGCGTCACAGAGATACCAGAATGAACCAAGTCAAGAGGCAATAAACAGGCGTGTCAAACGCAGAGTTGCGATTGTCCTACAACTTTCCATGTAACGGCTTCTTCCACTTGTTCGCCCGCCAGTCGTTGATCTGGACGAGACCTTGGATTTCCTTCGCGCCCGGCTGGATTTTCTCGCCAACGCTGAAGTCGTGCGCTGCAACCACCCAGATGCTGTCCTTCTCCGCGAATGCCTTCGCACGGTAGATGGTGTCGAGCGCCGGCTCAGGGTCACTGTGCATACCGCCCTTTGAGTACGGCGGACGGGCTGTCCTCCTCGGTTCCTTCAGCAGCTCAGGGTGGTGGAAGCAGTCGCCCGCCAGGAGGACGAATGTGTCGTCTCCAGAACCTGTTGAGGTTCGAACAAGCATCATCTGATGCCCTGCGGAATAGCCGGGCGCGTCGATAAGGTAAGCTGAGCCGTCCCCAAAAACATCAAACGCGCGGTCAAATGACCCAAGGCCTATCCATTCAGCCTTTCTCAGAGCAACAGCATTGTAGAGTCCCTTCAGGAGGCCCTCCATCGCCTTCCCAGCTCTCTTGTCCTTGGCTTCCTTCAGAAGCTCATCTGGCACAAAGGCCTCGAAGATCTGCCTGCTCCCATCTGTTGGTAGCGTCTCGCTCAACGTCGGCGCATCATCATCCACGGGATACCCAGGCCGAGCGTAGGTGCAGCATGTAGGTCCTACCCACAGTTCTGCGTTCCCAAAGCCAGCTTTTGCGCCATCACCAACGTGATCGAAGTGCATGTGCGAGAAGATGACGGCCTTGACTTTCTCCGGTTGCTGCTCTGGTGATCCGTACTCTTGCAATATCTCCGCTGGCGACTTTGGCTCGCAGTCAAATTGAGGGAGTACGTCCTTGACGATGGTGGGAGGGAGGTTCTCCAGATCTTTGCGAATGCCTAGATTGAAGAGGTATTTGTCTCCCGTGGCGGTGTGCTCGATCAGGAAGACGTAGTCCGGAGCATAGAACTTCTTCGGCCTGTCATCTTTCTGACCGCTGTCCTTCGGGTCTATCGGTTTGTCTGGTCCAGGCAGAAGTGCCATGTCTGTGGGTATGGCAAGCCCACCGGCTTGGATGAGATGGACCTTGCACGTTGCTGATCCAGATGGAATTGGATGCCACGGCAGATCCGGGGGACGTGAATCGAAGGAAACGGACATTCTCTGGTTGATAGTTTTGGGAGGACCGCATCCTCATGTTCGTTGAAGGTCGCTCCACTAGTCTCAATGACGTCACATCTTGTTTCCTGAGATGGTTGGAAATGAATGTTTGGGCTTGGACAAGTCAATTCCCTACTACACCTATCATCACAGCGGTCCTCCTCGGTTCCTTCAACAGCTCATGGTGCTGTTTCTCTCACTCACCACCTTTCTTCTCCTTGAGGGCCTCTTCCCAGTCGTACCTCATCTCCTTGGAGGCCTCTTCACGGTCGTGCCTCACCTCCTTGAGGGCCTCCTCGTGGTCCGCTGCAATTGCGCGAACAGCAGCATCGTGCTCGGTCTTCTTCCGCAGGGCTTCCCGCAGCGACCGATTCTCATTCTCAAGGAACTTGAGAGTCCCGGAAATCTGCTCATTGAGCATTTCAGGGACGTCATACTGCAGTATCAGTGACTGCAGGTTCGTCAGCCGAGTGCTGTCTCTCTCGGGCTCACCGTCTGTCTTCTCAAATCGCTGACTGCTCTCAGCAACGTCCTCCAGCTTCCTCTCTTGACTTGGGTCAAGCGCCTCCTGGTGGCTCGCTTCATTGGTGCGAATAGCACCACTCTGCTCTTGCTCGGCTTCGCCGAGAGCCTCTTCATTGTTCAGAGCATCCGTCTCGCCTGGCATATGTTAGCACTTCAATTTCAATACGGAGTCAAACTAACTCTGCTGTGTCTATCCATAGGTCGCCATGACCGAGTTGAGATGCGCCGCAGTTTCCTCCAACGCTCGGAAGTCGGTCTCTGAGATTGGGCCGTCGCCATCTCTGTCGTCGTCATCAGAGGCAGCGCATGCTCGCTGCCACATGGCCACATGCATTGGAGTGCGCAAAGTAGGACGCCTCGGCATTGTGGTGGTGTGGTGACAAGTCAGTCCGCCAGCTTAGCAGTTGGCATATTCAACGTGCTAGACCATATTCGAGCTCACCCTCACCCGCACCTGCCCCACCCGCTAGGGCAACAATGCACATGGTCTGTGGAAAGAAGTTTCTGCCGTCTTCTTTCCTCTCTGACTGCGACATCACTTCTACAATGTCGGCACGTCAGGGTTTGCGCCCTGCAGATGGGCAGGCTACTGAGGGCAGTGGGTACACCTCTGAAGGTGAGCTAACGAGTCCAGCCGCCGCTGAGTCCACACTCGAGAGCGGCGAGATGCAGGGTGGAGATTCCCACAACGAGCGGGTCGATCAGAGTACTCCTGGTAACAGGAACTGGGAAGCTGAGGCTGTTGTGGCAGCGGTGGAAGAAGAAGCTTGGCGGCGCCGAGAGAACCGTGACAAGGCTCTCAATGAGCAGGCTGAGAAGCTCTTGAAAGGCTCAGCATTGTACATGCAGGTGAGGTCCAGACCAGACTGGGCAACGTTGTCCACTAAGGTAAAGAGCAACGTGGCATTACTTGAGAAGATGGCCCGACAGTTCCGTGATGAAGTCAAGCAGGCCAACAAGGCGAGGGAGGAGAGCCGGCGAAAGCGTGAGCAGAATCCGCGGGCTTATAGCCGCGAAGTGTTCTTGAAAAGGAACCGAAAGATTCGAGAGAAAGCTGCCAGAGATCTGATGCAGCTGGTAAACCTGTCTTAGGAGTGACTCGGTAGTGGCGAGAAGAAACCAGGATATACAAGAAAACACCATGGATAAGCACAGTTCTGCATCTGCGAGTGACAGTGTGATGTCGAGCATATATGGTGTCGGCGAAGTCACGCATATAGCAGTGTTACTATCTACAAGAAGAGGGCTGACGAGACACAGTATCGTGAGCCTGCCTCCAGGGCTTACTAGCAGGTGTTCTGGAGCCATTTAGCGTGCTGAGTGGAAAGACGCATATCATCCAATGACTGAGCTCGACATGCTGCTTCCTCACGTTCACAGATAAGACAGTTAGAATTAGCGGATTCATTGCATTTCATCTACAGTTCCCGCTACTCACCACATCCAACAAAGCAGTCGCTTCACAAAGCTGCTCCTCATAAGCCTCAATTAGCGCATTCTTCTCCACAAGTCCCTCCTCGAGGGTTTCAATGTGCTTCTCAGCGAGCTGCAGTCTTGCCTTGAATTCCTCCAGCTCAAGCCGGACTTGTCTGGCGCCAACCTGCTCATCGTAATCACTCATGCGCTTGAATACATCGAGAGCAGCACTACTCGACTCTGCCTGGATCCTCTTCTTCTCATCCAAGTTTTTGAAATGCTGCTTCATCTTACTGTGCAGGTCGCGCAGAGCCTGCTCATATTTCTCTTCGTCGAGCCTGATGCGTGCATGAAGCGCTTGGAAGCGCTGCTCCAGGAAGTCTGCAAGTCTCACGTCATTTGCCGACATGTCACCCTCACGAGGAATTGGCCATGGCTCAATAGCCACGCCCATCTTCTCGAAAAAAATCACTGATGGCTGTGCGGGTGCACAGCGTTACCTGTTGACTTCCACAGTCCGCCATCTGCGCCATCGAGATCTCAGGCGGACACTGCTTAGCAGTCAAGCCAAACGATCCCCATGTGAAGCTCTTCACTTCATCGACAAACGTCTTTCGCAGATTCTCAAACTCCAGCTGTATGGCTGTAGTCTTCGCGGCTTGCCCCATCTCGCGAACCTCCGCGATGCTCTTCTTCATCAATTCTCTCTCCTGCACGAGATTTGTCATCATCAAGTCTCTCTCCCATGCAAGAGTCGACTCCACAGAGGCTCTCTCTGCCTCGAGGGTCGTTTTCATCGATTTGCGGTCTGCTTCAGCATCCCTCTTCTCGGCTTGCAGACGCAAGTTGGCATCCGTCGTCTTTCTGAGATCGTCCCTGAGACTCTCAGACTTCGCCTGCTCCCTCTCATTAGCCAGCTGACTGCTGGCCAGTTCGTTCTGCAGAATCTGGGCCTTCTCCTTCTCGGCACCCAGCTCCTGTCTTGATCTGTCGGCCTCGTTCTGCAGCTTCTGCTCCAGCTGCAAGGTCTCCTCTCTTGACACCTCGAGGTCGCTACCCGCCATGGTCAGTGCCTTCTCCCTGGTCGCCAGATATTCCCGACACTGCGAAAGCTGTGTCTGGAGCTCAGCAGACTTGACCTCTAGATCGTCGAACCTGTCAACAAGCGCGACGTACTTCTTGTTCTCAACATCGAGGTCTTGCTCACACAGCGAAAGCTTTGCGGCAAGATCATCAGCTTTGTCGTCCAGAGCTTCGACCTCCACAGCAAGCTCGGCGGCGTTCTGCTCTTCAGCATCAAGCTTCTCGGTGAGCTCAGTAACATTCTTCTTCTCGGTCACCAGGTCATCCTGGCACCGCAAAAGCTGCGCCTCGACATCGGAGACCTTGCTCTTCTCGATGGCCAGGTCCCCCTGGCACTTCAAGAGCTTTCCCTCAACTCCAGAGGTTTTGATAGCCTCAGCACCCAAGCTCTGGCCAAGCTCGATGACTTTGCCCTGTTCAGTAGCCAGTGTATTCTGACAACGCGTCAGCTGCACTTCAAGCCCAGAAGCTTTGCTCTTCTAAGAGCGCAGGTTCTGTTCAAGCTGAGTGGCGGCCTCCGCTTTCACATCAAAGGCTTGCTGGAGCTGCGCCAGCTGCACCTCAAGCCCAGAGGTCTTGCTCTTCTCAGATTGTAGGTCTTCGTCAAGTTGTCTGAGTTTAGACTCCTCGCCCTGCATCTGGAGTTGGTGTCCCGACTTGAGAGACTCGATCTGGCGCTGGAGCGCAGTAATGTCAGCGTTGAGCTCGCCGTGGATCCGGTCCGCGTCAGACACCGTCACCTGTATTTGCAGCTGATGTCCAGACTCCTGGTCCTTGATCTGCTTCTCAAGCTCAGTGACCCTGTTCTCTAGCTGCTCCTTGATGTGCTGCAGTTCTGTGTTCTTCTGCATCTGCTGCGCGTGCTCCTCAGTCTTCGCACTTAGTTTCCCACTGAGCTCGTTCAACTCAGTCTCCTTCTCTTTCAGTTGCGCGGAGTGCGTGTCGACTGAAGTGCTGAGGATTGCCTCAGTCTTCTGCAGCTCGTCAATCTTCGTCTGTAGCTCCTGCTTGTGCGCAGCCTCCACCTCCATCATCTCCATAAGTTTTACCTCAGCTTGACGAAGCTCGGCCTCTTTTTCTTGCAGGCTCTTATGGTGTCCGGACTTCGTCTCGGTGAGCTTGGCCTCAGCTTGTTGCAGCTCATTCGTTCTCTTCTGCAGCTCCTGCTTGTAAGCAGTCTTCGTCTCGTCAAGTTTTACCTGAACTTGTCGCAGCTCAGTTTCCTTCTTTTGCAGCCTCTGATGGTGTTCAATCTTCATCACGTCAAGTCGACTCTTGGTCTGCTGCAGTTCGTTCTTCTGTTCCTGCACATCCCGCGCATAGTCTGTTGCCATGGTGCTGAGCTTATCCTCAGCCTGCTACAACTCACTTTGTTTCTTCAGCATCTCTTGCTGGTGCCCAGCCTTCGTCTCAGTGAGCTTGGACTCTGCTGCATCTGTCTGTTGCTGCAGTGCCTGCTTGTGAGCAGTCGCCATCTCACCGAGTTGTTTCTCGGCTTTTCGCAACATCTGCTGCTTAGCCTGCAGCTTCTCCTTCTGCCGCTTCTCCGACGATATCTGCAGGTCGGCGAAAAGCCTCTCAACGTCTATCCGATCATTAAGGCGGCTGACCTCCGCCCAGCGGTCGATCTGCTGCCTGCATCGCGCAGTCAGATTGCTGTGGCCTGCCACAGCCTTCATGACCTCCCTCGAGAGGCTTTGCGGCGCATCGCCGCTCGTCATCTCACTATTAGCAGCTTTCACGGATGCTGCTTCGATGATTGAATCACGCTCGTTCAGCAGCCGCTGGAGCCTCATCTTCGTATCTCCTGCGATGCGTTAGCGGAGCTCTACACTGTGCAGCTTGAACTCACATGTTTGGCCGAGAGGGCCGTCGCTTGCGCTTGCCATCGTGACTGAAACTGTTAGAAGTGTGTTACGGGCGCCAGGGCACACGTACAAGACAGCAGTTGTTGTTGTGTGGACGAAGAAAGTGAGAGCGAGCTCCCAAACAGCCACCTCTGCCCGTGACTAAGCAAGGACTTCGCCGCCCCACATACGCAGCTGTCTTCACCTTCAGTATTGAATGCAGTGATGATGAGTCGCAAAGACTATGGAGCTATAACGCATTCTCATCAAATGAGAACAACATAAGCAAGGACATGCTTTGCGGGAGACCTTGATTAACGGGTATTCTGATATGTCCTGACCAGCTGCTTGGGCGGCGCTGTTCAGACGACGTTTTACCCTTGGCGTGAGGCTTTGCGGGCAATGAGAGCAGTCAGTGTGATGAGAGGTATCAAGAGCCGTATAGCGGTAAAGATCGACAAGACTAAGCCGAGAACAAGTGTAATCAAGCCATGAGTGGACATGGGCATCCTAGAATCGGAGAGACTACTGAAGCCAAACTGTCGACTGTGAGCAAATCGACGAGAATCTGGCCATGTTGCACGGCTACGGCGCAGGACTGGGGTTCTTCTACCGCAATTCTGAAGGCTTATCGCGGGCCGAGGACTGGAAGGTGTATGCGCTGGATCTACGCAGAACGACACTGGATACCTCCCGTATTTCTGGATATGCGGCCGGCATTTGAGGATGGCTTGGTGCGTTTTACTAAGGAGTGCTTCAACTCGCCCGCGAAGTTCTTCCAACACCTAGACGACGGTCAGCAACACTGGGCGAGTATATTCGGTGATACTTGTAGTCACCAGAGCAACTGTAAGCTTGCAAGAGACACGCAGACGACATGTGAAGACCTCCATTTTCACGCAGTAGTCAGCTGACTTCTGCCGCGTTCTTGGCGTTGTCTCAAGCCAGAGACCAGGCATAGCACTCGTTCCCTAAAACGTGGAGAATTTGAGCATACGAAACGGCTATCTCAGGCTAGCTTTGTAAGCTACGTTCAATCGCGTGACTGATGTGATCTCGTAACGACAAGTCTCACTGTACTCAATACACGGTTCGGGAGCTACCAGGAAGGAGATCTATTCAGAAGCCGTGAATATATGCGATCAAACGACGGTGTCAGCCAACCGCACTGTGATATGTCAGGACAACGGAACGCCAGCTGTACATGCTTCCCCAAGCCGAAACAAAGGCAGGCCAGCCTGATCCAAGCGAAGGTGTTTGAATCGACCAACGCGCCCGCACCCAGACTCCAATGTGTAGATCCGTATCGACATTCTATGCGCCGTACTCTTTGTTCGACTCGAGCTTGTAGTTCTCCTCGTGCAACCCCTTGAGGGCAATCTCGCCGTCCGCGGTGAGATCTGGTCTGCCGACGGGTGTGACTGCGCCGGTGAAGAACCGCGGTTGCCACTCCTTGTTGGCCTCCTTGCGCTCTGCCGCCTTCTGTCGCTGCTTCTCCTCAATCTCGGTCTTGAGCGTTGTTGCCTGGTTGTACTGTCGCTCAACGATGGCGTTAGTGACGCCTTCCCAGAACTTGAGGGATTCGTTCGGGAGCTGCTCCTCCATGGGCGGAATGACCTTAGGAACGGGGAAGAGCGGGTTGAGGTCGATGATCAGGTGCTTCTCCTGCAAGGTGTCAGTGCGCCGCTGTGGCCGCCAGACTCAGACTTACAGATGCCTTGTTGAAAGGCTTGTTGCCGAGGGTGTAGTAGACCTTGTCTGTCCAGGCACCCTCGATCCGTGCGAGGACGTCTTTGTCTGAGACGTCCTTGATCTTGATAATGTTATCGTTCTTGGGATCGTACTTGAAGATCACGCCCTTGACAATATTCTGGCTGCGGCCGAGCCAGCCCTCCTCCTGGTACTCGAGGATGACCTTGAGCCCGGTCTTGGGACATGTAATGTAGCAGGTGTCGGCGACCGAGACGCTGAGAGAGCCTGGCCTGGTGAGCTTCCTGTGCTGGGTTCTGCCTGCTGTGCTTACCTCGCAGGATACCGCCCAAGTATGCAGCCGGATGTGTGAGCTGATACTCCTCGTTGTCCCTGTTCTTCAGATTGATGAAGATACCCAGGTTGTGTGCTCCAGCGACCACGCGCACGCTCGTTCCGGTGAACTTCGCGCTCAGCTGGTCGTATCCCCTCGCGCTGATGCCCTTCTCGGGGCAGTCGATGTAAAAGGCGGAAACGGGAGGGTGGTGGGAAGTCTGCTCGGTGAGATACGAGACCGTGACAGTCTTGCCGTCGCCGGCCACGCTGTTTGCGCTGCTCGAGGGTGCCGAGTTTGGTGTCTTCAGGGTGGGGTGCGTGTCTTCGACTTTCCAATTACACTGCGACGATTAGCACAGATAGACAGCATGTTCGAGGCGCATACCCTAAAAAACTCGCCTAGCGTCGAGTTGTAGGGCTTGCATGGCTTGCCCTTGACATATTTCTGCCCACGTCAGCCCTGCTTTTTCCCCACATCATCGTGCATACCAAGTCCTTTGTGAACCAGAAGCGCAAGCAGCCTAGCAGACGGCCGAGCTCGTCATCAGAGTCGCCGATGCTGATGAATGTATCTGGCCTGTCCAGGTAGTGCCAGTACTCTGTTGCCCGTCAGGCTGTGTCCACGACTTTTTTTCTTATAGCAGGACTGACATACCCAGGTTAGGCCGAGGCTCGAGAAGCTGTGCAGGGAGGGAGAAGCGCACGGCAGCGAGATCGGAGACACCAATGAACCTGCAAGGGGCTCGAGTTAGGAAACGTGTCTCTGCATATTCAGGGTCTATGCTGTAGAACGCACTTTCGCAATATGCCCAAAAAGGTCTTGAACTTGGAGCTCTCATCCGGTGGCTTCTCTGCGCCTGCGCCGGGCGTCGAGGCGCGCGACGCAGCGTTCGAGGGTGTTGCTGAATTTGTGGTCGAGCCCGGGCGGGCGTTTTCTGCGGCGAGGTCCGCCATGATGTCGGTACGGGTTGTGCACTCAGACGTCTTTGGGTGTCTGCACGAGTCTATGTATCAAGAACAGCGGTGATGTCGTTGTGTGGCGGTGCGAGTGCCCTGCAGGTGATCTCGCACTTGGCGGACGCGTGAAGCTCTGACGTAGACGATGCCGATAAGCCGTTGGTGGGGTAAATCTGGAGAGTCGAATGCAGAGGTTGACGCCCTGCACAGCACAACACGAAGGAGAAGCTACCAAAGCAGTATGCGCAGCAGAGTTGTATTTATCTAGCGTGTCGTTATCGTGCTCGAGAGCTGAACATGCGCTTGCTGCACGCGAGCCACAGGCAATGAGATGGCCTGCTACAGTTCGTGTTGCCGTGATTGGATACAGTTTCACCGCCCCACGCTCATCCTTGTCCGTTTCACATTCGTCTGCAAAGACCCCTAGAGTTCGAAGATGCTGCTCTGTATCTTGTGCCACATGAGGAGGGTATGAGCCGCGAAGAATGTGAGTTTGCAGTCGCTGCCGTAGTCATGCGACAAGCACCATGCATGCCTCTGAAGCCCCTGTGTCGAAAAGAACTCCTGCAAAATGATCGCCAAAGTGCATGCACATGACCCACAACCTGTTAAACGCCATCCACACGAGATGCAAATGCCGATTCATGACTTCGTCCCATGGCCTAGTCACTCCAGTCGCGCCAAACACCAACAGAACAAGCGTCAGGCATGTCTGTGAAGATTTCGAGTTCGTACCACTCTTCTACGGGTCCTCCTGGGCCTGACAGTCTGTCGAGAACCAGCCACAGATCACAACGGTGCACGATTGCAGGATCAATGTGCACGCTCTCGGACCGAACCGTCGCCGAGTCAGCGTATTCTCCACGCTCGCTTGCAATTAGGAATTTGCGCTCTGGACCCCGGCCTTGCTCGACACTAAAACGCAGCGGACTGCGAGCTAGCATCCCTCGGTCGACTGATCGCGGCGGACTTGTAGCCTTCAAGAAACGCGCGACAATCGTATATGATGCCAGACGTTGTGGCAGCAACGGAGCAGCAATTTTGTGCATGTTTGGCCCGAAGCAAGCAGGCGTCAGCTTCATTGTCTTCAAGCCGGCGCCGTCTCGAGGAATTTGCTTCAGTTCGATCTCACTGCTGCTGTCAATGCGCAGAGTATAGTCGCCAGTCTGGCCTGCCTCAAAAGTGGAACAGATGACAGTGTACAGACCTGGCTGCAGGTCCTTGATCTCTGTGGTAGCAGCTCCAACGCGGTGGTTGCCAGAATCTGCGAGCACATCTCTGCTCTGCAGTCGATATATCCTCTTGCCGTGACCGAGGGCGAGCTTGATGTGGAACGGGTGCTCATGGCCAGAGCTGGTCAACAGGATGGCGAGAGAGCTGCGCACCTTGACTTCGAGTGCGTACTGCGGGTTCTCAAAGTACTTCAGGGAGCTGGTGCTGCCGCCTGCACTTTGCCTGGTCCACGCGCCTTTCTCAATCTTCTGAACGGGGTATTTCGGAACTGCAGGCTCCAGAGCCGTAGGCGAGTTAGCGAACGCCGACAGTGAGAAGCTGTATGTGGAGGGTGGAAGATCTTCCTGATCGATCACAACTGTATAACTGGAGTCGGGGTCAGCGTCCCATCGCAGGAGACTTTGCGGCGTCGACACGTAGTCGCTGGACTCCAGGTAGGTGTCCTTGATGTACAGGCGCTCTCCATGACTGGTGCAGACATATATGCTCATGTAGCCTTTTGGAGCCTCCCCCGATGAGTTTGTCTGTGACCCAGAGCGAACTGTTCCATCGTTGAACGAGTCGGATTCTTCTTTCGCGTCTGATGGTGCATCTCGGAAGTGCCGACTGAGCAAGAACCAGACAGGTCCAGCTTTCTTCGACAAGAAAGCAAACTGTGGATGATGGACGATGCAGTTACCAGGCGTCTTCTGAGGCTCGATCGTCCAGTCAAAATGAATGTCTTGACGGTGTTGGAAGAGCCCAGGGTTCCAGTTGAGGTATAAGCTCTCAAAGTGTTGTATGACTTGCTGGAGCCCGATCCAGAACGTGGTCGGGTGAGGTCGCTCGGTCGTTGGTACGCTATCTTGACGGTAGGCTTCAAGACTGCCCCAAGAACCTTCACTAGAGGTAGGATTATCCACGACCGGCGCTGCTGGTGGACGGGGGCCTTTCCAGCCCTTGCCTTCGACCCACGGGTTCTTGATCAACAACAGCCGATCATGGTCTGTCTCCTTCATGTCCAGCACCACGTAGCTATGTTGTCCTTCTAAGCCGAGTTCGCGCTCCTGTCTCGTCGACATCTTGCCAGTACCAGCGGTGACAAGAACGTCACCGTAGACGAAGGCGTTATAAATCCGCTTCCAAAGCTTATCCGGAATGGTGTCAGTCTCCTGTAGGAAGATCTGTTCTGGAATCCAGCCAGTGAATGTCCATAGATCGCTACACGAGTTGCTGCCGGGAAAGTCGTAGCCGCCGCGCACTTTGAGGTATGCTTTCTCAAGCAACGCTGGCCACAGTAGTGCTGGATTCCGTCGATCTGTTACGTGTAGAAGTCGATGGGTGTTGGAGACTGGCAATCGGTCGTCGATCACAACCTTCCGCCAGCAACCGTTGAAGTTAAGACGAATGATGTACTTGCCGTTGGTCGATGGGATAGGCCTCCCCAGGTTCTTGTCGAATGGGTAAAGCTTGTCTTGGAGGATCTGCAGGGAGCATTGTCAGTACGAATCTGACAACGGACAAGGACTCACAAACCTGGTCGTGGCCACGCTCAGCTCGAGCGACACCTGCACAGAGACTTGCCACCACCGAGCAGTCAGAAGCCGCGTCCTGCACAAGATCGATCGGTCGTGAGCTCGACATCAACGGTCCAATGCCATCTCTGCCGTTAGGGTGCAGTGCTGGTGGCGGAACAGCATCGTGGGCGCGGACCCAGCCCTGGAAAAACTGCTGCTGGTACGATGAAAGACTCAAGTCACGCACATCACTTGCATTCCAGGTTAGACATGGCCTGAAGACGTGAGTGTACACATACTGAAAGAGCTCTTGGCCGTTCTCCGGAAGAAATTCTGCTGCTGCTGGAGTCTTGTCCCAAGGTGGACACTTGAAGCCATTCACGACTGACGCCTTCAGCAGGATGATGTCTTCTTTTCGTGACCGCTTTCTGTTGGATACCGGCTCAGTAAGCCGGCGAATGTGCGCGGACGACGCAAGCCTCTCGGCTCTGGGCCTTCTCGGTGCAATCCCCGCAGAGTATTCAGCTGCTGGGATCGGTGGCTGGTATCCAGACTGCGACAGCGGCGAACGTACGCCTTGAGCTGCCTCCAAAGTAGACCAAGAGCCTGGTAAATCCTTTTTGCGGGCTTCACTCCCTTTGTGTTGGATATCAGCAGGTGTAAGCCAGCTGTTCTCGTACAGTGTTCCAGATTGGTCATCCGAAAGATCAATGAGAGGCATTGAGCTATGCTGAGAGTCGTTCTGGTACAGATATTGCCCAGTTCTCTCGGCATACAGTGGCTGTGTTCGCGAAGAAAGTGAAGTTGACGAAATTGGTGATTTACCTGATGCTGAACGCGGCGTTTGCTCGAGCGTACTCTGGTATGGGGATGAGTCTGCCCATGCAGAGACACCTTCCTGGTATGCAGGACCTGGACTATGGCTCGGGTCAATACTGGCTGCCCAACGACCAATTCGCGCTTCCTTAGTGTGTGGGTCGACTGACGGTGTCCACTCCTCCGAGTTCTTGATGCGATCAGCGGTATCAATCAATGTACCGCATCGTGCCTTCAGCTGCTTCTTCTCATCCACGTTCGAAGACAGCTTCAGCGCTTTCATCAGGTTCTCGGCTGCTTTGAGGGCGAGTGTCAGGGCCTCGTCTTTGGTGACTGCGGTTTGTAGCTGCGTGACATAATTCTACGATCGTTGTAAGTCCAAGTGCCCGCAACCGTGGAGTGATTGCGTTGCTGTCAAGTCAGTGTCACGTACGTCCGCTGCATCTTTGTAGGCTTCAAGCTGGGCCGGCTTGTCCGTCATGGTGATTGACGGAGCGGTAAGATTGAAGTTTCACCGTACAAGACTGATCTCAGGTGTGTGTGAGCAAATCATTTATCGTGTGCCATAGGAATGGTGCATTGGTGACGATAAGCACATTGATATGGCGGTTCGGTGGTCGCAACACCGTTGTGGTGTTGGCTTGAGGCTCACCTGGGCAGCTAGTGCACGTGCACGTGCCGGCTCCAAGACTGCCCTGGGACCGCCTCCTTCGTTTTCCAGTGCGCTGGCTTTGGTAGAGACTGGTGAGTTCGAGAGCAGCTACAGCAGCAAGAGCAGACTTATTACGGTCACCTTCGCCTTCCCTGCCGTCTGGGTTCCCTGCTCCAGAATTGCCATCTTAATGTTGGTGATTTTGGGAGGAGCGCAACGAACCCTGTCAAAAGTCGTCCTGAAAGCTGGACCTCGGCCACGGACCTCGGCTGCTGCGCTTTCGTCATGCGCCAGGCCTGCGGTTATCGGGAGCAGCGCGAAAGCCTCCTGCCCGCTTTCATGGGCCAGGCGACGATCACGAATCCAGGAAAATAGATAGAGATTATTCTCGTGTTGTAGGTAATGGTGTGAACATACGTTGCAATTCACGACCTCGACATCGCATTGCCGGCTCCATCGATCGTCCCAGCGCCCAATACATTATCCTGGACTACGCGACTATTGCATCCCTCTCGAACGATGGCTGGACAATCGAAACCTGAGGTGCTGCCTCCCTGGGGCAATGCCGTCGCAGGCGCT
Source organism: Didymella arachidicola (assembly GCA_016630955.3). Taxonomy (NCBI): domain Eukaryota; kingdom Fungi; phylum Ascomycota; class Dothideomycetes; order Pleosporales; family Didymellaceae; genus Didymella; species Didymella arachidicola. Next base: position 2,059,522 of record CM049986.1, read on the forward strand.
GCTGGTGCTGTCATTGCCAACACGCTGGTCTACCCATTGGACATGTATGTTGGCGGGAAATCCTAATACCTCCAAACTTCTAGGCTAATTATGATACAGGATCAAGACGCGACTGCAAGTACAAGTCAAGCGCTCAAAGACGTCGAACGATCCTAACCCAGCCGACTACGAGCACTACAATGGCACCCTCGACGCTGTCCAGAAGGTCATCGCGAACGAAGGTGTCGGTGGACTGTACGCAGGCATGTTTGGATCTCTCGTTGGTGTAGCCTCGACCAACTTCGCATACTTCTACTGGTATACATTCGTTCGCAGCATGTATCTGTCTTACCAGACAGTGTCGACGTCTCCATCGACGGCAATCGAACTGTCTTTGGGCGCTGTAGCTGGAGCACTGGCGCAGTTGTTCACGATCCCCGTTGCTGTTGTGACAACGCGCCAGCAGACCATGAGCAAGCATGAGCGCAAGGGTATGATTGCGACCGGAATGGACGTTGTCAACAGCGAGGACGGTTGGACAGGACTCTGGCGCGGATTCAAGGCCAGTCTGGTCTTGGTTGTGAACCCTTCAATCACATACGGCGCATACCAACGGCTGCGAGAGGTTTTCTATCCTGGCAAGACAGCATTGAAGCCCCACGAGGCTTTCGGTACGTGCCCGCAATTCACTCAGGCACACGCATACTAACATGACGCAGTCCTGGGTTCTCTATCGAAGATGCTCGCCACTATTGTCACACAACCGCTCATTGTCGCCAAGGTCGGTCTCCAGTCCAAGCCACCGCCAGCCAGGAACGGCGTGCCATTCAAGACTTTCACCGAGGTCATGCAATACATCATCGAGCACGAAGGCCCATGGGCACTATTCAAGGGTATCGGTCCACAGATTCTCAAGGGCCTGCTAGTACAAGGCTTCCTCATGATGACGAAGGAGAGGATCGAGCTCCAGTTCATCCTTCTCTTTAGATACTTCCGCAAGGTGCGCGCTGAGAAGCTCCAGAAGCTGGCTGCTGTTGCAGCAGAGAAGGCTGGAAAGGTTGCGCCTGTGCTTGCCAAGTAAGCGGCTGGATGGCGACGAGTAGATTTGGCAGATACCTTTGGATTTAGAGGCACTATATGGAGGCTTTCGAACCTTTTACACTGGCGTCAAGGCAGCATTGAATCAATTGATAGTATAAGCGCAACAGCTTCTCGTTGCAATACACTGACGCTCACTAGACCGAAGGAAAGATGTACTTCCCCTGGTCCAATGCCGTTGCAATCTGCTTCACCGGTACGACATACGTTCCCACCTCCGGCACCTCCGCATCAATAAGCTGTGCCACTAGATTGCCAAACACCAAACTGCCGTGCGCGTTCAAATGCGTGAAGTCTGTGGGGTTGAGGTTGTAGGTCGCCGCATTGTCGGCTCCAATAGCGTTCAGATATTTCGTGCTCGCCGCGTTCAAATCAATAATTTTCGCCTTGGACTTGGTCGCCGCCTCCTTTGCTGCCGCCGCTACATCAGCCAGATCCTCGACCACCTTGCCCGTGCTCTTGTTGAAGCGCCGTCTACTGATGGACGTCACCAGGATCGGTGTGGCGCCTGCGGCACGCACTTCATCGACGAACGCGACCAGGTTGGCAGTGAAGTTGGCTATGGAGATACCTTTCTCAGACTTTTGATCGTTATGACCAAATTGTATGGTTACGTAGGGGGTGTACTTCGACGCAGCTGATTTCGCAGCGGATATAACCTTGGCCCAGTCGCCACCGGCTCGGAAGGAGACGGTCGTTGCGCCATTGTGGCCAAAATTCTGGCCAGTTGCCCCGTTTTTGAGCGTCGTATTTAAAAAGCCGCTGCCCCAGCCTGGAGATCGTCAGTGGTGTTGCGTTTGAGGAACTGGGGAGGTTGTACCTCCTCCGCCAGCTGACTGCACAGCGGTGGTTGAATCTCCGGCCAGGAAGAACGCAGGCGGCTTTGCTGTTGGTGCCGCGGCTGCTGTGGATGTAAAGGCAGCGATGGACGCGAGTAGGGGGAGTGTGAACTGCATCTTGACGGAAGGGTATGGCTCTATAATCTGGATTCTTCCCATGGACGGGGAGTTACTATATATGCTGCACACGGCCATCAAGAATCATCTCCGTACACTTTGCCATACGGGCCGGCTCATCTCTTCGGCTGTCTCCTCGCAATCCCCTCATTCAATATCGAGCAGCCCCGAGTCATGCCTGAAACAAGCTTTCCCAGAGCTCGAACGCACGTTTCTCGCGAATCTTGACCGGCTCAAATCTCTGGGAGATGAGCATTGTTTATGCGATTCCACCAATCAGGATGGTGTTTACGAGGTGTGGGGCGGGTTCGTGGGGAAATTTGTCCGGGGCAAAAGAGTCCGGGATGAGGTTTCGAGATGCTGTCTATCCCCGACCACCACCTGGACAAATAATATCGGACACCTTTGGCCGCTGACCTCATCAAAAGTGTCCGACTTTTTTTGTCTAGGTGGTGCGACTGTGGCGGAGCTAGGCCGGGTCTGCTGGGGACGTTCGAGCTATTTCCTTGCTTTGTGATGTGGCTGTCGTATCCTGGATCTCTTCCCAATCTCTGTATATTTGCTGTGCGGACAGGACTTCCAGGAAGAGGCGCGATCTATCTCAACATTTATATCGTCGCTACAAGCACATCGTCAACTCTAGATGGCCTCCTGACTCTCAGACGAGTAACTTCATACAAAGTGCTCACAGCATGTATAGATCTTAAAGGTTGGGATGTCAATTCAAAGTGCTGCATAGCAGCCAAATGCATTCGCTCAAATGGTATCCGCTATAACGCTGCAAACGATGGTACTGAAAGACACAACCCCCCATCACTCAGGGGTAAGGGTTCTGCGCCGTAGGCTGAGGCTCTGCGCTCTTTCCGCTCCTCCCACTGCTGCTCCCCTGCGTCTTCTTCCTTATCATGTCGAGGCTCAAGCGGCCCTTCCGCTTGTTCTTAGTGAGCTCATCGCCTTCGCTCTCGCTCCCGCGCTCCTTCTTCTTTTCAACCTTCTTGATAGCCTCGTCCGTCAACTCTTGCCTGTTCATGCGCTCGAGGACATCCGTTTTCCTGGTGCGCTTGTCGCCGAGCCAGATGAGCAGGCCAGCGGTGGCGTTGCAGGTGATGGAGCAGATGAGGATGACAGTTGTAATGGCAAAATGCCGCTCTTTGTAATACATTCCCCAAGTGGTGGCCCCGAGTGAGATCTGGAGTAATGAGTGGCAGTCGAGGAGGACAACGATCGCAACGAGCAAACGCAGCGGGAAGGCGTAGTGCGTCTCGGTCTCGTGGGGCTTGTAGAAGGAGTGCGATTTGCAGAACTTCTCTTGATGATGCTCAAGCTTCTGCTGCTGTTTTGGGGTCAGGACAGTAAATTCCCACTGCTTCTCGGGATCATCGGGGTCGGTGGAGCGTGGCCCGGTGATGGGCGCATTTGTCGACGGTAGATCATTCTGGTCATGTAGCGCTGGTAGCATGTCCTTCTTCCTGCGTGACCAAGTATAGTGGTGGTAGTGAGCGATATAGATCATGTGGTATGTGTCGATGGCCCGGAAAGGCGCAAGGCCGTCTCCAACAACGGCGAAGAGAGCGACCAGGACACTGTCGATGACATGGACCACGTAGATCTGTCGACCTCCGACGTTGATCCAGCCGATCAGGAATAGCACCCACGCTAGACCGAACAGTGTGATGAGCGTCGCATAGAGCGTGACTAGGAAGCCCAATGGCCTTCTGACGTATTGCCCGAATCCTCTCATCGAGCGCTTGAACTTTGATCGCTTCGAATGGAGCATGTGCCGGACGTGGTCATTCACCTCGGCCTTGTCGTGCTTGCTCCAGCCCTCCAGTGAGGTGCCATGTGGCAGCACAGCATACCGAGAGTCGCTCAGCTGCGAGTCTATGGTAGCCAACGTGGTCGTGGTGCCTTCGGTCTCTGTTCGCTGTAGCCTTGGTGGCCGAAGTTCGCTCTCAATCTGAGCTGCGTGTGCTGGACCCAGGACACGGTTGATCTCTTCTAAACTCGCAGTCTCGCTCGGAGCTCGTCGCAGGTTGTAGGTTGGGCGCCGGTTGAAAAAGGGCAGGTTGGGAACGAACAGGGAGTTCTGCAAGTTCGTCAGAGACGTCAGGGTCGCAATCTCGGGATCTGGAAGAATCAGCATGTGCTTCTGCGTGGACGATTCAAATCCTACCAAGAGTATCCAAGACATCGACCATGTCCGATGTGTAGTTCATGCCTTCGTCTACCGGGCCCTGCGCAGGTGGATTGAACGGCTCAGGCGACTTCTCCTTCTCTTTGGTGCTGGGACTGTTCCAGAATGGGACCCTGGTCTGAATAGCGCTTCTGACCTTCCTTAATCTACTGGGCTCAGGCTGAGTGAGTGTCGATTCGCTTGCCTCCGAAGTACTCCTTCCAAGTTCGCGGCCTTCTTCCAGGGTGTCCAACGGTTGGCTGAGTCGCTGTGAAGAGGGATTCGTGGCTTGTGCATATTGGTTCAGAGACACAGAGGACGGCATTCGTCGAATACCAATACTCGCTTGACGACCTGGTGACGGACGGCTGTAGGGACTGGTTTGCTGCTGAGGCCCTCCACGCTGCTGATCGAATGGGCGCTGTGGTGCTGAGGTGCTCCTTGCCCTTTGTGGTGTCAGCGGAGATGACGTCCTTTGGAATGTTAGCAAAAGTCCCCTAGCATGTGAGTAAAACAAACCGTCGGGTGTTTGGCGTTCGGACATCTTTGGGAGGAGGCACAGGCACGCGCTTGCCTGCATCCACCGAAGACTGCAGAGAAGTGGGAGGTTCTATCCTTGGTTGTGGTACTGGCTCGCGTTCCGGGACTGCAAAGTCGCGTGCAGCAGACTGCCCTGGGAAACCCTCATTCACACCAGTCGTACTAGCGTTGTCGTTGATCGCGAGCGTGGAAGGTGGAACAGCCAAGGAGCCGGTACCATTCCCTCGCGACACAGCTTCAGCGAGCCTGTTGCGCGCTGTACGCGTCTTTTGCTGCAGATTCAATCTGTCCATGGCGATAGCCAGAGTTGCGAACAGAGTGAAAGCATCGTGGGTGGTTCAAGATTATAAACATGCTTTATGGCTAAGACAGCCGCGCTGTATCAGGAATGGTCCAGCCAACATCTCGGGACTGGCTATGAAAGCCTGGCAATGCCGCAATGGCGCCTGGGCATCGTCATTCCGCAGCTGGCCAAACGCCTCAACCCCTTTCGCAGCCCTGCATTGCACATCGTGGAGGAATCGCGGGGATGCTCCTCGCAGGCGACGAACTGGCGCGTTGCGCATTGTCTAGATGGGAGAGCGGTGGAGACTACAGAGTAGAAACACCAGGTCCAACCCCGTGCCCGGTTGCCAGAGATCTGAAGCACGCTGTCAACTGGCGACTCGCGGGCGGAGACCCCTGTTGGGATCTCGCTACGGGTCGGGGCTTTGTTCTGCAGGTTGACGCCATAGCTCGTACCTAAATCGCATTGCAAGATTGAAGAAGTGTCTGCAGTGTTCGCAGCTAGAAGGTAGTGCGTCAACAAGAGTCAGTGTAGAGGCTTGACTGATGGTTTGAGGTCAAGATATCGCCGTTGGTCGATAGCGCAGGGTCTTCTTAGTCTGAGGCACGAAACGGGCGCTTCTATAAGCTCGGCCATATACTTTCCGGCCACCCCACCCAAAGCAGCCATATAGTATTGAGTCGTGATTAACGTCAACAACAACGCTTATAATTGCCATTCAGTACACATAGAAACAAGTGAGCGTGCTGCTGCTGCTTCTGCTGCTTTTTCAGCCTCTCTCTCAGGCATTTTGCGTGCCTGTTCTGCCTCCAGAGCTGCTGCGCGATCGATAGCAGCCTGTATACTCTCTATGCGACTGAATCGCTCATTTGGGTTGACAACAACGCGCTTTCGTACACGGGCTCTCATATGGGTATCCCATTGATACTTGAGTCGTTGATTCTCACTCTCCAGCTTAGCTGCTCTTGTATTTGCCTCTGCAATAGCCTTGCCTGCTTTGCTAAGCACTAATCGGGTGCTTCGTGAGAGAGATTCTGACAACAACAGCTGTTGTTGGGCTCTATATAGAGCCTGTGAGCTGTGTGGCGTGCTGAGTATGGCCTCTGAGGCCTCTGTTGAAGCCTGATTATCTAGAGGAGTGACTGGGCGATTGTTTACTTGAGAGGAGTTCAATACGAGCGTTGGATTGTATGGACAGAGTCCAGAAGCTCGCCAACCAGCTCGTATTACACGATCAGATAGAGCTTCTTCTCTTGCCTTGTTATATGATATAACAAAGTGCTCTTTCTCGACAGGTGCGGCGTCATCAAGAGCAGAGAGCGCACGGATCTCATCTCGATATCGCGTCTTCAAAACAGAGAAAGGAGCAAGATCTAGTGGCTGAAGCAGGTGTGACGCGTGTGCTGGGAGGTATAATAGATGTATCCGATTCTGCTTACAAAGCCACATGAAGTCAACAGGTACATGGGAGCCGTGGCCGTCAAGAATGAGGAGACGATATCCACCGTCTGATGGGGAAGTATATGGTATAAAAAGACGCCGTAACCATTCTAATCCAATCAAGTTTGACGTCCAGCCATTCTCTGACGTCGTATAGAGCCATTTGGGGGTTCCTTGTGCTGGAAACCAGGTGGATTGGAGATGCTTGCCTTTGAAGACGACGAGGCATGGGATCTTGGCGCCGGTGGCAGAGATCGCTTCAATGGTAGATACCCACTCGCGATCCTCTGGAGATTTGATATAAGCCTTTGTCTTTGATGAACTAGCAACCACTTGGGCGTTCGTACATACCCCAAGGGCGAGTCCCGTCTCATCCATATTCCATATATCGTCGTACTGTATCCCCAGCTCAATTCGAGTACGCTCAAACAGCTCAAGAAACGCGCGAATCGTCTCATAGTTGGCTGCCGTCGTCCTCGCGCTCTCGATCGTTCGGCCAACAATAGATGCGATACGTGGGTTGCGTGCGATGAAATGGGGTACCCATAGTCGCCCGAGAGGCTCGTAGTCGAGCGAGCACCCTAACACTAAATTACCAACGTTAGCACTACAACACGTTATGTCTCAACAACGCAGCTCTCAGCTACCTTGCAACGAATTAGATATTCAACTTGCTCTTTTTAACATTAAATCGCAGCGTGTTGAAAGTGTGAAACGCGCTGCAGCGATATACAACGTCCCCCGAACGACCCTAGGGCACCGCCGTTCATATAGAGGATACAGGTGGCCATTTCTCGTACGCGTGGATGAGAGGGAGGTTGTGCGCGTGAGTCCTCTTCAAGTATCCAATCTACTAGAAAGCTCTCTTGATCTGGCGTCAATCGCTGTCGATTTGAGTGAGCTATCGCGTGTGGTTGTTGACCTGCCCGTCGGCCTTGCAACGTCGATCGCGGAATCCCATACGCACGAGCCGCTGCCCGCTCACTCTTAAAAACACCAGATTCAATACCTGCGATAGCACTTTGTATAGCAAGCTCTTTGGGATCCATATTAACGCGTTGTGTGGAGGTTAATCACGACTCAATACTATATGGCTGCTTTGGGTGGGGTGGCCGGAAAGTATATGGCCGAGCTTAGCGTACCCATCTTCGGTTGTTCAACGCTTGCAGCCTTGCTGGAACTTGTCAACATAGAACACTTCTGTGCTCAGCAAATCTGATCAGAATGCGACTCGGTCGGTGGTTAAATACTGTGTATTGTTGTTTGCGTTCCGGCAAGACTTTTTGCAATGATTCAACTACATGACATCATACTTCATTGCTCGTACGGCTCTCTGTGCCACCATGATATCCTTCATCTACACCTTGTTCTCGATCCCTCGCTCGTCCCTCAGTTTGACAAGCTTCTCGATAGCCTCGTCAAGTGGGATGATTTCACCGCGCTGCTGGGAAGCCTGGTCGTCGCGGTTTCTCCAGTTGACAGCGCGGTTCTGCTGCTCTTCAGCACCGACAACCATGATGAAGTTGTAGAGAGCCAATTGTGCGGTACGGATCTTCTTCTGCATAGTGTTTCCGCTGATATCGATGTCGGCGTGAATGTGCTGCTTGCGGAGCGCAGCCTGGACCTCCTTGACATAGTCGTTGGCGCCGGGCATGACAGGGATGACCATAACCTGGCGGGGCGACAGCCAGAATGGCCAACGTCCGGCAAAGTGCTCAGTGAGAATTCTGTAGTGTTTTAGCGATGACCTCGAATAGCTCCCATGTCGTGACTTACGCAATAAAACGCTCGAAGGATCCGTAGATGGCGCGGTGAACCATCACAGGACGAGCATAACCGGGCTGCGGGGGCTTGATGGCCTTCGAGATGGAGGTAAGGTCGTCAGATGTCTCTGGTTGCTTCTGTGCGAGGGCCTCCTTGGGCGCCTCCTCCTTTGGTGCCTCTGATGACTTGACTTTCTCCTCTTTAGGCTTAGCCGCAGCGACCTCAGAGGTCATGTACTCGAGCTCGAACTGGTTGGGGAGCTGGAAGTCGAGTTGAATCGTAGCGCACTGGTAGTCACGCTTCAGGGCGTCCGAGATGGTAATATCGATCTTGGGACCGTAGAAAGCACCGTCACCAGGGTTGAGCTCCCAAGCACCTCCACCCTCAGCAGTGAACTTGTCGAGAGCATCTGTCAGCTTGGCCTCAGCCTTATCCCAGGTCTCAATGTTGCCGAGGAAACCCTCCGGGCGCGTGCTGAGCTTCAGCTTGAATGTGAAGCCGAATTTTCCGTAGACCGCGCGGAGGAAGTCGAACAGGCCCAGGACCTCTTCGTTAATCTGGTCTTCAGTACAGAAGATGTGAGTGTCGTCCTGCTGAAAGCGGCGCACACGGGTGAGACCAGTGAGAGCACCGCTAGCCTCGTTTCGGTGCAGGATACCAAAGTCAGCCATGCGAATAGGCAATTCGCGGTAACTGCGCTCACGGTGCTTGAAGATCAGGCAGTGGCCAGGGCAGTTCATAGGCTTCAGTGCCCATTTCTCCTTCTCGACGTCGAATGTGAACATGTCCTCGTGGTAGTGCTGCCAGTGACCGGAGATCTTCCACAGTGCCGAGTTGTACATGTTTGGCGAGCCGACTTCCTGGTACCCGCGATTCCAGTACTCTTCTCGCAAGAAAGCTTGCAGAGTGTTGTAGATGATCTGTCCGTGTGGCAGGAAGAAGCAAGATCCAGGGCTGTACTCGTGGAAGAAAAACAACTCTTGCTCCTTTCCAATCTTGCGGTGATCACGCTTTGCAGCCTCCTCCAGGAACTTCAGATGCTCCGCCATCCTGTCCTTGTCAGGGAACGACACGCCGTAGATACGTTGCAGGCTGTCGTTTTTGGCGTCTCCGAGGAAGTAACTTGCGGAGTTCTTCATGACCTTGAACTGCTTTATCCTTCCAGTGTGGGGGACGTGGGGTCCGCGGCAGAGATCGATGAGGGGTCCGTTGCGGTAAACGGTGGTTGATGTGCCATCAGGGATCTTGTCCTTGATGATGTGCTGCTTGTAGGGATTCGACTTAAACATCTCCAGCAGGTCCTCCTTGGACAGAGTCAACCGCTCGAAGACCTGCTTCTCCTTGACGATGCTCTGTACGATGGTCTCGAGAGGCTTGTGGTCGGAGTGCTCAACTGCAGCCTTTTCCGGCAGAGCCATCTCGTAGTAGAAACCATCCTCGATTGGGGGGCCAATGCAGAGGTCGCAGCCGAATCTGCGCTCAGATGCCTCTCCCAGAATGTGTGCGCTCGAGTGCCAGAAGACGCGCTTGCCCTCTGGGTGGTCAAAGTCCAGCAACTCCAACTTGCAGCTCTTTTCGAGCGGTCGCTCAAGATCCCATAGTGTTTCCTCGGGTGTGCCGTGGTCGAGACGGGCGATAACGGTGCGCTCGAACAAGCTCTTAGCGATGCCGCGCGCAATGTCTGCTGGGCTGGTGACCCACGATTCGCCCTCGATGAGCTTGCCGTCTCCGAGTGTGATCGTGATCTTCTCTGCAGATAGCGTATCAGCAACTACACATGATACCCATTTGGAGAAATCAGACATACCACGAGGCTTCTGGGCGACTTCTTCGTCGTACTTAGCCTTGAGCTTTTCGCTGCGCGTTGTCAGTCTCGGATCTGCGCAGGCATGGTATTTTCGTACAAGATCTTGACTCGGTGGTCAATGTATGCTGGTACAGGATCGAGCAGCAGAGGTCGACCACCCTCATCCCCACCCTTCTTCTTCTCTTTCTTGGGCTTTGCAGCTTTGGGGGCCTTCTCTTCAACCTTCTTCTCGCCAGATACGGCGAGGCCCTTGACGCCCTCCACGACCTGGTTCACAGTTTCCTTGACCGCTTCCGCCATGTTTGGTTGTCTTGCTGCGTCGGAAGCGGAGAATAGTTGTATTTATATGCTGTTCTGAGTCAACTCCACTGCAACACTAAGCGTGACTTGACACAGGCGTGCCCGATTGCCGCACCGTCTGACCTGAAGCTAAAGTGACTCGAAACCAGTTCGTGCCAGCACTTTCGAGGGATAAATGCTTGCAATCGACTCACAATTTGGCAACTTCACGCCCACGACAGCCCCGCTATTGGCTCCCTTGGTTTCTGTGCCGAAGTTTAGGCGGCGATTTAGCGTGCGGCTTGAATTTTCGCAACTTTGAACCCTCAAAGCCGACCAGCTCGAACGCCGCGAACCGATTGAACACCCCACAACAAACGACATGTCTTTCCGTGGAACACCTCGTGGCGGCCGTGGCGGCTTTGGCGGAGGAAGTAGAGGCGGATTTGGTGGTGGTTCTCGTGGAGGTCGGTTTTCCTGCGCTGCTGCAGCTCCCGGCGCAGGTAGCTAACTTTTTTGCAGGACGCGGTGGATTCGGCGGACAGGCCTCGTTCGGCCCCCCAGACCAGGTCTTTGGTATGCGCAACATGTTTAGATTACTTGCGCAGTGCTAATGACAGTTAGAAATGGGCAAGTTTGTCCACGAAGTCGAGAACGAGATGTTCTGCGAGTCGATCAACACCAAGATCCCCTACTTCAACGCGCCCGTCTACCTCGAGAACAAGACGCCTATCGGCAAGGTCGACGAGATCTGTGGTCCCCTGAACCAGGTCTACTTCACCATCAAGCCCCAGGAAGGCATCCAGGCCAAGTCCTTCAAGGCCGGCGACAAGTTCTACATCGGCGGCGACAAGCTCCTGCCCCTCGACAGGTTCCTTCCCAAGCCCAAGCCCGCTCCTGGTGCGCCCAAGGTCAAGAAGCCCGCCGGTGCCCGCGGTGGAGCTCGTGGTGGCCGCGGCCGTGGCGCACCCAGAGGACGCGGCGGTCCTCCCGGCCGTGGTGGCCGTGGTGGCTCGTTTGGCGGTGGTCGCGGTGGCAGCTTCGGTGGCAGCGGTGGCTTCTCGCGTGGTGGAGGCCGCGGTGGACGAGGTGGCTTCACCCCCCGAGGGCGAGGCGGATACTAAGCGCAATCCGGATCGGTTTACCTTTGCAATGAAGACACCAGGACGGCCGGTTTTTCCTAGTCGCGGTATAGCCCTGGACATCACGGATACCAATGGATACCACGAACATTCGACGGCGTTTGGGAGCTCAATGGGATTTCTTGTACATGTGGAACATGGCGCCATGTTGGAAAAGGCTCTAGAGCATGTTGTGCGGATGATAGTCATTTCAGCTGAATCGAAACTCCAAAACAATGCTACGAACGCTCTTGCTAGGTAATTCCCCAGGAGGCTATAAGGCGGCCGCTGGTAAAGCTGCTCAGCTACTGTGATCGTGGTCGAGACTGCAAAGCAGCGCTCTGACAGCAGATTATTCGTAGTCTCCTGTGGCTCTACTGGTATGGAAAACCACCGCGTTTGCGCTATTCAAATGATGCTGCCTTAGATTCAAAACCAAACCTCGCAGTTTCTGCGCGTGTTTCGCTCATCTTGCATAGCAGGCAGGCATATCAAGCTCATACAAGACATTTCGCACTTTGTCTGCACCCATGTGAATCAGCAGCGTTGCCCTAGACTCTGCAGGGCACGTTCCTTGGCGAATCACCCGGCGGTGAATTGTGGCCTAGCCCGGCCCATGACGTTTTGAGCCAAACCTGGAAGTTTACCGCACGTCACATCTGCACGCCGTCCAAACCCTGAAGGCTTATCCTCTTTCTCACAAGACACGAATTCTTTCTACTTCCCTCCTACTACACGATACCCTATAGCATTACGATGGCGACTCGCAGAAACGGATCAAGCAATCCCAAGGACGAGGCGCCGGTGCCTGCGGACAAGAGTATGTTTACAGCGCTGCAAGAAACACTTTGGAATCCCATACTGACAGCGAGCAGCGCAGGACAAGCAGGCCCGTCTCCTGGCTGAGGAGAACCCAGGCCATTTCTCGCTAGTGCGCGCGCTGCATCTCGCAGACTTCATTACTGAGCTCAATGGTACGCCTAGCCCACGTCAACTTCTCAACACGCTTCGCGCGCTCACACAGCCTGCACTCGTAAAACCCTCAGTTCAACAACACTAACAATCACCAGGCTTCTGCGGTGTCATGTCCATCTTCTCCTCGCTGCGCTACTGCACACAAGCCAACCCGTACGACTACACCAACATCTACTGGGCTTTGGGTTTCATCCCGCTCGGACTATTCTTCGACTTCATGGACGGCAAAGTCGCGCGCTGGCGCAAGAAGGCTTCGCTGATGGGGCAAGAGCTCGATTCGTTAGCCGACCTCGTCTCGTTCGGCGTGTCACCCGCGGCCGCCGCCTTCGCGCTCGGAGTCCGCACGCCGCTCGACCACCTACTGCTGACGTTCTTCGTGCTGTGCGGCCTGACGCGACTGGCGCGATTCAACGTTACGGTTGCTATGGTGCCCAAGGACGAGACAGGCAAGAGCAAGTACTTCGAGGGCACGCCGATCCCCATGTCCCTTGGTATAGTGCAGATCATGGCGTACTGGGTGTACAAGAGCTGGACGCATGAGCAACTGCCGCTGGGTCTGTGGCTGGAAGGAACTTCATTCGAGTTCCATCCTGTCGTCTTCATGTTCATCTTGCACGGATGTTTGATGGTCAGCAAGAGTATTCACATCCCCAAGCCATAAGCAGCCAACGATCTGAGTAGAGAATAGGGAACAGTGGGTGGGGAGGGGCTGTGCATGTCAGTTTTAGCCTCTTCGACAGCAGAACCTCCATGTTCTAAGCATGAGGACGATGATACCAGTGATCAGTTCAAGAGCATGATCCACAAATACAATGAGGAAACTCGATATTCTTCACAACTACGCCCAACCATACGTCACCCTATCATGCTTGGATATCGCGATAGTGACTGCGTCCATGCTATTCTGATATTGTTGCTCATGCAGAGAATCGAACGTCTCGTCTTCCGAGATCTGTAATGTGTTATGCCCTTCTTGGTGGGCGACCTCCCATATGCGCCTGCCCTGTTGCTGAAATTTAAAAGATGGTTGCATTACGGTGATGCCGTCTGTCCCTGTAATAGTACGCTGTATCGGTACGCATCTAGATGTGTAACATCTTGCTGGCCGACCAGCCAAGTCTCGTTGTATATAAACATGCCTTGATAAGCTGTGGGGAGTGCACCGCTAGCGTTGTTGTAGAGGTTTCCGAGTATGTATTTCGTGGTGCGCTGCAATCACCTTGTGATGATCAAGGAAAAGCCGTCGAGCCATGCAGCTGAGGATCCGGATAGGCCGCCAATGGTGTAGCCCCGGGGTGGGATGAGAGTGTGTCTATCAACATTAGTCGTCTGCCGAGTGTACGCAAGACTAGCAACGTACCCGCTACCGCCCGTGGCATTTCCAAACCACTCACTCGACCTACCCAAGCTAGTCAATATTTGAATGCCGTCGATCCATAGTCCTGCCCGCAAAGCGAAGCCGAGAAGCAGCTCGCCCTTCCTTGTGTCGAGCGGAAAATCAGTCGCGTGTCCTCCTCGCTTTCCGAAAACCTGACTCGTCGAGTCTTCATAGTAGAACTCTAGACCATCGACGCAGAGCCCAGACCACACTTTGATGCCGAGCAAAAGCTTCGTCTGGATATGAGCGCTGTCGAGAATGATCTCGACTGGTTGCGATCCTTCCATCTGAGAGTATCCCAATTTGCTGCCGCGGTAGCCCCAACGACCATCAGGAATCTTGACACGCGCAAGCTTCTGGTTCGCAAGCTGACTGAAGTCTTCGATCACATGCTTTCCGCCCCCTGCAGAGTAGACCTCAACTTTGAGCGTCGACTTCTGCTTATCCTTTGGTAGCACCGAGCGCAGCTCGTTTTCGTCTAGAGAGACCTGGCGAGGATACTGAAGATCGACTTCTGGCCACTCTCGCCAATAGCGGCACACATCGTCCGCTTCTATGTAGAGCTCGACCCAAGCAATGCCAGACTTCGAGGTTGCAATCACACCGCCCTGGCTGGGATCAACCGTCCAGACCTGCACGCTTCCGTCGTTGTTAGTATCGGCTCTATCGATCGGTATGCGGAAGCACGGGTGGAATCTGAAGCGCAGCACGTCCAGCCTGTGCCATCTGCACTCATCTTCAGGTAGGACCAGCCGCTGTCCTGGCGACTTCGTGCGAGTGGAGTATGGCTCGCGGCAGATGAACGTACGGTTCAGTGTGACGTAATCTCTCAACATAATGCCAGACTCCTGATGCGGGCAGCCGAAGAGATGTCCAGTCTCGTGAAGGTGGGCGCCGATACCGATGTTGGCAGCCTCCCAATTGCTGCCAGACTCGTTGCAATCATTTGCTACGAAATCTGTGTCTGTCCGCGTGCAGTCTTCGAACGCTTGTGTCACCTCTTCAATGCTGGATGGGTAGCTGTGAAGCGCTTGTGACCCAAAGATTCCTAGCTGCAAATCTGGCACGCCTCCACCAAGCGCTGCGTGTCCGCGAATGACCTTTTCCTTGGCATCCCACGTCGAGTCGATGAACATGCAAGAAACGTAGAGCTTTTGACCGGGTGTGATGTGAAAGTAGTCCTTACAGGCATCCGCCGCGATGCCAAATAGTTCACCTTTTTTTGTTCCTGGGCCATACTGTTGTGCTCGATCGAGGTCTCTGATCTCAGCGACCGTCTTCTTTGATCGTATGATGTGGACCTTCGCTTGTGTGCGGAAGTGACCGGGCTCCCAATCTTGGTAGCTGATTGTGCCCGGTTCCCATGCATCTTCCAAGCGGAAACACCGTCGTCCGAAGCCATGTCGCTTCATCTGTTCTCCTGTGAAAGCCTGCCACAGGTACGCTGCCATTCGAAACTTCTTCACGGCGAGATCCAGCCCATTTCCTTCGGTCTGCATGCGCGAAGGTGGTGCATCATATGTGCCAGGCGAGTCGCTCCCAAGGATGATAGCGAGTTGTAGAGGCGGCGCATGTGTCAGCGGGAGGAAGTTGATGTTCATGAATGTTGCGTGGGGAGAGATCGACTGGTTGCCAGATGAGACCTTGGGTGATGAGAAGTCGAAACGGACTCTGTTCCAGCCCGGTTCAAGATGGACTAACGCTTTGAAGTATGAGTCCCTGACCGGCCAGCATGTAGCTGGAAATCGGCTTTGGTGGTGGTTGACGGTAATGGTGCCGTCTATCGGTTTAGAAGATGGTTCCCCAACTTGCCCGAAAACGAGAAGAACCTGCTGATGAACCTGCCAGCTGTCAGCTCCTCCTCTAGGCTCCAAGACTGCTTCCACATACCCAGGAATTATCGGATACAGAAATGACGCGCGGCGCGAGAAGGGAGGATCGATTGAACGAGTTGTGCGAGCTAGAGCCATTGGTAGGTGTCGTGGATGAGCCCTGCGGCCTCGTTAGCTCCAGCGATTCGCATATGATGATGGGCACTGACATTCATGCTGTAGCGCTTGACAGGTTCAACGCTCGGTCTCTGAGGCCGAGTGCTTTGCGCCGGTACGGGAGGTACTTCTCCCTCTGTCGTTGATGTTGCGGGTGTAGTAGATGCTGTAGATGAGCCCACCGGGGACGAGTTTATCGTGGAAGATGACGGACGCCGCCCAAAGCCATACTTCGTCTTGGTAGGAGAGCTCTCGTTTGTCTTATCATGGGAAGACTGCCGTGAGCTCTTTCTGCGCAGAGAATGCAGGAATGAAGGCATAGCCGCTATACTAGTGTAGCTCTGGGATGTTCGAGATCACCGAAAAGTCATATGCGAAACGAGTGGAAGCCAGAGGGCAGGCGCTGAAAAGCTGTAGAGGTTGAGCAAGCTGTAGGAACGCGTAATGCAGGCGCGGTGGGCCGCAGGCGGGCGATCGAGCGCGCGGAGCACGGCAATGGCAATACCAAGGGAATATACTGGGCGCAAGCAAACGAGTGTCACGAGAAGTTGTTCAACGTAAAGTGCGAGCAGTGGTGCTGCTGTGCTCTCCGTTATATCGTTCGACATTGAGAGGCGGAGAGCAGGCGCTATCGTCGATAAGCCCTGCCCGTCGCTGATCCCGGCAAGGAAACATCGTCACAGGGTCAACGAGCGCAAACTTGGTCACAGCAGGCACGTGCTGGACCTAGCTAAAGGGCGACATCTGCATTGCGCATTGGTTGGCTTTCATAAATCACCCCGGCCATGCTCACTTGGAGGTCGTTGGAGCATCCGCCAACGGCTCTCCAAGAAATGACGTTGGAGCTAGCCACGATGCGGCTGCGATCCACCTTGCATCTGGCGGCGTGCGAGCTGCATTCGGTGGTCATGATATGATTTCATTGCCGAGCATGCAGTCGTGCAAGAACTGCACCTTTGAAGTCTTACAGATCAAGCCAACGTGCCCAATTCAAGCCACGGCAAATGCAAAGTCGGCGTTTCCCACAGGTCCAAGCTCCAGCGTGGCAGATAGCAGGCCTTGAGAGGCCTCGCAAGGCTACTGTGGAGCTGTTCAAGGAGGCAATGTCTGCCCATGAAATGGACACTAATATCACGCAGAGTCCTCATCAGCGCTCATCCCCTAAGTTATCATCGAGAGGCGACGTAAAGGGCGACAATGAGTGTGGAGATGCAGCCCCACAGCCTGCGCCTCATCCGCAGCCGCTTTCCCATTTAGTAGCAAAATACAATACGTTAAGTCAGCTGCCCACTGTACGCCGCTAACCTTATGCTCTCCACGTCGTCCTCAGGTGAAGTGGGCTGGCGTTCTTCGCTTCATCAAGGCCTCGACACACACTAGGCCCACGAGATGATGCGTGTCTGACATTCACCAGCCTTGTTTCTGGTCTGTGCTCCGACTTCCACGCTAAGCCACTTCTCCACTGCATTCCTCCTTCGCCGGCGATCGACTCAGCTCGAGATCTCAACCTCAATGTTTGTCCGTGTTTGACACCATTGCCCTCCACTCGACAGCCCAGACCACGATCCTTCTCTTATACACTCCTTCATCATGTCGGAGCAGGACGAGGTAGCAAGCAAGGTCTTGCGGAGAGCTCAGGTCTCAAAGGTTGCTCTCACGGTGTCCACTTCTCGGCTAGTTTGTTAACATTGTGTGCTGTAGATGACCAGGACGCTGCAGAACAGGCTCGCACTGGCCAACGTCAAGATCAAGAATGGCTGGGAGTCGCTCAGCATCGACGCTATTGAGCCGGTCATCGACGTCGAGCTCAAGCGTAAGCGACCTGGCTCAAGCAACGAGGCCATGTCGGATGCATCGAGCACCTCCGAGCGCCTCTACCGTCCAGGTGTGCTCGACTCGTCTCCGCTCGCCGCACCCATCTTCTCCGACGACATTCGACGATCGGGCACACGGTCTGTCAGCAGCGGCAGCACCATCCACAATAAGCGTCCTCGCTACGACAAACCTGTTACCCGTTACCCAGCTTCGAGCTCCCACAACCGCGGCAAGGTCATTCGATCTACCACAGCAGCTTCAGTCTCATGGAAGAATAGCTTTCAGCTGCCTGAGTCGTCACCGGCATACCACCGCAGACACGCACGTTTCGGCCGAACCCACGTGCCCAGCCTCTCTTTCGTATCCGAGACATCAACCATCCCCGACGAGCCCCGATCTCCCCTCCTCTCTGAGGAAGATGACGAGGACCTTCCCGTAACCTCGTTCCAGATGAACAGGTCACACTTTGCAACGTCGCCGATTCGACCTCGGGCCCCACGGACACCACCGCCAGATGTCGCCCGCTCAGCCCGTCTGCGTCAGAGAGGCTTCACTGCTGCTGGCGCTGCTAGAGAAGGCCACGGCGAGAACGACGCAAACCTGCTTATGTACTTGGCGACCTCCCCCACGCCAGTTCGGGTTGGCTCTTTCAAGCAACCCATGCACGCTCCTTCTACCCCACCCTCCAAGACAACACCGCTGCCATCTTCGATGTTGTCGACACCTGGAGGCAGTGGGCAAGCATATGGTGGTTTCGTTGCTACCACACCGAACAATTTGAACTTCGCTGAGTTTCTCAACATGACGCCGAGCCCAGCACAAGCACAATTTGGCTCATCTTGGAACCGCACGCCAGCGAGCAAGACTCCTGCAGCAGTTCGTGAGGCCAGACGCCACATCAATTTCGACAACCTTGCACCCCCTACCGGCGACGGCCCTCGTATGGTCGCAACAGTTGAAGGCCTTAGCATGGACCTCGGCGGCGAGCTCGTTTCTTGAAGTAAAACACACGCACACGCACTTGTTTAACGATACCCTGCGCGGAAAATGACCCTGTAACGACCCTGGATACCTCCAGCTTGTTGCTGGTCCTAAACGCCACTACGGCTCTTTCCTTCTTGACTTTTTGAATCATTTGTTTAGCATGGCGTTCACGGCGGTACCCAAATCGCACTGCTGTTTGCCTTGGCACTGAGCACTTTCTCTTCTTGGTCGGAAAAGATTTGCACCATATCGAGGCTTCTTGCATAACAGCACCGCAGCAAGCGCTCTGTACCACATGTCTCGACATCGTACCAGGCAGCGAGGCTGATCCTAGCGATGGTTTCCTTTGTTCTCACTGCCCCATGATTTGTTGCAGCAGGGCAGGTGGCAGTGTCACATCATCCGGTGCATATAGATACATCCAATAATAAACAAGTCTACACCAAAGTCATCCTACTCATCAATGATGCACGGTTCACACTGCTCAGACTGCTCGCTGCGAACTGTCGCTCCGACCTGCGTGGCGAGGCATACGAGCACGACAGCGAATCGTTGCTACGCCTCACCAGGGTCGCCAACGCATGTCGGCGACTCCTTAGCAAGGGACGGCACGAACTTTGAGTCGCCAGGTATTGATCGAGATCTCCCACTTTTCAGCTCGGCGGCATTGTTTACAGCGAAGTGGACTTGCGCAAAAACTCTGCTCAAATTCGAGATGCAGAGCGCGGGTCAGTTTATGTCACGGTGCGGAGCTTCATGGGGCGTCATGCACAGAGTCGGCCAGTGCACACCGGAAGTCCCACCCTGCAGCGTGCAGCACCCACAATACTTTTTCCTGCAGCCTTGCAGATTCGCCATATCGGTTCCAACCTCCTCGCTTCAAAGTCGATGACGGAGAAAGAATCTTTGACCACCCGTTCACAGATGAGCTACAGTAAGGATGGGATTAGTGCGCTCTGTCGGCTACGCAACATTGAGTATCGATGACGAGCGAATGAAACCCCTCGCCATGGCGACGCGCCCGGACGCGTTTCGACGTGCGAGTTTGGCGTATCTGCGTAGCTTGGTTCTGGACGCTTGTTGGCTGAGAGACGACAAGGGTGCATGACTTGGGAAAGCTAATAATTGGCCTTGATTGGGACTTGATACAAGACACGGGACGGTTTCCCCGTATCAAATGCTGAGGTAAGTAAGCTTTCGTGATAAGATCGGGATCCACTGCACGGCGAGGCTGGGTGGCACTGAGTGTGGCTTGCTGAGGGGGTCGTGCTGCTGCGGGTGTGCGTCAGTAGGAACCATTACAACGTATGTGTTGTATCTCGGTACAATTCCTTTTCATGGCTGCCATCCATCTATTTGTGATCTCTTGGTGATCGTCAAACTCCCCACTTCATCGCTGTCGCTGTCTCTCAAGCTGGTGCACACGGCACGCCTCACTGCCGTCCTTGGTGTTCGGCGCATTCCAGCCGTACGCGCAAGCCAGCGACTCGCTTGCCCCGAAGCCAAGTCAGATCAGGGTTCTGCAAATTGCCCTTCCCGAAATAGCAACACTGCTTCCCGGAGAGGGCGATGTTCGAACAGGCAAGATCTCAGTCCCGTCTTACCCTTGTGGAAGCTGCACTTTGACCCGTTCCGTGCGGCGGGTACTGTGTTGCACTGGTGCCGCTTGTCAAACGTCAACCGGAGAATAGAGTGTCTGTTATACATGTGTCAAACGCTGTTGCCTGTATGCAGGGCAATGTTGAGCAGCCCAAGCTTCTACACCTTGTCTGCGATCAGGTGCTACGACATGGAGACACATAGCATATATTTGCGCCGATTATCCGTGTAAAGAGCTCGCAGGGCTCGCGTGAGAACTATTACATGCAATCCCTATGCACTGCATATACTGGCTCATAAAGAACGTGAGTCTGCTGGTGGCTCGAAGATCCAGAGCATTTCAGAGGCCGTCCTCTTGATCGTCGTCAATAAAAACTGTCTCTTCATTGATACCCGCCCGGAGGCCACTGCAGATCATTAAGATCAGTCGCCGAGAATTGGGGAAACGTGTAGGGTGGGATCACCACATTGCCCGTTCCTTGCTCTGCACCGCCAAACATCTGATCAATCTCGTTCTGTGTTGACGTTAGTCTACGGTCTCGCCGTTCCATTATCGACCTGTGAGTCTTACCCAGTCTACGTCATTCAGAGCATCTAGTGGGCTGCTGCCTGAGCTCGTAGGCGCAGCGAAACCCAGATTTACACATGAGTTCTGGACGCTGCTCAGATCACTGCCCTGCAATGTCGTATGTGGTGGTGGCATGAGGTTTCCAGACGGAGCTGCCAGAGGGTAGTTCGATATAGGAAATGCTTCTGGGCCAATCGATGGTTGCAGGCCCGATGTGGAAGCTGGAAGCTGACCATCGAAGCTGCCCCAATCGGCGTTAGGCATGGCACCCGGGAAGTGAGCTTGACGGCTTTGCGAGTGGGGCAGTGTCGGTGGCTGATGGGTCTGTTGTGGTGGTCGTGACATTTCCACAATTGCTGGGACATCATGCCCTGGCGTTTGTTGGCTGGTTTCTGCAAGTCGCAAGCTGTCGCCACCTTCTCTTTCCTCTGCTGCCTGTTGCTGCTGCTGGAACCCAGGCGCAAACGTTCGTGGTCCAGCTTGTGGCATGTCTTTTGGAACTCTCCATCTCTTCACACTTTGATAGATCTGCATCTTGTTCATGAGTTCTTCCAGAACCGCTCTGGTCTTTTCCATATTGGTCATGCCTGGACCTAAGTCAAACACAAAGTCTAGTACACGCCAGGCTCTCTGCTCCAAAGCCGGTGTGTAGGACGATGCGTACATCTCGTTGAGTATCAACAACGCAGTGTGATATTGGTGCAACGCTCCGACGTACCACGCCCACGTAGATAGCAATGGTTGTTGCTCAATATTTTGACTATGTTCGAGGGTCATGATGGCCGCGCTGAGGATGATCTGACGTAGTCGTTCCGGCATCTTGTGTCTATCAGAACTCATATACTTCTGCAGTACGTGAATATACAGCCTGTCGGACAGAATACCATATATCTGGGACGCCAACGCATGAAGCGGCGCTGTCTTGCTCAGCATGGGGACGTATGTCGTCTCCATTGCGGCCTTGAATGATTGGACTCGTGCCAAGAGAGTGTTGATGGTCACAGCCCTTTCTCCCTCTTTCCGCTTTCTCTCCAGCTTGAGCCGCTCGAGCCAAAGAGAGCGGTGCATGCTGTAGCACTCGAATCGCATACGCGTGATCGTCATGTCAGTGAAGTAGGGCCGGTCGTTCTCAGTGTTTATGCTGCTGTCACCATGCTCTGCTCGGTCGAGGTCTATGTCGTCGATGTTGAGAGGGAGCCGGGTATCGTAGTCGTCGGGCCTGATTTGAGGGCGTGGCCCAGTTGCCTCACTTGTGCGCAGGTCGAGAAAGCAGATCTGATGCCAGATGAGTCGACGAACCTGGCACTCGACTGGCGATGTACTGTACACCGAGGGATCTTTGTGGAGCCCCATGCATTCGGCCAGGCGTATGCAGGTGCCAGTGAGGGCGGAGTGAGCGCGCGATACCTCAGCCCGGCAAAGGGGAATCTATTGAACGTCAGTCAGCATGGTATTGGGCTGGTATCGAAGCCTCTGTATTATGAGAGGCTGAGTAGCCCGTGTCCCCGTTTTAAATACGATATGAGCTGAAAGGCCTAGACTTACCAGATACATGACAAACGCCTGCAAGGTCTCAAGTTTTGCAGTTCGGAGTAGATTGGCTCTGGACAAAGCTGCCTCGGTCGCCTCTCTGAAGTTGTCTACAAGTCCTTGCTTGTCAACGCCAAACTCCGCCATGACCTTCTCGTTGGACATGGAAATGACAGAGCTTAGCAATGCAGCAAACACGACCGCTTGGAAAGAGTTGCGTGGCTCGATACCAGACGCTACACTCTTCCAGAATTTATCGTAGTGTCGCTCAAAAGAGGGCCTGTGAACAGTCTTCGCGATCACATGCACTGCCTGCCAGTAATGCGCGATCAGTCTATCAACCAGAACCTTGGCAGGAAGGTAATTCATGAGAGTGGTCTTCCTAACACCTGGTGTGAAGAAGAAGCTCGAGGAGGGGGCGACGTATTCATTGGATGGCATCATCCAATCGACGGCGCTGGTCAAGGAAGGGTCTGGGTCCTGATGTTCCCTTTTGGGCAGCTCTCTCAGTGATTGACCGAGCTGGCGACAACATGTTAGCTCGGTTCATTCACCACTGCGCGACTACTTACTTCGTCAGAGAACTTAGGTCTTACTAAGCCACCGATCCTCTCGGTGATTCTCACTTTGCCCAGCGCTATGCCGAGATCTACAATATCGTCGTCGCCTTCTTCATCCTCATAGTATGCAGCATCTTCTCGGGCGAAGAGCGACGTTTCTAGATGTTTGGTGTCTTCATCTTCATCCTCGCTGTATGCTTCATGCCTCAAGGAGTCAGACACACTAGGCGAAGTTGACGACCTATTCTGAGCTTGCTTCCGTCGCACTATGTCTTCCTCCAGGCTCTTCTCCAAGATGCCCATCTTCTCCTTGACCTCTGCCAGCCGGGCTTGCGCGGCGGCATCGAAACTTGGAGAGATGAAGTGACATTGTCGGTTGGCCTTAATGCATCCGTTACATGGATTCCCACGGTCACACTTCAATTTCCGGCGTCGGCATTCGAGGCAAGAGCTGATGATTCGATTGCGACGGCGAACATGAGGCTGTGCAGTCTGCGCCCTTCGTTCACCCACACCTCCGATTGCATCCGGCAAAGTGGTCGGGATCTGACCCTCCGACCTCGACCGGTTCAAGCTTGTTGAATCAGTCATCGCTGGGTTTGAGTCGTGCCGCAGCCTTGTGCATGCAGGTTAGGGGTATGGGATCGGCCGAGGCTGCCCTTACGGACGTAGGCGTTGTGGCGCGTGAACAGGACCTTGTCTGTGGGTCAGTTCCGCGCAACGCAAGGGACTATACATACTCACTTCGAGCCGCTATTCGAGGTCTAATCCGTTACCTTCAGCGCGTTCGACACCTAACACGCCAACGAGGCAATTGCGCAGCAGCTAGTGGCCTTGGGGAGCGAGATCAACAAGACGGCGTCCCGGCCCAATCCTATCTGGCAGACCTTGGTTGGTACGGTCAGGGTAGCCTCCACTGCTCTCCGAACGTTTGTTTGTATGATTACACGCGCGTGGTTTGTGAGGACACTGTGTTGCTTGACCCCGCCCTTGATGATGTTTTGAAGAGATGGAAACCCGTCACTTTGATGGAACACAGAGCTCCGCTTGGGGAGCGACGGTTGCAACAAGTGTCAAGACGGCCTGTGCGGTATCTGCTGTCTTTAGCCGACAAGCGCTCTCTTACTGTTCCGCAGTGCTGCTGTTGATGTTGAGAGGTAGATGCATGCTTGTTGTCATCGCCGCCCAGTAAAGAGTAGCGAAAGGCGTCCCATGGCAGGGTCTCTACACCACAATGCTCTCCTCGCCCTCAATGCACGAGCTGCTGTCTCCAACAGTGTTGCTAATTACCTGCCGCGTCGCGGATGGAACTTGCGGTCGCATTGAGTGCCTAGGAGATGCAGCACATGGCAAAGCTCTACTTGCTGTTTCGATATGCTAAGGTTGCACAACCAAGCCGTGAGCAATCGAGGCTTCTAGTTACAAACAACATGTTGCGCGTAATGACATCTATATGAGACGGGCGCAACAGCCCTGCATCCATGAGGACCGCCAACCATGCATCGAATGCCATGTGCCTTCCTGCACGTGAGTTGCTCTCTGTGTGGAGCTCCCTACACCACATCGACGATTCAGTATATGGCGCACCATTTGTGGCCTTCGAATCGCTGTACAAATGCAGACGGGTCTTGCAATTATGATGCCTTGTAACCTGATTCTATTGGGCTGAGCTAAAATGGCGATCTGGATGGCAGAAAGCTCCGAGGCAGCAGGCGCGACGCGTTGCGCGAACGAAACGCGCCCCACACTTCACCGCTCTGCCTGGCTTCCATCGACACAATCTTACCATCCATCTAGTAGAAGACACCGCGAAAGACCGCCTCACACTATTAGCACTGCCTCCCCACCACACATCGAAAAGTCTCAGCTTTCAGAATGTCTGTCGTCTCGCTTCTCGGCGTCGAGGTCAAGAACAACCCCGCGCCGTTCGACGCGCCGTACGAGTTCGAGATTACCTTCGAGTGCCTTGAGCAGCTACAGAAAGGTGAGTACGGACGATGCTGTCCACTCAACCTCAACTAATTCCTGCATAGATCTCGAGTGGAAACTGACCTACGTTGGCTCTGCTACATCGTGAGTGCCGCTCGACTGCGAAACCTGGCCAGCCAGTAATTGACGCGAATTAGCAACGAATATGACCAAGAGCTCGACTCCGTCCTTGTCGGACCCCTCCCTGTGGGTGTGAACAAGTTCCTCTTCCGCGCCGACCCTCCAGATCTGTCCCGCATCCCGAACAGCGAGATCATTGGCGTCACAGTCATCCTGCTCAGCTGCAGCTATGAAGATCGCGAATTTGTACGTGTTGGCTACTACGTCAACAACGAGTACGTTGATGAGGCGCTGTCTCTCGAGCCGCCCGCAAAGCCTGTCATCGAGAAGGTCCAGAGGCAGATCTTGGCAGAGAAGCCGCGTGTCACACGTTTTGCTATCAAGTGGTTTGTGCCCCCTCTTATTTCTTGTTCTTGCGCATGTCTAATTAGTATAGGGATTCCGAGGAGTCTGCCCCACCCGAGTTCCCTCCTGAGCAGCCCGAGGCTGACCTGAACGCCGACGGCGACCAATACGGAATCGAAGAGGAAGAGGAAGAAGAGGAAGAGACCGAGGGCGCGGCTGTAGATGGAGAAGACGCCGCAATGGCTGGCGGCGAGGAGACCGCAGGTCCTGTCGCGGAAGACGAGGATGGCGACTCTGATGGCAGCGAGGATATTGACATCGAGGACTCTGAAGGCGAGGATGAGGATGAGGAGGAGGGTGGTGACGACGACATGGAGATGGATGACGGCGAACAGCATGCTGCGAACGGCGACAATCAAGCCCAGCAGCAGCCTGGGAACGTTCAACAGCACAACGCCGACGTGATGGTTCACTAGGAGCGCACGTTGCCGAGTCGTGCGCTGACTGTGTAGAGGATTGGGTTTTGGGTCTGCTGTTGAATTCACGAGCGCGCATTGCATAGACGAAATATGATCCGGAATATACCCCTACTGGTGATGGGGCGTTTGGCTACAGCTATCGAGTGCCTTGTAATTTTATGTCACATGCAGAAACGTCCGAACATACGTCTTAGAGATCCAGAGAAAGGAAGTCTGCTGAAGTATCTTTAGCGTACAGACGAACCCTGTGAGAGCTATATGATTCCTCCTGCTGCGCCCGATTTCCCTGTGGCAAGGGAGCTCATGTGCTGATGTATTTGTATCATGTCTAGAGCATCAGCACACTTCAAGAATCTTGCTGCAATGTCGACACGGCCCATCTGCTCAAGTTCGAGCATATGGTCATGCAACAAGAGGGCTTGGATTCCTCTCTATGGGATCTCTCGCCTTGCTGCGACTACTCGATTGGGTATGCTGAGGCCCAATCCAGGCTACACAACATACCACCACACACCCTGTGCCTGATAGGTCATCATTATGCGACTGTTCCACAGTGAGCCGAGTACGGTGGCTTCAAATGGAAGTCGATCCACAGCCTCGATGGCGCAGCAGCAGCGCCTATGACCGACGCGCGCCAACAAGCAGCTCGAACGCATATAGGCAAGGCGAGCTCAGCACGCCCCCGGTTCGATGATATCGAACACTCCACCCGTTTGCATGTCTTCCAGAAGCCAGTTTCTAAAAAGTTGATTGGACGTCGACGTCAACAGCCTCCACTTCTCCAGATTTGACATCCTGGCGCAACCGAATCACTCCAGCACCTGTTTCAGTGACGGCCTTCGCCAGTGTTTTGAGGCACTCCCTTCAGGCTCCCGTTCTTACACCGCCCCTCCCACGTGTACCGCCGTTTCCGTAGCCCTCAAGTAGCCTACGGTCCACTCAAACAACGCCCATCTTGCGCATCCTTCACCTGCGGGCACACCCGTACCTACTTACAGGATAGGCACATCACGACGCGGTCCAGAAGCGTGGTCACTGCGAGAAGTCAAGGGTCAGGTACCCCGCCGCTAGGTGAGTACGATCGTCTCGTGCTCCGCGCGTCATAAGGTCTCATCTACCTTCATGTGCGCCTTGTTAACAGAGAGTCGTCAGCTTGAAAGGAGGCTACGACTAGGACTTGCCCTCCTGGACACGGGCTGACACTTGCTTTTATAAGACCCTGAGTTGGCGACCGAAAACAGCGAAAGCAATGAGCTACCACCACCAACCCGGCCAGCCTCAGCTAGGGGCGACGTTCGTCCCCGGTGGATTCGATGACTATTATATGCCGGCTCCTTCGCCTGAAGTCATTTCGCCAGCGCCTCAACGGTTCGTCTGACCCCTACAAGCTGCGCCTTGAAATTGCGCCTGCTGACGTAGCCCTGCTGGGTTAGGATAATGCCCGAGGTGCCAGAGAACATGCAAGAAAACTTACAGTACATGGAACTCGAGGCCAACGGGCCCCGCAGCGCAAATACAATGGCCTCGCCAGGGCAAGACTACAATCAGTCCCAGGGAAACTTCCCCCCGCGACAGTCTAGCTTTCAAGACGGTGGTGCACAGAGCATTGGCGAGCAATGGCCGGCACGACAAGCCAGCATCTCTGCCGCCTTTCGAGGGCCGCCCCAGGTGCAGCCCCAGAACGACTTCGTGCAGCCATCCCACGACTACAACCAGTTTGCGCAAATCGGCGATGCACCCAACTTCTCGCCGTTCCCTAAGCTTCCGAACCGCCCGCCGAACGTGCCGCCGGCCGATGATGAGAAGGAAGCAGTCCTCGAGAATGCGCGCCTTCCCGTCCTCAACTCGAACGACCCTGAGATGCAGCTGGCATGGGCGCAAGATGCATTGAGCTACGTAGACGCTGCGCAGCTGCACGAGCTGCGGATTGCTGAGACACAAGGAGCTAGGCCTTCGACACCACAGATCGAGCACCAGTTGCGCATGGATGCAATGAACGTGGTGCAGTTCCTGGCCGACCAGCACCACCCCAAGGCTGCTTTCATGCGAGGCATGTGGCTCGAGTTTGGCAAGTTCGGGTTGCGTGCGGACAAGAAAGAGGCTTTCAGGTGCTACTCTCGTGCAGCTGCGAAGGGCTATGCAAGAGCCGAGTATCGCATGGGAATGCAATTTGAGCAGTCGAACGACCCCATTCGCGCTCTGCAGCATTATAAGGCTGGCGCGGAGCAAGGCGACTCTGCATCCAACTATCGTCTGGGCATGATGACCTTGCTCGGACAGCATGGGCAACAGCAGGACTTTGCCAGAGGCGTCGAGTTGATCAGGACTGCTGCTGCTTCTGCAGATGAGAATGCACCACAGGGTGCGTACGTTCTCGGCATGCTGCAATCTCGCGAACTTCCTCAGATTCAAGTCCCGGACGCGTTTTTGCCCTATGACGAAAAGGCAGCAAGACAGAATATCGAGAAAGCAGCGTATCTTGGATTTGCTAAGGCGCAGCTCAAGATGGGCTCCGCTTACGAGCTGTGCAGTTTAGGCTGCGAGTTCAACCCTACGCTGTCATTGCATTACAACGCACTAGCTTCCCGTCAAGGCGAGCCAGAGGCTGACATGGCTATAAGCAAGTGGTTCCTCTGCGGTCACGAAGGCGAATTTTCGAAGAACGAGGAGCTTGCTTACGTCTATGCTCAGCGTGCAGCAGCGACCGGGCTGGCCACCGCCGAATTCGCCATGGGTTACTTCAATGAGATCGGCATGCATGTGCCTGTGGATTTACAGAAAGCCATGGAATGGTACGAGAAGGCAGAACGAAATGGCAACAAGGACGCAATCCAACGTATAGAGAGTCTATCGATCTCACGTACGCTCTCCAAGAAGGACCACGAGAACGTCGCGATCAATCGGATCAAGTCGCAGCATGGTTCGATGCGCGGGAAACGCCCAGCCCGACTGCAGAAACCTGCCGGGCCTGCCTTGCCCTCGATCAATGACCAGAGCCCTTCAGACTACGGTAACAGGGGCGACTCAACCACTCCGTATCCTATGGCTGACGGGCCACCCGTCATCAATGGTCACCCACCTCGCTCTTCAACAGCTGCGCCCTATCCCATGGACAATGGCCCACCGCGGATCGGATCAGCACGCCCAATAGCTGGCGGCTTTGCACCAGAGGTTCGCGCTGCTAGTGCTCGTCCTCCCTCCTCCGGCAACGCGTTCAACATCAATCCTAACATCTACCCTGCCAATGACGGGTATGGGCGTGGCCGACCGCCACTCGGCCCCGAAACCCAAAGTCTTCCAATACGTCCGCATTCTAGCGTGAACGAGACTGGTCCCGGCGGCCGAGGCATGCGTCCTGTTCCAGGTGGTCGCGGTGGCCAGCCCGCCGCGGGCCCTGGAGGCTACAGACAACCTGGTGGCCCAAGTGCGCAACGTCCCGAGATAGATCGTGCTCAGACTGCCCAGCCTGTCGATGTCGGTTACAGCGCACCACCAGACGCACGCAACAGACTTCAGAAGCCCGGGCAGGGCATGAAGAAGACATCCACGCTTCCAGATATTGGATATGTTGCCCCGTTGGAGCCTCGACAGCATACACGACCTTCTACCGTACAGCATGGTCAAGAGAGCAGGACAAACTCGATGCGTCCGGATAGACCCTCCGCCGGCACACCTGGGCAAGGGTCGCGTCCTTCGTCGAGACCTGGCTCAGCTGGCCGACCGGGTCCACAGGACCCTATACCCAAGCCGCAAAGGGCACCCACTCAGCAGCAAAGACCACCTCCACAAGCTGCCCCTGCATCTGCCCCTCCTCCAGCTAGCAAGCCCGCCGCGCCCGCGGCCAAGCCAGCTGTATCCTCGCCACCTGGCAAGGGGCCGAAAACGTTCGACGAGATGGGTATTGGCGCGGCTCCACAGGACAAGGATTGCGTAAGTTATCTGTCTGTGTCGATCACCTTACACGCGCTGACAATGAACAGGTTGTCATGTAAAGTCACGAAGCCATTTGAGTTCAACTTGCATAGCGGGCCCTTCTGTAGAACATTTCGCATACTTTTCACCTATCTAGGCCTTATCTAAGCCAAGTCCTACCTTTATTGATTCTATACCCAGAGGCCGGAGCCTAATGTCAGACTACATATGCATTGAATAGATGGGAAATTGAGACGATGGTTTTATCGAGATGTTGTTGTTCCCGAGGTCGGCGTAGGGTCTCGCGTTCGCTTTCCATCACGTGAAAACGCGCCAAAGCTAATTGTCCGACTATGCCTGCCGTATGGTCGCACCCAGCTCTCACATCATAAATCGTTAGGTAGCCCTCTGAGATGAGTGAAAGAGTAATGAAGATTCTCCTTTTGCCATACCACACCTTGCACATCAGCTTAGGTAGGGCCGTAAAATGCAAGCGTCGATTATTCCTCCCCCAACGCTAGCGTAAATTTAGTGGGGCGCCATCAACGCGTCTGGTCTGCTGCACCCGCACTTCTCCACGACCATTTGCAGGACTCTCGCGACGTCACTGCTAACCCCTGGTGCTTCGCAACATAGTTGCGGTCATGTCTGCTAAGAGGGCTCGTGCACTTACTAACGATATAGACCCAGTGAGCAGCGATGGACACAATGAACGCGTGCGTATATTGCCAGCATTATATGCATGCGAAGAAGCTTACAGCACCAGAACAAACGCGCACGACAGTCACCTCCCGATGAAGATGAGCGATCCGTGAGCGACGACGAATCGAATGCAAGCGACGAAGACGAACAGGATGCTGCTCGCGAGAATGACCAGATGATCTGGCAAACACAACGAGTGCAGAAGGACTTTGCGGCTGCGAAGAACCAACAGAATGTTCCGGCCGAATGCGGTATCATCGAAGAGATTCGCTGTGTCAATTTCATGTGCCATGTCAACCTTCATATTACCCTCGGGCCTCTCATCAACTTCATTATCGGACACAACGGCAGCGGAAAGAGCGCAGTACTCACGGCGTTGCAGATCTGTCTTGGTGGTAAGGCGACAGCTACCAACCGCGCACAGAACCTTAAAAGCTTGATCAAGGAAGGAGAGTCTCACAGCAGCGTGCGCGTGAGGATCAAGAACCAGGGCCCGCTGGCCTTCAAACCCCACGAATACGGCAAGTCGATATCCGTCGAGAGGCATTTCAGCATCAACGGAACCTCGGGCTTCAAATTGAGGGACGAAAATGATAGGATTGTCACGACGAAGAAGGCCGAGTTGGAAGACATCCTCGATGCGTTCTCCTTGCAGATCGACAATCCCATGAACGTTCTCACCCAGGACATGGCAAGACAGTTTCTCAACCACTCGACACCAAAGGACAAGTACAAGTTCTTTCTATCTGGCACACAGCTCGAGACGCTCCATCGAGACTACCAGCAGATCGAGGCTTCTCTGGAGCAGATGAATAGTCGACAGCAAGTCACCGATGAAATCGTTAAGAGCAAGAGGAAAGATGCGGAGGAATGGATGACCAAAGCCAGAAGCGCAGGCAAACTTGAGGCTATGCGCGCACGGGAGCGTGATCTCGCGGCACAAGCAGTATGGGCAAGAGTCGAAGAGGAGGAGACTGTGCTCGAGGATGCTGAAAAGGAGATCGTGAAGCTAGACAGCATGATCAAGGAGAAGACTGAAGAAGCAGACAAGACTTCGGAGGCTTTCGAACGTGCAGACGCTGCTGTCACAGGCGCCCAAGAAGAGGTGACCGATGTGACGACACAGATGGAGCCAAAGCAGCAAGCAGCTCAGGAGTGCAAAGAGAAATTCGAAGAAGTGAAGCAGCAGCTACTGACATTGCAGTCCGACGAGAGGAACGCAAAAGGCGACGTTACTATGAAGAGGAAGAGGGTCAGTCAGCTCCAATCTGAGATTGAACAGCACAAGCAACGACAAGCCGCGGCTGATAATGGCATGTATGCTGAGAAGCAGCAAGAGCTAGAAGATGCCAGAGCAGATTGCGCACAGAAAGCAGAACAGCTCGCTGCACATGGTGAAAGCCTCCCGGAGCTTCAACGAAAGCTGAGAGACATGCAGAAAGAGATGGCCCAGGCCGATCAGGCGACTGAACGTGCCCGGAAGGACGAAGACCGCATCAAAGGGACCATCCGCAATTTGAGGGCCGATGGTCGCGACTGGATGACTGCTTATCAGAATCCTGACAAGTTACGCAACCTGCTTCAGGCTGTCGCAGCCGACAGGAGATTTCGTGAGAAGGACAGCGTCATCGGTCCGCTGGGGCGCCACGTCAAGCTCGTGGAGCCAGATTGGGCCTACATACTGGAAAAGCAGTTCGGATCTGCACTCAACGGCTTTGTCGTGACTAGTAAGCCGGACCAGGCCGTTCTGGGCGAGTTGATGCGAAAGTGCAACTGGTGAGAGTACAGATGAGCTTGAGGCAGTCACGTCGGCTAATCTTGGAAAGGCAAGGTCCCATCTTCATAGGGAGCGGTAGGCGGATTGATACCTCTCGTCATGAGCCTGACCAATCCCTGCTGACGTGGCTGAGGGCACTGAAGGTATGCATAGCATCGAAGCGTTGTTACGTTGGATCGGTACTGACGATGAGCAGATCGAGAACAATCTCGTCAAAAACCAATTCATCATAAACCAAGGCATTGAGCAGACAATACTCATCAAAGAATCCGATGAGGGGGCGCGTTTCATGAAAGACCGTGGTCCCCTGAGCGCTAACGTGAGAATGTGCTTCACGTTCTCGAACGGTGACAAGAGACGAGGGCGAGTGATCAACTACACGGGAGCTGGCGGTATCAATAACAGTCCTATCGATGAATACCGAGGCCAATTACGCATGCAGGTCGACAAAGAAGCCCAAATTCGGTACGTGGTTGCATCAGGGCACATCGACATAGCTAACTCTATGCAGACAAGAAGAGCAACAACTCGAGGTTGCCCAACAAACAACGCATGAGGCCAGGCAAGAGTCTAAGAGACTCATGGACCAGGTCAACTCTTGCAAGGCACAGGAGACAAACCATTCCCGTCGTGGAAAACAGCTAAACCACGCCCTTCAGAAAGCACAAGACAAGATCGAGAAGCTCGAGGGAGAGCTGAGCGATGCAACACCGGATGCAGCGGCTATCGAAGTGCTGGAAGAACAGCTCAGGGCTGCTCAGGAGGAGCAGAAACGCTGTGAAGATATCTTCGAAGATGTGGTCGCGAAGAAGCTGGAGTTGGGCGACGAGAACGCCGTGAACATGCGGGCGCTCCAGGCGGCGCAACGAGAAGTCAAAGACTTGGACTTTCGACTCGCCAAAGCCCAGGCGAGGGTCAGGACGATGCAGGACCAGCGGGAGGATGCGCTCAAAGCCAAGAACAAGATACTTGAGTCTATCAAGAAAGTGGAAGACAACAAGAAACTGTGGCTTGAGGAGCAGGCCACCAGGCAGGTGGAAGTCGACATGAAGACCGCCCGAGCACTTGAGAAATTCCCCCGAGTCCCTGTTCCAAAAGGCAAGAGTGCCGACGACCTGATCCTGTCGCGCCAGAAGCTTGAAAGGACCAGAGAAGAAACCGAGAAACAATTGGGAGGATCCGAACACGATCTCCTGGCGAGGGCCAATGAGGCGAAGCGTGCTTTCAAGGCTGTATCCGACGAGGCGACTAGCATCAAGCAGCTCAAGAATCACCTCATCCGGACTCTGCAATATCGGCAGGTTCGATGGAAGCAGTTTCGGTCTGGAATCTCGGTGCGTGCTCGCGTCACGTTTGGCTATCTGCTTAGCGAACGCAAATTCCGCGGCACTCTCCAAATCGACCACAGGAACCAAGCGCTGGATATCAACGTGCAGCCGGACAGTACCGAGAAGTCTGGTGACGGACGTCAGACGAAGACGTTGTCTGGTGGCGAGAAGTCGTTCTCGACTGTCTGTCTGCTGCTGTCGTTGTGGGACGCCATGGGCTCGCCTATTCGCTGTCTCGACGAGTTCGACGTGTTCATGGACAGCGTCAATCGCGATAGATCCATGAACATGATCATTGCTGCAGCTCGACGCTCGGTCGGCAGGCAGTTCATCTTCATTACGCCACAGTCGATGAACAACGTCCAGCAAGACTCGGACGTAAAAATCACCCGCATGAACGATCCCGAGCGAGGCCAGACTGCGCTCAGTTTCTCCCGAGGGTAGGCCTGTAGTCTGCGTCGCAGCTGTCTTGCACGGTCTTGTTGGTTTTTATGGAACGGCGCATATGGATGGGTGTCTGAGGTCTCTTTATAGTTATACCCGGTCGGCGTTAGAGTTCCTGGATCTGCATGGGGGACATGGGATGAACAACTGCAAGCCGCGGATGACGCGCGTTGCACGGCATTTAATATTTGCTGCAACCTTGAACCAATGCTACCAACTCTTGAGGCAGTCGTGCAGAGTCCACCACGAGACTACCAGAATGCGCTCCCTTGCTCACGTCACCTCGACTGCCGCGCATTCAGGGCGTTCCACCAACACCGGGATGCCTTGTAACTCGTAACCAGGTGCGCCCAACGCCGATTGGTTCACTCGGCAACGACGACTGTCGACGGGACCTGGGGCAGCATCGCTCTCTACACAACGCACGACTGCGGCGCTGGTGAGGTCAAGCTGTCCTGGCACCTGTCCTCCAATGCGGGCGCTCCCCTCTCGGCCGCCCATGACATGATCCCAGCCTGACGACAGCGACATGGCTTCTCCGCTCTCCGCCCCCGGCAGCCCCAGGACGCCGTCGCCGTTGACGTTCGAGGACGACGTTTCCCAGCCGCTCTCGTCCTCGCCCAACGATGCGCACACGATGGCGACACCGAAGCAGGCCGACGACGCCTGGCCGAGCCATCTCGCCGTTCCCAACGCCGTCGGCGCATCCGCAGCACCAGCGCCGGCGGGCCATGCGCCGAAAGGGAAAGAGAAGGCTGCCAGGCGACCGCTGCAGCTGCTGGACCTGCCCGTGGACATCTTGAAAGAGATCATACACCAGGTACGGCCGTCACACGTGCCACTGTGCCTGTATCACGCCATATGCTGACCATGCCTCCAACAGCTACCGCACACGAACGACCTCACGTCCCTCTCGCTGTGCCACACAGCGCTCCACCGCCTCACGATCCCGTGCATCTACTCGCGCTTCGATATCGTGTGGCCGGATGAGAGCACTCACATGGAGCCGCGGTCCGGCGTCGACGCGCTTACCTACGGGCTTGCGACGCTCGTCATGGGAGACGTGTGTTTTCCGCATCAGAGCAAGCTGTACCGGGAGCACGCTGCACCTTCCTCGAGCTCGCAGTCCGGTACTCCGTATCCAATCCCGCGCCGCCGATTTGGCAATTACTACGGCCAGTTTACCAAGAAGTTCTCCCTGGGCAACGGACCACAGCCATGGGTGCAGGAATATGTCATCACCAAAGAGAGCGGGAAGATGTTGGGAACGCTGGTCGCGCTTGCAGTCGCGCGCATGATCAACCTCGAGACGTTCGTCTGGGACATGCCCACGGGCGTGCTGCGAGACGTCTGGCTTGCACTGTCCAGTCTCGCCGGCCGCAGTGACGGCGACCACTGCCACCTCGAACGCCTTTGGATTCGCTGGCATGACAATACAATCGATGCACCCGTGCCTCCTCCCGCGCCGCCCATGATCCTCAACAATGCGAATCTTCCAGCACCTCCCAACACCACCCATCCTAGCGGTGTAGGCTCGATTCCTCCGCCCGTCATTGTGCCCCAGCCCTTTCAAGCCAGCGCCGTCTCTGCTCTAGACCGGGTCGAGCACCCCACATTTTCAGTCATTCCCGCATTGAAGAGTCTGAGCGTTCTCGACATCGACGAGCTGCCATATCTGGACGAGATGAGCATATTGATTGCGAGGTCGCAGAAAAAGTTGAGGGAGCTGCGTGTTGGTATTGCATCACATGCGCAGCAGCGGGACTGGGTCACGGTGTGGGATGGCGACGGTCTGCAGCAAGTCGACTACAATGCTAGAACGACGGCGACTAGCTCCATTGGCGAGAAGAGATTGGGAGGCGTGCTGGGTGTGCTGGTCGGGCGAATTCACAATATGCGCCACTCCGAGGAGTCTCCGCGTAAGCCTAGCGCAGCGTCTCTGCCAGAGGTGGAAACGACACCTCTTAAGCCGGCAGTGTCGAATCCTCTGCCGTCTATCGCGTCACTTTCTATGCAAGATAGGGAGGCTGAGCCAGATGTGGATCATTTTGGGAACCCAATGGAGGACTCAACGATCACAGAAGGAATCAGCCTCGTCACCGAGAACGTACAGCCAGATGTCAAACCGGATATTCCACCAGCGACTTCGCCAGCGACTCCATTCAAACCAAGAAACCCTTCAGAACTTACGAATGGTACGAGTCGTGCGGGTACCTCGGACTCACAAAATGAACAGGACGAAGAGTTGCTGAATGGTAAATTGAAGCTGGAGGTCCTTGAGCTCGAGCGCATCCCGCTGTCAGTCTCGGTGCTGCGGAGAGCTTTCGACTGGTCAACACTTTCGACATTGACTCTGCTGCACTGCAGTAACCACGAGCAGCTCTGGAAAGTCCTTAGGCGCACATATACACCGCGTGCCAGCTATTCCGGGTCGCCGTCGTCCTCGAAAGCCTTCAAAGCATCGTATACCCTCCGATCCGACTACCAGCTGAATCTCAAGCGCATCCACACCAACACTGTCTCGCAATCGCTCATTTCATTCCTCAAGGAGACTCTCGCACCTAACAGTCTCGAGGTACTCTTTCTGCAAGAAAGCCGTTCGTACTCGTCTACTGTGACAGTAGATGCCATATACCGCGGGCCAATGCGGCGGCACAAGGCCAGCCTGAAAAAGCTGATGATTGACAGTAGCGAGAAGGGCCCGGACGGACACACAACAACAAGCTCTCGGTGGAGAAGATGGATGATGAACCGGGAGATCTTAACCTTTATAACAAGTAGCCGAATGAGTAGTCTGCGAGAGCTGGCGGTTTCGATTGACTACAAGGACTGGGTAAGCTTTGCAACACCACTACAAGGGGCCTGTACTCACAGTTTGACAGCATCACTTCCTGCAACGTCTGCCATTCATTCCCCACATTCGGTCCTTGTACATTCCCTTCATCGCCGACCATGCACACGGTAACAACATCGACCCGCGTGAGCTCGCATACCAGATTCTGGATATTGTCCATCTGCGTCCTGAGATAGAGCTCTGCTACATGGGTCTCACACACAAGTGTTTCGAGATCCTCGAGAACCGACCGACAAACTACGACTTACGAAGCGAAAGCATGAGTGGCGAGGGCGGTCACGGCGCACACGGTTATGTGGGACACGATCCGGTACTTGTTAGCGACGACGAGAGCGAGGCTACGGAAGACGAGGAGGACGAGGACGAGGACGATGCAGGAACGGACCACGCTGGGGAGGAGACAGAGAGTGAAACAAGTGATGGAGGACACGATCAGGACAGCGACGATGATGACTTCATGCACGAGGAGCACAGGGGACCCAAGCTCAGGGTGCGGGAGATTCTATTTTACGAAGAGAGGGTGGAGGCGTTCAGGCGAAGACACGGTGTTTTGCGGCCTTAGTATTCTGACGGCTGTTTCAGGGACAGGAGATGTGACGATTGTTCTCTCCTGCTGCATCTTTCGGACATTGTGATGGCGCAGCTTTGGCGTACTGGGAGGCATCGACCTCAAAGGTTTTGGGACTTGCCTTCATTCTACCACACCACGGTGGACGACTGTAGTATTAGATTAACGTAAACAGCTCTAGCCGTAAATGCATGGCTCAGCCTGGATCCCCAGTGATTGGCATTGTTTCTCCGCTGTGTCATGTGAAGAAGCCCCACGTGCTTTCGCGTTATCGATAGGCGCGTCACATTCACTGGCAACCGCGACCAACAAACACCCAAACACGACGCAGCTTCCCGAGCCCTCGGACCACAACCTCACAATGAGCAAATGATAGCCCATGCATACACGCGACACTCGTCATATTGTTCGCGACTGTTCATGAACTCAGCACCGCTGCACACATAATCACACCCTCCTTGCGGACCTCTGTCGTATGTCCGCACGCAGCAATGGACCACCGCACGCTCATCTTCTCCTCCGTCTTCCCCGTTCTCTCGCTGTCCCACACTACCCCGGCACCAGTTGCCACACCTGATCTAGGCGTCACCGTCCAGGGTGCTGCATTCGGCAGCCCATACATCCCGCGGCAGGCAGAGCTGCACGACAGCAGCACACACCGACAAGTGAAGCGAACCATTGCATGGAGCTGCGCAACAAGATTCTTGAGTCTGGACAAAGTCGTGCCCGCTGTGCCACGGATACTGCATCGTACACGCGAGGTTGAGGACGCGCTCGTCTACTTGTTGGCGGGGGAGGGGAAGGCAGGCGAAGATGCACGAGGGGACAGGCATGATGGCGATGAGGGACTGTGCGATTGGTATACGAATGAATGCCGCTTGCACTTTGCGAATAACGTCCAGCCGGAGCTCGATGAGCTGTGGAGGGACGAGGTGAGGATTGAACGGGCTTGGGATGTGCTCGGCGACACTCAGACACTGCTTGAGCAGGTGCAGAACGTGTACCTCGAGCCATTCAATGAGCACATACTTCCGTTTCTGGGAAGCGGACCAACGACACGATCGGCGAGACCGAGCAGGAGAGACGACGATGAGGCCGAGCGTGCTGAGTGGAAGTTCAGGAGAGATGTACATGCTCTTTTTGCGCGCTGTGTTGCCCCGAGACGTTTCTCCAAGATGCTGAGTTATGTCTTGTATGACGCGGGGTGCAGAATGTTCCGCATCTATGCACGACATGATGGAGTTCAGCCGAACGCTGTACCGGAGAACACGACAGAGGTCAGACAGCAGATGACTACGCTTTTGCAGGGCCTGGAGCGTGTTGGACTGGGTGGCGAGTGTGCGCAGAAAGCCTTCGCCCATGCCATGCACAAGCTGCTCGACTCCTTCATCAACAGCCATTACATGAAGGTGGACTGGTACGACAAGAAGTCGGTTGTGCCGCACCTCAAAGAGTGGGTCAAAGATGGCTTCTGTCCTCTGGTCGAGCTGGTCTTGGAATGTCTGCGCTGCGAGCAGAGCAGCCTTCAGCCTACAGAGGTTTCGGCATGGCAAGAGATTGCTCTGGGTAGACTCGGGCGGGTGCGAGTCGACAATCTCTTCGACTTTGTTGTTCGCTGGGACAAGAGCAAGGGTGCTATCTTGGATATCAAGGAATATCTCAGAATTGCTGGCGCGAAGCAACACGTCACCTCCAGCTTCTCGCAACAAGTCTCGAGGCGCTTGTTGCACCCGGGTGTGACTACCACATATATTCTCAACGTCTACATCTTCATAATCCGCTCCTTCCATGAATTGGAACCGAAGGGCGTGCTGCTGGAGAGAGTCGCTCGGCCAATCCGCAGATATCTGAAAGAGCGGGAGGACACAGGACGAATCATCATATCCAGTCTACTCACGGACCTCAGCGATGAGACAGGCGCCAAGTTCTCCTCCAACAGCGAGCTGTCCCACGAGATTGCCGGCGAGATGGGCAAGCCCCTCGTAAATCTCGGCCAAGACGCAGACGAGGAGCTGAACTGGAACGACATGAACTGGCAGCCTATGCCAATCGATGCTTCACCCGAATACAAGAAGTCAAAGGTAGAGGACGTGATCTGGTTCTTGCTGACGCTATGGGAGCGCGACGACTTCATCAACGAGCTGAAGAACATCCTCGGCGACCATCTCCTGCGCTCTACAGACCCAGAGTACGAGAAGGAGATCCGCCTCCTCGAGCTCATCAAGATGCGTCTGGGCGACAACAACCTGCAAGCCGCCGAAGTGATGCTCCGCGACGTCCTGGACTCGAAACGCATCAATGCCACCATCCACGCCGCTACAGCCTCGCAAGCCCAACAAGCCTTTTCCACCCCTGAGCAACGCCCTCGCGGCCCTCGAGCGCCAAATGCCAGATACCCGCGCACCCCCCAACCACGTCACGGCGCCCAAACATCTTCCCTTACACCGTCTGCACCCGCAGCGCCCGCCCTCAACGCCCAGATCCTATCCTCCTACTTCTGGCCCTTATTACGCGACGAAAATTTTAGTGTTCCCGCTGAGATCCAACGTCTCCAAGACGCATACGGCACAAACTTCTCACGAATCAAGGGCATGCGCAAGCTGCGCTGGATGAACGCACTCGGCTCCAGCTCCATAACGCTCTCGTTCGCAGACCGCACAGAAGACTTTGATCACCTGACGCCTTGGCAGGTCAGCGTGGTGTACGCCTTCCAGCCCCAAGCTGGCGAAGAGAACATCGCCGCCAAGCCTGGGAAGAACGGCGAGGGCGTCGCCAGAAATGTCGCGCAGCTCGCGGATATGCTAGGCATGGACGAGGCGCTCGTCAGACAAGCGGTCGCGTTCTGGATAGGCAGGTCGGTGCTCCGCGAGACCGGGCCCGATACGTATGCCATCATCGAGACGCTGCCCAAGTCTGATGGGAAAGCAAAGACAGATGAGGATAAGGCGGCTGCTGCGGCAGAATTGGCTGCTGTTGAAGCCGCGCAGGCGACTGCGGTGCGCAGCCAGCAGGATCTATTCAATGAAAATAGGGACGTGTATGAGACGTTCATCACGAGCATGTTGACAGCGCAGGGCAACGTGCCAGTCAGCAGGATCCTCATGATGATGCGGATGATGATGGCGGGCGGCTTTCCGTTTGGCGAGGAAGAAATTGCCGGGCTGCTGGCCGAATTAGAGGGCGAGGGGAAGGTCATCAAGGTCGGCGGAGACGTCTGGGGCATGAGGCGGTAACACGACGCATTTACGAGCTGCTACGGAAGCGTCGCGGCGCACTGGCCGCGGACGCCTACGCTGGGTTATACCCCTTGCTCCAATCCGTGCAGTTCAACCCACCCAATGTGCTCTCATCCACATTCCGGCACGTGACGAGGTTACTCCCGTTCACCGTCCTGATGTCCACGTTCTCCGCCACAATCCCAGAGCAAGTATGCGGCGACGAGCAGACTAAGTGGCCCACAATAGGACTGAAGACCCTGTTGGTGCGCCCTCGGATGTTCTTGAAAGTGATATCCGTAATGTTCAGTTTACTCGGATGCTTGAAGCATTCCTCCTCGTCATCCTGCCCATAGCACTGCGTGATCGTCAAGCCATAGTCGACGTTGTCGAGAAACATGCCGTCGTATGTCACGTTGCGGACGAGACCCGCGCCGCCGCCGCCAGTCAGGGATTGGCTCTTCTCCGAGTACGCATCTGGCCACACTTTGATGCGCGCGCCCTCGGAGCTGTTGGCCATGCTGATGTTGCGCACCAGGACATCGAGGACGTAGTCGATGCGTGAAGGGTACTGACCGAGGCTACCGACGGAGATGCCGTGAGTGCCGTTGCAGCGCAGGTTCTGCACGAGTATCTGGGTGGAATTGGGTTTGAAGGATACGCAGTCTGTCTGGGTTAGTCTCTGGAGAGCGGGCGATGCGAAGGAAGACATACCATCGCCGTTGGTGATAGTTGAGTTCTCAATCGTGATATGCGAGCTGCGGTAGATATCCCAGCCGTCGGTGTTCTTTTCGAAGTTGCCGTTGTTGCTTGTTGAGAACAGGTCGAGCCCTGAGTATACCACGTCACTCGAGTTGGCGATGATGTTGTGCCAGAACGGCGAGTTGCGCATCTTGATATCACTCACGCTACCTCCATTCAGTCCATCAATGGCGAACAGAACCGGTCGCTTGAGCTTCTTGTTGTTGGCATACTCGTCCCACCATGCTTGACCGTTTCCTTCCACAGTCCCGGAGCCATACACGTTGACATCGCTGCCGCCGAGGATCAAGAAGGAGGTTGCATTCTGGTACTGCAGGTCGAAGGAATTGGCTTGCCAGTATGTAAGGTTGTCAGAAGGGAAGGACAGGGTACCTTGGATGTCGAGATCAATGGATGAGAGGCCGGTGAGGTTGAGAGGCGAGGCGATCGTGTAGGTCTGCTTTGCGGCGAAGATGAGATGGCCACCATTATTGCAATCTTGGATGGCCCTGAGGATGTTCTCGGCATCGTCTGTCTTGAGATCGTTGTGAGACCCGGCGACGCACGTCCGATTCCGGCTTGGTGAGGTGTGAGCATGAAATGGGCGACTTGTGCGTAACGTCTCGAGGAAGTTCTCTGTCACTGATACAGTCGATGCTACGGGAGCGAGGAGCACCAAAGCAGCCAAGGTTGGAGTTGCGAGACGAACCATCATGAGACTGCAAAGGCGATGTTCGACTGGCAGTACCTTTGAGCAGCAACGCTCCGCCTTCTTTATATGCCGTTCCTAAGCGACTCCATCGCGTACCTTCATTGTCGGCATATCATCCGTGGACAGCGCCGTACATAGACCTCTCCGAAGCTTAGCCTCAACTTTGGAAAAGCTTTCCGCTGCAGGCTTCCCCAGATTACCCCACATGCAGCTTGAAGCTTTCGGTTGTCGGGTTAAATGGGAGCTGTGGGGTAGCAGCCAAGCCTTTAAAGCGGAGGAGTCTGGTGTTGAAGAGGCTGTCAACTGTTATCCGGCTTGAGGGGCGCTCAGATCGGTATGATCAGATTCAGGATCCCGGTTGCATTGTTCCACCAATCGCGACAGACCAGTCCTCCGCATAAAACTGGCGAAGTGCGACCGTACAAATTCAGGCTGGAGCAGTTTGCCATAGCAAGAAGCGTTGGGATCTCGCTGTTACCCTGCTCCGGGCTCGGACGGCGGAGACCTTCGTTCTTAAGGTGTTGCAAAGTCACCTTGACTGATAGGCTCAGTCCGACGCCACATCCTCGTTCAGGATGCTCTCACAAGCTGCTCGAAGATCTTCCACACCGGCAACATTGTCCCACTCATCAAGGATCTTACTGGCCTCCTCCCACTCTTTTGCCGCTTCCTCTTCCCGCTCTTGATCCATCAAATCACGCAGGCGTCTCGGTGCGCCCAGGACCCATCTGACAGTCTCCTGCTGCTTCCGTTTCCTCGCAGCTGTTTCTTCCTCTTGCGGCTCACCTTGTACATGTATGTCGATGCCTAGGCCTTCTGGCTTGTTCTGTAGATTCTGCATAGAAGACGAGAGCGAAGCAGCGGTTCCTGCAATATGTGCTATTGCAGGACCAAGAGTATGGGTGGTTGGAGCTAGAGGGTCCATATTGCCGCGCATTCGACGAATGGTGCTAGTTGCAGATAGCAGCTTGGAGTAATTGTTGTAGACGAGGGACTTCCTGTCGCTGTCAAGATTCCGTATTTCTATCTTCGATCAGCAAGATGACCTGTTATGCGTGCAAGACCACCATACGTGATATAAGATCAGCTTCAACTTTGAGCACTCCCTTCAAACCTTCCTTTGCAAGCAAGCTTTCGACATAGGCCTCCGCATTGAACTCAGCAGCGTCCAGCTCGGTCAATGTCTCTTCATCTTCGGGTCCCAGCCCTGTCCTAGTCGACTCTTCCGAGATCTTTGCATCTGCCTCTTTCTGTGCATTCTTAATACCGTAGTAGTCTCGTAGCGCTGCACGGTTCCGGCGCAGATTCGGCGGTGGTCTTGCGGAGCTGTCGAATGAATTACGGGTGGACGATGGGCTTCGTATAGAGGAGCTCACACGCGGCGAAGCTATAGTCGACATGGCGAAGCCTGTTCTTGGTTTCTCTGAAGTGTTGCGCACGGCATACGTGGTTTGAACAGCGAGGTGGCTTGTTGTAGCTCAGAGCTCCTAATGTGAAGTGCCAAGGCGTCCCCACGTCATTTACGCGACGCGTCTACCCCGATATTGGCATGGAAGTTACAACACAGTCGCGGATCACCGACTTCCCGTCAGAAGACCACTGAGATGGCGAGCAATGCTGCAGGAGAGCTTATGCTGCACCTCGCAGCGAGAGGCCTTCACCCAAAGCCAGCTTGGCTGCAAAGCTTCCTATCAACCCAGCGCTCGAACACTGCACTTGCTGCTCTGAAGCAGACATGCCTATTTCGCCTCCTTGCAACTGACATCACATCTTCACTCGAACCACCTGCAGCATCAGTCCTACCAGCAGACGTTCTGAGAGGCACGGTGCAATCTCGACCTCTTGCAGGCCCAATCGTCTGTCAAGTACTTGATATTGAAGACATTGGACAATCACGCTGGTCACAAGTCGAAGCCATCGAGGCAAGAGAGCGTGGAGAAATGACAAAAGGACGAGAGATCGTTCGCGTGATCGAGCCTGAGAACGACGATTCAGGTCAAGCCACAACACCTACACAGAGCAAAGGACCGTTCAAGCTACTTCTTCAAGACGCCAAAGGACTGCAGATATATGCCTTGGATCTACATGGCATTGGTGGAATCAACATTAATACGATCATGGGTGTGAAGCTTCTCCTCCGTGACGTAGAAGTGCGGAGAGGGGTGA
The DNA here is from genome assembly GCA_016630955.3 of Didymella arachidicola. NCBI lineage: Eukaryota > Fungi > Ascomycota > Dothideomycetes > Pleosporales > Didymellaceae > Didymella > Didymella arachidicola. Next base: position 2,103,654 of record CM049986.1, read on the forward strand.
TCATGCTTGGGCCTGGCAACGTACAGGTGCTTGGCGGCAAGCTTGAGACACTCGACAGAGCTTGGAAAGATGGTTTGAAGGAACGGCTGATCAAAGCTGCAAATGCTGGTGGGGAGACTGCAGGGTGAACACTCCCCCATTGGCGGCAGCCTTGCCCTAAGCTGAGTCTGCCATGAGAAACAAAGACGGTGTCAAGGACCCGCCGCCTCCGTTCTCGTCCCCTGGTAGATCAGACGCAGAGAAATCGAGTGCCTTCTTCATCGGTCACGAACGCTTCATCGACCATTCGAAGATGAAGATTCACAACAAGAACCAAGACGATGGTGGCAAAGAAAGCAACCCCCGAGAGCAACTTCGTATCCAAAGGTCAGCATGATGGGTTGGTGTATCTTACTAGTACTGACTTGCAAGCATCTCCTCCCCTGCTTCCCATCACGAGTGCTTCCACCAAGTCTCTCAGAACCTCCTCCATAAAGGCAGACTCGAGCGTAGCGCTCTGAGCAAATTACGAAATCACATGTCCTCCATCTTGTACACTTCGTATGCTGGCTCCTCGTACGGATGTGCCCTGATCTTGTCAGCCTGTACTCACCCTCAGAGAGTCATACTCACTGCCTCAAAGCTTTTACAGCCTCAACCGCCGTATCTCGCCCTAGGCAAATGGCCTCGACTCGATACTCCTCAACCTCCTCCAGCGCACCGACCTTGCCAATCTGCCCTTCATTAGCCGATCCTCGAACCAGATTTCGTACGTACAAAGCTGTAAACTCACGTGTGGGTTCGCAGTGTCACCAGGTCTGAATTGTCCAGTACCCTTGGACGTGAAACAACATTCAGTGTAGCCTCCCGTGCCGGGGAAGGAGCCCGCGCCTGCAGCAAAGATAGCGTTTTTGCAGGCTTGTAGGGCGCTGGGCGGAACAAAGAAGACGAGCTTGAACTTTAGGAGGGTACACATTATGAGAGACGCCCAAACTGTGGTTTTGACGGAAGGAGGAAGGAGTGAGTCCGAGTGACGGATGGTGAAGTGAGAGTAGATAGGCAGGCCACCTTCCTGAAAGATTGACGTGCATAAAGCAGATACGAACCGGGAAAGGACAATTAAATTGGGAGAGTACGCAGCAGCATGCTACCTGATCAATACACCCAGTCATGGAGAACACCTTGCAGCATGCAGCGGCATGGCATGACGTACATGGTCTATTGTGATGCAGTAGCAGCCGGTGCGTTTCTTTAGATGAGTCTACTGGAAGACTTCAAGTCTCGCAACCTAGCATGAAGGCTCCAGGGTGCTCTAAGATCCTAACGCAGCATATCGTCCCCCTCATCTCTCAGCCATCAGCTGGCACTCAACCCTAGCGAACATTGACGCGACGGTGGGGCATCGCACGTGCTAGCGTGTTGTGGTGGCCCGTGCCCCGTAAACACAACGAAGGCACAAGTGTGGAGCGGAGTCAACTACCGGACGGTCAGACCGATACTCACTAACTCACAGAAGACGCGGAAATGGCTCCAGCAGCATCGCGACAGTCGACACGCACAACGCGCCGCAAAGTGCCCGTCGTCGACGACTCGGACAACGAGAACATCACACCTGCGCCGGAGGTCAGCGACGATGACGAGGAAGAGTTTACATCGGCACCAGGGCCTCTGAAGACTGGGCGTGGGCGCGGGCGCCCCAGGAAGAGCGTTGCGCCTGCGGATGAGGCGCCCACCCCGGCAAAGGCCACAGACACAGCGGCGCCAAAGAAACGAGGGCGGCCAAAGCGCACGATTGAGGTTGTCGCAGAGCCCGCACAGACAGAGACACCGCCCGAAAGCAGCCCGCAATCGACGGTTCCAGTGAGGCCGGCCCCTAAGAAGCGCGGGCGGAAGCCAAATGTCTCAGTAGAGAAGCACAATCAGGATGAAGGTGGGCAAACCCCTGCACAACAGATCACAGCCAGAGAAAATGAGACTAAGACCCCGTCAGTGCTATCAGAGTACGAAGAAAAAGGCGTTTCGGTGACGCCTGCGCCTGATGTCGAGCCCAGCGAAGCCGGGGACCGTACGCCACGAGCCACCCAAACACCCGCAGTCGAGGAGGAGACACCCCAGATTAGCACAGCTGTAAAACGACAGAGAATCGAGGTGCAGATCAAGTCTGAACCCACCGAAGACAACATCATCCAGAGTACTGTAGAAGATGAGGCAGCGATAGCTGAGCCCGAGCCTGCAGCCAAGGCTTCCGTGCCAGACGTGCTGTTGAAGCCTTCAGAGACTCCCGATGCGATTCCCTCATCGCAACCGCCGCCGCCAACGCCAAAAATGGTCGAGAAGGTCAATGCGAATCACACAGTGCTAGAGAGGCCGATGGATATTGTGGCGAAGAGGAGAGCAGCTGGAGTGCCTCTGTCACAAGAGCCTGCACCGCCGAAGCAGCGCACAGTCATCACATGGCTAGTGTTGACAAACTTCAAGAGCTACGCGGGGCGACAGGAAGTTGGGCCTTTCCACTCCTCCTTTTCATCCGTCGTAGGACCCAACGGCTCGGGCAAATCGAACGTCATCGACTCGCTCTTGTTCGTCTTTGGATTCCGTGCCAGCAAGATGCGTCAGGGCAAGATCTCGGCGCTCATCCATAATTCCGCCCAACACCCAGACCTCGACTACTGCGAAGTCGAAGTGCACTTTCAAGAAGTCATGGACACACCCAATGGCGCTGAGGTCATTCCGGAGTCGCAATTAGTCATTTCCCGTCGAGCGTTCAAGAACAACTCCAGCAAGTACTACATGAACAAGAGGGAGTCGACCTTCACCGATGTCACCAAGTACCTGAAGGGCAAGGGCGTTGACCTGGATCACAAACGTTTCCTGATCTTGCAGGGTGAAGTCGAGTCAATCGCACAAATGAAGCCAAAGGCCCTGACCGAGCACGACGACGGCCTTCTCGAATATCTGGAAGACATCATTGGCACCTCCAAGTACAAGGCGCCGATTGAGGAATCAGCTGCTGAGGTCGAGACGCTCAACGAGACCTGCATGGAGAAGAACAACCGCGTTCAGCACGTCGAAAAGGAAAAGGGCGCACTCGAGGAGAAGAAGAACAAGGCTATAGCATACATCAGAGACGAGAACGAGCTCGCCACCAAGCAGTCTACGCTCTACCAGCTCTACATCTCCGAGTTCGACGACCACATCGAGGTCACGCAAGAGTCAGTCGGCCAGATGCAGGCGCAGCTTGACCAGGAGTTGCAGAAGCACCAAGGTAGCGAGGAGGGTATCAAGGAGCTCGAGCGACAGTACAAGAAGGGCGTCAAGCAGTATGAGCAGCTCGAGAAGCGACATCAGGAGTTTCAGAAGGAGGTCGGGCGCATCGACAAGGAAGCCGTCAAGTTCGAGGAGAAGAGGAAGTTCTTGGCCGGCAAGCAGAAGAAGCTTGAGAAGACCAAGGAGACCAGCAGCTACAGTCGCTCCGAAGCAGAGACACTGGCGAAGCAATACACTGCCGATCTAGAACGGTATGCCGAGGAGACAGAAGAGCTAGAGGCAAACATGAAAGTCGAAGAGAAAGAGCTCGAACGTGTTCGCATCACTCTTGCTGGGAAGACACAAGGCCTCTCCGACGAGATCGCAGCCAAGCAGAAGTCTCTGGAGCCTTGGCTTGCGAAAATCAGCGAGAAGCAGTCCGCCATGGCTCTTGCGCAGAGCGAGCTCGACATCATCCGGGAACGCGAGAATGCTGGCGCCAAGGGTATTGCGGATGTCGAGGCCAAGATCGGAGCCCTACAAGAATCTAAAGAGAGCAAGGCAGCTGAACTCCAAGAGCGCAGGCAAGAGAAGAGACAGATTGCAAACGAGCTGCGGAGCATTCAGGCCCAGATTGAAGAACTCGCTTCGAAGGAAGCGCCTCTTCGAAATAAGCTTTCGGGAGCACGCGCAAAGGCTGACGAGGCCCGTTCGAATTTCTCTGCAAATCAGACACAAGGCAATGTCCTGACTGGGCTCATGCGGTTAAAGGAGTCTGGACGAATCGACGGTTTCCATGGCCGATTGGGCAACTTGGGCACAATCAATCAGAAGTACGATGTCGCCATCTCCACTGCTTGCCCACAGTTGGACAATATGGTCGTTGACACAGTCGAGTCTGGTCAGCAGTGTATCGAGCATCTTCGCAAGAACAACCTCGGTCGCGCCAACTTCATCCTCCTGGACCGTCTCGCTAAACGCGACATGTCCGCCGTCGACACACCGGAGAATGTGCCTCGATTGTTCGACCTTGTTAAGCCGAAGCATGATGCTCTGCGGCCGGCATTCTTTCACGTCCTCCAAAACACTCTGGTCGCTGATGATCTCGATCAGGCAGAGCGCATTGCGTACGGAGCAAAGAGATGGCGTGTCGTCACCCTCGATGGCAAGCTCATCGACACCGCTGGTACAATGAGTGGTGGTGGTAGCCGCGTTGTGAAGGGCAAGATGTCGTCCAAGCTCGTGTCTGACATGTCACGCGACCAGGTCTCGAAGCTTGAGCATGACAGGGACGCGCTTGAGCAGCTCTTCACCGAGTTCCAACAAGACCAGCAAGAGCTTGAGAGCACGCTACGAAGCCTCAACCAGCAACTGCCTGAGCTCGATACTAAGGCTCAGAAGATCGCCCTTGAGCTGGAAAGCTACGATCGTAACATTGCTGACAGCCAGCGTCGTATCAAAGAGCTCAGTGCCGAGAAGGCTGCAACCAAGACGGACAAAAGCCGTGTATCGACATTGGAGAAGAGCATCGCTTCAATGGAGAAGGAGATTTCGAAGCTACATGCCGAGACCGAGGGTGTCGAAGCCGAAATCAAGGCACTACAGGACAAGATCATGGAGATCGGCGGTGTCAAGCTTCGTCTTCAGAAGGCCAAGGTAGATGACTTGAAGCAGCAGATAGACACACTCACAGAGCAAGCCTCCAATGCCGAGATATCGAAGTCGAAGGAGGAAAAGAACCGCAACAAACACGAGAAGGCGCACAACGATGCGGTCCGCGACCTCGAGAAGCTCGCTGTCGATTTGGAGAAGGTCGAGGCGGATATGGAGTCTCATCAGCGCGATGCGTCGGGTGTCCGTCAACAAGCTGAGGAAGCTCAGGAGGTATGCGCAGTCATCGCTTGTCTGTCTTTCATGGTGCTAACTGTCCGCTTAGTCCCTCGAGACCACAAAGGAGGATCTCCAAGCAGTCAAGAAGGATCTTGATGAAAAGACGGCAGAGATCAACGAGATGCGCGCCGTTGAGATTGAGATGCGCAACAAGCTTGAGGAGAGCCAGAAACAACTGAACGACTTCCAGAAGAAGCAAGCCTACTTCCAGGATAAGCTAAGCAAACTCACGTATCAGAATGTCACCGACCTTGGAGAGGAGCAGGAGAATGGAGAAGGCCTTCCCACGTACAGCAAGGACGAACTGCAAGACCTCGACAAGCACGAACTCAAAGACGAAATCGCCGTGCTTGAGAAGAAGAATGAGAGCACAAATGTCGACCTCTCCGTCCTTGCCGAGTACCGCAAGCGCGTTGAAGAACACGCTGCCCGCTCCATGGACCTCGCCGAAGCTGTTACCGCGCGCGACGACGCAAAGAAGCGCTGCGACGAGCTGCGCCGCCTGCGTCTCGAGGGCTTCATGGAAGGATTCAGCATCATCACTGCTCGCCTCAAGGAGATGTATCAAATGATCACCATGGGCGGCAATGCAGAGCTCGAGCTTGTCGATTCGCTCGACCCATTCTCGGAAGGCATCCTGTTTTCGGTCATGCCGCCTAAGAAATCGTGGAAGAACATCAGCAACTTGTCTGGCGGTGAGAAGACACTGTCTTCTCTGGCATTGGTGTTTGCCCTCCATCATTACAAGCCTACGCCGCTGTATGTCATGGATGAGATCGATGCCGCGCTCGATTTCAGGAACGTCAGTATTGTTGCCAGCTACATCAAAGAACGCACAAAGAACGCACAGTTCATCGTTATCTCGCTGCGAAACAACATGTTTGAACTGGCGAGCCGATTGGTGGGTGTGTACAAGGTTAATCATATGGTAAGTTGCATGTCAGGATTTGGGAAGAGTGTAGACTAACACAACGCAGACGAAGAGTGTCACGATTGAGAACAAGGATTACCTCACTGCCAGCGCATAAATGGCCGGATGAAGTATTTGCCTATGTTGTGATACGAGTAATGTTGGTCATTGGGTGGTGTTGGGCGTTGGGTCGGTCTCTGTCTGATTGGTGGGATCATGGTGATTGGCATTGTTACATTCTTTATGATACCATATTGATGCTTTTGTCGGAAACACCAAAATACTTGCATCATCGACATTGACAAGGCTGGGTGCCTTTTCTCGACAAGGCTGAGAGATCAAAATTCATGACCATGTCTGTATGTTGCACAGCTACACCGCACCTGCATGGTCTATCGGGCTACTTTTCACGACTTCCTGAACGAATAGGTCATGGCATCGTTGAGAGAACAGAATCTATCACTGGATGTCAGCTGCGGACTCTTCCAGCCGTCCAGCGCATATTTCGTGAGCGTAAAATGTCAGACCTCGCGGGCAGCTTTTGCAAGACCTCGATGCCGAGCCGTCTACGTATAACGGAGCAATGACTCGTGCAAAAGACAGCGGATCACCACCTAGTGCTCGCAGCATTACATGGTGGTATCGGGTTTTCAAGGATCAAGCCAGTCAGTCTAACAAAGGTAAGCGGACAATGTACGCACATTGAGCGAAAGACTGACGAACACATTGTGTTAGCCAGCATCACGTGCTCTGTTACATAATCATCTGTAGGGTGTATATTCCCTCTTCCCCTCATTAGATAGGAAACAACCTAGTCCCTCTTTTCTACGCCTGGCCTCTGCCCGCACACAGTTATGAGCCCGGTTTGCACCTCTTAGACTGCGCTACTCAGCACTAAAACAGCTCTAGACGTGTAACTGACAACGACTACGTTCACTTCTACCTCGTTTTGTCTACTGACAGCTGATCAGCGTCAAAGACCTTTCTAGTCGACAGCCATCAGGTGGTGTCGCTAACGGACCAGAACTGCTGCTCTGTACAGAGATCAGTTTGGTGATTAATCACGAAGATCACGATGTCGTACAACGACGCTGGAGTCACACGAGTGACCGTTATACTGGATAAACCAGTCGATTGGGAGTCATGGTTCCAGCTACGACGAGAGAAAGCCGTCGTAGATGCTATTTGGAAGTACCATGACATCTCGAAACCACAGAGCGAGCTACCGAAGCTCGAAGAACCTATCAAACCACTGCCCAGCGATGTCAGAGCTGGAGCGACAGCGATTGCCCAGCTGGACGCAGGCCAGCAGGCAGTGTACAGTGATCTCCTCCACGACTGGAGATATGAAAGAGCAGAGTACGCGAAGAAAAAGCAGAAGGAAGGCGAACTTCTTTTGGATATCAGCCGTACGATTGCTGCTCGTCACCTTTACCTCATCAACGGAAAAGATGAGGTGTACGATCGACTGATCGCTCTCAAGAAGCAGTTCGCGCCGACAACTGCTACACGAACCAGAGAGCTAATCGTCAAGTATCGATCTCTGCAGGAAGGCCCTCAGAGTCGCGATCTCGAGCAGTGGCTCGACGACTGGATTCACATTACGAATCAGTGCAGGGAAGTAGACCTTCCTGAAACAACGGGCTGTCGAGCTCAGGAGGATTTCCTGTCAGCTATCAGGACGATCGCGCCAGAATGGGCAGGATCATCGCATCATGATTTAATCATGAAAGAGACAGCAGGCAAGACGAATGAAGTTCAACCGGTGGCAGACTACATCGCTCAGTTCAGAATCTATTACCGAAGAATCGGACCTACTGCGGCATCACTTGGTACGTTTGCGTCATTAGGTGTATCAGCCAAGTCAGAACAGCATCAGAAGGAGCAGAGATCATCGAGATCAGCTCCATACAAGCCAGAATGTATCTGCGGGAGCAAGCACTGGTATAGAGAGTGCTGGTACCTGTTTCCAGATCATCCGAAGAGACCCGAGGACTTTCAACCGGCTAAAGCTGTGCAAGACCGAGTAGCAGCAGCCTTGAAGGATCCAGAGCAAGTTAAGAGAATCAATAAGCTCCTAGCTCGGCACGGCAAGAGAGTAAAAGGCACAGATGAGACGCTCACACTTGATGGTGGGAAGAGCAGCGCAAGCTTTGTCACCTACAACAGCTTCTCTGTCGCACAGGTACAGCAGAAGGCTTTGCCAGCGATACGTAATCGATGGATACTCGACCCAGGCTCGAATATTCACGTATGCAACTCGACGAGATTTGGCTGGCAAGAGACACGGAAGGCAAGACCTCATGAGATGGTCTTAGCAGGAGACTCAACCTTGGCGATACAGGCCTGGGGAGAGGTGACGTTCAGCGTTAACCGGCCGAACGGTATAGGCAAGATTCAATTGTCTAACGTCGCACTTGTAGAAGGCTTCCTTACAAACGTTGTAAGCCTCTCACGATGCCGAGAGATAGACGTGCAGTTCGACTCAGGGAGAGATGCAATGTATCAGAAGCATCCATCAAACGTCATCTGTTCGCTTAAATACGCAAATGGGCATTGGATTGTCGACGCTGAAGAAAATGATCGCCTAGCTCTGAGCAGCTTCGCGGCGACAGTACGGCGAGCGTACAAGCCATCGCGAGAAGATCGACGTCCAATTCACACATCCCATGTCGAAGCTCATGAGATGTTTGCACACGCTGGCAAGGACGTGATTGACCATCTGAGTAGGAATGTACAGGGTATAACTCTTGACAAAGACGCCAGAGCTCCAAGGATGCACGAGTGTGAGACCTGTATACAATCAAAATCGGCAGCTCAGGTCAGCAGACGCGCGTCAGATGATCATGCGACAAGGCCTTTCTATCGAATAGTCGTTGATCTTGTACAGCTCATACCGACTGGAGAAACATGCTACAATGGAGATCGCTACCTGCTGCATGCAGTATGCGAGTACTCAAAGTGGCACGAAGCAGTGACTCTTGCGAACAAGTCACTACCAGTAGTGATAGCAGCTCTCAAGGCGCTGCTACACAAGATTGAGCGACAATACGGGTACACAGTCATTGTGCTCAAAGTCGATGGGGATCGTGGCTATGGCCTCGAACTCTACAGAATCGCGAGGCAAGCAGGCCTCAAGATTGAGCTGCGTGCTCCTGACACGCCTGAGCAGCTTGGAGCTGCAGAACAAGCCGGAAACATCATCATTACGAAAGCAAGATCGCTCCGCATTAAGGCAGGTCTACCGAAGTCTCTATCAAATGAGCTAGCGATCACGGCGACAAAGATCACGAATGTAACGCCTACGAGATCTATTGATTGGAAGACGCCGTACGAACTCGTTCACGGCAAGCAGCCTTCAGTCGCGCACTTCTCCCAGATTGGGTGCAAAGCGTACACGCTTAACAAAAAGCTGAAGAAGGCAGATAAGCTAGAGTCTCGTACATTCGTTGGATACCTTGTAGGGTATGACTCATCAAACATCTTTCGCATCTGGCTGCCGAAAAAGAACCAGGTGATACGTGTGAGAGATGTGATATTCCAGAGAAGCAGCCTCTACAACGACCATGAGAAGGCTGAGAAAGAAGATATTATGCAAGAAGAGATTGAGATCCTCAATATACTGCATACAGCGGAGGCAGAGGCAGATCAGGAAGTAGTAACTGAGCTACAACAACGTCAGCAGCTTTCTAAGGATCAGAGCTTTCTGCCCACACCAGAACCGTCAGATCGCGGTACTGTACCACCTCAGGAGTGGACAGGCAATGACAGAGATCTAGACCGAGCTTCCGAGCCGGCAGAACAGATCAGTGTGGAAGATCAGCAAGGCGCTGAAGATCAAGACACTGGGGAACAGATTCAAGATCAACTGCTTGATGAGCCGCAGACGCATCACGAAGATGATAGATCTACAGCCAAAAGCAGCGGAGACGGACCACTACGGCCAGCTGTGACGAGCAAGCGAGACCGTCCACGAAAGCAGCCATCAACATGGGCAAAAGGATGGAGCAATACCGAGGACTACGTACCAGATCGTCGACAGAACAACGCTCCAAAGATGGCAGACCCATCAATCGTGAGCAGCAACATCATTACGGGTAAAAGAACCAGGAAGCCACCAGATCATGCTCTAGCTACGTACTATAGAGCATTTGCAGTAGCAATGAACCCGACAGCCCCATCAAAGCTCACAGGAGAAATGCCAAAGCTACGATTACATCGCGACCAATTGCCGGATCCACCAAAGCGATGGAAGGATCTGAACAATCATCCATTTGGCGCTGAGTTTGCACAGGCAGCACGAGCTGAGCTTGATAGCTGCTGGGCAAAAGACTGCTTCAATCAGACAGAGGCAACTGCAGCGACAGCAGATGCTGAGGTTCTACCCTTGATGTGGGTATTCACGTACAAATTTGACGAAGATGGATACCTATACAAGTTCAAAGCGCGTATATGCGTACGAGGAGACATGCAAGAGGCTTGGGGAGACACCTACGCGGCAACGCTAGCAATTAAAGTCTTTCGAGCCCTCATCGCGTTAGCAGCAGCATTCGACCTACAGATGTTTCAGTTTGACGCCATGAATGCTTTTCTCAACGCGAGATTGCCACGCAAAATGTACTGCCGTACGCCAGAAGGATTTACAGACGAGCTTGGAGAGCTACTTGAACTACAGCGCGCTCTCTATGGCCTCAAAGAAGCTCCATTGCTCTGGTACCAGGAGCTATCATCGACCTTGAAGAAGCTTAGCCTAGAGCCAGTGCCAGGAGTGCCATGCTTATACACGAATGATCACTTGATCGTATTTTTCTACGTGGACGATATTGTCGTTCTTGTTCACCCGCTCAACAGGGGCTATTACCAGACGTTCAAGCAGCAGCTGCTTACAACGTACGAGATCCGTGAATTAGGCGAGCTGAAGTGGTTCCTTGGTATCCGCGTAATCCGCGAGGAGCTCAGTCGCTCTATCTACCTGACTCAAGACTCATTCATCAATAAGATTGCAGCAAAGTTTGACCTGAAGTCAAGCGTAAGATGTCCAGATGTTCCCCTAAGGGACAATGCCCTTTTGCCATCAACAGAGGAACCAAGTGCTGCGCGAACTCAAAGGTACCAGCGGCTAGTCGGCTCACTGGCTTACATTTCGACTTCGACACGACCAGACGTCGCGAGAGCACACTCAGTACTTGCACGTCATCTGCAGAATCCCGGGCAGAAGCATATGTACGCAGCTTGCCATGTATGGAGGTACCTGATAGGCACGAAACACTTGGCTATTCGAGCGTCCGCAGATAAGCAGCAAGGCATAACGAGCATCACAATGCTATCCCAGCAAGAGCACGAGCATGAGCCTCTCTTCTATGGTGCATCAGATGCTGCTTTTGCCGACGAGCCAGAGACGCGACGCAGCTCTCAAGGCTATATCTTCAAGCTGTATGGACTGCCTGTTGATTGGAAGGCGACAGTCCAACGATCAGTCACGAAATCGACTACAGAGGCCGAGCTACTCTCTCTATCAACAGCCGGATCAGAGATGGAGTGGTGGCAGCGCTTCTTTAAAGCGATCCAGTTTGACCCAGAGTTAACACCAGCACTGTGGTGTGATAACCAGCAAACTGTCTTAATCGCAACAAAGACAGCTGACAAGCTTCAGACGAAGCTGAAGCATGTAGACGTACACCATCAATGGGTACGCCAGGAGGTAGCAGAGGGCAGACTGCAGGTAGATTGGAAGGCTACTGCAGAGATGCCAGCTGATGGCCTTACGAAGATCCTTAGTCGTCAGAGACACGCCAACTTTGTACGCCAGCTAGGACTAAGCGATCTATCATCCAAACTGCGAGACAGATCAGATTCAGGTCTGTAAACAGAGGGTCCTACAGAGTAAGACGTCTAGCTTTGGAGACGCAAGACGCTCATTTACAGCTTTCGTTTCTTGCTATTCACTCAAGCTGGGGGGGTGTGTTAGCCAGCATCACGTGCTCTGTTACATAATCATCTGTAGGGTGTATATTCCCTCTTCCCCTCATTAGATAGGAAACAACCTAGTCCCTCTTTTCTACGCCTGGCCTCTGCCCGCACACACATTGAGCATTACAATGACAACAGGATTCACTCCGACTTTCGCATGTGAGCTCCTCCACAACACCGAGTCCTGACATACTTGTACAAATGACCTTAGTATAATAGTATTGCCTGCAGCACAGGTACTATCGAACATCACTCGAAGCAGAATCTCCGATGTCACACTTCCATGCGTACCCGGAGCTCGCGCCTATACATACTGTTTTGCTGCATCTTGAGGATCCCACTACTACAGGTCGGAAGTAAAATAGACAAACCGTCGGCCGTCATGTCATAGGGCGCCTGCACCCTGGATGTCAGGGGTCGTTGCTAGAGGGATGTGCGTAATGTGGTTTGCGAAGCTGCATATACGCGTTGATCGCAATCGTGCTTCTCCTAGCCACCACGTAGTTGGTTTGTGCTATTCTCTTCTGTATACCTCGTGAATTATGTGATATGTGCGATCACTGGTACATGTTGAGATTCTAAAGTTCTTGACGCATGCGAGCCGCTGTGGGCGGCCCCTAGCGGCCATAAACCCCAAAGGACAGTGTATGTTTCTCCAAGCATGAAAAAGGGAATTGAGCAACGGATAGTGGCAGTCATCTTATGCCAGTATCGAGACTGAAGCAATTGCGTTTACTTGGGAAGCGTTGACGGCAAATTATGTAGGAGGGCAACTCTAGCTGTGCGCGTGATCGACTGCCAGCTCAGCTGACGCGCACGTCATGAACAGAAACAGCTCCCTTTCAGACTACGCAAACTTCTAACAGAGTGGCAGAGCCTACTCATGAATGGAAATTTGCTGCTGCTATGAGCACAATTTGTACTCGTTCGATATTTTTGTGTTGGGGATTGAGATTGAAACCAATGAGTGTGCGTTGAGGCGGAGGCGAAACAACACGAGTAGCGACGCGCGTAGAATCAAAACACCCACGATCTGGCGGTTCACGCCCGAACTGAGGACGGCTACGCTCACATGAATATCACGACTGTTAGAGACAATGTGATGCCTTCTTTTCGAAGTGTGGAAGCGTCAGATGAGTGTAGACAGCGCGCAGTAAATAACAGAGGAGACGCGCCGGATCAGGATCGCACAAAGCTTCATGAACAAGCAGCGGCATCCAGTCAACACATAGACTAGATACATTTGAGGGCAACTAAGCGATAATATAGCGTCTGTCCAATGCTCGACAGGCAAGGGAGATCAGGGACAAAGCTCGAAGCACCAAGGATACAGGAGGGAATCACCAAGTGGGATGAAGCACGAGGTCGACGGGACGGGCAGAAAGCGGCAGGCTCCCAACACCCTGAAAGAACGTCTCCAGTACCAACGCGCATTACCCAGTAAGAGCGCGCTCTTGTTCGTCTCTAGATCAGAAGAAGGCCTTCAGATGCGAAACCCCTTCCTAAATAGGAATGGACGAATGTGTCGTGCAAAAGTTGATCTGGATGCACCTGCTCGGTTGCAGCCGTCAGATAAGTAGCTCCCCCCCGCTTCGGGGCGCGCGGTACTCCCACCCCATTGACTTTCGACGCTTCCACAACAACACCCACTTAATCGATTTCGACTCTTAGCCCCTCGTTCGAAGCATCAGATACGCGTCTATCACGGTCCACAATTACTACCAAAATGCCTCCCAAGAAGTCCACCACTGCCGCCCCCAAGAAGGCCGCTGCCTCCACAGCTAGCCATGGCTCCTTCCAGGGTATGTTGCCTGATCCCTCAACACCACGCTGTCGCAGTGCGAGCGCGTCGGTTTCATTTTGTTCGCCGACATTTACTGACTCTATTCGATAGATATGGTAAAGGATGCTATTGCCAACGTAAGTCTATATTCTCCGGCGCATCACGACCCCCGCACATGGGCGTGCGACGCCAACGCGTTGGCTCGGTCGCAAACAACAACAAAGCCCACCAACATCTCACACTCGAGAACACTTTTGCTAACGTCCTCTTCGCACCCTACAGCTTAAGGAGCGCAATGGATCTAGGTGAGCCAATCCTTTGGAAGTTGGTGATATTTCACGCGTCACTTCATGCTTTCGTCTCATGGTTCGAGGGCTTGTGCTGACCGCTATTCTAGCCGTCAAGCTATTCAGAAGTATATCAAGGCCAACAACAGCGTCGGCAATCTCTCCGATGTTGCCTATAAGGGTCACGTTAACCGCGCCATTGCCCATGGTGTTGAGAAGGGCATTTTCTTGCAGCCCAAGGGTATGTGATGCCGTCCACCCCTAGCCACATGCGTTCGAGTCGACTTGTCCATGCGCAGATGTAGTTCTCAGAGGCAGAGCTGACCCTTATCTCAGGTGCTTCTGGTACCGTCAAGCTCGCAAAGCAGGAGGCTAAGCCTGCCGCCCCCAAGAAGACTGAGACCAAGAAGGAGGAGAAGGAGAAGAAGCCTGCTGCAACAAAGGCTAAGACTGCCACAAAGGCCAAGGCTGCTCCCAAGGCTAAGGCCACTGCTACCGTAGGTATTGCTCGTGTCACAGGATGCTGCTATTGCTAACACAACCTCTAGAAGGCAAAGGCCACCACCACTAAGGCCAAGAAGGAGCCTGCAACCAAGAAGACCACCACCAAGAAGACTCCCACGAAGAAGACCCCCGCTGTCGCTAAGCCTAAGGCGAACGCCAGCAAGCCTCGCAAGTCCGCTACCGCCGCCGCCGCCGGTCCCGCCCCTGCTGTCGAGAAGGAGGTCACACGCGTGCTCGGAAAGACAAAGTCCGGACGTGTCACCAAGACCAAGGCGCCCGAGTCTGTCGCATCCAAGGTCGCGCCCAAGAAGAAGGGAGCCCCCAAGAAGGCCGCCGCAACGAAGAAGGCCACTCCCAAGAAGGCCACACCGAAGAAGGCATAAGCGGATCGCGCGCACCTTTCCTTCGCTGTTGATTCTTCTCAACTGGCTGTAATGCGCAGACCACGTTTCTGAGCGTCTAAGCATTTGAGCCTGTAATGTGATATCCCTTTTCTCTCTCTACATCCGGAACCGTAGGACGGTATAGGCCTGGTACTGCCAGTGTGTGGATCTCTGTCTCTTCTTTACATCATCTCGGCTGGGCGTTCTGGTGCGTACGCGCAGGTTGGATCTCTGTATTTCTCTCTTTTCACCTAAGGGAAAGGGTATTTCAGCGACGTGATGTCTATCGTCGTTTCGATGGAATGAATGTCGAATCATAAGTTCAAATACTGCGCTCTTGTTTTATGACCTCCCGCGTTGTTTTGATCGCTGTCGCGCTCGTGTAGGGGTCCTGTCGGCTAGCACGAACGAGGTTTGACGGTGATGCAAGTGCCCCACTCTAGGGTTCTTACACAGTAATTACAATGCTCGAGTGGCGGGCACTCCGCGCTCAAGCTCGCTGAGAGGTCGAGTCTAGAGTTGGAACTCCGAGAAACCGTCGCTGCTGGTGCAGACTACTAAGATCGATATTTTGCCTAACGTGTTTCACCACCGAGCGGCGCACCCCACCGAGCGGCGCACTTTCGACAGCAGATCGCCTGCGCAGCGCTATATTACAACAAAGCAACAATAAACTGCAGCTTGCAGACTTAATAATATCAATTAGAAGCTTCGCTATCATCTGCATCCTCTATTTCTACCTTGCACGTGCGGGAATTGTGTCCAATCTCACCGCAACGCCCGCAGCGTCGTCCAACGCGCACCCTCTTCGCAGGCGTCTCGCCCTTATAGCGACCTCCACCCTCCTTTTCAGCAATTAAGTCAGCCACTTCACTAACTGTAAGGGTCTCCTCTGCGCGTATATAACGTCGCTTACGGGTCTTGCGCTTTGTAGACGCCTCTACAGCGTCTCAAAGGCGGCTTATTTCCTCCTGCACTAACACTATATTATAAGCTATCTGCTGAGCGCCCTTTGCCAACTGTTTAACCTGCTCATCTAACGAACTTGCTGGAGACCTTCGATGGATTTGAATCCGCTTTCGAATCAGAGTCGACTGCTCCTCCACTTCGTGAGCGTTGCGTGGTGTCTTCGGCTCCCAGGCGACGTCGCTGGGTTTTGGTGGCGTTGGCGTGCGCAGGCGCACATCAAGCTTCGATAGCACAACCTCTGGGTTGTGTGGGACTAGCCCAGCACCACTAAAGCCTGCACGAACGTTTTCTGCAGTAAACGCCTTCTCAAAAGATGCTTTAAAGGCTGGTAGGAAGGTTTCCTTGTTGATATGGTGGATGCGGGTGCGTGCCAAGGCCGAGATCTCGTCGCCATACAGGCGCTTCAGCGGCGAGAAGCAGGCGACGTCAAGTGGCTGCAACAAGTGCGACGAGTGTGCTGGCATACAGAGAGTGATTATCTTCTTCTCTTTGCAGAGATCCTGGAAATCCACTGAACAGTGGCTCTCGTGGCCATCAATAATGAGCAGCCTGTAGACCCCAACAGGCTTCGCATGCGTGTCGAAGTGGTGGAGCCAGGCAAGCGCTGAATCGTTGTTAGTCCAGCCAGTAGGACTAACTTGAACAACCCAGTCCCGTGGGAGGTCCTCAGTAAACCAGTTGGAGATAAGAACCTTGCCTGCAAGGATAAGGAACGGTGGGATTACCTTCCCCGTCGCCCCGACGCCTTGTACCAGGGTAACCCACTCACGATCGCCAGGTTGGAGTTTCTTCCGCTTCCCAGGCTTCTCTGAGCCTGTTACTACTAGTTGCGACGAGATCTTGCCCATTAGGAAGCCAGACTCGTCAAAATTATACATGTCCTCATCTGTAATACCGTACTTTGCCTTTGTCGACTGAACAAGCGTGAACCAGGGCTGGATAACCGCCGGGTCCTCGCAGGCAGCTCGCTGGCGATCGTACGGACGGGTCCATCGCGTTCGCAGCTCAGGTGTACGCTGGATGAACCTATCAACCCAGTTCTTGCCAACAGCGTCACCACCACGCTCTCTTAGCAGTTTATCGGCCATATCTCGTACGTCTGCCTTCGAGGAGGGTAGTCCGCGATTAGACTCCTCAAGTATACGTAGTACAATAGCCTCCTCTTCTAGCTTTGTAAGGCGCTTTGCGTTCGGCTCGCAGTCGCGTCGAGAGCGTGTTCCGTCGCGTCGGCGTCGGATTGTTGTTTGAGGGACTTTGTAGACTTGCTCAGCGCGTCGAATACTTTGAATTTGCGTTCTTGAGATATCGCATATGGCAAGCTGTACATCAGCTTCAGTATAGAGTCTAGCAGCTTGTTGTGGTTGTGACATGACGTGTTGTCGTGACGCAGGCGGTTTTGCGGCGGGAGTGCGCCGCTCGGTGGGGTGCGCCGCTCGGTGGTGAAACACGTTAGTATTTTATATGGATCTCTTGACAACGGTATATACACATCAACGGTGGCCTCCCCATCGGGGTGGCCATCTTGCGATGCTGTGCAAGATACTTTGGACTGACCCCTAGTAGCTCATAGGGCTGTTCTAGATGCGCATGTTGATAATTTGAAGTGTTTCTGGTGATCACGCTTTGCTGGCCCTCTTAAAGTTGTCACCCACGGGTCCAGCTCTGAAACACCTTGACTATTGCGCTCTGAAATTCTCACATATTCATCCCATGCGTTACTCGACCGAGACTCGAAAGGTTGCCGAGCTTCCACAGGTCCAGTTAACATATATGTTCCGTGATGAAGCGAATCGTAAACAGCAATAGTGTATGTCACAGGGCGGAGACCAACTCAGGATCGGACGAAGTATTCACGCCTATCCATACAGTAAAAGCTTTGCAGACACGAGCAGGGAATTAAACGCATTGCGCCGACCTCTAGGCTCGCTTAGACCCCTAGCTATGAGATAAGAGCTGTTTCAGCGTGCTCATGATGTGTTGACCGGGAAAGGGCAATAATGCTCACAGCAGGGCGTTGCGCTCGCTCTTCTTACACCGAAGTCGCGGAGGCTAAGCCTTAGACGGACAGTCGGGCCTTCGACGTTGATTGCGTAACATGCACGCTATCCAGCATATTTTCTAGATTGTACAGGTCTTACTGTGTAACAAATGCATCAAAGACACACACAAACTTGAAGTTGAGCGCAGCGAGACGGGTGCGGGGAACATAGCTTCCCGAGGTCCCCCTCGTGGAACCTTCACAACCCCTGCCGCTCGTAGCTAGACAGCACCTGACCCACCTGCACCTCGTACGAACTTCTCCAAGAAATTCAAGTAGTCTCCACTTTATGTACAACCCCAGGCTCAATAGGCGCATCCTACTGTGATGTGCACGCGTTCAGCAACACCATTCGCTGCGAATGCGGGAAAATGATAGCTGCCTCAGGTTGTCACTGGCTAAAGTAAATCTTCTGTTATGGCTAACGTTAGGGTGCAGCTCCTGCATGCTTATGGCATCTGGTAGTCGCAATTATTTCCCTCTTCTTCCTCTGTGAATCTTCGTCTCACTCGGTTGACAACAGTATGCTGCCGTGACAGCTGCGCATACCTCCAGCACTTTTGGTTGACTATTGTTGCCGTACCCACACGCTTGTGGGCATCTCCACGCTGACAGATCATACGCCTATCTTACCCACTAAAATGGTACACTCATTACAGCCCTCTCGTCCCACCGATGCCGAGATCATCGACCTTGCTGCACAAGAGGGCGACGATGCTGACATACCGACCAATTTGGGGTCGATCCATCTCGTACCCAGCAATCCATCGACACGACCACAATCACTCTCGAACGAGAAGGACATCAAACCAATGGCTCTCGAGCAGGATGTCGAGAAGCGAGTCAGCCCGGCTCTGAGCTCTGTAGAGGATAATGCCGGAATCGATCTCAACATCGTGGACTTTGATGGCCCTGACGACCCTCAGAACCCCCTGAACTGGTCATTCACCAAGAAATGGGGGATGGTGTTGCTGATCTCGGCCATCACTTTCTTGACGCCGCTCGCCAGCTCGATGTTCGCGCCAGGAGTCCCGGAGGTCATGAGAGACTTTGGATCGACCAACGATATGCTCGAGAGTTTCATGCTGTCTGTCTACGTCCTTGGTTTTAGTTTTGGACCTTTGAGTACGTTGGTGAATACCTCCAGCCGAGCTGATGCTAACGTAGCAGTCATTGCACCTCTGTCGGAAATGTATGGCCGTCTGCCCTTGTACCATTCTTGTAACCTACTTTTCATCATCTTCACTGTTGCAGCAGCTGTTTCTACAAAGATGAGCATGTTCATCATCTTTAGATTTCTAATGGGCGGTAAGTACACGTAGCTGCTGGCTGATGATAGCTTTGCTTAACATTTGAAAAGCGGTAGGAGGGGCGCCACTGGTGCTTGGTGGCGGTACCATTGCGGACCTCATAGACCAGGAGCATAGGGGTACAGCGATGTCCGTCTGGATGATGGGGCCGAGTAAGTCCTAGGAACAACAGCAAAGATACCAACTGACGAAATCAGCCGTCGGGCCTTGTGTAGGACCAAGTAAGTTCCCAATATGGCAGCGAGGTAACTTGAACTGATAACTACAGTCATTGGTGGCTTCCTCACCGTTGCAAAGGGTTGGAGATGGAATTTCTGGTTTGTCGCTATTGTCGTAGGCTGACCTTCTCCTGGACATTTCATTGTCAAGCTAATACTTGTAGGCTGGCGCATTCTTCATCATGTCCCTCTTACTCATGAGTGAAACATCTGCCCCCGTCATTCTGGAACGCAAAGCCAGAAAATTGCGAAAAGAGACTGGCAACGACAAGCTGCGGTCAAAGTTGGACAGCGGGCTCACTCCGAAAGCGCTATTTAAGTTTTCTATTGTGCGACCAGCCAAGATGCTGACTCGCTCGACAATCTGCTTCGCTATCTCACTTTACGTCGCCATCACATACACGTATCTCTACATCCTGTTCACAACGTTCACTGCCGTCTTCACCAACAAATACCACTGGCACGGCGGCATTACAGGGCTTTCGTTCCTTGGTCTGGGTGTTGGATCGCTCCTGGGACAGGGTCTATATATCCGCTTCGGCAACAGAACCGTCGCCAAACACATCGCCCTCGGCGACTTTAAGCCTGAGATGCGTTTGCACATTATGTGCATTGGTGGTTTCTTCCTGCCTATTGGCCTGCTTATCTACGGCTGGTCTGCCAACTTCCAGACGCACTACATGGTCCCACTATTCGGTACTGGCGTCATCGGCTTTGGTCTACTCATGTCGTTTATGCCGGCCAATACGTATCTTATCGATGTATTCACGACACACGCCGCTAGCGCTATGGCTGCGAACACGGTCCTTCGCAGTCTGATGGCTGCATTGGTTCCGCTTAGCAGTCTGAAGATGTATGCTGCATTGGGCTTGGGTTGGGGGAACAGCTTGTTGGCATTTGTGTCACTGGCCTTGGTTCCGATACCGTTCTTATTCATCAGGTATGGTGAGAGGATAAGAGCCAGAAGCACCGTTAGGCTCTGATCAACGACACGTCTTACTGCTATACAACGGGGTCATCGAGTGGCATTGTCGTGAAACGCACATGAATCAATGAGTACATCGAACCATTCCAGTATCCATGTCTACTATGATGATATCTATAACACGAACCTCACGCTAGAAGCAGCTGAAGCTGAAGACGGGAGACAAATCGAGCGCCGCCTTGACCTCACCTGTGGCATCAGTGAACAACTAAAGGTACTCGACATTGTTCAGTGGTCCATGTGCGGCACCCGGTGTGGTGAGCCATATGTGAAGGATCGTGAGAAGAGAAACTCGAAATGGATCGGATAAAATCAGAACTTGATCATCTTCAGCTACTTGAGCATGAGAGGAGTCTTTACCAACGTCTGGTCGTTTAATGGACCGCTAGATTCCTGGTCTGAGCCGTATACGAGCATCGTCGTTCTGTTGAGTTGTCCAGGGTCGCAATCTGAATTCAGGACATATCAGATTGACAATTGCAATGGTAGCGATGGCTCGGACCACATGAATAGCTTGCGCGGTCCGGAGAGACTTGATGCATCATTGTAGCGGAGATGCTGATGCGCTGTATTGATCCGCGCGTCTATGCGGTTCTGAAATTGGAAATATGTGCTTAGTTGCACATACTGATCAGAAGAAAAGCTTATGCACATCCGAGCGTGACAGATAATCTGGCGGGAGATTGGAAAGACTTGATGGTAATTATAAGAGCAGGTTGCTCGCTCTTCTCAGCAGCTACCACCCCAAGTCCGGTTCAGGTGATTCCGATGACCTGGCAATCGGAAGTTTGGGGATACAGTTGTTTTACCTTTGGACGACTCAGGAGCGCCCAGAGCGTACAGTGCATCTGAGGTAAGCTGACTCTCCCATCGTCGTGGGGCGTACAGATTGGCCGACACCCAGTGCGATCGACACGTCTCCCTGAATGTGGTCTTTGTCGACGATGAACTCATGATCAGCCTCGTTTCATTCGCTTCACTTTGCTGGTATCTCGCCAACTTGGTGACCGCTCGCGTGGCATTTAAGCTTTTGCGGCCACGTGCGGTTCCACTGACCCTTGCACAAGCGTCCCTGGGGTGTGAAACAATACGGCGGCATCTTTGCATCGTTCGACGTGGCTAATTTAACAGGACCTCTCCTCTCCAGTGCTTCGTGAGGATTCCGGCGATTTTGCAGCGATGCCCAGGTGTAATAGCAACAGGGACTAGACAGAAGACAACAGGAACGTCGAGTGCTGACAAAACGTGGATGTTGCGGTTACAAAGCGCCCTTCATAATGGCGTGCAGTGCTACTCTCCCGATATCGTCCGGGCCTCAAAAGCGTAGGTAGGGTCGTATGTATCGCTTGAAGGTGCCATAGTAGCATGTTAGGAAAGATTGCTAGACATGCTGCCTTGACACAAAGCAAGGCCTCGCTGCAATGCAGTTTACCATCTCACAAGATTCCCCATTATATCGAGATCCTCATTGCTTGATCCGATCGTAGGACTCTTGCGAGGTGCAGAGACTTGAAAGCCACAATTCGATACCTATGGTAGGGACCGGGCAAGCTCACGGAACCGAGAGCAAATTCTGTATCGAAACATGCGCAAACTTCAGAACAGGACTCGATGTACGATAATCTCAATGGCAACGTGTGGCGCACTCGTATTCATATCTTCGTACTGGCAGCTCATTGATCGTCAAGATTACACTTGTCGGTAGCCCCGCTGTGGACGTTGAGGCATTTGTACTATCGTCTCACCTGATATTCAAATATCGAGCAGGAAGTTGCAATGTCGAGAAGGCTGGTTCGATGTGCCCAGAATTCCGAGCGCCCAGGTAAGCCCGAATCATCACCGGTCGTTGTTGAAGTGGTGGGGCACTGCCAGCCAGAGTCTTTTCAGAAATGAACTGCTGAACCTGGCGACTGGAAGATCTATTGCGCTGTTATTGTATGAGTGCAAGGGCACGCGGACAGCGCACGACTGACAGTGCTTGACTGGACCGACTTCGTGACAACAGTGGCTTGTGGCTCATCTCGAGGATGATGAGTAGGATTGTAGGGTTCCCGCTGCTATGCCATGTCATGTGAACTTTTCTCGAGTGGTCTCGAGATTTGAAACTGCCCAAGCTCTTCATCCACTTTTATGGAAAAGTGAGACATCGCACGTGTCTAGGAAAAGGGTGGGGGAACGATTGTTCTCGGAAAACCAGGATCATCGATTTAAGCACTTGCTCACTCGTGGTCTACCAAATGTAGTCAAGTGTGATGAATTCTTGTATTGTACATCGTGTGGAAGATCTAGTCTGGCAAAGTCACTCGAATGACCGGGCAAAAGTCGGCGGTGGGTTCGGATACCCGGCAAAAGAGTAACCCCCGAACGTACTGAACGTCAGGAGCAGGCATGTGATTTCGTGAAGAGGCATCAGCATCTCACAATGCCCGGTTCAATCTTTGCGCAAAGTCTGCAACCTGGTGTGTAGTAGGTGTGCCGGTTTTGGGAATATCACGTTGACCATATGCAGAGCGTCGGCTACTAACCAGCCACGCACGTCATGGTCATGATTGAGGCTCAACGTCTCTCATCGACACCGCATAGTCTTGCTGGTCACTAGTAGTCTCGAACTTCTTGGACTTGTGTAGTGTCGGATCAAAACCTGCGACCGTATGTACCCAAGGAGTGTCCACCCAATAAGGCGGTTGCATGACAGGGACTCTACGTCCGGGCGTGGAGTTCAGCAAACGGGACGATCCACGATCTTCGAAGTTTCGCACGAGAGTGGATTGCGGGAGACATTGAGATTCGGGAATAGACCCTGCGCAAAACCTCGCGGGTTTATTTGTCATCTGGAGAGGATGTTGACGATGTGCTCGTACTTGGCGATCGAGAAAAGTGCTGTCATTAACGCGATCGCAGAATTCGTGGAGTCATAAATTTGCCTGAACCATACTGTGGTATGTTCGGCCGACACTGGTGGACGGATAAGAGCTTAGCAGGAATGAAGCTGTTGAGTACCACGGTAGTTTTCGCGAGCTCGCAGACACGACACCGACGGACGGATGCCGTAACAACGTGCTCTTGACATGCATACAGAAGCACGTAGTCAAGCGCACACCTAGACAAAAAAAGTCGGACACTTTTGATGAGGTCAGCGGCTAGAGGTGTCCGATATTTTTTGTCCAGGTGGTGCGCAGGTGATTTTCGTTACCTTCAAACATCTAACGCTGGCGCACTCTGACGTGAGTGGAACATTTCTAGAAGCCTACGCTGCTGCTGACGAAGATTCTTCAGCCTTACTGTGGTGCAAGAGTCGTGTGGGTCTCCGGTGGGGCTTCTGTATTTGTGTGACATTCTTTTCGGTATCTCCGAATCTCAGCAAGCCATCGCTGGCCTAATGTGCAATATCGAGTCGAACGAGTTGATACTGGAGCATCGTAGGCAGTGTGCTGGCCTGACTAGAATCTGGCACCGCCGTAGCTGCTCACAGTGTCGATCTTAGGCCATCCAGTTGACATCATGCCAGGGCCGTGAGAGGATGCTCGAGTAGAATACCGCGACGCCATCGAGCCATACGAACAATTCAGAACCATAACGATGGACTCGTCCGATCCGAGACTCTAGAGTAAGGTCTTGGAGCTGTGCTGCTTGTAGACGCAAGGTACGGCACTTGGAATCGTTCACGAAGCGGGTCGTCAGGCCTGTCTAGCTCGGAGCGGAAGCGGGTGGTCCGGTCGCCGAGCCTCTGAGCGGATCCCGAATCTTTTCGTCCCTGCGCCCAGACTGGCGGAAACTCTTAACGCTTAACCTGTGTAATCTTCCAGTTTGTGTGTCCACGTGAGAACGTCAGGAGGCCTTGGATCATACGAACAGAATACAAGAGGGGGCTATGAATGAATGAATGAATGAATGAATGAATGAATGAGAATACGAGGTGGCGCACAGACGTTTCTCGAGGTTTCTCAATGGCCAGTACCTACATTAAACGGCCTTGATTGGTTGCTCTGCGATCGACATTGGCCCTTGTTTTCTTGTCCATTCATGCACCCCTCTTGTATAGGGATCAGGCTGCCCTTGTGCTAGGCATTCCTCACTTATGGATCTTGGCTTACTGTCCATACGAGGCATCGCTAGTGAGTTTACAGGGAATCGTAGCGGACGCACCCCTCTTGGCTCTGTCCTAGTGCAGATTCATCCAACGGTCAAGATGGTGAGGCTGTGTCGCTGAACGAATGCGAGTTGTCAGGCGGCTTGTCAACAACCCCGCAAAGCAGGAGGATCTTCCATGTGTCACAAGCAACGCGAAATCAGGGGGTTCCCGGTATTGCTCTTCTCTCAGGTACAGCTTGCAATCGTCGTCCCGTTTGCTCGGCACTTGGTGCCGTGAGCGATTCCTTGGGAATGTAAGAAACTTGTTAGCCACGCGGCTTCGGTGGTCAATGTCCTCGTCTGTTCTCGTCATTTCCCTAAATGGGATTGCACTCTGATGGCCTGTCTGCAACAACTGGTTGATGCCTCAAATAGGTGACATGTCAACGGCTATCTTCAGGAGACGTAGCCCAACACAGGATCAGCCTGGTGCCCAACGCCTGGTTGCAACTATCGCAACTGTTGAGCAAATTGATTTTATGCTCATCCTGATACAGTGGAACGGGCCGTCTCGATGTGCGATACTCCTGAACATGTAAATCGGGACGGAGAGTCTTCCTGAAGTTGAGTGGAATTGCGGTTATCGACAAGTCTCATATTATAAACCCCCTTAGTTGCGAACCCTGGACCTAATATCGATGGAAGGCCCGACACAAATGATATAGGTCCGGTCTGTAAGAGCACGTCGGTCTAGACGTGTCCATCTCAGCATGCTGGTCGAGCAGATTAGTCATGCACGGCACCTTGATAGGCGCGGGGGAGCTTGCAATACTAGTGTGCAGGAGCTGTGAGAAGGACCGCTCTCCAAGAGTCTGCCCTGTCATCTGCCTGTACATCATCGCTTGGCTTCAAATCCGAGACAGAACGAAGAAGCTGCAGATCGCCATCATCCCCTAAGAACAAAGACCCAAGCTCGTTCGAAGACCGCGGGGCGTCAGATGAAGCTGCTTCGATATCTCATGTGCATTTGTGACACTAGATGCAACTTGCAAGTAAACCTCAATCGAAGACCGAAGTACCGACATGTGGCGTAATGCTCATATTTCGGAACTAGGTGTTGTCGAAATGATTACCGTTGAGCAGCAAAGATGCGAGTGCGTGGTAAACACTGTACTCGATTGCAAGATCAGGACGTCAGGAAGGGTGGCTCAGTCCTCCCCTAGTGCTGAGTTCCGTCTCAAGCTGAACACGTTACGCTAGGGCACTTTAAGCAACAACACAGCAACATGATTTTCGCACATCAATGAAGGCTGTCGTTGCGGGATGTTTACTGTGGTAGGCTTGGTTGAGGTGGCTGGTGGTCAGCCCATGCGGGTGATCCTCAGGCCTCTTGTCTCCCGCTGCAACCAGATTACCCAATGAGGACTAAATCGTTCAAAGCAGCGTCGCACGTCGCGAAGAAGCTGACACACCGTTCAGCGGAGCTGACAGAACAAGCGACGGTCTAGGACCGCCAATAGCTTCCCGGTACCAGGGTCGTGCAGAATACGCTCTGCGATAGGATCAGAGGCCCAACGCGATACGCACCGTTTAGGCGTATAGCCAAACGAGTAGGGCGGGCACACCTCGCATGTTTGCACGAATCGGTAACCACAGCCACGATTGACGACGACTCCTATAGTGGACCGTCCCCTCCATCATTTGCATGAGGAAGTTGAATATGCTTTGCGCTCAATCCATACTACGCGAACGACAGAGTCAATTAAGCGATATGCAGGGCAACTGTCAGAGACCCCACGCGGGTGAGTAAGAAGCCGGCGCACTCAATGAGACTGTTGCGACGTACAAGCTGAACCAATTGGAATTGAAATTACTGTGAGATGTGGAAATGTGTAGGAGGAGCAGGCACATTACCGATGTTGTGGTGACAGACCATTCTAGCACTCCCGCTGCTGTGGGTCGTTGGTAAGCAAACAGAAGCGCGAAACACAAAGCAACCGCGCGCGCACGATAAGGCCTTCATGAAGGATGACTGGCTTCGCAAACTCAGTCCGTTCAAGCTACGTGGCGTACAGCAAAGTCATGGTCGCGTTGTAAGCAGCCATAATCGCACCATGCTGAATGATACGGGCGCCAGTCGAGGAGGCATCGATAACTTGAAGAGCTGGCGCATGCCGTTAGGCTACGCCTGCGGTCAATCGTCCATTTTTGGGCCACGGATTGTGTTGTTCGAACCTCAGGGGCCTTGAACGTGATGCTGCGCAAGTTCGGGGCTGCTGTTTGCGTACGATTCTTGCTGTCATCGAGCTTGTCAATATTTCCCGCGTTCGCACGAACGGCCCTCTCGCGACAGGAAACCGTCAAACCTCTTCCCGACGAACAGGAAAGGAAGCCATTCAAAATTGGAGATTGCTCGGCCCAATATTGAACTCTGTCAGCATGTGCTTGATACGTTCGGCCGAGGCGCGACCTTTTGTTCGAGATCTCAAGGATCCACGAAGGGATGGGAATAACGTTGTTAGTTCAGAAGCCATCACGATGACGCTGACTACTGCGTAGACCGAGCAATCACTCAAATGCGTGTACCAGTGAGACAGGCTCAGGGCTTGTTGCCGGTGTACCTGCGGTGCTGTACGAAAGTCTGCCTTCGGTGGTTGTGTGATGTTTAGTCCGCACATTTTTGGGCGTGGATGTACGCCCTGCCGATTACCGAATCTTCGATGAACAGCCCCAGCTCAGATGTGCTGTCCGCCCGTGATATCTGACCTAATTTCTCGTCATCTGTTTCATGCCGTTGGTCGGACAAGCGTCACGGCGAATCTTGGGAACTTCCATGGCCACGGTCCGCTCGATGACCGACTCCGCGAAACGCTTTGTCAGTTCTTCCGCTCACTGAGCCCAGTGTCTTCGTAAGGTTGGTGCAAAATCCCTGCACCCCTGCAAGCGCGAACAGTAATCCAACGTGCCCCGATTAAATGATGGACAGGGAGAGGGGTGGCTTAGATGTCCAGGGGTGGGCGGGAACGAAAATTACAGTTATTACGGAGCTTTTGCGCGCCGGAAAGCTCGATGATGGTTAATGCCGAACGTCCGCTTGGAGATGCCCTCTGACGCGTAGGAGATATAATGCCTTGCTACCCACCTAAACTATGTCCGTATTTTACGAGCCAAATTCCCACCTCAGTCTATTTTCAACAAGCCTCGTTGGAATTCATTGAAGACATCCTGCCCTCGAACAACTGCATCGTCAAGTGACCCTACTTCGGGCAACATAGCTAGCCCTACAATTCAATGTCATCACAAAGGTTGAGCTCGATGGAGGCTCAAGACAACATCCGAAAGCGAGTATGCAAAGCCTGCGATCGCTGTCGGTTAAAGAAGTCAAAGGTGTGTGGTATCTTGGCTTGGTCTGCGGATTCTTAGTCTGACTGCTACAGTGTGATGGAGCAAGTCCATGCAGCCGATGCAAGGCTGACAATGCCATTTGTGTTTTCGGAGAGAGGAAGAAGTCCCAAGACAAAGTCTACCCCAAAGGGTATGTGTTCCACTTGCGTTTTGCTGGGTCATAGACTGACAGAGCTAGGTATGTGGAGATGCTCGAACAACAACAAGCACAGCTCGTCGCTGGACTTCGTGAGCTTTACACTCGTCTGCAGACCGGACAAGGTTGGCCGGGTCAGGCACTGCGTGAAGCGCAAGGAGGTCATCCTTTGACGCACGACATCCTCGAACGCCTCGACCTCTTGCATGGTCCGAACGAACACGGCGGTAATTACGAAGGGTTCGAGGAGGACTGCAGTCGTATGCAACACAAGCTGATTGAGAGGGGTGCACCGCTGTCCCGCAGGCGTGGATCCGTGAGCTCGGACTCGGAGCATGGTCACACCTCCTCGCCATCATCTTACAGCGGTACACCGACGACTCGACAATTTCCCTTCAGCGACCCATTCGCACGAAACAACGCACCACCAACACCGCCCATGAACAGTCCTTTTCCAAGACAATCACAAATGCCGGCGCCCATAAAACAAGAATCGCCTATGGTATCTTCGACGTTTATGCAAACTGGCGCTCTGAATCCCTCAGCGCTATCAAGAGCTTGGATGACCGATTCGATGATGATGGAAGAGCCCATGGACTTCAGCAAGCCCATGAACGCATTTGAGAACTTCAACACTTCCTATGATCAGATCATGATGGTCGACCCACTCTACATGGACCCCAATGACCCAATGATGCCGGACTGGAACAACACAACCGACCTAGACTTCAACAGCTTCATACAAAATCCGGTCGGCGCATGAGCAGCGCAAACTCGTCTCCTCCTCTTCAGCGTTCTTTGTCTAGCGTTCTAGCGTTTTGGGATAGACCCACACTCGGGTACTGGGTCAAGTACTGACATTCGGCGTTAACGGATAAGGCTGGCATCGCATGATCGACATGGCATCGGTTGCTTTGACATTACGAAGCGGTAAAACGGACTTCACTATGACGTGTAGATCATAGAAGTCGCGCTGCGGACCAACTCCGAGGAAACCCCTCTAAGCGGAGATATGATGCCTGGCGACGATTGAATTGTCGCCATCATAATTGGTCGGGAGTTTCGCGGCGGTAGATAATTGTACAATACACACGTTCCAAAGTACGGATCCGAGCTTTTGATAGTCATCTGTGATGTAGGACTGATGGACCTCCAGCGCTGCATTTGGCGATCAGAATGCACGCACAGACCTGCTTAGTAATTTCGTCAATCCCGTCCAACTGTCATTGCCTGTCAAAGTAATCTATTCCGTGAGTATCAGGAAAGTCTCAATCAGGCATGCTACGCGACATCGTCGAGCTTCATACTGTGTGGCAAGATGTTATCCGTCCTGTCGCTCACGGCACCGACAAGACGGCAGAAGGAGCGAGCTCCACCTCTCAATTAGCCTAATGAACAACATACCCTTATAACAGCAACGTGCACCAGACAGTTTCTCGTGTTGCTTGACTTTATCACTTGACCTTGCACGACCACTTTAAACTTGTGCAACGCCTCAATTTCTTGAATAGTAGCGACGAACGACGCCCAGGTCAGTCATGCAAGCCCCGCACTCCGTGAGCCTTACAAGGCATTGGAATATAATTACCCCTCATCAAGGTCGCGAATGCCAGGCGAAGACCGAGACTTCGCAACTACTAGCCACGAGACAAAGCACTGACGCCCCACAGCCAAGCTTGACGAAGAGCAAACATCAAACTATGTCGTCTAACGCCTTCACGTTTTTATCATTAGGAGCGATCATCCAGGAGTTCAAAGTCAACGGCGTCAACATTGTTCAGGGATTCAAGACCGCCGAACAGTACAAGCAGTACAACGGGCCTTATTTCGGCGAAACCATTGGCCGCATTGCGAACCGAGTTGCGAAAGGAAAGTTCGAGTTGAATGGGAAAACGCACCAGCTGCCGATCAACAATGGACCCAACTCTCTCCACGGCGGTGAGAAGGGGTGGGGAAAGCGCGAGTTCGAGGGCCCGGTGAACGTGGAGCGCAACGGCGAGGACGCTGTTCTATTCAAATATCTGAGTAAGGACGGCGAGGAGGGATATCCTGGCACCGTGCAAGTCAGCGTCTGGTATGTGCAGAAAAGAGAGCTGGTGAATGGCACACAGCAGGAGGTTCTATACATCGAGTATGAGGCTGAACTAGTGGGCGATGAGGTTGAAGAGACAGCTATCAACATGACAAACCACAGGTACGTGTCGCAGACAACTTGATGCCTGAACCTCTCGCTGATACATGTAAAGCTACTTCAACCTGACAGGAAAGCCGTCGATTGCTGGTACTGATGTCACATTGATTACCAACAAGTACCAGGTCGTGGACGATGGTGGCATTCCTACCGGCCCCATTGAAGAGTATCCAGGCATCACCGGAGGCAAGACCTTCACCCTGGGCGAGAAAGAGCCGGATGTTGATGACTGTTTCGTGGCAAACACGAATGCGAGCAGCGTTCCCATCGACACTCGATCGTTGCCTCTTCAAAAGCTCGTTGCCGCCTACCACCCGGAGACGAAGATCCATCTTGAAGTTCACTCAACCGAGCCTGCCTTCCAATTCTACACTGGCAAGTACATCGATGTACCAGCTGTTGATGACTTCCCGGCGAGAGCTGCACGCTCCGGTTTTTGTGTAGAGCCCAGCCGTTACGTCAACGCCATCAATGTTGCAGAGTACAAGGGTATGATGACTCTCAAGAAAGGGCAAAAGTACGGAGCCAAGATTGTGTACAGGGGCTGGTCCGCATAAGCAGAGACCACTGCTGAAAACACTAACAAGATAAGGAATGAAGAATGCGTACCACCCTGTCGATCTTTCTCCACGCTCCATCACCGTATGCAGAGACTATTGCTCTCTACTCATGCTCACATTCATATTGTCAGACATGGTTCATGTAGCTTTCCGAGCCTCCAAAGGCATGCTGTGTTTCTGAAACATTCATGGAGGTCCACGGCGTAGGACATGCGCAAGGCGTTATTGATCTTGGCATCCATCGATGGCTAGGGAACGAGAACGAATGTGATGGAGTAGGGCCGATTATTACTTGTCATGAGGCAACACACTTACCCATCAAATACAGATTGTTCTGGTGTTAGAACACTGTGCGATGCGGTGACAGTATGTCCGCGCGCATACCCTGTAAGTCCAAGTTTCTCTTTACAGGCTGCACCCCAACTCCATGCAGCGCTTGTTCTCATCACACCGCATGGACATTTGAATAGCCATCCATCGTGTCTCACGACCTACCACCCCCCTCGAGGCGCTATCAGATCAACGATGCGCATCGATATGCTCCCTCTCTACCCGTGCACGAATACCCGCGCTGTTTGGGGTGTGTTAATCTGTTGCAGCACTCCCCGAAGAGTCGAGACGCGTCTGAATTGCTTCAGTTTCAGTGCTAAACCCCTCCACTATCAAACTCCGTTACCCAATACCGCATGCCCCAACACCTTACAATCTACGTCACTATCACGCTGTCTTCACACGTACCCGCTCGCCCAATCGATATCCCAAGGTCCAGAACAAAGTAAGATACTGCGGTGTGGGCCCTCCTTACTGCGCAGAGTTGGCTGTTGGTCACTCACAATGGGCTAAACCTTGAACCTTGTTCAACGGCGTGACCAAAAGGCACCGAAGTGCCTCCCGCATGTAGCTTGCTGACTATACAGCTCACAAAGCAGTGTTACTGCATTTCGCCGATGTGCTGCCGGTGCTGACAGCAACCACAATGCGGTGGCAGCCACTTGCCTGTGACAGCAGAATGATTGGAAGAAGAATCGCCCATGAAAATGATTTCCGAAGGCACAGTCACTGCGCGTCAATACACAAGGTGCGATGCCAAAATGTCATTGATACTTGGTGGCTGGTTGCTGAAGTCGTACGACACGTTTCTTTTGGCACCTACCATGCTCGACGTCCACAATAGCGTCACGTCACGTCTCGATAGCAGGTTATTTTCGATGCTGCAGTATATCGGCAGCTGCCGAATACGTGGCCACCGCGTTTCCAAAACCCATATCAATTACCTCACTAACGATTCTCAGCCAATACAAAAGTCGATGCTCCTGTTTTGGGGACGCGGCCTGCTCCAAACAAGACATCGGTGTGAAAATCGAGCATCGGGCAGCCAAGCAGCGCAGCCATGCAGAAAGGGAAGTACTTGTATATTTCCCCACACCCGATCTGTCGATCTCCCGACCTTCTTTGGGGGGTCTGGTGTGCAGGTTTCCGCGACGAGGAGGAGCAGGGGTGCGGAGCCTTCAAGAGCCGATGCCCGAGACGGCGTCCTTCCGGCGCGCAGTCGCGCTGGTGCTGCTTGCCAGCCTCGCAGCGCTTGCTGGCTGACCTGAAAGTGCGCAAGGCCTGGCGGCACTCTGGTAGCGGCGGGGCGATGCAGGTCTAGCAAAAAGCTTGTGGTTTGACGGGTAGCGACGTAATACATTTCAAGATTGGTTGCAGAGACCTTTCGGTCCCCACGAAGGTTAAAAGAGCTTTGAACCTGCATCTTCTCCAAGGTGATTGCCGTGCCTGACATCTGGTTACAGTTGAAGCCTGCGATATCCCAGCTTGGGAAGATCTAGAACTTCCAATCTCATAGGTGTCCCTTCAAGATATGAGTTTCAGACATACCTCTCCTTGAACTTCTCGCTTCTTGTCACCAGGGTCACTTCAGTAACGGATTCCTTCCGCCTGAAAATGACCCAAGAGCCCCACCCATACGCACGAAACTATCTTGCATTTCTATGCGCCACCCCGAGTCTCACACATACGATTACCTCGATGTCGGAATAATTTCAATTCTCAACAAGGGCCATGTTACTAATCTGCCGACTCGGGCGCACTCTCTGCATTGCTCCACTACTAACCATCTCTATCAGGACAAACTTCGACGAAACAGTTGACATGTCTACTGGTAGAGGGCATAAATATTGTGGGTGGGTCCTTGAGGGGTTCGTGGACTCAGACGCGCGTAATCCACGTTTATTAAAAGTTCTATTGTTTGCAAGTGGCTAGATAGCGTATAAGTCAGCTATTATAACTATTTGATTTGATGAAAGTATAAATAACAATCCTAGTGTTTCAGTCCGCAACCCTGAACGCCGTTCCCTACCCACAATACTTATGCCCCCTACCACAGTAGACTTTGCTAAGAATGATGCGTTGGATTTCCACCCGCACCGCGCAAATCTCTTGCAAATCCCACCAGCCAAGAAATCTACCTCATTAGCAGGCTGCGGCTTTGAAGTGTCTCATTCTTGAAGCCTCCTAGAAGGCCTCGACTGAGGCACTCTTATGATGAATTTTGTCAGCGCGGGATATAAAAGCGCCTCTGTTTGTCCGCGGAATTTCGTCCGCATAGATAGGTAACTTTGCATAACTCGAGCACGCAATCTGCATGAAGCTGGTTACAGCCAGAAGATCAGACGGATTAGCAGGGTGAAGCTTAGCTCTTGCACGATGTAGGTCTTGCGGAATTCCATTCGGATACCCAGGTAGCTAATCCTTATATGCAAGGATGCACAGACGCGTACGTACTCTTTTCTACGTGCATTGATACTGGTCACCGTGGCGAGGAGATCATGGATATCGTAGTCGCAGCATAGGTGAGGAGAAGCAGTGCTGAGAGGGAAGGAAGAGGGCGGTGCGGCTGCTTGGTACAGACGTTTT
This sequence comes from Didymella arachidicola, assembly GCA_016630955.3. Taxonomy (NCBI): domain Eukaryota; kingdom Fungi; phylum Ascomycota; class Dothideomycetes; order Pleosporales; family Didymellaceae; genus Didymella; species Didymella arachidicola. The sequence continues at coordinate 2,137,405 of CM049986.1, forward strand.
CAGCAACAAGGTAAAGTCAGAGTAAGCAGGTTCACCCAAGACGAGAGGTTGAAACCTTATCGGTGAAGGAATTGCCTGTGGCTCGCACCACGGACCTGCAGCATTGCAGTAGGTAGACCTAGGATTGGATGTCATGTCCACTTGAAGCCGATCAACAACATGTGGTTCAACCCACGCAGTATAGAAGTATACCAGGTCTCCCCTCCTCACCACATAGTAGCCTTCGTCAGTTGGGTGCTGACAACTCGCTCTCAGCGACTCGAAGAACTTCTCCTTGCCTTTGCCTAGACAGTGCCTGCGCACACATTATACAAACGTGCATCCATCATCTCGAAACACGTGAGAGAGTTCTGGTGCGCCTATCACAAGAGCGCGTCTCTGTCGAAGCCTCACGATACTCGATGCAACTCTTGGTATCGTGCTGCACTTTTGGACACGATAGGCGGTGATATGCATGGAGATGGGATTGTGGTGTTTTGTGGGGAAAGTGTGGGAGCAGCCTCGATGGGCTGCAACAATTCGATGGGTGCCGTCATCCGGCATCAGAAGCCCGCTCCACCTCGGCGACGTCTGCATGTTTCTCCTACAGCAGCACCGCTCCACCCACACCTCATGAGAGAGACGAGCAGCGTCCTTGATGTCCGAGTCTGGAAAGGCTGAGCCGCGCAGCCAGCCGTCACCAAGTGAGGCGCCGCGCGACCCCACGACGCCCGCAATCGACGCGCCGAAGAAGGCAGACCGTGTAGAGCAGCACGACTTTGTGAATCCCACGCTGGGGATTATAGGCAATGTCTCGCGCAGGGCCTCGGACAGCGGCGCTACCTCGCCATCGAGAGAGGGCACGCCGCCACCGCTGCCCCCGCGACCGCAGCTCGGCGTGCCCACCTTCTCCTCGCGGCCAGCGTCGTCGCATTCGATAGCACGACAGCCATCGCGGCCGCAGTTGGTCTCAAAAGCGACTACGCAGCTGTCTGTGACCAACACCCAGGCTTACGGGAACGACTCGCGTGACGATTCTACCTCACCCGCCTCCTCGAAGCCGCGACACGTGCTCCCCAACCTGTCGTCGAACGCAACGAGTGACGCCGACGACAGCGCGAGCATACGGAGCTATGCGCCCACAATCGCCGAGGATGGAGGGGAGAGTATATTGGGCGAGATTGTGGACGCCACCGAAAAGTCCAAGCAGGAAGAGACACTGCTGCGCTCGCTGGGGCACCGTTTTGACGATGGAGAGAGGCAGAGCATGTTCCCGCCTGACCTAGAATTCGAGTCCTCTTTCGACTGTGAATTTGAAGATGTAGATGACATGGCAGCGGACGGGTCGAATGAAGGTCAGAAACACGTGCACCGTCGACGTCTAGTATGTGCTGATAGACGCAATAGAGCAAGTCATGCAGCAATGGCGAGCAAAGCTGAAGCACTTTCTGGTTCTCTCGAGCGCGGGGAAGCCCATCTACAGCCGACACGGTGACGACCAGCTGATTACAAACTACATAGGCGTGGTGCAGACCATCATCTCCTTCTACCAGTCCACGCAAGACACGCTGCGCGGCTTCACGGCGGGCGGCGTGCGCTTCGTGGTCATGTCGAAAGGCCCGCTCAATCTCGTTGCCATCACACGGCTGCCTGAAAGCGACTCTCAGCTGCGCGGCCAGCTCGAGGCGCTGTACATGCAGATCCTCTCCACTCTCACGCTCCCCAGCATGGAACGCATGTTCGCAGCACGTGCCAACTATGATCTCCGCCGACCGTTGCAGGGCACCGAAACGCTCCTCTCCGCCCTTGCAGACGGTTTCACTAGAGGCTCACCCTCGACGTTACTTTCCGCGCTTGAGTGCCTGAAACTACGAAAGTCTCACCGAGACACCATCAACAACACACTATTGAAGGCACGTTGTGATAACCTTCTCTACGGCCTTATTGTTGCATCAGGCAAATTGGTGTCCGTCGTACGGCCGAAGAAGCATTCACTCCACCCGGGCGATCTGCATTTGATATTCAACATGTTGTTCGAAGCGGGCAGTGTCAAAGCTGGGGGCGGTGAGAACTGGATACCACTGTGCTTGCCGGGTTTCAACAATACAGGGTATTTGTACATGTACGTGAGCTTCCTGAACCTGGACAAGCCCGGCGAGCAGATGGAAGAACGGCCGAGGACAAGAGACGGCGGCGATGATGAGGTTGCGGTGGTCTTGATTAGCGCGGACAAGGAGAGCTTCTTCGAGATGCGCAAGATGAGAGATAATCTTGTAGAGGTATGTTTTTGTCTTTCCTTGAATGCACTGCCCTTTGAGTTTTGTTTGGCAATACTTTATCTTGGAACTTGGATGAGAGCAAATTTTGGCTGGGCGATGCGCTCGCAGCGCCGCGAACGTGGCAATCGAGATCGTTCTCGAGACCACAGGGTGACCCTGAAGTCGTGGTGCGAAATAGTCATGACCCACCTCGTCGTCAAGAGTCATCTGCTTCACAACGGTCCATCTTTCGTGCGAAAGGCACAGCGACTCCAGGATCCACCCGTACGCCATTCGGGCCAGGGTTAATTTTAGGCAGCGTCTGCGCTGTATCTTTACAAAATCCTCCCTACTGCCAGCACGCTGCTGCCCCGGACGACTTGGACATGGGATCGGGATCGATCCTGCGCTCCCCCTGTCGGGCCATGGAAAATACCGCACCAGTGGTAGAGACGCGGCTTTGGCTCGGGCAAATCAATCGTACAAGCCGCCCTCGGTCTCGGACGCCCCGGTCTCCGAACTCAACGCTTCGACACGGTATCGCGCCGATACACAGGCCAGAAACACCTAGCGACAGGGAGCAAGGCCACGTACTGGACGGCCTTCGCTCGTTAGGCTGGGGATTAGTCGAATCCTTCCCGTGCCCCCCTGCGCACGGCGGCGCGGCGGCGTCGTTGCTCCGCTGCTCGGGAATGGTTTCCGCTCGCATGATGCTGCTTCGCGATAGCCCACTCCCCATCCGCGCTCTCACACACGATGATTCTCGCACTCACAGGTCCTTGATCACATAATCGCTAACCAACCCTCCCCCCCCCTCCAGGCCCTAACCTCCAACAACTCTCTCCCCCACCTCACCACCGCCCTCCGCCTCGGCCGCCCGTCCAGCACCGACATGGTCCCCGGCTCGCCGCTGCGCCACTTCCTCTACAAATCCCGCGGCAATGTGCAGTTCTGCATGCCATCCTACACACCGTACTTCCCCACTGCGCTCGACCGACGGCGGCTGATGAGCTTGTACGCGCACCTCCACGCGACGATGCATGCCCGACCCGCGGGGGTGAAGATCCACCACGAGTTGAGCAGTAGCTGTGTTGCGCTGGCGTGGAGCACGCCGCTGTTTGAGATGTATGCTGTGGCGCCGCCGGGGACGACGAGGCAGGCGGTGGCGCAGGGGGCGATGGGGGTTGTGCGGTGGGTGAGGAGGGAGGAGGAGAGGGTGTTTATTATTGGGGGGGCGGTGTTTTAGTAAAGTTTGCAGATGATGGTCATGGTGGTGTGCGTATGATGCATTGAAGCTGTCATGGTCTATATCTATCTCGCTCGCCGTCTAAATAGAAACGCACGCTATGCACCGTTGTGAAATCTAAAACTGAAATAAAGGCGATGTTATTCTGCGAGGCTCGGGTCAAGTGAGTATCCAAGCACGACGCAACAGATTCCATGAAGAAGCGTTGAGGTTGCTCCGGAATGGAGTGAGATTGCATCGGCGGGCGTGAGCGTGGCTTCGCTGTTGACGGAGGTGTTGTCGTCGTCCTTGTTGTCACCCTCATCGTACCTCCACTGCCACGCTCACTTTTCCTGCCGTCACTTGCGAGGTCGGCACCAACGTCCCTGTTGACGTGGAAGGGGAGGTTGTACCCACTACCTCTCTGTACAACGTGGTAGCAAATATGCAACGAGGCTAGGAAGACGAGAGTCGGCCATGAGTCGGCCTCGACCAGAGTTACAGCCAATGGCTTATACTGCCCATGATTGACGTCTAGCAGTGTACAGCCATCACTCAAAGTCGGCGCGCATGAGCTCCGCTTCAAGCTTGGCGCGGTCTTGGTCGCTCACAAACGAGGTGTCGGGGTCGGCATTGCTCTTCTGCCTCTTGAGGGCGGGCTCGTCGTCGGGGGCAGCAGGGTGGATGCCGAGGTTGGCTGCTTCGTCCGGGTGGAGGTTGATCCAGCGGTCGCGCCAGCGGTCGCGGAGGGTGTCGTATATGAAGAGGAACTGCTGCTTGGACTGGACCATCATGGGGCGCTGGTCTCGCAGGTTTTCAATGACGCTCACGACAGGGTCTTGGTCGTCGGGGAGGTCGTCCAGGGCGCCTTCGTCGAGCTCCTGGATGAGCCAGTCGAGGGCGATGAAGGTGCCGCTTCTGCCGATGCCGGCGCTGCAGTGGACGATGCGGGGGTTTGTGGAGTTGTTGGAGTTTTTCTGGCGGGACAGCTCGATCATGTTCAGCATGGCTGCTTTGTCTTGGCCTTCGGGGACGGAGAAGTCGGGCCAGGCTTCGAAGAGGAGGTGCCAGATCTTGCGCGACTCGGTGCCGTCGGGTGTGGTCATGTCGATCTCTCTGACCTCTGTCCTGGCGCCCTCGTCGTGCGACAGGTCGGTTAGGTGCAGATTGTGTACGAGGCCGTCGCCGAACTCGTCGTGCTCGTTGACGCGCAGATCTGGGTCAGAGGTGGACTGCGGGTAGTAGGGGTAGCATTTTTCGCGACCCTGCTCGTGGGTCCTGGTGACCATGACGATGACGGCGGGCGACTCGTTCTGCTTCCAGAGCATGCGCCAGATGTGCGACCAGCTGTCGGCCTTGGGGCCCTGGGTGGCGATGTACTTTAAGACGGTGCCGGTCTTGGTCGACTTGAGCTGGATGGGAGAGGCGTTGATGTAGTCGTCGGCGCCTTCGGGCACGTCGAGATGCACGCGGTTCGCCTGGTAGGGGTCCACGTTCATGTAGCGGTTGCGGGGAGCGTAGGGCTCGCCGCTGCAGCGGGCCCATCTGGCGGGCTCTTCCGACTCGGCGGGCGCCATGGCGTCTCTGAGACGGTTCATCTGGGCCCACTCGAGGTCGTTCCACTTGTTGTCGAGCTGCGCTGCGAGGGTTTTGCGGGGCCGCAGGAAGGCAGGATACGGGGTGGGATCGGGCGAGAGGGTGCCGTTGGGCGACTGGGCGAGGGTCGCGGCGGGCAGCAGGCTTGGGGTGCTCGCGGCGGGCGTGTTTGCGGCGGTGGTGGCAGTCGGGGTGGCCAGCTGGGGGTACGGGGCTGATCGCGTGCTGTCCTTGCTGCGCGAGCGCTTCGACGAGGCGGGCGAGACGGGCACAGAGCTGGGGGCCGACATGATGCCCGTGACGGCGGGGTCGGGCCTCAGGGACACGCCCTTGAGCTTCGCCTTGCGCCTGAGCGCGCGGAGTTTATGCAGCGTGAAGGAGCCCGGCGCGGCGGGTGAGGAGCAGGCGAGGCGACGCGACACGGGCGAGGGAGGAGGGAGGAGTTTGGCCTGGGGGGCGTCCGGCCTGGGGCTGCGTGACTCGCGACAGTCGCGGTCGCGGTCGAGGCGGTCGGTGGGCTGAGTGGGCTCCGTCGGTGTACAGACCAGAGACGTGAGCGGTGAGGGTGTCGCGCACTACTCCAAAAAGGCCAACCTCAGCTCCAACGCGCCCGCTGGCCGGAGGTGTTCAGCAATTTGGCAGCGGTCCCCGATCGCCAGCAACGAGGATCCGGCGAGGGACTCGATTGTGGAGGGGTCGCGCTGCCGGATCAGATCGCCCGCTGGTCGGAGCGTAGGCGCGTCGGACCACCGAGACGAGTCGCTGCGCAGTGCAGGAGCAGAGCGAGGGGAGCAGAACGAGCAGTGAAGGGATGTTCTGTTGCCTGTGTGGTGTGCTGCACCCAAGGCCAGAGACAGCAGCAGTGTGCTGTCAAGCGACACTCCGTAGCACCACGCTGCCGTCACCCACCAAGGAGCTTGCGGCCTTATCTCCGGTCGAGGACGCCTTCCCGCTGTCACCAGAACCGTCGCTGCATCGCTGCATCGCTGCATCCTTCGCCGCCGAGCCCTCACTCCTCACCCAACCGCCACACACACATCGACCCGCCACACACATCGACCCGCCACACACATCGACCCGCCACACACATCGACCCGCCACACACATCGACCCGCCACACACCTCGGCCCACCACACACCTTGACGCCATTGCTCCACACGTCTCGTCTCCGCTGTTGGATGTGAAGACGCACACAGCAACCACCATGGCGCCCTGGTTTGCGCTTTTCGAGGTACATCAGCCCTCCTCCATCGCCGAGACACTCCACTGACAAGTTCTAGGCATGGGCCGTCGCAGCAGTACGTCGAGCATCCCCACACACCCACGCCACATCGACCTCGTACTCACCATCCACCAGCTGATCCGAAGCCCGACCTTCAACCGCGCCATCCAAAAGGCATACCGCAAGATCAACAAGATTCCTGACCACGAGCCCAAGAACGGCCTGGGTCGTGCGTATATACTGCCTTGAGGAGACGGACTGAGCTGACAACATCAGGCACCGGCCCGTCCGCCTTCGACCACTTCAAGGACGAGGTCAAGTCCCAGTTCAAGGACCTCACCTGGCAAAAACGCGACCCCAGGAAGTGAGCTACTCACCGGAATGCAGCACCCTTCTCCACTCTGCTATAAGCGACCTCGATACCGTTCACCTGCTGAAAAATCCGGGAGAGCGCACATCATGTTGATTACATGGTGATGCGCATTTACGTCACACGCAGCTCACCTCCAATCTCCATCGAAACAGCTCGTCCTGAAGACGCCATTCTCTTCTCACTTCGACACACTCTCACCTTCGCACTCTACAAGACCATGCCTGCAGCAATTGTAGTCGGCGCAACGGGCATCCTCGGCCGCGAAATCGTCCATGAGCTTTCCAACCATCGACAGCAATGGCCCACCATCCACGCCCTGTCCCGCAGCAAGAAGGAAGACTTTGCTGAAACCGTCATCCACCACCACATCAACTTGCTCTCGTCGCCAGACGACATGGCTAAAGATCTCAAGTCCGTCCAGGGCGACGTCGTCTTCTTCGCTGGCTACATTCAAAAGGACACGGAGCAAGAGAACTGGGACGTCAATGGTGCGATTCTGTCCAACTTCCTCCAAGCACTCGTCAAGACTGGCGCCATCACCGCGATCAAACGCATCGTCCTCGTCACCGGCGCCAAGCAATACGGCGTGCACCTCGGCGCCGTCAAGAACCCCATGCTCGAGTCCGACCCCTGGCTCACCGACGCCAAGTGGCCGCCAAACTTCTACTACAACCAGCAGAATGTACTGCACTCGTTCTGCAAAGAGCATGGCAAGGAGTGGACCGTCACATATCCCAACGACGTCATCGGTTACGCCGTGGGTAACTACATGAACCTTGCGACCGCCATCGCGCTCTACGCCATCATCTCCAAGGAGCTCGATGCCAAGAAAGAAGGACTGGTCTTCCCCGGCTCCCCGTCCTTCTACACCAAGTTCGACTGCTTCACAAACTCCAAATTGCACGGACAGTTCTGCACATGGGCTGCAACCGAACCACGTGCAGCCAACGAGGCCTTCAACGTGCACAATGGCGATGTAGAGTCGTGGCAGAATCTGTGGCCAAAGGTCGCCAACTACTTCGGCACCAAGGTCAGGCCCAACCAGTTCGATGCCACGGCAGGTCCAAGCAAGGCCAAGCATGTGACTGGCGATGCGGGCTCGACGGCTGAACTGGCGCCTGAACCGCCGCTTAGTGAGCGCGCTGACGAGCTGGGCTTGCAGGCCCATCCTGCGCTCGAACAATCTGTAGTCGAGCAGCACATTGACTTGGACAAGTGGAGCCAGCGCTCAGACGTCAAACGAGCCTGGGATCAAATCGCCGAGAAGCACGGCTTGCAGCACGACTCCTTCGAGAAGGCTACCTGGGGCTTTTTGGGTTTCGTGCTCGGCCGCAACTACGATCTGGTCATCAGCATGAGCAAGGCGCGGAAGGCTGGTTGGACGGGTTACGTGGACACGTGGGACAGCCTCGAGGACACGTTCAAGGAGCTGAGAGATGCGAAGATTTTACCACAAGCATAGAGACGAGAAACGCTCATACTTTCCTTCTCAATCTGCAGTCTACATGGAGCAGTTGCACCGTGCATCACCTCGTCCTCTGCCCCTACTCACCACCTCTCTACCATACAGTTTCCCAGAGCACAAGTCCACACACTCTGAGTGCCCATCATAGCGCCTATCACCAAGGATCAAACCAGAGTCATGTCTGGAAAACGGATCCGGCACCTAAGTACGGGGCCGGGACGTTGCCCAATGCAGCCCCGGCCCGCTCGACGGCTCGCTCGACGGCTGAGAGTGGAGCACGGGACGTTCTTTTCAGTCCACAACGTAGCCCCCCAGTCTCTCATGACAACGAAAAAGCTGCAAATAAGCCTAGGCTTGGCAGAGCTATTCAAGGGTACCTAGAGTGCTTATACAAGTGTTGCCATGTTATACAAGGACGCGCGAAAAGATTTTGGATTAATATAGCTTAGAAATCCGTTTAGAATAGGCCTCTACATGGTAATCCAGTAATTATGGCGAAGCCTTGGTGTTGCTGCAGGCTGAGCTCGGCTATACCCTTGTCCATATCGGAAGAGTGCAACTGGCGCGAGTTGGAAGTCTCGCCGAGTCTGTAGGATTCAAGATATAGATAAGATCACAGAGTAGAAGAACTAGTATGTTTATTGCCGACAGCGTGGTCACGCTTTCGTGCTGCGTGGGGGGTTTAAATGGAAATTCCCCGACACTACAATACATTTCTCTTCGTGCTTTCCCTCCACGGTTCCTGAGCGCCGAACATGTTGTTCACGTTGACGCTGCTAGCCGCCGCTCTTACAACCGCTCAGCCCTCGCTCGAGACTTGCGTGAGTAGTACAGCCTCACCCCCCCCCCCCCCCCCCACCCCCCCCAACAAACCCGCGACTCACCATACCGTGCCAGTGTAATGCGCTAGCAAACACCCCGTTGCACCCACACCTCCTCTTCCCAGACCACCCCGCATTCACATCCCGCCTCGCCTCCTACTTCTCCGTCAAGCAGCAACTCCTCACACCCCACTGCATCATCCAACCCACCAACGCGACAGAAGTATCCGCCGCGATCAACATCCTGACGACCAACTCGTGCCGCTTCGCCATCCGCAGCGGCGGGCAGACGCCGTACGCCGGCGCGTCGAATATCCAGGACGGCGTCACTGTTGATTTACACCGCATCAACAGCGTTGAGTACGATGGCGAGAGTGGGCTTGTGAGCGTCGGCCCGGGCGCAAGGTGGAGCCATGTGTACGCCGCGCTTGAGCCGCTGGGTGTGATGACGACGGGGGGGCGGGCGTCGACTGTTGGGGTGGGTGGGTCGACGCTGGGAGGCGGGTGCGTTTGAATCTCTCGAGTGTGAGTGGGTTTGCTGATTGTCGAGTGTAGGATATCGTATTTTTCGGCAGAGTATGGGTTGATTTGCGATAACGTGGTCGAGTTTGAGGTTGTGCTTGGGGATGGGCGGGTTGTTACGGCTAGTGAGAAGAGGAATCGGGATTTGTTTGCTGTGCTGAAGGGGGGGAGTGGGAATTTTGGCATTGTTACAAGGTTTGTGTTGAGGACTTTCGAGTATGAGGGTATGTGGGGTGGGCTTGTCGTCTACCCGGAGTCCACGATCCAGGAACAGTTCAAAGCGCTCGTCAACTTTTCGAACAACGTCGACAGGAATCGGAAATCGGCCGCTATTGTGATTCCGTTCTATCAGTCCATGACCGGCCTGGAGTTGATCCTGAACTCGTACGACCATACGGAGCCGACCCCCCGTCCTGCAGCTTTCGACGAGTTCCTCGCGATCCCGGGCATCATCTCCGACACCACCGCCGTAACCAACATGTCGGATCTTGCAGCTGCGTTTGCGAGCCAGAACGGGACGAGCGTGTACTTTGGCACTGTGACCTTTACCAACGATCTGCGTGTCATGGCCGCGGCGCATGGGTTCTACAAGGACACACTGGCTGATCTCAAAGCAAGGGCGGCTGGGCACTGGCAGATATACACTCTGTATCAGCCTCTTCCACCTGCGTACTGGGAGGAGAGCACTGCAAGAGGTGGCAATGTCCTCGGTCTGGAGCGCTTCGGTGGTCAGACCTTGTGTCGTAAGTCGATTTGAGCGTCGATACCACATGAGCGTGCTGACTCGCTTGCAGTGTATCAGATCTATCTCTCGTGGAAAGGCGCTAAGCAAGACGCCATGTTCCAAAAGGCCGGCGCAGACCTCGTCGATAGGATCGGTGATTATTCCATCAGCATCGGCGCAGGAATACCCTACCTGTACCTCGACTATGCAGATACAACCCAGCGCCCCCTCGCAAGCTATGGACGAGAGAATGTCGAGAAGATGGTGGCGGCTGCGGAGAAGTACGATTCGAAGCACGTTTTTCAGGATAATGTGCTCGGGGGGTTCAAGATATCGAAGGAGGCGCAACTGTTCCCGGCTTTGAACCAGAGAATCGCTGTGGCGGGAAGAGAGGAGCTTTAGGAATAATGGAAATCTTTGAGATACTGAGGCTGTATCTTCCACGAAAAATGTGTCCAGAACCTGTGCTTAGTACGAGCTTGTCAGTGAGTATCGTGGGCGACGAAGTGATGTTGCTGAGGCGTTCTGCGAATGCTACGTCATCACGCATTCCCTGTTACACAAAGATAAATCAACACTTCAACGACAGCAGGATCAACGAGCCAACCACTAACCTACCACAGCCACGGGTATCTTCAAACTGTTCCGACCACCCACAGACCATGTCCTGCGCTTTGGATCAGCCATTCCGATTCCTGGAATTGCCAAAAGAGCTGCGTCTCATGGTGTACACATTCCTATCGAATCGCATTGTTCGTACCAAATATTCTCACAACGGCAGAGGCGTGACTTGCTTTACGCTGATCTCCATCATCGCACCGACAGTAATCCTCAGCACCTGTAGATTGGTGAAGGAAGAAGCCGAAAGCCTCCTGCGTCCGCTCGCTGTACGCGTCAACGATCTCATGCTGGAAGCCTTCGACACCCAGCCGTCAGGATCGGGCCCGCGGATGGAAGCGCACTATCAGAGTCTGGAATTCCTCGCCATGAGAGGCGGTCTCATCGACGCCGTCGCGAAGTGGTTCCAGGTTCTCCGTCAACGTCAGTCTGACGAAGTCGCGCCGTACTTTGAAGCTAAGAAGTACGTGTCGAGAGATGTCTTCAGTCGCAATGGATACGTCGCGGAGCATGTTACGGCAAAACAAGGATACCTGCGCGCGGTGGACTTCGTGCAAAAAGCTGGGTGGACGCTGTATCACCTATCCCAAAATTGCTCGCTGGACAGATTCCGAGCCACGGCTTGCCATCCAAGCCAAACCGGTTTATCAGAAATGCGCGGTCCACGGATACACATCGCCTTGTCGCAGCGGGAAATAGACACTTCTAATGACTACTACGGAGAGGTGAGCAATTTCGGTGAAAATATCGAGGAGTTGGAGGCCACATTTGGAATCGGGTTCGTCATGCACTCGCTCAGTTCGAGCCGCGTTAGTAGGAAGCAGTCTGAGGAGAGATGGGAGGCGGTGGCTTGGGCTCTGTCGGATATGCTGCATAGTGGTGAGATGGACGCAGGTCTGCATGGATTCGTTGTGAAAGGCGTGTTTGAGCTGGATCGAGCGGATCCGGCGATGTATAGGAGAGATTGGTGTGAGGTTGAGTGAGACGAGGAATATGGTCAGTTGCCAAGGGACACAAAGGCATACAGGAACCTTTTCCCTTGCATTTATGAGGTTCAGGGAGCTCTGACACGCGCGTACTTATCTGGCTGCACGCCGTAAGCCAGGGAGACCTTCTCTGAAACAAAGGGTTGTCGAGTCGAAGGGTAGGTCGTGCATGAGGCACATTGATCAACTCCGTCGCCATAGCAGTGAGGTGCATGAGACACGCTGCGCAAGGCGACCTTGTATTACGTCATCACGCGAACGCGAAACTGGCACGCTTGATTGCTCCGTGAGCTCCTCACATCACCAGCAGGTCAAAGCGAATTCGACGACGGCACAACACTTGTTTAGCCAGATCCTGAGACTACTGCACGACCCCGCATCTTCGCTGCTGCAGGCGCGAAGAAGCCTGGTTTCCTGCCGTCAAGCTTCCACAGTAAGGCGTCCACCACGAATGAAGTGCAGCCGATTTACCCTCGATGGGATCACCCAGCCCTGAACCTGGCACACCCCTGAAAATGAAATTCAAGGCAGTCGATGCGTCTGGCCAAAACGGCGTTTGACTGGGCAGGTCCAAGCGATCAGCGCTCGGCTGCGGTTGCGGGGATTGAGGCCGATGCCATCGTCAGAGATGTGGTCCACATTTCGGAAACGTAACATGTACCGCCCCGATTACGCGCAAGCAGCCAAGCTGTCATTGTCAGTGACCGCTGGGCGGGCTCCGTATCAGGGATGAGGCTGGCGCGTTATCAATTCGCGGTCCGTCACAAGCTCATGCTGTTTGGTTGCCAGGTCTCCCGAAGAGAACAGCGCATATCATCATTCACTTCCGAGACTGTACCTGTTCTCGAGCTCCACTTGGCCACCGTAGTCCGTTAAATCCGTTCTCATCAAGCATCGAGTCCGCATCAACTGCGTACTTGAGTATTCCCAGGAGAATCTATCAAGCTTCGATTTGGCTCAATCGCGGACGTAGTGCTACTCAACTCGCACATTGACTTCTCCGTACACAGCATGGACCTATACCGAGCGACATTTGCAGGGTCGCTGCTCTTGAACAGTTTGGTACTTCTACAGACATACCGGTCGCGCCCAACAGTGGATGCAGATGCCACCAGTTCAGAGAAAGTCGAGCATCGGGGACGAGAAGAGTCGGACAGAGAAGGTCTGCGAAAGTTGAAATGGCGCTTCTTGCCAATATACTTGCTGGTCAATGCTGCGGACTGGCTCCAGGGACCATACATCTACCCCATTTACAAAGGTACGTTCGAAAGCTCCTGTGGGGTGGAAACGCGACTCACCATCTGCAGATGAAAAAGGCCTCCCAGAAGAAACGGTTGCGTTCCTCTTCCTCATTGGATTCGTCTCCGCTGGCATTTCAGCATCCTTCGCAGGCACGTTCGCCGATCGATACGGCCGCCGGACAGCATGCCTGGCGTATTGCGTCCTGTACTCGTTCTCCAGCTTCACCTTGCTCGCCGACGACATACGGGTTCTGTTCGTGGGTCGCGTACTGGGAGGGGTTTGCGGAACTCTACTTTGGAGCGTGTTCGAGAGCTGGCTAGTCGCAGAGTTCAACCAGTTGATGCTAGAGGACACAAGCTCGGTACTCGGTGGCATCTTCAGCGCAATGACAATCCTGAACAGTCTGGTCGCAATTTTCGCAGGTATCTTGGCTGAGGGCCTGGTTGGTCTGGTGGGAACGGCCAAAGCACCCTTCATGGCTTCTGTCGGCTGCCTCTCCCTTGCCTTTGTTGCAATCTCGAAGTTCTGGGTGAGTGGATCGCTCCATATAAACGCTCCCTGGAACTGACATTTATAGGGCGAGAATTACGGCGCGAGCCACCGTAACACTTCAGAAAATGCGTCGTTGCTTCAGCAAGAAGAGGCGGAGGAATCTACCCTGAACACGACCAAATCGACTTTGAGATACATCTTCAGGGATACAAACATCCTCGTCCTAGCGCTGGTGTCGTGTTTCTTCGAAGGCTCGCTTTTCCTGTTTATCTTTTTTAAGTTTCCCGCCTTGAAGTTGTCACACAAGCTTGCAGGCGCCAAAGATGGTATGATAGACCGGCCACGATGACCAACACTGAACTGACTTCCTCGTAGACCTCCCCTTTGGCTTGATCTTTGCCATCCTCATGTGCTCCATGATGCTCGGCTCGATGCTGTACAACAACCTCACGACGGCTTCCTCGACATTCCCGGCGAAGAAGGTGCTTATGGGCACCTTGGTTATTGCGTCTGCATGCTTCTTCATTCCAGGTCATTTCCGCGACGAGCGCATGACACTGTGGTGTTTCTGTGTCTTTGAGCTCTGCTGCGGCGTATACTACCCGGTCATGGCATCGATCAAGGGCAAATTGATTGACGACAGTTCACGTGCGAGCGTATACACAGTACTGCGCATTCCCCTGAATGCCTTTGTTGTGCTGGCCCTAAGCACGACCAAAGAAGGTAGACAAATTATCTGCCCAGGCATCTGCATTGTTTCGCGGCTAACCTCCTCAGGCGAATCACACCGTGATACAGTGTTTACCACATGCAGTGGGCTGTTGTTGGTGGCTGTGCTGGTAGTCCACAAGATCCTGGCGTGAAGTGTGGTGATCAGCCTCACAACGAACTGCCGAAAATAGACTATGAAATGACTTGTTTAAATCCACCTCTCACCACCTCGTATTTACCCATGACGTCGAACTAATAAGAGCGCCTTCCAGAACCGTTTCGCAGCCGTGTAATGCCCATCCGATCCCGTTAGTTGAAACACGGTTGGGTCCACTTTTCCCCGCTGTTCGGAAACCGAGCATGACCACCATGACCACAGGCTGGAACCACCTCCATTGATGATCCTCGTACGGCGACTAGAGGGCATGATTCCTCGGCGTCTGTCGCACCAGTCCAATCGGTGGGGTTGATCTTAATTCCGCGTTGGACCAAATGCTGATAGCAGCACACGTCAAAGCGACTTGGCGATACCTTGCAAGTCGCAGGTACAGGTGTCGCAGGTGTATCCCGCTGTCTTCTGCACTTGGCAGTAATTGGTGTTTGGCCGAAGCCGTGCTTTGAATGACCTGAGGAGACCTGCTGTGCTTCACCTGCCGTCCCATTCACTCCTCAACTCTTCTTGGTAGGCTCGTTCAACACCTGAGCCTACGCATTCACAGTGCCGTCTTGATACCCTTACTTTGTCTCTTCTGGTTCCACGACGTCAACTCTTCCATATCATCATCATGATCCGGTCACCGACAGGTCAGTCAACGTTGTACCTTCAGGCCTGGCCTAGTAGCTGATAGTATCCCTAGGTCGAGTCGCCGCGATCGCAGTCATCTTTCTTTTCATTGTAGCAATATTTCACAACAACGATGCTGGATCATACGCGTTCCTCCCCTCGTTATCACAGTCATCGAAGCTGCCTTCATACCCACCAGCATGGCTACGCCAGCGCATGGATCTTTCTGAAAAGTCATGGAAGCAGAGCGTAGAGCTGCGCGAGAAGATGGCGCAATCGCACCCGGCGAATCCCAAGATTCCCTTCTTCCCAAAGGACTTCCTGAAGTACCCATTCACGATCTGGGACTTTTTCCCCGCGACTTGGACCTGCCCTCACGACTTCCAACGCGTTGGCCGTCTCGGCGACGGCGGGAAATGGGTCTGCGGAATGAGCATCTACGAGAGCATCCCTGAGCCGAAGCCCATCAGTGCCGAAGCCGTCGAAGTACGCGAAGCAGCCATCGCAGCCGCCGAATCCGGCATCGTCATCTACAGCTTTGGCATCAACGGCGAGTCGTCCTTCGAAGCGGAGATGCTCGAGCGTGTCCCTAGCGCACGGATCTGGGGGTACGACTTCTCCGTCGACGGTTGGGGCAAGCAGATCCCGTCGACCGAGCGACACCGCACCTTCTTCAAGAAGGTCGGCCTCGGCAAGGTTGACGACCACAATACATCGCCTGCATTCTGGACGCTGCCGACGCTGATGAAGGAGAACAACCACACATACATCGATATCCTGAAGATCGATATAGAGGGCAGCGAGTATGACGCCCTTGACACGTTTATGGATGCATTCGATGGCGTTAAGAGCGCCAGTGGCAAGAGTGTGCTTCCCATAGGCCAGGTCATGATCGAGCTGCACTTGGGCAATGGTGACAGCCCCAATGAAAAGGTCGACTTCGAGAGGTTTAGGAAGTGGTGGGAGAGGCTCGAGAGGATGGGTATGAGGCCCGCGTGGATCGAGATTAACCTGTTCGCCGTCACATTGGGCAATAGCAAGAGCAACCCCAGATGTACTGAGTACGTCTGGGTCAACGCGAAAGACGAGAGGAGCGTACTGTGGAGGCATTAGAGTGTCGTGGATATTGGACGACGCCTCTCATTGGCGTAAAGCTTCGTTCACATGCATATTATCGGCGCGCTGGTGTTCAGGATGGTCGATACGTTCAACTCTCACGATTCAATCAACTCTGTGATTACTGGTAGGCAGATATGAATTACTGTGTCCAATATTCTTGTATGTATGTGTTAGGGCGATGCGCGAAAGCGCCCTAAGAACGTGTAGAACGAAGCTCGAATATATACTACACCTACAACAGATGTCTGGTCAGCCGTCTCTGCGACCGGCCTCGAGTTCAACGATCCGAGCCCCAAGTTCCTTGATCTTCTTCTCATACCCTTCCTTCTCAGCGTCCTTCTTTGAACGCACATAGTCGCACTCTATCGAAGACACACGTTGGTCAAAGAATCGGAAGATGAGCGTGTGGAGGAACTCAAAAGGCTTGGACTCTTTGCTAGCGTACAGCATTTTGTCGTGGTCTCTGGCTGCCTGAAACTCATAGGACCGGTCGCTGCCGCGTTTGTCGTAATCGAGGTTGTGAGGATCACATAAATCCGTGACCAGCACGTCTGGCAGACCTTGGTGAAGGACAATGATACCTGTAACGGGAAAAGTAACCTGCTGGTATTTTCCGTCAATCTTCAAATCAGTCCAGGCCAGCATTTCCATCTGGGAATAAACTGCTTTCATCATGTCAAAATCCAATAGCATGTTAGCGAGGACAAATACTTGAGCGAGCTCAGTAGCTTGTGGGTCGTACCATTCGTGGAAGGCATTCCAGTCGGTAGGTGCATCGCCGTCAATGATACGCCGCGTGTCGTCTTTGACTTCGAGCAGATCGTATGCAAATGACAGACACAGATTGAAAACTTCCGGATCCTGGTGAGGGAAACGGATGACGCGCTCATGACCCTCAATGAACCGACCACGCTTGAAAACGTTTTTGAAGACATCGGATCGCGCCTCAAGAAGTGCCTGATGTGCGATGAACGTCTCTTGATTGCCCTCGGGCCCGACGATGATGCTGATTATGGGTGGCTTGATTGACATGTACATTGCCATTTTGGTCAATTCAGGTTGAGTATTAAGACGAGCCGGGTTTGTTTGAAACCCTTGTAGGGGAATCTCCAGTTCTTTGACATTACGGGAACTGTCCAAATGTCATGGTGAAAAGGTGACAGACTTAGCATCATGTAAGGCCTCGTGAGCTCATTATGAAAGTGATACCAAGAACTCGGGGCCTTTCCCGTCCAAAACGCGGTAGATAACTGGGGACTGTTGAGCAGTGTTGTGCTGTAGATTGTGTCTGAGGATGGTTGAGCCTGGATGAGCGCAGCAGTCGTTGAAGCAGACATTAGATGTCAGACAATCCACCACACCTACATAGTAAAATGACCTCGGATCCTGAGAGCCAACATAACCTTCGTTATGTTGCTGCTTTATGTTCGTTGAAACTTACGAATAGCACGACCCGGTGCAAAGGAGACTTGACGTGAGCGCGGTCGCTGAACATTGTTCGGTAGAAAGAAGCTGCCCATAAATTGACACTGTACGCTAAATGAATCCATTAATTATAGTGGGGAGTGGAAGACTCTGGTTCTCACGGCCCTCAAGCGCAATTCAAAGTTGACGAGCGAGGGCCACCGCAATCTGTGAGCCTGACAAAGCCACAACCCGAGTACAAAATCATGCTGAACACTTCAGTATCATAAAAGAAGTATCACCATCGATCCTGATGTCGCATATGATGCGCGTACTCTTGTCGGAACGTTTGGGACAGAGCTTGTGGTTGTGATGAGTCCGGGACTGGCCCTATTTTTCTCCGTGCGTGTCCACGTCTGCGCGTCGCGTCTCCCAGCGTATTCTGCATCGACCACTCAACACTGCAATGCATAACCGCATCCTTTGAAACAGACGCAATGATGCCATGCGACTAGGAAAAGAGCGTCGGCGGTTCCAAGAGAAACAATCCACACTCGTGGCGCAGCAGCTACTTCCTTATCCGTTGCTAGCGCAAATGACTCATTTCGAGTCTCTGCGTGCACCGCCATTCGAAACACCACACGAGGCGCGAATTCATTTTGGAGTCATACTGTGGCTCCTGTTTAGGCATGAAAGTAATTGGGGCAGTAGAGAGCACAAGGCTGCGGTGATGCCTTGCAATGTATAAGTATATTTATTTCTTCTCATCTATGCCCTGCTACAACATTGCATCATCTTTCCTTGCACATTAAGATACCCCTTCATTTCTGAGCAACTTACATTTCAGAAATTTGAGCATTATGGCGGGCGTTCAACTAAACTCAGCTTCCTACACCATCCCGGTGACCTCCTACGACACAGCGCTTTGCGTACTGCCACCAATTCAGCAGTGCGAGCACGTCAACGGCTTACGTGAGCTCTACGATAAAGCGTATGGGCGATGGCCAGCACATATCAACCTTATCTATCCCTTTGTTGCGCCGGAGCGCTTGCCAGAAGCGCAGCAGCAGATTCAGGCCCACTTTGGGAGGAATCTCGACACCAGGGCAGCAAGAAGAGTCAAGCTGGACTCAGCAGGACTGTTCAGGCAACGACACAACAGCACTGCAATTGTGCAAGAGTCTCGAGAATCGTCTGATGGATCGCTGGAATCGCTTCGAGCTCTGGCCCTACAGGCTCTTGGCCACGAGCCCAGTCAACACAACTTCCACCTGACGGCTGGCCAGACCGAAGACAACTCGATGGCTTCGCTTAATTTTCTCATCTCTAAAGTGCGTCTACTTCCAGCCTTGAACTTTGAGATCGGCTCTTTGGCTATTCTTGTTCGCGAGCGAACGTCAAGCGAAAGTTCACCAGACCGCATGCACTTGTGGGGCTCAATTGATCTTTGCTCTTCTGATAGCCCCAATAAGGTCACGTTGTCAGAGCATTGGCTCAGCGAAACTCCTACTGGCAACGCGGGGGAGGACGAATATCTTGACGATACCGACGTCGCCGAATCAGCCACAGCTTTCAATCGGGCCGTGCAGCCAGGGAAGACCTTTTGCTTCGATGTGTCGTCTCGCGCATGGATACAAGCAACGCCTTCGCAATCATCTGCCGTCCAAAATATTTCAGTCACTGTGTCAAGCTACAACGTTTTGGTCGACTCAGAGTACCCACCAGCGCGCGATCGTGACCCGCTCTTGATCAGCACACTCTTGTCCGAGGCTGCACAGGCGGACATTGTGGCCTTGCAAGAAGTATCTGACGATTTCCTGTCGTCTTTGCTGAAAAATGCCGAAATTCAGAAGCAGTTCCCTTTCACCTCGCATGGGCCCCCCAGTCAACCGGGCATCGGACCGCTGCCCAGTCTGCGGAACGTCGTCATCATCAGCAAATGGCCGTTTACTTGGGAGCTGGTACCTTTTCATCGTAGGCACAAAGGTGCTGTGGTCGCAGTCTTCAAATCAAACACTCCCGGTGGATCGCTAGCCGTCGCTGGTATTCACCTGACGTGCGGTCTGACAGATGGATCCGTGGCTGCGAAGAAGGTGCAGGTGCACAACCTCTTGACCCATCTCTCTCGCCAGTACAACGATAGCCCATGGATCATTACTGGAGACTTCAACCTTGCCACGTCAACACACACCATCGACAGTGCCCTGAAGAATAAATACATTACCGCGCAGACTGGCCAGACACTTGCTCTCATCGAAGAGCGGCTGGCGGACGGCACCCTGGATGCCTGGAGCAGTCTGCGAGCTGATCAGGGACTGGGGAAGCATGAGCTCCAAGACGAAGAGCTGTTCGACGGCGAGCAAGGTGCTACCTTCGACCCCAGAAACAACGTACTGGCCGCTGCGACATCCGGTACCTCACAAAACAGGCCGCAAAGATACGACCGCATCCTCTATCGACCACTTGGATCGCTTCGAGCCACTGCGTTCAACATGTTTGGCCTGCCAGCAGACAAAGCTGGCGAAAGCGTAGTCCCGAGTGACCATTACGGAGTCAGAGCGTCGCTGCAGATTTCGAAACCCGCCGAGGAACTGACTCCAGATCATCGCCAGATGCTCAAGGAGCTCAACGTGGAAGTCCAGCACGTCTCTCACTTAGCGCCGCAGGAGATGCAATCCACCCTGCGCCAACACGGCATGTTCCTGACCGACGAGGAGAAATCGAAGCGCCAAAGTGCATTCAACTTGCTCAAGGAAGTCGTCCTTGGCGACTCGGCGACTGGCGATATCCCCTTGGTCATGGTAGCCGTTGGATCTTTCGCAATGAAGGTGGACACATCGTCCTCCGACATCGACTGCCTCTGCATCGGATCCATCAGCTCCGCGACCTTCTTCAAGCTCACCCGCCAACGACTCCAAAAAGCCGAAAGCCGAGGGATCCTTCTCCTCCGCAAGGTCGAGGCAGGCACAGGCACCATGCTCGAACTGTCCGTTGACGGCGTGCCCATGGACCTGCAGTACTGCCCTGCAGCCCGCGTAGCGGAACGCTGGTCAGACCTCGAATCCCTGCCAGCTTCAGACCCAGTCTTCAACCTCCCAATCCTCTCGCTGCGGAAACTAAAGCCCTACCGCGATATGATCTACATCCAGCGCACGACGCCGGATCCCGCCACTTTCGACCTTGCCTACCGCGCTATCAAGCTCTGGGCTACGCAGCGCGGTGTCTACTCGTCCAAGTTCGGGTACCTGGGCGGCGTGCACATCACGCTCATGCTATCCTGGGTCTACAAGCGCGCCGCACACGAGGTTTCTAGCCGAGCGCTCACGCCGAGTGACTTGGTCGTGACGTTCTTCCACTACTATGCGCACTTCGACTGGGCAGACGATATGGTCTACGACGCTTTTTTCCACACGCAGAAACCGCGCTATCACCGGACGAAGCGCGAGCCGATGGTGGTGCTGGGGTTCCATGCGCCGAATGCGAATGTAGCGCATAGTTCGACGGTGCCTGGGCTTGCGGTTCTGAGGAGGGAGTTTGAGGATGCTAGGGCGCGGCTTTCCGATGTGGATATGACGTGGGATAGGTTCTTCAGCCAGTCGGGCAGTGACAGCCTTGGTGGTCTTGGGCTGGGTGAGGCGCAGTTCTTGCAGGCGTACAAACACTATGTCAGCATCGATATTCAGTTCTGGGGCCGCACGCTGGGGAAGGGGAAGGGGTTGGTGGGGTGGGTGGAGTCGCGGTGTGTCTGGCTGGTTGTCGGTTCGTTTCTCCATCTTCCTCGCACACATTACACACTAACAGTTCTAGACATGCACAGACTCCTCCCAGACATGGATATTCGCCTCTGGCCAGCGCGCTTCACACACACCAAACCCAGCGCTCCCAGCGAAACCACCGACTACCACGGCTGCTACCTCATCGGCCTCCAGCATCGCCCAGCACCGCGCAGAACCCCCTCGGAGCGGCACACAGCGAAGCACGCCCTAGAAAAAACAATCGACACATTCCTCGCCTCCCTCCGCGCAGACACCAAAAACTACGACCCAACCACCTCCTACCTCAACGCCTCCCTCACCACCATCCACCCCAAGACCCTGCACCCCGACCCCTACGACTGGGGCATCTACGCCACAGACCTCGACCCGGACTCCGACTCCGACTCCGACGAAGCAGCGCTAGACGCGCCCACCGTGCCTCGCCTCGCACCCCGCCGCAAGCCCAACACCTCACCAACGCCCGTCTCAACAAGCAAATTGCGCCCCGCGACCGACGTCCTGCACCGCTTGCGGTGGGACCCTTGTCTCGATCCCGCGGCGTATGTGATTGGGTACTTGGACCGGTTCTTGGGGGTGAGGGAGATTGGGCTCATGGGGTGGAAGACGGAGAAGACGGATGAGGAGTTTATTCCGCAGCATCGGATTTTGTATTTTCGGAGGAAAGGGGAGGGGGGGGAGGTGGTGTGGGAGCGGGCGACGAGGGTGGATAGGGTGTTTGGGAGTGGGGTGGGTGTGTTCACGGGAAGCACCGTAGCATGATTGGTTTGGAGGGTAATAGGATGTCTTGCGGAGTGGATTGCTGCTTGGTCTGCGATAGGTTGGTGGACGAGACTGCAGCGTGAAATATTACAGTTTCTATAGAATACCACCCTCGACGGCTCCCCCGGCAACGACTACAGTCGCGCAGACCCACGCGGGGAACCAGACCAACCACACGGTGACCTGTGTCCACAGGCCCCAAACGGCCCAGCCCTGCGCCGCGAGCACGAGCACGTGATGCAGATCGGCACCGAGCAGTTTGGCGGTCCACTGCGCGACCATGACGGGGTTCATGGCCGCTAGCAGAAGCAGCTGGAGGACCGTGAGCCACGTCTTGTCCGTCTTGCGCACGAACGACAGGGGCGCGGCGAGGACGCCGATCAAGAAGCTCTGGCTGAAGTTGAGGGTGGCGAGGGCGGCGAGAATCATGCCCAGCAGCAGCAGACTGAAGCACTGGATCAGCGTGTTCTCTTGGGTGGAGAGGGGGCGCAGTTCGGCGAGGAACCAGGCGACGACGAGCGGGAACAGGGTGGTTGCGTTGGCCATGGTGAGGTACAGGGCGGACAGCGTGTCGGAGGACCAGGTGTTGAAGAGGTACAGGGGGAGCAGGCCCAGGAAGTGCATGGTCAGCACCGAGAGCAGGGGGAAGAGGAGGTGCCGCTCTGTTATTGTGGTGGAGGCTTTGGGGACGAGGGCCTTGGCGCCGTTTTGCTCGACGAGCTCCATGGCGGGTGGGGTGGTCTTGGCGGAGTCATTCGCAGGCTCATCCCGGAGGGAGGTGGTGCTCTTCTCAGCAGAGCCATTCGCAGACTCGTCCTGGGGTGAGGCAGCGCTCTTCTCAGCGGCCTTGTTGGCGTCCTGAGGTGCGGTCGCGGCTGGATTGGGAATAGCGTCGGTGGAGCGGCCGCTGGCGACCCAGAGGGCGATGGAGGTGATGCTGAAGTTGACGGCGATCAGCATGGCAGAGGGCAGGTAGGTGCCGATGCTGATGAAGCGGTTTGCCTGGATGAGGAGGTAGAAGAAGAAGCTCTGGTGCAGGTGCTCGAGCAGGTTGTTGAGACTGCGGAAGAGCGACTCGATGGTCTTGCCGAGCGACATCTCGTCGTGCCAGCCGTCGCCGACGGTGCTGAGGGTGATGGCGTCGACGTGGTAGGGGATGAAGGACGAGTGGGGGCCGGTGGCGTGGCCGAGGCCCTGGGACAGCATGCCGCGCAGCATCGTCTGGAGACGTTCCTTGTACGAGTCGCGGTGGTCGAGCATGCGCTGGATGGCGCAGCCAATGCCCATCTGGCTCGAGGCAATCTGCACGGCGGTGTTGAACAGGTCGAGGTTGGGCAGCTGGCCGTTGACGCCGTCGTACAGGACGTGCAGCTTGTCGTAGCGGTGGCCCCAGGGGCCGGCGGGGTAGTCGACTGCGACGGCGGCCTGCAGGGCGCCGCTCTTGAGGGGCAGGCGGTCGACGGAGCGCTCGTCGTGTGCATCGTGGTAGGCATCGACCCACGCCTGAGGCCCCGTGGTGCTGTCGCCGGAGACGAGGAAGATGATGTCCTTGCTCCACAGGCTCCAGCGCTTGAAGTAGCGGGCCAGGGCCAGGACGAGGGCGACGCCCGACGTGTTGGCCTCGTCGGCCATGTTCGTCCAGGCGGCCATGAGCACAATGGCCTCGGTGGCGTCGGCGCGGGGGCCCTGCAGGACGGCGTAGACGTTCTCGCTGGCGATGGTGCGGTTCGAGACGTGGTAGGCGTACTTTTGGGTGGCGACCTTGAGGTTGTTGGCGCGGAACATGTCGCCCAGCCGCTGGGAGCGCCTGCGGGCCGTCGGTCAGTGGAAGGCAGGCACGGCGACGGGCAGGGTGCCGACTTACTCGGCGACGGGCTTCTCGTTCAGGGCCCAGACTTCGTGGCGGTATGCGCGGAAGACGTTGTGCTCGCTGCCGGCAAAGTACGTGTGGACCTGGCCCGGCAGCAGGGCGTTCTCCGAGACGTACGTGTTGCGCGAGTAGTCGTTGAGCGGCAGGACGAGCAGCCAGGCGACGCCGACGACGAAGCACAGGGCGGCCAGGTAGGGCGGGACCTTGAGGACGCGGGCATCGCGGCGGAGCGCCAACAGCGACGCTGGGCTGGTGTCAGTCTGGCGGCGGCGGCGGCGGCAGCAGCAGCAGCGTGATGGCCTGGGTGCACTTACAGATCAGCGCCATTCCATTGACCAGACGAGCGACGTGGTCGTGTCTCTGCTTGCGAGCGACGTGGTCGTGTCTCTGCCTGCGAGCGACGTTGTCGTGTCCTGCCCTGCTTGCGGAGCTCGTCGTGCTCGCCCGCAGACGGAACGGGCGCTAGCGACGCGACCCTGGGCCGGCGCTCATCTTTCTCAACGCGCCTGGGCGGGCGCTCTCTTGGACTCCCGTCGCCTCACACGTCGCAGCCCGCCGCCCGCCCTCCGCCGTCCATGGCCTCGTACACGCACCTCAACCCCGCCCGCCTGCGCTCCTACGTGCTGCGCCTGCCGCTGGCCACCCGTTTGTTGTTGCTGGCCATTGTTGCCCTGTGGATTGCGACGCTGCCGCTGCCATGGCTCAGGGAGTTTGCGCGGCTCGAGCCGGCTAAGATGGACCTGACCCAGAGTACGTAGAGAGAGCATGGACACGACAGACAGGACATGACATGGACATGGCATGGACATGAGCATGAACATGGCATGGATATGAGCATGAACATGGCATGGATATGAGCATGAACATGAGCATGAACATGACCCCGACACGCACTAACCCCTCCAGTGCACCGTCTCAACCTCTTCCCGCTCATGCACCTCAACTTCTTCCACATGGCCTTCAACCTCGTCGCCATCGCCCCTCTGCTCGAGCGCTTCGAGTCCGAGTTCGGCACCCTCGTCACCCTCGCCCTCTTCACGGGGCCCTTTGGCACTCTCCCGGGCGGCGTCTACACCCTCCTCGAGAAATTCGTCTTCCGCTCCAACACCATCGTCATGGGCGCGAGGTACTTTTCTCCTCTCCCACTCCCACCCCTTTATCCCGCTAACCCCCCAGCGTCTGGGTCTTCCTCCTCCTCTCCGCCGAAGTCATGAAGCAGCACAAGACGACGCCCGCCCTTGCCCTCGGGCCCTACAAGATCCCCACCTGGTCCACCCCGCTCATCCTCGTCCTCGTCACCAGCATCCTCGTCCCGGGCGTGAGCTTCATCGGCCACCTGTGCGGCGCGGGCATCGGCTACCTGTGGGCCAGCGGCTACATCAAGTTCCTCGTGCCCCACGAGAAGATCCTGCGCTGGGTCGAGACCAAGGCCAATCTGCTGGGTCGCCTGCCGCACTATGTGAGTGTTGACCAGAAGACGTACGGGAGGTATGGCGTCTTGCCCACCACGACCGTGCCCATGGCCGGGATACCCAGGAGTCCAGACCCGGGCGCGAGGCTGGGGCCGTGATACCTCTTGACGTATAATGTGAAGGAGCTCAGGGGTGTAATGTGTCGACCAATGTCAGTCTATGACTGGACCCCGTGTAATGTGTCCTTTCTATGCATCATGGCGGCGTTCTGGGCAAGTGCTTTGGCAGGTAATGTTGCATCTTTGTGTATAGATATTGCACACGTTCATAATACCAAGACATGCTCAAAAATATCCTAAAGCAACGAATTTATCAAAGCCAATCTCAACTCGTGCAACTGAGGCAATCATCATTCGTGAACCGTGCAACATGTCATGTCATCGTCTTTCATTCATTAGCCCAACTATGGCTGCGCAGACATTATCACCATCATCGCGCCTAGAGCTGCCATGACGCCTGACTGCCTTCTTACACCTTTTGGAGGGCCGTCATCAATCAAACACGTCTTGCTTCATCACTTGCTTCTTCACTCAAGCAGCCCACACATCCTTGCCCACACCCTCAATCCAGTTGCCCAGCTGGTTCACACTGGCATCCCACTCCTTGAGTCGCGCCCTCATGCTCTCAATCTGCTTCATGTCCAGCACTTTGGGCTGCACCCAGTTGATCCGTGCAATCTCAGCCACCTGGTCAATCTGCCCCTTGACCAGCCCCAAACTCAGCGCCTTCATAATCAGGTGCTCAATCTCCTTGGGCTGCACCTTGGTCTCCTGCGAGATCTCCGAAAACGTCATCGCCCGGTCGTGCGGCGGTCGACGGAAGATCGTCTCCGTCAGCGCCGCGAGCGAGATCTTCTGGTAGAGGAACGTCTGGTGGTCCTTCAGCAGAGGCACCTTGGAGATGTTGCCCGAGAGCACGTCGTATGCGCCAAGGTCGCCGCGGTTGAAGGCGAAGAGAAGATCGCGCAGCCACGAGTGCGGTGTCTTGACGAGCGAATCGAGGATGGGGTGAAGGAGGAGCTCGCCGAAGTTGTAGATGGAATCCGAGACGAGCGCGGCGATGCTGAGATCGTACGCGCGCGACTGGCGATCGCGGAGCTCGAGATCGGTGATGTCGACGCAGGCGAGGAACAGCAGGGCGTTCTTGTAGTATGCGGCAAACTCGTGCTTTGACTGCATCACATCAGTACGAGCCAAAGAGCCCTGCGTCGTGAACGTACCTTGTAGTACTCTGCGCTGACTTTGTAGAAGTTGGCGTGGACTACCGTCTCCACCGAATCAAAGTTGTCGAGAATCTGTTCGCAGTCGTCTAGCTTCTTCTTGGCCCCCTCCTCGTCCCGTAACCTCAGCTGGATGCTGGCGGCGGCGACTGTGGCGTAGACGTAGGCGTCCTGTGAGGCGGGCTTGTTGACGCTCTCGGCGAGGTCGTTGACGAACTTGAGGCGCTCCTTGTCATCTGAAGAATTAGTGGGATTCCGAGAGAACAGACCCGTCGTGACATACCCTTGAACTGTGAGGCGGCACTCAGGCCCAGTGTGACCAGCTTGAGCTGGTTGATCTTGTTTGCGAAGCTCTTGATAAACGTCTCGAAGAACGGTATCCGCTGCTTGGCGCTCTCTGGGTGCTCGAAGAACTCGATGAGCTTGTCCGTCAGCTCGTGCCACAGCTTCCGCTCCCAGTAGTCTTCGAAGGCAATGAAGTACTCTTGCAGCTCCTCCGGTGCCTGGTCCCGCGCATCGCCGAGCAGGTTCGGTATTGTGTCTGTGTCCATCGCCATGCTGAGAGTGTATGTGGAGGGGGGAAGAGAAAAGGTTGGGTGGCAGAGTCGGGCGGTGATGTAGTCGTGTGCTGGAGGCGCGTTGATGTGGGATGTGCTTGCTATGGCGTCGCGGCGGAAGCTACCATCGGCGAAAGTGCGCCAAGCCCCGACTTCATCATTCATGCTGCAGTCCACCAGCTTCAGAACCACCCTCCCGCCAGCCATTGAACGCCGCAACCATGGCTCTGCCCCTTCGCTGTGCTCGTGCTCGCGCAGCGATGCCGGCCCAGCTGCGCTCCGCCCGCGTGTCCCCATTCTCGACCTCCACAAGCCGCCCGGCAGGCCGAATCAACCACGATGTCAGGATCACCAGGCACGGCACCCGCTCAGCGCACCATAGCTGGAATACTGACGCGCGCACAGGACTGGAAAGCCCATTTTGACCGTGTCCGGCGGTCGGTCCTCGCTCGGAGGTGTGCCATAGCCCGCAGTCTTACATGAAGGAGTACGCTCACACACATACACAGGCTACACAGCGACCGTATTCGGAGCGACGGGTTTCCTGGGACGCTACATTGTCAACAGGCTCGGTGCGTTGTGATTGAGTCTCAAAGACGGGATAGGAAGCTAATCGAAGGAACAGCCCGTTCAGGATGCACGGTTATCGTGCCTTTCCGTGAGGAGATGGCGAAGCGCCACTTGAAGGTTGCTGGTGACCTCGGCCGTGTCATCTTCCTCGAAATGGATTTGCGCAACACCGCGTCGATCGAGGAGAGCGTACGACACTCTGACATTGTCTACAACCTCATTGGTCGCGACTACCCCACCAAGAACTTCAGTCTGTCTGATGTCCATGTCGAAGGAACTGAGCGCATTGCGGACGCCGTCGCAAAGTATGATATCGACCGTTTCGTCCATGTTTCCTCGCACAGCGCCCAGCTCGACTCTCCCTCCGAGTTCTACCGCACCAAGGCCCAGGGTGAGCAGGTAGCCCGCTCCATCTACCCGGAGACTACCATTGTTCGCCCGGCGCCCATGTTTGGCTTTGAGGACCGTCTCCTCCATCGCCTTGCTTCGCCTTCCAACGTCATCACCTCCAACTGGATGCAGGAGCGCTTCAACCCCGTGCACGCCATCGATGTCGGTATAGCTCTCGAGGCTATGCTTCATGATGACACAACGGCCGCTGAGACCTTTGAGCTTTACGGTCCTACAGAGTACACCATGGCCGAGCTGAACGACCTTGTTGAGCGGGAAGCTATGAAGAAGCGCCGCCACATTAACGTGCCCAAGGCTGTCATGAAGCCCGTCGCACGCTACGCCAACAAGCTTCTCTGGTGGCCAATCCACTCCGAGGACGAGGTTGAGCGCGAGTTCATTGACCAATACATTGATCCTCAGGCCAAGACATTCAAGGACCTCGACATTGAGCCTGTTGAGCTGAGCAGCCTGACATACGAGTACCTCAAGGGCTACAGGAGTTCATCGTACTACGATCTGCCACCCATGTCGGAGCGTGAGAAGCGCGAGGAGAAGAAGTACCTCCACGTCATTGACGACCAGTAGAGGAGAAGAAGGAAATGAAAATCTTGCGACATGTGTAAATACCTTGGCTTTTCCTTACCGGACTACGCGGATCTGTAGAATCAATACCGTTTCTTTTGTGTGCTTATCATTGTTCTTGTGTTTCGGTCTCTATACGAGTCCTGGCTGACACGCAAAAGAAGCCGCTTCGGAGGCATATACTGCCTCACGGATGACAGAATTCAGTCCTTCCCAATTGCGGAAGCCCCAAGTATCCTCCGTCACCCATGTCCTCCAACAAGTTCTCCTGGTAGCACGCACCAGTCTCTCCCCAAGTCTGCTCCAGGATATGCATGTAGTACTTCCTGGCGTTCTCCCAAGGTTTCTTCTCCGTCGCTGACGCCTCTTGTCCAGGCACGGGACGCACGCGAACCAAAGCCTTGCACAGGTCAATCGCGAACATCCGTTCGAGGTTGCCATGATCTAACTCGTCGCAGGCAATGGATTCCACGCCGTTCACAGCACTCCACCGCGCCGTTGCCTTCCACGCCCACAGATCTACAACCAACCCCCTCAACGCATCGCACTCGTAGCACCTGTACACAACGTCAGTCAACTCATACCCGGGAAACCCGTCTACCTCCTGCGCAAGCTTTAGCATCTCGTCAACAACAGCAATCTGGAAATCCATCTCCTGAATGCAATAGCCCAAGGCGAACGCTTCTCCGAGTTTCTCGGATTTCTCTTTCTCATCTTCGTCAGGCAGCTCTCGAGGCGTGCTCCCTTGATGTGATAATATTCAAGAAGGCGACATACATCGCGACGAGCACTTGAAGAGAGTCCTAGCAAAGCTTGTGTCCGCAACAGGCACGCTGAAGCGCGTTGACGAAAAGCGCAAATAGATCAGTGAAGAGCGCCCTTGATGGCAAAGAAAGTCATGAGACTACCACATGCGTGATCCCAGGTCGGGGGATCCTGCACAAAAGACGGCCCACAGGCAGCGAAGGTTCGCAGGCAGTTCGACTCCATTCGTCCACTGATGGCATCATTGTTCCAGAGAGATCTTTTTACAGCAGTTGTGTGACCTCGAAAGAGGGGATGAAAACTTTCAATGACATGATCGATAGGACCCGGTCCATGAATTTTATACCCTGGATCCCCAAAATCATAGATGATCACGTGCAGCATTCGCCGTTGCAACTCATTCCTCACTCGTTTCTCTCACCCATTTTTCGATTTACACCTCTATAACGCCCACGCCCGACCAAGCCCACTATGGCCTCCGCTCCGCGCACGACACGCCGAGCGCCTAAGCCTCGATCAAGAAGGATAGAAGAGTTTCTCGTGAAACATCCCAACGAATTGATGGCAAGAAATTGTCCAAAGGAATATCTTGTGCGAACGCTTCAAGACTTCATATCGCTAGCACCGGAGTGGATGAGACTCAAAATCCTCACCTACTACTTCCAGGTTCCTGGTGGAAGCGCAATCAGAGTTGAATGGAATAGGAGACAGGGAAGATCCATCAGCGCGACGCAGTTGATGTGCAAAACAATCGCGCCATTTCCATGTTCCCTGGACGGTATTGGACGTACTGCGAATGAGCTCTTCTACAAGAATAACACCTTCTACTTGGCCAGGACATGACTCGCTCGACAACCGTACAACCAACCCACCTCTTTCTGGGTACCTGCACAAGACACACGCCGCTGGATACGCCATCTCAAAGTCGAGATACACGTAGCACCTCTTCGAACGATCCCCCATCTCCCTTTTGATGCATGCAGATGCCCTCTAACATCCAAGTACGAATGCAGACACTCCGACTGACCGTTCCTTGAGAGATTGGCATTTGAGGTCTACGGCTTTACTGCGCTGGAGACCTTGGACTTGATGTTCATGGGCAAGACGATGACAGCGGCTGAGCTGGAGGCCTTCGATCAGGAGTTGAAAAGGCGCAGCCCCCTCAAATTCAATGAGGCGTGGAAGGTACGTGTCAGTTATCAAATCGACCCTCGCGCGGAAGATAGACAGTCTGCAGCAATTCGACGACCGGACGAGAAGGTGACCGTAGTACTCTTGGGGCAAATATCTGCAGGCATCCCACCAAACAACTCTCCGCCAAGTGGACCGCAATCACGACCCCCCGGTCTAGAAGAGCAGGTCGAATCTCGAACAAGTCGTATTTGCAGGCGGGTCACATCGCTTATGGCACGACTCCGAATGGTCCGACATGAGAAGCCATTACCCGAGCCACTCCCCAAAACAGATTCTGAGACGTCCGGCAGCTCGTCACAGCATCGTGCGAGATGCGTGAGCGACTTAGATGGTTGAGGGCTGAGTGAGGACAGAGGAAGGCACGCGTTAAGTTCCAAACGCGCTTGCCCAATGAGGAACAGTGACGCATTACCGCGGCGGTCCTTCGGAGGGTCTCATGCGAACAACTAAACATCACCACCTGCTTTGCGCCTCGTACGATTACTCCCAGAGCCTGCGTTGCCGGGGACGATGATTTTGGCAGCTGATCCGCGAACACAGTATGGCATTTGAAGTGTCGTACAACCTCGAGAATGAGCAACAGTTCTGGGATGGTGAGAGGAACCTGTGCCACTGTAACCCCACCACCAAAGACTGACAAGCTGCACAGAGCTCGACGACATTGTGTCAACCCAATGCCAGGACGAAGAGACCATAGACAACTCTTTGCGTGCATACCTCAATGTTACTACAAGCTACAAGTGTAACGCACTCCTTCGAGATCTCGCGAATGCCGTTGACAAGGACAGCCGAGTACCTTGATACCGACTACCGCATTGCGAAATGCACATTTCGCATGCTAGAAGGCCAACTCTTCGCGAGACATAAAGAATATGTACGCCGGCAGATGGTGTACTGTCTCTTGCAGGTATGTGGCTTCAGAACCCCCCCTGCTCCGTAGGCCTCGCAGTAGCTGACACATCCACAGGAAGAAGATAATCCTACTCTCCACCTCGTCGCTGCACTACTCCTCTATGATGGCCGTCATAGCGGAGATGACGTCGTCTTTGAGATGATGCACAAGGAAGGGAGCTTTCCAAGATTAGTGGAACTAGTTCAACTGCAGAATGTACAAGAAGATACAAGGCTGCACCAAATGCTTCTGGAGCTCTTATACGAATCATCTCGCGTACAAAGACTCGACTGGGAAGATTTCGGTATGTTTCGTGCTCGATTGCGAACAAGCTGGGCAATGGCTGACACGTATAACAGCTGCAGTCAACGATAACTTCGTCCTTTATCTTCTTGGGGTCATCGAAGGCGCTTCTGATGACGCTGATGATCCATATCATTACCCAGTCATCCGAGTTTTGGTATGTGCATTTTAGCAAAGATGGAAGTGAATTCTGACTCGTGTTATAGCTGGTTCTGAACGAACAGTACCTGGTGGCCTCTACAAATCACCACAAGGATGGCCGTCCGCCGGTTACAAATCGACTGATGAAGGCTCTGTCTAGCCATGGTATGACTTACAAGACATTTGGATGCAACCTGATCCTGTTGCTGAACAGAGAATCGGAGACTTCACTTCAACTCCTAATTCTCAAGGTCTTGTACCTTCTCTTCGGAAACATTTCGACTGCGGAGTACTTCTACACGAACGACCTTCATGTTCTGATTGATGTCATTCTCCGGAACCTAATCGACTTGCCACACGATTCGACGGCTGCGAACGCTTTGCGGCATACGTACCTTCGAGTGCTGTACCCTATCCTAACAAACAGCCAAATCAGCAAGCCGCCACATTACAAGCGCGATGAAATCCTCCGCCTCCTCCGCCTCCTTGTTACCAGCGGGAATCACTTTGCGCCTGTAGACGATACTACAGAGCGACTTGTCATACGATGCACCAGTGTGCCATGGTTGCAACCGCCTGCCGCAAGGAAGGTACCTGGAAACAGCGCAACGTCACCTATAGACCATGTTGCAAACGGTCAGAAAGAACTCGCACGGCGGGCGCTCGGCATGAGTGTACAAGATGGGGGCGAAAGCTCAACGAGTGTCCTCGAGATTGCCTCTCACACCGAAAAGCCGGGGGTCCAAACGCCCAGCATTACGCACCCGGAGCAAACATCATGATGACCAACCACGCGTCATAAAGTTCACTTCTCTTTCTGCATTCCTAATTGGCTACGAGCCGATCTTCTGCACGTCCAATTTTGCAAATGATAGCGCTTTCCTCGATTCCCCAGGCATGTCTGCATGGTAGGCGTTTTGGGACCATGTAGTATCGAACGACATATCAAGTTCCCACGATATTGTTATTCTTTTGCATCGCTTGTTGGCTGTTCAATATGGTCATATTCGATATATTTCTTGAACCCATCCATTATCATCCTCGCTCTGGCTTCCTTGGCATCGATTTTAGTGCCGTAAAGACTGCTGTTGAGACACTCCTACGGAACTTCAGTCATCTAACGACACAACAGAGGACGATGTGAGGGGCCGAATGAAAATGAGACGGAGAAGTTAGGTATCCCTCCGCCACGAGTCCATGGTCGATCTCCGCATTGCGACATCGCCAAGAATACTAGCTGTGAGCTCTGTACGTCCGCGAATCCCACATTCTCCACAAAACATCGGAGGTACAAGGTCGAGACTAGTGGTAATTGAATGGAAGTCTACAGCCTGCGCCACAGTGTACGTACACCCGCATTGTGTTCTGCGTACGACAACAAGCTATGGTGATGTGCAGCGACAGAATCAGCGGAGTCTTGGCTGCGGCTCGGCTGCGCAGCGGAAGCACAGCGAAAACGGTGTGAGGGACGCGGCGTAACGTCAAGAGTTGCACAAAGCCATGGCAGATGTCTGTGCTCCTGCTTGGAAGACCAGCCTTCACTCGGGTTTACTTCTGTGTCCGCCGTGCGCCTTACTCCACATCCAGAAGGCTGCGCATGTTTTGGATATTTTCAACTTTTCCGAGGAAGTACGGTTCGCAGTTTACGTCGCTCCCGGACTTGCTCAGGTCGGCCTGAAGATCCACTGGAGCCTATGCCGCGAAGGTATCTGAACAAGGACGTACAAATGAAGCTGCATGGAGGAATCTGCTTCGATAAGATTGCATCGAGACTGGCCCCCATCACCTAGATGCACGCAGTACGGCAATCGAATTTCCCATCGATCCCTTGGC
Source organism: Didymella arachidicola (assembly GCA_016630955.3). Classification (NCBI taxonomy): domain Eukaryota; kingdom Fungi; phylum Ascomycota; class Dothideomycetes; order Pleosporales; family Didymellaceae; genus Didymella; species Didymella arachidicola. The sequence continues at coordinate 2,171,273 of CM049986.1, forward strand.
TGGGCAAAAACGAAAGCAGTGACACCTGCATTCTAGAATCCACCCGCGTTTCTGCCGGACGTTACACTGACAGTGCTAGCTGGGTACGGCAGTGTGATACTCAAATTGACATTAAGTTCAGTCCTGCTTGCTGCAAAGATCAAGCAAGGTTCAATGTGAAGTGTTATCAGACACAATGGAGATGCAGTGTTGTTCTTCGAATGGCGACCTCGCAGTGCAATGAAACTCACAACATGCCATTTGTCCTGTGCTGCTGCTTGAAACAACTGCTCGAATCAACTCAAAATGCTGATTGCAATACCCGCCAAACCAAGGTGCTCTCCGTGCTGTAATGACATCCGCGGAGCCAGCTCTAGCTCCATCAACAACCGCTCAATGACAGAGGCTAGACCACATTCACCCACGGTACACAATGCCCCGCTGCCCGCAGGCTGGCCCGCAAGCCACACCCGTCTCGTTGTAGCACTGGCGCCTAGTCCCTGAAGCAGTCTTGATCTTTGTTACGACCTCGATCGAATTTTTTGTTCACTCTTCGATCCGCCGATAGGGGGAGACTCAGACCTGCTCGATCTTTCGCGTGCGTTCATGTAAACTCTGGTGACTTCCGCATGACGAGTGCAGTTCGAAACGGCGGTGGCTTAGGTCCACACGGAAGGCTGTATCTCCATGTCGATCACCTATGGTCTCGTGTCGAGGCTCGAATCTCAGCGATCTGCAAAGGACAATCGGGTCCCCAACCGTGCAATTGTGTCTCCAAGTGCCAGGTCCTTAAGCACATGATTTGCTTGGCTAGCGGTCTCCGACATACGGGATCCACCGTGTCGGATTGTTAGCTGCGAGGCTGTAAAGCGATATACCATGCACCTCGGGTAGATTAGGAACATTTGATCTCGCAACACGTGCCGCAAACGGTTCCTGCTTGGTGTTGTCCCTGGATGCTGGGCTCTCAACTGCATGGCATTCATCAGTGACCGCATGTTTGGTTTTCTTTGCTTCAGCCAAGAGGAACAGTGTAAGATCTACAATAGCCACCCCCGTGGAAGTGCTGTTTGCAGCAATTTGGGAGATTGCGCACCGATCTCACGACCGGAGTAGATCTGGATATCACAGGCGGATGTGGTCATGAGATTCGATGGTTACTGTCATTGATCGTGGTATCTCGTAAACTGATGCTCAACCTCGGCCTGTGGGGAGCTCCATGCGCCTACGTTGTAACAAAGTGGTATCTTAAAAAATTGAGCTGCATGATCTGCTCCCTTGGGGCTTCGACGTGCCGGTAAATACAACGCTTTTGTAAGGGCAATCACTGAGAAAACGCCGTCTAGAGAGAAGAAGTCGCTATATAAGAATCAGACTGAGGAAGACACGCTTCTTAGACCATGCGCTCGGGTGACTGGTCTGGCTCCTCGAGCTTTTCGGTGGAAGGCATAGGGCTTTGGACACGAGTGGGTGTCTGCGAGAAGGTGGTGGGGTTCACCATGCCGGCTGCGGTGGCATCACTGCCCAGGCGAAGCTTTTCTCTAGTAGAGGTGTGCTTGCGAGTGAGATGATGAGCAAAGCTCTCACCATCTTCACATGGGAGGTACCAACGAGCGACCAGCATGCAGACGAAAGAGAGAAAAAGGTTGGTGCCTGACCACATCTGTACTGTGATATAGTCCGAGTACACGGTTACGAGATGTCCAGCAATGATAGGACCAAGAAGAGCTGGGATGGCGGCGAAGCTGTACATCATGCCGACCCAGTGACCGAGCTTCTTTTTGGCAAGGGGCCTAGTCTCGGGATCGTTGTAAGTGCAGCTCAGTATGTTGGCTATCGAAGCAGGAGGAAGTCCAATGACCATGCCAGAGAAGACTCCAAAGACCACGCAGAAGGCGATAGCGTCCGTTTCGGATCCAGCCAGAGACCAAAGGATCAGGGTCAGAAGCGAGCAGGTGAATTGGGAGGTTATGTGCATATTGAGTGCTCCAGTCTTGTCGGAGAATGTCGCGAGGGTCAAGCGACCGACTGTGGAAGCGCCGTTCATGATGGTCAGGAGCCAGAAGGTCTGGAGTGGATTATCGCTCACACCATTGCTAGCAGCTGGAACTGTAACGACACTTGAGACATTGCGAGTGCCGAAGCCTCGAACTGCCGCCCACTATATTTTTGTTAGTGGTCTCTCAAATCCTCTTGCGTGTTGTTACGTACCTCTTCAAGGTTAAAGAAGACAGGGTAGAATCCGAAGAACATGAAGGCAACTGCGGCAGTGAACCAGCACCACGCCTTGCATTTGAATGCATCTGTGTCGAACCATGTGCGGATTGCGGACCAGCTCTCTGGCTGGTGAAATTCGTGCTTGGGGTTCGGTGTTGCAAAAATGAAAGAGTAGATACATGTGACTGAGGTCAAGGTAGCAACGTAGCGGACCGCATCGTTGAAACCCACCAGGTCGATAAGGTAACGCAGCATAGTGGGATATACCACACCTGCAATGCTCGCACCGCAGGCAACATAACCCACGGCAAGTCCCCTACGCTTAGGAAACCATGTTGCGGCGACTGTGTGATGGTCAGTGAAGTGGCAAACAACGTCAGTGACAGGTCTACATACCTTGAGAGCTAGAAACGAAGAAGGGAGCCATGCCCAAGCCAACAACAAGCCCTTGAGTCGCCCAAATCGGACCAAAGCTTGCAATAGCCTCGACGCTAGAGGGGTGCACAGCCGAGAGGATAAAGAGCCCAAGGGGGGTCAAGACAGTGCCGAAGCCGATCACCTTGCGGAAGTGACCGGCATCCAAGAGCCGACCAACCGGGTTGGAGAGAAGGAGAACAAGGAAACATTGTGAGCCGCCAATCAGGTTCAATTCGAGCTGGTCAACGTTACGGAGCGAGTGGCCGACATAGTAAGACGACCACGTTCCGTAAGCGTTCACCAACCCCCAAGAGTTGAACATGAGAAAAAAGCAGCCGAGCAGACAAGCGTACGCTCGCCAGGTTCGCGGCCAGTCAGGCTCACCGTCATCGTCTGACGAAGAGCGTCGAGTCTCGCGCATCGATGGAGAAGGAGTCGTTGTCGGTGTCGACAGAGGCAGGCTGGCTTCGCTGCCCTTGCGGTTGTCCTTCTCAAATGATTGTGAAGGCATGCTTGCTGAGTTGTCCATCCTGGCGGTGTGGGATTTGGTGAATGAGGCAAGAGTGATGCACACGATAGGGCAAGGTTGACCTGTAAAGTTTGGGTGCTCAACACGTGCGTGTTGGAGGGGGCGCGCTCAGTTCGGTGCACGTAGGGCGGGACAGTTTTATGAATACAGTCGACAGCGAGGCGCGGAGGTATATGTAGGTATGTTCACAACCGTACTCTTGTGCATCTATGCTTTTGATCCGGGGCATGCGACTAAACTCCGGGTGCAAATAGGGGGCCCACCTCTACCAAGCACGCGCGTTCATCTTGTGGCTGGCATCTTATCGTTGGTGACGTGGTAGTCAAACAGTCCGTGCAATGATGAATTTCAAGCCGCAGGCGTACACAAGCAACGCAAGGAGCAAACTCAAGGAAGGCCAAGGTCCCAGGCCCACATGCACTACGAGACCCTTGACTCCGCCAGGCTCAGGGTGATGCCCATTGACGCACTCGGACATTCACATCAAGTAGCCAAGCCTTCTGTGGGTACGTGCGACCAGATGCGGTAGATAGCGCACATTCGGCGTCCGTTGTCATCTTAGTGTTAAGCTTCCCCATGGGAAGAATCCCAAGCTGGGGTGGGACAACGCCCACGTCTAGTCGTCATAGTGAAAGATTCTTACCTTCTCGCAAGCTCACTCGTTGCTTTGCTAGGAAAATTGCCACAGTTTCGAAAGCATCATGCGTAAGTAGCGTAACCAAAAAATTCGCGGGCTACCATGGGTTGGTACATGCAAGAGGGCCCTTCCCTTTTCCACATGCTACACGAACTCGAACGCCGTTGGGCAGGCGCTATTGTGTTCGAGCGAGGCCAGGGAGATTGATCGGTTTCTCAACGCTACAGGCGGAGTCTTGGCGGGAGTCGGCGGAAGGCATGCTTCGAGCGTTGTGGATTGGGCCGGGAGGTTCCACATGCCAAGAAAATGATGTACATTCCGCCTTAGCCGTACCCGCCAGTACTCCACGGCTAAGAATGCATCTAGACTTCCCGGCGTGCAACCGCCGAGGCTCTGGGCAGTATCGGTGACCTCCAGAGGATATTGTGTGGGCGGTTCGTACGATCATACCGTGCCGGACCGGAAAATAGCAGGATGGTGAGGACGATTCGGACGTCGTAGGGCTTTGGAGGCAGGTGCCAACCTGCTCGTCGAAGTAGAAACTTAAAATGCCAATGCCAAGATAGATCGCTCGCTGGGGTGCTGTTGCTTCGTTATCTTGACACAGCCTCAACCGTTCGGGGCTTGGCTTTCGGTCTATGAGTGAAGATCGACAGCCGTTCCACGCCTGCGCTTCCTTTTGCAACAGCACAGATAGGGGATGCACTTGGTTGTCATCCCTACCCTACATCACTCACACAATGCGGCAAGTAGAGCCTCACCATGTTCCCCAGTGCAGCGGTGAGAAGAACGCGTTGTTGACTCGTCAACCTGCAGCAGGCTCGTGGGCCCGCGGTCAGTCAGCTCTGGTGCATGCCCACGGATGGGTTCCGATGAAACAAAGTTTCGTTCTCGTGGAATCACGGGGGATGGCTGATAAGCACAGCGATGACAACAGCGAGCGTATGGCAGGGTGAGCACGATTGCGGCGAAAGGCGCGCGGCCTGGACTGGGAGCGAGGGCGAGCGCTGTTCCGCGGCTCACAGAGCCATCGCCAAGAGCGATCAGCGTCAACTCTACAGTACACGTCCACGCGGCCCGTAGTGGGTAGTTGCTGCCCAGCATCGACCAAAAGAGGAGTGCAACATCCAATTCCAGACAACAAGTGAAGGACATGGCCAAGCCCGGATTTGCCCTAAGTACGCAGATCACTTTCATCCCAATCTGCCTTGAGAAGCACGTCGCGATCGACATGCACTTCGTGCGCGGATCAGAAAGTCCCGGTACCGTTACTCTGGTTCGTTTGTTGGCCAATATCTGTGCACCTGATCACGACTCGCGATGTTTGGTGTCGCAACTTCGTTGCACATTGAGGACTGTCTACGAGCGTAGCAAGGATCACATCTGCACTTGCAAAGTAGTCCATGACAAGCATGTCTTCGGCATAAAAGACTAGGTCAGGTATGTTGCGCTTCGCTGCGTCGCCAAGGACAAGTGCATCCTGGAGTGGAGAACTGATTGAAGCAATGCGGATGGTCAAAGACTCAACATAGCATACGACTCTTGTTGTACTCACCTGGCTCAGTGTCGAAGGTGGGCGTCATTCCAAGGTTCCATATTGTAGACCAATAATCTTGGTTGCTAAGGCACCATGTTGGCCACTCCGCTGCACTCACCCAGCAACCTGTATTCGAAACAGCTCATGATGATGGTCGATTACCCAGTCGTGCATTCGCTGAAACAATGGTCAATCTCTGTGCATTTGCCGAGCAATGACTGATGCTTGGGGTCCAATCTCAAATGTGACACCAGAGTGCAGCATGCATGAAGCTGTGCCCTGCCATACTTGCGCGTAATCGATAGCCTTCCTGAGCAACCAGAACTGTCCCTGCTAAACGTGGCCTTGTTCAAGATCATAATATGATCAAGATAGATGCTGATCCTCACAAGGCCTGGAAGGAAGGCAGGAGTGCGCTGCGTGCACAGCCATCGTGCACCGGTGTGCTGGTAGACGTGGCCGACTCTATGGCTTCGATGGACATTCCTTTGGCCGAATATCCGGATTATACGATGTTGCGAAGCGTGTTGCACAACCCGGGCTTGTTGAAGAACCTTCTCTTGCACTTTGGTAGTGAACGGTTGTTTCGTCTTGGCTGAGCCGGTGACCTCGACTTCAACAATACGAACGATTGAGCACTACCCTCCTCCTATCCGCTGCCACTCATTGCCGAGGTAGGGTTCGTACCTTCTACATTGATAGCTTATGCCCAATGCAAATGTCCGCGAGCAAGCCCTGGAGACGGCTAAATCCTATCTCTGTCCCTGTATGAGAACCTTTCACATAGCATCGACGTCTCAGCCAAAGCAAGCAATCTCGCGGCGTGAACTTCTGGCCGACCCTACTGCTCTTCTCCTTCCCCCTTTCTCGACGCCCAACGCTCATCTCTGATGCCAGCACGCTGCATGCACGTGCGCCGCCGCACAAGTCCAAAATCATAACGCTCGCTCCATCACCAAACTCAAGTAAACAAGCTTCACGACCACAAGCTCGACGAAAGACGCGCAAGATCTTAGAAAACCACAGCGCTGTACAAATAAACAAATACGGGCGGGGAGGAGTGGAAACAGCGCCACGGCCTGAGCCCACAGGGAATCTCGCTTCCGTTGCTCGGCATGCGTCGCTTTTAGTCACGCCACGGAGGACAGGGCATGATTATCGCCATGCATCAGCCCATTGTGATCCCACCGGGACCGCTCCGCGGCTTAGACCTCCGCTCGATTCTCCGCGCTCATGAACAGCGATATATGCACGGGAGGGAACAGGGTGGGGTGGAGCGTGGCAAGGTAAGCAGCTCGCGCTTCTTTGTGTGAGAAATGCTACACAAAGTGTCGTCTGTCAAAGCCATGACGAGTGGGTCTCAAAGCTCACATCACAGACCTCTCGACAATTGCCGAACAACATGCAGCAGAGGACTATTATCGCGAAATCTTGAGGACTCCGTAATACTGTTGGTGAGTGATATTGAAAGTTTAACGGGAGCTGGGTGCCGAGTTCCGCTCGACAGAGAATCCGCTCCGCAAACATCACGCCACTTCTCCGCTCCGCTGTACGTCAGACATTCTGCGTGTAACTGCCAGGTAGGAGAGGAGCGGAGCTTGAATCGGGTGTTGACTGGGAGGGTAGGTGCGCCCACTCATAGTTTCATTTGCGTTTCTTTCGAATGGAGGTGCAAGACACATCCCAGATCAACAGCTTCCACTCTCATGGACTTTTTTGGGCCACCTGGGGCTCTGCTGGCTTCGTCAGCCAATGAGTCCTATCCAATCGTGGCCGTATCAGCTCTGCAGTGTTCAAGCATGACCGGATGGTCATCCACAAAGCCCGATTGAGAACAGCAAGGAGTTCAAGCGAGCTCTATTAGACTTCCAAAAGGTCTCCATGTTGAGGGTCTGTTTCTCTACTGCGTCTTTGAGCTCTAGAAGTCCATACAGCGATCTTCGTTTTGACACGAGTGCCAGGACGCGCCGCGCCTTGCCATGCGCCCGCAGCCACATCGATTCACCGCACCACGTAAGCATTCTCAGAATTCAATAAGTATATTAGAGCAAGGTACAAGCCTCAATATCCGTTTCCAAGCATGGACTGAGCTTCCATGCGAACACATAGAGACGAGTTCCTCAGCACGTAGATTAACGAATACAGCACAATGTCTCGATCTGCCCCACGCGACTCGACTCAACCTCACGGTCCCTTCAATAACAGAGCCTGCAACACTAAAAGGTCCCCAGCTCGTGGGAAGACCTCACCACACCATGCTCTACCACAAACAGCGACGGTCCGTCCTGCGTCGCCACGCCCACAGCCTCCACTACCACAAGCCTTCAAACACACCGAAACTACCTCATACCAGTAAATAGACACTAAAAGCTGTGCTAGGAACGAGACACATCCACGATCGTAGTAAGGCCATTCTCATCATTCACGCTAATCCAATATCCATCGCCCACTACACTACCTGGAGTGAGATAGTCGCCAGCCCAGGCTTGTCGATGCTGAGACCTCTCAGAGCTTAGTCTTTCGGGCTGAGACACTGGGGTTTCTGGACGGCTGCGGGGCGAACCAGACTGCGGACAAGTACGCCTGAGCTCAGGTACGGTTTGTGGCATGGTGTTATGCTAAGGGCGTAGGAGTAGTGGTCACTGCCGCTGGTTGTTAGGTGCACGTAGAGATTTGCAAAGCTGCGTTCAGGGCAGGAATTCATGTGCATGAGACTGTAGAGCTGTACAGTCGCGAGCTGATACCGATAGCTATACTAGGAGTGAGTCATCGTCAATACAACGCCACGTCGAGGCCGTACGAATTAGTCGAACAATTCGTGTCAATATCAAATGGATTTGCCATAGTCATACATCATGCACGGAATAGGGGAACCATGAGTGTGTATAGAAAATGATTCAATCGAGGCTAGCCAAAGACTACCAATATGTGAGAAGGAGCTACATCCAGAACGCCCTGCTCCCAATACGCGTGAGGGGGCAAACGATTAGCAACCCTTCAGATCCCGAACTCCAAGCAAAACAGCCGCCTAACATGCTGGCTGAAGTACGCAAGACAAAGCAATTCGCGACGATCTACTCGCACTCGTGACCTCTTGGTCTCGAGAGCGTCAGCCTACAGCCAGACGGCCGTGGGCTTCTGCTCGACTTCATCATGGGTGTCTATTTAGATGCCCTTGATAGCCATGGTGCGTTCGCTGTTGAGCTTGTTGGCGTTCCGCTCGTGGCTCTCCTTCTTGCAGTCCTCGAGACCCTCGCACTTATGGTCCTCTAGGAGGCGGTGCTTGCCACAGAAATGCCCGTTGCAGAAGCCGCAGTCGCCGACAATACGCTGCGCGGCGTCCTTGCACTCCTTGTGGCTGCAGCGGATCTTCTTGGGCGGCATGCCGCCGCGCAGAGGCAGCGCCATGTGCAGGGTTGCGTTCGGCGCGATTGCGTACTCGCCAAGCGTTGTGGAGGCTGAGGACAGGTGCTTCCCAGCGTACACGAGACGCAGGTCGGCGGGCTCGGGCAGGTTGGTGCGCAGCGCAAGCAGGCTGCGCAAGGTCGCGATGGAGGTGTTGGCGGGTATTGAAAGGGGAATTGCTGTAGCACGTCAGTATTGCGACCCTGGAATGGTTCCGAGGCCTCGGAACCCCAGGAACCGAGGGGCTACTTACTGGAGTCGCCGGATACGGTCTTGACGAAGATGCGCATGGTTTCGTCGGCCTCAGAGCCCGTGGAGCTGATGCTGGAGATGGAGTCGGAGCGGCGCATCATGGTTGCGGTGGTGGACAGGCGTGCTGCGGTGCGTGCGGTTGCGGTGATGACGCTGGTGTGGCGATCGATGAGGTTGAGATAACGGAGATAGCGCCGGTCGCAGTTGAAAGCGGCCTGAGGCAGTGGAGGCCGTGTCGTGTGCTCAAGTGCAAGTGTGTAGGATGCTGGCAGAGCAAGAGAGAGTGAGAGAGAGAGAGAGGGCACAGCAGGTCTTATGTAGGGGCCAGGCGTGGTGAAAGTGTTGGTGAGTGGGTTGTCGGGGTGAGGGCGCCGTGGATGAGGGCTGCGTGAACAGTGGTAGAGCAGATGGTCAGACGGCGAGGCAACGCAAATGGGCGAGCAAAGGTAACGCAGCAGCGGCGCTCCCTTTAATAGGCAGAGCAAAGTCCGGCAAAGCACGCCAGGCGGCCGGATGACAAGACAATGCACTGACGGCGGTGACTGATGCGCGCGACTCGAGCCGGCCTGCAGTCCAAACCGCCGCAGCATAGTGAGGCATGACGCGACCGAATCGAGCAGCTTCCACCGCCTTCTACCCTGCATTTGCCATCCATGCAGGAACACAGCGCTATCGTGAGTGCTGTTGAGCCTCACCTTCCTGGACTGGCATCATGGGAAGGCGTCTGTTTCTCTCTCACGGCTCCCTAGATGTCTCACTCTGCAGCTTCTTTCATCATGAACACCAAGACACTACGCAAGCCAGCCGCGCATCGCCTACCTCGCCTACCTCGCCGAACCTGCCTTGGTGATGCCGTGCAGGTGACACGTACTCGCACCAAAGGATGCCTGCAGTCGGCGACAGCGGCATCACCACTGCGATGCACCTCCGTTGTTTGCCATCCAATCTTGTCGTGTCTCATGCGCCTCATGCAGATGCAGCTGCACGGCGGCCGCTCGAGGCATGTAACACGTGGACGGACAGCTGCTGGTCGTCTCGCCACAAGCGGCTGAGGCGCGTGCTGGCGCTGGCGATTGGACGCGGGGGTCCGATTGCAGGGATGTGAGCAGCGCCAGGGACATCCCCGTGCGGATGATCCTCACCATCAGTCGTGGAGATTGAAGGTGATGCGCTGCTTCGTCGTCGTCGTAAATCATCTGTAGGTGATTGTTGTCATCGGCTGCCTGACCGATCAACTCCCTTGACGCTACAAACGGCACCTATCCCCAGCACTATCAATGCTCGGCAGTGTACAGATCGATAGTCTATGTGCACTCGGCTATCGACATCTAGCGACGTTGTATTCCCCAACGTGCTTACCCGACCCAAGGACCCAGGTTGCTTAACAGACTGTACGTTCCCGAGGTGCCATCGTCGCACAACCCAATGACACACAGCAGGGATCGCCATGTTTGGAAGCTGTTTGACTATTTCGAACCTGTCAGTACCACAAATGTTCCATAAACGTTCGCCATCCGAGCTTCAACGGTCGTGTGACACGCTCGTCTGGGCACCCCTGGCTCTCTAACAGATCTTCCGTCCAACGACAGATCAATTGATTGGCACTCTTGTTAAACAATAAATCCGTTTGTATATGCTTGCTGACATGCAACGCTTCTATCCTACACCATGTCTACTTTTGCCTACAACATGCTCTTGGGGAAGTTCTTATATGCCTGTCTCACGCCCAAATCCGAGAGAATCTCTTCTGTTCCGCCCAGAATGGCGTCGAACTTGTATGTGCGGTGGAATTCCTCCACGTACTTGCCCATCCCGGACTGCGTCAGACCTCGTCCACCAAAGATGTTCGTTGCCCGGTCAGCAATTTCGTGTGCGGAGCGTGTGGCATAAGACTTCAGCAGCCCGATGGGGCCACCGAGCAGCTTCGATTGTTGGGCGTAGGACATGTGCGACATCTGGTAGGCAATGGATTCGAGCCAGGCCTGGTTGGCTTCAACCAGAGAGATCATCTCTGCAAGTCTGACACATCGTTAGCATCTCTGCGGATTTTTGTGGGTTGATCATGGGGTGGGGGCTTACTTCTGTCGAATAGCTGGTTGCTCAACGAGCTTCTTGCCAAAGACTATGCGCTGGTTACACCACTTCAAGCACTCCTCGACAATTGTGCGCGAGTGTCGAATGACAGCGCAGGCCATCATGAAGCGCTCATGGTTGAAGTTGGCCATGATTACGGCGAAACCCTGGTGCTCCTTGCCGAGAAGGTTCTCGACGGGGACCTTGCAATCGTTGTATTCAACAAATGCAGTGCCCGCCGTAGTAGAATAGCTGGTCTTAATGAGCTTGGTCTCGAGGTTGTCGTCCCTCTCAACAAGGAGGACCGAGAAGCCCTTGTCGGTCTTGCAGCCAGTGACGAAGTAGTCACTGAACATGCCGTTTGTGATCCACTTCTTGGTACCCCTGACGATGTAGTGCTTGCCATCAGGTGTCAACGTTGCAGTCGTTCTCAGACCGGCAACATCGGAGCCAGCAAAAGCTTCTGTGATAGCAAGACACATCTTCTTCTTCCCGCTCAAGACCTCATTGACTACGCGTGTCTTGAGTTCAGTCTCCGGCATCCACTGCAGGACGGCAGTCAAAGAGATGGTCATTCCAGCCATGTTACCGTCCTGGAAACCTCTGGCGTTCGCACGTACACCCTCTTGCGCCTGCACAAGATCGTGGAGGTAGTCGAACTCCTCACCCTTGACTACACCGAGCAAATTCTTGCCGTGAAGGTGCTTTCCAGGACCAAGACGCATAGCCAGCATGTCGTTCGCCGCCATCTTGTCGATCAGTTCCTGAGGAATGTATTTGCCGCTCTTCTCGCACTCCTGCGCCACAGGTCTGACCTCCTTGTCAATGAACTTGCGCACCTCCTTCTGAAATTTCCTGTGCGTCTCCTTGAAGTATGGGCTTTTGAACTGCGGACGCAGCCATAGTGGCTCGGCGTAGGGTACGGGGCTGAGGTCGCCGGGCTGAGGGACGATGACTTCGGACTTTTCGCCCTCAATGGTGCCGATGCACAGGTCGGAGTACTTCTCGAGCACTTCCTGGCGGTGGAGGTTGTAGAAAGCGATGGTGGCGTCTGTCCCTGCGACTTGCTCGAGCACGACCGAGCCTCCCGGGTGAGCATCGACAAAGTCAGTCAGATCGTACACTTTGTGGTCGACGATACACCACAAGTCTTCGGGTGTGTTGTGCTTCGCGACAGCATCGCGGGTGAGAGCTTCGCCGGACATATCGAGCAGATGCAGAGTGTGTGAGGTCCTACAAAATGACAAGGAGAAGATAGAGAAGACAAAGCGCACAGGACAGGAGCGTATCGCTACATCTGCAACGTAGTACACGATATTTTGCCTCGGTCAGATTAGGCGCTAGCCTTCTCCGCTCTTCCCTCCACGGTGGTGGAGTGAGTAGGCGTTCGAAAAACTGGGGTATAGCGAATGAACCGAGGCATAATCAACCGATGTCTGATTGGACAGATAGGCCAGGCATGACTTCCTTGCAGGCGCTAAGTTGGACGTGTTTCTTCGCCAACATCTGTTGCTGCACATGATGATGATACATTAAATTTGTTCTATACTGCATACCACTCTGTCTTGACTGCCTCGGGAATTGAATTCTGCTCGAAGGAACTATTTCCGAAGCAAAGGAGCTTTTTCTTTGGGCTGCTCCGTATTGGAACACTTTACATACCACCATCAGGCGTTCGTCCTCGCTCCAGAAGTGATCAGTTCGAGATCACGGTGCTTCATTGATGACCTCAAGCTTGTTTGGGCTGATGCTGGTAAGCCAGCAACTATCTAGCTGGCTCGCCATTCAGGAATTTCCCTTCATCCTTCTCCATCTCCTTGCGCGTCTCAAGTTCTTTCATCCACTATGCAGGTTCCTTCTCCCCTCCTTTCCTGTTAGCCTGACACTTCAGAAACTCGGTCTGCTCTTCTTCAGACTCGTTACGCTCGACCTCCAGGCCTTCCAGCTGAGTATAGCTATCATCGTCAAGAACGGCTCTGTCCGCCCGCCTCTTCGATCGCACAATCCCCTTGAGCGCTGCCATCGACTTCAACTTTGGCTTGGGGTTTGGCTTCGGTTACGCCATGCGCCCGGACTGATTGGCGATCTTCGCTGACATCTCCAGTTACACCTGTGACGTCATCGATGTCGTTGTCCAATAGCATTTGGGTTGGCTGAGCAGCCTGGGTCTTCTCGACAAAGCTATCGTCTAAACTCATGTCACTTGCAGCGGACTCATCAATCACTATATCTTATCATAATATTTCAACACGAACCGTATGGGAACAGAGCAGCGAACCCGGAGACTTCGCCATGTTTCCAGCATTCCACGCAGACGGAAATTGGTGAAGAGCCGTTCCGCTGATTGGATCCGATCCATTGCTGTGATGCTGTTCCTGTCCAATACCGTCTGACATGGTAGTAGCTCAAAGACGACGTGGTGGTATGAGTGGAGTTGTCGTGGAGGGTAGGTCTTTCAGTGGAGCACATATTGGTAGATATGGGTGAACACGTCGATGAAGCGAGCTGTTAGGGGTCAAATGAAAGTATGGTACGAAGTTGTTGCACCCCTTACCTCGTCTATACTACCAGCACGTGCACGCATGCCGCAGACGATGCGCTCTGCGACCGTATTTCCTGCTGTGAGGCATGTGTAGAGTTGTTGTAACATTGCAGACCTAAGTATCCATGATGCCCGCGCCGTCTGCGAACAGGAAAATGATATGAGCTCGGTGAAGCAAGCATCTCTATGGCCAAGTTTTCGTAACGCCAAATCTTGGGAAGTGGTATGCCTTACCTAAAGACTTCTTGTTAGAACGGACAGTCATGTGCAGGTCCTGCTATTCTATCCTTCAGCTTATTGGGAATATTACGATAAGTGGGTTCATTCCTAGACCTTGTTTCACGCCAAGCAGCTGAAGCTTTTAAAAGCGGCCACCATGTTCACGTTCGCGTTGACGATCGCGTCAGCACTTGCCTTGAACCTTGGAGCCACTCGGGAGCCACCAACCGTACCTAAGCACTGCAAACGACGTTTCTGAACGGCAGTCGCAAAGCAAGTCCAAGCAATCAAGCATCAATTTTGGTGCGCAGAAGCTCGCATCGTGCGGCTAGACCCGCAGCATCTTTGCAGCCTGCAATACAACCAACTGAATCCTGGTATTGATCACAATGGACAGCAAAGATCTGAGCAACCCATTCAAGCCATTGCAAGCCACAGCTCGCTGATCCCTTGAGGGTTCCCCGCACCCCTAAAGGCTTCTCACATCATTTGGCAAATATCTGGATGAAGCAACTCCACTCGCGCAACCTGACAGCAACTTCCATATTGCCCCCTGCTACGCCAGAATTCACACCACGCCTCTCAAGATATGGAAGACATCATGAAAAAAACGCCAATTACCCCGCAAATATCGAGTTTGAATACGCTACGACCACACAAGTATGGGTCTCACCACCGGATTAACCCCATCATCTCTCTCTCGCAGACAAAGTTCAGCTACACACGCATACTGCTAGCGGCTCGATTATCACTCACGCGACAAGATGAGGACTATTCAATCAAGCACAAGCACCAGCCGCAAAGCGTATCTGATCTAAAGATCGCCAACGTGACCTCGTTTCAGCCTTCCTGAGGCTGTCATCAATACCTGCATTAGTTTACCCAACCAATGCAAGTATGGTTCAGGAGCAGACATACTAATGAGCCAATGTCTCTTCACCTACTGCACGGAAATTTGGAATTGTATGCCCGGGCTTGACAAGGTCGAGACTGATTTGAGTGAAGAGTGGTCGCGGCTACGAACGTCCCTGAATCGCACTGGAAAGCCAGTGTCATAGCGTCCCAAAATTCTAGAAGCTGTCTAGCTGTAGTGTTGCTAGAGGTGAGAAACGCAAAGAACAGATCCAGAACGAAATCTAGAGCATGCATAAGGCAGAGCACCTCCATTACCCAGGGGTTCACAACAGACAACTCGCTCAGGTCCCCAAGTCCGGAATCCGGGTTGGACCTTTCCATCACCCTCACCTTCCCTTGCAATATCAGAGTCGGCTCTAGTCATGCCTGGAGGCATTCACGTTCCACTCGATGTTCTCTTGGCTTGGCCGGCCCCTAACTACAGTAATCCCGTCACTCGATCGAAGTACGTTCTCATCTTCTCCTGTATCGTAGGCCCGATCAGCATCGCACTGCTATGTGCATGACTATGGGTTCGCATACATATGCAACGTAATGCAGGCTGGGATGACTGGCTTATGCTGGCAGCAGCAGTAAGTACCTTTAGGCTTCCCAGTGCAGGATGTCCACTGACAGAATAGCTTCCTATGACGGCTTTAACTATCATCTTCCCCTTAGGTAGGTCGCTAGCCCCTCATTCAGGTCTGTAACTAATACTATACGTAGTCACAGAAGTGTACCGCTTCGACCGTCATGTATGGGACGTCGAATACAAATGCTTCCCAGATCAAAGGAAGTTCGTTCTGGCCATCTACATACTCTACTCTCTCGTTTCGGGCTTGATTAAGCTATCTATCCTCCTCTTCTATCGCCGTCTATCATCTCGAGCTGTCTCACCCGCCTTCCGCTGGACAATGCGAATAACAATGTTCCTGATTGGCAGCTACAGCATCGCATTCACCGTCATGCCGATTCTTGCTTGCAGACCAATCTCCGCCTTTTGGGACCAGATGGACTTCGTCAAACTAGCTCGAGGCTACGAGTGGACATGCCTTAATGAGGGCGCAAACATAGTAGCGCACGGCGTCATATCCACACTGCAAGACCTGGTCGTGGCTTCTCTACCCGCTCTGCTCTGTTGGAATCTGCAGATGGCGCTGCGACAGAAGATTGCGCTTTACGGCGTCTTTGCCTTGGGATATACGAGCGTTGCCGTCGGCGCAATGCGCACATATCAGGGATATCGTCTCTTCTTCACGACCTATGATGTTACCTGGATTGCAAGCGATATCTGGTTCTGGTCCTTGCTCGAATTACACATTGGCGCAATCTGCGGCAATGCTCCGGCACTCAAGATCTTCTTTGAGAAGGTGCTTGAGGTTGATCGTTTGACTAGCCGGACTCGATCACGCTCACGCCCGCAATCGTACGGATCGAAGAGACAGCACTCAAGTAAGGGCAACTAGTTGTCCAGAATTATCCATGGGAATACAAGGAGAAGAAACTGGTTTAAAAGACTCATTCTTTTCGGCGAAGACGAGGGTGTCCAGCACGAGATCTCACATCCGCGCGCCGTAACACTGCAGACGAAGGAACACGTTGGACTTGGCCAGGAGACGCTCCGTGATAGCATGACGAGACCTTTGACATCAGAGTACATCGACACGTTGTTAATACTTGACAATCGGACAAACGACATGGAGTTGGGGACGCTACCATGGTTTCCTTCAGACGATAATGTGCATGCTCTGCCGCCGGTACTGCCGCCTGTATCTTCAGGATCAAGAGGCGGAAGGCCCTCGCCACTATCTCGAGTGCGTGCAAGTTGGAGCATAGAAGGTCGGAGGTTTATATGGCGGGCTTGGGAGATCAACGCTCGGATGCAAGGAGACGGGCTCCCACGTTGGATCTGATGCACATATAAAGTAATTCTCCAACAAGACAAGAATCTCTTCATGACATATGTGTGGATCATTTTCTAATGAGAGAATAATCGTTTTACAATTTGGAGATCAGCGACGGGTTTTCACATCCAATCCGACCACTACGACTTTGTAATTTCGACCGTTGCGGCATCACCTGAAAGATCGATAGCAAAGCCACCTCGTTCCTGCTTTGCGCCCGCAACGGTAAAACTAACACTGCTAGAACCAGGTTGCTCCAGCCAGACGATCGTAGACTTAGCCTGCAGCGCCTTCTCCGAAACAGCAGGAACGACTTTGAGGCTGAGCTTCTGCGCGGCCTCGTCGTGAATGACCTCTGTGATCGCACCAGCACTGATTTCAACCTTCAATCCAATATCCGAAATGAATACACGCTTCCTGACCGCATCCCTGGGCGCGACGACAGTCGATGTAGCTGTAGACTTTCCTTCATCGATGTCACCACCAAAAGCCTGGATGCCGAACTTGCCGTCCTTGACAATGTAGACAGTCTGCCCAAGGGCAAGGCCCAAGAAACCCTGTCCGTAGTCGCCAGAGTACGGATCCCATTTCAGCAGCTCAGGAAAGGAGTGGAACGCGGCCGATGCAAAGCCGCCCTCGTCAATATTGGTGAGGGGCCCAGTATTGCCTGCGAAACCCACACGGAGCGCGTACAGATTGTCTTTGGGGCTGTGCTCGTACGAGTGCAGCATGGGCAGCGAATTGAGACCAGAGCCGTAGTGATGGATCTGGCGCTCGATTTGCTGGATCTTGGCGCCGTAGACGAAGTCCCAGTAGCGGCGTGCGTTGCCGTTCCAGCCCCAATGGGCAACCGTTGGCATGTAGGCGAGGATGCTGTTGATGGCTTTGGCCGGCGTGTTGGCCAGGTTAAAGTAAGACGTCCAGTAGTAAACACCTTCCTGGCCGGTGCTGTCCCATGCCATTTCGCTGCCGAAGGGAATAGCTTGGGTCTCCCAGTAATTGGCACGGAAGCGCATCGACTCCTCGAGAGCGGAAGCTTCGCTAGCCAAGCCTTCGCGTTTGAGATCCTTGAGAAGCTCACCGAGAACCCATTCCCCCATAAGTCCGACTAGAGCATAGTCGCAATTTACGCCTTCGTTGGATAGACAGTACTGTGTGGTGTTGAACGCACGGCCGAGGTACCATGACCAGTTAGCTCGGAGCTTTGTGTCTGGGAAGTTTCTAGCAGTTCGGTACAGCGACCAGTAGGTAGCAACTGGGTGGATGTAGTTGTAGGCGCGGCGTGTGGTGTATGCGCGTGCCTTGTCCCATGCTGCCCACGTGTTCCAATTGATCGAGCTGTCGTAAGTGTAGTTGACAGCACCAGGCTCATAGTAGAACGCACTGGCAACGACACCAAAGGTGCCATTCTGCTGCAGGGTGCCGACAATCGTCTCATGTACGAATTCGTCAACGATAGACACTTCGTCTGCATTAGGCTGGGCAAACTGCTTCATAGAAGTTGCAAGATATGCTCCAGTACCAGCTTCGTCACTAATACCAGCGAACCACACGCGCTCATCTTGTTCGACAATCTTTCCGACGGAACGATCATAAGTCATGATGGAAGGTGCGCGGAAGAATGGATCCGAGATGTTGGTGAAATGAGCTGCGGTCGAGAAGAAGTGAGCCATGTCAGCAAGCGCAGATGGCGCTGGCTTGGTGATCTTGTAGTGCACTGTCTGCGTCTTGCCATCGTCGTAGGAAATCGTGACACGAACTCGTCCCCATGCTGAAGCTACCGGTGTAAGCTTGTAGGCAGAGTCTGTTGACGATATTTTCGTGACAGTGAAGGCGCCTTCGGTGTCGACATTCTTGATCGGCGAAGTATGTGTGATGTACAAGCGAGCTGAGGCGTCGGCTGGCACAATATAGCCTGGTATGCCCACTGCAAGTGGAGATCCAGTCTTGACTACGGCGTCTTCGATCGTTTGGATCTTCTCAGCAACTGAGAATCGAAGTCCGACAGAGTATGTCTCTCCAGCTTGCAGAATTCGTGAAGTCGGCTCATTCCAAGGCGTACTATCCTTCCACTCGTTTTGGGCGTATGCCAGACTATGAATTTGCCACTCATAGTTGCCTTCGAAGGTCTGCGATTGGTAGCCGAAGTTCCCTTGTGGCTCTTCGAGGAATCTCCAAGCCTCGAACTTTGCTGCTTCAATCGGCGTGATGACCAGAGCATTTCCAGTGCCTTCTAGATGTGAGATACGCACATAGCCTGCGTCAAAACCAATGTATGGGTCAGCGAGGGCGCACTTAGCGGCCGTGTCTTCGGCAAGTCTGTCAGTGAAGATGTTATTGATGCTAACGGGCAGACCGAGGCTTCCCAATTCCACGGTCTCATTACCGTCATTTGTAATGTTAAACCGTACTGCGAAGTCGTCCTCGTATTGAAGCCACTCCCTGATGACTTTAATAGGGATTCCAGTGGGTAAAGTAGGTGCTAGATTTGCAGCAGCAATGACGTTCTGGCCGGTTTCATTTAGCGCTATAACGGGCTTGCGTGTGCTTGCAGAGTCAACTCCGGTCCACGCACCACCACCCGATGTACGGTAACGAAGTGTAATATCACCCAGATGATGGGCGCCGTTGAAGGCTAGTTGAGCAAGCCGATCGGATGGGAGAAAATCGAAATCGTTTCCAGTCGAATTGAGGGATGCGAGGGTCTGGGAGCTTTTGACGATCTCACCTTTGAGACTCCCGGCTTCGAAAGTGGTAAAACCTTTGCTGAGCCCAAGATCATCTTGACCTTTGACTATTGCAGGCGTAAAGACCAGTAACGAAAGCGCAATATTGGACAGAATCATATTGGCTATTAAAGATGCTCAACATGTGGAGAGTGGCACACCTGTTGTGTGCGGAGATCCCACCCTGCCATTACTTCTTATACCATCGATCCATCGAGAGCAGACCTTGAACGGAGCATTGCCGCGCTTTTTCGGCAGGCGGGGTTGTTGTACCCGACGTGTAGTGATCGCCACTGAGCCTGCAGACTTGTGGGTGCCGTGTCTGTAACCTTCGTATCCTTGTGTGGATATTGATTACGCGATTGCTGCAGCCTCGCTGATCAGTGCAGCGCGGTCGACAAACCACGAGAGGACTGTAGACTATGGGAAACCGTATGAACCAGAGCTGCCACCAATAAGGACATGCAATCGTCAAGATCGCGAGGAGCACAAGATTCTGTGTTACGTTTATGGCGGCAATAAGGACTTGTCGGTCGTAAGGTCGTCGAACGGTGGCATGACGAATCCGGGGAAGGGTGGGTAGCGGGGCGAAGCGAGCTGTAAACGCCTGTGCTGTACCAATCGTAGGGAGAAACCGCCGCTCTGTTTCCGCTGGCCGTTCCCTCGAACGGCAGGTAGCATTGCCTGCTGCCCTTAATCCTCCCATCCATGTCTCCATACCTGCAGGTACTGCTGTTTTCAGTGCCATATTTCTCTGGTTCAAGGCAAAATAATGATAAGCACAATGTCAGAGGATCGTAATGCCTACACGTGAGTATATTAGCCCGAATTCGGTACATCTCAGTTTGCAGAAAATAGTTTGAACGATTCTAGGCATTGGTATATCCCTGAACGACATGGTTCTCACGGTTGATCGGATTGGCTAGTGTCGAAAAGTATCGCTCGTGATCCGCTGACGGGCGTTGTTTTTGACGCGACAAAAGTCGAACAGCGTCCCTGTATGTGTCTGGACAAGACGTTCAGGAGTCCTGAGATATGTTAATACCAGTACTTCGCAGTCGCTTCCACATCGTGCCGTCTCTGACACTAAGCCCAACGTCGAAGGTTGGGAGAAGAAGAGCCATGGCCTCCTTCAAGCTGCTGATGATCTCACGAGTAGGGTCTTGATAGTCAAAGCTGTGCGAGTGCATCGACTGCTTTTACTCAGCCAAAGCCTGCGATAATTGAAACGACGCTCTGTCTCGAATCATAGTCGACAGAAGCGTTATTACTGTCAGGCTGCGATTGACTGAGTATTATTTAGTGTGGCCGAAAACAAGCCCGCGGCTACGGTGTCAGCGTTAGGTAAGTTCTTTCTGCATACTGCTAGGTCTGGCTGTGCAGAGATGCTCCATCAGTTGCCTGAAGAAAGGAAATTTCGATCCTAGCACGGGGAAAGGTAATTACACAGGCTGACCATCGTGGGATTATGAACACCAGAAGCTGCGGAATCGAAGCCTTGTCTCTCAGCAAGAACAACGGCCTTTTCTTGGACAAAGCTTCTCCTGGCGCTTTGCAACAAACCTCATCGCCTTCGATTCACCACGGCTCTTTCGGTTCGGATCGTCCGACAGCCGTCGCGTATCTCGTAAGCCGCAAGTCCGAAATCACTGTTGGCGCGCGCTGCCGTTACCCGCCTACCGCCGCAGGGCTCAGAGCTAAACACGATGACGCAAAATATATCTGACCGCTTACCCTCCAACGTGCTCCACTGCACATTCCCTCACTCCTCCCATCTTCGAACGCGATTCACAGAATGGCGGACCTCACAAGAGTCGAATCCATGCAGTACCCCGCGGGGCACCTGGCGCACTTGACTGAGAATCAGCAAGCTCAGCTTGAAGCTTTCGAGCAGCTTGCACATAAGCAAGGCTACTACACCCCCGCCACAGCTACAGCCGAAGCTAGCCATGATGATGAGACGATGCTGTACGCTTGATCTTGAGGCTATTGGGGGACGATAGGCGCGGCACTAACAACAAGCAGTCGGTTCTTGCGCGCGCGCCGCTTCGTGCCGCAGGAGGCCTTTAAGCAATTCAAAGACACCGAGGATTGGCGCAAGGACCAGAACATTATCGATCTGTTCGATACCATTGAAGTCGATGAGTACGAGCAGACACGTCAGCTGGTACGGTCTCCTCTGCTCTCTGGTGCGCACCCCTTCCGCTTACACCGAAATAGTATCCCCAATGGCTCGGCCGACGCGACAAGCGCGGTATCCCGCTCTACCTTTTCGAGGTCGCTCCTCTGAACTCAAAGAACATTTCTGCGTACGAGAAAGCTCTTGCCAAGGCAAAGACAACATCTCCGAAAGTCGCAACCAAGAACCTCCGCCTCTTCGCCCTGTACGAGTCGCTGACCCGCTTCGTCACACCCCTCTGCTCCATGGTCAACCGCCCGCACCCTGAGACACCCATCTCGCAGAGCAACAATATTGTAGACATCAGCAACGTTGGGCTGAAGCAGTTCTGGAATCTAAAGAGCCACATGCAGGATGCATCTGTTCTGGCTACAGCCCATTACCCAGAGACACTCGATCGAATCTTCATCGTCGGCGCACCTGGCTTCTTCCCTACTGTCTGGGGCTGGGTCAAGCGTTGGTTCGATCCAATCACTGTTTCTAAGATCTTCATTCTGTCGCCAGCCACCGTCTACCAAACCCTCTCCGAGTACATCGATCACGACAACATTCCGAAGAAATACGGAGGAGGACTCGACTTTGGTTTCACCGAGATGCCAAACCTAGAGCCAGAGATTGAGGCTGCGATCAAGTGGGAGAAACCGAGCATGCAGAATGGTAGGAAGACGCTACCAACTGGGCCTGTGAAATGGGAGAAGGGGCCCAACGGCGAGCAGCAAGCCTGGGCAGTAGGTCACGTGAATGGTCAGCCTCGCCGCGAGCTCATTTTCACGATACCAAACCCTGTGGGCTACAGGACAGGCAGGCCAGTAGTGAACACACCCGCTCACGAGCTCGGCGACCCTCTTACGACTGTTGGCACCGCTACCCACCCTCCAGACGTCGACGATGCTGCCATCGACCAGTCACCTCCTCCCGACTCGTCCTCGCCATCTGAAACATTACAATCCCCGAACGTGGCTGCAGCCAGCACATCACCCTCGTCTACCCCTGCACAGACACAGCTGCCGATTCGCGAAGGCACCTCAGAGGCGCGCTACGAGCAACAAAATCAAACACACGCTTCAGGTCAGCTCGCAGAAGGTACGCCACAGGCAGCAGTTCAGGACCACGGTCACGGCGACAAGACAGTCACAATGGAGCCTAACACAGTCGGTCAGGCACCTAAGCAGATCCCCCTCCCCGAACGCGAAGAGCCTCCCGCGCCCGGCTACCTTGAGCAAGCGCAGAGTGTAGCCACCCAGGCCACAGGGTACGTCACTTCGACTGTGTCGTCTGTAGCAGGCGCCGTGACGGGCTCTGTGTCCGGCAACGCGGACAAGAAGGACGAGGTCGTTGAGCCGGCGCGCACGAAGAGCCCTGCCGAGCAACAGCTAGATAGGCAGATCGACACAGCCAAGGACCAGGATGTCGAGGTTTTCTTGCGGGAGCAGAATAAGAGCACACCATAGAGAGCACAGCGGATGTTATTATGCTTAGTCGGTCCGTGTATGATACCAGGTAGTGATGATGCACCTCATACCACATCTGTGCGATCCGCACAGTTTTACGAATGAATGGCTGCACCGAAAATCGCACCATTATCGCACCATTATTGCACCCTTGCAGAGCACGTCGAAGACTGTCGACTTGGACAGGAGCTGATGGTCGAGTCGCAAAGGGCTGATACCAGCTAGGTACACGAGAAGCAGGTCCGAGCGAGATAAGCAGTACCTCACGTCGATCTGTGCTACCAAAGGTCGGTCCCAATGGCAGGGTACGGGAATTGTGGAGCGTTGCACGCGTACCTCGTGGATGCTGGTTGGAGCTAGACAGTACCCTTTCACATGTGAAGCAAATGCAGGCCAGGTTGCGCGGTTTCCCTACGATGCAGTGAGACGGTTTTGTTGCACGGTAGAGAGCAGTCGCACTAGCAACATTTGAAATGCAGCTGTGGTCAAGTTATGAGTGACCATGCCTTCCTCTTTTGGTATAAGAATGCACAGATCGCTAGTGACATGTTGAACAGATGGACAAGCAGTTATATGTACGTTTTGGAAAGTCTGGTCCACGGACCTGGGCATAATGCTCCAAGTACATGTACAATTGTATTTGGCGCGATGCATGTCGCCAGTCGTTCAGGTATTAATCCTGTGTGATTCACGTTGCCAAACCCAGCGTTGCACTTCGCCATCGAACTCGACAAGTCGGCACCGGAGTCGAACATGTCCGCGAGCAAAGGGCTGCCGCCAGTTCCCAGATTAGACAGCAGAGGTCTCAGCCTTGGTACCAACGGTCTCAGTGCCAACCGGGATCTCAAGCTGCTTCTCGCCGATGTGCATATCAGCCGCGAATGTGCTGTGAGGCTTCCAACCGCGGCTTGTGCGGGGCGTAGTCTCCTCAAGCATCTTGTCGACCTGCTCGAGCGTGAGACCCTTGGTCTCAGGGACTAGGAAGTAGGCGAACAAGAAAGAGACGCAGCACAGGCCGCCCCACATGAAAAAGACGTTGGAGCCGAGTCGAGCGGAGTCGGCGCGGTCTGCGACCAGATATGGCGTGATGACACCCTATGAATGTCAGTATCATACTATGTGTAGATGTACGTTGGTTGAACGTACGATGATACAGTTCCAAAACCTATAAATGTCAGTATTTGTGTTCTGAATATTTGGCTTCAGAGCGAACATACCAATTGGAAGCAGTAGACAGACCAACACCGCGCGAACGGATGGTAAGGGGAAAGATTTCACCTATGCACATGTCAGCATAAGGCTCGGTTCCGACACATTGAACGTACCAATCACGATCCAAGCAGCGGGTCCCCAGGTGGTGGCGAAGACTGAAATGTTCAAGCAGATAAAGGCGATCATGGCGCGGGTCGCGTTGGGGTTGGCCGGGTGTTCAGGAGTGTTCTTGCCAGCAGAGGCACCGATAGCACCAACGATGAACTGCATGATGACCATGCCAGCAGCTCCAAAGATCAGGATGGGACGACGGCCGATCTTCTCAACCATGACGAAGGATGCGGGAGTGGAAAGCACGTTGACCAGGGTAGTGACGAGGGAGATCAAGAAAGGGTCGCTGATAGAACCGAGCTGCTGGAAGAAGACTGGGCCCTATGCAACGTTAGGTGGTTGCCCCCTGAGGTACTGGTTTTGTAACTTACGAAGTAGAAGATGAAGTTGATTCCAGTCAACTGCTGCATCATCTGCATACAAATACCAAGAATGGTACGGCGCTTGTTAGAGGCAGGGTTGCTGATCTTGCCCTCGAAGCAAGCTGCCCAAGAGCCAAGATAACTGGTCTGAGGTACGACGGCCATCTCGTACTCGTGGTTGGCAATAATCTCGGCAAGCTCATCCTGAATGTACTCGGAGTCAAGAGGCTGGCCACGGACACGGCCGAGAGCAGCGGCAGCCTTGTCGAGTTTACCCTTCTTGACCCAGAAACGAGGTGACTCGGGTAGCAGAGCGAGACCAGCAGCCAGGATGATGGCCCAAAGAAACTGTACAGCAATGGGGATACGGTAAGAGCCAGTGTCGCGACGGTTTTGGGTGGCGTAGACTACGCAGTTGGCAAGAAGGATGCCAATGGTGATGCAGAATTGGTAGCCGGCAACAACTGCGCCACGAACTTTGCGGGGAGCGATCTCAGACATGTAACTGTAATGGTCAATGGCTGCTGGTGGGCCGGTGTTCATGAAAGACTTACAGAATGACAATGGCAGAGATGAAACCGACACCAGATCCAGCAATGAGACGACCTGTTTGCAAGGATTAGTCGCTGAACCCTATAGTGTTGTTGCTGAATATGAGGCATACCCGCAACCATGACGTTGAGACCAGTGGAGGCAGTCTCGAGAATGCCACCAATGCAGAAAATACCGCAGCCTATGATAATGGTCATGCGGCGGCCGATGAAATCGGCAAGGTCGCCAGCAATGATAGCGCCGAAGAAAGTACCTAGGATAATCAGCAACTTCTACCTACAACGGCGCGAAGAACAAATTACCAGCAGAAAGGATGGAAGTGGTCAAAGACTGTTGCCAAGAGGGGACACTGAAGAAGTCGTTGCGGTAGGCCTTGAGAGCAGCGGCGTCGGCGCCAGGCATCTCAACGTCAGGGTACTCGTAGCCAGTGTACTGCTTGATAAAGAAGTCCATGTTGAGGACACCTCCCATCCAGCCAGTATCATACCCGAAGAAGATGCCACCGAATGCGGCAAAGGCAACGATCAGATAGGCGCGAACGGTAACTGGGGCCTCAACACGGTTGACGTCGGCCGTACCGGTAACTGGAATAGCTCCAGCACCGGGCATGACTGCGGTTGTAGTGTAGTATGGTGCGGTGGTGTGTAGTTGAGTTGGTTACGCGATGTGATGTTCAGGTGGTGGAAGAAAGTAAACCGGGGTCTCTGTTCAGGAAGGACAGTCCCGCACCGTGGATGTAAGTGAAAGATCGAGATTTTTGACCTGAGTGGAATCCCAGCTTTTAACATGAATACCCAAGAAACGGTAATACAACAAGCACGGTGCATGCGTGTGGCTTCAGGTAAGTAGCATTGCACCTCTCAACCTATACTAGAAGAGGATGTTTCTCCGCATCTCACCTTTCTGGAAAGGTTTGTTGTGTTTCCCCACACAATGTTCGTTCTCAGCCCAGTGAAAAGCAAACAGCGCACACGACTGAGAAGGCAGAATCAACATGACTGCAGTCCTTCTGTCGCAGCATCGTTTGCGCTATGTAGCCTGTGAGCCCAGGTCTTCCTATGCTTGTCTTCTCTAGATTGACAGTCGAACAGTCGGTCCGTGAAGCGGGATGTCGTAAATGGGGATCAAACCTGGAGCCTGGAGCCGCTACGCCTGTCCACATCACCCGAAGACAGGCTCTTAGCTGCATTTTGGCGTTTGGAACCCTGACACTACAAAAACGATCGGAACTCTTGAACCATGTGAGCGTGGGATTGAAAGTCCAGCTACTCTGTGTCTCAAGAAGCTGCCTATCTGTTGGCAGCAGAAAGGAAGAGTCTTGCCTGTGTCTTGGACAACAAGCATACAAAAGAAACAGGAACCCTCGAGCGAGCTGAATGCTTAATCCACACGTTCCGTGAAGGAATCACATGCTGTGCCATTCTGCTTGAAGCTGGCGCTCCGCTAACATTCCCTGCGCATGGAAACAACGAATAACCGCAGAAACTACATCCTGGTGACAGTCCGTCGCAATTGAGGGCGCCAAGTACAGCAAACCACGAGGCGCCTGTGTTGCTTGGCCAACTCGATACACTGGAAAGCGAGCGAGTTTCTGTTGCGTGACTTTCACGGTCTTTGAAATCCTCAGCTCGTCTTGTACGACCTCACAAATGTCTGCGCAATGCTCGGGGCACCGTTGCAGACGCATCCCGCCATAGTAATCGCGCGTGGTGGTGGGTTGCCAGACTGACATTGCTGTACCCACAACGGCATTCGTCGGATAGCGTATCTAATACACCAGAATGTGAGGCATAAGCTGGGGAACCTTCTCCAGTGTTCATAGTTGTTGCATCAACGCCCGGATCAGTGGGCACCTTGTACCACGTGCCTGTCTCATCGTCAGCGAGAGACGTCTTACGTTCCCATCGTCTTGTCACACCCAGGGTTGACCAGCTACTACGTCGATTTTACGAATTAGAATTGCGGTGTTCTGAACACAAGTAGGGCCATTGGAATTGTTGTGAACGTTCATTTGTTTCCTCCAGAGCTCGAATTCCGGCATGCAGAACACGAGCTATACACTGTCTCATGCAACTTTCAACAATATGCGGCGAGTACCAGTAGCGTACGTTATCCGGCAGTTGCCAGGTACCGAATCCGGGAAGAAATGCTACGAGATGTCATCCCGTACTTCCAGGGTGAGCTTATGATATTTCGAGAACATGGTATATGGCGAGCGCCCGGCGCCAGGTGCTGAATCCGAATGCAACTACCGTAGGGGCGACGTGTGCTACGGAAGTAATTCGCCGACGTGCGCCCAAGCACAATCGTACATGTGCTGTGCTGACATGCTGTCGCTGCCGGCGGAGCCCCTTTGGCGAAGGATTGCAGGTGAGGCGATAAGAGCGGGACGTGTGACCAGTGTAGGCGTTGCACATGTGACGGCTCGAGTATGATGCGATCGTATAGCTTTGACGGTCACGGTCAGTGTTCACGCGAAGTATGCTTCCTTGAATTTATGGAGACAGCGTGACGGAAGTGTTGTAATGTTCGAAAGCTTCGGCCAACCACGAGCGCGACGCGTGGTGCGGGTGGGGGGGTTGTGACGCGCGCAGTCCCTGCTAAACTTCGTCGCCGCCCCTTCTCAACCCGTGTACACCTTCATGCTCCGCACAACATGGCTGCAAGTAATAACACTCTCTCTTCGTATCCCGTACTGATAATGACAGCGTCAGGAAACTGTTTTGATCGAGGCAAACCCTCCAGCCTATCCCGGCGGCTACGGAACTGTCGAAGTGCATCACCACCATCACCATTCGCTCCGCGCCCGCGACACTAGAGCTTCGGCCTGCTGCAGAACTCTCCTCGTTGTCATTCTCGTCCTGTTTATCACCATCTCGTTTGGTATCGTTACGTTTGTGGCGTGGAACTTCCACGAAGTAGCTGAGTGTGAGAAGCAGCGGCTGCCTTGGGAGAAACCATGCAAGGACTGGCTCGGCCAAGATTCGAAGGACTGGCGTGGTAGGAGTGCGACAGCATAGACTGAATCTAGTCGCTGTATCAAGTGTACCAGATCCAAGTTGCGCGTATCATGACGTATCCAGTCTTGCGAAGGAGCCGTAGGCAGACGACGCCGCCCATAAGCCCCGAGAAATCTCAGACGAGTGCTTCAAGATGGTATCGCTCGATTACAACAGTTGGCTTCTTCCATGCCTCGACAGCGCCGACTGTCTAGTTTTCTTCCCGCCTTACATCGAGCCTTACCCAAACACCGTCGCCCAACCTTCTCCGTCTCCCGAATACACGTACGACAGCACAAAGAATCTCTCCCACAGGCTTCGGCTTCGAACCAAATCTGCCGCTTAGGTCATTGAGACCGGTGCTCCCAGCACTCCACTCCTCAGGCATACGCAAGGACACTGGCCCTCAGTGTAAGATCGGCAGCAAGCATGCCTTCAAGCTTGTGCACACGCCTCATGTGGCTAAGAGAGATACAGATGGCAGTGTAATTATGTTGCTGGGATATCTATAAGAAGCAGGAACGCCGAGAACTCTCGCATATGCCGAAGCACAACAAACTCCGCCTACTAGTTTGGGATGCACTTAAGCTCCTTCTTGTCATGCAGGCGGCGAATGTCATGCCTCACATCGACAAATTCGTCCAACTGCCATCACTTCAACATGTAACACTCGAATATCCGGATAAGCATTACTCACCTGCTTCAGAATATCGTCAGGCGTGCTCTTGTTCGGCACAAACACCAGCTGGTGATCGGGATACGGCCTCTCGGTGCCGATGTAGTTACCGTCCTCGTCTTTCGCATAGTGCTTGATATAGCAGTCGCGCGTCATGCTGCGCGAGATCACGGTGCGCTTGCCGGTCTTCATCGCACTTCCCCACGGCAAGTAGTCGCCAAATGAGAGCTTGTGTGTGCTGTGGATCATGGGAATCTCGACCTTGTCGTTAGGATCGCCTGCGCGGAGCGAGCTCAGGTAAGATGTGGCCTTGTATGTAGGTGGAGTTCCATCGTCTGCGTATGCGGGGGGTAGAGGTTGGGTCGAGCTGGCCGAAGCACCTGATTGCGTGACTGCCTTCTCACCATCCTGCTTCCTTGAGAATAGCGATGGCATCCTGGGGTTGTGTTGTTGGGCGTAATCTGTTTTGGTGAAAAGATGTGTTGGCGTACTGCTGGCGTATGAGGTGAACGCAGTAAGTTTGTTGCTGAAGATTTGTTTCTCGGTCTTTGTGAGCATCAATCTCTATATACGTACGGGACGTCATCTTTTAGGCGTTCACTGCCACCACGCGCGCTAAAGCATTGTCGTGCCTATTCGGGGCGTACGTGGCGGAGCCGAGCAGATCGTTTTGTATTGGAAGAACGAACACCTTCAGTCGCTTCGCTCTACGTGGTCACGCTGCGTTCCACCGACTTGCTGCGTGTTCAAGTCCTTGACAACTAACACAACTCCAATGCTTCATTTACTACACTGTGAAAGACTTCAAGCGAATGGTTTGCTTGACCTTCAAGACTCGCGCGGACGCTGATCAAGCATCTTCAAGCATTCTACCCCAGCCCCAGCCTCCTCAGCCTTGACGATCGGCTGCTAAGCCGGAATCTTCGCCAATCCGCTCTGGGAAAGCGCTAGAAGATGAAACAGCGTCATCGTAACCAAGCTTGAGCGTGCTGCGTGATGCTCATTGGATCTGCAAAGGATCGCCGCAAGGCTGAGCTGCTTCCATCGAATCCATCTTTACAGTGTTCTAGCGTCATGCTGGAAGGTCATGGGTCGCACTACATGAGAGCGAAAAGGATGTGAGTGCTTGGACCAACACTTGCACGACCTCTGGAATGCTTGCAGTCTCAAACTACAATTCTGCTGAGCGGAACGCGTCGTCGAGTACCAGCAAGACACGATTCACTTGTCGCAGCCTCCTTGTGAGCTGTCAAACCTACATTTGTTCAAGTTCTTACTTGCCCTCTAGCATGCTTCCTCGTTGTCTTTCAACGTCATGTACGCTCAGAGAGGGGAGGCTCAGAGAGCGAAGTGTCCGAATTCAGGAAACCTCTTAATGGTAGTCACAGTATGTTCAAGAGGCGCTGCGCAAGTGCGAGCAGTCCAACATACTGCCAGCTAGACATACGATGCTAAACTTCGCCGAATCCATCCAAAGGCTACAGTCAAATATATTCAACTTGGTGGGGATCCTGCGACACCATATTGCGGAGTAATAGGCTGCCGTGAATAAGCCAGGGAGTTTTGTCGCAGCCAAAACATGGACATAGGATGTGTCCGAGGAATGGTTTCGTGATCTCAAGCAGTCGTGTATAACTTTGCCCTGGTTTAGTTCAATCAGAGTCTACCACGATAGACTAGCCTTGTGTCGCATCGTCCAAGGTTGATGCGAGAGCGGTGAGGGTGAGGGCACCAGCCCTGTGGATATCCGTTGTTTGCTCCTTCCTTCGTCAACAACAGCCCAATGAGCTTTGTTTGCATGACGTTCAAGACAGCATCTGCCTAATCCATCTGCT
Organism: Didymella arachidicola; assembly: GCA_016630955.3. NCBI lineage: Eukaryota > Fungi > Ascomycota > Dothideomycetes > Pleosporales > Didymellaceae > Didymella > Didymella arachidicola. The sequence goes on from CM049986.1 coordinate 2,201,981, forward strand.
TTTGTTGTACCACACAATCGGAGAGCACTCGCACTCACCACTCACCGATTACTCAATCACTCACCACCGGTGGTTTGCTTAGTCTCTTCTTCATCACTGATCCTCTCCATAGTCACGCTTGTCCCTACTAGAGCCATGCTCCTTCACAAGATCAGCAAATATGGGCGCCTGGGGCCATGGTGAGTTGTAGTCCCCGAGTGAGTCCACACTTGACTGACCTTTGAGCAGGTCTCTTCCAGTCGGACAATGACATGGACACAGTCAGCGAGCTAGGTGATGAGATGGGTCTGGGCAAGCTCCAGGAAGACATGGAAGCTGCCGCCAAGGCAGAAGGCAAGAGCGAGGAAGAGATCCGTGAGATCTACCTCGACATCTGCGGCGGTGGTTCTCACCCTGAAGTCGTGCGCAAGCACCTCGATTCCGGCGCCCTTTCCGAATGCATCAAGACCTGGGAGACAAAGATGCTCACCATCCCAAGCGGTTCTAAGGATCAGCAGCTCGAGTACCTCTTTCGCGACCCCGTATATTGCTACGTTCTGCTCGGTGCCTGCGCCATGACGTTGGGCTGTCATCTTCCAGACTCCTTCCTTGACATGCTCAAGATCGTCTACACGGAGAGCGGCTTCCTGTCACCAGCCTTGAAGCAGCTTCATAAGGCACTTTTCGGTCCGAATGGATTCAAGAATGGTGTGCCCTACAACTTTGAGTCGAAGGGCCTCCTCGAGACCGCCAACTCCATGTCCGACGACAATGTGCCGCGCAACGCCTCTGGTTTCAAGATGTTGAACGTCATGGGTGGCCCGGGTAGTATGTTCGGGCCTCAAGGAACAGACCCTATCAAATCGGTAATCATGAAGGAGCTGCGCAGCAAGATACACAAGCCTGACGTGTGCGGTGAGTGCTCTACCTCCCACGGGACGGGTAGTACGGCGCTTCTGCGGTGCGCCAGGTGCAAGGACCGGAGGTACTGCTCTTCTGTGTGCCAGAAAAAGCACTGGAGTGTCCACAAGAAGCTCTGCAAGCCAGCTTAGGTTTGAGAATTTGGTGCATAAGAAGGTTCGTCGCTGACGCGCCAACCGGTCGCTGAGAGGACTAGCATGGCTATATGATGATAGCCTCATCAGTCTATTAAGAGAACCCTCTGCTGAGCGTTCTTGGGTGTTTGTTCTCGTGTAAACGACGCGCCCGGAGACAGGTTTCTATAGCATGTCAGGATTGATAGAACAGCGCTATACAAAACTCTGATGCTCACAGCGACATCTTCATGCGATCTGGGTCTATTTCTGTATCTTCCATGCTCCTGTGACGCTGTTGATCCCTTTTGCGCTATCACAGCGGCCCTTGCAATGCTGGCTGCGGCGGCTCACACCGCGGAGTCGTGTGGAGCGCGCCAGCCTTCGCACCACATCCTTAACACGCGTCAGAATATTCTTATGCTTATCTCTCGGTATTGGTATGTCGATTTATGCGCTTTTGGAGTGTTTCACACGTTGTGGTTGGTGTGATGATTTTTACGGAATGTTGATGTTATCAATAAAGTGTCCTAACATCCATATGTTGTACGGAAACATTCGAGACAAGAAGTAACAGCTGATATACCCGAACCCATATAGAACCACCAAATACATACCCAGGAGCATGAGAAACACCCAGAGTACTTGCGAAACGTATCCAACGACATCGACGAGGCACGTGGGTTGTGCTGCTGCTATCTGCATGGTGTTGACTAAACGGCGAATACGGTGCGCACCCAGCACAAGCCCCAACACGGAAACGCATCACCATACAGCCCGGAAAGCCAACACATCACACAGACAAACAGCAAGATGGACACAAGATGAATGGATGGCGCTCATTATGCAGTTGACCAACTAATCCTACACCTATGCCAGTTATAGACCGGCTCCTCCAGCTACATGAATGTACAAAACGGAACAACATTGCCCAACGTCTAGATCCACACCCTACAACAGCATTTTCCTGGGGTCCTCGATATACTCCTTGATCTTAACGAGGAAAGTGACAGCCTCCTTGCCGTCAAGCAGCCTGTGGTCGTATGTAAGGGCGAGGTACATCATAGGCCTGATCTCGACCTTTCCGTTGATAGCGACGGGCTTGTCCTTGATAGCGTGCAGGCCGAGAACAGCGGTCTGGGGAAGGTTGATGATGGGGGTACCCATGAGAGAGCCGAAGATGCCGCCGTTGGAGATGGTGAATGTGCCGCCGGCCATGTCCTCGATGGTCAGCTTGTTGTCGCGCGCCTTCTTGCCGAGGTCTGCGATCGTCTTCTCGATGCTGATCATATCAAGGGTCTCGGCGTTGCGGACAACGGGTGTCACCAGGCCCTTCTCGGTGGCAACGGCGACGGAGATGTCAATGTAGTCGCGGTAGACAATGGTGTCACCGCCCTTGGGGCCCTCGATGGAGGCATTGGCAGCGGGGACGTCGCGCAAAGCGAGGACGGACGCGCGCGAGAAAGCGGACATGAAGCCAAGCTTGACGCCCTTGTTCTTAAGGACCTCGTCCTTGTAGAGCTTACGGAACTCGATGATGGACGACATATCGACCTCGTTAAAGGTGGTGAGGGAGGCGGCAGTGTTCTGCGACTGCTTGAGGCGCTCAGCGATACGAAGACGCATGCGGTTCATCTTGACCTGCAGAATTTGTTAGCATGGGCTCCGCACAAATACACGAGCAACGTACACGGTTCTCTCCACGGCTGCCCGGCTGGGTCTGCTTGGGCTGCTCGGGCGCAGGCTTCGATTCCTTCTTGGTCTCCTGTTTAGAAGGCTGGGGCTTCGACTCCTGCTTGGGAGGCTCAGGCTTCGACTCCTCCTTGGGCTCGGGCTGCTTCTGCTCTTGCTCCTTGGCCTGCTCCTGCTCGCCAGAGGGCTGCGATGCGGTCTCCTGGTCCTTGGAGGCGGGCTCCTTGGGCGCATCCTTTGCCTTCTCTCCACCAGACGGCGCAGCAGCACCAACCTCGAGCTTGACCACATCCTGTCCGACGGTCACTGTGTCCTCCTCGTTGACCAGGAACTCCTTGATGGTGCCAGCCTGGGGCGCATTCAGAGAAACATCAATCTTGTCAGTCTCGATGGTCGCAATCTCCTCGTCCTGCTCTACGTAGTCGCCGACCTGTTTCGACCACTGCTTCAGTGTGCCCTCGGTGATGGATTCGGCCATCTCCGGGACCTTGACGGTGGTGACATCGGCTGCTGCGACGTTAGTATGTGTGCGTCTAGTTGCGTCTGCCAAATATACCATATGTTCGCGTCTGATCGAGGGTCCACAGGCGTTGTGTTGCGAGCTGTCCAGGGCGTCTACAATCGGCTTAGCTGTGTCACCAGCACACCCAATGACACTGCATACCTTGAAGCCTGGCTCAGGAGACCAGAAGAAGTCGCCCTTGCGATGGCGGAGTAGCTGCGCGCAGTAGGAGCGCGGACAGCGGAGCGAGCACCTGCGCGCAGGGCTGAGGCGCGCATTGCGCTGGGCAGACGGCGGAGACACTGTTGACTCGACATGGCTGGCGAGAGACGAGAGACCGTACGAAATGACAAGCAAGTGGGAGGGCAAGAGCTGCGAAAGGAGGTGAGGAGGAGATGTGAGGGAAATGCTGAAGCTGCAACAGGGCCAGTTCTGATGTCTGGCAGCCAACCGGAAGAAGCGTTGCTTTCCCGGCTATGAGCGTAATGCCAAGCCCTAGCGGACTGCACCTCAACTCCATCGAACAGCGCGCATCCAACAGCTAACGAGGCATTGCGGCCACACAGCACACCCACCCCTTCCGAGACCTACACGACTGGAAGGGCAGCCGTCGCCATGAGCTCCAAGAAGCACGTCCTGTACGCCGCCGCCCGCGCGCCGCCCGCCGCCCGCAGAAACTGACGCGCACACAGGAGCCTGTACAGGCAGTCGCTGAAGCTTGCACTCGACTGGAGCGTCCACCGGTACCTCTGGCGCGGCCAGGCAGTGTATCTGCGCGGTCTGTTCGAGGCCAACAGGCACATCACAGAGCCGCGACAGCAGAGGGTGCGTACCAGTCCACAGCAGCCCACACATGCCATCACATCGACAACTTTAGAACATCGCTGACAGCGCGGCCAGGCACTAATCACTGAGACGGAGAACCTGCTAGAGAAGTGGAAGCACCCAGATCCATACCGCCCACCCACGGCCCCAGGAGGTGCGTTACTATGTCCCGGATACTTATCCGCAACGGCCGCGGAAACGGCAACACTGACGTTTCGCAGGTTCAAAGTACGAGCGCAATCTGCCCGTCCCGATCTTGGATCGTGAGTGTCCTTTTTCTCTGAATGACTAATGATGCATTGCTAACTGGGTGCAGCTCCACCGAAATGGATGGACCCGTAAGCGTGTGGGGAGCGATGAGAGGGGAAGCACGTGTAGCTTTGTAGTACATATCACGCATTGCTGCGGTGCGCAAGAGCGCAGACGATCAGGGCAATCCATTCTCTATGTTCACTGTCCAGCCTGTGCATGATTGATGTTGCAGTGTACCCTTCCTTATCTTGCTTGGCTAGCACTGTCCGTCCGTGCTACGTTTGACTGGAACCAATTTGGTGTGTATCTTGCATTGCACTCATGTTCTGTTGTTGCACTGCTGCATTTTCAAACCGCAGATGTCGAGTTGCTGTGTCTTCGCGGATCATGGATTTTCCAAGTCTGCAGGCTGCTTAATGCATCTCAAGGCAGCGCATCATCAGGCAGTCCAACCACAGAGGTCCAGCTTCTACGATTAGGCGCTGATAATCGACATCTCGTAAATCGCTCAAGTCGCAAGCATGGCCGAATGCGCAACTGAGGTGAAGTCACTGTCATTGTGAATTAGCTCTATTCTGAGATGCGCCCGTCGTGTCACTGGCGCAAATGCGTCGTTGAACCCTGAGAGTTTAGGTGACGTTCAAGCCGCGTGCATGAGCACTGCACATCAACGTCGAATACGCGAGATGAAGCTGAACGTCAGTGAAACTCAAACGCAAAGATCGAAACCTGGTAGTCAAGTCACATCAAAAGACAGAAAAGTGAAGTGATATCGCCTTATTCAGCTCATGAGCATCCGGCCAAAATGCGACCAGCTAATATACAGCTCTGGTATAACCCCGTGAAAAGCCGTGAACCCAAACCCAGTCAGACTCCCATTATCATTGCAGATGAAAAGACCCATGAAGAAACACCGATGAAGCAAGAACTCAAACGCAAAATGCGCTTACAGCTCCTGAGAAGGACCCTTGCCAGGCTTGGCAGTCTTCTTGGGCAGGAGGTCTGGATTGCGTTAGCATTGGAAGCTGGAGACGCGGGAGGAATTAACGTACTCTGGTGAATGTTGGGGAGGACACCACCCTGGGCAATGGTGACGTGTCCGAGAAGCTTGTTCAGCTCCTCGTCGTTCCTGATGGCGAGCTGGAGATGACGGGGGATGATACGGGTCTTCTTGTTGTCACGGGCAGCGTTGCCAGCCAACTCGAGGATTTCGGCCGCAAGGTACTCAAGGACGGCGGCGAGGTAGACGGGAGCACCGGCACCGACACGCTGAGCGTAGTTGCCCTTGCGGAGGAGACGGTGGACACGACCGACGGGGAAGGCGAGACCTGCCTTGGAAGAACGGCTGGAGAATGTCAGAGTGGGTTCAAGCTGGAATATGGTGCATCTGGGTTGGAAAGACGCGTCAAGCAAGTGCAAGACGCGTCAAAGACACCAGAAGAAAGCGCTGGAGATGCAAACTTGCAAAATCCAAACACTGCGACGGAAAAAGGCACTTACGACTGGGCGTTGGACTTGGAGCCGCTGGCCTTGCCTCCGGATTTGCCGCCAGTCATTTTGAAGGTGGTTTGGGGTGGTTGGAAAAGTTGGGAGATAAGGGTGCTGGGAGCGGAAGATGGGCGTTGGGCGTGCGGTGGGCGTGGAGTGTCGAGACGATGGATTGCTTGCTGGTGGTGGGGGGCGGCGACACCTTATAAGGACGGCGCGGGCATGTTATGGTGCGCGAGATCAACTGGCGGGCTAGCGCGACGGGAGCTCTGGCAGGCGTCGCAGCTTGGGGCGCGCCCACCAGCTGCGCCAGATCACACTCGCCTCGCTTAGCCGGCCAATCGCCCGCGCCTACGCCCGCCCCTCCATGGCCGCTTGATTCGGCTTGATTGAGCAGGCAGAGCTCGCGCACGGGCCCGCCGCCCGCCGCTGGATCACAACACGCTGCGCGCTCGCCATAAGTAGCGCGTCCCCGCCCGACAGCGACCTTTCTCTCTCCATCTCGACTCTCACCCACGCACTCACCGTCCATCCGCATCAGCCCACCCAGCTTACCCACCCTTTTCCCACTACCACATTTACCAGCTCCACCAAAATGCCCCCCAAGGCCCAGAAGACTCCCACCACCGGCGGCAAGGCCCCGGCCGGCAAGGCTCCCGCTGAGAAGAAGGAGGCTGGCAAGAAGACCGCCGCTCCCTCCGGCGACAAGAAGAAGCGCACCAAGACCAGGAAGGAGACCTACTCCTCCTACATCTACAAGGGTGAGTTTGGCTTTCGGCGCGTCTTTTTCACGCGTCATCCATTGAGAGCAGCCTTGGAGCGCACTCTCCCATCACAATGGCATCTTCTTGTTTCATCAGACAGAGTTTTCTGACGCGTCCGCAGTCCTCAAGCAGGTCCACCCCGACACCGGTATCTCCAACCGCGCCATGTCGATCCTGAACTCGTTTGTCAACGACATCTTCGAGCGCGTCGCCACCGAGGCCTCCAAGCTCGCTGCCTACAACAAGAAGTCCACCATCTCCTCGCGTGAGATCCAGACCTCGTACGTCTTCCGCCATCTCCGGCCTCCAATTCGCGTTTGCTGACCAAACTTGCAGAGTACGACTGATCCTTCCCGGTGAGCTGGCCAAGCACGCCGTCTCTGAGGGTACCAAGGCTGTCACCAAGTACTCTTCCTCTTCCAAATAGAGTGCTTGATTTGACGGTTTGCTTCTTTGGGTTTCTTTTGCTTGTCTTTCGACAAGGTGGTTACGGGGTGACGGTGTTCATGGGTCATTTTCTAATGTGATCATGGGTCGGTTTGCTTGTCCATGCGTCATCGTGTCATGACGGTTTGACACGATCCATCTGGGGTCTGTACATTATACCAAACGCAGACGGGAACGAATCAATTTTTCCAACATTCATACTTTGTCTTTTGCCTCATGACATCTACGTCTGGTCTTGGATTCCAATTTGGTTTCCATTAAGACTCGTACCAGACACTGCTCTTTTGAGCTTCATCTTATGGTAACCGCCGGCTCGCGCGTCGCGCAGCACCCGACATAACGCATATGCCATTCCCAGCTCGATAGACTCGTGGACGCAAGATGTGATTTTACGAGCCGCATCGCGACCTTCCGCTTTCCAGCCTAACATCGCCTCCGAGTCCGGAGCAGAGCCTGTAATTTTGCCGTTCCAACTGGAGAACGAACTCTGTGTACACGCCGGCAGATTGTAAGAAAGAGGAGGTTGGGAATGGAGACGTCAACGAGTTAAAAAGACGCGCGCCGAGCAGCGGCGCAGTCAGGTTATGGCGACGACACGTGAAAATGGCCCGGCTCAGCTCTGCCGACTGAAAGCACAATGGTCGAGATTTCGAGGTCTCGATAGTCCAGTCGAGGATTTTGAGCCAAAAAGGAGGATTCTGCGGGAAAGAAACTAAATTCTGGCACCACGATATTGCGCCACTTGACTTCCAGCGCACGATGCTGCAAAGAACAGGCCATGAACTCAGCGGCTTCACGATTCTGGATCGAGACGCGGATTCTCCGTTGGAAAAGTGGGCAATATGCACAGCGACGTAATTTGACAGCGGGCATGTGCGGTACCGTGGCGCAGCGACATGGGCGTTTCCACGGTATGGAATGGATGAAGAGTGAAAAAGAAAAGAAGAGCGGCGGAGAGGGGAGATGTTGTGTTTCTGGCCTGCGTGTGCGGGAAGGGAGATGGAGTTTTGTGGTCTGGAGATTTGGTTTCGAGGGACCTGCGCGGTGGTTGTGTCTCTCGGGGATGTGGGCGGATGGCTCTGCTGAATCTGTGTGGATTGCAGAGAGATGACGAGCGCAGTTGCGAGCTGTGGGCATTCGGGACCTGCGTAAGTGCAAGGTGAGTTTGAGCAGGAATGTTGATGGGTTTTGACGGTCGAGGATTTTGACAGGTACAGAGATTATCAGGCAGTTGAGTGCGCCTTCAGAGACGTTAATCTGAGCGGCATGGTTCGAGTAAACGACTTTGGACAAAGACTGGAAGAACAGCGCAGTGCTGAATGTGCGATTAATGTGCGATTGACTACGGTATCTAACTACCTACCCAAACTCCAAAAAATGCATTCCCATCATGATATCATTGCCCCCCCCCCCTAGCAGCGAGAATCCACCAGACACTCCACTCGCTACGCTCACAGAGTCAAGGCGTGCCGCAGCCCTACTGCAGGCCGTCCTCGTCCCAGCTCTCGACCTCGTCGACGGCGCCCTCCCTCTCCTGCCCGCGCGGCGCGGGCTCGCGATCCTGGACGTGCACGACGCACTTGCCCTGCACGCTCTGTACGCCCTCCTTCCAGTTCTCGTAGTCGTCCTCGGACGTGACCAGGAAGGCGAGCAGCATCGAGGGATCCATCTCGCGGATCTGCAGGCGCCGGATGCGCCGCGTGTGGCAGGTGGAGATGTCGGCGGGCGTGTAGGAGTCGGCGGGCGAGGGGACAATGGTGGTCTGCGAGTCTGCGATGGTCGACTCGGATGCTTCGAGAGGGGAGTCGGACTTGGCTGCGTCGGGTGGCGAGTCTTTGGAGGTGGTTGGGGGGCTGTGGTAGGGCAGCAGGGGGCGCGTGCTGTGCGGGTCAAGGTAGAAGAAGGTGCTGCCCTGGGTGCCGACGAAGTAGTGGGAGGCTGATGGGCGGCCGCTGTGCGTGTTAGCTTCCGTCTGAGTAGGGAATGTCGTGGTGCTGCCCACCCTGCGATGCCGATGCTCTGCTTCATCTGCAGAGCAGCTTTCAGCGCTTCCCAGTAGACGGGCGTGATCTTATCGATGCCCAGCCTGGTGCCTACGAGGATGAGCGTGGGCTGCCAGTGCCCGTCATCGTCGACGGCAATCTGCTTCAGCTTGTCTTCGTACACGTCTGCGCCGTCGCCAGAGACGTAGACTCTCAGCCCGGCTTCTCTGTGCTTGTTTGCCAGGTCTTGGATGCAGCGTGCTGCTGCGGAGGGGCCGAACCACTCGCCTGGATACTTGCCGCACACAGCAGCGCCGTGCTCGACGAAACGGTGTATGGAGAAGGGCGCTCGCGCGTCGTCGGCAAAGAGAGACAGGATGGCGCAGTGCGCTGGGTCTGCGGTCTGGTCGTGCCATCTCCAGTCCCGCCCCAGCTTCAGCACCTGCAGGGCGTTCGCCAGGATACACTGGCCGCTGCGGATCATGCACCCGAAGCCCGTGTCTGAGGTGAAGCCGGGCGAGGCCAGATTCTGCATGCGCACGCGGAAGCTCATGGTGGCTGTTGCCTTGGGGTCCTGGCTCTTGGCTATGGCCGTGAAGCCAGAGCGGTAGGTCATCCATGTGCGCGACTCGAAGTCGTCGAGGAAGGCCGAGGGCCAGCCGCCATACTGGGCGGGGTCTTGGCCGTTCGGGGCCTCCTTGCGGTCGGTCTCGTCGACGCTGGTGCGTATCCAGCTCTCGTCCTCGCCGCGCTCGTTCGGGGGGGTCTCGGCGGCACTGGTGCTCGAGGGCGTGTCGCTGGGCGTCGACTTGAGCGGCGGTTTGGGGTCGTAGCGCTCGCCGAGCAGCCAGATGGCGTCTTTGGAGTCGTTGGTCGGGAGCGGGTCGTAGAAGGTGCGGACGAGGTTGCGGCTCACGCGCTCGAAGTCGTTCATGTTGGGTCGAGGTGGATGCGGCTATTGCAGGCCGCGGCGGTGGTGATGCGGAGGCGGAGGCCGAGGCGGAGGTGGTCGGAGGTGCGCCTGGCGAGGTCGCATCCAGACGTGCTGCGACGGGTTTGCTGCAACTGGCTCGCGGTGGAGCGCACGCTTGGAGCTGCACCGGGTTGTGTTATGGCAGCGCGGTTTGTGCGGCTGTCAAGGGCGGAGCGGTACACGGTTCACGGGTTCCGTCGACCAGCTCGCCCTGGTGATGCCTGGCACTGGCGGGGCAAGCAAGCAAGCTGCCGTGTGACTGGGGCCAGCACGCCGGGAGCCACACGCCCTGCTGCGCTGGCTCTTCACAGACTACGGGAGCAAATACGCCTGCCAGACAGGACATTCACAGTCTCCCGCACGACGATGCACGCCGCTGCAACCACGGCCGTCGCGCTGCTCGACGCTTCGCCGACCTCTCCGAACAGCTTGAGCACGAGCGCCCGCGCACTCGCCCGCGCCCGCGCGATTAGATAGCGTTAGTGTCATCATCATCGTTAGTTGCGGGTGTTCCTTCTCTACACTCGCTCGCCACCCGCCTGGAGGCCTACACGATCCTACCGCTGCAACATGGGGAAGAAGAAGGGCAAGAACAAGAGCAGGGGCTCTGCGAAGAACACGCCCAAGAACACGCCCCAGAAGGGCCCTCTGCGCCGCGCCACGCCCGGCAAGGTCCACCACGGCTGGCCCGAGGAAGAGCGTACGTTCCTGCGCCCTCGCCCTGCGCCTCGCCCTGCGCTTCGCCCTGCGCTCTGAGTGCAGTCTGCTGACAAGCCTGCAGCAGAGAAGCCCAGGTACTCGCTCGCCGACGAAGCACGTTTTGTGCTGGGCCACCGCAAAAATGCCTTCGAGGCCGGCAAGAAGCTGCGCAACATGCCCGTCGAGTTTGTCAGCGCCGGGCTGCTGCAAGGCACACTCAAGGAACCTGACGAGGTGAAAGCGACTGCTGCGGCCGACGATCCTGGCTCCGAGTCAGACGGCGACGACTCTGTCGCACCTTCCACTTCCTCGTCTGCTTTGCCACCAGACAACAACACCCGCGCCATGGCCCAGATGGCAATCCGCAGCCCTTCGCCCGCCCTCTCAGAGGCTTCGAGCGGCTCTAGCGACGAAGTTGTTTTCCAAGGACGCTCCAGTACATCAGCCCCGCTATCCACCGCGGCTTCGAGGGTCGAAAGCCCGCTGCCACAGAAGCAGGTCGCCGCAGTCGCCGAAGCCATCAATACTGCAGTTGAGGAGGCTAATGTCAAGGCCGAGGCAGTCGCTGAGCAAGTCGCCGAGTCTGTGCCACTCCCCATCGAGGATGTGCGCGTCCAGCCAAAGGTCAACGTGAGCTTACGAGTCAAAGGTCCCTACACAACTCCCTCATGTCCCCATCTTGCATACTGACATGTAGCAGATCCGAATCCTGTTCACGAGCCCGAAGCAGATGCCGATTCGGATACCGATGCCGTCAGTGACAATGCGTTTGCCAAACGACGAGGCGGAAAGGCTGCATGGGAGGGCACAACAACAGAATGGGAGTCCAAGTCCAAGCCCGGAATTGGCTGGTTGCCTGTCGACAACCGTCCTGACATGGATGCCTTCCTTGCTGGTGAAGTCGATCCTCGCGACGCTGCCATGGACGACTACCTGCAAAACATCGAGGAATTTGGTCTTACTGGTGACATGATGAAAGCGTCTGGTTTCGCGCGTCGTGAGATGAGTCTCGACCGGGGCAGCCACAACGACTGGGACTCAGCATCAGGCAGCCAGGCAGCCGACGAGGAAGATCAGGCGGACGGCTGGAATTCTGACATGCTGCAAGACTTTGACGGCATGAGCACGTCGTCAGATGTCATGGACACAGTGGCTCAGATTCTCTCAAAGCGAAACCGCAAGAGTGGCGTCCAATACCTGTGTGTCTACGAAGGTTCTGTACCAGACGATGCCCACTGGCTACCAGGCGGCTATCTGCAGAGCTCTGCCGAGAAGGAGCTCATTCAGTCATACGAGGCTAAGATTCTGCTTCGGAAGAGGGCCGAACTAGGCGACAGCAGCACAAGCGACTCAGAGGGAACTTCAGAAGAGGATGACGATGATCTCGATTCAGACGATAGCGACGAGGACGATGATGAGGACGACCCCTTTGGTTTCGGCGACGACGAAGAGCTTGACGATGAGACCATCGCCAGAGTGCTGCAAAAACAGGAAGAGCTGGGCTTAGGCGCAGATGAGCTTATGCTCTATGCTGCAGATGACTATTTCCACAGCCCTTCTCGCGCAGACGACTACATTCCGCTCAGCGGCGGTCGATCGAGAGGCAAGCAGGGAAAGCGTGGCGGTAGGAAGAACCGCGAGCCGACATTTCCTTCCGCTTCTGCCATGGCGGACGCTCTCGACATGGATCCCTACAATGGCTTCGACATCATGGACACTGAGCGCCCGTCACTGAAGCCTAAGAAGAAAGGTCGACGTGGCCAGATGCCTTTTGAGCTGCTCGACGACTCCGATCTCAACGAGCAGTTGCAGAACGCTTGGCAGAACGACCGCGACAAGAAGCGCCTCAAGAAGGCGGAGCGAGAAGAGTTACGTCAGCAAGGCTTGCTCGGCAGGAAGGGCAAGACGCCCCACTTGAAGGTCAAGTACAAGGACGGCATCATGATGGAGGATGTTCTCGAAGAGATGCGTGAGTTTTTGGTCGGCGGTATGCAGACGCTTGCGTTGCCTCCCATGGATGCTCATCGCCGCGCGACCATCCACCAGGCTGCAGCCCATTTCAAGCTCACTTCGCGTTCTCGTGGCGATGGCTTCGACAGGTTCACAGTTCTTACCAAGACCACTCGGACCAGGACATATACCGATAATGAGTTTGACAAGGCGATCCTTCAGAAGGGTCTTATCAAACGTCTGTCAGGTCCGGCCTTCTCGCAGAAGGGCGAGCGCGCTTTCAAGAAGTCCGCCACCGTGCGCTTCGGTGGAGCGCGTGGCAAACCTACTACCGGTTACCGCGATGGCGAGACAGTCGGTGCTAATGCCCCTGAGATCGGTCCCGAGAACAAGGGACATGCTCTACTGGCTAAGATGGGTTGGTCCAAGGGCATGGCGCTTGGTGCTCTTGACAACAAGGGCATTCTGCAGCCAATCCCCCACACGGTCAAGATGACGAAGGCAGGTCTGCAATAGAAACAGGGCATGCGTTGAGCCATTTGTGCATTCATCTTGCGGTTTTCCACCGCGATTCTCGCCTCGAAATCGCTAGCTGCATCTGCTAGCTGCATCTGGGAGGTGTTGTTTGTATGATATCATTCGGTTGCACGGCGCTGGCATGGGGCATCGGTCATGGTGGCAGCATTTGCTGAGCATGACGCATCGAGCGTCGAACTCTTCACGAAAGAGAAAATAGATATAATGATACCCGTCTTCAAACCCCTCCTCGTTCCCTTTCCGCATATGAGCTGTTGATGGTTCCTCCGTCCTAGGTTGTGAATTACCAGTCCAAATACCTCGTTGCGTAGTGCCAATCTACACTTTTCTGGACAGTTTCGGTATAAATTCTCTCTGGGTATGCTCTGGGTGGTGTGTTAGACGCATACAATATTTTCCAAATATTTACCATTTGTCGTTGTTGCGCGTGAATTTTCTTCTGATATTGCTGTACTTCAAAATGGAACAATAAGTGTTGAGCGCTATCCCGCTGTTCAATTCAATCAACAATGCTAATATCACCAACGCCACGCGGATCCCTCAGCCTCTTACACCAACCTACCAGAGAGCCCTTTCCATAACCATCAGATCAGTCGCAGTCGTCACGAGGCCGCTGTGAACGTGCCGGTGACTGAACCACAGTGAAACAGCGACGCCGAGCAGGAGCCGACAGCGAAACCGAGTACGACGTGTACTCGACAAACAAAATGCCAGTGACTTCACGAATGGATGTACCTGCCCACCACCTCGAGAGCACACGCTCGAGGAAGGTTGTCTGTTGTTGTATACCAAGGGTTTAGTTCATACTTATGTGCTTGGTATTTGTGATTATGTGTGAACTGACTGTTGATACCATAGGTACTGTATTGTTATTGCTGTTGATGGCGAATCGGTATTCGGATTATAGGGGGTTTAGCTTGGATTAAGTGGTTCTCACGGCATTTTGTCAATCATGTGTTGAAACCGCAAAAAGTAACTAATCATAGGATGGTGTATCGTCGTTGCAGAGAAAGCTAGCTCTCTGCCCCAGATCCTCGGAGTCTGGGAAGTCACTAGATCTCTGCGAATTTTATGGCAAACCGACTGTAGCTCTGGAGGCTACCAAGGTGTCAGCTGTTGCATGCAGGTTCTCCTGCTCTGAGAGGCTGTTTCTCCAAGCACCGTTGAGTCGGCCGGGGAGGTTAGAACTTCGCCCCACTTTGGCACTCTGCCAGCCACACACGCGTACAGGACGCGTCTCAGAGTACACACCAACAACGCGACACTGCGATCGCTGAGTGACCTTTGTCATCATTTTCAGCAGACTCGCGAGCACTCCAACGATCAGACGACGGCAACGCGTTGCAAAGCCGTGCGTGCGCATCGACATGAAAGACCCACGGGTACACCTGAAACGTGCAGATCACCAATGTTACAAGAGTCATGCGGCACCCCTACGGTACACGCAAGCTCTCTCGTCGACAGTAATGCATAAAGCTTGACATACCACCACGATGCACAATGCTCAGGAAGGAGCGCGTTCTAGAAGAAACGAAAGCTTCGCTGCGTGCAGGCACCAAGGGTTTAGTCCTGTCTGAGCGACCATCTGAGGTAGATACCGTCTCCAAAATCACCTTCTGCCGTTTCTATTGTAGTACCGCGTTCTTGCTGCATGAGTAGTAATGCTGTCGTTTCAACGTTTGTCGAGCCTTTGCGCTGTTACTTTCCTCCTTCTAGGCTCCGTCCGAGCTGGTCTGGACAACATCACCTCCCCAACATCTCTGTCCCGCTCGGTAAGTCACGAACACAAGACGTTACACTACTACGCTAATGTCATACAGTGACCGGAGATCCATGCTCCCATCCCCAGCTTCGACATCCTCAGGCCGGATATTCTTGCTCCGGGTTACATCTTGCGCCGCACCGGAACACTGATCCTGGACCGCACATTACAACAACAATGAACAGCTCGTTTGGTCCAGTGCTGGCATGCTGGGTGGCTCGACGGCCCGCATCCCTCATGTCTGCGAGTACCAGGGTGCGGACCACATCTGCTTCTTTCAGGGACACCAGCACCATGGACGGGCGCACGGACATGGTATTATCATGAACAAGAACTATTGCGCCGTAAAAATCGTCGAGGCTGTCGGTGCTGCGACCCAAATGGACATGTACGAGATCCGCTGGATCGACGGTGGAAGGCGAGCGCTGGTAACTATCTACCAGCCTCGCCCGTACGATCTAGGCGCCTTCGGTGTCGGCCCTGGTTTTGGCTGGATCCATAACAGCCTGCTCCAGGCATTTGATGTTGAGACTGGAGAACTGCTTTCGAATGGCGTGCATTGGACCATGTTGCTTCAAGTTTCTCGTACACTTGCATTGATTGCACCGATACTAGCGGAGACGGTTTGACACGAGATACACCGTGGGACTTCTTTCTCATCAATTCAATCGGCAAGAATGCCGGCGGTGACTACCTGATCTCTGCTTGACACGTAGGTGTCGTCTACAAGATTTCGGGCGTGACCGGGGCTGTAATCTGGCAGCCCAATGGCGCGAAACCCTTCTTCAAGAATATCAACTTGAAGTCAACACTATGCTCTGTTCTTCAAGGAGAACGCGACACACACAGTGATCAGCTTGTTCGACCACACCAGCAATACATTCAAGATCACAAACCCAGAAGCTTGAGGCACGCTCATCGGCATGGACCATATAGACCGCACAGCAAGCAAGCTCCACGAGTGGCGCGTCCCAGAAGAGTAGGGTGTCTTGTCTGGCTCGCAGGATAACATGCAGATTCTTAACGGACGCAACATCTTTATAAGATGGGGTAATCACGCACACTTCTCCGAGCATCTCCCCAACGGCGAGGCCGTCATGTACGGCAAAGTGGCCCAGCGCGCATGCGATGTTATGATGTACCGCTGCAACAAATACGCCTGGAAAGGCGAGCCGCCCACCGTGCCGAGCTTGCGGACGTGTTCTCGTACCGGATCCGGAGCAAGTGATGATATTCTATGTCAGCTGGAACAGCGCAACAAAGGTCCGCTTTTGGCACTTTCACACTGCAGATTCCTTCGTGGGACTGTGAGAGCTCATGGGCACAGCGAACAAGACTGACTTCGAGATGGAGTATTCGCTTGCAGGCTCAATGAGCTGGGCGTACGCTGAGGCATTCGATGCTGATCGTGGGCTGTTGAAGCGGGGACGCTCGAGCATTGTGAAGATGTTCGTGCCTTCCGGTTTGATCGTCTCTGGCTGTGACGATCGTGGCTGCGATGACGTTGTGCCCCTTCGAGAAGGCGAGGTCTTCAGTGAGACGATGCCCGAGGTTGGCGATCGAAGAGACAACTACACCAGCGATCTGGGCGTCAACACTATCAGCTATTATCCGATGCTGAAATACGCCGCTCGCGGATGGCGTCTGTCGACCCTGGCGATCCCGGCAGTTCTGGTGTTGCTCGTTATGGGTGGTCTTTCCTTGATGCTGAGAAGGCGAAGGATAGCTAGACATGGTGTTGTATGGCAAGAGAAGCTTGAGTCGATTGTACCTGACTCGTTTGGCAGGGTGCAGGGCACTTATGGACGGTCTGAAGCCGAGTACCACAAATTGGAGACCACCAAGAGCACGTGAGCGACCAACATGCGAGGATCAATATCTAAGAGAGACCACATCTGTTCGGTCCATATCTGCGATCCCTATTAAGCAAATACCACTCTCTCACGTTGCCATCATAGCTGGACATAACCGCTTCAACAGAGGGTAGTCGTTAAAGGACCTTTTGATCCACACGACTCATGCAACTCCCCTCTAAAGACCTCCGATCAATCTCAAGACCGTTGTTTATTCTGGTCTTTTGTAGCGACAAGAGACCTATCCATTTTATCTGTATTGATCATAACAATGCCGCATTATCGCGCAAAACCACCCAGTCTCGTCCTGATACGATAATGTGAGTGCGGGTAACCGTACCGCATGTACCGCCTAAGCTCGTGCTCGATTTAAAAATCACAGTGGAGACGCGTGACGGCCCGAACACGACGCGTACATGGTCGATTTCAGTACATACTGTGGTCGATCAAACGTGGTCAATAGGTTTCAGGAAGTCTCCACTTGCCTGAACATCAGGATGCGGACCCACACTGGTGACGCAGCCTCAGCTATCTTCCAGCCGCGTCTCTGCAACAACAGCAGGCTGGGACGTCTTGATGTGCGGCTAAAGTGGACCGTGTGGGCTGAAAGCTTGTATGTACGCGTTGCCCTCTGTCTTCCTTTCAGATCGCTTCATTTCACAATCAAGCTTCGACGACTGCCGCTTTTCCGAGCGTATACCATTCGTTGCCCAATTTCATAATGACTCGATTCTCCATGTCTTCTGAGCGTTTCGACAAGTTCGTGTCGTACATTCCTTACCTGACGGCGTTTGTCCTCGTCGCTCTCTATTTCGTGTTCGTTCTCCCACGTATCCAGGACTACATCGCTGCGGCCTCGGGCTACATTACTGCTGCACAGAAAGCAGCTCATGCTCAGGAATTTCCGAGAGGCTGTTCGCCTGTGACAAGATACAACAGACCAGTATTCGAGATCTATGGTCTGTACTAAAGTCGATCGTTGACGGAAGCTGCGGCGCACGCAGCATTCGCAAGCTCACCAGCTGGCAAGGGAAGAAAGAGCAACCAACATGATTCATGCAATTTTCACACCTGCCAACAGAGCTCCTCGGCAGATGTGAGCGCCAGTGCACGCAGGTCGCTGCACCAACGGCGCGAATCCACACAACCTCTGCACTCACAACGGTATCCTCCCACCGTGCCCACTATCCCCGGTACCGAGACACACGCACGACATTGAGAGCCCTGTCTCCACACGGCAATGGAAAACCGAACCATCGTGGCTCAATGTGCCAAACAAACATGTCCTGGCCATTCTCACCCTCTCCTGCCTCATCGACTTTTGGCAAACGGCCTCCCTGCAGTCGCACATGGTCGAGCAACTCCGCTCCTTCGACGTCGGTATCCCAGCCCCGCAGCTGTCTTACCAGGCAGGCGTGCTCCAGGGCTCCTCCATTCGCACAGATCTTGACGTCTGTTCTCTGCTTCGCCCAGTGAGGAGTTATCTTCACGTATTCAACGGGTCGTACGTGACGATTCCGCTGGACGCGCTCCCGTACGCACTGCCGAGTCTGCTGTATACGGTTTTGCTGTTCGTAGAAGCCGATTTGGTTATCACATTCCTAGTGGAGACTCTGTCTACGGATAGATACAACTATTCCCTCGCAGACCAGACATCAAATATGTACCGTGGCATCCGTTGCGTTCTCCTCGGATGTAACGTTTACACCGCGTCTGAGAGGCAGAGCCAAGCCAGCCTACGAGCCCGGCTCTCCTTCTCTAGAATTTAGACACTCAATATACTGTGGACTTTGCTCAGCGTCGCCATCTTCGACCTACACGCTTGGGCCCGTGGCTGGAGAGTACTGGTTTGGATTAGGCCTGGAGAAGGTAATGGCTGGGCTGGCTGGCGATTGCGGGTATAGGTGCACTTGGATGTCTTGCGAGTCTTTGGGCGAAGAACGGGTCGGGGTTTGAGGTAGTTCTTCAAGAAGACTAGGACCGTAAGAGTGGAAAGTAAAGACTAAACCTATACTTGATATCTCGCACGAGCTTTCCATATTTTGGACGGATCCATGACCTGGCCACTCCTTTTTTGCTCATCTCTTATGGGGCTACCCATCACTATGCACCCTCGCCCATTCCCCAGTCAAACCCTTGTAATCCTCGGGCCCGTACGGCTCTGTCCACTCCGCAATCCGGCCGCTTTTTCTATGACTCTCCAATCCGACGTCCTTGAGAAGCATATCAAGATATGGAACAGCGTCGAACACGAAGTCCGGCAGTCGCGCCCCGTAGCCGCAGGGATACCTCCAACGCCCAAATCTGGCGTGCAGCGTGGTGATCCAACGCGCCTGCTCAGCAGTCGGAAGACGGTCAAGCTTGCCATCGAAGTAGGCCGAGATCCAGAGTGCCTGTGCTTGGGCACATATTGACGTGCTGATTGTCGAGAGCATACCTGCAAAGGCAATGTTTCGCTTCGCCAGGGTCGATGGGGGTGCGATGAAGCGGTACAATTGAAAGGGCTGGTTTGGCGTCTCGCTGTCTGTTTCGCTGCGGACGGACTTAGGCACACTAGGCTGGTCTTGCAAGCGCGGGAATGTGTTTAGTATGAGCGAGTCGGCTTCTGTGACGAGTGGATCGGGCTTTACAGAGAAGTGCGGCATACCAAGCTCGGAGAGGCGGCCTGTGGGTAGGAAGCTGATGGGTGGACGCGACTTCCAACCTGTCGCGCAGAAGAGGGCATCAGCGTTGATGGTTTCGCCATCTGAGAGGTGGATAGTCTTCTCAGTCAGATGGGAAATGTCTGCGACATGGACGCGCACTTGGCCGTTGCGAATATACTCAAAGAAGTCGGTGGGAAAGTTGCGAATGCTGAGACCGCTCCCAATCCAGAAAGCAGAATGCCATGGAGTCAGCTTCTTGGTTTCTGGGTGCTTGCTGAATTCCATTAGGTCGACCGCATCGCTTCCGAGGATGCTCCAGAACGCGTCGACAATCTTGCGTCCGAGCCATGTGCCGTGAAGGAAGCGCCGGACACCGCCGTATCCATCCTCTTCGCCCCAGATGCAAGGGCTCAGCCATGTCAGGAACCGTGTGTGGACAAGCTTCTCCAACCACTTCTTGAGCGGGGTCACGTAGGGTGGGGCCATCCAAACTGGACCTCGTCCACTCTTCCGCACGATCATGTCAACGGACACTCCAGCGCTGGCGTAAGCATATGCAGCGTCCCACATGCTCTTCCCACCCCCAAGAATAGCGACATTGTGAGTGGTTGTGAGAGTATCGGCTTGTTCGCGAAAGTCTCTAGAGTGGAAGATGGGAGCATTGAAGTCTGCTTCACCTTTGAACGTGGGACGTTGAGGCTCAGATGTGAGCCCAGTGGCCACAATTAGCTTTCGAGTCTGTAGACGTACTGCTTCACCGGTCACAGTATTGCGCGTATTGAGCGTCCAGTTTCCTGTCTTGAGGTTTTCCTCAGCGGAGTCCACACGCGTGTTCAAACGAGTGCGGGAATAGACACCGAAGTGTTTCGCGAACGACGTTAAGTACTTGTGGATTACAGTACCCGGAACATGCTCGCCTGGCTTGATGTCGAAAGTTGCAGTGTCCATAGGGTAGTCACTGTACTCATAGGTGCCGAGCATGTTATTGGATTTGAGACCGGGATATAGGCGTTCATGGCTCCAGACGCCACCAATGCTGGATCCGCCTTCGAGTACGACGATCGACTCATTGGGGTGAAGTTCGATGTATGCTTTTGCAGCTGCAAGGCCGTACCAGCCTAGAATGTCGTCAGCATCGCAGGTCTCGAGATCTTGTTGTCGTGGGCCCTTGTGGCAACTCAAACGCTAGGTGGTTGGAATAAGAGAGTGACAGCTCGTGGTGAGCAGGGAACATAATAGGCATGTCATTGGGCACTATGTGGTGCGGTTACACCTGGCGTTGATCAAGCTTCGTGACGACGCGAGAGAAGGTGGGCCCACTGAGCAAGCGAACAACAGCGCATTGTATGATACGGACGAGAGCTTTGTGAAAGCGCAACATACCTGCTCCCACAACAACCAGGTCAACCTCCTCCATGGTGATGGTTTGGACGGGAGAAGCTCTAAGGTGAAGGAAAAGCAACAAACAGGAAGCAAGGGAAGGAACGACTTGTGCATCCCAACCGAGAACGATGTGTAGCAGTGCGACTGCGTAACCTGGACGCCCTACGATCTATGGGACGACGGCGGCAGGTGCCACAGCTTAAAGCTCCGCGAGAAGCAGTGCGCCTTGCTTTCTCCTTTGGACAGACGGGACAACGGGAAATGCATTTAAGACGGCAATTGTGGGCTACCAGAGGTGTCTCAGCCAGTCACAATACCAGTGAAGCCGAAAAGCGCAACGAAAGGCGGCCGATATTACTATGGTATCTGGCATAAGTTTTGTCGGTGGAGAAAGCCAGCCAGGGGTAGGGCCGAATACGTATATATTATCTGAGCCAATAAAGACTACAGCGTGTGCTGACTGATCTTATCTCTGCAAACCAAAAGCTATAGAAGTTACATTACGCATGCGCCACATCACGACCCACTGACAAAACTTATGCCTGATACCATACTATAGTAGTACTAAGGGGGGGCCTTGAACGGGCTGGAAAACGAGGGTCGGTGTCGGTCGCAGAATAACCAATAAGAGCCGTTCAATATAGGTACTGGCCATTCAAAAACCTCGAGAAACGTCTGTGGGGCACCTCGTATTTCCAGCCCGTTCAAGGCCCCCCCTTGTATTGCCGTTGAGACGTGAGGCTCAAAGAGGCATGGTGAAGGGTCAAGCTGTGGGGCGCACAAGGCTTGTGCCGCGTCCTACCCGACTCAACGGCTCCAACCCGAATGGTGCAACCCCCTACCCACGTGCTCTGTCACTCCTGTATCGAATTGATGCAGATACAAACAAGAGCACCGTGAGGGGTAATGATCTGTCACACCCGCTTTGGACGAGTCTGGCCGTTCTTGTTATCCATATAGCGATCGAAGCTTCGGGATGCCGCGGGTTGGATTGCAAACGAGCATACCGTATATGTCAGAGTTTCACCCCCTAACGCTGGGCTTGAAACACGCGACGACCACACGACTGGGACGTGCGAGGCTGCGAGCTACTTCAGAAATATGCAGCATAATCCCACCAGAGCTAGCGTCCGAGACCGCACTGATAGAGGGCTTGGGGCGAAACAGAAAATGCAACGACGGTTCGCGACTCACGAGGATCAGATCATTGAGTGGCTTGTTAGCGTTTGTCTGCAGTCCTTGATCGGACAGGCAATTGGGAGCACTTATCTGAACATGGAAGTGCAAAGCGCTTGTCTTCATTCTCTGTGGACATGCGAACACTGACGTGACAGCTCGGCTTCCGTTTTTGCGCAAGAAAGCAACGAAAGACGCCGTGGAAGCTCCGCTCCCCTTTCCAATAGCGTGTAGTGCCACTGCGAAACCTTCCTGGCTTGCAAGCGGTCCATCAGTTGCAGTGTTTCTGCTTGGGGTGCTCGGGACTGAGGTGTCGCTCATTAAGGTTGTGCCCATCGGTGCCATGTCGCAGACTTGATTCTGATTCTTCTTCTCAATCGCGGTGAAGCGAAACCCATATGCAAGATGGGGTATTCTTCCACGACTGAGGCGTTCACCCTCCTTGGCGTGGGAGTCGCCATCATCGCTCTTCGGACCGTTGCACGCGCGACTGCGGTAGGCTTCAAGCACTTCAAGTTCGATGACTACCTGATGTGTGTTGCTGCCGTTCGTATTTCTGCATCTCTGGCATTGGTCTTCGCTAACCCTGTTGAAGGTTATATACTCTCTTGAGACAGCTGCAGCATACATCGTCGGCGCCTGGTGGTTCGGACTCGCGAACAATGGAATGACAGACGAACAACGCATGAATCTCAACCCCGAGTCGCACGAGTATTCGCTACGAGTCGGCGGTTCGAAGACGCAGCTGGTTGGCTGGAGTCTGTACACGCTGCTGTTGTGGACACTGAAGCTGTGCATGTGCCACTTTTACTCTAGATTGACGTGAGTATCTCCATCTGTTCAGGTGAATAATACAACGTTGTGCTGACGCGAGTGTGCAACACAGATTTGGACTTCATCACCTTGAGCTGCGTGTGAAGATCGGCTACTTCTTAATCGGTGCGACATACATCGCGACCGAGCTCTCGATCCTGTTGGGCTGTCAGCCCTTCCAAAAGAACTGGCAAATACATCCAGACCCAGGCAGTCAGCATTTCGATCGGTGCGGATGTGCGACCACTGACTAGCCGTGCAGATTTCTGTCAGCCAGCCATATCCAAGATCGACCTCTACGTTACCGTCGTCCTAAATGTCGCGACGGACCTCTACCTGATGTCGATCCCGATGCCCATGCTATGGAAGGCAAACCTTCAGCTCAAGCGCAAGCTGTCACTGATTATAGTCTTTGGAGGCGGCGTGTTCGTCATGATGGCCGGCATACTGCGCTGCGCGCTGATCATCAAAGACCCGGTCAATGGCGCACAAGCTGCAGGTACCTGGGCAGTTCGCGAAACTTTTGTGTCAGTGGTGATCGGAAATGTACCCATGATCTACCCGCTTACACGTCGGGGAGTCGAGAAGGTCTACTCGATGGCCGGTGCATCTAAATATGGACGCAGTCAGCGCAGCAATGGGTTCCAGGGCGATGGCGACTCACTGCCTCTGAAGTCCAGCCAGGGTAAGCCTGCGCGTCAAGGGAAGATTCGCAGTGTTCATGCTCTGCCAACTACTTGGAATGACGAGCTGGCGATAGACGGTTGGGACAGCGAGAGGTCAAACTCGATCAGTCACACAAACTCGCATGCACGGAACATCAGCGCTGTGGATACACAAGAAGCTGTGGGAGGCATCCAAGTGACACGAGAAACAATCTTGCATTGCGAGTCGAGGAAGACGTGATCAAGGAGAAAGCATGTCACGACAGGGTTGCGCTAGATAGAACGAACGATGGAATGCGGCACGACCACTTGGCAAGGGACGCTGAGGCACTTGCTACGTCAGCGTCCCAGACTATGAATTAATGTTTAGTAGCAAAGTTCCAGCGATGACAGTAGTTCCAGGCAATTCGCCATATCCATAGCTTCCCTGTTCTCTCATGAGAATGCACCCAGATTTTCCGAGACCTCTGACGCCGGTGCTATGCATGTGTAGGAAACAATGAGTCCTGTCTTTTGATTCGAGCGATGGGACTGAGAGGGGATTGGGCCGAGCCAATTCCCTAAAGTGGCGAGCCAGCGGTCTGGGGTGTCGCAGGTACAGGTGTCGCAGCAGAGGCATCCTTGAAAGTGTCGCTCTGCTTCTTTTGGCCGTTGAGCAAAGGGCAAAGTCTAGTGAAGTGGTTAACGTTGCTTTCAAAGACTAGATAGGGAGTGAAGCTTACTTCTTGTTGGTCTTGATATGGCCAACTTCACCGCAATTGGCGCACTTCCTGGGGGTCGCGCCACCTTTGCCGGGACCTCCATCCCCTGTTGCCTGACCTTTGGCCTTCTCACGGCCCTGTCGACGCTCCATATTCCGCTCCAGACGCTTGAGCTCGGCCATGAGCTTTAATTGTTGCTGACGGTCGTACTCTGCGTCACCAGTGGGCTTAATGTCGTCAAGGCGCATATTCATCAGGCGGTCCTGTTTCTTGCGCTTAATGTACATCTTGATAACCTCAGGGTCGGTGACCGTGACCGTGACCTCCTCGAATTCGTCATACTTATTCTTGATAGTGCGTGTGATGCGCAACTTCTTGCCATGGGTCTCCGCATTGCTATTGCGACTCAGCTGACTCATAGTATCGTCGTCGCCACGCATGATAGCTGGTGTACCCATCTCGGACCGTCCGCGTACTGCGTTGCGTACAGCGGCCGAGTCGACATCTTCCTCCATGTCTTCGGGAGGATTTGTGGCCGAGAGATTCTCCTTCTGCTTGTTCCAGATGCGCTTGATGGCATTCTCGTACATGGCTTGCTGCTGCTGGACATTGTAGCTATGACCGCTGAGTTCCTTCTGCTTCTTCGCATTGACCTGGTCTGCCGCACTCTGTCCGACATCTCGGAAACCGCCTTTCATAGAGACCTTGATGAAACTGAAGCCTAGACCTTGTCCTGTAGGATCTCCCTCACCATGCAACTCCAGCATGGCCTTGCCAGCACAAGCGTTGAGGAAGTTCTTCGTCGTGTTCCAAGGTGCCAACTTCACTGCAGAGTTCTCGCCTTCCGCCTCTTCCTCGTCATCCCTGATGTCATTCGACTTGATACCGGAGTCCTGGAGCTGTTTGTCGCCAGCATGCATAGAGTCGATAAGACATACGTCTTCAGGCTTAATCCATGTGCGCAAGTTGGGCTCGTCCGGAATTGTCTCGCCCTCTTGCGGTTTCCAGGTGCCAAGGTCCTTGTCGTACTTCATGATTTCTCGCATACGAGATCGATTTTGCGCAATCTCGGTACCCGGCAGATGCAGCTTGATCATCTCGTTGCTAACCCAAGGTTGTCGAATGTTGTACTGCTCACCTCGCCTGTACATGCGGAATGAAAGCATCTTAAGACGCTTCTTGGAAGCTTCCGTAACCTTTCTTGCATGTGTACCCGGTACTTCAACCGATGGGAACTGTTGACCGACAACGAGAAGATTGGGAATGGTTCGCATGTAGTATTTGGAGCCGTTAACCCCGGTCTTACTTCTGCTAACAAGGAAGTCGGTCTGCTCAGGCGTATGCTTGAAGACTGGTGCTCGGTACATAGCATTGTGTAATGTCAACACCTCCTGGCCAGGCTCGACTTGACCGAAGAGCGAGAAGGGGCTCTTGTCTTGAGGTAGGAGCACCGAGGTCTCTCCGATGCCATCTTCGCGCTTTGGTCGCGCGGTGTCTTCCATGTCCTTGCGACGGTAGTAGTTGAGAATCTTTATGCCCATTCCAAAGTTTGAGAGGGTCGTGGGATACTCTTCGGAGTACTCAGCCAGGAGAAGATCAGAGTTGTCACCTACATTGAGGTCTTCCGCAGTAGCAAAAGCTTCCGAGGGCTTGAGATTCTTCTTATGCTTCCGCTTGACAGACTTGAGCAATGAAATACTAGCTCTTTCACCAGGTTTGAACTCGATGGTGGGTCGGTGGAAAGATCGTAGCTCGCGGTCGTTAAGATTGACCTTATAGAAGGGATACTGCAGCTTCAGGGCAGGCAAGCTGTGCTCGACGTTCATGTGGCCAATCGTACTACGGACCTTCTGCTGGCTGCTTTCTTTAAGCGCATCGTACGCCTCGTCGTTGGAAATGTTATAACGCTTAAACATGGGATTCGCAAGGCTTCCACGGTTGTCACGCTTGAGACCGAGGCCCATTGTTCTTGGCTTCGGGGGCTCTGCGCTAGGTTGCTGGATGTCCAAGAGAAGATGCGGATCATTCATGTCCAGGATGATTTTCTTTGCAATACGAGCAGTCTCCACCTCTGGATCATCCCAAGATGGCAAATCCATATGGTCGTAAACTGAGAAGGTGACAGGGTTCTCTCGAGATCCAAGTTTTCGCTTCTTCGATGGCACGAGACTACGTATCCAATCGTTATCGTCATCGCCGAGTACTGTGTCTGGAGGCGAAAGAAGCTGGTCGGCGTCCGAAGCGTTTCCATCGTCTGGGACATCCCAGTCCTCGCAGGCAACCTTGAGATCGCCCCAGGAGACATTTCCGATCTTCTCGTGATCATCGAGTGGATCAAGGTTGTCCAGCTCCATCTGATCGTCATTGTCTTGCTCCTCCTGAACGACCCTCGCGATGTAGATGAGAGTGCCCTGCTCTTCTTCTAGCTGTCGTTTATTTCCAGCCGCGGGTGTGGCTGAAGGCAATCGAAAGCTCTTCTCCTGGTCTGCTGCAATCTCGAGGCTAGCCTTTGTAAGTGGCATGAGCTTTGGCTGTTTCTGCGGGACCTTAGGGATGTAGAAAGCCCGATTGCGCGGTACCAGGCTGAAGAAGCGCGGTGGTACTTTCTCTTCGAAGTTGGGCCACATCTTCTCGAAATCCTCCCTCGAGGTCCTTGGAACTTCGGTGCCCTCGCCTTCTTTGCCAGCACGCGCCTGCTCGAACAGACGCTTCTGCTCGAGCCATTCCGGATCGTCATCCTCATCCTCGTCTTGCGTGGCTCCGAAAGTGACGTTCTGAGACGCCGACTGCAGCCTTCCGTCTACAGGTTTCGCGTTGTGTGTTTGGACCCCGCTAAAAAGATCTTCGATCGAGTCGACCGGCTTGTCTTCGTTCTGATGCGAGCGCTCCATGACAGGGCTCGAGAGTCCATCGCCAAACAAGTCGTCCATGTCGTCCATACCATCTTCAAAGCTCTCTCCAGAGTCCTGCACAGTAGTTCCACTGAAGTTCTGCGTACCAGTGCCATTCCCGTTTGTGAACTCCTCTTCTGGCAGATCGTCGTCAGAGATATCTTCATAATCGACAGCATCGTCTGCCTTCTCTCCTCGGTCGAGCTCGCGGTCGTTCAGCGAGGCAAAGAAGTCATCCCCGCCCGTTGCAGCCCCGACTTGCGCCGACTTGAGAAGCGCGCCCAAGTCATCCTCCTCGCCGGCATCATCTACTGGCGCGGCCACCGGTGGGTTTTGATCGAGAGACATTGTCGCGCGCGACGTGGTGGCGCTAATTGTTGCGCAGTCGACTCTTGCAGATGCGCAAACTAAGCGCACTCGTCGCGCAAGGAGGAAAGGACCTCGTGGATTGCTGGTGAAAGCACCCGTAGGGTGAATTATTCGTTAAGGTTGCGGTCCCTCATGCACTTGTTCGCCGCCGGCGCTGTCGCGCCCGAATTATATCGATGGGCGCAGACTCGCGCAGCACTGTGGCAAGTACTCGAGGCCGTTGTCGGCGGTATCTGCAACGTATCCGAGGGTGTTGGGTCGGGTTGAGGCTGCCCGCGGGCGTGTTGGTGCTGAAGGGACGGAGGTAGAAGCTCAAGAGCGGGCTAATGCGCACGGACCAGCACCCAGCACGCGTCTGCCCTCGAATAGTGAAGGAACCGCGTTCGCCCCTACGGAACCCAAAAGTTATGACATCACTGCAGACATCTCTTCGTTGCACTGTTGACCTTGCAGGGATGCTGTAGTATCTTTATTCGCAGCTTATAGTGCATGTCGCACAGTCATGCTCCGCGATATGCTATCATACACTATTCGAATCCAGGCCTGGCTCACAACTGCTGTTGCATTGCGGCACGAGTCACTTTTCTTCCTCTTCCGCCTCAACATCGAAATTGAAGTCGCCAAAGTACGCGCATAACGCCTGTGCACAGAGTCAGTGTGTTGAGTCTCAGCAGCATCGACATCGCATACCTTGCTGGCACCCATGATGGCATAGTGTGCGACCTCCAGCTTCTGATCTTCTGGCACATACTTTGCAATCTGATTCAGATCTGAGTTACGAGGAAGATACAAAATGAGCTCTTTGCTATACTTTGTGAAGCTCTTGTACAGCTTTTCCAGGTTGTACGGCTCCATCTTTGTCAGATCAAAGATGTCGTCCTCGCCATAGCTGGTGCCTGCATTGATCATCGTCAGAGCATGATTTCCCCTTTGGCAGGATACTTGCCTCCCCACGGTGGGCTAGCGAAGATCACAGTGTTCTTCTGCCCTGCGAATCTGCTGATAGCCTCAAAGCAGTCGCCAGCTAGCCAGAAAATCTTGTTGGAGACACCATAGATATCTGCGTTGTGCTTTGCGCACTTCAAGGTCTTGGGATCCTTTTCGATGGCGAATACTCGGTCCCAGCGACCTGAGCGAGCTAGTGCGATTGCATTGCCACCCACGCCCGCGAATGCGTCGATGATTACTGTTTTCTCCTTTGGCGCTGACTCGGCAATGTGAGCTGCGATCTTGCTGAGGCCTGGTTAGTGTCATGTCTGAGTCGACCCAGCAGGATCACATACTTTGCTATGGGCTCTGGAGTAACACCGAACCATGCATCCTCTGTCATCCAGATGCCCTTGTCGTACTTGTCCCAAATCTTGAAACGTTGAAACCAATACCTAGAGGGTAAGTCAATTTTGTTTGGTTCGGGACTTGATATGTGAGGTTAACTTTTGCAAATGCCCAGGGAATTGGTCCACGCTCAGCCATTGATGAATGCCATCCGGTACTTCGTCCATTCTGTTAAGGCAAGCACCCTTCCTTTTCTTCGTGACTGGCTTTTCTTGGATCTTAGTATCACATGCAAAACTTCTGATATCGATTTCGCATGCGCGCAAGAAGCTATAGTAGTGAAAATTACAGGTGCTCAAGCCTCACCCGGAAGCAACTTCAGTGCGCCTTTCCACTTTTAAGCTAGTGTGCCTCGAACGCGATTGCATGTTCTGCCTGTTCAGATAGCCACTGATCTTCACTTTCGTTTTCAGGTGCAGACATGTCCCCTCGGAACCATGAATTCAAATTTGATCAGTCAACTGTCGATTCGTTTGTGTTGCAATCCACAACACCGACCAGCGGAACGTCCTCATCTGTGGTGCACGGCCCACAATGGCTGCGACAACCCCGAACAACGCTCAACCTGTCCTCCACACCAACGTCACGACATCAGCAGCTGACGGAGCATCACAACGAATCATGTCTGCGCTATTCGGTTCTCTGAACCGGTTCATCTCTCGCCTTGATGCTGCTCCCCAGGATCAACAGCAATCAGGTGTCGGCGGCGCGTATGGCTTCCAAGTCCTGAGGAACGCGAACCAGGAGGTTCCTCTGGAGCCGTGGTTTGACTTCATCATTGGAATCAACGGCAGGACAATAGTGAGTGCGGAAGTGGTGCAATGTAAGTCCAAAAATAACTGACCAGAGATGTAGGACAACCCGGATCCGGGCCTATTTGCGACTGAGGTGCGCAACTGCGCAGGCAACACAATCAGTGTGGGCGTCTTTAGTGCGAAGGTCAGTAGCATCGTGGCCTCTTTGGGCGAAGCATTTTGATTTGCATTTTACGTTATCTGGAAGTCACGCGTTTTCAGTCAATTTCGTGGACGTCTTGATTCACTCATCCTAGTTCTAGATGTTCTTTTGAAGCTTACTTGATTTCCAGGGTCAAGTGATTCGCGAAGTATATATAAGCATTCCAGCCGAGAAGCCAACTCTGGGCGTATCGTTACAATGGTCGCCTCTCGCCATCGCCGAAGATGTCTGGCATATTCTGGATGTGGCGCCTAATTCTCCCGCCGACACTGCAGGCCTGCTACCTTACGGCGACTACGTAATCGGAAGCCCGGAAGGCCTGGTCCGTGGCGAGTCAGGATTGGGTGAACTTGTTGAAGATGTTCGACTACCTTATATGGCATCGTATGATTTCGACTAACTTGCGCGCAGTTCATGAACCGCCCACTGAGACTACTCGTATACAACCACGAATACGATGTGACGCGCCCAGTTACAATTACTCCTTCCCGAAGCTGGGGCGGGGAAGGAGCATTGGGTTGCGTGCTTGGCTTTGGCGCTCTTCATCGCATTCCTGCATCTCTGGAAGAGCCACCGCAAGCGCCAGGAGAGACCTTGTTTGCGAATAGCGCCGCTACGTCTTTCGACGAAAAGCGGCCTTTGATCTCTGATGTTGCATCCGGTCAAGGAGGCGCCGGCAACGGACCCGAGCTTTTTGTGCCAGCGAACATTGCCATGCCAGCGAAGTCTCCACCACCGCAGGGTTCAGCGCCGCCAAAGAGGAAGCAGCGGGCACAAGCTGCCACGCCTGGGGGCGGTGGACTGGATGACTACTTCAAAGAAGGCGAGCAGAAGAGCAAGGAGGACGACTACGCGCCAAAGGGTAAGGGCGGTGTACCTCCCCCACCCAAGGCTGGCGGACCGCCTCGTGGACCGCCAAAGAGCGGCACACCTGTGCAAAGCGAGACAGAGCTGCCAGCTGCAGATACGGCTACAGAAGAGGCATGATGTGCAGAGCTGATCAACTGATGCATCGTTAGTCTGAGAAAGCATACAGGGCAGTTTAAGCGAAGAACATACCCGTTGGACCTCAATAACGTTTGGCACTGCGTCTTCATTCGAAGAGCTCCTCTCGGAAACGGCTGACCCTCCTGTCCTTCTTCTCAGTCTCCTTGGGTGCTTCGTAGACATCGTCATCGATAAAGGAATCCATGCGTGTCTGTGCCTCGGGACGCTGTACACTGTAGTCTTTGCGACCACTGACCCTCTCAAAAGAAGAGACCTGAGGTGATGTTGGTGACGTAGTCGGTGACGAGGCGGGAGACATCTTCGTCTTGATCTTAGTCGTAAGAGTGCGTAGGATAGCCATGTTGGAAGTCGAGGACTGGGCTTGGCGTGTAGCGAACGGTCGTGTAACTGAAGTCAAGCACGTGGTAAAGTCGAGTGGACGTTTGAGTGGAAGGTCAGTGACACGCGACCTCCTTTCAACTATATACAAAGGCACCCACACCGACATACTTTCCCGCATTTAACGAACCCAATAAAGTACCCGCAGTAGTCCAAACCACGTTCCCCCCGTGTAAAACATCCAGACCGCAGGGCGACCCTGAACTAGTCGCCGATCCCCAACGTCGCTCGCTGCCTCGCAACAAACTCGCTGTCTTTGCATCCCTGCGCACGCCAGGCACGTCAAAGACGCCAAATGCGTCGCCCCAGTTTTTCGCCCAATGCAGGGCGACCTCGCTCAAAACTCTGACTCCTGTTGGCCGACCCAGCCGACCCAGGAACACATGCTCGCTTTGGGGTAGGAGATGTGTTGGTGGCGGGGTAGTGACGGCTGCTAGATATTAGCAACACTTTCACCGCTTGTTGCTGACCCTTGTTTGCCAACTTCCATGTCCGCTTTGGTATGTGAGACAGCCAAATTGCTAACACTGCGTTCTGATTGGTCGTTGTGGCAGAGTAGCTGAGGTCTCGCGGGCAAGATGAACAGCGACATGGGGGTCATGGGATGTCTTGCAGCTTTCATGCATGAGCAGCGATCAACCGCCTCCCGAGTCACGGCGCTGCACCCTCTTCTTATTGATCTGCCCTAATTACTAGAGCTTCTGCTCCTGCTAATCACAAGTTCACAACACCTTTCCTCGTAGTCAACAATACTTCCAACGCTTCCACAGACATCAACATACGCCTTTCAGGCCGAGATACAATCGGTTGGTCGCCCGCCCCCTAGAATAGGCCGTTCACGTTGAAATCTGGGACTCGGCCGCTCTAACGCTCGTGTCCGTCGCGCACCTTGCGCCATGGACCGCCGCCTCGCAGCCAAAGCCGTGACAAGTCATCTCGCGTCCCACATGGTGTGTATCTGGTGCAAGAACGGTCATTGCCCCTGCAGCTCGACGGCGCATCAAAAGTAGAACTCTGCTCCTGCATGCGCAATCTGGCGAGTTCGTATGCCCGAACCGGCAAGCTACCTGTGTCTGCGCGAGTCCTTCTAGAACCTCGGGTGTTGCGATGCGACCCCGGCAGCGCTGCCGCTGGATGTGTCTGTGCCTGACTGCTTGGTCCCGCACAGAATGTAACAGAGTGAATCTTTGTTTGACTGGGAGTTGGTGTTCACCTGACCAATTTTCTTCGACGGAAACTCCATCTCCGGAAACCGGTTTGGGAGGAGTTGACAGATGCAACTTTAGAGTGAACCATGGGTCGTTTCACCGCATCTTTGTTTTCGTATTGAGAAGACGTCATGGAGTGCCACGGTCCCAGACAACGTGCTGGGTGCAATCTGGTAGATGGCGCTGCCGAGGAGTAGACCCCCGGAAGAGCTACCGCAGGCTAGCTTGTAGCGAGATTCAACATCCACGGTCTTGTGTTACGACTCACGAGGAGCTCTCCAAGGTGTCCCTGGAGCGTCTTTGATACCTGACGGACTGTGTAAATAGCGTCGCTCTGGTCTCAATATTCACTATCAAGGACCTATACTTGGTCTTACTACAGCCGTTTCTAGGGTTGTGATTTGCCCCAAGGCCGGCTCATCTATCATCAAGAGCAGTCATGGCTTCGATTGACCGCGGAAGTCTTGAGTCATGTTCGGTAAGAGCTGCATGATGTCTATGTCAAGGGCTCGATAAGAATGGCCAGAAATCTCGAAAGACCCAACACGCCGAAGCATGCTGTCGAAACCATTTCATTGCAATGAGCGTCTACTCATGCGTAGCTTGTATCCAGACAGCTATACGCGCCTCATGGGCATTGTTGAGTACGCCACAAACCAGAACGCCTGCCCCATATTGACTTGTGGTCTATGCAATACCAATAAATATCCCCAAGAACGCCGTCTTGCTCTGCTGTGCCTGTGATGCGTGGTCGCGGTGTATCAAGAAGCCGCCCATTGTGGATTGTGTCATAAAATCATATGCCGTGGATGAAGATGAAGGAATGTGTAATAAGAATGATCATCGAATGTCCAACTGAAAAGGTTTGAACTTGCCGCCGATCGCATTGCAGCGTGGACAGCGTGGTGCCCTGCCTCTAGTATGCTCGCTGACGAGAACGTCAACGCATTCTTGACATAAACCGCAGATACACTCGGAACATGCATAGCTGTCTCGAAGATTTGATAATTTGCGACAGGCGGCACAGTAGATCTGCACAGGGTAAGGAAATGTAGGAGAAGAATCCGAGAGGCCTTGTGAGGGTATATGGAAATTTTGACCAGAGATGGTGGAATCGATGGAGGATTCGACGGAAGGGAAAGGCTGCAGCTCGGACATGTCTGCTGGTGGTGGCGTCAACGAGTTGACTAGCGGTGACGCTGTGTAAGACTGTAGCTGTGACGCAATAAATGGTGGTAACGATTTTCGATTGTCCATCATGTGCGGTGACATGAAGGGTGATTGAGGCACCTTGCGTGTTTAGCTGGGATATGTTCGAATGGAGAAGGGCACATACTGGAGTAAGGTCTCGACTGTCCTCTTCTGTAGCTGATGCTGCAGCGTCAATGAGATCTTCCCATCTCTTACCAAGGATCGCTGCAGCTGTCTGCGGCTCGGCCGAGTATGCCTTGCGGTCATAACTGATCCTCCGAGAGTGGTCCTTGGACTTCTGTCGCTCGTGCTTGCCTTTGCGAGCATTCTGTCCGACTGACGACTTGCGAGGACGATTAGGCTTGATAGATCGAGGAGCTGGTGGTAATGTAGAGGATCGACCAGGCGGTGATCGTGCGAGCGATGACGGTAACAGCTCTCGGTGTATAGACGTCGACGTGTAGTAGGGTTCTTCGGCGGTGATATGCTGCTCGAGAGCGGTGGGAGCGAATCGTGCGCGAGGCCTGTAGCCTTTCGAGTCGGGATCTGATATTGCATCCTGGTCACAACGGCTGCGTCAGCAAGCCAGTCAATGCAAGAGAGCTGCAGGCGAGTACAATAGGGCTGCTTACCGGGTCTGAATCCCATTCAAATTCTGGGCGGTGGTTGTGCAACGAAGCAAGGGCGGCTGCAGCAGTAGCAGCTGGCAGAAGCGACGGCCTGCGCAGGTATTCGTCTGAGATGCGAGGGTCGCTCACGCTGTAGTCGTCGTTGTAGAAGGCGCTCAAGTCGCCTGCAGTGAAGCCTTGCCAATGTGTCAGTCCCCGCTGCTGGTTGGGAGACGAGAGCACCAACCTTGTGGGCCGGCTGCTGAGCTTGCGGGTTGGTGAGGCGGGGGCGGACGCTCTTGTGGTGGGGTGTTGACCATCAACGTGAAGCTCTCCTCGGTAGCAGGGAGCTTCGAGATGTAGTGCTCCGGGTGAGCGCGGCGAATGTGCTCCTGCATGGAGCGATACCGCTTCTCCTGTGCAGCATGGCATGTTATTCAGGTTCTGGGTGAGCAGTGGCGGAGCTCGCCATGACGTGGGTGCTGTAGCTCCAACATCAAAGCGCAGCTTGAGGGAGACTCACCCCAGTGCAGCGCTTCCGGCAGGCCGAGTTGTCATGGTTTCGCAGCGGGCAGACAACCACATTGTTCTCGTCTGAGACCGAGAAGGATCCAGTGAGCGAAGCTCGCGGCGGCATGGCCAGCATCTATCCGCCGTGTCTGTGCGAGCGTGTGGGATGAACCCAGGTGAAAGAACGCACTGAACGAGGTGTTGGGCGTCAATGGCACCTGCAGAGCTCTGCGACGCCGATATGAAAGCTAGGGTTGAGCTCGAGAAGGTGTCGCAGGAGGTCAGCAGCTGAGTTATTCGGCACACCAATCTCCGGAAGCAAATGCTGATCGAGGTTGGAAGAAGTGGGAGCGCAGTCTGGTGGGGTAGCGTCCTGATCCGGACTTTGACGTCTGCTGAGAGCTATACCTAGAAACTAGTGAAACTGCCGAACTTCAAACATGCCAATGCAGGTAGAAGAGTATGTACTCGAGAGGAGTAAAGCTGTGATTGAGCTGCTACTATCAAGGAAAGCTCTGCTTCATGTCGCCGCCCACTCAGCTCGAAGAAGCTTCAGCTGTCAGGGTGTGAGCTCGGAGCTCTGACCAATGCCGGGTCTTGCATTGACGATTTCAGCGGTGCCCAATGAACCGCGGCCGTCATGAATCAATGCTGCAAAAATTGCTCTCTATAGCGCAACAAGCCTGCTCCTAGTCGCACTTCTTCAAGGTCAAGGTCAAGCTGGCGGTAAGCATCTGCGAGGGTTAGTGCGACGCAATGCGCCGAATCTCGCGACAGTTGCTTTCGTCAGTAGAACGGTGAGCACAACCAGCAAATTCCCGGCAGGTGACAGGCTTGCTTCCACTTCACCGCCGACCGCAATAGCTGCAATGAACGGTCGCAATGGCCTCAGTGCTCATGGGACCTCTTCGTCGCGGTCAATTGCCCACTTCCTGGGCTGTGTCGCTGTGCAGCTCAGTGACCTTGGAGCATCAGCCCATTCGTCACGAACATTCAATACCGGCTCATTAGCGATTGGCGAAGAGCGCAATTGCGGCCAGGATCGGGGACCATAGCCAGCAGAACCATGATTGAGGAATGTTGATGATGATCGTGATGCGACGACAGGTGCAATGGGATGAGTTTGATGGTGTTTACTGATGAAAGTTGGGTGTCGAAGTGTTGGGGAGAGAAGCGCCACGAAGTTCGATGAATTGTCTTCCCGGGCGCGCTCGCGTGGAAGTGCCATCTGCTTCTGCCAGGGTTAGCGCCAGCAGTCCCGAAATAGAGGCTGCAGAGATGGTCAAAGCCATCACAGTAACAGCGTGGGAGGGATGATGGCGGTAGGCGTGCGTCTTCCTATGTAGTCTCTGTGTTGTGCGTGCCTGTCTTCAAGTGGTTCTTCGATGCTAGATGTTCTCCAATTCACAGCAAGCGGCTTGGACCCACTGAGAGCCGCCCAAGATAGCAATGAGCGCCGCCATACCCGGCTCTGCTTGCTTGTGGAAAGGCTGCACCTTCCGCCACGGAGGCTTGGGCGGCTTCAGATGGCAGGTGCAGTCGAGACACCTGCGGTGGCGTTCGCGAATGAGATGCAGTGACGACCCGTCATCCTCTCCCCTGCTGCGAGACACGAAGCCTGCTTTCTCTCTTGATCCTCGTACCTCATGCTGTGCTTCAGGTCCATCCGCGTCGTCTCCCTGTTCGGATTGCGATGTCCCTGACGGTCAAATCGTTGAATGGCGACACGGCGTTTCTACTCACGTTCAGTCCCCCTGTGGCCCCACTGTCTTCCCCAGGCCTCTTCCCAGGATCCTTTACGGTCCTGATTGATCCCTGGCTTGTTGGTCCATCCATCATCCTCAACTCGATCTTCTCCATCTCACATCAAAAGGCGCAGCCATGCATCTCACATTTGAAAGAGTTGGAGTACGAGCCGGACCTTATCCTCATCTCTCAGGATAAGCCAGACCACTGCCACGAGGAGACGCTCCGTCAGCTCCCGCCAGACTGCGAGTCTACGATTCTCGCGACTCCACCAGCAGCCAAAAAGATTCGTTCGTGGAAGCACTTTCGCCCCCAGCTCGTGCACGCGCTGCCTCGATACGTGCAAGGTGATGGTCGGACTATCCATCGCATTGTGCTGCCGCCCCCAACGCCCAGAGGCTCGTGTGGTGAGGTCACTATAACATGGATGCCAGAGAAGAGGGACGTTTCAAGACTACACCATGCAATTGGCATCACCTATCGACCGCCCTGTACGGTGCTCTCGGCTATGAAACCAGGCTACTATCTGGACCTCCCTATGAGCCCACCTGCATCACCAAGCTCGCCCATGACCATAGCCATGTCACCCCGTACTATTGTGCCCTCACCCTACCACGACCGTGAGAAGACACTTTCTGTCATCTACTCACCACACGGAGTGTCTTACGATATTGTTCGCTCGTACGCTTCGTCACACCTGGTCTCAGAATCAGCTCTTCCTTTGACAGCGTTACTGCATTCCTTCGACTGCGTGGACAATCCCTGGTATCTTGGAGGAAACATATCGGCAGGATCGCCTGGTGGTATTCGCATTGCTCGAGACCTGTATGCCAAAGCCTGGATATCAGCACATGATGCCGACAAGGATAACTCCGGGTGGTCTGTCAAGCAGACACGGGTTGCGAAGTCTACCATAGACCACATCACGAAGATGTTGGAGAGTAGTCATGCGGAAAAGTGCCGAAGTTTTCGCACTGACGTTATCAGTCTGGTATCTGGAGATCAACGTCGTATTGAATAGTGAAAAGGGATGGACCTCGCCTTTGCACAAGGTTGAACAGGATTATTGTCATGGACCGCACTTGCTGTTCAAGTGAATGCATTTTTATGAGTCTTTCCGATTATGTGACGAGAAGTAAACCTAGAGTCTGCTTATTCGTGGTAGCTGTACTCGTCACAGTATGATGGGCATTCTCCGCCACTGAAACCACTGCTAGCAATATTCTGTCTCTCGTAGGCTAACCGCAGTCGAGTGGACTCAAGTGGATGGAAGGAGGTACTCGTGCGGGATATATTCTTGCTCGTCTCTTCTGCGACGATTTTATTCAACGTCGTAATATTGTACGAGGTAGACGTAATATTGTGCGAGGTAGACATGTACGATAGGATCTATGCTTGAATACGTCTGGCGCTCTCGTCGGCAGCTAGATACTGGTCTTGACAGTCGTTGCGAGGGCCCTTCAGGAGCGAAGAACACGAGGATCGCTTAGCGAGTGGAGAGAGCAGGGGAGAGGCGTCGTGTCAAAGAGCGTTGGCCGCAAGACTTGCCACTGCGTAGTATGGGATAGGTCGCGGCTGTAGTCCAGGTGGGAGAAGGGCTTCTTCTTCAGTTGCGGCCAGTGACAAAGCCACTTGTAGCACTCGATCACGGTACTGTTTATTTCCTGCCCATCGTGAGCCAGTTGCTATAGAAATGCGCCTCCCTGTGCTCTGCAGATTATGGTGGAGACGCCAATCACATGTTCTTGAGCACTGCATTGCAACAAGTCTGTCGAAGGGTCGTCCTTGAGGACTCACCCCTGATGCCAGGTACGATTCAAAGCAAAAGCTTGGCAGGAAGTCACCATGATTTCTCTGACTGGAGATCAAACGGGCGCATGATGATTTGCGGACTCACGGACTCGCGATGCGTACGAGACACGCGGACGAAAAGACGTGTTGTCCGGGTGGCGCGAGATTGGATGGAGCAAATCGATAGCAAGGGCGCTTTTAGGGCAGGAAGCATCCGGCGCTCCGAACGTGGCGCGCAGGGACAAGGCCCGCTGTCAAAACAAGTTTTGCGCGCAGAAGGCTCGTAACCAGCGAGGCATTCAGGCCTCGAGATTTGCACCAGCGTGCCTAGAGAGTTGATGCGGCAGCAGTATCAGGAGCGGTGCAAGCAGCCACAGGCATGGGGCTCGGGCGAGACACGAAATGATGGAATGCGGACGGTGTGGCTGTGAGGCTGCCGTGTTTAAATTAGCTGTAGGCGCACGTTGGTAGGGTGATTTGCGCTGTAGCACAGCAGCAAGACAGCGACAGCAATAGTGCAGACAGCCAGCAATAGCAACAGCGACAGCAACAGCGACAGCAACAGCGACAGCGGCAGCGACAGCAACAGCAGACTGCGCAGCGTGAAGAAGGGTGGCACAGGAGAGCTAGGCACTGCTGCAACCAGCGTGCACCCTGATCAGCGCTTCTTGGGTTTAATTTGGGTGCGATCTGAGGCGCGGAGGCTGCTGTGACGACAGGCGGTCGGGGGTGCGCGGGAATCGGCACTCACCCAAGGCGCTGAGGCTGTCCTGGTGCTGG
The DNA here is from genome assembly GCA_016630955.3 of Didymella arachidicola. Classification (NCBI taxonomy): domain Eukaryota; kingdom Fungi; phylum Ascomycota; class Dothideomycetes; order Pleosporales; family Didymellaceae; genus Didymella; species Didymella arachidicola. The sequence goes on from CM049986.1 coordinate 2,240,875, forward strand.
TGCTGGTGCTGGTGCTGGTGCTGCCGGTGTGGTGCCAACGCTGCTAGGCCTGCGCGACCTGCGCGACCTGCGAGACCTGCTACACTGCTGCACTGCTGCACTGCTGCACTGCTCCCCATCCTCACTCCCCAGTGCCCATTGCCCAGTGCCCACGACCAGCGCAACTCGCAGCCCTTCTGCCGCTGCTCCCGCCCCCCTCGGCCGCCCGCAGAATCCAGCTGCTCGCGCCTTCTCTGTCCGCGCACAGGTCTGCAGCGCCGCCCATCACCCAGCACCGCCCGCCAGCCGCTCGCTGCGACCCCCCCAGCACGCTGGCTGCCTACGCCCCGTCGCCGTCTCCTCCGCCCTACGCCGGCGTGAAGGCCGCCTCGCTGATGAGCGTCAACTATGTCCACGAGTCCCAGATGATGCCCTTGTATGCGGCCGACCGCGAGCCCTCGACCACCGACGCCCCGAACTTCTCCCACCCGCACCCGCACACCCCCAAGAGCCTGCCGCACCGCATGCCCTCGGAGAAGTCGCTGCCGCTGCGCGAGCGCGGCCCCAATGGCAGCCAGCCCGCCAGGACGACCGCCCTGAACGCCCTGCCCGGCGCCCTGTCCAACGGCACCGCCCGCCAAGCCAGGCCCGCGAGCATCGACCGCCGCACCTCCCACGACGACGCCCGCCGCAGCCGCGCAGACGCCGACCGCGAGAGCATGCGCCAGAGCATCGACAGCCGCGCCAACTCGGGCGACCTGCCTGTCCGCGACGACGGCTACTTTGCCTCGGTGCACAGCAGCGAGTCCAAGGACATGCTGGGCACCACGCACGTCAAGCTCGGCCAGCTGAACCCGCTCGACGGCACACGGGAGGCCCAGAAGGACTTTGTGCCCCACGTCTCCTCGCCCTCTGCCGCCGCCGACGCCAGCCTGCGCGTCCCCGGCTCGACGCACCGCGTGTCGGCGCCCCCGGCCTTCGACAACGACGGCGGCTCCACCACCGCCACACCCTCACCGTCACAGCCGCCCTACCGTCTCCAGCAGCGCCACACGCTCGAGGTCCCCAAGCTGTCCACGTCCCGCGCCCGTGATTCCCAGAACAACACCGACGACGTCGTCTCCGCGAGCGGGAGGTTCTCGCCAACCACAGCCGCCCGCCGCCGCGGCTCCATGTCCCTTGTGCGTAGGGGCACACGGTCGATCAATTCAGACATGCACCTCGACGAAGTACCGCAGGACGAAGACGCCGCGCGGTGGGCTGAACACATCCGCCAGAAGCGCGCCAGCAAACGGAAACGGAGAGAAGACGAGGACGAGGACCGCGTTGTCGTTGGTACCAAGGTCGACCAGAATCACGTCAACTGGGTTACCGCCTACAACATGCTCACCGGCATCCGCTTTACCGTGTCGAGAACCAACGCCAAGATGGACCGCGAGCTCACCGACGCTGACTTTGATGCTAAGCACAAGTTCTCCTTCGACATCACCGGCAACGAGCTCACCCCGTCCGCCAAATACGACTTCAAGTTCAAGGATTACGCACCCTGGGTTTTCCGTCATCTCCGTGGCATCTTCAAGCTAGACCCTGCTGACTACCTTGTATCACTAACAAGCAAGTACATCTTGTCTGAGCTCGGCTCGCCGGGCAAGAGTGGCAGTTTCTTCTATTTCTCCCGCGATTACAAATACATCATCAAGACGATCCACCACGCCGAACACAAATTCCTCAGGAAGATCCTAAAGGACTACTACAACCACGTACAAGAAAACCCGAACACACTACTTTCTCAATTCTATGGCCTTCACCGCGTGAAGATACCTTACGGACGCAAAATTCACTTCGTCGTCATGAACAATTTGTTTCCCCCGCACCGAGATATCCACCGCACCTTCGATCTCAAGGGATCTACCATCGGGCGCGATTTCAAAGAGGAAGACCTCGAGAAGAACCCTCGGGCGACACTGAAGGATCTCAATTGGCTACGCAGGGATCTGCATCTGGAATTGGGGCCGACGAAGAAGGACGCTTTCATTGAGCAGATGCGAAAGGATGTGAAGCTGATGCAAAAGCTCCACATCATGGACTACTCGATGCTCATCGGTATTCATGATCTCGAAAAGGGCAATGAGGAAAACCTTCGCGAAAAGACGTTGAAGGTCTTTCAGCCAGGCGGCGAGGCCGCCGAGGAGCCTCAACCTAACCAGTTGATGCGCACCCCTTCGAAGCTGGAGACTGCTCGCAAGGCCCGAGAGCTTCGACAGTCAGTCAAGACTCAGAAACCAGTTCCCATGGAACAAACGTCCGCCAGGATGCCAGATGAATTAGAAGACTCTAAGAAGAATTTCTTTTTCTACTCCGATGATGGAGGTTTCCAGGCTACACATGAGGACGATCGTCCAGGAGAGGAGATCTACTACCTCGGAATCATTGACTGCTTGACACATGTAAGTCTAGCTAGCGAATAGCTGCACCAAGGCAGAGGGACTAACACTTTCAGTACTCTATTATCAAACGGATGGAGCATTTTTTCAAGGGTCTTGCAAACACAGAATCACAGATCTCCGCCATTCCTCCCGAACGCTATGGAGACCGCTTCATAAAATTCATTACTGGCGTTACCAAGACCAAGGAGGCCGCTGATCGCGAGAAGGCAGAGGCAGGCAACCCCGCTGCTGAAACCGTTGCTGGCATTTCGCGCAGCTCCACTGACCGTGTGATGGAAAAGGCCGAACACCAAGCTGAGAAGACACAACGCAACGGCGCCCCTGAACAGCATGTTCCCAATCTCCAAATGCGCGCCGTCCGCAGCCCGTCCGCCGAACGCGGCGAGATCGGAACCACACTCCCCGTCGTCGAAGAAGCAGGCGAAGCCTCCAGTCTAGGCGGTCGCAGCAATCGCTCGCACGATGCACCAACCCGCTCTCCACCAGTGCCGCCGACCGAGGAGGTACATGCCACACCCCTTCAACGACCACTGGCACGAGACGTAGAGCACGGCAGGCCACCACCGACGCCACCCAAAGACTCCGCCACCGGCAGCGAGGAGCGACCGCCCACACCTCCCAAAGACGACCACTACCCGCACAACAGGCACTCTGGGCCACCGACACCGCCAAAGGAAGCCAAAGGGAGGAGCAGTGTGGACAAAGAATTGCCTCGGACACCGCTGGAAACCACAATCCGGGTCAACTAAACTGGTCCCTTAGTCATAAACAGCCTGTCAGATAGCCCTCACTGGCCGACGCGCAATTTTTCAAAAAGGATCTCACGCACACATTGCCTACCGAACTGGATGGAATCGCCCTTTTTCTTTTACTCATTCTTGCAAGCGAATGCATGATACCAAATACCACGAGCACTCTGTCTTCCGTCCCGCACCATGCTCATGGCAGAGCACGAGTCGTTCTTCATAGCTTTCCTTTGTCGTTGTTTTTCCATCTCCATCAGCTTCTTACTCTTTTCACGGATTGGATGGCGAAACGGCTCTGCTCACTCCGGGCTCCAGTTGATTCTCGACATTACTTACTTCTCCTTATGTTTGTGCTTTCTTCTTGAGCGGCATTGCTAGCTATTGGCGTTGAGCTGTTAGATTTCTTTTCTGAACTTGTGGGGGAGAATAGCGTGTTGCATGGAGAGAAGGGGCTTCTTGTAGTATAATTAGGGTGGCTTGGCAGCGGTAGAATGCGCAGAGTTGGATTGCGAGATGATTGCGCCAGAGTAGATAGGAATCAGAACAAGTGTATACAATAGCGTGGTGCTCTGCTTGACCTCAACACATACACAATTAAATCTTGCCCTGGAGCACGGAACACAGCGCATCATTGTCATCATCGCATTAGACATGCAGCCAACCGTGTGTGCAGCATGAAGATCCAGACCAAAAGGTCTACCTCTATGTAGTGTACAAAGTCACTCTCTGCCCTTGCTGGCGTGCGCTTACTTGTAGAAGTCAAACTTGTCAGCCTCGGTCGTCCCCTTGACCTGGCTAGTGTATGCCTCTTCCAGGTCGGCCTGGATGATGTTGTACCTGTTCTTTCTGACAGCCCGCAGGCCAGCCTCCTGCATAATGGCAGCGATAATAGCTCCAGACAAGGGGTCGTTGCGCACGATCAAGCTGTCCATGTCCACCTCGGGCGACAAGCTCATCTTTCCTGCGATCGTGGAGAAGATAAGGCGACGCTCGCGGCGGTCTCGCAGCGAAGGGAACTCGATCTTTCGGTCGAGACGACCAGGTCGCAGCAGCGCAGGATCGAGTGTGTCGGCACGGTTGGTGGCCATGATGACCTTGACGTTGGAGGTCTGGTCAAAACCATCCATCTGGTTCAGAAGCTCGAGCAGAATACGCTGGACTTCTCGATCGGCACCTGTCTGCGCATCGAAACGCTTTGTAGCAATGGCGTCGATCTCATCGATGAAGATGATGGAGGGAGAGTTCTCGCGTGCCATTCTGAAGACGTCACGAACCATGCGCGGCCCCTCACCCAGGTACTTCTGTACAAACTCAGATCCTACCACACGAATGAAAGACGCTGTTGTGCTGTTCGCGACGGCCTTGACCAGCATAGTTTTTCCTGTTCCGGGGGGGCCATAGAGCAACACACCGCGCGGTGGGTCGATACCAATCTGCTTGTACAGGTCGAAGTGGGTGAGGGGCAGCTCAACAGCTTCTCTGATCTCCTGCTTCTGCATATCCAGACCACCAACATCAGCATATGTCACGTCGGGCTTCTCGTCCTGTCCAAGCATGGCGATCGAGGAATCAGCCTCGGGAGGCAGGATGTCGACAAGCGCATTTGAGTGGCGGTGGAGGGCGACGGATGATGACGGCTTGAGGAGTTCACGGTCGAGTGTGGAGAGGATGCGGACGACGTAGTTCGAGCCGGTTGAGGACTGTACGATACCGGTGCTGAGGTTCTTTAGCTGTAAGCGCCTAACGTGAAGCGTCATTCAACATACTTTTGGTCGATGGCCTCCATGAATTGCCCGATTACGAGCGGCACACTCTGAATGCGCTTGATCTCCTCTTGTGCCCTCACGAGCTCGCGCTTCAAGCTTCGCTGTTCATCCTTGATATACTCTTCCTGAAGGTGGATGTACCTATGCCTGTTAGCTATCGGTAGCTACAGTGGAAGGGCGGGCAGTGTACGAACTCTAGTTGTCTCTGGAGCTTCTTGAAGGTGGAGTAGTCATCGTCGCCATCTGTGGTGAAGCCCTCCAATGTGTCAAAGTTCGGTATCGAGGAAGGGAGCTGCTTCTTGTGCGGCGGTACGGCGTTCAGCGGGTTCTCGACGACGGCGTCAGCCATGGCGGGCGATACGTATGGTGCGTTGTTGGTGACAAATAGTAGAGAGCGTTAGATGAATGTGGCGAGAACGGTGTATGGGTGATGGGGTGCTACAAGGGTGAGGGCGTTGTTTGCCTTTCGCAATGCTGATGAAGCTCGTGGAAGGCGTCGGTCGGCGCGTCGGCGTCTCTGCCTTTGCCAAGGCCAGAGTCACGTGCATCCACCGCAATCACTGGAAGCAAGGTTCGTGAGTCCGGCGTCGAGTCACGACTGCGTACAGAAGTGTTTGTTACACTTGAATCTACACAGCACACATTGTCGTTGAGTCTACAGCCCTCTTTGAGATCTGAGGTGGCTGTCACGCGATTGGTGCACAGTGATCAGCACTACGATATGCAGGAGCAGATCAGAATGCTGAGTTAAGCTCAGGACTTGAACAGAGGCAACAGGAGACCGATCAGCACACTGGCTCCTTGCCGAAACACCATGTTCGGCCTCAGATAAGCGAAAGTCACATCAGCTCGCGGGGACGAGTGGGCAGACGGGGCATGGCGCGGCTGGGCTGGGCGAGTCTGAGCGGTCTTTGACAAGGCCGCGAAAGACAGGAACTTTCAGGAAGCACGCCTCCCAGCAATCCAGGTGATGTAATAAGTGGAGAGAGACATGTGTTCCCGTGTAACGGCCAGATCAGATCAACCGGCTCCGGGGGGGTCGATCCAGTTAGTGCAGGCTTGTGAGTGCCGGGCAATGCAGCCACTCCACTGGTTATAATGCGACAAACGCGTGTTCTGGAATTTCGCGACTGTGCATGCTTCCGTAGAGCTTCGAGAAAGCGCTGTCCATTGCTGCTTGTTGTTGCTCTCTCGGTGCGGCCGCCTCCAGCGCTCCCATCTGTAGACGCCTGAGCGGCAATTGGCTCGTCGCCTGACTAAGCCGGAGCGCGAGCGAGCGGCCGGGGCGCTCCTGCCTTCTCATCAACCTCATCGCGTCGAAGGAGCGTGCGCTACGTGACTTCCAGTCGACCACCCATCCCGAGCATTCCCCGCACATTGTCCTGATGAGGATACCCTGATGAGGATATCCCTCTAGCGCCTATCGTTTGTCGCGCGACGTACGTCCTTCCTGGCTCCTTCCCCTTGTGCTCGTCCCTCCCTGCGTTGGGTCTGGTGCTGCAGCCATTAGTCGCGTCTCTCTCACATCAACATGCGTGCTGACGTTACCATACAGTGCATCGAATGCCTCCACGCGCAACCAGCGCACCTTGAACTAGCCGTCACGCACCCCGCCGCATCATTGCTCATTTACGTCGCCGCAAGCGTCACATTCCTCTAGCCGCGCAATATGGACTTCCAATCGCCCCAGCAGAACGGCATGTACGACCCGTCGAGCTTCATTGACCCCAATGCGCTTGCGAACCCGCAGATGAACGGCGCGCGCGGCTTCCCCGGGAATCAAATGCCCACGGGCATCAAGCGCGACAGCTTAGGGAATCCCATGTCGCGCTCCCAGACACCGTCGCAACCCCAATTCGGTCTCCAGCAGCAGCAAGGCTTCACACACACCCCATCGCCGACCATGTCGAATCAGAACTTCATGCAGGGACAGATGGGACAGCAAATGGGGCAGCAGAGGATGCAGACATCATCGCCCGCGCAGAACCCAAATGGACAGCAGATGTCGCCTATGGGCTTCCAGGGCAATGCCATGAACCAACAATTCAACCAGAACGCCGGCGGCCAGTTCCCTGTCCAGTCAGTGCAGTTATCGCAGAATCTCCAAGAACGACAGCTCCAGGCGCAAAGACAGTACGCGATGCGTTTGCAGCAGCAAGCGCAACAGTCGCAGCAACAGCAGATGGGGGGAACCATGGGGAACCTGGCGGCAGCCAACATGGCCGCGCAACAGCGACATCAGTCCGGGCAGATGCCAAGTGGAATGCAGCACCCCGGCATGCGGCCAAATCCCATGCAGGCACAGGCACAGGCACAGGCACAAGCGCAGGCGCAGGTACAGGCACAGGCGCAGGTGCAAGCGCAAGCACAGGCACAGCAAAACCCTCAACTCGCTCTGCAGCACTTCACTAAGAACGTCGGTGCGCTTATGCAACAACACAACCGGCCCTTCAATCCGAACCCTACAGTCGCTGGACGCGTAATTAACTTGCAGAACCTCTATCGGACAGTCATGCAGTTCAAGGGCTATCGATTCGTAACACAGTCGCAAGGATGGCCGCGTGTTGCACAAGTCATGGGGATACCACCGCAACAATTCCCAACCGCACCAGAGGAACTTCGGGTAACATATGAAAACAACTTGGGCATCTACGAGCAGGCCTATGTGGCTAGGCAGAATCAAATGAAGGGCGTCATGCCTGGGCAAAACCAGATGGGCGCTCAGATAGGCTCACAGATGTCACCGACAAGACCAGGAATGCCTGGTACCCCTCAGAACGCAGCGCAGCAGGAATATCTCCAGCAACTACAGCGGACGAAAGAGGCTATGCAACAACAACAGCAGCAGCAGCAGCAGCAACAACAACATCATCAGCATCAACATCAGCATCAACACCAACAGCAGCAGCAACAGCAACAGCAGCAGCAGAGGCAGTCGATACCGCCAACCCCACAGCAGGCTCAATTCGGCGCAACGCCCGCACCGCAGCAGTCGACTCCCCTACAGAATAATGCGCAGCTCCCTGATCTGAACGGGCGAAGCACACCACAAGCGGACATGAGTGCGCGGAAGAGCATGAGCAGGCAATTGGAAGGCACGCCGGTGCAAAGCCAGGAACCTACGAACGCGACAGCAACGCCTATCAAGGAGGAGCCCGCAGCTGCTCAGGCCCCTCCAGCTGCCGAGATCGTCGAGAAGCGACAGCCGGTGATTGAGCAGGATGATGGCACTCGTGTGTATCAGCCAGCTTACCGAACACAAGACACCTGGGGCGGCCTTGACTTCGACTCGGACAACTTCAAGAATATGATTGAGATGATTGTCAACTACAAGCCAAACGTTCCGTTATTACACGAAGCCGGCATAATCGACATACGGGCTCTGACCATGAGTCTTCGATCTGGACTGCATGCAGAAATAAGACTGGCATTGGACACCCTATCGAAGATCACGTACGACAACAACGTTCAGCTGGACTTGGGGCAATGCGAGGATCTAGTGGACGTATTGGTCGAGTTCGCAGAAGAGCAATTGGAAGTGCTCGGAAACGACAACCCCGAAGTGACCGACATTCTGGATCTTACACCTTACGAGGACGTCATGCATCATTGCAGGGCAGAGGCTGCAACTTTGCAAGAACTTCCGGAAGTGGGAACGAAGGAATACACTCTCGACCGAACGGCAGACCGACTACTGGCAATTACAATGATATTGCGCAACCTTTCCTTCCTAGAAGTCAATCATGTGTCACTAGTCAGCCCCACGGTATTGAAGTTCTTGTCGAACTTTATTCGCCTCGTCGGCACTCGCGTTTTGCTGCTACGCTCTCATATCAACACGTTCGACTTCATGAAGGACCTTATAACGCTATTCTCCAACACAAGCGCCAAGATCTCCTTGCCATCCCGTGAGGATGCCTACGCTATTCTGCACTTCTTGTGCGCCTTCGCACCTGTACCTCGCCCAGGCAGTCCTGTCAAGTTCACGCCCTTCAGCCCGCAAACACATCGGTATCTCCCATCAGCTGTCGACAGTCTAGCCAAGCTGCTCGCTCGCGACGACCCCAATCGGACATACTACAAGCAAATTTTCGTCAACGAAGCAACCTCAAGTCCGCCTTACGATCTTTTGACGCGGGCATTTGCGCTGGCTATTTCTGTCGTTCCTGATCGCAACTACATTGAGAACAAGATGTATCAGATGAAGGAGGCACGTCCTAAAGAGGTCCGCATGTTTGAGGCACGTATCGCCGAGTCACGCAAAGCATACCTGATGCAGGGCATGCTCGCAGCCGATATTCTTGCCAGTCTAGCACCCGGCCCCGAAAGTGGCATCTGCCGTTCCTGGCTAGAATCCGATGACGGCTGGGCAAATAGTCTGCTCAAGTTCGCGATGTCGCTTTCGGCCACGGATGCAGCAATCCAACAGCCACCTCCACCACCAGCCCACCGCGGCCAAAGACCGATGGAGCCCGATCGTGAGGGCTTTCAGCTCATTGTACATCGTGCATTGTCGACGTTGAAGCGCTTGGGCGACAAGTCAAAGGGCGGCGACGTACTAGTCAAGAGCGTAGAGGTCAACGGCGCGTCGAGCGACGAGGACGAAGACGGCGATGACGATGAGTTGGACATGGAAGACTTCAGCTTCCACGGTACACAATGGAAAGTCAAAGCAGACTTTCTCCCGCGTCGGGAGACCATGCTCGGCGCGCTACTTACGTCCAACCTGGACGTCAGGAGTTTGAATCAATTTTGCAAGATCGGGTATCTGGATGAGTGAATGGTGTTTTGGGTGTGCAACGGCGAAAATCGCGGTGTCGTGTACCGCGTAGCGGCTTGCATTGGAGGCTTCTTTGGGACGGTTGCATTGCGCGTGCAAGCTTTGACTTGGTCTCCTTAGAGATCGAAACTGCATAGGCATAATCGCCCTTTTTCTGAATGTAACTTTGTACAATTGAGAATACTGCCGCCGACGGCATGCTTCGTCCGGATCTTACTCTTGCCAGACCACTTGCTGTAGCTCCCTTGCCACGATATCACGGTTGGTCAATAGGCTTGAACAGAAATAGCGCCCTGGAGCGTCAGAGCTGGTCGACTGTCAATGCTAGTTGTCTTGCAGTCGTAGCTCTGGTGGATAACTAGGTCCTGCCGATGTGACCGCTCCTATGAACCCTGCGCCGGCGGGTGCGGCTCCGCCCGGGCTGATGTTATTTTCGTCGCAACTATGGCTAGTGTGGCTCGTATAGCCACGTTGTGGTAGAAGTGGTCTACCGTACTGTAAGGATTGCAGGACTGTGTTTTGTGCGTTGTGGAATGCAAATCGACACGTCGAAATGCCTCGATGAATCCAGGAGCGCGCTTGGACTGCTGCACGCATGAGCACCTCATGAGCAGCTCATAAGCCCCTGATGGCCAGCATGGGTCTGTCACGACTGATCGTTATTAGCGCACGTAGATCTTCCGTGCGCCTTCTCGTGTGTTGCCAGACAAGTAATCGTACTGCCAGACTCATGAAGTCATGGTAAGTTTCGATATCAGTGTGCGCAGCAACAGCGAACTAAACCATGTAACCTCGTATCAATGCCGTCGCTTGAAAGTGATCCCAGGTGACCTGGCCGCTGGCAATACGAGCAATGACAATATGTGTTGAACGTCTCCATGGACTACTCGGCCTCGCAGTGCCGGCAGCGAGCTTAGACATTTGGGGTTCTATTCTTGTCCGGGACTACTCGGCATGACCAATCTCAACGCTCGGAGATTTAGTAGTGCATAAGAATGGCAGTCGGCTAGCCATTCCAGGGTAGACTGCCGAGCAGAGATCGCTTGCTAGCTTTCTTGTAGCCTCGCGTTGTGGCGACTCAACGTCACTCCAAGCAGCGTTGATTCGACCAATCTTACAAGGGGGCATATGCACAGTAGACCCGAGCTCGGAAAGATGCATTTGCTTCACGCTGGCTGTGGCACATTCCACATCATAGACACAAAATGTGGGGAACACAAGCGGGCAGACCACCTTTGCTCTCGTGTTTGGGCTGGATGACTTCATACACTTGCAGAACGGGCCATCGTACGAGAACACCAGCCTCATCAGCCTCGGCAATGTCGGTGGTATAGTAATGAAATTCTACTACCAGCACTTGACCCAGTAAATATACATAAGCCGAGTCTGCCCTCCTGTGAAAACATTATCATCACAACATCAACACATCAAGCCACTACTCAACACTAAACGCTCCAACATCACTTCAAACGTCAGCAAAACGAACATCCAATTACTCAATTCAATCAAAATGAAGTTCACCACCGCCGCCATCGCCGCCTCTGCCGCTGCCCTTGCCTCCGCATCCCCCTGTGGCAAGGCCCCCTCCGACACTGAGATCAAGACCGGCGACGTATTCAGAATCATGACCATCCGATCCGGTTCCGATATCCAGTACGGCCAGCTGCAAGCTGCGAACAGTGCTTTCTACGTCAACACTCCCAGCCAGAACGCCTCATGCACCCCAGCCGTTAACTACGCCTCCTTCCTCCTCACAGACGCTGGCGAGCTCTTCCTCAAAACCGACAACCCACCTCAGCAGGCTTACGTCGACCGCTCCGGCATGGGACAAGGTGTCTTCCAATACACTACCGGTGTCCAGGGTGCGGGCCGCAACTCGGAGCGCACTGGCTTCACGCTCGATGAGAACAGCAACCTCATCTTCAAAGACCAGACAAACCAGGAGATTGGCTTCCAGGCGTGTCCCAACGCTCTTCAGGGCGGCTACTCGGTCTGGCTCGATATCACACAGAACCCCGGCGGTTCCTCCAACTGTGTTGGCTTTGTTGCTCGCGCAGTGAAGGAGGATGAGCCCATTTCTTGTATGTACACCTCTACCTAAGCGGCTGCTTAGCCCATAGTGGTGGTTCAAAGAAGGGACGATGATGTTCATGACTGTAAATATTGGCTTTTTAGCATTGAGTTACAATCCTTAGCGTTGCATCTGCGTTTTAGACTTCTCATACTTCGAACTGTATATATATTGAGAATTGGAAGTTAGCAATATGAGAGTTGTTGCAACACAAGCAGATGTGTTCCAGATGATCGTGACCCTGCCCCGGGTTCAATTCGAAGCAATCACTGAACAGGAGTGTTCCAGATTTGAAAAGTCCTTCCGTTCTGATGGCGACTATTTGCACATTTGCGCACGACACCTTGTCTTAGGCTTCTCTTTCCTTTACTTCTAGACCAATACCGTCTGACGATAGTCGGGCCACAATTCTTGAACCAAGCGGCCACGGGTATCATCGAATTCGTTTGGTAGGTCCCAGGCCAATGCGAAGATCGAGACCTGGAGATGAGCATTTCCCTCGGGTCATATACCCTCCTTGTCTGGGGTGCCTTGCCCGGTCCGCTAGGTTTGCCGCTGCCGATGATGATCTCGGTCTTGGAAAGCCGATTCTTGTGTGAGGGTCCCTCCCCCATGCGGGTTTAACACCTCGTACTAGTCTCGAGAAATCTACTACTGGAGGTGCATATCGTGTATCGTCTCTTTGGTTAGATTACCAGACGAGCCAGCGGCTACGTATGGTCAATATGCTCAGCAAGTCATTCTCCTTTATAGTCACCGTGCCTAAGCCTTCCGATTCTGAAGTGCTGTTAGTCTGTGTAACACCACATAAGACACAGGCTGGTAGTCAAGAGCTTGGCAGAAAGCCATGGGACGATGTCGCTCCAGGCTGGCAAGCTACAGACAGACTTTTATGGGTAGTGGCTGGGCTCGTTGCGTTGGTGCTAGCTTCTCGAGACCTATGATCAAAGTCGGGAAGGTCGAATGCCAGTCTGTGATTGTAGCTTGATATAACGGCAGTCAGACTCTCCACAACTATCAACTTTTGTGCCCATGCCAAGCCGGTGGTGAGTCGGTTTCCATACTCCACGTGCCAGGTCTTTTGTAATTGACATGGCAACTCACGACTTTGTCACAGACTTAGAAAACGGTGGTGAAAGTGGTAATGAAATTGCTTGTCTGGATATCTCCTGCTCCATATGCTCTGACATGCTTATCGTCTATTCTCACCTGCCTTTCTTCCCACTTTTGCCCTCAATGTGCCTGTCAATGTTATTTTCGAGCCATGTATTGGCTGCCAGCATCTCTGCCCATAGTTTGATGACAGGCGCGTAGTCGAACCGTGCTTGTGCGGCTATGCGTTCATTATCCGCCTCTTCTTGCATCTCTAGAATTATGCTAGCGGCAAGGCGATCGAGATCATGGAGGATTATTGTACGCCTTCGAAGTAGGTCTTGAGTGTCTTCGCAGTTAATTGTAGCAGCCAGCGCGTCTGGCGTTGAATGTGCAGATAGCTGATCTTCGATACCGAGCATCTGCAAGAATGGAATCGGGTGCTCATCGACCGCGAACGATTTCCATTCAGGCGAAGTCTCGTCAAGACGTCGCTCGGTAGACCAGATGTGGTTGAGTGCAAGGCAGGCTTCTTTGCGCAGAGATGGCAGTTTGGCTGGTCCGATCATGAAGGCGGTGTAACTGCCTTCCTCTGCTCCGGCCGCAATAGCTGTAATCGAGTCGACTGCAACTGACATCCAGTCCTGATCCTGTTTTGGTTCGAACGAGCCCATGTTCACAGGCTGATAGTTCAGACCGTCGAGCATCCATACTTCGTTGCCAACAGGGATGAACACAATGAAGTGATTGGCATCGTCCTCGTAGTCTTCTGCGCTGTCACCGGTCGCTACAGAGTCTGAAGACTTGCGTCTTGCCTTTTTGTCGTTCAGCGGACGATTTAATCTCTTGACTTTGTATGACAGATGCTTATCTGCCTCTAGTATATCCATCTTCTTTGCGAAAGAGTTGTGAATTTTCTTGACAAATTCGAAACTGGCTATTGCCTCTCCTCGTTGATAAGAATTGAAGTCCTTCGTGAAGTCTTTGAATTGCTGCAAATGTTCTCCAATGTCAGCGTTGTCGTTGTTCATGAGAATGTTGATCATGGCCAATGTTGCACAGCTGTTCTGAGCGGGAAGCTGGTTGGCAAACCAAACATGGCTAGGCGCGTCTTTGGACTGATCAGATGACCCCTGATTGCGGTACTGGTAGAGGAAGATAAGACCATAGCTGGATCCTGGTATCGGGTTGTCTAGTAGGTATTCTGGGTGTAAAGAAATGAGCTCTTCAATTTTGATGTCTCGTACTCCCATGTCTTTCAGAATAGCAGAGAAGTAAGCTGGCTCTGACTGTATCTCACAGAAACCCTGCCATGTGTCTTTAGTGATATTGTCCGCAAGGTTGACGACGTCACTAGTTTCTTGCTCGAGTGATTCTGCCTTGCCATTCTGAGGTGATGCTGAAGAACTCTTCACCCGTTTAGCATCGGGCTCGTCGCTGGGCTCAACAGAACCTCTTTTAAGTGGTTGTGGTGAAGCCTGTAATGATTCGTCGGTATCTGGGGCGGTTTTGGTAGCGCTGAGGCTACGGTTATCATCGCAGCCTTTGGGTTTTGCGAGCCCGTGAGAGGTTGAAACGTTTAGTTTGACCGGGCTGCCAGCAGTTGCCTCATCCAGGATTGGAGGTGAATGCATTGCTGACGCAGGACTGAGAGGGCCCCTCTCCAATTTCAGGTTTGGTACAAGGACAATTGGTTGAAAGATTGCTGCGAAACACGAGCACGAATGAAAGAGGCTTGGGGCTACACAACGTTTCCTTGAAGAATCTGCGGCAAGCAGCGAAAGAACATTATGATTGCGGTGAGTCGAGACAATTGCTTGCAGCTAGTACCGGAGAATAGCGACAATAGCGAAGCGTGGCACAAAGAGCGGCAGTGAAATGCAGGTAGCCCCGAGCGAGCGCGCAGGAGATGCAACGCGTCTGATTGGCTGAACCCTTCCTCCTCCGTGTTGACGCGTTCGTGGCTCTGTGACATGGACAGCGCTATGGACCTCACAGTACGCTACCCCTTGCTGCGCTGCGCAGAACTTTCTTCTGATAGCCTGCACATCTGACCAAACCGGCAGATTGCGAATAGGCCGTCGTCCGTTCTGAAATTTGAATCGCCGCACTCACATTGCTTGGCATGACGCTGTAGATGCACGCTTTCTCGGTCGTCACGCTCGGTATCTTCGTCGCAGGCTATTCGACTGCACGCTGGGATCTCACGACACGCCTTTACGAGCTTGCGATATTTGCCTGGGATCACGGTGTTGTCACCAGAGCTGCGAAGGGCTTCGCGATTCTGTCCTTGTTCTTCTTCTTGCTCGTGCTGCCGTTCGCACGCCTGGCAATCGAAGAGACAGACCTGGTCCGTACAGCCTATACCAATCACAAATACCGAAGCTGACTATTGAAGCATCCAAGAGTTGGTACCAGTGGCATATCTGCGCGCGAGCAGCTCAAACGCCGAGGATCGTTCTAGCGGGGCAGCAGGATGATGACATGGGCACACACGATGGGGGCACACACAATGGGCTGATGCGTATACTCTGGCCGTCAGATGCACCAACTGAACCCCTGCCGGGTGTGCTGGTAGGGTTCAGAAATTCACAGCTAGACGTCTTCGTGGTTTCTGTACTGCAGGAAGTGGAGGTACGTGTAAACAAGACCATGTTGAGCACGCTTTAGCTCACACTGTATAGCCTCGTCAAGTGGAGAATGCGCTGGCAGTAGGCACTCTCTTACGCTATAGTCCTCATGATATTAGAGAGCTGCTCACACGATGTGGGCACTCATCACTCCGTGTCTTGGGCCAAGTCAACCCTAAGACCCCACCCGACCACTTCGATGTGAACCTCCTTACTGCATACATCAAACCTTCGAGCCGATTTCCGCGTTGGTATTGTCCTGCCGATGTCCTCTCTACCATACAAGTTGTTGTCTACGACCGACCAGATCCAGTACGCATGCAGTACCTTTCCTTAACACCGATTGCACTTGCTCTAGGAGACAAGACGACCAGTGAGCAATGGGATACATCATTTGCGAAGCATGAAGCAGAGGAAGCCGAGAGGCAACGCAAGAAGGCAATGCTGGTTGAAAAGCTGAAACTGCACAAAGTGATTGCCCACCCGCCTACGCAGAAGGAGTCTGCGTTGCCTACTCTGATTGAGCAAGTGAACTGCTCCTCTGAGATAGATGCACTGTTGCAACAAAACATTGGCATGATAGGCAGGCGCATGAAACGAGCCTTGAGCGTCAGCGAGCGGGTGGTCGAATCGGCAAATAACTTGTGGGACTACGTGTACAGGAGCTTGTGGTACCTCTTCACCATCTGGGTGTGGCCAGTAGCTGCACAGCTCTTCATCTGTGGCTTGATGGCTCACCGTATAGCGGGCGAGTACATTCTCCGCGCTCTCGATTGGCGACTTTCGCCTGATGCACCTGCACTGAAAGACATCTCAGCGACTGCTCAGCAGATCGACATTCGACTGCAGCAATTCTGCTATTGGCCAATTCAGTACCTTACACTGCGCAAAAGAAAGGCTAGCTGGGGCAGCATCACCAACAGCCATCCAGAGTACATACGCTTCTACAACAGTCTCTGGCTTGTCGCCAACGATGTCATCATGGGAATCGCTCTGGGCTCTTTCATAATTGAGAACTCAGCTTTTGTCGCTGTTCAGGTCGATACGATCTTCAGTACCTGGTCTATCGAAGGTCTACGGCGAATGATCTCGTGGCTTACAGGGTGGCCACCGCCAGGTGGTCTAAAACTCAACACCGAGCTCGCAGCATTCCTGGGCGATTTGTTCCTCTGGGTCATTGAATATTGGGCTGGTGAGTAGACGGATATGCATGTATTGCCCATAAGAAGCTAATGCATGCAGGTATCATGTCCATACTGCGGCCTTATCTGCCGGCGCTTGTCCGCATCATTGGATTTTCAGCCTTCGCAGGGGCCACGATGCCAATCTCGCTCTTCTCGGACATAGTATCGCTGCTCACACTGCATATCTACTCGTTCTACATTGCGTCCGCTCGCATCTTCCACTGGCAGTTGACCATCATCATCTCACTATTCCACCTGTTTCGAGGCAAGAAACGCAACATACTGCGGAACAGAATCGATTCTTGTGACTATGATCTCGATCAGCTACTGCTGGGAACGATCTTGTTCACGCTGCAGTTCTTCTTGTTGCCGACGGTATTCGTCTTCTACTTGACGTTCGCAAGCGCAAGAGTGGGAGTTATCGCGCTGAAGGCGGGACTCGAGATTGGACTTGCTTGTCTAAACCACTTTCCTCTTTTCGCAGTCATGCTCAGGCTCAAAGATTCCCGTCGCTTGCCCGGTCAGTTCTCATGATCCTTTCGTATGACGATCCTGCTGACCTTTGGTAGGTGGCATATGCTTCAAGCTATACGATCCGGAGAACGGCAATACATGCCCTCAAGACAGTCAGAACCCTGCACCGACGGCATACATACATCTGAAGGTACGACGCATTGATCATCACTAATACTCTGTGCTCACGAACTAAACGCAGTCCGTACCCTTGCCACTTGGCGCCATGTTCCATTCCTATTCCGAGCTCGGCAACCGCATACGGAAGCACTACTTCTCGCCAAGTGTCTTCCTCAGCCTTGCGTCAGGGCAGTTTGTGCCTCCCATTCACCGACGGAATTTATATAGTCTGCAGTATAGCATGCTTCCTGCCAAGCGAGTCAGCATCGGCGAGCTCTGGAACCAGCTGGGTGAGAAGGAGGAGAAGCCATCTAAACCTGGTGGCCACGCTCGGATGCCCTCATTTGAGGGCGTGATCAACGGAAGACGCAGAAGAGCTGCAAGATAATACGAAATATGCTGCTCACACAATTGTTGATGCGTAATCTACACATTTGCTGCGGACTATCTCCAATGCTAATTTGCCTGAATTGTGTTTCTGGTGAAGGGCATGCTGCGCTTCACACTGGCTATTACATTTGTTTCGGATCAGGCGCTACAACTTCAATTCCTACACGCATATCGTCCTCCGCAAGGCTGGCTACCCCAACACAGGTCCAAAGCGGCTTGTGATCCGGCATTCACTTCGCAAGATATCGTGGCATTGCTACGAGAGCTTCGTTGTTCATTGAGACATGATAGCATTTGGTGCGGAAGACTTGCGGCCAGTGCTTTCTGCCGGCGTCTTTGTGACAACAGGTGACCGAAGTTCTCGAAGGCCTGGTCAATCTGAGCATTGATCTTAGTATTGAAAGTACCTGTTTCGCGGTTCCAACCACCTAAATAATCTTTGAGATCATGTTGTTCTGAAAGGTTCATCGATGCTTACTTTGCCCAGAGCATTCGATGCGGTCCCCAAGCCTGACTGCCCGGCTGTAACCGTATGTCACTCTGTTCCTTTTCCCAACACCTTTCTATGCGTAGTACTGGAGGTGAGATATGCTTAAAGGCTTCGACGAAAACGGGTTTTCGATTGTACGGTGTTGCTATTTGCTACTTTGGTACTCATGCAGGTTGCGAGTACCGCCCGAGACCGAGAGTTCCTACAGAAGAGCCGCAGCTGCGAACGTCGACCTTTGTCTTCAGAATCTGAAGGAACTCTATGTCTCTTGGAAGATTCCTGAAAACATATCATAATCTTACAATGCTCAAAGAGCAGAGGCTAGGGCCCGAAACGCACGCAGGAGGGGTGCTGCTCCTCCTCACACAGAGTCAAGCGTCAACTCGGCATACAGATGATCCTAGCAACCTCGCCCCATCTGACCTGACGAACTCAACAACTTCCAGCCTGGTTAATCCGGTATTACCTGACGATGCTTACAATGGCGGGAGCAACGCTAATGGTGGGTTCGCTTGCAGATATCGACTTTCAGGAGCAATCGCTTTGGGACATCTTCAACGAGGAGCTCACAAGTGGCCAAGGTTTCTGGCGAGGCAAGATTTGATCCATAGTATGTTGCCTCAATTTAGTTTATTGGGTATATGCAGTAATGGTCAGGGAGATGTGCAGCAAGCACATTCGAGAAAGACGCCGAAGCAACGAACAAAACAGCATCTTTACACATCGAGCCTCATGCGATTGATCACGTCCCTTGACTCCAGCTCGGACAGCTCGTTTCCGTCTATGCTGATGCGACCTTGTTCCACCTGCACAATATCAGGCTTAGTCACACTCTCATGTAGGTGCTGTAGAAATGAGAGGAGGCTGCTCTCGAACTCAATGTATGAGTAGCGGTCTTCGCCATTCTGAAGCATGCGGTAGGCGCCGTTTGCCTAAGAACGTCAGTTCCTTGTCTGCACTGCATTTACAGACACTGACTATTCTGATGTAGTTGCTCCTGACTCTGCTCCACTCGGGAAGCTCTGTTCCAGAGGTACTGGGGGTGCAGAATAGGCTGCGCATAGCGGTGACGTCGGTTCCTTCACCTTCGCGCGGTGCACCAGGGTCACCGAAGGCGAATATTGCTGTGAAGCGTTCAGAGGAACAGTGACCATTCGTCACGTACTGATCGATGACAGCTTGCAGCATAAACTGACCAGCCAGATTGAACCAGTCAGATGTTGGCTTCCAGTCGTCATTGAGGCGAGTACGTGCACATGTGAGCTCGATGAACACTGGAAGTAGCTGGTCAAGCGCTGGTCGATCTGGGTCGCTGAAAAGGTCTGGGCGAAAATTGGTAGGCAAGGCTAGTTCTGACGCACGACGCTGACGGGCAGAAGTAATCGCCTCATCGTCCAGGGTGCATTGTGCAGTCGTGCAGTTCTGCTCAAGGCCATGTGAATCGGACCATACTGCCATCCGAGCCTTGTTCTGTTGCTGCAATTTCTGTAGAGAGTCTCCGTTGGTCCAGGTCTGTGTTGGATGGTATCGGTGGGTCAACAATAGAAGAAATTGCAGCAACCGTGATCGAAAAGCTGCCATACTTCCCAGCTTTCGACCTTGATGTTTCTGTGAGAGAAATGATCTCCATTCTAGGACATCAGTACCTACATGAGGGCCATCTTGATAAAATCACTTACCGGCAGTCATTGTGATGAGCGCGTTAGGTAGGTCAGACTCCCACTTATCTGACCTGTCATGCCACTCGAATGTAGCATCTGTTGCCTTGTAGACCAGAAAATCTTGAATCGTATGGTCCACATCGAATTGCTCCCCTTCCTCGTTTTCCATTCGACGAGTAAGATTGTAGAAGCCCTCGCGAGGCTGACCATTGCTGTCGAACCCACGCGCCAGGGTAGCGGCCAACTTGTCTTCAAGGTCACCCATTGTTGAGTCCTGGCGGGTCCGCGCAGCTGACATCTTGTCGAATTGAGTGCAAATCAACCGAGGGGACGGTACATAAGAAGCAGGCGTGCCTCAGCCAGCGCAAACCATACACAACTGTCTTATACCAAGGTCTCCATAGCTGTGCCCACTTTACCCGGACTCAAAGCCGTGTTTGCGAGTGGCAGCCAACTGCTTTAGGGTTGTATTTCATGCGTTTGCATCCAAAGTAAGCGGTGCGTTCAGAAAACGCAGGTGCAGCCGGAAACTAAGAGGTGAGATCAAACTTGCAGTGAACCATATAAACCGTGCACGCGCAGAAGCTCCGCGGCGCCCGTTCGCGGGACGCGTGGAGCGACTAGAGGGGTGCGGAAAGGGCCGCGTCTACAACAATGGCTACTACCTGACACGACGGCGCAGAACGCGCGTGTGCAGGCAGCGGAGCATGATGGAGTGCTTGCTCCGCATGTTATTACGCGAGGGAGTTACATGTGCTGTAAGCAGTTTAGAGCAGATTAAAGACAGCTCCGCCGGCTAGCCCTTACCCGATCGATGGCCGCGGCCCTATCCCCCGCAGCGCCACTAGCATTCACCCACCCACGGCTCGAGTACCTGACTGTACTCGAATACCATCTGGAGATGCTCATCCGTCTGCAGACGACCTCGCGCGAGGATGCTGCCTAAGAAGTCCTCCGTCCTCCTCTCATCCTACGCCAACGCCTTCACGCCTCTTTACTCCTCTCACGCCTCGCCACACTCGTGTCGTCATACATCGCCGAGTTCGCAGCACACGACACCACGGCGGACATATGCAACACACGCCGATAGCGATGAAGCCGACCTCCTCAGCTGGCCTGAGCCCATGCGCCCGCATTCCACGCCAACTCCGTACCAGATCTTGAACTGCAAGAAGGGCGATCCTTACAAGAAATCCCGCTACTATGCCCTCGTCAAGCTATACCATCCAGACCGCTGCCATCCGGGCTCATCCACATACACACTTCCTCTTGCCGTTCGGCTAGAGCGGTATCGCATGCTCGTCGCCGCACACGACATCCTCTCCGACACCGAAAAACGGAGAGCGTACGACGCCTGGGGCGCCGGCTGGGCGGGGCATCATCGCACTCCGACCCTAGCCACAGATTCCCGCAATCCGTATGATTGGGAGTTCGACCGCAAGCGCTGGAACTCTGACCCTCGCTCGAACGCCACTTGGGAAGACTGGGAGCGGTGGTACGGCGAGAACGACCCGTCTCAGTCTCAGAAGGAGCGCGTTGTGCAGATGAGCAACTTCACATTTATGTCGCTGATCTTTGCGTTTGTGGCGATTGGCGGGGTGATGCAAGGCACAAGGTTCAGTGGCTTCCATAACAGCGTTGTCGAGAGAAGAGATCAAATTCATCGTGAAGCCAGTGGTGTATATCAGAGAAGTCGACATGCGACCATGAGTGGCGATCGAGATGAGCGGATCCGCACATTTCTGGAACATAGAGAGGCAAACTTGGCGGGCGAGGAGAGCTATCATAGATTACTGCCGCCGAATGAGACGTGTGCGCCGAACGAGGTTCGGTCGCAGGGACCGTAGGAAAGATGATCAAGGCGCGGTCTGGCGTTGGAAGGTATGCTCCACATACTGGTTTGGCGTACATCGTTGGGCATCTAGACACTGGGTTTGGTCTTTCAGGACCTGAGTATGCTCTGCATCACCCATAACGATATCAAATACCGAATCAAGCAATTCGAAGTTACAAAATGCCGCTTCATGGTCCCAGGCAAAGTCGACCCCAGATCATGAGAGCACTCTGCATTAATGCTTTCTAAGGAAGCATAAGAAGTCCTGTTAGCTATGTTTTGAAAATACGCGCGTGACTTCCCTATGAGCCCTCGTGCTCAACGCCGCGTACCGGTACCTTGAAACTAGGCCACGAAGACCACAGGTTCATTTGTTTTCAACGGCAACTCCAGACGAGGCGCACTGCTTGAAGAACCCCACGGACTAGTCCGCTATATCATACAAACTATACTCCGCTAGATCGTACGACGCGTCTCATCGCATGGACGCCAAGTATCGATAATGCGCCCAACATATTCACCACGAGAGCCCACCTCAAGCCTGCAGCCGCGCGTGGAGCGCGAGGGCGGTAGATTGGGGTTTCAAGAGTTAGAATCTGACTGAATGTAGAGCCAATGACAAGCACTCATCGTTCAAGATGGAGAGCCTTACAAATCCACACATCTGAAGTAAGATGAGTCTCACGATCGGACACTTGGTCTGGGTACAACAGCAACTAATGCGACAGTGACGCTCGGAATTGCCGGATAT
The DNA here is from genome assembly GCA_016630955.3 of Didymella arachidicola. NCBI lineage: Eukaryota > Fungi > Ascomycota > Dothideomycetes > Pleosporales > Didymellaceae > Didymella > Didymella arachidicola. The sequence continues at coordinate 2,263,329 of CM049986.1, forward strand.
GAGGGAATTGAGATCCAATGAGAGGGACCCTTGCTCCCCAAATGCCAGCCAGCTGCTGGCAGATGTCCGTGAGCACGTGAGAGCCAGCCATGGAATCTAAGCTTAACCGCAATAAGCTGTAGGCTACGCTTGGTCTGTGCGCGTTTGCTCCAACCTTTACGGCCACGCCAAGCACGATGCAACATCGTGCAAAGCCGTTGTCGCCATTATCGTTAGGCCGTTTCCCTCGGCGATAACAGATTATTGCTCCTTGTGAGCGATCTTATTCGGAAGTTGGCGGTAGAGCCAGTGACGCCCAATTACGTATCGAGCTTCAGACTTTGCGCTGAGAGGCAACCTGCATCATCAGGGTCCAGCGCCGAACCACTGATCACCATGATGGTTACCTCTTCAATTTCAGTCGTGAAAAATGACGTCGATCATCGTGGAGACCCTCTTGGACTTCTCAGTCAAAGTTTGCGAGCAAACAGTCTGGTCTTTGGCCACTAACAGTGATATCTGGCTCGATCCAGGCTGATTTCATATCACATACTGCCGATATGCGCGAGACATTGCGAACCGACCCGCCAGTGCGCCGCGGCATGCACCCTGCAGTAGGGGACACACGGTCTGCCTTTGACAACTCCAGCGAGAAAGGCGAGAGCCAACGAGACTTCACAGGCGACCACCTCGGCAGCAACCGCGCCACGAGCCGCGATACAGATACCATGCCTGCCTTAGATGTCGAGAAGCAGGAGAAGAGGCGTCCAGAACTCCACGATGAAGATCCATTTGGTGACGAAGGCGATAATGAGGTCAAGTACCGGACTTTGCGGTGGTGGTGAGTTCTTACTGTTGACGGGTTGCCGAAGAGAGTGCTGATTTGGGTAGGCAAGCTGGACTGATTATGATTGCGGAGACGATATCTCTGGGTATATTATCGCTGCCATCCGTTCTTGCTGCCATTGGCTTTGTGCCGGGAATCATCCTCATCATCTTTATGGGACTGCTGGCAACGTACACTGGTTACGTATTAGGACAGTACAAAGCGGCATATCCACGTGTACATAACCTTGCGGATGCGTTGGAAGTCATGTGGGGCCCTTATGGACGAGAATTTGGTGGTGCTGCGCAGACTATATTCCTTATCTTTGGTACGTCGAGTGGTTGTGTCAAGATTGATGTGCTGACACCTGCAGTCATGGGATCGCACATTCTTACGTTCACGATCGCGATGAACGCTATCACCGGAAACACGACTTGTAGCATCGTCTGGGGTGTTGTCGGGTTCATATTACTCTGGATATTGACCCTCCCTCGGACGCTCAAGAAGGTTTCATACCTCAGCATTGCCTCTTTCATCAGCATCTGCGGCGCGGTCTTCGTCACTATGATCGCGTTAGGAGTCGACCCTAAGCCGAATCTCAGACTAGCGGCTACGTACTCACCGAGCTTTGCGCCTGCTTTCTTGGCCGTGACTAACATCATCTTTGCTTACGCTGGTCATATCGCCTTCTTCTCTTTCATCTCAGAATTCCGGGATCCCAGCGAGTTTCCAAAAGCCTTGGTCATGTTACAGGTGACCGATATTACCATGTATCTAGTTGTCGCCATTGTGGTGTATAGGTACGCTGGCGTAGATGTTGCGAGTCCCGCACTGGGCAGTGCGAGCAGAGTAGTGGTCAAAGTCGCGTACGGTATTGCGCTGCCTACGGTATGTCGTCATGCATCATCTAGAGCATATCATGGCTGACATTCGCAGATCCTACTAGCTGGTGTCATCTATGGACACGTTGCGGCAAAGTATATTTATGTGCGTATCTTCCGTGGCACCCGGCACATGGGTTCTCGTACATGGCTGGCCATTGGTTCGTGGGCTGGCATCACGCTGACGCTATGGTTTATCGCGTGGATTATTGCTGAAAGCATCCCCAACTTCAACTCCCTGCTTGGCCTGATCTCAGCGTTGTTCGCTGCCTGGTTCACCTATGGCATGAGTGGCTATTTCTGGTTGTACCTGAACTGGGGTAACTATACTGCGAATTGGAAGAAGATGAGCTTGACGGTTCTTAACGTGGCCATCTTCTGCATTGGCGCGGCGATATGTGGCATTGGACTGTATGCGAGCGGAAAGTCAATCCACGACTCTCCGTCAGGCGGCTCTTGGTCATGCAGTCGGTCTTGAGATGTTTCGAAGGTGTGGTTTACCGGTCAACAGCTCCGGCTCAATGTTATTGACGTTCTGAGATAAGCTGTGATTCCAACTCTTGCGACGCTGAGATATAATCCTGTGGTTGTACCGAAACGCCCGCTTGTGGAAATGCTCATGCTCTATATGACAAAGTGTAAACAATAAGAAGAAGGTTTGCCCTCGTAAGAAGAGATGCTAGAAGTAGACAACCGGATCGGCCTGCAATTCGTTGAGCCCGGGAAGTGAGTCATGTATGACCGTACAAAAAATATCGTGGCTCGCTGGAGGATCATTCTGCTTGTCTGTGAGGGGCGTAAGCCGCACTTTCCGTACTAGACTCTTTGCCTCGGGGCTCAGGTGTCGTATGAAATCCAACACGGGCAAGTAGTTGAAGGCGTAGAAGTGGAACAAATTCTCCGAATACATGACGGAGAGACACTCGTGGTAAATGAGGCGACTAGTGCGGAAAATATCAAGTCTGAGGTGCTTGTCAGGGTGCGGTCTGCACTTGCGATTCCAAGTTTTGCTGATTACAGTCGAATCGCAATCGGTGTAAAGGATAAATCGGCCGTTGGAAGATGGAAGAACATGTCTCAGAATTTCGCGGCGGATCTCAGATGGGATCCTCAAAAACGGTGGATACGTGTCCAGCGCTGTAATGGTTTCCGGTATTGATATTTGCTTCTCGACGGATTCCTTGGAGTACCGGTCCAGCCGGCGCATGCAGATGTCGTCCGAAATAGCCCTCGAAGTAGGTGTCACCTGAGCTGCCATCAGATCGCATTTCAATAATTGTGCTCGCCGGGTGTCATTGACTCACTTTTTTGGTATGTGATTTCGCTGTCATGATAGAAGCGGTGGGCAGAAGAGAATGGGGAAGAAACCCGGGGAAGAGTAGAGGATAACACGACGAATGTGAGCCACAGCACGTGCAAGGGTAATGGGGACGGTGCGCTTGGCACAATCACGAGGGGCGGTAGCCGGTGCAGTACTACCGACAAATAAGGTATCGACAAGAAGGGAAAAGACTGTGAAACCCAACTGTAAAGATTAGATGATATTTCGCCAGTAGATGTCTGATGATACTTTGGAGGACGTCGCCGCATTGAGGTGTACATTGAGGAAGGTGCCTAAGCGGCCCGTGCGCAACGCCTCCGCCCGCGCTTCTCGAAATTTACCACTGGTACGCGTTTGGTGGGGGAGACAACACAGCTACGCAGTGTTCGCCCGATACCCCTAGAATCTTTGTGTTAGCTTTCGCAGGTCTTTGAACTTTGCGTAATCCTCCTTGAATTCTACCCCAGTCTCACGCCTTCACAAAATGTCTTTTGGCGGTCAGACACCGACAATCGTCGTGCTGCGCGAGGGTGAGTAGCCTAGAGCTTGTGAGGGTCATGGAGATACTGACTTTGACAGGCACCGACCAGTCCCAGGGTCGCGGACAGATCATCTCCAACATTAATGCTTGTTTGGCAGTACAGTCCACCATCAAGGGCACATTAGGCCCCTATGGTGGTGATCTGCTCATGGTAGACGCAAATGGAAGGCAGACAATCACAAACGATGGCGCAACAGTCATGAAGGTAACTGTGCCAGGATCCTGTGTATAAGACAGCACATTTCTGACTTGGTGTAGCTCCTCGATATCGTCCACCCTGCCGCCCGCGTTCTCACCGACATTGCACGATCGCAAGACGCCGAAGTTGGTGATGGTACAACATCCGTGGTTGTAATTGCCGGAGAGATCCTGAAGGAGATCAAGGACTTTGTCGAACAGGGTGTCAGCAGTCAGACCATCATGAAGGGTCTGAGGAGAGCATCGAACCTGGCCGTCAACAAGATCGTAGAGATCGCAGTGGATACAGCAGAGGGCAACCAGCGCGACACCTTGCAGAAGCTTGCAGCAACTGCCATGAGCAGCAAGCTGATCCACAGGAACGCTGACTTCTTCACAAAGATGGTCGTAGACGCCGTTCTGACCCTGGACCAGGAGGAGCTGAACGAGAGACTCATTGGCGTCAAGAAGATCACCGGTGGCGCCCTTCAGGATTCACTCTTTGTCAATGGCGTCGCATTCAAGAAGACCTTCTCGTACGCAGGATTCGAGCAACAACCAAAGTCATTCAAGAACCCTAAGATCGTCTGTCTGAACGTGGAGCTTGAGCTCAAGAGCGAGAAAGACAACGCTGAAGTACGGGTGGAGCAAGTCTCGGAATATCAGGCTATCGTGGACGCTGAGTGGCAGATTATCTACAACAAGATGGAGGCTTTGTACAAGACAGGCGCAAAGGTAGTTCTCAGCAAGCTGCCCATTGGCGATCTCGCGACACAGTACTTCGCCGACCGAGACATCTTCTGCGCTGGACGAGTCGCTGCGGACGACCTCGACCGTGTATGCCGTGCGACCGGCGCTAGTGTTCAGTCGACCTGCTCTGATATCAGCGAAAAGCACCTTGGAACCTGCGAGAAGTTCGAGGAGCGACAGATTGGCGGAGAGCGGTTTAACTTCTTCGAGGGCTGCCCGGAGGCGAAGACCTGCACACTTGTGCTCCGTGGAGGCGCCGAGCAGTTCATTGCTGAGGTCGAGCGTAGTCTGCACGATGCTATCATGATCGTCAAGCGTGCGATCAAGAACAGGAACATTGTAGCAGGTGGTGGTGCCGTGGAGATGGAGATCTCATCATACCTTCACAACTACGCTGACACAAAAATTCCTCATAAGCAGCAACCGATCATCAAGGCGTTCGCGAAGGCATTGGAGGTTATTCCCAGGCAGCTGTGCGACAACGCCGGTGTTGACGCCACAGATATTCTCAACAGGCTGCGCGTCGAGCACAGGAAGGGCAACACCTGGGCCGGTGTCGACTTCAAGACCGAGAGCGTCGCAAACAACCTGGAGCAGTTCGTCTGGGAGCCGAGCCTGGTGAAGATCAACGCTCTGCAAGCCGCCACAGAAGCCGCTTGCCTGATTCTGAGCGTTGACGAGACAATCAGTACGTTGCTTCGTCGTCTACTAGTATGCATTGGCTAATAAGATCACAGAAAACCAGGAGTCACAGCAAGCTCAGGCACCACAACAGCAGCTGCCGCCCGGCGCCGCCCAGAGGGCACTTGGTATGGGAGGACGCGGTCGCGGCCGTGGTATGCCCAGACGGTAGAGGAGCCGCAGTGCAAAGGACATTGGAGTGTACATCACCGTAAAGACACATCGACGCCTCCGCAGCGCCGAGATAAGTTGTCTATGATAATGCGAAAAAGCTCTTATGACACAAAGTGTTTTCCCAGTGATTGATGAATTATCTTCCACTAAGGTCTCTTTCCCAACAGAGTAATCAGAGCATGTGTCGACACTATCGCTCCATCCGTCCTTGTTCCTCCTTCCGTCAACGCCCGAGTGCAGCACTAGCGCGTTGCTTGTGTCAAGCCCCGGTTGCCATCCCTGAACCTGCCAGAATCGGCAACATTGGTCATGCACTATCGATCGCGGTACTAAAGTATGCTTAAGCTGAGTTACAAACCATAACCTTATCTTGCCGTCGCGCAGATGTCGCCGCAACCTTTGTCACCGTTGCTGTCACGACATTTGTCACGGAGCGGCTCCCAGATGTCCTGGACGTTGTAAGGTACATGTGCGACCGATAAACCACGGCCTTGCGAAGCCTTGGGCGGCTCAGCTGGAGAGGGCTCGTTCGACTACGGCTGGACGCGCGGCTTGTGGTGACACCTGCTGCCCATCGTCAGCTGGCTTCGGATAGCGAATGTTGCTAGCGTCTGTGTCCTCTGCTTGACGGTACGGCCTCTACTTGACTCTACTTCGAGCATGGGACTACTAGTGAACAAATCCGTGGTCAGCTCGGTGTCGAAGGGTTTGGGTTTTGAGTGGCGAACCTCACTATAAGCATACTTTAGCACGGCAATCAACATTTTCTGCAAACTTCCCCATTGGGAAGGTTAACAAACAAGCTCCGCAAATACAAGGAAGTATGATCGTAATTCAGAATCGCTCAATTCAATCATCCAAAGGTATATACTCTACTGTTATAGCCCGGCAACAAACTTCGTGATGCGACCCACGACCGTTCTCGAGCTCCCGTTGCTACCGTCACTCCCCGCACTGCGCTCCGAATCGACACTCGAGCGTCCCTTCTCCTGCATCTCCTTGACAAACTTCGGCCATGTATTCGTCAGTACCAGAGCCTCAGTATGTTCCTTCGCATTATCGAAAATGCCCTCATAAAATGCATCAGGTACCTCGCCTTGGTACTGCCGCCAGCCGGTCTCTGATAGAACACTCGACGTCGCTGTCTTGGGGGGCTCGACGAACGGAAGTGCAGGCTCGAAGAATGCCTCGCCGCACACCGCACGCGCTGCAGACTCGAAGATGCTTTCCAGGGCTTTTAGTTGTGGCGAGGATAGATTGAGTGGGAAATCCGCATCTCTTGGAGAGATGAAATCAATGTAGAGGCGCAGGGCGGCGTCGAAGGCTTGTTTGCGCTCTGCAACAGGGTAGAACTGTTTCCATTTCGAAAGACGGGTGAGGAAGGCAATGTTTTCACCGCTGAAGTCGCAACGCGCAGAGAAGTCTTGGAGTGGTGTTGGATTTTCGCTCAGGACGCGCATGAGTGCGGTCATGGTCATGAGGCGGTCGCCGGACTGGAGGTTTTCAACGCTGGAGGTATGATCGATGAGCTCAATCATAGATCCTTCGCCTTCGGAGTAGACTTTAGACGTTGGGCGCACGTGGAGGGTCGTCGCGAGTGAGGAAGTGCTGCTCATCTTGCGAGTAGCGGCCGCGCGCTGAAAGCGCCAGTGCTTGAGAACTTGGTAAGCAGGGATGAAGACGGTAAAGACCTCAATGAACATAGTGTTCAGGTGTATCCTATATACTGTAAGTGCTTCACGCTTGAGCTGGGCTGTAAATGTACTCACCATTGGCTGGGTGGGAAGTAGCTGTTGATGCTACTTGTATAGAAGACACCACAGTACGATGCAATCAGAAACATTGGGGTGGCGTGAAGTCTTCCTAACAGTCAGTATATCTCATTCACAGCTTGCGTTAACAGCTCACCCGCTGAGACAAGCGCCAATCGTCTGCGTTCGCCATCCCATCGTATCGTGAATGCCCCAAGCCCTCCAAATCAAAAATGGTGCAACCGCCCACATCCAGACAAATTGCCACAAAACTGATGGCCACCACTCCCAACCTCGCCCTAAGTCGATGAGCTGCTCTGGTAGAGTCGTCCCGGTTATCTCGGTGCCCGGAACCCCAAGTCCTGGGTGGTACTTCTCGCATGCTAGACGCTGTAAATGCTTCGCACCTCAGCCTATTCATGGCACCACTAACCTATCCACATGCCTGTGGTCAGGGCAATCTGACAAATCATTGCGACTCCGATCAAGATGAAGACCTTGTTCTCAGCATTGACGCTTCTCCAACAGACTGCCCAGCTCGTATGCGACTGAGTTCTGCCCTTATCAACCCTCGTCCTAGGTTGTGGAGCTGATGACTCGAATTGTTTCTGCATCTCCACAACTCGCAAGAACTTGAGATTGGCAGCGTGGAAAAGAGCGATGCCAAGCGGAAACCATGTGCCTGAACGAGATGTCAGTCGAGGAGGAACGAAATGGATTCGTAAACGAATAAAATGTACGCGAGGCAGGCATACCCAGGTGCGTGGGGTTGGAGGGGACAACATACCCATGATGAAGTATTGTACCGTATAAGCGATAACAATTGGCATTGTCCCACCGATGGGGTATACAATCTGTGCCATGCACCAGTAGAGATGCAATAGAGTTATGCCAGCGAAAGCCAACGGCAGGCTCCGTATCTTGAGGGCAGGAATGTGTCGATTCCAGAGGCAGAACATCATACCAGAGGCAACGATGGCTGTCCATACTGCCGCAAAGGTGACGAAAAAGATCCCGACCCGGTCCCAATTGGGTGGCTGTACAGGGAAGTTGTAAACCGTGGTGCTGTCCATGGTGTTCAAGCGCAAATCCAAGATCGTGGAAAGCGTAAGGGTCTTTATGACGGTTCTCGAGCAGCAAAACGCACCGATCAAGGGAGGGAAATGCGAGGAAGTAAGCGGACAAAGCAGAACTGAAATCACCTCCGTGCGAATGCACCGGTGCAGGTCAAGGAAGGTGAATGTGGATAGATTTTCACGGCTGGCATCCGAAGGTCGAAATCAATACCAAGAATCAAGACGCAGGATTCCAAGATTACTTTTAGCAGCCGATTAGCTCTTTCAGAGCAAAGCGAATACATGTCGATCCTTAACAAGCGCCGCTGATCGACGCGCGGTGCCTGGTTGGAGAAATGTGCTGCGGCCTCTCATACGGATTGCCTATTTCCGGGAGACTTGGCACGATCGGCTAGACTCTAGAGGATCTTGATTGCTGTAGATCTGTTTGTTGCTCCACTTGCGATCTGGGAACGGGCCAAAGGTGACTGGGAAGGGTGGGTTAGGCTATGTAGCCGTGAGGCACTGGCCTGTCAGATGTCAGCGGGACACGGGAGCAGGGATGTGATCTTGCGGCGAGCTCTCCGCCAGCCCGTGGAGTCGTGGACGTACAGTTACAATTATATTACAGTATCACCGAACCACGATTCCACGTTGTCTGACAAGGATACCTACACACACGCTTGTTCGCCTCATTCTGCAAAACGCGCCCCTGGATAGACCCATCGTCGTCTCTGTACAATTGATTGTGAGTACGCCGCTTGCCGATTTCGTTGTTCTCGAGATTAGTCGAGTGGAGTCGCATCGATCTACCGAACCATTACGTTCAGGACACAAATTTTGGGTCGCGACAACGTGATTTACATCTCGGCGATTGCTTGGTTGTGATGAAGTCTCAAATCCGACCCCGATAATCTCTAAATTTGAAGTTGTACAGTATTGACGTTGATATTATTGCACCTCATCTTGTTATAAGGGGTTGAACAGTCAGATCGAAAAAGGTTTGCCAGGCGCTGCAGCGGTTTATGCATAGCGGCGATCATCGTTGAATCGGGTCATTCGAAGACGCAAGACGCCGACGCCATACCTGTGCCGTGTTCACTAAAAGCCAAATTTACTCTTCACTATACCTGTAACCAAGCCCCTCTTCTGCTTATTCACGAACTTGTTTACGTCGTCTGCCCACCCGGCGCTATTTTGGCTCAAGTTGTCCATGCTGTCGCCAACCGCATTGAGCTTCTCAGTGCGTTCATTGAATTGCCTAGAGGCCCATGCCCCCCATCCTTCTTGTGTCGGGGCGACCTGTGTGGGGTACGACGGGTATGCAGAGGATGAGGAGGAAGGTCCAGCGGCAGCACGGTTTGCGCGGCGTAGTTGTTCCTCTTCAGAACGAGCTTGGGCGAGCATGCGCTTAGATAATGGGCGGTCAGGGCCGCCAACTTTACATCTGTTAGTACAGGTGAATGCTAATGATCGAGGAAACGTACTCAGAAGATCCATATCTGCGGGAGTGACAAACTGAGTGCCAGAAATCCATTGCATGTTGCTTATCGTCGGTCTCGGGGGTATGAGAAGCTCTGGGTTCATGAGCGTATCTCTACTCATCTCCAGGCGCAACCCTGTTCCGAAGATGTTCACCAGGACCATCTCGGCAGGACCCTTCCAACCGAAAATGTCGCCTGTGCTGGTGATCACAGCATCAGAGAATCTGCGCACATCTAGAACTTCGCCAATCTTTACGGCTCCGATTTCTTTCAATGCCGGAATTGAGTATGCTCTTGCGCAGCCGTCGCCGTAGAGGCCCAATAGTGCATACCCGAGATCTTCATATCGCACGACTGCTGCAGAGTCGCACAGGAATTGGTCCCAAGTTTTGTGCGCACCCTTATTGGAGGCTGGACGGAACAGCCGTGCACCAGAGACGGTGACTGCGAGCAAAACACCATTGATTCTCAATCCATTTCGTAAGCCTACGACAGCTGATTGCGATGCATATGCAGGGCGTCCTGACTCAGCGTGCATGGGGCTGATCTTGATCACCTTGTCATCCAGCGAGGACACACCAGCAAAGGTTGTGGCATAGCGGCCACTAGACTCTGGCACAAGCTTGAATGTCGCCAGGTGACCGAGGTTAGTGCCGACGTGAAGCAAGATGCTGGAGAATTCCTCGTTCTCAAGAGTCATGACGCTGAACTCAAGACAAGTTGGCCATTCCGGTTTTGGCGCAGCATCTTTTGACGACCGACGGAAGCTGCCGCGTTTCTCCGATTTGAGATCTTGGACGGATCCTCTGAAGATGACAGCGGGTCCACGCAGATCAATGATAACCAATGCTCCACCTTCAAAGCCTGCAGCGACAAAGCCGACATCCGAGTGCTTCAGGGCTGTCACTGGCCCATTGCCTTCGTTTAAGAGCGTGAATGGTAACAAACCTTCTTTCAGTGCAGCTTCGCTTCTGTCAAGGATGTTGGTGAGCGCTTGCCGCTTGTTTTCTCCTGATGGAAACTCCTGACCAGGGTGCTTGTTGACGTTCCATCTGAAGATAGTAACTTCACCGGACTTCAGACCCACTGACAACTCAGAAGCCGCACCAGCAAAGGAAGTCTGAGTGATTTCGATGTCATCTTGTCGGCCGACTGCTCTCGCAACGTCGACTTGCAAAAGACCATCGTTCTCAATCTCGTCTGCATGCCCAGCATCCCACAGCCTGACAGTGCCATCCGCATGCGCACTCTGTACGATGTTGCGGTGCTCAAACCTCTTGAGAGGCAGGTTAGCCTCAGCCCCACCTGTAAGGAACTTCGGCCCATGTTGGCGTTTCTCAGTCATGCCCAGCCACCTTGTACGATCGACAGGTGCCATATTCGCGTAGCTGATGTAAGGGTGTACGAGCGTCATGGACAGATGCAGCTGGTTAGTCGGGGTGATAGGCATGCCGCTGGGGAATGACAACGTAACCAGCTCTCCAGACGCTAGTATCGCAATGACAGCAATTGGATCTTGACAGCCTCCGAAGTGTGGAGATGAGCGAGGGATCAGGCATAGATCAACAACTTCCGCACCGGAAGGACATGGTAGTATGCGTTGCCTCTTGGGGTTCTCGAAGTGATCGGAGAGCAGCTGCCACGATGAGGTGTTGTAGATGGGTGTGCGTCCCAGCTCGAAGAATGTCAGGCTCTTTGCTGAGATGTTTGAGGGCTGGCCGCCTGCGATCAGTATACCGGTTTCATCCGGATCCTGATTCGGGCACCAGGCAATCTTGAAGATGGGTGACTTGAGCGCAAATGCCCCCTCTCCTGCACCTGGACTGAAGTTCCCTGGTCCTGGCTTGTCCACATTGACGTCTTGTACTGTCCTGGCCTGGATAATGCGGCCATCCTTTGGGTCCCAGATAACTATACTGCTGTCTTCGTGGCCGGTCAGAACGAAGGTACCTGTTGGGTGCCAGACAGCTTGTGTGAGTGGTGGCTCGCGCTCCTTGTAAATCGCTCCAGGATCTGAATCGCCTCCCGGTGCGCCTTTGGGCAATATATACTGGAAGAACCTGAGCGCCTTGTTCTGCTTGAACGAGTAGATGACTGCTCCAGAGTTGTATCCAATCAGCAGAGACCCAATGTCTCGGGGGTGCAGCGACAGTGTGACGACAGCTGTCAAGCGCGACCGGGGGAACTGCTCTCGCCAGAGATTCGGGATCTTGAAAGGCGTCAAGCACTGTCGGTCGAGATCGTATGCGAAGACGTCGCCATGCTGTGTGCCGAGCAGAGCGTAGTCGATGGTGGGGTCGCTGTGCAGGGCGGTGATCTTCGCAGGCGGGGAGTGCGCGTTCACGAGGGATTTCGTTTCGAGTGAGAATACGGAAAGATCATTCTTCGAGTCGACGCAGAGCAGTTTCTCGGCGCAGAACTGCAGGATCTTGACTGAAGCGCGGTGCGGCAGTGGCAGCACCACTTCGACTCTCTTTTGCCCGAAGACATAGATCTGGCCGTTGCCAAACGGGCTCTCCGCAGTGCCCACGGCGATGAGCGACTGCACCGGGTCGTATGCGACTTGTGTGATCTTGGAGTTTATGCCATAATTGCGGATCTGCATGTGTTAGCACGGCCCTGCTGGCAACTGCATACCAGCCAGGGACAGCTTCTGAGCGTACGTGGTCAAGGATGAGCAGATCAGGTCCAAGGCCGTGTGAGAGGTCGCTGTTCACACCAGCTTGCTTGCCGCGCAGTAGATGTGCCATTGTCGTGTTGCGGTCATGACTTTGTCGCGCAGAAGTTGCGCAAGAGCTCTTGTCTTGGGATGCTGGGCTTCACTTGCCCGACGCGCCCGCGCTGACGTAGCGCCTTACCCGAGAAGCAGGGACTAGGCGGATCACCGGCAGCCTTCACTGCAGCGTAGGTCAACGGCGAAGCTTGGCAGGGAGATGGAATGCAAACACACGATATCGATGTTGGCATACTATTACATCTACGTATCGTGAAAAGCTGTGAGCCACGCTCCTTGACAGCTGACATTGGTGCGACGTCCATAAGGGACGGGCCGCCCTGCTAAGAACATGTAAACATACGGCGTCCTCGGCCGCTTTCCTTCAACGCCGATGTGATCGCGGTAGCCGAGCGATCCCTTACCGAGGACTTGAATCATTCTGTGACTCCTCATGTCGACATGGAGGTACCGTTGGGTGCGCCGTACGAGCCGTTTGGCGGCTGCGGTGTACCGGACCCCTGTCTGCTGCTGAAGCTAGTTTGAGCTGCAAGGCGCGCCTGCGATTGCGCCGCTGCCTGTGCCTGTTGCCTCTCCAGCATCATTTGCTGGGGATTACTGGAAAGGCCAGTGTAGCCTGTTCGTGTAACAGGCGCTTGAGGAGTGCCGTACTGAGATGGTCCATAGTATGTGCTTGCCATCTGGCCTCCTGGGGGGGCATAACCAGATCGTGTACCGTATCCTGCCGGTGTTGCTGGAGCACCTGGCTTCATCGGCGAGCCCGTGCGGGCTTGAGGTGTGCCATACATCGGTGCCACGTTGGCTGAGCGCTGATAATAGCCGTTCTGGGGCTGTTGAGCCGTGTAGCGATTCTGGCCTTGGGCCTGCGGTGTGCCTTGGTAGAACTGTGAGCTTGCGGCGCCACCATAGCTAGCTGGCTGCGAAGAGCGTTGCTGATAGTATTGACCACTCGGCCGTGGAGTCTGCAAGTTGTGGCTCGGCGTCGCAGCATAGCCCTGCCGCGAAGAGGGAGCGAACGATCCAGCACCAGCTTGGAAGCCTTGTGCTGGTCCAGACGGCGAGCGTTGGTATTGTATGGATGACGATCGCTGCGAATGATAGGCCGGTGCTGCCTGCACGGGCCGTGCTGACGAAGATGGTCGCGCATACTGTGTGCTGCCAGCTGGGTACAGAGACTGTGAGCTGGAGCTTGCTCGAGTAAGCGTTGGAGGTGGCGCTGGAGCAGAGGCGGGTGCTTTGGCAAGCCTGGACAGTTGATCCTCTTCCATGACTCCTTTATACTCGCTGGTATCGAACAAGATGGTCCGACTGATGTTGAGCTCCTCGAGCTGATCTCCGTTCAATTTCGCAACAGCATACGGCGGCAATTGCGAGATCATCAGAGTGAGCTGAGACTTGAGGATCCGGTATACGTCGATCTCGTCGGTTGATGGTGTGGAGGGGCTGCCCACCAGTTGGGCCAGTGACGAGTTCTGTACAACTGGCGTTCTGGGATTGGTAGTCAATGACGAGTTCCGTATCCTTTGGTGCGAGGCTAAGGTCTCAATAAGCTCTGAGACATCCTTGAGAACCTCGTCTATATCCTTATCGTGTTCACTCTTCTCTTCGGGAAAGATTTTGTCCTCGATAGGTACAAAGTTCTCGACGGCATCCTTGAAATCATCTTCTTCGCCAGCGGCGCCGTTGGTCTGGGCCTCAGCAAGCTCATCGGCATCCAGCAGCTGTGGGTCGATGGGGAAGACTTCGTTGAAGCGCTTCTCGCCGACTTTCTGCCACCACACCCTGTTCTTTGTCTCCTCGGGGATAATGGCAGTGGCATCGTCGCGGGTTGGCGCAAAGCTAGAGTATGCGCTGCGGAACAACGCATCCTCTTTGGCCTGCTGAACAGCTACGAGGATCGACTCAGACGGTGGCTGCTGGGCTTCACCAGTGCTGAGCGCACGCTGTCTGCTCTTTTGCCTTGCTGTTGGCGATGTTTGGTCCTTCGGCACGTCAACGCCTCCGTATCCCAACCAGAATCCAGCAGAAAGACTCTGATGTGCGTGTGATTGAGAGCCCTTGCGCTTCGGCTTGGCTGGTTCCGGGTGTGCAAATGTGATGGTGTTGCCTTTGCTAGTGGTCGGTCTCGCAATCTTTGGAGGGCTGATCTGTGGCAGGTGGGCAGGCGCACGGAAGACCTCACCGATCGTCATGATTTTCTCCTTCTTAACATCTGTCTGACTGAGAGCCGGGAAAACTTCCGTGGTCTGGATGTTCTGCGGCAGGGTAGCTTCTCGTAGGGGTAAGGTCACGCTGACCGATGCATCGAAGGCAGGTATCCCATCTGCTGGCGCAATCTTGCGCGGCTGTTGCAGACTCGAGAAGAGTTGCTTTGGGCCTTGTGCGTTGCCAAAGAGTGTCAAGACTGTCCGACTGGTTGGCTCCTTCTCCTCTTCCTGCTCTTCTTCCTTTACTTTGATAGGTGCGTCCTCGAGTGTCACCGCCTCGGCTGTAGCAACGATGGCTGCCTCGTCCTTGTCTGCTTGTGCGCTTCGAGCCTCTTCACGCTCTACAAGCCTTCTGACTACCTTCTGGAACGCGAGTACCTTTGCTTGCAGTTTAGTCTCCTCGAGGGTTGCTGGTGCGTCAGAGCTACCGCTGGGAGCGAGCTCTGCGGCTACAGTCTCGACGTCTTTTTCCAATGCCTTCAATGAATCATATGCGCCTGTCTGCACACGCTCGGTGATGGTCGAGGGACTGGCTGACTGAGCCAGCTTGGCGCGTTTGGTGTCGGCCTCGCCCGAGGAGCTGCGCGGGGGCAGGGCAGGAACAGCATGTGTCAGTATGGAGGGTTGCGTGTCGTAGCTCCTCAAGATGAACAAGACGTCGTCCAACACGGCCTTCAGGGCGTGCGTCGTGCCGTTCAGCGTCGCCTTAGGCGCGGCCGCCGATGCGCCATTGGAAAGTACGACTGCGGTGTCGGCGTGTTTCCGCTTCGCAAAGGCCGGCGATTCTGGGGCGGTGGGCAGCGAGGGCGGGGTGAGGGTGCCGTTAGCGGCGGTCATGGTGACGATGGGTGCTCTTTCGCGATGCGCGCGCGGTGCTGCAACGCGCTCAGGACGGCCAGAGTCGTGTTGGCTTCAGCAACATGCCCTTAGTAAGGGAGGCGGGCCGGTCGGAGTGTTGCTATGCGCGCGTGTCGTGCTCAATTCACTCTCGCTGTGCGCAAAGACCCGCTGCCGAGGGTGGACTGCGACGGTTTGGCTGCTGGAGTTGGCTGGTTCGTTGGTCAAAGTTCCGCGATCCAACGGACAAGCGCACGTAAGACTGCCAAGGATGGCACGCCGGTAGCACAGGGCCAGCAGCACACACGCCTGCAACCGGAGATTCTGATAGCGTCTGTGTCTCAGAAGGCTATTGTTGACGATGCGGTATTCTCTTTGACGATGCGGAATTCTCTTTGATGATGTGAAAATGCTTGGGAAAGTCCTTCCCTGCTGTGTCTGCCACACGACTGCTCTTCTGCTTCGGTGCAACCGCTAGCGCTGAATCGTCGACCGTGACCGAGCCTCGTCAATTTTCCCCGTCCATCTCCCTCGCACTGCAATCGACCTCTACGCGCGTTTGTCACGGTCAATTCTGTCGATGAATGCCCCTAATTCTCTCTCTGGCAGCTTCAGGGAGCCCATGTCGCCTCCTCCGGCCCTCGGCGCGCCTCGCAGGGCAATGGGTTGGTCTCGCTCGCCCATCTGGGAGACCGTGAAGCTGACTTGATATGCCAGCGCCCTCCGCCGAAGACAGCCAGACACACTCCCCTGTGCCATACAGCACATCTGATACTCTTACCTCCATGCACATCAGTACTTCGCTGTCAAGAGCGCCGAGCTGTAGTTATGCCAGCGTGCAAGACACTGTCTTCGCCCCATGACAGCGTATCGAGATTCTCGACCACACTCTCTACGCAGACCGCAGAGAACGATGTCACTCCAGCTGAGGAAGATAGCATGTTTGGGTGTCTGAATGGCGAAACGGCGGCTCAGTCGAGGGAGGAGGCACATCCAGGTCCTAAGGGCGTTGTCGAGGTAAAGAATTTGCTCTTGTCTACGCAGGAAAGACCTGCAGCGGGCGGGACGGAAGTAACTGGCTTTCTCGCAGAAGTCAGAGAGGCAGCGTTGGACCTGCGAGAGCCAGCACCACCCCATGACGCTCGTCGTTCACCCATCCATACACCATTCAAGGCACAGAAGAGTCGCGCTTCAAGGAAATCCACTCGGCCTAGTCAGACAACGAAAATCCTCGACAGCATACCGACCGACGCTCGTATCCTCTACACTTCCGCGCTTTTGAGGAAGACAAAACCGGCGGACGTACGTCCCAAGCGTGTGTTACCGGGCGGTCACAGGTGGACAAGCAAATTCTCTTTGCCTTCGCGAGCTTCTCTTCAAGACACTACCACGTCAATGACTGTGCACGCAATACTGACAAGATGCCTCCGCCATCTTACTGCACCGGACACCAAAGATACGCCGTTCGTTTGCACCCCGCACGAACACAAACTTTTCCAGCATGAAGGTTTGACTCAGGACATTGTGCAGGCATGGGCCTCGTCTCTCCTGAACACCAACTCAAACACCGCTGCCAAAATATTCCAGCGTGGTGCTGCCCCGCCCCCTTTCTTCTTGGTTTTGCTCTTCCTTCGCCGTGAGCACATCCGAAGGTTTGCGTTAGGTATGGTCCTTAACCATATCAGCTCGAGGTTAGGATCAGAAGAAATCGACTGGGGTACCCTGAGGACCTTAGCTATTCGAACATTACGCCATGCGCGCAGGATGTGGCCCGAGGCATTACCCCGGATCTCAACAATCTTCTTGGACAAGGCAGCGGAGATCCATTCGAATAGCAGCACTGCGAGCGCAGAGTCACGTAACTCTACTCAAATCACCCGCTTCTGTAATTATCTGCTTTCCTTGCTCTCGCTACCATCGTCCCTCCGGCCGATGATAGCATCTCAACACCAGGAGGACGCGCAATTCCGAACCCTGCAGTTCATGGCTGGGTCTGATCCATCCATCGCCGTTACGCGAACTGGATTTCGAGCTATCGCACGCATCCAGCTCACGCATGCAAAAACCGAACAAGAGAGGGACTGGGCTGAGCTGAAAGGCCCCTCCTGGCCGCCTTGGAAAGAGAGTCGAACGGCGATGGATGACGACAAGGGCTACGCATATGGTGCTTCGCGAGCTTCGAAGATTCTGCACCGCATGTTTGAAGCCGGCTATGCTCCACGCAACTGGGAAGAAGTCGCTGAGGTGTATGCTGGATGGGATACTGATCTCAGCCCCACAATTCAGACTAGAGCACTCCTCCCGTATGGCTTCCGAGGCCAGCACGCTCACAGATTGTGGGCTTCACGTATACGGACCACAAGGACCAGGCGCGAAGCCTGGGCGGCCTTCCTTGCACACGAAGCCTCGGATGCTCGTACACATGAGGACATTTATCTTGCTATGTTCGAAAAACTGTACTACATGGACGTCTTACGGAAGAGGGACGGTGAGCTCCATCGAAGCATGCATCTCGACGGCTCACAGGAAGCCATAGAGAGTCCAGAGGACCAGGCAGCGACCTTGCTTCCTGGTGACATGAAGGAGGTCTTGGCTGAGCCCGTCTCACCCTTGCACAACGTCTACCTTCGCGAAGCCGTACCCACATACGAGCAGCTGTACGCCCGTATGGTTAGTAAAAGCATACGGCCGACGGGGAGACTCCTAGCCTTCTTGCTGGAGACGTATCCCGATTTCGCCACCTTATACAAACTGTTAGAAATGTGTAGTGGCGATTTCGAAGGTGGTATTGGATGTCTGCTTGCTGGACCGCACGACGAAACCAGTACAACTCACTGCCTTCCCGACTATTTCCTAGCGGCGTTCTTTCGTTTCCTCTGCCGCTTTGGTCAATCTACCAGAGGGTTTTCAGCCACAGGAGTGTTCTTGGAGCGAAAGCAGCACATTCGGGAGTTTATGTTCAATCAGAATTATCTCTTGGAATATGCCTACGCTCTGCTCCTACACTACAAGCCTCGCTATCAGCCAATTTGGACTGCTTTCATGGAGAGGATCGTGTTCGGCAAATTCGGGAGCAATTCTCTATACCACGAGAAAGACAGTCAGATAGGCATCACCGACACTCAATACAGCATCGTAATCAGGCTTCTGGACACGCTCAGGTCTGTCGATGTTGATGTTGAAGGGGACCTCTTCATTCTTGCCTGCACAGCTACTAGATATGCTGCGCAGGCTGTCCACCGCGGCAGATTTTCGTTCAACCAGGGGCGCAGCTTCCTCAACGATCGATCGTACCGTCTCCGCACTTTGTTCCATCACCTCGTAGGCGCTCACGCAGATCCGGAGGTGCCAACCCACTTGACTGGTATTCCATCACACATCCCAGGTCCTGCAGAGCTTCACGCTTATGTTCGTGCTCTTGGCGTGCTTCGTGACTACGAGGGGCTGTACTCGTTCTCCACGTGGCTTACAAAGCATAAGAATGAAGTCATAGCGCGCGCTCGAGCGCAACATGGTGGCAGTGACATGCTGTTCCGTACACTGGTAGCTTTGAGGGCCGCTACTGGCGGGTGGCTTGAGGAAGGACTTGACGCCCGACCTAGAGCGCCAGAGGAAATCAAGGAGCTGATCAAGGCTCAAATCAGCAGTGTTGAAGAATGGGGCGGGTGGCCAAGCCAGAAGTATGTACAATTGTACATCGAAGGCCACGTAAAGAGCGCAACGCCTGAGGCTGGAGGGCGGTGAAATATTGGTACGACGAGCTACCTAGTTTACATGCGAAGTGCACCGTACAAGCACAATTCACATCACGCGAATGCAAACCTGTAAACATCAATGCGCAATGTTTCTTCTCTCCAAACAAGACTCAGACGCGTCTTACAAAGGTCTTTGCTGCAACAAGGAGCTGGCGATGAAGACGTTCCAGCGGCAACCTGAAACGACAGTAGTTGGGCACGTGACGTGCTGCTCCACCGGTTTTCCGAATCAGCCTCAAATAACGCCGCGCACGCCCCTGCTTTCGAAACCCAGATGGAGCTTCCCTCTGACTCGGACGCGTTCCAAATCAAGGCGCATGCATGCGAATAGCCTCCTATTTCGCAAAACGGAGTCCTGCCCGTAATTGACCCTGGCCTTCACCATTTTCAATTTCTCAACTCAGATTCCTTCGCATCTGTCCTTTTCGCTCTGATTTTCAAGTAATAATACATCTAATATCAACATTACTAAGGAGGATTTCGAGAATTGTTTCCAACCCATCCACTTCCAGCGTTTAGCCTATTGAGCATCTAGCATTCAACGACACCCGACATATTCAGGTCCACCAAGACCATGACATCCACCACTATCATCAACAAAAAGCTCTCGGTCCTTTCCGTTAGCTCACCCAAATCCTATAAGAACCGCCAATCCACACTTTATCGCGAGCTGGAACTACTTCTGGACCTCACACCTTCGACATTCAGCTCCCCTCTGCTCCAACTTCCGGCAGAGCTACGAGCCCAAATCTTCGCCTATCTCTTACCGCCGATCACCGATGTGCGGCCCGAGCTACACACGTGCCTCTGGGGCGCAGAGATGCACGCCGCGGAGCCGTGGCGACACAGCATCGTAGGCTACGGCTCGCGGGTGCCAATCTCCCAGCGCCTAAATCCTCAGTTACTGCTGATCTCCAGGAAACTGCGCGACGAGGTGTTCGCACAGTACATGGCGCGTTGCAGACTGACGCTACACGCTGAGCTGCGGAGCACGAAGTTTCAAAACGACCTTTTCGATTACAGTCCGCATATCCTTAAACTCGGACTGCTGGAGCATGTCACTCACGTCAGGTTCTATGTCGAGTGGAATTACACGTTCCTCAAGGCGAGCTCGCCGGGCCAGAGGATGCAGGACTATGTGCGAATGACGGATGATTTCTGCAAGGCTATGGACGAGATTCTGTCGAAGATGGGGAGTGTTGAGGGCATCGAGCTCAGCGTGCTGTTCTTTTGGAAGTACAGGAGTGGCAAGGTGTACTCGTTGACGATGGGGGATCTGTTCGAGGTCGAGGATTGTCTTAAGAAATATGCGGAACCGAAGTGGTTGGCCATCCTGCAAAAAGCACAGAAGAAGTCGGGTGTGCACAGGAGTAGTGTTGATCCCGCAGTCAGTAGTCCGGGGCTAGCGCCGGGAGCGGGTGTGGGATACAAGCTGAGCAGCGAGAAGAAGGGCTTGGAGCAGAGCGGCGGTATGGAGATATTCGTCTCGCAGGACTTGGAAGCGTGCATGGGACGGAAGAGGAAAGAAGTGGATTTCTATGGGTACTTTGCCGTGAATGAGACGCTGCCTCAGCCGAGGCATGAGGCCAGGAATATGATCTGAGAGTATCCTGGACGAAGAACGACAAGCAATGCCTTACGCGGGGATGATCATATCTTTAGCCCAACGGCGAAATCATGTTGAAAAGGTCAAGTTCAGAGATCTCCCCGTAGCTCATGTTGACCATCCTCTCTCGAGCGTGCCCGCGTATTCCCTGAAGGACATTGTATCCTCCTAACGTCGAGGCTATTGGATTCTAGGGCAAGTGATAGTGGGCTTTCGGTGACTCGGGGGTGGACCGATGCTAGAGCTGTGCTGGGACGCTTAGTCTACGGTGGCGCGTTGTGCACTCTGGTTGTGTGCATGATTATATATGTTGCGGGAAGCAAACTTCAACCAGCAGTGTATATTCTGCACTGAACATTCACAGATGTGAGGGGGGGTGAGGAGACCAGTACAGCAACCATTGATATTGGACCCTTTCTACGAAAAATGAAACAGACCAAATAGCCACAGATTGCCTGAATCTGTCCTTGTATTTTGAGATTAGACTGACTAATAGAATAAATGGTGCAAGTACGACCGTGACAAAACTCGACCGCATTTGTGCATCGGTACGCCGACCGCAAGAAGGGAAAGCGATGCTGTGACTTGTACATCCGCATCTTTGGTTCGTTAAGAATCTCCAGGGTCTTCATCAATATCAGAGACTCGGTATCTTTGACTGAGCACATTCTGTTCACCCCCGATACCCTCATGAGACGCGCCGAATCAGCTTCAATCCCGTATCGATTCAAGGCAATTGTACCTCGTAGGTCGTCGCTGCTGAATCTGCCGCAAGAGATCTTCGAGCAGATTTTTGACTACCTTGTGGCCGTCAAACAGCAAAGGACCTCTTCAGACACCGCGGAATTTGTCGTGAGTTGCGCAAGGCATGTAATGAGGAACTACTTCTGCTGACCAGAAAGGCACTTTCGGCAAGTACATCTTCGAGCGACGTGTCGAGGCGGTAGTGCAGCATGCAAAAGCAGAGCAAAGCCAAG
Organism: Didymella arachidicola; assembly: GCA_016630955.3. Taxonomy (NCBI): domain Eukaryota; kingdom Fungi; phylum Ascomycota; class Dothideomycetes; order Pleosporales; family Didymellaceae; genus Didymella; species Didymella arachidicola. The sequence goes on from CM049986.1 coordinate 2,285,065, forward strand.
ATTTTACTCTTTGCGGTGACGAAATGACGCCGTGGTCGCGAGGTCCCTACTATTGCGGTCATATCGTACCCAGGGCAACTCCAATGTGGCAGAACCACTGGCTCCGGGCTGTCAGCGAATTCATACCTACCATTATCGACAACTTCATTAACCTTCGACGACCTCTCAGCAGCGATGTCCAACAACGCCTTCGTGCGCGATATGCCCGAGATGTCTGCAATGCGCTGAGAGCTCTGAGTATGAAGTACTTCATCAACCTTCTCTCACGATGGACTGAAATTGAGTACCGCAGGGTGAATCAAGTATTACTAGCAGTCGCAGCTGCAACAGGCGACAAGAAGCTCTTTCGGTATCTTATCAAACACGTAGACGACGTGTGGCAAGCTCATGGACACTACTTCCCAAACACTCTGGACGCGGCAATTGCAGCAGGGCAAACAGACATGGTCAATACCATTCTTGAGTACGTATTGGACCACTTCAAGAGGCTGGCAGGTTGGCGTGGTAGACAATCCATGAGGAAAGTAGGTCGCGGATTGTTGCAGTCGCTTCGGTTGGCAGTATGTCTCGAGTATACCAACATTGCACATACAATCTTCGAGGTCTTGCATTCGAATAAAGAGATCAACGACTCTGTTAATCCGCCTCTGCACAACACCGAGCTGCTTCTTCGGCCAGGCGCAGGCGTACAATCCCGCTGAGCCTGGACGTCAACGGTCATAGATGCGGTAAACGTTGCAGGCTGAGACCAGACGTAGGTTCCCTGGAGTACTCTGTTTCTGATGGCCACAGCCTTTATTGCTCTTGGCAGTTCTGCTGCGTCCTTGAGCGTACTAGTGGGAAGGCGGACGGCGGAGCGAAGCTGGAGATAAGCGGCGTTATGAGCACGAATATTACTCGTCGTGCGGAGAGTCGGGGTTTAGCAGCCTCACTGCAGTCTGATCCTTCACCGATTCTGCAATATCGACACAATGGGGATTTCAACCTTCGAGGGTGGAGTCAGCGGAAGTCCAGTCCATCCCCGTCTTAGAACACTCAAAATGCATCCTGGCTTTGGATCATCTGGTTTCTGACCCGTATCCATCGGAAAAGCGCATGACCTTCGATCCCCGGACACCGGCAATTCCAAGGCGCGAGATGTGCCCTGGTCCAAAATGCTGCAAGGAAGTGCGGGTGTCCGTAAGGCCGCGTATACAAAGTTGCCAGCGCGACAGTGAGCTTTTGGGCCCTCAAGATGCCGTGTCGGTGATGTCGCCGTTGACATGTTAGGCGCCTGCTTGGTAAGCGAGGTGTCGGCTTGGCGCAAACTCTGCGATATATCAGCAGAATTGGTGTTAAAAGCAGGTAGCGAAAGATGTGATGCATGCCGACCACGTCGGCCGATGTCAGATCAAGGTTGCAACATTTTGTGCGCTAGGCGAAAGCTCGCATTTCAGATCTGTTGTGTATGGACGAAGCCGATGAGTCAAACATCACAAGTTGCATGATGAGCGGAAACATTTCGTGATAGTCGTTGGCTCGTACGACGCCACGCCCCTGCTATGTGCATGTCAGAGAGCGGCGAGTTCGGCGGCTTCGAAACCGGACTTGCTCTAAACACCACGGAGTCTTCTTGTACTGCGTCTGTTCTGAATTTTTGAAGCGTCACTGACGAGCCCATGAATGAGCTCTGTCTGGCAGGTTTCAATATCTACTCAGGTTACTGCGAAGCAGGCCGGATGTGGCCGGATAGCAGCCACATGCCCCCAACGCCTTACAGGCTGTATGGTGCGCAGGGATCATCTGGTTGCCTTCGCGTAGCAACTCCCGCCCGGGAGCTTACACAAATAAGGCGCTAGCAAATGCTTAACAACACTGAGGTATGGCGCAGGTGACGTCGATCGTCTGCGTCGCCAATCGCAGTGAATGGAAGTTTGCGGAGCCCGGAATGGTGTACATGATCGGACGAAACGTGGAGTCACTGTACAATTAATTCAAGTTTGTGAGTAGAAGCGGAAATGCTTTCGGGTCTGGACCGAGAGTATGATGCGTGTCGGGCAAAGTGTGATGCGCCCGGGGTGCGGGATGCTGTAAGTGATGAGTTGAAGATGGGCGGCCCTCGACATTGTCGCCGAGACGGATACAAGAGCACACCGAGACCGAATGCAGGTGTGTCTGCGTTCTCGTATCTGCTGCCAGTTGTCCAGCACCATAGTGCCAGACCGCTCAAGTATTGTGCCGCAGAGCTACACTACCTCCCCCGCAATGCAGAGCCTCGAGTTCAAGGGTTCAGTGAGCTGTTCGCTGGTGAAGCCCGTTGGGGCTGCACAGTGTCACGTTTGCCGATGGATCCGCCATACCTCAAGGCAAGAGGCAGTGGCTGGTGAAGGATACTGGGATGCTGGTGCCGGGTAGACCCACACTCACTAGTCCGCGGCTCTGCATCACAAGTCGAGGAAGCAGCGATCGAAGCAGCGATCGAAGCATCGTCGCGCTGACAAGGTTCTCTCGTGATGCCGGTTGCTTCGTTAATTCCATGTGTTTCCGCAACTTCCGGCCGGCCAGCCAGCTGCCATAAGACGACACCGGTCCTGGCGACCTTGTCGCGACCGACCTCTATGCTGCATCATTCCGCGTCTTCCCTCAGCCATTCGTACGAAGCTTGACCTTCACAGCGGATAGCTGCGCTAACCCCCCAATTCGCTCTAGCAACCTATTCAGACATCTACGCAGCTTCTCCTTACCTAGCAGACCTATCCTCTCGAACAGATCTATCTGTATGGCCCGTAGAACTACAACGTTAGCAATCGCAGCACTGCTGCTCCAGCTTGTTCCTCTCGTAGCCGGTCGCGGCGATAACGCTCATGGAGAGGCCTTGGAGATGGGTGCGCACAGCGCACCAGAACCGCAGCCACACAGCGAAGCACCACAAAGTTACTGGAGCCTGACCGAGTATGCAACACTGATGTACTGGCACATCGCGCTGGAAGTCTTGGCCTGGGTCGTCATTCTCCCAGTCGGTAAGCTTACCCGCATCCGCATTTGATCGCTAGAGCTCCACTCTAACGCCACTCAGCTGTCATGTTTAGCATCGCTCGTTCGCGCTACGTTCTTTCTACGCAGTTTGCGTTCCTGATTGTCAACGCGCTGGCGCTGCTGGTTGGCGCTGTGTACAACCGTAAGACCCCTGAGCTGTACGAGAACAGTTCGCACAGTAAGACCGGATGGATCGTCACTTGGATCGCGACTGTCTGGGTGTTCGTGGCGCTCGTCCAGACGTACGCAAACCGAGACCAAGCGTATTCGCTCGATGATGAGACAACGCAGCCGCTTAACCTGGCAAATATGTCAGAGTACCAGCGTGTGAAGGAAGAAGACCTGGAGAGCCCGTACAGATACTCCAACGACTCTGGTCAGGGCACTGAGCGTAACTCGGCATCGCTGTATGGACATTCTCGATCGCCCAGCGTAGAGTCAGAGGACCATCAGTTTCCAGACCCAGTGCACAGAGATACACATGACAACCTTGATGATTTGGAAGACATAAACCTCGAGAAACCGAAGCCGAAGTCGCGATTCGATGCCTTCTTTTCCCGCAGCGTAGCTCGCTTCGTGGCGGGCAGGACTGCAAAGTTCATTCGCCTGCTCTACGTGACTTTTGAGCGCACACTCATCGTCCAGGGTCTTGTCGCTATCTTGACAGGCACAGTCGTGTATGGCGGCATCGCGCACGGAGATGCTGTCTTCAACGTCTTGGCCCATTACATCAAGGGCGGCATCTTCTTCGTCTATGGCTTCCTTACACTCGGTCGCTGGATGGGTGCATTCGCAGAATTGGGCTGGGCGTGGAATATGAGACCGTCGAGGGATGTTGTGGGTCGCCGCAAGGCCAGTCTGCCTTCGGCCGAGTTCACCGAGTCTTTCGTCATCTTCTTGTACGGGTGTACAAACGTCTTCCTCGAACACCTCGCAGCCTGGGGCGATGCATGGACAGCGCAAGATCTGGAGCATGTTTCGATATCGGTGCTGTTCTTCGGCGGTGGTCTGGTAAGCTCCCCTCAATCCTTCACCCACTAGCGCAAAACACTGACGTACTCTAGCTCGGCATGATTATCGAATCGACCAAGATGCGTGAATTCCTCAACAGCTCTGTTGTAAAGTCCTCGCATATCGACGATGAGTCCTGGCAGCAGCCACGCACATACAATTTCTCCATGAACCCCATGCCTGCACTCATCATCCTGCTCCTCGGCAAGATGATGAGCTCGCATCACCAGGCTTCCATGCTGTCGACCATGATCCACAGCCAGTGGGGCAGCATGTTCATGGGCTTTGCGCTGGCTCGATGCCTAACGTACATCATCATGTACATCGCGCCACCCCGTTCGTACCTGCCATCTCGCCCACCGACCGAGATCATCACCGCTTTCTGTCTGGTGTCTGGAGGTATCACCTTCATGGTGAGCAATAAGGATACTATCGCGGCGCTGGAATCGTATGGACTCGATGCTATGTTCACGTTCACAGTTACCATGGGTCTGACCGCGCTCTTGCTAGCTTGGACTACAGTCGTGATCGCGGTCAAGGGCTGGGCATTGCGTAGCGAGGGCCGTAGCCAATACGTGAAGGGCTCCACTGGTACGCTTGCCTGAGTGAGCTGCACTGGTGTGCTGGCCTGAGTGTGGACACATTCTTATTTGTCCGGAATGATTTCTCTGTTCTTCCTTTTCTACACGACTTGCGCCGTTTTGAATTTATGATACCACTGCAGGATACCCTACTCTGGAGTTGACCAACAGCCTAGTCTGCTGCATTTACGACCCTCCGGCCTGAGCTGGTAATGATAATGATGATGAGCGATAGACCTGAGCTTCTCGAGGGCAAAGAGATTGGAGACCTGGTAGTTGAACAGCAGTAATAATCCAATGGTATATTGCTTACGCTTGTCTCTATACATATCCTCTTCCATCGACGCTTCACGCTGTGCCTCTTCCTCGACCTCTTGTAAACCCTCTCGCGATCCCACTGCCCCTCGTGGCGCCTCTCGTTGTGCCACCACGCGTAGGTATCCCTCCTCTCCCCCGTGCTGTCGGTATACCTCGTCCCCTTCCAGCAGCGGCGGGCATGGTCTTCTTGGGTGTGCGCGGCGCCGGGCTCTGGGCGTTTTTGAACTTGCTCGCAGCCTTTGAGCTCGGCGGGTGGTCAACAAAGGATGTATCGGTCGTAAGAAAGGTAGCGTCCACGTCTTCCACGCCTGAAGCGCGGCGATTTGGTAGGCCGGCGGAGGGATTGAGACCGGGGTGATTCTGTGAGCGCTTGAAAGAGTCGGGCACCGGGGCCTAGAAGTTACATCAGTGCATTCGCTCCCAAAGTATCCAACACATGTGCATGCTGCAGGTTCGAGACGATTCACGCACCTCAGGGAAGTCGACACAGAAGGCGTTCATGTTCATGCCGTACAGGAAGCCAGCGAAGCTCTCGCTGAAGCGTGCCAGACTCTCGTGCATCAGCTGCAGCTGCACAAAGTTCTGTTCCAGGTCGGCCATGGCGTCTGACAGCTCTGCGAAGCCGTCTTGCAGGCCCTCGAGTGCATTGGACCCGGGCGTGGCATTGCGCGAACGCTGGGCGCTGTCGCGGAGAGAGCTTCGTGAGGATGGGCGCAGTGGAGTTGTTGGGCGCGAGCGGGGAGATCGAGAGCGCAGGCGTTGGGAGCGCGAGGATGGCGGTTCATGCGTGGGCGTTGTCGACGACATGGTGCTTTGCTTGTGGGTGTGGACGCGATTCGGGGGTAGTGCGTGTTGTTTGTTTATCCAATGCTGTGCGAGGCGACCGCGGAAGGAACGTTCCACACGTTGATGTTTGACAGTCGGGGGAGTCGCGTGGTCGCGTCAATGTCTCAGAGCCGTGTTTTGGAGATCAACATGTTGCCGCGGGGTGTTTACCCTGCATGGTGTTGTGGCTTGCCGGCCCTTTAGAGGGGAACGCTAAAACCGCATCACAGCATGATGACGCCGTGCCTTTCGGGCCTTGTGCTTCCCAGGGCTGCTCGTCTCTCGTTGCTCTGTTCTCCGCATGGTCGCACTCGTCGCAAACCTCTACAAGTGCTCGTACGTCACTCAGCGCGCAGAGCATCAACATTCGTCCGGACTTCTCGCAGCCCGTCCTTCAGGCGATCCGACAAAGCCGGACTAAGCGTAGATTTAGATACAGCATACGGTACATGCGCCGTCTGACTTGCTCAGCCCCCACATGTTCATGTCACTTCACACTCACACGCTGAAGAGACTCTCACACGTATCCTCTGCGATATCGAAATACAAATCATCGACACGAATCGCCGCACCGTCTTCCCCTTTTGCCCCTCGAAACTTTACTGCCTCGGTCCCCCGCGCTCAGGCACGCGCCTTCTACGAACGACGACACTATCCGGCTTATCCTAAGCAGAGCGGCTCAGGGCTTTGGACTGCCTCAGTAGTAGTCGGTCTTGCAATTGGCGGCGCGCTTCTGATTCCAGTCTTCAGTAGCACTCCAGTCCAGAGCATCGAAGGACCCACCACAGCAAGCTTCAACCCCTCCAACACCACTGATTCCTTCCTCGTCATGGCACACAACACCCCTGCCGGTCGCCCCGGCACGCTTACGCCGCAAGAAGAAGAGAAGCTCCGCGAGCTATGGGCGCTCACAATGAAGGTGTTTGGCGTACACGGAGAGGAGACCAATGGCGCAGAGACACCAGCAGTCGTTCCAGCCACCACACCTGCAGCCGCAGCGCCAGCAGCTGAGAAGGAGAAGAAGAAGAGTAAACTCAGCGTCTTCTCGAGGCATAAGAAAGACAAGGCCGACAAGAATGCGGAGGTCCAGTCGACGGCGACCTCAGGAACATCGACTCCTGACATTGGACGACTCTCTCTTTCGACCGACGACGACAAATTCGGCCAGACAGCAGATTTCAAGGCTGCCATTGCGAACAACCCACCAGAGGACCTGCGCAACGCTTTCTGGAGCATGGTCAAGCATGATCACCCGGATGCGCTGCTCCTCCGATTCCTCCGTGCTAGGAAGTGGGACGTTGAGAAGGCGCTGGTCATGATGATCTCAACCATGCAGTGGAGAATGGGTGAGATGCATGTGGACGACAAGATTGTCAAGCACGGCGAGCTCGGCGCATTGGAGGCCGCTGCCAGCAGTAGCGACGCGAAGGCGAAGAAGAACGACGAAGACTTCTTGGTCCAGCTTCGTATGGGCAAGAGCTATTTGCATGGCTTAGACAATGCAGGGCGACCCATGTGCATCGTCCGCGCGCGACTCCACAAGGCCGGCGAGCAGACCGAAGAGTCTTTGGAGAGATTCACCGTCTACACAATCGAGACTGCACGTTTGCTTCTTAGGCCACCGATTGACACTGCCGTAAGTCGCCAATATCTGTGATGCATTTTGGCAACTTACTGATCCGAACAGACCATCGTATTCGACATGACAGATTTCTCCATGGCCAACATGGACTACACCCCGGTCAAGTTCATGATCAAGTGCTTCGAGGCGAACTACCCCGAGTCTCTTGGCACAGTGCTTGTCTACAAGGCGCCGTGGGTGTTCAACGCGGTCTGGTCCATCGTTCGTGGCTGGCTGGATCCCGTTGTCGCAGGCAAAGTGTCCTTTGTAAAGAACGTCGACGAGCTTCAAAAATTCGTGCCGAAGGATCAGATCCCTACGGAACTCGGAGGTGCCGAAGACTGGGCATACAAGTACCCTGAACCGGTGCCCGGCGAGAATGATGCGATGAAGGATGAGGCTACTAAGAATGCGATCGAGACAGACCGTGTACAGATTGTGAACCGCTACGAGTCGACAGTACTCGAGTGGATCAGAGCGGGCACACAGGCCGAGACTATTGAGCAGAGAAGGAAAGAGCGTGATACCGTCGCCGAAGACCTGAGGCAGAATTACTGGAAACTTGATCCATATGTCCGCGCCAGGACGCTGTACGACCGCATGGGTGTGATCAACCAGGCCGGGCAGCTCTCATTCTACCCCAAGTCTGCAGCTACCACAACACCAGCAACATCCGCGACAGTACCAGGAAGGGTGTCCACAAGCGCCGACGATTTGGATTAGGTACCTGAAGCTCCCGTGCAGCGCTTGCTACCAGAATTGGGATAATCCAAGAGAAAGAGCAACATGATGCGCGTCAACGACCCTGCCGTGGTACTCTGCACTCGGATAGCCAACGGAGGCCAGACGGAGTCGCACGATACTTTTCGTCGGCTCTATCCATCACCACCGCCTGCAGCCCCCGTCAGAAAACAAAAAGGGGTCGCTCGTGAATCAGACGTTCCTCCGTGTCTTCCAACGATGATCAGCTCTACGGAAGGTCGCGGCTTCCATATGCGGATGTCGTACGTTGCTGTTGATTCCCATGAGGATGCGTCATCGAGTTGTCACGTCACATCCAGCATCGCATTTCGATTGGCCCAAAGGGCTACTTTGTCATCATCATACGAGTACATAGCACCTAATAAGCACTGCCTTTCTCAAGCCTCCACCATCTCCAGTGCCAAATGCCATGAAGATCCTTCATATAATTTGAACATTCCAATCACAGTCGGCAGCAGGCCAGCCGGCAGCTTCCCTGCAGCGTTATCCCACGACGCGCCCCAGCATCGGTCTTCCCGACTGATAGCATGTCCTTTGGGGACCATGTGAAATGCAACGCTCTGCTGTGTGAATCGCAAACATACGTAAACCATCTGGCTTTCCCGCCCGCCGCACCACGCGCGCTGTGAAAGCACCGAGTCATGTACCAGCCTCGCCCAAAGCCCGCCTGAGTCTACACCCACCGCAGCAGCACACGACCACGGTCCCAGCCCCTTGTCTCTCCCGAAAGACTTCGGACAAGCAGCTGAAAGCAGCCCGCGGGAAATAGCCCGCACGCGCAACCAAGATTTTGAACCAAATCGGCCCGTAAACGCATCTTGCAGTCGTCCCAATCTGCAAGTTTAGCCGACGTCGGCTTCGATCCTGCGATGCACTACCGTGGCCACGATGCTGGTTGGACGTCTTTTTGGAATGAGATACGGGGCCTGACCACGGCGGTGAAGGGTAGGCCCCTATTTGTTGGAGTGTGGTCACTGTTCATGCGTGTCAGACACGAGGGCTGCTGAGCATGCTGTGCGTGGGTGCAGGGCAGGTGGCTTGGCGGCTGGCGTCGTGGAGGTTCGGCGACGTTGGGCTATGGGAGGTGTGCATCGAGATGCGAATGGGACGCTTGCGTGGCGCGAGGACGCGCTGCCGCGGCAGGTCGAAGTCTACAGGATGTTGTCCATTATAATTTTGGACTAAATCAGAAGACCATGCTCAAGGCCAGTGCAGATGCAAGTCATGGTGTCCTGCTCTTGTTGTACATTGATATGTACATTTAATAACATATTGTTCCAAATGCAAGCCTAATCGTACAACACGGCGACTGCCTAGTCGCTGAATTTTATGCTCCTGCCACCCTTTTGCCTGTGATCCTCGCCATCCCTGACCTCATCCATGTGTCTGGAGAACTCAGCGTCAGCGTCGACCTCGGCTGGACTCGCAGCCACTTCGGCCTCTGACTCCTTGTCGCCCTCTTCCTTCCCATTTACCCTCAGACCCAGAGCGCCTCGGTAGGTGATGTGCCCTCTCGCCGCGGCCTCTAGGCGCTGTTTCTGACCTGCTTCGCCTGCACGGCCGAGAACACCAGCAATGACTTGGATGCAGCGTAGACTGGTGACTATTAGCTTTACCCGGGAGCGTGTTTCACAAGGTCTCACCTGTCGTCGTTTGCCGGAATAGGATATGTGACCCACGTAGGATCGGCATTTGTGTCAATGACGCCGATGGTAGGGATGTTGTTGAGCGCACACTCGTGCAGCAGGACATAGTTCTCGAGCGGGTTCAAACAAACCACGAGATCAGGACGCAGCACAGCGCGATCGTACAGCTGCTCCTCGAACCCTGGGACGTCCTTGTCGTGCTCGTTAACAACCTTGGTCTTGCAGCGGCCCAGGATCTGCTGGCCGTTTGTGATGCTTCCGGGGATCCAGCGCTCGAACAAGTGGCACCCTTTGGCCAGCTCGGCGGCGCGAGACACGGCGCGGTCTTGCCCTTCGCGAGTGCCTACGAACAAGACAATGCCTCCTCTCCTCGAGACCTCCTGGACGACTTTGGCTGCGCGACGGAGGTGAGCGGCTATGACTTCAAGCGAGATGATGTGGATGCCCTGGCGAATGCCGTGGATGTAGCGCGCGTTTGCGGGGTTCCAGACAGACGTGACGTGGCCCTGGTGGGCTTCGGAGGCGAGGAGGAGCTCGAGGGTGACGTCGGCGGGGGAGGGTGGGTTTGTGAGGAGGGTGTGCGGTTGGTAGTGAGGCTCGACGGTAGCGCCCAGGTTGCTGAGCCGCTGCGACTGCTGCCTGTGCGCATGGTACTGCTCTGCGAGACTGGCAGTGGGCGGCGGCTGGGTGGCTGGGTCTGCTGCGGCGGGCTCAGGATTGTCCAGGCCCACGCCGGACCGCCATTCGCGCTGCCACAGCTCCTGGAAGTCCTTGGGCTTGTCGAGCCTGGGGTCCCAGACCTCGTATGTGTGTGTGGAGTAGCATCGGCGCGGGAGAGACGTGCGTGCGAGGGCGGCCGCTGTTCATCCAATTAGAGAGATGTAGATTGTTACCGCATATTTGACGTACCCCTCTGCGCGACAAGATGCCGGACAATCATGGTGGTGGTGCTGCTGCTGCTCGCCATGTCTGCGCGCCGGTCGTGCCTGCCGCAAAAGTTCCAAAGTTCGGGCAATGCTTGGCGCTGTCCTCGCGAGGCAGGCGCGCCCCGTTTTCCGCGGAAGGCACGTCCCACGCACCGGGCAGCCACCGATGACACGCGCTGTCGTTGTCGCTGGGTCACGTCGCGCCCCAGGGCCGCAGAGCCACAGGCCCAAACCCCAGGCGTGTCACAGGCGCGCAGCTCCAAGGGCCGCCGCAGCATGGCCTGATCTCGAGGCTCTGGCTGCGTTCCCGCCCGCCCCGAGCAGCATGGCATTCTGCATTCCGCATGCACTCGAGCATTCCGGGCCTAGCGAGCGCTTCCCACATTGCCCACACTTCCCCACCCTGCGCGCCTCCAGGCGCGATGCGTGATGCGTGATGCGTGCATGCGGTGCCTGTGGTGATGCTGTGCTGCTGCTGCCGCCCCACGGCTGCGGGTATTCTTTCTTTTCGCCTTGCCCGTAGCTAGCGGCGTCCGCTTCTGCGTCCAAGCAGGATCTCTTAGCTCGCAGTCTAGGACGATCACCCATACGCCAGCTCCGGCCTGCGTGTAGTCTCTGTAGGTAGTGTCCATAGTGTCTGCAGGGAGCCGCGGCACGCTCTCTCGTCCTGGATGTCGCTTGCAGTGCTCTTCACCTCCACCACCCTCCACTGCCCTTCCCCCTACCCCGTCCTCCTGCCGCGACGGCTGCAACGCCCGTCACCCGCCCATCGATGACCACGCCCCGGCGCCGCTAGCTACCACCACACCAGGCCCTGCCCCCGCGCGCAGCCTCTGGGTGCCAGCCCAGCATGAACGGCTACCCCTACTCGTCCCAGCCCTACGCGGACGGGGCGAGCAACGGCGGCAGCCTGATGGACCTCAGCGGCGGCGACCTGAGCGCCTACGGCCCTGGCGACACCGAGGGGCAGTCGCTCGATGACATTGTCTCGCAGAACGACAAAGCGAACCGCCGCCAGAGCATGCCCGTGTACGCTCGCCAGCCCCAGCAGCTGCACCAGCAGCAGCCCTTGCACATGACCAGCCCGACGCGCAGCATGTCCATGATGAATTTTGGCGACCCCAACGGTGGCTCCATGGACGACTTCGCTTTTGACATGTCTGGCCAGGGCATGGGCAACATGATGCGCAACAGCTTCCCCAGACCCACCCCAGACATGCAGCCCGGCGCAGATCTCGCCATCAAGACCCAGTTCAACAATGCCGCCTCGCCCTTCTCGACCATGGCCGCCCCCGGCTCCAACTACGCCTCGCCCATCCACGCGAGCGCCGACCTCGACCTGGGCATGAGCCCGTACCCCAACGCCATGAACATGTCGCTGGACATGGACGACTCGCTCAACAGCATGATGCAATCCGACATGAACATGTTTGGCAACGCCCAGTTCAACCCCCAGATGCTGGACTCGCCCATTAATGACAACTCCAACTCCACGCCCATCAACCAGGGGAACAACTTCATCGGACCCCTGCCTGCCCCCCAAAGAGGGTCGAATGTGGTTGGGCAGCATCAATTTGGAGGCATGACGCCTCAGGGCGGCCAAAATCAGAACCAGAGCCAGGGCCAGAATCAGAACCGCGGCCACTTCAAGAGCCCATCAATGAGCAACACGCCCGACGGCCGATCTGGTCCGTCTCTGCCCAGCCGTCAGAATAGCCACGGCCAGCAGGATCAGAGCAGATTGAGCCAGGACCAGAATCAGCACAATCAACGTCCTGATACCAACAACGCCAATAGCGCTACCCAGCTGAGTCTGGCTTCGCTCGAGAACCAGCGGCCAATAGCACAGGATCCGACAGAGGATATCCCACATGACAAGCTGGACCGCATCAAGAACCTAAAGTTGCCATGGCAGGAGCCGCCAGGTGGATTTCCTTCATCGATGCGCGCCAAGCCTCACATGCAGACACAGTTCAAGAACGCCTACTCGTCGTCTGGTTTCGACATGCTTGGCGTTCTTATGCGAGTGGCAACGCGACCAAATCCGCAGATTGACATTGGCTCGGTGGACTTGTCGTGTGCTTTCGTCGTGTGCGACGCTGACATGGATGACATCCCAATCGTCTACTGCTCTGAAAACTTCGAACGTTTGACTGGTTACACAAGGCACATGATCTTGGGCAGGAATTGTCGATTCCTCCAGTCGCCTGACGGCAAGGTCGAGCCCGGCATCAAGCGTAACTACGTTGACGACGACTCGGTGCTTTATCTCAAAAATACCATCAGCGCAGTGACTGAAGCACAGATCAGTCTGATCAACTACAGAAGAGGAGGGCAGCCGTTCATGAACCTTCTCACCATGATCCCAATCTCATGGGAACCGGGTGGAAAGGTAAAGTTCTTCGTTGGCTTCCAGGTCGATCTTGTCGAGCAGCCTGGTGCAATGACGAACAAGAATGCAGGTAAGATTTGCTCTTCTCTTTGTACTCATTGTGAACTGACTTTAGACAAGATGGTTCATACAGAGTCAACTACCAACGCGGCATGGGTATGCCTAGCTACGTCTTCAATGATGCCTCGAAACCACAACCAGAACAAGGTCAGACTATATCCAAGGACGAGGTCTCCAACGTACTGGCCTCCTACAGTGGCTCGGGCGACTCTGAAATCACACGGCGCATTTGGGACAAGGTTCTCCTCGAAAATACGGATGATGTTGTACATGTTCTGTCATTGAAAGGACTGTTTATGTATCTGTCGCCATCCAGCAACCGGATCCTTGAGTACGATCCAAGCGAGCTTGTTGGAACCGCACTTTCTTCTGTTTGCCATCCTAGCGACATCGTCCCGGTCACGAGAGAGCTCAAAGAAACTACCAACGGGGGTTCGGTCAACGTAGTTTTCCGTATCCGGAGGAAGAAGAGCGGATATATGTGGTTCGAGGGTCACGGCTCATTGCACACCGAACAGGGCAAGGGGCGCAAGTGTATCATTCTTGTCGGCCGCGAACGCCCAGTCTACACCTTGAGCAAGAGCATCGTCCGCGAATCTGGAGGCATTGGTGACAACGAGTTATGGACAAAGATGTCGACCTCCGGAATGTTCCTGTTCGTTTCGTCGAACGTGCGCCAATTACTGGATCGGCAACCTGAGGAACTCGTGGGTACAAGTATGCAGACACTCATGCGCCAGGACTCTAAATTGAACTTTGGCCGGATACTGGAGCTTGTGAGAGGCGGAAGAAAGGGAGAAGTCACGCACGAGATGATCAATAAGAGGGGGCAGGTACTGCAGGCTTTCACTACGATGTACCCTGGAGATGCCACGGAAGGTCATAAACCAACTTTCATTGTCGGTCAAACCCGACTCCTCAAGTACTCGAGGAACAGCAACGGCCAACGACCTTCGATCTACCAGACAAAGGAGCACAACTCGCAGAGCTCGGTACAACCACGATACAGCAGTGGTTCGCCAATGCCTGCATCCATGCCTACATCGCTGTCTGGCACTACTGGCTCCATGGTTGCTTCGCCAAACCCACACTTCAATACCACGGAGGCGCATGGTACTACCTTCGCCGGCCACAATGGGCTGACGATTGGTCACCAAGACCAGAGCTTGGCATCGGACGACAATGTGTTTGACGAGTTGAAAACCACAAGAAGTACGAGTTGGCAATACGAGCTTCGGCAAATGGAAAAGCGCAACAGGTATCTGGCCGAGGAGGTGCAGAGCTTACTGGCAGCAAAGAAGAAGAGGAAGCGCAGAAAGGGTGCTGGGCAAATGCAGAAAGATTGCGCCAATTGCCACACAAGGACTACGCCCGAGTGGCGGAGAGGTCCGTCTGGTAACCGGGACCTGTGTAACTCGTGTGGATTACGGTGGGCCAAACAGGTGTGTCACTCGGCTTACTCCACCTTCACAGACATGACTAATTCCCCTTTAGCAAGGTCGTGTGTCACCCCGTACATCCTCCGCAGCGAGTGACAAGAGCAAGAAGAGCAATGCTTCGCCCCGGCACATGCAGAACGTCCAGTCTATCATACCCGAGACCGGTCAGCCATCCTCGAATCTGTCGACACTCGCGCCATCCTCGAAGCGTACGCCCGAACACGCGGGCATGGAAGGCCATCATGCCGCCAAGCATGCACGTGCTGAGGTTCCGACTTCTCAGGGCTTCATACCACCACCCAAGATTGACGAGGAGTAGATGCGTCATTTGCCTTCTTCCACCTTTCTGTTCCTTTGGGTCCCAATGTTTTTAGATCTTGACGATACCCCAGCACTTTTCTTCGCCATATTTCCTTCAACTAAGCGGCTTTCGTGCTACGATCATCTTAGCGAGCCTTCACTCCACTTACGACTCTATTGGTTTTCTAGACAAGCGAGGAGTGATCCCTACAGCTTCTCGGCAGGATTTGGACAATGTTGGGCGGCATTTGTGTAGATGTCATGTCTTCCAGCGACAGCGAAAGTGTACATATATATATATTAAGGGCAGGGTCTGAGCGTATCAGATCAATCGAATGAATGAGCGGTATCTAGCAGACAAACCCACTTGCCTCCACTGAACGTGCACAGTCACGACGTGTCCATCTGAGATCAAGCGTCAGCTCATCCTGGACCCAGTGCAGCAACGCTCAGATGATGATCCCCTGGTAGCACGTCGCTAATCGGCAATGATGTGCGAATGGATGCTCGTTGCGGACATCCCTTAGTGTTGAAGAAATCCTCTGCAATCCTTTGCGTGCTCTTTTGGTGTTTTCAGCTTTTCGTCGATCGAGTACGAGCTCTTTGACGTGCAGGCATGCTGCCTGCCACGCATGGTAGCAGATCATACCTGCATAATCCTTGCAAGTTGCAGATGGAGCATTCCACGCGCATCCGGTGCACTGATGAATAAACGGGCTGGTTGCCTCGAGCAGTAACTCGCGCTCGTACTTTGTAGCTCTGCAGATTGAGTCACTTGCATGGTCATATCCGGTCACCTGGTAAACTTTGTAAAAGTCGATATGCGCTCGAGCCTCGAGCGTTCGCAAACCTTAGCGGAAATCTTGCCGGCGTGGAGCACGGGTGTGAGATGTGTGGATAGGCCAAGGCGGTGGGAGTGGGGTGTGGCATCGCAGGAGTTTGTTCTACTCTGATGACGAGATCGGAGTGCGTTGGACGGAGGCGGTCTGGTGTGGAGGGTAGGGGCCAAGAAAGATGTCGTGAATCTTGAGAACACAATGGGCCGGACAAGTGCGCGTCTTCGTGAGTCGCTTGGTAGGATTAGGAGCTGCAATAGCACCAAGAGCCATAGCGTGTGATTCCTTCAAGGCACCTTTGCAACATCGTCTTCGCTCGGTTCCCTCGGATGTGCTTGCAACAATCACAGTGTAATCATGGCCTGACTTATACTTCGACCACTGTATCAGAGCAACACAACGTCACCCATCGTCGATTGCAAGTGTGAAGCGCGCTGTACAGAGCCATGACCGAAGATTGGCCAAGGATCACCTGTGCGCGTGCGGACAGGGCTGATGAGGATTGCGGCACAGGGTGAGGTTCCACAAAATTTACTGCGTCATCCTTGCTGTCATGAATCGGTGCGTAAGCGCAGGTACGGAGTCTCGGACTCATCGCACCTGCAGAGCAACCAAGTAACGGTACAAACTGTATGCGCGAAACCGCCAAGCTGAACGCCTTCACGCTTCCAATCATCGCGCTCCATGATCAGCGTCGACTTTGGAAAGTTTCGGCATACCGTTGGCGCCCAAGCTCCTACCTTCGCGGAAATCATGCCGCTGCCCTGTTGCAGGATGCAGCTCGGCCTCGATGCCCATACGAACTGATCGCCGTCAGGCATCGTGACCTTGGATTCACTCTCCTTTCGCAATTCTCACCCGCTGGTGACTGATACCCGGGTACACCCTCGTTTCTGTATATGACCAAGCCGACTAGCACGTCTCCTTTCTTTTGTTTATTTGCGAGACACACGGCGACTCTGCTGCGACACTGAGCTTAGGTAGCCGAGAAACGTGCGAAGACAAGCAGCCGCACGAACGCGTGACCACAAGCTCTGAGAGCACAACTAGAGATTTCCAGACCAGAGTACAGCCCGCAAAATTTGGAGTGCGCCATTGCGACAGCAGAGATACCATAATGGAAGAACAAGACCGCATCACGATAACCATCTGCGGCGACGGTGGATGCGGTACGCTCAAGTTTGGTCCACGCTCATACCGCACACTCACAATCCCCCAGGAAAGAGCTCTATAACACTCCGCTTGGTTCGCTCAGAATGGACATCAGAGTATGATTCTCTCCCTTCCTCCACATGTCGCTGCTCACACGCCCAGCTACGATCCCACAATCGAAGACTCCTACTCCGTCACCCGCGCCGTCGACGGCCACTCGTATTATCTGATGCTCACCGACACTGCCGGTCAGGAGGAATATCGTGGGCTTTGGGCTGCCTCGAACCTCCAGTCTGATGCCTTCCTGCTCGTGTACGACATCACATCGCCCAACTCGCTCGACGCGCTAGAATACTTCATGGAGATGATCGACATGGAGACGGAGAACCGGCTGGACAACGGCAAAGTCCCACCCGTCAAGATCGTGGCAGGAAATAAATGCGACTTGCAGAGCATGCGGGCGATTGAAGCCAAGAAGGGGCTCGAGTGGGCGAGGAAAAGAGGCTGTGGGTTCATGGAGACGAGTGCGCGCGAGATGGTCAACATTGAGGAGACTTTTGCATTGCTGGTCAGGAGGGTGGTCGAGGCGAGGGCGAATGCCGGCAGAGGAGGTGCTGGGGCAATGTCACACCCTCAGACACCGAAGCTGCCGCCGGCAGGAGAGAAGGCTACACGGCAGCAGGACGCAGGGGACGACGAAGACAAACAGAGCTTTTGGAGTAAGCTGAAGTGCTGGTAGACCGCATGTGTCGAAGAGGATATGGGAATAGGGCAGGCACGACTGGATGCGTATGTTGGGTTGGCTGCGATTGTGTACTATATATACCCGGTGGACGCACTCTTTGGGCTTTTCTTATGTACATTGGTGGGGATCGCTGGAAGGATGTCGTGTGGACTGACATGATATTAGAGCGTAATATGGTACGTGGGACTATTCAAAATGACTTCGGCTCCATTGTCGAGCGTTGGCTAGATACATGGCCACTATGCATGAGCTGCGCAGTGATTCATGAATCTTGTGCTTCATCCTGGCGCCGAATGAAATATGTCTCTATGCTTCGGCCTTATTTGGCTGCTTCAGCTCTATCTCGTAGTCCTTCTTGATTCCAGGTAGCTCTCAGATCTTGATGACAGGTATTTCACCTGGGAACGCAGTTCCACCTCTCGAAATCTAATTACCAATCACCTCCCGCTTCCCCACTAGCTGATCAAGCGCATCGTCACCTCGACCGTGGCAAAGGTTCCGGCGCTGACCGGCATAGCCCTCAGCAGCGTCGGCCCAATACCCTTCCAGAAACCCCTTGCACCCTCCTGAGCCCACACCTTGGCAAAGCAATCGCGCATACTCTTGTACTTCTGATCCTTTCCGAATCCATCGCTCTGCATCTTGCTCTTGATGACATCAAAGGGGTAACTGCTGAGCCACAGCATTTCTCCTGCAAGGCCACCGTACGCGGCAACCTTCAGTGTCGAGATATCTTCGCGCTTGATGTTGTTGCGCCTCGCGTCCGCGTTCATCAAGTACTCAAACGTCGTGAACCACACTCCGTACGCCTGCGCTTCGCGAAGGAATGTCACAGCTGTTCCACGATACACGCCACCCAGCACGCCCTGGTGTGCGGAGAGCTTGCGTACGCAGTCGATCGGGCCATTGTACAACCGGGCTGCGCCGCTGGGCTGTGTCTGGAGACGGATACGGATGTGCTCAATGGGCGAGGATAGTGCCGTGTTTGCAATACCGGCAAAAGCGCCGGCAGCATAGTACTGCGAGTAGGAGAGTGCGGAGTTACCGGTCTTTGCCTTGTTCTGCTCTTCGAAGTAGCGGCGGGCAAAGTTGAAACCACCGAATTGGACCGATACGCAGGCTCCGATTCCGATGAGCGGTGTGAGCGTTCCCTTGTAGAATGCGAGCGCGCCTTCGTTCTTGTAGATACTTGTCGCGGCGTGGAGCGCGCCAGAGTATTGGCTTGTGGTTTGTAACCGCACCTTGACGATGTCGAAAGGTTGGCCGAGAAGCACTTGTGCTACGCCTCCTACGGCGCCTGCGAATAGGTCCTTTGCTACCTTACCTGACCCAGAATCGAGGTGCTCTTCTTCCTGTTCGACCTTGGAAACCATTCTGGCGCGTCTTTCGATGTCTTGATATTTCTTCTCCGCTATCGGTCCCAGGTTCCAACTCTTATCAATCTCACACGGCCCAGCGGAGCCCTCTCAATCGGTATTCTCTTTGACTTCAGTGTTTAGTTCCCCAGGTTGCAATTGACGTGTCGAGGAATCCTCGAATTTGATGTTCTGGGATCTTTCCGCCTGAGGTGCTGAAGATACCGTCGCGATGCGATAGTTCGGGAAACTATCGAAATTCACCAATGATGATTGCGTGCTTGACGCACAGACGCGGTTGACGCGAGGATAAGGAATCGCATGCCTTGATGAGGCTGCATTTCCCACGCCTGCGCTGGCCTAGTCTTTCCGTCGCACAATTACAGCCATTATCAACCACAGTTTCAACCTGGCAGCTCGATATAAGTGTTGGAGCAGAATCAGTATTGCCACGCGGCCTCGCCCTTATCATGTTTTTCCACACCACACCGTTACCATAGGTATAGATGACTCCCTTGAATCTGCTGTGATGCAAGGCTGGCATCTGTTTGACTTGTGATTAAGAAATGCTGGGCTGTTGACAAGGTTGTGTCGCGGTTGACTTCTTAAGCGTATTATAGTGAGTGCCGGGATGGGCACTCGCATGGTGCCCAGATTGGTGTTTTCTCTTGCGACTACCTATGGTAGATCACTCGATCAGAAACCCTGCGGCTGCGCAAGTTCAAGATGAAGCTGCACCGATACATGCACAAGCTGCCATGCTTCTACCACAAGTCTAGCTGGGGGCTCACGCCGGCATCGAATTAACAGGTTGATACTCGATACCATATGCCACAGCCGTCATAGAAATCTCTGTACCTGAGTACCTCCACCGTCCTATGCGCCACGAACGGCCCAACGGCATGTCCTACTGCGAGAGCGGTAGCATATGACCTGGATAGCACTCGGTGGGGTCACAGAAGAGCAGGCACCTGTGGAGATTGAAGATGAAGTGTTATGGTATTATGCCCGTAGGAGCAGCTTCACGACGGCGATACTGTGCCATCCGCTCCGCGAGCAGACACCCGCTCTGTTGGTAGGGATATAGCGATCTCAAGATGATTGCACTCGTGGATCCTAGTGTGAGGACGAAATGCTCAAGCCCTCGATGCAGGAGGCTGACGAAAGTAGTCAGAAATAGATCTGCTGCGGTCACGTTCAGGCATGGTCGATGGTAAGGGTCACCCTTTCCACATCTCTCCGCTCTCCGCACTGAAGATGCAACGCACCATAGCTGTTCTCAGCTGTTAACGCAAGTGCAGCAATCTTACGATTACGAAGGGATTGCTCTTCGTGTGAAGAGCTTTCTGCCGGTTGGGATTGGCCCTAACGTAGTTCACATGCGAGCGAGCCAACCTAAGCGAGCGAGCTACCCTTACTAACATTGCGTGTCTTACATATCTCTTAACGTACATGTACAACGAGCGGACCGGTCAACGAGCGGGCCACTTTTGCCAAGACCACACCAAAACTCCCTCCCTACACTAATGCCTCCACAACAAGTACAGTTTAACGCGTCAAACGAGCGTCAGATACAGCTTGCGCTCCAAGCTCTCAAACAAGACGCGAATCTCTCAGAGCGACGCGCTGCAGCTATCTACAGCGTCTCTCGAACTACACTAC
Organism: Didymella arachidicola; assembly: GCA_016630955.3. Taxonomy (NCBI): domain Eukaryota; kingdom Fungi; phylum Ascomycota; class Dothideomycetes; order Pleosporales; family Didymellaceae; genus Didymella; species Didymella arachidicola. Next base: position 2,305,711 of record CM049986.1, read on the forward strand.
ACCAACGACGCGCTGGACGACCTTCACGCGTTAATATTATGGCCAACTTACGGAATCTAACCAGCGCTGAGGAGCAGGTGATTGTTATGCGCATACTTGAGCTGGTTACGCGAGGAGAGTCCCCCCGGCTTGAATTTGTGGCTGATATGGCCAATTCTCTGCTGAAAGAGCGCAGTTTGGCCCCTGTTGGCCCAAGGTGGGCCAGCAGGTTTGTTTCGCGTCAGGAGGAGCTCAAAACAGTTTTTAATCGCAAGTATGACTACAAGCGAGCCCTCTGCGAGGACCCTGAGGTTATACAGGGCTGGTTCAACCTTGTAGCTACTACCAAAGTCAAGTATGGCATCCAGGACAACGACACGTACAACTTTGACGAGACAGGCTTCATGATGGGCCAGATATCCACCGGAGTTGTTGTAACAGATGCAGAGAAACTAGGACGAGCAAAGCAGGTCCAGCCAGGCAACCGGGAGTGGGTAACAGTCATTGAGGGCATTAATGCCACAGGATGGGCTATTCCACCCTACATCATCTTCAAAGCCCGCCAACACCAGTCCAGCTGGTACAAGGACAACAACCTGCCCCAAGATTGGAGTATTGCCATCTCTGAGAACGGCTGGACTACCAATGAGCTTGGTTTTGACTGGTTGAAGCACTTTGACAGGTATACAAAGGCGCGCACTGTTGGCAGCCACCGGTTGCTGATTATTGACGGTCATGGGAGCCACAACACTCCAGAATTCACGCAATACTGCAAGGATCAGAAGATTGTGATCCTATGCATGCCTCCGCACTCATCGCACCTCCTTCAGCCACTTGATGTGGGTTGTTTTGGCCCTCTGAAGAAGGCGTACGGGGTTGAGGTTAATGAGCTTATGCGCAACCGGATCAACCACATTACAAAGCAGGAGTTCCTCCCATGCTTTGTAGCGGCTCACAAGAAAGCTATTACCCCTAGCAACATTCAAGGAGGGTTCCGAGGGGCCGGATTGGCTCCCTTTGCCCCAGATCGCGTCATATTGGCCCTGGATGTGAAGCTGCGCACCCCATCGCCACCACTCCCCCAAAACAGCCCGCTCTGGCAGTCGCAAACCCCAAGCAATACCCTGGAATTTGGGTCGCAATCAACGCTTGTGAAGAAGAGGATTCAGACGCATGTTAATAGCTCACCAACCTCTATAGTTGAAGCGTTTGAGAAGGTCTCAAAGGGGGCAGCAATTATTGCGCACAAGCTGGTTTTGGCACAACAGGAGATTACTGAGCTTCGAGCGGCTAATAAGGCCGCCACGCGACGTAAATCGCACAAAAGAAAGCGTATTCAAGCTAAGGGAAGCCTTGCGGTTGAAGAGGGCCAGCGGATAGCTGCTCTGCAGGAGTTTAGCGCGCGTAGTGATGGTAAGAAGGCAAAGAAGCAGGTTCGGGCTGAAGGAGGTGAACCATCCCAACGACGCTGTGGACGGTGCGGAGAGAGTGGGCACAACGCGCGAACGTGCAAGAATGCTGTAGAAGAGGTCTCTTAGTAATATTACAGCTTGTTTTGCCTTATGCAGCGCCAGTTTGTAGTGTTTTGGGCCATAATAGGGGGAGTTTTGGTGTGGTCTTGGCAAAAGTGGCCCGCTCGTTGACCGGTCCGCTCGTTGTACATGTACGTTATACTTAACTATAATACTATATAAAGATATTATCTATCTATAATTATTCTTTAGTAGTATTACTAACGTATATATAGTAACGTACCTCACGGGCGAGCGAGCTACTAAAATTAACTAGGGAAAATCTAAAATGCAGGGGTCTATATATCTAGATCTACTTAATAGAATCTTCTAAAAATTTTATAACTAGGCTGCACCTATATAAACATGTGTATTTTAGAATTTGGAGTAGCTAGGCCGAAAAGGGAAATAGTTATTAAGGTTTTTAAAAAGTACGCTAAAATCCTCTAGTAAAATAAAAAAACTTCTGCTTGATTAGGCCTAGTCCTCTAAAATTTTAAGATATTAATCTCTATATATATATTACCTAGCTATAAAACTTTTAGAAGATTTTACCTAGTAGATCTAGAGATATAGACCCCTACATCTTTGATTTTCCCTAACGTACATGTACAGCGAACGGAACGGTCAACGAACGGAACACTTTTGCCAAGACCCCACCAAAACTCCCCCCATTATGGCCCATAATACCACACTTTGGCCCTGCATAGGTTAAAAGAAGCTATATTATCACTCAGAGCCCTCTTTTACAGCATTCTTGCACGTTCGCGCGTTGTGCCCACCCTCTCCGCACCGTCCACAGCGTCCTTGGGATGGTTCACCTCCTTCAGCGCGCACCCGCTTCTTTGCCTTCTTACCATCACCACGCGCCCCAAACTCCTGCAGAGTAGTTAACCGCTGGCCTTCTTCAACTGTAAGGCTTCCCTCAGCATGAATACGCTTTCTTTTGTGCGATTTACGTCGCGTAGCGGCTTCATTAGCTGCTTGAAGCTTAGCTATCTCCTGTTGTGCTAAAACCAGCTTGTGCGCAACAATTGCTGCCCCCTTTGCGTAGTGCTCAAGCGCGCTCAGCACAGAATTTGGGGAGCTGCCCTGCTGCCTCTTATACTTGTCTCGAATTAGAGTTGATTGCGACTGAAGTTCTAGGGTATTGCTTGGGGTTTGCGACTGCCAGGGCTCGTTGTTTGTGGGGAGTGGTGGTGATGGAGTGCGCAGCTTCACATCAAGGGTCGATATGACCCGTTCTAGGTCAAAAGGGACCAGTCCAGCGCCTCGGAACCCTCCCTGGATATTACTGACAGTAACGGCTTTCTTGTGAGCTGCTTTGAAGCATGGCAGGAACTCCTGCTTTGTGACGTGGTTAATCCGGCTGCGCATGAGCTCATTGACCTCAACACTGTACGCCTTCTTCAGAGGGCTAAAACAACCCACGTCAAGTGGCTGCAGGAGGTGCGACGAGTGCGCAGGCATACATAGGATCACAATCTTGTGATCCTTGCAGTATTGCGTGAATTCTGCAGTGCTGTGGCTCCCATGACCGTCAATAATCAGCAATCGGTGGCTGCCAACAGTGCGCGCCTTTGTATGCCTGTCAAAGTGCTTCAACCAGTCAATACCAAGCTGGTTGGTGGTCCAGCCGTTCTCAGAGATGGCATTAGTCCAATCCTGGGGCAGGTTGTCGTCCTTATACCAGCTAGACTGGTGTTGGCGCGCTTTAAAGATAATATATGGCGGAATGGCCCATCCGGTGGCATTAATGCCCTCAATGACTGTTACCCACTCCCGGTTGCCTGGCTAGACCTGCTTCGCTCGCCCTGGCTTCTCTGCATCCGTGACAACTACTCCGCTGGATATCTGGCCCATCATGAAGCCTGTCTCGTCGAAGTTGTACGTGTCATCGTCTAAGATACCGTACTTGGCTTTGGTATTAGCTACTAGGCTGAACCAGCCCTGGATCACCTCAGGATCCTCGCAGAGGGCTCGCTTGTAGTCGTACTTGCGATTGAAAACTGTTTTGAGCTCCTCCTGACGCGAAACAAACCTGCTGGCCCACCTTGGGCCAACAGGGGCCAAACCGCGCTCTCTTCGCAGAGAATTGGCCATATCAGCCACAATTTCAAGCCGGGGGGACTCTCCTCGCGTAACCAGCTCAAGTATGCGCATAACAATTACCTGCTCCTCAGCGCTGGTTAAGTTCTGTAAGTTGGCCATAGTATCACCGCGTGAAGGTCGTCCGGCGCGTCGAGGATGTAGTGTGGTTAAGGGCACGTTGTAGATAACTGCAGCGCGTCGCAAGGAGAGTTTAGGGTCTTGTTGAAGAGCTTGAAGCGCAAGCTGTACCTGACGCTCTTTAAACGCGTTGAAATGTAGTTGTTGTTGAGACATTAGTAGAGGAAGGGTGTGTTGATGGGGTCTTGGCAAAAGTGTTCCGTTCGTTGACCGTTCCGTTCGCTGTACATGTACGTTAGAGAAAACTAAATATCTAGAGGCTAATAACTCTAGAACTAACGTACTTAAAGGGCGAGTAGCCTACTAGGGCGAGTGGCCCACGTAGTTTTACTAGTTAAATCTTAATTTTTACTTCTAGATAAGTCCTCTAATAACGTACATCACGGGCGAACGCCGCACACGGGCGAACGCCGCACTTTTGCCAAGACCACACCAAAACACCATCGCCACCCTAATGCCACCACAACAGCACCAGTCAGACGCGTTAAAAGAAGCTCAGGTACAGCTTGCAATCCAAGCTCTTAAACAAGACGCGAAACTCTCTGTTCGACGCGCTGCAGCTATCTACGGAGTCTCTGAAACCATTGTACGCAAACGACGCGCCGGACGACCTTCACGCATTGATACCATGGCCAACTCACGGAATCTGACCAATACTGAGGAGCAGGTGATTGTTACGCACATACTTGAGCTCTCTAAGCAAGGACGGCCTCCCCGGCTTGCAGATGTGACTGATATCGCCAATTCTCTGCGAAAAGAGCGCGGTTTGGCCCCTGTTGGCATAAACTGGGCCAGCACGTTCGTTTCGCGTCAGGAGGAGCTCAAAGTGGTCTTCAATCGCAAGTACGACTACAAGAGAGCCCTCTGCGAAGATCCTGAGGTCATACAGGGCTGGTTTGACCTTGTAGCCAACACCAAAGCCAAGTATGGCATCCAGGACGACGACACGTACAACTTCGACGAGACAGGCTTCATGATGGGCCAGATAAGCTCCGGAGCAGTCGTCACAGCTTCAGAGAACCGTGGACGGGCAAAAGCGGTCCAGCCAGGCAATCGCGAGTGGGTAACGGTCATCCAGGGCATTAATGCCACAGGGTGGGCCATTCCGCCCTACATCATCTTCAAAGCCCGCTGCCACCAGTCCAACTGGTACAAAGACGATAACCTGCCCCAGGATTGGACTGTTGCTGTCTCTGAGAACGGCTGGACTACTAACGAGCTTGGTTTTGACTGGTTGAAGCACTTTGACAGGCATACAAAGACGCGCACTGTTGGCACCTACCGTTTGCTGATTATTGACGGCCATGAGAGCCACAACTCTAAGGAATTTAAGCAATACTGCAAGGACAACAAGATTATAGATCTATGCATGCCTGCGCACTCATCGCACCTCTTGCAGCCACTTGATGTGGCTTGTTTTGGCCCTCTGAAGAAGGCGTACGGGGATGAGGTCAATCAGCTCATACACAACCGGATCAACCACATCACAAAGCAGGAGTTCCTCCCATGCTTTATAGCGGCTCACAAGAAAGCTATAACCTCTAGCAACATTCAAGGAGGGTTCCGAGGGGCCGGATTGGCTCCGTTTGCCCCAGATCGCGTCATATCGGCTCTGAATGTGAAGCTGCGCACCCCATCGCCACCACTCCCCCAAAACAGCCCGCTCTGGCAGTCGCACACCCCAAGCAATACCCTGGAATTTAGGTCGCAATTAACGCTTGTGAAGAAGAGGATTCAGAGGCATGTAGACAGCTCACCAACCTCTATGGTTGAAGCGTTTGAGAAGGTCTCAAAGGGGGCAGCAATAGTTGCGCACAAGCTGGCGTTGGCACAACGGGAGAACGCTGCGCTTCACGCAGCTCTAGCAGCTGCTACAGAACGTAAATCGCGCAAAAGAAAGCGTATTTAAGCTAAAGGAAGCCTTGCGGTTGAAGAGGGCCAGCGGTTAACTGCTCTGTCAGAGTTTGGCGCGCGTAGTGATGGAAAGAAGAAGAAGAAGCAGGTGCGTGGTAACAAAGGTGAATTATCCCAACGACGCTGTAGACGGTGCAGAAAGACTGGGCACAACGCGCAAACGTGCAAGAATAGAGTAGAAGTAGTTTCTGAGTAATATTACAATCTGTTTCGCCTCATGCAGGGCCAAAGTGTGTTGTTTTGGGCCGTAATAGGGTGAGGTTTGGTGTGGTCTTGGCAAAAATGCGGCGTTCGCCCGTGTGCGGCGTTCGCCCGTGATGTACGTTACTAAATATTAATTTCTAAAATTTTTATAGTAGAGCTATAAGCAGATAAAGAAGCTATTTCTAGAATCTAGAAGCTATAGCTTTAGTAGATAAAAAGTTATTAAAAGAAAAGTAAATTATAAGGATTATTTAGACCTACTTTTCTATACCTCTAGATCTAGAAGAGCTAGAGCTTAGCTACTTATAAGACTTAAAGTATACCTATATAGAATAATATATTTTATAAGTAAGTAAGTACTCTAAGTAAGTAAGTACTCTAATACTAATATACTAACTTTAATATATTATTACACAACCTTATTATAGTTAATAAACTATTATAATATACTAAATTAATTATTAGAATTACTACTATTACTTGCACTACTAATCTTAACTACGTAGGTATAGGCGTTATACCTAGTGCCCTTATAACACCTATACTACCTCTCCTTCTATACCTTCTTTAACGCACTCTTTCTATTACTATAGCTACTACCTACCTATTTAGCTAATACTTTTTATATTTTACCTACTATAAGAGTCTTATCTATCTAAATATACTACTACTTATAACGTACCTCACGAGCGAGCGGCGCACACGAGCGAGCGGCGCACCTAGTTTTACTAGTTAACTCTCTATTTTTACTTCTAAATAAGTCCTCTTATCCTAGGTATTAAATTCTAAATTTTTTATAGTAGAGCTGCAAGTATATAAAGAAGCTTTTTCTATAATCTAGAAGCTATAGCTAGAGTAGAAGACTAGCTATTAAGGAAAACATAAAATGCAGGGATTATCTAGACCTACTTTTCTATATCTCTAGATCTAGAAGAGCTAGAGCTTAGTTACTTACGAGGCTTAAAGCATACCTAGATAAAATATACATATTTAATTTTTAAAAGATTCTATAGAATAGTTCTAGAGTTATTAGCATCTAGATGTTTGGTTTTCCCTAGTAAAACTAGGTGCGCCGCTCGCCCATGTGCGCCGCTCGCCCGTGAGGTACGTTAGCTCTTATACTTATTTAATTTATTTAGGCTCTATTAAAGGGTAGCTATTTGCTCTATTATTAGGCTTATCTTATATACTATTTGCTAAGCCCTCTTACTTAACTATATAACTGTTACGATCTCTGAAGGAAACAAGGTACTGATGGGAAGCGGGGCAAGCGCTTGGATGACAGCGTGTCACGTGTCACGTGACATGCGTCGACATCCCGCCAAGAAGCGTCATCCCAAGAATCACAGGATGCCACCACATCCCGGGAAAACAATGCATCCCGAGTTACAAGGGAACAAGGCGCATTAAGGGATACTCTAGCTTTCCTACTAAGTATATATTCTAGTAGGAACACAACTCTTACAGTGTGTGTTCAACCTAAGTTATCAAGTTTGTCTTTGGATCTCAAACCTAACCTTCGAGCTAGACAGTCTACTCTGTACTACTCATCGTTACCCTGCTCTCAAGACTGACAGATCGTATCTGTACACCTTATTGCAACCAACCCCTTCGGCTTCCTGTCACCGTACTCATCCCCGAGAACCAATAGAATTAGTGCTTACGAGCTTTGCTTAAAGTACGACTTCAACATTTTGAACACCCCCAAGATGAGTACTACCTCAGGATCCCGTGCTACCCCAAGCAACTCCAACGCATCACGCCGTACGGCTGATGACGATCTCGACATGGACGAAGAGGCAGCGGCGCCTGCCCCTACCAGTGTTTACCCAGTGGCTAAACCCGAGGCCTTCGATGGCACTCGCGACAAGCTGGAAGACTGGCTCATGAAGTTCGATCTGTTTTTCATGTTCCAAGGAGAACGCATCCCAGAGGAGAAACGTGTCACTTTTGTGAGTACGTTTATGAAGGATCGCGCGTTCACTTGGATCAAACCCTTTATTCGCCGTTACCACGACGGAGCAAGCAACTCAGCAGACATCGACCCATGGATCGAAGACTTCGATCTGTTCAAGGAACAGATTCGCCAAGTATTTGGAGTACACAACGAACCAACCATCGCCCGACGTGAGATTCAGCGCATCCGACAAACTGCGTCCGCCGCCGACTACGCTGCCAAGTTTCAGCAAGTAGCTACGTTCACCGGCTGGGACGACGTTGCGTTGATGACCATGTTTAAACAAGGCCTTAAGCCCAAGGTCAAAGAGGAGCTCATGCGGACTGCCGCAGCTACCGATACCTTCGACGCACTAGTAAACGAAGCGATCAGTATCGACGTCAAGCTCTACGACCTTCAACAAGAATTAAGAGAGGACCCTCGTGTGCGAGCCGTGACTCAGGTCACTCGCCCACCCCAGGCTCCACGCGACCAGTGGCGCAACAACAACTACCGCCGTGGGCAACGTGGTGGCCTTTACCAAGCCAACATGGGACGCCGTGTCCACAACGATACGAACAGTGGATACTACGGTCCTGCAGCAATGGACCTCTCCAACATTAACAAAGGACCTGAACGATGGAATGAGAAAAAGAAGGGTAGTAATAACCGCGGTGATAAGTCTTCAGTGACTTGTTACGGCTGTGGCAAGACAGGCCACTACGCCCGCGACTGTCGCATGAAGAACAAAGTAACCAGGCAGCTGAACATGCTGGCTCATGACGACAGCGGCGACCAAGAGTGGGAGGTCGTTACTAATGAGATGGGACGTCTCATGGAAGACCCCACTTCCGGACTCGATGACGACTACATCGAGGAATCCGACGAAGATGTTTCGAACAAACAAGTTCGGTCACCAACACCCTACCCTAAGGAGGAGTGGATTGACAATGATCCCCGCCAACACCATGTGGTAGAGTGCGACATTAAGGACGACAGCATTATTGTCGGCAAACGATACTACAATTCCTTTTTCCGGCTCAACGACAAGTACTATTCAAAGGAAGGGAAACGTTTAATTGTATGCGACAGAACGCAACATAGTCAGGACATGATGGTCTCGCGCGACCAATCCACCCAGACTCCTGCTTTCCGAGAACCCAAAGCACCAACGATAAACTTGACCATTATCAACAACATCCCAGAGCACAAGGGAGAAGCGTCATCCGTTACTATCCAGACACCAAGCCTACAGGATGTCGAGCCTGTCCGTGATTGGATGACGGAAGAAAATATTCAACGGTCAAGACGGTACTTGCTCGGTGACCCCGAAGCACTTGAGAGATTCGACCAACAGGTAGCCAATGCACAGAAAACCCACAAAGAATGGCACACGGAAGACTTTATCCGCTGGAAAGAAAGCAACTCTGCAACTCAGCAACAGCTGGACGACTACAACTTATACGCTCGAAGTCGAGACGAACCCGACTTCGACCGACAGCCCGCTTTGCCAACGCCGAGCTATACGTCGAAGCTGTTCCAGGATATTCGAAACCCGTACCATTCTCGACTACCACCTACGCAATGCTACCACGAAGCCTGCGAAGACCACAGACAGTACAAACTGGACAGTGGATGGTTTCCGAGTAAGCCCGAGGGCTGCGAGGAATACTGGTGGGAATGTACGGATACCTATTGCGCAGAGCACTTGTGGGATAAACGCACGAATCTCCACTTTCCAGGAATTGAATGTGTGGAAGACATATTCAACATGCACATGGTCCAAAACGAGAGGTGCTACGGCCAAGAATGGGCTGAGTGCTTCCATCCGAAGTGCAGGAACCACGAGACACTAAAACGCCTGAGCGGTTTTATGCCCCAGGACGAGTCTTTTTTAGACATATGGCAAACGGACGCCAAGGACGACCCGGACGAGAGCTTTTTCTCAACGCAGTCCAGGGCTCCCGGAATCGACGTCAGGATTCCAATGAGGCCCAGTCCCTCATCAAATTCCCTGTTGTGCTAGAAGGCACCAGGATGACGGCATTGTTGGACTCAGGAGCACAGAGCAACTACGTGTCTCAATCCGCTATCGCGCAAGCAGGCTTGCAGAAGCGAAGAAAGAAGGAACCATACCCTTTACGAGTAGCCAACGGAGAACCAATGCCAGGAGAGTCGACTGTGACCCACGAAGTGGTACAGCGACGTCTGAAAGTATTCAACCACGAGGAATTGATAGACCTAGATGTTCTGGGAACGGCCGCCCATGATATCATATTAGGACTTCCTTGGTTAAGAGAGCACAATCCATGGATCGACTGGAAGAACCAGCGAATAACGCTCACGTGTCACGGATCAGGTACACCCGGACAGCGACCCGCGCAGCTCACGACGCAGCTGGTGGATGAGAAGGAGATCAACAACATCTCTTCGAACAAGACGCGCCAAGTTAGAGCGGTCGACCGTGCAGATACCAACCAGCCCCTGGATCACAAAGCGACGGTTAAGGAGAACAGTACAACTCCTGACATCCCGGACGAATACAGAGAGTTTATAGACCTCTTCCGCGATGAGAAGACTGCGAAGGCATTACCGCAGCACCAAGAATGGGACCACGAGATTAAACTCGAGCCAGGCAAGAAGCCCCCATTCGGGCCAATATACCAAATGTCAGAAAAGGAACTTGAGGAGCTGCGCAACTACCTCAAGGAGAACCTCGACAAAGGATTCATTCGAGAATCAGAATCCCCAGCAGGATTTCCCGTTCTATTCGTGCCAAAGAAAGATGGCAAGTTACGACCTTGCATCGATTACCGAAAGCTCAACGATATCACGATCAAAAATCGTTACCCGCTACCGAACATCAGCGAACTTCAGGATCGGTTAGCCGGAGCACAGTACTTCACTGCGTTAGACCTAAGAGGAGCATACAACCTTATCCGCATGAAGGAGGGCGAAGAATGGAAGACGGCGTTTAGAACCCGTTATGGTCATTACGAGTATTTGGTTATGCCGTTCGGGCTCACCAACGCACCAGCGACATGTCAGGCCTTAATTAACAACGTACTAAGGGCACACTTGGACATTACCGTGGTAGCGTACCTCGATGACATCCTAGTGTACAGCAAAACACTAGAAGAGCATGTCGAACACGTACGACAAGTGCTTGCCTGCCTAGGAGCAGCGCACCTACGCTTGAAACCCGAGAAGTGCGAATGGCACAAGGAGGAAGTCGAATTCCTAGGGTTTGTGGTAGGACGATACGGAGTCAAGATGAGCCAAGCAAAGATTCAGGTTGTGAAGGATTGGCCAACACCCAAAACCGTTAAAAACATTCAAGAGTTCCTTGGGTTTGTCAACTTCAACCGACGCTTCATCAAGGATTACTCCACGAAGGCCTTGCCGCTTACGAAACTTACGCGGAAGGACACACCCTTCAAATGGGGCAAGGATCAGGACAAAGCTTTTGAAACGTTGAAACAGGCTTGTATAGATCCACCCACGTTGGTTACATTCAGGAGCGGAGAACCGCTGCAAATGGAAACAGATGCCTCAGATTTGGCATTAGGAGCATGCATCACACAGGAACGAGATGGTCAATGGCACCCGATTGCTTACTATTCACGCAAGTTCTCAGGACCCGAAGAACGATACGACGTACACGACAAAGAACTACTCGCGATCGTATCTGCCCTAGAACATTGGCGAGTCTACGCTGAAAGTTGTTCGGAACTTACGATCTACACGGATCACAAAAACCTGGTACACTTCACGACAACAAAGGTATTGAACAGACGACAAGTACGATGGTCCGAGACCCTCGGACAATACAAGTTCAAGATCCTCTATACACCAGGAAAGGACAACGGCAGAGCCGACGCACTCAGTCGACGACACGACCTCGCAGGATCCAAGACGATCAACGAATCAGCAATCCTTGGTATCAATAGCGACGGATCGTTAGGACCATCCCAGCAGCTCAACAATATGATGCTAGTACGCCAAGAGCATCATGTACCATCACAGGTACCAGAGGAACTGGAGGAAGAAGTCATAAGCAGTCACCACGATGACCCGCTTCATGGACACCCCGGTATCACCAGAACAATGGAACTCATCAAGAGACATTACGAGTTCCCGAACATGCGCGACAAGGTCGCCAAGTTCATCAAGAATTGCGTAAGCTGTCAACAGAACAAACACAGCACGCACGCCAAGTATGGAGAAGCACAGGCAATGGAGCCGCCAAAGGCACCATGGACGAACATTACGATGGATTTCGTTACACAGCTACCTGTCTCCAAGGATCCTGTAACAGGATACACCTACGACTCAATCTTCGTTGTAGTGGATCGATTCACGAAAGCCGCTGAGTTTGTGCCTTTCCGCCACAGCTACACTGCAGAGCAGCTCGCACGAGTGTACCTGGATAGGATTGTTCGACACCACGGCATTTCCGAATCAATCATTAGCGATAGAGACAAGTTGTTTACATCGAACTACTGGACTACGCTGTTAGCAGCTATTGGTACTAAGAAAAAACTGTCAACCGCGTATCATCCGCAGACGGATGGCCAAACAGAACGCGTGAACCAAACAATGGAGACGTACCTCCGCATCTACTGCAACCAGCAGCAAGACAACTGGGTTTCACTGCTGCCTATGGCACAAATCGCGTACAACAACAAATTGTCGGAAGCAACAGGCGTAACGCCGTTCTTTGCAAACCACGGGAGACACCCAAATCTCTTTACCAGATCATTGGACAGTAACATTCAAACGGAATCAGCGATTAACTCAGTCGAAGCACTGAAGGAAGTACACAGAAAATCGCTCGATAACATCGCCAAAGCTCAGTCACGGAGCATCTCTTATGTTAACAAGAAACGAAAAACGGCGCCTCTGCTAAAGGAGGGGGATAAAGTGTATCTCCTTACGAAAAACCTACGCACACGGCGACCAACGAAAAAACTGGACAAAGTCAAGGTCGGACCATTTTTCATTTCCCAACAAATCAGCTCAGTCAACTACCGACTTGCGCTGCCTAAGGACGCAAAGATCCATCCAGTGTTCCACATCTCGCTGTTGGAACCAGCCGACCCCAGAACGCCAATCCAGAAAGACTTTCACTACCAGGCAGACGGCCAGGACGAGTGGGAAGTCGAGAAAGTAATCAAACATCGAAAAACCAAAGAAAACAACGAATACCTAGTCAAGTGGTTAGGATACCCGGACTCGGAAAACACGTGGGAACCAGAAGCAAACCTCACGAACTGCCGCCAGTTGCTGACGCAGTATCGAAATTCTGTGGCCAGTACGGCACAGGATCCACAGGGTTTCCAGCAAGAAAGTCAACAAAGAGTTGGTCAGACGAGAGACCAAAGGAAGAATCGTTAGCCTGTAACCAGCCAGGATCAGCCCAAGGGACGGAGACAAGGGGGCCGGTAGCGGTACTCGAACTTTCCGCCTCTTGCGCCTGATCTTGCGCCTTCAACATCGCCAGGTCACGACGTGCAAATTGACGCTCACGACTCTCGAGCTCCAACAACTCACGCTTCGCGCGAGCCGTCGCCTCTTCGAAACGAGCAAGCTCGAGTCGCTTCTCTTCCTTCTCCTTCTCAACTTTCTCCCATTCTTCTTCAGGAACAAACAGACTACACTCTGCTTTCACAGAGATGCAGCCAGCACATCGACCAGTAGCGGTATCGACAAAGCACCGAAAATTCTTTTGTTCACATCTTTCACAACGAAACGCCATTTCCAACGAACGATCCTGGATACGACGCGCACGGGCACGACGCTGCTCGGTGGACGACTGAGAACGCGGGGCTCGGAGCTTTCGTGTTCCGGATTCCTTCGGCATGGTTAGGGAGGCTATGGAACTTCATAAGAAGCGACCTACGAACAGTACTTATAAGAGAGAGACCTACCCTGCGACCCACGGCACGGATAAACAATATATCGAGGACGATATGCTGGAAGGGGGGAGGTAGTGTTACGATCTCTGAAGGAAACAAGGTACTGATGGGAAGCGGGGCAAGCGCTTGGATGACAGCGTGTCACGTGTCACGTGACATGCGTCGACATCCCGCCAAGAAGCGTCATCCCAAGAATCACAGGATGCCACCACATCCCGGGAAAACAATGCATCCCGAGTTACAAGGGAACAAGGCGCATTAAGGGATACTCTAGCTTTCCTACTAAGTATATATTCTAGTAGGAACACAACTCTTACAGTGTGTGTTCAACCTAAGTTATCAAGTTTGTCTTTGGATCTCAAACCTAACCTTCGAGCTAGACAGTCTACTCTGTACTACTCATCGTTACCCTGCTCTCAAGACTGACAGATCGTATCTGTACACCTTATTGCAACCAACCCCTTCGGCTTCCTGTCACCGTACTCATCCCCGAGAACCAATAGAATTAGTGCTTACGAGCTTTGCTTAAAGTACGACTTCAACAATAACCTACTGTTGAAGTCGTACTTTAAGCAAAGCTCGGAAGCACTAATTCTATTGGTTCTCGGGGATGAGTACGGTGACAGGAAGCCGAAGGGGTTGGTTGCAATAAGGTGTTGTTACGATCTCCGAAAGAACAGGTACTGATAGGAAGCGGGGTATCGCTTAGGATGACAGCGTGTCACGTGTCACGTGACTAACCACCTCGCCAAGAGCAACCACCTTAAGATATGCAAGGTGGCAGACCACCACAAGGTGGCTACACCACCTGCAGAGTTACAGATGGTTAAGCTACTACGCGATGGTAGCAGCCAGATCTTAATAGTATAATAGTACGTAGGAACACAATGTTGAAGTCGTACTTTAAGCAAAGCTCGTAAGCACTAATTCTATTGGTTCTCAGGGATGAGTACGGTGACAGGAAGCCGAAGGGGTTGGTTGCAATAAGGTGTACAGATACGATCTGTCAGTCTTGAGAGCAGGGTAACGATGAGTAGTACAGAGTAGACTGTCTAGCTCGAAGGTTGGGTTTGAGATCCAAAGACAAACTTGATAACTTAGGTTGAACACGAACTGTAAGAGTTGTGTTCCTACGTACTATATACATACAGATGTTCCATTCTTGTTCCATTGTTCCATAGTTGTTCCAACCTGGTACTTCCTGGAACATCGTGGGATTCTTGGAACATCACGTGACTTGTTCCATGGTGGCGTTCCGCCAAGACTTTGGAACATGAGGGGTTACGTCGTCATTGGTCCTGGGTGCTGACCTTCTTGAAGGCCTGCGGGTTGTCCCCGAGTGTCATCAATCCTTCCTTCTCTTATCTTCTGCCTTGCCCCGTCTCAGGTTCGTAACACACAACTCTTACAGTGTGTGTTCAATCCTAAGTTAAAGTTTGTCTTTGGATCTCAAACCCAACCTTCGAGCTAGACAGTCTACTCTGTACTACTCATCGTTACCCTGCTCTCAAGACTGACAGATCGTATCTGTACACCTTATTGCAACCAACCCCTTCGGCTTCCTGTCACCGTACTCATCCCTGAGAACCAATAGAATTAGTGCTTACGAGCTTTGCTTAAAGTACGACTTCAACAGGTGTACAGATACGATCTGTCAGTCTTGAGAGCAGGGTAACAATGAGTAGTACAGAGTAGACTGTCTAGCTCGAAGGTTGGGTTTGAGATCCAAAGACAAACTTGATAACTTAGGTTGAACACACACTGTAAGAGTTGTGTTCCTACTAGAATATATACTTAGTGGGAAAGCTAGAGTATCCCTTAATGCGCCTTGTTCCCTTGTAACTCGGGATGCATTGTCTTCCCGGGATGTGGTGGCATCCTGTGATTCTTGGGATGACGCTTCTTGGCGGGATGTCGACGCATGTCACGTGACACGTGACACGCTGTCATCCAAGCGCTTGCCCCGCTTCCCATCAGTACCTTGTTTCCTTCAGAGATCGTAACAGTAACTATAAGTAGGTTACTATAATCTAAGGTATAGGTATATTAGGTTACTAGATACTACCCTTTATTATCTTTATAGGTAAGGTTAAAACTAATAACTAGTTAGAAGACCTACCTACTAACTAGATTCTTAAAACTAGTTCTAATAGCTAGACTAATAATTACTTTACCTTTTACTAGTTAAAGTACTTTAATACCTATATAAAGAAGAGTACTATAGGTAAATACTAACTACTTATTATTAATAGCTATAAGAGCTACTACTCTATAGAATTCTAAGATCTTTATAAGAAGAAGAATATTATCCTTCTCTATAACGTACCTCACGGGCGAGCGGCTGTTACGATCTCCGAGTTGCGAGGTACTGATAGGAAGCGGGGCATCGCTAAGGATGACAGCGTGTCACCAATCACGGGACTCCGGGATGGCATCCCGCCAAGACGTGACCTCCGGGATGGCATGACCTCCGGGGATGGCATGACCTCCGGGGATGGCACGACCTCCGGGATGGCAAGACCTCCGGGGATGGCACAACCCTTGGGATGACCTCCATTACCTTCACTATATAATCTAGTAGGAACACAACTCTTACAGTTCGTGTTCAATCCTAAGTTAAAGTTTGTCTTTGGATCTCAAACCCAACCTTCGAGCTAGACAGTCTACTCTGTACTACTCATCGTTACCCTGCTCTCAAGACTGACAGATCGTATCTGTACACCTTATTGCAACCAACCCCTTCGGCTTCCTGTCACCGTACTCATCCCCGAGAACCAATAGAATTAGTGCTTACGAGCTTTGCTTAAAGTACGACTTCAACAGCGGCGCACATGGGCGAGCGGCGCACCTAGTTTTACTAGGGAAAACCAAACATCTAGATGCTAATAACTCTAGAACTATTCTATAGAATCTTTTAAAAATTAAATATGTATATTTTATCTAGGTATGCTTTAAGCCTCGTAAGTAACTAAGCTCTAGCTCTTCTAGATCTAGAGATATAGAAAAGTAGGTCTAGATAATCCCTGCATTTTATGTTTTCCTTAATAGCTAGTCTTCTACTCTAGCTATAGCTTCTAGATTATAGAAAAAGCTTCTTTATATACTTGCAGCTCTACTATAAAAAATTTAGAATTTAATACCTAGGATAAGAGGACTTATTTAGAAGTAAAAATAGAGAGTTAACTAGTAAAACTAGGTGCGCCGCTCGCTCGTGTGCGCCGCTCGCTCGTGAGGTACTGTTACGATCTCCGAAAGAACAGGTACTGATAGGAAGCGGGGCATCGCTTAGGGCGACAGCGTGTCACGTGTCACGTGACTGACCACCTCGCCAAGCTCGACCACCCGCGATGGCTCGACCACCTGCGATGGCTCGACCACCTGCAATGGTTCGACCACCTGCGATGGCTTAACCACCTAAGGTGGCTTAAGTATTAGCAACATGCACACAGAATTCCCTTAGTATATATTTAGTAGGAACACAACTCTTACAGTGTGTGTTCAATCCTAAGTTAAAGTTTGTCTTTGGATCTCAAACCCAACCTTCGAGCTAGACAGTCTACTCTGTACTACTCATCGTTACCCTGCTCTCAAGACTGACAGATCGTATCTGTACACCTTATTGCAACCAACCCCTTCGGCTTCCTGTCACCGTACTCATCCCTGAGAACCAATAGAATTAGTGCTTACGAGCTTTGCTTAAAGTACGACTTCAACATTTTGAACACCCCCAAGATGAGTACTACCTCAGGATCCCGTGCTACCCCAAGCAACTCCAACACATCACGCCGCACGGCTGATGACGATCTCGACATGGACGAGGAGGCAGCGGCGCCTGCCCCTACCAGTGTTTACCCAGTGGCTAAACCCGAGGCCTTTGATGGCACTCGCGACAAGCTGGAAGACTGGCTCATGAAGTTCGATCTGTTTTTCATGTTCCAAGGAGAACGCATCCCAGAGGAGAAACGTGTCACTTTTGTGAGTACGTTTATGAAGGATCGCGCGTTCACTTGGATCAAACCCTTTATTCGCCGTTACCACGACGGAGCAAGCAACTCAGCAGACATCGACCCATGGATCGAAGACTTCGATCTGTTCAAGGAACAGATTCGCCAAGTATTTGGAGTGCACAACGAACCAACCATCGCCCGACGCGAGATTCAGCGCATCCGACAAACTGCGTCCGCCGCCGACTACGCTGCCAAGTTTCAGCAAGTAGCTACGTTCACCGGCTGGGACGACGTTGCGTTGATGACCATGTTCAAACAAGGCCTTAAGCCCAAGGTCAAGGAGGAGCTCATGCGGACTGCCGCAGCTACCGATACCTTCGATGCACTAGTAAACGAAGCGATCAGTATCGACGTCAAGCTCTACGACCTTCAACAAGAATTAAGAGAGGACCCTCGTGCGCGAGCCGTGACTCAAGTCGCTCGCCCACCCCAGGCTCCACGCAACCAATGGCGCAACAACAACTACCGCCGTGGCCAACGTGGCGGCCCTTACCAAGCCAACATGGGACGCCGTGTCCACAACGATACGAACAGTGGATACTACGGTCCTGCAGCAATGGACCTCTCCAACATTAACAAAGGACCTGAACGATGGAATGAGAAAAAGAAGGGTAGTAACAACCGCGGTGATAAGTCTTCAGTGACTTGTTACGGCTGTGGCAAGACAGGCCACTACGCCCGCGACTGTCGCATGAAGAACAAAGTGACCAGACAGCTGAACATGCTGGCTCATGACGACAGCGGCGACCAAGAGTGGGAGGTCGTTACTAATGAGATGGGACGTCTCATGGAAGACCCCACTTCCGGACTCGATGACGACTACATTGAGGAATCCGACGAAGATGTTTCGAACAAACAAGTTCGGTCACCAACACCCTACCCTAAGGAGGAGTGGATTGACAATGATCCCCGCCAACACCATGTGGTAGAGTGCGACATTAAGGACGACAGCATTATTGTCGGCAAACGATACTACGATTCCTTTTTCCGGCTTAACGACAAGTACTATTCAAAGGAAGGGAAACGTTTAATTGTATGCGACAGAACGCAACATAGTCAGGACATGATGGTCTCGCGCGACCAATCCACCCAGACTCCTGTCTTCCAAGAACCCAAAGCACCAACGATAAACTTGACCATTGTCAACAACATCCCAGAGCACAAGGGAGAAGCGTCATCCGTTACTATCCAGACACCAAGCCTACAGGATGTCGAGTCTGTCCGTGATTGGATGACGGAAGAAAATATTCAACGGTCAAGACGGTACTTGCTCGGTGACCCTGAAGCACTTGAGAGATTCGACCAACAGGTAGCCAATGCACAGAAAACCAACAAAGAATGGCACACGGAAGACTTTATCCGCTGGAAAGAAAGCAACTCTGCAACTCAGCAACAGCTGGACGACTACAACTTGTACGCTCGCAGTCGAGACGAACCCGACTTCGACCGACAGCCCGCTTTGCCAACGCCGAGCTATACGTCGAAGCTGTTCCAGGATATTCGAAACCCGTACCATCCTCGACTACCACCTACGCAATGCTACCACGAAGCCTGCGAAGACCACAGACAGTACAAACTGGACAGTGGATGGTTTCCAAGTAAGCCCGAGGGCTGCGAGGAATACTGGTGGGAATGTACGGATACCTATTGCGCAGAGCACTTGTGGGATAAGCGCACGAATCTCCACTTTCCAGGAATTGAATGTGTAGAAGACATATTCAACATGCACATGGTCCAAAACGAGAGGTGCTACGGCCAAGAATGGGCTGAGTGCTTCCATCCGAAGTGCAGGAACCACGAGACACTAAAACGCCTGAGCGGTTTTATGCCCCAGGACGAGTCTTTTTTAGACATATGGCAAACAGACGCCAAGGACAACCCGGACGAGAGCTTTTTCTCAACGCAGTCCAGGGCTCCCGGAATCGACGTCAGGATTCCAATGAGGCCCAGTCCCTCATCAAATTCCCTGTCGTGCTAGAAGGCACCAGGATGACGGCATTGTTGGACTCAGGAGCACAAAGCAACTACGTGTCTCAATCCGCTATCGCGCAAGCAGGCTTGCAGAAGCGAAGAAAGAAGGAACCATACCCTTTACGAGTAGCCAACGGAGAACCAATGCCAGGAGAGTCGACTGTGACCCACGATGTGGTACAGCGACGTCTGAAAGTATTCAACCACGAGGAATTGATAGACCTAGATGTTCTGGGAACGGCCGCCCATGATATCATATTAGGACTCCCTTGGTTAAGAGAGCACAATCCATGGATCGACTGGAAGAACCAGCGAATAACGCTCACGTGTCACGGATCAGGTACACCCGGACAGCGACCCGCGCAGCTCACGACGCAGCTGGTGGATGAGAAGGAGATCAACAATATCTCTTCGAACAAGACGCGCCAAGATAGAGCGGTCGACCGTGCAGATACCAACCAGCCCCTGGATCACAAAGCGACGGTTAAGGAGAACAGTACAACTCCTGACATCCCGGATGAATACAGAGAGTTTATAGACCTCTTCCGCGATGAGAAGACTGCGAAGGCATTACCGCAGCACCAGGAATGGGACCACGAGATTAAGCTCGAGGAAGGCAAGAAGCCCCCATTCGGGCCAATATACCAGATGTCAGAAAAGGAACTTGAGGAGCTGCGCAACTACCTTAAGGAGAACCTCGACAAAGGATTCATTCGAGAATCAGAATCCCCAGCAGGATTTCCCGTTCTATTCGTACCAAAGAAAGATGGCAAGTTACGACCTTGCATCGATTACCGAAAGCTCAACGATATCACGATTAAGAATCGTTACCCGCTACCGAACATCAGCGAACTTCAGGATCGGTTAGCCGGAGCACAGTACTTCACTGCGTTAGATTTAAGAGGGGCGTACAACCTCATCCGCATGAAGGAAGGCGAAGAATGGAAGACGGCGTTTAGAACCCGTTATGGTCATTACGAGTATTTGGTTATGCCATTCGGGCTCACCAACGCACCAGCGACATGTCAGGCCTTAATCAACAACGTGCTAAGGGCACACTTGGACATTACCGTGGTGGCGTACCTCGATGACATCCTAGTGTACAGCAAAACACTAGAAGAGCATGTCGAACACGTACGACAAGTGCTTGCCTGCCTAGGAGCAGCGCACCTACGCTTAAAACCCGAGAAGTGCGAGTGGCACAAGGAGGAAGTCGAATTCCTAGGGTTTGTAGTGGGACGATATGGAGTCAAGATGAGCCAAGCAAAGATTCAGGTTGTGAAGGATTGGCCAACACCCAAAACCGTCAAGAATATTCAAGAGTTCCTTGGGTTTGTCAACTTCAACCGACGCTTCATCAAGGATTACTCCACCAAGGCCTTGCCGCTTACGAAACTTACGCGGAAGGACACACCCTTCAAATGGGGCGAGGATCAGGACAAAGCTTTTGAAACGTTGAAACAGGCTTGTATAGATCCACCCACGTTGGTTACATTCAGGAGCGGAGAACCGCTACGAATGGAAACAGATGCCTCAGATCTGGCGTTAGGAGCATGCATCACACAGGAACGAGATGGTCAATGGCACCCGATTGCCTACTACTCACGCAAGTTCTCAGGACCCGAAGAACGATACGACGTACACGACAAAGAACTACTCGCGATCGTATCCGCCCTAGAACATTGGCGAGTCTACGCTGAAAGTTGTTCGGAACTTACGATCTACACGGATCACAAAAACCTGGTACACTTCACGACGACAAAGGTATTGAACAGACGACAAGTACGATGGTCCGAGACCCTCGGACAATATAAGTTCAAGATCCTCTATACACCAGGAAAGGACAACGGTAGAGCCGACGCACTCAGCCGACGACACGACCTCGCAGGATCCAAGACGATCAACGAATCAGCGATCCTTGGTATCAATAGCGACGGATCGTTGGGACCATCCCAGCAGCTCAATAATATGATGCTAGTACGTCAAGAGCATCATGTACCATCACAGGTACCAGAGGAACTGGAAGAAGAAGTCATAAGCAGTCACCACGATGACCCGCTTCATGGACACCCCGGTATCACCAGAACAATGGAACTCATCAAGAGACATTACGAGTTCCCGAACATGCGCGACAAGGTCGCCAAGTTCATCAAGAATTGCGTAAGCTGTCAGCAGAACAAACACAGCACGCACGCCAAGTATGGAGAAGCACAGGCAATGGAGCCGCCAACGGCACCATGGACGAACATCACGATGGATTTCGTTACACAGCTACCTGTCTCCAAGGATCCTGTAACAGGATACACCTACGACTCAATCTTCGTTGTAGTGGATCGATTCACGAAAGCCGCTGAGTTTGTGCCTTTCCGCCACAGCTACACTGCAGAGCAGCTCGCACGAGTGTATCTGGATAGGATCGTTCGACACCACGGCATTTCCGAATCAATCATCAGCGATAGAGACAAGTTGTTTACATCGAACTACTGGACCACGCTGTTAGCAGCTATTGGTACCAAGAAAAAACTGTCAACCGCGTATCATCCGCAGACGGATGGCCAAACGGAACGAGTGAACCAAACAATGGAGACGTACCTCCGCATTTACTGCAACCAGCAGCAAGACAACTGGGTTTCACTGCTACCTATGGCACAAATCGCGTACAACAACAAATTGTCGGAAGCAACAGGCGTAACGCCGTTCTTTGCAAACCACGGGAGACACCCAAATCTCTTTACCAGATCATTGGACAGTAACATTCAAACGGAATCAGCGATTAACTCAGTCAAAGCACTGAAGGAAGTACACGGAAAATCGCTCGATAACATCGCCAAAGCTCAGTCACGGAGCATCTCTTATGTTAACAAGAAACGAAAAACGGCGCCTCTGCTAAAGGAGGGGGATAAAGTGTATCTCCTTACGAAAAACCTACGCACACGGCGACCAACGAAAAAACTGGACAAAGTTAAGGTCGGACCATTTTTCATTTCTAAGCAAATCAGCCCAGTCAACTATCGACTTGCGCTGCCTAAAGATGCGAAAATCCACCCAGTGTTCCACATCTCACTATTGGAACCAGCCGACCCCAGAACTCCGATCCAGCAAGACTTTCACTACCAGGCAGACGGCCAAGACGAGTGGGAAGTCGAGAAAGTAATCAAACACCGAAAAACCAAACAAAACAACGAATACCTAGTCAAGTGGTTAGGATACCCGGACTCGGAAAACACGTGGGAACCAGAAGCAAACCTCACGAACTGCCGCCAGTTGCTGACGCAGTATCGAAATTCTGTGGCCAGTACGGCACAGGATCCACAGGGTTTCCAGCAAGAAAGTCAACAAAGAGTTGGTCAGACGAGAGACCAAAAGAAGAGTCGTTAGCCTGTAACCAGCCAGGATCAGCCCAAGGAACGGAGATAAGGGGGCCGGTAGCGGTACTCGAACTTTCCGCCTCTTGCGCCTGATCTTGCGCCTTTAACAGCGCCAAGTCACGACGCGCAAACTGACGCTCGCGACTTTCGACCTTCAGTAGCTCCTCCTCGCTTTTGGCGAGAAGAGCCTTCAAGCGAGCAACTTCGAGCCGCTTTGCCTCTTTCTCCTTTTCAACCTTTTCCCATTCCTCTTCAGGAACGAACAAACTACACTCTGCCTGTACCGAGATACAGCCAGCACATCGACCAGTGGCGGTATCGACGAAACACCGCATATCTTTCTGCTCACATCTTTCGCAACGAAACGCCATCTCTAATGAGCGCTCTTGGACACGACGCGCGCGGGCACGACGTTCCGCAGTGGACGACTGCAGACGCGGGGCTCGGGGTTTTCGTGTTCCGGATTCCTTCGGCATGGTTAGGAAGGCTATGGAACATCATAAGGAGCGACCTACGGACAGTACTTATAAAAGAGAGACCTACCCTGCGACCCGCGGCACGGATAAACGATATATCGAGGACGATATGCTAGAAGGGGGGAGGTAGTGTTACGATCTCCGAAAGAACAGGTACTGATAGGAAGCGGGGCATCGCTTAGGGCGACAGCGTGTCACGTGTCACGTGACTGACCACCTCGCCAAGCTCGACCACCCGCGATGGCTCGACCACCTGCGATGGCTCGACCACCTGCAATGGTTCGACCACCTGCGATGGCTTAACCACCTAAGGTGGCTTAAGTATTAGCAACATGCACACAGAATTCCCTTAGTATATATTTAGTAGGAACACAACTCTTACAGTGTGTGTTCAATCCTAAGTTAAAGTTTGTCTTTGGATCTCAAACCCAACCTTCGAGCTAGACAGTCTACTCTGTACTACTCATCGTTACCCTGCTCTCAAGACTGACAGATCGTATCTGTACACCTTATTGCAACCAACCCCTTCGGCTTCCTGTCACCGTACTCATCCCTGAGAACCAATAGAATTAGTGCTTACGAGCTTTGCTTAAAGTACGACTTCAACAGGTACGTTATACCTATATACTTATTGCACCTATTATAGCCTTTTAATATTACCTACTTTTTACTATTAAAGTATTAGTATAGTAATACTATTTTAGCCTTAGTATATAACTATACTAACTATATTAGTAAAGAGTACTTTCTACCTATTTTTAAGACTACTTTTTTATAGTCTTTTATAATAGAGAATATTTAAGCTAGTTTTAGAGGCGCTAGTCTAGTTCTAAATAACCTATAGGCTATACTATTAAAGCTTAATATAGTACTCTAGATACCTATATAGTTACCTTAATAAGAAGGTACCTAAAAGATATAGATACTATATAATATACGTAAAGTTAAGGCTTAAAGTACTCTTATTTAAAAGAAAGTAAAAGAGCGCTATAGTTCTTCTATAAATTCTCTTAATAAGTAGGTTATATAGTTAAGTAAGAGGGCTTAGCAAATAGTATATAAGATAAGCCTAATAATAGAGTAAATAGCTACCCTTTAATAGAGCCTAGATAAATTAAATAAGTATAAGAGTGTTGAAGTCGTACTTTAAGCAAAGCTCGTAAGCACTAATTCTATTGGTTCTCAGGGATGAGTACGGTGACAGGAAGCCGAGGGGGTTGGTTGCAATAAGGTGTACAGATACGATCTGTCAGTCTTGAGAGCAGGGTAACGATGAGTAGTACAGAGTAGACTGTCTAGCTCGAAGGTTGGGTTTGAGATCCAAAGACAAACTTTAACTTAGGATTGAACACGAACTGTAAGAGTTGTGTTCCTACTAGATTATATAGTGAAGGTAATGGAGGTCATCCCAAGGGTTGTGCCATCCCCGGAGGTCTTGCCATCCCGGAGGTCACGTCTTGGCGGGATGCCATCCCGGAGTCCCGTGATTGGTGACACGCTGTCATCCTTAGCGATGCCCCGCTTCCTATCAGTACCTCGCAACTCGGAGATCGTAACACTACCTCTCCCCTCTCAGCATATCGTCCTCGATATATCGTTTATCCGTGCCGTGGGTCGCAGGGTAGGTCCCGTCCTATAAGTACTGTTCGTAGGTCGTCTCCTTATGAAGTTCCATAGCCTCCCTAACCATGCCGAAGGATTCCGGAACACGAAAGCCGCGAGGCCCGCGCTCGCAGTCGTCCACTGAGGAGCGTCGTGCTCGTGCTCGTCGCGTTCAAGAGCGTTCGCTAGAAATGGCGTTCCGTTGTAAAAGGTGTGAAGAAAAGAACTTTCGGTGTTTTGTCGATACCGCTACTGGTCGATGTGCTGGCTGCATCTCCGTGAAGGCGGAGTGTAGCTTGTTTGTTCCTGAAGGGGAATGGGAAAAGGTTGAGCAGGAGAAAGAAGAGAAGCGACTCGCACTCCTTCGTGCAGAGGCTGAGACTTCTCGTCTTCGTCTAGAGCTGGCGGAGGTTGAGAATCGTGAGCGTCAATTTGCGCGTCGTGATTTGGCGCTGCTGAAAGCGCAAGATCAGGCGCAAGAGGCGGAAAGTTCGAGTACCGCTACCGGCCCCCTTGTCTCCGTCCCTTGGGCTGATCCTGGCTGGTTACAGGCTAACGATTCTTCCTTTGGTCTCTCGTCTGACCAACTCTTTGTTGACTTTCTTGCTGGAAACCCTGTGGATCCTGTGCCGTACTGGCCACAGAATTTCGATACTGCGTTAGCAACTGGCGGCAGTTCGTGAGGTTTGATTCTGGTTCCCACGTGTTTTCCGAGTCTGGGTATCCTAACCACTTGACTAGGTATTCGTTGTTTTTTTTTTGGTTTTTCGATGTTTAATTACTTTCTCGACTTCCCACTCGTCCTGGCCGTCCGCCTGGTAGTGAAAGTCTTGCTGGATCGGCGTTCTAGGGTCGGCTGGTTCCAACAGCGAGATGTGGAACACTGGATGGATCTTTGCATCCTTGGGCAGCGCAAGTCGATAGTTGACTGGGCTGATTTGCTTGGAAATGAAAAATGGTCCGACCTTGACTTTGTCCAGTTTTTTCGTTGGTCGCCGTGTGCGTAGGTTTTTCGTAAGGAGATACACTTTATCCCCCTCCTTTAGCAGAGGCGCCGTTTTTCGTTTCTTGTTAACATAAGAGATGCTCTGTGACTGAGCTTTGGCGATGTTATCGAGCGATTTTCTGTGTACTTCCTTCAGTGCTTTGACTGAGTTAATCGCTGATTCCGTTTGAATGTTACTGTCCAATGATCTGGTAAAGAGATTTGGGTGTCTCCCGTGGTTTGCAAAGAACGGCGTTACGCCTGTTGCTTCCGACAATTTGTTGTTGTACGCGATTTGTGCCATAGGTAGTAGTGAGACCCAGTTGTCTTGCTGCTGGTTGCAGTAAATGCGGAGGTACGTCTCCATTGTTTGGTTCACTCGTTCCGTTTGGCCATCCGTCTGCGGATGATACGCGGTTGACAGTTTTTTCTTGGTACCAATAGCTGCTAACAGCGTGGTCCAGTAGTTCGATGTAAACAACTTGTCTCTATCGCTAATGATTGATTCGGAAATGCCGTGGTGTCGAACAATCCTATCCAGGTACACTCGTGCGAGCTGCTCTGCAGTGTAGCTGTGGCGGAAAGGCACAAACTCAGCGGCTTTCGTGAATCGATCCACTACAACGAAGATTGAGTCGTAGGTGTATCCTGTTACAGGATCCTTGGAGACAGGTAGCTGTGTAACGAAATCCATCGTAATGTTCGTCCATGGTGCCTTTGGCGGCTCCATTGCCTGTGCTTCTCCATACTTGGCGTGCGTGCTGTGTTTGTTCTGTTGACAGCTTACGCAATTCTTGATGAACTTGGCGACCTTGTCGCGCATGTTCGGGAACTCGTAATGTCTCTTGATGAGTTCCATTGTTCTGGTGATACCGGGGTGTCCATGAAGCGGGTCATCGTGGTGACTGCTTATGACTTCTTCCTCCAGTTCCTCTGGTACCTGTGATGGTACATGATGCTCTTGACGTACTAGCATCATATTGTTGAGCTGCTGGGACGGTCCTAACGATCCGTCGCTATTGATACCAAGGATCGCCGATTCGTTGATCGTCTTGGATCCTGCGAGGTCGTGTCGTCGACTGAGTGCGTCGGCTCTGCCGTTGTCCTTTCCTGGTGTATAGAGGATCTTGAATTTGTATTGTCCGAGGGTCTCGGACCATCGTACTTGTCGTCTGTTCAATACCTTTGTTGTCGTGAAATGTACCAGGTTTTTGTGATCCGTGTAGATCGTAAGTTCCGAACAACTTTCAGCGTAGACTCGCCAATGTTCTAGGGCAGATACGATCGCGAGCAGTTCTTTGTCGTGTACGTCGTATCGTTCTTCGGGTCCTGAGAACTTGCGTGAGTAGTAGGCAATCGGGTGCCATTGACCATCTCGTTCCTGTGTGATGCATGCTCCTAATGCCAGATCTGAGGCATCTGTTTCCATTTGCAGCGGTTCTCCGCTCCTGAATGTAACCAACGTGGGTGGATCTATACAAGCCTGTTTCAACGTTTCAAAAGCTTTGTCCTGATCCTTGCCCCATTTGAAGGGTGTGTCCTTCCGCGTAAGTTTCGTAAGCGGCAAGGCCTTCGTGGAGTAATCCTTGATGAAGCGTCGGTTGAAGTTGACAAACCCAAGGAACTCTTGGATGTTCTTAACGGTTTTGGGTGTTGGCCAATCTTTTACAACCTGAATCTTTTCTTGGCTTATCTTGACTCCGTATCGTCCTACTACAAACCCTAGGAATTCGACTTCCTCCTTGTGCCACTCGCACTTCTCGGGTTTTAAGCGTAGGTGCGCTGCTCCTAGGCAGGCAAGCACTTGTCGTACGTGTTCGACATGCTCTTCTAGTGTTTTGCTGTACACTAGGATGTCATCGAGGTATGCTACCACGGTAATGTCCAAGTGTGCCCTTAGTACGTTGTTGATTAAGGCCTGACATGTCGCTGGTGCGTTGGTAAGCCCGAACGGCATAACCAAATACTCGTAATGACCATAACGGGTTCTAAACGCCGTCTTCCATTCTTCGCCCTCCTTCATGCGGATGAGGTTGTATGCTCCTCTTAAGTCTAACGCAGTGAAGTACTGTGCTCCGGCTAACCGATCCTGAAGTTCGCTGATGTTCGGTAGCGGGTAACGATTCTTGATCGTGATATCGTTGAGCTTTCGGTAATCGATGCAAGGTCGTAGCTTGCCATCTTTCTTTGGTACGAATAGAACGGGAAATCCTGCTAGGGATTCTGATTCTTGAATGAATCCTTTCTCGAGGTTCTCCTTAAGGTAGTTGCGCAGCTCCTTAAGTTCCTTTTCTGACATCTGGTATATTGGCCCGAATGGGGGCTTCTTGCCTTCCTCGAGCTTAATCTCGTGGTCCCATTCCTGGTGCTGCGGTAATGCCTTCGCAGTCTTCTCATCGCGGAAGAGGTCTATAAACTCTCTGTATTCATCCGGGATGTCAGGAGTTGTACTGTTCTCCTTAACCGTCGCTTTGTGATCCTGGGGCTGGTTGGTATCTGCGCGGTCGACCGCTCTAACTTGGCGCGTCTTGTTCGAAGAGATGTTGTTGATCTCCTTCTCATCCACCAGCTGCGTCGTGAGCTGCGCGGGTCGCTGTCCGGGTGTACCTGATCCGTGACACGTGAGCGTTATTCGCTGGTTCTTCCAGTCGATCCATGGATTGTGCTCTCTTAACCAAGGAAGTCCTAATATGATATCATGGGCGGCCGTTCCCAGAACATCTAGGTCTATCAATTCCTCGTGGTTGAATACTTTCAGACGTCGCTGTACCACTTCGTGGGTCACAGTCGACTCTCCTGGCATTGGTTCTCCGTTGGCTACTCGTAAAGGGTATGGTTCCTTCTTTCTTCGCTTCTGCAAGCCTGCTTGCGCGATAGCGGATTGAGACACGTAGTTGCTCTGTGCTCCTGAGTCCAACAATGCCGTCATCCTGGTACCTTCTAGCACAACAGGGAATTTGATGAGGGACTGGGCCTCATTGGAATCCTGACGTCGATTCCGGGAGCCCTGGACTGCGTTGAGAAAAAGCTCTCGTCCGGGTCGTCCTTGGCGTCCGTTTGCCATATGTCTAAAAAAGACTCGTCCTGGGGCATAAAACCGCTCAGGCGTTTTAGTGTCTCGTGGTTCCTGCACTTCGGATGGAAGCACTCAGCCCATTCTTGGCCGTAGCACCTCTCGTTTTGGACCATGTGCATGTTGAATATGTCTTCCACACATTCAATTCCTGGAAAGTGGAGATTCGTGCGTTTATCCCACAAGTGCTCTGCGCAATAGGTATCCGTACATTCCCACCAGTATTCCTCGCAGCCCTCGGGCTTACTCGGAAACCATCCACTGTCCAGTTTGTACTGTCTGTGGTCTTCGCAGGCTTCGTGGTAGCATTGCGTAGGTGGTAGTCGAGAATGGTACGGGTTTCGAATATCCTGGAACAGCTTCGACGTATAGCTCGTCGTTGGCAAAGCGGGCTGTCGGTCGAAGTCGGGTTCGTCTCGACTTCGAGCGTATAAGTTGTAGTCGTCCAGCTGTTGCTGAGTTGCGGAGTTGCTTTCTTTCCAGCGGATAAAGTCTTCCGTGTGCCATTCTTTGTTGGTTTTCTGTGCATTGGCTACCTGTTGGTCGAATCTCTCAAGTGCTTCGGGATCACCGAGCAAGTACCGTCTTGACCGTTGAATATTTTCTTCCGTCATCCAATCACGGACAGACTCGACATCCTGTAGGCTTGGTGTCTGAATAGTGACGGATGACGCTTCTCCCTTGTGCTCTGGGATGTTGTTGACAATGGTCAAGTTTATCGTTGGTACTTGAGGTTCTTGGAAGACAGGAGTCTGGGTGGATTGGTCGCGCGAGACCATCATGTCCTGACTATGTTGTGCTCTGTCGCATACAATTAAACGTTTCCCTTCCTTTGAATAGTACTTGTCGTTGAGCCGGAAAAAGGAATCGTAGTATCGTTTGCCAACAATAGCGCTGCCGTCCTTAATGTCGCACTCTACCACATGGTGTTGACGGGGATCATTGTCAATCCACTCTTCCTTAGGGTAGGGTGTTGGTGACCGGATTTGCTTGCTTGGAGCATCCTCATCGGACTCCTCGATGTAGTCGTTGTCAAGTCCGGAAGTGGGGTCTTCCATGAGACGTCCCATCTCATTAGTAACGACCTCCCACTCTTGGTCGCCGCTGTCGTCATGAGCCAGCATGTTCAGCTGTCTGGTCACTTTGTTCTTCATGCGACAGTCGCGGGCGTAGTGGCCTGTCTTGCCACAGCCGTAACAAGTCACTGAAGACTTATCACCGCGGTTGTTACTACCCTTCTTTTTCTCATTCCATCGTTCAGGTCCTTTGTTAATGTTGGAGAGGTCCATTGCTGCAGGACCGTAGTATCCACTGTTCGTATCGTTGTGGACACGGCGTCCCATGTTGGCTTGGTAAAGGCCACCACGTTGACCACGGCGGTAGTTGTTGTTGCGCCACTGGTTGCGTGGAGCCTGGGGTGGGCGAGCGACCTGAGTCACGACTCGCACACGAGGGTCCTCTCGTAATTCTTGTTGAAGGTCGTAGAGCTTGACGTCGATACTGATTGCTTCGTTTACTAACGCGTCGAAGGTATCGGTAGCTGCGGCAGTCCGCATGAGCTCTTCCTTGACCTTGGGCTTAAGGCCTTGTTTGAACATGGTCATCAGCGCAACGTCGTCCCAGCCGGTGAACGTAGCTACTTGCTGAAACTTAGCAGCGTAGTCGGCGGCGGACGCAGTTTGTCGGATGCGCTGAATCTCACGTCGGGCGATGGTTGGTTCGTTGTGTACTCCAAATACTTGGCGAATCTGTTCCTTGAACAGATCGAAGTCTTCGATCCATGGGTCGATGTCTGTTGAGTTGCTTGCTCCGTCGTGGTAACGGCGAATAAAGGGTTTGATCCAAGTGAACGCGCGATCCTTCATAAACGTACTCACAAAAGTGACACGTTTCTCCTCTGGGATGCGTTCTCCTTGGAACTTGAAAAACAGATCGAACTTCATGAGCCAGTCTTCCAGCTTGTCGCGAGTGCCATCAAAGGCCTCGGGTTTAGCCACTGGGTAAACACTGGTAGGGGCAGACGCCGCTGCCTCCTCGTCCATGTCGAGATCGTCATCAGCCGTGCGGCGTGATGCGTTGGAGTTGCTTGGGGTAGCACGGGATCCTGAGGTAGTACTCATCTTGGGGGTGTTCAAAATGTTGAAGTCGTACTTTAAGCAAAGCTCGTAAGCACTAATTCTATTGGTTCTCAGGGATGAGTACGGTGACAGGAAGCCGAGGGGGTTGGTTGCAATAAGGTGTACAGATACGATCTGTCAGTCTTGAGAGCAGGGTAACGATGAGTAGTACAGAGTAGACTGTCTAGCTCGAAGGTTGGGTTTGAGATCCAAAGACAAACTTTAACTTAGGATTGAACACGAACTGTAAGAGTTGTGTTCCTACTAGATTATATAGTGAAGGTAATGGGGGTCATCCCAAGGGTTGTGCCATCCCCGGAGGTCTTGCCATCCCGGAGGTCACGTCTTGGCGGGATGCCATCCCGGAGTCCCGTGATTGGTGACACGCTGTCATCCTTAGCGATGCCCCGCTTCCTATCAGTACCTCGCAACTCGGAGATCGTAACAAAGAGCTATAAGTAGTAGTATATTTAGATAGATAAGACTCTTATAGTAGGTAAAATATAAAAGGTATTAGCTAAATAGGTAGGTAGTAGCTATAGTAATAGGGAGAGTATATTAGAGAAGGTATAGAAGGAAAGGTAGTATAGGTATTATAAAGGTACTAGGTATAACACCTATACCTATATAGTTAAGATTAGTAGTGTAAGTAATAGTAGTAATTCTAATAATTAATTTAGTATATTATAATAGTTTATTAACTATAATAAGGTTATATAATAATATATTAAAGTTAGCATGTTAGTATTAGAATACTTACTTACTTAGAGTACTTACTTACTTATAAAATATATTATAATATATTATTAGATAGTATAGGTAGGTATAGTATCTATTTATAGACTATAGACTATTTGCTAGAAAACTAGAAACTATAGAAATAAAGCTATATACCTTTCTATATCTAATATGCTAGCCTTATAGGCTATTAGAATTCTTAGAGCTAATAATAGCTCTATTATAAAAAAATTTAGAGTTTAATATCTAGTATTAGAGAAGTTATTTAGAAGTAAAAATAGATATTTAACTAGTAAAACTAGGTATACTACTTGCTTATATAACGTACCTCACGGGTAAGTGGGCCACCCTGTCTAGTGGGCCACTTTTGCCAAGACCACACCAAACTTCACATTAAATTGTAGTATAGTAACAGCACCTCGCGTATGGGGGTTCTGAGGAAGACGTCCTGGCAAGGTCCATGGTAGATAAGTGTTATTTACACGTTCGCGCGTTGTGCCCTGTCTCTCCGCACGTTCCACACCGTCGTTGGGATAGTTCACCTCCTTCAGCGCGCATCCTCTTCTTTGGCTTCTTACCATCACCACGCACGCCAAACTCCTTTAGAGCAGTTAAACGCTGTGCCTCTTCAACTGTTATGCTCCCTCCTGTTTGAATTCGCTTCCTTTTATGTGATTTGCGCTCTGTTGCAGCTGCTAGAGCCTCTCGAAGCTCATCACGTTCCTTTCTCATCAACGCAAGCTGGTGCGCTACCTTTGCTCCCCCCTTTGCATAGTGCTCTAGCGCACTATACACTGAATTTGGTGAGCTGCCCTGCTGCCTCTTATACTTGTCTCGAATTAGAGTTGATTGCGACTGAAATTCAAGCAGGTTTTTGGGGGTTTGGGACTGCCAGGGCTCGTTGTTGGTAGGTAGTTGGGGTGATGGAGTCCGCAGCCTCACATTGAGGGTTGATATGACCCGTTCTGGGTCAAAGGGGACCAATCCAGCGCCTCGGAACCCTCCCTGGATGTTGCTAGGGGTGATAGTCGCGTTATATGCTGCTCTTAAGCATACTAGGAACGACTGCTTGTCTATGTGGTTGATCCGGTTGCGCGAGAGCTTGTTGACCTGATGCCCGTACTCCCGCTTCAAAGGGGCAAAACAACCCACATCAAGCAGCTGCAAGAGGTGCGATGAGTGCGCAGGCATTGTAAGAGTTACAATCTTGTTCTCTTTGCAGTATTGGGTGAATGCTGCGGCCTGGTGGCTCTCATGGCCGTCTATAAGTAGCAAACGGTGGGTCCCATAGGTACGCTCCTTAGTATGCCTGTTAAAGTGCTTCAACCAGTCAAGACCAAGCTCGTTGTTGGTCCAGCCGTTCTCAGAGACCCCAATTACCCAGTCCTGGGGCAGATCTTTGTCCTTAGACCAGTTGGTGGTGTGGGTTTTGGCTTTAAGGATAATAAAGGGTGGAATAGCCCACCCTGCAGCATTTACGCCTAAGATTAACGTAGCCCACTCCTTATTGCCTGGCTGTATCTGCTTTGCTCGTCCTCGGTTCTCTACGTCTGCAACCACTGCTCCAGGGGTAATCTGACCCATTGCAAAGCC
Organism: Didymella arachidicola; assembly: GCA_016630955.3. Taxonomy (NCBI): domain Eukaryota; kingdom Fungi; phylum Ascomycota; class Dothideomycetes; order Pleosporales; family Didymellaceae; genus Didymella; species Didymella arachidicola. The sequence continues at coordinate 2,339,332 of CM049986.1, forward strand.
AGTCTCGTCAAAGTTGTACGTGTCTTCGTCCACAATGCCGTACTTAGCTTTGACATTAGCTACTAGGCTGAACCAGCCCTGTATTATCTCAGGATCCTCGCAGAGGGCTCTCTTGTAGTCATACTTGCGACTAAACTTTACTTTTAGCCTTGGTTGACGCTTTACAAACGTACTGGGCCAATTTCGGCCAACAGGGGCCATTCCACGCTCTTGTCGCAGCAAATTGGCCATATCAGCCACATCTGACAAGCGAGGGGGTTCTCCTCGCTGTATAAGGTAAAGAACGTGATCAACAATCGCCTCCTCTGCGTGCTCATCCAGATACCGTCGGCTAGGCATAGAATCAACTCTTGAGGGCTGTCCAGCGCGTCGTTGGGCTAGTGTAGTTCGGGGCACGTTGAAGATAGCTGCAACGCGTCGCAGGGAGAGATTCGCATCCTGTTTGATAGCTTGAAGTGCAAGCTGTATCCGAGCTTCTTTTAACGCGTCTGATTGACCTTGTTGTTGAGGCATTAGTGTAGGGAGAGAGTTTTGGTGTGGTCTTGGCAAAAGTGGCCCACTAGACAGGGTGGCCCACTTACCCGTGAGGTACGTTATACTACTTACCTATAAAGTATATTATACTAAAGGGTATAATACTATATCTTTTACTTTTATTATAATCTTTAATTATAGCCTAAATAGTAAGTTATAATATACTTCTAGTATAAGATTATTATATATTATATTAGGGTGGTATTATATAATAGATGTGTAAGAGACATAATGTTGGTAAGGGCGGCCCGCTCGCTTAGGTTGGCCCGCTCGCATGTGAACTACGTTAGCTCAAAATGTACCTAGGTAGTTCAGCTGTCCGGGCAACTTCACGACAGAGACCATCACATGCGGTGTGCAGCTTTGAGCCCTTGAAAGTGGTGTTTGAAGCTACATTGGACCCATCGAAAAAGATAGGGGCGCTCTGGGTCCACTCTTATAGCTCTCAAGACACCGGTTGATCAGCGCAACAATTTTAACTCTCTAAAATTGGCAGCCAGGAGCTCTCTCAACCTCAAAGTGCCATCTACAATGACAGTCAAGCCAATCTATGAGGCCTTCGCCTCAAGACCGAAGGACCAGGCTCTCAAGAAGCCAATGAACTTGTTGCATACGGTCCGTACCTCAAACCATGCGCATCGCTCGAGGCCTAATATTGAGAACAGATGATCCGTGATCAGTTTAGCATCTCCACATGGCTCTCAATAGGCGCAGTCATACAGGCAGCCGCTTACACTCTACTACCGTACCGTAACATCGTCACCGTTCTCCCTGTCGTGCTCTTCCTCGTCTACAAGATCACCTACACAATCTGCGTTGCTTCCGGATTCATCCCAAATCCCAGGATGCAGAACGTCAATCCGTACCGCACAGGTCCTATCTACCCTGATGAGAAAGGAGCTCAAGATAAGGCCGCCGACACTGAAATGTGTGCCATCCTCCTTGGTGCCGTTTCCAACCATCCTCTCGGTATGCTTGGGCCGGGCTTCAAGCGAGTCGGTGATGAGTTCAATGCAATGGTCGAGCAGATGTCGAACGAAGCTACAAGATATGGTTACCTCGGTCACTCTGCATGGTTGAATGCCTCAGACAATACTACTTCGAGCGAGTTCATGACCATCTTGTACTTCCAGAACGAGCAATACCTACACGATTATGCTCACGGACCAATGCATACTGGAACCACGAAATGGTGGAGGGAAGTGGAGAAGGAGATTCCTCATGTTGGAATCTCGCACGAAGTTTTCGCTTGTCCAAAGAAGAGCTGGGAAGGTATTTACATCAACTATGCACCTGTCGGTAAGTGGCGCCCGTAAAACCTGCATTCATATCCTCTGCTAATACTCGTCGATGTAGGGATGGGTGCGACAACTAAGGAAGTGACTGGCCCTGACGGCAAGAAGTCATGGGTAAACCCTCTAGTGCAGCTCGGCGGCAAGATGTCGTATAGCAAGGGGCGCATGGGTCGAGAATTTGGGGATAACGAGTGGAAAGAGTCTACTGCAACCATGGGATACAGAGATTAAGCAATGTAGTATACAGCAATTGCATGGATTATGATATTAAGCATGCGCCATGGGCAAAGCATTCTGCATAGCGTAAGACGAACTCGAGCTGGTTGAATATCGTTAGACCGTAGATGTTCAAAGCCGGCCAGCATTACAGTTTTGCCCTTACAGCTCCAACACCAGCCTTGACCTGCACCTTGCCAGCACCATCCGTGTCGACCATGACCACAACGCCCTCTCGCGCGCCCCTGCTCGTCTTCAGTTCCACTTCCTGGCAATCTTCAATGGCAACCTCGTTTGCAAACTGCACGACGACAAAGTCTATTGGGCGGTCGCCAATCACTATCATAGGCGCATGCCATGTTCCTGCGCCATAGGTTACAGCCTGGTCGCCTCTTGCTACAAACGCGCGTAGATTCTTCAAATCTGGAAGTCCAGGTCCTTTCGGTTGTGCAGAAGGGTGGAGCTTTTCGAATTGGGGTGGTGGCGGTGTGGACTCGGTAGAGTAGGGTGCCGGTCTCGCTCTTGCAAAAATATCTTTGAAGCCTTTTTTCCGGTCGACTATAGGTGTTGGATATGGCGGCGGTCGACCGATATGTCGTTTTGAAGCACTGGCTGGTAGTGTCGGCGCAACAATCACCAGGTACTGTGTGTGTTTGTCCTGCGCCGAAAGACCCATTGGGATGAATGTTTGGGTAGTGAAGGGGTGGCGTTCGAGGATCTTCACGTCCAGGAGCTGTTTCTCGAAGTCTTCGTTGCCGTCGTCATCCTCGTCCAAGTCCAAGTCGCCCCACGAGCTGGGCATGCTCTCGCTTGGTTCGTTGCTCCTCATATTCCGTGGTTTGCATACAAACATGTTCATCACTGCTTTTGCAGGCTTTTTCGACGGTGCTAGACTGTACAGGTTCGACAGATGTGTAACGTCCAAGTACTTTGTTGCAAATCCTTGGTTGGCTTGGACATGATCAGGAGGTGGTACACGGTCCGGCATCGCGAGCTTGGAGCTGGGAGAAGTTGCGGGGTTCTCGATCACAGTGCCGAACTGCAAGAAGGCAGTTGGCGTCAGAAGCTCCATGGGTATCCGTATGGACGGACATGGCATTGAGGTCGGCATGCCTGCCAATCAATGATGGTTCACGTCAAGAATGAGAAGAGACGAAGGAGCACGCGATGGGGCTGGGGAAGACGGAGCTCGGGAGCTTGTGATAGCAGCAGCGGCGGGCGCAACCGACGCGCTAAGATAGCGATAGCGGATCAATTTTGGAGAAGAGGAAGACATTCATTTGGTCATCTTGCCTACATATAGCTTGATATGAAGCTTCTTAGGCTGTTTGGAGTTCTGAATGTTTGACACAGTATGACTAAGACGTCTGCCAGTTCACATGCTGGCCGGGGAAGAAGGCACGCGGGCCGACGCTTGCCCGTGGGCGCTAACGCGTTGCCTCGTGCCTGCAATTGTTTCCATGCACATTTTGGTGACTGTTACGAACATCTCCCACGACCTCCGCTGTGACGTCGACAAGCCCCGCGCCCCTTTGCCGTTGCGTGGTCGTCCTCCCCAGTCTGTCCTTGGCTCCCCGAAGCAAAAAGAAGCACATCAGCAAGCCTCCGAAATACGTCACTCGCGCACCGCGAACGTGTCTCAGTCTTACTTAGCCTTTCTCACCGCCAACGCAACGCCCTAGCTGCACAGCCAGACTCGCGACCACCAGCACCTTGCCCACCACCATCTCTGTACCAACTACTGTGACTTTCACTAGTCATGGCGGCTCCCACACAGTTGGCTTGTACGTTGCATACAGGTGAAGGGGCTGCATCGCGCTAATGCAACTGATAGATCGCACCTCCAAGGGCATTGGGGTTCTCAATGCGGCGCCCACATATGAGGCTCTTCCTGGGTTCACACCGTGAGTAGGCTAGGCACGTGCTGGCAGGCCGATGTACTGACTGGGTCATTAGGCCCGAGGGCAACCTTCGTTGTAAATGTTACTCGCCTGACAGCAGGTACTTCGCTTGGGCGTCGCCTGAACAGTAAGGCTGCCGAATGACACTCTACGCTGCGGTCGACTGACAGCACGAAAGGGTTTCAGTGATCGATGCCTCCAATGGCAACCTCGTCTCGACCGTTCCCGCCGTGAACGTCTTCCAGCTCGGTTTCTCTCCACTGGGTACATACATCATCACATGGCAGCTGCCTTCAAAGGACGAGGACGGTAACTCGAAGAAGAATTTGAAGGTCTGGAAGACCCTGCCTGATGAGGCTGAAGGCGCCGAGCGCGCAGTTGTCGGCGAATACGTGCAGAAGTCTCAGACTGGCTGGAACCTGCAGTACTCTCCTGACGAGAAGTTCTGCGCCCGCTGCGTCACCAACGAGGTTCAATTCTTCCAGTCTGACGATCTGCGCAATCCATGGAACAAGCTTCATGTTGAAGGCGTGACCGACTTTGCTCTGTCTCCCGGCAAGAACCATTCAGTTGCAGTTTTTGTCCCGGAGCGTAAGGTAAGCCGCAATGTTCATCCAGTGAGACAGCAGCGACTGATAGATTCTAGGGAATGCCCGCTTCCGTCAAAGTCTACCAGGTCCCTCAGTTCAACTCGCCCGTCTCGCAAAAGACCTTCTTCAAGAGCGACAAGGTCCAGCTGAAGTGGAACGATCTTGGTACCAGCGTTATTGTTCTGGCCCAGACTGATGTCGACAAGACTAACAAGAGCTATTATGGCGAGACGAACATGTACATCCTGAGTGCCAACGGATCTTTTGATTCGCGGATTCAGCTTGACAAGGAAGGACCTATTCACGATGTCTCTTGGTCACCCAACTCGAAAGAGTTTGGTGTCGTGTACGGCTACATGCCTGCAAAGACCACCATCTTCAACGCTCGCGCTGTTCCTCAGCACAGCTTCGACCTCGGTCCCAGGAACACTATCAACTTCTCGCCTCACGGTCGTTTCGTACTGGTCGCAGGGTTTGGTAATCTGGCGGGAGATGTTGACATATACGACCTGGAGAGGAACTACCACAAGGTCTGCACCATCAAGGCTGCCAACTGCACTTACTGCGAGTGGAGCCCTGATGGCAGGCACATTCTTACCGCGACCACAAGCCCCCGTCTTCGTGTGGACAACGGTGTTCGCATTTACCATATTACTGGGCCTTTGATGTACAACCAGGATATCAACGAGCTGTACCACGTCACCTGGCGCCCGCAGTCGCCCCAGCAGCACCCGTTGGACAACGTGCTGACTGCACCTACACCCCACCCATCTGCGGCTTCCTTCGCGGCAACGCAGAAGACTCCCTCCAAGCCGGTCGGCGCCTACCGTCCTCCCGGTGCCCGCGGGACCGCCACCCCTCTGATGTTCAAGCGCGAGGATGAAGGTGGTGCTGCATTTACCAATACTGGCGTGTCTTCCACCAACGTCGGGTTCCAGAACGGGTTCGGCCGAGGTGGTCGTCGTCAAGTGCCTGGCGCTGAGCCAGTTCAGCAATTGCCCCCTGGTGCCGCTCCCGGTGGCGGCGTTAGTCTCTCCGGCACCGGCGAGGACCAGGAACTGTCGAAGGCAGCTCAGAAGAACAAGAAGAAGCGTGAAGCAAAGAAGGCTCGTGAGGCTGCGGACAAGGCAGCAGGTCTCAGTGCCGATGCGCCCACGGGTCCTGCCGGTCGCAGCCCTGAGCGTCGCGATGGCCGTCAGCGCAGCCACAGCAAGAACGGAAACGGCAGGAGCCCCAGCCAGCAGCGTCCTTACGGAAATAGTCCGGATCGCCGTGCGCAGGGTCAGGGTCAACCCCGTCAGAACGGTAGCCAGCAGCAGCAGCCGCGCAGTCAGGATGTTCGTAACCTGCCACCTCCCGTGCAGACCTCGAATGCACCTGCACCCGACCTCACTGTTACTAGCCCGGGTGAGGGTGGAGGTCCTCAGGATAAGAAGATTCGCGGTCTGCTCAAGAAGGTCCGTGCCATTGACGAGCTCAAGATGAGGCAAGCCGGCGGCGAGAAGCTGGAAGACACCCAGATCAAGAAGATCGCCACAGAGGAGTCCATTCGCAAGGAGCTTTCTGGCCTTGGATTCACGGGTTAGCATCTCATTGATCCTAAGCTCAATTGGGCGGCCCTCGAGACCATTTGGATGCGCTCAGGGTTGCCAGAGAGCCGAACTCCATCTCCGAAGAAGTACCGTTTGACGAAAAGCCCTCCAGTCTTGCCATTGGGGCTACGGCCGTTCATTGATTGATCTGTAGGATTTGGATGCGGGATTAGAGTAGTCGATACTCTGACTAGCTTAGGCTTGGCAGTAGCCATGTTGTCCCAAAAAGTATAAAATCATTCTTCGTTTCAGTAGAACCTTTGCTTCCTGACCTTTGGCGTCACGAAAGAAGTGGAGAGCGCACCCTATGTGCAGGAGAAGACAGCGCAAGTATTGGTCGACTTTGCATACAGCGAGTTGATCCAGTTCGTTCCGGACCCTACTTGACGAGCAACTCTACGCCGACTTTGTGTATGTATGAGTATGTCCACTGCTTGAAGGTGGAGCAAGAGACAGTCGTTAAATAAGGAGCAGAAAGATTGCGAACATGGGTGCATCGAGTTGCTGAGTGCACTTAATTGCTGAGCAGAACAAGCTTGGAGGCGTGTTCACAGCAAACAATTGATGGATGAAGACTTCAGCCGCTGAATGTTTAGATTTCGAGGTTCGTCTTCCAGGATCCTTCGACAGCATGTGACGTCACTGCCATGTGGGGCGCGCCTGCCAAATGCAACGGCCCGCTCTCGATCGCGCACGAGCCTCCTAGCTTCGAACGCTTCAATCCATAACTTGAACAACATCCAAGACTTTCCAGGAGAATGCCCTGACCAGATCGTCATTGTGGAGTCTTACCCCGAGCCGGGTGCCAAGGTGGTGCCATGACCTCACGAGGATGCTCAGCAGCAAACAGGTCGTGAGCGTATCGCTCATGCTTCAGAAATCACTTGCTCGTTTCGACAACCCTGTCAAACTGAACCGCAATCACAAACAAGCAAACGAATCCCGACACTATGATCTTCGCTTACTTGTGCAATGCCTGTCAGCAGACCGTATGACGTCGTGGGAAGTGCCTGCCACAACCAGATCATGACGGCGCGAATGGATGATCTTCGAACATGTGCTTGCTTTGCAACTGCCAACGTTCATCATGACATAGGAAAATGGAAAGCGTGGCAATGGCATGACGTAGCTGAGCGCCTCCAGCCTCCGCAGAGAGCCTATATAAACAGCACCTTCGTCGTACGAAAAGCACTCATCAGCAATCCACATCAACACTACTACCTACACTCACCACCACCAAATCCAACCAACCAATAACCCATCAATATGTCTGAGGCAGCCCGCAAGGATTTCCACACCAAGGCTTCGGAGAAGCTCACCCCCGACTCCTCGAAGTCCACCCTCGACAAGACCAAGGAGTCTATCACCGGTGCCGCCGACAAAACTGCCCGCGAGGCCCAGCCTGGTATGTCTCTCTCCTCTCTTATACCTTTGGTTTTCTTCGACTAATGTCATCAGATTCCAACAAGACCACCGCCCAGTCCCTCGGTGACAAGGTGGGCCGCACTAAGGACAACAACGTCCACGGATCTACCCACGAGTCGGTTGGCGACAAGGTCAAGGGTGCTCTCGGCCTGGGAAAGCACTAAGAGCTGAGCACTAGATGCTTCGCCCTAACAGCGAGATGATGGCGATATGATACCCTGGCACAGTCTCTACTGTGGGCCTGTCTTCCTATAATACCACGCCCGAGGGCTATGAATGAATATGGATTAATGTAACATTACTCTTCATCCTTCCAATCGGCTGCTGCCTAGTCTGCTACATACGTCGTTTCTTGCTCGCCGTCGCCAGTTGAATTTCGCTTTGTTGAATATCATTCACTCAAGGCATGATGCGGACTTGACCGTCATATCATAGGAAAAGCCGAATGCCAACCTCGAATAACTTCTGAAAGAAATGAGAAAAGGCAGTGCTCAACTATGCTTCTATTTCACACAATTAATCCTTTTCTTAAGTATACGCACGAAAGGCTTATGCACTATGTTCATGATGATGTTCATTCGTATATGCACCAGCCTCAGAAGGCTACTCTCAACGCCAATCCGCCCTTCCGGTATAGAACAGACACGCTGTGCATGCCCCAAATCAGTAACTTGAATTCCAAATCTACCACTGCTCTCAGCCCAGACCAAAGACATGTCTACGCTCCTTCACTTCCGAACTCCTTGGTCCATTCGGCGTTCTTTGACAGATCATCCCCACTGACCGTTGGTCTACTATTCTTGATCGCCTTCACGAAGTCGCGGACCTTAAGTGGTGGCTCAAGGAGCTCATCGCCGTCGAGTTCCGTCCAGGACTTCTCAACTGCTTGAGAGTCGCCGGGTGAGCACGGTGTCCATTTTTGTACGCCATCAACCTGCACAGGCTTGTAATGTGTCGCAGTCTGGATCAGTCTCACGGGCTGCATGAGCGCGTCTTGTACCGCAATACTGATATCTGAACCGGAATACCCTTCAGAGAGGTCGGCAAGTTGCCGGTAATCAGCCTGACTGAGCTCGCACGGTGTACTACCGACTGCCAGCTCGAACATCTTCATGCGCGCCGGCGTGTCGGGAAGGCTAATGTGTACTCGTCTTTGGAAGCGGCGGCGGATGGCTGAGTCTAGTTGCCAAGGGATGTTTGTTGCACCAAGAATCAGTACGCCCTTGGAGTCCTTGCCTACACCATCCATTTGTACGAGCAGCTCGGTCTTGATACGTCGTGAGGCTTCGGACTCGCCTTCGCCGCGGGGACCGCAGAGTGCATCGATCTCGTCGATGAAGATGATGGAGGGCTTGTTCTCGCGGGCCATACCGAAGAGCTGCTTGACGAGTCTGCAGACGATTAGCGGACTCTATGGCTCAGATACAAGGTGGCTTACCGTTCTGATTCTCCCATCCATTTACTCACCAGGTCGGAACTCGAGACACTGAAGAAGGTGCTATTCGCTTCTGTGGCGACAGCCTTTGCGAGATAACTCTTACCGGTACCGGGCGGCCCATACAGCAGAATGCCCTTCCACGGTTGCCGCTTGCCAGTGAACAGATGCGGGAACTTAATGGGTAAGATAACCGCCTCCTTCAGTGCCTCTTTGGCTCCCTCCAAACCTGCGACGTCTTCCCACCGGATGTTGGGCTTCTCTGTGAGGATAGCGCCGGAGAGCGCACCGCGGAGCTTCTTCGAGTCGGCGTCTTGCTCGGCGTCTTCGTCGTCCCTGGTGCATTTCGTCAGCTTGAATGTCCGCTTCCATGGCTCTTGTTCATCTCAACTTACCTGCCAGCCTTCCCGCTGCCGCCAGCCGACTTTCCATTGGCGCCCATGGCAGACGGCTTCTTGCGATTCGCAGGGTCGTTCTGATTCAGGTGCTGCTTGAGCTTCTCGGCGCGTTCCATGTATTCGGCGACCTTGCCCCGGATCATCTCCTTTGACTTCTGGTTCTTCTCCCATTTCAGTGCGAGCATGAATAGCTCCAGCGCACTGTAGTATTGCTGATACGCCGCCTCATAGTCGCCTGCCGTGTCGGTCTCGATGGCCTTCTTGACTTGCTCAATGGCACGGCCCAAGAAATCCGCCTGGCTCATCTTGAAGGAGCGTGGAGACCGTCTGAAGTCTGAGAGGGGAAGTTCGAATGCGTATGCGCGTTGGTAGGCGGGCGAGTGCGACCTGGTGCTATGACGGCGTTCGGTGCGTGCGGTGGGGCACTCTGGAGGTCGTCGCTGCGTAGTTCGATTCCCACGCAAACCCGTAACAACGTCTTGGCTTCTCTTTCCAGCAGTAAATGACCGAACAGGCGGCGCGGCAAGCTTTATCGAAGAGTAGCAGCGAAGTGGGAGCGTGGATGTATTCACCGCGGCCTGCATGGCCAAGGCGCGAGTCTAGCCCCGCGATCCACTAGACCCAGTGCAGTTGGCCTCACATCCCACCTTCGCGTGCTCCGCGTGAAACACCTGGAAACTTTTGACAAGTTGTTACTCAGCAACCGCAAATCATGTCAGAGGTCCAGAAGAAGCTCCAGGACCTGTCCGAAAGCTACCAGAGCCTGCAGGCAGGTACGGGCAAGCAAAAGTCTGCAGGGTCCATCCACTGATTGCTACGCAGAGCTCGGAACCGCCGTAGAAGCACGCCAGAAGCTTGAATCACAGCAGCAGGAGAACACCACCGTCAAAAAGGTGCGAACCGATATTCGAGTTCTCTGCACTTGAGACTAAGACCGTGGCGCAGGAGTTTGACCTTCTCGACGATGAAGCAAACATCTACAAGCAGATCGGCCCCGTACTGCTGAAGCAAGACAAGACAGAGGCGCTTATGTCCGTCAATGGCCGCCTGGAGTTCATCGAGAAGGAGATCAGGCGATTCGAGACGCAGATCAAGGGCATCCAGGACAAGAGCGAGAAGCTCAAGGTTGAGGTACGGCACATGGACTACGGCAAAACAGGCGTGGTGTTGACGAGCCACGCAGATCATCCAGATACAAAACGCCGCACAACAGCAACAGCAGGCACAAGCCGCAGCATAGAGGAGTCTTGTCACGTTGAAAAGCAATTAAGATACCCATTTCGATTCGACACCTTGACAACTCAGTACCTCATGTATAGGAACTTGCAGAACTGCACGGGATTAAAACAAGAGTGAAGATCCAAACGAAGCAGGTGTATGGTGGCGATACAGCACTTCCAAAGTTGATATGACACAACAGCACGCAAATGCGCACACTCACACGGGATATGACTGGACCGCACTTACCACACTACGTCATATCCGCCTGAGCTACTCTTCGAAAGGCAACATCGGCCATGTACTCATTCTGACTCTTACTGGCTACCACCGCAGACGTACTATCCTCCGGCACAAGTTTTGTGTGCTGGGACCTACCGACAATATGACTCTCACACGCAACGCGATATAAACACCTCCGCTCAACAACCAAGAATATTTCATTGGTACGCAACAGCTATACAAATCGATACCATGGAGCACGACGAAGGCTGGGCGGAACTCGAGCGACTTGCTCGCGCGGCCGAAGCCGCAGACGTACAACTTGCCAACGAATACCCAGCCAACGACACGATTGGAAGATGGCAGAAGCTCTTTGGATATTCTAGCCAGGAAGCAGTACAGCTGATCGGTGCACAGCGCAGCGATGGTGAGTACAAAACAGAGGCAGCCATACGTCTCAATCCACGTATATGACGCTGATCATGACTCACGCAGTGACGCGCGAACGCATTTCAGACGGCCACTGGGATCTCGTCAAAGCCGAGGTAGAAACCGCAGGCTATGACCGCGAGTCCTATGAGCATAGCCTACAGCTCAAGTCTGTCTTTGCCAGCCAAAGCGCGTCCATACCACACCCCGACGGAGGACTCGTGCTACTCTTTCGACTCGGCGCACTATTGAACTCGCCCGAAAAAGTGCAAGAAGTTGCTAGGTTGGAGGAACCACCTGTTGTTCAAGAGGGATTCAGCGAACGCGGTCAAGTCAAATTTGTCATGGTTGACGAGGAGGCGAAGAAGAAGCTGGAGGGTTGGCTAATACAACAATCTGTGTTGCACGGCTCGGGAGAACCGCACGGAGGTCGCAAAAGAAGGTAGCGATGCTTCGCTTTCGTTTTTGGGAAAGTTGATCGGCAAGACTGATGCGCAAAGGGCGCTTGCGATCAGTCGGAAACCTGGTCGTGGCGAGCTGACGATGAAGTTGGCATTTTTGAAGTCGGTGAAAGCTAGCTTGAGCTCATCTCTCCACCATCAGTATTGCAATTACAGGGTGCTACTCGGACCTCAGTCTATGCATCGTGGAGTTTCATGCACTTTCCTACATATGTCGGACTGAAGTCCTGGGGAACGGGGAATCTGTGATAAAATAGTCTAACCAAGTACAACCCTCGTCTTCGCCATCACTCGTAACATGAACGCAAACGCCGCCCTATGCCTTTGCTTCCTCCTCTGCCGCTTAGTACTATAAGCGCGACATGCGCAGGTATAAGTACCGTAAATTAATGAGTATCGAGCCTTCGATTGGTATACAAATGATGCCATCTGCGTTGTTTGACCTTGCACCCAAGCAACTCCTAGCTGAAGTAGGCCTGGGCTGTGCGTTGCTGCTCTGCCGAAAGGCTGCCGGCGACCTGTCCAAGGTTTGTACTGGTGGCCTGAATGAGACTCTTAACCGCGTTGACGACATGCGTAGCAGTAGTACCCTGCAGTGTCTCGGCCTCGAGGGCCTGGACGGTGAATGTGAAGACTTTAGCGGGCTGTGAGAAGACGGCCTGGTTCTGCTGCTCGATCAGCTTGGCAAGGAAGCTGTACGCGAAAGGTGCTGCCTCCTCATCGTTGACAATAGGAAGAGTATCGACCCAAGCGATGGCAACATCTTGCCAGTTCTGGACCTTGGCGGTGTTGTGGAGAAGGATCTTGGCGATGGCGGCAGATGCGTTTTCTGTAGCGAAGACGTCATCGTCATCGCGGGCGTTGGGTCGTTGGCAGACCTGGAACAGTGTAGGGAGAGAGGCAGCGGCGAAGTCCGACCAAGCCTCGCCACCCTTGTGAGCAGCAACACCAACACCGTAAACGGCTGCCTGTCGGTTGGCGGGGACCTCATCTTGCATACCAGCAATAAGAGGCTGAATGATCTGCTGGTTGTACTTCCATGACTCAGGTCCAGCGAACTCGAGGACATCATCGAAGATGCAAATAGCCCACTGGCGTTGTGTAGGATCTTGGTTGACAATAGCGCTAGAGTAGAACTCCATCAGCTTCTCCCAGTGGGGCAGGAACTGCGTCCCCATGTTCTTGAAGATAGTGTGGAAAGCCTGCATATGTGAGTCAAATAGAACCGAAAGCAATAAGATTGTTGGTACACACCTTGTTCATGTCGGACAGGAGGTTCTGGTCATCCTCAATAGCGAACAGCATCTCCTCAGATGCTTCCTCGCCATCCTCATTTTCGGCCTGCTCTTCGAGACGGTCCTTCACACGCTCCTGGTAGTCGACCAAGACGGTGCGGGCGCTCTCGATGAAAGCACCCATGTGGGTCTGTGTCAGACAGTTCTTGCCGATGCACTCCAAGCATTCGTAGAAGCACTGGTACATTTCTGCGAGGGTGTCGATTGCGGGCTCGGTGCTGAGGACCTCAAGGACTCGCTCAACAGTGCGCTCCCAGAGCTGACCAAGCTGTGGCGATTCTGGGCCGTGCGCCTTCTTGTAGGCGTTGAGGAGAGCAGGAACACACTTCGCCGATGCGACACGGACAGGGTCGTGGAAGAAGAATGCAAGACCAGGCAGGGCGATCTTGTCCATGATATCGTTGACGTATGGCTCGAACGCGTCCTCTAACACCTGGGCGTAGATGACGATAAGCTCAATAGCCATGTGCTTGTCGTCAAGAATGCTGGTCTTGATGCCGATGACCTTGCCCTTCAAAGGAACGAGCTCCCAGCCCTCCTCATCTTGGATTTGAGCGACTTGGTCCTCGTCATCGAGCAGCTGGATATCCGCCTTAGCACCGGCAAGCTCAGTCAGAGGAGGGATGACACCGGCCAGGAAGGGCACGAACTCGCGACCCATGACGCGGCACATACGACCCCAGCAGTGCAACAAGTAGGATGCCTGAGGATCATCGGACTCGGTGACGCTGTTCTGGATGCGACCAAGAAGCTGCACCAGGTTGAGCGCATCCTGTCCCATCCTCTCCTTTCCGACGGCGAGTGCGATGAGGGTCGCGCACTCCATAGCCTTGGCACGTAGGAGACGATACTCCTTTGACTGCTCCTCTTGCAAGACGTTGAAGAGAAGAGGCATGAGAGTGTTGTAGTAGGTTCCGAAGGCAGTCTCAGCGGAGTCGGCGACGGTCGCAATAGTCGAAAGTGCTTGCTCCTGAACAAAGCGCTTAGGGCTCTGCAGAAGCATAAGCAGGTGGTTAAGAAGCTGGTCCAGGTATGGCGCAAGGATGTCCTTCTCAGCCTCTTCGCAGAAGTTGACAAGGGCAGCAGCGGCGTGCGCCTGCACACGGGGCTCGGAAGACTCAAGGACCGGGATAATGTTGGGCAGAACGATCTGGTGGTACTGTCCCTGCATGGTGCCTGCAAAGTCAGTGCTCATCTGACCGACGGCATTACAGCCAGCCCAGCGGACACGAGGATGAGGATCTCGCAGTGCAGGAATGACAAGATCCAGAACTTTGTCGAGCTCTCCAATCATCAAGTCACGGCAGCCCTCTGAAATGGCAGAAATAGCCATCAAAGCCGCATGCCTATCTCTCCATGCCGAAGAAGTCATCATACGAGGCAACCAGTTGAAGGTAGGAGGTAGAATAGCCTGCCCTCCGAGCTTGTTGGCGAGACGATCCATGCACTGCTCTCCAGCAACGTGGTTCGAATCGCTCTCCTCGTCAAGATCTTCAGAGACGTTCCACTCTTCAGCGTCGTCATCGTCGGCGCCTACATCAGTCATAAGAGAAAGACATTGTGTGACCATGTCGTTGGTGAAGTTTGGGTCTTTCTTGCACATCTGCGGGGCGTTGTCTGCGAAGGTGGCCATCAGCTCGAGAGCGTTCTGGCGAGCGGTCTCGCCGAGCTCCTTGTCCTGGATAACGGAGATGCTGAAGTGTACGAGGCTGTTGAACAGCGGCTTGAACATCTTGGGCGCAACCTCGGCGAGGTCAATGAGGGAGATGAGAGCCTTCGTAAGGAGCTCTGCATCTCTGGAGTCTTTGATCGGTGGGAGGATGTTCAGAATTTCAGGCACGAGACCAAAGTACTTGGACTGGGCCTTCTTCGTAATCGAGCGAAAGAAAGAAGCAAACGCTTCAACTGCGGAGATGCGTACGGAGGTCTCGCTATCCGCGAAGCCGCCCTTGAAAGCGCTCATAACGACATCCTCGTGCTGCTTCTCAATGATCTGAGGGGTGGTGGAGAATATCCTGAAGGCGTTCTCACGCTGGGCGGGGACTGAGGACTGGCTAGCCTGGAATAGCGCGCCCAACAGCTCTGGCCATGCAACGCCTACACGTACTATTAGTGTAACTTTCATGTAGTGTGGCAAGCCAAGCTCTACCTTCGTCTGTGTGCTGTCTTGCGAGCTCAGCAACTGCATCACCAACCTTGGATCTAACCGAGTTGTCGGCCTCGTTGGCAAGGCATTGCAGCAGCTTTGCACGGATAGCTTCACGTTCAGGTGCCTGAATGGTCAAGAACAGGTCTGCGGTCTGTCCTGACTGGGTCTTGCGAGGCTTGGAGGATTGGCGCCTGAAGATGACAGCGGCGAATGTACGGGTCTACAAGCTGGTCAGCATTCGAGGCGAGTCTGCTGTGTCTTTGGGTGACATACAGCTGTCTCTTGTGCCAGCTCGATCTGCTCTGATAGGCCCATAAGGAGGACCTCTGGTCTTTGGGCAACCCATTCCTCGTTCAACTGCTGCTCGGCGGTGGTGCGCTGCACATTGTCGGGCGACTGTAGGCCTCGCAACAGGTTCGCAAGGGCGGTGTGTACTTCGGCCGGGAGGACCGACATGGCGTGTGGATTTCGTGGGTATCGTGGGCAGCGCCCGTGGTGGTAGCAATGAGCGTTGGGTGCAGCAGAAGGCAAGGGACTCCGGCAGCGATGGTGGGGTGGGTGCGCGCGAGGTCGTCAGCGCCTTCCTCTTGCAAGCGGTGCCTCTGCGCGTGTGGAGAGCTCGTTGAAGTGTGCGTGGAAGAGAGCCGGTACTGAAGCACTCCCAGGCTGCGAGTATTGTACGGTTGCCGTGGAAATTTCTTGGGAGAGCAAAGACGCGGCCGCTGCCCCCGCCAAAACACAAAAATGAGAGACAGGGATCCGTGTTGACAGCACAGCTGCGTCCACTGGCTGATTGGCTGCTGGCTTCGGCTGGCTTTGACCAACAGTTGATGCTTTGTCCCCTGGCCAGTGGATTGAATCGACAACGAGCATCCTGCAGCAGTCCAAGTGAAAGTCGCTGTGTTTCTTTGGTGCTACTTTGACAACTTGAGAAAGAGCGTCCTGACCAAGGGCCCCTTGCACGCTGCATGTCAGTGATGTTTGCCCAAACACTTCATGTGCAGCATCTTGGTGTGTACAGGTTCGAAACAAAAGCACAGCAAGCGGGAGACATTGGAGACGAAGGATACTTTCTTCATGCGAGATGTTGTCATCCGGCTCATGGCCAAGTGAAGCCTCATATACGCACCGTATCCCCTATCGGCGGGCACAGTTCACCTGTTGCAGCCTCTCAGACCCTCAGACCCTTTGCTCGAGCTTGTGACTGCTAGCGCTCGGCAACGCGTTGTTTATCCTTCCACCCTCTCCGCAGCACACTGCCAACATAACACTCCGCTGAATTGGCCCATCCACGCACAGCATCCATCTGTCCTGCTAGCAAAGCAGCAGAGCCCACCGCCGCCATGTCGCACACCGGTACTATGCGCGGTACCCCTAAGAACCGCAACCAGCCTGCACGAGCCCAGTTCATCGACAGCCCATCCGGCATCCCTCGTCCAGCTCTCGAGACCCACGCTTCACATGTTGCTGGCAGCGAAGTCGGCGGTTCCGCACTCAGCGCCAGCCGCGCAAAGCAGTCCAAGAGGGATGAGGTAAATACTTTCAATCTGCGCAACGAGCAGCTGCTCACCGCTCAATGTATAGGCCATTCGCCGCAAGATCGAGACGGATCTGAACAAGAAGAAGAACCCCAGCGGCCGAGTGCGTCCAACACGCAAAGCGCCTCCGGGCACTGTCCTTGCCCTGAAGCCTAGCCCAGCCCTCCAGATCTCGGCTTCGACGACTGTTGCAGAAGCCGCGCAGCTGATGGCAGCGAAGAGGGAAGACTGTGTGCTTGTTACAGACGAAGACGACCATGTTGCCGGTATCTTCACAGCTAAGGATCTGGCTTTCCGGGTCGTGGGCGGCGGCAAGAAGGCCCAGAATGTCACGATCGCTGAGATCATGACCAAAAACCCTCTTTGCGCAAAGACAGATACTAGCGCAACAGATGCGCTCGATCTAATGGTTCGCAAGGGCTTCCGTCACTTGCCAGTTATGGACGAGGACCACAACATTGCTGGAATCCTCGATATTACAAAGTGTTTCTACGATGCCATGGAGAAGCTCGAGCGTGCATACAGCTCTTCCCGCAAGCTCTATGATGCTCTGGAGGGTGTACAGGCCGAGATGGGCTCCAGTCAGCCCCAGCAGATTATCCAGTACGTTGAGGCAATTCGCCAGAAGATGTCTGGCCCAACACTTGAGTCAGTTCTGAGTGGACTACCGCCCACAACTGTCTCTGTAAGGACATCGGTCAAGGAGGCCGCAGAGCTCATGAAGGAGAACCACACAACCGCCATCTTGGTCCAAGATCAGGGCTCAATCACTGGTATCTTCACCAGCAAAGATGTGGTCCTTCGTGTCATCGCAGCTGGCCTCGACCCGGTGACTTGCAGTGTCGTTAGGGTGATGACACCCCACCCCGACTTTGCGCCTATGGATATGAGCATCCAGGCTGCTCTCCGTAAGATGCATGATGGGCACTACCTCAACTTGCCCGTCATGAGCGATGCAGGCGAGATCGTTGGCATGGTCGACGTGCTGAAGCTCACTTATGCCACACTCGATCAGGTAAGAACCATAGGATCTGGAGCTGAGACACATACTAATCTGCCTAGATCAATAATATCAACACAGGAGACAGCGAAGGCCCAGCTTGGAACAAGTTCTGGCTGTCTCTCGATAACGACTCAGAATCGATGATGTCCGGCGATGGTTCGAGCCGCATGCCCGGCACACCCCTAGACTCACGATCGATGATGTCCCACAACGACCGCCCACACCTGATGGACCGCGGCGACAGCGTCCTGCCCAACGAGTCTGCCTCGCACCACGGCGAGTCTCCAGCTCCGTCGGCAGTCGCTAGTGCACACCCTACCGCGATAGAAGACATACCATTCCCGTTCAAGTTCAAGGCTCCTAGCGGACGTGTGCACCGCTTGCAGGTTACAGCCTCCGCCGGCATCGAATCATTCGTAGCACATGTCGCCGGCAAGCTGGGATCAGAGGTCGACTCGATCGGCGGCACGCCAACCTTCGAAGACGGCGTCATCTCAAAGGCCGGCTTTGCACTGAGCTACCTGGACAATGAGGGCGATACAGTCAGCATCACCACGTACGACGACCTGGTCGAGGCTATCAGCCTGTCCCGCCTCGCGCACCGCGAGAAAGTCGACCTCTTTGTCCACGATCCGGAGAAGCCCCCTATGCCTGCTGAAGTCAACCCCCAACCCGCTCTCGCTAAGCCCGCGTCGCCTCCTGAGAGTGTGCTCAGGGAGCGCAAGCAATTCTTTGATGACGAGGAGGAGGATGTGCCCAGAAGCAAGAGGGGTCAGGCTGCGCCGCAGCATGCGCCAGAGGTCATCCCAGGCGTGTCCAATGACTTGCTCCTGCCTGGTGCAATTGGAGTTCTCGCAGTTGTGATCGTAGTTGTTTTCACCATTGGGCGCGCATCTGGCTCCAGTCGGTAAACGCAGTGCAGGATGGACGGTAATAGTGGGTTTTGTAGATACCCCGGATCAGATTGTAGTGTACCATTGGCCGGTCCTTGTTGAAGTTTGATATCCATAGATTGCTGGATCGTTTAGTCGAATGTCACAGTTTTTTAAAATATGCCTATTCTTTTGCTATGTGACATGTGTGATGCTATTTCGCACATAACTACCTATTTCTGGCCGAGCATCGTTCTTCTCAGCAACGCCCAGTTCAATGCAAGCAACGTCGTCAAAGCATCCATTCCTCCCCATCTTCCATTACCGTCCACCGTCAACCATCCACCGAGCTTGCTCTTGATCCACGTAAGACACTGCACAAGTCAATGGCCACCCTGCCATCAATGCACAAGAGAACATACCTCTACAACTCACTATCCGAACTCAACTCCATTTCGGCGCTCATATTCCCCTCGTCCTCATCCTCCATAGTCTGGCTCTCGGCCGAGGTTTCGGGCTTAGCTTCTGCTGGCGCGGACGCAGTCTCTGGCGTCTTCCCCATCTCGCCCTGCGGCGTCTCGTTTGATGTCGCAACGATCAGTTCTTCGTCAAGCTTGCTCTCCACAGGCATGGATGCCGGCAACATTGATGGCGCAGGCGGCGCCCGATGAGCGGACCCTAGAGCGGGCGTCGTGTCGGAGCTTGCGCTACTCGACTCGGGCTGGTCGCGTGGATACAGAGACTCGATGAGTGCAGCGCCGCGGTTGATATTTGGCACGGGGTAGTCATCCAGTGCGGCAGACGAGCTGGCCTGTAGCTGTGTAGTCTTTGGCTCTGCGGTGTCAGTTGCAGTGGAGCCACGACGCTGGTTCTTGTCGTTCTCTGCATCTTTAGCGGATTTGGTTGTTGATTTTGCGGGTGTTGTGGCGGCTGAGGATTTTCGTGGACGGCCGCGCTTTTTGGGCGTTGTAGCTTCGGCCGTACTCTTTGCTGTCGAGGGACGAGATGTGGATTTAGTCTTCGGTAGCGTGGTGAGGTCAACAAGCTCCTCTGGTGATGCTGTCTCCTGTGCCAGCGGTGATGGTTGCTTAGAAGCGGCTGGAGCTTCGTCGTCGGAGTCATCGCGGACGATCTCAGAAGAGAGCGCACTCTTGCGTGGACGGCCACGACCGCGCCTGGTTGGCTGTGACGGCGTGGCTTCAAGAGTCTCGTCATCAGAGTCGTCCCGGGCAACATCCTCCGAAAGCCTCTTCTTGGGACGACCCGTCTTCTTCTGTTTTGGCGTCTCTTTGGTTGTCTCTCGTGGCGCATGCTGGGTTGTGTCTGTGGCTGAGCCATTGGTTTGTTGTTCTTGTTTCTTTTCGCCATTGTTACCAACATAGTCCGGGTGATTTGGGTCCCATAGATGAGTCGCGTCTCGGAGGAGGACATCCCAAAGTGCCCAAGTGATATCTTCGGGAGCCTTTAGCTTTTTCTCTGCTTTTTCCCAAGCTCGATCTACTTTGGCCTTTTTTCGATCAGCCTTTGCTCTCGCAGCCTTTGCAGCTTTCTTCTCTTTCGGCGTGACAAATTCTTCATCCTCATCAGAGTCGTCCTTCTTCCAAGCGCGACCTTTACCCTTGAAGTGCTTCGGCTTGCTCGTCGGTGGCACTTCTAGAGAATCCTCACGAGACACTGCTTCAAGCTCGCTGTCAACTTCCTCTTCAGTCTCGACCTCGTCGAATACCTGTGCATCGTGGTAGTACGGCCGCTGTTGTGCCGGCTTCCTATTGCGCAAACCCCGCCTTGTGTTAGCACCTGATGGATCAGGCGTGCCTTCATCCTCAGAATCTACAGCTGCATGGGCGTGCATGAACGTCTCGTCGTCCTTGCTGATGGAGGGTTTAGACTTGGTAGTCGAGATTGTCGCGGGTCGTGAGACTTCGGCGATAGAAGCTTCTCCGTTATCGGTATCCTCGTCGAGCACCATCTCTTCGGACTTATCTTCTAAGTTTACTGCATCCCAAAGACGGAAGGGCAATCTTACGAGGAATGACTTTCTTGACTTCTTCACTGAGGCTTGCTTTGCTGTAGCCTTCTTGGGCGACTCGGCTTGTCTCACCGCAGCGGCTATACGAGGAGCTGCAACACGTCAGCAAAAGCATCGCCATCATCAAAGTCGCAGCACATCTGGTATAATGATGATTAAGAGCAGAAACAGATTATCGTTTTGACCGGCTTTATGCTGGGCACCTCTCGCAAAGTGGGGCAGGAGCAACCAAGAACCCAAAAGAAGCACAACTTACCGGGGCGAACAGGGAGGGGCGATGCGAGCTGGGCATCGACCTCCATGGGATCATCAATCTCGTCTTCGAGCGAGATGGTTTCATCAGACTGGACTGATGAGCATTGTCGTGAACTGTTTCAAGCACACCACTTACAATGGGCTTCTTCCTCGGCTTCCGTGTGGTTGATTTGCGTCTACCGTTGACAGCGATAGCAGGCACTGCAGAAGTCTCTTCCTCAGCGATCGGAGCTGCTGCTTCGACCTTGTCTGCTAGCTCGCCATCTGAAGCCACGAGCTCTTCGGACTGCAAAGGTCAGTGTGACAAAGTCACGCTTACAAAATCGCCCACATACCATGTACTTCTTTCGTGGTTTCCTTTTCCTTTTTCCAGATGCATTGATTCCATCTGGGATTGCTGCAGAGGCCGGTGTTGCTAAATCTGCGGTCCGCAGCGCTCCGTTTCCATTGGTTGCTGTCTTTCTCGGATTCTCATCCGGCACACGCGAAATACGAAGCCGTTTTGTGTTTCCATCGTCCTGCATTCGTTAATGGAATGGTCATACTTGCAAACTGTTGGTGTTGACGTACTGAATCGCTGTCCTCATTCCAGATCATTGAAGTTACATAGAACAGATATGGGCCGAAGACCTGATCTGTCTGACGCCAGGTGTCGTACGAGTGTTTGGTTGTGGGATGGGCATTTTTGAAGTCTTTGAAAGCATCTTTACCGTTCCGGCTCACCCATGTATCGAAGGAGTCGTGAGATGGTTTGTTTCCATGCCAGGGATCGGACGGGCGCCTTGTGCTGCCGTTGAGAGCCATGGTGCAGAATTATGCCTCAAACGGCGATAGGCTAACAACGAACTCAACAGAAGCAATTGAAGGAAGAGATGTGACTGTGATCAACTGAAAGGACAAAGTGTAGCGTGAGGAAAGGTAGTGTTCGATGGAAAACTCAGTCGCAGCGACGCGGCGTGATGCGCGTGATGCTGATGTGTTTGCTGTAATGGTGGTGGAGTGAAGTGTCGAGTTGTCAAATCCGAAGGTACCAAGTCCCTTTCAGAGCAGATCCATGCCTCGTGGCACGTTAGCTTTGGCGCAAGCAATGGAAACTTGCAATAGCAGCAGCAATGACCACTTACTGATACGCTAGGACAATTATTAGTTGTGATTTGACGCGATTTATTGTTGTACGTCACATTTGTGGAAGTGGAATGGGAGGTTCGCGACAGGGAAGGGAAAAGACAATGACGCTAAAACGTCCCAATTTCAGCTCGGCACCCTATCGATTCCTATGTACTCGTTCGACCACAGTTTCATGTATCGCAAATGTGTCTCGAGACAAATATTCTTGCATCTCTGCAACCTCATTTGATGACAACGAGGATGTTTTCTCCGCAACTTTGAGAAGTCGGCATCCGCGTCGGCGATAATCTCAATCACGTTGGCTTCGTCATCGACATGAGATTCGGTGCAGTTGCCAGACCAAAACTTCGAAAACTTATTTTCGGTCGGGCACATCACCAGTTACTTGAAGTATGGATTTGTGGTACATGGCGGTGACAGGCGTTTTATGTGTTCTCATTACATCTCACCGAACTTTTATCAGAATAAGCATTGGGCAATGTGAGTTTGTCGGATAGACGTGTGCAGTGCCAATTCTGTCCTCAACTATGGGTCAAGATCTTTCGGCAGTAGTACAAGAGCTTTCGTGTGAAGTTTGTGTGGATTTAGGGTCCGAGTGATCATCATGCGCGAATGCCCGTCAATCGTGGCAGAAGTCGTCAGTTGTCAACTTGGAGAAGGATCTGTTGATTGATCGATGAACAGCTTTGATAGAGTTGTTGCATTCTTGGAGCTCTGCAGTGGACACTATCATTACCCCACTGCCATATCGTTTCAGCGGGATAAGTACATACAAAGGCCTTCCACCTGTCCCTCTAAATCCAAACTACCGCATGTCATGCGCAAAATCAAGTATTTGAGACCGAAGGGTATACAAATAGCGATCCCACCGCCAAAACTTAAAGCACGTTCCCGAACTGGCAAACGACCGCGCAATACAAAACGCCGAAATCCCATCGTTGATACAGTAGCCCAGCGTTAACATGAACGCCGTTGGTAGCGCTTTCTGCGCGTAGAAGAGGTAATAGTAATAGGTGTTTGGCGCATTAAAGTGTTATAGTCAATTAATGTCCGCGCTGGGCTTCCCAAAGCCGTTTGCTGGAAGTAATAATAAGGCTGTAGCGACTGTTCACGATCTCTCTCCAGAGGGATACCACCGTTGTAGACGAGCACGGCTCGAACCACCATCAATAATCAGCGTATCAATATTCTAGAAGGACTCGGGTGGACTGGGCATGCCACTGCCATCGTCTTTCTCTGGTTCTTGGACGCTATGTGTGTCCTGGCGAGGCTCCAGCTTGAGTTTGCCAATTGGTTTCCCAATACCTTTGAGGATACCGGTGGGTGCAGGCGCTTCGCCATTCTCCTCTCTCTCCTCGTCAAGCTTGCGCTTTTTCCGTGCCATCTGCTGCTGTTCACGCAATGGGCGTTTACGAGGGCTCGAGATCTTGCCGGTTGGTGGCAATCGAGGTTTGGGAAAGCGCTGCTTGGGTGGAAGATCATCGTCTTCGATAAGACTGTCGTCGCTGTTGTTATGCAGCTTATTGAGAAGCCAATCCCTGACAAGGCCGATCTGACCCTCAGCGACCTGACTAGTGACTGGCTCGAACTTCGGTGGCTCTTCCATAATATTGCCCGTGGTAGTGACATTACTGTATTCATTAGGAAAGTAAGATTGGAATTCACGCAGAGGTCATACCTGTTATCTTGTCTGGCGTAAGCGTTGTGCACCCTGTTCTGCAGCAAGTGCAGTGGTACACTGAACGTAAGGCCAAACTCGCGGTCAAGTCCAAGTTCCTTGAAACCGAAGAAGTCTTCACCAATGTCTTCGGCAAAGTCACCGCCAACGAACTGCTCGCTGCCATCGTTGAAGGCACCAGCTCCATCTGCACCCACATTATCAAGGGCAGGCCGAAGAAGCTCAGCATAGTAAGCGCGCATTCGGTCATGCATGCTGACCAGCTTAGTGCCGAGTCTCTCAACATCATCCTTGACGTATGTTTCCAAAGACTCAAGGTCGACACCATTGACATGCAGTGAGTGAAGAACGGCCTCTTCTTGACTGAAACGCGGCACCCACTCCGTCATCTTGCCATCTTTCAGAACAATTGGTGTGTCCGCTTTCATCTTCGGAGTCTCATGATAGATGCTGAAGGACTGCACCAGATTCTGGAAGAATCGAGCTGCTATGTCAGTGACAGCATCGAGAGCAGAAGGCTGAAACTCTTCGAAACCAGCATGGTAGAAGATCTTGCCAACACTGCGCTGCAGAGCTGCACGGCAAACATAAGGTGCCATGGGCGGACCCTCTTCTGACACTACCATTGGCTCGATGTCTGCTTCGTGAAAGGGCTGCGGCTCGTACTTCTGGAACTGATTCTGGTACAGTTGCGACTGAAGCTGCATTTGCTTGACGATGCCAATTTTAGCGCAGATCTTCCGGGTTTCTTGCAGCGAGTTCATGTTCTTATCCATTCTTTCGGTCAGAGCACTGTCTGGAGCCGTGAACTGATTCCTGGGGAAGATGCGCATGTACTCCTCGCGTTGCTGAACAACGTGTCCTTCAGTGTCCTCGACCCATTGCAAAGTCTCGTTGAGGTCTGGAATCACACAAAGCGGGTCGTAGTAGTCTGGGATCTGGCGCTCCTCTTCGTCCTGGATGCCTTCGGCCAGAGACTCACCTGCTACTGTTCGAACACCATCTTTGCCATCAGGAGCAGATATGACGCTTTTTGCAACATCTACCTCCGCTTCCTTACGATGACGCAGCCACCTTCGCATGCCAGCCTTTGAACGCAGAAGCGCAGGCTCCTCGGGCTGAAGTATGTCATCACGGAAGAGTCGGTGTCGTTCGGCGGCGATTGTAGCTCGATCCTTCTTGGTCACTTGCTTCCAGGTCTTGTATTCGAGATCGTCAAGGTCGGCGTCTTCTTCCAAGGCGAAGCCATTGACGGAGGCGCCAGCACCATCGACTTCTGAAAAGTCAGCTTGACTGCCCGGAGCGGCACTTCGCGATACACCGTTGACTCCAAATGGTGTCATAGAGCCAGGAGGTGGGGGGGTGGAGAATCCATTGACGCTGCCTTCCATTTCGGAATCAGCACGCTGGAATTCATTCTTCAGATTTGACACGGCGCTGTTCAGTGCTGGTACTCCAGGCTTAGCCTCCGGTCCCGGAGTCCCCTCTGAGCCAGCAGGGACAGCCTTCCTGGCATTGCTACCCCCTTTCCCACCTTTGCTGGGCGCTTTGCGACCTCGAGACGCCATGATGGGCTCCTCGTCTTCGCTGTCGTCAGCGCCATCTGCGTCAATGTCGCCGTTGCGCATTCTCCGCTCTTCAGCTTCCACCTCAGCACGGTCGCGGATGGTAATATCCGGTATGAGCGGCACGAGCTTCTCCGTCTCCTTCTTCATGTGCAGCGCCTTCTTCCTCAGGAAGTGGTTGGGGTCCGCATTGTACTTCAGGCAGTTCGACCAGATCAACATCAGATCATCAACAAAGTCCTTCTTCGACTTGTACTGCAGCTGCTTGAGCTTCTTCATCATCGTACCAATGTCCATGGGATGTTTGATCACGTTGTAGTAGTCCGGCGCTTCTCTCTTGTTGACACGTTGGAGGAAAGGGTGTGCATGCTCGCCAGCCTTGAGCTCCATGAGCACCTTCTCGACGCTCTCGTACAGCTCTTCCTGGCCAACACGGTCCTCGTTGGCCCATTTGCTTCTGTTTTTGCGGACCTCGCTAATTAGACTGCGGAGTTGGGCGTCGGTGGCATGTACTCGGTCACGTTGGGCATCGATGCGGGAGATGAGGTGTTTGAGGGTGAGGCTTGATGCGCCGAGGTTCGTGGTGCTGAGGGTACCATGCTGGGGAGCGGCGACGGCAGCACCGTTGGTGGGAGCGCTGGGTGGGGCGCCTGATGTCTCCTGTTCTACTTGTCTGTCAAGCTCGTCGAGCTTCTGCTGCTCGAGCATGGCATCGCGGTCGCTCTCGAGGGTATAGAAGAGCGTGTGGAAGCTGTGCTTGGCTGCATCTTCGGCAGCTTGCTTGTCCTGCTGCAATTGCTTGCGCACATCGTCTGAGGACTTGGCCTGCTCTGACGACGGCGTGCCTATCCGGTCGTGACTGGACTTGTGTGGCAGAGGCGGTATGCGGGCGGTTGGCGTGGTAGGGGTGGCAGCGACACGGTTGAGGGCACTCTTGGCAAACAGCGGCGAAGTGCGTGTGTCGTCTTCGTCTTCGTCGTCCTCATCGTCGCCGTAGTCGTCTTCGTCGATGACGCGGGCAGACTTCTTGGGTGTCACAGCCCGGCGCGCGTCATGCGCCTGCGGAGCATCATCGGACGAGGCGTGGTGGGCGGCATCGACAGCATCATCAAGCAGGCCAGCGGCATTGGTCCCGCCCAGCACCGCGTTGAGGCGCGCCTCGGTGCGCAGGAAGTGCTCTCGCCAGCGCGCGGCCCTGGGGTCCTCCTCGGCGGTCGAGTCGGCAGCCCCCTCCCCCAGAGCGTGTGCGGCAGTGCCGTTTGCCATTGCGTCGTCAGTCAGCGTTGCGTTCGGGGTGCGCAGGCGGGTCGCATTGGGCGCTGGGGCGGGCGCGCGGGCATGGCTGGGACGGTCTTTGCTTGATGGCCGCTGCGCGGATGCCGCGAGGGACATGTCGTCGCTCGCCGTGTGGGGAGCCTTGGCGCTACTGGAGCGGCCTCACAGGGAAGGCCGGCTGCGATGGCGACGTCCTGCCTCGAGCGGGTGTCGCACTGCGATAAAATCTAGCATGGAAGCAGCCAGGCAGGCGAGAAGACGATTCCTGATGGCTCTGTGATGGAATAGGCTGGTTTGCGCGCGCGTCTTGATGAGCGAGTGCACACGGCCGCGAAGGACTGTGGTCGAAAGTAGGTTGGTCGTCGCTGCCACCAGTGCTGCTTTCCCGGTCTAGCGTGTCGGCTGCACGCTGGGATCGGCCACCTCCAGCAGTTCCCCAGTATCAACTGCCCCCACTTCAAGCCCTGCAGCGTCGGTGTATTGATCGGCGAGGGCGACGACGGCGGAACAAGTTTGCGCGTGGTGTCTGTAGAGCCTCTCTGCGCCTGCAAATTGCCGTGACAGTGCGTTGCCAGGACTGTAGGCCTGACGCAGTAGCTGGACCAGATCAAGTCACGTTTCTCTCTGTGCGCAAGGCCATTTCAGCACAGCGAATTTTGTGCTCCAAAGCCTCGAGCTCTTTGCGCTTTTGGAAACCATTGGGAACCGCTTCTTGCAACGGCGATCAGCACTACTTTCGACCTCCACTGCGTAGACCCTGAGTGTGACAGCTTGACAAGCGAAGGCTTGACGTCGTTCTTTGACCGTTCTAGTATGAGCCAAAGTACACACATCACAAGAGAGCAGGGCATTTGATCATGAATTGCATGCAGGCAACACTTATGCTCCTACTAGGGCGCAGCTTAAAGGCAATTGGTGAGACGCACCACCTGGCCTGCTGTAACCGGTTAGCTAGCGCCAACAGCAGCTCCAGCGGACCAGCATCACTGCCTACAAGCTCTCGAGGCGTCGCGGACCCCCAGCCACCTCTTTCTTACAAACATACAGTCCGAACTCTGCTATGATTCCTGCCCGGTTATAGCACCCTGCAGACAGTCACAATGCGCATACGAAAGCCCTTTGCCGGTACGTAGATTCGCCATGACCACGTCATACGCACATGCAAGGTCGTTAAAGGTAGCCTTGAGGCATCCACAAAGCTGCAGTGCTGCACAAGAACCCCATACACAAACGACAAAGATGTCAACATGCGCCACGTCTATAGCTAGCTGACAGAGTCCAGGCGCCTTTGTCGCCCTGATATTCATTTCGGCTGCCGCCGGCTTCTCGCCTAGCAACTACTCGATCCCATCATATAAGCAGTCTGACAAGGCTTTGCATTTCGTCGCCTTCTTCCTACTCACGCTCGCGTTCTACTGGATCCTCGAGACGAGCAGGCGCAAGGTGCTGCAGTACACATTCATTGTATGCACCATTGGGCTTAGCGTCGCGAGTGAGATTGTGCAAGGGCTGCTGCCGGTATGTACAGACACCAGGAAGCAGGAGAGTCGAGTGGCAAGATGGACTCTGGCTGCGACTTTGGTCATCTGGGAAGCATTGCATGCATTCAGTGTGTACTGCCGTGCGCCCTGCTCGCAGATCGGACCTCTGGCCCCTACAATGTGACTGCAGTCTCACCACGGACTGCGTTTATGAGAAAGAACAAGAACACTCACGCTTCAATATCAACGGCACTGACCGTTGTACAGATCCAGCGCGAATTCGACCCCTACGACATCGCCGCCAATGCCTCTGGCTCGCTGATCGCCCTCGCGCTATGCAATTGGTACCATAAGCGCATGATCGAGCGTAAACGCGCCGCACGCGGATACAATGCTGTTGCTGGCGACGACGGGCTTGATGTAGAGCTCGGTGAAGGAGTGGGTGGGCAGGAGACTGGCGTAGTCAGATCGACCGTGGACGATGAATTGGACCGCTGGGATGAGAATGAAGAGGATTGGGAGACTACAGATCCCGATTCTGTGATTGGGAGTGGTGTGAATGCGGCTACTGTTGTTGCTGTTCCGGAAGACTTGGATGACGGCAAGAAGCGTAGCGATTAGGGATGGAGTGTATGTTAGATATGGTTGTATGAACGATGACGACTAGCATGTTTACGAAGAACTTCATGGCTTCTGGACTCTCAAGAAGCCGCTTGTTGGTCAAGGTAGTGAGTGCAAAATGCTGAGGAGTTGCATCGTTCTGCTTAGTCATGGATTTGCCGTGGGATACATTTGATGCTTCGTGGGCTTCGGCTTGATTCACTGGATTATGTTCTCATCTTATCTGTGGCATTGTATACGTATCTTTGGCACAGGGTAACTACGGCCACTTTACTCCAACTAGTACCCTACGTCTGGAAGACGCGCCCGCCATAGTAATGCCAAAGAACTAAAAGTGTAGGAAGCATGTTTATACATCATATATTAAGTGGAAAGATTTGACACAATCGACTTGGTTATTGTTCTAGTTCGTGGCCAGCTCTGATGCGTTTCGCATTGCTTTTGAGCTAAGTTGTAACTGTAATTCGTCACTCGTAGCCTGCCTCATCTCGAACGATGTTACTCGTCTTGTAGAGTCCGAAACTTTGGAAACCCCGTAGATTCAAGCACCGAGATCATTCACACCCAGACATCAAAGTCAAACGCTTAGTTGGTCTTGGCAGCGACCTGAGGAGTGATCTTCTTGCCGTCCTTGTTGAACCTGACACGTGGGGGGGGAGCACGGTTGCGGCGGCCTGGCAGTTATGGTCAATTATGACCAATGTATTGGCACTCGTTACTTACCCTCGCGGGAGCGGACACGGACGATCTTGCCGTGGATAGCGCAGGAGACGCAGTACTGGAGCTTCAGGTACATCTTAGGAACGGTGTACTCGGGGAAGACGGAAGCATCAGAGATGTCACCTGCCCAAAGTCAGTTCCAAGGTTCTTCTGAGACTCAACTCGCGCGTGGCGAGCTCAACAATCGTTGAACAGCGGTTGTACGCAATCTTTGCAGATACACGCTTTGTGTAGATTCATGCGGTGTAGAAAATATCGAGGTGGAACGTACGGATGGCGGCCGACTCGACCATGTTGCGGATGGTGAATCTCTTGATCGCCTTGTCCTTGGGGGTGCATCGCGAGCAGTTGGAGCAGCGGATGGGCTTGACGTGGCCGCGGCCCTTCTTGTTACGACCGCTAGAAGGCTGTTAGCTTTGCCACTTCTACAAGCTGCGACAGCCTCGAGATATCGCGGGGTGCGACGGATGCGGTGGGTGCGTACTTAGATGCGCGCTTCTTGACCATGTTGGGCTTTTCTAAGATACCGTAAGTAGTTGTCCTAAGCTCGGCGGCAGCAGTTGCGAGGGGCACGTACTGAGAATTGACCTGGTTGTTAGTTCTGGTGTCGAGGTTCGCGGAGCACTGGAGTGGAATATTCGCTAGCGCCCACACTCGCTGTGGCCCGCGGTTGCTTGGCCGGCACTAGTACACATTGAGCGCTGCAAAGTCACAGCCTCACAACTAGCTATGGCGAACAACATTATGTATCTGAGAGCTTTTGCACACTTTCTTGACGCATGGCTGACAGAAGCAGGTCAATAGAGGAAGTCGTTTGAAACGCATTTTGCCTGAGTGGAGTGCTTCGCAAGGTAGGCCTCTTGCTGTTCACGCCATATTCGCAAGTTGCAAAAAAAGTCGATTGCAAGAGTATAATTATTCCAGACAAGGAAGGCAATCATCCTTCCTATGTACATGACTTACAATGGAGCAATAGCTCCGGGGCCAGACTGCACGGGTGTTGTGGCCGGATTTGACAGTCGCACGAAAACTATTATATTCATTAAGTGAAACTACATCGACAACAGGCTACTCTCAAGTTTGCAGCCTATGCTACAATACTTTTACAGGCTGCTTCCAGATTTTTATACGGATTCACAAGCTTCCCGGGAACCGCAGCCTCCTCAGCTTCAGGAAGTAGTACGCCAAACCGAATCCTAGCCCGCCGAGGTGGCCAGCGTGGGCAGTCCTGGTGTTTCCGCTGTCCAGATAATAGCCATCGTAGACTGCATAGCCAACAGTTAATAGCCAAAGAGGTACAGGTACCACACCGAATAGCTGAACTTGATTCTTGGGTGTGAAGCAGGCGACCACCGTGATTGCACCAATTAAAGCGCCAGAGAAGCCCATCGCTCGTTGGTAACTCGGCCGCCCTCTCTCCTCCTTCATTTGCTGCTGGCTCAGCCAAAACAATGAGCCTGCTATCCCAGAGCCAAACACGATCAACATGAACTGACCGGGCGTGACCGGTAATGTGGCGAGCGCCCCTCCAAGGGAATAGAACGTAAACATGTTGAATACAACGTGCATCAGTCCGGAATGCGCAAACATGCATGATATCGTCTGCCAGTAACAGCCATTTTTAAAATCCCTCAAGCTCAAGGTCATGTTTTGATAATATCTCTTGAAGTTCTCCATATGACCTTGCTTCGCCTGTTCCGTTACGTAGAGGCTGTACCCATAGACAGCAACATTGATGCCCACTAGGCCTTTCAAGAGGAGCATGTTTGCTGCAGTCCGACGCTCATGGCCGAAGCCGTTGGAGTAGGAGCGAGTCTGTTGTGATCTTGAGAGCAGCGACCGGGGTGACTGTCTGAAGAAATTGGAGGGAAGTGGTCTCTTAGATGTAGCTGTACTGAAGAAGCTGGTGGAGAGTGGTTTTCTCAGGTCCGGACATGCGCGGGCCATCCCTGTGAGCCGGAGAAGGGACGACATATTGAAATTCCAATTTGATAGTAGAAATGTGCAGCGTCGAAGGCCTGCACGTGCTTTACGACGACTCCAAACCCGCCACTAACAAGGCCCAGGAGCTTCGAAGGTCTATCCGGAAGCTTTGAGTTGTAGGCTCGACGTGATCAACTGTGATCAGAATCAATGCTCGAGCGAGCGGTTCGTGCTGGATGGATGTCGGCGATGGCGAGATGCACGGGCTGGTAAGAGAGAGCGTAGATCCGTGACGGCTGATACGGATTTGCGAAACAGATAAAGCAGCGCAGAGATCAAGTTATCGCACGGCTCTTGCGACAGATAGACTGTGCCCAGCTTTATTGTCGTGACCCTGCAGCCGTGGCAAGTGTAGTGAAGGAAAGAGCCGATGTCAGGAACCAAGCGTGGCCAATCGAGCACGGTCCGAGTGGAGCTCTCCCACATCGTCAGTTCAGCCTGCATAAAGAACCACCCTACCTCACCGGCCTCACTGCACACTTAACCCGCGCACAAACCTTGCACTATCCACGTACCTCGAGCTCTCGAGCGCTACCCAAATCGCGCTGCGGCTATCTCTTGCGCGAAACACGTACTCGACTATCACACCGAAGACCCTTCCTTCTCTTGGCTACGGACTGCTACAATCTTCCTGTCGACACTGCTTCTCCGTACGCGTGACAGCACGTAGCAAAAAATACACGCCCACTGTAGCTGCCGCAAGTGATTAGGCATTCTTACCATTACCTGTTGAGCCCCACCTGTCTCGACCACCTACCCCACGAGCCTTCGAGGACGACCATCCCCACCACTATCGCTCTACAACACTGTCGCTGTATCAACCGCGCCTGATACTTCCCACTATACCCACGCGCTTGAACGACCCTCTACATTGGGTTAAATCTCCCACAATGGCATCACAAATCACGGACCAGCTAGCAGCAACTAAGCTGAATGACCCATCATCAGAGGCTAATTGGAAGGAGGGGTTGACAGCCCCTGCAAAAGATGCGCGACCACAGACTGAGGTGAGTAGCTACAGCACCATATGTGTCGGAACTTTGTCGCACGCGTACAGAAGCGGCAACATGCGAACATTGGCAATGTTAGGATCAAGACCTGACTGACGCATCTGTAGGATGTGACTGCGACGAAAGGCCTTGAATTCGAGGATTTCTTTATCAAGCGCGAGCTCATGATGGGTATCTTCGAGGCAGGCTTTGAGAAGCCCTCACCTATTCAGGAAGAGACTATCCCCGTTGCTCTGACCGGACGAGACATCCTTGCGCGAGCGAAGAACGGCACCGGAAAGACTGCAGCCTTCGTCATTCCCACTCTCGAACGCATCAACCCTAAGAACCCGAAGACACAAGCGCTCATTCTTGTGCCGACTCGAGAATTGGCTCTCCAGACTTCGCAGGTCTGCAAGACCCTGGGAAAGCATTTGGGGATCAATGTCATGGTTAGCACTGGTGGCACAGGGCTGAAGGATGACATTATTCGATTGAGCGAGCCCGTCCACATCATTGTCGGAACACCTGGCAGAATCTTGGATCTTGCCGGCAAGGGCGTCGCTGATCTCACAGCTTGCCAGACATTCGTCATGGACGAAGCTGATAAGCTCTTGTCTCCCGAGTTCACTCCCGTCATCGAGCAACTGCTTGGCTTCCACCCCAAAGACAGGCAGGTAATGCTCTTTAGTGCGACCTTCCCCATTGTGGTTAAGGACTTCAAGGACAAGCACATGAACTCGCCTTATGAGATCAACTTGATGGACGAGCTTACCCTTCGCGGCATTACCCAATACTATGCCTTTGTGGAGGAGAAGCAGAAGGTCCATTGCTTGAACACTCTGTTCAACAAACTGCAGATCAACCAGTCGATCATCTTCTGTAACTCCACCAACCGCGTCGAGCTGCTAGCTAAGAAGATCACTGAGTTAGGATATTCCTGCTTCTACTCGCACGCTCGCATGCTTCAGCACAACCGCAATCGTGTGTTCCACGATTTTAGGAACGGCGTATGCCGAAACCTTGTCTGCTCCGATTTGTTGACGCGCGGTATCGATATCCAGGCTGTCAACGTCGTTATCAACTTTGATTTCCCAAAGAACGCTGAGACGTATCTGCACCGCATAGGTCGATCTGGTCGTTTTGGACATCTGGGTCTGGCCATTAATCTGATCAACTGGGAAGACAGGTTCAACCTGTACAGGATAGAGCAAGAGCTTGGCACCGAGATCCAGCCCATTCCCTCGGTCATCGAAAAGAACCTCTACGTTTACGAGTCCCCCGACACTATCCCTCGCCCCATTTCCAACTCGCAGCCTCGCCCTCAAGGCCAGGAACAGAGGCAGCCTCAGGAGGGTGATGGCAGCATGGCGCGCGCCGGGGGTCGACAAGGTTACCGCGGCGGCCGAGGCAGCGGGGGACAGTTCCAAGGCCAGCGCCGTGGTCCTTCGCAGGGACAAAACCCGCCTCAGCAGGTGCAGCAGCGTCAGAACGGTCAAAACCAGCAGCGAAATCACCGGCAACCACCTGCTGGGCCGGCTTAGGTGGCTCGAGGAACAGTGCGGTAGGCTGACTGCGCAGTTATCGTTGACCCTGACATTTACTTCTCGCCTTTCTGTCACGATTTCCTTTGCACAGGAGCCTGGAGGTTGCATTTGTTCTTTATATGCACATCCCTCGGCGTTGTCTCTTTTTGTTACGATTATGCTCTCACTATCCGACGACTCGATACGGTATACCTGGCCTCTTTTCTCGGGCACAACGGATCGAATCATCGGCGCATCTGGAGTTCTCGATTTGGACCGTCTGTACATTATTCCATGGCCTGTCCGAATCTTGCGCGTTTTTGTCGGTTGGCTGGTCTTGCCGACTTGCAATTTGGGAGGCTTTGTCTCCAAAGACGCTTTTCTTCGACTCTCTTTTCTCCTATCTACAGCACCGGCGGCTTGTGAGGTTTCTCAAAAGTTCGGACGCATTTGATAGAGGTGGATCAGCGTATACACCCATCGTTCTTTGTTCGACTATCGTTTACACTCGATATCCACCGGATAATTGTAGTTCCCCAGACGATCTTTAGCCCCCTGGCCGCCTTCTTGAACTGGTTTTACACTACTCTTGAGGCGACTGCCATACTCAATCTCAGCACCCTAGCAACCAGCTTTATGCTGGTCAACAACATACGCCCTCTGGTTCCACTCCCTCCTACTGGCACTACACCCTCAGAGCGCTACTCTTCAGGCTCACTTTCAATGTTGATCATCACCCTGCCATGATTTGGCCACGTTGACTTGATCAGTCTGAGCTTCGTATTAGGTTGCATCAGCATAGTCAACTACTCTTGCGTTACCATGTTGGTGCACCAAGCAAGGCTTGGTAGAATGAAACCCATACCAACTCGTATGGATTATCAATGGAAATATAAAAAAACACAAGGAAAATATTCACGGCTCTGTCCAGATAGCGCGCGACGTGCTAGAATCAATGTCACTTCACTTTCCTTGACAGTTGCCGAGACTTTTCTTGTGCCGTGAAGTGACATCCATACGTGTTGATCTCTTCCTTGGATGCTACTACCATCCCTAATTGAGTACCTGTTAGATGCGCTTCAGGGAACGGCTTTTGATTTTGAGCTCAGTGTTATAACCAAGCTTCTCTGCAATTTCGGAGCTCATTTCGATCTGCCTTTTCATGTCTCGCTGGTGTGTTAATCATTTAATCCGCCGAGTGATTGTCCTAGCATGACTCTATTGTGCTCCCGAGACTTGCCTTATTAATCTTGGCCGAAGCTGCGGTACCCTACGTCGGCTCACGGTTCGTTAACTCAAATTGCCAAAGCCGCCTGGTACCGTGGTGGAGATGGATCGCTTCGACAGGTTCTCTTGCGACAAGCATTTGCAAAGGGTGTCAAGCGACTGCGCTTGTCATCGTTGTGGGAGCCGCCAGCCCACGATACGAAACTGAAATGAGCTGTCAGGCAGGGAACGGCCCCGGATGGCTACATCGATCTCACCAGCAGGCCTTGGGCTGATTGTGGGCGAGGGAAGAATGTAGCGATCGGCGGAAGGAACAAGACCGGACTGGAGCTTGTTTTGTTCGGCAAGACCGGCTGATCATCTCTCCACATCAAGCGACTCCACGTGTTTGACCAGCAAACATGGTGAGATGATCGCTGCGCACAGGGTTTCAAGAGGAACATGCAAAGCCATCGAACCCTTGCGGCATGTTCAGGCTGCAGAGCCACATGTGACAGGTGCTCAAGAAGTGGTGGCTGAACTGGAGCGCAAACGAAAACGAGCCAGCGTTGGACGTCCCAAGACGCCATAGGCTAAGCGGCAGCAACCGTCGATAGCTAGCACAGGTTTTGAACACCATTGTTGGACGCACGATGACGATTGTCACTCGGTGCTTTTCCTCTGTGGTCACAACAGTTGCCAAGGTAGCTCAAGAAGTGTGTTTGGTCTCATGACGTATTACTTGGGCATGGTGCTCTGAGGCTGCAGGGTCGATAAGAAAACCTCTTCTGCCACAGCGGAGGGTAGGTCTACGCACAATCTTGAATAGATTCAGAAAATCAGCGGGATACGAGTGCATCTGCACGACTCGACTGATCTACGACACCATCTCAATTGGGCCTCCCGCGAACGGCTGCGCCTCTCACCATTTCCGAGGCTGCCTTCCTTAGTGCGAGACCCACGTCATCAAAGCCACAGCGCAAGCTACCACCGCCGGCAAGACCTCGCATATACCCAGCCTGCCGCCCAGGACCCTTCTCAATCTCCTGTTCAAGTTGACGAACGAGGCTTTGCGATCTAATACCAGCCTTCCTTCCTATAAATCTTTAGAACTACCCACCCAATCACTCTTGCAAGGATTGCCACGGTCTTCAGGGATAAGGATGGCGGGCGTTCCCAGCATAGACGATCCCTCACATCTTTCGAGGGGCTACGGCGATGGCTCGTACCTAAACGTTGGCACGAACGACTTTGCGACAAGCGGTGGTCAGCGTGAGCGTGTGGGCAGGTTTGAGGAGGATTTCGATGCGCGCACCAGGGGGTCATCCGTGATTGAGGGCGGCGAGTTGCCACAGCGCTCAGCATCCAGGGCCTCCTCAACTCTACGAGATTCCACTCTGAATCAAGGTTCGGCGCCCTCGCGCAGTGGAACTCTGAAGAAGAAGGGATCGGTTAAAAGGAGTGGCAGTCTGAAGCGCAGCGGAAGCAGGAAGAGCCTGCACGCAGGCAGCATTCGCGGCGTTACGACCGACGACCAGGAGCATGGTTATGATCGCGAAGACAGCGTGTTCTACACCCCTGTACCAACCAAGGGTTCCCCGACCGACATCTTAGCCGATAGGTTCCAGAGTAAGCGACCGGTGACATACCCTACGTAACAATGATTGACACTTGACAGCTTGGCGCAAATTTCTCAAGGACCTGATCACCTACTTCCGCGAAGTCTCGTCGTCGTACGAGCACCGCGCCAAGTCACTGCTCAAGGTATCCAACGTAATCAACAACACCAATGCGCCTGCGTCACTGCTCAGCGGCAACGGCGGCCTGAACGATGCGAACCGCTTCCTCCGCGACTTCCACAAGCAATCTATCGTCGAGGCAAACAAAGCCAGGGACATTGAGGCAGATGTAATCAACCAGCTCAGTGGGCTTCGTGCGGACCTTGCACAAAAGATCAAGGAGATAAAGTCCCTCTCTGGCGACTTCAAGAATAATGTTGAGAAGGAGAAGGAGAACACAAGGAAATGCGTGACTGCGCTTGAGGAAGCACTCGCTGTGGTCGACTCTGACCCATCCGCAATCGCTGGTAAGGGCGATCCGTACGTTGTGCGTTTGGGTGTTGAGCGCCAGGTCGAACGCCAGATCGACGAGGAGAACTACTTGCACAGGGTAAGTTGAATTTCTCTGTGCGTAGACATGCTCACTAACGGCGCCAGGCTTACCTTAACCTCGAGAATTCAGGGCGCGAGCTTGAATCAATCGTTGTGGGTGAGATCCAGAAAGCCTACAATGCTCTTGCAAGCATCCTCAAGCGTGATGCGGACGAGATGTACGCCACAGTCGAGAAGCTCCGCAGTGGACCTATTGCCATGCCCAGAGACCAAGAATGGGGCCGTTTTGTGCGCAGTGACTCTCACTTTGTTAATCCTGATCTGCCTTTGCGTAGGTTGGAAGAGATCGAATACCCTGGAAAGCATCATCCAGCTACCACAGAAGTCAGAGCCGGTATGCTCGAGAGGAAAAGCAAATATCTGAAGAGTTACACACCTGGGTGGTAGGTATTCTTCCATTCCCTTTGGTTGATCAGGCTCACACTCGCAGGTATGTTCTCTCGCCGACCCACATCCACGAGTTCAAATCCGCCGATCGCATCTATACGCAGCCGCCAGTGATGTCCCTGTACTTGCCCGATCAGAAGCTCGGGTCTCGCTCCCAACCCGGTAGTTCATCTCATAAGTTCGTGATCAAAGGTCGACAGGCTGGGTCGATGCATCGTGGACACACTTGGGTCTTCCGCGCCGAGACCTATGAGACCATGAACGCCTGGTACGATGATATCCAGACCCTGACCGAGAAAAGTGGTGAGGAACGTAATGCTTTCGTGCGTCGACACGCCAGCGTTAGGAG
The DNA here is from genome assembly GCA_016630955.3 of Didymella arachidicola. Taxonomy (NCBI): domain Eukaryota; kingdom Fungi; phylum Ascomycota; class Dothideomycetes; order Pleosporales; family Didymellaceae; genus Didymella; species Didymella arachidicola. Next base: position 2,377,268 of record CM049986.1, read on the forward strand.
TGCCAGTGCAGGCAGCGCACGTTCTGCCAGTTCCGATGGAGGTTTCGAGGACGACGAAGCAGATGCCGTTCCATACTCCGCAAATCAGTCGATGGTTAGTCAACCCAAGGAGCAACCACCGACTAGACCTTCTCCAGGTGGGCGATTTCCTTCGGATCTTGCGGTCAACCGTCACTTACAAGAACCTCTCTCACCATCTAGTGGCAGCTCGGACTTCGGACATGATATAACCACCGCTTCCGGAGGGCCTCTGCAGCACGAGCACCCCATTTACATTGCGAATACGGCAATTCAACAACCGGTGCAACCATATCAACAGACCCGAGAATCCACGTACGGGAGCCCTCAGCCTATGCAGCAACACCATGATCCATCCTACATGAACACTCAGCCCACGCATCAACAACATTACCAAAACGACGTATACTCGGATCCATACACTTCCAACTATGGCAATCTGCCGACTCAACCCCAGGACCAGCGCGAGCTAGCCTACGTCAACGCTTACACCGATCAGGCTCAGCCATCTGTTGCCCAGCCGAAAGGGGGATCTCCGATTGAACGTCGTGACACCAATTACGGGGGGTGGATGGCTCCGGCTGCTGGCGGGGTAGCCACAAGTGCTCTTGCAGGTGACGACGGTAGGCGTCACCAGAGCAAAGAGGAGGAGCAAGCGCAGCAGCCTCGGAACACAGAGCAGTCTTATCAAACACCTGAAATTGACCAACGCGGTATGCCAATAGATGATCAGACTGGCGGAACACAGGCTCAGCCCCAGCACTCTGTCGATGACTTCGTAGGTGGCACTCAAACACAACCTCGCCATGAACACGCAGCCAATTTGGCTACAGGACCCACAGTTCATCCGGCCACCATCATCGCTCATCAAAGCGAACGACGTTTGGACAGTGGATTGGCCACTCCGAATCCCACCAAAAATACCACCTCATCTTTTTTAGGTGAGGCTGAGGCAGTCCCCCCCGCTTCCTCAGGCCAGACTGCGAACGGCGGCGTCATGCCTGTTGAGCTGATCAACACGGTTGAAAAGCAAGCCTTCCCATTCCCTACTTCCGGCCAGACTGTAAACGGTGGTCCTGTGCCCATGGAGCTGGTTGAAACTGCTGAGAAGCAGGCGTTCCCTGGCGTTCACCGTACAAACACTGACATCAGTGTGTCCGACCTACACGTGCCTGGTGAATTCCCAAAGATACCAGGAACGCCAGGAACTTCAAACGGAACGTTTCTGAGTTACGTGGATCGTTTCTAAGTCTGTCTCGTCTTGTTGATGTGTTATGTGTTTATGCGAAACGAGGAGGGAATCTAGGTAGGAGTCATCAAGGGGCTCTGTTGGGAACGAGGGTGCACTTAGGCCGCGTCGTGCTTGGCTTCCTCCAGAGTGTGTATTTGCTGCTTTACTTTGCTTGAACTGTCTTGATACCTGCGCACTAAGCACGAAACCAACCTCCTGTACATTTTAATTGTCTGATTCATCTGAATTGCTGCTCAACGGTGAATGCTACCTGGCCTGTCTGTGCGCAATCTTGTACAGGCAAGTCACATCCCCTGACGGAAGGTATAGGTTGTGCGCGAAAATTCTACAGCTGCTACTGCTCCACGGCCCTTTTGTTCAGGCTCCGTCCATGCAAGAGAGAACACATTGATCACATCGATGTTGCCTAGAGTCATTAGTCACAGTGAGAGCCTTCCACTTGGTTCTTCTACTCCTCAGCATGTCAGTGCATACCTGCCCTGTGTACAAGTAGCTCCGTACTCTTACACAGGTTCTCTGTTGATTCAAGAACCTACTCTTGCCTCGATCGGTGAACGGCCAGTCCGACAGTACAGATCGATAAACACCACCGTTTCCCACAAAGCGATGGGGCCTTGCAGGTCAAACCTGAAACTCCAGCTGGCGGGTGATCATCAGGCGTCCGTTGTTGTGACCAGTGCCGACGCCTCGCGGTGTCTAGTTGCCGCAGGTCTTCGGCGGGCACCGTCGGCTCAGATTCAGAAGCCGCTGTGAAGAGACAAACGGCAGGATCAGCTAGACTGCGGCGCCTGCATGACAGGGGACAGGTGTCCCATGACGGCGTAGGACGACGTGTCAAACAGACAGCAACCGGGCCTTTGGCAACGCCCAGTCCATCTCGTCGGGTGCTCAGCAGCCACCAGCGCGGATCGAAGACCCGTCAGAAGGGACGGTGCAGCCTGATTCGACGCGTGCAAGACACAACGCGGTTTGGAGTTGAGCTGTCGGCGCACAAAGGCGGTGAATCGGAAAATGCTGCGGGGTGCTCTGGCCCACTGTCCGCGCTTAGTGTCCCGGTCCCGTCTCTGAAGGACCCAGGCCAAAGGGGCGTCTTCCCACTCAGCTGGGTCCCTTCTATCTCCTCCTCTATTCCTCCGACGACGCGAATCGCTGATTTCAGTGCAACAACATGATGGCACCAGTAATGCGCCGACCACGTCCCCTGTCCGGAGCCACAGATCTCTCGGACGCCACAGCACGCATGAGCACCATCAGCACCTCGGACAGGGCTATCGAAGTCGATGTATGCTCACGCCTAAATCGCTCCCCTGCTTGCCCCACGACTCGAGCTCAGCCAACTGACGTTTTCGTATAGCCAGACAACCGCTCTCTCAGTTCAGCCGACTTTGAAGCGTACGACCCCCTCTCCTTTCATATCACCGCTCGAGCTTACGTCGATTAGAGAGACCAAAAGTCTAACACCGTCGTTTCGAGAAGTGCTACACGAATATGGCCGAACCTACAATAAATGGAAGGCTGGAGGTATGCATCTACAGGGAAGCGAACTTCTGGTATTATACTGATTGGCGTGCAGCGTATCCATTTCCAAATGACGATGTACTGGTGCATGACCCCAAGTCTGAGATACACGCTGACTCTACACTCAGTCGGAACTCAAACGCTTGTACTGGCAGCATGAAATTCTCAAAGCTTTATTCAACCGACGCAACTGGTTCGCCCCGATCAACCTCCTACCAAGAAAGTACCCCAAGAGGGTACTTGACATCGGTTGTGGCACCGGCCATTGGTGCAGGGATGTTGGTACGTCACAGCCCTTTGCTGTCTGTTCGTGCGGCTGACAGAGTCTAGCAAAAGAGTTTCCTCGATCTCGGGTGCGTGTTTCAATATTATTCCCTCCAGGGCTTCTTTTCTGACATTGCCCAAGGTCGAAGGATTTGACATAACCCCTACCAAGGAAACGATGTATGTATCATTCGCAAAGCGTTAACTTAATCGCTAATTTTCGGCAGGTGGCCGGAAAATTGTCACGTCCACGTTGATGATATCAGAAGTAAAGATTGGTGGGGGCTCGCCAATGGCTACACCTACGATTACATCCACACTCGCATGTCCTTAGGCATATTCCCCGACTTCCGGGAGATTGTCCAAAAGGGCGTAAACAACCTTGCGCCAGGAGGTTGGATGGAATCTCAAGAGCTCTACCCCACAATCTACTGTGACGACGGCACCATGCCGGACCATTGGCCGCTCAAGGAATGGTCCAAGTTTCAAGACGAAGCCGCTCACGACATATTGGGCACACCCTTGCGCATCGCCAACAAGCTCAAGAGGTGGTACGAGCAAGCTGGTCTTGTCGAAGTTAAGGAAGAGATTTTCCGGATTCCGATCCTTGAATGGGCGAAAGAACCGCAGCTGAAACTGCTTGGAAAGTGCATGTCTTGGAACATGCAAATGGGCCTGTATGGATGGTCTGTCAACTACTTCCACAGAGCTTTTGGTTGGACAGCGGACGAGACGCGTGTCAGGCTAGCAGAAGTGCATAATTGCTTGAACGAGAGGATTGTACACGCGTATTTCAAAGTGTAAGGGAGCTGATCTTCATGCGTTGTCGTTGCTAATTATGAACAAGCTATGTCGTCTACGGCAGAAAGCCTCGCGAGGGAGAAGCACCATCGCAAGTTCCGAGACCCGCCGATTGGCCGACCCCGGAGACTGCCTTCAACGATGGAGAGGACTGAGCAGGTTGATTGCAGGCTGATTGCAGGTTGTTCAATCAGCGTCATCGCTATGCGCAATGTCGGTCTGTTTCGACTCTTCTTACCGACATTCACGGTTGCTTCTTGTTTAAGATACCCCCATCTTGCGTCGTACATTTGCGTAGAAAACCTCGAACAATGTTTTGCACTAAGACACGCGGTGGGAATCGTTGTAGTGGAATATATATACTTGCGTGTAGCATCTACACCGTTCGTGCACGTTAAAGGAGCAGACGCAGGACTCGGGCAGCTACGGGCTCGTCACGTGCTGTCGAACCAATCGTCGAAACAAACATCTCCGCGGCATATCTTTTTAGGCTTCACTGATTGGCCCTTGCTAGCCGCTACTGCTGCCCATCCAGTAACTACACTGCACCGCACCGCGAATAGATACGGACGACGTCGCCACCTTGATAGTGTTGTCGTGGTCTGGCTAAGCAACGAGGCGTTTGCTTCGAATGGCTTGGGCGAACCCTATGGCTGCCACAAGATTGCGTCAACGAGCTAACAAAAGTAGATATCATGCGTTGAGACGATGGGCCTGAAGATTGCAGTGGACCATCAGCTACAGATCAAGATGATGCTGCGCCCTGTGTCCTCCTGGACTGGAAGCCTTTGATTAATTCCAAGCGTACCGCGGAGCTGCAGCATCTCACCCCCTATGTATTCCTTGTACTACAGCTATCCCACCCGCACATGTTGTTTCAATTCAATCGCTGATAAGGCCCACAGAAACTACTGCATCGTCGGAGCGCAAGATAAGGGCTGATTTGAGATCAACAGCACCCGCTTGCGGCTCTGCCCAATGGCTCACCCTGGTCAGTGAGACAACATGCCTATCATGGCCCTCGTCGTTATCTCGCTCAGCAACAACACCAAGGGACTTCGCAGTACGAAGCTGTGGCTAGAGTCTGGCTCGAACAAGCATTCACTCAATGGTGGCCAGTGGCTTGGAGCCTTGGCCTAATTGTCGATGAGTATGATGGTGGGACGAGGTTGTGCGCTCTGGTGGTCGGTTCTGCTGCGGGAGATCTGGCGCTGCGCGTAGTACCCCCGTATCTTTCCCTGGTCCTAGCCCCAGGTGGAGAGTAAACTGGAGACGATCTTACCCACGGAGAAGCGCCATCTTCAGTCCTACTTTATCGGGCGGAGATGCTAGAAATTCTGAGTGAGGTCTCGCGATATATACTTATAAATTCCAGCCAGTTACGCTGCTGTCAATCAGCAGTGCTCGTCTCAGTCAGTCTGGCATATTGTCTCTTCTACACTGAGTTGTTTCTGGAAATTTGACTTGCACATATCTGGACATCGAGCACTATCCGTCAGGACCACTCACCCCAATATGGACACCTTCTCGCTCCTCTGGCGTGCACCAGAAGTCAACCCCGTCAATCAGAAAGCTCGATCGATCCCTTTCTTCAATCCGATCTCCACAACCTATGGCCGCACATTCTTCTTCTCGTGGTTTGGTTTCATGATCGCCTTCTGGTCGTGGTATGGTACGTTGTCTTCTCCTTTGTATCACTGTAAATGTTCCTATTTCTCATCTCACCCTCACGTTCTCGAGTCTCGATCATGTACCCCAGATCTGATAAGCCATGCACAAATACAGCCCTTCATCTCCTCCATCGTTATGCATATCTCGATCTCACCATGCACGCCCTTATCTCCCGTCTCACCCACATCATCCCCTATCTACATGCACACCAGACTCAACCCTCACTAACACAATCTAGCCTTTCCACCACTTCTCGCCGACGTCATTGCTGCCGATCTCCACATGAAATCCTACCAAGTCGCAAATTCCAACATCATCGCCCTCACAGCCACACTGATTGTGCGCCTCATCGCAGGCCCAGCATGTGATCGCTTCGGTCCGCGTTTGACCTTTGCCGGCTGTTTGCTTGCTGGTGCAGTACCTACCTTCCTCGCTGGAGGTGTGTTCAACGCCTCTGGTCTGTACGCGCTCAGGTTCTTCATTGGTATCCTAGGAGGTAGCTTTGTGCCTTGCCAAGTCTGGACCACTGGGTTCTTCGACAAGAATGTGGTCGGCACGGCCAATGCGCTCGCCGGTGGCCTTGGAAATCTCGGTGGAGGCATTACTTACTTTGTCATGCCTGCAGTGTACAAAGCTCTAATGAGGGACGGGCTTCCCTCTCACAAGGCGTGGAGAGTATCTTTTTTGGTCCCGGGAATTCTTATCGTTTTTGTAGCGATCTGCCTCGTTGTCATCTGCGACGACACACCGACCGGCAAGTGGAGTGACCGCCACGCTGCTGTAGAAGAGAGTCTTAGACGTCACGATGTCAATGTTGGACCAACTGAGGGAGATGTTGTCAACATCAAAGGCGACTTGCAGGACGTCCCCAAGGCGTCGCCCATGTCCTCAAGGCTCGGGAGCACGGCAGACATCGGCACCGCTGGGATCGATAAGAGGAGCAGTCCCGCCTCACCCGCAAGTGATGATGAGAAGAAGCACGGATGGAGAGATGACGAAGCGCAGCAGACTGACACAGAGATGAGTAAGTTGCTCCTCCATCTATGCAACTCCCCACATTCTCTAACGCATAGTAGTCAACACTGCCTCCACCGAAGTCATCCAAAAGCCCTCCTTCAAGTCCATCGCCCTCACCATGTTCTCCCTGCAAACTCTGGTCCCTGCAGCATGCTACTTCTGTACCTTTGGTGCCGAGCTCTCGATCAACAGCATCCTTGGTAACTACTACATGCACAACTTCCCGCACATGTCGCTACAGGTATCTGGCAACTGGGCCGCCATGTTCGGCCTCTTGAACGGTGTTGCCAGGCCCTTGGGCGGCTATATTTCCGATCTGGCCTACCGCCGCACAGGTTCCAATGTCTGGGCAAAGAAGGCAGTGCTGCACACGTACGGCATTGTCACCGGCGTCTTCCTCATCGTGATCGGTGTGCTGAACCCCAAGGATGTGAGCACCATGATGGGGCTTGTTGGCGGTCTCGCTGTCTTCCTTGAGGGAGGCAATGGTGCGGATTTTGGACTCGTGCCGCACGTGCACCCGCATGCTAACGGTGTCGTGTCGGGTTTCACAGGAGCAATGGGCAATCTCGGCGGTATTGTTTTCGCGATCATCTTTCGCTACAATGGCAAGAACTACGGTCGTGTGTTCTACATCATTGGCGCTATTGTCATTGGCATAAATGTCGCAGTCAGCTGGATCAGACCGGTTGCAAAGAAGCCTATTGGCGCGAGATAAAGCGTGGGCAAGTTTGGGTGTATTTATATAGCAAGGCGTTCCGGTGGTCTTGTGCGCGTTCGAGATATCCTGGTCAGTCTTTTCAAGTATAAATGATGATACACAAGAATGACAATGAATTACAAACTATGTTTGTGATAAGCCTATAGACTGTGTCGGCGCTCTAAGCGAATAGGTCGCCCCTGCAGATATTCCCGCTCCAGATATCTTCGCCAATCTGCGCCCTTCCTTTCATCGCCGGGCAGACATACCCACCATGGATCGAGATCCACCTTCCTTTCTACGGCAAGGACTTCCTCTGGGAGATCTCCGGGCGTGTAGAGGTCAGGGCAATCAAAGGCATCACGGCCACCCACAGGGTCTCGAAAGTACGCCTGCACGTCGATTTCAGATTGCTTCCAGCTGCGTAGTAGCTCGAGGACGCTGATCATCTGGTACGATTCTTATTCGAAGTGGTAGACCAGGAAGCGCGCCAATACACGACATGGCATGTTGAAGTACAGTCGAACCTTAAGGCGTACAATGCTCGATCCGACGAATGCATGAGAACTTTGACACTGCTGTAGCTCAAAAAGCCATTTCCAAGGCACAGTTCGTTCGTTGCCATAAACGTGAAGAGTCTCGAGGTTGTCTAGCAGGCTCCTCATCGGGCAGGGCTGCTCGAAAAACACTCGTCTATAATTGTCGCATTTTAAACAACTTGCCAAGCGTAGACACTGCCCATCGACGACCAAAGTCCGAAGATTGGTAAAGCGCAAGATGACATTCGATTCGTGTGTCTCGCTTGGAGCTCGCACAGTAGGGTCTGAATGCGGCTGTGCGAATATCGCAGAAGGGGCAATGACCGCTTCCAGAAGCCTTGCCTAGCCCCTTGCCATAGAAGGTTTTGATGGACATTAGTATCCTCGTATGCTCTTTTGGATACAAATTGAAGTATACGAACATTCGGTAACGCGTTAAGAAGCAACGCTGTCCATAGCTGCGCATTCTGGGGGTTTGTCTTGAGCAAGTACCGAGCATTGTCTTTGACTGGTCCATTGGGTAGTTTTGAGATGGTACCGTCAATAAGGCTCAGTTCTCGAGGAGTACACGAGAAGCCGTCGATATCGCTCTTGTTGTCATCCAATTCGATACCTGTGATAGTCTTGGCCCATTGTGGATGCCGCTCAAGCAGCAAGATATATTTGGGGATGCTCCGGAAAGGAATAATGGCGGAACGAACGAGTCTTTCGTTAACGACGTTACTGGAAGATCGGTGAGTAAGAGCAAGGTTGATCAGTGACTTGTTGTCCTGAATTAAAGCGGCGACCTCTGTGATTAGCTCATTAGGGAGAACGTGCAGCATTTTGGCGTTGTAATGCGCTTCTGCGACAGTGTATGTGGAAAATGCTTGTGGAAAGTGTTTGTAGAAAGTGTATGTGAAAAATGTGATTGACAGACAAGAATGATCGTTCTGAAGTCCTGATATATGTTTCGGTGCACGGTTGTATGAGGAACCAAGATTAGGACTTGACCCTGTACCACCCCCTTCAACCCAGCGCTTCAACATCACACCGCGGTTCAGATCGCATTGTGGAACAGATCACACTTCACTTGGATCACACCAGTCCCATCGACAGGTCGGATCAACTCGAGGACGCAACTGTGGTTCGCCTATAATCTAGACCCTGGAGATGTCGGTAGACCCCAGTGCCTGACTTTCTCGTAGCCCTGGGGGCATGCAACCCGGAACAGCTTATTCGCAAATGGCAGAAGAGCCACACCTCGGTCGGTGCGTGATGTAGCAGAGAACAAGTTGTGAAGAACCGTAACTCGTTGATCCTAGACTAGAGCTCAGATTGCTCGGCTTTTAGCTCGCCTAATCTTAGCTGATTCCTCTTTCCCAGCACCCTGAGAGTATTCTTCTTCTCCCTATCAGACATAGTCTCCCAGTTTGCAATCCTGCTCAAGGAACCGTCTTTATTGACGACCAATGGTCCCAAGTGGTCTAGCGCCACGCCTTCACCATCAACCTCTAATTGCGCTGCACCAGAGCCCGACTTAGGTGGCGACAGTAAAGGCACTTGCTCTCCCGAAGGAACCAGGTACTCAGTATGCTGATGCTCCGGGCTATCATTTTTCTTGGAGACCCATTTGTCCGCAATGAGGCGCGCAACATTCTTGCCACTCAAGGCGCTGGTCTCCATGGTGCTGATGAAGCTTTCGATGCCGCTTGTGTACCACAATGCACCATTCTCTCCGTCGAGCTTGATCTCCTCAAAAGTCACTCGCGGATACTCGCGTGGATATGAGTACCAAATTTTCCTATGCACCCAGCTGACGGCGCCATTTACGTTCTCCCCTTCTGCATCTGCTTCTGAAACAGATTGTCCAAGAAGCGAGGTGAGACTCTGAGCAGTGATGGGCTCGGCGGAGAAGATCTTGTAGATGAACTCCTGGCGGGGTGGTGAGGCGTGTCGATTGAGCGAAGTATAATGCATCGAGACACTGTAGAAGTCCGGTGAGCCAGGATGCCCATCGCGAGGGGTCTCCGAAGGGGGAAGCGTAGTCAAGACGTATTGCGGCACCACTTCGCCAGGTGCAAGCTTGAAAGCCACGGGGTCCAGCTTGAAAGGTGAGGCGAAGAGTGTGACATGCAGTTTTATGTAGGGAATAGCGTCAGGCGTATGCTCTGGCGGAGGATCGATGGTGAGGTTTGTGAATTGCAGCGGTGCAGCGAGGATGACTTCGTCGAAGGTAGATGTGCTGTCGTTGATCGAGAGGTGATATGTGCCATCGTCCTGCTTCAGGATCTTCGAAATGTGAGTGTTGAAATGAGTGGTGATCGCGGGTGAGGACTTCAGCATGTTTGCGAATATGCGCCAGTTGCCGCCGTCGATCTGCATGGCGCCGTTCGTGGCCATGCACACCATGGTCTCCAGGCCGTGGATGTAGGCAAGATTCGAGGCATAGTTGACTCTCGTGCTGTTCCTATAAGTTCAAGCCAAATTGCTATCGCAGATAAAACACACCTTGCCTGGATGACCTCTCGTGCAAACGCGTCCCCAATGCCATTTGCCTTGAGGTATTGCTCGCCAGTGACACCCGTGATGTCCAACAGCCCTTGAGCTTCGAGAGTCTCACCAAGGTTCTTCCAAGGGAAAACAGGCTCCTCATACATGTTTAGGAAGCGTCCAACCGCGCTCTTCATCAGCCTGTTCGTTTTTAACGGCGCAAGTCCATACCGCCACAGGAGCTTCGCCTTGTCCCACCAGCCATCCTCTTCTCTTGTGACCAGCACAAATTGCGTACCATCCCATATCCCGAGATCTGGTAGCTCAAGCCGTGCTGCGAGGCTGTCTTCCTGCGAGGCTACCGAGAGATTGAAGTCGCGGGTCGCGTTGACAAGAATGTGGTTTACAGAGACGAAGATTGAACCACCGAGCTCGATTGGGACAGCGGGATCTGACCAGGCATCGACAGTTGTAGTGCGGCCGCCGACGTAGGAGTTGCGCTCGTAAACGGTTATGTTGGTCGGTATAGATGAGGAGGCGGCGTACTGGGCTAGATGGTAGGCTGCTGAAGAGCCGCCGGCGCCGGCACCTGTTGCTAGTTAACATTGTACGCCATGCAGTATTTGTATATTAACTACCTATGATTGCGACACGCTTAGTCGCTGGTGTGGCGTCACTGGTGAGGGCAATGGCGCAGGGCAACAGCCCAAAGATATGCGGTACCCGCACCATCATGGTTTTCCCGGATCAGGGAGGTCAAAGAGGTCAGACTCGACAGGAACCCGAACTTCAGGGAGGCAGAAATACGATATTCAGGTCATTCCAAGTAGTGGAGGATAAGGGAAGTTGCGCAATCGCGCGGATGTTGGTGGCTGACCACGCGCACGACCTGAAGCCTGAACGGACGAATGCATTAGGACTTTGGGCGTCTTGAACATGCTTACTTATTGTTCCTCGGAAACAGCGGATAACTCAGGTTTGACAAGTCCGATTGCGCACCACAACCTTTATGGAATCAAACATTCCTCAGGCAGAGGTGCCAATCCAAGAAGCACGCGTTCCCGTGGTGTCCCTCTTGGCATCCAGCTCCTCCTTCCGAGTCCTTCGTCATAACCTTCGAAGCAACCATCGCGAAGTCAACTTCGACGTCCAATCATCTCAAGCAATGTGCTCAGTGATCTCGCGTCGAGAATTTCCGGCACTATAGACGTGCACCCTTAGTTCTCGAAATCGGCCTGTGAAAGCCCTCGATTATTGTAGCCCTCGCAGTGATTACGGCATCCGTGAATCGAAATCAAACTTCCCTAGGACAGAAGAGTAAGGAAAACGCTCTGTGTCCTAGCAATCATCGTATTGCTACTTGGAATATCAAAGCCGATGAGCACCATGTATCATCCGCTTTAGAATGATGAGAGAGAATGTGTCTTACACAGAACATGCCGCATACAATACGCTAAAGCTGAGACGCTCTCAAGGAACCTGGTGAACGATACTGTCAAGCGCCATTCTCTGGATGCTATCGTCTAGAAGCTATATGGCAAGTCACCACTCTGTTCTACTGTGCAATGAACGGCAAGATTGCGACCGTCTTCCACACAGAAGGGGGCTTTGTGTTGGATATTATCAACTAAGGTAAGAGTTTCCTATCGATATACAAGAGAGACAACCGTCACGTGCTCGTCACTCGGCTGCCAACTCGGCGGAGCAGTCGAGAGACACCTCGAAAATTGTCAGCCTTGCCATGGGCTTGAGGATAGCGGCGGCTACGCTTCCTGCGGAACGGCTAGCGCGGAGTGACTTCATGGACTGCGAAATACTCATTTTGGCAACAACGCACCAAGATGAGACTCAAAAGACGTGCCATGGCGTATACGACGATTGGACAGTTCAAAGACACTATGGAGATGTCGCACTTAGTTCCTGGAATGCGTTGAGACGCTCCTTCCTTGCGTGTGCTGTCAGCCCACTAATTATTACGCAACGTCACAGCTGCTCAAACGGCGCGTCAACTTGATCGAGCTGCAACAGCACACCGCGTCCTCACGCGACCCGCTTTTCGCTTACATGACTGATTGCACTGCAATCACACTATTCCTGCTCTTGCCATGTCGTCCACCACAGAGACACCAAAGTCCTCTCCGCCGCCCAGAACGCCGCAGCGCGCCTCCTCATACTTCACGTTCCCTGTTCAATACGCTGTTGGGGGCATACTGCGACGACTGAACACCAATGCAAGCCCGTTAAGCACCACGAACAATAACGCAAACGATACACCAAATAGACGGCAGTCGCAATTTGCCTCCACCGCAAACTCCTTATCACATTCGCTCGCCAGTTTGGTGTCCAATACGGCGAATTCCCTTGCCTCTTCAGTAGCAGACCCAAGCGCAGATATGCACGGCACGCTCCACAACCCACACCGCACAGCGAGTCCCTTCCAGCCGCCACCTCTCACACCTCTGACACTGCAAGGATGGAGGCCTGGCATGAGGGAGAGTGGCAAGCTGCTCAACAAGGCGTTGGCAGAGGAGATAAGGCTGCTAGTACCGCCGAGACTACAGCTTGTGGACGAGTGGAGCTTGATCTACAGCTTGGAGCAGAACGGTGTTAGTCTGGCGACATTGTACAAGATTGCAGACGACTACAGGGGGAAGAGAGGAGGCTATGTGCTGGTCGTGAAGGATGCTGGCGGCGGCATTTTCGGTGCATACCTGTCGGACGCGCCGCATCCCTCATCACATTTCTATGGCAATGGCGAGTGCTTCCTGTGGAGAGCACATGTCCTAACATCTCTGCCCGACCTGGCAAACCTACCGCCACCACCATCTGCGGACACGACGAACGCGGTCAGGATGACGACGATTGCGACACAGAAACCGAAGTCAGATACCCTTTCGCCGCCAGCATCTGGTCATGCAAGCAGAAGCGGGACGAGCACGCCGGAGAGGATAAGATTCAAGGCGTTCCCCTACAGTGGAGTGAACGACTACATGATATTTTGCGAGCACAGCTTCCTCAGCGTTGGTGGAGGGTAAGCATCGCTGACAAGGATACAACTGAGTAATTTTTGCTGATCAAAAAATAGCGACGGTCACTACGGCCTTTGGCTCGATGACAATCTTGAGAACGGCGTCTCAGCGACCTGCCCTACCTTTGGCAATGAGCCGCTTAGCGATGACGGCAAGAAGTTCGAAGTCATGGGCGTGGAACTGTGGTACCTTGGTTCATGATCTACCTTTTGTGCTCCTGCCAGCATTTCTTTGGCGTCCACGGACATTATAACATACCCAAGCCGACTTGTTTTTCCAGCAGAGTCAAACCACGTGAGCTTTCACGAATCTCTTTCACTTCAGCTTTCTTCACCGTGCGTCTTGGCATCTGCTCCGACCCCAGAAGTATGGCGCTTTTTTGTGACGAACAAAAATGGACCAGCGACTACGACGGCTGGTGTATCGAGCATCTGGCCTGTATCGTCGTCGAAGACGTCCACATCGTCTTTGCGCATCGTCTTTTTAGCACCGGGATCACGGTTGTCGTCATCATTGTTGACAAACAAATCTTTGACGTTCTTGCGTGGCGTGTTGGAATCAGCAGCCACGGGAGCTCGGTCGTCGATTATATTCGCAAGTATGCCCTCGGAGTCATTTATCCTCAACACGGTGCTAAGTATATAGCTGCGGATCCATTGGACCTTTCTAAGATCTACAACTGTCCGCCATCCAAGAGCAGCCGACGACTTGGCCTAGCACAAACAAAAAGATGAACAGTCTGTGGGAAGATGCCACAATAGAGGGGCGAGAGCTTCTTCAGACTATCGAAGCGTCTACAGGCTTCGACGAGTCACCAAGTCATGCTGTGAAGCCGTTTGGCAGCCTGGAGGATCCATTCATCTGCATCTCGTCTTACCCTACGCTAGATGCGCGGAGTACAGTGCACCTGGATTATGGATGCTCCAACGACGTAAGTAATCCGTGTATGGGACGCCTCTACACAAAGTTTGGGTTTCGTGTTGCTACAATGTGCTCAAGCGGTATGCGCCACGTCCATATCTATTCCAGGCGCGTAGATCGGAAACTGGCATTCGGCGCCCACGACAGCATACTCAAGCATCAACCCCAAGAACTCCTGCGACACTGGCATCAATTCGCATTGACATGCATTGAGCAGTCTAGCGCCCGAATCGCTTTGGTGGCTGGACATTCGGCAAACCAGGTATACAAGCGATATCTCCTCGATCGGGAAAAGCTTCATGATGCTATCTGGTTGTGGGGCAGCCAGCAGGCGCCGAATGAGCTTCCCTGTGCGCATATCGAGTGGGCCGACACATCAAAAAAGCGTATCCGGTGTCTTACACTTCTATCGTATCATCCAGAGGCTTTCATGAGGGAGAAGTGTCATTACACTATTGACGGGAAACGCAATCTCGCCATGCGCGAGTGAATGATTGACTACTTGTTGATCGTCCTGTATGGCAGCTCTCACATGCCAACATTCCTTTTTCGCACCAATTGGTGTTTCCAACTGTCAACCGGCACAATCATTCCCATGGAAGTCCTCAATTTCACCAAAGACAACGACACGCTTTCGCATTATCTCCGGCGCCCATCTCTAAATCTCGCTTCTATAGATACGCTTTTTACCAGAGTCAAGGAATTGCGCGACAAGAAAAAAGATGTCAATAAAGTAAGAAACCAGATCAACGTCAAGCCATCGGCAGCAGTCGAGTTTTGGGCAAAGTCAGACGTGATTGCGCAGTACGGCCCATATACCGTGACACACACCTTAATGGCGAAGAGGTACATTGCCGCTACGGAGGCGTCTAAAGACAAGATGCGGGCAAAATATGATAGTCAGACATATGAAGAGAAGGAGCAGCGAAGGTTGTACATCAACGCGCAGGTGCGCGAGCGCAAGCGAAAATACGCTGCAGCAAAGAAGGAGGCCGCCACTAAGCTGATGAAGACAGTAAAGCATATGTTGAAATATCATGACCATAGTATACGAATCCGAATCCTGTCATCTTGTCCTGATATTGTTCTCACCCTAATCTTGTTCTCATCCGTCTCTAGTGACCTCGTTCACAGAGAAGAAGTTTTCCGCCTGCTCTGGGGCTTCTCTGCCTGGGTCTGGGGTTTCTATAGAGTCCGGGTGACTGATGCGAACCACCTGTGTCACCATTGGATCTTCAAAGACTACAAAAGGATAGGATCAAAAGAACAAGTTCAGTACTGCCTACCTCACAAGTCAGTCCTCACGACATTCCAATGTCTTTGAGGGAGACGACTTATGTCTTCGCCATCGCCACCGCCATCGCCACCGCCATCGCCATTGGAGCCGCGCTTCCTCTTTTGACGCGGGTTACGTGCCTCATGATCAAAGGCGTACGTCAATCCGTTCCAGTCCTCACTCTCCACAACTGATCTGTCACTGTAACGGGAGCGTACTGTCCCCGAGTCCCACTTCCTCTGCTGAGATCGTTGTTCATCGCCGGTGAATCATGCTGGAGTCGTTATTTATTGCCAGCGCATTGTTGAGGTTATCGTTTACTGCCTAAGTGTTGTGCTAGGACCGTTATTTGTACTGTCCATCTCTTTGTTTGTGCTGGGCCAAGTCGTCGGCTGCTCTTGGATTGCGGGCAGTCGTAGCGGTGGAGCGTTGCGCGTCTCCAGCGTGAGCTCCGTCGGAGGCGCGCAATTGCTGGGTTGATAGGAGAAAGATCAGGCAAAACCTTCCCCACCAAGGCGAGGATGTTTGAAGGCTGGACGTTTCTGCCAACGAGTTGTGCGTCTGTTAAGTCAAAGCGCAACGCTGGCTCATAATTGGGCTTGTGTGACTTCGATCGCCATGTCGTAGGTGATGTGGTCACTGTTGAGATAGTTAGCGAGAGTGATTGTAAAGCTCGTGCTGGTTTACATTGCCGTACACTGGTGCAAAAGGTAAAAGCGGCTGGACGAGAGCAGGCGTGGTAGTGAAACTGTGAGACGTCAGTCATGTGCAAGAGGTAACAGGAAGAGCGCGCATGCTTACAGTGTTATGTGAGAGTTCCACCGCAGTTACTGCACTCTGACCCAAGAGTGTGCGTGCAAGAGAGAGGGTGGTGCATGGTGAGTCGTAACTGCTCTCAAGACGGAAGGCGCATCCTGCTTAGTGCATCTTTCTCTGCAGGAAGTCTTCACCCAGGCATGGTGCTAATATCGTTATTATCGCCTGCACGGAGCGCTGAAATTGTCGTTCATTGCTTGCCCGTGGTGCTGCGACGGAACATGCTCAAGCTGTTGCTCATTTCACACCGCTACGTTGTAATGCCTTCCCATGTGGGTAGACAGACGAACACACGAGCTTTTTACAAGACCGCTGGAGTGTATTGAATGTCGAGCGAGGTCGAGTGAGGTCGCGTAAGAGATGTGGAGGGTGGAATCTTCAACGTCGACTCGACAGTCGATTTGTGCGAATGTTTCGCTACAATAGAGGTAGTGTGCGGTCTCAGGAATACTATTGTGATTCATGACTTGTCAGAGCAGGCGAGAAAGCCGTCTTAGTTGATATCAATCATCGCTGTTGCGTTGAAAGACCGTATTCTTTTGCAGTATTCTGGAGGGCTTCAGTGAACCGACGGTCTTCCCAGTACACGATAAAAGCTCTCCGTTAGCTTCAGAAATGTACACGCAACGCTTACCATAGTCAAAACCGAGCTAACGCTGCGAGCAGACAATTCTACATGGTATCCGAAACCTCCGCAGCTTCACTTCCATCGTCGCTAGAGCTCGTAGCAACTTTGGGATATTCCTATAAGGCGCTGCGCAAAGCCTTCAGTAGACCTGCGCAAGGCTCTAAGAACTTTAGGAGTTCCGTAACTTTATCACCTCGCGCAGGGCTATCCATGGGCGGACAGCACCTTCTCCGACAGCCTCTGCAGCACCTTCACCAACAGCCTCTGCAGCATCTTTGTCAACAACCTCTACAGCACCTTACCCGACAGCCTCTACAGTATCTGGTAGCTTTGAGCCAGGGCCCAAGACCGCGCAAGGTTTTCTAGGCTTTCTACCAAGGCGCCCTCGCCGGCGGTTCTCGCAACAGTCTCTAGCCAGACTCCAACATACCGCGCAGGGCTGTCGACACACTGTGCCTTCGCACACAGTCTTCGCAACGGACTCTAGCTAGACCTTAAATAATGCACAAGGCCATCGAAGACAACATCTTCTCGAAATTGAATTCAAATGCAGATAGTACGACGGCTCACCTTCTGACCTATCCCCAAGACCTCTTATTTTTCCAAGTATAGTGTGAGTGATTGAACTGAAAGTTTCAATGCATTCAGTGTAGTGCGAATTCATCATCAGTAAAGCACACCCAGCGTTCAAGCCCAGCAATGGCTGAGTAACCATACCTGCGTTGAAGGCCTCCAGCGCCATTAATGAGCAGTACTCGATTTGGTCATATCTGCAGAAAAGCCGAGGAGCAAGCGACATGCGGGAAATCCTACTTAAGAAACGATCGTCGGCAGGATTTCGGGTCACCTTTGTGCAGTAGTCATAGTCTCGAGGGGGACCGGCAAGTAAATCATATGCAGTGATCCGTAAATACGTAACGACACTAAACTACCCGGTATAAACATACCCGTGGGATCTATCTGTGCCAATGTGATGATGCGTGGGGAACCCACGTGCTAAGAATGCATTACATCGTGAAGTCCTCGGTGCCGACCACAACGCCAAATAATGCAGCAACAGGGCAGATGGATAAGGTTGCTGTGCGCTTAAAAGAGGTTAATATACTCACGTGGGCATGCCCATAATAGAACTCCAGCCGTTATTGGCACCACTTCCAGTCCTTATACTATTCCCCGTGCCGCCTCCGCGGGAAGATACTCCGGCAGCTCTCTTCGGTGCCGTAGGTGTTTTGCCATTCGTCGCTTTGGTTGTTGCTCGTTTTTTCACGCCCGAGAAGCCGCCTCTCCCGGAGCTACCGCCTGATCTCTTGCTCGTTCTCTTCTTTGGCCCGGAAGATGACGTCCTGGAAGCTCTTTTTGTAACTGGAGCTCTTGAAGTGGCTGCGTTGGCGGTCATGGTTTGTGTCAGACGGGTGTTGAACGCTTCGACTTCAGGATCGGGACCTTGTGTGAAGTAGTGACTTCTGCGCTCGTCATTGTCATCATCATCCTCACTGTCATCGTAGGAATAGTTGCTCTCTGAATCTTCTCCTTGTGCTGGAACATCTTCGTCACTTTCGCAGAGGTCAATGACTTGCTGGCGGTTTGGATCGTAGACTTCTTCATCGTCATCGTCTTCGTAGTCGTCATGCGAGGTATCCTGGGCGGCTGGTCGATTCTGCAGTTGGCGCTTGCGCTGGGCGGGAACCATACCCATATCCACGTACATGTCCCTAGTGTTGTTCACCAAAAGCATGAACCTACTGCCATAGCGATCGACCATGTCTTTGTTGATCCCAGGTAAAGCCTTCATCTCTTCCAGATCGGTCGGCAAGCAAAGCCCCATCTCGCGCAAGACCATGTCGGAGAAAATTGTTTGTCGATGACCGTTGTTGGTCATGACAGATTGTCTCAATTTCTTTGCACCATTGAGGAAATCATGCAAAATGTCTAGTTGCATCTCATCGAGCCCAGCCATCCTCTCATCGACCGTGATCGGCTGACCTAGCCCCCTAGGCTGTTTGGCGGATCGTGGTGGCTTCGCAACTCGCACAGCGGTGAATTCGTCGTCAAAGTCCGGAACTTGTCGACTACGACCCCTCTGATCATACGTGGCATGCCGTGGCTTCGCGAAATGATCGTTATCGCTATCAGAATGTTGCTGTTGGTAGGCATAGTCTTGGATCTTCCGCTTCGTCGCTCGAATGGGCGAGGAAACGTTCGTCGAAGGATAGTCCGTCTGTTGTTTCTTGGTCTGCTTCTTCCTGACAGACGCCTTAGTCGGTGATGCTCTAATCTGCAGCTTGAGCTGCTTGTGCTTGGTTTCGTAGTCGTTTCGGATAGTAGCGGGCTACAACAGTCAGTGGGGGTATCGAATAGAGCGCAATCACTTACATGAAGGTAGTTGGTTGCAAAACCAACCTTGTTGATTATGCTCTCTTCCTTGAGGGCTCTTGACTCCAATAAGGACTGGAAGATGCGCTCATTATCTCCGCGCTCAAGATCGGCGCCATAGCCCCAGCCATAGCCTTCGAGACCACTCTTTTTGATCTTGGCACCTTTGGCTCCTCGAAACGCATCGACACACTGGTGCATGGTGACATTATCCTCATGGACCTTACTGACGAGCTTGAAAGCCATTGCCGCGTAATCTGTGAGATCCTTAGTGACGAAGGATGCATCTGAGCGACAGTTGTCGCATGTTTTGTTGCAATTGGCAGGATCGAAAGCTTCGCTGAAGTAGCCCAGGACTTGTGCACGACGGCAATCGGCTTTGTTCTCGCAGTATTGAACAACAGTACGCAACATGTCATGAAGTCGCTGCTTTTGCTCCCTGCTACCCTCTCCGTCATCGATCATCTTGCGCAGCATCCTCGTATCTGCAAATTGGTAATAGAGATAGCACTCTGATCTTTTACCATCACGTCCCGCGCGTCCAGTCTCTTGATAGTAGCCTTCTAAACTCTTCGGCATGGTGTGGTGGATGACATAACGAACATCAGCTTTGTCGATGCCCATGCCGAAGGCTATTGTAGCGACAATAACGTGATACTGGTTGTTCTGCCATTTCTTCTGGACATCTGATCGATCTTCGGCTGTCATGCCAGCGTGATAATGAAAAGCACGAACGCCAAGTTCAGTGAGCTTCATTGCGACGTCCTCGCAATTCTTCCGAGACAAGCAATAGATGATACCGGACTTGCGTGGATACCTTTCTTTGATCAGCTCGGCGAATGTGTTGACCATGCCTTTGCCTTTTGGTAGCACTTCGTAAGACAGATTGGGCCTGTTGAAACTCTGAGAGAACATGCGCCCGTTTTCAATGCCAAGGTTGGAGCGGACATCGGCGCGCACAAGCTGAGTTGCAGTAGCTGTGAGGGCCATCACTGGTATTCCGGGGAACTGGCGCACAACTTCTCCCAATGCCTTGTAATCTGGCCGAAAATCATGGCCCCATTGACTGACGCAGTGCGCCTCATCGATCACGATACGAGCCAGATGACCCCTATCGTAAAGCCTTTGGAATGCACTGATCATGCGCTGATTCTTGCTGAGCATTTCCGGCGTGACGTAGAGAAGCTGAACAAATTTCCCAGGCTCAGCCTGCTTCTCGAGGTGATCCATGATCACTTTCTTCTCATCAGACGGCGTTTGCCCATTTATGAGACATGCTTGAACGCCAAACCGAGTCTTTGCGGATTGGACCTGATCTTCCATCAGACTGAGAAGAGGAGATACTACAATACTGACCCCGTGGGTCTTTCCTGAGGGAATAATAGAAGGGAGTTGATAGCACAGGGATTTGCCTCCACCAGTGGGCATCAGAACAAAGCAATGTTCTCCTGCCAGGGTCGCGTTGATGGCCTCCAGTTGACCAGGTCGAAATCCTCGAAGTTTGAACTTATGGATGAGTGCAAATCTAAGGTCCTTCGACCAAGGGTGGTTCATGCCAGGCACCCCTTTGCTAGGCATGCTCGTCGCGGGTTTCTTGGGTGACACTGGCTTGTGTTGTCGTTGCACAGTATTGGATGTAGTCTCACGGAGTGCCTCCCGGGAGAGTAAGGTTGCAGTCGTGTTGGCTTTATTGCCCCTCCAGTCGAACTGCCCCAAGTCTTGATCTTCAATGTTGTCCATCTCATGAAGGAATTCCTCGTCGTCTTCTAATCCGAAGTCATCTTCATCGTCACCACCAGAAGGCCGTCTAATACTCGCTCCGGGAGCTGGGCCCATGTGTTCTGTGAATAGATTCTCGTTGTCACTGTATTCATACTCGCCGAAATCCTCCGCTGTGCGGTACGAGTCATTGCCGTTAGAACCGCGGGCAACAACTTGCTCAGGATGGGATTGCTGGCGACCTTGGTCGTTACGTCTCGACGTCGACCGCGCGGCTGGAGGAGAAGCTGGCAACTGATCTGCAGCAAATCGTATATGCCGACTAGGCGACCACACGCGCTGGTTTGGAAATTGTGTTTGTGGTACATGACCAGGCCCTGCCTCAAGGGCCTTCGGTTTCCGGCGAGCAGGGCTTGCCTGTGTGGCCTTGACGACAACGTGATGAGGCTTAGCCTTGACCTTGATGGCAGGCATTCGAGGTTCCTTTCGCGCTGCTCTTGGCTGTTGAATACCTGCGACATCAAGATAGTTGTGTATCTGGACTTCGAGATCTTCAATCGACTTTGTAATCGCTTTCAACGCTGCCATGTTTGCTCCTCCATAGATAGCCTCCTCAATATCGTCTTTCACTCTTTGCTTCAAACTATCTCTTTCATCTGTAGCTTTGTTGTATTGCTCTTTCAGTTTGATCAGTTGCTCGACGGCAGCTTTTTTGGGTCGCAGACGCTCGAGGTTGTCTTCGACGTGCGGGTCTGGGTCGTCGAGAGCAATTTGCTCGACGTATGCCGTCTTTGCTTTTTCCCAAGCCACAGTCACAGATTGCAAGTGTCGCTCGCCACCGGCCTCGAGGAAAAATTCGATCATCTCGCGGAGGTCTGCTTTCTGTTCTTTGGATAGCTCAGATGAAGACAGCGTAGGTTGTACGCTCGGTCTGGGCTGCGATTTCTTCGGCGAAAGCTTCTCTTGGCGAGGAGATTGTGTAGTATCCGGTGTGAGTATCGAGCACTGCTTGTGTTCGCATGGACTTTGGCTCCTAGCAGGCTTGATGGGTGACCGGATTGGCAGTTGTACTTGCGTTGAAGGTTTCGTGGGGCTTCGACTCGCAGTCATTTTGCGCGTACGCTTGGTTGGTGAGGAACTTGGCAGTAGGTCAAGTTCCATGACATCCAAATCGCCAAAATCGTCCTCTTCGTCCTCCGAGTCCATCACTGCATGTGCAAGTCGTCTGGTGGAAGGTGTGCGCGGAGACTCGACAACCACGCTCGCCTTCATTGGTGAAGGGCTTCGTGCTTGCCTGCCAATCTTACGAGCTGGCGCCAGAGTCTCTGAAGGTGCGCGGCTCAGCGATTTTCGTTTGCGACTAGTTACGGCCGGTCCTTCGTCTACTGACAACTGCGCTGCCGCAGCTTCTTCCGGGTCTGCAGCTGTCGCCTTTTCCTGCTTTAGCTCCCTGATCCGAGCTACGGTAGAGTATGGTGGCGGCGGGCTGTTCAGTACTGGCGTATCTGGCGCCATAGCGAAGTCGTCGATGTCCGGGAAGTCGTTCATTATGAGATCGGGACTCCCATTGGATGCCCTGCGGAGAGGCTTTGAGGGCCGTTTAGACGCATTGTCTTCTTTGTACTCGTCACTCTTCCTCTTCTTTCCTTTGCGGAATGGATTCGGTACTGGCGACGAAGGAGCCTCGTCCTCACCCGTCAAGTCGATAGCCTCCACATC